>CM035840.1:157473076-160029922 GCA_020510985.1 Pholidichthys leucotaenia | reverse complement strand
AGGACCTACAAACAAGCAAGATTTCTGGCTCTCACAGACCTGTAACTTCTTCTTTAAGAGGCTCCTCTGTCCTCCACTCGTTACCTGTATTAATGGCACCTGTTTGAACTCATTATCAGTATAAAAGACACCTGTCCACAACCTCAAACAGTCAGACTCCAAACTCCACTATGGCCAAGACCAAAGAGCTATCAGAGGACACCAGAAACAAAATTGTAGACCTGCACCAAGCTGGGAAGACTGAATCTGCAATAGGTAAGCAGCTTGGTGTGAAGAAATCAACTGTGGGAGCAATTATTAGAAAATGGAAGACATACAAGACCACAGATAATCTCCCTCCATCTGGGGCTCCACGCAAGATCTCACCCCGTGGGGTGAAAATGATCACAAGAACGGTGAGCAAAAATCCCAGAACCACACGGGGGGACCCAGTGAATGACCTGCAGAGAGCTGGGACCAAAGTAACAAAGGCTACATCAGTAACACACTATGCCGCCAGGGACTCAAATCCTGCAGTGCCAGACGTGTCCCCCTGCTTAAGCCAGTACATGTCCAGGCCCGTCTGAAGTTTGCTAGAGAGCATTTGGATGATCCAGAAGAGGATTGGGAGAATGTCATATGGTCAGATGAAACCAAAATAGAACTTTTTGGTAAAAACTCAACTTGTCATGTTTAGAGGAGAAAGAACACCATACCTACTGTGAAGCATGGGGGTGAAAACATTATATTTTGGGGCTGTTTTTCTGCAAAGGGACCAGGACAACTGATCCGTGGAAAGGAAAGAATGAATGGGGTCATGTATCGTGAGATTTTGAGTGAAAACCTCCTTCCATCAGCAAGGGCATTGAAGATGAAACATGGCTGGGTCTTTCAGCATGACAATGATCCCAAACACACCGCCCGGGCAACGAAGGAGTGGCTTCATAAGAAGCATTTCAAGGTCCTGGAGTGGCCTAGACAGTCTCCAGATCTCAACCCCATAGAAAATCTTTGGAGGGAGTTGAAAGTCCATGTTGCCCAGTGACAGCCCCAAAACATCATTGCTCTAGAGGAGATCTGCATGGAGGAATGGGCCAAAATACCAGCAACAGTGTGTGAAAACCTTGTGAAGACTTACAGAAAACGTTTGACCTCTGTCATTGCCAACAAAGGGTATATAACAAAGTATTGAGATGAACTTTTGTTATTGACCAAATACTTATTTTACCGAGGAATTTACCAATTAATTCATTAAAAATCCTTCAATGGGATTTTCTGAATTTTTTTTCTCATTTTGTCTCTCATAGTTGAGGTATACCTATGATGAAAATTGGAGACCTCTCTCATCTTTTAAGTGGGAGAACTTGCACAATTGGTGGCTGACTAAATACCTTTTTCCCCACTGTATGTGAGTGAATCTATAATAAATCTGGTGGCACCAGTATGTATTGCTGTCAAAGGCTATTTTGGTATTAACACAGTTTTATACATTGAAATACATTTGATCTTCTGTTTTAAAAAGGAACTATTTTTGAAATGAATAATGAGAATCTCTGACATAAACATGTTATGTGAAGAAGCCCAAATACTGGCATTTCTGCTGGAAAGCATAAGACAGTTTTATAAATTTGTATTTTGAACTGTTTTTAAGGCTATACCATCTATGTTATCTTCTTTGTAGACGCAGTCAAGAGAAAGATGAGAACTTGGATTGAAGCAGAGAGAAGTACTGTACAAAAACTCTTGGAAAAATATATGGCAGAGCACAGAGTTCCAGAAAGATCACTGCAGGCGATGTATAGGAAAAAAAGAAAGCCCTGGATCAAACATCATGGAAAGACTAACTAACTAACTAACTAACCTGCACTTATATAGCGCTTTTCTAGTCACAAAGACCACTCAAAGCGCTTTCATTAATACTAACCTTCTATTCTAAGGGCCTATAGGAAACAAATATCTAGGGACAATTTAGAACAGCCAATTAACCTAACATGCATGTCTTTGGCATGTGGGAGGAAACCGGAGAAATCCCGGAGTAAACCCACGCAACACGGGGAGAACATGCAAACTCCACACAGATCACTGTTGGTCGGGGGCTGGGATCGAACCCAAGATCCCACGATCCCCACAATCCCCCGGCCAAGGGTAAACTGTGCTGCCGCAGTGCTAACCACTGCGCCACCGTGCAGCCCCCTGCGCCACCGTGCAGCCCCGGTGCACGGTGGCGTAATGTAATGTAAAGACGTAATGTACAGCACAACTGTCACTCTACACCTGGGGTCTGCTTCTCTAGAGGCATCCCAAATATCAGTTTTGGGCTTCCAAAATATTTGGGAGTAATCTAATATCTGAATATTTTGGTATTGTCCTAACATTTTTTCTTTTTCTCTAAAAATGTGACATCTGTTGTAAAATTGTGAAATCTGCTTTCAGTTATACTCATTGTCTAATAAATATGCCATTTAAAAAATTTCCAGCTTCACCATAAGATTTTTTTTTTTATTTATTTCCTTTTTTATGTAATTTTGAAGGTTTTTTGCCTTGTATATTTGCAAATGTGATTAGGTAGATCTACAGTTTTTATATAATCACTTTACAAATTTTTGTGTATTTGCCATTTTTTTTCTCTTGTGAATTTGGGAGGATTTTTCACCAAATTCAGGCATTTTAACATAGTTTTATTAAAAAAAATTTACAGGAAGAAAAAAAAGCTGAATATCTGAATACAGAATTTGAAAACCAAATACCAGTATAGCAAACAAATATCTGGCTACCTGAATATTTTGGTGCAGCCTTATTCTCATTTTGTTTTGAATTAAAATAGCAACAAATAAGGCTCTTATGCTTCCAATAATGATTGTTTACTTGGTATTACCTGATGTTCAGGTGATGCTGTTTGGCTAAAATTTTCTGAAGCCTAATATTCCAGCAGTGTTAAATAAATGGCTAAAGGATTTTCAATCAGCAGTTAAAAATGTACTGACCAATGGAAATTGAAGCTTTTTACATTATTATTTTTTTTCACATTGTCTAATTTTTATAAACTTGCACAAATAATTGCTTCATAACACCACCTGTGCCTTCTTACAAGAGTTTGATCAATGGTTGCAACATGGATTTTCATTCTGTTTTACTACAACCCTCAAGTGTCCATCCCTTGCATTAATCATAAAAGATTTTATTAATCCCACAGTAGGGAAATATGACATTACAGCAGCTCCACAGAAGTACACAGAACAATAGGAATACTAGACTGTAGTGAATTATTTAATTTAGACAAATAAAAACACTAAATTTAAATGTCACTAAAACATAAGAGCATAGAATAAGTGCAAATAAAATAAGGCAGTTAAATTATTACAAACATACTCAATAGCGCCCCCATGAAGTGGCCCTCACTCAGCTGGTTAAACACCTATTTTTTTCTTTTGTTTTTTCAAGAAGCTGAAGTGAAAACTAGAGTTAGGGCCCCACCAAGTGCTGAAATATAATAGCCAAGTATTTTTAAGAGTAGCAGAAAGGGTGGCCCTCACTTCCCATGTTAAAAGAACCGGTCCTCATCCTGGTGTTCAGACAGGAATGTGTGTGTGTGTGTGTGTGTGTACATACACACACATATTCAGTACTGAAGTTTAAGTTTAATGTTTATTTGAAAGGGACATTACATACTAATGAACATTAATACAAATGTAAGCATGCCAGATTTAGCAATACTACTAATTTGCATCTGTAGTTCCCCGGCAGGTCACAAAAACACACAAACGATCATGCACAAGAAGAACAACTGCAGTGAAACTGGACAAAGTGGATATGCTAAAGTGCAAGAGTTAAGGTGTTTCAAAACAAAACATTCAAATGTCACATGAGTGAAGTGCTGTGTATGCATATACACACACACCTGCATCCAAGCACCTTACAGCAACAACAAACAGCAACAAACAAGTGATGGGGCATATGTGTGTGACACATGGGCACATACACTACTCATAAAAAGTTAGGGATATTTGGCTTTCGGGCAAAATTTCAGAATGCACCTAAAATGCACTATAACCTTTACAGGTGAACTTAATTTGACCTTCTCTAACATTTTGAATGCACGCATCCAACTGTTCAATGTTTCAGTTCTTTTTGCTTAACTTGCTGTTTTCTAACAAGGTGACATGGTTTTAGGACCCAGTGAGCAGACGCAGACTCAAAAGTAGATTCAATTATCTTTATTATGTGTTGAGTGTGTGTGTGCCTGCGTGTATGTGTAGATGTGCAGCTGGGGTGAGCAGAGTGTCGTGCAGCCTGGCAATCCTAGGAATGAGCAAAGACAGAGAGGATTAGTGTCTGACTCAGGAGGGAATGTACAGTGATGTGTGCAGCTTACTGTTGATGAGATGGTGAACAGGCTCAGGTTAGTCCCGAAGGCTCCGACCAGGAAGACAGTGTCCACTGTCCCGGTTGTGGATGGAGAGGATGGTGGTGCAGTTGCGGTGTAGTGCTGCTCAGTCCGCCGCCAGGGGGGAGAGGTCCGCCACCACGGATCTCCGCCTGTGCACAGGGGACAGAACGTAGAATAATGGTGAAGAAAAGGATGGCTTACTTGTCATGGAGACGTAGCCCTTCCAGGTGAAAGACGAAGAGAGGTGAAGCTCTTTGGTGAATTTAGACTACAAGGAAGAAGACTCTGAGGAAGACGAAGACAAGTGCCGGTCTCATCAGACCAAGGAGTAAGACGACTCCGCGCTGATCTGTGGGCAGCACGGCCTAAATAGTTCCGGTGATGAGGAAGAGCAGGTGTGCACGCAGCTGTGGAGAGTTAGGCAGGAAGAGAGAATCATCACACAAGGTGCTTAACAGCAAAATTCACAACAGGTGTTTGATCAATGAATTGACCAATAAAGTTTCTGGTTCAATAAGAATTGGTATTTAAACAGTCCTCTTCATCATGCTGTTCATGTTTTGACATCATGAGACCAAGACGACCCCTAACAATTGATCAACATTGCTTCACCATTGCGAGGCTTCAAACAGGATGTTCTCCAAGGGAAGTGGGCATTGATCTTAGAGTATCACAGAGTATCATCAACAGGCTACAGCAGAGATACAGAGAGACTGTAAGAGTCACAGAAAGGTATAGAAGTGGACATCCTTTGGACACATCCCACGCTAATGACCACGTCATTGTGAACAGTGTCCTGCAGAACCAGATAATGAGTGCCACTCAGCCCCAGGCACATTTAAGGGAGGTGAGAGGCACCCAAATGTCACATCGGACCATTCAAAATCATTTACATCAGCGTGGTCTGTGTGCTAGACAACCTGCAAGGGTACCTGACCACACCACCAGGCACAAGTGTCATTGTCTTGCATGGGCCAGGGAGCATTTACGCTGGACAAGGGACCATGTGGCCTCAGTGCTGTTCTCTGATGAACGTCGATTCATGATTAGCAGAAATGGTGGCCACCAACAATGTTGGAGACATCATGGAGAGTGCTATGCATCAGCCACTGTTGTCACTAGATGATCCTTTGGTGGTGGTGGTGTTACAGACTGAGCACGTGTGTCTAGTCAATCCAGAACTGCCCTACACCTTGTGCATGTTACATTGACAAGCCAATACTACGTGAATAACATCATTAATCAAGTCATTGTGCCCCTGCACAAACAACACACACCTGATTTCATCTTCATGGATGACATTACTCCAGCTCATCAAGATCGCATCATTAGGGAATGGCTGCTGAAGGCTGGGGTACCTCAAATGGAGTGGCCTGCACTTTCTCCAGACCTGAATTCCATAGAAAACCTATGGGATCAGCTGAGTCGCTGTGTAGAGGCTCGTAACTCTGCACCCCGCAACCTCAATGACCTGAGGGCCACCCTTCAAGAAGAGCGGAATGCCATGCCTCCGCAGATAAGTCGACTTGTGAACAGTATGAGACGTCCTTGTCAAGCTGTAATTGATGCTCAAGGGCACATGACAAGTTATTGAAACATTGACATTTTTTGTTGTGGTATACCTACCACTGTTGTTGGCTTTTGTTTCAATATTTTTTTTGAGATGTGGAAATCGCCATTGCATGCTTCTACATAAATGCCCTTCTTTCATGATATAATATCACTGTAGCGTGAACTTTTTACATTTTCCATTAATTTCACCCGAAAGCCAAATATCCCTATCTTTTTGTGAGTAGTGTATATATGTGCGTATGCCACAGAGCAACCACTAGTTATGGGTACAGTTTTGGTTGTTTAAAAGCCAATTTTTACAATTCATCTTAAACGTGTTTAGTGTGGTACATTCTCTGAATCAGGCGATATATTATTCCAGATCTTGGTGCCCCACACTGATAGCACAGATTGAGCCAATGTGGTGCATCTGTGGGGTCCTCACAGTTTCCTCTAGTGATTGCTCTGGTGTTGTTTTGGTGCCAGTCCTCAGTTTAACATATTCTCCCAGGAAGAGGGTAGGGGGGTGGGGGGTGCATAGCCATTTAATATTTTATAAAATGAACACACAAATTTCAGAGTTTTATAATTATCAAAACACATGAAATTGTATTTCTTCTAAATGTGACAGCAATGTACATATATGTGGGATCTTTCTTATCAAAGATTTTTTATGGCTTTTTTGTATAAAGATTCAATGGGTTTGATGATGGTTATTCCAGTGAGTGACCAGTTGGTAAAACAGTAATCGATGTGTGAGAAGATCATTGCATTTAAAGATTAATGAGGAGTCCAAAATCCCGCCAAGGTACTTTAATTCCTTGACTAGTTGCAGCTCCTCCCCTTTTAAGAAAATGCTCGAGTTTGTAATATTTGATTGATGTTTGGTAAACATCATACAAACAGTTTTTTTTTAGTGTTTAGGAGGAGACATGAATTATTCAGTCAGTCATGGATTTGGGTCATCGCTGTTGTAAGAATACAGGTGGCTTCTTGTGTGTTTTTTACAGGTGTGAATATTACTGTGCCATCTGCATACATGTGTATATGAATGTTTCTGCATGCATTTGGTAAATCATTTATGTATAGGGAGAATAATATTGGTCCAAGTATAGAGCTTTGTGGGACACCCATCTGACATTTCAAATATGGCGATTTGACACTGTTGACCATTACACATTGCTGTCTGTCAGTTAAATAGGATTTCATCCATTTGATAGCATGTTCTGAAAAATTAAACTGAGTAAGTTTGGTTAAAAGGATGTTGTGGTCAACGGTGTCAAATGCCTTCTTTAGATCTAAAACACAGCATCTACACAATTGCACTTATCTAAGAAAGATTTAGTTTTCTCTAAAAACAGGCTTTTTGCAGACTCTATTGAATGATGGGCATGGAACCCAAACTGTGGTGATGCAGGGGGGTGTTCCCATAATTCAGATGTTCACATAATACTGTGGCCACCCATTTTTCAATTATTTTGGAGATGACAAGTAAGATGTTGATTGGTCTGTAGTTGTTTATATCAGTTTTACTCACTGTTTTGAAAATTGGTCTGACTACTCCTACCTTCCAAGCAGTTGGGACGACACATGTTTGATTGACAGATTGATTAAGTGAGTAATTGGACGAATGAGAGATTCTTTATTTTCTTTTAAAAAATTGGTGTTAAGATCATGTTCATCCATTGCTTTTGAGCTATTCAGTCAGCTGATAATATCTGTGACTTCATTTTCAATTATTTCTAGTATATTACAAACTGGGTGTGAGGAGATAATAGGACAAGAATTATGATCAGGTGGATTAAATGAATGGGATATTTCTAGCTCAGAATTTATTAAAAAGTTGTTAAACTCTGTAGCAATGACTGTGGGATTCTGTACCAATTTGTTATTAATATTAAGCTCCATGTCTCCATCATCTTTTTTGTTCTATTAGTCAGTTTGTTAATATTATTCCAAATTTTTGCCATCTCCTTTTGCATTTTCAATAATGGTTATAAAAAAGTTTGCCTTAGCCTTCCTCAGAGTTTGTGTTACCTTATTTCTAGCAGACGTAAATTTTTGTCTGTCTGTTGTTAAACCTGTTTTTAGAGCTATTTTAAGAAGTTGATCTCTGATCTTCATTAGTTGTAGACATTCGGAGTTGAGCCATGGTAAGTTGATTCTTCTTCTGTAGTTTCCTTTTTTTGAAAGGACCATACAGGAAAAGCAACAGGCTGGAGGAGGTGGCAAATGCTGCAAGAAAAAAAAATGCTGGAAGCACTGCAACTTTTTATTTATCAAATTATTTATTATGCCTTGGTGAAACGAAGAGGCATATGGTAATCAGTTAATGTGTCTGTGTGTGGATGCGTGTATGTGTCCGTCTGTCCACCTCTCTGTTTCAGCTTGCCCGGTCAAGATTAAGTGGAACTAAAGGCTTGTATCATTGTATCATCACATTTTCTCGACTTTAATTTGCCAAAATTCTGAGATACGGCTTTGTTTTCAAAATAATCACAAATTTAACTCACCTTTAACGTTAATGAAGCCGGGGGAAAAAGCATTGTAATAACAAGCCACTAGAGGTGGCAGTGCCACTTTTGTACAGCACAATACAGCACTTTTTTTAAAGCATGTGGAGCTGAACTGTAATAAAATAGTGGTTAATAAAAAAAATAACATGTATTCAAATTGATTGTTTTCACACTGGTTTTGCTGTTTAGTTTTGCAGAGGAAGGACGAGGTAAAACTCATTAAAAACTCACTAAAAACTCCAAGTTGGAGTGGTTGGTCAGATAAAACTGAAACAGAGGAAATCCTTGGATCAGGTAGTTAGATGGTCCAGTCGTTTGCTTGGTGAGTCACAGCTGAGCCTGACATCCCTGTACACCAGACAAGTACAGAGGATGGCTACCTCCATTTTAAATGATGACTCCCACCCTTTGCACTGCAACTTTCAGCTTCTTCCCTCCAGACGGAGGTTTGCTGTCCCAAAAAGTGAAACCCAGCGCTACAAAAACAGTTTTGTCCCTGCTGCTGTCAAAGAGTTGAACAAGCTATAAAAATATATCGTACATATTTTATATTTACTTATTTTGTATGATGTCACTTGGGTTCTAAATATTTTATTGGGTTTTAGACCTTTGAGTTTTTTAACCTCTGACTAGTTTTTAATTTTTAACTTTAATATGACCCTTCTCTCTTACCTCTGGTTTCTCCCTCATCTCTTTGTCTTTTTATACCCTGTTTGATGGAGCCTTGAGTATTTTTATCATGTTTATAGTCAGCTTCATGTGTGCCTGTGTTTGTGTCTATGTTGAATGTAATTAGTGGCTTGTAAATATGGATGTCACCAGACTGCAAAACAAATCTACCTACGGGTACAAATAAAGTAACCTGAAACTGAACCTGAAGTCCCAACATTCCTCACCCGCAAATGGCCACAATGAACTACGCATGGCCCAGAAACTCCTGCCACAGGGTGGTACTGAGCAATCCACCGATACTGGGTGAACAAACGTCCGTCTTTTTGCTGGTCTGTTTTCTTCCTCTGCCACTAAACAGCAAAAGCTCCTGTTTGTCTTGATTGTCATTGTATTCACGTACCTCCATTGCTTCCACCATTTAAAACATCTGCCACCGTGTGTAATGGTGGGATTCATTACAATGTGCGGCGTGATGACGCAGCCGGCTGGTGACATCATCACACCGACATATATAAGGGAGAGTCAGCCATTTTATGCTCTCTTCTTTGGTGACTCGCCCCCAGGGCACATCAGGAAGCTGAGTGCTTATTCACCTGTGTTGTATATTAGCAGTTTGTGTAATAAAGTTCAAGTTCCAGCACAGCATCCGTGTCCATCATCATTCCCAGGTTTGTGGACATAACATTTGGCGATGAGAATTCACAAACCATGGAAGCGTGCCTAAGACCGCTGAGGCCTTTCCTCAAGTCCCTAGGTGAACCGCCCGTCCCGTGACCACGATGGCTGGACACGTTTGAGACCTACGTTGAAGCATTGGACCTGGGAAAGCTGGATAAAATAAGGAACCAGGCACTACTTGTCCACAACCTGAGCATAGAAGGTCAGAGAATTTTTCACACACTTGGTCTGACGGACTCTTATGTGGTTGCTGTGGAGCTACTTTCTAGCTACTTTGCTACACCGGACAATGTGCTAGCACAACGAATTTGATTCCGCCAGAGCCGACAGGGAATTGGTGAGTCGACCCAACAATTCGGCACTGACTTAAGACATCTGGCTAGCATGTGCCACATTGGACTGTTGGAGGATGAGATGGTGCGGGACCAGTTAGCTGAGCACACGAGTAACCCGAGGCTAAGGGCTAAGATGCTAAGGGCACAAAACAACATGACGCTAACTAGCACGATAAAGCTAGCATTCCAGCTTGAGTCAGCAGATAGGTTAGCATCTGAGCTAGGTGAGCACCAACAACAGAAGCAACCAGGACAGACGATGTTAGCTAACACGGTGGACATGGAGAAATATGAAGACACAGCTGCCGAATACAAGGTGAACACCATTAACTGAAGGACCCCTCCAAGAGCGCGTGTGGTAACTGCGGTTTCCCAACGCACCATAAGAGCGCACGTGTCTGCCCGGCGAGAGGACAGCGTTGCAACAAGTGTAGGCACTACAATCATTTTTGCCAAAGTGTGCTTGTCACTGATGCCGTGGGCCCCGTCAAGTAAGCAGAACTGCCCACCAATGACCACCATCCATGCAGTAAGCCCTGAAATCAATGCATACAGCATGGTCGAATTAGATGACGTGGCTGTACCGCTACTGTTCGGCACTGCGGCGATCAGATCAATGCTGAATTAGGCCACAGTGAAGAAATTTTTCTCCAACCACAAAATAAGAAAGAATCCAGCAAAGCCATATGGATACGGCAGTCACACACTCAGTAATGTAGGACAGTCGAGCTAACAGTCCACTACAAGTCAAAGATTGTCTGTGACAACTGTCTATGCACAGCAACAACATAACAGGTTGTGACCTCTTCTACAGACTGGGCTTCACTATTCACAACAGCACCGGGTTCACATGGTCCGGTTACGACAACTGGGACATGACAGACAGTTACGACGATGACGTGGTGTGGGACGAAAGTATGAACAGCGACACCGACACCAAACCAACCATCCTGTGCACGCAAGAGGAGGGCTGCTTGGAGGGGGGCAACGGCCAGACTCGCCTCAGCTCCTCGCCCAGCCAGAGACTATGGAAGCCGCTGCGGAGTTGCAGGAGAGCGAGCCCGTGCACACAGAGAACCTCGAGACAGAACAACCGGGCACGGACACTATCTATGGCACAGCACAGCAACAACAACAACAAAGTGCATCAGATGAGAGACAGGAGGGACCGGACTGCTTCCGTACCCATGTTCAACATTAGTCTGTGAAGGTTACAGCCGAGCCGATGAGTGAAGAATCTGCTACAGCGAACGACACGGGAGAGACACCAGACACCTTCCACACCCACGACCAGCTTCAGACTATGGAAAAAGTGATGGTGAAGTTGTGTGAAGGGTCTGCAACAAAAATAGTAACAACAGAACCTTTACTGCACGACGGAGATCCTAAACCAGACGAGCATGCAGCGCCACCGGGATCACAGCGACACATAAGACCGAGCAAGGCACCATTCCATGTCATGGACTAGGTTTGAGTCCACACCTGTGAGAGACCAGGACAGCAGCTGGCCAAGTCACAACCAACGACACACCATGCGCCACTGAGGATCGTGGCCAAACTGGGATCGACGTGCTTTTGGCCGAAAGACGGTTCGGTTCGGCACACAAGCCAACTACAGCATGTCCAGGTGGCTGCTCCAGACGGCGAGGCTTCATGGGAGTCAGCTGCCGCAGTGTGGGACCAGAGCCCCAACGTGATAAAGATTGGTCCTGGCCCCGGGGGCCCAGCATCTCAAGGATCAAGCCTACCGTGGGCTACAAGACCCCACCGGCAGAACCGCCTTCCCCATGGAAGACTATAAAGAAAAGGACTGTTTAGTTAGGAGTGCGGCTGGCTCAGTGGCAAAATAATCCACTCAGCTGCATTGGGTCCAGCGGCAGTCCACCCACTGACCTTAGTTAGGGAGTTCTTAAGCATACGGAATTGGGGAGGGTTTTAATTAGAAGTGTTCTGTGTTTTTCCAAGGGGAGGGGGATTCATTACAATGTGTGGCGTGATGACACAGCTGGCTGGTGACATCATCATGCTGACATACTGTATATAAGGGAGAGTAGGCCATCTTATGGTCTCTTCTTTGGCAACTCGTCTCCAGGGCACATCAGGGAGCTGATGTGCCCTATTCACCTGTGTTGTATATTAGCACTTTGTGTAATAAAGTTCTAGTTCCAGCACAGCATCCGTGTCCATCATCATTCCCTTGTTTGTGGACATAACACCGTGCTCTTCTTTTGTTTGGATTGCAGCTGTTCAAATCAGTTTGGTGGCTCTTGGCTGCCGTCGACAGTACACGCATGTGAACTGCATATTATTTTCACTATGCATGCGTGTACTCCAAAACTACTGGATGGATTTGGATGAAATTTTTACCAGTGATGGTCCTTGGGCTATAGAGGAACCCATAACATACTGGTGATGATCCAAGAATGCATACCTCCACCAAGGCTCTTATCGTCTCAGTGTGTTAGCAAGAATACTCCAAAACTACAAGATGGATTTGAATGAAATTCTTTACCACATGTGGTCCTTGGGCGAGAGAGGATTCTGTAACATTTTGGTGATGATTGTCACCACTCGCGGGTCTCAGGCATCCACCTCAGCTGTGCGCACACCTGCGCCTCGTTAGCGCTGAGCTATTTATTCCACCTCACCCTGAGCATCGGCCTGGAGCCGTCTGTCTTACAACACGCTCAATCCCTCAGCAGAATCCTTTCTTCAGGCCTGCTATTCATCGCTGCGACACGTAAGCTGTCTTATTACTCACCTGTTCTCTCAGCCTTCCCCTGTGCACAGGTGGATTCCCTGGCGGCGGAAATCCTCTCCTTCGCCATCATCTCCTCCCCGCATCACCACACTTCGTTGGATGCACAGCAGGGCACTGTCTCCCAGGCTTGGAACCCTCGCCAATGCCAGCCACCAAACTCTCTGCAAGTAAGCACATCTCTGCATCACTCTCCCTTGTGGTTTGCCCAGCTCACTCCCTGTTTGTGTCTCTCCCATAGGGCTGCCTGGCCGCATGGCGTGCTGCTCTGTTCCTGTTCTCATCTTCCACCCACAATACATTACCATATCACATACACGCATCCAAACACGTTTTCCTGGTTGAATAAAGCTTTCAAATCTACCTGAGCCTGCGTGCGTGTTTCCTGGGCCGAGAATTATGTCAGTACGGCTCCAGCAAAGCGGCCCAGCGGACAGCGGGCTCGCACGCTGTTTTTCCACCCTCGAGGCTCGGGTGGATATGATAGCGCATCAACAACAGGTCATATTCAACCAGTTAACTATAATTACTCACCGGTTAGACCGTCTTGACCCCCAGCAGGCGTTCCCCCCGGCTCATCAAGGCGGCTCGGCTTCGGCCGCTTCCACGGCTGGCCAACATAGCTCGGGAGCGCCGACCCGGCTCACACCTATCCCAACCCCCTGCTCACTTCAACGGGAAGCTCGATGGGGCACGGGGGTTTATTTTACAATGTGAGTCGGTGTTCTTGCACGTTCCCGGGGATTTCCCCTCAGGCCACAGCCGAATCGGCTACATGGCTAATCTCCTGGAGGGGCGAGCGTTAGCTTAGGCTTACGCCGTCATGTCGAAGCCCAGCTACACGACCCTCTCCTATGACCAGTTCGTGCAAGACTTCCTAGAGGTGTTTGATCACTTGCGTTGTGACAGCGTCCTCGCCGATCGGCTCCTTAGCCTTCAGCAGGGAAGCCGGTCAGCGGCGGATCACACTGTTGACTTCCGGGTGGCAGCGGAGGAGGTTGGTTGGGGAGAGGTTTCTCTCTGCAGCATCTTCCTCCGTAGCCTCAATTCAGGTCTGCGGGATGAATTGGCCAGTCAGGATCTCCCAGGGCGGCTGTCCGAGCTAATCTCCCTAACGATTAGTTTGGACAACAGGCTGCGAGAGCGGGCCGCGGAGCGGAAGTCAGTCAGCCGCTCGTGCGGATCTTCCGCCCGCTCTCCTCAGTCTCGCCCCCTGGTGTTACCCGCTCCGGAGTCCGCCGATGAGTCAGAGGCCATGCCGATCGGGCGCACCAGGCTCCCTCTTGCGGACAGACGACACCGGCGGGAACTGGGTCTCTGCATGTATTGTGGAGACGACCAGCATACCGTGGAGCAGTGCCCAGTCAAGCCAAACGGGGGGGTCCGCGAGTCATTGTAGGGGGCCTCGCGGACTCTAACCGGTCAAATCCCCTCTCTAGTTGCATACTGCCCATCAGATTCTGCCATAATTCCATCGGGCACCTCACTCATGCACTGGTGGACTCGGGGGCAGAGCAAAATTTCATTTCCAAGAGCCTGGCAACCCGTTTGGGCATACCCTGTCAGCCATTATCAACTCCTCTTAATCTGGTCACCCTCTCTCGCTCTCCCCTGGGGGTAGTGACGCATCACACCAAGCCGGTGCCCATAATAATCTCTGGCAACCATCGTGAGGAGCTAACTCTATATGTCCTGTCTTCCTCTTCGGACCGTGTCATTCTGGGCTACCCATGGCTGCGCCTGCACAATCCCGTCCTCGATTGGAGGTCTGGTAGTGTCCTTTCGTGGAGCACCTTCTGCCTGAGCACCTGTCTCCAGTCTGCGGCTTGTGCTCCATCCTCCCCTCTGCCCGCGCCGGTCTCCGAGCCTCCGGACCTCACCCTGGTGCCACAGGAGTTTCACGACTTGGGGATGGCATTCAGCAAGTCCAAAGCCATGTCTCTCCCCCCTCACCGGCCGTATGACTGCGCCATAAACCTCCGCCCAGGGGCACCCTTACCATCCGGCCGCCTTTACAGCCTTTCAGCTCCTGAACGCGAGGCAATGAATTTTTACATCAAGGAGTCACTCAGTGCTGGGATCATTCGCCCCTCCTCATCTCCGCTCGGTGCTGGCTTCTTCTTTGTCTCCAAGAAGGATGGGTCCCTTCGCCCCTGCATTGATTTCAGGGCTCTCAATGACATCACGGTTAAGGACCGCTACACCCTGCCTCTGATGGACACCACCTTCCACTCCCTCCAGGGGGTGACCTGGTTCACTAAATTAGATCTCCGCAGCGCTTACCACCTCATTCGGATCCGGAAAGGCGATGAGTGGAAGATGGCCTTTAGGACGCCCAGCGTCCACTTCGAGTACTTAGTGATGCCGTTTGGGCTCACCAACGCACCTGCCATCTTTCAGCGACTCATTAATGACGTCCTACGAGATTTCCTGGGGTCTTTGTCTTCGTCTACCTGGATGATATACTCATCTTCTCCAGATCACGGGAGGAGCACCAGGCTCATGTTTGGCGGGTCCTGCAGCGGTTGCTGGAGAACAGGCTCTACATCAAGGCGGAGAAATGCGAATTCTATGCCAAGACCACCTCTTTCCTGGGATTTGTCATCTCTCACAATCAGATCCTCCCCGACCCCGCTAAGGTTAAAGCGGTGGTCGAGTGGCCCACGCCTACCTCCAGGAAACAGGTGCAGCAGTTCATCGGCTTCACCAATTTCTACCGTCGCTTTGTCCCCAACTTCGGCGCCATTGTTACTCCCCTGACTCGCCTCACTTCTTCTAAGGTGCCCTTCCAGTGGTCCGAGGAGGCAGCAACCACTTTCAAGACCCTCAAGACGGAGTTCTCATCCTCCTGGGTCCTAACCCAGGTTGATCCCGTGCTGCAGTGCTTGGTGGAGGTAGATGCGTCTGACAAAGGGGTGGGGGCAGTGCTCTCCCAGCGTTCTCCAGTGGATGGTGTCAAGCCGCCCTGTGCCTTCTTCTCTCGATGGTTGTCAGCAGCCAAGCGAAATTATGACGTCGGTGACAGGGAACTCCTTGCTGTCAAGCTCGGGCTGCAGGAGTGGCGTCACTGGCTGGAGGGGGCAGCTCAGCCTTTTGTGGTCTGGACGGACCACAAGAATCTTGAGTATTTGAGGTCAGCGCGGTGTCTGAATGCCCGCCAGGCATGCTGGTCTCTATTCTTCACTTGATTCCAGTTTACCATCACCTACCGTCCAGGCTCAACGAATGGGTTGCCCGACGCCTTGTCAAGACAGTTCGCTCCTGAGGCCCCGGAGGAGTCGGACCACACCATCCTTCCCAGCTTGTGCGTCATGGGGGCAGTCTCCTGGTCCATCAGGGACAAGATCCGTAAGGTGCAGGAGGCGGAACCGGACCCTGGCGGTGGTCCAGAGGGCAGGCTCTACGTTCCTTCAGCTGTTCGGGGGGAGGTTATTCATTGGGTCCACACGTCCAGGCTCGCCTGTCACCCTGGCGTCTCCCGACTGGTGGACCTTCTTCAATGCTCCTTCTGGTGGCCGGGTCTCCAAAAGGATGTCGCCAACTAAGTCCGGACCTGCCCCCAGTGTGCCACTGGCAAGTCTCAGAACTCTCCACCTGCGGGTCTACTCCAGCCCCTGCTGGTCCCAGGCAGGCCCTGGTCGCACATCGCTCTCGACTTTGTCACTGGTCTCCCTGTCTCTAACACCTATGACACAGTTTTGACGATTGTGGATTGGTTCTCTAAGGCCGCCCACTTTGTGCCGCTTTGGGGTCTTCCTTCGGCACGTGAGACGGCTGATCTTCTCGTCCAACATGTGGTCAGACTGCACGGGATTCCTTTGGACGTCGTATCGGATCGTGGGCTTCAGTTTGTATCCCAAGTGTGGAGGTGCTTCTGTAACGCCCTGGGGGCCACGGTGAGTCTTTCCTCTGGTCATCATCCCAAGTCCAACGGACAGTGTGAACGCACCAATCAGGAGCTGGAGGCTGCCCTGCGCTGCATGACCTCCTCCAACCCATCCTCCTGGAGCTCCTACTTGGCCTGGGTGGAGTACGCCCACAACACGGCATGGTCTTCGGCCACTGGTATGTCCCCCTTCAAGGCATCGTTGGGGTACGATCCCCCTTTGTTCCCTGAACAGGAGGGTGAGTTGGCTGTTCCCTCCATTCAGGCACATGTGAGACGCTGCCGGAGTTTGTGGACCAGGGCGAGAGAGGCGCTTTTACGCACGGCGGCGCGCAACAGCACCACTGCCAATCACCACAGGAGGCCGGCTCCTAGTTACCAGGTGGGTCAACGGGTCTGGCTTTCTTCGCAGGACATCAATCTCAAGGCCGAGAAGAGAAAGTTGGCTCCATGGTTTCTCGGTCCCTTCGCTATTACCAAAATTGTCAACCCGGTGGCTGTGCGTTTGGCCCTCCCCCCCTCCTCCATGTGTGTCCCACTTTCTATGTTTCCAAAGTCAAGCTTGTTTTCTCCGACCCACTCTGTCCTCCTCCTAGGGCGCCGCCCGCTCCCATGATGATCGACGGTCACCCGGCGTGGGGTGTTGCTTCCATCCTGGACTCCCGGCGCCGAGGTCGTGGGCTGCAGTACTTGGTGGATTGGGAGGGATATGGCCCAGAGTGGAGATCCTGGGTGCGCTCTTCTTGGGTGCTGGATCGAGAGCTCATCACGGAGTTCCATCGGGCGCACCCGGGTAAGCCAGCGCCAGGAAGCACTGTTGTGGGGGGGAGTACTGTCACCACTCGTCGCTCTCAGGTATCCACCTCAGCTGCGCGCACACCTGCGCCTCGTTAGCGCTGAGCTATTTATTCCACCTCGCCCTGAGCATCGGCCTGGAGCCGTCTGTCTTACAACGCGCTCAATCCCTCAGCAGAATCCTTTCTTCAGGCCTGCTATTCATCGCTGCGACACGTAAGCTGTCTTATTACTCACCTGTTCTCTCAGCCTTCCCCTGTGCACAGGTGGATTCCCTGGCGGCGGAAATCCTCTCCTTCGCCATCATCTCCTCCCCGCATCTCCACACCTCATTGGATGCACAGCAGGGCGCTGTCTCCCAGGCTTGGAACCCTCGCCAACGCCAGCCACCAATATCTCTGCAAGTAAGCACATCTCTGCATCACTCTCCCTTGTGTTTTTTTTTTTTTTTGTTACTTATTTGTACCCGTAGGTAGATTTGGTTTGCAGTCTGGTGACAAGCCACCAGCTGCCGGTCGCTGCGTGCGCGAGCGCCCTAAACCTACATGTTTTTGGTATGCGGGAGGACACCGGAGAAATCCCGGAGTAAACCCACGCAACACGGGGAGAACATGCAAACTCCACACAGCTCACTGTTGGTTGGGGGCTGGGATCGAACCCACGATCTCATGATCCCCGCGATCCCCCGGCCGAGGGTAAAACTGTGCTGCCACAGTGCTAAACCACTGCGCCACCGTTTGCCCAGCTCACTCCCTGTTTGTGTCTCTCCCATAGGGTTGCCTGGCCGCACGGCGTGCTACTCTGTTCCTGTTCTCATCTTCCACCCACAATACATTACCATATCACATACACGCATCCAAACACGTTTTCCTGGTTGAATAAAGCTTTCAAATCTACCTGAGCCTGCGGGCGTGTTTCCTGGGCCGAGAATTATGTCAATGATCTGAGAATGCATACCTCCACCAAGGCTCTGGCACCGAGGCATCAGCACCTTGGTGCTTTCATTTTTTTAGTGCTCCTTTTATTGCAAATGGACCCTTACACACCAACAAATTCAAAAGGTACAGTGTTAAGATGATGAATCTTGTTATACTAGGAACTAAATCACTACACAGTGATAATAAGCCATCAATATCTCAGTGTTTGGTCACTGCCTAGTTTGTGTAATGCTGTCTCGTGATTAAATAAAAGGGGAAATGAAAACTAGAAATGTGACTTGAAGCTCAATAATTAAATTAAATTAATAAAGTGATGCTGTATTGTAGTGCTTTTGAACTCATTTTAACACGTCAAAAAGTTTATAAAAAGTTTAGGAATATGAAATGCATCTATTTTTTCATTCATCTATTTGGTGTTTATTTCTTATATATTTGTTTAGATACTCTGCTGTGCAGTTGTGGTATTTTCACAGTTGACAGAAGATCTAAAAATGATCTGCAGGGAAAATAATCAATTTCTTTTAACGTGGATATTTAAGAATAACCTTCAGAGTCACTTAGTCTATAATAGAAAGTAGTAAAACTTGCCTTTTAATTGAATTTTATAACTAGAAAAGCACTCAGAGAGCACATTCCTCCACCAAGGCTCCTTTCATCCTCATGGATCACCTCCAAAATGGAATGGTTTTATGTGTAGGCCTGGAGCCACTCTGGTGAAAATTGCATCAAAGTCTGTCTATGAGTTTTAGAGTACTGTTGCTAACACACTGTGAGAAGATAAGATCCTTGGCTGAGGTATGCATTCTCAGATCATCACCAAAATATGTGATGGGTTCCTCTCTAATTAATGGGCCACCTCTGGTGAAAACTGCATCCAAATCCATCCAGTAGTTTTGGAGCATTCTTGCTAAAACTGTGTGCAAAGATAAGAGCTTTGGTGGAGGTATGCATTTTGGGATCATCACCAAAATATTATGGGTTCCTCTGTAGCCCATGAACCACCTCTGGTGAAAATCTCATTCAAATACGGTACATTCAGTAGTTTTGGAGTATTGTTTCTAACACTCTGTGAGAAGATAAGAGCCTTGGCGGAGGTATGCATTCTCGGATCCTCACCAAAATGTAATAAGTTCCTCTCTAGCCAAAGAACCACCTCTGGCGAAAATTTCATCCATATCCATCCAGTAGTTTTTGGGTAATCCTACTGCACATATACAAACAAAGCCCTTGGTGGAGGTATGTACTCTAAGATCATCACCAAAATCGAATCATCTGTTCCCCATGCCATTACACACCTTTTCTGAAAATGTCATCAAAATTCATTCATAACATTTTGAGTTATGTTGCTAATAGCCAGACAAACCAACCAACAAACCAGCAGGCAAACCAACAAATCAATGCCACTAAAATCATTACCTCCTCCCTTGGCGGAGGTAATTATCAAAATCATGGCATTTTAAAAATACAGAACAGTTTAAGGTTAACTTCAGTTTTATGGGGATGACAAGCAATATTTGCATTTAAGCACTGGTGGCCTGAGTAGATTTTGTTTGTACTTGATAAATGTTCGAGCTGCTAACATTTTGATGAATGCTGAAACACATATGTTTCGCTCTAACAGTTGACAAACAAATCCATTCTAATCACATTTCATGAATGATTAATACAATTTAAAGACTAAATTTGCGTGAGAAAAGCTAATCATTTCTCAGATCAGCTAAGTCCTATCAGGCAGCACATTTATTCTGTGGTGTACTCCATAGCTTTAAGTCATGTTAGCAAGCTAGCAACCAGCTAACTTCAGACAACAATTCATGAGCTAAATAAATAATATGTTATTTACCTTGTTTGGACAGAGGACTTGTCCTTTTATAACTTTTATAACCCATCTGCATGGTGATGATCATTGGCGGTGACTGGAGCATCTGCAGGTCCAGGCGTTCAGATTGGCGTACTCGAATCCAACTGAATGCTGTGAGTGGCAATCTGTTTGGTTGCACTAAACGCCACTGTTCTCTCATTCCCGATGCTGGTTGCTGTTGTAGCGGTGTGCCATTCACAGCAGAGGCAGGACATGCTCTGGATTGATGTTGTTCTGCTGGGTCCTGCTCAGCCACGGACTCTCTCTCCTGCAGCTGTACAGCGGATCCATGAGGCTTATGCCGGACAAGGACCTGAGGCGAGTCCAGATTATGCCCTCTGTCCTCTGGTGCTGGTTGTGTTTGCGGCTGTGTGTCGCTCTCGCCGGCGACAGACGCGTTCCAGGTTGTTGTCATTCACCGGGGTCCTGCTTGACCATGAACTCTTTCTCCTGCAGCTGTACGGTGGCCCCTTGAGGCTTAGGCTGTGCAAGGATCAGAGCTGAGTCCAATTTATGCCCTCTCTCCATGTTCTGGTATCCGTGCAGTGTCAAGCTTAGAGTGGCTGTACCCACGTCCAGGTGAAACGCGCTCCGGTCATCAGCGATCAACCAAAGTCCCTTGTGGTTGCGTATGGTGAAACCCAATTCATGGAAAAGGTCACACCCCATGATGTTATCGCCATATGTCGCTACCTGGAAGGTGAACGATGGAAGGACTTTAGACCCATAGCGAACAGTCAGCGTGATGGTTCCTATAAGGCTGATTCTGGTGTGGATGTTTCCATACAGCTCCACTGCGTCCTTCCCAATTGGGCGCCAAAGGAAGAATTTATTCACTGTAACCCAGCTCATCAGTGATCTTGTATCGGTGGTGTCCAGTAGTAATGGCGGGCTGACGTCATCGAGCCTCATAGTGCACCACTTGTACGCCGCATTGCTTGAGTCCACTGCATGGATTTTAGTTGTCAAAGGCAGTCCAATTGAACTGGGTGGTGAGCTCGATGTTGACCATGTTGAATGGCACACTTTGGCAAAATGGTTAGGCTTGCTACAGTGCTGACATTGCTGCCCCCTGGCCGGGCAGGAGCGCGCACGTTTGGTGTGCATGGGAACCACAGTTACCACACGTTTGGCATCCCATGGTGTCCTTTGTTCCATTGTGTTCACCTTGGCGTCCTGCGAAAAGGTTGCAGTGTCAACGGGCTCTTCTGCCGGGGTACCTGTATGAGCTAGCAGGGTTTGTTGTTTGGGGTTTGTTAGCAGGGTTTGTTGTTTGGGGTTTGGGGCGGCAGTGGCTCAGGAGGTAGAGCAGGTCGTCTAATAACCCGATGGTTGGCGGTTCGAATCCCGCTCTCCCCAGATATCCTGCCGTTGTGTCCCTGGGCAAGACACTTCACCCGCATTGCCTCCAGTGCCTATAACACTGGGTATGAATGTGTATAAATGTATAAAATGTTTGGTGGTGGCCGGAAAGGCCGTTGGCGCAGATTGGCTGCCACGTTTCCGTCAGCCTGTCCCAGGGCAGCTGTGGCTGCAGAAGTAGCTCGCCACTACCATTGTTTGTCTGGAGTGAATGAATAATGTACCTAATTGTAAAGCGTCTTTGAGTATATATGATAAAGCGCTATATAAAACCGATGCATTATTATTTTTATCATTATTATTATTGTGAAGCACCTAGCTGTGATGTTTTGCTGGGCGGCAACATCCAGCTGCAAAGCAAACTCCACCACCTTCGCCAGTGGCAGGTCGTCCAGCGCCATTAACAGCTTTACCCACAGTCTCGGTTTGTTGTTGTGCTTCGCTAGCTGGTCCTACACCATCTTGTCCTCTAGCTGTTCAAACCTGTACGTGCTCGCCAAATAGCGAAGGTCCACGACGTACTGCTGGGTTGTCTCTTCCGCTCCCTGTCAGCATTGGAGGAACTTTATTCTCCTTACCAGCACACTCTCTGGCGTGGCAAAATGTCCGGCTAGCAGGGCGACGCATTCATCATATGTATCTGTAGGCCCCAACATTCTAAACACACTGTCCCTTGCTGCTCAGATTATGAATCAGCAAAGCATGTAAACAAAGCTTGCTAACCTTAGCTAGGTCCATAGCCGACATGTGTCTGGAACGGCTCAAACCAATAAGGCCATGGGATGGGTGGCTCACCTGAGGTTGCGAGGAATGGTGGTAGAGGTGCCAAACACACTTCTATCTTCAGGAAAATGGCTTATTTCCTCCAGAAGATTAGTTTTTGTCCTCATCGTCAATTGTTATGTCTGAGAAGCAAGGACCAGTGGACATGTCTGTGTTGAAGGTTAGCTTTTAATAAAGAAGCTAGCAACACGTGGAACAGGGAACAAGCTAACAATAGTGGGGTACAGGTAGTGGAGTAGGCTAGAGGCGGCGCGCCAAAGACCCAGACTCCCGCCATTAGTCATCTAATATAGTCACGACATGGTGACATCATCCATGCCTACATCAATATGCCACAGTGGGCTCTGTGTTTATGTGCTTCAGACTTGGTGTAATAACAGCAAAATAATTCAAAGTCACCATTCACCGAACTTAAAGGCCATGTCATTTCTGTGTAGGCCTTCTATCTACCCTGCAAGCTAACGGCAGTATTAATTTGGGGGCAAAGTTCCTTGGTGTCTGGCTTTTTATTGGAATGCAATACAATATAATCAGTTTTACTGATATTAAGTGAAAGTTTGTTACACCAAAGCCAGGTGTCTATTTTCATAAGTTCAGTATTTGTTATCTTTTCAAGTTCATTTGGGTTCTGGTGAGCAAAAAATAAATTAGTGTCATCAGCAAACAGTACTTTATGTAGTAGAGACGAGGAGTTAGCAATATCATTTATATACAGAATGAATAGAACTGGTCCTAAAATGGAACCCTGGGGAACCCCATGATCGATGGATTTCTATGATGACTTGTGGTTATTTATATAAACAAACTGAAGTCTTCCAGACAGATAATTAATAAACCAATCTAATGCAAGTCCTCTGATACCGTAATGTTGTAATTTATTAATTAGGATGTCATGGTAAATGGTATCAAATGCTTTAGACAGGTCTAAAAAAATGCCGATACCATAGTTGCCTCTTTCAATTGCATCACTGATTTTTTCAGTTAGGTCAAGTATTGCCATATAGGTAGTGTGTTTCTTTCTGAAGCTATACTGAGATGGGATAATAATGTTGAGCTTATCAATGTAATTGGTAAGTCTGTTATAAACTACTCTTTCCAAAACCTTTGAAAGAGTAGGCAGAATGGATATTGGACGATAATTAGTCAAATCATTCTTATCACCTGATTTATAAATTGGTATAATTTGTGCAATTTTTGCTATTTGTGGTACTACTCTGGAGATTAGAGACAGATTAATGCAGTAGGTAAGAGGTTTCAGTATTACATTAATGATACTTTTGAAAATTTTGCTGGCAATTTCATCAGCTCCAGCAGAGTTTGAGTTCTTCATGTCCTTGTTGATTTCCCAGACTTCATCACAATAAGTTGGCTTCAGGAAGAAAGAATTCAGGTAGTTTCCTGATAGATAGTGTTTGAAAGCGGCAGCCTGGGTTGGTTAATTTTATTAGATAAAGTTTCTCCAGTGGAAGCAAAGTAATTATTAAATTTGTCAGCGAGAGTGGCATTACTGGTGTGATTACTGACCGCGTTTTTGTTGGGAAGTGTGGGAGCTTTCCGTGAAGCCACTACCATACGTGTGTATATTTCCATAATCCTGGGCTAGTTTCTACATGTTCAAGTACATTTTCAATCCAGTGATTTACAAACTGATTCATAATTCTCTAAAGCCTCATTCAGAACATTATAGCCCCACATACCTGTTCCGTGGATTTTAATCTGGGGGCACCCAGTGGTGAGGAGCAGCAGTGGTGGAGAAGAAAAGTCTTTTGAAAGCATAAATAGAGCTAAAACCTTCTCCAAGTCAGCTTAGTTGTCATCTTACACACACACACACACACACACACACACACACACACACACACATATATATATATATATAAAAAAAGAGAGAGAGAGAGAGAGAGAGAGAGAGAGAGAGAGAGAGAGAGAGAGTTTGAGTTTTAAAAAATCCCTGCAATATTACACAGAGTGAAATATTTGCTGAATCAACCCACACTATACACCTTGTATCATTCATTAATACTCCCATACATGACATATTGTAATGAAGTATGGGGAAATACATATAAAACAAACATATATCCACTCTTTATGCTTCAAAAGAGAGCTGTTAGAATAATAAACAAAGCAGCTTACAGGGAACCAACAAACCCACTTTTTCTCAAACAAAAAACTCTCAAGTTGAAAGATCTGGTTGACTTTAGAACCGCAGTAATAATGTTCAAAGTGAAGAATTTATCACTGCCCGCAAATATCCAAAAGTTGTTCCAAACAAGGGAGAAACGATATCACTTCAGAGGAACATGTATATTTCAAAAGCCTACAGTGAGAACAACCACCAAGCAACACTGTATTTCAGTGCAAGGAGTCAGATTATGGAACGATTTTGGACCTGAATTAAAATCATGTACAACGCTTGGACAATTTAAACAAAAACTAAAGGAAGAAATACTCCAAACATATTTACAAGACGACATGTAAACTCACATAAGGATTGACATTTCCAGCCTGTGTTGTGTTGTAGCTTAGTTTTTTGTTTTTTTTGTTTTTTTTCTCTGTGACACTTTGTCTTAGATTTGTTTTGAATAGTAACCGCTTAACTTAGCTTAGCTTAGTTTTCTTTTTTTTTTCTCTCAGTCACATTTTGTCTTAGCTTTGTTTTAAATTGTAATCGCTCTTGTCTTGTTTTCTCTTTTTTCTCTTTTGAATTCTTGGATGGAATATGGGTGGGCAATATAAGCTGCGGCTTCAGCCATCACCCATTTCGGATAACTCACGTGGAATTGTATAGAAGAAGGAGTCTTTGTCTAATTTGACCTTGTTGTTATATTATACAGTTTCTTTTAACCTGTACTGTACTATCCGAAATAAAAAATCCCTTTATTGCACAATTCAAAAATGTAAGATCACCAATATCATTCCACCAAGTGTCTCACATTTCAAAAGTGCAAACATAACTCATCCCCCTCTCCCACAGAACACAAAATATTCCCTACAGTCCCTTTATTGGTGAATACCTCCAAATTGTCCACCATTTTATAGTAAGAGCACTCCACCTGGAGTCTGACTTTTAACAAGGCCTTGAAAACAAACACAGGATCCACATTGCCAGTGTTAGTAGTTTGATTTTTCCTTGTCAGCCAGATGGCAAGTTTAGCAGTACCAGATAGGAAGTTCATCAAAGTGTGCACAGACTTCTTTGCCACTTTATACTTTGGGCCGTAAATAAACAAACCAAAAGAGAAACATTCACCCAAATCATGAAACCACACTTTCAGAAGATCAGAAAGGCCAGATAAATGAAAACATTGAACAAACAAATGCTCCAAGGTCTCAACTTGGGAACAAAACAAACATTCCTCCCCCACATTCGGATCGAGGTGTGCTCTGTATTTATTCGTAGCTATTGCCCCATGAACAATCCTTCACTGGAGATCTGCTGTCCGTTTCTCAATAGGGAGCTTGTACATTGACCGCCAGCTGCCTTTCGGGGAGAATACCGGCCCCAAAAACCCCGCCCACTTCGACTCTTTCACGTCCGTCAGAGAGCGCAGATTCAGAACTTTCACACAGATGTGATACACCGTCTTCATCCCCACAAACTGGAACTTGCCCAGACAAGGATTTCTGAAGGACAGCAGGTGATCCTCTCCCTCCTGCCACTCTCTCACAGCTGGACTTATGGAAAGGGCAGGAAAGTTGGACACAGTGCCCTCATCCCATTGAGTGGAAAGAGTCCGGTTTTCCACACTTCCTTCACTACCCTATGCACCAGTCTGACAGATGTAATGTTGGCACTCCGCCGCAGCGTTTCTATCGACGTGGTTGGCATCTTCATAAGGTGACCAAGCTTGGTACAGCGTGCCTCTCTTAAACAAGTTCGCAGACTAACAGATTGCAGCACTTGAGTGTCCATGAAGTGATTGAAAAACAGTGGTTTCTCGAACAGCCACATGCCTGGTGTCTCCTCAGGAATGCGGGCTACGGTGAAGACTTGCCATGCATGTAAGACAGATGTGTAGAAACAGAAAGTCCAGTAAGGTCCAGCTCCCCGGACTTCACGAGGAAAAGCTGCTTATCATAGCCCAAGCAGCCAACTCTCTTAGGCTGCACGGTGGCGCAGTGGTTTAGCACTGTGGCAGCACAGTTTTACCCTCGGCCGGGGGATCGCGGGGATCATGAGATCGTGGGTTCGATCCCAGCCCCCGACCAACAGTGAGCTGTGTGGAGTTTGCATGTTCTCCCCGTGTTGCGCGGGTTTACTCCGGGATTTCTCCGGTTTCTTCCCCCACACCAAAAACATGTAGGTTTAGGGCGCTCGCGCACGCAGCGACCAGCAGCCGGTGGCTTGTCACCACACTGCAAACCAAGTCTACCTACGGGTACAAATAAGTAACAAAAAAAAAAAAAAAAAAACTCTCCTCAGGAGCAGTTTTGCAGTGTCCATCCAGCAGGGGCCACATCCGTAAAGGAGCCGTTGTGCAGTCTGAAGCCTAAAACAGGCGATCTTGGACTGTATGTCCACCAGTCCCTGTCCTCCCTTGGCAACAGGCAGGTAGAGAACAGCCGTACGGACCCAATGTTGACCAGACCAAAAGAAATCCACGATGATCTTCTGAACCTCCTCAACCAGGCTCCTGGGCGGTGTCAAAGCAATAAGCCTATGCCAAAGAGCCAAAGCGACCAGATTATTGGCGACCAGAACCCTTCCCCTATATGACAGCTGTGACAACCATTTCCATTTAGAAAAGCGAGCACACACCTTCTCCTTAATTCCCTCCCAGTTCTTGCATTCAAAGTCCTCAGAGCCCAAAAATACCCCCAACACTTTGAGACCGGCTTTCCCCCACAGAAGACCTGCAGGAAGCTGAGGAATGTCCTGATGTGACCACTGGCCCACCAATAGACCCTCACTCTTGGCCCATTTTACCCGTGCAGAAGATGCTTTCTCATAAATAGATAAAGTGTCCACCAGATGCCGTACATCCCTGTGGGATGTGATGAAAATGTTGACGTCATCCGCATAAGCAGACAAGACGATTGGACGATAACTGCTGGGGGGCCCCGGCAGAATCAAACCACCCAGCTGAGTGCGCAACCTGCACAGCAAAGGCTCAATAGCCAAGCTATACAGTTGACCTGAGATTGGACAACCCTGCCTTATTCCCCGACATACAGGGATTGGCCGACTCAGCCCTGCCCCCATCTTTACCAAACACTCAGCTCCAGTATATAGCAGATTGACCCACCTCAAAAACATATTGCCGAAACCAAACCCCTTCAGTGTGGAAAACAAATAAGAATGGTCAACCCTATCAAAAGCTTTTTCCTGGTCCAAAGACATAATACCGAACTCTAAATCATAACATTTACTGAGATGAAGAACGTCACGTACGAGAAAAATATTGTCCATAATGGTTCGGTCAGGAATACAATATGTTTGATCTCTATCTATGATGAAACCCAATACATTTTTCAGTCTATTTGACAGGGCTTTAGAAAGCACCTTGTAGTCCGTGCAAAGAAGAGCCTCAGGCCTCCAGTTTTTAAGCAAGGCCAAGTCCCCTTCCTTAGGCAGCAGAGATAGTACTGCACGCCGGCAGGAGACAGGTAAAGTTCCATTTCTGTAACAGGCAATTAGAACGTCATAAAAGTCTGATCCAATAATATCCCAAAAATGCTTAAAAAAGTCAGAGGAATGACCGTCAAGTCCAGGTGCACGTCCCAGAGCCATTTGATTAACTGCTACAGTTAACTCATCCAAAGTCAGTTCACAGTCCAGAGCAGCCCTGTCTTCTGGGCTGAGCATGGGAAGACCTTCAAAGAGTTGGTTTTGAGATTCTATGCAACATGGTTCTGCACCAAACAGGGCCCCGTAAAAATCCACTGCATGGCACCACATCTCAGATGGATTTGTAGTCATTTGACCATCTGGGAGAGAGAGAGAGAGAGACAGAGAGAGAGAGAGAGAGAGAGAGAGAGAGAGAGAGAGAGAGAGAGAGAGAGATTACACTTTACTACAGCTTTACACAAAATATTACAATGTTGTACCTCGGCTCTACAATGCACATCATAGTATGAAAGCCCTGGTTCTTGACGACAAAATATGGGTATAAATCCTTGGCGGCAATAGATTTTGTAATTTGCGTTGCCCTTTCTGAGTTATGTGGAAGTTTTGGCATTGCTTCCTCAATGGTCCTCTGGTTGGTGGCAGCAGTCACGACTGTTTAGTTCTCTCCATCCGCCAGGTGGAAAAATGCAATATGGTTTTGCATGTTTGTCGTCTTTCCGAAATATTTTTGTTTAATCTGACAGAGCTTACATATGGTGTGGGTCTTGTCCAAGTCTTTTTTCCCTTGGATTTCATAAAAACTAAAGTACTGCTATGTGTTTGCTTTTAACGAAGAGGGCCCCGGTCATATACTCTGCTCTGCCATTTTGTTTTTTTTGTGTCATGCCACAAAGAGTCTGGGCAGATCCGGGCACCAACTTTTTTGTTATGGGCAAATTAATTACGTTATTAATAATATTTAATAGTCAGAATCTTGGCATTTGTGCATCGATTCAGAATCATTCACATCCACATCGAGATGCATTGGGAAAATTATCATTTCTCCCACCCCTATCATTCTTGTTGTTTAATGTAGCACTAGCCACTATTAGCCTTGTGATATGTGGGTTGGGTCTAATCATCTGGTGTTTGAATGAGGGAGAAGTGAAAAGACACAAAACTGCAAGACAAGGAAAGGTTTTGCTGGAAGAAAAAAAGGACATAAGATACCATTTTAAACAATGTAGATTTGTTTTCATAGGGGAATTATAGCCCCCAGAGTCTCTTTAATTAAATCAGCCAAGTAAAACAGAGCAGTTTTTGTTCAGCAATGTGCTAAAAGGAGAAGAAGGAAGACATTTCTGAATATGTTCTTATTTACAGACTAACTACAGTACTACTAAGTACAGACAAGTCTAGGTTATGAAAGTAAAAAAGGAACTATTCTTTTGAAATAGTCACTACTATTTTTTACTCAACAAGCTAAAGAAAACCTTCATACACGTTTTAAAAAAATAAAGTTTTCAACAAAGTTTACCTTTGTTAAAACACATTTGTGCTGAAATAGGGTGAAAGGCCACTGTGTCACTCTGCTAACACTTTGGTGTGATGAGGACGGTGAGGTCAGAGACCTCGTTTTCCCGAACATGACCATCCCATCATTCCACAGCTCAGCATCACACAAACACAAGCACAGTTTTCCGGTCAGACAGATGCACTCTCACCGCATGTACACACATTTACTCTGCCAAAGGTATAACTTTCAGGTGAACAAATTCCCTAACTTTATACCTATTTTATTTTATTTTATTTTATTTTATATTAAGATTTTTATTTTAAATTCATTGTAAAGCTAATTTAGGTTTGAATTTGATTTACAACACACAAAAACAGGAACTTACATTTCTGAAGTTTGGGTGGGACTGATCTTAATTAATTAATTAATTAGTTAATTTTTGTGAATATATTAATTTTTGAAGGTTGCATTTAACTCCAGCCAGTGAGGATGTGCAATTCACAATTTCATGAACAAAAGCAGGAGTTTGTTTTTTTCTGCTTGTATTTTATACAGATGAAGTGATAGACTTTACTGCCACGCCTATATGAAAAACCTGTTGTAGAAAAGAGAATTATATTATTATGACATGATGCTTAGGATGGGATGAGGATGACCAATTTACTATGACTCCAAATATCAACAAGTAAACATAAACCAGCTTTTTGGTCTTGGGAATTCTTATAAACCAGGTCTCCAAAATACACTCCTACTATAAAATGCAAAGTAGAATTTAACCACATCTCTGGAAAAACAAGCCCTGTAAGTGATTCAACTTTTAAAAATAGATATTCTACTATAAGTCTCTTAATTTTTTTGATAACTTCAATCTAGATCAAGATTCAAAGATTTTATGTGTCAATACTACTATATGTACAGGACTTACAGGAGAACTGAAATGGTGTTTCTCTCTCTCTTCAGTGGTGTGCACAACATAAAAAAGAAAAGAAATAAGGCTGGAAAAACAACAACAGCAGTCTATGTACAGCAATGCTACGTGCAGTGCAAATGGCAACAAGATAGACCCAGACCACCCATAGTGCAAATAAAGAATCGATGAGACCCAGCAGTTCTATATACAGTATACTCGTAGTAGCAAGTTCAATGCGGTAGTGTAGGTGCAGACAGTGACAGATAGGACTGCACATCATCAGTACTGCAATGACAGACAGCAGCAGATATGGCATTTGTGCAAATGGTTGCAGTAAAATGCAGAGACATACAGCAGCAAAGTTTTACTTTTGGGGTGCCAGTCTTTTTGTGCCAACAGCTGAGGTAGTTATTGTGCAGTGCGGGTGAGTGTGTTACGGTGTGTGTGTGGGGGGGGGGGGCAGAGTTAAGGGTTCTGATGGCCTGATGAACAAAGCTGTTTAGCAGTCTTGTGGAGTGGGCCCTGAGATTCCATGTACCTTTTCCCCAAGGACAGGGGGCTGAAGAGGGACTGTGAGGGGTGGGAGGTGTCACCTGCAATGTTGATGGCTCTGCGAGTGAGGCAGGTGAGGTAGATGTCTGAGAGGGGGAGCAGAGGGGCACCGATGATCTTGCTGGCTGCTTTCACTGTGCATTGTTGTGTCTTCCAGCATGAGACGGTGCTTCCATCCCACACCATGATACAGCTGGTGAAGATGCTCTCAACGGTGCCCCAGTAGAATGAGCATATGATGGGGGGTGGGACTCGTGCTCTCTTCAGTTTGTAGAGAAAATGGAGGCGAGTTTGAGTCTTCTTGGCCAGTGATGTGGTGTTGTTGGACCAGTAGAGATCCTCAGAGATGTGCACCCTCAGGAACTTGGTACTGCTCACCTTCTCCACAACTGCTCCATTGATGATCAGCGGGGGATGCTGTGTGCATCCCCTCCTGAAGTCGACCACAATCTCCTTTACTTTTCCCACGTTCAGGAAGAGGTTATTTTCTTTACATCACTGGACCAGTTGGCTCACCTCATTTCTGTAAATGGCCTCCTCATTGTTGGTGATGAGGCCCACCACTGTTGTGTCATGCGCAAACTTGATGATGTGGTTGGTGTTGTAGGCTGGTACACAGTCATGGGTCAGCAGGGTGAAGCACAGCAGGCTGAGCACACACCCTTGTGGGGCCCCTGTGCTCAGTATGATGGTCATGACTGCGTTGCTGCCAACCCGCAAATTCTGTGGCCTTCCTGTGAGAAAGTCCAGCACCCAGTCACAGAGAGAGGTTTTGAGATCCAAGTGTCCAAGTTTTTGTATTAGGTGCTGGGGGATGATTGTGCTGAATGCTTAACTGAAGACCAAGAACAGCATTCGCACGTAGGAGTTCTTTGAGTCCAGGTAGGTGAGGGCTGGATGGAGAGCAGCAGTGATGGGACCCTCTGTGGATCTGCTTGACCAGAATGCAAACTGAGATGGGTCGTGGGAGGGAGGGAGGATGGACTTGATGTTCTGCATGACCAGCCGCTCGAAGCACTTCATTATGATGGGGGTCAGTGCTATGGGCCGGTAAATTGTTATAGTTGGATGGGACGGGCTTCTTTGGGACTAGTATTATGGTGGCAGTTTTGAAACATGTGAGGACAACAGCTTGACTCAGGGAGATGTTGAAGATGTCGGCCAGGACATTCTTGAGTGCCTCTGCACAGTCCTTCAGAACGTGACCCGGTATGTTGTCTGGACCAGCTGCCTTGTGTGGGTTGATACTGCAGACAGTGAGTGACATCATCATTGCATTTAGCTATGTTTGCTACAAGAACCTCAGTGTACTCCCCTAGGTTTGTGTGTCCATTGTGAGTGGCTGTGTGTTTGAAAGTGGTCCAGTCTGTAGTGCTGAAGCAGTCTTTCAGAGCATCAGAGGCCCCCTCTGGCCACACATGTACCTGCTTTTTTGTCAGTCTGATTGTTTTCACTCTGGGTTTGTATGCCGGCCTTAACAAGATGATGATGTGATCAGAGAGACCCAGGTGGGGAAGGGGGGAGGCTCTGTATGCTTTTTTGTGAGTTACATACACCAGGTCCAGCAAATTGTCTCCTCTTGTTGGGAAGTCTACATGTTGGTGTAGATTGGTGTAGAACAGCAAGTGTGAAGGATTTGCCAACATTGGTTATTCACCAATACAGCAGCTTAGGTTCAACTTTATTTATTTATATAGCGCCATTTCACAACAACAGTCATCTCATAGCACTATCAACTGTAGGGGGGAACCCCCACAGTTGCAGAAAGACCCCAGCAATCAGGCGATCCCCTGTGAGCAAGCACTTGGCGACGGTGGAGAGGAAAAACTCCCTTTTAACAGGAAGAAACCTCCAGCAGAACCAGGCTCAGGGAGGGGCAGTCATCTGCTGCGACTGGCTGGGGGGTGAGGGGATAGAGAAAAAGAAAAGAACAGACATGTAGAGAGCAAACAGCACGATGGGGACTCAATCTATGGGAGAGAACAAACAGATGTTAATGACCAGCAAAAAAAATATTTCATAGAGAGTGAGGAAAGGAGTGAGGCCCAGTGCATTACTGGAGGTCCCCCGGCTGACTAAACCTATTAGCAGCATAACTAAGGGAGGGTTCAGAAACACATGATCCCTCCCTAATTGTAGGCTATATCAAAAAGGTAGGTTTTAGCCCTATTCTTAAAAACAGAGATTGAGTCTGACTCCCGAATCCAGATTGGCAGCTGATTCCACAGGAGAGGAGCTTGATAACAGAAGGCTCTGCCTCCCATTGTACTTTTGGAGATTCTAGGTATTACAAGTAATCCTGCATTTTGGGAGCGTAGTGCTCTGTTAGGATAATACGGTAGTTGACATAATGCACGGCTCAGGAGACGCACACACACAGGCTTAGAGTAGTTCAAAGAGTTTATTAACAGCAGGGGTGAATGAGTGCGTGTCTGCGGGAAGTAAATGTGTTGGTGATGGTGTCTGCTCCAGGCACAGAGGCAGGTGACCGTACAGCCGAGCAACCCTATGGAGAGAGCACAGGGAGAGGGTGACGGGCATACACCAACACAGGAGGGATTTATGGCGAGAGAAGGACTTACTTGGTGGGTCAGGACAGCTGGCACAACAAGGGGGCGAAGCCCGGAAGACAGCCACCTGGAGAGCTCCGTACAGCAGCGAGGATTGGGCGATGGAGAGGAGATGTCCGCCGCTGGGGAATCCACCTGTGCACAGGGGAGAAGACTGAAGAAGACAGGTAAGCGATCTTCTTACCAAAATAGTGATGCTGAAGAGAGGTATGCTCACAACGGTGAGGGACGAAGTCTGACGGCTTCAGGCCGAGCCTCCGGGCGAGACGGCCTTTATCCCTCGCCGCTGATGATTGTCAGGTGCGTGAGCAGGTGGCGCCGCTGATGAATGGCGCGGCGTGACAGTACTCCCCCCTCTAGCAGCGCCTCCTGGCGATGGCTTATCCGGGTGCGCTCGGTGGAAGTCCACGATGAGCGATGGGTCCAACACAAACGACGGGGGCACCCATTGTCGATGCTCGGGCCCATAGCCCTCCCAGTCCACCAAGTATTGCAACCCACGACCTCGGCGCCGGGAGTCCAGGATGGAGGAGACGGACCAGGCCGGATGGCCACCAATCATCCGGGGCGCGGGTTGCGCTGCAGGAGGAGGGCAAAGGGGGTCAGTGACTGCCAGTTTCACCTTCGACACATGGAAAGTGGGATGGATGCGGAGGGAGGGGGGAATAGCCATGCGCACAGCCACCGGGTTGATGATCCGGGTGATGGGAAAGGGACCCATGAATCGCTGTGCCAGCTTCCTCCTCTCGCCTTTTAATGTGACGTCCTGGGTAGACACATACACGAGTTGCCCAACTCTGTACGCCGGGGCAGGTCTTCTGTGCCGGTCCGCCACTGTCCTGTTGCGCTCCGCTGTGCGTAAAAGCGCATGACGCGCAGCAGCCCAGGTGGAGCGGAACTGCCTAAGGTGCGCCCTAACAGAGGGGACAGTTACCTCGTTCTCCTGCGCTGGAAACAGCGGGGGGTCGTAACCCAGGGACGCCTTGAAGGGGGACATCCCCGTTGCAGAAGAGCGGGCGGTGTTGTGGGCATACTCCACCCAGGCGAGATGGTTGCTCCAGGACGTCGGCTTGGATCTAGTAACACAGCGGAGCGCAGCCTCCAGCTCCTGATTGGTCCTCTCACACTGCCCGTTAGATTGGGGGTGATGGCCGGAGGAGAGGCTCACCTTGGCTCCGATGGCGTTACAAAAAGATCTCCAAACCTCGGATGAAAATTGGGGACCCCGGTCCGAGACCACGTCCACCGGAATCCCGTGCAGCCTGACCACGTGTTGGACGAGGAGGCCCGCCGTCTCCAGGGCAGTAGGGAGACCTCGCAGGGGGATGAAGTGCGCCGCCTTGGAGAAACGGTCCACGATGGTCAGGACGGTGTCAAAGGAGTTGGAAACGGAGAGTCCGGTGACAAAATCCAGTGCGATGTGCGACCAGGGCCTGCCGGGGACGGGCAGAGGCTGGAGCAGACCCGCTGGGGGGGCATTTCCCGACTTGCTGGTGGCACAGATTGGGCAAGCCCGGGCGTAGCGGGCTGCATCCCTCCGCAGGCCCGGCCACCAAAAGGACCGTTGGAGGAGGCTGATCATCCGAGAGGTGCCGGGATGACAGGTGAGCCGGGAGGTGTGGAGCCAGTGGATGACCTCTCCTCGGACCGCAGATGGGACGAACAGTCTTCCCTCCGGTCCGCCGCCAGGATCAGGTTCCACCTCCTGCGCCTTCCGGATCTTGTCTTCAATGTCCCAAGAAATGGCACCGAGGACGCACGACCTGGGCAGGATAGTGTGGGGCGTCTCCTCAGCCTCCACGGGGGTGAACTGCCTAGAGAGGGCGTCAGGCAGGCCGTTTTTGGAGCCCGGCCTGAAGGTGATCGAGAAGCGGAACCTGGCGAAGAACAAAGACCAGCGCGCCTGGCGGGCATTCAGGCGCTTGGCAGATCGCAAGTATTCTAAATTCTTGTGGTCCGTCAGGACCACAAACGGCAGGTCCGCCCCCTCTAGCCAGTGGCGCCACTCCTGTAAGGCGAGTTTAATGGCCAGGAGCTCTCTGTCCCCCACATCGTAGTTCCTCTCCGCCGGGGACAGGCGCCGGGAGAAGAAGGCGCACGGTCGCTTGGCGCCATCGTCCGGTGATCGTTGGGATAACACTGCTCCCACTCCCGTGTCCGATGCGTCCACCTCCACAATGCACTGCAGCGCGGGGTCGACCTGGCGAAGGACCCGGGAGGAGGAGAACTCCGCCTTCAGCGCCTTAAAGGCAGCATCGACCTCTTCAGTCCACCGGAACGGGACCTTCGGGGACGTGAGGCGGGTCAGCGGTCCTACAATCCAGCTGAAATTCGGGACAAAGCGGCGGTAAAAATTGGCGAAGCCAACAAACTGTTGCACCTGCTTCCGGGATGCGGGAGTAGGCAACTCCACCACCGCCTTCACCTTCTCCGGGTCTGGGAGCACCTGGTCCTGGGCGATGATGAATCCCAGGAAGGATGTGGTCCTAGCGTAGAACTCGCATTTCTCAGCCTTCACGTACAGACGATTCTCCAGCAGTCTTCGGAGGACCCGCCTCACATGGACCTGGTGCTCATCTCTGGACCTGGAGAAGATCAGAATGTCGTCCAGGTAGACGAACACGAAAAGGCCGATGAAATCCCGGAGGACGTCATTGATGAGGCGCTGAAAGACGGCAGGAGCGTTGGTCAACCCGAACGGCATGACGAGATACTCAAAGTGGCCGTTCGGGGTACGGAAGGCTGTTTTCCATTCATCTCCCTCCCGGATCCGGACGAGGTGGTAAGCGCTGCGTAGATCCAGCTTGGTAAACCAGGTCGCCCCCTGGAGGGAGTGGAAAGCAGTGTCCATGAGGGGCAGGGTGTAACGGTCCCTCTCAGGGATGTCATTAAGCGCTCGGTAGTCTATGCAGGGACGGAGGGAACCGTCCTTTTTCCCGACAAAGAAAAACCCTGCCCCCACGGGTGACGACGTTGGGCGAATAATCCCAGCGCTCAGTGATTCCTTTAGGTACGTATTCATTGTCTCCCTCTCCGGCGCCGACAGGCTGTAGAGCCGACCAGATGGCAGGGGAGCCCCCTGGCGGAGATTGATGGCACAGTCATATGGTCGATGCGGGGGAAGAGACATAGCTTTCGATTTACTAAATACCATACCCAGGTCGTGAAATTCTGGAGGCACCAGTGACAGGTCCGGAGGTGCTGTATCCGCCACAGGGGGAGCCGCGGACGGGGAGCAGGCAGCGGACTGAAGGCAGGTGCCCATACAGAAGGTACTCCATGCCGATACCCCAGCGGACCTCCAGTCCAGGACAGGGTTGTGGAGGCGTAGCCAGGGATACCCCAGGATGACGGGCGACACAGAGTTGGGCAGGACGTAAAATACCATCTCCTCCCGGTGGTTCCCTGAGATGATGACTGGGACAGGCATGGTTTGGTGAGAACTACTATCATCTGGCTTCATTGACAGGTATAATTGTGTGTCATCTGCATAACAATGAAAATGTATACAGTGCTTTCTAATAATGTTGCCTAACGGAAGCATATATAAACTAAAAAGAGTAGGGCCTAGCACAGATCCCTGTGGAACTCCATGACTAAGCTTTGAGTTGAAAGAAAACTCATTATTTACATGAACAAACTGGAACCTATCAGATAAATAAGATCTAAACCATTGCAACGAAGTTCCATTAAGTCCAACATAGTGTTCTAATCTATCAAGTAGAATATTATGATCGATAGTATCAAAAGCTGCACTAAGGTCTAAAAGGACAAGTACAGAAACTAGTCCATTATCAGATGCAATGAGGAGGTCGTTAGTGACCTTCGCTAAGGCTGTTTCAGTACTATGATGGATTCTAAACCCAGATTGAAACTCTTCAAGTAAACCATTTCCCTGCAGGTGGTCAAATAATTGCGTAGCAACAACTCTTTCTAAGATTTTTGAAATGAAAGGGAGATTAGAGATTGGTCTATAGTTAGCTAAAGCTCCTGGATCTAGCGTTGGCTTTTTTAGTAAGGGTTTAATTACAGCCGTTTTAAAAGCCTGCGGTACATGGCCTAAAGTTAATGAAGAATTGATTATATGAAGAATAAAGCTACCAATAAGTGGGAAGACTTCTTTAAATAACCTGGTAGGAATAGGGTCTAAAAGACAAGTTGAAGGTTTGGATGAGGAAACTATTTTGTCTAACTCACAAAGGTCGATTGGAGTAAACTCATCAAGACAGACATCAATAGAAGGAGTTGTAGTAGTTACAGTATTTAAGTTAACTGTGGGAAGAATCTGATTGATTTTATCTCTGATGGATGAAATTTTATTATTGAAAAAGTTCATAAAGTCCTGACTAGTAAGCTCTAAGGGAATGCTAGGATTGACAGAGTCCTGACTCTTTGTCAACCTGGCTACAGTACTGAAAAGAAACCTGGGATTATTCTTGTTCTCTTCTATTAATGCAGAGTAATAACTCGTTCTAGCTTTTCTAAGAGATTTTTTATAAATTAGAAGATGATTTCTCCAAGCTAAATAGATTTCATCTAAATTAGTAGAGCGCCATTTTCTTTCTAATTGACGAGTCTTCTGTTTTAAGGTACGAGTTTCTGTGTTGAACCAAGGAGTTAGAAATCTCTGATTAGACTTTTTCTTTTTTAAGGGGGCCACCAAGTCTAGAGTCTGATGCAGAGAAGCTGAAACACCATCCACCATGTTATCAATTACAGAAGGAGCAAGCTGTCTATAGCTTATTTCCGTTGTGTTGACACATGGCATAGAGGAAACAATCTGCATAAATTTGGAAACAGCATCATCTGAGAGGCATCTACTGTAATAATATTTTTCTTTAGGAGCCAAATAGTCAGAAATAGTAAAATCAAAGGTTAACAGACAATGGTCTGACAGTACAGGGTTATGAGGAAACACTACAAGATTTTCTATTTCTATGCCATATGTCAAAACAAGGTCCAATGTATGGTGGAGGTAATGAGTAGAATTTCCTACTTTCTGAGAAAACCCAATCGAATCTAATATTGAATTGAATGCCACATTAAGGCAGTCACTATCTACATCCACATGTATATTAAAGTCCCCTACTATAATTATTCTATCAGATTTCAGCACTAAATCAGCTAAGAAATCAGCAAATTCGGATAAAAATTCTGAGTAGGTTGATGGGGGACGATAAACTATGGCAAATAAAATTGGGTTTAACCTAAAATTGCTAAAGTGCCCAATACTGAGGACCAGGCCCTCAAAGGAATTATAACATGTTTTTTGCTTTACATTAACTAGTAATTTGGAATGGTAAATTGTTGCTACTCCTCCTCCACGACCAGAACTTCTGGGATTTTGACAGTTTAAATAACCAGAGGGAGTTGATTCATTTAAACCAACATAATCCTCTTGTCCTAACCAAGTCTCTGTGAGGGAAATTAAATCAATCTGATGATCAATTAACAAATCATGGACTAACAGAGACTTGGGAGTTAGAGACCTAATATTTAATAAACCACATTTAATTTTTAAATTATGAGGAGGAACAGAGGCCAAATCATTCAATTTAGAGGCTTTATGTTTAATTTGAGTTTTACCAATATTTTGCTTTATCACTTTGGGATGCTTATACATTATATTTTTATTCACTTTGGAGGGAGCAGACAACGATTCTCTGATGGGGAAGTCAGGGGCTAAGCTGAGGGGTGGCGGATGAAGAGGAGCTGCAGAGAGGCGTGTAAGACTGCGACTCTGCTTCCTGGTCCCAACTCTGAGTAGTCATGGTTTTGGAAATTTGGATAAAAAAGATGCCAGATTGTTAGATAAATGAGAAGCACCATCCAAAGTGGGATGAATGCTGTCTCGTCTCATAAGACCAGGTTTTCCCCAAAAAGAGCTCCAACTGTCAATGTAGCCCACGTCATTTTTAGGACACCACACAGACAGACAGCGGTTCAAGGATGACGAGTGGCTAAACATGTCATCACTGGTCAGATTGGGGAGGGGCCCAGAGAATACTACAGTGGCTGACATCATTTTGGCAAAGTCACACACCGATTCTATATTAAGTTTCGTGACTTCCGACTGCCGGAGACGGATGTCATTAATGCCGGCGTGAATAACAATTGTGGAATATTTAAGATAAGATAAGATAAGATAAGATAAGCCTTTATTAGTCCCACAACGGGGAAATTCCAGGATTGCAACAGCACAGGGATAGCAACACTCAGAGCAACAATCAGAAGGCAAGAAAAAAACAAGCAAGCAAGAGCAGCTAATATACATATGTACGTATTACTATAAAATATATATATATACACACACACACAGACACACAGTGCAGAGCATTGTAGCTGGATGGAATAAATATATGAATATATGAACACACAGTGCAGAGCATTGTAGCTAGATGGAATAAATATGTAAATATATAAACACCCACAGTACGGAGCATTGCAGCTAGGTGGAATAAATATGCAAGTATATAAACACACACAGTGCGGAGCAATGTAGCTAGATGGAATAATATGTAGATATATAAATATATAAACACACCCAGTGCTGAGCATTGTAGCTAGATGGAATAAATATGTAAATATATAAACACACACAGTGCAGAGCATTGTTGCTAGATGGAATGAAACAGCATAACCGTCTACTTAGTTATCCTACATGGTATGATTATGTGCCCATACATATTCTCACCCTCCATAGCGACCGGTATGTTCCTAGTTGTATGCCGGAGGGGACCATTGTGTAAGTCTATTGCATCTTTTGCATTCAAAAAACTATTAGTTTGTTACGTCTTTTTGCTATCTCTGCGAGCAGCCCTGCTAAGGTTGTACAGTCTGACAGCCGTTGGTAGGAAGGACCTACGAAACCTCTCGGTTGTGCACCTGGGATGATGTAGTCTGCTGCTAAATGAGCTCCTCAGTGCATTCAGTATGTCCTGCATAGGGTGGAACTCGGACTCCAGCAGAGATGACAGTTTAGCCACCGTCCTTCTCTCTCCTATCTCCTCCATCGGATCAAGGCGCTGCCCCAGGACAGAGCTAGCTTTCTTAATCAGTTTGTTCAGTCTCTTCCTATCGGCTGCAGTAATGCCACTGCCCCAGCAGACCACTCCAAAAGTGATGGCTGATGCCACCACCGTGTCATAGGATGACTTCAGCAGCGCCCCTTGTACACCAAAAGACCTGAGTCTCCTCAGCAGGAACAGCCTGCGCTGTCCCTTCTTGTAGAGTGCATCAGTATTGTGTGACCAGTCTAGTTTATTGTTCAGATGAATACCCAGGTACTTATAGGATGTCACCATCTCGATGTCTGTTCCCTGTATATTTACTGGTACTGTGAGGGGCTGCCCATGCCTGCGGCAGTCCACCACCAGCTCCTTAGTTTTCCTCGCGTTGATCTGGAGGCAGTTCCGATGGCACCAGTCCACGAAGTCCTGGATAAGCCCTCTGTACTCAGCTTCATCTCCATTGGAGATGAGGCCAACGATCGCAGAGTCATCAGAGAACTTCTGTAGATGGCAGTGTGTTGTGTTGTGTGAGAAGTCCGCAGTATAAAGAGTGAACAGGAAGGGAGCCAGCACCGTTCCCTGGGGGGCCCCCGTGCTACTGATGATCGTGTCGGACACACAGTCCCGGGTTCTCACAAACTGAGGCCGGTTCGTGAGGTAGTCCAGGATCCATGATGACAGGTGCTGGTCCACCCCTGCGCGCAGCAGCTTGTCCTTCAGGATCATCGGTTGGATGGTGTTGAAAGCACTGGAGAAGTCAAAGAACATGATCCTCACCATATTCCCGGGCTTCTCCAGGTGGGACAGAGAACGGTGAAGGAGGAAGATCACCGCATCCTCCACCCCAATGCCATGCTGGTAGGCGAACTGGAGTGGATCCATCGCTGGTTCCACCAGGGGGCGGAGGTGAGCAAGGAGCAGTCTCTCCAGGGTCTTCATCAAGTGGGACGTCAAGGCCACCGGTCTGTAGCTGTTCAGGTCTTTGGGGTGGGAAGTTTTTGGTACAGGTACCACACAAGATGTTTTCCACAGCTGTGGTACCCTCCCCAGTTTCAGGCTCATGTTGAAGATATACGTCACAATCCCACACAGCTGGTCTGCACAGGACTTGAGGAGCTTTGCGCTGATGCCGTCCGGTCCCGGCGCCTTCCTCGCCTTGATCTTCCTCAGCTCCGTCCTCACCTGGGTCCTGGTCAGGGTCAGGATGGGGGGCTGTGTGTTGGGAGTGGGGGGGTGTTGGTGGAGTGGGGAGTGGGCAGCAGGACTTGATTTCTTTAGAGGCAGCAGTGGTTGTTGTGCAGTCAGGGGGGAGGGCGGTTGGTCAAATCTATTGAAAAACAGATTCAGGTTGTTCGCCCACTCCCTGCCCCCTGTGGCCTGGGGGGAGGTATTCTGGAGCCCCGAGATGGTTTTGAGGTTTCTCCAGACCCCGCTGATGTCGCTCTGTTGCAGCTTGTCCTCCATCTTCTTCCTGAAGCTGTCCTTGCCTTCTCTGATCTTTCTCCTCAGCTCCCTCTGTACGGACTTCAGCATCTCCCTGTTCCCTGACCTGAAGATCCTCTTCTTCTCTCTCAGAAGTGTTTTTATCTCAGGGTTGATCCAGGGTTTGTTGTTTGAGTGACGCCGTATGGTCTTGGTGGGAACGGATTTGTCCACACAGAAGCTGAGGTAGCCCGTGAAGGTGTGAATGAGGCCATCGATGTCCTCACCATGTGGATCGCAGAGCTGCTTCCAGGCGGTGGCTTCAAAACAGCCCTTTAGGGTGTCCATTGTCTCCTCAGACCATAACTCCACAGTGTGCATGGCCGGAGGTTGTCTGTGCACTAGGGGTTTGTACACCGGCCGGAGATGAACCAAGTTGTGATCCGATCTCCCGAGTGGGGGGAGTTGTGATGAGGTGTACGCCTCCTTAGTGTTTGCGTAGAATAAATCCAGTGTTTTATTGTCTCTAGTGTGGCATTTACAGTTACTTTTAGCCAGCATTTTCAAATTTGACTCGATGTCGCCTGCTCTGGCCCCAGGAATGCATTGGACTATGACCGCTGGAGTCTCTAGGTTCACGTTTCTGACTACAGAGTCGCCAATGATCAGAGTTTTTTCCTCAGCGGGTGTGTCGCTGAGCGGGGAAAAACGATTAGAAACGTGAACAGGTTGGTGGTGTACCGGGGCTTTCCGACTAGGCTTCCTTCTCACCGTCACCCACCCAGTCTCCTCGCTGCTGAGGAGAGCCGAGGGACCGCTGACAGTGGGACCTAAGCTAGCTAGCTCCGCTGCAGCTAATGGGCGTCCGTCAAGATTAACTGGCGCAGACGGTGTTTCAATGCAGCGGAGCCGGGATTCCAAATCAGACAACCTCGCCTCGAGCGCCTCAAAAAGACAACATTTATTACATTTACCGTTATCGCTAAAAGAGGCAGAGGTGTAGCTAAACATCTGACAGAGAGAGCACACCAGAGGAGGGGAGGAAAGAGAGCTAGTAGCCATAGCTAGTGGCTAGAGAGCAAACCACACAGGCAGACAGCAAAACAGGAAGTGACGATACGTTACCACAAGGAAGTGACGACCCCACGAGTTCCTTACAACTCCTTACAACTCGTAAGGTACGTAAAGACACTCCTCTGTGATTTTTCAAATCAGCATCCATTCCTGAGCTTTTTTGTGTCCATCCATCCATCCATCCATCCATCCATTTTCTACTGCTTTTCCGGAGGTCCGGGTCGCGGAGGCAGCAGTTCAAGCAGAGAAGCCCAGACTTTCCTCTCCCCCGCCACCTGCTCCAGCTCTTCAGAGAGGATACCAAGGCGTTCCCAGACCAGCTGGGAGACATAGTCTCTCCACCAAGTCCTGGGTCTGCCCCGGGGTCTCCTCCCAGTGGGACGTGCCTGAAACACCTCAAGTGGGAGGCGTCCAGGAGGCATCCTAATCAGATGCCCATACCACCTCAACTGACTCCTTTCAATGTGGAGGAGCAGCGGTTCTACTATGAGCCTCTCCCGGATGACTGAGCTCCTCACCCTATCTCTGAGGGTGAGTCCAGCAATCCTACGGAGAAAGCTCATTTCAGCCACTTGTATCCGCAATCTCGTTCTTTCGGTCATTACCCAAAGGTCGTGACCATAGGTGAGAGTAGGAACGTAGATTGACTGGTAAATCGACAGCTTTGCCTTAGAACTCAGCTCCCTCTTCACCACAACAGACAACGTCCGCATCACTGCAGATGCTGCTCCAATCCGTCTGTCGATCTCTCGCTCCATTTTCCCCTCACTCGTGAACAAGACCCCAAGATACTTAAACTCCTCCACTTGGGGCAAGAGCCTGTCCCCAACCCAGAGAGGACAATCCACCTTTTTCCGGCTGAGGACCATGGACTCGGACTTGGAGGTGCTGATTCTCATCCCAGCCACTTCACACTCAGCGGAAAACCGTCCCAGCAAGAGGTGTAGGTCATTGCTGGATGAAGCCAACAGGACAACATAATCTGCAAACAACAGAGATGAGATCCTGTGGTCACCAAGCATGACACCCTCCATTCCCTGGCTGCGCCTAGAAATCCTGTCCATAAAAATTATGAACAGGATCAGTGACAAAGGGCAGCCCTGGCAGAGTCCAACTCTCACTGGGAATGAATCCGACTGAGTGTTGGCAATACGAACCAAACTCTCACGACGGTCGTACAGAGACCGAATAGCTCGTAACAACAAGCCCGATACTCCATACTCCCGAAGTACCCCCCACAAAAATCCACGAGGGACGCGGTCAAATGCCTCCTCCAAGTCCACAAAACACATGTAAACTGGTTGGGCAAACTCCCACGAACCCTCAAGAATTCTCGAGAGGGTAAAGAGCTGGTCCATTGTGCCATGGCCAGGACGAAAACCACATTGCTCCTCCTGAATCCAAGGTTTGACCAACGGCCGGACTCTCCTCTCCAGTACCTTGGCATAGACCTTCCCAGGGAGGCTGAGGAGTGTGATCCCTCTAAAGTTGGAGCACACCCTCCGGTCCCCTTTTTTGAAGAGAGGAACCACCACCCCAGTTTGCCATGCCAAAGGCACTGCCCCCAACCTCCACGCAATGTTGCAGAGGCGTGTCAACCATGACAGCCCAACAACATCCAGGGCCTTGAGGTACTCAGGTCGAATCTCGTCCACCCCCGGGACCCGGCCACCAAGGAGGTTTTAAACCACCTTGGCAACCTCAGCCCCTGTGATAGGCGAGTCATCCCCCTCGTCCCCAAACCCTGCTTCCTCTGTGGAAGACGTATCAGTGGGATTGAGGAGATCCTCGAAGTATTCCTTCCACCGCCCGACGATATCCCCAGTCGAAGTCAACAGTGTCCCATCCGCACCATACACAGTGTGGACGGGGAGCTGCTTTCCCCTCCTGAGCCACCGGACAGTTTGCCAGAATCTCTTTGAGGCCGACCGAAAGTCTTGTTCCATGGCCTCACCGAACTCCTCCCATACCCGGGTTTTTGCTTCAGCAACCACCCGAGCTGCACTCCGCTTTGCCTGCCGGTACACCTCAGCTGCTTCGGGAGTCCCACAAGCCAACCAAGCTTGATAAGACTCCTTATTTAGCTTAATGGCCCCCTCACCACTGGTGTACACCACTTGGTTCGGGGGTTGCCACCACGAGATGCACCGACCACCTTGCGTCCGCAGCTCTGGGCCGCCGCTTCAACAACAGAGGTGGAGAACATGGCCCATTCAGACTCCATGTCTCCAGACTCCCTCGGAATGTGGTTGAAGTTCTTCCGGAGGTGGGAGTTGAAGACCTCCCAGACAGGGGCCTCAGCCAGACGCTCCCAGCACACCCTCACTATATGTTTGGGTCTACCAGGTCTGAATGGCTTCCTCCCCTGCCATCGGATCCAACTCACCACCAGGTGGTGATCAGTTGACAGCTCTGCACCTCTCTTTACTCGGGTGTCCAAGACATACGGTTGCAGGTCTGATGACACGATAACAAAATCAATCATCAACCTGCGACCTAGGGTGTCCTGGTGCCAGGTGCACATATGGACACCCTTATGCTTGAACATGGTGTTCGTTATGGACAGACTGTGGTTAGCACAGAAGTCCAATAAGTGAACACCACTCGAGTTCAGATCGGGCAGGCCGTTCCTCCCAATCACCCCCCTCCAGGTTTCACTGTCATTGCCCATGTGCGCATTGAAGTCCCCCAGTAGGACAATGGAGTCTCCAAGAGGAGCACCCTCCAGCACCCCAGTCACAGACTCTAAAAAGGGTAGGTACTCTGAAACATCATTTGGTGCATAGGCACAAATGATGGTCAGGACCCGTTTCCCAACCCAAAGGCGCAGTGAAGCAACCCTTTCATCCACCGGGGAAAACTCCAATATAGAGGCAGCAAGGTGGGGGGATACAAGAATACCCACCCCTGCTCGTCGCCTCTCACCCGGGGCAACTCCAGAAAAGGCCAAGCTCCAGCCCCTCTCCAGGAGACTGGTTCCGGAACCGGAGCTGTGTGTTGAGGTGAGGCCGACTATATCTAGCCGGTATATCTCAACCTCATACACCAGCTCAGGCTCCTTCCCCAACAGAGAGGTGACATTCCACGTACCAAAAGCCAGTTTAGAAAGCTTGGGATCAGTCCGCCAAGGTCTCCGCCTTTGGCCGCCACCTAATCCACATAGCACCGGACCCCCATGATCCCTCCTGCAGGTGGTGAACCCACTGGAGGGCGGACCCATGTAACTCCTTCGGGCTGAGCCCAGCCAGGTCCCATGGGTGGAAACCCGGCCACCAGACGCTAGCATTCGAGCCCCTCCCCCAGGCCTGGCTCCAAGGTGGGGCCCCGGTAACCCCATACCGGGCGGGGTACACTGAATCCTTGATATACAATTTATCATGAGAGTCTGTTGGATCGTTCTTAGTCTGGCCCTTCACCCAGGACCAGTTTGTCTTGGGTGACCCTATCAGAGGCAAACTGCCCCGGACAACATAGCTCCTGGGATCACTGGGGCACGCAAACCCCCCCACCATGATAAGGTGACGATCCATGAGGGGAGTTTTTGTGTCCAACAAGTAAAAAATGGTCAGGCTGTGGCTCCTCATATGAGTACAGATTTACATTTAACTTCTTCAGAAGCAAATTTCCTGGTCCATAATTCTAATAGGCATACATTGCAAGTCTCTCCCTCTGGTGACTTGTTGCTGTGTTTGAGGAGGAGATGAAATTTGTTTTAAGGCACATATCTTTTGTTTTTAATTTGGCTTATTGGGTCATTTTTCTATATGTTTTGCGACTGGAATTGCAAACCTGCCAGTTGCTCTTACAAAAAGGCAAAATATAAAAGTTGCCATCCATCCATCTTCTTCCGCTCAATCCTTTTCGGATCGCGGGGGGGGCTGGAGCCTATCCCAGCATCTTTGGGCGAGAGGCAGGGTACACCCTGGACAGATCGCCAGTCCATCGCAGGGCCAACACAGAGAGACAGACAACCATTCACTCTCACATTCATACCTAAGGACAATTTAGAATCCCCAGTTTGATGCCAATTTACCTAACTTGCATGTTTTTGGCATGTGGGAGGAAACCGGAGAAGTCCCACGCAGACATGGGGAGAACATGCAAACTCCACACAGATCACTGTAAGTTGGGGGCTGGGATTGAACCCAGGATCCCCCGGCCAAGGGTGAGTTGCTGTGCTGCCGCAGTGCTAACCACTCCGCCACCGCGCTGCCCTACACTGCAAAAACAACCCTACTAGAAATAAGCCAAATATTCTTAAAACTGATCAAATTTTCTTATTTTGAGAAAAAAAATCTGCCAGTGGGGTAAGCAAAATTTGCTTGGCTAGAATTCTTAAATCTAGCAAATAAATCTAACTGTCATGTGCCTTAAAACTAGAAAAAATGTCTAAAATTTAACAAAATTGTGCTTATTATAAGCAAAGAAATTGCTTTTGTAAGAAATGTTTACTTAAAATGAGCATTCTACTTTCTTGATTAAGCTGATTTTAAGATTTATTTGCTTACTTCAAGAATTTACACCTTAAAACTAGAAAAAATGTCTAAAATTTAAGAAAATTGTGCTTATTACAAGCAAAGAAGTTGCTTTTGTAAGAAATGTTTACTTAAAATGAGGGTTCTACTTTCTTGATTAAGCTGATTTTAAGATTTATTTGCTTACTTCAAGAATTTACACCTTAATTTAGATTTTTGTCACAACTCGCTCTTGCCTGTCTCCCGCTTCAGCTGCGCGCACACCTGCGCCTCATCAATCTCGGGCTATTTAGCCAGCTCCGCCTGGAGCCTTGGCCTGGAGCTGTCTGTTCATCAACGCTCTCAACTTCAGTGCACACCCGCTCTCTTATGGCCTGCGCTCCTTGAATTATCCCTCGACAAGCACATAAGCTATTCCTCCACTTCCCTGCTCTCCAGTTTCTCCCCTGTGCACAGGTGGAGCCTCTGGCGGCGGATTGTCCTCCCTCATCCTCACCATCCCTCTCCTCACCTCACCAAGCGCGCACCAGGACGCTGTCTTCCAGGCAGGAGACCTGCAGCTTAAGCTGACGCCAGCCATGAGTTATCTACAAGTAAGCACCAGCCTGAGCATTAATTCTGCTGGGTGTACACCCACCGCTAATCCCTGTGTTTACTGTGCCCTTAGGGTTGCCTGGCTGTACGGTGCTCCGTTTCTCCCTCAACGCATCCCATCCTCCTGCAACACATCTTATCCCGCACACATGCACTCATACACCTGCTGTTGCATAGTAAAATCACTGAATCACTCTTGAGCCTGTGTGCGTGTTCCCTGGGCCCGACATTATGTCAGTACAGCTCCAGCAAAGCGGCCCAGCAAACAGCGGGCTTGCACACTGTCGAAACACTCTCGAGGCTCGAGTAGATCAGATAACTCATCAGCAACAGGTTATCCTTAATCAACTCACCCAAATTAACCGCCGGTTGGACCATCTGGACCCTCAGGAAGCGTTCCCTCCGGCTCAGCACAGCGGGCCAGCTCCCGTCATTCTTCCAGCTAGCCAGGCTAGCCCGGGGCCGCCCACCCAGCTCACTCCTATTCCGACGCCCACGTGCTTCAGTGGAAAGCTCGGTGAAGCCCGGGGGTTCCTCCTCCAATGTGAGTCGGTGTTCCAACGCGTCCCCGGAGACTTCCCGACTGATCACAGCCGGATTGAGTATGTTGCTAACCTTTTGGAAGGGTGAGCGCTAGCTTGGGCCTACGCCGTAATGGCGAGGCCCAGCTATGCGAACCTAACCTATGCCCAGTTCGTGCACGACTTCAATGAAGTCTTTGATCATTCGGACCGTGACAGTGTGCTAGCCACCCGGTTGCTGAATCTTCGCCAGGGTAGTCGGTCAGCGGCCGATTACACTGTCGACTTCCGGGTGGTAGCGGCAGAAGTTGGGTGGGGGGATGCTGCCCTCTGCAGCATCTTCACCCGTAGCCTGAGCCCCAGCCTTCGGGATGAGCTGGCCTGCCGGGACTTGCCGGAATGGCTGTCCGAATTAATTTCCTTAGCAATCAGTCTCGACAACAGGCTGAGAGAGCGGGCCGCTGAGCGGAGGACGTTCAGCTACTCGAGCGGAGCTTCCTCCCACATTTCTCAACCTTGCCCCCTGGCGTTGCCCGCGCCAGAGTCCGCCGACGACCTGGAGGCAATGCTGATTGGGCGGACCAAGCTTCCGCTGGCGGAGAAACAGCGCTGCAGGGACTGGGTCTCTGCATGTACTGTGGAGACGACCAGCACCCCGTGGAAGCCTGCCTGGTTAAGCCAAAAGGGGGAGTCCGCAACTCGCTGTAGGGGGTCTCGCGGACTCTACCCAATCTAACTCCCTATGAAAGTGCCTTCTCCCAATTAGATTCTGTCACAATCTCACTGAGCATCTCACTCACGCACTGGTGGACTCGGGGGTGGAACAAAGCTTCATTTCCAAGAGCCTGACAACCCGCCTGGGCATCTCCTGCCAAGCTCTGCCAGCCCCTCTCAATCTCGTTACTCTCTCACGAACCCCCCCTGGAGAAGGTCACTCACTGGACAGTTCCCGTCTCTGTCATCATCTCCGGGAATCACAGAGAAGAACTGAGCCTGTTCGTACTGCCCACCTCAACTGCTCCCGTCATCCTGGGTTACCCCTGGCTGCGTCTCCACAACCCAGCCTTCGATTGGCGGTCCGGTAGCGTCCTCTCCTGGAGCACCTTCTGTTTGGGCGCCTGCCTCCAGTCAGCTGCCTCCGCCCCCTCGCTGCCTCTCTCCTCCTCTGACTGTCCCCCTCCGGACCTCTCCAAGGTGCCTCCGGAGTTCCACGATCTTGGGACTGTCTTCAGCAAATCCAAACCACTGTCTCTCCCCCCCCCACCGCCCGTATGACTGTGCCATAAACCTCCGCCCGGGGGCGCCCTTGCCATCTGGTCGCTTATACAGCCTGTCGGCTCCGGAGCGGGCGGCCATGGACACCTATATAAAGGAGTCGCTCAGCGCGGGCATCAGCCGCCCCTCCTCGTCTCCAGTCGGAGCGGGGTTCTTCTTCGTTGCTAAGAAGGATGGGTCCCTTCGGCCGTGCATCGACTTTCAGGCCTTGAACGACATCACGATTAAAGATAAATACAAGCTGCCTCTGATGGACTCTGCCTTCGACTCTCTCCAGGGGGCCTCCTGGTTTACGAAGTTGGACCTCCGCAGTACATACCACCTCGTTCTGATCCGGGAGGGCGACTAGTGGATGACGGGGTTACGGACGCCCAGCGGCCATTTTGAGTATCTGGTCATGCCGTTTGGGCTCACCAACGCTCCAATCATCTTCCAGCGGCTCATAAACGACGTCCTTTGAGACTTCCTGGGGGTGTTCTTCTTCGTCTACCTGGACGACATCCTGATCTTCTCCCGGTCCCGGGAGGAGCATCAGGTTCACGTGAGGCGGGTCCTCCAGCGTCTCCTTGAAAACAGGCTCTATGTGAAGGCGGAGAAGTGTGAGTTTTTTACTGATAAGACCTCCTTCCTGGGCTTCATCGTTTCCCACAATCAAATCATCCCTGATCCTGCCAAGGTCAAGGCAGTAGTCGAGTGGCCCTCCCCTTCGTCCAGGAAACAGGTCCAGCAGTTCCTGGGTTTCATCAACTTCTACCGCCGTTTCATCCTCAACTACAGCTCCATCGCTTCTCCCCTGACCCGCCTCACCTCCCCCAAGGTGCCATTCCAGTGGACAGAGGAGGCTGCGTCGGCCTTCGCAACGCTGAAGACAGAATTCTCCTCCTCCCGGGTCCTGACCCAGGTGGATCCCACGCTACAATGCCTCGTCGAGGTGGACGCCTCCAACACGGGGGTGGGGGCGGTGTTGTCTCAGCGCTCTCCGGTGGACAGGGTGGTGTGCCCCTGCGCCTTCTTCTCCCGGCGCCTGTCTGCAGTGGAGAGGAACTATGACGTCGGCGACAGAGAACTTGCGGTGAAGCTCATGCTGCAGGAGTGGCGCCACTGGCTGGAGGGGGCAGCACAACCTTTCATGGTCTGGACAGATCATAAAAATCTGGAGTACCTGAGGACGGCCAAGCGCCTGAATGCCCACCAGGCGTGCTGGTCCCTGTTCTTTGGCCGCTTCAGGTTCACCATCACCTACCGCCCTGGCTCCAAGAATGACAAGCCGGACACGCTGTCCAGGCAGTTTTCACCGGAGGTCCCTGAGGAACAGCAACACACCGTCCTGCCAGCCTCGTGCATCATGGGCGCCGTCTCGTGGTCCATCAGAGACAAGGTCCAGAGGGCGCAGGAGGCCGAACCTGATCCTGGTGGCGGTCCAGCGGGGAGGTTGTGTGTGCCGTCTTCCATCCGGGGTGACGTCATCCACTGGGCTCACACCTCCAAGCTTGCCTGTCACCCTGGGATCTCCAACCTGGTGGAGCTCCTCTGAAGGTCCTTTTGGTGGCCAGGCCTCCGGAACAATGTCGCCAATTATGTCCGGGCCTGCCCCCAGTGCGCTACTGGTAAGACCTCGACCTCCTCCCCAGCGGGGCTCCTCCACCCCCTGCCGGTCCCCGAAAGTCCCTGGTCCCACGTCACCTTGGATTTCGTCACCGGTCTCCCGACGTCCAACCCCTTCAACACCATCCTGACCATTGTGGACCGGTTCTCGAAGGCACCCCACTTCGTGCCGCTCCACGGCCTCCCTACAGCACGGGAGACGGCAGATTTGTTGGTCCAGCATGTCGTCAGGTTACATGGGATCCCGGTGGACGTCGTCTCTGAACGGGGGCCCCAGTTCGTGTCTAGGGTCTGGAGGTGCTTTTGCAACGCCTTGGGGGCTGCAGTGAGCTTATCGTCTGGTCACCACCCCCAGTCCAACGGGCAGTGCGAGCGCACAAATCAGGAGCTGGAAGCTGCACTGCGCTGCGTCACCGCCTCCAGTCCCTCCTCCTGGAGCGCCCACCTGCCCTGGATAGAATATGCCCATAATTCTACCCTATCGTCGGCTACTGGGATGTCTCCCTTCCGGATGTCTCTGGGTTATGACCCCCCACTGTTCCCCGAAGAGGAGGGAGAGGTGGCAGTACCATCCATTCAGGCTCATCTCAGGCACTGCCGGCACCTTTGGACCACGACTCGCCAAGCGCTTTTACGCACGGCGGCGCACAACTCCAGTCCAGCAAATCGTCACAGGAGAGCCGCTCCCCATTACCAAGTGGGCCAACAGGTATGGTTATCCACCCAGAACATCAACCTGAAGGCCGAGAAGAAGAAGCTGGCCCAGCGCTTCACTGGACCTTTCCCCGTGGTCAAGGTAATAAATCCGGTGGCTGTGCATTTGGCTCTCCCCCCCTCCCTCCGTGTCTGTCCAACATTCCACGTCTCCCAGATTAAGCCCCTGGTGACTAATCCACTCTGTCGTCCTCCTAGGGCTCCACCCCCTCCCGTGATGATCAACGGCGACCCGGCATGGAGGGTCACTTCCATCCTGGACTCCTGCCGCCAGGGTCACGGTGTGCAATATCTGGTGGACTGGGAGGGGTATGGCCCTGAGTGGAGATCCTGGGTGCACCCGTCATTTGTGCTGGACAAACGCCTCATCACGGAATTCCACCAGGTGTACCCAGGTAAGCCAGCGCCGGGAGGCGCTGCTCGGGGGGGGGAGTACTGTCACAACTTGCTCTTGCCTGTCTCCCGCTTCAGCTGCGCGCACACCTGCGCCTCATCAATCTCAGGCTATTTAGCCCGCTCCACTTGGAGCCTCGGCCTGGAGCCGTCTGTTCATCAACGCTCTCAACTCCAGCGCACGCCCGCTCCCTTACGGCCTGCACTCCTTGAATTATCCCTCGACAAGCACATAAGCTATTCCTCCACTTCCCTGCTCTCCAGTTTCTCCCCTGTGCACAGGTGGATCCTCTGGCGGCGGATTTTCCTCCCTCATCCTCGCCATCCCTCTCCTCACCTCGCTGAGTGCGCACCAGGACGCTGTCTTCCAGGCAGGAGACCTGCGGCTTAAGCCGACGCCAGTCACCGAGTTATCTACAAGTAAGCACCAGACTGAGCATTAATTCTGCTGGGTGTACACCCACCACTAATCCCTGTGTTTGCTCTGCCCTTAGGGTTGCCTGGCTGTACGGCGCTCCGTTTCGCCCTCGACGCATCCCGTCCTCCTGCAATACATCTTATCCTGCACACAGGCACTCATACACCTGTTGTTGCATAATAAAATCACTGAATCACTCTTGAGCCTGTGTGCGTGTTCCCTGGGCCCGACATTATGTAAATTTTCAGGTAAAAAAAAATAGCTTACAACAAGACAAATTTTCTTAAAACTGAATATTTTCATTCTTGATTGAACTGACTGTAAGAATTTATATGTTAACTCTGAGATTAATAATTAGCAAAAATGGCTTAGAATAAGACAGTTTGTTGATAAAGTACACTAAAAATTAGTGACTTTGTCTTAATTCAAGGCAACAAAAGCATTCTTATTTTTAGCATTTTTATTGAAACAGCAACACGTCATTAATTGAATTTTGACAGGTCTATTCCAACAGCATAATGCATAACATTACCAAACACTGAGCAAAGACTACTATGTAACATTGCCACTGTAAAAAGTGCATATTCCAGATACAATAATAGGAATAATGTTGTAGAAGAGCTTGGAAGAACGAGGCGATGTGATATATAAACCAAAGTTTATTATCAGCTCCTCTAACAAGTCTCATCCTAGTGCAGCAGCAGAAGAAGGAAAAAGAGACCGAACACCTCCGGCTCTAAGAACTTATACTTGCACATAACAAAAGACATGCAAATCCAAAGCTGACATCCCTCCTTATCTTAATCCCCCCATTGTCTTTGTACTCCTCCTCATGGCCCTGGGGGGTGAGGGCAGCTCCTCCGGTCTCCACCGCAGTGCCTGGGAAACTCTTTAATCCTCACTGGCGGTTGAGATCTCTTTGTCCTGTTCTGAGGTGTGAAGTCGCCTTACATATGTAATCACCAAACATTCTCACATGCTTCAACATATGTAGGTTATGGAATATATGATTAATATAGACCACAGCCCCCCCAAACGACTAAGAAAAGGACAATAGAAAAATTCACAGTTTAAGAAAATTACTATGACATACTAACTGCTACACCTCTTGCCACAGAAGAAACTTTCCAGCAGCCATGCTCCTAAGAGAGTTCAGTGGTAATCATAACAGCATAGTAATATCACAAGTCGGTCCTAAACTGTTACAGCACAATTAGTGAACAACTGTTGAGTAGTTTGCATCAGTCCCTGTGCTGTCTGGGTTTTAATCTTCTCCCGAATCTGCTGTGGGTCCGCTTGGGCGTCCTGCTGGGACCTTCCTGTAAGGAATCTGCAGCTTGGGGAGGAGAGTGATTAATTGTTCCCTGCAGGGGGGCTGAGTCTTTTCTCTTGGGGGGTCTACCCCGCCGAGGTGCTCTCGCCAACTGTGCAGGTTCGTCTCTCAACAAGAAGGCAGGTTTAAGTCTGTCAATGCTGACTGTTTCTTTTCTATCCCCAAAATTAAGCACAAAATGCTTATCACCAGGTTCCAGCACTCTGAATGGTCCATCGTATGCTGGGCGGAAAGTTGGTTTTAAAGCTTCATACCTAACAAAAACGAATTCAGCGTTTTTTAAAGCTTGGGGGACAAAAACCCGTGGAAAAGAGTGATGTGCCGGTCCGGGGAGAGAGTCCGGTCCGTTGCTGCCTAAAAACCTCGAGGCTGGAAGATGCCCAGGATCTAGGTTCTCTGGTAAAAATTCACCTGGGAGCCTGAGAGGTTGTGCAAAAACTAATTCTGCTGGGGAGGCGTCTAGATCCTCTTTGGGTGCAGCACGCAACCCCAATAAAACCCAGGGAAGTTTATTTACCCAATTTGTATCCGTTAGTGAGGCTCTGAGGGCGGCCTTTAAAGATCTGTGAAAACGCTCGCATAACCCATTAGCCTGAGGGTGATAAGCGGTGGTGCAGTGAATTGTTGCCCCTAAGCTGCTGGCCATGGCTGACCAAAGCTCCGAGACAAATTGAGGCCCCCTATCGGACGTGATGTCCGATGGGACGCCGAAACGTGCCACCCAGTTTGTCAAAAAAATGCGAGCAACTTCCTCCGCTGTAGGTGACGCCAGAGGGACTGCCTCTGGCCAGCGCGTGGTGCGGTCTATTATTGTTAACAGGTGTGTGAAACCTTGGGAGGAAGGTAGTGGTCCCACAAGGTCGACATGAACGTGGTCGAACCTTCTAGCAGGGATTGGAAAAGGCTCCAGAGGGGCTTTTGTGTGTTTGTGTATTTTGGCGCGCTGACAGGAAATGCAAGTTTTTGCCCATTCTTTTACGTTTTTGCGCAGGCCAGGCCACACAAACTTTTCGGCTACCATTTTAACCGAGGCGCGCACACCTGGGTGCGCGAGGGAGTGAATTGAGTCGAAAATACGGCGGCACCATGTAGCTGGGACTAACGGGCGCGGTCGGCCGGTTGAGATATCGCATATTAGGGGGGGCACGCGGTCGCGTAAACCCCTTTCCTCCAGCCTTAACCCTGTTGGTCCAGACAAGAGTGCGCGCACGTCCGCGTCACTACTTTGTTCCTCTGCCATGGCTGCATAATCTATCCCTGCATGGATTGGGGCCGCGTATGTGTCCGCGTTGGTGAAGAGTTCCGCAGCTGAGGTAGTATAATCTGTCTCCTCGCGCTCTGACGATGTCACAGCGCGAGAGAGGCAGTCTGCTACCACGTTAAGTTTGCCTGCCACATGTCGAATGTCTGTGGTGAACTCTGAAATCGCAGCCAGCTGTCTTTGTTGCCTGCCTGACCACGGTTCGGAAATTTTAGCCATAGCAAAGGTGAGCGGTTTGTGGTCTACAAAAGCCGTGAAACTCCGCCCTTCTAACCAGAACTGGAAGTGGCGGATGGATAAATGAAGCGCTAGCAGCTCCCTGTCAAAAGTGCTGTATTTACGCTCGGTTTGGTTTAGCGATTTGCTGAAGAATGCCAAAGGTTGCCAGATTCCGCTGACATGTTGTTCTACAACTGCCCCTATAGCTAGGTCAGAAGCATCTGTGGTTAGCGCAATGCGGGCCGAGGGATCGGGGTGAACCAACAATGTGGCATTAGCTAGGGCGCTTTTAACTTCCGCGAAGGCGCGTTCGCGCTCCGGGGTCCATTCGACCGCGTTGGAAGCTTTTTGTTTTCTGAGCGCGTCATATAGGGGCTGCATGAGCTGAGCTGCGTGGGGGAGGAAACGGTTGTAAAAATTAACCATTCCTAAAAATTCTTGCAGCGATTTGACCGTTTGTGGCCGTGGGAAACTTTTTATCGCGTGAACTTTGTCTGGAAGTGGGACTGCCCCCTTCGGAGAAACTCTGTGTCCTAAAAAATCAATTTGTGACACGCCGAATTTGCATTTGGCTGGATTGATTATTAACCCGTGCTCTTCTAGCCTCTGAAAAACCATAGTGAGATGCCGCTCGTGTTCTTCCTCAGATGAGCTGGCTACCAGCATATCGTCGAGGTAGACGAAAACAAAAGGGAGGTCGCATAATACTGCGTCCATCATCCGCTGAAAGGTTTGAGCCGCACCTTTGAGGCCGAAAGGCATTCGCAAAAATTCAAAAAGGCCGAAAGGGGTTATTACAGCTGTTTTAGGAATATCCTCTGCTCGAACTGGGACTTGATGATAACCACGGACCAGGTCTATTTTTGAAAAAATGCGCGCACCCGCCAGATGCAGTGAAAAATCCTGAATGTGAGGAATTGGGTAGCGGTCATGCGCTGTCGCATTGTTTAATCTGCGGTAATCGCCGCACGGTCTCCAAGAACCGTCGGATTTCGGAACCATGTGAAGTGGTGAGGCCCAGGGGCTTTTCGAGCGTCTAATAATGCCTAATTTTTCAAGGGTGGTGAACTCGTCCCGAGCTATGGCGAGCTTGGCTGCGTCTAAGCGCCGAGCTTTGGCAAATACGGGTGGGCCCGTTGTGGGAATAAAATGTTCAACCCCGTGTTTAGCCACTGTGGCTGAGAATTTGGGAATTGTGAGTGCTGGAAATTGGGTGAGGAGTTGATCAAACTTACCTCCTGCTGTGGTGACGCTGGCCTGCACAGGTGGTGGAGAAAGCCGGGCTGAGCAGGGAATAGAAGCAAAGGACAGTGCATTAACCAAGCGTCTGTTCGCTAGATCAACTAATAACTCATGTGCACACAAAAAATCTGCGCTCAACAAGTTAAAACTCACCGCCGCTACAACAAATGTCCATCTGTAGTTGCGGCCGTGGATGCAGAGGTGCAGGCTCTTTTCGCCAAAAGTGTTGATGGTGGAGCCGTTGGCTGCCACCGCTCCATTGACCCGGGGGCCCATGGCCCGGTCTGCTTGGGAGGGCATGACAAAACTTAGTTGAGCTCCCGTGTCGATAAGGAACCGCTTGCCGGTGTGTCCGTCAGTCACATATAACAGCTTGCTTTTTTCGCCGAGAACCGCCGTTGTTAACGGCTCTCGGCTTCAGCGTTTTCCGGAAATTGTGAATTTGCAGGGGGGAACGCATTTGTAAGCCTTCTCGGCGAAGCGGTGGTGGTAATAACAAACGTCGCTCCGTCTGTTGCGTCCTGGCCGTGTCGCTGTCACCGCGGGCTGATTCTGCTCGGTGATTTGTGGCTCCTCGCGGCTCCGGACATCTGCGGATGCTGCTGTGGGTGTCTGTTCCTTGCAGGCGTTGATGAGCCGTTGAGCTTCGTGAGCCAGCATGCGGAAGTCTTGCTGGGTGCTGCATCGCATGTTGGCCAGCGTCCCTCTCATGTGTGGCGGCAGCGTACTGAGGAATATGAAATGGAAGAGGAAGTTGTCATTGTCCTCTTCTTTAAGTTGCAGCAAGTCCTCCATGAGGGCCTTGGGTCTGCATCCTCTGTGGCCGTAAACCGCCAGGATCCTCTCGGCTCTCTCCTCGGCTGAGGGGACGTAATTTGCCACGATGGTCGCTTTCAGTTCTTCATATTTGTCCCGGGCCGGCGGCCGCCGGATTATACTCCGCGCACATCTCGAAGTGGCGGCGTTGAGTTTGGCGACGATGTGATAGAACTTTGTATCGTCAGCCGTGATGCCCGCAAGTGCAAACTGGGCTTCAGCTTGCTGAAACCACGATGCGGGGTCTTCCTGCCAGAAGTCCGGTAGGTTGACGGTGACGGCGTTTGTGTAGACTGTCACTGATGTGTCCGCAGGGTGAGAGTGCCTTGCTTCGGCTCTCTCTGCGGCACTGGTGCTCGGTTGAGCCCTCTCTATCACTTCTGCCATGGGGGAACGTCGTCCATCTGTTCCCCTGTCTGCATGGGCGCCGGCGTCTGCCTGGGTCTCCACAGATGAGTCGATCGCGGGGGAACGCCTCTGGTCCATCCTCACGTCAGGGTCACCAGTGTAGAAGAGCTTGGAAGAACGAGGCGATGTGATATATAAACCAAAGTTTATTATCAGCTCAAGTCTCATCCTAGTGCAGCAGCAGAAGAAGGAAAAAGAGACCGAACACCTCCGGCTCTAAGAACTTATACTTGCACATAACAAAAGACATGCAAATCCAAAGCTGACATCCCTCCTTATCTTAATCCCCCCATTGTCTTTGTACTCCTCCTCATGGCCCTGGGGGGTGAGGGCAGCTCCTCCGGTCTCCACCGCAGTGCCTGGGAAACTCTTTAATCCTCACTGGCGGTTGAGATCTCTTTGTCCTGTTCTGAGGTGTGAAGTCGCCTTACATATGTAATCACCAAACATTCTCACATGCTTCAACGTATGTAGGTTATGGAATATATGATTAATATAGACCACAAATGTAACAGTTTAACATTCTAACTGCTAGCATCAAACAAAAAATCCTGCAGCATGCTATAATCAACATTCCAGCTGCTGCTTTGCATAATTTCCCCGAGTAACAAGTTTAAAATCACACCAACAAATGCATCTAACATTTGACAAACGTTTTCTGAAACAACTTCAACTTCCAGGAGTCAGAGAGAGAAGGCAGATGGAGTCTGAGAGAGAGAGAGACTCATTCAATGAATGACTTTCACTCACCAAGGGCCTTTTTGTAGGAGGGGGTTGAATCTCGATCATGGATGGAATCTTTGAGAATTTCAGTCTGCAATACAGACAGCGGTGTGGAAATACACTTCGGGTATGTGAGGTGGAGGGCATAGTAATATGCCATGAGATAGAGCAATCCCTCATAAAGATCCTTCCGGTCAAAGGTGGTCACCGGTGTGCTTTCAACAGCAATCATGCATTTGGCTTCAGAGACGAGCACAACTGGACAAGGCAGGGGTCGCTGGTGCAGGTAGCCATCAGGGTCTTCTGAAGACTACATGACAGAGGAAAAGAAAAGGATTAGAACAAGACCTCAAGAAACACACATCCAACTAAAACACTGAATAGTCAGATGAGACTATATATAACCTCATCTCTCATCTGACATATATATAACAATAGCAACATAACAATATATTACAGCCTCACCATAAGGACATGGAAAAAAGCCTCACTGCTGGTGCCCAGCTTCTTAGGTGGTGCAGTACTGGAAGGGAAGAGCAGTGGAAGGGCTCTGAACACAGCTGTTGCATGTTCCACTGGCTTGACAAAAAAAAAAAAAACAAGACAAGGCATCACCATTAGTAATTGCCTATAATGCAATTTCAAAAATGTAATCTTTAACAAATGTCCTGTAACTTTAACTCCATCCAAAGTTTTTGGAGGCCTCATGGCTTTCTTCATGACACCACAGAACTGCACCTTTGAATAGAAGCTTTTCCACCTGTCCTTCATCTCAGAGATGTATCTGGAATTGGATGGTTGAATAATTCTCTGCAGCTCATCCAGGACCTGAAAAATACAGACAGAAAATTAATATTAATAAATACTTGCCGTTTCTATACCTAGTCTTGACAATGACTGATAATCATTTAAACAAGAGAGCTGTTACCTAATAAATTTGAAAATCATATCAAGATGCCCCTAAAGGTGTAATGGGATAGCTAAAAACATATATGACGACTACTTACATGATCCACTTCTCTGAAACATGGGTATGCCTCCAGAATCTTTACTGGTCTGTCTTGCTCCTTTATAGCATTAGAGTTAAGTGTCTTCTAGCCTCAAACTCCAGGTTCAGCAATTGGGATACAGCAGCTTTGTTTGGTTTCTTGGACTTGTAGATTTCTTGGAGAGTCTTATAGTGTCTTGCCTGGTTCTTATGACTGTCGAAGAAGTCAACTGAACCGGCTGAAAACATTGAGCAGAGGTGTTAGAGTGCAAATCATTTATTGTAGAAGTAGGTTTTTATACAGTGATGGCCAAAGTTATCAGAACATTTGACAGATCTGAAAATTTGTTTCATTGTTTGCCTCCAAAACATGATTTTATTTCATATTGTTCATGAACTATGCAGATGGTTGCTCTGAGCACATCAAATATCAGATGAAGTACTGTTTTTATCCACTTTTAACTTTAATATTTGGTATGTCCACCTTTTACAGCAATTACAGCAGCACATCTCTCTGGCATGGTGTCAGTTTATTTCCTGAGAATTTCAGCTCTAATGTTATTCCATGTCTTCTGCAACTCAAACCAAAGGCTAAACTCCGAATGTACAGTGGTGGTCAAAATTATTAACACTTGGCATATTTAAGAGGTTTCAGTTGTTATTGTTGAATTGTCCATTCAAATACCCATAAAACGAATGAAATATCTACAAAGTCATCATTATGCTCTAAAACCATAGAACAGAGCCATCCTAAGGAGATTTAGGTCATTTTCTTTACAGAAAACAAGCTAGGCCTATTTCACTGTCATTGTCACACAATCATGTTCCTTTTACATTCAAAGGAAAGCCTTTGGTTTGAGTTGCAGAAGACATGGAATAACATTAGAGTTGAAGTTCTCAGGAAATATACTGACACTATGCCAGAGAGATGGTGTAATTGCTGCAAAAGGTGGACATGCCAAATATTAAAGTTAAAAGTGGATAAAAACAGTAGAACTCACTTCATCTGATATTTGCTGTGCTCAGAGCAACCATCTGCATATTTCATGAACAATATGAAATGAAATAATGTTTTGGATATGTTTTTGGATCTGTCAGGTGTTCTGATAATTTTGGCCACCACTGTATATCTGCTGTTGGTACACTGTTACATAACAATAAATATGGTGCAAGCCAACAACATTAAAAATACAACAGAAATGTGTAAGACATATATATGGGAAAATTAGATTTCCAAGTTAACAAGCCACAGGAAAAACTTGGGACATACCTGATTTATTCATTCATGCCATTAACTTTTCACAATATGCAATAGAATACAAAGATTCCAAGAGTGAAAACAGGGAAGTGGTTAGGTTCCCTTGTTGGAATGTTTCAAAATGTATTTTTTATACTCAAAACCAACAGATTTATAGAGGGTGTATTAATTTAATACCTACATTCCTCATCACTGCTTTCCTGCTGTTGCACTGGGGAGCCCATGGATCCAACTGGTGAACGATCCAGAATAATGGTTGACGCACTGGAATCTCCATCGTAGTCACTTGTTGTAACATTGGCATCCCCATCCTGTCTTAGCTTCTTTGAAGGAGGTCTCTTGACCTTCTTTGGACTTTTGACATTGGAGAGTCATTTCATTAGCTTTTTAGTCACATGCTCCTGCCAGGTACAAATAGTGAAAATTAAGAGATGATAAAACACCCAAGCTTACACCATTCATGTCTAACAAAGTAGTAGTGAGCAAAGGCTACTTACCCACTCACCACATGTTCCTCTAAGCATCGGGTAATACTCCACCAATCGCTTTGCCGTGGCATTAACCTCATGTTTGCTGGGGTATCTGAAGTCCTCAATGGCTCTTGCTATTGAAATCATGTTAGTCATGGTGTTTCTTATGAGTCGACAGAAGAGTTCCTTTGATAAGGGTTCATCGCACTCTGCCCCAGCCGTTTCTGTTCAAAGTAGGAGCATCGAGCTTGCTCAAGTTCACTGTCTGTGAAGACTATGTACTCTGGGTTAAACATAGTCACAAACTTTGAGGTACTGGGTTCTTCTCTGAAGAAGTCACTGCCTCCAGTGGCTGATGGTGGTTTCTCAGCAGCAGTTTCCTCCTAAAATACAGTACTGCAGAGGCTGGGTTAATCATCTCAGACTGGATGCAGAGGGTAAACAGAGAAGGACAATAGGTATGGGGATTATGGTGAGGTAGCAGGAAGAAGGGGTTGGGGGAGAAAGGATGAATGCATTGTGATGCGAGATGTCATGCAGATGTGAGAGGGGCGGTTGATATAAATGGAGAGCCCCTGGTGTATTGTGACATGCTTTTTCTGTGTATGACTGATGTGAGAGTGAATAAAGTCATCTGTTGCATAAATCTGCCTCCGTTAATTACACTGTCCACACTGGTGACCCTTTGACGAATTATGGAACACGAGGCAAGAACCCCGGACTCGGCCCGGACGGGAAGCCCCACCAATGCGGCAGGCATCCCAGAGACAGCCCGGACGGAAACCAACAGCAACGCGTGCGCTGTTTCGGTCAAACTACCGGACTTTTGGCTGCACGACCCGCGGTCTTGGTTCCACCACACCGAGGCTCAGTTCGCCCTCCGGGGAATAATGGCAGACGACACCAAATATCACTATGTGGTCACAGCGCTGGACGCTCGCACGTCTCAGCAAGTAGCGAGCCTGCTCCAACAGCCTCCAGCCCACGACAAATACGGGGCTCTCAAGGCCACGCTGACCCGGCGCTACACGCTCTCGGACTGTGAGAGAGCAGAGAGGCTCCTGAGGCGCTCTGAGTTAAGAGAGGGTTCGGTGGTCGAACTGATGGAGAAGATGTTGGCGTTGATGGGCACGGATGACGGGCATTTTCTGTTTGCCCACCTTTTCCTCCGGAACCTCCCAACAGTGGCCAGAGCGGTTCTGGCCAATTCGCCGTTGCTGGCCGCGCGTGACTACCGTGCGCTAGCCCAGGAGGCAGATCAGATCATCCTCACCACCAGAGCCCTCACAGTGAACACGGTGGCATCGGAACCCAGCGAGATGACCAGCGGAGGCGAGGAGTCGCCGACGGTAGCGGCAGCGGGGGCCAGGGAGTGCCAGAGAGACACGCTCTGCTTCTACCACCGCCGCTTTGGAGAGAACGCACGCAGATGTGTGCCACCATGCCAATTCAAGCGTTCGGGAAACGCCAAGGCCGGCAGTCGGTAGCAGCTGCGACCGCCGGTGAAGAGAACAAGATGCTCTACCTGACGGACTCGCGCTCGGGGAGACGGTTCCTTGTAGACACTGGCGCCCAGAAGAGCATCATCCTGCCGTCCTATGCCAACCGGCTAGCGGGAGCTAGCGGCCCCAGGCTGGTAGCAGTAAACGGCTCGGACATTAAAACTTTTGGTGAGAGAACACTGACTTTATCCCTACACGGCCGTATGTATGAGTGGACTTTTGTCATAGCGGCATTGAGTTTCCCAATCCTGGGAGCTGATTTTCTGTGTGCATATGGGTTGCTAGTCGATGCTGCTAACCGACGCTTGGTGAATGCAATGTCTTTTGATTCTCTCCCCTGTACAGCTCGAGGGGCCGGGCCAAGGAGCCAGAGGACACTGACATCAGTAAGGTAAGATTGCAATATTTGACAGATTCATTATATATAATGTGATGTTGTAAATGACCTAAAATGTTCATGGTAGATATCCAGGTTTTTTTTATTTTGTTTTTTTTACAATAGATATTTTAGTGCTAATTCATCATGATCCACAACAATGCTGTCTACCTATTATGCCCCTGCTTGTAAGAGTACTCACAACCCTGAACATTCAGAACCTGTTTACTTTCTCCTAATACAACAAGCAGCAGTTTTTGTTTTGTTTTTTGTTTTAAATGGACAGGTGCAGTTTTTCAAGTGCTACCACAGTTAAGCTTTCAAATGTCAAAATTAAGTAATTCAACTCTGCTCTAAACTGAACAGACATAACACATTTAGAGTTTAGCTACAGTGAATTATCAAATGCAGTGTATTTCTGAAAATTAAATTATTTACTGATTATCAGTGTAGTTAACAATTCTCTTACTCTCAACTGGTCAATTAATCATTCATTCATTCATTCATCTTCTTCCGCTTAATCCTTTTCGGGTCGCGGGGGGGCTGGAGCCCATCCCAGCCAGCATCTTTGGGCGAGAGGCAGGGTACACCCTGGACAGATCGCCAGTCCACCGCAGGGCCACCATAGAGAGACAGACAACCATTCACTCTCACAGTCATACCTAATTGCAGTTCTACAAGAAGGGAACCTTCATCAGTGGTGGACAGAAATACCAGTAACGTATGGGCATACAGGCCTGATTCAGTGATGCAAAACCAAGGACAACCAACAATGGATGCAGCAGTGGACATCAGAGTGCAATTAGCAGATGATGCAATGATGGAAGATAACAGAATACAACCAGATCAAGACCGTGTGGGTCCAGAACATTTTGGTGCTTTTGACAGCAATGTGCCATTGTACTCTGGCTTTGATGATGGCCTCCACACCTTGCCAAAACGCCTTATGCCATCCCAGACCATTGATAGTACCTCGACTCTGAACATCCCAGTGGCTTGTCCAAGTGAGCTTGCAGATGGTGCCACATCATACCAATCTAAGGTGAGTCTGTTGATATTTTCTTCAACACACATTAACATACAATTATTTTACTTTTAATCGGGTTATTACACACCTATATTTCCTTTTTCTGAAGGATGATTCCTGCCAAAGTGTTCTTACCAGACAAGCAACTGCTCTTGTGTTGACTGCAAGAGAAAAACACTATCTTTCACAGGTTTGTCCTCATCCAAGATTAGAATTATTATTTTGACATGTTACTATGGTTATTTGTTTTATTAAATTCCATCATGTAATATAACATTTTTCCCTAAACTGTAACAGTCTTGAATGTTTGTTTTTTTTCTTAAAGCTTATCCCTATAGTGACTATTGCAAACTGAGCATCACATGCATGTGCTTCCAGTTTTACCATTCATTTGTGTTACTCTCAGTCTCTTAGTTTTTTACTACATGTATCCTTTGTATATGCTTTCTTTTTCTGTGACACAGCCGATATCTATCCAGTATGTCATTTTGTAATAATAGGCATTTGTTCTGGCTCAACACAATCTAAATAAATACTCAATTGTAAATTGAGGACTTTAGGGCCTTTTCCACTAGCACGGCTTAGCACGCCACGGGACAGCTCAGCACGCTTTGTAAGTCTTTCCACTAGCCCCAACACGGTTTAACAGCAGCGATTCTCGGCCTCGCTCAAGGGCAGGGTCCAGTCGTGCCAAGTCGTGACGTTAAAAGACTGGTCGCCGCTGATTGGTCAGGTCTTAATGTCACGAAAGCGACCGTCTTCGCCGTCTTCTGATACACGACCGCCATATGCAATATTTCACGGACTAACTCGGTCACGGAGTAAATACAATATTAATACAGACAGCGTTGTAGGTTTTGCGGAACTCTACACCGTGGTCCAATGAAGAGGTGTGGAGTTTTCTCTGCTTGGTGGCAGATCCACAGTGAGGAGTGACCCGGACCCATACAGATGGCTGGCCAGCAAACCGGACTATGGGCAAGCTGAAGACGATCGTGAGAGAACCATCGATGGTGAGTGATTTGTAATAATGTGCATCTGTTTGCTTATTTATCCTGTTGGTGGTAAGCTCACTTTTTTTGAGCCATACAGCGTCGTTTTGTGCTGGCTAACTCGTTTTAGCTAACGTTTTTTTTGCTAGTAGCTAGCTAGTACCAACTGTTGATTCGCGCTTGTTTTCTCCTAAATATTCGCTTGTGAGAGCAAAACAATGAAATATGTTAATCCTGTTAAAGTCCTGGTTTTTGTTTTGTATTGCACTTTTGTGCTGCGCATTAAATTGTGTGTAATTTAATGCTAGAATGTGTTTCCACATGCCAGGGTTAGCCTCCCTGTTGTGGATACTGGTGAAATGGACCACACGAGCTGAAATCTCGTCATATTAAAATTTCTTTTTCAAACCAGTGATTTATAAAGTCCATCCATCCATCCATCCATCTTCTACCGCTTTTCCGGAGGTCCGGGTCGCGGAGGCAGCAGTTCAAGCAGAGAAGCCCAGACTTCCCTCTCCCCAGCCACCTGCTCCAGCTCTTCAGAGGGGATACCAATATATTGTATATCAAGGATTCAGTGTACCCCGCCCGGTATGGGGTTACCGGGGCCCCACCCTGGAGCCAGGCCTGGGGGAGGGGCTCGAAGGCTAGCGTCTGGTGGCCGGGTTTCCACCCATGGGACCCGGCCGGGCTCAGCCCGAAGGAGTTACATGGGTCCGCCCTCCAGTGGGTTCACCACCTGCAGGAGGGATCATGGGGGTCCGGTGCTATGTGGATTAGGTGGCGGTCAAAGGCGGAGGCCTTGGCGGACCGATTTATAAAGTCATTCATATAATTTTCTAAAGCGTCAGAATAGACACACACACCTATTCTGTGGATCCTGCAGTGCTTGTCAGGGAAATGAAGCATGTCACATCCCACCACTGAATTTCACAGGTGTATTTCCCGAATACAGTTACATCTCCAAAAATTAGGATGTCATGAAAAACTTCAATATTTTTTGTCACTCATTTCAGAAAGTGAAATCCGTATATTATATAGATTCATTACACAGAGTGATATATTTCAAGCATTTATTTATTTTAATTTTGATGATTATGGCTTACAGCCCCTGAAAACCCCAAATTCAATTTGGCAAAAAATTAGAATATTACATAAAATTAACTTTAAAAAATAGTTTTTAAATATAAATGTTGGCCGCTGAGGTGTCGGTTAATATGGGCTGTAGCCGTAATCAAGCTTTTATAGGTAAAGTGTCAAAACCAAAGTAGCACAATTTCCACTTAATATAAAAGGGACTGAACTGAGATTTATTTGATTGTGTGAATATGGCACATCAACTGTAAAATAAACCGCTTGTTAATGTATTTATTTTTTTTTGTCAGATCACTTGTGTGATCCTTTGTGAGTTATGTTCATAACTGTATGTTTTGGCAAATGTAAGATGTTCAGTCATTAATATAATTTACTTTATATGTGTAGTTTATAGTCTATCATCAATAAACTCATGCAGTAACAGGACACATTACAAATATTTGAGACCCATTGTAGTGCTTCCTTTTATATTTTAGCAATGCTAGTCCAAAACACTGCCCACACATGAAGCCAGGGCAAGAAGAGACACTTTTACAGACAAGACAAACTTTTATTGATAAAAACTTCATATTTTGAATGAGCGACTCCACACTCGGTGATGCACAACTTCAGTTAAAGTACTAGATTCCATTCAAGTGAATGTATTAATTCATTCTGATTGCTGAGGCCACAGTAAAAAGAGATGATTTTAAATGTAACACAGCCCTTGTAAAATCTACCGAAGCGCAGCTACATGAAAATTGTGGTTAAATACAACAACGAAGTACTTTATTGTCACATTCAAATTGTAATCCCTCCTGTTTTGTTTTTCTTTTGAATTCTTGGATGAAATATGGTGGGCAATATAAGCTGCAGCTTCAGCCATCACCCATTTCAGATAACCTATGTTGAACTGTATAATCAGAGGAGTTATTGTTTAATTTGACCTTGTTAGATTTTTTTCTCCTTTGTTATATTATTCTATTTTCTTTTAATCTTTACTTTTAATCAATCCGAAATAAAGATTCATTCATTAATTCACATTCCACCACTGGCTTTTAGCAACAAGTGTATTTCCCAAATAACTTTTAAACTTGCTTTAATTAACCACCACCCATTTGTCTTTTGTCTAGGCAAGAGGGAAACTGTCACCCCAAGTGGACCTTGCCTCACTATTTACAGAGATGCAGACTGAAGATCTGCTGAACCAGGACCAGTACGATGGGCCGATCCAGTTGCTTCTCAGTGAGGCAGCGTGGCTGCCGTGTGTGACCATTCCAGTTTTTTTTTTTTTTTACAGTTTGAATTTTGCACATTCTGAATAATCTGGAATTTGCTGCTGATTGTAATAAACAATTTAGTGACTTATGTGTTTGCATCATGATTTTCTATTTTGTCTGTTAAGACACCGGTGGGAAAAGAGTCAACTGTACAAAGGATTAATCGGTGACCTTGAAAATAATGGCTCATTTTTAAGAAAAAAGTAACCAAAACAATTATTTTATTAACTAAAGGCTATATTGTTAGAAGACTGTACAGAAGACCCTGCATACTTTAGTGACATTACCAGTATATGGAGGAATTCTGGGTCATATTAGCATCTGCTCTTCATCATAATGGGTTTGGGCGGGGGTGTCTAATCATGTGCCATGGAGGGCCAAGACCCTGCAGGCTTTACCTCCAACCAGTGTCTTCAGCAGCAGATTCCACTGAACTTCTTCCACTGACTGATCAGTGAGAACACCTGCTGAAGAGACTGGGTAGAAGAGAGAACCTGCAGGGTCTTGGCCCTCCATGACACATGATTGGAAGCCCCGGATTAGGTTTAATGGGATTTAACATTTTAACACAAACTGCTTTATGGTTCATAATTCTGTTGACAGACTTACACCAAAACAAAAGTGATTTCTCAAACTGCTGGATTATTCTTAGCTTTTCCAATCTTTCAGTATTTAATTTATGCCACATGGTGGTAACCTTCACATATAAAAAAAGAGACATCTGCAAAAACTTCAGAGGTTTATTGTCAGTGCAATTCCCAGTGCAATACGACATGAATGCATGTCTAGTACATTGTTGATGCAGAGAATATATATTTCTACAGTACATGTATCTAGTAAATCAAGTATTTTCCATGTAACCTTGTGACTGCATTATTTTAATTGCTTTTAATCCTAGATCAAGTTTGTTTTGGCCTAAAATGCATGATAACTGTCAAATATATTATTATACCTAACTCAGTAAAGTTTACTTTTTGAATATATATTTTGTGGCTAATATAGTTATTAACCTGGCGATCAAGTTGTGTCAGCTGATCATTTTTTTCTATGACACCACCTCAGACTATGCAGCTGAAGCAGGTACGTGCATGATGTCTCAACAGTCTCTCCATGATTTTCAAGCAGATCAGAGCAATTTGTTGTACAGGAAATATACGTTTCTACAGACATTCTTAAGCTCTATAACCACTGATCGTTTGTGAAGCTCTGCTGACATCAGTGACAGGCTGATGACATCCATGACAGGCTGTGCTGAACGCCCAGAGCGAATGAAGCAGTAATTTCCCCACAACAGAGCCATCTGAAACACACACAGCGTACATATTTTAAAGAAAGTGGACTTGAAAAAGACGCTTTGGCAGTGTTTGACCAGATTGAGGATCCATTTGTCTCTGTTTCAACAACATACAGGCAGGATAGTGTAATTAAGAAGAATTTCAGTTTTGTGGAGTCCAAGGAGGTTTCTGTTGGGTATACTGCTTGCATGGTAAAAAAAGGGGAAAAAAAGACTCCTCACTGCAATGCCCAAATGTTTTCATTATGTACCTCTTGTCAGAAGTTTGGAACAGTTATTGTCCCATCCAAGAGTTTTGGCAATGATAGATGAGCCACAGAAATACAGAAATGAGTATTTGTATGACATCATAGATGGAGAACTAATGAAATCTCACCCTTTATTTTCTGCCCAACCCTCTGCCTTACAGATAATCCTTTATTCAGATGAAATTGAAATTTGCAACCCACTTGGGTCTCATGCCTCCAAAAATAAGTTGGTAATGTTCTATTATACTTTGGCAAACATTAATCCTAAATATCGGTCAAAACTAGCTGCCATTCGTCTACTTGCCATTGCAAAGAAGAGTGAGCTCTCTGAATGTGGTGTTGATGGAATCTTGCGAAGGCTGCATGAGGACTTAGTAATGCTATATGATGGTGTAAAAATGCAAACTAAGAATGGTGAACGTGAAATATTTGGAGCATTAGTTTCAATATGTGGAGACACTTTGGCTCAGCATGAGCTTTGTGGATTTAAAGAGGGTGTTGGTTTTGCATACTGTATAGTAAATGTTGGCAGTGTGAATGTTCATTTGAGGACATGCAGATCCATTTTGATGAGGATAACTTTGAAGACAGGACTATTGCAAAGCATGTCAGGCAGTGCTGTGAAATTGAGAAGGCCAACACTGAGTATCTCAGAAACAGCTTAAAAACAACATATGGTATAAACAGAAGAAGCAAACTAGTTGATTTCCCAGGATTTAACTTAATCCAACAAACACCCCAAGATATGATGCATATAATTCTTGAAGGGATTGCTCCATTAGAAATAAAGTGTGTGTTGAAACAGTTAGTTCTTATGGGCCACCTAGACTTGGATCTCTTCAATGCTGCATTAACTGAATTCCCCTACTCTCCAGTTGATATTAGAGATAAACCAAGCCCTATTACCTACAGCACATTAGCTTCCAGTGACAATAAGCTGAAGCAGTCTTCAGGGCAAATGATTGTTCTACTAAAAATACTGCCATTTCTGATGGATACAGTTAAAGGTACTGAACACTGTGTAGTCATTCTTGAACTCATAGAGATTGTTCAAATTGCTCCTGTCATTGGTCTACAGACAATTAACAAGTTGAAAACACTAACTGAACTGCACTTAAAGCATGTGAAAACCCTGTTCTCAGATAACAACATCACACCAAAACAACATCATTTGATTCATGCTCCATCCCAAATTAAACTACTGGGACCAATGGTCTGTCACATGTGCATGAGATTTGAATCGAAACACTGCTTTTTTAAACAATGGGCCTCAAAAATAAATTTTAAAAATGATTGCAAATCATTAATAAGGCATAATCAAATGTATGAATGTTGTCAGAATGTGAATAGTTTTGATCACCCCATTTTTTTCAACTGAATGTACATTAGGACCAACAGCAGAAATAAGCAGCATGTCATACTTAAAAGAAAAAATGAGGGCCTTCCTTGGAAATGATGAAGTAAACCATGCAGTATCTGCTAAATGGCTAAATCTAAATGGTAACAGATATATGCGGGATAAGTCATTAATTGTTAGTGCTGTTAATTCAAGTGATTTGCCTACATTTGGGGTTGTGAGAAATATCTATGTAATAAATTCATTGTTGTACTGTTTTGAATTCCAGCAGCTCAATACTATTTGTTATGATAGAGATTACATGGCATATAAAATAGAGATTCCAAACATGGCACAAGCAACAGATCTGATATCTGCTGATAATCTTATAGATTTCACTCCATATTACAGTTTTACACACAAAGATATGACATATGTTGCTATGAAATATTACCTGGGTGATATAATTGGACTACGCAAAAGCTCACCTGATGCATTATAAAAGGTACAGTGTTACATGTGGACAGCCTGGATCATCAAAATATTGTTTTTGACAGATTTCCAGTTGCAATTTTGAAATTGAAATACCTTTTCCCAGCAAGAACTAAGCTGGCTCATGATTATCTTAGGGAAGATCTAAATCTAAAGGAATGCAAAGTGTTAATCGTCTGTGGGGGAGCATGGCGTAAAGTGGCAACTGTGAGTTCTGCTATCTGTTACATTTTTCAAATGGGTCATGCTAAAGTGTAATTTATGTTTGTCGTGTTAGAGTTTTGCAGGACCATTGACATTATGCCGTATATGTGTGAAGCTTGACAGTGATTATATTAAACTTTGTTGTCATTAAATACATTTCTTAAATTGAGAAGTTGTGGAAGTAGTCTTACTCTTTAAATAAGAAGAATAATCTTGTTCTTCTGCTAGAATTTCATCCAAACCATTGTTATACCTAGTTACTGGTAAATATAGCTCAGTATTAGCTAAAATTGACATGGTTCAGGTGACCCACAGAACAGACACGACTCAGGATGAATACAATTAACGTACTTTATTTGTTAACGTGAGTGAATGGATGCGTGAGTGCGGGTATGTGGTGTAATGTCGTGTAGTGCGATCGGTGAACTCCAGCTGGGGCCGGCAGAGCACCGTACAAACTGGCAACCTGTCAACATATGTTGGAGTTACTCAGGTGGCGCCAAAGCTGCAGCCAGGGAGACAGTGTCTGCGGGCAGGTTAGCTGGAGGTGGAGGAAAGGGTCCGCCGCCTGGAGGGCGATGGAGGTCCGCCGTTGCGGGCTCCGCCTGTGCACAGGGGAATCAGACAGTTTTAGTAGTGATTAAGCTTACTTGATAGTTGGTCCGAGCGGAATCGACCCAGACGTCGTTCAGCGGGGCTTGGAAGCCAAAGGCTGGACAGTTGAGTGCAGGGAAGCACGGAGGCAGGGTGTGGCGTGATTCAATGGAGAGAATCAGACGACTCCGCACCCAGCACTGGTCCTGATGGGAATAAATAGGGCTGCAGGAGATGACAGGCAGGTGCGTGCACAGGTGCCGTGATTGGCGGCCATGACAGAAATATCTTATTAAGAAAAAGTTAGATATATTTTCTTAAAATGAGCTTAATTTTCTTGTGCAAAACTTGCTTGTCAAGGATATTTTTCTTTTTAGACAAAAAATAAGAAAAATAATCTAGAAACAAGGCTTTATTTGCTTTCTTAGAAATTGCTTTTTGCAATGCAGTCCAGGGGGGAACAGTGTAACGTCAGGGCTGTGTTAAGGGGGTGGGGATTTTTCCCGGCATGCTTGGCAACGGAGGATTCAAAGGGTGTTATCATTCATGTGTTCTAAAGTGTTATTGCTGTGTCACAGCAATGTTATAACAAGAGTCAGAGCAGTGACTGATCATGTGTTTGTGTCACCCTTAGTGAGACGGAGGTCTGTGTGAATGACCTCCCCTCCTGTCTGTGTTGAGAGAGTGTGTTTTAAATAAAGCCTGTTTCATCACAGTCATCTCTCCTTTCTTGTGTGAACTCCAACTACATCACAATATAAATACACAAAGCTATCCATGCACACCACACCGGCATGGCGGACCACTCTGCCATTTTGATTATAACAGTCAGTGAACATAAAAGGGCCACACACAAAATAAACTAATCCCAATAAAGTACATACATTATAAACACTCAGAACTGCTAGCCCCAATTCTTTGTTTAGAAGCTCCAAGAATAAGCCGGAGAATTCTTCAGTTCATAGGTACAACATTTATTCAGGTCACGTGTAAAGTAAACAGCGCTGGGCTCAGTGAGAGGGAGATCGGCCACCGGAACTACGCTGTGCCTGCTCGCTGGTTCTATTCGCTCCCACGGGTGTCCAACCGTGCCATTCGGATCCCTCGTCCAGGGTATCACAAACGCTGGCACTGGAAACGCCCCGTGATGGCATTCCATGGTGCGGGTCATGTCCGCCATCATTTGGTCTGGGCAGGTTCAAGTCCCACACTTCATCATTTCCCACGTAAAAGGGTTGGCTCCATAGCCCATCAATGGACCACTCCTCTCCAACGCTGCAGGCAATGGAGAACCCAAGCCCGTAGAATAAGTCACAGCCCATCAGGTTATTTCCTTCAGTGGACACCATAAACTCAATTGCGCTCACCGAAGCAGACTTATACCTCACTGAGAGCCACAACGAGCCTACAATGTCCAGGGGGTTGTTACCATAACCATAACAAGCAATGTCCATTCTACTCACTCTGTAGTATGGGAAGAAGGTCTTCACTGTTGCCCAATTTAGGATGGAAGTCGCCGACCCCGTGTCCAGCATCAGTGGAACTACCACCCCGTCCAATTCAATGTTGCATATTATGCGTCCATCGGTGCTGGGTGAAACCGTTTGGACCACTGTGGGCTTCTTCGCCGAAGCATCCCCCTCTGGCCTCCGGTCTCCATCCATCCATCCATCCATCTTCTACTGCTTTTCCGGAGGTCCAGGTCACGGAGGCAGCAGTTCAAGCAGAGAAGCCCAGACTTCCCTCTCCCCAGCCGCCTGCTCCAGCTCTTCAGAGAGGATACCAAGGCATTCCCAGACCAGCTGGGAGACATAGTCTCTCCACCGAGTCCTGGGTCTGCCCCGGGGTCTCCTCCCAGTGGGACGTGCCTGAAACACCTCAAGTGGGAGGCGTCCAGGAGGCATCCTAATCAGATACCCATACCACCTCAACTGACTCTTTTCAATGTGGAGGAGCAGCGGTTCTACCGCTACTAGAACTGCCTCCGGTCTCCCTGGTCAAAATTTCGACAGGCTCTAGCGAAGTGGTGGAACAGACAGCACTTTCCAAAATACGGTACTTTCCAAAGTACGGTGGGAGGCAGAGCCTTCTGCTACCAAGCCCCTTCTCTCTGGAACCAGTTACCACTCTGGGTCCAGGAGTCAGACTCGGTCTCTTTTTTTAAGAACAGGGTAAAATCCTTCCTTTTTAATATAGCTTTTGTTTAAGGAGGGGTTTTGTGTCTTTTAACCCCACTCTTGTTCTATTGTTATCTGATCCATACTGCTGGTTGACCTCCAATATTGTACTTGGCATCTTACTGCTATGTTCTTTATGTCTGTCCTTTCCATCCTCCCTATCCCCTCATCCCCAGCCAGTCGCAGCAGATGACTGCCCCTCCCTGAGCCTGGTTCTGCTAGAGGTTTCTTCCTTCCAAATGGAAGTTTTTCCTCTCCACTGTCGCTTAGTGCTTGCTCATAGGGGATCATCTGATTGCTGGGTCTTTCTGTGACTGTGTGGTTTTTTTCTGCACTGTGGCGCCACGAGATGGCTTTTGTTGTGATGTGGTGCATTATAAATAAATAAAAGAAAATGCTTCCCCTTCACTGGGGACTCCCTCACTTTGTAGCAGTGCCTGGTGGATCCTCAGCTGTAGTATCTTGGCGTTCCCAGGGCGGACCTAATTTTCACAACGGAGGTGTATTCATCGTCACTGTCATTGTCTGGATCCATGATAAGTGCCTTCCACTGTTTCTCATTCCCTGGCAGGTTCTCTGTGTCACCGAGATTTTTGGTAAGCTTTTCCGCTGCCTCGTGTTGCTGTGCCAAGTCCATGGCAGCTAGGAGAGTTAGTTCAGAAGCATGAGTGAGAAGATGGACTTTTGCGGAGGAATACAGCACATGTTCTGCCAGTTGGTCACAAATTATCTCTTCCTCCAAGGCTCCGAATCTGCACTCTCCGGCCAGCTGCCCCAGGTCTGCCACAAACTGTTGTACTGACTCACCCAGCCACTGGCATCGTTGTCTGAACTGAATGCGCTTCATGATGGTGTTTTAAGGGGCATGAAAATAGCCCGCCATGAGCCTCACCACGTCGTTGAATGTATCACCTCCTCCCAATGTACGCAGGATCCTCTGGCCCTCCATCCCTAAGTTGTGGACCAGAATTGCCCTCGCATGCAATTTTTTGAGGTCGCCGAGGTTCAGATCAATGAGGTAGTTCTCAAATGCTGCATACCACCTGGCCCAGGGAACAAGCGGCTCTCCCGGAGCCTCCAAGAATGGCCGAAAAACAGTAGCAGCCCGCTCCATACCCTTTTGTCCTTGTCGCCAAATGTTACGTCTGGAAATGATGAGGAGTCGAGGTGATGTTCTGTAGTTTTATTAACACTGAAATAGGAGTCACTCCGACAAGCCTGAGAGTCCACAGCAAAGAGACACAGTCCCTTCCGCTGGGCCCTCTTATACTCCCGTGACGCCACCACTGGAAAGACGGGGCGTCACCTCCCAGTACACCCAGGGCACCGCCATCTTAGTACTGTTATGGTGCGGCCCAGGCGGACCGCTAATGAGACGCTATAGGCGACCAGTGAGTTTGCGTATTTATTAAATAAGGACAAAGGTACAAAATAATGAGCCACATGGGGCAAAACACAAATAAGGACTATGGCTAAGACACACTGACGATATACACAGACTTAGGAATACACTTACTGAGAGTAGCGGGGAACAAGAGGATGACTGGAGCCAGGACATAGGGGCTCCAGCCTAACGTTGGGGAGACCAGCATTATCCATACGTGATGTTGCAGCCCGGAGTAACCTAAGCTGCTCCCTTAAGTAGGGCTAAGGATTAATCAGCTGATGAGGCAGTCATCAGCTGAAATGGCAAACAGCTGTCACGGAGGTGACATAATTTCTGGACCCAGGGGACAGAAGACAGACTCGAGGAGATACAATTATCCTTTTATTTTCACCCAGTGTATTGTGTGTGAGTGCGTGTATGTTCAGTGAGGTGTGAAGTGCTGGTCTCGTGCTGGAGCTGAGCAGGTCTCCGTTCTGCCTGGCAACCCTAAGGAGACAAAGCTGAGAGGTTAGTGCTGCACCAGTGCGGGGAGTGTAATAAAGTCTGCTGCTTACTTTGCAGATGGCGATGCTAAGCTTCAGTTTGCCTTGCGGGCGACTGCCAGAGGGAGAGCGTCCAGCTCTGTGCCGTGAAGTGGGGGAGTTACTCTGATGCTGGGGAGGTGCTGCACTGCCACCGGGGAGAGAGGATCCGCTGCCTGGGAGGTCCACCTGTGCACAGGGGAAAGGAGCTTGACAAGGTGAGTGCAAGAAACGCTTATGTGCGTCGGCGTGTTGCTCTTGGTCAGGCGTAGAGCCAAGTCAAGGCTGAGGACTAGAGACGTGCCTTCCTAAGTTTGACAGACGGGTCCGTGCTGAGTCGCTGGCAGGCTTGGCTCTTAAAGCCCGCTGGCGATTGGCAACAGGTGGGCACACAGCTGAGACAGATGATGGCCCTGCGGGCGCCATGACAGGAGGGACTCTGCTCTGACAGCCAGAAGCCCCACCGAGACGCTGTCAAAACAAGAGCTCAGGAAGGCCATAAGGAAAATTGTTACCAAACGGGAGGAAAATACTGCATGACCCGAGCGTGGACAATATCAGCGCTCAGACCATGACAGTACTCCCCCCCGAACCACGCACTCCGGGCATAACGTAACATCCAAGCCCCTCCCCCCAACCGGAAGGCTACAACGCCCCCCCCCCCCCCCAGGGTGGGAGGAGGGGGAAAAAGGCCAGGAAGGCAAGAGTCAAGAAAAAAAAAAAAAAACAAGGAAGGGAACCGAGAAACAATGACAAGGGCCAATAAGGAAAAACAAATAAGAACATGGTGCTACAAACAGAGCATGGGGAAGAAAAACACAAACATACTCCATAAGCGCAGGTAGAAAACAGCCAGGACAATAGATGCAAATAACAGGAATACTAAGCCTACAGGCCACAAATAACAGAAATACCACGTCCATAGACCCATGCCAAAAGGCGCAAAAGGCAATTACATAACATCTCTCAAACAGAGGAAGGGGGAAAAAAATCCACGCTGAATAGCGGTGAATACATACAGTTCAATAAGAATAAATAACTGGCAGAGGCGACAACAGAGCATATCTCAGACTACCGAGGGAAAAAAAAAAACACACGCTAAAGGGCGGCGATATAAACACAGTTCCAAATAGTCAAAATGACAAAACACGAGAGCATCCCCAAAATTTACAGAGAATAGGGGAGAGAAGAAAAAAAAACACAGGGATGACGGCAGGCAGAGCACAACAAAACAACAAATAGTTTGGGAGGTCTACCTGCGTCCAGCGTCCAAATCACTGGCAGGGGGAAAAGAAAGAGTTCGGGTGATCTACCCCAGTCCCAGGCCCGGAGAACCAGTACCTCTGGCGGCCGGACCAGGTCGCTGAACCAAGAGTTCAGTTTGTCGAGTGGCCAACCCAGAAAGCCAAACTGGCGAAGCAGTTCCCCAGGCGGCCGACCCGCGTCAATAGGCCACCAGGACTGAAGGGAAGAGCTCGGAGGCGGCCTCCCTACCGAGAGGGACAGCGAGGGGAATCCCAGCAGCACCCGGTTGGGGGGGGGGGGGGGGATCAGTGAAAAGATGAGGGACCAGTCCGGCATCGATCGACGGAGGATCTGCAGCTCCTTCTCCGAACCCCACATAGACTGGCGCTGCACTCATGTTGGGTCCCAAGCGGGACCATGCTGCACCCACGATGGACCCCGACTGGGTCAGAGCAGCGTCCATGACGGGCCCCGATTGGGTCCGCGTTGCACCCACGTCAGACCGCGATTGGGTCGCGGCTGCACCCACGTCGGACCCCGATTGGGCCGGAACACAACCCACGACGGACCCCGATTGGGTCTGCGTTGCACCCACGTCGGACCCTGATTGGGTCAAAGTTGCACCCACGTCGGACCCCGACTGGGCCGGCGCAGCACCAGGGATGACCTTCAGATCCGAACCCAGAACCTCCAAGGCGACGACCGGAGTGGACTCGTCCCCGGTGACCCTCGGAGAAGGCTCAGAAGAGAGAAGAAAACCGGGATCAGAATCACTGGCAGCGGCAGAGCCCAGCGAGACAAGCTCGGACGCCGTGGACAGCAGCGCCCGGCTCGTCTCCCCGAGAGAGAGGCAAAAATGCTCCAGGATAGAGGAAAGAAAGACAAAATAGAGCACTTGCCTGATCTCGGGCTCCACCGCAGACCAGGTCTCCGTCACCTCCCAGTATACCCAGGGCACCGCCATCTTAGTACATCCTAACTATACACTATATTCATATCTAACAGATGCCAGGGAGACTAGCAACCACGTGGATTCAAATGATTAAATAAATACATCAAAGTTCCCTGGCCTCTGAATAATCCTTTTTCAGAATTGTCTTCAGACAGGTCTTAATGACAGCAATCACATTGATAATAAAGGCTTTGTGCTAAAACTGAACCTTGTTCTTGCCTCAAGAAGCACTTGTTTCCCTGCAAGTTTGTGTCTGAAAGCTGTGAAATACAGTACGTATGTTCATTTTATGTGTAGGCTGTTGTTTGTTTCCGCACCATGTCAGTTGTGTGTGTGTGTGTGTGTGTGTGTGTGTGTGTGTGTGTGTGTGTGTGTGTGTGTGTGTGTGTGTTCTTTCAATTATGTCAGTCATATCACTATCAGACACAGAGGGTACTGAAAATCTCATGCTATAAGGTGAGATCTTCAGCCACATCAATAGACTCAATCTAAACTCTCACAGCAGGTTATGCATAGACAAATGTGGCCTCAAGATTTTACAAACTAAAGACAAAGCTGTTTCATCAGATTAATATCAGAAAATAAAGGGTTCTGAGGTATTTCCTTTCAGTGAAACAGTACCCAATTACCTTTACCAGCAACTTTTCCTGATTCCACCTCCTCCTCTTGTCTGACATTTCCCTCACACCTGTGCAGCATGAGTACTGCTAGTCTAAAGTGGCTTTAAAGAGCAGAAAAGGGTCAGCTGAGTTGAAATTTTTATTAAATTAAAGAAAAGAGTCACAAATTCATGATGACTGGTGCAACATTGATTTCATAAGTGCAAGCATTACTCAGCTGTGAATGATGAAAGTTTAAGATCTGTGGAAAGTAAAAACATTTTTTTCCTTCATTACACTACATTAGTAGAATTAAAGGCAAGCTTATAAGTTCTGAAGGAACATAGATGGATTTAACCAGGATATACAGAGTTTTTTTTTCTTCTTAAAGTTGGACAGTAACAGTCTATGGGGATAGACTTACAGTCATGAAAAAATTAGGACACCGCCATAAATATTCCGTTCTTTATTAATAAATGTTCACATATCTATGTCTAACCATGTTTTTGTTTTTATTTGCATTTTTTAAACATTTATTTTTGCCATTTTAAGTGGGAATGAATGTGGGGGTGTCTTAAAGAAGACGGGGGGTGTCCTAATTTATTCCTCACTATTTGTTTAGAATTACATTTTACAGGAAATTTGAAAAAAGTCTTTAACTCATTTTTAATTGTTTAGTTGTATTCCATGAATCTCCCAGTATTTTTAGCATTGATATTGAATATCCATATCTCCAAATATGTTTAAAAAACAGGCTTATACAGGGTGTCCTAATTTTTTCACATGACTGTAGATTCCCCTGACAATTTAAGGAAATGCCTTTTGTCATCTTTTCCACAGAAGTTTTTCATTATTTGGGTCATATTTTAGTTAGAATTTTTGCTGCAGTAACACTATTTCTTAATCCTCTTTGACTGTATGTGCACTGGTGTTGCAGTTCAATGTAATGGAATCCCTTACGCTTGTTATTTCCTGGTAATTTGTCACAGTGCATATAAGAGTAATAGGAGGCAACACACACCCATTTCCATCCATCCATCCATCCATCTTCTACCGCTTTTCCGGAGGTCCGGGTCGCGGAGGCAGCAGTTCAAGCAGAGAAGCCCAGACTTCCCTCTCCCCAGCCACCTGCTCCAGCTCTTCAGAGAGGATACCAAGGCGTTCTCAGACCAGCTGGGAGACATAGTCTCTCCACCAAGTCCTGGGTCTGCCCCGGGGTCTCCTCCCAGTGGGATGTGCCCGAAACACCTCAAGTGGGAGGCGTCCAGGAGGCATCCTAATCAGATACCCATACCACCTCAACTGACTCCTTTCAATGTGGAGGAGCAGCGGTTCTAATCTGAGCCTCTCCCGGATGACTGAGCTCCTCACCCTATCTCTGAGGGTGAGTCCAGCAATCCTACGGAGAAAACTCATTTCAGCCGCTTGTATCCGCGATCTTGTTCTTTCAGTCATTACCCAAAGCTCGTGACCATAGGTGAGAGTAGGAACGTAGATTGTCTGGTAAATCGACACCCTTTTTGGAGTCTGTGACTGGGGTGCTGGAGGGTGTTCCTCTTGGAGACTCCATTGTCCTACTGGGGGACTTCAATGCGCACGTGGGCAACGACAGTGAAACCTGAAGGGGGGTGATTGGGAGGAATGGCCTGCCCAACCTGAACTCGAGTGGTGTTCAGTTATTGGACTTCTGTGCTAACTACTGTTTGTCCATAACTAACTAACTAACTACTAACTAACCTGCACTTATATAGCGCTTTTCTAGTCACAAAGACCACTCAAAGCGCTTTCATTAATACTAACCCTCTATTCTAAGGGCCTATATAGGAAACAAATATCTAGGGACAATTTAGAACAGCCAATTAACCTAACATGCATGTTTTTGGCATGTGGGAGGAAACCGGAGAAATCCCGGAGTAAACTCACGCAACACGGGGAGAACATGCAAACTCCACACAGATCACTGTTGGTCGGGGGCTGGGATCGAACCCACGATCCCACGATCCCCACAATCCCCCGGCCAAGGGTAAACTGTGCTGCCGCAGTGCTAACCACTGCGCCACCGTGCAGCCCGAATAACGAACACCATGTTCAAGCATAAGGGTGTCCATATGTGCACCTGGCACCAGGACACCCTAGGTCGCAGGTCGATGATTGATTTTGTTATCGTGGCATCAGACCTGCGACCGTATGTCTTGGACACTCGGGTAAAGAGAGGTGCAGAGCTGTCAACTGATCACCACCTGGTGGTGAGTTGGATCCAATGGCAGGGGAGGATGCCATTCAGACCGGTAGACCCAAACCTATAGTGAGGGTGTGCTGGGAACATCTGGCTGAGGCCCTTGTCTGGGAGGTCTTCAACTCCCACCTCCGGAAGAACTTCAACCACATTCCGAGGGAGTCTGGAGACATGGAGTCTGAATGGGCCATGTTCTCCACCTCTGTTGTTGAAGCGGAGGCCCAGAGCTGCAGCCACAAGGTGGTTGGTGCATCTCGTGGTGGCAACCCCCGAACCAAGTGGTGGACAGCAGTGGTGAGGGGGAGGGGCATTAAGCTGAAGAAGGAGTCCTATCAGGCTTGGTTGGCTTGTGGGACTGCCAAAGCAGCTGAGGTGTACCGGCAGACCAAGAGGAGTGCAGCTCAGGTGGTTGCTGAAGCAAAAACCCGAGTATGGGAGGAGTTCGGTGAGGCCATGGAACAAGACTTTCGGTCGGCCTCGAAGAGATTCTGGCAAACTGTCCGGCGGCTCAGAAGGGGAAAGCAGCTCCCTATCCACACTGTGTATGGTGCGGATGGGGCGCTGTTGACTTTGACTGGGGATATCGTTGGGCAGTGGAAGGAATACTTTGAGGATCTCCTCAATCCCACTGATATGCCTTCCACAGAGGAAGCAGGGTTTGTGGACAAGGGGGATGACTCGCCTATCACAGGGGCTGAGGTTGCCAAGGTGGTTAAAAGCTTCCTTGGTGGCCGAGCCCCGGGGGTGGACGAGATTCGCTCTGAGTACCTCGAGGCCCTGGATGTTGTAGGGCTGTCTTGATTGACACACCTCTGCAACATTGCGTGGAGGTCAGGGGCAGTGCCTTTGGCATGGCAAACTGGGGTGGTGGTTCCTCTCTTCAAAAAAGGGGACCGGAGGGTGTGCTCCAACTTTAGAGGGATCACACTCCTCAGCCTCCCTGGGAAGGTCTATGCCAAGGTACTGGAGAGGAGAGTCCGGCCGTTGGTTGAACCTCGGATTCAGGAGGAGCAATGTGGTTTTTGTCCTGGCCGTGACACATCGGACCAGCTCTTTACCCTCTCCAGAATTCTCGAGGTTTGTGGGAGTTTGCCCAACCAGTTTACATGTGTTTTGTGGACTTGGAGAAGGCATTCGACCACATCCCTCATGGTTTTTTGTGGGGGGTGCTTCGGGAGAATGGGGTATCTGGCTTGTTGTTACGAGCTATTTGGTCTCTGTACAACCGTTGTGAGAGTTTGGTTTGTATTGCCAACACTCAGTCAGACTCATTCCCAGTGAGAGTTGGACTCCGCCAGGGCTGCCCTTTGTCACCGATCCTGTTCATAATTTTTATGGACAGGATTTCTAGGCGCAGCCAGGGAATGGAGGGTGTCATGCTTGGTGACCACAGGATCTCATCTCTGTTGTTTGCAGATGATGTTGTCCTGTTGGCTTCATCCAGCAATGACCTACAGCTCTTGCTGGGACGGTTTGCCGCTGAGTGAGAAGCGGCTGGTATGAGAATCAGCACCTCCAAGTCCGAGTCCATGGTCCTCAGCCGGAAAAAGTTGGATTGTCCTCTCTGGGTTGGGGACAGGCTCCTGCCCCAAGTGGAGGAGTTTAAGTATCTTGGGGTCTTATTCACGAGTGAGGGGAAAATGGAGCAAGAGATTGACAGACGGATCAGAGCAGCATCTGCAGTGATGCTGACGTTGTACCAGTCTGTTGTGGTGAAGAGGGAGCTGAGTTCCAAGGCAAAGCTGTCAACACCCATTTCCATGAAAGTAATAGTATGTTGATGCCCTTTCCTTTTTGGGATTACATCATGGGCTGTGTTTGATGTCTCCAACCCCACCCATGATCTATGGCTGTAGTTCTTGATTGTTGTTAATTATTTCCAGCTGGCAGGTTATTAGAGCCTCTGAGCCTGGCTCTCTGCCAGTCTATGGCCACGACTCCTCTTCTCCCTCTTTTTCTCTCTCTCTATTTGCCTGGCACTCACTGGCTGTTTGCCATCACCTCTTGTGTTCCCACATATACACATGCATGCACACACACCTACAGTATATTCATGCTCACTTACTGATGCACACACATACATGCACTCACATGCACGCTCGCACACATATACGCACACACACACACATTCTCACTCATCCACTCACATTTCGGCTGTCGCTCCTGTTTCCACTTGCCATTCATTAGTCTATGGGGGTATTTATGTGTGGTAGTGGAAGCACTCAGTGTGTCGGCGTCAGTCTACTTTTGATGTCTTGGCTAACTCATTGCTGGTTTTCCCTCTCATTTGGACTTTGTTGGCGTCGTTGTTTCCAGAGCGCAGAAGCGCTCCGACCCGCATGCAAGTCTTCCTCTTTGTAATTATTCTGCCCTTTCTTTCTGCTCCCAGTTCTGCCTGGGAGCGCGTGGGGCTTGCTCTCCTCCAACCAACAGAGTTTGTAGCTGGTCATCTCACCATTATTATTATTATTATTATTATTATTTCTGGACTGTCACATGGTCACTTTGTATGAATGTTTTTCTGCTCAGTAAACACATTGCTTCACTTGCACTTTGGGCTTGTATCAATTCACTTGTGTGCTGCGCAATTATGCAGTGTACATGACAGGTTAAAGCAATACTATGCAAGATTTTCATCTTAATATATACAGTAGTTGCCAAAATCATTTGATGGTACATTAACCTTTGACCAGGTGAATGTCATTTCCACTATAGCATCTTCTGCAACAGCAGGTGTTCCTGGTAAGAACACCCAAAAGACCACAACTGGCACATTTTACAGCCTGAGTCTGGGTGCTTTGTTGGTCAGTGACTAAAGTCACACTCTATGATTATCTATTAAGACCCACAAAAATGGAGAAGCTGATTTACTAAGAGCATGTATGAGGATTGCATTGGTCAGATGAGTAAAACTCCATGCGTACTTTGCCTTGCAAAGCTGCAGAATTTAGTGCCAGAACAACATACGAGGGGGGACTGAAAAGTTCATAGACTAAAAAGTTCATAGTGGTCAAATTTGACCAAATGTGGTTTATTTTTCAACATATTCTCTCCTTTGGGCCACACATGTCTTCCATCAGTATTGCAGTGCTTGGATCCCTGTGGTTAAAAAATAAACCGCATTTGGTCAAATTTGACCACTATGAACTTTTTAGCCTAAGAACTTTTCAGCCCCCCCCCCAACCCCCAGTTCGTACTAGGCAGTGCAAATGAAATGCATTCATAGACCAGATAAAAAATGTGATTTACTAAAGCTCAAGCAAATTGCATCATGAGTGATTGTGCCGATTTTCATACCTTTTAAAGCCAGGTGGAAGCTCCTTGTGTAGAGATTGCTGTTTTTTATTTTTGCAACTTGAAGGTGTAAAGCACACAGACTATCAGTACTTCGATAGTATATTTTCCCCTTCAAGTTAATATATTTGGAATAACAGACCCAAAAAATTTGCAAACATATCTGCTGGGATCTTGAAGGAGGGATAGGGGCTAGCAGACATTGCAGTTCAGGACAGGTGGGGGGGGGGGGGGGTACAGAGGACTTCCAGTAAATGGTGAGTTTGCATGTCATTGCTTGGATTAATAACCTGCTGAGTTCTGGATGTGTCCTAAGAGTGGGTGAGGCAGACATCATTTGTGCAAGAGTTGGTAGCAAAGCAAACCAAGGCTGCTCTGGATTTGTAAAACTTTAATTTGGAGCTTAACAGCAACAAACCTACAATAAAGCTGATGACATCAGAGTGAATGTATAAATTAATCTGTGGATCTCAACCTAGAAGAAAGATCTTTTGAAGCTTTTTCTGTGTTTGGATGGAGCAGATCAAAGATTCAAAGATTCAAAGGCTTTATTATCATGTGCACAGTTAAGAAATGCTACATTTCCTGAGCAATGACATTCTTAGTTTGCTCTCCGAATGAATGCCAAGGTAAAAGGTACATAAACAACAATTCTAATAGGTCATGACACACTAACACAGTAACTCAATTCTACTACTAATGGATGCTAATAACACACACCAACACACAGTAGAGGCAGCAGAGGAATGAAACTGAAAATTTGATGACTGGATGACTAAAGTGATAGTGGTATATTGATATCAGAGATGATATGAACCTGAGATGGCATGAACCTATGTACAGTGTGCAAATGAGCAGTGTGCAACCTGATGTGAACCTGAGATGGCATGGACTTACAGTATGTACAGTGTGCAAATGAGCATTGTGCAACAAGCAGTGCATAATTACAAATTATTTCTGTAACGATAGTACCAGTAGAATGTGCATGATAAGTAGCAACAGAGGTGATATGGACATCAGACAGGTGATACTATATCTACTGTACAGGTGAGCAGTGTGCAAATTTAGCAGCCAGTGTGCGAGTTCCTATATGCAAAGCTGTGTTACAGAGTTTTGGGAGTTGTTATCTGTTCAGGAGTCTGATGGCAGTGGGAAAGGAGTTTTTCAGTCTGGCTGCCCTGCATTTCACACTTCTGTACCTCCGGCCTGAGGGTAGAAGTGTGAACAGTCTGTGCTGGGGATGGGTGGGGTCCCGGAGAATGGCGTCAGCTCTCTTTTGGACGTTGCGGTGGTAGCTGCTCTGCAGAGAGGGGAGTGGAGTCCTGATGATCTTCTCCGCTATCTTCACCACTCTCTGCAGGCGTTTGCACTCCAGGGCAATGGTGCTGCCATACCACGCAGTGATGCAGTTGGTCAGAATGCTCTCAATGATGCAGCTGTAGAAATTGTTGAGGATCCTGGAAGACATGCCAAACTTCTTCAGCCTCCTCAGAAAGTACAGTCGCTGTTGAGCTCTCTTAACCAGCTCTGTGGTGTTGTGTGTCTACTTAAGGTCCTCGTTGATGTGGATGCCCAGGTACAGTATTTGAAGCTGCTCACCCTCTCCACCTCAAGCTTCCGGATGAACAGCGACCAATGAGGTCTTCTCCTCCCTTTCCTCGTGTCCACTGTCATCTCCTTTGTCTTGTCCATGTTGAGGGTGAGGTTGTTGTCCTCACACCATGACACCAGGATTGCCACCTCCCTCCTGTAGGATGCTTCGTCAACACCAGTGATGCATCCTATCACTGCTGTGTCATCCGCAAACTTTAGGATGATATTGTCCTTGTGGGAGGCAACGCAGTCATGGGTGAAGAGGCTGTAGAGGATGGGGCTGAGAACCCTGTGGGACACCTGTGTTTGTGATGATGCTGGCTGAGGTCCTGTTACCCATCCAGACAGAATGAGGCCTGCCAGTTAAAAAGTCCAGTAGCCAGTCGCAGAGGGTGGGGTGCAGGCCAAGTGAAGACAGTTTGTTGGTGAGTTTGTGGGGGATGACCGTGTTGAAGGAGGAGCTGTAGTTGACAAAGAGAATAATAATGTAGGCATCTTTATCTTCCAAATGGGAGAGAGAATAATGGAGTGCTGCAGCGATGGCATCTGAGGTGGACCTGTTGGGCCGGTAGGCATACCGCAGGGGGTCCAGGGTGCCCGGTATGCTGTCCTGAATGAGGGGCAGCACCTCTCTCTCGAAGCACTTCATGATGATTGGAGTGAGTGCTACCGGTCTGTAATCATTCAGACAGGTCGGCGGGCTCCTTTTTGGGAGGGGGTGATGGTTGTCATTTTGAATCAGGAGGGGACTATGTTCTGGTTGAGGGAGAGGTTGAAGATTGCTGTGAGAATGTCAGTCAGCTAGGCAGCGTATGCTCTGAGGGCCCGCCCAGGTATGTTGTCTGGTCCTGCTACCTTGCGGGGGTTGATATTCCTCAGTGCTTTGTTTACCTGGCCTGGTGAGACTCTTGGTGGGTGGGGGGGGGGGGGATATGTGAGTGTGTGCCTCTTCTCTGTGCTGTGGTTGGTGGTCTCGAAGCAGGTGTAAAAGATGTTGAGATCGTCCAGCAGGCTGTCTGTAGAGCTAGTGGTGCTGCCGTTTGTCCTCTTGTCGTCTGTGATGTGTTGCAGGCCTTGCCACATGCGCCCCGGGTCAGGAGTGGAGTAGAGGCTGTCCAGCTTTTCTCTGTACTGCCTCTTGGCTGTTGCTATAGCCTCTCTCAGTTCATACTTTGCAGCTTTGTACTCGACCTCACAGCCTGATTTAAATGCACGAGAGCGAGCACGCAGCATCTGATGTACCTGAAATGATCCAGGGCTTCTGGTTGGAGAACTTCCTCACCTGTATGGTGGGTACGATGGTATCAATGCACGTGCTGATTTACCCAGTCACGTATTCAGCATAATCCTGTATGTTTACAGAAGAGTCCTCTCAGGTGGCTGCAGTTTTAAACACATCCCAGTCATCAAAAAAGACTGAAATCTCTGTCTCTCTCTGGCATCCTCGTCTCGAAGAGGCAATGGTTAGCGCGTCAAGGGTTGGAGCAGCGCATGGAATGACTATACAGCCCACTCCTTGAGTGGCAGTCTTTGGAGCAGTTGGTGCAGATAAAGATTGATGGTGCACGTGCTGATGCTGCACATTCTTTCCTCGCCGCACACTTCATCGCCATCTGGACTCTCGTGTTCTCTTCCATCTTGAGAACACCCTCTTTGACACTGTGGCGCCAGGTGGCTCGATCTTTGGCAATAACCTCCCAGTTATTGGTGTTGATCTGTGCACACCACATGTTGCGTTTGCAGACATCTTTAAAACGCAACAGCGGTTGGCCCACACAGTGGACGCCCACCCGCAATTCTCCGTAAAGGATTTCTCTCGGCAGACGGTCAGACTCCATGCGGTGCACGTGGCCGAGCCACCGGAGTTGTCTCTGGCTGAGAAATGCAGGGATGCTTGGCAAGTCAGCGGGCTCAAGGACGTCGGTGTTGGGGACTCTGTCCTGCCACTTGATGTGCATAAGGCGCCAAAAACAGCGGAGGTGGAACCCGTTTAACCGCTTTTCCTGCCTGGCATAGGCTGTCCAGGACTTGCTGCTGTACAGGAGAGTGGACAGGACGAAAGCTTGGTATACGAGTAACTTGGTCTTCAAACTCAGCAGATTGTTGTTCCACACACGCTTGTTTAGTTTGGCCATGACAGCAGCTACTTTGGCGATTCTGGAGCTGATCTCGGTGTCCAGCGAGAGCGTGTTTGAAACAGTGGACCCTAGGTAGGTGAAGGTGTCCACAACCTCCAGCTGTGTGTTGCCAATGGTAATGATGGGAGAGGAGACAGCATCTTGCGCCATGATGTTGGTTTTCTTAAAGCTGATCATGAGCCCAAACTCCTTGCAGGCGTGGGACAGTTTGTCGACCAGGTGCTGCAGGCCCTCCTCGCTGTGCGATGCTAGAGCAGCGTCGTCTGCAAACAGCAGCTCATGTATGAGGACCTCGTAGACTTTGGTTTTAGCACGAAGTCTTGCGATGTTGAGGAGTTTTCCATCTAATTTCGTGTGGACATAGACACCTTCAGGACAGTCGGCAAAGGCGTAGTGGAGGAGTACTGAGAAAAAAATCCCAAAGAGAGTCGGTGCTAGAACACAATCCTGCTTCACTCCACTGCTGACTGGGAAGGCATCTGAGGTGGCTCCATCAAAACAAACAGTACTATGCATGTCCATATGAAAGGAGGAGATGATTGCAAGGAGCTTTTGGGGACACCCAATCTTTCACAGGATCTGGAAGAGCCCGTTTCGACTAACTAAGTCAAAGGCTTTGGTCAGGTCCACGAATGCAAGGAACAATGGCTGCTGCTGCTCTCAACACTTCTCCTGCAGCTGACGGAGGGAGAAGATCATATCCACTGTGGACCTTCCGGCTCTGAAGCCACACTGGAACTCAGGATAGACTCGCAAAGCGAGGCTCTGCAGGTGGAACAGGGTGACCTGGGCGAAGACTTTGCCAAATATGCCCAGGAGAGAGATGCCGCGGTAATTGTTGCAGTCACTGCAGTCACCTTTGTTCTTATACAGCGTGACTATGTTGGCATCTCTCATATCTTGGGGAATGTGACCTTGCTCCCAGCAAAGGCAGAGGAGATCATATAGTGGTTGTAAGATGGCTGTTTTCCCATGTTTCAGAACTTCTGGGGGGATACCGTCTTTCCCTGGAGCCTTGCTACAGGTGAGGTAGTCTATGGCTTTGCTGAGCTCTTCCAGCGTGGGCATTTTGTCAAGCTCTTCCATGACTGGTAGGCCAGGCAAGGCGTTGAGGGCAACGTCTGTCATGATGTTCTGGGTCGAGTACAATTCAAGATAATGCTCGACCCAAAGCTGAAGTTGCTTGTTCTTGTCAGTGATGGCTTCGCCTGTCTTGGCTTTGAGCGGTGCTGTTTTGATGCTTGTGGGGCCGATAGCTGTTTTGATGCCCTCATACATTCCTTTGGCATATCCGCAATCGGCAGCTACCTGGATATTGGTGCACAGGTTCTGCCAGTACTCACTGGTGCAACGGCGGGCAATCTGCTGTGCCTTGCTCCTTGCTGCTCGAAGGGCATTGCGTGTGTCAGGGCAAGGGTTCTGCTTGTGAGCCAGCAGTGCTTCTCTTTTGGCCTCTGTGACTGGCTGCATTTCATCCCAGTGAGCCTCAAACCAGTCAGCATTCTTGCGTTCTTTCTTTCCGAATGCGGTCATGGCTGAGTCATAGATGGCATCGCGAAGGTGGTTCCATTTGGCGTCCACGTCGCCTGGGATATCGGACTGGAGGTGAGCTTCAAGTTTCCTCTGAAAGCTGTCAGCGAAGGTCTGAGCCTTGATTGGATCGGAAATTCCGCAGGTGTTGATGCGGGGGCGACCCTTAGTCTTGGCATGGTGGATGTTCCTTGGCTTCAGTCTGACCTTACTGGCAACAAGGGAATGATCTGTATCACAATCAGCGTTGTGATAGCTTCTCGTGTGAAGAACACTGCTGAGGTCTGCTCTTCTGGTGAAGACAAGATCTAGCTGGTGCCAGTGACGGGACCGGGGGTGTCTCCAAGACACTTTACGTGGCTCTTTACACTTGAAGTAGGAGTTTGTAATGCAGAGGCCGTGATGACAACAGAATTCCAACAGCCTCTGTCCACTCTCGTTCATCCTGCCTATGCCAAAGTGGCCAAGACAGGATGGCCACACTTTCTAGTCTGCTCCGACATGAGCATTGAAGTCGCCTAGCAAAAATAAGCCTTCAGAGCAGGGGATTCTAGATAGCACTTCCTCTAGAGTCTCGTAGAACTGATCTTTGGCTTCTGGAGTGGACGTGAGGGTCGGGGCATACACAGAAAGGATGTTCACAAAGCCCGACGATGTCTTCATGTGGAGGGCGATGATTCTTTCGGACCCTCCTGTAGGAGTTTCTGTGGTGGCGATCAGCAAGTTCCTCACTGCAAAACCTACATCATGCTGCCTGGACTTGTCCTGGGACAGGCCCTGCCAATAAAAGGTGTAGTCTGATTCTCTAAGAGAGCCACTGTCGGCCAGGTGGGTTTCCTGAAGGTAGGCAACATTGATGTTGAGTCATGCCAGTTCCTTATTGATGATGGTGGTCTTGTGAGAGTCATCCATTTGTTGGAGATCAGCGGTAAGTCTGGGGCGCATGGTGTGAACGTTCCAGCTTGCAAATCGAAGAGCTGGAGTCTTCATATGTTTCTCCTTTTGACTGCCTGGTGCAGATTGACGCTTGCTTGTCGGGAGAGACCCCTAAGCTCTACGCACCCAGTAGAGCAGGCAAGCCATGGCGGGGCGGCACCTTACTGGCTTGGGGGCTGCCCAGCTTGAGGCGGGCGGTAGCTGCCCAATGAAGCTGCGAAGGCTTCTCCCACCATCGGACGAGACCCCTGGCACTCCTCCCTATGCCAATCAGTTGGAGCTTATAACCGGTAACTGCCTCATCCCGTGTTGTGCCGGAATCTTGCGACACCGCTGGAGTGGCCTCTCCAGTCTGCGCTAAAAAGCCTGGGTGGAGTAGTATGGAGACACTGGGCTGCCCATACATCAGTGTCCCCCTCTCGGTGTCACTGGCTGAGTCCAAAGGAAAGGATGATCCAATACAGTTTGGGACCAGTTCCACTGTAGGAGTTGCCGGAAGTAGTGCTGAACATTTGCCAACCGCCTTAAGGCTCCACTCCGGATTTATCCTCGAGGTTTACTCCCGAAGCCTTTCCTGTAATCAGGTATAGCCGCAAGGCAGCGGAGGTTTGGAATCAGAGTTTACCTTCTCCTAGGTAGTTTGCCAGCCAAGGCTAACGGGCATTATCTGCCCAGATTTGAAATCAGAGTGGTCCTTCTCCTAGGTGGACTGACACCCAAGTCTGACGAGCCCCACCCACCCAGAGCAACCTGGTTTTAGCGCCAGAGACTCGCTGACATCCCCTGTCATTTAGTGAAAACAGGGTCGGCACGAAAAGCCAGACAGTAGGATTTGGTTAGGAGAGGCTATTGGAGAGACGCTGTGCTATGAGTGGAGTATTTCAGTGGAAATGTAGGCGCTCATTTCTGAGCACCTGAAATAGGCTTTTTAATATTGCACATGCACGCACACATTCTTTCAGTCGTTTCCTATTCAAGATCATCAAAGCGGCTCATGGGCCTGCATATTTGATTTGGCAATGATATTTACAACACAGCAGCCTAAAGCTTAATACATTGACAGTTGGGAAATTTGACCTTAAATTAGCATCATGGGTAACTGAACCTTTCACGCTTGTTTTTGTTTGTCTTCTCTTCTCCCTTATAGTTCACTGACAAGGCTCGTAATTAAAGATGCATTCCAGTGGCTATAAATCTTCTGTTGATGTGTGTGTGTGAGAACTGGAAAGTAAGAGTAGTCCCGACTTTAAATCCACTCTGTGATTTATTGAAGCACTGACAAACCGTACAGGCACTGTTAACTAGTGGCGGGAGTGTGGTACAACAACCAAACAGACTTATTGAGCATGTGTGCTTGCTCTAGGTATGGTAACCGTTGATGTTCATACAGGACACAAATGCAGTCATTCACCAGAATGGTCTACATCCTCTCCCTTAAGATAATGCTTCTATAGTGAAACAATTGAATGATTAAACATGAACATTCAAATAATATTCATTCATTCTTTCATTCATTCATCTTCTTCCACTTAATCCTTTTCGGGTCGCGGGGGTATTCCTTATATTAATATTCAAATAATAGCATGACTGCATTAACCAGTGTTTTTTCTGCAACAATGAAATCAGCAGTAGTTTAACAACAACCTAGAAATAAACTTAACCCGCCAAATTATATTTTTATATAGCAAACATTCACCTCCTGTATACATAACATGTCAACAAACATAAAATAGGTTGAATGCATAAATGTTGGCAGTGAATATTAAAGAACAATGAAGAGTAAGAGTCGCTTTCTTTCTTTCTTTCAAAGAAGAGAAGTTTTCACAATGAAAATGCAACAAAGTCTCATTCTCTTTCTGCAGGCAAGTAATACCCAGAGTTCATTGTTCATACTTTGGATTTAGCTTATAAATCAGACCTCCTTGTGTCACATAAGGTGTGTTGGTGTTGGTGTGTCTGTGTGTCACCTTGTCAGACAAGCAAACTGCAGGCCTCTACTGTTTGCTGGTGGAACGCTGAGGTATCACCTGAGATGGCTGTGGTGACTGCAGTGACTGCAGAGTCTGCGACAACTGCGGTGTGAGATGAGGAATATCCAGGATAGTAAGGTCGGCTGACCGATGATCTGAGTCTGCAGTGTCAACCTGTGATGGTGGTGGCGGCTCAGCAACGGCAAGGATGTGGCAACAATTTCTCCAACAGATGCCTCCTTCGGATTGAATGAAGTAGGAACGGGGTTCTTTGCACACTTCCTTCACAATGCTGATGCGGTCGTGTCCCTCGGTTGCCTGCAGTCTGATGACTTGTTCCTCTGCCAATGGTTTTAGTGGGCAACTTGAAACATCATAGTATTGCTTTTGGATGAGTCTTTTCCTTTGAAGCTGGACGGTGACATGCTTTGTGTCCTTTGGGGCTGGTGCTAACAGGAAGCGTTGAGTGTGTCTGTCATGACATAAGATGCTCTGCAGGTGAGCCCAATGTTTTGTCACAGGGGATGTTGCTGATATTCAGCAGGTTGAGAAACATGTCAGCCCCATCTCGTTGAGAATGCTCCATCAGTTGCTTGGCACTGCAGACTGCCCGTTTGGCTAGTCCGTTTGACTGCGGGTACTCTGGGCTGTTGGTGACATGAACAAAGTCCCACTGCTCCGCAAACTCTTTGAAGTGCAGGCTTGTCCAATGCCTTGCATTATCAGAGATGAGGACATGAGGGGTCCCATGAACACAGAAGTGTTGTTTAAGTGTTGTGATCACAGCAGCTGAGGATGTGCTATGAAAGAGATCAATTTCAAGCCATCTTGAATACGAGTCTACCAGCACCATGTACTGTTGTCCATGCCACTCAAACACGCCAATGGCAACCGTGGACCAGGGCAAAACTGAAACTCGGTGTAGCTGTAGAGGTTCTTTCTCTTGGTGTACTCAGGTGCTGTTGCAGACTGAGCATGTCAGCAGCTCCTCTGTGATGTCTTTATTCATTGTTGGCCAAAAGACTGTCATCCTGGCTCTGCACTTGGTAGACTCCAAGCCTGGGTCACCTCTGTGTGTGATGCTGATGTATTCCCACTGCAGGGAGAGTAGAATGACTGTTCTGTGGCCCTTTACAATAATCCCATCTTCCATTGCTAGTTTATCCCTGTAGGGGAAAAAAGGATGAATTGGAAGGGGAAGCTGGCGTTCTTTGTGGGGCCAGCCCTGCTAAATAACAGTGCTGAGGGTCTGCAAGATTTGGTCTTGTGCTGTGTGGGCCCGGAGTTCCTCCAATATGGCTGTTGAGGTGTAATTGAGAGACATTACTTCAAATGTGTCATTTGCAGTTGATGCTTGGGAGGCACTTGTGTTTGGGGAATGTGACATACTGTCACATTCCCCAAACACATGTGACAGTATGTCGTAGCTAGATACATGTGCTTACCATTCTTGTAGATCGCAGTGATGTCATAGGCCTGTAACTGTAGCAGCATCCTTCGTAGATGGGCAGGAGCTCTGTGGATTGGCTTTTTTAAGATTGTGACAAGAGGTTGGTGGTTGGTTTCAGCAACCGTGTGCTTCCCATAGATGTAGTCTCTGAACTTGGTGCATGCAAACACAACTGCCAACAGCTCTTTTTCAATCTGGGCATAACGGGTTTCTGTATCCGTGAGCATGCAGGATGCATATGTTACTGGCCTCTCATCCTGTAGACATGCAGCTCCAAGGCCGTAACGTGATGCATCACAGGTCAGTGTGACTGGTTTTCTCACCTTCTAGTATAATAGAACAGGAGGGCTAGATAAGCATGATTTGAGATGGTCGAATGCTTGCTGATGCTGTGGAAGCCAACTCAATGCAGTGTCTTTGTGTATGAGGTGTCTCAGAGGTCCTGCAATTTCACTGAGATTTGGGATAAAGTTTCCGAGATAGTTCACCATGACGAGGAACTGCTGTATGGCAGGGACATCCTGGGGGACTGGCATGTTTGTGATTGCCTTTGTCTTTGTGGGGTCAGCCTTCAGGTCCTCTTTTGTGAACACGTGACCCACATAGCAGACTTGGTCAAGGCGAAACTTGCATTTCAGGGGGTTTAATCTGAGTTTAATCTCTTGTGCACAGTCAAGCACTTTTTCAGATTAACATCATGTTCTGCAGCATCACAACCTCCAACAGTGATGTCATCAGCTACAATGGCACACAGATATCCTGCAAACAGCTGCTCCACTGAGCGTTGGAAGACCTCACTAAATATTTACATACTTATTCCATCTAGCTACGGTGCTCCGCACTGTGTGTTTATGTGTTTGCATATTTGTTCCATCTAGCTACAATGCTCTGCACTGTGTGTGTTTATATATCTGCATGTTTGTTCCATCTAGCTGCAATGCTCCGCACTGTGTGTGTTTATATATTCATATATTTATTCCATCTAGCTACAACGCTCCACACTGTGTGTGTGTTTATATATTCACATATTTATTCCATCTAGCTACAATGCTCCGCACTGTGTGTGTTTATATGTTCATATATTTATTCCATCTAGCTGCAATGCTCCGCACTGTGTGTTTATATATCTATATATTTATTTCATCTAGCTGCAATGCTCCGCATCGTGTGTCTATATATTTATGTTTATATGTACATATGTATACTCGCTGCTCCTGTTTTTTTCTTGCCTTCTGATTGTTGCTCTGAGTGTTGCTATCCCTGTGCTGTTGCAATCCTGGAATTTCCCCGTTGTGGGACTAATAAAGGCTTATCTTATCTTATCTTACTTGCTGAGCTTATACCAAATGGTATGCGGCGAAATCAGTAGTGGCCAAAGGGTGTGCTGAAAGTGGTCCGCATGGATGACTTGTGATCAAGTTTTATCTGCCAGAACGAGCTCTTTGCATCAAGCGCCGAGAACAGTGCTGCACCAGACATGTTGGCGGCAACTTCCTCGACACTGTGAATCAGGTAGTGGGGTCTCTTTAAGGCGGTGTTCAAGTCTTTAAGGTTAATGTGTGGGCGACACACATTGTGGGCTCACATTTCCACAGAGATATGACTGCATGCGTATTGGGGGTGTCACGTCTGGAAGGACAAAGGACTCGAATCTGCAGAAGATAACGAGGAGGTGTGAGATTGGTCTTTTTGTCCCACAGAAGATGCCCCGGAGAGATTTCCGGTTCATCAAGAAATGAGAGACAATGGTGAAGGTTCAAAGGGATGCTTTGTGACTGTATGTTTACTGAAAACACCATGTGACTTGAATTCTGATGCTGGAAACATATAAAAGGGTGATGAGATATGATTCTTTCTCTTTTCCTGCTTTGAGAATGCTAGACGATGTGTTCTGTCAATAAAGCTGATTTAAGAACTAAACTCAGCCTCATCATTCGAGCACATCCTCTACACTGGTGACCTACGACAAAGAATGAGCAGACAGAATTCTCCCGAGCGGGGCTCGGCGGAAGCCAGCCTGATGGCCGCCTCCATGATCCAGCTGCCCGATTTCTGGCAGCACAGCCCGTGCTCATGGTTTAGCGCTGTCGAGGCGCAGTTCAACCTCCGGAGAATCTCCAACGACTACACAAAATTCTACCATGTGGTAGCGAAGCTGGACAGCGACACGGTCCAGAGAGTGGAGGATCTGGTTAATTATCCACCAGATAGCGACAAGTACAGCGCATGGAAAGACGCGTTGATCAGCCATTTCACCCTTTCGGTCCAACAGCGAGCAGAGGGGCTCCTGACGTTGACGGAGTCAGAGAACGAGAGACCTGCGGACCTGTTGGTGAAGATGCTGAGGCTCAAAGACTCTGAGGATGGCGAATTCATTTTCGCCCACCTTTTCCTTCGGACCCTGCCGCCAGCAGTGAGAGTGGCCCTGGCAGAGTCGCCCCGATTGGCCAGGTGAGACTACCATGGGCTGAGCAAAGAGGCGCAGCGGCTTGTCGACGCTCACAAGCGGAACGCGGTTTCGGCCGCGGCTGCTAGCCCAGGAACGGCGTCCGGAGACAGCGCAGGTCCAGCGGCCGCGGCGCCAGACGCACCAACGACAGCGGCGATGGGGGCCAGACGACGCGGAGCGGAGGACGGCCGGTGTTTCTACCACCGCCGTTTTGCAGAGAGACCGCACAGGTGCGTCCCACCGTGCAACTTCAAGCGCCAGGGAAACGCCAAGACCGAGGGCCGGTAGCAGCTGCGACCCTCGGCGACGAGAACAAGCTGCTTTACCTGACGGATGCACACTCCCAGCTCCCAGCTGAGTTTCGTCACACCCACCTACGCGGAACGGCTGATGCCGTCTAAAGCTCCCTGGGTGTCAGTGTCAGCAGCGAACGGCTCTGCGATTAAAACGTTCGGTGAGAGGACCATGCTTCTGTCCTTACAGGGCCGTTCATTTGAGTGGACATTTATTGTAGCAGCAGTCAGTTTCAACATGTTAGGGGCTGATTTTTTGTGCTCACATGGTTTATTGGTTGACCTTGCTAATAGACGTCTGATTAATGCACTGTCCTTTCATTCTATTCCCTGCACAGCTCGAGTGGCCCCGCCGACTGCACATGCCAGCGTCTCAGCTGCGGGTGGTAAGTTTCACACATTGCTTGCTCAGTTCCCAGCACTCACAGTCCCCACGTTTTCGGTGACGGTGGCTAAACATGGGGTGGAGCATTTTATCACCACCACCGGGCCTCCCGTTTTTGCAAAAGCTCGGCGCTTGGACCCAGCTAAACTGGCCATCGCGCGCGAGGAGTTCACTAATCTGGAAAAACTGGGCATTGTTAGACGCTTCAAAAGCTCTTGGGCTTCGCCGCTACACATGGTCCCAAAGGCTGACGGCTCGTGGCGACCTTGCGGCGATTTCCGCAGGTTGAACAACGTTTCAGCTCATGACCGCTACCCGATTCCGCACATTCAGGATTTTTCTGTTCATTTGGCGGGGGCGCGCATTTTTTCTAAAATAGACTTGGTGCGCGGTTACCACCAGGTTCCAGTGCGCGCGCAAGATGTACCCAAAACAGCGGTCATAACTCCTTTCGGCCTTTTTGAGTTTTTGCGCATGCCGTTTGGCCTCAAGGGGGCCGCGCAGACTTTCCAATGCATGATGGATGCAGTTTTACGCGACCTCCCTTTCGTGTTCGTTTATTTGGACGATATTTTGGTAGCCAGCGCGTCCGAGGGCGAGCACGAAAAACACCTCACAGCAGTTTTTCGGAGGCTGGCAGAGCACGGGTTAATAGTTAACCCAGCGAAGTGCCAGTTTGGGGTGACGCAGATTGATTTTTTGGGGCATCGCGTTTCGGCAGAAGGAGCGGTTCCTCTTCCAGATAAAGTGCGTGCCATAACGGATTTTCTGCAACCTCAAACGGTCAAGGCGCTTCAGGAGTTTCTAGGGATGGTTAATTTTTACAACCGTTTCCTCCCAAGCGCAGCACGGCTCATGCAGCCATTGTACGCCGCGTTAAAAAAACAAAAGCCCGCAAATAAAGTTGAATGGTCTCCGGAGCGGGAGCGCGCTTTTGTCCAGGTCAAATCAGCCCTGGCAAACGCAGTTTTGTTAGCGCACCCAGTTCCAACGGCCCGCATGGCACTCACCACTGACGCTTGCGATGTAGCGGTGGGGGCGGTAGTTGAACAGTTTGTGGCAGGTACCTGGCAACCCCTCGCGTTTTTCAGCAGGACTTTGCGCGATAGTGAGCATAAATACAGTGCGTTTGACAGGGAGCTTTTGGCCCTACACTTGGCCATCTGCCATTTTCAGTTCTGGTTAGAGGGGCGACGTTTCACCGCGTTTGTGGATCATAAACCGCTAACGTTTGTGATGGCCAAAATTTCAGAACCCTGGTCAGGCCGACAACAAAGGCAACTAGCCGCAATATCGGAGTTCACTACCGATATTCAGCATGTCGCGGGTAAACACAATGTTGTGGCAGACTGTCTCTCGCGCACGGTAGTACCACCAAGCCCCATGGGTGCAGACTCTGTAGCCGTGGCCGCGGGCCCGGGCAGCGACGCGGGAGCGCGCGCAGCCCCGGTCTGTGTAGGGTTAGATTATGCAGCCATGGCTGCGGAGCAGGTTAACGACGCGGACGTGCGCGCGCTCCAGTCTGGACCAACAGGGTTAAGGCTGGAGCACAGGGAGCAACAAAGTGGTATGCCCCCACTAATCTGCGATGTCTCCACGGGACGGCCCCGCCCCGTGGTGCCAGCTGCGTGGCGTCGCCGCGTTTTTGACTCGGTCCATTCTCTCGTGCACCCGGGGGTGCGCGCATCGATTAAGTTGGTGGGGGAGAAATTGTTTGGCCCGGGTTGCGCCAATAGGTCAAGGAATGGGCGGCAGCCTGCGTAGCGTGTCAGCGAGCCAAAATACACAGACACACTAAGGCTCCGTTGGAACCTTTTCACATCCCCGCTAAGCATTTTGATCACGTGCATGTTGACTTGGTGGGCCCGCTCCCATTATCACACGGGCACACACATCTTTTGACGATGGTGGATCGCACCACGCGTTGGCCAGAGGCGATTCCTCTGACATCAACCACAGCGGAAGAAGTTGCGCGAGCATTTTTAGCAGCGTGGGTTGCGCGTTTCGGTGTACCGTCGGACATAACGTCCGACAGGGGTCCCCAATTTATTTCCGAACTATGGTCATCGATGGCCCGCAGCTTGGGGGTGAAGATTCATCGCACTGCCGCGTATAACCCCCAGGCTAATGGTTTATGCGAACGCTTTCACAGGTCATTGAAAGCAGCCCTCAGAGCGTCGCTGACGGATACAAATTGGGTGGACAAACTTCCATGGGTTTTATTGGGGTTGCGTTCTGCACCTAAGGAAGATTTGCATGCTTCCCCGGCTGAATTAGTTTTTGCACAACCTCTCCGTTTGCCGGGGGAATTTCTCCCCGATAATCCCGCACCAAATGGCCCCCCTGCTCAGCCGTGGCAGAGCGACTCGGGAGCAAACACGCTCCCTGGCCCGGTCCATCACAGTTTCCCACACGTTTTTGTGCCAAAGGCTTTAGAAAATGCAGAGTTTGTTTTTGTTAAACATGATGCTCAGCATCCAAGTTTGCGGCCGTTTTATGACGGACCGTTCAGAGTGCTGGAGACCGGGCAGAAGCATTTTCTGCTAGATTTAGTGGGCAGAAGGGAGTTGATTTGCATAAACAGGCTCAAACCCGCTTTTGTTTTGGCTGATGAGGAAGTGCAGCTTGCGAGGCCCCCCCCGCCATGGCAGGCCGCCGAGAGGACATTCTCCAGAATCTTCACAGAAAGGTGCTAACAGCTTTAATCCACAGATGCAGAGAGATGTTGCAGGGGCAGCAAAGCCAGGTTGCAGCAGATTCGGCAGAAGGTTAAAACCCAGGCAGTTGGTGGATTGATTAGCGATATATGGAGTGTTTTGTGTTTTTCTTTTTTTATGCCATGCAGATTTTGCCCTTACTAGACGTTTGGGGGGGGGGGGGGTAGTGTGGGCGACACACATTGTGGGCTCACATTTCCACAGAGATATGACTGCATGCGTATTGGGGGTGTCACGTCTGGAAGGACAAAGGACTCAAATCTGCAGAAGATAACGAGGAGGTGTGAGATTGGTCTTTTTGTCCCACAGAAGACGCCCCGGAGAGATTTCCGGTTCATCAAGAAATGAGAGACAATGGTGAAGGTTCAAAGGGATGCTTTGTGACTGTACGTTTACTGAAAACACCATGTGACTTGAATTCTGATGCTGGAAACATATAAAAGGGTGATGAGATATGATTCTTTCTCTTTTCCTGCTTTGAGAATGCTAGACGATGTGTTCTGTCAATAAAGCTGATTTAAGAACTAAACTCAGCCTCATCATTCGAGCACATCCTCTACAAATGCACAGCCTTAATTCCTGCTTGTCCTTTTTGTGTGCAACGACCATGAAAGAAACCCAGTCTGTAGGTTCAAACACTGTGGTTATGATACCTTTGCGTGTCATGCTGTCAAGCTCTGCTTTGACTCGTCTTTGTATCGCTAAGGGGATAGGGTGTGCTGAACGGACGATAGGCTGTACATCTGGATGCAAGGTCATGGATTATGTGATAGGGACTTCTCCAAGCTCATCACTGAACACATCTTTGTATTGTTCAAAAATTACTTCGGTGAAGTCAACATTGGTTTCTGTGCTGACCTGGTGGACATACGGGTTCAGTGTGACCAGCCCCAGGCACACACATGCATGAAATCTCAGCAGTGGCACTACATCACGCTCCCTGAGGAAAAAAGTAGCATGTGTTGCTGTCCATCTAGGCAACAAGGCAGTGTGACAAAACCAGCAGTCTGTATTCTGCTGCCTCCATAGGCTACTAGGTTGGTAGTTTTGCTACATTTTACTATTTGCCACTTTGGAAAGTTGTTGGAAAGTGTCCGATGAAATTATGTTGCACTTTGCTCCAGTGTCAACCTTCATCTCAATGGGCTTGTTGTGCACGTGTAAAGTGATATATCCTTCATCTCGTTCCTCTGCCTGAGGATTGACAGTATCCACACAAACATCAATGAACTCAATGCTATCCACATAAAAAGTGTCATCAGTTGCACTGTATTCTGGCTCTTCTAGCTCTAACTGGTAGACAGATGTTCTGTGCTGGTTTTGCTTTACATTTCTCTTTAATGGTTCAGTTTTTTGCAGTTATGGCATTGCTGGCCAAATGCAGGACATTTATCTCTCTGTGCAACATGGCTGTTTCTGCAATTGCCACAGTTTGTGATAGTCTTCGTGTTATGCTTACTTCCTTAGGGTCTGTGCTTAGTTTGTTAAATTCCTGACTGGAGCTTGGTTGAACTGCATCAACAGCGGTGAGAGAGAGGAAAGGGGTACTTCTTGTCAAACTTGACAGGTCTATTGTTCTCTGGTTTGACAGGTCTATTGTTCTCAAGATGAAAGGCGTGACCTTTGACCTGACCTGACCTATGTCCTGACCTGCCTAATTAATTCATTTTCTAAGTCTATAACTGTCTGTGGTGCATTACTGCACCTGGCACCCTCCCCCTCTGGTGGCCAAGATTTTTTTCAAGAAAATATTCAGTTTAGATGTCAGAGATTTCCAAGGCTATAACTTGAAAGTGGTAAGAGCTAATGGCTTGCTGTCAATTAGAAAGATATAGAATATGATCCAAAGTTTGAGATAGGAGTGAATTTATGCATCTAATTTGCATAATGTAGCACAGCCATAACAAATTACATAACTGTCAGTCAAAAGTGGACTTTGTACATAGTTACACAAAGGATGGTTTTGTTTTTTTGTCACCGGTTTTGTTCTGGGTTTTTTTTTTTTTTTGTTATCTTCAAAGTATATGAACCACAACATTAGTGCAATGTCAACAAACAAAGAAATTCATCAGATTTTCCACTGGCCAGGTGGCTGGTTTCGTCCATTTCCGTCATCCACGGTCCATATTTCGTCTTCTGCCAGTCATTTTCGCTCTCTCTCCCACATCCAGAAACTCTTACGATTTATTCCACCTCAATTTTGCTTGTATTTCACCGCAATTTAGCACATATAACGTGTCGAACCGCTGCACGATTGTCTCCACTCACGTGGAGTTCTGGTTAATTGCAGAGGAATAAGAACCAACTCCAGCCGCCGAAAGTTTGGTTATTTCCTTTCAGAGGCTAAATAATCTCTTTTTAGCATAATAGTAGGCAAAATCTGGAGCAAAAGCCTCCAAACGGAGGAGGAAAATGCTCCTCCATTCCTACATTGCAGCTGACTGTGTGTCCATTCATTTTGGACTGGGGAGGAAATGAAGGAAGGAGGCTCATATCACTTGCCACTGAAGAACAGTGAAGTATACGTGTCTGCCATCTTGTGACGGGGAATGTTTGGTACAACTGGGCATTTTTTTATGGTTTATGGCCACATCACATGACAGGTGCCGAACTGCAACATAGTCAGCGGGGGCGCTGTTGTATTATGAAACCACAGTTATTGGTTAATTATGTTAATCATATGGATAAAAAGCCACATTGTTTATTGAGATGAAAGGCAAATAACCTTTGACCCATGCCCTAAGGGTTAGCGTGAGAATGGAATTTTTTTTTTTTTTTTTTAATGTTGATTGATTTAAATTTTAACAAAATAAAATGGTGATAACGCTTTTTCTCATCTCTGGCTGAAACAAGCAGATCCTGCTATTCAAACGGTGACGCTGCCCCTCAAGCTGTGCGTTGTGACACTTAAACATACCTACACACACACACACACACACAAACCCTCTTTAAGGTTCAAGCTATCGTTTCTATTGCTCAACAGAGCAGTCAGCAGAGTGCAAGAGAGGTCAAAGAGTAAGCTACACCAATGATATGTCATGAGTCTGAGCTCTAATGTTATCTCTGAGCTCAGACTCAATTTATTTCAGAATCAGAATCAGAATCAGCTTTATTGGCCAAGTATGCACAACACATACAAGGAATTTGACTTTGGCTAAAAACTTGCTCTCGTTGTTCAGGTGGAGGATTTAAATAAGATTTAAATAAGGATTCATTGACAACAGAGTATGTACAGTAAATTAGTCTGTCTACATTTCTATAAAAGGATGCAAATATATACAGGAATATATGCAGTTATTTACTCAGACTATCCACACTTTGCAGAAATATATGAAAAAATATACAGTCTTTATATACAGACTTTAAACAGAATTTATATTTGAATATTATACAGAATTTATTTTTGAGTATTGCATTCCTGTCATTATTATTTTGTCTGTTTATGTGTATATTTTGGGTTTTGTCTTTTGTGCCCCCTCTCTCCAGACACTCGCACTCACTGCTCACAGTCTGCGCTCCTATCAGCTGTGAGCAGTTATGCAATCAGGTCACCTGCCAGCTCAGCTCCCACACCTGCAGCTCATTTGTAGCCTACTATTTAAAGACTGCCTTATTGTTCCCTCACTGCGGCAGCATTGATGCTTTGTCTCATGTTACTGGACTTATTCCCCAAGTAACTATTCATCTCCTCCAGAGCCATTCCAGCTCTGGAGTGCCACTGACTGTAAGTTTTCCTTGTTTGCATTTTTTGTTCTCTGCACTATTTTGTATTTTCTTTCAATAAATGTCACAACTGCAGTTCAATGCGTGGGTCTGTCTCTCTGCCCCGAAGGGGCGTTTATGACAGAATGCTGCCGCCATAATCAGACCCAGCTGCTGTAGCTGTGCATTTTTTCCTTTTCTTTTTCACTCACCTGCTCGTCGGATCTCATATGGATTCAGCAGGTCAATCAGCCTGGAGGAGGAAAAGGTGGAATCGGGATGAGCTGGAGTTTGTGGCCATGATCGAGGACATGGCAGCCAGTGCTCGGAGCTGCAGGTCCCGTAAGGACGAGAAGCTGTGCTGGGGTGGAGTTGCCAATTTGCTCGAAGTCAGACCCAGCGTACGCTTCCATCCCTCGGTGCAGAGACTCTCCCTTCCTCCATTCCCACCTATGCCATCAGCCTCCTCTTCACCTCCTCCATCAGCTCCGCGGCAACAGCGTCATCCCACTCCAGACAGCCAGAGGAAAGCCTCCACTTCCTCATATGCAGCCCCTCTTTCACCGAGGCAGGAAACTCCTGCAGCAGCCTTTTTCTCTGACTTTTCCTCTCTGGCTGTCCTGCCAGCCAACCTCTCTACTGCAGTTTTCTCTCCCTCTTCCTCAGCGATTTCTCTCGCTGCGGAAAAACTGGTCGCTGCCCTCTCGGTCCCATCTGTCTCCGTGACTACAGGGGCAGCTCCTCCACAATCCACAGAGGGGCCCAAGTTCACCATAGCCACAGAGAGGGACGACTCACCATACACAGCAGCCGATAACATCAAGATCCGGGAAAACAGTCAAGTTTTAGTTCATTCTACTTCAATTCATGATGATATGCCTTGCTTGATTGCCAGTAGGGAGGCTCAGGAAAAGCAGTCCCCTGAGTTCTCCCCAACTCCTGCTGTTACTGATTGCTCATCAGCGCTCTCTGCGTCCTCTCCTGTGCCCCCTGACTGTGTGTCGACCCCGGGATTGAGCTGCCAGACACAGGAGGAGCCTGTGTCCCTGGAGGACCCAGTTCCAGTGCCAACAGTGAGCCGACCCCCAGCTGCCACGCCAGATGAGCCACTAGCGTGGGCCATCTTGCCTGGGAAAACCCGGACTGATACCACCATCATGCCTGCTATGGAGGCCGCTGCAGCAGAGTTTGAACCTGAGCTGGACTTCCAAGAAACCAGGCCTGAGATGTCGTCGTCATCTGGATCGACGGAGTCCTGGACGGCGGTGGAGTCCGAGCTCAGGCAAGTGCTCTCTCTTGTTTTTTTCTTTTCTGTCCTGGAGAGATCTTGCTTGGCTCTTGGTGAGGAGAGTTGGGTGCAGCCATCAGCTGCACCTGAGCTCACCTCACCAGGCTCCTCCACTGTTGGTGACCTTGACCCTGTTCCTTTATCTGTTATTTCTGAGCCTTCTCTCAGGGTTGCCGGGGAAGATCCACCTATCCTAGATGTCTCCATGGGTCCAGACTCTCCTGCTGAGGTCACCGTGGGTGCAGCCGACACTCTGCCCGAGGCCATCGTGTGGGTCCTTCCTCGGTCCGAGTCTCTGTAGGTGCTGCATCCCAGCCAGGGACTGCAGAGCTCCAACCCAGAGCCACCATGGGTGCTGCAGAGCTCCAGCCCAGAGCCACCGCGGGTGCTGCAAAGCTTCATCTCGGAGCCACCGTGGGTGGTGCAAAGCTCCAGCCTGGAGCCACCACGGGTGCTGCTATGCTCGAGTCCTTAGCCGCTGCGGGTGCAGCTACATCCCAGTCTGGGACCCCCGTGGGTGCAACCATTCCTCAGCCAAGGACCACCAAGGGCAACGAGGCCTCCTTTCCTCTGCCTGACATCATCAGGGTTTCCCCTCCATTGCCAGACACCATTGGGGGTCCACTCTCGCCACCGGACACCGTCGTGGTCCCCCCCCTTTGGCCCTTCATCCCCTCAGTCCCACCCCCCACCCACCCCCCACCCCCCATGGGGGACCCACCTCCTGGGTCACCCCTCTGGTCTTGGTGGTTAAAGAATTCAGGCTGGCCGCCCAACAGATTGAGCCGCTGGGTTGGGTGGCCCATATTCTCTGGCAGGCCACCCAACTCATTCAACCTTGCCATCTATCTGGCCTGGGACTTCGGCCGGCCACCCGAACAGCTGTGTTCTTTAGCCTTGGGGGCTCAGGGGCCTGGTGTAGTGTGGGTGTGAACCCTGAGTGGGCTTCACTTTTTGTTCCCCCCTAACCTGTTTTCCCCCACCTCCCATTGTGGGTGTTGTTGCTCTATCTTTTTCTCTTGGGGGGAGGGGGTTCCTTTTGGTGTTAACTGGGGGTGTCTGGAATCCACCACTTAAAGGGGTGGTTCTGTCATGAGTCTGAGCTCTAATGTTATCTCTGAGCTTAGACTCTATATATTTTTGAGTATTGCATTCCTGTCATTATTATTTTAAATCACCCTTTATTTTCATCCAACCATAAACCAATCATGTACAGTAGAACAAAATTGTGTTTTACCTATCTACAGTGTTAATCACACACACCCCATGTGTAGAATCAGAGGGCCGCTGCCATGCAAGGCGCCGCCACAGATTTCCCTCCTCCATTTCATTATTGCTGAGCACCAAGCTGGACGGCAGGAAGTTCCGCTTTTATATGGTCTTTGGCATGACCCGGCCGGGATTTGAACCCCTGCCTCCTGGGTGTGGGGCGGATGCTCTACCAACTGAGCCACCACTCTGGTTATTTTGTCTGTTTATGTGTATATTTTGGGTTTTGTCTTTTGTGCCCCTCTGTCTAGACACTCGCACTCACTGCTCACAGTCTGCGCTCCTATCAGCTGTGAGCAGTTATGCAATCAGGTCACCTGCCAGCTCAGCTCCCACACCTGCCGCTCATTTGTAGCCTACTATTTAAAGACTGCCTTATTGTTTCCTCACTGCTGCAGCATTGATGCTTTGTCTCATGTTACTGGACTTATTTCCCCAAGTAACTCCTCATCTCCTCCAGAGCCATTCCAGCTCTGGAGTGCCACTGACTGTAAGTTTTCCTTGTTTGCATTTTTTGATCTCTGCACTATTTTGTATTTTCTTTCAATAAATGTCACAACTGCAGTTCAATGCGTGGGCCTGTCTCTCTGCCCTGAAGGGGCGTTTATGACATGATATCAACATTCTTGAAGTTCTGAGTTCGACAGACATTGAATGTGACTGTGGGGGTCAAACCTAAGCTATAGCTGTTACTCTGAGGTTCAGCAGACATAAGCTATCACTTGTGTACGGAGAATCAGCAACCCCCAACCCTCTTCACCCTACCCCCCCCCCTCTCTCTCTCTCTCTCTCTCACACACACACACACACACACACAGACCATTGTGACTAGTTACCAGATTCCGAAACAACTAATTTGTAATAACATGTACTTACGTCTCTGCACAAGGGAATTTTTTTATCTTTGTACTAACAAATTACATGTTTGCACGGTGTTGATACAAACTCTGACTTTGAAACCAGTAGTTACATTCACACAAACCTGCTTCAGCATGGTTGCTTCAACCGTCTATTAGTTTGAAAAGTCTATTAAGTATCTGTATGCCGGAATTACAAAAAAACCACACCGATGTCAAAATCTACCTCAAAATCTTGCCTAAATCCGGATGAAACTGTTTACTTTTTTGAAAAAGTTTTATTACCTCCGCCAAGGAGGTTATGTGTTCATCGGCGTTGGTTTGTCTGTCTGTCTGTTTGTCTGTCTGTCTGTTTGTTTGTTTGTTTGTTTGTTAGCAAGATAACTCAAAAAGTTATGGACGGATTTTCATGAAATTTTCACAGATTGTCAGAAATGGGGTATCCTACAGATGATTACATTTTGGTGGTGATCCGGATCACTGTCCAGAAGAAAACCGCCATTACGGAAAATGTGATTTTCGTGAATAACTACTGAACCACTAATCCTATCATTGTCAATCCAATTGCTAGTCATATGTTTTCATGGTCAAGGAATCTGAAAACGTACACACAAACACTGTATGGGGGGAACTGTGGCGCTCGGTGGAGGTCTGCGCTCTCCGAGTGCTTTTTTTTTTTTTCCACAATATCTTTATTAAACCTTTTTTTTTTTAACAAACATGATACAAACAATCAAACACTAACACTAAAGTACTACAAAAAAAAAAAATAAAAAAAAAAGATGCACTAAAAACACCAACAACCACCAGCAAAATCAAATCTTCAACAATGCTCCTCTGTTTAGTCTAGACAATCCAATACATAAGTATACATATTATGTTCACCAGTTTGGAATTTACAAGGTCCACACACATCATTCACCTTCTTCTTCAAAAGTTATGTTTAAATTTTTTACATAATCAATAAAAGGTCTCCATATATTCTCAAACACAATTTCCTTTGATTTCAGTATATATGTTATTCTTTCTAATGGAAGGTTTGTTAACATCTGTCTTAACCACTGAGTCACATCTGGTCTATGAGTCTTTTTCCATAATAGTGCAATACATTTTTTGGCATTAAGCAAACTGAGGTCTATGAATGTTCTTTCACTTTTATTAAAATTATGCTTTTCTGGGTACAGACCCAACAAAAACAATTTAGGATTCAATATGATTTGTTTTGAGATTATTTTTTCAATTGTTACCCTCACTTCTTCCCAAAACATTCTTATTAATCTACATTTCCATACACAATGAAATAGAGTTCCTTTACTTTCCATGCATTTTGTGCATGTATCTGGTATATTTTTGTTATATTTATTTAACTCCTCCGGTGTAACATACATCCGCATTAACCATTTGAAATGTATCAATTTAAGGCGTACATTTATTGATTTGGTTTGAGCTTCTGTACAAGCCAATTCCCATTGTTCCTCTGAAATTTCAGTTTGCAGATCTTCTTTCCAGTAGTTTAATCTTTTCAGTGAATTTTCACTTGAAGATAGTGTCAATGAGTTATAAAACTCTGAAATAATACCCTTTCTTTTACTATCTTTCATCATCATTTTTTCCAAGGATGAATAAATAGGTCGAGTGAGAGCTTTATTTTGATTTGATCGAATAAAGTTTCTAAGTTGAAGATATTTAAAAAAATGTGTTCTATTGAGATTAAATTTGATCCTCAGCTCTTCAAAAGACATTATGTTATCTGCACATGGCAAATATAAATCCTGAATCTTTTGTGTCCCTTTTAAATTCCATACTTTAAATACAGCGTCCGCTCTCCCTGGTTTAAAATATTGATTACCCCATATTGGACTAAATTGTGACAATAACTGTGGGTCTTTTAAATAGTTTTTAGCTTCACACCATATTTTGATCATATGCTTTACAAATGGATTTTTAACTTGTTTTTGTAATTTTTTTGCCGAATCTGAGTATATGAATATGGGAAGAGGTAAAGGTAAATTGTATGATTCCATTTCAGTCCAGTGAGGGAGATCATTTGATGAAAAATAATATGTCATAGACCTCAGTTGTGCCGACCAATAATACAACATAAAATTTGGACATTTCAGACCTCCACGATCAAATGGTAAATATAATAAAGACAGACGTAATCTAGCCCTCCTGTTGTTCCATATAAATTCCACTAACTTTTTTTTTATTCTTGAGAATAAATCTAAAGGTGGTGATAAGGGAATGTATTGAAATAAATAAAGTATTTTAGGTAAAATATTACTTTTAAGTATATTGATTCTCCCGATCATCGACATTGGTAGTGACATCCATCTCTGAGTTAACTCATTGATATCTGACATTAAGGCTTCATAGTTGACACTGGCGACTGATTCTAGCTTAGGCACAATTTGGATTCCTAAATATTTAAACTGATTTACAACATTGAATTGATTTACCTCAGGGGCTGGGTAATTTCTCTGGGTCTCATTTAGCATTAATATTGAAGATTTAGTTTTATTTATTTTATATCCTGATATTTCCCCAAAATTCTTTATTAAATTCAACAAGGTTGGAATTGATTTTTTTAGATTCGACATAAACAAAATTATGTCATCGGCGTACAGGGAGATTTTATGTTCTGTTGATCCAACTTTAATTCCATATATTTGTGAATGTAAACGTATCGCTATCGCTAAAGGTTCAATTGCCATAGTAAACAGTAAAGGTGAAAGTGGACAGCCTTGTCGACATCCTCTATTGATTTTTATTGGTTTTGAAATATTGTTATTTGTTAGGATTTCTGCTGTAGCATTATTGTATATTATTTGAACCCATTTTATGAAATTATTTCCAAGTCCAAACCTTTGTAAGACTTCAAAAAGAAAGGGCCATTCAACTCTATCAAAGGCCTTTTCGGCGTCCAGTGATAGGAGAGCTGTATCCGGTGCTTCTTTATTAAAATAAATAATATTAAATAGTCTTCTTACATTATGGAAGCTTTGTCTTCCCTTTATAAAGCCATTCTGATCTCGATTAATAATATTTGGTAAAATTTCTTGTATTCGTCTTGCTAAAATTTTACAGATTATCTTAAGGTCGGCGTTTAATAGGCTTATTGGTCTCATATTTTCACATTTATTAGAGGGCTTACCTGGTTTTGGCAGCAGTATAATTAAGGCATTATTTATGTATGATGGTAAATTATTATTTTGAAATGCTTCTAAAACCATTTCCAAAAAAGGTTTTATTAATTTATTCTTAAATTTTTTATAAAGGTCAACTGGAAGACCATCTGGTCCTGCACTTTTTCCTGATTTCATATTATCAATGGCTAGCCCAACTTCTTCTTGACTAATTTTAGACTCCAATATCTCCCTGTTTTCATTTGGAATACACGGTATAGATAGTTCGTTCAAAAACCCATTTAGTTTTGTTAAATCAAATTCATTTTTAGTATCATATAATTTTTCATAGTAATCTCTAAAGGCTCTGTTAATTTCTAAAGGATCTATAACTACCTGTCCATTACTTATAATACTAGTAATTGGTGTTTTGATTTCTAATTGTTTAATCTGCCATGCCAATAATTTTCCTGATTTTTCACCTTGTTCATAAAAAGATTGTTTCAATCTTAGAAGACTCGAGGCAGCTCTATTCGCTGATTTTTTGTCGTATTCAGCTCTCAAAATCAGTAATTCATTCTCCAACCTTGGATCACTTCCTGCATACACTTTTTCCTGAAGACTTTTCATTTTATGTTCCAATTTAGCTCTCTCCTCTCGAGTCTTCTTAGATTTTGATCCTGTATAACTAATAATATGTCCCCTAATAAAAGCTTTGAAAGCCTCCCACTTTACACATGCTGATGTTTGTGTAGTATTGATGTCAAAGTACTCGTCTATCTGTTTTTCTATATACTCGACAAATTCCTCATCCTGAAGCCATTTATGCTGAAATTGCCATCTACCTGATTCCTTTGTCAATTTTTTATCTACATATATTAGACAGCAGGGTGCATGATCAGAGATCACGATGTTATCATAAAAGCAGTTTTGAATCTTGGATCTTAATTCTGTGGAAATCAAAAAATAATCAATACGTGAGAATGTCTTGTAGGTACTGGAATAACAAGAATAGGCTTTAACTTGTGGTTTCATTTCTCTCCATATATCTAACAATCTCAATTCTTTCATAAAATGATTAATAGTCATCCTACATCCATTGTGCGTACAATCCAGTCCTGTTGATCTATCTATACCTGGATTCAATGTACAATTAAAATCCCCTGCTATTATATGTTGCCCTGTAAGTGATGATAAAATAAGAAATAAATTAGCAAAGAACTTTTGGTCATCTATATTGGGACCATATAAGTTCACAAGATTTATATTTTCTAATAGCAAAGAACCTTGAATGATTACATATCTTCCAAGTTTGTCTCCAATTACATTTTTCACTTGAAAAGGGACTGATTTATGTATGAGAGTCATAACTCCCCTGGCCCGGGATGAGAATGATGAGGTGAAGACACTTCCTTGCCATCTACTCCTAATTCTTTTTATATCCTCCTCTATTAGATGAGTTTCTTGTAAAAACACAATTTTTGAACCCATGTCTTTTATTTTATTCATAACTTGTTTAAGTTTTTTTAAATTTTGTAGACCTCTGCAATTCCATGAAGTTAAATTAAGATTAACACCTTGGTTTATGATCAATAGAGAGTTTGGGATTACCTTGCAGTGTAAACATGCTCATACAGAGAAGCAAAAACATGAGTGGTTGAACATTCATCCTACAAACTACACACAAACAAATTCCCCCTTCCCACACTTGTGGCGAACCCCCCAAAATCAAAAGAAAAATTCCGTCTCCCGATATAGCCATCGACCGCTCCACACCCACGGGGAACAGCCTAAGCCACTCCTTCTTCATCCTCCCAATCACCCTAACTCTACTGCTTTTAATGACGTAACATTAACTCTCCTCTGTAGTTTTCCAACTTAACTCCAAAATTTTTAACAACTTTGTACATCATAGTTTTTTTTTTGTTTTGTTTTTGTTTTTTTTAATATATAATACAATCTATATTTTGTAAACTTGCTATTTACTTCAAGTCAGTCAGATGCCTGTGCAAATGCTTAATTATTCTACCTTATATTTTGTTCATGCTTAGCTCCCACCAGTCTCTTCTTCTTCTTTGATCTTCTTGATGAACTCCTGCGCCTCCTCTGGGATCTTGAAGATGTGGGTTCTGCCCTCATACGTGGTCAGCAGTCTCGCAGGATAGATTACACCATGACGAATCCCAAGGTTGCGCAGCTCCTTACGTATGGGATCAAACTGCTTCCTCAATTGTTGGATTCCTGTGGCCAAATCTGGGTAGAACCGCACCTGCTGATCCTGGTGTTTAATCTCTCCTTTAGCTCGTGCAGCGTTGAAGATCTTCATCCTGTCTCTGTTGCTAAGAAACTTCATAATTAAGGTCCTCGGCGGTTCCTTATCTCTCCGTGGGCCTATACGATGTGCTTTTTCCAGAACCACTGCTGATTGCAACTCCTCGCTGCCCAGCACCTCCGGAATCCACTTTTCCAGAAAGGAATATACGTCCCGACCTTTTGATTCCTCTGGAAGACCCACCAGCCTCAAGTTATTCTGTCTCGACCGAGATTCCAAATCCAAAATATTATCTTCTAGACATTTATTTTTTTTTTCCAAAGTGCGCACCTTTAATTGAAGACGGGTGACGTCATCTTCAGCACTAGCGAGACGGAGCTCCATCTGCGCCGTTCGTTCTACACAGTCACCCAATTCCTTTCTTATTCCTTCCAACGCTGTCATAATCCCATCAAATCTAGAGGAAAAGTCCGCTCTCATTGAACTCATGGCAGCCATCAGCGCATCTGCGCCGCTCCCCGCAGATATCGCACCGTTGCCAGCCTCCTCCGCCATATATGGAGTTTTGTTTACTGCGTCACAGACCTGAGAGTCCGTTAATTTGGACTGTTTCGGCGGCTCGCTTTTTCCTTTACCTGGTTTTCCAGCCTTAGGCTTCGCCGACATATCCTCGCCCAAACGCTGGGATACGTTCTGTCCCAAATGAGAGAGTTATTTGCCGATTTTTTTCTCCTGGAGCAGAGCAGAGTGAGACACGTCCGTCTTACGTGGCAGCCATAACCGGAAGTCCCGAGTGCTTTTCTAGTTTAATTTGTGGTGACATTTCCCCTCATATATAGCCATTTTATATTTTCCGCAGAATATTTTGTGTTATACAGGCATTTTTTTTTAAATTACCACCCTACGCAGAGGTGTGGTTTTGATTCAAACTCAGACGATAATTTGAAAATTTCAGCACCAAGCGTTGAAAAGGAAATAGTTACGCTTAAAACATGGTTTGATTAAAAACAATAAGTCATCTTTAAATTTGGAGAAAACAAAGTTTATGGCAGATGTGTATAGATGGAATAAGTTTAAAATAAATAAGTTTCTCTTCTTCCTACACTGCCGTACAAACCAATAAATTAAGGATTTTTTGTATGTTCTTGATTTTGTCTGTATTATGAGGCGCATAAACAAATAAATTGGAATGATATTAAATTCTCAAGTGTGAAACAAAGCAAAACTTGCAACTTATCACAAATGTCTATCACAGCTAAGGCCTGAGATTGACCGGCAACATGCACTGGCCTCTCTGGCACCACCACCACTACATTTCACAAAGGACTAAGCTTTGCAATTTAGATTTTTTTGATTCTGTCTGTATTATGAGGTGCATGAACAAATAAGTTGGAATTATATTAAATTCTCAAGTGTGAAACAAAGCAAAACTTGCAACTTAACACCGATGTCTATGACAGCACGCAGTTCGATTAAGTTGTCCGCACAGACTATGTGAATTTTTGGTTAGCCACCAAGCTCCAGAGTAGTTTCTGGTTAACATTTTGAAACAACCTTCATTCTCACCAAAAAAAAAAAAAAAAAAACGAAAAAAACATTTTTTTGAAACAAAACAACAGTCTCACAGTATTTTACTTACAGGCATATGCAGTCCAAACCTCAAGTGTGCAGAAAAAAATGCTTCTGCATGAATCTTAAGTAGTTTGTTTTTAAAAAGAAAATAAGATGCGGTATATTTAGCTTTTAGATCAGGCATCGTGTTTATAGTTTGTTGTTTTCTCCTCCAGAAATAAATATTGCATAACCAACTTTGTCTCTACCTTTAGATACCTGGGCACAACAATTTCTCAGACTGGTGACCTAAGGCCTGAGGTTGTCTATAAAGTGGTTAAAGAGCCTTCTGCTTGAAGAATTGTGTTGTCAACACATTCTGGCTCTGAGAAAAACACAAACTGAATTCTGAAAATATCAGTTTAACTAGTATAAGCTTTAAACAACTAAAAATGAACACTTTAACAGATATTATATTTAGTGAGTTTAAGTTTATTCGGTTTGGTTTCATAATACATAAAAAATATAAGAAAGGGCATTCGGATGATAAAATATTTTACATTATATTTACCAACGGGTAAATTATTTTATTCAATTTATTCCAAAACATTATCATCTGCAAATATATTCACCGTGGCAAATTCTAAATTAAAAAAAAAAAAACCTTTGTCTTTAAAAAAAAATAAGGCTATGAATTTTACCTTCTTTTCCAAGTTTCAATGTCGGCATTACTCGTGGGTAGGTAGAGAGCTAAAGAGTATTTATTGACTTTTAAAAAAGCATTTGACACATTAGATCATACCATTTTACCGTCTACATTAAAACAAGCAACGAGCTGGATGGCACAGAAACTTTATTCCTTTTCCAACATAATTTACAGCAGACAAGAATCCCGGGTCTCTGTGCATTCCGCTTTTATCTCTTTATTCCCATGCATCGAGACTCGGAACTTCCGACCATAACACATTGTTATTTGCACAGAGAACTGTGTGGCACATTAACATAACACCGGCGCCACACTCACACCTTTATTCTCCCAGCGGCTCCGGTATTTACTCCTCTCCCCGGGGAGGGAGCCATAGTCTTTACTGTCCCGTCTGGTACCCCCTGGTGACACTTCCTCTTTCGGTCTCTTGTTCCCTGGGTGGAGAAGTCCAATACCATGCCCCCACACAGCCCCCACAAATACCCAGAAAGGGCACCACCTCCCCCCCCCCCACCCCCCGTCTTTTGGGCTTGAGCTGGCACCCATAGCGGATGTAACGGGGGGTCGCCGATCCAGTCGAACCGCCCTGCTGGCAGGGTGTACAGGAAGGCATGCCAGTCTGTGGAGGGAAAAAGGGAGGGGGAGAAAACACATCAGCTTTGCAAGCGCAGGTCCCTGCCAAGGGATCATCCCTTTGTAGAGCCATCAACGGTGGGCATCCGCACCGAGGAGCTTGGGCCAACACCACCTGCTCGTCTGCCAACACAAAAGCGGGCTTCAGCCTGTCAATGCCGACGGTCTCCCCACGTCCCCCCAAGTCTAACACAAAATGCTTCTCCCCAGGTTCCAACACCCTGAACGGTCCATCGTACGGTGGGCGCAGCAGGGTCTGGTGCGCATCGTGCCTGACAAAAACAAAACTGGTGTTCTGCAAGCTTTTTGGGTCGAATGTGTGGGGAAAACAATGGTGGGCCGGGCCCGGTATGCTCACAGCCTCCATACTATGTAAAAATTGTGTGGGCGGACCAGCCTCGGGTGCGGGATTTTCTGGTAGAAACTCTCTGGGGATCCACAGCAGCTGAGAAAAAACGAGTTCTGCCTGGGAGGCTGCCAAATCCTCCTTCGGTGCGGAGCGCAACCCTAAAAGAATCCAGGGCAGGCGGTCAACCCAATTTATGTCCATGAGCGAGGTTCTGACCACTGCTTTAAGTGACCTAAGAAAATGCTTGCATAACCCGTTAGCCTGGGGGTTGTACGAGGTAGTGCGGTGAATTTTGACCCACAGGCTATGGGCCATAGCGGACCAGAGTTTTGAAATGAACTGTGGACCCCTGTTGGACGTGATGTCTGATGGAGATCCAAAACGTGCAGCCCAAGCCGAAAAAAAGCATGAGCCACTTCTGCGGACGTGGTAGAAGTCAGTGGGACCACTTCAGGCCAGTGCGTAGTGAGGTCCACGATTGTTAAGAGGTGCGTAAAACCTTGCGACAGCAGGACAGGTCCCATCAAATCCACATGGACGTGGTGGAACCTCCTGACCGGGATTTGGTACGGCTCGAGGGGGGCTCTGGTGTGCTTGTGCACTTTGGCACATGATGCAAGCTGCAGCCCACTCTTTCACGTCTTTGCGCAAGCGTGGCCAGACGAATTTCGCCCCCACTAGTTTCACAGAAGTGCACACTCCCGGATGCGGAAGGGAGGGGACTGACTCAAAAACGCAACGGTGCCAAGAGCTCGGAACCACCGGGCGCGGGCGGCCGGTGGAGACGTCGCAGAGCAAGGGAGGGCACCCTTCTTGCAGCCTTAACCCAGTTGGCGCAGACTGGAGTGTGCAAATGTCCACGTCCCTGGCGTTATCACCATTTTATTTTGTTAAAATTTAAATCAACCAGAGGACTTCCGGTCTGGACGCCATGGCGACTGCAGCTTAACACTGAAGCTCTCAGACCCAATCCAGGATAACACCTTGAAAATCAAACTTAACGGATTTTTGGAGGTGTGAAAATCAAAAGACAAAATCATCATGTCTAAAGGAAAACAGAAGAAACTGAAATTCTCCAGGCCAGGACACGTATCGGCCGGAGAATCTGAACTGGAAGATCTCCGTTCAGAAGACGAGGAACTGGTGATAGCTAACAAAAGGGTTAGCCTGAAATCACTATTTGAGGAGCTACGACGATTTCGCCGAGAAGTTACGGCCGAATTTCGGGAATTCAGAGAAGAATTGAAAAGGACAAACAGCAGAGTGGACCAGGCCGAGAACCGAATCTTGGAAACAGAGGATCGAATAAAAGTGCTCGAAGATTCTGAGCTAGACCTACGCAAAAGACAAGCAGCTATAGAGGCTAAGCTAACCGACCAAGAAGGAAAACAAAGAAGAGACAACATAAGAATTCATGGTCTGATAGAAGGAACCGAAAATGGTTTTAACTCAATGGCAGAATGCGTGGAATCCTTACTAAGAGAGAAATTGGATATTCCACAAACCACCGACTTGAAGATAGAAAAGGCACATCGTTCATTAGCCGCTAGGCCGGCGGCGGAAGCTCCCCCACGTTCGGTGTTGGTAAGATTTTCCAATTTCAAAATAAAACAAGAGGTTGTAAGACTGGCCTGGCAGAAAAAAGGATTTATGCACCAGGAGAGAAAAGTCTACGTGGAACACGATTACGCCCCGGAGGTCCTTAAAAAGCACAGGGAATACAATGACGCGAAAAAGGTGTTAAGAGAGAAGAAATTGCGCTTTCAGACTCCATTTCCTGCGAAGTTAAGGGTCTTCTACGGCGATGAAACGTGTCTCTATAATTCGGCGGAAGAAGCAACAGCTGACATGGCGAAAAGAGGGCTCCCGGTAACGGTATTTAAACCCGCAGCAGACCCGAGTGAGAAGATCAAAGCGCAAACATGGACAACACAAAGACCCTCAAAATCCACGGACCAGCAGCGGGAAACCCAGCGCCAGAGCGTCACGGATAAACTATCCGTTTTCAGGTTGGAATAGCGACCTTTTTTTTTTTTTCCTTTCTCTTGAATCAATCCGCACATCCAACCCCCCTCATACAAGGTAACAAACATTAAAGGAGATGCATATTCAGCATGTGGTAAAACATTTCATGGAACAATCATATTATTTGAAACAAATAAGTCTTTGTAATAAAAAAAAAAAAAAAAAAAACTTGTTAAAATAGAAATGTGACAATAATCCACATGTTCTCCTCATACTAACAAATACTGTTTTTGCGTGAATGTTTGATGTGATGGGGGTGGGAGGGTGCACACAATTTCACAGGGTTTAGGCATAAAAGGAAGAAAAAAAAAAATCATTACAAGTTTGGATTGGGTTCTGAAACTCACGTTAAAAGCATGGGACTACTTTCAGTGGTAAGAGAGGGCCCTCAACACGTAACAGAGTTTGAGGAATTTCCCTCAGGGCCTTCACTCCATCAAGGCTCTTCCAGGGTCTTTAAAAAGACCTCAGCTCAGGAAGTTCTTATGACAGCTTTTTGTTTTAAAGTTTTTTACACTATGTTCTTAATGTTTTTCTTGTTTTTAATGTTCTTTCAGTTTCTGAGTAGCACAAATGAGGGCCACCACACAGTTATACTAAACAAAACAACACAATGGAGAAACAGGGTGTAACCAAAATAATTTCATATAATGTAAAAGGAATCCTGAATCCAGTTAAAAGATCCAAGATTCTAGGCAAAATGAAAAAAGACAAAGCAGGAATAATATTTTTACAAGAAACCCACCTAACAGACGTGGAACACAATAAACTCAGTAGACAAGGGTTTAAAATGATCTCTTCATCTTCATATAAATCAGGGAGGAGGAGGGGAGTAGCGACATTGATATCAACCAAAATTACATTTGAAAAAAAATCAGAACACAAAGATAAAGAAGGGAGATACAGTTTGGTAACTGGGCGGCTAGAGGGAGAAGATATCACCCTGCTGAATGTGTATGCTCCCCCAGGGGCTAACTGGAAATTTTATAAAAATGTATTCGACCTAATGATAACTAAAGCTCAAGGTTTAGTGATATGTGGTGGGGACTTCAGTCTTAGACTGAATCCATACTGGGATGCTTCTGGTAATTCCCCACATCAAAATAACACCCAAAACAGGAAGACTCGGATGCTACTAAAAGAAATGGGAATCTGTGACGTGTGGAGGGAACTCAACCCCAGTGTAAAAGACTATACATTTTACTCAACTCCACATTCATCTTACTCAAGGATTGACTATTTTTTTATGTTTAAAAGAGACATTGGAAGAGTAAAAACATGTAAAATAGGACTGATGGATCTCTCCGACCACAGTCCGATCTACATGGACTTAAATATCCAAAAATACACAAATAATACATTTTCTTGGAGGTTAAATTCAAATGTCCTGAAAGGACCATTGAAAGATGAATTGGAATCAGATATTCTCAGATATTTGGAAGATAACGATAATGGAGAAGTATCCCCTTTAATACTGTGGGATGCATGCAAAGCTGTAATAAGAGGAAAGATTATTGCAAAACTGGCAACCCAAAAGAAACTAAGACAAGAAAAACTATCCACATTAGAGTCAGAACTTAGAAACCTAGAAAAAGAACACAAAGGCAACACTCATTCTACTGACTCGCTCAAGATTAAGGAAATTAAAAACCAAATAAATGAGATCTACACAATAGAAATCCAGAAGAAACTTACATTTCTGAAACAAAAATACTATGAAGCAGGCAGTAAATCGGCAAAATTGCTAGCCTATAAATTGAGGAAACATCAAACAGAAAGAGCAATCTACAAAATCAGAGACCCAGTATCAAAGGAAATAAAATTCAGAATTCAGGATATTCTTAAAAGCTTCGAGAATTACTATAAGAACTTATACTCCCACAAAAAACATAAAAACGCATCCGAGGCATTCCTAAACACATTAAACCTTCCCCAACTTACGGAGTCACAAAATAAAACACTACTGTCAGAAATACATCCTAAAGAATTGGAAAAAGCAATTATGAAACTTAAAGCTAACAAATCCCCAGGAGCTGATGGCTATACAGCAGAGTGGTACAAAACCTTTAAACAGCAACTATTTCCTCTCCTCCTGAAAACATTTAATTATGTCCTCCACACAGGGGAAATCCCCCCCTCCTGGAGAGAAGGGGTCATTGCAGTTATACCTAAACCTGAAAAGGATAAACTAGAGTGCTCCAACTACAGACCAATCAGTGTACTAAATCAGGACTATAAGCTTTTTACCATTATCCTTGCCAAAAGGTTAGAAAATATACTGACAGACCTAATTCATTTAGACCAAACAGGTTTTATAAGACAAAGACAGACACAAGACAACATTCGACGCACTTTACACATAATTCATCATATAAAAAAATATAACTTAAATGCAGTCATATTGGGATTAGATGCTGAAAAAGCATTCGATTCGGTTGACTGGTCTTTTCTATATAGAATCTTATCCAGTTTCAATTTTCATAACAACTTCATTAGAACTATACAGGCATTATATAAAAAACCAACAGCTAAAATAAGGATTAACGGTAATTTATCATCATCTTTTGAACTGGAAAGAGGATGTCGTCAGGGCTGCCCCCTGTCTCCACTGCTCTTTGCAATCTTCATAGAACCTCTGAGCCATTGGATAAGACAAAACCAAAAAATTCAAGGTATTACACTTGGTCAGAAGGAACATAAAATAGCACTCTTTGCTGATGACATTTTAATATACCTAGGGCAGCCGAACACTTCTTTACCAGAACTAACCTCAGTTTTTTCAGAGTATGGAGATTTATCGGGGTACAAATTAAACATGCATAAAACCCAAGTTTTAACATTCAACTATGACCCAAATCATTATTCACTAAGCAAACTCAAAACTAACTGGGAGTCGGAATCTATGAAATATCTGGGGGTCAATATCCCGAAACAACTCAACAAAATTATATCACTAAACTATGATCCACTGGTGACAAAAATAAAATCTGACCTAGCAAGATGGAATATGATACCATTCTTGGGTACTGCACAAAGAATTGAAGCAGTCAAAATGAATATACTTCCACGTCTTCTATACCTTTTCCAAACAATACCGGTAGAACCTCCCAAAAAAACATGGCAGGAGCTGGACAGAAGGATCTCAAGATTCATATGGCAGGGCAAGAGACCTAGAATCAGATATAGAACCCTACAGCTAAACAAAGACAAAGGTGGGCTCGCGCTGCCAAATATCAGGGACTACTTTAAAGCCGCACAAATTAAAACTTTAGTAGAGATATGTAACCCAGTCTACACTGCACAATGGAAGGAGATCGAATGCCAAATAACAAGTGACATCCCCCTACAGGCGATAATAGGGAACAATGCCTTACCTAAGCTTTTGAATAACACTAACCCGTGGATAGAGACCCCGCTAAAAATTTGGTTTAAGATAGTCAGAGAGAATCAAACTAAAGAGCCCTATCGACTTCTGCAATGGATTGCCTATGATCAGGACTTTACTCCTAATAAAACAGACACCAGATTTAAAAAGTGGAAGGAGAAAGGGCTGATAAAATATTACGATTTTTTTAAAGGGCAAATCTTAAGAAGTTTTGAAGATTTGAAAAAACAAGGCCTAATAAATCAAGACCTTTACAGGTTCTTCCAGCTTAGACACCACATAAACAATATACTTAAAAAGGAGGTTTTGGAAAAGGCCCAGTCAGGTGTTCTGAAGGTCTTCTTAATGGCATATAAAGGGATCCCAGGGATCAGATACATTTCTAAAATATACCAAGGGCTTCAAGACTTAAAAGGAGACAACACATCTTATATAAAAGAGAGATGGGAAAAAGAGGGGAATTTCACTTTACAACTGGAAATATGGGAAAAGCTAAATAAACAGCAATGGAAAAGTACCTCATCCCTGCAGTGGAGAGAATTTGGATGGAAAAACTTGGCAAGATTTTTCAGAACACCTGCACAAAACAAATTTACCCATAAGGGATTGAACTGTTGGCGCTTGTGTGGTGAAAAGACTGCAAATCATTTTCATGTGTTTTGGTCATGCCCAGTTATCCACCAATATTGGACCAAGGTACAGACAATATTGGAGAAAATATTCAAAATTACAGTTCCCTTTTCTTTTGTAACTTTGTATTTGGGTTTACTACCGGACTCACTGGAAAGACGAGGAGAAAAATACTTATTCAATGTTTTAATATTGGCAAGCAAAAAAGCTCTAACTAAAAAATGGATGTTGAAGGACTGTCCTACACCTGAAGATTGGACTAATGTGATCCAAGACATTTACTCGATGGAAAAGTTGACATTCGCACTGAGACAGGACATGGATGGGTTCATGAACTTTTGGCAACCCTGGACCGCATATGTGTCTTCCATTAGATCTAATCTTTGACAAATACCATTTCAATAATGGTTCCGCTCTTTGTTCCATCGCTACTCAGATGCTCTTTTATCTTTATTTACTTACTTTTTCTTTTTGTTTGTTTTTTACTGGTTTGTTTGTTTTTTTGTTATTTGTTTTTTGTTTTTTTTCTCTTTAATTTCACTTTTTCTTTCACTTTAAAAAAAAAAGGGGTGTTGTAAGAATTAATCTTCCAATGTTGTCAGATATCAGAAAATAAGGGAACATGTGATGAAAATGTAAACAATGCATTGCTGTAACGACCTGTATACCCTTTACAAAAACTTAAATAAAAAAAAAAAAAAAAGCTAACACAGACTGTACTGCACTCGAGTAATTACTCAGAAGCAGTGGCGACATTTAATTTAAAAAATCATTTAAGGATTGAACTGTTTTTCAGGACTGAATGGTATCAAAAGTTAAAACTAAATTAAAAAGGAGCGTTTTAGTGTCTAAAAGGACTATACGGTACCATCGATGGCCATACAATTTTGGCAGCACCTCGGTCTAATTGGATGACACGTAAACAAAACAGTCCTTCAACTACTGCTAAAAAGAAAAAAGGAGAAATCTAAAAAACAGTTTTATCTTTGCAATAATCATCAAGGCAGCAGGAATCTCTTAGTGTGTAGGGTGTAACGAGTGCAGTGCAGGACTTCCTTCGCTTATAGAGTTAAATGAACGGTAATTTCACAATAAAACTTCAAGTAGTGTTTCTTCACAACATTTGAGAAAAATGACATGACTGTTTGCTCATAAAATCCTCCACCATTCTATGTAATTAACTCCAGATCTTCAATTCAAAGCCCCCACCCTCACACTCCCAAGGCCTTGGCAAAATCACTTCACTCCTGTCGATCTGAAAGGACTAAACAGAAGAAATCAGAAAAATCTGTGAAGTGCCGCTTTCATCTGTAAAGTTCTTCCAGACAGACATCTGAGCTACCATAGCTTCTATGTAAGCAAGGACATGGGGTGAAAAGAACCTAGGACACCTCCTACCCCACAGAAACGATGAGTTCTGACTGCAACCGGATTTTCTACATCATCTGGTTCTCCATTACAATAAAGTGCACTTCCTCCTCCTCCTCTTGACTGGTGGAGGGCAGAGGACTGCCCTTATAGTGCTATGAGATGACTGTTGTTGTGAAATGGCGCTATATAAATAAAGTTGAATTGAATTGAAAAAAAAAAAAAAAAATTTAAATCAACCAACATTCCATTCTCACGCTAACCCTCAGGGCACGGGTCAAAGGTTATTCGCCTTTCATCTCAATAAACAATATGGCTTTTTATCCATATATAATTAAAACTCCAATCTCACGCTCACCCCATATAAAATGAATTAATTAGGTGGGTCAGGTCATGGGTCAGGTCAGATCAAAGGTCACGCCTTTCATCTTGAGAACAATAGACCTGTCAAACCAGAGAACAATAGACTTGTCAAGTTTGACAAGAAGTACCCCTTTTCCTCTCTGTGGTAGCAGTCCGTTGTTTGGCTAGGGCCTTAGTATTCTCTTCAATCATCTCATATATTCGGCAGATTGAAATGGCTTTAGATAAGGTTAGATCACTGGCACGTAGCAAAGCCTTCCTTATACTGTCGTAACTGATGCCACACACTATTCTGTCACAAACGTTCACAAAAGTTCATCTGTTAGGTCTCCAAAATGACAATTTTTTGCCTTGATCTTCAAGTCACTGATAAAAGATTCTATTGCCTCACCTGGCTTCTAATTTTGTGAGTGGAATTTATGTTTCTCCATGGTTTTGTTGTTCTAGGGGTTGCACATTTCCTGAAATTTCCATTTCAAACACTTAGGATCCTCTCTGGACTCTGCGGGACTGAGGAAAGCACCGTCCTCACCTGGTGCTCATACTTCTAAGATAAGATAAGATTGTGGAGAAGTGTGGGAAGGACGAGGCTGAGTTTATTTCTCAAGTCCAGTTTTATTCACATTCACATTCTCCAACATCCAAAAACAGAAAGAGAAAGGAATCCCCCAACATCTGTCCCTTTTATACCCCAGGACATCAAAGCACACAGTCACATTGTCTTTCAATCCCAAATCACAATGCCTCCCCCTCCAGGTCTTCTCGTCTCCACCTAAAGTCCTGGTGGTCAGGAAATCCTTCAAGGCCATCTCTTTGCATACAAAAGGCCAGACTTCACATCCTCCTGTTACCCCTGGGAGGTTCAGACCTTTTGTTCCTCTGAGACGTGAAGCATACAATAAGCATACAGTAATACACATGTGAAGCATATGAAACCCACATATGTGCACCACAAGATAAGCCTTTATTAGTCCCACAATGGGGAAATTCCAGGATTGCAACAGCACAGGGATAGCAACACTCAGAGCAATAATTAAGAAGATACGAAAAATAAAAATAAGAGCAGTGAATATACATACGTACACATAAATATATAAATATATATACAAAGTGCGGAGCATTGTAGCAAGATGGATTAAACAGCATAACCGTCTACTTAGTTATCCTACATAGTATGAATATGTACCCATACATATTGTCATCCTCAGTAGCGACTGATATTGTCCTAGTTGTATACTGGATGGGACCATTTGTGTAAGTCTGTTGCGTCCTTTGCATTCAATACTATTAGGTCATCACGTTTTTTTTTGCTATCTCTGCAAGCAGCCCTGCTTAGGTTATACAGTCTGACAGCCATAGGTAGCATTCATTTGCATTCATTGCATTCAAATGCATTCATTTGTCTACTGCATGACATAACGTTCGGCTCAGGAGACGCACACACACAGGCTCAGAGTAGTTCAAACTGTTTATTAACAACAGGGATGTTTGGGTGCGTGTCTGCGGAATGTTAATGTGTTGGTGGTGGCGTCTGCTTCGGACCCAGAGGCAGGAGACCGTTCAGCCGGCAACCCTATGGGAGAAATTGGACACAGGGTGATGAGCACACACCAACACAGGAGGAGAATAGGCGAGGGAGAGAAGCTTACTTGTTTGGGCAGATGACTGGCGCTTCAAGGATGGAAGCCCGGGAGACAGCCACCTGCAGGGCTCGGTGCAGCAGCGAGGAGAGACGAGGGACGGGATTGTCCGCCGCCGAGGGATCCACCTGTGCACAGGGGAGCAAACTGGAGAGATGAGGTAAGTGATCTTCTTACCGGTAAAGAGGATGCTGAAGAGAATGTGGTAGAAGTCCATGCAAGGAAAATGAAGTCTACGGCTTCAGGCCGACGCTCAGGGCGAGGCGGCTTTTATCCTTCGCCGCTGACGAGTAGCAGGTGCGTGGGCAGGTGGCGCCGCTGATGAATGGTGCGGCGTGACAGTACTCCCCCCTCTAGCAGCGCCTCCTGGCGATGGCTTATCCGGGTGCGCTCGGTGGAAGTCCGCGATAAGCGATGGGTCCAACACAAACGACGGGGGCACCCACTGTCGATGCTCGGGCCCATAGCCCTCCCAGTCCACCAAGTATTGCAACCCACGACCCCGGCGCCGGGAGTCCAGGATGGAGGAGGCGGACCAGGCCGGATGGCCGCCAATCATCCGGGGCGCGGGTTGCGCTGCAGGAGGAGGGCAAAGGGGGTCAGTAACCGCCAGTTTCACCTTCGACACGTGGAAAGTAGGATGAATGCGGAGGGAGGGGGGAATAGCCACGCGCACAGCCACCGGGTTGATGATCCGGGTGATGGGGTAGGGACCCATGAAGCGCTGTGCCAGCTTTCTCCTCTCGCCTTTTAGAGTGACGTCCTGGGTGGAAATGTAAACAAGCTGCCCAACTCTGTACGCCGGGGCAGGTCTCCTACGCCGGTCCGCCACAGTCCTGTTGCGCTCCGCTGTGCGCAATAGCGCATGGCGCGCGGCAGCCCAGGTGGAGCGGAACTGCCTGAGATGGGCCCTAACTGACGGGACAGTTACTTCACTCTCCTGCTCCGGAAACAGCGGGGGGTCGTAACCCAGGGACGCTTTGAAGGGGGACATCCCTGTAGCAGAAGAGCGAGCGGTGTTGTGGGCATATTCAACCCAGGCAAGATGGTTGCTCCAGGACGCGGGTTTGGATCTGGACACACAGCGGAGCGCAGCCTCCAGCTCCTGGTTGGTCCTCTCACACTGCCCGTTGGATTGGGGGTGATGGCCAGAGGAGAGGCTCACCTTGGCTCCGATGGCGTTGCAGAAAGACCTCCAAACCTCAGATGAAAACTGGGGGCCCCGGTCCGAGACCACGTCCACCGGAATCCCATGCAGCCTGACCACGTGTTGGACGAGGAGGTCCGCCGTCTCCAGGGCAGTAGGGAGGCCTCGCAGGGGGACGAAGTGCACGGCCTTGGAGAAGCGGTCCACGATGGTCAGGATGGTGTCATAGGAGTTGGAGATGGGGAGTCCGGTGACGAAATCCAGAGCGATGTGCGACCAGGGCCTGCCAGGGACGGGCAGGGGCTGGAGCAGACCCGCTGGAGGGGCATTTCCCGACTTGCAGGTGGCACAGATTGGGCAAGCCCGGGCGTAGCGGGCTGCATCCCTCCGCAGGCCTGGCCACCAAAAGGACCGTTGGAGGAGATCTATCATCCGGGAGGTGCCAGGGTGACAGGTGAGCTTGGAGGTGTGGAGCCAGTGGATGACCTCTCCTCGGACCGCGGATGGCACGAACAGCCTCCCCTCCGGTCCGCCGCCAGGGTCAGGTTCCACCTCCTGTGCCTTCCGGATCTTGCTCTCAATGTCCCACGAGATGGCTCCCACGACGCACGACCTGGGCAGGATGGAGTGGGGCGCCTCCTCCGACTCCACGGGGGCGAACTGCCTGGAGAGGGCGTCAGGCAGGACGTTCCTAGAGCCAGGCCTGAAGGTGATGGAAAATTGGAACCTGGCGAAGAACAGGGTCCAGCGCGCCTGGCGGGCGTTCAGGCGCTTGGCAGATCGTAAGTATTCCAAGTTCTTGTGGTCCGTGAGGACCACAAACGGCAGGCTTGCCCCCTCCAACCAGTGGCGCCACTCCTGCAGGGCGAGCTTGATGGCCAAGAGCTCTCTGTCCCCCACATCGTAGTTTCTCTCCGCCGGGGACAAGCGCCGGGAGAAGAAGGCGCACGGTCGCTTGGCGCCATCGTCCGGTGACCGCTGGGACAGCACTGCTCCCACTCCCGTGTCCGAGGCGTCTACCTCTACAATGCACTGCAACGCGGGGTCGACCTGGCGAAGGACCCGGGAGGAGGAGAATTCCGCCTTCAGCGCCTCAAAGGCGGCAGCGACCTCTTCGGTCCACCGGAACGGGACCTTCGGGGACGTGAGGCGGGTCAGTGGTCCAACGATGGCACTGAAGTTGGGAACAAAGCGGCGGTAAAAATTGGCAAAGCCAACAAATTGCTGCACCTGCTTCCGGGATGCAGGTGTAGGCCATTCCACCACCGCCTTTACCTTCTCTGGGTCGGGGAGCACCTTATCGTGGGCGATGATGAACCCCAGGAAGGACGTACTCCTGGCGTAAAATTCACACTTTTCTGCCTTAACGTACAGACGGTTCTCCAGCAGCCTTTGGAGGACCCGCCTCACGTGGACCTGGTGCTCATCCCTGGACTTGGAGAAGATGAGGATATCGTCCAGGTAGACGAACACGAAAAGGCCAATGAAGTCCCGGAGGACGTCATTAATGAGGCGCTGGAAGACTGCAGGAGCGTTGGTCAACCCGAACGGCATCACCAGATATTCAAAGTGGCCGTTCGGGGTACGGAAGGCCGTTTTCCACTCATCTCCCTCCCGGATCCGGACGAGGTGGTAAGCGCTGCGTAGGTCCAGCTTGGTGAACCAGGTCGCCCCCTGGAGGGAGTGGAAAGCAGTGTCCATGAGAGGCAGGGTGTAACGGTCCTTCTCCGTGATATTATTGAGGGCCCGGTAGTCGATACAAGGGTGGAGGGACCCATCCTTTTTCCCCACGAAGAAGAACCCTGCCCCCACGGGTGACGATGATGGGCGGATAATCCCAGCACTTAATGATTCCTTCAGGTAGGCGTTCATCGTCTCCTTCTCCGGCGCAGACAGGCTGTAAAGGCGACCAGAAGGTAAGGGAGCCCCCTGGCGGAGGTTGATGGCGCAGTCATAGGGCCGATGAGGGGGAAGAGACATAGCTTTCGCTTTGCTGAACACCATACCCAGGTCGTGAAATTCTGGGGGCACCAGAGACAGGTCCGGGGGTGCAGCGTCCGTCGCAGGGGGAGGAGCGGACGGAGAGCAGGCAGCGGACTGAAGGCAGGTGCCCATACAGAACGTACTCCATGCCGAGATCCCAGCTGATTTCCAATCCAGGACCGGATTGTGAAGGCGGAGCCAGGGATACCCCAGGATGACGGGCGACACAGAGTTGGGAAGGACGTAAAAGGTCATTTCCTCCCGGTGGTTTCCCGAGATGATGACCGGTAGGGGAACAGTTTGATGTGTCACTCTCCCGAGGGTGGCACGGGAGAGGTGGATTAGGGAGATGGGAGTGTTGAGTGCCTGGCAGCGGATGCCCAATCGGGTTGCCAGGCTTTGTGAAATGAAGCTGCCTTCTGCGCCCGAATCCACCAGTGCGTGGGTGAGGTGCCCAGTAGGGTTATGGCAGAAACGGATGGGCAGCTTCAACTGAGTAAGTGATCCTAACCGATTGACATCCGCGAGGCTTCCAACAGTGACTCGCGGACCCCACCGACTGGCTTTCCGTGGACAATGCTCCACGGTGTGTTGGTCGCCTCCGCAATACATGCAGAGGCCCAACTCACGGCGGCGTTGTTTCTCCACAGGGGAAAGTTTAGTCCAGCCCGTCACCATCGGCTCCGACTCCTCGGGGCGCGATGCTGGCGGCGCCGCCAGGGGGCGAGCTTGGAACAGGTGCGGCGAGGCTCCACGAGGGCGAGAAGAAGAAGACCTCCGCCCCGAGGAGCGCTCGCGCAGCCTGTTATCCAAACTTATCGCTAAGGATGTCAGCTCCGCTAGCGTCCCAGGGATATCCCGACCAGCCAGTTCATCCCTCAGATCACTATTGAGGCTGCGGAGGAACAGGCCACAGAGGGAGCGTTCCTCCCAGCCCAATTCCTCCGCCGCTACCCGGAAGTCGACCGAGTGGTCCGCTGCCGACCGGCTTCCCTGCTGGAGAGCGAGAAGCCGATCGACCTGGACCGTTTCGGTTTGTGAGTGGTCAAAGACCTCCAGAAAGCGCCTCACGAATTGGTCATAGGTGAGGGTGGCATAACTGGGCCTCGCCATTACGGCGTAGGTCCAGGTTAACGCACGCCCCTCCAGAAGATTCCCTATGTAACCAATTCGGCTGTGATCCGAGGGAAAATCTCCGGGCACACGGTGGAACACGGACTCACACTGCATAATAAACCCCCGCGCTCCACCGAGCTTACCGCTAAAGCGGGCGGGGGTCGGAATCGGCGTGAGCCGAACCGGTGCCACTGGAGCCGGCTGGACGGCCGCTGGAATAGCAGGAGCCGCGCCACCCTGGCGAGTCGGGAGGAACGGCTGTTGGGGGTCCAAGCGGTTCAATCGGTTAGTCAGTTCTAATAATTGATTAAGAACCACCTGTTGCTGATAAACAATCTGATCCACCCGAGCCTCGAGGATGGTAAACCGGTGTGCGAGCCCGCCGTCCGCCGAGCCGCTCTGCTGAAGCCGTACTGACATAACGTTCGGCTCAGGAGACGCACACACACAGGCTCAGAGTAGTTCAAACTGTTTATTAACAACAGGGATGTTTGGGTGCGTGTCTGCGGAATGTTAATGTGTTGGTGGTGGCGTCTGCTTCGGACCCAGAGGCAGGAGACCGTTCAGCCGGCAACCCTATGGGAGAAATTGGACACAGGGTGATGAGCACACACCAACACAGGAGGAGAATAGGCGAGGGAGAGAAGCTTACTTGTTTGGGCAGATGACTGGCGCTTCAAGGATGGAAGCCCGGGAGACAGCCACCTGCAGGGCTCGGTGCAGCAGCGAGGAGAGTCGAGGGACGGGATTGTCCGCCGCCGAGGGATCCACCTGTGCACAGGGGAGCAAACTGGAGAGATGAGGTAAGTGATCTTCTTACCGGTAAAGAGGATGCTGAAGAGAATGTGGTAGAAGTCCATGCAAGGAAAATGAAGTCTACGGCTTCAGGCCGACGCTCAGGGCGAGGCGGCTTTTATCCTTCGCCGCTGACGAGTAGCAGGTGCGTGGGCAGGTGGCGCCGCTGATGAATGGCGCGGCGTGACACTGCATAAACAAATGAATGCTCTCATTCAATGGCTTCCACTCCTTTGAGGTTGAGGAGGATATATGCCTTTGTTTTAGCAGGCTTGTATGAGTGTGCCCCCTCTATGAAGATGTCATACTCTTGTTCAATATCGAACCATTAGCAGCAGCCATATGACAGAATGTTGATATCAGAGGTATTCAAACTGGAGAAAAAGAACACAAGATAAGTCTTTATGCTGATGATGTATTGATTTTCCTTGAAAACTCACAAAGATCTCTTCTTCAGACAGTGGCGCTCATTGATCAGTTTTCATCATTATCAGACTACTCTATTAACTGGGGTAAATCAACAGTTTTACCTATAAATTGTAATTTCTCAAATACATCCATTATTCCAATACAGTCAGGTAATATTAAATATTTAGGAATAGATATCTCCCCCAGGCTCTCAGAGTTCCATCCATCCATCCATCTTCTTCCGCTTAATCCTTTTTTTGGGGTCGCGGGGGGGGGCTGGAGCCTATCCCAGCATCATTGGGCGAGAGGCAGGGTACATCCTGGACAGATCGCCAGTCCATCACAGGGCCAACACAGAGAGACAGATAACCATTCACTCTCACAGTCATACCTAAGGACAACTTAGAATCCCCAGTTTGATGCCAATTAACCTAACTTGCATGTTTTGGGCATGTGGGAGGAAACCGGAGAAATCCCAGAGTAAACCCACGCAGACACGGGGAGAACATGCAAACTCCACACAGATCACTGTTGGTTGGGGGCTGGGATCAAACCCAGGATCCCCCGGCCAAGGGTGAGTTGCTGTGCTGCCGCAGTGCTAACCACTCCGCCACCACGGTGCCCGCTCTCAGAGTTGTTACGACTAAATCACACTCCCCTTTTAAAAACAATACAAGATGACCTTACACGCTGGAGGACACTACCAATATCACTAATGGGAATGCAACTGTTAAAATGATGGTCCTTCCTAAAATCAACTATTTGTTCTAAATGATTCCTACCCAACCATCTATGGCCTGGTTTAAGTCTTTAGACTCAAACATAAGTAAATTTTTATGGAAGGATAGACCATCACTGATCAGTCTAAAAACTCTTCAAAAGTGAAAGAGTGTGGAGGTTTAGATTTACCCAATTTTTTTTAAATTGCTTCTTAGCCAATAGATTGCAGTTTGTTTCTAAATGGACAAAATCAACCTCACTCGGAAACCCATGGTTAGATGCTGAACAGGTTCTCTGTGGATCGCTAAATATCTCTGACTTACCTTTTATGAGTCCCTGTATTAAATGTCATGACTGTTTTCCTCTGCAGCTTGATGGAAATTTTTTAAAAATAATGGGGTCTTTGCTTGTCCCTTGTAAACTCACACCCATTTGGAATAATCCTGATGTCGTGCAACAAAAGAGGACGTTAAACTTTCCACTATGGCAAAAGAAGGGAATAAAAAACTTAGAGCATCTTATTCAAGGTGGAAATTTTATTCAATTTCAGGAATTAGTGTCACAGTACGATATCAGTGATAAAAAGTTTCTTGAGTACCAACAGCTTAAATCCATTATAAAAGCAAGATTCAATTTTAATCAGACAGATTTAGAGGTACCAGTTAAGGTGGCAGAGTTTCTAAATCTTTGTTCCCCTAAATTGATATTGAAAATATACAGATTATTATCAAAACTGGATGAGTCAGTATCTCTTCCAATATCAAAATGGGAGACAGACTTATCGATCAGGAAGGATGAAAGCTTCTGGACACAAATATGTTTAAACACTTTTAAGATGACTAAAAACTCTAATTTACAACTCATACAGTATAAAGTTCTCCATAGAATTCATCACACAGGACAAAGGATGTTCAAAATTATCCTGAGTAACAGAAATATCTGCTTCTACTACACCAGCAACATCCTGGATAGCTATATGCATGCTATGTGGTCCTGTGCACCGGTTCAAAAGTTCTGGCGGAAGACATGTGAGGACCTGTCGGCATGCCTTGGCTGTTATGTCCCATCCTCACTCACACTTTGCATATTAGGTGATTTAAGTGAATTAAATATAGAGGCAAGGATGTCACACATGGTTCTCACTGCCTTATGCATCACAAAGTAAACTATCCTCATGAATTGGAAATCAAGAAATCATTTATGCATGACTCACTTTAACAACTTACTATTACATTATATTAGCCTGGAGAAAATGTCTGCCTCCTCAAATAATCAGTTGGCTGAATTCAATTCTCTCTGGTCCTCGCTTATTAATTTTATAACCTGAGGGGTGGCGGGCGGTGGCTCACTCTCTTTGGCGCCTTTGGCAGCTGGCTGCGCCCCGACTACAAGGGGCCGGTGTCTGGGGGGCCTGTTCCAGGGTGGCCGTGTGTCTGGCCCAGGGGAGGTTGGTTGGGGGGCTGCGGGGTGAGCCGGGGGGTGGGCCAGGGGGTGGATCGTGGCCCAAGACCGGCTGGCCTTGCCTCCCAGGAGGAGCTGGGTCTGGCCCTGGGCCCCTGGTGCTAGGGGGGGCGTTCCCCCCCCGGAACCGGGGTCGGGGGTGTGCCGGTGGTGCAGGCCAACCCCAGTGCATCCTTGCGTGGTGGGGTCATGTCCTCCCTGGGGCCCTGGCGGCGCCTTGGGGCAGGTGCCTGTGTCCTGGGTCGCCCTCCCCGTCCTCTGGGGCCTGCGGGTGTGGGAGTGCATGTGTGTCCGTGTGTGTGTGTGTGTACATGTGTGAGACTGGGGGCATATGTGAGAGTGGTTGCGGAAGTGGGTGTGTGTGTTGTGTGTGGGCCTGTGTGTGGGTGTAGGTGGGCATGTGTGATGGTGAGTGTGTGTGTGTGTATGTGTGCACATGAGGGTGGGCGAGGGTGTGTGTGTCTGTATGGGTGCAGTTACCAGTGGGTGGATGTGTGGGTGTGGAGGATGTGTGTCTGGGTAGGAGAACTTCGTTGGGTGGCGGGGGTGGGGCAGTCGATCTAGTGGCATGGGGGTTGACGATTCGGGGTCTGCTTGTCCCGGCCACCCTGCTGTTGTGTCGTGGGGTGGGGCGCTTTGTCGCATTGCCCTGGTGTCATTGGCAGGAGTGTGTGGGTGCTCGGGGGTGGTTGGGGGGCCGTTGGTGCGGGTTGGTGGCCATGTTGCTGTCGGGCTGCTCCGGGGTGGCTGTGGCTGTGGGGCGGCCTGCTGCTGTCGGTGTGCATCTGGGGTGGGTGGTTGGTGGGCTTGCGTGGCCGCTCGGGGGTGTTGCTTGGCATGTGGGGTGCTGTGTGGGTCCAGCCCATTGTCCACTATTGTGACTATTGTTGTTGTGCATGTTTGTGTGTGTAAGATGAGTGAGAATGGGTATGGCTGCCCCATCATGTTTGTGGTGGTGGGAGCACCAGGGCACAACATTGGTGGGTCCTGGGCTGCTCGGCCTGGTGGCCCTCGCCTGGGCTGGGATTTGGGGGTCGTGGGTGGCCTCATGAACCAGTTTGTGAGCTGGCTTGTGGTGGGGGATGGCCTCACTTTTGGACCGCCTCCCTCCCAGTCTTAACCCCCCCCCCCGATTCTGGGTGGAATATACATCTTCTTGGATACATTTAGGGCTTTGGGACGGGGGTGTGCTGCACTGTGTTGGCGAATGGGATACCTCTGCAGCATGGTGGGGCTGCCCTCACCTCAATTTTAATTGCATTTTAGACACTGAGGGCTTGGGGGGATGGAGGCCCCACTGCCTATCACAGTGTCTAGTGGTGCTCCAATCACCATCCACCATCCCCCCAATTTTAACTGCGCTATGGTAGTCCACACATTTACACACAATCACATCATACAATCAACATACACCTACCATGTTTTGTGCAAGGGGGAGGGGGGTGGGGGTCTTCCCACACCCCTGTTATCCTCCTCCTGCTGGGGCCTTGCACCCATCATGTTGTCAAAATCCCTGGGTGCTGCTGAATGTATAGATACAACCAAGGGAGTGAGAGAGGGACTGAATAAGAGAGTAAGCGAAAGTAAAGGAGTGATGAACGGAGGTGGTGATGGTGGGTCAGTTTTGTGTGGCACTTTGCATGTTGGGTGACATCTCAGGGTGCCTCCGGTGATCTGCTGATCAGTCGCTCGGGTGGGTGCTGGGGGTGGGGGTCTGCTTCTGTGGCCGCGGTCACCCTGGGGTGGGTCAGCAGGGGGTGGCCGCTGGCCTGCGCCGGCAGTCTCCCCGGCTGTCTCCCCGGTGGTCTCCCTAGCCACTGCTGGGTGCTGGTGTGTGTTCAGGCTTGCTGCATCTGCATCACAGTCGCCGTAAGAAATAAGGGTGAATGAGGGTGGGGGAGTGTGAGGGGGTGAGCACGAATGGATGTGAGTAGGTCGGAGTGTGAGTGAGAGTGCTTGTGTGGGTGAATGTGAGTGGGTGTGGGTGACCCTGAGGGCGAGTGGGTGTAGGATTGAACGGGTACAGGAGTGAGAGAGAATGGGTGGGTCCAGGTGAGTGAGAGTGAGGGAGTGCATGTGGGTGCGTATGGGAGCATGAGGGTGTGAAGGTGTGGGGATGGGTGTGTCTGCAAGTCGGGAGGTGCTGGATGGATTGAGGGGGGTAGTGCCTCTCGGCTATGTGGGCTCCCCTGGGTGGGGGGGACTTCTTTGGGCATGGGGGTCCCCGGGGTGTGCAGTGGTGGTGCTGAGGGGGGGGTGCCTGGGGGGGCTCGTGCCCGGGGGCGCAGGCCGGTCTTCGGCACGGGGGTTGGGGTCCCTGGCCTCCTGGGGCCTGGGGACTGGTGTTGGCCCCACTGGGGGTGTGGAGGGTTGGCAGACCCGGGGGTGTGAGCCCGCTGCACTGGCCACCTGGTGGCCTGGCCTCCCTCGATTGTCCCTTCAGGGGCGGATGCCTGGCTTTCCTGGGGCTTGCTGACCTCAGGCATCTGTGCCCTCTGGGGGTTGGTGACGCTGCCTTGCCTGCTTGGGGTTCCCGGGGGAAGAGCTGCTGCGATGAGCCCCACTCTTCATATGTTTCCTGACAAACCACTCACATGCACACACTTATGCGCATGCTCTCATATACGCACACAGACGTACACGCACAAATGTGTCTCCTTTAACAGGTGTGGATACCAGACTCATGTTGAGACATCTTCGGTGGAAAAAGCAGTTTGTCTTCTGTTTGTTTTAATTGTTGGTTTGTTTGTCTTTTTGTCTGTTTCCCTCCCTTTTCTTTCCCCCTCTGCACACTTCCTTTCCCTATTCCCCATCCTGTCGGGTCCTCCATGGGTAAACTAATTTAAATAAAGTATTGAAAGTTATTACATGAGGAGTTTACAACAATATACAGTACATAGTTAGGTACTGTATAAAGCTCCTTTTGGCAAAGTAAATCTGTTTTGGCACAATAAGGGTGACAGATCTCTGTTCTGCTTACCTAGCTGCCTGACAGGACAAGGGAAAAAAAAAAAAAAAAAGATGCTACATTCACAACTGACAATTGAGAAAAATGTCCAACTATCAAAATTAATTCACCAACAAAGTAACATAGCCAGTGTTTTAACCTTGTTTTTAAATTTAGGTCCATTGGACTAGTAATGAAATGTTATGCAGCAGCTTTTCAGAATTAGGAATACTTCTGTTGAACAATGTGGGCAAGTGGACCCAAAGGCTTGACTGCTCACCAGCTGATGGTGCTAAGATACAGCTTTAAACCCTGAACGCCCATTCAAGACATGGTGAAAACCTTTGATTAAGAATAAGTGCTGTTCACATTTACTTTACCTTTTTACTCAGAAAATTATTGATGGAAACCATATGGCAAGTTTCAAAATCTCCAATTGTGTGGTGATGATTACAGTATGTGCATTTCAGCCACCTTGCACTTATTCAGAAGGCTGTTTTGCTTTGTACAAAATCTGAATTCAGCTTAATTATAATGGTCATTGTAACATAATAAAAGCATACAAAGATGCATGAATTATAATGCCAAAACTAAAATAAAATCAGATTTGGGAAAGTTTTTTTTTTTTTCAACAGCTCCCTGACTGGAGTACTGAGCTGCAGTCCTCAGTCTCCATAGGTGTGAATCTCTGACCCCGCCTCCTCACCTGCAGCTCTGCCCACCTGAGCCCCTTTAAAAGCAGCTCACCGCCCCTGTCTCCTCACTTCTCTCCTCTACTGCTCCCCTCACCGGAGAAGACAGAGAGACATCTCCTTCTGCTCCATCATGTACGGTCACCAATCCACAGGTGGCGGATCCTATAGAATGTCTGCAATTGGCATGGAAAGCCTAGGTGGTCCTGTTAGAGCCTCCACTGCAAGCAGGGTTTTCTCTGGTGCTGGTGCTGGTGGCTTTATTGGTGGTAGTGGAATGGGTTACTCGGGTGGTGCAAGCTACAGTTTAAGTTCAGGTTCAGGCTTTGGTGGAGGTTTGGCTGGAGGTGCAGGATTTGGGGGTGCAGACAACAGCATCATTGGCAACGAGAAGTTCGCCATGCAGGACCTCAACACATGCTCTGCCAACTATCTAGCCAAGGTGACGCAACTGGAGAAGGCCAACACTGAGCTGGAGCTGAAGATCAAGAACTTCTTGGAAAGCAAAGCTGCCCCCTCAGCCAGGGACTACAGTGCCTATTACACCACCATCGCAGACCTACTGGACAAGATTCAGAAAGCCATCCGGGAGAAAGGGACCATCATGTTTAGCACTGACAATGCCCAGCTGGTTTTGGATGACTTCAGAGTCAAGTACGAGAATGAGCTGGTGATGCGTCAGTCTGTGGAGGCAGACATTGCCAGCCTGAAGATGCTGCAGTCAGATTTGAATGCAGCCAAGAAAGACCTGACTACGCAGATTGACAGCCTGAAGGATGAGCTGGATACCATGAAGAAGAACCATGAGGAAGATTTGTTGTCCATGCGCAATCAGATGACTGGTCAGGTGAACGTGGAGGTGAACGCCACTCAACAGCCAGACCTCACCAAGCTCATGGAGGAGAAAAGGGAGCAGTACCAAACCTTGGCTGAGAAGCAGAGTAAAGAACTAGCAGATTGGTACCAAGCACAGTCTGCCAAAATCACTAAGGAGGTGGCTGAAACAGCGATGACGATAGACTATGAGCACAGAGGTGAAGGAGTTGAAGAGTCAGCTTCAGGATCTCGAGACTGAACTTCAGTCTCAGCTCAGCATGAAAGCGTCTCTTGAAAACACCTTGGACCTTTGACCTGAAGTCCAGACACGCTGTGCCAGTCGTTTGGGTGGATTCCAGATGCAGGTCACCAGTTTGGAGCAACAGCTGATGCAGCTGAGGGCTGACCTGGAGAGGCAGGGACAGGAATACCAGATGCTGCTGGACATCAAGACCAAACTGAAGATGGAGATCTCGGAGTACAGGAGACTGCTGGACTCAGAGGGAGCCAATCTTGCATTATCCTCAGGAACCACCACAAACAAAGCAATCATCAGGGTTGCCAAATAATGAGACCAACCAAATGTGTGTCTGACTGGAGGCGGAGTCGTGCCTCAACCTATCACCTTCCTGCATGCTAGATCAGGGAACACCTCCACTTGACAAAGAGCATCTGTCATCTTCATCACTTCTCGCCTGTTTATTTCTACACTAAACAGAATACCACTGGGTGGATTTGTGAGGGAAAACAATTTCATCCTTTTCTTGGTTTATGTTGGGGAAACTTTATTGCTGTGCCTTCAGGCTTCTGCTGCACTGCAACAAATAAAACTCAACTAAACTCAAAAAAAAAAAAAGATGGCATACTCTTGTTCAAAGATCCGCCAGTTTTCGGCGATGTTCTCGTCAAAGATGAGAAGGTCGGGTCTGCGGAATCCTTCAGTCATCAGGTCTCTCAGTGTGTTAGCTTGTTGTGGCGTTAGCTTTCTCCCCACATGAAACGAAGAAAAAAAATCACTGGAAACTCACAGGCGATAGGTCTGTGACCTCTTCTGACATTGTGGTGGGTGTGTGTGGGTTTGTGGGTGTGTGGGTGTGTGTGTGTGTGTGTGTGTGTGTGAGAGAGAGAGAGAGAGAGAGAGAGAGAGAGAGAGAGAGAGAGAGAGAGAGAGAGAGAGCGCGAGCTGGCGTGTGAAAGAGTAGTCCCGACTTTAAATCCACTCAGTGATTTATTGAAGCACTGACAAACCGTACATGTACTGTTATCTACTGATGTGAGTGTGGTACAACAACTAAACAGACTTAACTGTGCATGTGTGCTTGCTCTAGGTATGGTACCCGTTGATGTTCATACAGGACACAAATGCGATTATTCACGAGAATGGTCTACATCTCCTATAAAAACAAATCTACATTGTCTAAAATGGTATCCTATGCTCTTTTTTCTACAAAAAAAACCTTTCATTGTCTTACAGGTTCGTGTCAAAATCTTTTCACTCCCCCTTCCCCCAAAATGCCAGAATCGGTGACTAGACCCAACCTACATACCACAAGGATAATAGTGGCTAGCACTACATTAAACAGCATAAATCCTGTGTTAAAAACACTTACCGGTTGAAGGACATGCCCACTTGTATGTATGGTGGCCCAGGATAATGACTGAAACTGTAGCGGCCCTTAAAAGCAGTTTAATTTTGGTCAGTTTTTCAAAGAAGTTTGTTAAAAAATGCTAACTAGCCTGGAGGATAACTTCAGTTAGGCCAGAGAGTCCTGATTGGCTCAACACTAACCATGCAGTGTTGCCAGGTTTCACGAGAGAAACAAGCAACCAGCTCTATGGAAACAAGCCCAAAACAAGCCCAACTGTCACAGCCCGCTCACGCTTGTCATCCGCCCCAGCTGTGCGCACACCTGCGCCTCATCAGGCCGCGCCTATTTAGCCTGCTCTGCCCAGGGCTTCGGCCTGGAGTCGTCAGCTCTCCTCCTCGTGAAGCTCTGCGTTCGCCTACGCCTACGGCCTGCGCCTCTCCTATGCACGTAAGATCATCCACTTACCTGCTTTCTCAGTCTTCCCCTGTGCACAGGTGGTCCTCCTGGCGGCGGAACCCCCTCCTCATCGCCGTGCCTCTTCACCTTCGTCCCGTGGAGCCGATCAGAGCGCTGTCTCCCAAGCGTGAGCCGGTCTTGCAAACGCCAGTCACCAAATCCCTGCAAGTAAGCCACTCTCATTACTCATCATATCCCTGTGTGTGTTCATCTCACCCTTGTCCTCTGCTTGTCCTCAGGGTTGCCTGGCTGTATGGTGTTCTGGTCCACCCTTGGTGCTCCTGTCCCCGATACAACATCCACATTCCACTTTCACGCATTCATACACCTGCTTTTTCAATAAAGACTCTCAAATCCTACCTGAGCCTGCGTGTGTGTTCCCTGGGCTAGCCTAACATGTCACCAACAGGCAACCTACCACATTGTAAAAGAGACGCTGCTTGATAACATACAGTATATCAATATATAGATTTATTTTTGTTTGCAGTGAATTGACTGTAAACACAGTCAGCATTGAATAACGGGATTTTATAAACTCTAATTAAAGGAAAATATACTGCTCCAAAAAATTAAAGGAACACTTTTTAATCTGAGTAAGCTGGACTAGCCTGCCACAATTTCTTCACTTTAAGTTTTGGGGTTTTTTCATTTCCATCAAAAGACGTGGCATCTTTTCATTCTTAACACATTATCCAGTCCATATCAGTGTAGATATCCAGCTTATTTTTTCCCATTAAAATCTGATGCGTTTACAAAGTGTTCCTTTAATTTTTTTGAGCAGTATACATATGCATTCTGCATAAGCAACAGCAAGTTTATAGTAAACACGGTCAACATAAAAACTTTGAATAAATTGAATTTTTAAACTCTGATCAAAAGAAAAGACATGAGCATTCTGCATAAGTAACAGCACGAAACACGATTACAGTTTAGTGATGTGGGATGATGGGAGTTGTTGTCCGCTAGTCCTTTAAACAAAAACTATTACACGACAGCTGACAACTTTAAACATGTGGAAAATTATCATTTAAATTGACAAAAATCATATTGTGGCCGACACACATTGTGGGCTCACGCTGCCACAGAGACAGGACTGAATGTGTATTGTGGGGTGTCATGTCTGCAAGGACTGAGGACTCGAATCTACAGGAGGTAACAAGGAAGTGTGAGATTTGTCTCTTTGTCCCACAGAAGACGCCCCGGAGGGTATTCCGGTTCATCAGGAAATGAGAGACAATGGTGAAGCTTCAAGGGGATGCTTTGTAACTGTATGTTGACTGAAGACACCATGTGACTTGAATTCTGATGCTGGAAATGTATAAAAGAGTGTTGAAGTATGATTCTTTCTCTTTCCTGCTTTGAGAATGCTAGAAGCTGCGTTCTGTCAAATAAAGCTGGTTTTATGACTGAAACTCAGCCTCGTTATTTGAGCATGCTTCTACACTGGTGACCTACGACGGAAAATGAGCAGACAGAATTCTCCCGAGCGGGGCTCGGTGGAAGCCAGCCTGATGGCCGCCTCCACGATACGGCTGCCCGATTTCTGGCAGCACAGCCCGCGCTCATGGTTTAGCGCAATCGAGGCGCAGTTCAACCTCCGGAGAATCTCCAACGATGACACAAGATTCTACCACGTGGTAGCGAAGCTGGACAGCGACACGGTCCAGAGAGTGGAAGATCTGGTTAATCATCCACCAGACAGCGACAAGTACAGCGCACTGAAGGACGCGCTGATCAGCCATTTCACCCCCTCAGTCCAACAACGAGCAGATGGGCTCCTGGCGCTGACGGAGGCCGAAAACGATAGACCTGCGGACCTGATGGTGAAGATGCTGCAGCTCAAAGCCTCTGAGGATGGCGAATTCATTTTCGCCCACCTTTTCCTTCAAACCCTACCACCAGCAGTGAGAGTGGCCCTGGCAGAGTCACCCCGATTGGCCAGGCGAGACTACCATGGGTTGAGCAAGGAGGCGCAGAGGTTGGTCGACACCCACAAGCGGAACGCGGTCTCAGCCGCGGCGGCCAGTCCGGGAACGGTGTCCGGAGACAGTGCGGGTCCAGCGGCCGCGGCGCCAGACGCACCAACAATGGCGGCGACAGGAGCCAGACGACGCGGAGCGGAGAACGGCTCGTGCTTCTACCACCGCCGTTTTGCAGAGAGAGCGCACAGGTGCGTCCCACCGTGCAATTTTAAGCGCCAGGGAAACGCCAAGACCGAGGGCCGGTAGCAGCTGTGACCCTCGGCAACGAGAACAGGCTGCTTTACCTGACGGATGCACGCTCGGGGAAACAGTTCCTCGTGGACACGGGCTCTCAGCTGAGCTTCGTCACACCCACCTACGCGGAACGGCTGTCGCCTTCTAAAGCCCCCTGGGTGTCAGTGTCAGCAGCGAACGGCTCCACGATTAAAACGTTTGGTGAGAGGACCATGCTTCTGTCCTTACAGGGCCGTTCATTTGAGTGGACATTTATTGTAGCAGCAGTCAGTTTCAACATGTTAGGGGCTGATTTTTTTGTGCTCACATGGTTTATTGGTTGACCTTGCTAATAGACGTCTGATTAATGCACTGTCCTTTCATTCTATTCCCTGCACAGCTCGGGTGGCCCCGCCAACTGCACATGCCAGCGTCTCAGCTGCGGGTGGTAAGTTTCACACTCTGCTTGCTCAGTTTCCAGCACTCACAGTCCCCACGTTTTCAGCAACGGTGGCCAAACATGGGGTAGAACATTTCATAACAACCACAGGCCCTCCCGTTTTTGCAAAGGCTCGGCGCTTGGACCCTGCTAAACTGGCCATCGCGCACGAGGAGTTCACTAATCTGGAAAAACTGGGCATTGTTAGACGTTCCAAGAGCTCTTGGGCTTCGCCGTTATACATGGTCCCAAAAGCTGACGGCTCGTGGCGACCTTGCGGCGATTTCCGCAGGTTGAACAACGTTTCAGCTCATGACCGCTACCCGATTCCGCACATTCAGGATTTTTCTGTTCATTTGGCGGGGGCGCGCATTTTTTCTAAAATAGACTTGGTGCGCGGCTATCACCAGGTGCCAGTGCGCGCGCAGGATGTACCCAAAACAGCGGTCATAACGCCTTTCGGCCTTTTTGAGTTCTTGCGCATGCCTTTTGGCCTCAAGGGGGCCGCGCAGACTTTCCAACGCATGATGGATGCAGTTTTACGCGACCTGCCTTTCGTGTTCGTTTATTTGGACAATATTTTGGTAGCCAGCGCGTCCGAAGGCGAACATGAAAAACACCTCACAGCAGTTTTCCAGAGGTTGGCAGAGCACGGGTTAATAGTTAACCCAGCGAAGTGTCAGTTTGGGGTGGCGCAGATTGATTTTTTGGGACATCGCGTTTCGGCAGAGGGAGCAGTTCCCCTTCCAAATAAAGTGCGTGCCATAACGGATTTTCCGCAACCTCAAACGGTCAAGGCGCTTCAGGAGTTTCTAGGGATGGTTAATTTTTACAACCGTTTCCTCCCAAGCGCAGCACGACTCACGCAGCCATTGTACACCGCGTTAAAAAAACAAAAGCCCGCAAATAAAGTTGAATGGTCTCCGGAGCGGGAGCGCGCTTTTGCCCAGGTCAAATCAGCCCTGGCAAACGCAGTTTTGTTAGCGCACCCAGTTCCAACGGCCCGCATGGCACTCACCACTGACGCTTCCGATGTAGCGGTGGGGGCGGTAGTTGAACAGTTTGTGGCAGGTACCTGGCAACCCCTCGCGTTTTTCAGCAGGACCTTGCGCGATAGTGAACGGAAATACAGCGCGTTTGACAGGGAGCTTTTGGCCTTACACTTGGCCATCCGTCATTTTCAGTTCTGGTTAGAGGGGCGACGTTTCACCACTTTTGTGGATCATAAACCGCTAACGTTTGCGATGGCCAAAATTTCAGAACCCTGGTCAGGCCGGCAACAAAGGCAACTAGCCGCAATATTGGAGTTTACTACTGATATTCAGCATGTCGCGGGTAAACACAATGTTGTAGCAGACTGCCTCTCGCGTGCAGTAGCACCGCCAAGCCCCATAGGGGCAGACTCTGTAGCCATGGCCGCGGGCCCGGGCAGCGACGCGGGAGCGCGCGCAGCCCCGGTCTGTGTTGGGTTAGATTATGCAGCCATGGCTGCGGAGCAGGTTAACGACGCGGACGTGCGCGCGGTCCAGTCTGGACCAACAGGGTTAAGGCTGGAGCACAGGGTGCAACAAAACGGTATGCCCCCGCTAATCTGCGATGTCTCCACGGGACGGCCCCGCCCTGTGGTGCCAACCGCGTGGCGTCGCCGTGTTTTTGACTTGGTCCATTCTCTCGCGCACCCGGGGGTGCGCGCATCGATTAAGTTGGTGGGGGAGAAATTTGTTTGGCCCGGGTTGCGCAAACAGGTCAAGGAATGGGCAGCAGCCTGCGTAGCGTGTCAGCGAGCTAAAATACACAGACACACTAAGGCCCCGTTAGAACTTTTCCACATCCCCGCTAAGCGTTTTGATCACGTGCATATTGACCTGGTCGGCCCGCTTCCGTTATCACACGGGCACACACATCTTTTGACGACGGTAGACCGCACCACGCGCTGGCCAGAGGCGGTTCCTCTGACATCAACCACAGCGGAAGGAGTTGCGCGAGCATTTTTAGCAGCATGGGTTGCGCGTTTTGGTGTACCGTCGGACATAACGTCCGACAGGGGTCCCCAATTTATTTCTGAGCTGTGGTCATCGATGGCCCGCAGCTTGGGGGTGAAGATTCATCGCACCACCGCGTATAGCCCCCAGGCTAATGGTTTATGCGAACGCTTTCACAGGTCATTGAAAGCAGCCCTCAGAGCGTCGCTAACGGATACAAATTGGGTAGACAAACTTCCATGGGTTTTATTAGGGTTGCGTTCTGCACCTAAGGAAGATTTGCACGCTTCCCCGGCTGAATTAGTTTTCGCTCAACCGCTTCGTTTGCCCGGGGAATTTCTTCCTGATAATCCCGCACCTAATGGCCCCCCCGCTCATCCGTGGCAGAGCGGCTCAGGAGCAAACACGCTTCCTGGCCCAGTCCATCACAGTTTCCCACACGTTTTTGTGCCCAAGGCTTTAAAAAATGCAGAGTTTGTTTTTGTTAAACATGACGCCCAGCGTCCAAGTTTGCGGCCGTTTTACGACGGACCGTTTCGAGCGCTGGAGACCGGGCAGAAGCATTTTCTGCTAGATTTAGGGGGCAGAAGGGAGCTGATTTGCATTAACAGACTCAAACCCGCTTTTGTTCTGGCTGACGAGGAGGTGCAGCTCGCGAGGCCCCCCCGCCGGGGCAGGCCACCGAGGAGACATTCTCCAAAGTCTTCACAGAGAGGTGCTAACAGCTTTAATCCACAGGTGCAGAGAGATGTTGCAGGTGCAGCCAAGCCAGGTTGCAGCAGATTCGGCAGAAGATTAAAACCTAGGCAGTTGGTGGATTGATTAGCGATGTATGGAGTGCTTTGTGTTTTTCTTTTTGTTATGCCATTTAGATTTTGCCTTACTAGACGTTTGGGGGGGGGTAGTGTGGCCGACACACATTGTGGGCTCACGCTGCCACAGAGACAGGACTGAATGTGTATTGTGGGGTGTCACGTCTGCAAGGACTGAGGACTCGAATCTACAGGAGGTAACAAGGAAGTGTGAGATTTGTCTCTTTGTCCCACAGAAGACGCCCCGGAGGGTATTCCGGTTCATCAGGAAATGAGAGACAATGGTGAAGCTTCAAAGGGATGCTTTGTAACTGTATGTTGACTGAAGACACCATGTGACTTGAATTCTGATGCTGGAAATGTATAAAAGGGTGTTGAGATATGATTCCTTCTCTTTCCTGCTTTGAGAATGCTAGAAGCTGCGTTCTGTCAAATAAAGCTGGTTTTATGACTGAAACTCAGCCTCGTTATTTGAACATGCTTCTACAATATGTGTAACTCATGGCAAAATTTGATCGGGATCAAAAGATAATTTTGCCCTTGCCATTCATTTCAATAGAGAATTTTTTCAATTTAAGATCCCATTGGAATTTCCCCATTGTGGGACTAATAAAGGCTTATCTTATATGCACTGATCTGTATTTTTAAAAAAAAATGTGGATATCTCACGCCCCATTAGCGAGTAGAGAGCCGAGTGGAGTCGGGCGGGCCACTGATTTCTATAGAAAAACTGGATGGATCATTGGCCGCCAGAAGTGAAGCTCCTGGCCGATCACTTTTACCTCAATAACTTCCCCAGAAATTCACAGATTTTGAACTTCTTGGTAAGGAGACACAGTTTATAATCTTGCGCAACTGAGCTGCGAGAGCTGTCACACAGACAGCAAAGCAAGCCCAGATAAGTAACTACATGTTATAAAACAAGCCCAAAAACCTGTAACCCATGACTGATGAGATTTGCAAGCGACTTTAGAAAAAAACAAGCTCAAAGTCGCTTAAAATAAGGGGACTTGGCAACCATGATGTACCAGCTTCATGCATAGTTACGCCATCAACAGTATTGATCTAATGCCACCACTTTTGCAGTAACGTGCTGTGTAACGAAATTACTGTTTAAAAATTCAGTAATGTTGTTACAGTTACTGAAATTTGATCAGTTACGTTACTTACATTACTTGTTTTATTTAATATGGATAGATATTTTTAGTGCAAATAAACTTGACTCCCAGCTGGCACAGCTGTCAGTCTCCTCCACGGGTTGGTTTTCTGTCCTGTCCCAGTTCACATCGCAACCCGGTGGTGACTTCTCATATTGAGCCCTGATCGCCTGTTGTCCGAGCGGTGAGTAGCCCCCAACAGCTCCTACCTGTGTGGTTAAATATGAGTATTTTTTGAGCAAGACACTCGCATTTAATGTCCGCAGTTGTGTAAATGTGTAAGTTGTGTAAGTAACTGTTAAGTTTTCTTACGCACAGAGAAAAAGTGACTGGGATTTTTTGCAGTAAAGAACAGCTTCTTCTAAGCAGTGAACTTTCATTTATCTGTGCTTTCTGTTTTATTTTATCTTATTAATTTACATGCTGTTGTGATATGCAGCTATTTCATTGAAGTAAATCCTCTAAATATGCATTTTTAATGGGCTGGTCCAGGGGTGTCAAACGTATAGCTTGTGGGCCAAAAACGGCCCACCAGGGGGTCCAGAATTTTCTCTGTGAATTTACAGCTTTATTTCTAGTAAATTTCTGCCTTTCTACTGATTACAATAGTTTATGCAAATCTGACATGTTCTCTCTGTAAGATGACACTTTTTTTTTCATCAGTTTTCTTTTTCTTCTTTTTTCTGAGAAACAGACATGTTAAACATGACATCTTAAACATGTTACAGACATGTCAACAAGAAAAAAAAACTTGATTTTTGGTAGAGGGTCACTGCAATATTACACAAGAGTGTGGCAGTGTGCTAATTTGGTAGTAAATGAGCATAATATAATAATTTCACAAACGGGAAACCAAATTAAATATTGTTCAGTGCAGAAGTCAGTGTTTATATGTACACCTCTTGAGAGTTTGTGGGTTACATGACTCATGGCTAATTAGCTTGCTAGCTGCGTTCAGGAAGTCCTTTACACAGCCATGATATGTTATCACCGCAAAGGGATTATGAGTCTCTGACTGGGTTCATAAGTCTGACCTCACCTTGTCCATTTTGTTGTCCATTCCCACTGTAAAATGGTTGAGGTGGCGCTGATAGCCATTAGTAGCTGACAGTGATTTAGCTTTGAAGCATTTACGTGTTAGTTTAAGTGAATTTCACTTGTTTTTCTTGGCATCTTCAGATGAAATAAAGAGTCAGTCATCACATACTATATGGATGGATACTGCATTTGTTTATGATACAAGCCATTTTAATTTTTCTTCTGTGTTCTGCTGCTTCCAAACAGCACTGACTATACATCTTCTGCAGTGTGGAGTCACATGAAAGGGTATGCAGTACATGTTTTAAAGAGCAGGATGTAAAAGTTTTCATACACACAACAGGGAGAAGGGAAAAAGAATGGCATGAGCAAGATAACATCGGTTTTACTTCCCAAATCAGTTTTGGTTTTATTTATAATTAGTGGTGTTGGCATTATCGCGTTAATCAGCAGTTAACGCTTTGCCGCACTTAACGGTGACAAATTTTGTGATCGTGATTAATGGCAGTTAACGGCAGAAAATGCAAACAGTACTTTATGGCCTAGCGGCTCTCTGTACCAAAGCCACTCTGGCCACAGGCATGGTGCACGCCATGCAGACGTTGCGAAGTCAAACAAGCTGAATTACAGCCATGAAAATCCCCAAAGTGCTGTCATGTTTAAGTTTCCAATGTTATCTGTCCAAGCTCTCACCTGGATAACTGTTACAGCCTCCTCCAAAACTTCGCCTGGATGTTGGGTTGTTCTTCTTCTGTGGAAGCTGGCTAGCTGGCTAGTAGCTACATGCTAGGTTGTGGCTGACCTCCAGCAACTGACACGGACAGAAATTCACCTGTTTTCATCCTCATAGCTTTGGGTCAAACTGTTGGTGAGCACCCATCTATATTCTCAAGCTATGTTCATAATGTCCATTCACTCCCCCGCCGTTTTTGCAGCATGGTGGGGTGTCATCACAGGTGAGATAGTTGTTTATGTTGGCAATTTTTCTGCTAAAAGGGAAATTGTGTTGGTTGTGATACACGAGGTTCATGGTTTTGTGTTGATCTGTTTAAAAGTTGTGGATGTTTGCTATGGGAGAAAGATCAAGCTCCATTTGTGGCTGCTGGTTGGATGCTGAGTTGTGTTGCAGTCATGTGCTCTAGCATTCCGTTGTTTGCACATGCAGTCTACTTTTGAGAATTTTTTGGAGAATATTCTGGATAGTTTCTGTCATTTTGGATATGTTGAGAGCTTTAATAAACCTGCAGGTGAAGACAGCAAACATATTTGTCCACTCCCATGTTCATAACAGTATAACAAACTTGAAAAATTACTGACTTAAGGTACATTGTATCTGTATGGAAAGACATTCAATTAATGCATTATTAATCACAGTTAACTCAACATTCCAAAAGATTAATCACGATTAAAAATTTTAATCGTCCAACACCACTATTTATAAATAGATATTTTTATCCAGTCATCTTGACTGTAATTCGTTTCAATACACCTCATGGAGGATGCAAGATAAGACCAAAAAAGCTGGTCCTTAATTTGATCCAGAATTTGCTTGTTTAATGTGCATTATTCATGTACACATACAATATGTCTTTTTGTACTTCTGCTAACTATAAATCAGAGGTAAGAGCTTTGACAGTGATGAGGTGGGTGTTGTTAACTGCATATTTTCACCAGAAAGACCCTAAAAAAATTTTTAAGGGAAAATGTCCTCCTCTGACTGGAATTGTCGCTTACACTTACACACCCACTGATGACTGTAGTATTTGGTGTATGATGTCAGAGGTCAGAGACAGTGGTCCAGTGAAGTGAGTAAGAGTTTTGGAAGGCGTGTGTGTCAGGGAGTCTCAATAAATTCTGGACTGCAGTGGACAGCAAGCATGAGAAGAAGAGAGTGACATCGAACAACTGTACCGACCAAAGAATATTTACCATGGACAACCATAAGAGTAAGTGTCTAATTTCACAGATGTTTACTGCTAATCTGTCTTTTTCTGCAGTTCCTATGATTAAAATAGCAGGTATCTGAAAAATATGCTGACTTATGCCTTAACATTTAAGTGTGATATGAGGCATCCTAATTCCTACAACAAATTCTTGGGCAGCTTTCACTATTTGTAGAAAGAAATGCAGACATACTGTAAGGTCATTGCCCACTAAGATCTTAACTGACTGCATCATGTAAAACTTGTAATCCTGAGTTGTTGTGCAAGTTGCAGCATATGTGACTCTTTTCCTTTCCTGGTCTCTTTAGGTTTGATTACTGATGTGGATCTCAGAAGTCCAGAAAACAATTTGGCCCATCGTACAAGAGACATTGATCGAGACCGCTTGATTGTCCGCAGAGGTCAACCTTTCTCTATCACCCTCCAGTGCTCTGAAACCCTGCCCAGCACATACCACCTGGAGCTGGTCCTTCATCTTGGTGAGCACAGAATGAGTTTGACTAAAAGTCAAAATAAACATTATAACAATGTTTTTTGTAAAGCAATTTTGTAAGTACAGTATCTTGTTTCTGCTGATTGGTCCAAAGAGGGCATGCAAGTATCAAATATTAAAAGGAACAAAACAGTCCCCAAAATATCAATAAGATGCAGACATAGTTCATATCATCTCAGTCTGTACTGCTGTGAGGCTTAACTTTACTACCATTTAGTTTTGCAGTAGAGCAATTTAGTGGTATATAGCTTTTTGCTTTTTTCACAGTATGACAGAATTTACATCTTGATATAGCATCAAGGAGATTTTTTATGTGTGTATGTCAGGGATAAGGGATAAGGGATAAGGACCTGTACTTATATAGCGCTTTTTCTAGTTACAAAGACCACTCAAACACAGTCTTCATTTTCTTTACACAAGAAGAAAGCATCAAATACTATATATAAATATATAGTAGTGCTGGGAGTCACTTAAATTTGTTAACTAATAATCACACTCTTTTCAGAAATTAACTGCAATTAATCATGATTTTTAACAATTAAGTAATTAACTAGTTAACTGTGATTAATCCCAGGAAAGCTGGAGAGTGAGCATCCATAGGCATAATAGCTACACATAAACAATTATTTCATACACTTTACTGCAGAATCAGTTTTACAACATGTTCAGTATGCTTGCCATGACGATCAGCCTTGACCATAACTTGACAGCGCTGCGTTGAGAGCTCTTCTTGTGTAAAAATCTGAAGGGAGTCAACATGATATTGGCAGTATTTTTCTTATTTTGGAGTGACAAAAGAGTGAGATGGCAACACTGAATTAGGGTTGCTGACTATACACAGTATCCTAAGCCAAATATTTTATTTATTAATGTTGCCTAAATTTACTAATGTGAAATATTGAAAATATATACTAAACTGATCATGCCCATTTGATTCCTTTGCTAAATACTTTAAAAATACAAACAATGAAATTACAGATGTTTCTCAAATTGCCAGTGAATTCACTAAGTTTTTTGTCAGTGTTGGTCCAGGTCTGTCAAGGGAGATTGTTAGTCCCATAAATAGAAATGACATAGAGAGTAAAAATATAGATGTAAAGGAAACTATATTCTTGAAACAAATAGATGAGGGTAGGAATAAGGGTAGGAATTCAACAGATTGCAACAATACTGACATGACATTAGTGAAAAGCATAATCGAATGTGTGGTGAAACCTTTAACCTATATATGTAATCATTTTTTGAAAACTGGTATTTTCCCAAGAAAAATTAAATCTGCAAAGGTCATACCTGTTTTCAGTAAATACATGATTTACTGTGTGGAAGTGTGGGGGAATACATACAAGACAACTACAAACCAAATCTTCATTCTTCAGAAAAAAGCCATAAGAATAATCATAAATTCCACCTACAGAGAACCAACAAATTCACTTTTCATCAAACTGAAAATACTCAAATTCATGGATCTGGTAGACTCTAAAACTGTTCAGTTCATGTATAGAATCAAAAATCAACAGTTGCCAAACAGTATCCAAAGGTTTTTCCAGCAGAGGAAAATTGCAGATATCCTCAGAGGAACATGCACGTTCAAATAACCAGCCATAAGAACTAATGTCAAACTTCACTGTATTTCGTCAAAGGGTCTAAATAAATGGAATAGCTGTAGTGAAGAAATGAAAACATGTAAAACAATAGGTAGGTTTAAACAAACTTTTTAAAAAACATACTTAAAAGATACAGTATAGATTCGAGGAAGGTCTGCTGTAAATGGCATGTATTTGTATTGTTCCTCATATCCTGATGTTGGTAAATGTGTTTTGTGACCAACTATAATTTTTGATATTACTGTATACTGTATGTCTCAGTTGGTTTTTTGTTTGTTTGTTTGCTTTTTAAATACTGAATCTTTGGAATTAATGACTGTATTGTGGCCACACATGTGACCTACTTTGTGACTTATTTAAGGCCTCACATTTGAGATAAGAACAAAGACAGAATTTCCTTGGAGATAACAGGAAGCTGGAAGGTGTTAGCTTTGGTATGCAAGGCCTGAGAGTGTGGGGGTGATATTAAGAGATTATAGAGGAGATGCATTGTTACTGGTGATTATAATGCAATGTGGCTTGTGATGCAAATTGACTTGTGAGCTGTGAGAGTCCCGGGTATTTAAGGGACGAGAGTTTCCTGTGACATTCTCTTTCTTCGTTGAGATGATGGTGAATGTGAATAAAGCTGCTTTGAGAGAGATCAGTCTCATCCTTTTCACATTCCCACACTGGTGACCCAAGACGTAGCATGCAACAACAGGAGAGTTCCCCGGGGCCAGCCTCGTCAGGAGCCCCCAGCCAAGCGAATGCCGCTACGGTCCAGCTACCGGACTTTTGGCAGAACAATCCGCGCTCCTGGTTCCACGCGGTTGAGGCACAATTCAACCTCCGGGGAATATCGGTAGATGACACAAAATTCTACCATGTGGTCGCAAGACTGGACAACCACAGGGCTCAGCACGTGGAGAGCCTTATCGAGCAGCCGCCAGACAGCGACAAATACAGCGCGTTGAAGGCTGCACTCATCCAGCACTTCACCCCCTCCATCGAGGAGCGAGCAGAGAGACTCCTGGCACTGACTGAGTTGGGAGATGACACGCCCGTTAATCTGATGGAGAAGATGTTGAGGTTGAAAGGCTCAGATGATGACCACTTCATCTTCACCCACCTCTTCCTCAGGACCCTACCGTCAGCGACGAGAGCGACCCTGACCAGTTCGCCATTGTTGGCCCAGCGGGACTACCGCACGCTGGCCCGGGAGGCGCAGCGAATTGTCAACGCCAGCAGACAGCGCGCGGCCACGGCCGCAGCAGCGGAACTCGGCACGACGACCGCAGATGGCAGGGAGCCGGGGCAGCAGTAGCAGACCCACCGACGACAGCGGTGGCAAGAGCCAGGGAAAGCGGAGGAGACGTCCTTTGTTTCTACCATCGCCGTTTCGCAGAGAGGGCACGCAAGTGTGTACCACCGTGCCAGTTTCAGCGTTCGGGAAACACCAAGACTGGGGGTCGGTAGCAGCCGCGGCTGCTATAACAAAAGTCCACTCAAATGTACGGCCGTGTAGAGACAGAAGCAGAGTCTTCTCACTAAAGGTCTTAATCTCCGAGCCGTTCGCTGCTGTCACCCCGGGACCTCTGGAACCTGCCAGCCTGTCCGCATAGGAAGGTGTGATGAAACTCAACTGGGAGCCTGTGTCCACGAGGAACTGCCTCCCCGAGCGTGCGTCCAACAAGTAGAGCAGCTTGTTCTCTAGGTCATTGAAAGCAGCTCTCAGAGCGTCACTGACGGATGCAAATTGGGTAGGCAAGTTACCGTGAATTTTATTGGGGTTGCGTTCTGCACCTAAAGAGGACTTAGAAGCCTCCCCAGCGGAGCTCGTGTTTGCGCAACCACTTCGGCTGCCTGGGGAGTTTCTCCCAGATAACCCGGCTCCAGACACCTCCCCGTCTCAGCTGTTGAGGAGTAACATAGAATCAAGCACGCTGCCCGGCCCCGTGTACCACAGTTTTCCGCGCGTTTTTGTGCTTAAAGCTTTGAAAAACGCGGAGTTTGTTTTTATCAGACATGACGCGCATCGCACACCACTGCGACCACCTTATGATGGGCCGTTCAGAGTGTTGGAGACAGGGGACAATCATTTTTTGCTAGATTTGGGGGGTAGGAGGGAAAAGGTTGGCATAGACAGACTCAAACCCGCTTTTGTGGTGGCGGATGAGCAAGTGCTGTTGGCAAGGGCCCCTCGACGCGGCAGGCCACCACGGGGTGTTTCCCAGAGTAATATTTCCCCAGATCACCAGCAGAGACTGACAGAAAGTTTGCACCCTCAGACAGCAGCTCCCCAGCATGACGGCGCCGTGGAGGCGGTGAAACCTGGTTACAGCAGATACGGGAGAAGACTGAGGCCCAAGCAGCATGTGGATTGATGTACAATGATGTTATCACAGCATGCGAACTGTTATTCTGTTGTTCGATCTAAATGTTTGGGGGGGTGGCCACACATGTGACCTACTTTGTGACTTATTTAAGGCCTCACATTTGAGATAAGAACAAACACAGAATTTCCTTGGAGATAACAGGAAGCTGGAAGGTGTTAGCTTTGGTATGCAAGGCCTGAGACTGTGGGGGTGATATTAAGAGATTATAGAGGAGATGCATTGTTACTGGTGATTATAATGCAATGTGACTTGTGATGCAAAGTGACTTGTGAGCTGTGAGAGTCCCGAGTATTTAAGGGACGAGAGTTTCCTGTGACATTCTCTTTCTTCGTTGAGATGATGGTGAATGTGAATAAAGCTGCTTTAATGAGAGATCAGTCTCATCCTTTTCACATTCCCACAGTATCCTTGAAAAAAGGGGTTAGGATTAGATAAGTTCTGTACTTCATCCTATAAACTTTTTGAACGTCAGCGCCTTTCCAGAAACCCAAAGTGCTTTACAATGTAAAATCCATTATTCATTCACTCCACAGACAATGGTAGTGGTAAACTACTACTGTAGCCACAGGTGCCCTGGGGCAGATTGACGGAAACATGGCTGCCAGTCTGCGCCAACAGCCTCTCCAACCATTAGTGAACGTTTATACACATTCATACCCAGTGTCATGGACACTGGAGGCAAGGTGGGTAAAGTGTCTTGCCCAGGGACACAACGGCAGGATGGCTGGGGAGAGTGGGATTCTAACTACCAACGCTCTAGGTATTGTATGACCCGTTCTATCTCCTGAGCCACTGCCAGCAATTTTTTAGGGCCCAAGCCACTGACAACGTCAGTGGGCGAGAGCCCTATTGTATTTGTAAGAATTTTTTTTTCTTCTTCTCCATGTAAGATCTCATTTTTGGAGTAGTCAACGTACATGAAAACTCACCATTTTTTGCAGAGACCTCAAGACTGGCAAATAATTTAATATTTTGGAGGAAATATGAATGACCCCACAAAAATGGTTCTACAGTGCCACCTAACATGTGAAGTCAATGGGGAGTGGCACTCACTTACTTTCGCGTAGAAAGATGAAAATCGGGTGCGATATTTATCATGTCAAGACATGCAAAAAACTCCATAGAAGTGATGGTCTACACCAGGGGTCACCAGCCTTTTTGAAACCAAGAGCTACTTCATGGGTATCGAGTCATGTGAAGGGCACCAGCTTGACACACTCCTCTAAAATAACAAATTGTGTATATATATATATATATATATATATATATATATATATATATATATATATATATATATATATATATATATATATATATACTATATATATATACACACACACACACATAAATAAATAATTATCAATAACTTAAGAGTGGGTAACAGACAAGATCAATATTCAACACTTTATTTTTATTAATCTCAGCAATTGTTCAGATGATCACTTCTACATTTCATTAAAAAAATGTCCAGTTTTCACCAGTCCCTTTTAACCATAAAAAACTAAACCCTTTTAATTCATGAACTATGTTGAACCATGTTTGAAAAAGTTATGCAACATTTAAGAAAAATCAACTTTCATATTAAATAAATCTTATCACATTTTTAACTGAACAAATCTGCTGCAATTCTGCTCAAAATCTGTTACATTTAATAAACACACTTTTGTGTGTTCTTCTTCACTGGAATTATATCCATACAGTTCTTGCCAAGAATCATGCTGGAGTAATAACCAGCGCTGTCCTTTCATGAGAAGAAGCTAAACAAGCACTGAGAGTGCTAATATGCACGGTGGCGCAATGGTTAGCACTGCGGCAGCACAGTTTACCCTCTGCCGGGGGATCGCGGGGATCGTGGGTTCGATCCCTGCCCCCGGTCAACAGTGATCTGCGTGGAGTTTGCATGTTCTCCCCGTGTTTGCGTGGGTTTCCTCCCACATGCCAAAAACATGCAGGTTAGGGAGTTAAGGGGCGCTTGCGACCGGCAGCTGGTGGCTTGTCACCGGACTGCAGAACAAATCTACCTACGTATACAAAAAAAAAAGAGTGGGCAGCAGTTTCATGATGCATTGAAGTGCCGCTTCGCCATCGCCTCGCAAATGAAACACACGCAGCTTCCTTTCACGGTAGTAAAAAAGAACTCTTCCTCCCGCTCACTCTGAAAATGATAAATTTTCTGTCTTTTTTTTTGGGCTAGGAAACAGCACTGCATTCACCATCTTCACTGCCCGCTAGCTTACTCTCCAGCGCGAAGGTTTTGTCATGCGCACAATACTGACCTTTGAACTAGGTCAGAGTTCACCTTAACTTTACGTATAATAAACATATTTTCATTTTTTTTATTTTTAAGACATTGTCATTTTAAAATCTATATAAATGCAAGTGTGATTTTAAAAAATAGCGGCAGAAAAAATTACATCTTAGACGCAGCTCACTTGTGAGTTGTGCTATTTTTAGAACAGGCCTGCGGGCGACTCATGTGGTCCCTGCGGGCGACATGGTGCCCGCGGTCACCGCGTTGGTGACCCCTGGTCTACACCCAACAGGAAGTCTGCCATTTTGGCAGAAAGTGGCGGTGACCTGATTTCCACCTCGCGCATTTGATCAAACTCATCCTAGGGTTTTTGTCCAGTTGAGCTCATTTGTGGTAACAATCATCTATACTCATGTGCCATTAAAAGTTATTGAAAAATTTTCACGACGCTTGATGGTTTGGCCGTAGAGGCGTGGCAAAATTTGATGCCTCGCCATGATCATTCATGACCATTCTGATGGCAGTAATTCTGGTATGCATTGTCGGATTTCAACCAGATTCAATATTTTGGATATTGGTCCAATTCCAAACAGTTCTATGGAGCAATATTCATAGAAATCTACAGCGCCACCTATAGGAGGCAGAAAAAAATTGCATCAGAAAGTTTGCGTCATGTTGTTTTTTTAATACCTCGGGAATGGAATGTCAGATTGGCACCAAGATACCAAGATATACATCATACCCATATGATGTATATGGGTATGCCTCCGAACAATTATAGTTATGAATATTCATGAGTAGCAATAGCGCCCTCTGTTGGAGACATGAAGGTTACACCAAAGGTTTTCTTCAATATCTCTAAAATAAATAGTCTGATTGGTACCATATCTCGTACGTAGATTGTCCGAATGCTGCAAAAATTCATATATATGATACTTGTCTGACCCCGAACAGATTTATATAACTATAACAAACATAGCTATAGTGCCCCTAGGAAAAAAAAAAAAACAAAGCTTTATAACTCAGGCATACTTTTGTCCAAATTCAACCAAATTTTGTGTATTGCATTGGTAGCATACATTGAACTTTTGTATAATGATGACACATAGCTATAGCGCCCCCTAGCAGAAAAAACAAAGCCTTTTAACTCTGAAATAGTCCAAATTCAACCCAATTTTGTGTGGTGCATGGTTAACCAACACTGTGCGGAGAGTGTGAAATGAGGCGACAAGGTTACGAGCAAACCAAGTTTATTACACTCTCCCATCAGTCATACACAAAAAGCATAAACAGCTAAGCACAGCTTCTCCTTTTATATCCACAGCTCGTCTCACATCTCCACGACACTTCACATCACAAAGCATCACATTTCACATCACAATACATTCACCCATGACCCCCCACAGCTCCTTCTTCCTGCCAAGCTCCCCATGATCTCCTTGCTATTGTCCACCTCTCTTTATTCTCTGCATCCTGACTGGGACGCTGTCTGCCGACTCACCCAAGTTCCTACAACTGAACCTTTCTATAATGAACAATTACACATAGCTCTATCGCACACTAGCAGAAAAAACAAAGCTTAATAACTCTGGCATACTTTGTCTGAAGTCAACCAAATTTTGTGTGTTGAATAGGCAGCCATTGGTGAACATTTCTATAATATACAATGAGATGCAGCAGTAGTGCCCCCTACCACCAATGGACAGGAAGTTATCATAACTCACAAACACATCATCCAAATGGACCCAAACTTGATATATATGGTACTAGTACCACCCAGAACAGAGTTATATGACTATACCACATATAGCTATAGTGCCGCTTTGGTAAAAAAAAAAAAAAAAAAAAAAACATTTATAGCAATGGCATAGCTTGTCTAAATTCAAACAAATTTCCTGTAGAAATTTTCACCAGAAGTGGCCTTTAGGCTATGGATTAACATATTAGATTTTTGAGGTAATCCACGAGCCTATACAGTACATCTGCCAAGGTGCTATCTTGCAATGTACAGATGGACGGACTGATGATGGATGGCGCATTTTTAATTTTCTTCTTTTTTGAGAAGAAAGAGACCTTAGATGGAGAAGAAGAAAAAAAGTTCTAACAAATGACAGAGAGTGACCTTGACATAAGTCAAGGTGACTCTCTTCTGTAGTCCTATATGGGTCTGCAACAAGTACCTAACATGTAAGTACTGCCACAGCCACATGCCAAAGCTTCCCCAACGGCAATATGTTGGACAGCTGTAACCTGGACAAACTTTGTCAAATTTACCCCATAATTGCTGCGATGGATCTTAGGCCCGCCCCACACGCTTCTACATAAAAATAATTGAGACAGTTATAGCGCCACACACTGCTCACAAGAAAGTACTTCGCGAAACGGTTTTCTTTGTTATTAACACAGTGCTTGCCGCGACAATGTGAAATTTGCTGGGTCTGATGGGCAGTAGGGTCCACGGGCACACAGGGGGTGAGGGCCCACTTACAGCTGCTTGCAGCTTTAATTAGGGCCCAAGCCACTGACAACGTCAGAGGGCGAGAGTCCTGTTGTAATTAGGGCCCGAGCCACTGACAAAGTCAGTGGGTGAGAGCCCTATTGTAATTGTTAGAATTTTTTTTTTATTTTATTTTATTAGGGCCCAAGCCACTGACAAAGTCAGTGGGCAAGAGCCCTATTGTAATTGTTAGAATAATGAAAAGAATAATCAACAAGGCCTGTCCACTTTCCGGAGTGTCCAGCAATTGTTCATCCCACGCAGCGTCGTCCCAAACTCTCGGAACGGTCAGTCCTACAGTCCGCAGCCTGGCCATTCTTCCCTAGCGCTGCTCCTGATGTGAAAACCCGAGGCCATAAAACAGGTTGCAGCCCATGATGTTTGGGCTGCGGGCCGTCACGACGAACTCCACATCGGCCATCTCCACCAACTTGTACCGAGCCATCAGTCTGACGGTACCCACCATGGCCAACCATCCTCCTCTATAGCTGCAAAGCGGCGCTGAGTCACCTTCAATCCTGTAGTGGGGAAAACATTCTCTAACCGTAGCCCAGTTTGGCAGCGAACTCTCCACCCCGTGTCGATCAGCATCGGTACCGATACGCCATCCAGCTCTACCGTGCAATGTGTGCACCCACTTGTACTCGGGGACACAGCACGAATCACTGTAGGGGCGGGAGAAGTCGAGCTCTTGCGCGGGCTATCCTGTTCCGCTGACTGGCACACCCTTGCAAAATGATGCAGACGGCCACATTTGCCGCAACGTTTTCCTCTTGCTGCACACTGTCTGGCCTTGTAGCAATGTTTCGTGGACCTGCAGCCCATACACCTGGTCTTCCCCAGGGCAGACCTCATCCGTACAGCGTTGGCACTCTCGGCGTCATCCTCGACACTCCCTTCGCTGTCCGGGTCCACCATTAGTGTAGCAATGGAGGACCCAGCTCTCATGATAGCAGACGCTCATGTAACTCCCGAGTTAACTTATCCGCTGCCACCAGCAGAAGAGCCAACTCGACGGCCTTGGCCAGCATCAACTCACCCAGAAATGTGAGCAGCTTAGACCGGACTGCAGCACAGTTGGTATGTTGTCCACCACCTGGTCGCGAACCATTTCTTCCTCCAACAGTCCGAACGGACACTCAGTGGCTAGCTGCCTCAAGTCCGATACAAACCGCTGGATGGGTTCGCCAGCCTGTTGGCGGTGCTGTCGGAACTTAATCCTCCAGATGATGATGTTGTCCAGCACCCTGAACTGGCACGCCATCAGCTCGACCACTTCTTCATAACTGTCCACATCACCAAGTGTGCCCAAAATCCTCTAGCCCTCCATTCCCAGGTTGTGCATAAGCAACGCGCATGCCCTCAGTGTCTCCATCCTTCCCAGGTCCAACGCCACCATATACGTTTTAAAGGCTTCGTACCACGGAGGCCAAGGCACAGGCGGCTCACCTAGAAGCTCCAAAAATGGCTGAATTGGTGCTCCACACGCTTCCATGGTTTTTCTTCTCGTCGCCAAATGTTATGTCTGTAAATTGGAGTCAAGGATGAAACCAGCAGTGGAGATGAACAGACGTTTATTATACCACAGGGCGCAGTGCACCTGACTACACCTACACACAGGCAGAGGCAAAGGCAGAAGAGCCCCCCCACCACACCTGCAGCCCTTCTTATATGCACGGGGTTGGCGGAACCGGAACATGGAGCCACCACTCCGTGTCACACAAATAAGAGCTCCAATAATCATAATAATATATGAACAATAAATAACTATACTACATACTATATACTATAACTGTACTACTATATTAGCATTGATGCCCGTTGAATATGGCATGCAGTGTTTAGAGGTGGTGGGACTACAGTAGCAATAGCAAGTAAGTTTTGTCCACAAACATACAGACATACATCAGTGACACAATGCATCTGGCATGCATTAAGCATGATACAGAAAGAGCAATAGCAAGGTTATCATACAGAAACGTGCTGCACCAATGAACATTTTAGACATTTGCTGAGATGTTAAAGGGATCAGTGACTGAAAAAGGGTGTGTTTCAGTGACATGCGGTCAGGGGAGGCAGGGGAGACTCTGCCTCACCTGTTATCATGAAAAGTAAAAAATAATTATAAATGTATTATTATTTGTCCACTAATTTGTCTTGTAGGTCAAAACAATCAGTTTTCGGTGAAGCGATCAGTGAAACTTGTTACGTGCCCTCTTCAGGTATTGTAGCATCGCCATGCGAGAGATGAGAGGCCACGGTCAAGTGGCTTCTGAGTTAGTAGGGGGACAAAGTTTGCCACATACACACATACATACATACATACTGTACATACCCACACTACAGAATCCATTTTATATATATATAGATTATTTTTATTACTGTTAGGTAGATAAAAAATAATAAATTTTAGCTACTGACAAAATAAAGACATGAGATGATTAGATGCAGTTAGAAATAAGCTTTAGTATCTTTGCAAAGAGGTACACAATTTTTCATCATATTTTGTACAAAGGATTCACACAAAAGTCACAGCATGTTATAGTCTTCTGAAGTAGGAGTTTGACCATTCGCATCTGAGTTTCCTTTTTCTGCCCACTGTAGAAGAGCCTGTTCCTATTTGACCTGGGGCAGAGCCTGGGGTATGGTACAGACAGGCACGGTTCACTCCCATTCCTTATCACTCAGTTCTCCCAGTGGTCTTCAATGCACCCGCAGAGATTCACACAGTTTCGACTTACAACTTCATTTAACAGTAATGTTTAATTGAGAAAATGTTTTCAGTGAATATACATTTTTCTATCAATTACACATCTATACTATGCTGAATTGTGAATTTGTAATAAATTTTCCATTTGATGGTGTGCTAGCTAAAGCTGGATTTATGCACCCACATCACGCTGACACCATTACCGACGTATGTCGCCGACACAAACCCTATTGATAGTGGCTATGGACAACGTATAATGTACCATATGCAGTGCTCTTGTTATTAAAAGGTTCAAGATACTATAGCTGGCATATTCTGTTAAAAAAAAAAAAAACCTTTCATCAGTAGAAAAAGTAAAGGCAGCACAAATGACAACAAACTTGGGCAAGAAGCTGAATTAGGTTGTCAACTTTTGTGATATTGACCTGTAACATTTTCCATGTTTCTTCAGGTGAAAGAGACGAAGCGGTGGTCAAGGTTCAGAAGGAGCGTGGTGCTGGAGGCAGATGGTGGTTTGACCAACAAGGAGCCCAAGATGAGCTGCTGCTGACACTGCACAGTCCAGCAGATGCCATCATTGGCCACTACCGTCTGGCTGTTCTGACGATGTCAACAGACGGACACATTTTAGAGAAAGCAGACCAAATTAGATTTCACCTGCTCTTTAACCCATGGTGCAAAGGTAAGAGTCATCTTTTCACTCTCTTTGTTTCACACTTCTCTAACAGTTCAGACTGACTTCTTTATTCTTAACAACCCTTTTTGGATATTTGGACCTTTTAGTGTCCAAGTAAAGAAATGAGAAATCAACGCCAAGAGGTTTCAATGCATAATTTTGTGAGTGCAGTCATGATTAGGATATACAGCGTTAAAATGCCAGGTTTAATTATGTAAAAATGAGATCAAGATAAATAAATTAAGAACTATTTCCACCTTTAATATTAGCTATTGCTAAAATAATTCAATTGCATAAGTGTGCACACCCTCTTATAAACTCATCAACTCATAGTACTTAGATTTAGAACTGAAGTTGTCAGTTTTGATTGTTTGCAGCTTCTGTCTCTAGCAATGTTATGAGCATCCACATGAATATTGTATTTATTTTTCTCTCCAAGAGTTCAGACTTTTTTGTTTTTCCCTCATGGGTAACAGAGGATGTGGTGTATCTGGCTGATGAGAGTCTGCTTCAGGAGTATGTAATGAATGAAAATGGAGTCATTTATATGGGGACTTGGGATTACATCAATAGTATTCCCTGGAATTATGGACAGGTAACTTACACACACACAAACTAAAAAGAGCCTGTTTACAAATACTTACAGTTTCACACACTCCAGCACCACAGCATTGTGAGAATAAAAGGTGCAGTCTCAAGAGAAATTTACAGATTTGGGCTGGATCTCGCATTGTGTGAGAAGGTTCTAAATATGCATGACTACTATGTGTGTATTTGACTATATATATGACATGCATGACTATGTGTCTAGTGGGCGGTTTGTGCCAACTGTCCAATTGTGGCAGCAAAGACTTCTGCGGCTTTGGCTGCCTCACGAGGTGTTTGTGTGGATGAAACTTGTGTCTGAGAGGTGTCAGAATGTACCAAACCATATAAACAAGGGCTTGTTCCTTCACAGCCCACTGAGAGGGTGAGACAAGGACAGACAAGTAAAATGGACTGGCACACAGCAGGTGGTCATGTGCACATAGCCACCAGTGGAAATCCAGAATAAATAACATTTTGTTTTTGAGGAGAAATGTTAAAGAAGTTTCTAATAAACAAGAAACCTTTCTTTTCTATCTTCCGTTTTAATATTTTCCTTCTCATGGTTCCTCTCTCTCAGTTTGAGGACTATGTGATGGACATCTGTTTTCAAGTCCTGGACAACTCCAGTGCGGCCCTTCAAAACTCACAGATGGACCTGGAGCGCCGATCAGACCCCACCTATGTCAGCAGGATCATCACTGCAATGGTAAGCAAATCCACACATGAGCCATCCAACATATAGCCCATTAAAGCTGTAGGAAACATCTTGAGTCTTACAGATGTCGCATTCCCACACATTCCTTCCTCTCTCTGTTCCATCGGGCAAGGACCCCAAGAGGTTCCAGGAACAGAGATAGGGAGGAATGTGTGTGTGTGTGGGGGGGGGGGGGGGGGGGGCATTCCATCTTTGTGAATGCTACATATCCTGAAGATAAAAACACAGTCAAAGCCAGATGTTCAGTAAGTTGTTCAATAATTGCCATTAAACACGTCTGTGACAGCTTTTGCCCTAGGTCCATTACTTTTCCATTGACTCCTTTGCATTTGTTGTGTTATTTGTCTGTTTTTGTTTTGTGTGTTTTTCATTACCTCCACCAAGGAGGTTACGTAATCGGGGTGGTTTGTCTGTCGGTCCATTTGTTTGACTGTTAGCAGGATTACGCAAAAAAACTACTGGATGGATTTTGATGAAATTTTCACCAGAGGTAGCTCTTGGGCCAAAGATGAACCCATTAAATTTTGGCGATGATCTGAAAGTGCATACCTCCACCAAAGACCTTGTTTGTATTTGTGCAGCAGGATTACACAAAGGCTACTGCATGGATTTGGATGAAATTCTCACCAGAGGTGGTCCTTGGGCTAGAGAGGAACCCATAACATTTAGGTGATGATCCCCGAATGCATACCTCCACCAAGGCTCTTATCTTCTTACAGTGTTAGTAAAAATACTCCAAAACTACTTGATGGATTTGGATGAAATTTTTTACCAGAGGTGGTCCGTAGGCTAGAGCGGAACCCATAACATTTTAGTGATGAGCCGAGAATGCATACCTCCACCAAGGCTTTTATTTTCTCACACTGTGCTAGCAAGAATCCTCCAAAACAAATCCATTACATTTTGGAGGCGATCCATGAGGGACGGAAGGAGCCTTGGCGGAAGTATGCACTCCCTGAGTGCTTTTCTAGTTTTGATTTTGTTATTAAATACTTAATTAAATAGTTAGTCATAGCTGATTGTGTTTGTGAATTTTGTGGTTAAAGGCAAGAAGTCGAAATTAATTCACAGATTCATAAGTTTATGATGAAGTTGTGGAGAAAGGAAGCAGGTGAGGCAACGAGCTGGACGACCCAAAAACTTTACTCCATCTCCAACATGCAGTACAGTAAAAGAGCCCCCCAGGTCTCTGTGCATTCCTCTTTTATATCTTTAATACCATGCATTGAGACCCTGAACTTCCGACCATAATACATTGTTGTTTAGAACAAAACCTGTGTGGCACATTAACATGACATAACACCAGCGCCGCTCTCACACCCTTCTTCTTCCAGCGGCTCCGGCAGTTACTCCTCTCCCCAGGGGGCGCATAGTCCTTACTGTCCCGTATGATACCCTCCGGTGATGCTTGTCCATTGTTCCCCCCTTCCCCAGCCGCCTTCTCTGGGTGGAGAACTCCCACACCATGCCCCCACAGTGGAATTGTTAAGTAAGGGTTAACATTAACTCAAAAAACAGAATGCCTAGAGCTAACCTACAAATTACAGTACCACTATATTATTAATGATTACTTCTTTAAAAACATTAAAAACATAACTAAGCTTGTGTCTGTGATTTACTAGGGATTTTCTCTTTGAAAGAAACATATTTTGACAAATCATGGATTCTCAGCTATTTAAAGGTCTGATGACACGTTTTTGACTTCATCTAATTTTTCAACACATAATACAATATGACGAAATAGGTTGGTCTGTGCAGTTCTAAGTCAAACAGGCTTTTTTTCACTTGAATATCCGATGTTTTCATGAGCGCCACATCACCAATTGCATCAGTGGCTGGAAAAACCCCTGGCCATGTTGTAACGTCATTGACAGAACACAGCGCTTGGCTGCCCATTGTACACACAGGATGGAAGCGGTAGAAAACATCGAGGATGGTTCCAGCCCATGGAGTCTGGAATTGGTTTGTGTTGTCCAGTCTTCAGACAATTATAGTTCTGAAGAATGAGATGACAATGAAGAATCTGGGGGCATCAGACCATATAGGTTTGAGCCGTGCCAAGTGGGCATTGTGCCAAGTGAGTCAGACTCAGAGAGTGACAGTGGAGAGGCGCACATGCCTGCTGCAGCAGCAGCAACAAACACACGGCAGGGGAACACCGAGTGTTATGCTTTTGTTACAGATACTGCAACAAATTATTTGTTCATAAATATAATTTATTTAAACCCGACTTTTCAGTAAAATCCTAGCAGTGTATTCTCTGTGGCTCAGGCATCGGGATTATTATGTATTATCTTTATGTATTTATGTATTATGTATTATCTGGTAAATCCATTCATCATGACCCTCCGTGCGCTCTTACGCAGGGCACGGAGAGGGAGGATGAAATAACAAGGATTTACGTGCAGGGTTCACCACAGCACATTTAATACAGAAAGACAGACAATTCCCAAAAAGATGTAAGACATACAAAAAACACAAACGCACTTACTGATGGCGTTTGAGGGCCGGCATTTCCCAGAGAATGAATGAGAGGAGATGTGTTAGCCACAGGTGCGCCCCAAAGCCAACATCACTTCAAGGACGCATGAGAACCACGGCGAACATGGTGTGACTAATGCATCGTGAGAATGCTGAAAATACTGGCAGACTAACAGCACAGATGACAATACTATGGACCAGCAGTGCGTGACTGGCAAACGGACGCTAAGTACACGCAGTGCTGGTGATGATGTGATGAGAAGCACCTGGGCGAAGACCGGGAAAGATGATTAGCGGGATTTTTAATCAGCTGGTGATAATGATAGGGGGGACGTGGCCAGACCGGTGAGCATCAGCATGCGATCACAGAAAGTAGGTCAAAGCTGCGCGTAAATCCATTAATCCTTCCCCTCCTCATGCGCTCGTGCAGGAGGAGCACACAAGGAGGCTTATGACAGTTGGAGCTGAAGCGTGTGATGTGGTCTTTCACGGCCTGCTGTTTATCTAAGCCTGCAACACAACGCGAAGGCATAGCCATAAAATTAAAACAAGAAACCAGAGAAACTGTGAGCTACAAAGCTGCTGTCATTACAGTCAACAACACCGTAGTCCGTTCTGTCGGTTACGTAATGGTGGTGCTGCGGCGGCATGAAATAAAGCGGCGTTGTTGGAGGTTTTATGTAGAGTTTTATTATATCATACCACCGTCACGAGCTCCTCTCCCGGCGCCGTGCGTGCGCGCCGGGAGCGAGCCCACGGCTCTCAGAGAAGGGACACACAGTCTGTGTCCTGCAGCAGGGTTGAAGTCAGATGAGTGAGAGAGCATGGATTTCAGTCAGCTTAAATACCAGTTACAAACAATGCATGAAAGGCATTCACAGCAGGGAGTATGGCATTTGCATTTGAGAGGCATACATCACAATAGGCAGATTTGCTAGACTGTGCTCTAGGTGCAGAACAAAGGGGTTAACAGGCACATCTACATATTGATCTGAGTCTCTAGGTCACCGTAAGGACAGGACGCATGAACACAATACATGAAAGGTGACATTATCACAGTAGTGTAGCGGAAAAAACCAGGAGTAGCGAGTTGTCTGTCCTTAGTCTGTTTGTGGGGGTTTTCCCAAACCACCACAGCTCCCCCCCAGAGGGCTCGGCAGGTGGTCGAGACCTCGATAGTGCAGCTTGGGCAGCGAGCAGGGAAAAGCTCTGTGCAGGAGGGGGTGGAGGGGGGTGGGGGTAATAAAAGCCGGCCGGAGATGATGAAAATGTCCAGGCCGTGCAAAAATTGCTTGTGGGTCCGCGATGTCGAAGGGCTGGTCCCGTTGAACGTGCAGAGGTCCACAAGAAGAAAAATTAGTCACTGGCTCCTCTCGCGATTAAGTCCTGCAAGGATTAATAGCGGCCATGAAGAAAAGACGAGGCTGCGTGGCGGCTGTGATGAGGGCAGAGGGACTGGCGTGTTGACTTTAGGTTCAGGCGTAACCCTAAAGCCTCGGGAACCGCAGACAGCTGAATTCCCCTTGTGTGCCGTGGCTAAGACCATAAAATCCAGTGAGCAAGCTGCGTGCCTCAGGTGAATGAGCAAGCCTGAAGGGCCAGTGCGCAGCGGAAGGAAGGCGGTCAGAAAAGCCGTATTTGTCCCGTGCGTGGTGTGCGCCGTCCTCGTAACTCCCCGGTGCGTGTGCCGGGTTCCCGTGCGTGGGTGGGCCGCTGGAGAGGAGAACCAGGGTCAGGGAGCTTGCTGGAGATCATCCCTGTTGTCTGTTGCGTCGTTCGGTCGTGGTGCGTTGGAGCGGTGTGAGGAAAGTAGACGCTCTTCTCCCTCGCTCGGTCATGGTGCGTTCAGGTCCACGTGTGCTCCGTCGGCCATGGGAGTCGCCGTCGCGGAGAAAGGACGAGGTACATGCGCTCTCGAGTGGAGGAGCTGTGAGCGCTGCCGGTCCAGCGTGGATGTGCCGATCTAGGCGTGCAGATCTCACCATGAAACGTTGCTCAGCTTTCCCGGTCGTGGGTGTTCTCCGTGGAGTTTCGCCTGGAAACTCCGCGTTGCGGTCTCCCTGGAGCAGAAGGGAGGGCAGATCAGTCAGGCTGCCGCGTTCGCTTGTCGTCGGAGAATCACCGCCGGGTGTTGCGTTCGCTGGCAGCGTGTTCGTTTCAGCGTCGGGTCACCAGTGCGGCGGCATGAAATAAAGCGGCGTTGTTGGAGGTTTTATGTAGAGTTTTATTATATCATACCACCGTCACGAGCTCCTCTCCCGGCGCCGTGCGTGCACGCCGGGAGCGAGCCCACGGCTCTCAGAGAAGGGACACACAGTCTGTGTCCTGCAGCAGGGTTGAAGTCAGATGAGTGAGAGAGCATGGATTTCAGTCAGCTTAAATACCAGTTACAAACAATGCATGAAAGGCATTCACAGCAGGGAGTATGGCATTTGCATTTGAGAGGCATACATCACAATAGGCAGATTTGCTAGACTGTGCTCTAGGTGCAGAACAAAGGGGTTAACAGGCACATCTACATATTGATCTGAGTCTCTAGGTCACCGTAAGGACAGGACGCATGAACACAATACATGAAAGGTGACATTATCACAGTAGTGTAGCGGAAAAAACCAGGAGTAGCGAGTTGTCTGTCCTTAGTCTGTTTGTGGGGGTTTTCCCAAACCACCACAGCTCCCCCCCAGAGGGCTCGGCAGGTGGTCGAGACCTCGATAGTGCAGCTTGGGCAGCGAGCAGGGAAAAGCTCTGTGCAGGAGGGGGTGGAGGGGGGTGGGGGTGGGGGTAATAAAAGCCGGCCGGAGACGATGAAAATGTCCAGGCCACGCAAAAATTGCTTGTGGGTCCGCGATGTCGAAGGGCTGGTCCCGCTGAACGTGCAGAGGTCCACAAGAAGAAAAATTAGTCACTGGCTCCTCTCGCGATTAAGTCCTGCAAGGATTAATAGCGGCCATGAAGAAAAGACGAGGCTGCGTGGCGGCTGTGATGAGGGCAGAGGGACTGGCGTGTTGACTTTAGGTTCAGGCGTAACCCTAAAGCCTCGGGAACCGCAGACAGCTGAATTCCCCTTGTGTGCCGTGGCTAAGACCATAAAATCCAGTGAGCAAGCTGCGTGCCTCAGGTGAACGAGCAAGCCTGAAGGGCCAGTGCGCAGCGGAAGGAAGGCGGTCAGAAAAGCCGTATTTGTCCCGTGCGTGGTGTGCGCCGTCCTCGTAACTCCCCGGTGCGTGTGCCGGGGTCCCGTGCGTGGGTGGGCCGCTGGAGAGAAGAACCAGGGTCAGGGAGCTTGCTGGAGATCATCCCTGTTGTCTGTTGCGTCGTTCGGTCGTGGTGCGTTGGAGCGGTGTGAGGAAAGTAGACGCTCTTCTCCCTCGCTCGGTCATGGTGCGTTCAGGTCCACGTGTGCTCCGTCGGCCATGGGAGTCGCCGTCGCGGAGAAAGGACGAGGTACATGCGCTCTCGAGTGGAGGAGCTGTGAGCGCTGCCGGTCCAGCGTGGATGTGCCGATCTAGGCGTGCAGATCTCACCATGAAACGTTGCTCAGCTTTCCCGGTCGTGGGTGTTCTCCGTGGAGTTTCGCCTGGAAACTCCGCGTTGCGGTCTCCCTGGAGCAGAAGGGAGGGCAGATCAGTCAGGCTGCCGCGTTCGCTTGTCGTCGGAGAATCACCGCCGGGTGTTGCGTTCGCTGGCAGCGTGTTCGTTTCAGCGTCGGGTCACCAGTGCGGCGGCATGAAATAAAGCGGCGTTGTTGGAGGTTTTATGTAGAGTTTTATTATATCATACCACCGTCACGAGCTCCTCTCCCGGCGCCGTGCGTGCACGCCGGGAGCGAGCCCACGGCTCTCAGAGAAGGGACACACAGTCTGTGTCCTGCAGCAGGGTTGAAGTCAGATGAGTGAGAGAGCATGGATTTCAGTCAGCTTAAATACCAGTTACAAACAATGCATGAAAGGCATTCACAGCAGGGAGTATGGCATTTGCATTTGAGAGGCATACATCACAATAGGCAGATTTGCTAGACTGTGCTCTAGGTGCAGAACAAAGGGGTTAACAGGCACATCTACGTACATATTGATCTGAGTCTCTAGGTCACCGTAAGGACAGGACGCATGAACACAATACATGAAAGGTGACATTATCACAGTAGTGTAGCGGAAAAAACCAGGAGTAGCGAGTTGTCTGTCCTTAGTCTGTTTGTGGGGGTTTTCCCAAACCGCCACAGTGCCGCCCTTCATTTGGTGGGCGGCACCACAGTCCACTCAGCAGCTGCAGTTTTTTGATGATAACTAGTTTGTGCAGGCGCGGTTGTAAATATTATATTGATCATCGACAATGACTTTTGGGTTTACACAACATGCTAAAAAATGTCAAAATTGTGTCATCAGGCCTTTAAAATCTGTGCTCCACATGATATTCCTGTCTCTCCAGGTGAACTCCAACGATGACAGGGGTGTGCTGACCGGGCGCTGGGTTGAGCCCTACTCTAGTGGAGTTGCACCTTATAGATGGAATGGCAGTGTGCCGATCCTTCGTCAGTGGAGCAAAACCAAAGCTAAAGCGGTCAAATATGGGCAGTGCTGGGTGTTTGCTGGTGTTGCATGCACAGGTGGCACTTCCACAGATTTCACTTCTGCACAACTCTGTAATGTTGACACTGTTCTTTATGTGAATGAAAGAATGACCTGTCCCTAACTTTTCGCAGTGCTGCGTTGTCTAGGAATCCCAACACGCCTCATCACCAACTTCAATTCAGCCCATGATGTTGATGGGAACCTGTCTGTAGACGTCCTGTACGATGACAACCTGGAGATATTTGAGAGCAGAAACAAAAGTGACAGCAGCTGGTAGGATCACACTTAGACAGATTTCAGAGGTTAACAGAAGACACTATGGACATGTTCGTGAGTGACGTCAGGGTTTGCGAGAGACTGGCTAGTCTGAATTGTCTCTAGAGCAGTGTTTTTCAGCCAGGGTTCCTAGGAACCTACAGGTTTGGTTGAATTGAATAGTTCCATAAAAAAATGTTCAGGATTCCGTGGGAAATTGCGTAATTTCACTTCTTAATTGGTCAAAAACAATTGCAAATAATTTGCTGTTGTGCATGGGTTCTGTAGTGGCTCTTCCATGTCAGTAAGTGGCAGTATGAATGCAGTATGGTTATCATCTTCTACTTCATGTGTTTTATGGAGGTTAACAACCTTGTTAAGCCATGCTAGGTCACGGTGACTAAATGAAAAACAGTGATGGATAATATTTGAAGAAGAAAGATTCAGGCTCTGACCTGGGCCGTGGACAAAATTCTAACCCAGGAGAAGGTCCAAGCAGTTGTCAAAGAAATCTAAGATAATAAAGACAGGGCAGTACAGCAAAAGTTACCTTTCCTCTGGATTTACAGGTGCATCTCAGTAAATTAGAATATCATTGAAAAATTAATGTATTTCAGCAATTCAATTCAAAAAGTAAAACTCATATATAGATTCATTACACACAGAGTGATATATTTCAAGCCTTTGTTTCTTTTAATTTTGATGATTATGGCTTATAGCAGCTCACCTGCATTGTTGGATCTGGTGTCCCTCATCTTCCTCTTGACAAAACCCCATAGAGAATCTATGGGGTTTAGGTCTGGTGAGTTTGCTGGCCAGTCAAGCACAGTGATACTATGGTCATTAAACCAGGTTTTGGTACTTTTGGCACTGTAGGCAGGTGCCAAATCCTCCTGGAAAATGAAATCAGCATCTCCTTAAAGCTTGTCAGCACAGGGAAACATGAAGTGCTCTAAAATTTCCTGGTAGACGGCTACACTGACTTTGGACTTGATAAAACAGAGTGGACTAACACCAGCAGGTGATGTGGCTCCCAAAATCAGGTGCTAAGTCCTGCCATTTGAAAATCAAGGTCCCAGTGACTGGAGGAAGGCTGGAGGGTCACACTGCCATGGACTGGCAATCTGTCCAGGGTGTACCCTGCCTGTCGACCAAAGACTCCAGCCCCTGCCACCACCACCCCCACCCCCGTGCGCACGACCCGAAAAGGATTAAGCATAGAAGATGAATGAATGAATGTTATAATGGCAATAACCCTGAGAAGCAGCACCAAAGGTTGCATTGACCAAGCAGCAGTCAGCAACAGTCATATAAACAGGAAGTAAACAAGCTGTCATTATCATGGTGACCTCTTCTAGAAATAAGAGCTTGTTTGAGGACAAGTGTTCCTTACAAAACTACTTTTTTTTTCTTTTATTTAAAGATGCACTGCAGTGGCTATAAATCCCCTATAAAAACAAATCTACATTAAAATTGTATCTTATGCACTTTTTTCTACAAAAAACTTTCATTGTTTGACAGTTTCATATCAAAATCTTTTTACTTTTCCTCCTCCTTTAAACACCAGGATCAGTGACTACTCCCACCCAGATCCCACAAGGCTAATAGTGGCTACCCCTACATTAAATAGAATAAATCCAGTGATAAAAAGACTTACCGATTGAAGGACATGTCAAGTTGTATGTATGATGGCCCAAGATAATAACTGAAACTGCATTGTTCCTTGAAAGCAATTTAATGGTAAAACCCATCTTAATTTGGGTCAAGTTTTCAAAGCACTTGTCCAGAAATGCTAACTGGCCCTGGAGGCTAACTTCAGTTAGGCCAGAGAGACCTGATTGGCTCAACACTACAGACCTGCTATAGTTACGCCACCAAAAACGCCACACCTAAACTCGCCTTTTTTTCAGGGGGCGGGGCTTAGCTGAAACTTTAAAGCAAAAGAAACAGAGACATGAGACATTTGAGTGATTTCACTCTTGATATGTCTTGTAAGTCATAAAAAACATGTTACAGACATGTTAGTTAAAAAAAAACTCGATTTTTGGCAGGGTGTCAGTTTAAATCACATTTGGCAAAAATGCCAAGGAAAGCTGGCAGAACAAGCACAGTTGTCAGATACTCCAGCAGCAGGGGCAGCCTTCAACTTTTGAAAAAGCATGACACAAAAAATATAGTGCCTTTACTGTGCCAAATGTGTCCTTGTCTAAAGCCTCATTTCCACTGACCATGATTGCACTCCGTTGCAGCTGCGGTGTGGTCTCACCTTGTGACAATCCCCACCAGCAGTGTTTCTGTTTCAAAGCAGCCAAACAAGGTGCTCATGACAAGATCACACGGATAGATAGATGGATAGATGAATGGATGGATGTACGTTATTGATCCCAAACTTGGAAATTACAGTGTAACAACTTATGTAAATAAAACGCGAGAGACTGAATTGTTATCACGTGATTGTGAGATTCTGTGATAACAACCAGGAAGCAAGACACATCCATTCATCTAGAGTCAGGTGTGTTTTAATAATAGGTCAGTAGCCTTTCAGTTTTACTTCTGTAAAGTTTTTGTATGTTATGTCACAGTTTTTATGTTCTTGGACACAGTGTTGGAGGTAGACCTCAGAAAATAATGGGCAATAATTAAAACTGAGTCCTTAAATATTTTTTTAAATGAACAAACAGAATACAGTAGATTTTTGATTTTAGACAGTACATTTCCTTGTGTGCCAGATGCAGCATCCATTCAAAAGTAGACTTGTTGGGTGTTTTTATTTCTGTTGCGGTGACATAACACCATATGAGGTGGAAAGCAGAGCATTGACTAGAATGGGAAATACTTGCTGTGGTTATCGCATTGCAGGCATAACAGAACGCAACTGCAGTCAGTGGAAAATAAGGCTAAAACAGCACAGTTTACACAGATTCTCTGAGTGTTCAGTGGACAGAGATGCCTGACAGAAATGAGTCAAGACAATTAATAGGAAGGATTTGTTCTCAGTAATAACAGCAAAATGATTAGCATGAACGCTACCTGGCGTTACAATGTAATCACTGCTCAGTGAGCTAACATTAATGTGACATAGTCGGGGGGGTGGGGTTGCACATAATAATTCTTAGTTATTATGGAATTTAACATTAAATGCTAAAGCTAGGCCAACTTGACCACAAAGTCAACATCAAGGAACCACAACAAAACAATGGTAGCAGCCATATGTTTTGTAATATTGAACAGAACTGTCAACACAGTCAATGACTTCTGCATCTCATTTTAAAATAAAACAACAACAAAAGGATAATATTACTTATTTACCAGTGTGGATGGAATAGATACTGCATTATATTTGTAATAATACACTGTGTGTCATCTATGAATAGCACATTCAGTTGCGGGGTTTAAGTTCACTAAATTCAATTTCTGTGACATTAAAAAGCAATTTAAGTGACATGAGACAGTTTACATTAATGCAGTAATGAAAAGTAGTTTAGTACTCTTGTCTGAATAGCTGTCACTGCCTAATGCCATCAATCCAAATTCTCATCCTGCTGTCCGAAAACAGCTGCAAACCCTAACCATCTGCTACTGGTCACTGCAGTAATGGTGGAAAATGGTAAAGATCAGGCAGTTGTCCATTTCAGATCTTCATTTCACACTTTAATTGTCTCTGTATACCTTACCCTTGCAATTTTGTCCAAGTTTTTGAGTTGTTCCAGGAACAGAAGGTTCTCCATTGGGTTTTGCTTGTTTTTGCCAGCCAATCTACTGCACATACACATGGCAATATATGATGTAATATATAATGTGTTTTCTTTCTCTCTTAATGATTTTAGGAACTTTCACTGTTGGGTCGAGTCCTGGATGAGAAGAGATGATTTACCTGAAGGAAATGACGGCTGGCAGGTTTTGGACCCAACCCCTCAAGAGCTTAGTGACGGTACATTTCTAATTTGTAACTTTTATTTCACCTTTCAGTAAACCAATGATACAGGAAGATTTAAGATCAATAATTACTTGATCTTCAGGGAAGTTCTGCTGTGGTCCATGCCCAGTGAAGGCGATAAAGGAAGGAAATCTGGAAGTAAAGTATGATGGCCCATTCATATTTGCTGAGGTGAACGCTGACATCACTCACTGGATGATCCACCAAAATGGCCAACGGCAAAAGGTGTCAGTTTCTATTTTCTTTTTCCTTAATATGGTATTTGTCCAAAATTTTTAAAAAAGCAGTTCCGTTTCTGAATTTTTGTGTAGAGAATTTTGGAAAAATAGGAAAATAATAAAAGCAACAATATTTACCTTAATTTATATTTTCTTTTATTTTATATTTTAAAAAGTATCAAGAGTTTACGAAGTACATACTTTGCACACAGAAGTTGAGCATTCAAGCAGACAGATACTATAGACTAAACCAAAGCTGTGGACAACCAAACAGCAAATTACCAAACAAAAGAAAATAACACAATTGTAACTGTAATAGCCATTCCTGGGAAGAATTAAAACAATAAGTTTTATGCACTAATTTGTGCATTTCTTGTTTATTCGTGTGGCTAGGAAACACACAAGCAATACAGAATGAAACTAGAAAAGCACTTGGAGAGCGCAGACCTCCGCCAAGTACCTCAGTTCCCCCTAATATTGGGATTTTCCCCAAATATAATAGTCCTACATTTATTTTATCTATATTTTCAGATTTTTTGACCATCAAAACATACCTTTAGCAATTGGATTCACATTGATATCTTTATTAGTTCAGTAGTTATTGACAAAAATCATTTTTTCTGTAATGGCGGTTTTCTTCTGGATATAGCTCCATAGCTTTTGAAGATACAACAAATCCATTGGCACACTACTGATTCCTCAGTGTCTTGGCTATATTTTGGTGTTTGTTGTATGTTTATATCTTAATTTGTTACCTTACAGTGATGAAAATTCCAAAGATCCCCTATTATTTCCTGTTCTGGATCACAGTATCCGATTTTTTGCAGGATCGGGATCAGTCTTTGATATTTCGTAGAACCTATTGGGATCTTATCCTGTATTTTTTTGGCAAGCATCCTGACCATTTATTGTGGAGTTATATACACATATGCTAAAAATGGCCCTATCTCGCAATGATAAAGAATCCTTTAAAAAATTCCTGGATCAAGACGGTGATCCAGATCACTCCCAAAATCTAGTCATTTCTTCCTTGTCCCATTTCAGACTTGTCCTGAAAATTTCGTCAAAATCCGTCCATAACTTTTTGAGTTATGTTGGTAACAGACAGACAGACAAACAAACCCCTGTGGAGAGTGTGGGAAATGATAAGGCCAGTTTACGAACAGATGAAGTTTATTAACACTCTCTCATCATTCATACACAGAAAAGCATGAAAGCATTCAGGCACGGTTCTCCTTTATATCCCCACCGCTCATCTCACATCTGCGTGACATTCCACATCACACTGCATGACATACAACATCACAATACATTCACCCTTAAACCCCCCGTCCACTGTTTACCCTCTGCTTCCTGACTGAGACGCTGTCTGACTCACTCAAGTCTCTACAAGTCTACAATATGCATTTTGTGTCTGCTACACCCCGGTAAAAACATAACCTCCTTGGCGGAGGTAATAAACCCACAAGTGGCTATCATTTGGTTCCAAGTAGTTGTAAAGTTGTAAACTTAAAGGTTTTTAACTGTTTATCAACAGCATTTAAAACTTAAGGTGTGCTACACATTCGAAGTAAAAAAAATCCACAAGAGAAGCATGTTGTACTTCAGCTGTTGTTCAGAAGAATAAAACCTCCCTGGAAAGATTCAAACCCGGCTGCTCCAGCAAACCAAATGAACCACTAGAAGACCCAGAGAGGGGCCATTTGGCCTTTTTGGCTAGAAAACCCATAGGGGGACCATCAAGTGGCCACAAGAGGGCTAATGTCTGGGTCTTCTAGTGTTAATCAACTGCAGCACAAGACTGCTTCAGGTCACAATCTTACTTTTTCAAAACAAAATGTTCTACTGATAAGACACTAAGGCCAGTAGACAGTCATAACACTGACTTTTGTCATATAAACAGAACAGCATGAAAGTTATTGTGATTCTAAAGAATACTGATGTGAGTCTGAAGTTTCATTAAGTTTGGATCACTACATCAGAAGATATCAGAAAATCCAGGTCAAAAGAAACCTGTGCAAACTGGCCTCTAAAAATGAAAAATGGACTGACATTATTTAAAAAACTTTAACTTTTCATTATCAATGCCTGTAGATTTTTTTTTTCATGCTTAATTCAAGCAGTTTGGTAGAATGACCTTTAAGGGGTTAATTTTAACTTCACTTGCACATTTTCGAAAATATGGAGCAGAAAAATTCATTTTTAGAGCATAAGTCCATGGGAGAAAGGTTGCAGAAGATTTCAGAGATTAGAATGATGAAAGAATTTTGAGTATAGGCCCAGCCATTCTTGAGATATTTGTAAAAAACGTAAAACTTATTATGATAGCACCACCTATGGACACAGTACAGAACAAAAATAGTAGGTTTCCCACATCTGCTCTGCTAGGGAACCCTAGATCTTAATTATTGTACGGAACTGTAAGGACAAGGTGATGGAGTATGGCTAAACACCATTTATCTTCTTCAGTGTGCATTTGCCATTAGTTTGATTCAATTACTTAAGAACCATTTTTAGTAAGATTTATTGGATTGGATTACACTGAAAACTTTGCACATTCAAAACACCTTGTAAGCATAGCATCCTTTCAAAACTTTAGAAACACAGTAACACAATCCCTACAACAAATAGTGTTCTTGTCCAAGCACAAATTTTAAAGACAAAAAGAATATTTGATATGATTGTCCTTTCACCCCATTCCTTCCCTAATACTGCTGTCAAAAAACTGAGGTACTGTAAAGGATTCTATTAATAATGTGAGTAAACCAGGGCTTCGATTTGTGTTTATTTAGTAGTAGTAGATTAGTTTATTTGACAGGGACAGTGCAATAAACATAGACAATTAATCAAAGACAATCAATCTGATGTGTTGCACATAGAGTGTATAGCTATTAGCTAATTTGCAACTCTTGTCCCTGGATGGGCTTTAGAAAAAAGAATCAAGATGGGAAAAAAAAAAATAAAAATAAAAAATATACACAATAACCACATACATCAATGCAGAAAAATTATAAATACACAATTATAAATATTATAAATATTATAAATACACAAATATAACAGCCTGACTCACACTTAACATAAATATTATAAATATTATAAATACACAAATATAACAGCCTGACTCACATTTAACACATATAACATAACTCACATTTGCCTATTTCAGGCCTTCCTCCCTCCGTCACTCACTATAAACAAACACATTTATTCCTTCCCTTCATTCACTCTCACTTTGCAGACAATTAATTCATACATGAGTACATTCTTGTTTATTTTTCAGCCAGTTTTTAACATTTTTTTTGCACATTTGCACATTTGCACATTTGCACATTTGCACATTAAGTCATATGTTCTCACCAGTTGAAGATAAATGAAGATATAATCATCCCTTTGGAAGTTCATGCTCTGGATATCCAGCATATTACCAGAGAAATATAGGCCTGGTAGATATACAGCATATGGCAGATTTACTGCATAATTTTAGCCTTTTAGGAATGCCTGCATGCCATAAATTGACAGGAAAATAACCACTAGCAACAAAGGGGTAGCGGGGTGTGACTGTCTGGTAAAGGTGTGAATAGCTTTGGAATGCAAATGTAGTTCATCTGCTTTAATGCTTTGGTTAATATTACAGATGACAGTGGACCACAGAAGCGTGGGCAAGAACATCAGCACCAAAAGTGCTTACGGAAACTACAGAGAAGACGTCACTCTGCAGTACAAATATCCAGAAGGTTAATTATTCATATGGCCTGACTAATAATGAAAGCATGCAATTCAGTAGAGCACATTCACAGCTTTCAATGAGCTTTCAACTCTTTAGTCATCTTATTTGTATTAAGATTTGTTCATTATGATTGTTTTAGAATTTTTGACTGGTCAGGTCATGGGTATGGTTTTGAGCTCATTTCACTTAAGCTAAAAGTAAAGCTAAAAGAAGCTAATGTGATGGTGTCCATTGTCTGTCCGTCCATCTGCATTTCATGGGACTCACTAGTCTTCCTGGGCAATTGCCCTGATAGTCACTAAATTCACTCACAATGATCCTCAGGTGGGTCTGCATCCAGGTTGTGCTCAAGGTCAAGGTCAAGGTCAGGAGATCTGCGCATTCTTGGGGTGATTTCATTAGGCCAGAATGAGCTACTCCATCATTGATGATCTGGTTATAGCTGTCTCTTTTAAAAGACTAAAACAAGAATGACTACAGATATTAACACCATACCTGGAGCAGGAATAGTACATGCAGAGTTCTACATTCTAACGATTCATTTTGAGGTTGTTCTGAGCATTTGAGTACTCTGCTTTATAAGCAGGAATCAGTCTGGTTGCAGGGTCAGCAGAGATCTGCCCCTCCAGTGCCTTGTAGTTTGGAATTAGTTTTCAAAGGGCGAAGTCTTCTCTGCAGGTTCCCAGGAGGAGAGAGAAGTGTATGAGAAGGCAGGACGCAGGTTTACAGAACCGAACAGCCAAGAACCAGTGCAGCTGCAGGTGTCAATCAAACATGCTAAGCCTGTATTTGGAACTGACTTTGATGTGGTTATTGAGGTATGGATTGATCAGAGTGTAAATGAATGAAGTGTAAAAGTTAATCACTACATTTACTCACACCGAATATGAATAACAAGCAGTCCTTCCTGTCCTCAGGTCAAGAATGAAGGAAGCCAAGACGCACATGTTCAGCTGACCATGCTGGCCATGGCTGTAACTTACAGCTCAATCCACCAGGGGGAGTGCCAGAGGCAGGTGATTACTGTGGCTGTTCCCGCTCACACAGGTCAGCGGCTAAGATGAATCTACAAAGAAATCCAATTCAAAAATGCTGTAATGGTATCAACACTGATGATTTTCTGTCTTAACTGTACATTTGGGCCTGTTTTCCCATTGAATTTTATGAAGTATCTCACTTCATTATGCTGTGTATTTGTGTATGGATGGGTGAGCAGTTCACAAGCAGGTGATGCGTCTGCACTATGAAGACTATGCCAAATGTGCCTTCGAGCATCATCTGATCCGGGTGAAAGCGTTGGCTATGGCTTCAGGGGAGAACAACCCCATCATGGCTGTGGCTGACATCCCACTGAGCACGCCTGAGATCGTCATAAAGGTGGGTACACAGCCACTGTGTTTCTGTCACAACTTTTTTAGTGAAGATGTCAGGCAATAAATACCCAATATTACAGTACTGATAAACAACTTAAGGGTGATAGAAAAAACATTCTGACCTCCTGGTCAGTAGGTGTCGCACTTACTGTTGCCCCAACTGCTTGGTAGAGACATACTGTATGACATCAACCCAGTCATGCTATTGGCTGTGACTGGCTTTTACATTATTATCAGCCATAGATATACAGCTCTGGAAAAAAATAAGAGACCACTGCAAAATCTTTCCTAAATTAGCATCTCTACATGTATGGCAGCCAATCAGTTTGAGTATCTGTTGAATTCCAACACAAGGACACCTCAATCAACTTAAGGAGGTACTGATGATTAGGTGATCAACTGAGCATGGTAAGACACATGAAAACTGTGAATAAAAATCTGAGTTATTACTAAAATACAGATTTCTGAGTTTTTCTTAAGTTAAAACTTAAGTATCGTAGTGTTTAAGAATGAACATCAACTTGTTTTCTCTGCCTTATTTGAACCAAAAGCACTTCAAAAGGCAACATATTTTGTGTTGTTTTGGCCACTTGTCAATTTCTGTATTTTCAGGTGCATCTCAATAAATCAAAATATCATCAAAAAGAATTAATTTCAGTAATTCAATTCAAAAATATCGATAAAAATATAGATTCATTACACACAGAGTGATATATTTCAAGTGTTTATTTCTCTTCATTTAAAAAAAATTGATTTTGATAGAAATGTTGGCCGACTGGAGAGTATATCCGTGTACACACTCATTGCTTGGTCGGGGCTCCTTTTGTGTGAATTACTGCATCAGTGCAGTGTGGTATGAAGGCAATTAGCCTGTGGTACTGCTGAGGTGTTATGGAGGCCCAGGTTGCTTTGATAGTGGCCTTCAGCTCATCTGCATTGTTGGGTCTGGGGTCTCTCATCTTCCTCTTGACAATACTCCATAGATTCTCTATGGGGTTTAGGTCATATCAGTTTGCTGGCCAATAAAGCACAGTCATACCATGGTCATTAAACCAGATTTTGATACCTTTGGCAGTTTGAGCAGGTGCCTGTCATGAATTGCCCCTCGGGGCAGAGAGGAGAGTCCCACGTGCAGGACTGCAGTTTGTCAATTTATTAAGCAAAACAAAACATAACATCCAAAAACCGTGCTCAACACTAAATCCAAAAGACAAGCAAAGAAAACTTACAATTTGTCACACCAGAAGAAGGGCTGGGTTCTGGTGGAGATGAGGGTTGAGAACTTAAGACTCCGGCAAGGAGGAATGAACGTAACGGTCCATAAATACGGCTAAACACAAATGAAACAAATGATGACAGGTGTGAATCACATGAGTGGGCTGAGGAGAAAATGACAATCAGCTGTGAGTCATGAGGAGAGGAGACGGAGCTGACAGTTTGATAGGAGCACCACCCACCACCAGGGAAAAACCCGGAAGTGCTCCTGACAACTGCAACTCCGAAGAGAAAAAGAAAAGAAAAGACACAGGCAAAAATAAAGTGGAAGCAAATAACAAAACTACACTGAATGTAAACAGGAAAATAAATCATACAAAGAAACAATACCGAATATGTGAAAACAAACTAGAAAACATAACAGGCATAGAATTCCAAAATACAAAATTATACCAATATGGAAAAACCAAAAGGCAAAGAGACGGAGCACGGTGAAATCCCCCGTGCTCAGATTGTGACAGTGCCAAGTCCTGCTGGAAAGTTAAATCAGCATCTCCATAAAGCTTGTTAGCAGAGGGAAGCATAAAGTGCTCTAAAATGCCCTGGTAGATGGCTGGGCTGACGTTGGACATGATAAAACACAGTGGACTGACACCAGCAGATGGCGTGGCTCCCCAAATCACTGACTGTGGAAACTGCACACTGGACCTCATGCAACTTGGATTCTGTGCCTCTTCACTCTTCCTCCAGACTCTGGGGCCTTGAATTCCAAATGGCAGGACTTGGCACCTGATACTCCTCCTGTGAAGGAGTCTGTGCATAACACTAATTAATTCCATTAATGATGTTTCCTATTTTTTGTAGTACAAGAAAATCCCAAGAAGAGTCAAAACAACTTCTTGGAAAGAAAAACAAGATAAATGCTGTTTTTTTTTTTTGATAACCACGTGACTAGGGCTGGGCGATATACTAAATATATTCGTTGTATTGGTACATTTGGCCGCACGCGATAGATAAAATGGTTGTATCGTGCATATTCGAGTACTTGCCATGTTAATATGAGCAGTGACTTCATGCTTTTACCAGCTGCCACCGCTGAGCAGTGCTGAGTGCTCAGCGCGGCTGCCCAGCCCATGATGTAGTGCATGAGCAGCGCATGCACGACACTGCAGCGGAGAGAGGTAAAAAGAAAGATTACAGAATAAAAGTAAGCCCAACTTAAGCACAGGAAACAGGGATAAGCCGGAGGAAAAAAAAAAAAACATTTCCAATCTGCACTCAGCAGATGTAAAAATCAAGCTCATTTAGTGAATGAACTTTCCAAATTTAGAGCTCCTATCCGGTCTTGCAACCCTTCAAAATAAGAGCAAGTGGCTCGCCAAATAAAGACCTGACAAAATGTAGACACATTTAAAGACAAGCAACAAATTATACTTCTGTCACTTGTTAGACCGCCAAGTATTAACTATGTGTGGTAAACAAACATTTCTACCCATGTGGAAAAACTTCATTATTTGATAATGTGAGTTCTGTTAAGCAAAGGAAAAAAACACTTTGCTCAGTTACATATTGTTGTGAAGAATTTTCTCTGACGTAAGTTTTCATTTTATTTTATTATTCAGCTTTTTCATAAGTGAAATTAACACACACACATACACTGTACATATACTGTATATCATTTCTAACAAAAATATAAGTAAAACCAAATTGTAAAGGACATTTAGTACACAAAATACATAGTGCGATAAATATTATGTATCACGATATAGAGAAATTATATCGCATTACATTTTTTTTTAGCTATATCGCCCAGCCCTACATGTAACCAATATGTGCACTTCAGAAGGCCTAAAACTTACAAAAACACTATTTTTCAGTCAATGACTCCTTTAAGTTAAAATGCAAGAGAAGCTCAGTTAGCATTGAAGGCTTTGGCTTATACTCATATCATTACTATTACCTTTCATAAGCAAGAAGAATTTGACGGCTCACCTGTACTGTCTAACATTAGGCAGCACAGGAATGACATTAACATTTGGTATTAGCTTTTGTTATAGCAGTTCTTTAATCAAAATAAAGCAACTCTGTCAGGCTAAACAACAAGTTCAAGCCTGTCATATTGTGAAAAAATATTGTGTCATTAGATTATTGTCTTGACTTTGTCCTCATTCTACACTGATGAAAACTTAGAAACATGACAGGCTACATTTAATTTCTCAGCTACTATAATCCCAAATAAGGATTACTAGGGCTACGTTTTCAGACACATGGTATTGTCTTTTCTCTCTCCAGGTTCCTGGGAAGACTCTTGTAAAAAAAGAAGTAAAAGCTTATATCTTCTTCATAAATCCTCTACCTGTACCTCTGAAGGGTGGCGTGTTTACCGTGGAGGGGGCTGGGCTACTGCCTGCCACTGAGATCCATGTTGAGTAAGTAACAGTTTTATGAGATGAAAAAATAGGTAATAAACAATTACTGTACTTTGCTTCAGTGAATAAAACCCAAATCACTTGACTTCTTTTCAGTGGAATTATAGCTCCAGGCCAAATGGTTTCAAAGACATTCTTTTTCTCACCCATGAGGACTGGAGTAAGACAACTCCTGGTGGATTTTGACTCCGACAGGCTCAAGGATGTAAAGGGAATCGCCACTGTGGTTGTTCACAAGAAGTACAAAAGAAATATCTGATATTGAGCTGATGGAAGCCTGCACATCATGCACATGCATAATGTCATGTTTCCTGTGAAGGAGCTGTCCTGTGAAAGATAGGACCTAATGAAAGTAAAAATATGAGAGTCCCAGTATAATGATATGTTATCAACTGTTAGTATTAGACATATTGTTTTATAGCTGTTATTTGTCTGATTTAAACATTTCTGAATTTGCATTTTCCCTGGTGCAAGAGTACAATGTATTACAGTGCATCCGGAAAGTATTCACAGCGCTTCACTTTGTCCACATTTTGTTATGTTACAGCCTTATTCCAAAAGGGATTAAATTCATTTTTTTCCTCAAAATTCTACACACAATACCCCATAAAGACAATTTGAAAAACGTTTTTTTTTAATATGTTTGCAAATTTATTAAAAATAAAAAACTAAGAAATCGCATGTATAAGTATTGACAGCCTTTGCTCAACACTTTGCTGATGCACCTTGGGCAGCAGTTACAGCCTCAAGTCTTTTTAAATATGATGCCACAAGCTTGGCACACCTATCTTTGGTCAGTTTCACCCATTCCTCTTTGCAGTACCTCTCAAGCTCCATCAGGTTGGATGGGAAGCATCGGTGCATTTTCAGATCTCTCCAGAGATGTTCAATTGGATTCAAGTCTGGGCTCTGGCTGGGCCACTCAAGGACATTCACAGAGTTGTCCTGAATCCACTCCTTTGATATCTTGGCTGTGTGCTTAGGGTCGTTATCCTGCTGAATGATGAACCGTTGCCCCAGTCTGAGGTCAAGAGCGCTCTGGAGCAGATTTTCATCCAGGATGTCTCTGTACATTGCTGCATTCATCTTTCCCTCTATCCTGACTAGTCTTCCAGTTCCTGCCACTGAAAAACATCCCCACAGCATGATGCTGCCACCACCATTGGCATGGTTATGAGCGGTGTCTGATTTCCTCCAAACATGACGCCTGGCATTCACGCCAAAGAGTTCAATCTTTGTCTCATCAGACCAGAGAATTTTGTTTCTCATGGTCTGAGAGTCCTTCAGGTGCCTTTTGGCAAACTCCAGGTGGGCTGCCATGTGCCTTTTACTAAGGAGTGGCTTCCTTCTGGCCACTCTACCATACACGCCTGATTGGTGGACTGCTGCAGAGATGGTTGTCCTTCTGGAAAGTTCTCCTCTCTCCACAGAGGAACACTGGAGCGCTGACAGAGTGACCATCAGGTTCTTGGTCACCTCCCTGACTAAGGCCCTTCTACCCCGATCGCTCAGTTTAGATGGCCGGCCAGCTCTAGGAAGAATCCTGGTGGTTCCGAACTTCTTCCATTTAAGGATGATGGAGGCCACTGTGCTCATTGGGACCTTTAAAGCAGCAGAAATTTTTCTATACCCTTCCCCAGATTTGTGCCTCGAGACAATCCTGTCTCGGAGGTCTACAAACAATTCCTTTGACTTCATGCTTGGTTTGTGCTCTGACATACACTGTCAACTGTGCCACCTTATATAAAGAGGTGTGTGCCTTTCCAAATCATGTCCAATCAACTGAATTTACCACAGGTGGACTCCAGTTAAGCTGTAGAAACATTTCAAGGATGATCAGTGGAAAGGGGATGCATCTGAGCTCAATTTTGAGCTTCATGAGAAAGGCTGTGAATACTTACAGTATGTACATGGGATTTCTTATTTTTTTATTTTTAATAAATTTGCAAAAATCTCCCATGTTGTCTTTATGGGGTATTGTGTGTAGAATTTTGAGGGAAAAAATTACTTTATTCCATTTTGGAATAAGGCTGTAACATAACAAAATGTGGAAAAAGCAAAGCACTGTGAATACTTTCTGGATGCACTGTAAATACAATTTTCAGCATAGTGTAATTTTTTTGTGATTCCTCAAGACTTGTTTTATTTTAAGTGAATTTGTTTGTTTTGTTACCTGGAATAAATCACTGCTGATTTTTAAAGCCTTTGTAAGAATGAGTTCAAGAGGTGAAATGAAAGAACCTTAGTGAACAAGATGACATAAATCAAATCAAATCAAATCAACCTTTATTGTCATGTTACTGTACATACAACTGTAGTGCAGGCAAGATGAAATCACGTTTCTCTAGGCATCCATATAAATAAAAAGAACATAATTAAAAACACACTCACACACACCCTCACCTCCCACCCCAACACAGCCATTCACACATCCCTGAGACATACTTGAAACTAACCAGAACTATAATATACAAATAATATACATAATGTCCATAAGGTGCAGTAGTATGTATGAAAGATTCTGGATCAACTGTTCAGCATCCTAACAGCTTGTGGAAGGAAGCTGTTAATCAGTCTGGTGGCTCTGCCTCTGATGCTCCGGAATCGTTTGCCAGATGGCAGCAGTTCAAAGTGTTTATGCAGAGGGTGAGAGTGATCCTTGACAATGTTCAGTGCCCTGCTCCTACAATGGTTCTGAAAAAGTTCTTGGACAGAGGGGAGGGAAACTCCAATTACCCTCTCAGCTCCCTTAACTATCCTCTGTAGGGCTTTTTTGTCTGACATACTGCAGCTGGAGTACCATGTTCCAATGCAGTACATCAGAACACTCTCCACCACACCTCTGTAGAAGGTTCTGAGGATGCAGATGGGGAGAGAGGCCTGTTTGAGTTTCCTTAAGAAGTGCAGTCTCTGCTGGGCCCGCTTCCTGATCCCCAAGGAATTCTTGCTTCAGGTCAGGTCCTGCGAGATCTGCACTCCGAGGAACTTGATGTTCTCCATTCTCTCCACCAAACGGCCGCCGATGCTGAGAGGTACGTCGAAAGTCAATAATCATCTCCTTCGTTTTGTTCACGTTGAGCACCAGATTGTTCTCTCTGCACCAGCCCTCCAGGTCTCTAACTTCTTCCCTGTACATTGATTCCTCATCCCTCTGAATAAGTCCCACCACTGTGGTGTCGTCTGCAAACTTAATAATCTGGTTCCCCTCGTGTCTGGATACACAGTCATGTGTTGTCGTGTGTTAGAAGTGTAAACAACAGTGGACTGAGTATGCAGCCTTGAGGGGATCCGGTGCTCAGCGTGATAGAGTTGGAGATATTGTTTCCAACACGGACAGACTGAGGTCTCTTGGTCAGGAAGTCCAGGATCCAGAGACATGTGGCGGTGTTCAGACCAAGAAGGAGTAATTTCTCCATCAGTCTCTGGGGAATAATGGTGTTGAATGCTGAACTGAAATCAATGTACAGGAGTCTGGCGTAGGTGTCTTTCTGATCCAGGTGGGTGATGACAGAGTGCAGGGTGGTGACTGTAGCATCCTCTGTGGAGCGGTTTGAACGATATGCAAACTGGAGCAGGTCATGTGATGCAGGGAGGCAGGCTGTGATGTGTGGTTTGACAAGCCGTTCAAAACAATTTATCACAATTGGTGTCAGTACAACAGGACGATAGTCATTCAGACAGGACACAACTGGTTTCTTTGCCACTGGTACTATGGTAGAGGTCTTAAAGCATCTGGGAATGATGGCCTGACTCAGGGAGATGTTATAAATGTCAGTCAGGACATCCGCCAACTCGCTCGCACAGACTCGGAGCACACGTCCCAGGATGTTGTCTGAGCCTGCAGCTTTACGTGGGTTGACCCTGATTAGGGTCCTCCGTGTGTCCGCTGCGTTGATGATGATAGCTGGCCCAACAGATGGCGGAGATGGTCCAGCCCTCCCTCTGATTGTCGGGTTTGATGCTTCAAAACGTGCAAAGGTGTTGTTGAGCCTGTCTGGAAGCAAAGCGTCATCATCATCGACCCCCTGCCTAGACTTATAATCCGTCAGCGCCCAAACTCCCTGCCACATCCGTTTGGTGTTCCTTGTGTCACAGAGATGTCCCTGGATTTTCTCCGCATAGGCGCGCTTCGCCGTCTTAATTCCCTTTGACCTGGCTGAGCGGAGGGCGATCCTGTCCTTCACTCTGAAGGCTGCATCTCTGGCTGTGAGCAGCGAGCGCACCTCTGCCATCATCCAGGGTTTATAGTTGCCCGTGCAGTAAAAGTCTTCACTATAGTGACATCCTCTGTGCACTTTGCGATGTAGCTGGTGACCGTTTCAGCGTACTCCTCCACATCTGTCCTGTCTCCCTGGGAGGCTGCTATTTTGAAGACCTCCCAGTCTTTGTGCAGAAAACAGTCCTGAAGTGCCGAGGCTGCACCCTCTGGCCAAATCCTGATTTGTTTCTCTACTGGCCTGCTGCGCTTCAGTAAAGGTTTGTAGGCAGGCACCAGCATCACAGTTAGGTTTTCAGAATGGCTGAGGTGGGGGCGAGATGTTGCCTTATATGCATCTGGGAAGTTTGTGTACACCAAGTCCAACATATTCTCTCCTCTGGTCTTAAAGTCCACACATTGTTTGAACTTGGGGAGCACAGTCTTTAAACTGGTGTGATTAAAATCCCCCGCAACCACCACAAAACTGTCCGGGTGTGAAGTTTGAAATTCACTGATAGCATTGTGCAGCTCTCCGAGTGCCTCATTAGCATTAGCTTTAGCATTAGCGCTAGGAGCTATGTAAACAGCAGCCACAAACACGTTGGTGAATTCCCTTGGCAGATAGAATGGCTGACAATTCACGATAAGGAACTCCGCCAACAGAGAGCAGTGTTAGTTACTAGCGTGGTGTTAACGTATCAGTTCTTGTTAATATAGACACATAGCCCCCCCCCCCTCGGCTCTTACCAGAGCTAGCAGCCTCCCTGTCCGCCCAGAACGATGTCATCCCTTCCAGCTGAATGGCCGCATCACGGATGTTGTCGTGGAGCCATGAATGCAAACACACAGCAGTCCCTCCACTCTCTCCGGGTTTCTCTCAGCAAACGCAGCTCCTCCAGCTTGTTGTCAATGGAGCAGACATTGGAAAGAAGGAGTGACGGTACTGCTGGTCTGGAGGGGTTAGCCTTTATCCTAGCATGAATCCCGGCTCTTTTTCCTCTCCTTTGTTTGCATTTGCGCCGCTTACGCTTCCTCCTCTCCCGGGTAGCTGCCAGCGAAACCTCCGATAGTATTTCATGCTGGCATAGAATGTCCAAGTCACATCCGAGCACCGCAATTATTGCAGCGTGCAATACCTTGATGTTTAATAAGGTCTCACGGTTGTAAATTTTACAGAATGTACGTCTGGGATGATTAAAACACTCAAAACTCTCACTGTTGCCTAGAGGGGCCGCAGCGTCCATGCGTTCCGCCATCTTATGCCATCACCTACGCTGTCATGATTCCTCGTGTGCCGCGTTATGGCGCACGAGGGAGGGAATGAAAAACTCAAGTACTGGAGTAGAATGTGACATTTATTAAACCACAATGAAATAACCAGTCCAGTTGACCACAAAAATACAGAGAGTTGTAATGATTAATTAATGGCCACCCGGGAAGCCACCCGGATGTTCCACATCCTGGAAAGATGCCTAGTGCATCCGCTGAGCACAGACAAAAAGGCAAATGTAGTTATGGCTGGAACAATCCGAGGCTGTCTGTGTCGTCTGGTGAATGGGGAAGTAAGGCAGAGTTAGACACTAACACCAAGGAATCCTCCATCTTGAAATGTCAGGCTGAATACATGAAGGTAGTAATACAACATTCATGGAGGAACACGCTCCCACGAATGAGGGTGAATGCTCCAACAATCTCTTCACACAACCGCAGCGTATTTGTAATCATAATGCTAACGAGGGAAGAGATTGCCGGTGTGAGGAAGTGTGGGCTGAACATAATTGAACCCTGGTGTGCATGAGTGCGTGTAGGAGCGTGTGAATGGGAATGAATGGAGTGTGTGTGTTTGTGTGTGTGTGTAAACACCCCCTCCTCAGTACCCGTACTGAGGAGGGGGTGTGCCCAGGCTGTCAGGGAGTGAAGGCCAAAAGCTCCCTGAAGCATCTGGTGGAAAATAGGGCAAAATAACCATAAGTCAGAACTGGGTTTGAAACCATCAAACTCAGGTTCATGACACACGTGTGTCTCCATATCAGAGTTCTCACTGAACAATGTAATGCATCTGACGCAAATATAAACCTGGCATGTAGCTAAGTAATAAGTATCTTTTTCAATAGAAAAAAAAAATCACATTCAAGTCCTTTAAATTGTTGGATAACCTGCGAGGTTAACCCCTCATTCGATGTATGTGAAAATCAAACTCGTCCAAGGTATTGATGAGTTCAAGCTTCTGTATAAATTTAAAGGCAATTGATCAGAAATGTAGAAGCTATACTGGCTACAACTTAAAATGTCAAAAGGATGGACAGGGGTGTAAAAAACATTAAACCCTCTACAACTCGATTGCATAGGGTATAGTAAAGTCTAAATTCAAAACGTGCATTTTTTGCAAGTATTTTATTAAAATCTGTTGTGTATATTTTATCAGTGTTTTACCGGTAAATGTCAAAGTATGCTTAAGAGAAAATTACACATTTTATATTGTTTATGAATTTGTACACCCCAACGTTGGGGTTTAAGAAATTTCTACAAATTACTTTGACATGGATGGATGTGTAAATATTAAACGAAGCTAACCAGACAAAATGTCATCTCTTGAGTTCATACCGTCTGCAATGAAATACAAGCTAAAAAAAAATTAAAAATTAAAAAAAAAATCACAGCATTTTTTTTTTTTATCGCCATCTTTCTTATTGCCCCATATAATACTTTTCTAATTTGGGGTTGTATGATTATTGTGCTTTTCACCTGAAATATGAGAAAAATTGTTTCAATAAATATTTTCCAAAAATATTAATCTAATGAGATTTTTTAAAAATTGGGTTTTCGGAAAAATGTAGTATATTAACTCAGGAGAAGGAAGAAGTTGAGATGGGCTCTAGTTATTAGTAAAGAAATTGTAGATGAATGATAAACTACAGCTGAAGTGGTGAGGGGAGCCGCAAAGAAGGTATTTATTGTACCCTCTGAAGAAAGGAAAGAAGATAAACAGACTTGGTGATCAAATGAAGAAGCACAGGAAAAATATTCAAAGGAAGCCAACCAAAAGCTGGATCACTGCAACTGAGAACTAGTTTAATATCAACATGATAGTTGCTTCTACTACTGACCAATGTTGGAAGTAATGTGCCACTGTAACACCATTCTTTTTGCAGTAATTGTTTTTTAACAAAATTATTTTTTCAAATTAAGTATTGCCGTTACAATGACTGAAATTTTAACACTCATTACTCATTATTTTTACTTAACATTCCACAAGCAAATGCACAAACACACCCTACTGTACACCGACATGCAGCCATCACTCAGCGTGACCTGTTCCAAAGAGTGTGAATCAGTTTGGCAATGACCGACAACCAGATGGTGCACGTTTCTTCTCATGGAAATATTTTTTCCCTTCCTCAAGGTTACTTTTTCCTTTCTCGATGTTAAGGATAGTAATATATTAGTGAGTTGCAAACTATGTGCCACTGTTAAGGTCTACTCTACATCAAAAAATAACTAAAATCTTCAGAAGCACCTGATTAAGTTCTGACAAAGATACTCGTAAAGAAAGCCTCACTATGCAAGCACAGCTGAAGATAGAGCCACTTCACCTAAACAGCTGACTGGATTTCAAACCCAGTTATGGATGTTGACAATGTGTGATACAACTGCCAGATTTGTGTCATGGTTTGTCACAGGCAGAGGGAGGCCCCGAATGCAGGCAATTTCAGAAGGAATAGTGGGGTTTATTAAATTAGGAACAAAAAACCAAGGTACACCAACCGGGAAAGAATTAACCTAATAACTGCAATAATTACAAAATAAAGTCCACACACGTTGGACAGAAAAAAAACTACCAAAAACACATACTAAGGAAATCAAAATATTGCATGAGAGCCAACAATCAAAGCAATAAACAAAAATATAAACTGAAATAGTGATGAGAAGCGCGGAACACAAAGAACGGGCATCGGAGAAACATAGGGTGAGTCCTCAATGACACAATAGAGAAAATACACACTGGACAGAATATACTGTATAGGGGAGACAGACAATCAGAAATGGAAAACACTTGAGAACAATTGGGAAGGTAAAGGCAATGCCACAAACTGCCAGGATGTGGATGGGGTCTGTGACCATGTCCACGTCCGCTATCATTTTTATTTCCATTTTCACTACCATTATCATTATTATGTCTATTATGTAATTCTGTTACTTTGGTTAAGGTTCACGTTTTGCTATTCTCCACCCAATCATTGTTTCTGAGTTGGCTCTTTTTTTGACAGTGCTTTTTGTTTACTTCCGTTTTAGCATAGATTATTCCTGTCCAGTTCTGTTCGCTTAGTAATCTCAACTGTTCCTTATTTTGCTAATTATGTTCATGTCTATTTAGTTGACACTACTCTGGACCTCAGTACAGCGTCCACGTCATTCCTTGCCACTCTCCATGCCACTGCCTTGGTGTCTGGTTACGTTTTGTGTTACTGTCTGCCACTACAGCTTCATTTGTGTTTTTCAGCCCTGGAGCTGTTCACTTTATTAATAAATAATGAGAAACAACTGCCCTGCAATTGAGTCCTTCTTCCAGCCCCAGAGGGGCCACTATGACACAAATGAGGGAGAAGCAGGGAGGAAGGCAAACAGACAAAACACAACAGCACAGAAAGAACAATACAAAATGGGAGACAAGACCACCAGACACACAAGGAACAAACTCTAGCCAAACATAGAAGGAACTAAGGAAAGGCACATTCAACTAATCACTAAAAAATCCACAGAAGCAAACCTGAAATAAGCAGAAAATCAAAACCAAGGACTAAACAGGAAGTATTACCAAAGTAGAACTAGAATTAAGTTAAATGAAAGTAAACAAGAACTGGACAGCAAGTGTTTCAAAATAAACTCAAAGTCACCCCCAAAGCAAAGCAAGACCTCAGCACAACATTGAGAAACCAAAAGTCCAAAATAACAGAAAGCAAATAATTATAAGATGGGGTACGATCAGCCCACCATTGATCAAGACCATGAAGACATATTATCATTGTCAACAGTTGCCTTCATACAGTTGATTAGCCAAATACCAGTGACAAGCAAAGAACCTGAGTCATTGCAGAAAAATTATTTTTCTGCTACCTGGATAAAGATAATTCAGAAATAGATATTGGTCTCCAAAAGACATTTTGAGGGACTGCATCATGTCCCACATACTAACATATGCTAAGTAGCACCAAATAATCCAGTATGTGTTGTAGCAATATTTAATAAAATATAGTGTAATAAGGTACAGGAATTTTTTATTTTATTTAATAGTGGGTGTGTGAGGGGAAAGAGTTAAACAGTCACCCCAACACTCACTAAATAAAATAGAAAAGCACTTGTAAAAAGGGGGCACCAGTTCTAAAAGAATGAATTGTTAATTAATTTCAATTAATTAATTTCCATACCTTCAATTACTTAATGAATTCAGTCTCAAAATTTAGTGAGTTCTTTTACTGCCGTGACCCAGGAAAACATATATGCAAAGGAACACACTTCAACTTCTCTCGTTTAAAAGTTTATTAAATGAACCTCATTCAGGTTACATGACAGGGCATCCACATGATGGGTAAACAGATTCAAATGATAAACAGGTGTTAGATATCACATCAACTGTCAATGGATTCCTGAGCATAAAATCTATAGTTAAACCTCTGTGGAACCAAGAGGAAACCAGATTTTATGTTTCAACTGTAATGCAGTGGAAAGCTGAGGTACTGTATCTAACAAAATCAGAACTCAACTTTATGGTGAAAAATTTCATGAGCTGATTATCTAAAAATAAACTTCTGAATTAATCCACAAAAATGAATGATGGTTATGGTTATGTTCAATTATAATTGATATTTAGGGCATCTCATTTAAACTCAACAGATAGGAAAGTGGTAGTCTCACGAACAGCCGGTTCCAGGTATTTAGCGGTGGTCAGCGCCAGTAAGATGGCACACAGGGGAAAAGTGACTGCTGGTCGTCTTTCAGATCGTTCACAGCTGTGAGAAGTGTAGACTGGGCTGGGGGCTCAGGCTGAGCGTGCGGCGAGGAGCTGGCGACAGAGTGAAGGCTGGCCCTGGAGCAGGCGTGACATCCTTTGGCAACCAGTCCAAAATTTAGTATGTCCCCGGCCCGCAGGACAACCCTAAAGGCTGAAGGAAAAATGTTTTTAGTCAATTTCACCCACTAACTCCTGGTTTTTCTTTTTTTTTTTTTACATTGTCATACGTGGGTGAGGCAGGGAAAATAAAAGTCCAAAAATCTCTGTCAGTTCACTTTAAAGGCAGGGAAATTAAAAAGTCCACTTTAACGGCCGGAAAAGTCAAAAAGTCCAAGAAAAAACGTTCAACAGAATAAGCACGGCTTCTGAGGTGAAGAAAAAAGGATTTGAGAGTTTAACTCTCTTTAAAGGCGAGCTCATAGAAAAAAGGATGGTTTCTCCTCAGTTAACCAGAAAACAGGCAAAAGCTTATCAAAAGACAATTTAACAAAGCTAGCACAGGACTTGACAAGGTTCAGACACACAGAACACGAGCTTATGGAACACAGAGCTCACAGAACAGAAAAACTCTGAGCGGTGGGGCGGCTCTGTTTGCATTTAACTGAAGCGTGCTGCTGGGTCATAAACCTGTGACCGGCAGCAAGACAGGCCAATTATCCTCCATAAAGAGGAGTTTGAATGGGCTTTTGTCCAATGAGGGAACAGTTCTTTGTCTGTGAACAGCCAATCAAATGCAAGGGCGTTATCCAACAGAGAGGCAGCCTGGTGATTGGTTTTCATGAGTGGGAAGACGGACAACAGAGTTTGAGAAAATGTACATTCAGTTCCTATGAAATTCATTATATACTCAATATAAAATCTAACTAAATTAAGTGACTCAAGGCTAATATTCAGTGACCATGCATTTATATTACTAATAAGTTTAACATTCATTTGAATAACATTCATGAAAAAGACATTCCTAAGACATGCACTCACATTTAAATCAAGGATTAATGAATTATTGCAAACCATTATTGTCCATCAAAAAGGGTGATTATCTTCACAGTGTCCAGAGTTATTCTGCAAAATGAGAGCTTGAAGAAGAGTTTAATGTTCAATCAGAATTAACAGTTCCAGATTGCACAAGAAATGAAGCATACTCCGTAGATGTCCACTAGGAGGTACTGTTGAGCTGTAGATAATTTTTAGATCTTGGAATGTGAACAGGGCCAGCCTACAGAGTTTTATGGGGCTCCTGGAAAGGCTCCAAGAGTTTATCAGCATAACCTGACAGGTTAAGGAGTGAAAGTTTGGAAGTTTATGACTTTTTAAGAGTATAAGTTCCTGGTACAAACGGATGCTATCAGCATGAACTGTCTAGCTGGGGTTTTACTCCAGAAGTTTATAGTCCACTTAAGCCTTTAAAAGCAAGTCCTTATCCGGTTTCTCTACAAAAGGAAAATTGTTTACACTGGGGTCCTGATGATGAAGACATACAGCAATTCTTGACCAGAGCTGAAGAAGAGTGATTTCCTGAATTAGCCTGAGGAGAAGCTGATGCTACATTTTCCCCCCTTTGTAGCAATGGTGAGCATCGGTCAGAGTTGGTACACATCCTTGGCAGCTGCGTCCCCTTGGCAACACTTGACCTAAATTCTGGGCTAAAGGTTTTGATGACCATACACACTAGCATGCAAACGGTATCTATTACTAAGCAGAGATCTTTGAATTTGGTTTACTGAAAAGACTTCCAGGAATTTCCAAAAATAATTTGAATATGGACAAATGTAAATTGTAAAATTGTCTAAGAGTACTAGGCTAAGGTATATGTCTTGAAATGACTCAAAAATTCTGGTTACAAAAGTACAAAGATAAAAAGTATCAAGTTTTATATACCTGAGGTAAATGTTTTAGTTTACAATAAAGCAGCTACTAGAATTGTTCAAAAATAGTTTGAATGTGCACAAAAATCAAAACAGTGCAAGGAGTATATATATATACAGTATATGTTTATATATTAGCATGCATGTACTGTAAGTTCAAAAATTCTAGGAGTAAAGATCAAAATGAAGAATACAAAACAAGCAAAAGTTATTGCTTATATTTGAGGTAGATGTTTAGGTTAACCACTTGCACTCCGGGCAATTTTCCTAAAAATGCCAAAAAATAACATGCCCAAAGTAAATCGAAAGCTGTTCTTCAACCCTTTGGAGCATCTTCATGGGGTTGGTCTCATTTAAAAGAAAACACTTTGAATTTTTTGGCAAAAAAAACATAATCTCTCTACGTGCTCCGGCCACTGAGTTACAGTCATCTAAACATAGTGAACTTGAAGAAAAAAAATTTGGACACAGTGTTTTTTTGGATACAAATGCTTGTAAATAACACACAGCTGTCCGATCCAGCTGGAAAATGCAACAGAAATGTAGAACCAAGTGTTATCCAGCTGAGATCCAAATTTGGTAACAATACCACAAAAAATGAATATTTTACACAGCTTTGTTCTCAGGCTGTTCCCAGGCGTTTTGGAACTGTGCCAAATTGTGCCAAATGGCACAGTTTGGAAAAACGTCTGTAACTTTTGAATGATTCAATGTAGAAGCTTCATTTTAGGCTCAAAGGAAAGGTTACACTCAGGACTGTGTCTGTGTGTGTGTGTGTGGGGGGTCGTCCCCCCCCCCCCCCGCTATCAAGGACAAAGTTCGGCCCTCGCTACATGACAGATTACACTTGTTGCATGTTTCCACAGCAACGCTGTCACAGCGGCTCCCCCCCTCGCTACTGTGTGTGTGTGTGGGGGGGGGGTTGTCCCCCCCCCCGCTCGCTACAGAGGATGGACTTTAGCCATCGCTACACAACGGATTAGCCTTATGTGGTGATGTAGGACAGCAGTGCAGTCACCGCGGCTCCCCCCCCTCGCTGCAGAAGAATAGCGGGGGTGGGGGGGCATTCACAGCCTGTACACTGCGAGCAACCCCTTGTACCGCGGCGCACGAACTTCAGACTTCGTGAACCGCACAGCTGTAATTTACTGATCGGTCAAAAGCCATTTTGGATTACAATTTTCAGGGATAGAGAATAATTTAGCTTATAACACCTTACCTCTTCACAGCGGAGTCTTGGCGAACTTGTCTTCCTCATTGTCAGACGAACGCGACGCTGGTCCGCTCTGGTTCTGGTCTTGCGACTGGATCAAAACATAATTCCATTATTGCGGTTTTGTGCTTCCATGATTGCGGTTTTTGGCGAACGATTTTTCAAAACAAATAACAGTAGTAATTAAAAAAAGACTGGCGAAGGCGTGTGTTTCACTCAGCCTTCGTCGTCAGCCTCCGTCGGTCTATAATGACCATGGAAGAAATCATAACGTCTACTCTGCTGGAACCAATACAAAATAAGCACCGCCTGTGGCCGAACATGCCGATCCACGAATGGCACTCCCTGTCACACAGGTTGCATTTGTGGATGGTCTCCATGCTGCTGGGTCTGTGGAGCTCTTCCTGTGTCCTTTTTTGATCCGCTGCAGCAGCCAGTCTTCACCCAGCCTTAAAAAAAAAACAGCTCACGCACTTCTCTGCTTCAACTGGCTCACTGCATTCAAAGCGTTGGGAGGCGGGTCCTCCTTCCTAGGTTTTCATTCATTGGTTCTTCAAGGTTTCAGAAACCCAATTCAAGGCTCTTATTAGTCGAATGAGAGGTCAATCAGATGAACTAATCTGTTCGCGGCTGTGTTTGCAGATTTTTTTTTCAGTGGCGCTTGGAGGCCACACCACCTACACCACCACCATCAATATCCTTATCATGCGTCATGCGTCATGAGTCATGCGCACGAGGGCGCACGAGTGCGCTCTCGTACGCCCTCGTGCGCCCTAGGACGCAGAGACATGCCCGCCCGCGGAACAACGGAGTGCAAGTGGTTAAGCAATATTCGGGTAACTCAAGGCGGTTCAAATTGGATTGGTTCAGCTGGACTAAACCATGGTTCCACAGAGGTCTGACTCATAGGGTGTTTTAGGCCTTTGTTCTGGAAAACTGAGTGAACATGGAATGTCATCATTGTTCTTTGAATGACAACAAGGAGTAACTTTGTAACAACTAAAACGGACAAGCTGAGATGAAGGCAGGCTCATTGTTAAAGTGTTAACTGAAGAGCTAATGTTTCTAACTGCCTCTGAAAGTAACATAGACACTTGCTGTGTGTGAGCATAGTCAACTTTCAACACGAAGAGCTACAAGTTCAAGACCTTATTGAGTTTGAATGAGGCTTCAGAGCAAACATTCAAAACCAACACAGTATCTTGCAAAGTTTTGGTAACGGTTTGTGGTTCAACTACCTGGCGTTTCGGTGTAATGGTGTAGACTGAGTTAACAGTGGATGTGCTAAGGCTAACAAGAGGCCCAAACAATGAGGCTGTTATTGAGAATCCACCTAAGGAGTGTTGACTTTTTGTCTTGGCTCTGTCCAGTTCTGACTGGGTAACAGTAGGTGTGAGTGCTAGGTAGAGGGCTAAACTGAAAAACAGGAGGGCCATCATCCTGGCAAACAAATAGAAGTGTGATTTTAATCTCAAGCTTCTTGTTGGTATTCTTTTGTCACCTGAGCAGCAGGTGAAAATTATTTTCAGAGGTAGAACAACTTTTGTTAGAAATTAAGTTCTAGACTTTTAGTGTTTTATCACCTTTAGTGTGAATTTTGATGTTATTATCTCAAGCTAATGATATTGGAGGTTTTGTGTGTACTATTTTGAAATAGTAGGTTGATGACACTGAATGAAACTTTGCAGGGTCTTTTGAGGTTAACTTTTAAGGAAGTCAGTTAGTTTGGGTTAACTCTTTTCTTTTGGGGGTTTAATGCAGTTAACTGATTGAGAGAGAGAAATGTGACCAAGTATACAGTACCTGAGACTGATAGTTAAGCTAACAGTTATCTATTGGGCGCAAGCAAGCTTTTAAGTTTTATTTATTGACTTAATGGAACAGTGTTGTCCCCAACAAGTCCTATGGGGTTTTTGTGAGCTTTGATCTGATTACGATGGACCCATTTGGAGATGGGGTCCTGGCGACCTTTGCATATCTTGATTTGGTAAACGACCGGCAAGAGTTTATCTGTGAGCGTGTATGGACCCATCCACCTGGGGAGGAACTTCCGAGCGAGTTTTCCTGCCCGTGTGTTGGTCTGTCCTGTTTGAGGGATGAAGGAGTAGTAGAAAACCTTGCCTCCCATTATGTGTATCAATCTCCATACATCCTCACTCTTAGGATAACCAATCACTAGGCTGCCTTCCACTGGATAATGCCCCTTTTCATTTGATTGGCTGTTCCCAAACAAAGAGATGTTCCCTCATTGGACAAAAGTGTCACGCCGCGCCGCTCATCAGCGGCGCCACCTGCTCGCACACCTGCACATCATCAGCGGCGAGGGATTTAAGCCGCCTCGCCCTGAGCTTCGGCCTGAAGCCGTCAGACTTCCCTACGCATCGCTGTGAGTTCCTTTCTCCCTCAGCTGATCATTCTGGTAAGAAGACCTTACCTCCTTTCCCTTCCAAGTCTGCTCCCCTGTGCACAGGTGGATTTCCCGGCGGCGGACAACACCTCTCCATCGCCTGTTCCTCGCTGCTGCACCGGGCTCTCCAGGTGGCTGTCTACCGGACCTCGTCCCTTGCTGTGCCAGTCATCTGTCCTATCCAAGTAAGTTCCTCTCTCACTCATATATCTCCTGTGTTGGTGTGTGCCCGTCACCCTTCTCCTTGTGCTTTTCCCATAGGGTTGTCCGGCTGTACGGCCTCCTGCCTCTGTGCCCGAAGCAGACGCCGCCACCAACACATTTACATCTCGCAGACACACATTCATACACTCCTGTTGTTAATAAACTATTTGAACTACTCTGAGCCTGTGTGTGTGCGTCTCCTGAGCTGTGCGCTATGTCAGTACGGCTTCAGCAGAGCGGCTCGGCAGACGGCGGGCTCGCACACCGGTTTACCACTCTCGAGGCTCGAGTGGATCAGATAGCTTATCAGCAACAGGTGATTTTTAATCAGTTGATAAATATAACTAACCGATTGGACCGCTTGGACCCCCAACAGCCGTTCCCCCCGGCTCGTCAGGGTGGCGCGGCGCCTGCCGCTCCAGCGGCCGTCCAGCGAGCTCCGGGTGCACCGGTTCGGCTCACGCCCATTCCAACCCCCGCCCGCTTTAGCAGTAAGCTCGGCGGAGCGCGGGGGTTTATAAAGCAGTGTGAGTCCGTTTTCCACCGTGTGCCCGGGGACTTTCCCTCGGATCATAGCCGAATTGGTTATATCGGGAATCTCCTGGAGGGGCGAGCATTAACCTGGACCTACGCCGTAATGGCGAGGCCCAGTTATGCCACCCTCACATATGACCAATTCGTGAGACGCTTCCTGGAGGTCTTTGACCATTCTCGTTCCGAGACGGTCCAGGTCGATCGGCTTCTCGCCCTCCAGCAGGGAAGCCGGTTGGCAGCGGACTACGCGGTCGACTTCCGGGTAGCGGCGGAGGAATTAGGCTGGGAGGAACGCTCCCTCTGTGGCCTTTTCCTCCGCAGTCTCAACGATGATCTGAGGGATGAACTGGCTGGGCGGGATATCCCTGAGACGCTAGCAGAGCTAACATCCCTAGCGATCAGTTTGGACAACAGGCTGCGCGAGCGCTCCTCGGGACGGAAGTCGTCTTCTTCTCGCCCTTGTGGAGTCTCGCCGCGCCTGTTCCAAGCTCGCCCCCTGGCGACGCCGCCACCATCGTGCCCCGAGGAGTCGGAGCCGATGGTGACGGGCTGGACAAAGCTTTCCCCTGCGGAGAGACAACGCCGCCGTGAGTTGGATCTCTGCATGTATTGCGGAGATGACCAACACACGGTGAAGCTTTGCCCACGGAAAGCCAGTCGGCGGGGTCCGTGAGTCACTGTAGGGGGCCTCGCGGACGTCAGTCGGTTAAGTTCCCTTACACAATTGAAGCTGCCCATCCGTTTCTGTCATAACTCCACTGGGCATCTCACCCACGCACTGGTGGATTCGGGCGCGGAAGGCAGCTTTATTTCTCAAAGCCTGGCAACCCGATTGGGCATCCGCTGTCAGGCACTAAGGAACCCTATCTCCCTGGTCAACCTCTCCCGTGCCTCCCTTGGGAGAGTTACACACCAGACCATCCCCATCCCGGTTATTATCTCTGGAAACCACCGGGAGGAGATAACCTTTTATGTCCTGCCCAACTCTGTGTCGCCCGTCACTCTGGGGTATCCCTGGCTACGCCTCCACAACCCCGTTTTGGATTGGAAGTCTGCCGGGGTGTCGGCATGGAGTACGTTCTGCATGAGCACCTGCCTACAGTCCGCTGCCTGCTCTCCGTCCGCTTCTCCCTCACCTACGGACGCTGCGCCCCCGGACCTGTCCCTGGTGCCATTGGAATTTCACGACCTGGGTATGGTATTCAGCAAATCCAAGGCTATGTCTCTCCCTCCTCATAGGCCCTACGACTGTGCAATCAACCTCCGCCAGGGGGCACCCTTACCTTCTGGACGACTCTACAGTCTATCGGCGCCGGAGAAGGAGACTATGAACTCATACCTCAAGGAGTCGCTGAGTGCTGGGATAATCCGCCCGTCGTCATCACCTGTGGGGGCAGGATTCTTCTTCGTCGGTAAGAAGGACGGATCCCTCCATCCTTGCATTGACTATCGTGCCCTTAACGACATTACGGAGAAGGATCGCTACACCCTGCCCCTCATGGACACCGCTTTCCACTCCCTCCAGGGGGCGACTTGGTTCACCAAGCTGGATCTACACAGCGCATACCACCTCGTCCGGATCCGGGAGGGAGATGAGTGGAAGACAGCCTTCCGTACGCCGAACGGCCACTTCGAGTACCTGGTGATGCCGTTCGGGTTGACCAACGCTCCAGCCGTCTTTCAGCGCCTCATCAATGACGTCCTCCGGGATTTCATCGGCCTTTTTGTGTTCGTCTACCTGGATGACATACTCATCTTCTCCAAGTCCAGGGACGAGCACCAGGTCCATGTGAGGCGGGTCCTCCAAAGGCTGCTGGAGAACCGGTTGTACGTGAAGGCCGAGAAGTGCGAGTTTTACGCGAAGACAACATCCTTCCTCGGGTTCATCATCTCCCATGACCAGGTGCTTCCGGACCCAGAGAAGGTGAAGGCAGTGGTGGAATGGCCCACACCTGCGTCAAGAAAGCAGGTGCAGCAGTTCGTTGGGTTTGCGAACTTCTACCGCCGCTTCGTCCCTAATTTTGGCACCATCGTCGGCCCGCTGACCCGCCTCACGTCCCCTAAGGTCCCGTTCCGGTGGACCAAAGAGGCCGCGGCTGCCTTCCAGGCGCTGAAGGCGGAGTTCTCCTCCTCCCGGGTCTTTAGCCAAGTCAACCCTGCGCTGCAGTGCATCGTGGAAGTGGACGCTTCGGACACAGGAGTGGGAGCGGTGCTATCCCAGCGGTCGCCGGATGATGGTATCAAACGGCCCTGCGCCTTCTTGTCCCGGCGCTTGTCCCCTGCGGAGAGGAATTACGACGTGGGTGACAGAGAGCTCCTCGCCATCAAGCTCGCGCTACAGGAGTGGCATCACTGGCTAGAGGGGGCGGACCTGCCGTTCGTGGTCCTGACGGACCACAAGAACTTGGAGTACCTTAGATCTGCCAAGCGCCTGAACGCCCGCCAGGCGCGCTGGTCCTTGTTCTTCGCCAGGTTCCAATTTACCATCACCTTCAGGCCTGGCTCCAAGAACGGCCTGCCCGATGCCCTCTCTAGGCAATTCGCCCCTGAGGAGTCGGAGGACACGGTTCACACCATCCTACCCAGGTCGTGCGTCGTGGGAGCCGTCACCTGGGACATTGAGAGTAAGATCCGGAAGGCGCAGGAAGTGGAACCTGACCCTGGCGGCGGACCAGAGGGGAGGCTGTTCGTGCCATCCACGGTTCGGGGAGAGGTCATCCACTGGTTACACACATCCAAGCTCACCTGTCACCCTGGCTCCTCCCGGATGATTGACCTCCTCCAGCGGTCCTTCTGGTGGCCGGGCCTGCGGAGGGACGCTGCCCGCTACGCCCGGGCCTGTCCAGTGTGTGCCACCAACAAATCGGGTAATGCCCCTCCAGCGGGTTTGCTCCAGCCCCTGCCCGTCCCTGGCAGGCCCTGGTCGCATATCGCCCTGGATTTCGTCACCGAACTCCCAGTCTCGAACACCTACGACACCGTCCTGACCATCGTGGACCGCTTCTCCAAGGCGGCACACTTCGTCCCCCTACGAGGTCTTCCAACTGCCCTGGAGACGGCGGACCTCCTAATCCAGCACGTGGTCAGGCTGCATGGGATTCCGGTGGACGTGGTCTCGGACCGAGGGCCCCAATTTTCTTCAGACGTTTGGAGGTCATTTTGCAACGCTTTAGGAGCCAAGGTGAGCCTCTCCTCCGGCCATCACCCCCAATCCAACGGGCAGTGTGAGCGGACCAACCAGGAGCTGGAGGCTGCGCTCCGCTGTGTAACGGCGTCCAAACCAACGTCCTGGAGTAACCACCTCGCCTGGGTTGAATACGCCCAAAACACCGCTCGCTCTTCTGCTACAGGGATGTCCCCCTTTAAGGCGTCCCTGGGTTACGACCCCCCGCTGTTCCCGGCACAGGAGAGTGAGGTAACTGTCCCCTCAGTACAGGCGCATCTCAGGCAGTTCCGCTCCATCTGGGCGTCAGCGCGCAATGCGATTTTACGCACGGCGGAGCGCAACAGAGCCGTGGCGGACCGGCACAGAAGACCTGCCCCGGCGTACAGAGTTGGTCAGCAAGTCTACGTGTCGACCCAGGACGTGATTTTAAAGGGCGAGAGGAGGAAGCTGGCACAGCGCTTTATGGGCCCATACCCCATCACCAGGATCATCAACCCGGTGGCTGTGCGTGTAGCTATTCCCCCCTCCCTCCGCATCCATCCCACCTTCCACGTGTCCAAGGTGAAGCTGGCAGTCTCCGACCCCCTTTGCCCTCCTCCTGCTGCGCAACCCGCGCCCCGGATGATTGATGGCCATCCGGCCTGGCCCGTCTCCTCCATCCTGGACTCCCGCACCGGGGTCGTGGGTTGCAGTACTTGGTGGACTGGGAGGGCTATGGGCCTGAACATCGGCAGTGGGTTCCCTCGTCGTTTGTGTTGGACCCATCGCTCATCGCTGATTTCCACCGAGCGCACCCAGAGAAGCCATCGCCAGGAGGCGCTGCTAGAGGGGGGAGTACTGTCACGCCGCGCCGCTCATCAGCGGCGCCACCTGCTCGCACACCTGCACATCATCAGCGGCGAGGGATTTAAGCCGCCTCGCCCTGAGCTTCGGCCTGAAGCCGTCAGACTTCCCTATGCATTGCTGTGAGTTCCTTTCTCCCTCAGCTGATCATTCTGGTAAGAAGACCTTACCTCCTTTCCCTTCCAAGTCTGCTCCACTGTGCACAGGTGGATTTCCCGGCGGCGGACAACGCCTCTCCATCGCCTGTTCCTCGCTGCTGCACCGGGCTCTCCAGGTGGCTGTCTACCGGACCTCGTCCCTTGCTGTGCCAGTCATCTGTCCTATCCAAGTAAGTTCCTCTCTCGCTCATATATCTCCTGTGTTGGTGTGTGCCCGTCACCCTTCTCCTTGTGCTTTTCCCATAGGGTTGTCCGGCTGTACGGCCTCCTGCCTCTGTGCCCGAAGCAGACGCCGCCACCAACACATTTACATCTCGCAGACACACATTCATACACTCCTGTTGTTAATAAACTATTTGAACTACTCTGAGCCTGTGTGTGTGCGTCTCCTGAGCCGTGCGTTATGTCAAAAAGCCCATTGAAACTCCTCTTTTTGAAAGATGATTGGCCTGTCTTGCAGCCGGCCCTGTTTTTATGACCCAGCAGCGCATTTCAGATAAATGCATGAGAGCCACCCTGCATTTTAGAAGAAGTGGGAAGAAGTTAGGAGAAGTTTTTTGAAGTTACGAGAAATAAAAAAAGAAAAAAGATCTAGATCGGAAAAAGAACAAAAGAAAGTTTTTGTTTTCACTTCTTCAGAGTTCTTTGTGCTTCCTTGCAGTTTTCTTTTGTCTAAATTGTTCTGTGAATTTTAAGAAGTCTTTTGTGTGTGTGAACCTTGTCAAATCCTGCGTTAGTTTTCCTTGTTTTTCTGGTTAACTGAGGAGAAACCATTCTTTTCTTACAAGCTCACCTTAAAGAGAGTCAAACTCTCAAAATCCTTTTTTTTTTCTTCACCTCAGAAGCCATTTTTCCTTTGATTTTCCTGACTTTTCATGCAGTTAAAGTGGACTTTTAATTTTCCTATTTTAAAGTGAACTGAGAGATTTTTTTTTTTTTTTTGGACTTTCTTTTCTGGCCTCATCCACGTCTGACCCCGTAAAGAAACCAGGAGCTCGTGGGTGAAACTGACTAAAACGTTCTTCCTTCAGTCTTTGGTTTTGTAGTCTTTGGTTTTGTTCCTTGGGCCGGAGACATGTTAAATTCGGACCGGTTGCCAAAGGACTCCACACCTGCTCCGAGACAGCCTTCACTGCTGCCTGTTCACTGTCCACACTGTGAGCCCCCGGCCGAGTCTACGCTTCTTACAGTTGTGAACCATTGAAAGCCAAGCAGCAGTCGCTTTCTCCCTGGGTCCCGACCTTAAAACCCCAGCTGGCACCGACCCGCTGAACACGTGGACCTACAGCTGTTCATAAGTGAGACTCCCATTGTTCCTATCGGCTGGATTTAAACGTGATGTCCTAAAATTTCAATTACAATTGAACATAACCAGTATTTCATGGTACAATTAGTCCCTCAGCCATAGGACAAAGCTATAAACTGAAGGAAAATTCTTATTCATTTTTTAGTAACCTTCTTTCATTTTTGTAGATTAATTCAGAAGTTTATTTTTAGATAATCAGATCATGAAATCTTTCCCCATAAAATTGCGTTCTGGTTTTGTTAGATATTTCAGCCTTCCATTGCATTACAGTTGAAACATAAAATCTGGTTTCCTCTTGGTTCCACAAAGGTTTAACTCTAGATTTTATGTTCAGGAATCCACTAACAGTTGATGTGATATTAAACACCCGTTTATCATTTGAACCTGTTTATCTATCATTTGAATGCCATGTCATGTAACCTGAATGAGTTTAACCCCTTGCACTCCGGTCAATTTTCCTAAAAACGCCAAAAAATAATGTGCCCAAAGTAAATCAAAAGCTGTTCTTCAACCCTTTGCAGCATCTTCATGGGGTTGGTCTCATTTAAAAGAAAACACTTTGAATTTTTTGGCAAAAAAAAAACATGATCTCTCTAAGTGCTCCGGCCACTGAGTTACAGTCATCTAAACATAGTGAACTTGAAGAAAATAAATTTGGCCTGGGTGTTTTTTTGGATACAAATGCTTGCAAATAACACACAGCTTCAGATCCAGGCTGGAAAATGCAACAGAAATGTAGAACCAAGTGTTATCCAGCTGAGGTCCAAATTTTGTAACAATACCACAAAAAATGAATATTTTACACAGCTTTATACTCAGGCTGTTCCCAGGCATTTTGGAACTGTGCCAAATTGTGCCAAATGGCACAGTTTGGAAAAACGTCTGTAACTTTTGAATGATTCAATGTAGAATCTTCATTTAGGGCTCTAATGAAAAGTCACATTCAGGGCTGTGTCTGTGTGTGTGTGTGGGGGGGGGGGTTTGTCCACCCACCCACCCCCACTACAGAGGACGGAGATCCGCCCTCGCTACATGACGGATTACACTCGGATGTGGCATGTTTCCACAGCAACGCTGTAACCGCGGCTCCCCCCAACCCCCGCTACAGAATCGTAGCGGCGGGGGGGGCGTTCACTGTCTAGAGGCAGCGAAGAACCGTGTAACGCGGCGCACGCACTTTGGACATCATGCGCCGCACAGTTGTAATTTACCTATCAGTCAAAAGTCATTTTGGATTACACTTTTCAGGGATAAATAATAATTTAGCTTATAACAGCTTACCTCTTCACAGCAGCAAAGTCCTGGCGAACTTCTCTTCCTCACTGTCAGACGAACGCGACGCTGGTCCGCTCGTGGTTCTGGTCTCGCGACCCGATCAAAACATAATTCCATTATTGCGGTTTTGTGCTTCCATGATTGCGTTTTTTGGCGAACGATTTTTCAAAACAAATAACAGTAGTAATTAAAAAAAGACTGGCGAAGGCGTGTGTGTCACTCAGCCTTCGTCTTCAGCCTCCGTCGGTCTATGACCATGGAAGAAATCATAACGTCTACTCTGCTGGAACCAAATCAAATAAGCACCGCCTGTGGCCGAACATGCCGGTACACGAATGGCACTCCCTGTCACACAGGTTGCATTTGTGGGTGGTCTCCGTGCTGCTGGGTCTGTGGGTTCTTCCTGTGGGTCCTTTTTTTCTCTGCAGCAGCAGTCTCTCTTCACCCAGCCTTAAAAAAAAACAGCTTGCGAACTTCTCTGCTTCAACTGGCTCACTGCATTCACAGCGTTGGGAGGCGGGTCCTTCTGGCTAGGTTTTCATTCATTGGTTCTTCAAAGTTTCAGAAACCCAATTCAAGGCTCTTATTAGTCGAATGAGAGGTCAATCAGATGAACTAATCTGTTCGCGGCTGTGTCTGCAGCTTTTATTTTCAGTGCGCGCTTGGACGCCATACACCACCTACATCACAATCTCCATAATGCGTCCTAGAATGCACAAGAGTGCCCTCATGCGCTCTCGTGTGCTCTAGGACGCAGAGACTTGCCCACCCGTGGGACAACGGAGCGCAAGAGGTTAATTTAATAAAAGTGTCAATGAGAGAAGTTGAAGCGTTTTCCTTTTGCATATACTATATGTTTCCTACATCACGGCATGAAAAGAACTCCCTTAAATTTTGAGACTGATTCATTAAGTAATTGAAGGTACGAAAATTAATTAATTGAAATTAATTTATTAACAAGTTGTTCTTTTAGAACTAGTGCCCCCTTTTTACGAGTGCTTTCCTACTTTATTTAGTGAGTGTAGGGGTGACGGTTTAACTCTGTTCCCTGGCACACCCACTATTAAATAAAATAAATAATTCTGGCTTTAGGGTGCAAAGGAATGAACCATGTTCATTTAGGGTTGGGTTGTCAGATGTGGTGACATTGGAAAGGGTGCCTGTTTCGGCCAGGTCCTCGAGGTCACCTTCAGTCCAACTTGGTTGGGTCAGCGGTGTGAGTGGAGTGACTCCTGGAACGTCCAAGGTGTCAAGAGTGTAGCACTGTGATCCGGTTGCCTCAGGTAGAGTGGTTGGGTGAGGTTGTTGAACTTGAGCCCATAGTTTGAGATTCTTGAAATCTATCAGAGGCTCAAAGCGATTAAGCAGATCCTTGCCTATCAGCAATGGAACTGAGTTGAGATTGGACACATAGACCGGATGGATCAAGGTCATGGGTCCAATGGAGATCTTTACCAACGACATGTGTGACAGAGTTGTGTTGGAGGGTGCATAAGGTTGAATAGCTAAGGAGCAAGGTCTTAGTTTCAAGTCTTTGTGTGCGCGGTTAGCAGCGACACGTAGGTGGTCGAAAAGGTCCTGCGACATTAGAGTGATGTCCGCTGCGGTATCCAGTCGGGCTTCATGTGTCATCACGTCTTCCAAGGTCAATGAAAGGAAAAATTTTCATGCAACCCCCCTTTCGGTCAAATCACACAGAAAGTGTTGGACCGGCTGTTCAACGCGGATTAAGGAGTTGCCTGTTTCGGGCGAGTGGAATTTTTTCAGGTAGCTGGACTACCAAAATGGCAGTGGACAGCATTGGGTTGTCAGCCCCACCCCCACCCCCCCCGGAGCTTCGGGTGGAGGATGTTTGGTTGTATCTTTGGTATCCCTCCCCCTTGTAGTAGGAGATTCCTCAGGGTTAGGTTGTGGCATCCCTAAAGGATCGTTTGGGGTTGACACAATATTTATGGCTAGGACATCTGTCTTCTTGTCCTCTTTCTTCTCATTTTTCCTCTTCAGTTCATCAAGTATACGTTTGAGAGCTTCCATGTCTTCTCAACTGAAAATGGGCATTTCTTTCTTCTCCCAGGGTTTTGAGCTAAACTTACCAGGGGGAGGTCTTGTTTCTCTGTTGAAGTTTTTACAGTGGTACAAGGGAGGTGACTATTTCCCGCGGTTACGCGAGTCTCGAAATCGATATCTGTCATCCCGAGTATCCGTACCGTATTCTCGTGACTTACCTGGTGGGCTTGGCCTCCGATGGTAGTCAGACTTTGATGACGTTGACTTTGAGTTGGGTGTAGAAGATTTGGTCAGGTTCTGACTCGACTTAGCCTGGTTAGAGGACTGTCGTGGTTTTACTTGTGACCAAGGTGCTGGAACAGGGGCTGGCCTTGGGGCGCCCTCTAGGTCCAGGGTGTCCGATGCGGTGTTGACAGCGAACACCGTGGTAGGCATGGCATGCTTTTGATTGTTTTGCTGTTGTTTCTGGAATGCATAATGTGCTAACTCTCTTAACTGGTTTATTGAGTTTGACCTTGGCTTAGTCATGACTCCAAGGTGGTGTACAACCGTGGGATGGAGATTCTGAATTAAGAGAGCCTTGAAATTGTGGTCTTCTTCCATCCCTGGCATGTTTTGAGATCCGAAATATGCGCACAGGAGTCGCTGGTAGGCTTGTGGTGGCTCTGAGCGACCCTGTTTCACAGCTAGGGCTGCCCTAGCCCTGACTGTAGGCAGTCATCGGAGAACTCCTTTTCGATGGCTTCGTAGAGTTTTCAGTGGTTCATCTTGATATCCAATGGCTGTCGGTCTATAAATTTTGATACCGACCTGTTGGATGGTAACTTGATCAAATAAATGTGATTGTCAACCGTAGCATCAGGATATTTACACAAGTAGCAGTCAATGTCTTGCAAATAAGCCCTGGTATCAGGTGACTGACTGGTTGATGGGTCAAATTTGGTGGCGTGGCAAGCGATCTTATCGAGGTCTCTATCGGACAGGATTTGCAAACGTCTTTCGCGTTGCCGTTCAGGTTCGTCGAATGGGTTAGGCGAGCGTGCACCAGAGGAGTCCCCGTCCCATGAGGGAATGCCCCCCTTTGTTGAAGGAACCGGCCTGTTCATGACTTCTGGTCTTGGTTCTCTTTGTTTGCGATAATCTTCTAGCTCTTCTTTGATGTGCTGAAGGCCTTTTTGTGCTTCTCATAGGAGCAGTTTACATTTCCTGTAGTCGGAGTTTGTATCGTCCAGTTGACCTTCAACTATCGAGTTGGTTTGTTTTGCCCCGAAAGGTGGTTCCTAATTCCTCATTTTCTTGCTGAAACGAGGTATTGTCTTCCTCCAGTCATTGCTTTTCTTGCTTTGCTTGTTCCAAATTTAGCAACGCCTGATCAAGTGTAGCTTGGGTATCTTCTTGCTCTATGCGAGCTTGTTCCTGCTTTCTCATAAGTGACCTGTTACCTTCCTGGTGAGAGAGGATGGTTGATTGTTGTTTCACCAGTTTATTTTTGGTGTACAATACTTTAGATTCGGCTACTCTCAACCTTGCAACTAATGCTAGTGCGAACTTTCCTAACACACCGGGGATGTCCTTTGCTTTCGGTGGGTTAGTATCGCATTCATCCAAAAGTTTTTTTGTGATTTGCTTCAAATCTTTGGGTGGAGTTTCCTGAACTTGTTTGGGTACGCCGGGTATAAGGTCAGAAGCCAACTCTTCCAATGTTGCTTGAAGGTCATCCAATTCGGCAAGTGCATTCGACATGTTTGACCATTTGTGTAATGCTTAGCTTGAAATCAGTTTGTTGATTATAGCTAAAGTTCTTAGTCAAGAGTTAACCTTGAGTGTTGTTTTGCAGTGAGGGTAGTTATAAGCCACTGTTTAGCATTTGTTCCAACTAACAGGCTTGTAAGAAGGAAGTGAAATTTTGGAACTATTTAGAAATGTGGAATATATGTTAATTTATTTATTGACACTGTGTTTTGATTTGGATTTCACAAGACAAAACAAAAACAAATTGTGAGCATTGACTTCTTTCAGTTCAATTATCAAAGTGTAGTTTTGGAATTGTCATCAATAACTAGGTTGTGAATTTTTGTTGAATGTCACTTGAAAGTAATGATTTTATTTACAAAAAGAAAATAAAAACAGAAAAGGTTAAATTTTTTAAGATTATTAGCTTTCACTTTGTCTTAAAGTTAAAGTTGGCTTTTTGTTTTTATGTGTTAAAGCCTATTTTCATTTAAAGCTTTTAAACATTTTAATATTTACAGATTAGAAAACACAACTTTTGGGCGCATGCGCACGCAGCGACCAGCAGCTTGGTGATATAGTGCGTGTGTGCGTGTGTGTGTTTTTTGTACTTTTTTACGTTTTTAGAAAATCCTCTGTGTCGTTTCTGCTCTGGAGCGTTTGTGGAATATATGGCGAACAGCTCCCTAGTATCTGCAACATGGATTTCCTCTCATATCTCGCACTGCTGCTTTCTGTGTTCTGGCTCTTTGCCTCTGAGGTAAACGCGTTCGGCTCCATGACGAGCAGAATAGCGGGCAGAATACAATATTCCAGGGACGTGTTGCTGCGCTTTAACACAGCTGGTGCAGAGTCTCTGATTGCGCCCAAATTTCATCTGCCGGACTTTATTTTGAGAGACGGTCACAGCGGTGAAAAAAGAAGCGGCAGGAGGAAGCGTGGAAGACGTGGAGGTGTGAAATTGCGCCTTAGGAGACGTCAGTTTGGTAACATTCCTCTTCCTTCGATCATTTTTGGGAATGCACAGTCTGTGAGAAACAAGGTGGAGGAAATTCAAGGCAATGTACGTTACCAGAAGGATTTTAAGAACTGCTGCGTCATGGCTTTCACTGAATCTTGGCTTACTGCGCATGATCGGGATGCAGACCTGTGGATTGACGGCTTTGGAGCTCCGCTGCGCTCGGATCGGCAGGAAGAGGTAACTGGGAAGCGTCAGGGGGGCGGAGTATGTTTGTACGTTAATAAGCAGTACTGCACATCTGTCACGGTCAGAGAGCGCATCTGTACACCCCATGTGGAGCTGCTGTCTGTGTCACTACGCCCCTTTTATTTGCCTCGAGAGTTTTCCCAACTTTTCATCACAACTGTGTACATTCATCCGAGGGCAGACGCTGACTCCGCCTCCAGCACCATCTCTGATGTGGTGCAGCGGCTGCAGTCAATTTCTCCAGAGGCGCCAAACTTCATTCTTGGGGATTTTAACCATGTTTCTTTAAAGAAGACACTTAAAAACTTTCATCAGTATGTCTCCTGCCCAACCAGGCGAAAAAAGACATTGGACCTGTGCTATGGATCCATAGAGAGGGCCTATAAATCACTCCCCCTTCCTCCTTTAGGATCCTCAGATCACAACTGTGTTCATTTGCTGCCCACATATAAAACTGCTCTCAGAAGAGGCAAGGTGGAGACCAGAGACAATGATGTGTGGACAGAAGATTCAGAGCACAGCCTCCAGGAATGCTTTGACTGTACAGACTGGAAGATGTTCATAATGGCCTGCGGGGATGATTTGGACTCTCTGGCTGAGCTCACATGCTCATACATGGCTCACTGTCAAAATAAGTTTGTTCCACGTAAACGTGTCAAAATATACCCCAACAACAAACCATGGGTTACTAAATCAGTTAAATCCTGCTTACAGAGGAAAGCTCTTGCCTTTAAACAAGGGTCTGTTTCTGCGCTACAGGTTGCCACTAAGGAGCTGAAGGCCGAAATTTTAAGAGCAAAACAGAATTATAAATCAGAGTTGGAAAGCAAGATGGCAGCAAATAAACTTGGTTCGGCCTGGGCCAGTATGAAAACTATTGCAGGCCTTCAGAGCACAGAGCGCAGTAACCGTGTGTTTTTAGATGGTTTTAGTTCAGACACAGAGCTGGCTAATGCTCTTAATTGTTTTTATGGTCGTTTTGACTCCTTTGATTTTAGTACAGAAATCCAAGATTTGAAACAGAAACTCAAAGACAATCAGCACTTTAATATTGAGATGCAGAATGTTAAAAGGGAGTTCCGCGCTGTAAAAGTGAACAAAAGTCAGGGCCCTGATAATATATGTGGACGCCTGGTAAAGTCCTGTGCACATGAACTGAGTCCTATATTTCATTATATTTTCAATAAGTCCTTACAGACACAACATGTGCCTAAGATCTGGAAAGATGCCGTGGTTGTTCCCGTTCCAAAATCCAGCTGTCCTAAAACGATAAACGACTTTAGACCAGTTGCTTTGACTTCAATTTTAATGAAAATTTTTGAAAAACTGGTCAGACGTGAGGTCCTAAAGCAGACTGAACATGCATTGGATCCTCTGCAGTTTGCCTATAGGCCTCACAGAGGAGTGGAAGATGCCACTGTCACTCTGTTTGACATGCTTTTCAAACATCTGGATTTTAATGGGACACACGCCAGGCTTTTATTTGTGGACTTTTCTTCTGCCTTTAATACAATCCAACCTCATATTTTAGTTGAAAGGCTCCTGCAACAATTTGATTTAAGCAATAATCTGGTGGGTTGGATTCTGGATTTCTTAACCAACAGGACGCAGAGAGTAAGGGTCAATGGCACATTGTCTGACCTAAAGTGCTCTTCTACTGGCTCTCCTCAGGGGTGTGTGTTGTCACCACTACTCTTCATCCTGTACACAAACATGTGTCGGAGCAGACATGACAACAGACACATTATAAAGTATGCTGATGACTCAGTCATTGTCAGTCTCCTCCAGGATGGTGAGAGTGGCCACGGCCCAGTAGTTGATGACTTTGTTCACTGGTGTGAGGATTCCTACCTGCAGCTGAATACAACAAAAACGAAAGATATGATTATTGACTTTAGGAGGAAAACTCCCAGGCACAAAGTCACCATACTAAAAGGCCAGACCACCGAATGTGTACAATCGTACAAATATCTTGGGACAATTATTGATAGTGGATTGAACTTTGAGGTGAACTGTGAAAGGGTGTGCAAAAAGGGTCAGCAAAATTTGCATTGTTTGAGGAAACTTGCACGCTTCCAAATTGACCGAACCATAATGACTATGTTCTATCGGGCTTTTATTGAATCTGTTTTATCCTTTTCTTTAATGTCATGGTTTGGTCAGATAAAACTGAAACAGAGGAAATCCTTGGATCAGGTAGTCAGATGGTCCAGTCGTTTGCTTGGTGAGTCACAGCTGAGCCTGACATCCCTGTACACCAGACAAGTACAGAGGATGGCCGACTCGATTTTAAATGATGACTCCCACCCTTTGCACTGCAACTTTCAGCTTCTTCCCTCCAGACGGAGGTTTGCTGTCCCAAAAAGTAGAACCCAGCGCTACAAAAACAGCTTTGTCCCTGCTGCTGTCAAAGAGTTGAACAAGCTATAAAAATTATATTGTACATATTTTATATTTACCTATTTTGTAAGATGTGTGCCTGTGTTTGTGTCTATGTTGAATGTAATTAGTGGCTTGTAAATATGGATGTCACCAACTGCAAAACAAATCTACCTACGGGTACAAATAAAGTAACCTGAACCTGAACCTGAACAAGTGGATTGTCTTTGTGTATTGTCACTAAGGCTTCCTTAGATTGAAGTTAATGGTGATCTATAAAAAAAATTATTTCCAGATTAATCAGTGTTTTCACCTTTTGACTTCTTATTTTAAATCTTGGTGAGAAATAGTGATTTGGTTAAATGTTTTCCTTTTCCTGTGGAGGAAACATGAATCAAAACCAACACGCTGACTGTAAATAACCTAAAGCTTTCAAGTGTTAACTGCTGAATATGGTTTCCTAAATTTTGGAAAATTTTGGTAAATATTTAGTAAATCACTAAATCTTTTATCAACATGAACAGGATTAATGTTAACTTAAGGTCACTTTTGAATAAACATCGTTATTTATTCGAATCCCTAAGTTGAATGGCTTCCTGTGAAAGAAATCATACAAAGTAGAATATAAAACAAAACACAGATATATAGTTTCAAAAGTTTGGAATTTTGTTTCATAAAATACGTGCATATATGTTTTTAACTGTAAAGACTAAAATATGTGGTTAACATACGTGATTAAATACAAAGTCTATGCTTTTTTGTTCTTTCACTGTGTATATATGCAATCAAAAGCTCTTCTATGGCGCGCATTTAGGGCGCATATATGGTATGCATGTATGGTATGCATTTTCCCTCACATATATTTAGTAGGCATGACGGTGCATACTCTGGAGGCTTCACGTCTAAACGGCCAAGAGGACCTGACCCGGCAGAGACCTCGGGAGGTGTGAAGTGGTTTCTTGAGAGACGAGAAGTCAGAGAGAATGTCCCAGCAGGAGCCCCCGAGGCTGAGGAGTTGAGAGACAATGGAGACGCCAAGGAGCCTCGGAGGCTATATGTTTACTGAAGGACTGTGGGTTGGGGATGTGATATTTGATGTTGGGGGTTTTGTGTCTCTGGAGCGTATAAGAGCTGTTAAGAATGATTGTTCTGCCTCTTTGCTGAGATACTTTGCTTGTTAGAGGATGTAGACTGACAATAAACCTTTCCTGAGAAATAAACTCAGTCTCGTTTGTGAAAGTCATCCTCTACACTGGTGACCTACGACAAACCATGGCCGGTGGCAGCGAGCTTTCCGCGCCGGACTCTTCAGGGGCCAACCGGGTTAATGCAGCTACCACACTACAGCTGCCCGATTTCTGGCAACATAACCCGCGCTCCTGGTTTACCACTGTGGAGGCGCAGTTCCACCTTCGGGGAATCTCAGCGGACGCAACAAGGTTCTACCATGTCGTCGCGAAGCTGGACAGCCTCACAGTGCAGCGGGTGGAGAGCCTGACCAACCACCCGCCCCAAGACGACAAGTATGGCGCACTGAAAGCCGCCCTCATTCGAGCCTTCACTCCCTCGCTGGGAGAGCGAGCAGAGAAGCTCCTGGCGGTGACAGAAGGGGAAGCAAACAGGCCGGCAGATCTGATGGCGAAGATGATGAGCCTGAGAGGCGAGGATGACGACAGCTTTATCTTCGCCAACCTCTTCCTCAGAACGCTACCGCCAGCAGTGAGAGTCACCCTGGCCAGCTCACAGCTATTCAACAACCGTGACTACCACGAGCTGGGCCAGGAGGCGCAGCGGCTCATCGACGCCCATAGACGGCACGCAGCCACGACGGCAGCGGCAAAGCTGAACGCACCCCCGCGAGACGAGGGGAGACCAGAGGCTGCAGCACCGGACCCACTGACGTCGGCAGTGGCAGAGGCCAGGAGAAGCGGAGCTGACAACACCCTCTGTTTCTACCATCGACGCTTCGCCGAGAGAGCGCGCAGATGCGCCCCACCGTGCCGATACCAGCGCCAGGGAAACGCCAAGACCGAGAGCCGGTAGCAGCTGCGACTCTCGGCACGAAGAACAAGCTGCTTTTCGTGACAGACGCAAATTCAGGGAAAGAATTCCTGGTGGACACAGGCTCCCAGCTAAGTTTTGTCAAGCCTGCCTACGTGGACATGCTGACGCCTGCCAGCGGACCCCTGGTGTTAGCGGCGAACGGCTCCACGATCAAAACCTATGGGGAGAAGACGCTCCTCCTATTCCTCCACGGCCGCACCTTCGAGTGGACCTTCGTCGTAGCCGCAGTTAGCAACAACATGCTAGGTGATGACTTTTTATGCTCAAACAGTTTGTTAGTTGATCTTGCTAATAGACATATTGTAAATGCAATGTCTTTCTACTCTATCTCCTGCACAGCTCGGGTGGCCCTGCCTTCTGCACATCCCAATGTCACAGCTGCGGGTGGTAAGTTTCATGCACTACTCAATCAGTTTCCAGCACTCACGGTCCCAACATTTTCAGCGTCAGTTGCCAAACACGGGGTCGAGCATTTCATAACTACCTCTGGCCCCCCTGTTTTTGCAAAAGCTCGGCATTTGGACACAGCTAAACTGGCCATCGCGCGCGAGGAATTCGCCAACTTGGAAAAACTGGGCATTGTTAGACGCTCGAACAGCTCTTGGTCGTCACCCCTGCACATGGTACCCAAGGCTGACGGCTCGTGGCGCCCTTGCGGTGATTTCCGCAGATTAAATAATGCTTCAGCACACGACCGCTACCCGATTCCGCACATCCAGGATTTTTCGGCACATTTGGCGGGGGCGCGCATCTTTTCCAAAATAGATTTGGTGCGCAGTTATCACCAAGTCCCAGTCCGCGCGCAAGACATACCCAAAACGGCAGTTATAACCCCTTTCGGGCTTTTCGAGTTTTTGCGCATGCCTTTCGGCCTCAAAGGCGCCACGCAGACGTTCCAACGCATGATGGATGCAGTGCTGCGCGGCCTCCCTTTTGTGTTCGCTTATTTGGATGATATTTTGGTAGCCAGTGCATCCGAAGTCGAACACGAACGCCACCTCACAGCCGTTTTTCAGAGGCTGACAGAACACGGGCTGATAATTAACCCAGCGAAATGCCAATTCGGGGTAGCGTAAATCGATTTTTTGGGGCACCGCGTGTCTCCAGAAGGCGCGGTCCCGCTGCCTGATAAAGTGCGCACAATAACGGATTTCCCCAAAACGCAGACAGTTAAGGCACTGCAAGAATTTTTGGGGATGGTCAATTTTTATAACCGCTTCCTCCCCAACGCGGCACGGCTCATGCACCCATTGTACGCGGCACTAAAGAAGCAAAAACCTGCAACTAAGGTCGAGTGGTCCCCGGACCGGGAGCGCACTTTCTCACAAGTCAAATCGGCCCTCGCGAACGATGCGTTATTGGCACACCCGGTGCCAGCAGCTCGCATGGCGCTAACCACGGACGCTTCCGACGTGGCAGTGGGGGCGGTTGTCGAGCAACTGGTAGCAAGGAGCTGGCAACCACTTGCGTTTTTCAGCAAAACATTGCGCGATAACGAGCGTAAATACAGCGCGTTTGATAGGGAGCTTTTAGCCCTGCATTTGGCCATCCGCCACTTCCAGTTCTGGTTGGAAGGGCGCCATTTCACCGCGTTTGTAGACCACAAACCATTAACATTTGCGATGGCTAAAATTTCAGAGCCTTGGACGGGCCGACAACAGAGACAGCTGGCCGCGATTTCGGAGTTTACCACCGACATTCAACACGTGGCGGGCAAACACAATGTAGTGGCAGATTATCTCTCGCACGCAGTTGCACTGCCAGGCCCCCAGGGGGCAGACTCGGTGGCTGTAGACTCGGGCCAGGCTTGCGGCGCGGAAGCGCTCACAGCCCCGGTCTGCGTTGGGTTAGATTATGCAGCCATGGCCGCCAAGCAGGTTAACGATGCGGACGTGCGCGCGCTCCAGTCTGGGCCAACAGGGCTAAGGCTGGAGCACAGGGTGCATCAAAGAGGTATGCCCCCCCTAATCTGTGATATCTCCACGGGGCGCCCCCGCCCCGTGGTCCCAGCTGCGTGGCATCGCCGCGTTTTTGACTTAATACATTTGCTGGCACATCCAGGCGTTCGTGCGTCGATCAAAATGGTGGGAGAGAAGTTTGTTTGGCCGGGGCTGCGTAAACAGGTCAAAGAAGGGGCCGCAGCCTGCGCAGCGTGTCAAAGAGCAAAGGTACACAAGCACACGTGGGCCCCTCTGGAACCTTTTCACATCCCAGCCAAACGCTTCGACCACGTGCATGTCGACTTGGTGGGACCCCTCCCGCTGTCACAGGGGTTCACACACCTTCTAACTATGGTGGACCGCACTACGCGCTGGCCAGAGGCGAGTCCCCTGGCGTCAACCACAGCAGCAGACGTTGCACGTGCTTTTTTAATGGCTTGGGTCGCGCGCTTTGGAGTCCCGTCAGACATAACGTCTGACAGAGGACCCCAATTTGTTTCCGAGCTCTGGTCATCCATGGCACTCAGCCTGGGGGTGAAAATTCATTGCACAACTGTGTATAACGCCCAGGCCAACGGTTTGTGCGAACGCTTTCACCAGTCATTGAAAGCAGCCCTCAGAGCGGCTCTCACGGACGCAAATTGGGTTGATAAGCTTCCATGGGTTTTATTAGGGTTGCGTTCAGCCCCTAAGGAAGATTTGCAAGCCTCTCCGGCCGAGCTAGTCTTCGCCCAACCTCTCCAGTTACCGGGAGAATTCCTTCCTGAGAACCCCGCACCAGATCGCCCCCCCGCTCAGCTGCTGCAGAGTGACGCGGGATCAAACACCCTCCTCGGTCCAGTTCATCACAGTTTTCCATGCGTTTTTGTGCCTAAAGCCTTAAAGAATGCAGAATTCGTCTTTGTTAGACACAACGCACAGAGGTTAGGTTTAAGACCACCTTATGATGGACCGTTCAGAGTGTTAGAAACCGGGGAAAAGCATTTTTTGCTCGATTTGGGAGACAGGAGGGAATTAGTCTGCATTAACAGACCCAAACCCGCTTTTGTGTTAGCTGATGAACAAGTTCAGTTGGCCAGGGCCCCCCGCCGCGGCAGGCTGCCGAGGAGACATTCTGCTAAGCTTTCACAATGATGTGCTAATGACTCTGATCCACAGATGCAAGAGACAGCTACAGGCAGAGCAAGACCTGCTCACAGCAGATATGGCAGGAAGTTGAAGCCCAAGCAGTTGGATGTGTGATATGTTGTGCCAATTTTTTTTTCGTTCTGTGTGGATATGTCATGATTCTATGCATCTGGGGTGTAAGTTGTCCTTATTTAGATGTTTGGAGGGGGGGTTATATGGCACGCATTTAGGGCGCATATATGGTATGCATGTATGGTATGCATTTTCCCTCATATATATTTAGTAGGCATGACGGTGCATACTCTGGAGGCTTCACGTCTAAACGGCCAAGAGGACCTGACCCGGCAGAGACCTCGGGAGGTGTGAAGGGGTTTCTTGAGAGACGAGAAGTCAGAGAGAATGTCCCAGCAGGAGCCCCCGAGGCTGAGGAGTTGAGAGACAATGGAGACGCCAAGGAGCCTCGGAGGCTATATGTTTACTGAAGGACTGTGGGTTGGGGATGTGATATTTGATGTTGGGGGTTTTGTGTCTCTGGAGAGTATAAGAGCTGTGAAGAATGATTGTTCTGCCTCTTTGCTGAGATACTTTGCTTGTTAGAGGATGTAGACTGACAATAAACCTTTCCTGAGAAATAAACTCAGTCTCGTTTGTGAAAGTCATCCTCTACACTTCCACCAATGACAACAATCTCAAAAACCAACAAGTTTCTTTTTTCTTTTTGTTCTTGGCATAAAACTTTGAATTGGGTTTAAATTTGGGTTCTGGATAATCCAGATTGATGAAGTTATTTTGGGAGCTCAATTTAATTATAAATCAGCTTAATAGATTCACTCCGCTTTAATCTGAGTGTACATTCATACAAGAAGTGCAACTCCTATAGTGGATCACAAGATGGAGGCAGTTATCTCTGCACTCCCAAGAGGAGGAGACACTAGTGACGTCGCTCTGGGTGGTCTACCGTCTCACTCAAAATGGCAGCGAGGGTGACTCCCTCTTAGCGCCTTCAAAATGGCGTCTGTATGCTGACTGCGCATGCGCAGTTTTTCGTGCACAGCCTGTCGGTCACACGTGACTGTGAGCGTGCACATGACACATGGATGCGGGCGTGGGTTGATCGACAATACCACACCTTGTTTTTTTCAAAACTGGAGAGATTTAATCCCCAGCTTTCCTTATTCATGCACAAGTAATCTTACCCCTTTCATTCCGGATATAGTTAAGTGCTACTTCCCAAACAATTTATTCACAGTGACTTGATCAGGCTGCCTCCAGCCTAATGTTGATGTCCCCAAGCACTTGGGCAATACAGAACTGGTCGGTTTAATTCATCCCACCGGGATAATTTGCCGGTAGGTTAAACTGACGAATAAACAGAATGGCTTTCTTTGCGTTTCTGTCACTCTAGGCTTTTATTTTTCTTAATTCAGCATATAATACTGCTTAAAACCTCCTAGCATGCCTTAACATAGCTATTCTGTTCAACTCAGGCAGCAGGGTGAATCAACTCACCCCCCCCAAACCCCCCGCAGCTATCAGCAACACAGATACCTCTCTGCAGGAGGCGGGGGTAAACAAACACACACAGAGAAAGACACGGACTTGCCTGCAGCAGTTCTCCCAGACACAACACACACACAGGTTCACTGTATAAAGTGGATCAATATTTGAGCAAAAACATACAGCTTATGTCTTAATGATTTTTTTCTTTTGCATATACTTTTGGGTGCACACAGCCTCACATGGGGCAAAAAAATATGTAGCAATATCTAACCCTTTGAGTGTGTATGGTGCAGAACTGTGACATACCTCCTAGTGGTTAAGAGTGGTAAATATTTTTTGTCAATAAAATAGTTCAGATTTCCAAGGCTATAACTTGAAAGTGGTAAGAGATAATGACTTACTGTCAATTAGAAAGATGTAAAATATGATCCAAAGTTTCAGATAGGAATAAATTTACGCATCTAATTTGCATAATGTCACAGCACCTCTTTAAATTCCATAACTCGGTCAATCTTTTGACACCATTTTTTGTACAGAGGTACCTCATCATCTTGTCTTCAAAGTATATGAACAAGAAATCAGTACATTTAAAAAAAAACAAAACAGAAATTTCTCACTTACTTTTGACAAAGTCAGAGTGAGAAGGCAGGCACAATGCCGTGCTCTGCCACTAGGGGCACGGAAATTCTCACACTCAAAGGGTTAATAAAATATAATTCAATTCAATTCAACTTTATTTATATAGCACCATTTCACAACAACAGTCATCTCATAGCACTATCAACTGGCTGCACGGTGGCGCAGTGGTTTAGCACTGTGGCAGCACAGTTTTACCCTCGGCCGGGGGACCGCGGGGATCATGAGATCGTGGGTTCGATCCCAGCCCCCGACCAACAGTGAGCTGTGTGGAGTTTGCATGTTCTCTCCGTGTTGCGCGGGTTTACTCCGGGATTTCTCCGGTTTCCTCCCGCATACCAAAAACATGTAGGTTTAGGGCACTCGCGCACGCAGCGACCAGCAGCCGGTGACTTGTCACCAGACTGCAAACCAAGTCTACCTACGGGTACAAATAAGTAACAAAAAAAAAAAACTGTAGAGGGAACCCCCACAGTTGCAGAAAGACCCCAGCAATCAGGCGATCCCCTGTGAGCAAGCACTTGGCGACGGTGGAGAGGAAAAACTCCCTTTTAACAGGAAGAAACCTCCAGCAGAACCAGGCTCAGGGAGGGGCAGTCATCTGCTGCAACTGGCTGGGGGGTGAAGGGATAGAGAAGATGAAAAGAACAGACATGTAGAGAGCAAACAGCACGATGGGGACTCAGTCTATGGGAGAGAACAAACAAATGTTAATGACCAGCAAAAAAAAAATATTTCATTGAGAGTGAGGAAAGGAGTGAGGCCCAGTGCATTACTGGAGGTCCCCCGGCTGACTAAACCTATTAGCAGCATAACTAAGGGAGGGTTCAGAAACACATGATCCCTCCCTAATTGTAGGCTATATCAAAAAAGGTAGGTTTTAGCCCTATTCTTAAAAACAGAGATCAAGTCTGACTCCCAAATCCAGATTGGCAGCTGGTTCCACAGGAGAGGAGCTTGATAACTGAAGGCTCTGCTGAAGCTCTGAAGGCTCTGCCTCCCATTGTACTTTTGGAGATTCTAGGTATTACAAGTAATCTTGCATTTTGGGAGCGTAGTGCTCTGTTAGGATAATACGGTAGTATCAGATCTTTTAAATAAAAAGGAGCCTGATTGTTTAGAGCTTTGTAAGTAAGAAGAAGGATTTTAAACTTAATTCTAAACTCTATGGGAAGCCAATGAAGGGAGGCCAGAACCGGAGAGATATGGTCTCTCTTTCTAGTACCTGTTAAAACTCTTGCTGTATCATTTTGGATCAGCTGAAGACTTTTTAAAGATGTTTTAGGACAGCCTGATAATAAAGAATTACAATAATCTAATCTCGAGCTAACAAAAGCGTGGATCAGTTTCTCAGCATCACTCTGAGACAAGATGCTCCTAATCTTGGCAATATTATGCAAATGATAGAAGGCAGTCTTAGAAACAAATTTAATATGTGAATTGAAGGACAGATCTTGATCAAAAATAACTCCAAGGTTCCTCACAGAGCTATTAAGAGAAAGAGTAACCGCATCCTAACTGAAAGTTTGATTTGGAAAGGAATTTCTAAGATTTTTTGGACCAACAAGAATGACTTCAGTCTTATTTGAATTTAATAGCAGGAAATTACAAGTCATCCAAGCTTTGATTTCCTTAAGACAGGCTTCTAACTTGGCTAATTGATTACTATCATCTGGCTTCATTGACAGGTATAATTGTGTGTCATCTGCATAACAATGAAAATGTATACAGTGCTTTCTAATAATGTTGCCTAACGGAAGCATATATAAACTAAAAAGAGTAGGGCCTAGCACAGATCCTTGTGGAACTCCATGACTAAGCTTTGAGTTGAAAAAAAACTCATTATTTACATGAACAAACTGGAACCTATCAGATAAATAAGATCTAAACCACTGCAACGAAGTTCCATTAAGTCCAACATAGTGTTCTAATCTATCAAGTAGAATATTATGATCGATAGTATCAAAAGCTGCACTAAGGTCTAAAAGGACAAGTACAGAAACCAGTCCATTATCAGATGCGATGAGGAGGTCGTTAGTGACCTTCGCTAAGGCTGTTTCAGTACTATGATGGATTCTAAACCCAGATTGAAACTATTCAAGTAAACCATTTCCCTGCAGGTGGTCAAATAATTGCATAGCAACAACTCTTTCTAAGATTTTTGAAATGAAAGGGAGATTAGAGATTGGTCTATAGTTAGCTAAAGCTCCTGGATCTAGCGTTGGCTTTTTTAGTAAGGGTTTAATTACAGCCGTTTTAAAAGCCTGCGGTACATGGCCTAAAGTTAATGAAGAATTGATTATATGAAGAATAAAGCTACCAATAAGTGGGAAGACTTCTTTAAATAACCTGGTAGGAATAGGGTCTAAAAGACAAGTTGAAGGTTTGGATGAGGAAACTATTTTGTCTAACTCACAAAGGTCGATTGGAGTAAACTCATCAAGACAGACATCAATAGAAGGAGTTGTAGTAGTTACAGTATTTAAGTTAACTGTGGGAAGAATCTGATTGATTTTATCTCTGATGGATGAAATTTTATTATCGAAAAAGTTCATAAAGTCCTGACTAGTAAGCTCTAAGGGAATGCTAGGATTGACAGAGTCCTGACTCTTTGTCAACCTGGCTACAGTGCTGAAAAGAAACCTGGGATTATTCTTGTTCTCTTCTATTAATGCAGAGTAATAACGCGTTCTAGCTTTTCTAAGAGATTTTTTATAAATTAAAAGATGATTTCTCCAAGCTAAATAGATTTCATCTAAATTAGTGGAGCGCCATTTTCTTTCTAATTGACGAGTCTTCTGTTTTAAGCTATGAGTTTCTGTGTTGAACCAAGGAGTTAGAAATCTCTGATTAGACTTTTTCTTTTTTAAGGGGGCCACCAAGTCTAGAGTCTGATGCAGAGAAGCTGTAACACTATCCACCATGTTATCAATTACAGAAGGAGCAAGCTGTCTATAGCTTATTTCCATTGTGTTGACACATGGCATAGAGGAAACAATCTGCATAAATTTGGTAACAGCATCATCTGAGAGGCATCTACTGTAATAATATTTTTCTTTAGGAGCCAAATAGTCAGAAATAGTAAAATCAAAGGTTAACAGACAATGGTCTGACAGTACAGGGTTATGAGGAGACACTACAAGATTTTCTATTTCTATGCCATATGTCAGAACAAGGTCCAATGTATGGTGGAGGTAATGAGTAGAATTTCCTACTTTCTGAGAAAACCCAATCGAGTCTAATATTGAATTAAATGCCACATTAAGGCAGTCACTATCTACATCCACATGTATATTAAAGTCCCCTACTATAATTATTCTATCAGATTTCAGCACTAAATCAGCTAAGAAATCAGCAAATTCGGATAAAAATTCTGAGTAGGTTGATGGGGGACGATAAACTATGGCAATATAGTGTAATAAGGTACAGGAATTGTTTATTTTTTTTAGTAGTGGGTGTGTGAGGGGACAGAGTTAAACAGTCACCCCAACACTCACTAAATAAAATAGAAAAGCACTCGTAAAAAGAGGGCACCAGTTCTAAAAGAATGAATTGTTAATTAATTTATTTCAATTAATTAACGTCCGTACCTTCAATTACTTAATGAATTCAGTCTCAAAATTTAGTGAGTTTTTTTACTGCCATGACCCAGGAAAGCATATATGCAAAGGAACACGCTTCAACTTCTCTTGTTTACAAGTTTATTGAATGAAACTCATTCAGGTTACATGACAGGACATTCACATGATGGGTAAACAGATTCAAATGATAAACAAGTGTTAGATATCACAACAACTGTCAATGGATTCCTGAGCATAAAATCTATAGTTAAACCTTTGTGGAACCAAGAGGAAATCAGATTTTATGTTTCAACTGTAATGCAATGGAAGGCTGAGGTATCTAACAAAATTAGAATGCAACTTTATGGTGAAAAATTACATAAGCTGATTATCTGGAAAAGGAAGTTATTAATTACTCTACAAAAATTACCGGAGGTTATTAAAAAAATTATAAGAATTTTCCTTCAGTTTATAGCTTTGTCCTACGCCTGAAGGACTAAATGTACCATGAAATATTGGTTATGTTCAATTATAATAGATATTTAGGACATCTCATTTAAACCCAGCAGATAGGAAAGTGGTAGTCTCACTTATATGAACAGCCGGTTCCAGGTATTCAGCGGTGATTCGGCGCCAGTAAGGTGGCACACGGGGAAAGCGACTGCTGGTCGTCTTTCAGATCATTCACAGCTGTGAGAAGTGTAGACTGGGCTGGGGGCTCCCACAGGGTGTGCGGCAAGGAGCCGGCGACAGAGTGAAGGTTGGCCCTGGAGCAGGCGTGACGTCCTTTGGCAACCAGTCCGAAATTTAGTATGTCCCCGGCCCGCTGAAGGAGGGCTGAAGGAAAGCTGAAGTAGGCTGAAGGAAAAATGTTTTTAGTCAGTTTCACCCACTAACTCCTGGTTTGTTTGGGGGGTTTTTTTGCATTGTCATGCATGGGTGAGGCAGGGAAAATAAAAGTCTAAAAATCTCTATCAGTTCACTTTAAAGGCAGGGAAATTAAAACGTCCACTTTAACGGCCGGAAAAGTCAAAAAGTCCAAGAAAAAACGTTCAACAGGATAAGCACGGCTTCTGAGGTGAAGAAAAAAGGATTTGAGAATTTAACTCTCTTTAAAGGTGAGCTCATAGGAAAAAGGATGGTTTCTCCTCAGTTAACCAGAAAACAGGCAAAAGCTTATCAAAAGACAATTAAAGAAAGCTAGCACAGGACTTGACAAGGTTCAGACACACAGAACATGAGCTTACGGAACACAGAACTCACAGAACAGAAAAACTCTGAGTGGCGGGGCGGCTCTATTTGCATTTAACTGAAGCACACTACTGGGTCATAAACCTGTGACCGGCAGCAAGACGGGCCAATTATCTTCCATAAAGAGGAGTTTGAATGGGCTTTTGTCCAATGAGGGAACAGTTCTTTGTCTGTGAACAGCCAATCAAATGCAAGGGCGTTATCCAACAGAGAGGCAGCCTGGTAATTGATTTTCACGAGTGGGAAGACGGGCATCAGAGTTTGACAAAACGTTCATTCAGTTCCTATGAAATTCATTATATACTCAATATAAAATCTAACTAAATTAAGTGACTCAAGGCTAATATTCAGTGACCATGCATTTATAATATTACTAATAAGTTTAACATTCATTTGAATAACATTCATGAAAAAGACATTCCTAAGACATGCACTCACATTTAAATCAAGGATTAATGAATTATTGCAAACCATTATTGTCCATCAAAAAGGGTGATTATCTTCACAGTGTCCAGAGTTATTCTGCGGAATGAGAGCTTGAAGAAGAGTTTAATGTTCAATCAGAATTAACAGTTCCAGATTGCACAAGTAATGAAAAATATTCCGTAGATGTCGACTAGGAGGTACTGTTGAGTTGTAGATAATTTTTAGGTCTTGAATTGTGAACAGGGCCAGCCTACAGAGTTTTATGGGGCTCCTGGAAAGGCTCCAAGAGTTTATCAGCATAACCTGACAAGTTAAGGAGTAAAAGTTTGAAAGTTTATGACTTTTTAAGAGTACGAACGGATGCTATCAGCATGAACTGTCTAGTTGGGGTTTTACTCCTCAAGCTTATAGTCCACTTAAAAGCAAGTCCTTATCCGGTTTCTCTACAAAAGGAAAATTGTTTACACTGGGGTCCTGATGATGAAGACACACAGCAATTCTTGACCAGAGTTGAGTGAGAGTTTCTTTAAGATGAAGAAGAGTGATTTCCTGAATTAGCCTGAGGAGAAGCTGATGCTACAGTGTGCAAGATAATTTAAGTGTGCATTTTAAAGTAATGATGCAGCCCATGATGTCATCCACTCAGCAGCAGGCTGCAGACACAACATCCCACTGCTCTCCAGCTCATCTCTGGGGATTTTAACCATGCTTCTCTGTCCTCCACCCTGCCTACTTTCATCCAGTATGTTACATGCCACACCAGAGACAATAAACACCCGCTTTATGCCAACTCCAAAAAAGCATAGAATTTATCACCCCTCGCCCCCCGAGGAAGATCGCACTACAATCTGGTTCACCTCCTGCCTGTGTACAAACCCCTTGTACACAGACAACCTTCTGTTATCTGCACAGAGATGGTCAGGAGGCTGATGACACTCTCAAGGACTGTTTTGAATCCATTCTGTGGGAGCAACTCTGAGATCCCCATGTGGAGGACATTGACAGCCTCACACATCATCACAGACGACATAAACTTCTGTGATGGAACACCGTACCCACCAAGACTATATGGATCAACCCTGGATCAACCCTGATATAAAAACCCTGCTGAAAGAGAAGAAAGGAGTTCCTTGTTCAGGGAACAAGGGGGAGCTGAAGTCCATGCAGACGAAGCTGAGGAGGAAGATAACAGAGGAGAAAGACAACTACAGCAGCAGACTACATCATCCTAGGTGCGCAACCAAGAGGTTTCGCAGGTCCTTCCTACCTACAGCTGTCAGACTGTATAACCTAAGCAGGGCTGCTCGCAGAGATAGCAAAAAAACGTGACAACCTAATAGTATTGAATGCAAAAGACGCAATAGACTTACACAATGGTCCCCTCCAGTATACAACTAGGATAATATCGGTCGCTACGGAAGGTGACAATATGTATGGGTACATATTCATTCATTCATTCATTCAATGGATAACTTAGGATAACTAAGTAGACGGTTATGCTGTTTATTCCATCTAGCTACAATGCTCCGCACTGTGTGTATATATATTTATATATTTATTCCATCTCATTACAATGCTCCGCACTGTGTGTTTATATAGTTATATGTACATATGTATATTCGCTGCTCTTGTTTTTCTTGTCTTCTTGATTGTTGCTCTGAGTGTTGCTATCCCTGTGCTGTTGCAATCCTGGAATTTCCCCATTGTGGGACTAATAAAGGCTTATCTTATCTTATCTTATCTTACAGAAAGAGGATGGAGGACAACTTGCAGCAGAGTAACATCAATGGCATCTGGTGGGGTTTTAAAACCATCTCTGGGCCATTGGATACCACCTCCCAGGCCATGGGAGAAAAGAGAGTGGGTGAAGGATCTGAACTTGTTCTTCAACAGATCTGATCAGCTACCGACCTCTCCCCCTGCCCTGTGACCCCTGCTGCCTCCAACTTCATCTACTCCCCCTGTCCACTGCCCCCCCCCCCCACACACACACATATCACCCAGCCCTCAGCCCACATCCCCTGCTGTTTTTCCCTTCACATATCCAACACCCCGGCCGGTCTGTCCCTCACTAAGGGCGCATTCAGACGACCACTGTTTGGTCCTTTCCGGACAGTCTGTCCCTCACTAAGGGCACATTCAGATGACCACTGTTTGGTCGGGACCAAAGGACCAAACAGTGGCTTCCGTGGATTGTTTGGTTCATTTGGTGCCATCTAAATGTATGTTGGAACTCTGAAGTGCACCAAACAAGCAAAGTCTGGTCCCCCTGAAAACGTGGGTCTTGGTTCTCCTGCAAACGAAGTCTGGTGCGCTCCGCTTGTAGTGTGAATCCAAACGGAATATCCAGCAGACCAAACAGCGGAAGCGTCCCTCGATATTTGTGTATCCATAGCAGCACGTAGTCTGATAAGAGGAGGTGGTATTTACTGTAGTACATTTTGGGTAGAAAATAACAATAAAGACAACCGTGCATATCCAAGAAATCCTTTCACCAGTGAAAGCCGAGGAGAAAAGGTAAAAAATGTCTCATTTGTGGCGAACAAATAACCCAGCTGAAGAGAACGGATTTCCATTTTTGGTCCTGGCCAATCGATGAGCCTGATTATTCTTCTTCGCCGAGAATTTTTCTTCCTGGTCAGTGGTGATTTCAGCTACAACGCCCCAAACGAGCAGTTGTTGTAACTGCGTGACATTGTCCCAGCAGTTTGTTCCACTGCAGTGTGAATGCAAACCAAACCAAACAAAGGTGTAAAAATTGTCAGCATTCCCTGCCTAGTCGAACCAAGACCCCCCAGACTATCCTGGTCTGAATGCAGCCTAAGACCCTGGTGAGAAATGAGCTTTGGAAGCTCAAAGCAAGAAAGGCTGCAGGTCCAAACGGCATCAGCTCAAGGCTTCTCAAGTCCTGTATATACCAGCTGTGTGGGATTGTGGACTACATCTTCAGTATGAGCCTGAAACCGGGGAGGGTACCACAGTTGGGTAAAACATCCTGTATGGTACCTGTGCCGAAAACACTGCACCCCAAGGACCTGAATAGCTACAGACCAGTGACCATCACACCTGATGAAGACACTGGAGAGGCTGCTCTTCACCCATCTCCGCCCCCTGATGAGACCAGCAATGGACCATCTTCAGTTTGCCTACCAGCCTGGCATCAGGGTGGAGGATGCAGTGATCTTCCTCATTCTTTGTGCTCTATCTCACCTGGAGAAGCCTGGGAATACTGTGAGGATCATGTTCTTCGATTTCTCCAGTGCTTTCAACACCATTTGACTAGTGATCCTTGGGGACAAGCTGCTGTGTGCAGGGGTGGATCAGCTCCTGTCATCTTGGATCCTGGAATACCTCACAGACCATCAACAGTTTGTGAGGACTTAGGACTGTGTGTCTAACACAATCATCTGTGGCATGGGGGACCCCCAAGGAACAGTTCTGGCTCTCTTCCTGTTCACCCTCTATACTGCTGACTTCTCATAAAACACACTGCCACCTGCAGAAGTTCTCTGATAACTCTGCATTTATCGACCTCATCTCCGATGGGGATGACTCAGAGTACAGAGAACTGACCCAGGACTTTGTGGACTGGTGCCTGCAGAACTGCCTCTAGATCAATGCAAGGAAGACCAAGGAACTGGTGGTGGACTCTGCAGGAGTAGACCCCCCCCCCCCCACACACACACACACACATACACACACAGCACCAGTAAACATCCAGGGAAAAGACATTGAGATGGTGACATCTTACAAGTACATAGGAACAATAATCTTGCTGATATGGTAACAAAATGAGTAAGGCGCCAATGAATAATAATAATCCATCCATCCATCCATCTTCTACCGCTTTTCCGGAGGTCCGGGTCGTGGAGGCATTAGTTCAAGCAGAGAAGCCCAGACTTCTCTCTCCCCAGCCACCTGCTCCAGCTCTTCAGAGAGGATACCAAGGCATTCCCAGACCAGCTGGGAAACATAGTCTCTCCACCAAGTCCTGGGTCTGTCCCGGGGTCTCCCCCCAGTGGGATGTGCCCAAAACACCTCAAGTGGGAGGCGTCCAGGAGGCATCCTAATCAGATGCCCATACCACCTCAACTGACTCCTTTCAATGTGGAGGAGCAGCGGTTCTACTCTGAGCCTCTCCCAGATGACTGAGCTCCTCACCCTGAATACTTTGTACTTTGATACTTAATAAGATTTTTTTTAATATATATTTTAGTCTCCAAGTAACTGCTAATAATTTTAGACAAATGGGGACTGATTGTCATGGGCTGGGTTGGACATCTCCAACCCCACCCATGATTTGTGGCTATATTTTCCCTATTTACTGTTTCTTAATTCAATTCATTTCAGTTCAGCTTTATTTATAATGTATTTATTCAGCTTTATTTATAATAAATAATTGTCAGCTGGCAGGTTTTAGGAGCCTCTGGGTCCTGGGCTCCCTGCCAGTCTACAGCCACACCTCTATGCCAAGCATCCACCAGCTGATTGCCATTATTATTTGTCCTCTTCCCTGTTTTCATACACACACACTCAGACACGCACACACACACATTCATTCTTACTCACATACGCTGTCACACACTCATGCATGACTCCCGCCACGCACCTGCTTCCACTTGTTTCTCATTAGTCCACAAGGTATTTATGTGTGGCAGTGGGAGCACTCAGTGTGTCGGTGTAAGTCAGAACTAAGACAACACTTGGTTCACTTTCGATGAGGTCTGCATTTGATGTCCTGGCTCACTCCTTGTTGGCTTTCCCTTTGGACTGTGTATGGTGTCGTTGTTTCCAGAGCTAGTTTGCTCCGACCCTGCATGTAAGTCTTCCTCCGTATTATTGTTAACTGCCTTTCCTCTCCGCTCCAGTCCCGTCTGGGAGCACGTGGGGCATCTCTCCTCTAACCAACGGAGTTTGTAGCCACCCATCTGTTCTCTTCTCATTTTGGACTGTATTCTATGGACATTTTTGTGTGTTAAATAAACATGTTCACTTCACCTGCCTTTTGGGCTCACACTAATTCATTTGTGCGCTGCGCAATTATGCAGCGTACATGACAGTACGCCGACACCATTTGAGCCCAAGTGATGAAGTCCGTGTTGTTTTTCACCTTGTGTGTGCTTTTTTCACTAACCTGTTTTCTGGAGCTGGCACTGGGTCGGGGATACCCGATGAGCCTGGGATGGGAGTGCTGCCGGGATCTCATGGACATCGACTGGCTAATCTCCTCGGCTAGCGTACATTCTGCTTCGGAGGATATCCTTTGGTATGTGAGTCTGGTGGAGAAAGAGGTTTGGCGGTGTCCTCGGCTCTCGGAGCATCCCGAGGGAGCCAAGCGGATAGCTTAGTTAGGAGCGCTACAGTGTGAAAATGGCGAAAGGGGGAGGAAGTCCCCGAAGAAGGTTGGATTCGCGCCAAAGGAAGGGCACTCCAGGGTCTCCGTCATCTCTATTTCTCACAGGAATTCCACGCCCGTTCCTGCTCCTACCCAGCTTGTCCTAGCATCCAAGAAACAATGTCGTCCAGCCCCGGATCACCGGAAGGGTAACATTTCCTCCTCGCCAGCAGCCCTTTCGTCATCCTGTGAGGCTGATCCCATGGCAGTTCTCTCTTCCTGTTTTTCCTCTCCAGCTGCCGCACAGTCTGTCTCCTCGATGGCTCCTCCCACTGCTCAGAGGGTCTCCATGCCATCTCTGGATTTTTCCATCTCCATGACGCCAGGGGCGGTCCCTACTTCTTCCATGGTGGGGCCCAAGCTCTTCAGAGCCAGGGAGAGGGATGACACTCCACACATTACAGCAGCAGCCTACATCCAAATCCAGGGAAACAGGCAAGTTTATTTTCATTCCACGTCTTGTAATAATGAAATGTGTTGCCTGATTCCCGGTAGGGAGACTCAGGAAAAGCATTTCTCTGAGTTCTCCCCACCTGCGGCTGTTATGATCTGCTCACCAGCCCTCTCCCTGCTCTCTCCTGTACCCTCAGAGTGTACGCCGGTGCTGGAGCCATACCACCAGGACCAGGAGGAGCCAGAGGTCTGGGAGGGTCCTTCCCCCACAGCAATGGTGAGCCAGACCCCAGCTGTCATCCCGGAGGAACTTCCTGCATGGAGCACACAGGCTGGGGTAATTAGGACTGCAGGGACCATCACGCCTGTTGCGGAGGCCGCCACAGCAGTGTCAGCACCCAAGCTGAACCTACAGGAGGCCGAGCCCGTGGGAACATCGCCCAGCTTGTCGGAGTCCTAGACAGCGGTGGAGTTCGAGCTAAGGCAAGTGCTCTCGTTTGTGCTTTCTCTTTTCTATTGTAGAGCATTTTTGCCTAGCTCTAGGTGAGGGGAGCCAGCTGCAGCCGCACCCTGCACCTGAGCTCACCTCGCCTGGCTCTGCCACTGCCGGCGACCCTGACCCCTCCTTCTCTCTTTCTAAGTTCTCTTCCAGGGTCGCCGGGGAGAGTCCATCGTTGCCGGACAAGTCCGAGAATCCAGGCTCCCCACTGTAGGTCACCAGGGGTCCTGCCTTCCCCGCTGCAGAGGTCGTCAGGGGTGCTCTGTTCCAGGCCAGGGTGCCCGTGATTGATGACCTCCTGCCTCGGGTGCTTATGTGGGTCGGCTGGTCCATGGTCAAGGTGGCATTGGGGTCAACAGTGGTCCAGCTGGGTCCCACTGAGGGTGCAGCAGGGGCCCAGCCAGGCTCCACGGTGGGTGCTACCATGGCCCGGTCGAGGTCCTCTGGGGGTGCAGCGTAGGCCCAGCCTGGGCTTACCATGGGTGCAATGAGGCCCCAGGCTGGGGCCGCCATTGGTGCTACATTGTCCCAGGCCGGGACCACCGTGGGTACAGCCATGGCCCTGCCCGGGTCTGTCGCAGGTGCGGCAGAGCTCCTATCTCAAGCTGGGACCACCGAGGGTGCAGCCAGCCAATTTGAGGACACCGGGGTCTCCTCGTTCCTCCCAGAGGCCTGCTGGGTGTTCCTCCTTCTTCTGCTGGGCACCGCCATGGTCCACCAGGTCCTGCCACCAGTAGCCGCTGAGGTCCCCCTTCCCTGGTCAGGCCACCACCTTTAAGCCTCCTGGTGGGTAGGCTGCCTCCTCGCTCACCACTCCGGTCCTGGTGGCTCAACTATGCGGGCCGGCCACTCGAAGGACTGGGTCTCTGGGTCAGGTGGCCCATCTTCTCTGGCAGGCCGCCTAACGCACCACTGCAAGCCGCCTGCTGGCCCTGGGATTTTGGCCAACCCCCTGGACTTTGGGATTTTTAGGTCTCGGGGGGGGGGTGCTTAGTCCTAGGTTTGGGGTATGTTTGTGTTCTTGTTTTGTCTTGTAGTATTATTTTTTCTTCTTTAATCCCTCCTGACCTGTTCCCCCCACCTCCCACCCTGGTTAGTTGTGTTTGCCTTCTGGGTGTGTGTGTGTGTGAGGGGGCAGGTTTTCTTTTATGTTTTGTTTCTTTTGATGGTACGGTGGGTGTCTGGCATCCTCCCCTTGATTGGCTGGGTTGGACGTCTCCAACCCCGCCCATGATTTGTGGCTGTATTTTCCCTATTTACTGTTTCTGAATTGTCAGCTGGCAGGTTTTAGGAGCCTCTGGATCCTAGGCCTGCCAGTCTACAGCCATGCCTCTATAACAAGCATCCACCAGCTGATTGCCATTATTATTTGTCCTCTTCCCTGTTTTCATACACTCACACACTCAGGCACGCACACACACACATTCATTCTTACTCACATACGCTGTCACGCACTTGTGCACCGACTCCTGCCTGCTTCCACTTGTTTCTCATTAGTCCACGAAGTATTTATGAGTGGCAGTGGGAGCAGTCAGTGTGTCAGCGTAAGTCAATAGTAAGACGGTCCACATGGTCCACATTCGATGAGGTCTGCATTTGATGTCCTGGCTCACTCCTTGTTGGCTTTCCCTTTGGACTGTGTATGGTGGTGTTTCCAGAGCTAGTTTGCGCCGACCCTGCATGTAAGTCTTCCTCTGTATTATTGTTAATTGCCCTTCCTATCTGCTCCAGTCCCGTCTGGGAGAGCGTGGGGCATCTCTCCTCTAACCAACGGAGTTTATACCCACCCATCTGTTCTCTTCTCGTTTTGGACTGTATTCTATGGACATTTTTGTGTGTTATTTTCTGTTAAATAAACATGTTCACTTCACCTGCATTTTGGGCTCGCACTAATTCATTTGTGCACTTCGCAATTATGCAGAGTACATGACACTGATGCAGTGTGAAGAAAAAGCTGCTTATGATGGACAAAATCCAATTTCACTGTTATATACAGTATATGGTTATAGGTTATACATCCATCAATCCATCCATCCATCCATCCACCTTCTACTGCTTTTCCAGAGGTCCAGGTTGCGGAGGCAGCAGTTCAAACAGAGAAGCCCAGACTTTCCTCTCCCCAGCCACCTGTTCCAGCTCTTCAGAGAGGATATCAAGGTGTTCCCAGACCAGCTCGGAGACATAGTCTCTCCAGCAAGTCTTGGGTCTGCCCCGGGATCTCCTCCCAGTGGGACGTGCCCAAAACACCTCAAGTGGGAGGCGTCTAGGAGGCATATACATACATGTTGGTGTTAAAACTCTTTCATCTAAAGCTAGTTTGTGTTAGTTTGTTTCCTTCAAACACAAAAACAGAAGCCTATCCATCCATCCATCCATCCATCTTCTACTGCTTAATCCCTTTCAGGTTGCGGGGGGGGGGGGCGGGGGCTGGAGCCTATCCCAGCATCTTTGGGCGAGAGGCAGGGTACACCCTGTACAGATCGCCAGTCTGTCTGCATAGACACTCTCACATTCATACCTAAGGACAATTTAGAATCCCCAGTTGATGCCAATTAACCTAACCTGCATGTCTTTGGCCTGTGGGAGGAAACCAGAGTACCCAGAGTAAACCCACACAGACAGGGGGAAAACATGCAAACTCCACACAGCAGGGTCGCCGATCGTTTGAGGGTGGGATTGAACCCACAATGGTCATTAATGGAATTGAAAACAGAAGCCATGTTCGGTAAAATCATCTGGATTAGTAAAATTTTTTGTCATTTTCTTTCAGGACCAGAATGAAAAGCATACTGGGCATGTATTTGTTTTATCTGTTATCTGTTATTAAAATTTAAAAAAAAAAACATAGGCCTGTTTTACAGCAAGATTTGTTTAATAATTTGAAAACCCATAGAAAAAAAGAAAAGAGTACCTAAAAACTAAGCCCTCATCCTACCAGTGACATTTGTCCCTGAGCTGTTGGGGGTCTGGATCTGTGTGGGATTTCTCTCCTCCTCTCTTCGCTTTTTTCTCTCAGAATTTGTTGTGAATATTCATGTGTATAAAAAGATTGGCGGTATCCACCTTATTCCTGAGGACGCTGCTGGAGAAACAATTATGGGGGCAACTTCCGGTTTTGGCTGAAGTAGTGTTATAGTGTTAAGTCAGTCAGCAAGAGTGGAGTAGTGGGGCATTTAAAATAGCATTTTTAAAAGTTTTTCAAATTCATTTTAATGCATAGTATGTAGAGAGAAATGAGCAGGCGAGGCAGTGAGCTGGATCAGAGTGGACTTTATTCTCTCTAACCACAAGTCAACAAGAATAACCCAGGTCGCTGGGCATCTCTCTTTTATATCTTACATCCTTGCCTAGCAACCTGGGGGGTTCACACCACAATACACACAATCACAATGCACGTCATCACAAAGCCTGTCGGCGCATTATCATGCAGTCCGGTAGAGAAGCCACAGTCTGCCCGGTGCATCCGCCAAACAGTCCTTTAGCGTCTCCACCTCTGCTGTCCCATCTCGACCCCCCGTCGGCTTCTCTCCTCCTGTGCCATTCAGTCTGAGTGGAGAATGTAACATCTAGGTCCCCCACAAGTCCACATATATGTTTTGCACTCAAGTGGCAGCTAATTTCAGCACTTCTAGTTTTTGTATTTTTAAAAGTTTTGGGGTAGTTCTAGTACTTCTTGTTGGTGTTCGTGGTTGTGGCATAGACTGTATAAATGGAAGCTTCTCACTGGCAATGCATAGATCATGCACTGAAAACTAAAAAGGACTGTTGGTGTGAACGGTGGTACAGATGCAAGAGCACCAGGTATGTTTTCACTTGTAGGACTGTCACAGATCTGACGTTTATGCGTCATATATGTCACCAGATGCAAGGCTGCATGAAGTAAAAAATAAAAATATAGTAACAGTTTGTTTCCAAGGTCTAACGATTTAAAAAAAATCTCATTTTGTGTTGTTTTTTTTTCATAAACAACAACGGTGACATCATGTATTCAAACTGGTATTTAAAGGGTTAACTGCATAGAAAATTTCCTTTCACTTGTTTAAATTTGTCACACAGTGGATTTTAATTTGGTGGTAGAAATTGACAGCATTCTCTGACTGCACATTTGTCACTCATTAAACAAGAAATGGAAGGACAAATATGTCACAGAGGCTACAAAGCTGTGGAGCTACAGCCACACCTAGAGGGCGATGCTGACTCAATTTACTGTGTGTTCATGTGCGTGCGTGGGCGTCTTTCCCTGTGTTTCAACACATTAATAAGTCACCCATAGGTGACCTCTGGTAGCCATATGGGAGGTGCAAGGAGTTAGAGATACTGTAGTAAAAGAGAGTCCAAGTCAATATGCATAATGAAACATTTGGTCATTGGGTGGATGCTTGGGTGGGGGTGGGGAGAGGCACAGAGAGCAAAGTGAAAAGAGAATCCCACACCACCACCATTAGACACCTGTCAATACAGGTGGCGATACGAGGGGCCACCGACTTATTTTTCACCCTTTTTTATTATTGAGATTTTTGCATATTTGTATATTTAATGTTTTTGTTTGGGACATATCTGTCTTATAACTTAAACTTTTAAATGTGCTGGGCCCACCAGCCAATGTTGAATTTTGAAAGTTTTTTCTGAGAAGTGAAAACTGCAGCACAAGGAGCATTTTCCTGTACTTTGGGACTGAATGTTGTTGGAGTACTTGTAGGATCATGGCGGACTTCCCATCCAAAGTAAACACAGAGACCAGCATTCCCAACTCCCAGAGCTCCCAGCAGGGGGGAAACGGCCTCCGGGGTATGGCTGCCAACATTGCCTTCAAGATTGATGTGTCCTTCATCAGGAGCATCCCGGCCATCCTCATGATTGTTGAAATAGTATGTAACAGACCCTCTCCCAGTCTTCTCTCTTTATGCTATAAACCCCTGCTTTGGTCTGTGGTGTTCTGTTGAGGCTGAAGTTACAGATGCTTAACAGTACTTTATGGAACTTTTTGAAACTTGGCTTTTAGTGGCATCATGTGGTCACTAAGTGAGCTGCAGCCCCACTCCATTCATTTCTAAAACGAAATGAGGTCCGTATTCCCTGCACAAGTAGCTGAGGCTGTGAAAACTATGAGCAACCACTAGGTATAACTAAAACATTAGTTAATAATGGATTAGATTTATATGGTGCTTTACATGTCAAGTGACAGCTTAACCCTTAAGCTGTGTGATTTCGTGTGCCCCTAGTGGCAAAGCGCGGCACTGCGCCTGTCACCTGATAATGATGTGCAGAAACACTGCCCAGCTGTACTAAGGATTTGTACTGATCGTGCCAGTTCACAAGGTGGCAGGCACGCGTTGGAGGACTCATGGATAACACGTAATACACCAAAGAGGAAGAAATCCTCCTTCTCCTTCTTCTTTGTCTTTGAGATTACAACACAAAATGGTGGGCACGATCATTGTGGACAGACGCAATCCCAGACCAAAGAGAAAATTCAGAGGATTTGGTCCTGAATTCGCCAACTGTGGTTCTAAAAAGAGATTATTTAGCTTATGAAGGTAGATGTTTACATGCTCTTATAACACAGGCAGCGTGAAGCTAGTTGATTTGATCTGCCGGCGCCCAGAGCGCCATGTCACTAGAGAGCAGTTGCCGGTTGCATGTCATTATATAAGCTAAATTGCCTCGAAATAAAAGTGAAATTAAGGTGGAATAATCGATAACAGTTTCTGGATGTAGGAGAGAAAGCTAAAATGACCGGGAGAGGACAAAATTACGACCAGAATGCCACAGAACGACGGCGCCTTGCCAGCAGTAAATGACAAATGTCTTTGTATGTTTGTATGCAAATTATATGCGTAAATTTACTCCGATCTGAAACTTTGGATCATATTCTACCTCTTTCTAATTGACAGTAAGCCATTATCTCTTACCACTTTCAAGTTATAGCCTTGTAAAGTTCTGACATCTGATCTGAGTATTTTCTTGAAAAAAATCATTACCACTTTTGACCACTAGGGGTTATGTCCCGGTTTGGCAATATACACAGTTAGAGGCGAGTCCATTATTGATTATCTCCAGACAGATACTGATAGCTGCCCTATGGCACACTGACAGAAATGTGGCTGCCAATGTGCACCAACAGCCTCTCTGACCACTACTGAACATTTATTCACATTCATATCCAGTGTCATGGAAACTGGAGGCAAGGTGGGTAAAGTGTCTTGCCCAGGAACACAATGGGAGAGTGGGATTCAAACCGCCAGTCCTCCAGTTATTGGACAACCCGTTTTACCTCCTGAGTCACTGCCGCCCCTGTTGCCAAATTTCTCTATGCAGTACCATTAGCAGTTATTCCCCTATTATAAAATTAATGGTGGGAAATAGGTCTCATAATTATTAATGCTGCTTACTTAAATAAAATGAGCTTTTATCACGAACACCCAATTTTCTCATAGACAACATTTTTTCTAGCGTTTTATGTCAGAGCTGATTATCTTATCACATTAGTTGGATTGTAGATTTTTGTAACTCGTAGACCATATATAAACAGAAATAAAGACGTCCGCACACTTAGTCCTAACCCTAAGCTTTCGGTTCTGTCAAACCTTCATCAGAGCATACCAACTATAGCAGTGAAGCGGCAACCTTTTTCTACAACTCATAGACCATAAAGTGTTTGTTTTAACTGGATTTTTTCAGATGCTCATCTGTGTTCCACCACTTCTCCTCAGAGCTGAGTTTTGTCTCTTTTTTATTATACCTCACACAATGAAGTTTCAGAGGTTGTTTTTGACCCGTCCATCCAGTCAGTATTTTCTGTTGTCTCCAGTGTAACTTATACATTTTTAATCGGATTAACTTCAATATCTTTGATTAGTTTGATTTGACATGCATCTAAGGATTAACCTGCAAGGTTAACCAAAAACTAAAAGGACTTGAATGTGAATTTTTTACTACTGAAAAAACACTGAAGGCCTTTTCAGAGTACCCCGGCAAGCCAGGCAAACCCAGTATGATCTGGACTCCCTCTGTTGCCTGAATAGGGTTACCTGTGCATCTTGAGAATGGCCAAATGACACTGCAAACAACGTCAGTCTTTGCCCACCTCACCTCAATGGACATTTGAATAGTACAACATGGATGAACATGCTATAGTGAAGTAGATGTCACCATCACCACATTACAGCACAGCAACAGAGAGTGGAGATGAATCAGAAGGCTGTCTGTCATTATTCTGAAAGATTATATTAATTTCAAAGCTGCAACAGACAATTGTGTGTGCCACAATTGTTCAAATATCACAGCAGCTGAGAATGATAGGTTTCTTTTAATAGCAGTTTTCACTCACTCCCACAGAGTCTGCAGCAGTTGTCTGACTGTTCGGCTGCTATAGTAGAAGGTTCAGTTCAGGCCGGTCTCCCTGTTCAGCTCTGCTCTGTGCTTGCTTGTGCATCCCGGTTCCTGGTTCACCCCGCATTAATATGCACCTCTGCCCCTCTTTTTTCCGTGATAGCAACCTCCCAAAAATAACATCCTACATTGTGTGTGTCATTGGACACAAACCCTGTGTCTTCTTGTAAATATTAAAGTATTCACTGCCAACATGAAAAAAATACTGTAATTATGTAAAGTGTTGGGTACATTTTGCAACCAGAGGACAGAGCAGCAACTACTGCACTATGTAAAGATTGATGTATTCCAGTCTACCAGTGACCGGCTGAGCTTGACATGGGCAACAAAATTAAGACCTGTAAAAATGCTGGGGTCTCAACTAATTAGTAGCAGCCAGCATCACATGGTTCCACGCTCACATCGCGTTTGTGTGACATCAGTGATGTGAGGACATGAAACTTGATACACCAGAGAAATGCACTGTTACCTGTAGGAGATCAGACCCATGTCTCCTTGAAGTTTGAAAAAGTCATGGAGGGTTGCTGAGCTGTTACCTTATGCTAAGGGAACCTGCGAATGAAGCTCGCCAACTGTAGTTCAAAAATGGCATAATTCCCTTGGCTACATGCCAGGTTTATATTCACATCAGATGAGGACAGGTATTACATTGTTCAGCAAGGACTCTGATATTGGTATTATGTGGGGTATCAATTTTGTTATCGTGTCATCAGACCTGCAACCGTATGTCTTGGACACTCAAGTGAAGACAGGTGCAGAGCTGATCACCACCCGGTGGTGAGTTGAATCCAATGGTGGGGAAGGATGCCACTCAGACCTGGTAGGCCCAAACGTATAGTGAGGGTGTGCTGGGAACTTCTGGCTGAGACCCCTGTCTGGGAGGTCTTCAACTCCCATCTCCAGAAGAACTTTGACCACATCCTGAAGGAGATTGGAGGCATGGAATCTGAATGAGCTATGTTCTCCACCTACATTGCTGAAGCAACTGCTCAGAGCTGTGGCCACAAGGTTGTTGGTGCTTCTTGTGGTGACAACCCCTGAACCAAATAGTGGATGCCAGAGGTGAGGGGGGCCATCGAGTTGAAGAAGGAGTCTTATCAAGCTTGATTGGCTTGTGGGACTCGTGAAGCAGGTGAGTTGTACCAGCAGGCCAAGTGGAGTGCAGCTCAAGCAGTTGCTGAAGCTAAAACTTGGTTGTAGGAGGAGTTCGGTGAGGCCAGGAAGAAAGATTTTCAGTCGCAAAATGTCCTGCGACTCAGAAGGTGGGGGCAGCTCCCTGCCCACACTGTGTATGATGCAGATGGACAGCCACTGACTTTGACTGGGGACATTGTCGGATGGTGGAAGGAATACTTCGAGGATCTCCACAATCCCACTGACATGTCTTCCAAAGTAAAAGCAGAGCCTGAGAATGAGGGGGATGACTCTCCCATCACAGGGGCTGAGGACACCGAAGTGGTTAAAAAACTCTTCGGCAGCAGAGCACCGGGGGTGGATGAGATTTCCTCCGAGTACCTGAAGGCTCTGGATGTTGTGGAGCTGTCTTGGTTGTCACGCCTCTGCAACATCGTGTGGAAGTTGGGGACAATACCTTTGGCATGGCAAACTGGGGTGGGGGTTCCCCTCTTCAAGAAAGGGGACCAGAGGGTATGTTCCAATTTTAAGGGAATAACATGCCTAAGCCTCCCCGGGAAGGTCTATGCGAAGGTACTGGAGATGAGAGCCTGGCCGATTCAGGAGGAACAATGTGGTTTTCATCCTGATCGTGGGACATTGGACCAACTCTTCACCCTCTCAAGGATAGAGGGTTCATGGGAGTTTGAGTCCAAATGTGTTTTATGGACTTGAAGAAAGCATTCAACCACATCCCTCGTGATTTCTTGTGAGGGGTGCTTTGGGAGTTTGGGGTATCGGGCTTGTTGCTACAAGCTATCTGGTCTCAATACGACCATTGTGAGAGTTTGGTTTGTATTGCCAACAATCAGTTGAACTTGTTCTCAGTGAGAATTGGACTCCACCAAGGCTGCATTTTGTCACGATCCTGTTCATAATATTTATGGACAGGGTTTCTTGGTAAACCCAAGGAATGGAGGGTGTCACGTTTGATGACCACAGGATCTCATCTCTGCTGGTTGCAGATGACATTGTCCTTTTGGCTTCATCAAACAATGGCCTATAGGTCTTACTGGGATGGTTAGATAGATAGATAGATAGTTTATTTCAAATACAAAAATATAACAAATACAAGCAAATGGCAAATGCAATAAAGTAATATTATACATCGTTCGAAAGGGAGAAGGAAGAAGTGAACACTTATTAATTCCATCTCCTCTTTTCCATAGATACACCCATGTGAATTTTATACAAATTACCACCTTTAAGACCCCAAGTAAACAATTTACTGTATTTTTTACAAATCAACATTAACACCCAACCATTCTAACATACAATGGTTTGCTGTTAAGTGTGAAGCAGCTGGGAGGAGAATCAATACCTGCAAGTCCATTGTGCTCAGCTGGAACAGGGTGGATTGTCCTCTCTGGGTTGGGGACAAGGTCCTGCCCCAAGTGGAGGAGTTCAAGTTTCTTGGGGTCTTTTTCACAAGTGATGTGAAAATAAAGCACAAGATTTGATGGAAGAATTGGCGCACCACCTGCAGTGATTTTATAACAAAGATGGAGGGAAAGACCTTGATGTGACACACAATCTGCAAGAAGTGCTACACAAAAAAAAAAAATCACTCAGAACTTAGCAATAGCTAAGCTAAAAACACATTGGTATGGAGCTAGCTTTTTCTGCAAGCTCCAAGAAAAGAAGCGTTTTTCACAGACATATACTGTAGTCACAAAGCACTGTACAATAAAATGGAATAAAAGCAAGTTGATAGATAAAAATAATTTTAAAAATGTAAAAACAAGTTAAAACACAAGATTAAAATAATTTAAAAATGTCTTACTTGTTATAAAGAAGCAGTTTAAACTCAACAGAAATCTTCATAAACAAAAAAGCTTACAGCTGCTTTTTAAAGTGACACTGTCAAAAATCAATTTTTTTCTGTTGTTAACATGTCTGTAACATGTTTTTTGTGACTTACAAGACATTTGAAGAGCGAAATCACTGGAATGTCTCATATCTCTGTTTTTTTGCTGTAAAGTTTCACTTAAGCCCCGCCCCCCCCCAAAAGACGCATTTGGACAGAGCGTTTCTAGCTACGTCAGTATTCCTGTTTAGCCTGATTGGTTACTGTTATAACCAATCACACTAAGCACTGAGCATGGCTACAGACCTGAGTTCACTGGAGCCGAGGAGCAGCAGGAGCTTTTACAAGTTGGGAAAGATGGCAGATTATATGTCTTCAGCTTTTGGCTGTGTGAGCAAGAAATCCTCTTCTTTTAAATTACATGTTCTACCCACAGACATGAAAATATGACAGTGTGGTGGCACAGAGTGGGGGGTTCTCTACCCAGAGTCGGAAGCCGGGGGGGAGATGGAACAGAGGACTGACGGAGGAAGTGGCACCAGGGGGTCTCAGATATAACAGAAAGGACTAGCTGTTACGACCCGAGCACTGGGTTCTGTTCACGCTCGGGCTACACACAGCTCGCTGCCGGCCTTGACAGGTGTGGGTTGTATTCTGGCCTCACCGGGCTCTTACTGTGAAGGCGCTCGGTGGGGCTTCCGCCTGTCAAGGCTGGTCAGCTGTCTGTCATTACTGCTCGTTAGTGTTTGCCTTTATAAGGCGGGCACTGACAGCAGTTAGATTGCAGGAGTATCGTCTAAACCTCGTCAGACATCGTCAGATATTGTCTAAACCTCGTTAGACCTTCATGTCAGGTTCATGTTCTTCTTGGTCTTGTCATAGTTTAGCTCGTAGTGGCTGGGGTTAGCCCTATGAGCCCTTGTATCGCTTAATGTGTGTTTTTGCCCTGAGCAGCTCATAGTCTTGTGTCTTGTCTTGTTTTATTAATAAATTACCATCATTGCAAAACTCACCGGTGGACTCTTGGCGTCTTATGGTGATCCGCGAGGGTCACCGCATGACAGTGTACTCCTGCCAGACGTCTAAACGGAGACGCCACTCCGAGACGCCTTTTTCACCGTGAGTTTTGCCATTGTGTGGAGTTTTCTCCTGTAGTTGGACTTGGTAGGGAGATGCCCGACAGCGAGGGTGATTATTGCCCGGAGTGGCTGGAGGAGATTGACGGCTATCTGGCGGAAGCCGCCCGTCTCATGCCCACCCAAGCGGCTGGTTATCACTTAGACCTCGCCCAGCGGGCTGTGCACCGTTACCGTCTAACCTATATTCCGGAAGGAGAAAAGAGGTTAGCATGGATTTTTGCACAACACACATTAAGGTAGAAGGCGCTTCTGGGAACCCCTCCACCTCCCGCGAGGACAGCATCCCAGGCGAGAGTGGAGATTCGTCGGCTGGAGGGAAAGCCCGGCAGGGGACCTGTGGATCAGACTCCAGTGCCTGCCGCCCACCCAGCGTCATGTGTTCCCGGGCCCTTCACCACTCCATCGGCCAGCAGGCCCCACAGCTGTGCCCCTACCAAGCCCCAACAAGAATCCCGTCCGGATCCAGCTCCGGGTCGTCGGAGGGACCCAGCCTCCCTGTTGGCCACATCATATAAGTCACGACAGAGGGGAATCCCCACAGCCGCCGCCCACGGGTCATCTGTTCCAGCTGCGCTGTCAGCTCCTCGTGCCCGTGACGCCCCGACTGCCATGTCCTCCTCGGTGACGTCACCCCCCGCGGCTGGGAATGCTGTGCGTCGTGCTTTGGCGAGGCCGGTCAGCAAACCACCTCAAGCGGCTCCTCCTCGTGGCCCTGTGGAGCCTGCCGTTTTCGCCCGGAGGGATGAGAGGAGAACTCCACCTGCTGCAGCAGGCACCCCTTACTCTCCAGGAGACAGGCAAGTGCAAATTGTTTCTTTCCATCATGTTTATGATCTGCCTTGTCTGACTCCTGGGGCCGGAGTTCGGGGTTCGCAGCCCCCCGAGCTTCCGCCACCTGCTGTAACTATTATTCCTAAACCTGCTGCCTCTGTGTCCCCCACTGTTGAGCGGTCCGCAACACCAGGCCAACGTCGTCAGATGAAGAGGGAGCCTGCAGTGCTGGAAAGCCTGGATCCGGCCCTGCAGCCACGTTGTAGACGGAGGAGAAGGGCAGACTGCGGCCTGGAGCCTTAGCCGACGATGAAGCGTCCCCAGGTCTCCTCGCCGGAGTGGTCCGAGCCAGTGGGTCGGGTGTCCTCTGCCCCCACGCCATACGGGTCATCGGCGTGGACAGCAGTGCGGGAGGAACCTCAGGCTGCAGATGACATCTTGCCAGCTGCGGAGCCCGGCGCAGCTGAGTTGGAGCCTGCTGACGAGAGTCGCCGCCCTGAACCTGGATCGTCGAAGTCCTGGGTGGCAACAGAACCCGAGTGCAGTGTCGCCAGCATGGAACCAGTCGGAGTCACTGGGTTGGAGGTCCCAGGTTCGGGGGTGGAGATCGTCAGCGGAGCTGCACCGACCCAGTCAGGGTCCGTCGTGGAGGCTGCTGTGGCCCAATCGGAGTCCGACGTGGGTGCACCAGAGGACCAATCGGGGTCCACCACAGGTGCGGTTCTGGCCCAATCGGGGTCCGACGTGGGTGCGGTTCTGGCCCAATCGGGGTCCACCGCAGGTGCGGTTCTGGCCCAATCGGGGTCCGACGTGGGTGCGCCAGAGGCTCAATCGGGGTCCACCGCAGGTGCGGTTCTGGCCCAATCGGGGTCCGACATGGGTGCAGCTGGGACCCAATCGGGGTCCAGTGGAGGTGCAGCGCCGGTGTGGTCCACGGACGGGGGAGGAGTTGCAGACCTTTTGCCGTCGGACGGATTACGGGCTCATCCTTGCCTCCTTTCCCCTCTACTGAGTCACCACCCCTGCGCATCATCGCCGGGGGCCGTGGGGGTTCCTGTTCGCTCGCCCTGGCTCCCCCGAGTTTTGTTCTCGTCAGGGAGGCCGCCGCGGGCTGTTTTTCCCCGGGACTGGTGGCTGAGGGACACGGGTCGGCCGCCTGAGGAACTGCTTCTCCGGTTCGGCGCCCCGGGTCGGCCACCCGGCGTGTTGTGTGTTTCGTTGGGTGACCTGGTTCGGCCACCAGAGGAGCGGACGTGCTGGGCGTTGGACTGGGATGAGCCACCTGGTCATGTTCCGCCTCCCATGACCACCCGCCGGCCGTTGAATGCGGGGAGACCACCTGAACTGTTCCTATGGCGCCTGGTCTCCGCCGGTCGGCATAAACTGTCGGGGGGGTAGTGGTCGTTTTCTGGTGATGATCTGTCCCAGTGATTGTTCTGGGGTTTTTTTCCCTTGCTATCCTGTGTGCTTTGTGTTATGGCCATTTGGGTGTCTGCGGGTATTTGTTATGTCTTGCAGTTGCCCTAGTTTGTTTTGTGTATAGTTAGGTATGAACCAGTAGTTGCTCTGTTTTTCTGTATTTGGTTTTTTTGAAAACTCTCATGAGAATTCACACAGGTGGGAAGTCATTTTCTTGTGTAACATGTGGGCCAAGATTTAATTTTCTCGTGCTGTCCTGTGTTTTCTGTAGCTGTTATTTGGGGATCCTTGGCAATTTGTGTTATGTCCTACTGTTGCCTTATTTTTCCTCCATGTGTATTTTATCTGATTTGAATATTCGGTATTTTGTCATTGTCCTGTATTTAGTTTTTCTGACCCAGTAATTCTGTATTTTGTTTTCTCCATGTTATCCTGTGCAATCTTTTGTGTTCGTTAGTTGAACATTTGATTTAATCTGAGTAGTTGGTATTCTTGTCATTGTCCTGTATTTAGTTGTTCTTGCCGGGTTTTGATTGTTTCTGGGTTTGGTCTCTCTCCCTCCGCACCTACCCCCAGCCACCCACCCTGGGGGGTGGGGGAGCAGGATGGTCCATGGGCATTCTGAGCCCGCCCTTGGAGGGAGGGTACTGTTACGACCCGAGCGCTGGGTTCTGTCCACGCTCGGGCTACGCACAGCTCGCTGCCAGCCTTAACAGCTGTGGGTTGTATTCTGGCCTCACCGGGCTCTTATTGTGAAGGCGCTCGGTGGGGCTTCCGCCTGTCAAGGTTGGTCAGCTGTCTGTCATTACTGCTCGTTAGTGTTCGCCTTTATAAGGCGGGCACTGACAGCTGTTAGATTGCAGGAGTATCGTCTAAACCTCATCAGACATCGTCAGATATCGTCTAAACCTCGTTAGACCTTCATGTCAGGTTCATGCTCTTCTTGGTCTTGTCATAGTTTAGCTCATAGTGGCTGGGGTTAGCCCTACGAGCCCTTGTATTGCTTAATGTGTGTTTTTGCCCTGAGCGGCTCATAGTCTTGTGTCTTGTCTTGTTTTATTAATAAATTACCATCATTGCAAAACTCACCGGTGGACTCTTGGCATCTTATGGTGATCCACGAGGGTCACCGCATGACACTGGCTGCCCCCGAGGAGTCAGGAGACACCGGAGTTTGCTAGAGAAGGAGAGGGTGTGAGAAGCAGGGCTTGTGTTCTATAATGTTAATGTGCCAGACATTCTTTGTGCACTGATTGTATTGTCTTTGGCTCCCTAGGTCTCATGGGGCAGAAAAAAAGGGTATAAAAAGGAGGTGCCCAGAGATCCCGGGAGAGTTTTTTTCTGTACTTTAAGTTGGAAGGTGATTAAAGTTTGTGTGTCATCCAGCTCACTGTCTCATCTGCTTTCATCTTCCACATTGGTAACCCTAAGACGTGCGATGGAGAACGAGCCGAGCACCACCCCTGAGACAACCCAGAGGGAGAACACCAGCATGGCATGCGCTGTCACGGTCAAGATCCCTGACTTCTGGCTTCACAATCCAATCACATGGTTCCTACATGTAGAAGCACAGTTCGCACTCCGCGGGATCACAACGGACGACGCTAAATATTACTATGTGGTCGCTGTGCTGGACGTGCGTGCCACACAGCAGGTAATGACCCTGCTTCAGAAGCCGCCGGCCCAGGGGAAATATGAAGTGCTCAAGTGGATGCTACTCCAGTGTTATACCCTGTCAGACAGTGAGAAGGCAGAGAGACTCCTAACATTGCTCAGAGTTAGGTGACAGATCAGCTGTGGAGCTGATGGAGAGCATGTTAGCATTGATGGGGAGGAATGACAACTCCTTCCTGTTCGCCCACCTTTTCCTCAGGAACCTACCTGCTACAGCGAGGGCGATCCTGGCCAACTCGCTGCTGCTGGTAACCAAGGACTACCATACCCTGGCGCAGGAAGTGGACCGCATCATCCTAGCAGCCAGGGCTCTCAGCGTGAACGCAGGTGCACCGGCATCCATGAAGGACTCCAGTGAGGTCGAGGAGCCTTTGGTGGTGGCTGGAACGAACGCCAAGAGATGCAGGAATGGGGCACTCTGTTTCTATCATCGCTGCTTCAGCTCGAATGCCCACCGCTGTCTGCCACCGTGCCAATTCAAGAAGCCGGGAAACTGCACAGCCAGCAGTCAGTAGTAGCTGTGACCACTGGCGACAGGAATAAGCTGCTTTTTATCATGAACACACGTTTGGGGAGACGTTTCTTAGTGGACTCCGGCTCCCAGAAGAGCCTCATCCTGCCAGTCAGCGCAGGCAGGTCGGCAGGAGGCAACGGTCCAGATCTCACAGCCGCCAACAGATCCACCATCAGGACGTTTGGCGAACGGATGCTAACGGTATGCTTACACGGACGCAATTACCAGTAGGACTTTGTGGTAGCTGCATGTTCTGCCCCCATTTTAGGCGCAGATTTTTTATGTGCTGATGGGCTGTTAGTCGATGTTGCCAACAGACGTTTAGTGGATGCTGTCTCTTTTTCGTCTTTGCCCTGCACAGCTTGGGGAGTTGGGCCAACAACACTGGCTAATGTTATAAGTTAACATTATAACAGGGGGTAAGTACCAGCATTTACTTTCACAGTTCCCAGCTCTCATGGTCCCGACTTTTTCGGCTACAGTAACCAAACACGAGGTCGAACATTTCATAACTACAAAAGGCCCACCGGTGTTCGTGCGCCCTCGGCACCTGGATGCAGTTAAGCTAGCCAGCGCGCACAAGGAGTTCACTAACTTAGAGCAACTGGGCATCACTAGGTGCTCCAACAGCCTGTGGGCATCCCTGTGACACATGGTGCCCAAGGTCAATGGGTCGTGGCGACCGTCCGGCGATTTTCGAGGCATGAACAATGCCACGGAACACGACCGGCATCCCATCCCGCACATCCAGGATTTTTCTGTGCATCTGGCCAGGATGCATGATTTTTTGAAAGTGGATTTGGTCCATGGTTATCACCAGGTCCTGGTGCGAGCGGAGGATGTTCCCAAGACAGTGGTAATAACTCCTTTTGGCCTTTATGAGTTTTTACGCATGCCATTCAGGTTAAAGGGCACGGTGCAAGCCTTCCAAAGAATGATGGACACAATGCTTCTTGACCTGCCTTTCATTTTTGTCTACTCAGACAAAATTCTGGTGGCTAGCGTGTCTGAGGAGGAGCATCTCGCCCATCTCAAAATGGTTTTCCAGAGGTTGGATGCGCACGAGCTGATAGTTAACCCGGCAAAGTGCCTATTTGGTGTGCCAGTGATTGATTTTGTTGGGTCACCGCATTTCGCTGGAGGGCGCGATTCCACTGCCTGATAAGGTGCGTGCCGTGTTGGATTTCCCGCATCCACAGACTGAGGGCCCAATAGGAATTATGGGGCATGGCCAACTTTTACAACCGTTTCCTACCCCAGGTAGCCCAGCTGCTGCAGCCATTGTACACCACGCTTAAGAAAAAGAAGCATGCGGAAAACATCGACTGGACCCCCGAGCGAGTTCAGACTTTCGCAGATGCCAAAACAGCGCTCGCTAATGCCACCTTGCTAGCCCACCCTGCCCCGACAGCCCGAATATCACTCACCACGGATGCATCTGACATTGCCATAGGGGCAGTGGTGGAGCAGTACATCTCTGGTTCAACAGCCGCTCGCACTTTTTAGCCATACTTTGCACGACAACAAACGCAAATACAGTACGTTTGACAGAGAGTTGTTCGCCCTCCACCCACTTCGAGTTTTGGCTAGAAGGGCGCATGTTCACCGCGCTCGTTGATCATAAGCCGCTAATGTACACAATGTCCAAAGTCTCGGAGCCGTGGTTGGCCCAGCAGCAACAACGTTTGGCTGCAATCTCGGAGTTCACGACCGACATTCAACACGTAGCCAGTAAGCTTAACGTCGCGGCCGATTGCCTGTCATCCGCATTGGTCTCCCCAGTCTACATGGGAATAGATTTCCCTGCCATGGCCGTGGAGCAAACCGGGGATGCTGACATTTGTGCGCTCCAGTCCGCGCCTACTGGGTTAAAACTGGAGAGCAGGGTGGTGCTCTGCGACGTCTCCACCAGTCGCCCATGCCTGGTGGCTCCGAGCTCTTGGTGCCACCGCATTTTTGAGTTCATCCACTTCCTTTTACGTCCCGGCATGCGCGCCTCGGTTAAACTGGTGGGGGTGAAATTTGTCTGGCCTCACTTGTGCAGGGACGTGAAATTGTGGGCTGCAGCACGTGTTGCATGCCAGCGGGCCAAAGTGCACAAGTGCACCAAAGCCCTCCTTGAGCCATTCCAAATCCTGGTCAGCAGGTTCGACCACGTCCACATGGATTTGGTGGGACCCCTCCAGCTGTCGCAAGGTTTCACGCACCTTTTGACAATCGTCGACCGCACCACACGTTGTCCTGAAGTGGTCCCGCTGGTTTCCACCATGTCCGTGAAAGTGGCTTGTGCATTTTTGTCGGCTTGGGTTGCATAGTTCGGCTCACCGTTGGACATCACTTCCGACAGGGGTCCGCGGTTCGTTTCGGAACTCTGGTCTGCGATGGCCCAGAGCCTGGGGGTCAAAATCCACCACACTACCGTGTACAACCCCCAGGCTAATGGGTTATGCAAACATTTTCATACATTGCTTAAGGCGGCGCTCAGAGCTTCACTCACGGATGCAAATTGGGTCGACCACCTGCCCTGGGTCCTGGTAGGTTTGCACTCCGTGCCTAAGGAAGATCTGGCAGCCTCCCCAGCAGAAGTCCTTTTTTCTTAGCCGCTGCGGATCCCCGGGGAATTTTTACCGGAAAAACTTCACCCGGGACCGATCCTCCCATGCAATTTTTGTACAGTACAGAAGCTGTTAACATGCCCGGCCTGGCCCACCATTGTTTTCCCCGCACTTTTGTCCCGAAGAGCTTACAGAGCGCCAGGTTTGTTTTTGTCAGGCACGACGCACACAGAACCCCGCTGTGCCCACCATACGACGGACCATTCAGAGTGCTGGAAACTGGGGCAAAGCATGTTGTGTTAGACTTGGGGGAGTGTAGGGAGACCGTCTGCATCGACAGGCTAAAGCCCACTTTTGTGCTGGCAGACGAGCAGGTGGTGTTGGCTCAAGCTCCCCTGCGTAGATGCCCACCGACGGTGGTTCTGCAAGTTGGTGTTCCCTTTGTACAGACCTGCACTTGTGAAGCTAACCTGTTTCCCCCCCCACCCTCTTTCCCTCCACAGACCAATGTGCCCTCCCGCACATCTCACCAGCAGGGCACTTCGACCGGACCGGCGACCCCCCGCTACAGCCGCCAGCTCAAGCTCAAGGGACTGGGGGGGTTAGCACCCTTTGTGAGTGTTTGGGGGGAAGTCTGTGTGGTGACACTGAGTGGGGGTTTCTCCACCCAGAGTTGGAAGCCGGGGGGTGGGGATGGAACAGAGGACTGAAGGAGGAAGTGGCCACCGGGTGGTCTCAGATGGACTAGCCACCTCCCAGGGAGTCAGGAGACACCAGAATTCACAAGAGGAGGAGAGGGTGTGAGAAGCAGGGCTTGTGTTCTATAGTGTTAATGTGCCAGATGTTCTTTGTGCACTGTATGGCTGTGTAGTTGCGCATGTACATGTTGGACATGTGAGAGGTATGCTGACAGCACATATGTGATTTAACCTCACGATGAAGGAGACGGAGAGTCTGGACACCTGTGGAGGACAGCGAGAGAAGACAATGGGTGTGGACAGAAGACTCCCTGACCTCTGAGGCTCGAGAGGAGAGAGGGGGGAGTAATGTAAATAAAGGGATTATGAATGTGAATAAAGGGATTATGATGGAGATGTGTGACCTCCCCTGCGAGGGAGATTTCTTGATGTGAGAATGTTTAAAGGTGAAAACTTTGGTGTGTTTCCTCCTCTTTGTTCGCTGCTCAAGAATGAGAGCAGACTGTGGGAATGGTTGCTTGAAATAAACTTGAATTGCCAGTTCAAGTGCCAGTTCGGCGTCGAGCAGATCGATTTTTTGGGTCACCACGTCTCCCCAGAGGGAGCGGTCCCGTTACCAGATAAAGTACGCGCGGTGGCGGATTTTCCCCGGCCACAAACGGTCAAATCACTGCAGGAATTCTTGGGGATGGTGAATTTTTATAACCGATTCCTGCCCCACGCAGCTCAAATCATGCATCCGTTATATGCCGCGCTCAAAAAGCAAAAACCAACCCATGCGGTCGAATGGTCCCCGGAGCGGGAGCGCGCGTTCACAGAGGTAAAAAAAGCCTTGGCTGACGCTGTGCTCCTGGCCCACCCAGACCCGGCAGCACGTATCGCGCTGACGACAGACGCTTCAGATTTAGCCATAGGGGCCCTTATTGAGCAACAGGTCACCGGAGTTTGGCAGCCGTTGGCTTTCTTTAGCAAATCCTTAAGCGCGGCTGAGCGAAAATACAGCACGTTCGACAGAGAACTGTTGGCGCTGCATCTGGCTATTCGTCATTTCCAGTTCTGGCTGGAAGGACGGTGCTTCACCGCTTATGTGGACCACAAGCCGCTCACATACGCCATGGCCAAAATTTCAGACCCGTGGTCAGACAGGCAGCAGGGACAGCTGGCCGCGATCTCGGAATTTACCACTGACATTAGGCACATTGCGGGCAAATTCATTGTAGTAGCAGATTGTCTCTCGCGCGCGGTCACGACTCCACCGCGCACAGAGGCAGAACAGGCCACCGCAACCGTGCCGCTGTCCTGCGGCGCAGTGGCGCGCGCAGCCCCGGTGCACGTGGGTATAGATTGCGCAGCCATGGCAGAGGACCAGGGGGCGGACGCAGACGTGCGCGCGCTCCAGTCTGGACCAACAGGGTTAAGGCTGGAGAGCAAGTGTTTACAAACCGGTATGCCCCCCCTGATCTGCGATGTGTCGACGGGGTGCCCGCGTCCGGTGGTTCCGGCCACGTGGCGCCGCCGTGTTTTTGACTCGGTCCACTCTCTGGCGCACCCGGGGGTGCGCGCGTCGGTGAAAATGGTAGCGGAAAAGTTTGTTTGGCCGTGCCTGCGCAAGCACGTGAAGGAATGGGCAAAAGCCTGCATGTCCCGTCAACGAGCCAAAATTCACAAGCACACATGAGCCCCATTAGAACCGTTTCGCATTCCAGCCAGAAGGTTCGACCACGTGTACGTCGACCTCGTGGGCCCCCTACCGGCATCACAGGGGTTCACGCATCTTTTGACAATGGTGGACCGAACCACACGTTGGCCGGAAGTGGTCCCGCTGGCGACGACCATGGCCACGGAGGTGGCTCGCATTTTTTTAATGGCTTGGGTGGCGCGCTTCGGGGTTCCGTCGGACATTACGTCCGATAGAGGGCCTCAATTCGTCTCTGAGCTGTGGTCAGCGATGGCCAATGGCTTGGGAGCCAAAATTCACCGCACTACGGCTTACCGCCCTCAGGCTAATGGTTTATGTGAGCGTTTTCATAGGTCTTTGAAGGCAGCACTCAGAGCGTCGCTCACGGATGCAGATTGGGTAAATAAACTACCATGGGTTTTATTAGGGTTGCGTTCTGCACCCAAAGAGGACTTAGACGCCTCCCCAGCGGAGCTGGTGTTCGCACAACCTCTTAGGCTGCCAGGCGAGTTTTTACCAGAGCACCCGGAGCCCCCACCTCTCCCTGCTCTGGGACCGTTAGTTGGCACGGGAGCAGACACGCTTCCGGGTCCGGTTCATCACGAGATCTCGGGAGAGTTTTTTTTTCTGTACTTTATGTTGGAAGGTGATTAAAGTTTGTGTGTAGTCCAGCTCACTGTCTCATCTTCTTTCGTCTTCCACAACAGCAATGATTAATTTTATTTGGAAAAACCTCAGTGTCCCTGCTAAAATCCAGGAAAGAGGACACAGGTTTGCAGTCTGCATTTTACCCTGCATGCTGGGGGAGATGGCTGCAGAGGGCTCTTCTAGGTGCAGCACAGAGACAGCCAGTCAGGTCTCTAGGTGCAGCACAGCGTTCTGCAGAGACCCCTACTTAGGTGCAACGGCCTGGGTGGAAGGATCATTCTCGGTGGAGTGGAGAGTCACTGCCTAGCCCCGCGCAAAGCCTGGAGAGCTCCCCATCGGTCTTTGGTTGCCCACTTGCCGAGGGTCTCCCTGGCTCGCTCAGTCTCTCCCACTTGGGAGTGAAGGAGGTAAGTTGGCAGGTGCAAAGTGAGCTGCCTTATCTCCCCTGGCACACACTGCAGTCGTGGTTCCACGGTGACAGGCATGCACAACGGACCACCGGCAGCCAGTGAGCTGCTCAGCGGTTTTAGCCAGCTGAACCCACCCAATTGAACCAATCAGAAATATGTTTAATGAGGAAAAATGTTGGTGTGTTCAATACTTTATTTCTACCACTATATATGAGCACAATCGTATAAGCTTGAATTTAATTTCAATTGAAAGTTTGCATGTTTTATGATCTGCTATTTGTACATTATAAAATCCGATTATATAATTTATTAACAAAAGAACTAAGGCAGTTTACTGAATTTCCTCTTGATAGAATGGGTAGTGAATTTAAGTTCAGTTCTGTCATGCATGTCTAGAGCTTTTATTGTGAAGGGAAAAGGCAGAAATGGTAGTTGTGATATCCTACCGTGTAGCAATGATCACACTTGAGTTATTTCTTTGGCTAACTCTGCCGTTTATTCTGTAACACACACAATATGACTGAACATGGATTCTGCGCGGGGTTTTCACACTCTTATTCTAATGTGTCCCCTTCATAGTAGTGCTGAACAATACAGGTAGTTCCCCCTAGAGGCATGTGCCAGTAATGTTCTATTTTAGACTTGCAGTCTACCACATCCCTCCCCTCTAGATTAAACTACTCTTAATTACACTAGCCAATTACTAGACATCCTGGAACTCCAATTTAACCCTGAACTATCACAGTTACTTTTTAATTTCTTAAACACATGTGTCATACACATAATTTCTTTCTTTTTTTTTTTTTTTTTTTTTTTCACATGTATAACACACATAACAGTCTAACTGGGGATTTGGTTTGACTACCGCATCCCAGTGAGGTTCCAGGACGCATTCTTGTCCTGTGGCTGGGGAACTCACTACTGACTAAGTATAGTCCTTCAAGTAGTCTGGAGCTCTCCGAGCTCGCTGAGATCTTCTCACGGCGGGTGAGCCAACTGCAGGTGAAGACTCAGACTGCTCCACTGTTTCGGCTGCTGCAGTGCTGCCCGTAGAATCTGCAGAGACGGTTACCTCAGGTTTCACCTGAAGTGGTGGTTCGTTGATGCTCTCCTCAGGATGGGTGTCAGACAACACCTCTGGTGCCATCGGCAGGGGAATGGAGCTCCTACCACGAACTTGGTCGATGTGTCGCCTCACCACTTGTCCATGACCTAATGTCACCTTGAATGACACAGGGCCTGTCTTTTCTGTTATTTCTCCTGGTACCCAGGCTGGTCCTGAGCCAAAGTTGCGGGTGTAGACCACGTCTCCTTCTCTCAGTATTCTCTCTCTAGCATGCATGTCATGATAACCTTTTTGTTTCTCTTGTTTATCATGCACTTTGTTTCTGAAGTCTGGATGTATTAAGTCAAATGTTGACCTCAACTTCCTTCCACACAACAGCTCAGCTGGTGACTTGCCAGTTGTAGATTGGGGTGTTATTCGATAGCTGAACAGAGCTCTCGACATTCGGGTTTCAATAGAGTCTCCTGTCATCTTTTTCATGAGTGACTTGAACGTCTGCACGGCCCTCTCGGCTAAGCCGTTAGAAGAAGGATGGTATGGCGCAGTCGTGATGTGACGTATGCCATTCTTTTCAGAAAACTCTTGGAACTGTTCACTCGTAAAACATGTACCGTTATCTGATACTATGATTTCAGGTAGCCCATGTTGGCTGAAACTCTTTCTAAGACATTCAATGGTAACAGTAGAAGTAGAGCTACTCACAGAATATGCATCGATCCACTTTGAGTATGCGTCAACTATGATCAGGAACATTCTTCCCATCCATGGACCTGCGTAGTCAATGTGAATTCTTCTCCATGGTTTATCTGGAACTTCCCAGGGATGTAGTGGGGCTGCTGGAGGACTGTTCCTGTTCTCCTGGCATGCCGCACATGACTTCACAAGCGCCTCCACCTCTGCATCCATGTTGGGCCACCACATGTAGCTCCTCGCCAACGCTTTCATGCGAGTGATGCCAGGGTGTGCTTGGTGTAGTTGTTGCAGTAAGGCATTCCTACCAGGTGGTGGAACAACCACGCGTCCTCCCCACAGGATACAACCTTCCTGGGTGCTGAGCTCATCCTGTCGTCTGGCATAGGGAATGAACTCAGGACTGTTCATCTTCGGCCATCCTCGCAAGATGTATTCTCGCACTCTTGCTAGAACAGGGTCTTTGTCTGTCCACTTCTTTATTTGTTGTGCGTTCACCAGGGGCACGCCAATATCTTCAAACAATAGCACTCTCTCCTCCTCCTCAGGCGTGCTGTCTCTTCCTCCATCCAAGGGTAGCCTACTCATCGCGTCAGCATTCGTATGGTCCCGTCCGGCTTTGTAAACGATGGTGTACTCATACGCTGCTAATGTAACGGCCCATCTCTGAATTCTCTGAGATGTCATCTGGGGTATGGCTCTCATTTCACTGAACAGTGAAATTAGTGGCTTGTGGTCAGTCACTATAGCGAACTGTCTCCCGTACAGGTATTTGTGGAATTTTTTTACACCAAATACTACTGCAAGGCCCTCCTTGTCTAGCTGGGAGTAGTTTTTCTCAGCTGCACTAAGAGTTCTTGAGACGAACCCTATGGGTCTCTCTGAGCCATCCTCCATACGATGAGAGAGTACAGCTCCCACACCATAGGGTGATGCGTCACACGCCAGGATGAGTGGTTTGTTTGAATCATAGTGCACTAACACACTACAGGACTGAAGTAGCGCTTTGGACTCTTCAAACGCCTTCTGCTGCTTGACCCCCCATGACCATTTTTCTTCCTTCTTAAGTAAGGTATGTAGTGGTGCCAGCAGCGTGGAGAGCTTTGGGAGGAACCTATGGTAATAGTTCAACAAGCCCAGGTAGGCTTTTAACTCAGTAACATTTTGTGGCTCAGGCGCCTCCGCAATGGCTTCCACTTTGTCTGTTAGAGGGTGTAGACCACTGGCGTTGATCTTGTGGCCTAGGAACACCACCTCTTTTCCCATGAACTCACACTTGCTTCTTTTCAACCTCAGACCGCTTTTCTCCAACCGTTGAAGCACTTCCTCCAGCGTTTTCAGATGTTCTTGTTCATTTGGTCCTGTACAAAGGATGTCATCCAAATAAATGGCAACATTCGGAATTCCACCTAGGATGCCCTCCATAGTTCTCTGGAATATAGCAGGACTGGAAGCTACTCCAAATGGTAAGCGTGTGTAGGTATATAAGCCTTTGTGTGTATTGATGTTTACATACTTTCTTGATTCTTCTTCCAGGACTACTTGTTGGTAGGCGTGACTCATGTCTAATTTCGTGAAGTGTCGGCCGCCGTTCAGCTGTGCGAAGAGGTCCTCCACTTTAGGAATTGGATACTGATCCACCCGTGATGCTCGATTGACAGTGAGTTTGTAATCTCCACATATTCTAATGGAGCCATCCGGCTTTCTCACTGGGACTATGGGCGCCGCCCATTCTGCAACCTGCACTGGCTCAATGATCTTGTCATCCAGCAGCCTCTGTAGCTCGCTTTCGACCAGTGGCTTGACTGCATAGGGTACCGGTCGGGGTTTGCAGAATCGTGGTTGGGCCTCCTTGTCCACATTAATCTTTGCAGTGACACCTTTTAGCTGTCCTAAGCCTTCTTTGAACACCTCAGCGTGTCTTTCGAGGATCTCCTCCAGCTGCAATTTGGGCTGAGATTCCACTTTATTCACCAACTGATCCATCATGGCCAGTTCTTGTAGCCAACTTCGCCCTAGTAGATTTGGTCCTTCGCTCCCAACTACTACTACAGGTAAGTTCTTTTCTTTGTTTTCGTGCTGCACCTTCACTTGTGCCATGCCTAGCACGTCTAGCTTCTCTCCTGTGTATGTTTTTAATTTTAATGAACAGGGATTTAATTCTGCTGTGTCTGTTTTCTTCCACAGTTGTATATATTGTTGTTTACTTAATATGGTTACTCCACAGCCTGTATCAACTTCAAATGTTACTTTCATTCCATTAACATTCATGGTACGCGTGATGGGCGCTACCTTGGTCAGCTCCTCTGACGTGTTGTAAATTGTGTGAAAACCCATGTCTTCTGTATCACTTTCTCCCTCCCCTCTCAGTTGATTCGCTCGCTGTTCCTTTCCTGGGCCCTTTTTTTTATTCTTTTGCCCATTAACTGTTGCTTTCAGCACCTGTGCGCTGTCCACCTTTATTCTACATGCTTTTTTAATGTGCCCTCGCTTGCCACAATTATGACATAGCTCAGTGGCAAATTTGCACTCGGCGGCATTGTGCTGGCCTTTGCAGCGATAACAACTGGGGAATTTGTGCTGAGTTTTGTCAGTCGACACTTTGTGGACACCTACTTGGGTCTTAGGCACACGAACATGCGTTGCTGTGTCCTCTGTTAGCTTCCCTTGCATCTCTCTCACATCTTTAGATGCTGTTTCCATCGCTTGGCATAATTCCAAAGCCTTTGCAAAAGTGAGTTTTGTTTCAGATAAAAGTCGCCGTTGCATTCGGTCATCATTCACTCCACACACAAGTCTGTCTCTTAACATTTCTTCCAATGAGTCTTTGTAATCACAGTGCAGTGCTAATTTCCTCAATTCTGCCACATACTCTGCTATGGACTCAGTGTTCCTCCTTATGCGTGAATTAAATTTGAATCGTTGCACGATTTCACTCGGTTTGGGGCTGAAGTGCTTCTGAAGCTCAGCAGTAAGCTGGTCGTACGTTTTATCTTTCGGTAATGCAGGGCTTATCAAATTTCTCAACAAGCTGTAAGTAGTTGCACCAACTCCACTCAACAGTACAGCCTTCCTTTTGTCTGGCTCCTCAATGTCATTAGCTTGGAAGAAAAAGTCCAACATTTCACTATATTCTTCCCATGACTGAGTCGAGTTATCAAAAGGGGTTACCGTTCCGATTACAGCCGCCATTGCTCGTCGTGGTGGGGAAACCTCGTTTTTCCTCCTCTGAACTTGCACTCGAACTACTGGAGTCACTTGAGTTCGCCACACTTGCAATGTTCTCTGTTTCTCGCCGCTGATTTTTTTCTTTTAATCCTCGTCGCCAATTGTGTGATATCCTACCGTGTAGCAATGATCACACTTGAGTTATTTCTTTGGCTAACTCTGCCGTTTATTCTGTAACACACACAATATGACTGAACATGGATTCTGCGCGGGGTTTTCACACTCTTATTCTAATGTGTCCCCTTCATAGTAGTGCTGAACAATACAGGTAGTTCCCCCTAGAGGCATGTGCCAGTAATGTTCTATTTTAGACTTGCAGTCTACCACAGTAGTACACTCCAGTTGCTTTCGTTTTCCATGCCTCCATGTTTTCATTTCATTCAACTCTCCTGAATATAAACAAAGTGCAACGACCCTTGATTACATAAATAAAAATGTATTGTTACCTTACAGACAAATTTTTTGGGTCCTAATTGATTATAGACTATTTGTTTCTGGCCAAGGAAGAACTAAAATTATAGCAGCTCCGTGAGCACATTTGCTGTGCACCCTGTAGCTCCACAATTCAATACAAATTCAAGTATATAAAACAAGTATGCACGGTCTTACCTTTACTTGTAAATGAAATCCATCCGCCTGTCCCTCTGGACAAAAATGTCAGTGACTGTTGTAAAAGTCCTCCTTGTCTTCTTTAAGTTTTAAAAGTCTCTCTGTCTCAATTGAGATTACTGCCAGCTTTGAATGAAAGACCAATTTTGAGAATTTTTCAAGTTTAGCTAAAAAAATCTTCCATTTTCAGTCTGTATAAAATAGAAGCACAAACGGAGTCCTCGGCACACCTGACTGTCTGATTTTATCTTAAGCTAATTTGGCGATTAGCCTCTGCGTAGAAGAAGAGCTTCTTCTTCCTTTTGGCTGCTTCCTTTACGGGTCACCACAGCAGATCATCTGCCTCCATCTCACCCTGTTCCCCACATCTTTCTCTGCAACACCTACCCTTTCCATGTCCTCCACTACATCCATGAATCTTTTCTGTGGTCTTCCCCCTTTCCTCCTGCCTGGCAGCTCCATCTTCAGCATCCTTTGTCCAGTATAGCCACTATCCCTCCTCTGTACATGTCCAAACCGTCTCAGCCTTGCCTCTCTTACTTTGTCTCCGAACCGCTCAACCTGAGCTGTCCCTCTAATATACTCATTTCTAATCTTGTCCCTCCTAGTCACTCCCAATGAAAATCTTAGCATCTTCAACTCTTCCACCTCTAGCTCCACCTCCTGTCTTTTTGTCCGTGCCACCGTCTCCAAACCAAGTATCATAGCAGGTCTCACTACTATCTTGTAAATCTTCTTCTCTCACTCTTGCTGCTACCTTTCTGTCACAAATCACCCCTGACACTCGTCTCCACCCACTCCACCCTGCCTGAACTCTCTTCTTCACCTCTCTTGTGCATTTTCCGTTGCTTTGGATGGTTGACCCCAGGTATTTAAACTCATCTCCTTTCACTACCACTACTCCTTCCATCTTCAATGTTGCACCTGCCTCCCTCTCATTCAAACGCATGTATTCTGTCTTCAGTCCACTGACTATCATTCCTCTTCCCTCCAGAGCATACCTACACCTCTCCAGGTTCTCTTCCACCTGCTCCCTACTCTCATTGCAGCTCACAATGTTATCTGCAAACATCATGGTCCATGGAGACTCCTGCCTGACCTCGTCTGTCAGCCCGTCTATCACCATAGCAAACTAGAAGGGGCTCAGAGCCGATCCCTGATGTAATCCCACCCCCACCTTGAATCCATCTGTCACTCCTACAGTGCACTTCACCACCATCTCGCTGTCCTCATACATGTCCTGCACCACCCTTACATACTTCTCTGCCACTCCTGACTTTCTCATACAGTACCACACTTCCTCTCTTGGCACCCTATCATATACTTTCTCTAGATCCACAAAGACACAGTGCAACTCCTTCTGACCTTCTCTATACTTCTCCATCAGCACTCTTTAAGCAAACATTGCATCTGTAGTACTCTTTCTTGACATGAAACCGTACTGCTGCTCACTGATTGTCACCTCTCCTCTTAACCTGGCTTCAACAACTTTTTCCCATATCTTCATAGTGTGGCTGATCAACTTTATGTCTCTGTAGTTACTACAGCACTGAGCATCACCTTTGTTCTTGAAAATCTGTACCAAAACACTTCTTTTCCACTCCTGAGGCATCCTCTCACTCTCCAAGATTGTGTTAAACAATCTGGTTAAAAAGTACACTGCCATCTCTCCTGAACATCTCCATACTTCCACTGGTATGTTATCTGGATCAACCACCTTTCCATTCTTCATCCTATTCAAAGCTGCCCTCACGTCCACCTTGCTAATCCTCGGGCCTTTCGTGTTCACCATCTTTCCTTCTTCCATCCTCCTCTCTCTCTCATTTTCTTTATTTATCAGCTCTTCAAAGTACTCCTTCCACCTTCTCAACACACTCTCGTCATTTGTTAGTATATTACCATTTCTGTCCTTAATCAGCCTAACCTGCCGTACATCCTTTCCAGCTCGATCTCTCTGTCTAGCCAGTCGATACAACTCCTTTTCTCTTTCCTTAGTGTCCAGCCTCTCATATAGCTCACTATATGCCTTATGCCTTATGTCTATATGCCTTTGCCATCTCTCTCTTTGCCATGTGCCCAGATTCCAAATACTCCTATCTACTTTCTTCATCTTCCTGACTATCCCACTTTTTCATTACTAACCTCTTCCTTTGGATGCTTTTCTGTACCTCCTCATTCCACTACCAAGTCTCCTTGTCTTCCTTCCTCTGTCCCCTGGATAAACCACATACAGTGCATCTGGAAAGTATTCACTGTGCTTCACTTTTTCCACATTTTGTTATGTTACAGCTTTATTCCAAAACGGATTAAATTCTTTTTTTTCCTCAAAATTCTACACATAACACCCCATAATGACAATGTGAAAAAAGTTTTTTTTTATTTTTATTTTTGCAAATTTATTAAAAATAAAAAACTAAGAAATCACATGTACATAAATATTCACAGTCTTTGCTCAATACTTTGCTGATGCACCTTTGGGAGCAATTACAACCTCAAATATTTTTGAATATGATGCCACAAACTTAGCACACCTATCTTTGGGCAGTTTCACCCACTCCTCTTTGCAGCACCTCTCAAGCTTCATCAGGTTGGATGGGAAGCGTCGGTGCCCAGCCATTTTCAGATCTCTCCAGAGATGTTCAATTGGATTCAAGTCTGGGCTCTGGCTGGGCCATTCAAGGACATTCACAGAGTTGTCCTGAAGCCACTCCTTTGATATCTTGGCTGTGTGCCTAGGGTCGTTGTCCTGCTGAAAGATGAACTGTTGCCTCAGTCTGAGGTCAAGAGCGCTCTGAAGCAGGTTTTCATCCAGGATGTCTCTGTACATTGCTGCATTCATCTTTCCCTCTATCCTGACTAGTCTCCCAGTTCCTGCCACTGAAAAACATCCCCACAGCATGATGCTCTTACCAACATTGGCATGGTTATGAACGGTGCCTGGTTTTCTCCAAACATGACGCCTGGCATTCATGCCAAAGAGTTCAATCTTTGTCTCGTCAGACTAGAGAATTTTGTTTCTCATGGTTTGACAGTCCTTCAGGTGCCTTCTGGCACACTCCAGGTGGGCTGCCATGTGCCTTTTACTAAGGAGTGGCTTTCATCTGGCCACTCTACCATACAGACCTGATGGGTGGATTGCTGCAGAGATGGTTGCCCTTCTGGAAGGTTCTCCTCTCTTCACAAAGCAATGCTGGAACTGTCAGAGTGACCATTGGATTGTTGGTCACCTCCCTGGCTGAGGCCCTTCTCTCCCAGTCGCTTAGTTTAGACGGCCAGCCAGCTCTAGGAAGAGTCCCGGTGGTTCTAAACTTCTTCCATTTACGGATGATGGAGGCCATTGTGCTCATTGGGACCTTCAAAGCAGCAGAAATTTTTCTGTACCCTTCCCCAGATTTGTGCCTCGAGACAATTCTGTCTCGGAGGACTACAGACAATTCCTTTGACTTCATGCTTGGTTTGTGCTCTGACATGCACTGTCAACTGTGGGACCTTATATAGACAGGTGGGTGCCTTTCCAAATCATGTCCACTCAACTGAATTTACTACAGGTGGACTCAAATTAAGCTGTAGAAACATCTCAAGGATGATCAAGCTGAATATCTTCTTTGCACGCTTTGAGGTCGCTGCACCTGTCTCGGCCAACCTACACCAGGCCCACAGCAGTACGTTCCTCACTTTGGAGGAACATGAGGTGAGGCGCACCCTGCGGTCCATCGACCCAAGAAAAGCAGCGGGTCCAGACGGTGTCCCCGGACATGTGCTGAGGGACTGTGCAGATCAGCTGGCTGGAGTCTTTACTAAGATTTTCAACCAATCCCTGGCACAGTCCACTGTCCCATCCTGCCTGAAGTCCTCCACCATAGTCCCCTTACCCAAGAAACCTCACATTTCTAGCCTCAACGACTACAGACCAGTCGCACTCACCCCGGTGGTGATGAAGTGCTTTGAAAGGCTGGTCCGTAGTCATATCATAGCAGCCCTGCCCCGCAGTATGGACTCCCACCAGTTTGCCTACAGAGCGAATCGATCCACAGAGGATGCGGTGGCCACAGCACTCCATGCCACTCTAGCCCACCTGGAGCGGCAGGGGAGCTATGTGCTGATGCTCTTCGTGGATTATAGCTCTGCATTTAACACCATTCTTCCACACAAACTGGTGGTCAAGCTGGGGGACTTGGGGCTTCCTCAGGCTATTTGTATGTGGATTAGCAGCTTCCTCTCTGGTCACAGACAGAGAGTCAGGGTGGGCCATCATACATCTACGGCCCTAAGCCTCAGTATCGGATCCCCCCAGGGCTGTGTGCTGAGTCCCCTGCTCTACTGTCTGTATACACACGACTGCATCCCCGCCCATCACAATAGCACCATCGTGAAGTTTGCAGACGACACTACAGTGGTGGGTCTCATTTCGGGGGGGGGGGGCGAGTCTGCCTACAGAGATGAGGTGGTGCGGCTGTCGTCATGGTGTAGAGAGAATAACCTTCTCCTGAATACCTCTAAGACTAAGGAATTGATAATAGACTACAGGAGGAAGAAGACAGAGATTTCCTCTCTCATCATCAACGGGGACTGTGTAGAGAGGGTAGCTGACTTTCGTTTTCTAGGAGTTCACATAGAGGAGAACCTGTCCTGGAGTGTGAACACCTCTGAGCTGGTGAAAAAGGCCCAGCAGAGACTGTACTTCCTGAGGATTCTCAGGAAGGAGAACATCACACAGAGACTGCTGGTGTCCTTTTATCGAACTTCTATTGAAAGCATATCAATATACTGTATATGCATCTGGTACAGTAGTTGTACAGTAGCTCAGAGGAAAGCACTCAAATAAACTAATCTACTACTACTACTACTCCAGAGGGTCATTGACACCGCCCAGAAGATCATTGGCTGCCCTCTCCTCACACTGGAAGACCTACACCGCTCCCGTTGTCAGAAGAAGGCTCAAAATATTTTAAAGGATATTTCACATCCTGGACACTTATTGTTTGAACTACTGCCATCTGGGAAACGATATAGACAAATGAACACAAGGACAAACAGTCTCAAACACAGCTTCTATCCAACAGCAATAACCATTCTGAATAAAATGAGGAAGTAATGTGCTAAATGGACATGATTATATGTTGTTGAATGCTCCTTGCAATGACTGTGTGTGCATGATGTCCTGTGTTGATGTCTGTGTGAATGTGGCTTGCTATTTATTCTTTTTAATTATTATTTTTAACTGATTTTTTAGTAATTTTAGGTCTATGTTTTTTATAATGGGGCAATGTTTTTATAAATGGGGCACTGACTGGAGAGCACTTTTGAATTTCGTTGTACTTGTGACAATGACAATTAAAGATCTATCTATGATCAGTGGAAACAAGATGCACCTGAGCTCACTTTTGAGCTTCATGGCAAAGGCTGTGAATACTTATGTACATGTGATTTCTTAGTTTTTTATTTTTAATACATTTGCAAAAATCTAAAAAATCAACTTTTTTTCACATTGTCATTATGCAGGGCATAATGACAGGAAGCAGGGCTTGTGGACGAGGGGGACGACTCGCCTATCACAGGGGCTGAGGTCGCTAAGGTGGTTGAAAATCTCCTTGGTGGCCGGGCCCCGGGGGTGGACGAGGTTCGCCCTGAATACCTCAAGACCCTGGATGTTGTAGGGCTGTCATGGTTGACATGCCTCTGCAACATTGCGTGGAGGTTGGAGGCAGTGCCTTTGGCATGGAAAACCGGGGTGGTGGTTCCTCTCTTCAAAAAAGGGGACCGGAGGGTGTGCTCCAACTTTAGAGGGATCACACTCCTCAGCCTCCCTGGGAAGGTCTATGCCAAGGTACTGGAGAGGAGAGTCCGGCCGTTGGTCGAACCTCAGGATCAGGAGGACCAATGTGGTTTTCGTCCAGGCCGTGGCACATTGGACCAGCTCTTTACCCTCTCGAGAATTTTTGAGGGTTCGTGGGAGTTTGCCCAACCAGTTTACATGTGTTTTGTGGACTTGGAGAAGGCATTCGACCACATCCCTCGTGCTTTTTTGTGGGGGGTGCTTCTGGAGTATAGGGTATTGGGCTTGTTGTTATGAGCTATCCGGTCTCTGTACGACCGTTGTGAGAGTTTGGTTCGTATTGCCAACACTCAGTCGGACTCATTCCCAGTGAGAGTTGGACTCCACCAGGGCTGCCCTTTGTCACCAATCTTGTTCATAATTTTTATGGACAGAATTTCTAGGTGCAGCCAGGGAATGGAGGGTGTCATGCTTGGTGACCACAGGAACTCATCTCTGTTGTTTGCAGATGATGTTGTCCTGTTGGCTTCATCCAGCGATGACCTACAGCTCTTGCTGGGACGGTTTGCCGCTGAGTGTGAAGCAGCTGGGATGAGAATCAGCACCTCCAAATCCGAGTCTATGGTCCTCAGCTGGAAAAAAGTGGATTGTCCTCTCCGGGTTGGGGAATGGTTCCTGCCCCAAGTGGAGGAGTTTAAGTATCTTGAGGTCTTATTCACGAGTGAGGGGAGAATGGAGCGAGAGATTAACAGACGGATCGGAGCAGCATCTGCAGTGATGTGGACGTTGTACCGGTCTGTTGTGGTGAAGAGGGAGCTGAGTCCTAAGGCAAAGCTGTCGATTTACCAGTCAAGCTACATTCCTACTCTCACCTATGGTCACAAGCTTTGGGTAATGACTGAAAGAACGAGATTGCAGATACAAGCGGCTGAAAGGAGCTTTCTCCATAGGATTGCTGGACTCACCCTCAGAGATAGGGTGAGGAGCTCAGTCATCCGGGAGAGGCTCAGAGTACAACCACTGCTCCTCCACATTGAAAGGAGTCAGTTGAGGTGGTATGGGCATCTGATTAGGATGCCTCCTGGACGCCTCCCACTTGAGGTGTTTCGGGCACGTCCCACTAGGAGGAGACCCCGGGGCAGACCCAGGACTCGGTGGAGAGATTTTGTCTCCCAGCTGGTCTGGGAACGCCTTGGTATCCTCTCTGAAGAGCTGGAGCAGGTGGCTGGGGAGAGAGAAGTCTGGGCTTCTCTGCTTGAACTGCTGCCTCTGCGACCCGGACCTCCGGAAAAGCAGTAGAAGATGGATGGATGGATGGATGAATGGATGGATGGATGGATTGTCATTATGGGGTATTGTGTGTGGAATTTTGAGGGGGAAAAAAGGAATTTAATCCCTTTTGGAATAAGGCTGTAACATAACAAAATGTGGAAAAAGTGAAGCGCTGTGAATACTTTCCAGATGCACTGTGCCTTTCTACATGTTTCCCTCAGTACTTTTGCTGTTCTTTCCCAATCATCTGGTAATTCTTCCCTACCACCCAGAGCCTGTATCAACTCCTTTCTGAACTCTGTGTGACCTTCTTCCTTCTGTAACTTCCCCCTCTTAATTTTTGGCTCTGCCTTCACTGTTTTCTTCTTCTTGCTTTGCAAAGTCATCCTACAGACTACCATCCGATGCTGTCTACATTCTCCCCTGCCACCACGTTGCAGTCTCCTATATCTTTCAGATTTATTCTTCTGCATAAGATGTAGTCCACCTGTGTGCACCTTACAGTATGTTCCTCTCTCTTCTTGAAGTATGTGTTCACCACATACATTTCAATCCTTTTAGCAAAATCCACAACCATCTGTCCTTCCACATTTCTCTCCTTAAGACCATACCGACCCTGGACCTCCTCATCACCTCTTTTCCCTTCACCTCCATGTCCATTAGAGTCCTCTCCAATCACCACTCTCTGCCCCTGGGAACACTCTCTACCACTTCATCCAACTTACTCCAGAATTCCTCTTTCTCTTCTACCTGATGTCCAACTTGTGGGGCATACACACTGACATTTAACATCACACCTTTGACTTCTAGCTTCAAACTCATGATTCTGTCTGACTCCCTCTTTACCTCCTGAACACACTTCACATACTCTTCCTTCAAGATTACTCCTACTCCATTTCTCTTCCTATCTACACCATGGTAGAACAGTTTAAATCCCCCTCCAATGCTCCTAGTCTTGCTTCCCTTCCATCTGCTTTCTTGAACGTCAGTACATCTAACTACTAACTAACTAACCTGCACTTATATAGCGCTTTTCTAGTCACAAAGACCACTCAAAGCGCTTTCACTAGTACTAACCCTCTATTCTAAGGGCCTATAGGAGACAAATATCTAGGGACAATTTAGAACAGCCAATTAGCCTAACGGAGTAAGGCTCCCTGGAGTAAACCCACGCAGCACAGGGAGAACATGCAAACTCCACACAGAAAGGTTCCAACCCCTGCCAGCCTGGGGATTCGAACCAGGAACCTTCTAGCCGTAAGGCAACAGTGCTAACCACTGCACCACCGTGCTGCCCGGTGGTGCAGTGGTTAGCACTGTTGCACAGTCTACCTACTGTGGTACTACTACTGTGGTCTACCTACTGTGGTAGGCTACTATGGTAGCCTACCACAGTCTACCACAGTCTACCTTTCTTCTCTGCATCATATCAGCCAACTCTCTGCCTTTACCAGTCATAGTGTCTACATTTAACATCCTGACTCTCATTTCTCAGTTTGTGATGTCCTTTTTGGTTTCTTTTCTTTTCGGAGCAACTCCATCAACTTAAGAGTAGAGGTTATGTCAGTTTGTAAGTAAAACAATACCATGCATAAAATATTGTTTTTGGTGGGGGGTATAACGGAGAATTCTTAGGTAATATGAAGTTGAAGTAGGCTACAGTCTACGCCATAGTTACCGTATAAATATGGTCCTCTAGCCGTCTGACAGAGGACCATAATAGATCTACATAACTGCAGAATACGCGAGGTGAACAGAACTGTTTGCCGAGAACCGCCCATTCATTTAGGTTAGTTCACCTTGCACACTATGTTCAGCAAACTGTTTCGTGAACTGAACTCACATCAGGTTCAAAGTTTCCAAGGATTGTCACCTTCCAGGGGAGCCAGATGGGGGGTGATAACAAAAGCTGGTCATTTGCACGACTTAGCATGACCCCAACCTTACAGTGCTTATCAAAAGGAGGTGTTGATATACGCAGTAAGACAAGCTGCTTAAGTAACCATGTGCTTCTACCTAAATGTGCTGCTTATTGGCCGAAATGAATAACAAAGACATGTGAATAGTCAAACACATGGGATATGTAAATCAGCTGTGGTATCCACGCCCCCGGAACTAGAAAGCGGTCTCGCTGATATTTTCCTCTGAAACTACTCTATTTTAAATACAAAGTTTACGGTTTTAAAATCTCCCACACTGTTATTTGAAGTATGGAGTAGCTTCTTCATGATTTCAACTAGCATATTTTGCAAAAACAAGAAAATCACAAATTTTTCCAAAAAAAAAGTATTTCTATGTTTTTTAGGAATCACGTCAGGCCAACTTGTTGCTGGTTTACTCGTGGCGCGTCACATATGTTATACACACACATTAAGTACATTACATAGACTATAGAAAAGGAGGACACACAATAAACGCCTGTACAAACATTACACTTTTGACATATAGTACACAGAGCTGTCACCAGGAACGTGCATCTTGCACAAGCTCAACCAGGCTGTGAAGGATTGCACAATCCTTTGAGGCTGCATTTGTTGCTGCTTCACCTGGCCTCTGTCCTTTGTATTTGAACAGGAAATGCACAGATTTGGCCATTTTAAATATTTAAATATTGTTGAAATGATTGGAATCCTTCAGAAATTTGATTTAGACCTACAAGACAAATTAGTGGACAAATTATATATTTATAATTCTTTATTTTTATTTTTTCATGAAAACCTGCCTCCCACGTCACTGCTACTGTACTTTTGATTGAGTATAAGTGTAAAAGATTCCCCAGGTGCATGAACACACTTACTGTATATAGGTTCCAGTCTATACGAAGTTACTGGTAATGGAGGGGAGTTTCTTGTATTCTTAGTTTATAAATTATTTACTAAATTAAATAGTTGAGTGTTTGTTATTAAAATCAAGGTTTGGAATTCTAATATAGTTTGTGCATATTAATAATGTATTATATTTTGTTTACATTTAGACCTACAAGACAAATTAGTGGACAAATAATAATATTGTAACGTCGGGGCTGTGATAAGAGGCGGAGAGAATTCTCCCGGCATGCTTTGCACTGCGGGGTATTCAACAGCTGTTATTATTCTTGTGTTCTCAGCGTTATTGTTGTACCGTTATAATTGTGTTATAAGTATGGTTCTGATAGTGTTGTTTTCCTTGCGTGTGAGAGAGTACGTGTCTGTGTCACCCTGAGTGAGATGAGTGTCTGTGTGAATGACCTCCCCTCTGTTCTGTGTAATTTGGCAGTGAAGAAATAAATGCTTGTTCGTGCCAAATAAATCCTGTCTCGTTATTGTGTGAACCCTTGAAATGCCACACTGGTGTCAGAATTAGGATTTTGAAAAATTGAAGCAAGGATCAAGGCAGAGGTTGGGGAGCACCAGCGAGGAAACTACGAGCCAGCAATCACTGGCTGCGGCCGAGGGCAGTGATCACCACGGAGGCGACCGTCCCACTGGCCCGCCAAAAAGCCAAGCTTCTCCGCTTTGCTGGCAAAACCTTGTTGGACGACGATCTTGTTCAGATTGAACTGGCTATTACGCTGAATGGCTGGACACCTGAAAAGGCAGCTGTGCAGGTCGCACTGTCTCTGGAGGGCGGAGCTCTCTGCATGCTGTCCAAACATCACAGCTGGCCAGCACTACAGGGAGTGCTTCGGAGGTGGTTCAGGAGGGCAACCCACACTGACAATGACTGGGAACAGCTGGCCAGCCACCGGCAAGGCGACTGAGAAAGCCTGAGGGCGTATGCAGCAAATGTCCGGCTGCTGACACAGTGCGACTACCGAGACTTCAAGCCGGAGGTGGTGAAGAAGCTCACCTCTGGGCCCTGTTCTCCCTGGTCCAACCTGGGGTGCTGCCCGGTGCAGATGAACTCAGATCGCAGGAGTGGGAACCCACCACGTGCTGTGTCACCACAGCCACCGGTGAGCACGCCAGACTGGGAGGGCAACGAGTCCTTGTCGTGGCAGTGGCTGGTCAGAACACGAACCACCCATTCTATCTGGCTGACATTCAAGACCCCCGCATCATTGGACTAGATCTGCTCGCAGCATGGGGTGCAAAGCTCAACACCGCCAGCTCTTCTCTCCTTCTGGGGACTAAGACCATCACGCTCTGCGGCAAGAGCCAGACGGGGAACCCCGGGGCCCGCACGATCAAGGGGTCATCAGTGCAGGCTGAGCTGAGGGGATCGCTGCCAGAGCCAACCGCTGCAGCACCACCAGTGCGAGTGCAGGGATCGTCATCACCATTAGAGACAGCAGCGAGGAGGCATCCAGCAGAACAAATCGTCATGTCATCAGAAACCCAGCAGGCAGTCGAGGAGCTGTTTCAGCAGAGCTGCAGGGGGTTAGAGCCGGGGAAGAGACACCAGCTGTGGGAGCTGCTGGACTGCTACATCAACGTCTTCACCACCAGGGATGAAGAGTGCACCCAAACCAGCTTGGTGCAGCACCAGATCGACACCAGTGAGACCAGGCTGGGCCAGCTCCACCCCTGCCATCTGCCATTTTCAAGACAGGCGGCAGCAGAGCAAAAGATTCAGGAGATGCTGGAGGCAGACACCATTGAATCTTCCAGCAGCCCCTGGGTGGCGCTTGTGGTTTTGGTCAAGAAGAAGGACGGTTCGTGGCAGTTCTGTGTGGACTATTGGCACCTGAATGACATCACCTGTATGGACTCCTACCCTCTGCCCCGCATTGACGATGCGCTGGATTACATCACCAGCTGCAGCTGGTTCAGCTCGCTTGACCTCCACAGTGGCTATTGGCAGGTGGAGCTGTCACCAGGGGCCTGCCAGAAAACAGCCTTCTCCATCGGGCAAGGATTTTGGCAATTCAAGGTGATGCTGTTTGGACTTTGCGAGGCCCCAGCCACCTTTGAATGCCTGATGGAGCGAATGCTGGCCCACATCCCCCAGAGCCTCTTCATCGTTTATCTCGACAACATGCTGGTTCACGCAGCTGATTTTGGTGGTGCCCTGTCCAACCTCTGGGAGGTGTTGGATGCCGTCTGCCAGGCCAGACAGCGGCTTCACCCCCGGAAATGCCACCTGTTTCCGCGAGAAACCACCTTCCTGGGCCATGTCGTCAGTGCTGCAGGAGTCACCACTGATCCTGAGAAAGTGATAGTGGAGAGAAACTGACCAGTCCCGCAAGACGGAGGAGAGCTGCAGAGCTTCCTCGTCTGGCCTCTTATTACAGAAGGTTTGTGAAGGATTTCACCACCATCGCCAGCCTGCTGCATCAGCTGGCACAGAAGGGCCGCACATTTGAGTGGAGTAACGACTGTGCTGCTGCTTTTTCCCGGCTCTGGTCAGTGCTCATTGGAGCCCCCGTGCTGTGGTACCCCAACCCAAACCGCCCCTTCATCATGGACACAGACGCTAGCAACCAGGGCATCGGGGCAGTGCTATCCCAGGAAGGAGAACATGGAGAGCAGGCGGTTGCTTTTTTCAGCCACACTCTCAGCAAGATCTGAAAGAAATTATTGTGTCACCCACTAAGAGCTGCTGGCAGTCATCCAATGGCTTTGCCATTTCCGCCCATACATTTACAGGGCGAGGTGTCAACTCAGGACGGACCATGATTCCCTGACCTGGCTACTGAACTTTAAAGAGCCGGATGGACAGTTAGCAAGATGGCTAGAAGGACTGCAGGATTATGATTTTCAGATTGTGCAATGAGCAGGCCGCCTTCATGTCAATGCTGACTCACTGTCCTGGTGCCCCTGTGCTGTGGAAACCTGTTGGCACTGCCACCAGGCAGAAGATCCTGACCGAGCAGTCTCACAGGCACAGTGGCTCACAGTGCGTCCTCAGATAATCAGCCAGCTCTCCCCAGCAATGACTTCAAAGAGGCCCTCAGCACGCAGCAGCTTCAGATTGAGCAGGATGGAGATCCTGTCATCTCCCAGGTCCTGCAGTGGCTGGACAGCGGCCCTCCTGGGAGGCTGTATCTGCGTTGGAGCCAGAGATCAAGGCCCTACATTCCCACTGGCCCAACCTCTGCTGTCATGAGAGTGTCATCTACCATCTGTGGCAGTCTGCAGCTGGGCAGCATCATGTGTGGCAGCTGCTAGTCCCCCGATGGCTTTGCCCCAAGGTGCTCCAGTTGGTCCATGGATCGTGGAGGTGGGCCACTTCGGGGTGACGAAGACCCTGCAGTGTGTTCAGGCCCGGTTCTACTGGCCAGGGTGTCATCAGGGCGTAGAGCTCCATGTCCATCGCTGTGAAACCTGCACGGCCGATTTTTGGAAGATTAAAAATCAAAAGACAATAACACCATGCCTAACCAAAAGCAGAAGAAACTGACATTCCCCAGGTCAGGACGCGCAGCGGCCGCAGAATCTGAACTGGAGGACCTCCGTTCAGAAGACGAGGACCGGGGCCTAGCTTACAAAAGGATTAGCTTGAAATCGCTATTTGACGAATTACGATGATTTCGGGCCGAATTTCTTGAATTCAGAGAGGATCTAAAAAGGACGAACAGCAGAATGGACCAGGCCGAAAACCGAATCTTGGAAGCTGAAGAAAGAGTAAAAGTGCTTGAAGATTCTGTGCTGGATTTACACAGAAAACAGTCAAGGCTGGAGGCTAAGCTAACCGACCAAGAAGGAAGACAGAGACGAGATAACATCAGAATTCACGGTCTGAAAGAAGGAGCTGAAGATAGTTTCAACACAGTGGCGGAATGCGTGGAATCCTTATTGAGAGAGAAGTTGGATATTCCACAAACCACCGATTTGAAGATAGAAAAGGCCCACCGTACATTAGCCGCTAAGCCAGCGCCGGAAGCGCCCCCACGTTCTGTGGTGGTGAGATTCGCCAATTTCAAAATAAAACAAGAGGTTGTAAGACGGGCTTGGCAGAAAAAAGGATTTATGCATCATGAGAGAAAAGTCTTCGTGGAGCATGATTACGCCCCTGAGGTTCTTAAAAAGCGACGGGAATATAACAACGCCAAAAAGGTTCTACGGGAACAGAATCTACGCTTTCAGACGCCATTTCCGGCAAAGCTAAGGGTCTTTTACGGTGAAGAGTCATGTCTTTATAATTCAGCGGAAGAAGCAACAACTGACATGGCAAGAAGAGGGCTCCCGGTAACGGTGTTTAAACCCGCAGCGAATCTGAGCGAAAAGATCAGAGCTCAAACGTGGTCCACTCAGAGACCTTCAAAAACCACGGGCCAGCAGCGGGAAATCCAGCCCCAGAGCTACAAAGATAAGCTTTCCAGTTCCAGGAAGGAATAGCGACCTTTTTGGGTTTTTTTTTTCTTTTCAGTCACTCTGTACTTCCACCCCCCCCCCTCCTACAAGGTAACAAACATTAAAGGAGATGCAGAATCAGCATGTGGTAAAACCTTTCATGGAGCAGTTATAGCATTAGAAACAAATGTCTTCTTAATTTAAAGGGGAAAAAAAAATCATGTTAAAATAGAAACGTAACAATGACCCACATGTTCTCTCCACACTATTTATTTATTTAGCGAATGCAAAGTCCTTAAGCCAAGCAGTTGCCTCCTGGTTTGCTGTATGGAGGGTGTGTAATCCTCCTTCCAGTCTTTGGAGCGGGCAAGCCTCTATGATGTGTTCCATAGTTTGCTCCTCTCCACATGCGCACAGTGGGCTAGGGCTACTGCCCCATCTGTGAAGGCTGGCCAAGCAGGGGCCATGTCCAGTCCTGAAGCGATTGAGTGTAGACCACTGTCTCCTTGGGAGGTTGGTGCCCGGGACCTGTTGGTTGGGGTTTATCACCAGCTGTTTGTTTGGGACCTCCTTGGTCTCCCATTCCTCTTGCCAAGCTGTCTGGATGGTAAAGTCAGCTGGGGGAGGGTTTTTCCAAATCGGCCGTCTGGATGAAAGTCGGGCAGTGGGTGGGGTGTAGATATCTGCATGAATTGGTAAGTGAGGAAAATCTTTAACTTTTTGGAGCATCCTTTGAGTTAATGCTGCTCGCCGGATGTGTGGAGGGGCTATGTTTGACAGTACAGAGAGCCAGGGGAGTGGTGTTGAGCGGATTGTTCCAGTTATAGTTCTCATGGTTGAGTTGAGCTGGGTGTCTACATGGTGTGTGTAAGATGACCTGGACCAGACAGGGGCACAATATTCTGCTACAGAGTATGAAAGGGCCAGTGCTGAGGTGCGCAGGGTGGAGACTGCCGCCCCCCATTTTGCACCAGCGAGCTTGCAGAGCAGGTTGTTTCGTACTTTCACCTTAGCAGCCGTCCCCTTTAGATGTTCCTTGAAGGATAAGGTCCTATCAAGGGTCACTCCAAGATAAGTTGGATTTGGGGCATGCTTAAGCTTGAGTCCGCTCAGGTGGATGTTTAGTTCTCTGGCAGCTTTTGCATTGTGGAGATGAAATACACTGGAGACGGTTTTTGCTGGGCTTGGTTTTAGGCGCCAGATTTTGCAGAACTGGTCCAGTTTAGCAAGATCTTCCATGAGCACTAACAAATACTGTATTAGAGTGAATGTTTGTTGTGATGGGGGTGGGAGGGTGCACACAATCTCATAGGGTATAGGCATAAAAAAATTTAAAAAAAAAATCATTACAAATTCGGATTGGGATCTGAAATTCACGTTAAAAACATGGGACAACTTACAGAGGTAAGAGAGGGCCCTCAACACGCAACAGGGTTTGAGGAATTTCCCTCAGAGCCTACACTCCATCAGGGCTCTTACAGGGTCTTTAAAGAGACCCCAGCTCAGGAAGTTTTTTTGACAGTTTTTTGTTTTAAAGTTTCGTACACTATGTTCTTAATGTTTTTTATGTTCTTAATGTTCTTTCAGTTTCTGAGTAGCAAAAAAGAGGGCCACCACACTGTTATACTAAATAAGAAAATACAATGGAGAAACAGGGTGTAACCAAAATAGCCTCATATAATGTAAAAGGGATCCTGAATCCAGTTAAAAGATCCAAGATTCTACGCAAAATGAAAAAAGACAAAGCAGAAATAATATTTTTACAAGAAACCCACCTAACAGATGTGGAACACACTAAACTCAATAGACAAGGGTTTAAAATGATCTCTTCATCTTCATATAAATCAGGGAGGAGGAGGGGAGTAGCGACATTGATATCAACCAAAATTACATTTGAAAAAAATCAGAACACAAAGATAAAGAAGGGAGGTACAGTTTGGTAACTGGGCGGCTAGAGGGAGAAGATATCACCCTGCTGAATGTATATGCACCACCAGGGGCTAAATGGAAATTTTATAAAAATGTATTCGACCTAATGATAACTAAAGCCCAAGGTTTAGTGATATGTGGTGGAGACTTCAATCTAAGACTGAATCCATACTGGGATGCAACAGGTAATTCTTCACATCAAAATAACACCCAAAATAGGAATACTCGGAAGCTACTAAAAGAAATGGGAATCTGTGACGTATGGAGGGAATTCAACCTCAATGTAAAAGATTATACTTTTTATTCAACGCCACATTCATCTTACTCAAGGATTGATTACTTTTTTATGTTTAATAGAGACATTGGAAGAGTAAAAACATGTAAAATAGGACTGATGGATCTCTCTGACCACAGTCCGATCTATATGGACTTAAACATCCAAAAATACACAAATAATACATTTTCCTGGAGGTTGAATTCAAATGTCCTGAAAGGACCACTGAAAGATGAATTGGAATCAGATATTCTCAGATATTTGGAAGAAAATGATAATGGAGAAGTATCCCCTTTAATACTGTGGGATGCGTGCAAAGCTGTAATAAGGGGAAAAATTATTGCAAAACTGGCAACCCAAAAGAAACCGAGACAAGAAAAACTAATCACACTAGAGTCAGAACTCAAGAACCTAGAAAAAGAACACAAAGACAACACTCATTCTAATGGCTCGCTCAAGATTAAAGAAATTAAAAATCAAATAAATGAGATCTACACAATAGAAATCCAGAAGAAACTTACATTTCTGAAACAAAAACACTATGAAGCAGGCAGTAAATCGTCAAAATTACAAGCCTATAAATTGAGGAAACAACAAACAGAAAGAGCAGTCTACAAAATCAGAGACCCAGTATCAAAGGAAATAAAATTCAGAATTCAGGATATTCTTAAAAGCTTCAAGAATTACTACAAGAACTTATACTCCCACAAAAAACATAAAAACGCATCCGAGACATTCCTAAACACATTAAACCTTCCCCAACTTACGGAATCACAAAATAAAACCCTACTGTCAGAAATACAACCTAAAGAATTGGAAAAAGCAATTATGAAACTTAAAGCTAACAAATCCCCAGGAGCAGATGGCTATACAGCAGAATGGTACAAAACCTTTAAACAGCAACTATCTCCTCTCCTCCTGAAAACATTTAACTACGTCCTCCACATAGGGGAAATCCCCCCCTCCTGGAGAGAAGGGGTCATTGCAGTTATACCTAAACCTGAAAAGGATAAACTAGAACGCTCCAACTACAGACCAATCAGTGTATTAAATCAGGACTATAAGCTTTTTACCACTATCCTTGCCAAAAGGTTAGAAAACATACTGACAGACTTAATTCACTTAGACCAAACAGGTTTTATAAGACAAAGACAGACACAAGACAACATTTGACGCACTTTACACATAATTCATCATATAAAAAAATATAACTTAAATGCAGTCATATTGGGATTAGATGCTGAAAAAGCATTCGATTCGGTTGACTGGTCTTTCCTATATACAATCTTATCCAGTTTCAATTTTCATAACAACTTCATTAGAACTATACAGGCATTATATAAAAAACCAACAGCTAAACTAAGGATTAACGGTAATTTATCATCATCTTTTGAGCTGGAAAGAGGATGTCGTCAAGGCTGCCCCCTGTCTCCACTGCTCTTTGCAATCTTCATAGAACCTCTGAGCCAATGGATAAGACAAAATCAAGAAATTCAAGGTATTACACTTGGTCAGAAGGAACATAAAATAGCACTCTTTGCTGATGACATTTTAATATACCTAGGGCAGCCAGACACTTCTCTACCAGAACTAATCTCAGTTTTTTCAAACTATGGAGATTTATCGGGGTACAAATTAAACATGCATAAAACCCAAGTTTTAACATTCAACTATGACCCAAATCATTTTTCACTAAGTGAACTCAAAACTAACTGGGAGTTGGAATCTATGAAATATCTGGGGGTCAATATCCCGAAACAACTCGACAAAATTATAACACTAAACTATGATCCACTGGTGACAAAAATAAAATCTGACCTAGCAAGATGGAATATGATACCATTCTTAGGTACTGCACAAAGAATTGAAGCAGTCAAAATGAATATACTTCCACGTCTTCTATACCTTTTCCAAACAATACCGGTAGAACCTCCCAAAAAAACATGGCAGGAGCTGGACAGAAGGATCTCAAGATTCATATGGCAGGGTAAGAGACCTAGAATCAGATATAGAACCCTACAGCTAAACAAAGACAAAGGTGGGCTCGCGCTGCCAAATATCAGGGACTATTTTATAGCTGCACAAATTAAAACTTTAGTAGAGATATGTAACCCAGTCCACACTGCACAATGGAAGGAGATGGAATGCCAAATAACAAGTGACATCCCCCTACAGGCGATAATAGGGAACAATGCCTTAACTAAACTCTTGAATAACACTAACCCGTGGATAGAGACCCCGCTAAAAATTTGGTTTAAGATAGTCAGAGAGAATCAAGCCAAAGAGCCCTATCGACTTCTGCAATGGATTGCCTATGATCAAGACTTTACCTCCAATAAAACAGACACTAGATTTAAAGAGTGGAAAGAGAAAGGGCTGATAAAATATTACGATTTTTTTAAGGGGCAAACTTTAAGAAGTTTTGAAGATTTGAAAAAACAAGGTCTAATAAATCAAGATCTTTACAGGTTCTTTCAGCTTAGACACCACATAAACAATATACTTAAAAAGGAGGATTTGGAAAGGGCCCAGTCAGGTGTTCTGAAGGTCTTCTTAATGGCATATAAAGGGATCCCAGGGATCAGATACATTTCTAAAATATACCAAGGTCCATCCATCCATCCATCCATCCATCTTCTACCGCTTTTCCGGAGGTCCGGGTCGCGGAGGCAGCAGTTCAAGCAGAGAAGCCCAGACTTCCCTCTCCCCAGCCACCTGCTCCAGCTCTTCAGAGGGGATACCAAGGCGTTCCCAGACTAGCTGGGAGACATAGTCTCTCCACCGAGTCCTGGGTCTGCCCCGGGGTCTCCTCCCAGTGGGACGTGCCTGAAACACCTCAAGTGGGAGGCGTCCAGGAGGCATCCTAATCAGATGCCCATACCACCTCAACTGACTCCTTTCAATGTGGAGGAGCAGCGGTTCTACTCTGAGCCTCTCCCGGATGACTGAGCTCCTCACCCTATCTCTGAGGGTGAGTCCAGCAATCCTACGGAGAAAGCTCATTTCAGCCGCTTGTATCCGCGATCTCGTTCTTTTGGTCATTACCCAAAGCTCGTGACCATAGGTGAGAGTAGGAACGTAGATTGACTGGTAAATTGACAGCTTTGCCTTAGAACTAAGCTCCCTCTTCACCACAACAGACCGGTACAACGTCCGCATCACTGCAGATGCTGCTCCAATCCGTCTGTCGATCTCTCGCTCCATTTTCCCCTCACTCGTGAACAAGACCCCAAGATACTTAAACTCCTCCACTTGGGGCAGGAGCCTGTCCCCAACCCGGAGAGGACAATCCACCTTTTTCCGGCTGAGGACCATGGACTCGGACTTGGAGGTGCTGATTCTCATCCCAGCCGCTTCACACTCAGCGGCAAACCGTCCCAGCAAGAGCTGTAGGTCATTGCTGGATGAAGCCAACAGGACAACATCATCTGCAAACAACAGAGATGAGATCCTGTGGTCACCAAGCATGACACCCTCCATTCCCTGGCTGCGCCTAGAAATCCTGTCCATAAAAATTATGAACAGGACCGGTGACAAAGGGCAGCCCTGGCGGAGTCCAACTCTCACTGGGAATGACTCCGACCGAGTGTTGGCAATACGAACTAAACTCTCACAACGGTCGTACAGAGACCGAATAGCTCGTAACAACAAGCCCGATACCCCATACTCCTGAAGCACCCCCCACAAAAATCCACGAGTGGACTTGGGACTGATCCCAAGCTTTCTATACCAAGGTCTTCAAGACTTAAAAGGAGACAACACATCATATATAAAAGAGAGATGGGAAAAAGGGGAATTTCACTTTACAATTGGAAATATGGGAAAAGCTAAATAAACAGCAATGGAAAAGTACCTCATCCCTGCAGTGGAGAGAATTTGGATGGAAAAACTTGGTAAGATTTTTCAGAACACCTGCACAAAACAAATTTACCCATAAGGGGTTGAACTGTTGGCGCTTATGTGGTGAAAAGACTGCAAATCATTTTCATGTGTTTTGGTCATGCCCAGTTATCCACCAATATTGGACCAACGTACAGACAATATTGGGGAAAATATTCAAAATAACAGTTCCCTTTTCTTTAGTAACTTTGTATTTGGGTTTACTATCGGACTCACTGGAAAGACGAGGAGATAAATACTTATTCAATGTTTTAATATTGGCAAGTAAAAAAGCCCTAACTACAAAATGGATGCTGAAGGACTGTCCTACACCTGAAGATTGGATTAACGTGATTCAAGACATTTACTCGATGGAAAAGTTGACATTCGCACTGAGACAGGACATGGATGGGTTCATGAACTTTTGGCAGCCCTGGATCGCATATGTGTCTTCCATTAGATCTAATCTTTGACAAATACCATTTCAATAATGGTCCCGCTCTTTGTTCCAATGCTACTCAGTTGCTCTTTTACTTTTAATTACTTAATTTTCTGTTTGTTTGTTTTTTGCTGTTCTGTTTGTTTGTTTATTCGTTTTCTTGTTGTTGTTTTTTTTATTTAATTCTCCTTAATTTCACTTTTTCTTTCACTTTAAAAAAAAGGGGGTGTTGTAATAGCTATCCTACCAATGTTGTCAAATAGCAAAAAATAAGGGAACATGTGATGAAAATGTAAACAATGCAATGCTGTAATGACCTGTATACCCTTTACAAAAACTTAAATTAAAAAAAAAATAAATGATATGGTGGTACACAGAAGCACAGGCCGTTTTGCTGAAGCGTTGGGGCTTTATTCATACACCGCACTGTTAATAGCAGCAATTTTTATCTGCTCTGGTTGCCTTGCTCTCTCTCTACTCATCCGCACAAATCACACACACCGTTCGCTTCTCGGGGCCATTCCACACACACACGGGGGCGCGCCTCGGCTGCACGCACGCACTCACTCACTCACGTTCACGCACTGAGCTGCCCTATCTAAACACATGAACCAGACACATCCTACAACACTGGGATAGGCTCCAGCCCCCCCGCGACCCAAAAAGGATTAAGCGGTAGAAGATGGATGTTGATGGATGTTGTTTTATACATTTTTGTTAACATGTATTGGTATTTTCACTTTACATGATGCAAAATTCTTTTTTATGTCTTGAAATTCTCTGAATTTTGAACAATGATGACGTAACATTCAATTTACATTTACTTACCTTTATATAAAGGTAAGTACATGCACAGTACTAAGTACTAAATAAGTACAGGTTTTTACTTGGCGCCTGATCAAGAGAAATGGATGTCATTTTCGGATTCAGTGGTGCAAATTTGTTTTAAATCAGTTGAAAAAACACAGACAACTTACAAAAAAAATATTTTTGTAACCCTGTGTTATCGTTGAATCGTAATAGAATCGTATTGTGACCCAAGTATCGCAATCCGAATTGAATTGTGAGATCCCTTGCGATTCCCACCCTTAACTGAAATATGATCTGCTATCAGCATAAATAGTCAATTAAAATAAAATCATAAAAATGCAGAAACTTACCAGACATTTTTAGAGGGGATGTGATGCAGAATATGTGAAAGATTGGAGGAGCAATGTTAGCTGAACATCATTGCAGCTGATGAGGACAAGCAGCCTTATTAATGAAGACCTGGATAATATTCTAGCCTCACTAAAGTAGTTCAACGACTAATATGATGGAGTCTGAACCAGTTTACACTAAAATGCAGTTGCCGATATGTCCAGAGCAGCAGAAAACACCTCCAAGTGTGAGTAGTACGCTTGCAAACTACAGCTTCTGTGGTAACTACATAAATGTCATGACAACAGGACATCAGTGTGCTACTTAAAAGGGTCATTGACTGCACTTTTTCCACATTTTAATAGCTCACATATGCCTTAATGAAATGTTTGTGACATATTTTGTTCATATTTTCTGTAATCTTTTTAATTATTGAAGCAAATTTGTTTTCTTTTTTTTATTTTTCCTGGCTTTCTATAAATGCTCTGATTTAAGGCCTGTCACTATAAGAACTATCCTTTGCGTTTCAATTCCGCCTTCCCTCTTACATCAGTTAGCCATTATAGCTGACTAGCTTCTAGCCTCCCAGCTTGGTTGAGCAGCACTCTGGTTCATTGATCCACAGTAAATGGTGTATCTCGTGTGAGTCCGGTCTTGCTCCCAATAAATTTTGCCATGATTCCATAACAAATCGCTAGCACCACATGCTGGACAATTGTCATAACCCGAGGCACATGACCCAGCAAAGGGATCTCAAAGGGCAGTGTGGCTCTGTGGGACTCCGCTTTGTTTTCACAGCCAGCTGAAAGCTGAAGTGACTACGCCGCCAATGAGAACAGAACGGATCCACAGGGGATGCTGGGGTTGCTGGGCATGAGAGCCAGCAGCATCTGGTCCCAGGACATTTTGATTGCAGGGAGCTGGATGTTTTGTCGTGATTTTGCAGCCGATCACCTGTACCAGTGTTATGGTAAATGGTAAATGGCATTCACTTATATAGCGCTTTTTCTCATCTCTAAATGTCCAAAGCACCAATAACTCCCCCGCCAATCCTAGGGAGCTCTCGGCATAACAGCAGCCAGTAGCCCTGGTCCCAGGCCATAAAAGCAACTGGTGTGCTGTGGCGGGTGATGCGCCGTGGAATCACAATGAAACCGCTCAGAGATGGGCCGGAGTGAACCAGGTGATAACAGGGATGGCTATTAGGGTGACTAAGATCTGAAGAAAATAGCAATATAAGCCATGTTTACAGCCAGTGTCCTGGTACCAGTGTTAGTGTGTGGGCTAATAGGCTACCTTTAGCCACCACTTCGATCTACATGACAGACAGCTAGGCGAGCCAATAATTGAGCATGGGTGGGACTCGACGGCGGTGGGTTGGCTTTTTCAAAACCTGACATATACGATTTACCCGGAAGAGTCAAAAAATATTTTGGGATGTTTCTCTGAGAGAAAAACGAAATAAAGGCAGTGTGCTTTTTTCAGATAGTTGACACTATGGAAAGCTTTTGGCTTAATTACATGACCAGTTGACACATTTGAGACAGTTAAAACCTACAAACACACCATTTTTCAATCAATGACCCCATTAAAGTGGTTTGGTCCACTTGGATAAAGAGCAGTCTGAAACCAAACCTAACCGGACCAAATGTATACAATTGTAACAAAATAAAAACTTTAGTCCAGACCTTGGTCTGGTGTAAAAAACACCTTAAGATACAGTACAGGGTGAACAATGTAAACTTTAAAGCATCTTTGAACAGCCGGTGTTTCATAAAGCCAGATCTGTCCTGACCAGCAATAACCATCCTGCAAGAAGAATTTCAATGCTTACCTTCTAGAGGGAGCCAAAGCTAAAAATCAACAGGCTCAAAAACTAATTTTTACTATCTGCTATTACACTTCTTACCTTGTGTGAATGAATTTCAATTTTTGTAATTTCTAGTTATTTTTAACATTTTTATTTTAGTGTGTTGTATAAGTTGGTTACCCAGCCACAGAGGAAGCACAAAACCAGTGTATTCCTTGTGCCAGTCCCAAGCCTGGGCAAATAAGGAGGGTTGCGTCAGGAAGGACATCCAGCGGAAGACACTGACCAAACTGACCAAATCAATATGCGGACCCATGGTCCACTATGGCAACCCCGACTAGGGAGCAGCCAAAAGTCTCTGTATTTGTGTGTGTGTGTGTGTGTGTGTGTCAGTGCTTTGGTGGTGACTGTCTATATCTGCACAAGCTGCCATATAAGTTTCCTTACCTAAGGCAATAAAATGAAATAAAATGACAATCACAAAATAACCAAACAGGATAGATTTGTCTAGTGAATACATAAACCTTTTCAAAAGTGGGCTAAAAATACAAAGCGTGCCATTGCTTATTGCTAATTGTATTGATGTGTTTTTAACAATTTGGAACAAAAATGGAATCGTGATTGAGAAACTAATTTAAATAAATGTCATATACTCACTGCTTTTCTGTCACTAATATTTGTCTTTTAAGAAGAAAGAGTTGCATATATGCACTTCGAATTTGGTGACAAAGAATTTGAAAGTTACTTGTTACTTGTTATCTCTCAGTGGAAGCAATGACTGGCACTTTTCACAGCTGGCACTTTGCCTCAGGAAAGCTACGCCATCATGTCCAGTTATGGCAGGAATGAGTTAACTGTGCAAATAAAGGTAACTAGGATAGTAGGACTTCAGCTCAAGGATGTGTTTGCACAAGAGGGTGCTCACATGGAGGACATGTGACCATCTGGATGATTGGTAGGTGAACGTTAACTTTGTCCTCTGGAGGCCCTGTTCCCTTCTTTGAAAGCACTCGGACCATATCCCATTATTACACTAAAACCTACAGAAACTGCCACTCAGTCTTCAAGGACAGAAGTAGCACTGTTAAAGCTCATGGCAACTGTTAAACTTTTATTATATATCATGCTTATTCAGGTGCAGTCAGAGCTCATGACTTTTCATAGTGTTGTAGTAATAGGTCCATTGGGCAGCAGCAGGTAATGATCAAGATAAGAATGAGGTTAAAGTGTTCCTTTCTTACTCTCCGATAATAAACTTGAGCATGTGTTGCGTTCCATCCAACCCACCACAGATGACTTTATTTCAGCCCAAGTATTCTGAATTGGCAGCAACATTGGATTGGGATAAGATTCTTTGTTAGTGTGTGGTAAGGTGTTTTTCTTTACACGTTCCAGTGTAAATAATCCACTATTGCTGTACTATCACAACACGCACATTGTTGGAGCCCTGCTTGTGAAGCCTCATTTAATGCCCATTGAGATAACTTGTTATGGCTGTGCTGTGGTGGATGAATTTTCAGCCATACAGAGTTTAAATGCTGTCCAAAGGTTAATAAAAAGTGTACAGTGTCTCATTGTGATGGTAAAATTGAGTTGTAGATGTTTGCCATGACCCAGAAGCGTTCATCTCATTACTGGTGTATTATCACCTTATAAAATATCCTGTAAGGATTTTAGAAGGTGCTTCTTTGAGCTGCTAAGTGCTCAGTTACATTCACCATTCAGTTGCAAACCTTGATTGCTGTTACCATAAAGAATGTGTATGTTAGTCAGCCTGAAATGGTCATATTAGTACTGTAAATCATATTTTGTCTGTTATGTTCTGTCATGGTTAATTAAAGGTCTGATCATCATCAGCATCAGATCTTATAGGCTTGAGCCATGCCAAGTGGGCATCGCCTAGCAAGTCAGACTCAGAGAGTGATGGTGGAGAGGCACACATGCCCGCCACAGCAGCAGCGGCAAACACACGGTAGGGGAACACTGAGTGGTATGCTTTTGTTACAGTTATTGCAACAAATTATTTGTTCATAAATATAATTTATTTAAACCCGATTTTTCAATAAAATCATAGCAGTGTATTCTCTGTGGCTCAGGCATCAGGTTTATTATGTATTATCTTTTGAGTTCTTGTTGTTTTATGTTTTGTACATGTGGTTTATGTGCTGTTTTGACCCACTTTCAGGTGGGCACTGTCCAAGATTCGCCGGTCCGACCACGCCCCCTCTCTCTTTGACAGTCATCTGTTCATGTTTTGTGTGCATCATCTGCCATGTTGTCAGCCAGCCAATATTGCCAACACCATCACAACGTGTTAGCCACTCCACACAGCCGTGGTTCTATTGCGCCCCTTGAAGCGATGTCGGCCCTAGGGCACAATCGTGGTTAACATGTCTCCTCTCCATGCATTCGCTGGGCGATGTCAGCCTCGAATGCCAACTGTAAGTGTTTCTGTTTATTTTTGTAAGTCTTCACCTTTTTGGGAACTGTTGTCATCAGTCTTATGTTCAATACATGTGCTGTGGTGAATCCTGCACATAAAAACTGAGCCACCACCGGAGTGGTGGCTCAGTTGGTAGGGCATCCGCCCCACACCCGGAAGGCAGGGGTTCAAATCCCGGCCGGGTCATGCCAAAGACCATATAAAAGTGGAACTTCCTGCCGTCCAGCTTGGTGCTTAGCAATAATGGAATGGAGGAGGGAAATTTGTGGCGGCGCCTTGCATGGCAGCGGCCCTCTGATTCCACACTTGGGGCGTGTGTGATTAACACTGTAGATAGGTAAAACACAATCTCGTTCTACTGTACATGATTGGTTGTACAGTTGAATGACAATAAAGGGTGATTTAAATCCACTCATCCTTCCCCCCTTGTGCGCTCCTTGTCATTACCCTCCATGCGCTCTTACGCAGAGCACGGAGAGGGAGGATGAAATAACGAGGATTTACGTGCAGGGTTCACCACAGCACATTTAATACAGAAAGACAGACAATTCCCAAAAAGGTGAAGACGTACAAAAAACACAAGCACACTTACTGATGGCGTTCGGGGACTGGCATCGCCCAGCGAACAAATGAGAGGGGACGTGTTAGCCACAGGTGCACCACAGAGCCAACATCGCTTCAAGGACGCACAAGAACCACGGCGAACATGGAGTGACTAACATCATGAGAGTGCTGAAAATACTGGCAGACTAACAGCACAGATGACAATACTATGGACCAGCAGTGTGTGACTGGCAAACGGCCACTAAGTACACGCACTGCTGGTGATGGTATGATGAGAAGCATCTGGGCGAGGACCGGGAAAGATGATCAGCGGGAGTGGAAATCAGCTGGTGATAATGACAGAGGGGACGTGGCCAGACCGGCGAGCCGTCAGCATGCGCTCACAGAAAGTAAGTCAAAGCGGTCGTCTAACAGCTGTTGGCCAGACAGTGGCTAAGGAGAGGAAAGCACTCTGAAATACATACTATACATACATAAACAGCGGCACCTAAACCCACAGATAGGTGTGGACAGAGCCGGGGGAAACCAAGCCAGCTCGGCTCCTGACAGTCCTCCTGCGTAAAAGCACACGAGGAGCGCACGAGGAGGCTTATGACAGTTGGCGCTGAAGCGTGTGATGTGGTCTTTCACAGCTTGCTGTTTATCTAAGCCTGCGACACAACGTGAAGGCATAGCCGTAAAATTAAAACAAGAAACAAGAGAAACTGTGAGCTACAAAGCTGCTGGCATTCCAGTCAACAACACCGGCGTCCGTTCTGTTGCTTATGTCATGGTGGTGCCGCCCTTCATTTGGTGGACGGCACCACAGTCCAGTCAGCGGCTGCGTTTTTTTGATGATAACTATGTTATGCAGGCGCGGTTGTAAATATTACATTGATCATCGACAGTGACTTTTGGGTTTACACAACATGATAAAAAATGTCAAAATCGTGTCATCAGACCCTTATAGCTTGACAGCTCACATGCACGACACAACAGCACAGGAAAGTAACCACACCAAGGGGCACATTTGAAAGTTTATTAAATTGCAAAAACAAGCACACAGCTGAGGAAACAGTCACATACTAGAGGAACAACCCTGTGGAGAGAAAACGAGAGCTGTAAGCAGAAGAACAGAGTAAGGGGAAATGGGCGAACCAAATTGCCACTTACTTGGGAATCCAGGGAGAGCCTACAGGGACCCAGCGTAGAATAGACGAACCAGTAGGGTGTGGGGGATGAGCTGATGGTGCCTGACTGGGTGGAAATAGGAAGCTGAAGGAACGGTGAGATGTGGCAGGAGACCGTGCGGAGTCCTGAAGACACACCCACACAGTGGCAGCAACCTGAGGAGAAAGGACAACAAGGTAAGACAGCGTGTCTAATCTTGTCTAATTGTACTTGCTTGTCTTGAAACTCGGGCAGTATACCCAGACGAGCCAGCACTGAATGTGCGGAGAGAGCTTCCTTAAGTACCGCTGGCTGATGAGCGAACGCAGGTGCATCTTCTGCCTCAGGTGCAGTGATGAATTGATGAAGGTGAGGCAAGATGGGAGGGGCACACTCTCGCTGCCCATGACAGGGCCCCCCCTTCTAGGAGCACCTCCTGGCGGTCCAGAGGGCTCTTCCGGGTAAGCTCGGTGATTGGCCCAGAGCATCCCTTGATCCAAAACCCGAGACGCAGGGACCCAGGAACGCTCTTCCGGGCCATAGCCCTCCCAGTCCACCAGCTGCTGAAGGCCCCGGCCCTGACGGCGAACATCCAGGATACGACGCACAATGTAGGCGGAGTGGCCGTTGATGATCCAGGGAGGAGAAGGCGGCATTGGGGGGGGGGGCATAGGGGGCTGGCCGAGAGGGGCTTGATGTGAGCGACATGGAACATAGGGTTCACCCGCAGGGTCAGTGGCAATTTGAGCTGGACCAACACGTCATTAATCACCCGTGAGATGGTATACGGGCCCAGGAAGCGTGGGGAGAGCTTCTTAGATTTTTCCATGAGAGGAATCTGGCTCGCTGCCAGCCAGACCTGCTGCCCGATGATATACTTGGGGGCAGGGACCTGCTTTCTGTCAGCAGCAGCCCGGGTGCGTTCAGTGGAACTGGCGAGGGCAGTCTGAGTAGACCTCCAGACACGCTGGCAGCGACGAGCATGGACCCCCACGGTCAGAACCGTTACCTCCCTCTCAGCCATGGGTAGAAGCGGCGGCATGTACCCCAGCAACGCCTCAAACGGAGTGAGTCCAGTGGCAGTGGAGACGGCTGAGTTCATTGAATACTCCACCCAAGGTCAGGTGCATGCTCCAAGAAGAGGGATTATCGGCTGCTACACACCGCAGGGCAGTCTCCAAGGACTGGTTGGCGCAGTCCGCCTGCCCGTTGCTCTGAGGATGATTTCCGGACGAGAGGATCACTGTAGTTCCCAGGGTCCGGCAAAAGGCCCTCCAGACCTGGCACGTAAATTAAGGACCCCGGTCAGACACAATGTCCAAGGGGATGCCATGGATCCGGATCACGTGGTCGGTGAGCAGGACCGCCGTCTCCAAGGCCGAGGAGAGCTTCGGGAGGGCAACCAGATGCACCACCTTGGAGAAGCGATCCACAATTGTGAGAATCACCGGGCATGGCAGTGGCTCAGGAGGTAGAGCAGGTCGTCCAATAAACACATGGTTGGCGGTTCAAATACTGCTCTCCCCGGATATCCTGCCGTTGTGTCCCTGGGCAAGACACTTCACCCCTAATTGCTCCTGGTGGGTCTGGAAGCACCATGTTTGGTAGCATGCCGCCATCAGTGTGTGAATGTGTGTGTGAATGGGTGGATAGCAGGATCTGTAAAGCGCTTTGGTCATCAAGAGATGAGAATAAAAGCGCTATATAAGTGAATGCCATTTACCATTTACCATTTACCATCTTGCCACGGGAGGGGGGTAGTCCGGTGACGAAATCCACAGTGATGTGAGACCAAGGACGACCGGGGTGGGGAGGGGAGGGAGGAGACCAGACGGAGGGGAGGAGTCCGATTTCCCCCAGATGCAGGTCTGACAATCTTTGACATACTCCTGTACGTCCCACCACAGCGTGGGCCACCAGAACGCTCACCAGACGAAGTCCACAGTTTGAGCAATGCCAGGATGGCACGCGCAGTGACTGGTGTGACCCCACTGGATGACATCGCTGTGGAGGGCGGCCGGGACATACAGACGGTTCCGGGGGCACCCTGCTGGCACAGGCTCCTGGGACTGGGCCTGGTGGACCCTCCACTTGATATCCCAAGTAAGGGCTCCAAGGATGCACGAAGGTGGTATAATGTTGTTTTTTTTTTTGGGGGGGGGGGTGCTACCACCTCAAAATCAAACTGGCGCAATAGCGCGTCTGGTTTGGTATTCCGAGCGCCAGGCTGGTACATGATGGTAAAGTTGAACTGCTGAAAAAACAGGGCCCAACGAACCTGTCTAGCGTTACGTCAGTGGGCCGACCACAAATACTCGAAGTTTTTGTGGTCGGTCCACACGACAATGGGATGAACAGCCCCCTCTAGCCAGTGCCTCCATTCCTCCAATGCCAATTTAATGGCCAGCAGCTCTCTGTCCCCTACATTGTAATTCCTCTCAGACGGCGTAAGCCGACAAGAGAAATATGCGCACGAGCAGAGCTTCTGATCGGGTGGTGTGCGCTGCAACAGTACAGCGCCCACCCCCGAATCAGACGTGTCCACCTCAAGGATGAATTGGAGCTGCGTGTCAACCTCAGCCAAGATTGGTGTTTCTGTGAACAGGCACTTTGATTTTACAAACGCCTGTTCAGCTGCCTTGGTCCAGCGAAAGGGGACCTTAATGGAGGTCAGCTGTGTTAAGGGCAGTGCCACCCCACTATAGTTCCTTATGAACCTGTGATAGAAGTTTGCGAACCCGAGGAACCGTTGAAGCTCCCTACGGGAGTGGGGAGTTGGCCAATCCAGCACTGCCCTCACCTTAGCCGGGTTGGCAATCCGTCTCCCTTCAGCCACTATGAAGCCCAAGAAGGTGGTAGATGCTGTGGAGAACTCACACTTTTCAGCCTTGACGTAGAGCTGGTTCTCCAGAAGCCATTGCAGAACGACTCTGACATGGGCTTCATGTTCCTCTGGCGAGCGAGAGAAAATCAAAATATCATCCAAGTAGACAAAAATGAATTGATAAAGTATGTCACGAAGGATGTCGTTAATTAACCGTTGGAAGACGGTGGGGGTGTTGGTGAGCCCGAATGTCATCACCAGGTATTCGAACTGCCCCTGGTGAGTTTTAAATGCCGTCTTCCATTCATCGCCCTCATGAATGCAGATCAGATGGTACGCATTCCTTAAGTCTAACTTGGTGAATACCCATGAGCACTGAAGGAGCTTGAACACTGAACTAATCAAAGGCAGAGGGTACTTGTCTTTGGTGGTAATAGCATTGAGCTCCCGGTAGTTGATGCACGGGTGCAACGAGCCATCTTTCTTCCCGACGAAGAAGAACCCAGCCCCGAGCGGGGCTGAAGATGGCTGAATAAGGCTGGCATTCAGCAATTCTTTAATGTATTTTTCCATCGCCTCCCTCTCCAAACCAGAAAGGATGTATAGCCGACTGGACTGCAGCTTCGCCCCCTGGATGAGGTCTATAGCACAATCATAGGAGCGATGAGGCGGTAGCGACAACACCCTCGACTTGCTAAAGACCTCCCCCAAATTGTGGTAAGCCCGGGGGACGAGGCTGATGTCCGGCGGCTCGACCAGAGGGAGGGAGACAGACAGAGTTGGAGAACACTCCGCTGAAAGCATGCAATTAGCCATGCAAAATGGGCTCCAGGAGGAGATGGTATTTTGTCCCCAATAAATAATCGGGTTGTGCCTCCAGAACCATGGATAGCCAAGAACCACCTGGGAAAATGACACAGGAAGAACCAGGAACATGAGTTCCTCCCGGTGGTTCCCGGAAAGGAGGATAGAGATCGGCGCCGTGCTTTCAGTGCCTACCGCGACTTCCCAGCCAGATATGGTGGTAATACGCTGGTTGTGGGGTAATTTGTGTGTGGGAATACCCACCTGCCGCACAAACTGGGCAGAGACGAAACTACCCTCTGACCCCAAATCAACCAGTGCCATAGTCCTCCTCTCAACCCCCAGCAATTGCATAAGGGCCAAAATTGAAAAATTACAGGGAGGAGTAGATTTGGACCCACCCGCCAGACTCCGCATGGTTACTGACGGGCTGCATCTTTTGGTTGCTGGCAGCATTCGTGCAGACTGTAGTTCAGTAAACCACAGTACACACACATACCAGCCCTTCACCTTCGTCAACGCCCATTGTCGGTCAAATGCCAAGAGAGCTCCATCGGCTCGGGTGAAGAGCCGGTGCCACCAGTGTCAGTAACTGTGGCGGGCACATGCTCAGCGCACGGGCGAGAGGAGGACTCGCGCTCCTTCGTGTGCTCACAGTATCGGTTGTCCAATCCAACAGCCTGATCTATGAGGCCACTGAGAGTCTCCAGGACAGGGTGAACCGCCAGATCATCACGGAGTTGAGCATTTAACCCGTGGAGGAATGCGCTGCTCATAGCAATCTCATTCCACCCCGAATCAGCCGCTATAACCTGGAACTCCACCGAGTACTCGGCTGCTGACCGAGTGCCCTGGCGGAGCGTCATCAGGCGGCTCATAACGCTGCCCTGACTCTTGGTATGGCCAAACGCGCAGGAGAAAGGGTCCACAAATTGGTCAAACGTATATCGACGCCCCTCGGGGTTATTAATCGTGGACCGTGCCCAGTCCAGTGCTCAGTCCTTGAGCAACAGAGTAAAAAACTGAATTTTGGCCACATCCCCTGGGTATTCCTACTCGACCTGCTCCAAGTAAATGCAAACTTGAATAAGGAACCCTTTGCAGTTCCCCACCTCCCCCGTGTACAGGGAAGGCATGGGAATGGAGGTAGTACGGCACACCGTAGTGCGAGGAGCAGGCTGAGGAGGAGGATCCTGAGGAGGCGCATTAGTCCAAAGTCTCATCATGTTTGACACCTGCTGCATCAGCATGGAGAGCTGGTGTTCGGTCGCCGACAAGCAATCCAAAGCAGACTGCTCTTGAGCTGCTGCACCGGCTGAGCCATCATCCTGGCTGGCTCGTTCTGTCATGGTTAATTAAGTTTGACAGCTCACGTGCACGACGCAACAGCACAGGAAAGTAACCACACCAAGGGGCACATTTGAAAGCTTATTAAATTGCAAAAACAAGCACACAGCTGAGGAAACAGTCACTCGCTAGAGGAACAACCCTGTGGAGAGAAGACAAGAGCTGTGAGCGGAGGAACAGAGTAAGGGAAAATGGGCGAACCAAATTGCCACTTAACTGGGAATCCAGGGAGAGCCGGCAGGGACCCAGTGTAGAATAGATGAACCAGCAGGGTGTGGGGGATGAGCTGATGGTGCCTGACTGGGTGGAGATAGGAAGCTGAAGGAACAGTGAGATGTGGCAGGAGAGCGTGCGGAGTCCTGAAGACACACCCACACAGTGGCAGCAACCTGAGGAGAAAGGACAACAAGGTAAGACAGCGTGTCTAGTCTTGTCTAATTATACTTGCTTGTCTTGAAACTCGGGCAGTATACCCAGACGAGCCTGCGTTGAATGTGCGGAGAGAGCCTCCTTAAGTACGCTGGCTGATGAGCGGGCACAGGTGCGTCTTCTGCCTCTGGTGCAGTGATGAATTGATGAAGGTGAGGCAGGACGGGAGGGACTCGCTCTCGCTGCCCATGACATGTTCTCAGACTTCTTGATATCAGTGTTGTTAAATTGCAAGTCAGCTTTACCCAAATGGCTCAAAAGCACAACATACAGTTAGGTCCATATATATTTGGACACTGACACAAGTATTGTTAATTTAGCTGTTTACCAAAACATATTCCAGATAAAGTTATATAAATAATATGGGCTAAAAGTGCAGACTCTCAGCTTTAATTTGAAGGTATTCACATCCAAATTAAAGTTATGGTTTAGGAACTGCAACCATTTCCGTGTATACCATGTATCTTGAATATGGTTTGATAAATAGCTAAACTTCTGTCAGTGTCCAAATACTGTATATATGGACGTAACTGTGTGTGGAGAATACGATACTCAAGGGTGGAAATAACATTTTTAATTTTAAAAGTAATAATAATAGGAATAGGGGTGCTACGGGGGGGGGGGGGGGGCATGGCTCCCCCTGCCACCGCTTAGGCCCCCCCAGCAGCCACCCCTGGTCCCTGCCACTGGACAGTCTAACATAATTTTATAACTTGTTTTTCTGTCATATTTTACATGTAGTAGATGTTTAAGAATAATTGATGTGCTATATATTATTAATAAATATTAACAAAATACAGCAAAGTAGGTCAGATCATATTGTCAAGATGCGTTCAGACTAAACTCAAATGGGCGTGCAGCGTGATTACTTTTTAAAATAATTTTGATGTGCCTCCCTAAGATTTTCAGTGACTGCAGGGTTTTCTCTGGTAACATTTCCCAGTGGCAGCCCACCACGCTTGTAAATTTCCCGCCACTCTATGAGGAAATATAAATTTAAGGAAAAAATATGAAGGACTTACGGTCCACAAGCGAGCACACAAACAACACACGTGACCTTCATCCGCACGGAGTTCAGAAGTGCCGCGCCCACGTGACCACTCCAGTCACCAGGCAGTGTCTCGCTTGCATCACTGTCCAAGAGAAACATAAGTGTCATGTACGGGGCAGAAACAAACCCAGTCGCTTAACTGCAGTTAAGGCATTTATTAACAGAAAAGAACAAAGTCCAAAAATAACTGTGCAGACAAATACAAGAAAACACGAACAACTTACACAGATGAGCTGCTCCAGGGCTGAGAAGTCCCTGGAGGAAAAGGAGGAGGAGACTGACTGTAGTGAGGGTAGTCCAGTCTAAACACTGTTGTGACAGCCGCAAGGGCAGAGAGGAAAGGCAGAGTTTAAATACATGAAATGTGATGAACAGCAGGTGCAAGAGCGGAGCTAGCGAGCACTAATTGCCTAACTGCTCTCAGCTGATGGGCGAGTAGACTGAGAGCAGTGAGGGGGGAAAAATAGCAGGAGTAAAAAAACATCATCACTCGCAGCTGATGGACTGAAAACAAACTGCGAGTGAAAGGTGGCTGTGCCTAGAATGGAGGAAAGGGGCTTATATCACTAAAACCACATAACAGAACTAACAGGAAAATAATAATGAACAGATAAACACTCAAAATTACAAAGGGAGTCTGAGCACAGAGGACAGACGCTCAGACATATGACAATAAGCTTATTAAAATACTTTAAATGTGGAAAAAAAAATCAGAAGTGGTATGTAAGCAGTGAAGACATTTGTCATGGTTTTAACCCGCTGGTAAAGGGAGCAATAATGGATGAGTCACTTATCTAACAGGTGTGGTTAAGAGCTAGAGTTGGTTCATTTTGTCTTCTTTTCAATCATTAGTTTTTTTTGTTTTTCTTATTTCAGACAAGAATGAAAAGGAGTTGTTTTTACCTTTACCTTAGTTAATATTAATTAACTAATTTATGTTCACTATTAATTGTCCATATCTGTCCATATTTGTCTATCCATATGGTCCATATCATCTCTTCTGCTAAATTATCATTGTACAGTCTACTGGGTATTATCATTACAGAGAAATTCTCACACTGGGTGCTAATTTGCACATTGTACATAGGCTTATGCTATCTCAGGTTCATATCATCTCTGATATTAATATACCATTGTTCATTATAGTCATCCAGTGAATTTTTAATTTTCATTCTTCTTGTTTCCTCTAGTTTAACTGCTATAACTGCTTTAACTGTGCCTAATGTGTGTTATTAGTATTCATTAGTATTAGTATTTAGCATTAAGGTGTGTTATTACCTTATTACCTTATTAGTAGATGTATATCTATTACCTTGGCATTTTTTCGGAGAGCAGAGTAAGAATTTCATTGCTTAGGAGATGCTGCATTTCTTAACTGTGCACATGATAATAAAGCCTTTGAATCTTTAAATCTTTGAATCTATTATGTACCTGGTAAGTTAAGATGACCGAAATTCCTGAAGTCAATGACCTTCAGACAAACTAAATGTGCCAACATTTGGATTTCAAAATAAGGGAGGTTTTTCCTGCTGTCTGGTTGATGAGATTTCTAAAAAAAAAAAAAAAAAAAAAAATACTATAAATATATAGAGATAACAGAAATAACTGCATCTTTGATCATTTAAGTTAATTTATTTCATTAAATACAATTTTATTAATAGCTTTTCTTTCAAATCAGAGTTAAATTATTGTTTTGTTCTGGCTCTGTAAAATTATGGTCAAAAATGTAAATTGTTATAAGGAAAAAGTAAAAAAAAATACCACAGTCTGTTTCAAATTTATTAAAAAAAAACAGTAATTTTATTTTTAAAAAAATAGACAAAAATTAGCCATAAAATAATCCACAAACTTATAATAAAGTCTCAAATGTACAAGAAAAGTCAATTTTACAAGAGGAAATTACAAATTTGAGGAAAATGGTTTCAAATTTACAGAGAAAAGTGGAAAACTATAAGAAAATTGTTATAAATGTTGGAGGAAAAACCTCTAACCTTCAAGACTGAAGTCATTTCTCAAGTTTTTAAGTGGGTGCTCTTTGTACCTTTAACTCAGTTAGAAGTTTTTGGTTGTTTACTTTTAATTATTAATTTCAAAGCGATGCTTTTACATGAGTAGAATTTCTGGCTACTATACCCACCTCTGATCATATAATTTAAGTATGCATGAGTAAATTACTATTATGAATGGGGGGTTTTTCCCTTTCCCTACTCTCTCAATGAAAAAAGAAACACTAGAATAAAAATACAAAAAAATACACATATTTTTGTCGTTTATGTAAACTATGATATAAAAAAAAATCTTGCAGGACAAAACATGACACTTGATATTTTCTGACCTGTTTGTATACCACCATAGACAGAGAGAGAACCTGAATTAGACAGAGCTCAGAGAGGGCAAGATGAGACAGAAGAGAGGAGCCAAGGAGAGGAAAGTGTTCAGGCAGAGGGTCCAGGAGAGGTGAGAGCAGAGGAAGGAGAGAAAGATGGCACCACTAAAAAGTCCAAACACAGGACATCGGGGTGGGACACCCAACTGGCCCAATATTCCAACATTCAAGTCTCGGGTGTACAATACTTCAAATGGTAAGTTCCACATGCAAAGTTACTGTGCAAAATTAAAAAAAAGAAAGAAAGAAAGAAATAGTATAAAACTATTTATATTATTATATATATAACCGGAATATTGTAACATATTCCGGTTACAATAATGTAATGTGTTTTCTGCCCCCCACCCTTCCCCGGAAAAATATGTTGCCACCGCGCCAACGTCTTTAAGCCAGAGGAAACATTGGACCCCCATGTGGCCCCCTATGAAAAATTTCTGGAGGCACCCCTGAATAGGAATGGAAGACAATCCATTGTGGGTGATTAAGATGAGAGCCAGGGTGGAAAGCAACATTTCAGAGTAACTGCAATCAAAATAACTGAGAACAAATACATGTGAAAACTCTGTGCTCCCATAAGAAAAGGCCAGAGCAATATGACCATGTTACCGCTATGGAAATTGAGACATTTTATCAGGTACTAGTGTCCTCCTTCATTGTAAGGCCAAGCAATAATCAGTCAATTTTTCTCAAATTTGGCTGAAACAAAAATCTGCTACCTCGATTGCTAAATGTGACCATAACTGTAGCTTCTTCACCAACTAAAAATTAGACAAAAAATGAAAGGCACCAGTGCTGGCTCTCTCTTTTTTTTTTTTTTTTTTTTTTGACTCTGCATCCCTGAGGGTATTTATTTGGCCTCCATTTTTTATTAATTGTTAGAATAGCAAGTCTCCTGTTTCAAACAGCCACTTCCTTATGCAATATTAATAGCTAATATGTCCTACATACTGCATTATAAAAAGCACCTGCGTAATGCATTAACACTGAGCATTAAGGTGGATGGAATAGCTTAAGTAGATTGATGTTTAAAAATGAACAATAAAAAGATATTTGTCAAAATTTCCTTTATTTATAAGACATTCGTTGATTTATTTTAATTTTGGCCCATTGTATTGTTAAAACCCCAACACACTGCCTGACTCATGCTTCACATTATTATCAAATTCTAGTGTTTAATCAGTTTTGCTAAGTATTTATAGTTCAGAAAAGATGGGTGCTTAGTAAAGGTCAGCTTTGAGCCCACTGTTTATGCATTCGTGTATCAGATGTGTAAAAAGAGCAACCTGATCTTGCATTCTTAATGAACCGTCCTTTCATGTCCTTTCTCATGGGATTAGAGCAGAAACAAAGAGCTGTGTGTGAATTCTGCACTAAGGTTTCTGTTTTCAACAAGTTTTTGGTATGTCTCAGTTTCAGCTAAAAATATAGCTGAGTTTAATACACTAAATTTGATACAGAAGAATAAAAAGAAGACTCATTCTGCTTCTGTGTTTATTGATTAAATCAAGTAACTGTGTAATATTAAAGCTGTAAATGCTCTACAGAATTCTCATTTAATGTTTTAAGCTCAAAAACCAGAAAAGCCATGAAATCTTCATGTGGAGGACAGCAGGTCCCCATGCAGGAAACCTGAAGCTGTCATGGTCTGAGCGCTGATTCTGTCCGCGCTCGGGCTGTTCAGTATTCTCCCCGTGTCATCCCATTTCGGGCTGTGTTTATGGCCTCTAGGGCTTTTATTGTGACAGCGTCACGGCGGGACTTCCGGCTGTCAGAACCAGCTGCACCGTGACAGCTGATTCACATTCCATTGATTACTTTCTCATTATGGTTGTGCCTTATTTAAGGGAGCAGCTGAGGTTACTCCTGGTTGCAACCTCGCACAATGTTGGGTCCGTTCAATGTTCGGCTGGAGTCCCTAACCCCGGCTCCAGTCACCCTTTGCTTCATCGTGTCTCAGTAAGTGTTTTCCTCAAAGTCTTTATCCTGTGTTTATAGTCTTAGTCATAGTCATAGTTCATGTTTTTGCCCCACATGGCTGTTCTTTTGTCATTTTGTATCCTTTATTAATAAACTTGCAAACTCATCGGCTGGCCTATAGTGTCTCATTAATGGCCTGCGAGGGCCATCCATGACAGTAGGTTGCAGCCAAAACGAGACGCCGGTCACTGTGAGTTTGTGTTGGGCTTGTAGTTTTTCCTTTTTCCGTGTACCAGCGTGTTAGGAGATGATGTCGCCAGGAAGAGGCTATTCTGGAAGCTTGGGCTACGAGCTAATCGTGTTCCTAATAGAGCTCGATGGCCTGCTCTCCAACGCTCATCACGGCGTCACTCCCGACGCCTCACGCTGGTACTTGGACCTCACAGAGGCAACAATTAACCGCAATCCTCGCCATGCTGACCACGCCGAGGTCAGGATGAGGGTGGCGGAAATCATGGCACTCCGGGAGAAGAACCGTGGACCGGAGGGGAATTCGGGCAGGAAGCTGAAAGCGAGGCATCCCTGTTCCTTGCCTCGGGATCCAGTTCCTGCCACCCATCCAGCCCAGGAGTCCACGTCATCCAGGTGCCATTCCCGTCCACAATGGAAGAGGAGATCAGCCAGGATTCCCCCAGAAGAGACGCAGTGGACAGCTGAGCTCATCCGGGGCCGTGTGGCTGAGGCTCACTCCGCCGTCCATCCTACCCAGATAATGAAGCATGTGATGGCAGCAGTCAGACTGGTGGAGGTCAGTCCCGAACTCCATGATTACCCCGAGTACGCTGATCTGCTAGCCTCTGTCTCCGCACAGGAGCAGCGTTTCCCCGACCTAACCTTTGCCTCGCCCTCTGCCGGTAAACGTCGTCACCCTGCTCATAATAAGCCTCAGCGAGATCCCCGTCTGGATCCAGTTCTGGGTAGCCATAAGAACTCTGCCTCCCAGCCAGCTGTTGCCCCTGTGTCACGACGAAAGGGAAAGACAGCAGCCTCCGCCTCCGGGTCTTCTGTTTCCGCTGTTCCGTCAGCTCCTCGTCCCCGGACTGCCTCGGCTGCTCCTCCCTCCTCCTCGACGCTCTCTCCAGCTGCTGTGAGATCCACGGGGCCTGCTCCTGCTGTGCCCATCATCAATCCGGTGCAAGCGGCTCCTCTTCGTCTTCCCAGGGGGCCCTCCATCACCATCCGTAGGGGGAGAGGAAGAACCAAGCCCGTTACAGCAGGCACCATCGGCCCTCTGGAGAAAAGGTAAGTGCTATTTCATTCTCTTCCTCCATGCTATGAATTGCCTTGTGGAGTTCAGGGTTCACAGTCCCCCGAGCTGCCTCCTGCTGTAACCATTAATTGTAAACCTGCATCCTCTGTGTCTCCTTCCCCTGAGCATCCCCCGGTGCCAGGAATACACCGCCAGATGAAGAAGGAGCCTGAGGCCCTGGAGAGCCTGGAACCAGCCCCGCAGCCACGTCACGGGCAGAGGAGGAGGGTGGACTGCTGATTGGAGCCTGTGCTGACGATTAAGCGTCCCCGGGTCTTCGTGGAGGAGCGGTTCGACCCAGCAGGCCACAGATCCCCTGCCACCAGGCTGTGCGGGCCTTCAGCATAGACTTCAGTGCCAGGGAGTCTCCAGACTGTGAAGTCCATCATGCCAGCTGTGGAGCCCACTGCAGTTGAATGGGAACCAGGAATGGACCTCCAGCTAATTGAGCCTGGATCGTCGGAGTCCTGGACAGCGGTGGAGCCCGAGATCAGGCAAGTGCTCTATTTTGTCTTTCTTTTCTCTATTCTGGAGCATTATTGCCTGTATCTCAGGGAAACGAGCTGGGTGCAGCCGATCGCTGCATCCGAGCTTGTCTCGCTGGGCTCTGCCGGTGATCCTGATCCCGGTCCTTTCCCTTCCTCTGAACCTTCTCCCAGGGTCACCGGTGACAAGCCTGCTCCAGTCGTCATCTTGGATGTTCCAGGTTCATGCTTGGAGGTCATCCCTGGTGCAGCGCCGGCCCAGTCAGGGTCCGTCGTGGGTGCTGTTCCAGCCCAGTCGGGGTCCGTCGTGGGTGCGGCACTGGCCCGGTCGGGGTCCAGCAAGGGCGCATCGCCAGTTCGGTTCAAGTTAGGAGAAGGAGCTGCAGATCCTCCGCCGTCTGACGTTGGACTGGTCCCTCATCCTTCCCCCAGTCCCTTTCTTCCTCCACTGGGTGCCGTTGGGGTTCCCCGGATTTGGTTTGGCTTTCCCTTACTACCCCTCTCGGTAGGGAGGCTGCCACCGAGTTCTCCCCTCCGGTCCTGGTGGCCTAAGGATGCGGGTCGGCTGCCCGGGAGACTGCTTTGCCAGTTCGGCGTTCTGGGTCGGCCACCCGACGGACTGTCTTGTTTGTTCGGCAACCTGGTCCGGCCACCTGAGGTACTGTTTCTCTGGACCTGGGACTGGGGTAGACCGCCCAAACTGTTTCTTTTTCCCCTGCCAGTGATCTGGACTCTGGATGCGGGTAGACCACCAGAACTGTTTTTTTTGTGACTCTTTGTGCTCTACCTGCCAGCATCCCTATAAGTGGTTTTTTTCCCCCTCTCCTCTGTAGTTTGAGAGATGCTTCTTTGTTTTTTGTCTTTGCCTATTGATAATATTGGACTATATTTGTAGTGTTGCTGGTTGAGTTTTTTCCCCTAGTGTTTATAGGGTACTGTATGTTTTTTGTAATGTACCTGTATTTTAGTTTTCTTGTTCCCCTGTAGCTGAGAGATGCTCTTTTGTTTTTGTCTTTACCTGTGTATAATAGTGGACTATAATTGTAGTATTGCTGCTCTTCTCTGTAGTTTTTGAGTTTTTTTTCTTGGTGTAGAATTTTCCTTTTTGGTTCTCTCCCTCCTGGCCTGTTTCCCCCTCCACCCTCCCTGGGTTGGCTCTGGTAACCTTCTAGTTTTGTTTTTTGTTGTTTTTTTTTTTGTTTTTTTTTGGGGGGGGGGGGGCTTGGATGTCACGTTTGCACCTGGAATGCGCCTTTTGAGCGGGGAGTACTATCATGGTCTGAGCGCTGATTCTATCCACGCTCGGGCTGTTCAGTATTCTCCCCATGTCATCCCATTTCGGGCCGTGTTTATGGCCTCTAGGGCTTTTATTGTGACAGTGTCATGGCGGGATTTCCGGCTATCAGAACCAGCTGTGCTGTGACAGCTGATTCACATTCCATTGATTACTTTCTCATTATGGTTGTACCTTATTTAAGGGAGCAGCTGAGGTTACTCCTGGCTGAAACCTCGCATAATGTTGGGTCCGTTCAACATTCGGCTGGAGTCCCTAACCCCGGCTCCAGTCACCCTTTGCTTCATCATGTCTCAGTAAGTGTTTTCCTCAAAGTCTTTATCCTGTGTTTATAGTCTTAGTCATAGTCATAGTTCATGTTTTTGCCCCACGTGGCAGTTCTTTTGTCATTTTGTATCCTTTATTATTAAACTTGCAAACTCATCAGCCAGCCTATAGCATCTCATTAATGGCCCGCGAGGGCCATCCATGACAGAAGCAAGATGAAAACCGGATTTATCCACCCGCATCACGTCGACACCATTACCGATGTACGTCGCCGACACAGTGATCAGCAATTTTTTCTTGTGTGTTGGGTGGAGTGCATTGTTCTGTTGCCAAAACCGGTCTCAGCCGATGTGTAGAGTGACTTGTGTTCATCATGTGTTTTTGTTTATTAAATAGCAACAGATGAGAGCAGATTGTGATGAAGTTGGAGCTAATAAATGTTAAGAAAAAGCAACTTTTCAAATGATCGCTGAGAAGTCAGAGAAAATTGGTGCGTGTGACCACCACCGCTGCCTTTATTTGACCGTCTGTGTAATTACTGGGGTTTTGATGAGCCATAAAATGTTCTGTTTGTGCTCACTTCCTCAATATTCTTTCACATTTGAACTGTTGTTTAACCGTCTCGTTTTGGAAGTTGTGCCCCTGTGAACGGGCAGAGCAGAGCAGCGACGAGAACCAGGAAATGTGAAGGAGGAGACAAAGTGGACTAATCACAGCTCTTACGGCCTGCGTCACCGATGTGCACCTCTCCTTCTCTGGAGAGGCAATGCAGGAGGATACTGCAATCCAGCTTAATGCTTGGTGTTCAGGAAAGCTCCAGGTCTATGTTAAAGACATTACAGCTCATTCTCTTAACCACTTAATTCTTTTGGGTCACAGGGGGCTGGAGACTATCCCAACTACTTCTGGGTGACAGGCAGTGTACACCCTGGACAGTTCACCAGTCCATCGCAGGGACAACACAGAGACGGACAACCATTCACTCTCACATTCATACTTACGGACAGTTTAGAATCCACAGTTGATCCCAGTTAACCTAATATGCATGTCTTTAGACTGTGGGAGGAAACCGGAGTACCCTGGCGAAAACCCACACAGACATGGGGAGAACATGCAGCTCTTGGGTTAAAACCCAGGCCCTTCTATGAGGCGTCTGAGGCGACAGTGCTAACCACTGCAACACCAAGCTTCCCATTAGACCACTAGAGGTCGTTTAATTTCAAAACATGATTATTATAGATTGTCATAGACTGCTTTGACAAGCCATAAGGACAGTCTCTTGTGGTCCATTCTTTATAAATAGTCTGTGTTTAAATAATCTTTGGAGAATATCTGAGTCACTCAGATGCAGAAAAAAAAACAAAAACTATAAACTCTAGCTATAGGAATGATAATGAGTTATGACGACAGTATTCAGACTAATTTAGTTAGATAATACACTATTTATAGTGTGGTCTGACTTATACAATGTTATTGATAACATGTTTTATAGCGTCACCTAATCTTATTCTGGAGTGGTGGCCTAGTTGACAGAGCATCTGCCCCACAACTAGGAGGTTGGGGGTTCAAGTCCCTACCGGGTCATACCAAAGACCATATAAAAATGGTACTTCCTGCCTTCTAGCTTGTTGCTCAGTGTAATAGAATGGGGGAAGGAGAAGTTGTTTGTGGTGGTGCCTTGCATGGCAGTGACCCCCTGATTCTAGATGTGATTAACATTGTAGATAGGAGAAACGTAATTTTGTTCTACTGTACATGATTGGCTGTATGGACTAAATGACAATAGACTTGACTGCTTCTTCTTATTCCACATGGCTGACCCATCTTTGTGTTTGTTCCTTTCATCTTTTCCCTCTTTCTAGGTTTTAGGGCTGCTCCACTGGGCTCTGATAGCTGGCGCCAACCACACAGCACATCCCGCATATGGCTGGGTGTTGTTTGTGGCCATCACCCTCTGGCTCCTCACCATCCTCCTCTTCTTCATCATCCTGTTCAGTGTTCCACAAAGAGTGACTGTCATCGTCTGGCCCCTGACGGTAGGAAGGTGTTCTGCTGCCCCACTGTGTGTGTAAAGAGGATAAGATATGAAAACCATATTTTTCAATGCTTTTAAAGAGATGCTATGTTTTACGACAATATGTATTATGCCATATTGTGAGAAGTACCCATAATGCCACAAAATATGAGTCTCTATTGAGAAATGTTTATTGCTCATGATGACTGTTGAGGCAAGGGTTTAGTGGTCGCTTCCATCTGTCTGTCCGTTTGTAGTAGGTACTCTAACTCATGAAGTCTAGTATGTAGTTTGACCTTGGGACCCTCACCCTTGACTGCGTTTTTTTTGTTTTTGGTTTTTTTTTTTTTTGGGGGGGGGGGGTTCGAGCTCACAAGGTCATGAGCAAGGAAAGCTAACGGGCACATACTCTGTGTCACTGATGGGTGTCCTGAAATTATGTGTCCCTGCTCAGAAAAGATGCACAACACGTAAAAACTGTTTCTAGAGAATGTAGAGAAGTGTGGGTCTGCACCTCTATTGAGTGCAGTTCTAGTTAGTTATTAAATGCACACAAGAAGTCATGCATGAACAAGAGCTTTGTGACATGAATTCAAAATGAGCCAAAAGTGATTTAAGATTGCATGAAAGTAGGATAATAACACAGGAAGGAAGCAGGGTTCCAAGAAAAAAGCAGACGACATTCAGAAGCTATGGAAAGGGTTTAGAGTTGTGGAACAATACTGAGCATCTGTGGTCTAATGGACTGTGGTTTCTCCCCTGCTGCTAGGTGATGATGTATCAAGGTGTGGCCACAGTCCTCTACCTCACTGCCTTTGTGACCAACGCAGCAACTGTTCCCCCTTCTACTGCTGCTTACCACGGACATTATGGGGCTGCTGCAGTAAGATACTCAACATCACACACATAAACACTTAAACACTTAGTCGAATAAACAAGTACTGGTTAATAAAGTGAGTGCACACAGCCTAAATAAAAGTGTTATGGCTCACATCATGTGACTGGAAGTCCACTTAACTGAGACTGCTTCTCCCTGATGTTGAACAGAGTCATGCACACACAATGTACTTAAAGTGACACTCCGCCAAAAATCCAAGTTTTTTCTGTTGTTAACATGTCTGTAACATGTTTTTTTCTGACTTACAAGAAATATCAAGAGCAAAATCAGACCCAAGTCCCAAGTCTGTGTTTTTCTGCTATGAATGTCCAATTAAGCTCCCCTGTCCAAAAGGGCGACTTGGGACAGAGCGTTTCTAGCTGCTTAAGCATTTGTGCTTAGCCTGATTGTTTAATGTTGTAACCATTCAGGCTAAGCACTGTGCATGGCTAAACACCTGAGTTCACGGCCCCAGGGGACGAGGGAGGTGCCAATGTGGCCCTGCGGTCTGCAGTCAGCATCCCTTCCCAGGGACAGCACGAAACCAACCACAGCAACCCATTGTTTTTCACCACTGGGGCTACCATATTTCAGAACCCCTGTAACGCATGTGGGCCACAGTGAGCTCACAGACCAGAGTCTACTGGCTGCCACGTCTGCATGTGTGGGGTCCCGGAGGTGCCCAGGCGACTGGAGGCTGAGGAATGGGAGGCACATGGTCGGAAGGCCAAACCAGACAGAGACATCTGCTCTTAGGGGATGAAGGCGCCAAGCCCGCTACCCGTCCTTTTGTATTTGTTTGACTCGGACTGGTTAAGGGGTTTTCGGGGGGGACACAAACCCCCCGGGCACTCCACTCCGCCCCCGCCAGGGAGGACGGAGGAGGAGACACTATCCCCACCCCCACCCGGGAGCGTGTGGGGGGGGGGGGGGGGGTGCAACAGCCGGGGCGAGGCCATGCTCGCTGCACTGAGGTCATGGTTCCACAGCAGTGGGCGGTGGTACCGGTCTGCTGGCCTCCAGCGAGCTGCCCGGTGGGCACCCGTCAGCCCCCAGGTGGGACCGCTGAGAGCCAGCTGATTTTAGCAGGTGTCAGCGATGGACAGGGCGCCACATCTGCCAGCTCGCCTTCTTCACTCCCAGGCAAGAGAGACTCGGATAGTGGGCCGGAGAGACCCTCGGCGAGTGTGCAACAGAGACCGGCGGGGTGCTCTCGAGCCTCCATGCGGGGCCAGGTAGCGACGGTCCACCTTGTACATTGTCCTCTTCTTCCTGTTCTTCTTGTGAGTCGCTCTCGGGTTCAAACATGTACAGCTGAATCACTCCGATGTTTTGACTAGCCATGCAAGGCAGTCTTCACTGTTCTCAGGTCAGATGATAGTGGAGGGCTGGCCTTGCAGCATCTGCTGCTGGTGGGCGGGAGTATGGGTGGAGCTAATTAGAATATTCATAGATTCACACATACTTAAGTAGGTGGAAGATGTAAAAGCTCTTTCCAAGGAATTCTAAGGCAATGAAAGTTTCTTTTGTGGATAAAAAGCCACATAATACTATTTTGAGCAATACACATTTATTTGTGAGGTGGTTTTAGAGCCACTGGAGTGTGTCTTTAAGAGAAGGAAGGCTGTAATAGTAGGTCATCACATGGAAACTATAGAGGTGCACTAAAAACTCCAAGTGTGCTTTACAGTCTCTTTTGTGGTATAAAGTTCAGTGTGGTTACAGCTTTGGAAGCATTTAGTACATGACTTTATACACACACAGCCATGCCCCTTGTCATATCACAAACTCTTATCAGTAACATTTTATTGCCTCAGAGGCATGCCTAGCTAAGATGCATTAACATTTAGCAGCGATAAAAGCACATTAGAGCATTTTCATAGCTGTTAAATCACAGATACTGACACACACATTTAAATGGTGTCACGGTGTCTCTTTGACCTCTTCTCCCTTTCTCTGCCTCCCTCTGTTCAGTTCTTTGGTTGTGTGGTGACCCTGGTATATGGGGCCAGCGCTTTCCTCTCCTATTTGGACTGGAGGGGAGATGGAGGAAATGCTGCCACCAGCACAGTCCCCACCTAGGACTTATGAATGGTGCTCAGTCGGATATTAATGTTGACACCACAACTGTTAGCAATCTCTGTTAAATATTATTTCTGACCTCCTGACATTACCTTGAGTGTAATCATAAAACTTAAAGAATCACGGACAGCAACAGTAAGAATGTCTATATAAACACTACCAATGGAGTATTTTTTAACCCTGATTTTACAGGAGAGTCACCAAATGTAATGAATATTAATAGTGAATGTCATAATACAGTAATTCTCAGACTCAGTTCTCCCTACAAAGATTGAGAACTGAGCTTGTAGGCCATACTGTGATTCCAGAGGGTTCTCGTCTAGATTATCCTTGTAATTTAAAGTGTTAGATATCTTTATGGAAGCCAAGAGTAGCCATGTTCTCTACTATCTTTTGTCATCCATTGATAACACAGGGTTACAAAAATAATTTTTTTGTAAGATGTCTGTGTTTTTTCAACTGATTTAAGATAATTTTGCACCGCTGAATTCGAAAATGACATCCGTTTCTCTCAATCAGGTGCCAAGTAAAAACATGTACTTAGGGTAAGTACATGCAAATTGAATGTTACATCATCATTGTTCAACATTCAGAGAATTTCAAGACATAAAAAAGAATTTTGCATCATATAAAGCGAAAATACCCATACATGTAAACAAAAATGTATAAAACAACATGTGGCCATAATTCAAAACGTTGACCTGATTGAGCAAAACCAATGAGATTTTTGGATTCAGCACATCAAAATTGTCCTAAATCAGCTAAAAAAAATTAGACAATAAATTTGGTGTTGACCAGTGTAATTATTGTGTAGTGATCTTGAGAAAACATTTTTTTTAAAAAGATCATAGTGACTAAGGTCACTCTGGGCTTCCATGTATCTTACCATTTACATAAGGTTTATATATACACAGTGGTGTGAAAAAGTGTTTGCCCCCTTCCTGAGTTCTCTTTTTTTGTATGTTTGTCACACTTAAATGTTTCAGATCAACAAACAAATTTAAATATTAAAGATAACACAAGTAAACACAAAATGCAGTTTTTAAATGAAAGTGTTTATTACTAAGGGTAGAAAAAAATCCAAACCTACATGGCCCTGTGTGAAAAAGTGATTGCCCCCTCCTGTAAAAACATAAATTTACTGTGGTTTATCACATCTTTGGAAAGCTGAGTTCAATTTCTCTAGCCACACCCAGGCCTGATTACTGCCACACCTGTTCTCAATCAAGAAATCACTTTAATAGGACCTGCCTGACAAAGTGAAGTAGACCAAAAGATCCTCAAAAGCTAGACATCATGCTGCAATTCAAAGAAATTCAGGCACAAATGAGAAACAAAGTAATTGAGATCTATCAGTCTGGAAATGGTTATAAAGCCATTTCTAAAGCTTTGGGACTCTAATGAATCACAGTCAGAGCCATTATCCACAAATGGCGAAAACATGGAACAGTGGCAAACCTTCCCAGGAGTAGCCAGCCGACCAAAATTACCCCAAAAGCGCAGCGACGACTCATCTAAGAGGTCACAAAAGACCCCACAACAACATCCAAAGAACTGCAGGCCCCTCTTGCCTCAGTTAAGGTCAGTGTTCATGACTCCACCACAAGAAAGAGATTGGGCAAAAATGGCCAGCATGGCAGAGTTCCAAGACAAAAACCACTGCTGAGCAAAAAGAACATAAAGGCTCATCTCAGTTTTGCCAGAAAACATCTTGATGATCCCCAAGACTTTTGGGAAAATACTCTGTGGACTGACGAGACAAAAGTTGAACTTTTTGGAAGGTGTGTGTCTCATTACATCCGGCATAAAAGTAACACAGCAATTCAGAAAAGGAACATCATACCAGCAGTAAAATATGTTGGTGGTAGTGTGATGGTCTGGGGCTGTTTTGCTGCTTCAGGACCTGGAAGACTTGCTGTGGTAAAAGGAACCATGAATTCTGCTGTCTACCAAAAAGTCCTGAAGAATAATGTTCAGCCTGTGGTGGCACTGTGTGGGGGGGTTCTCCACCCAGAGTCGGAAGCCGGGGGGGTGGGGGGTAGAACAAAGGACTGAAGGAGGAAGTGGTATCGGGGGTCTCAGACATATCAGAAAGGACTATCTGCCCCCCCCCCCTCCCGGGGAGACAGGAGTCACGAGAGGAAGAGAGGGGGTTATGATGTTAATGTGCCATGTATGTCTTTGTGCACTGAGAGTATTGTGTTTGACTCCCTGGGTCTCATGTAGCAGAAGTAAAGCTGATAGAGTATTTTCTGTACTTGAGGTTGGAAGAAGAATAAAGTTCATATGTTGTCCAGCTTGTTGCCTCGTCTGCTTTCTTATTCCACAGGCCACCTGTTCCGTGACCTCAAGCTGAAGCGCACTTGGGTTCTGCAGCAGGACAATGATCCAAAACACATCAGCAAGTCCACCTCTGAATGGCTTAAGAAAAACAAAATGAAGACTTTGGAGTGGCCTAGTCAAAGTCCTGACCTGAATCCGATTAAGATGCTGTGGCATAACTTTAAAAAGGCGGTTCATGCTCGAAAACCCTCCAGTGTGGCTGAATTACAACAATTCTGCAAAGAGGAGTGGGCCAAAATTTCTCCACAGTGCTGTAAAAGACTCATTGCCAGTTATCACAAACACTTGATTGCAGTTGTTGCTGCTAAGGGTGGCCCAACCAGTTATTAGGTTTAGGGGCAATCACTTTTTCACACAGGGCCATGTAGGTTTGGATTTTTTTTTACCCTTAATAATAAACACCTTCATTTAAAAACTGCATTTTGTGTTTACTTGTGTTAACTTTGTCTAATATTTAAATTTGTTTGATGATCTGAAACATTTAAGTGTGACAAACATACAAGAAAATGTGAAATCAGGAAGGGGGTAAACACTTTTTCACACCACTGTGCATATTATATATACATAATGTTTCTCCAATTCCTACAAATGCTGCCTCATTTTGATGTGGCTACCAAGTCATCAACTTTAGAAAGAGTTAAATGAGGGCTGGTCATAAGGGGAAACATTTCACTCAGCAGCCAGTTCAAATAGATTTCATGTTCTTGGATTTTTTTTTTTTTTTTTGTCCTAGCCAAGAAACCGACTGGAACATGTTTTATATCTTTTTTATTGTTGTTAATGTGTAGCTTAATCAAACAAGGTGTGAGAACAGATGTGACAACAAGCAACTATTTCTCTGGACAAAAAAAAAAAGGCTGACTGTTTCTATTTCCACTCTTGATGCTACAAGCTATAGTTTTATACTTAAATGGAATTTCCCCATTGTGGGACTAATAAAGACTTATCTTGTCTTAAACATCCTTAATTATTCTGTTTTTAATGATTGAAGATCCTGCTGACGGACACGCATACAGTGTCTTCTTGTGTCTAATACATAGATCTGAAGTGGCTAAATTACAGTGAGGCTGAAGTTTAGGGTGCGTTCCAATTAATCCCTTTGCCCTGACACTTAGCCCTCCCCCTCCGTTTTGCACATTCACCATGAATGCGCAAAATGGCGGGATAGGGCTAAGGGGAGAATTGGGATGCAATACCAGTTTTTGGTGTTGCTTACATTTCTTGTGTAGATGCTTGTTTCGTCCATTAGGGTACGGTTTGTTTTTATCAAAGGGAAGTGTGCAAAACAAATCATCGAAAAAAAACTTTGTGGATGTTTTTGTTTTCTTTTACGAAACCCTTTTCTACAGGTCTAACGGCAATGAAACACTAACTAGAAGCACCAAGAGCGCACAGACCTCCACCAAAGCAGCATATTTACCCATTTTCAAAGCTTTTATAAAGCAATCTACCAATCTACGTTAAAATCTAATTTAAATTTACCTTATGCCACTGAGAAAAAAAATCACCCCAAAACATTCACTACGCATTCATGAACTAATGCTGCAAAAAAATAACCTCTGGCAGTGGTAATTCATTTCTTGACTGAGACGCCATTCTCAAAGTTGCACAGACACATGATTATCATCGATGCACAAGGAAATATTGACTCTTTAAAATCTGTTCATGACATATGACTGCTGTTATTCAAAACTTGCTCCACTACTGTGTAATATACTGTAAATCTGCGGTTTAATTTAAACAACTCTGTTGTACTGTATTTCCTTTGATGTTGTCTTTTTATGTACTGAGACATTATATAATGGTAAAGCTCCTGGGATTAACCATGCACTTCAAATAAAGCACTTGATGGTGATGTCTTTCTAAGGCTTTTCATGTTTATTCAAAAATATTTTTAACAAATGTAACAACAGTAGACAAAACTTTGTACCAAAATCTACACACATAAATGCAATAGTTTTCATGTTAAATAAGATAATTTCACAGACAAAAAGTAGTGACTTTTTAAAATTTACAAATAATTTAATTTTGTACATCATGTACAAAATTCTATTTAAAAAAAACTAACAAAGAGAAGATTCACAACATTCAGTTTTGTCTAAAGTTTCCTCTGCTTACTATTTTGAAGCTTATTACACATGAACCAGCAGTATTAAAACCCTGTATATATATATATATATATATATATATATATATATATATATATATATATATATATATATATACACATACACACACACATATATACATATTCCTTTGAACAGGCAGACTCAGGAAGTTCTTTAAAACTACAGATAATGAGCACAAGAGGATGAACGAACTAAGAGTAGAGTGAATCAGACGTTCAGTGTTCAGTTCAGGCAATGTGAATATTTTAATCTGTCATGAGAAAAAAGGACAAGTTGATAAGAGGCAAGAAGGCAAAAACTTGCATCTTCACTTCACACCTACCAATGCTCTCTTCATTTATGGGGAGAAAAAACACTTCTTAGTGACATGATTTTAGAACACCAAATGGATGAAAGAGGCAATCGAGCGCCATTTTCTCTGCTTGCTTTTGATTGTAAAAGCATCACTACAATTAGGCAGACTAGTTACATTTGGAGCATCTAGGGTTTAAAGATGTGACCACCAGTCCCTGGCTCAAGTCCAGACCTCGGCCCTCCTTTGCCTAAAAGAAAAACACACACACAAATTTAAACAGTTGTTGTAATCAGGTATGATTTACTATGGATGTGACTGTGTGTTAATGAGTGCAACAATATGCAATTACCAGAGAAACAAAGACAAAAATAGGACTTAAGTTGAATATAGATTTCAAGAAAATATGGCACCAAAATAACTACGGCTGGATGTTTTCTAATTAAAATGGCTTTATTTAAACAAAACTGATTGATTTCAAATGGATTCATCTGTAGTTTTTGCACCATGAGAGAATATATATTCAGTAAATTCTGCAATCTCCCATATACTATATACTTATGAATGTATTTCTTTGTTCTCTATTGATTGCCTTAAGTGAAATTACATTGTCAGGAAATTCAGATTTTTACAGATGCAAATCATGAAGTTGACATTCAAACATGATTATGTGTTTTTTGGTCCACTGAACCAAGGTAAATAAATAACATTTCCCAACTAAAACTTTATTTTTTTTATGTATTTCCTTTGTTTTTAGAATGTCATTGCACTCCTAGCCAGAGACAACAGATGAAAACTACCTTTCTCACTGACTCTGCCTCCTTTACAGAATTGTTTGTTGATAAGCAGTGTCCCTCTAAAGCAACCAATAAATGAAATAAAAATAATAGACTTAAATGTCTTCTTTTAAAGATATTCTCAAGCTCACAGAAAACTCACAGCTTTGTATTCCAGAAACATCTCCTTGAAGGCCATGAAGTCTGTGAATGTCAGTAACATGTCGTAGATGTCACCCGAAACTTCATCTTTGTGCTGCCTGGAGGAAAAAAAAGGACGTTTGGAAGTCTCACTGAATTCTAAGCAAACTTGTGCGCCATCTGGTGGCATGCTGAAAATATTTCAATTGGGGGACAACTTCGTTTAATGGTTACTTTCAATCAAGGCACTAGTTAATGCCCGAAGAAAACAGTTCTTGTGTACTGTGATGCTTACATGAGTAGCTCTATGAAGGCGTTCATGTTGAAGCCCTGGATCCTCTCCACCAGCTGGTGCTCGAGGTGTTTTTCCAGCACGTCAACCTACACGATAGCAAAGAATTTGCTTAACTCACTCACCATTACTAAAAGCTTGAAATTATGAAAATGTTTGTTTTCCTGTGTATTTTAATGGGGTTATAATTCTTCTAAGGTAGGAGCTACAGTTAGGTCCATATATATTTGGACACTGACAAGTTTTTAGCTTTTTGCTAAAACATACTGACAATACAGTTATATAATCAATATGGGCTTAAGTGCAGACTCTCAGCTTTAATTTGAGGATATTCACATCCAAATTGGAGCTACGGTTTAGGAATTGCAACCATTCTTACATGAAGTCTCCTCATTTCACGGGCTCAAAAGTAATAGGACAATTAACTTAAAAACTATTTCATGGGCTGCATGGGCTGTTCTCATGTTAATCCATCACCAATCTCAAAAGCCCTAAAAGGCCTGGACATCCACAGAAGACAACAGTGGTGGATGGTCACAGGATCCTTTCCATAGTGAAGAAAAAACCCTTCATGACATCCACCCAAGTGAAGAACACTCTCCAGAAAGTAGGTATATCACTAAATCTACCATAAAGACAATAATTCACAAGAGCAAATGGAGAGGGGTTCACCACAAGGTGCAAACCACTAATCAGCCTCAAAAATAGAAAGCCCAGATTCCACTTTGCAAAAAAAAAAAAAAAATGTCTAAAGAAGCCAGCCCAGTTCTGGAACAGCATTCCTTGGACAGACGAAACCAAGATCAACCTGCACCAGGATGATGAGGAGAAGAAAGTACAGAGAAGTCTTGGAACAGCTCATGATCAAAAGCACATCATATCTTCTGTAAAACATGGTGGAGGCAGTGTGATGCATTGGCATGCATGGTTTCCAGTGGCACTGGGTCACTGGTGTTTACTGATGATGTGTCAGAGGACAGAAGCAGCCAGATCAATTCTGAAGTGTATAGGGATAAAATAAAACATACTGTGAAAGCAACCCAGGAGTTTTTTTTTTATTTATTAAGGCAAAGTGGAATATTCTGTAATTCCTGAGTCAATCACCAGATCACAACACAAATGAGTATGGATTTCACTTGCTTGAGAAAACTTAAGGCAGAAAGATAAGATAAGATAAGCCTTTATTAGTCCCACAATGGGGAAATTCCAGGATTGCAACAGCACAGGGATAGCAACACTCAGAGCAACAATCAGAAGACAAGAAAAAACAAGAGCAGCGAGTATACATATGTACATATAAATATATAAATATATAAACACAGTGCGGAGCATTGTAGCTAGATGGAATAAATATATAAATATATATAATACACACAGTGCGGAGCATTGTAGCTAGATGGAATGAACAGCATAACCGTCTACTTAGTTATCCTACATGGTATGATTATGTACCCATACATATTGTCGCCCTCCGTAGCGACCGGTATTTTCCTAGTTGTATACTGGAGGGGACCATTGTGTAAGTCTATTGCATCTTTGCATTCAATACTATTAGGTTGTCACGTCTTTTTGCTATCTCTGCGAGCAGCCCTGCTTAGGTTGTACAGTCTGACAGCCGTAGGTAGGAAGGACCTGCGAAACCTCTCGGCTGTGCACCTGGGATGATGTAGTCTGCTGCTAAATGAGCTCCTCAGTGCGTTCAGTATGTCCTGCATAGGGTGGAACTCGGACTCCAGCAGAGATGACAGTTTAGCCACCGTCCTTCTCTCTCCTATCTCCTCCACTGGGTCAAGGCGCTGCCCCAGGACAGAGCTAGCTTTCTTGATCAGTTTGTTCAGTCTCTTCCTATCGGCTGCTGTAATGCCACTGCCCCAGCAGACCACTCCAAAAGTGATGGCTGATGCCACCACCGTGTCGTAGAATGTCTTCAGCAGCGCCCCTTGTACACCAAAAGACCTGAGTCTCCTTAGTAGGAACAGCCTGCGCTGTCCCTTCTTGTAGAGTGCGTCAGTATTGTGTGACCAGTCTAGTTTATTGTTCAGATGAACACCCAGGTACTTGTAGGATGTCACCATCTCAATGTCTGTTCCCTGTATGTTTACTGGTGCTGTGAGGGGTTGTCCTTGCCTGCGGCAGTCCACCACCAGCTCCTTAGTTTTCCTCGCGTTGCTCTGGAGGCAGTTCCGATGGCACCAGTCCACGAAGTCCTGGATAAGCCCTCTGTACTCAGCTTCATCTCTGTTGGAGATGAGGCCAACGATCGCAGAGTCATCAGAGAACTTCTGTAGATGGCAGTGTGTTGTGTTGTGTGAGAAGTCCGCAGTATAAAGGGTGAACAGGAAGGGAGCCAAGACCGTTCCCTGGGGGGCCCCCGTGCTACCGATGATCGTGTCGGACACACAGTCCCGGGTTCTCACAAACTGAGGCCGGTTAGTGAGGCAGTCCAGGATCCATGGTGACAGGTGCTGGTCCACCCCTGCGCACAGCAGCTTGTCCTTCAGGATCATCGGTTGGATGGTGTAGAAAGCACTGGAGAAGTCAAAGAACATGATCCTCACCACATTCCCGGGCTTCTCCAGATGGGACAGAGAACGGTGAAGGAGGAAGATCACCGTACCGTCCACCCCAATGCCATGTTGGTAGGCGAACTGGAATGGATCCATCGCTGGTCCCACCAGGGGGCGGAGGTGAGCAAGGAGCAGTCTCTCCAGGGTCTTCATCATGTGGGACGTCAGGGCCACTGGTCTGTAGCTGTTCAGATCTTTGGGGTGGGAAGTCTTTGGTACAGGTACCAAACAAGATGTTTTCCACAACTGTGGTACCCTCCCCAGTTTCAGGCTCAGGTTGAAGATGTACTCCACAATCCCACACAGCTGGTCTGCACAGGACTTGAGGAGCTTTGCGCTGATGCCGTCCGGTCCCGACGCCTTCCTCGTCTTGATCTTCCTCAGCTCCGTCCTCACCTGGGTCTTAGTGAGGGTCATATTGGAGGGCTGTGTGTTGGGAGTGGGGGGGTGATGGTGGAGTGGGATGTGGGCAACAGGACTCGATGTCTTCAGAGGCAGCAGTGGTTGTCGTGCAGTCGGGCGGTTGGTCAAACCTATTGAAAAACAGGTTCAGATTGTTCGCCCACTCCCTGCCCCCCGTGGCCTGGAGGGAGGTATTCTGGAGCCCAGAGATGGTTTTAAGGTTTCTCCAGACCCCACCGATGTCGCTCTGTTGCAGCTTGTCCTCCAACTTCTTCCTGAAGCTGTCCTTGCCTTCTCTGATCTTCCTCCTCAGCTCCCTCTGTACGGACTTCAGCATCTCCCTGTCTGAAAGACTCACAAACAAGCAACAACTGAAGACAGCTGCAGTAAAGGCCTGGCAAGGCATCACAAATGAGGAAACCCAGCATTTGGTGATGTCCATGGGTTCCAGACTTCAGGCAGTCATTGCCTGCAAAGGATTTACAACAAAATAATAAAAATTAACATTTTATTTTTGCAATGTTAATGTGTCCAATTATATTTGAGCCCCTGAAATGAGATTTTGTATAAAAATGGCTGCAATTCCTAAACCGTAACTTCAGTTTGGATGTAAATACCCTCAAATTAAAGCTTAGAGTCTGAATTTTAAGCCCATATTATTTATATAACCATGTTGAATATGTTTTGGTAAATGGCTAAAATAAAACTTGTCAGTGTCTAAATATATATGGACCTAACTGTATATTGTACACACAACTACAGACACTCACATATTCAGTGAAGATGGGTGTGTAGCTGAGCTTGTTCTCTTCAGAGTCATCAAACTCCAGGTAGTGTTTCTCCATAAAACTCTGCTGAAGCTGCTGGAAGTTCTCCTCTAAAAGAAAAACAATAGCCCATAGGTAATCAGTAAAATATTTAAATTTGCTATGCATTTAGCTGACTGACTTCCAAAAACTGGCCTAAAGCCTTGCTTTAAACTTGAAGGGCTTCGATTCAGAGTTAGAGAACATGCATATCCTGATCGCCAGCATGGCTTTGGATCCTACCCATGATGATGTCCTCTATGCAGCCAATAACAGCGTCAAACTCCATGTCTGTAGCTGATGAACTGGGTTAAGAAAAAACAAACAGCAACTGCTTGTCATCACTTGAATATCATGTCTGTTCTCATAGTTTTTTTCTGTCTTCACACTGAGACTTCAGATCTGAACTGGCAACTCATCAGGTGCCCTGAAACGAACTTATTTGTCCACATTTTACAGCCTTAAAAATATTAAGCTAATACCAAAGAGTTTTTTTTTTTTTTTACTACCAAAGTACAAAGCTAAAACCACTTTGATCGCATAAAGTGGAAAATGTCTAGGTTTGTCCTTGATAATCATAATCATTGTCTGTAAGCCCTGAACTGGAAACGTTTTACCTTGAAACGACAAATTGCTCTTCATCCATATCGATCATCCCTGCCATGATTTCTGCACTCCGGATGCCTGCAGAAAACAGGGAGATGACACCTAAATATTTACCGAATATTTACTGGTGTACAACACCGGACAAGTAGATAGAAACTTTTGCAAGACACAACGGGGGGAAAGAAAAGAGCAGCTGTCTAGATGTCGTTATGCCCGTTTTCGTAAAGCTCCTCTGACAGCTGCACAGATCAGCCAATGAGTTAAATGAACCCAAACTAAAAGTTTTCCATTTGTTTGATGCATATTTTACATTTTAAAATGTCAACACATTTCCAAAGAGCACATCACAGCTAGTCCATAAAGCGCTATTCACTTACTTTGCTCGTGGATGTCCATGTTGCTTCCGCTAAATCCTTTGGCAGTAGCTAGCGAACGTTGCCAGGGATACGGCTAAAATGTGTGTCGTTACGTTCCTTCCGGTAGGATAAAAGACGGCGGACGTTAGTTCCTACGTGAAACTGCCTCAGAAAATGAGTTTCAAAAAAATGAATTTCTCTTGAAGCTACGACTTTTCTGATGTATTGGAGTTTTTCATAAAAATTGCAACTTTTTGTTTACAAATTCGTGACTCATTTTTTTTTCATGTTTTACTGAGTAAAATATTAGTCACATGTTCGCTCTATTATAATACAAGTCATATAGAGCCACAGTATATCAAATACAAGCCAGAGCAGTTAATGTGATGAGAAGAAAAACTGATGAGGAAAAACTTGACTCACCCATTTCAAATCCATCAAATCAAATTACTCAAAAGAGCACAACTAAATGTGCTTGACTAAAATTACAGGTTTCTCTTTGACATAAAAACAATTTTGCAATAAAAACTTATGAAAGTACACTTTTGTAAAGAAAAAATACTTGAGTAAATGTAACTCTTTACTACACACCTCTGCTTCAAACTCTAAATGAGGTCCATCCTTTCAACAAAGCGCCTGCAGAAGGGTAAGGTTTGGCACAGTTTTTATATACTTTTCTGGATTCTGCAGTTATTTCCTAGAATGACTTGCAGCGTGTATAGAAAAGAAACACCCCATTCGAAAGTAATCACATTTTTACCTCTGCCAAGGAGGTAAGGTTTTCATGCAAGTCCATCATCCGTCAGACTACGCAAATCTATCAGATGGATTTTGATTAAATTTTGTGCACAGGTGGCCCTTGGAGCTACAGATGAACCCAATAGATTTTGGAGATGATCTGGATCAGGATACAGATTCTGAATCACTTTTTTTTTTCCACATTAACATTGAGCGATGGGGCCTTGGTGGAGGTATGCACTCTATGTCAGCTCAGCAGGGAACAGGGCACTAGTGAAAGTATGACCACAAGTGCCCTCTAGTGTTGCTTTGCAGCCTGAAATTAACAGTTTTTGTTTCCTCCAGCTTCAGTTAGTGCAACTTATAACATCCAAATGAAAGAAATAATAGAAACAGGTCAGACAAACAGAATCACTGAGTTTTTATAAAGGATCACCCCTTGTGTTTTGGATTTTGTAAAACCAACTTTGGTTTTAATTACAGCCTTTAGTCTGTTGAAATACATCATTACCAATATAGCACAGACTTTATAATATTTGCACACTCTTCTTTGCAGAACTGCTCAAGTTCAGTTAAATTTGAAGGTGACCGTTGATAGACTGCAGTCTTCAAGTCATTTCACACATTTTCATTGGGGTTTAGGTCTGGGCTCTGATCAGGCCATGCAAGGACATTCACCGTTTTCACCTCTGACCACTGTGCGGTCAGTTTCTCTGTGTCACCATCTTGTCGGGAGGTGAACCCTCTTCCTACTGACAACTTTTTGGCAGAGAGCAGCATTTTTTTTGGTCAAGAATTTGATATTTTTCCCCCATCCATTTTTCCTTCTATCCTGTCAAGTGCTTCAGTCCCTGCTGCAGAGAAACAGCATCCACAACAGTATATTACCACCTCCATGCTTTACTGTAGGAATGGTGTTTGGGTGGTGAGCTGTAATTACTTTCCATCAAACATACTATTTGGCATTACTGTTGAGGCCATACAGATCAATTTAAGTTTCATAGGACCATAAAATCTTTTTTCCATTTGGTGCAAGAATCTTCAAGGTGCCTTATGGCAATGCTGAACATGGTCTTTCTTGGGAGTTTTTTTTTTTTCTTTGCAGCGCTCCCATACAAGATAGTATTGTCACATGCACACAATGACCACTCATCAATTCTAGCAAATGCTTTTAAGTTACTGACAGAAAAAAAAAAACATTTATAAAAGCCAGCCAAAATGCATGTCAAGATTCTGAGAGAACGTCCTTTGGACCAATGAGACAAAACTGGAGCTTTTTGGCCAGTCACATCAGCTCTGTTTACAGAAGGAAGACAATTGAGCTTTAAAAGGGGGTTCCATTTTGTTTTGAGGCTGCTTTACTACATCTGGCACAGGGAGCCTTGCATCTGTGCAGGACACAATGAACTTTCAAGACTACCAAGGCATCCTGGAGCAAAACATACTGCCCACCCAGGGTCAGAAAGCTGAGCCTCATTCACAGGTCATGGATCCTCCAACAGGATAATGACACAAAACATACAACTGTCACTCGAGAATGGCTGAGAAAACACGACTACGTATTCTTAAATGGCCCTCCATGAGCCCAAATCTTAATCCAATTGAACATGTATGGAAAGATTTGAAAGTTGCAGTGTGGAGATGCCCACCTTCAAACCTGAGACAGCTTGAGCAGTTTGCGTAGTGGGCCAAACTCCTGGTTGGCAAATGCAGACATCTCATTGTGAAGTACAGAGATTGCTTGCTGGCAGTGATTGTTGCAAAAAAAAAAAAAAAAAAAAAATTAGTGCCACAAAATGTTAAATTTAAGCATGCCATCTTTTTTGTCCATGCCATTTTAATTGTATAAAATATTCAACTGAGTTAATAATCAATTTTGTGTTAAAATATGATATAAACAGTAAGGGATGCAATTAAATTTGTCAGTTTCAAGTCATTTCAGAGATAGTTGCTTTTTTTGTGGAGGGGTACCAACAAATTTGAGCATGTCTATTTAGAAGCGGGTCATTCTTTTCTATACCCACTGTTTATCAGCCAAGGTTGAGATTTACTGGCTGCATCCAGTGTTATTCAAATAACCAGGCATACAATAGTCACATGAACATATATTTATTACAAATGTCACAATCCAAGAAACAACAAATCATCAATAAATCACATCTTTGGGAACTCTGGGGGAGATTTTCCTTTATAGATGCTTTTAAATACAACTCATTCAAAAACAATCATGAACATCATCTCCAACTTCAGACTTCTGACTCACCTCCATTTATAAGGTGCTGCAGGACACAAGATTACAAGCACTTACTGAGCAGGATCACTCTTTCATACCAGGAGATTCTTTTTACCTCATAGACCACATTACTACAGCCTGAATGATTTTACAGATTCTGTTCATGCACTTGGTGAATAATTTGAACAAGATACATGTAAAATTGTTCAGTTCAATTTGAAATGTTACTGGATGTTTTTGTAAAGCCAGACATTCCTTGAATTACATTCTCTTGTTCCTTAATTTTGTCATTTGAAAGGAACTTGACAAAAACCCAGATGCTTCAAGTGTGGACAGACAGAAAACATGAGGCTGAAGGGGAAAAGATTAATAAATAGGTAAACGTGAGCGTGTGTCACATAATACAGCACAGAGAAGAAATCTGCATTTTACTCAAATATAAACTACAATACGCAGGCAAGTAATATCACCGACGCAATTGTGATTTATTCCAAAGGGGGGAAAATCTGAAGCGGATTCAAAATGGCATTTTGAATCAGGACATTTAATATGTGCTTTAGCAATTTACTGATCAGCTCATAAAATACTGTCAATTATCCACATGTTGTATATCTCAGCCAACACTGGCATCATCTCAAATTAAAAATTATATTTTGTGGATTAAAATTGCTGTTTAACACAGACTCATGTGTTAGAACAACAACAAAAAAAAAAAAACTGACATACTTACTCATGAGGTCCCTTAAATAAACTTGGCTATTGAGCTGCAATAAACCACCAGTCAATCACAGGCCAGCTCAGGAAGTAACTGTGTAACTTTGCACTTCTTTCTCTCTGGTTCTTCAAAATATGCATTTGCAATTTGGGACAAAACATTTGGCATTATCCTCACGACATTCCTGTAAATCTGTCTGTATACAAGCGCTCTAAGCCAAGACACTGAAACACAAACAGCAGCAGAATGAACTGACAGCTGAAAATCAGTTTGGATTAAATAAACTGATTTTAACTGCTTGTATACATGAATCACTTCAGTTTTCTTTTGTTCATCACAATGACTGACTGTAAACTTAACCCAAAAATTTAAGGACATTAGATGTTATCTGACACCATGAACAAAATCTGACATCACGTATACCCAACAATGAATTTTTCCAATGATAAACCCTACAAGTGGGCTATCGATACAGACGGCAAAGCTGCCAGAGCATAGGAGTTGGAAAAGAGAATAGCCTCAAGAACATATCTACAGCCACAAACAGGAGACTGACATATTTAAAAATTATGTGTACCTTGAGTTTAATACTGTACTAAAGCCTATCTTTTCTGCTACCAGCCCTGATGGCTCAGTGGCATTGGGATTAAATAGCTGTCGCCTCAGGACTGAAAGTGCAGGAGGATCCTCATGACAGAGACAATGTTTAGTATGACGTCACACAGGGGCTGTAGATGAGAAAATGGTTCCATCTGCAATCTGAAGCAATTGGCTCTGCTCCTCACCTTAGTCTGGAAACCACACAGTTAGAAAGTTGACGATACTTGGCCCAGCTTCTGCAATGAGTTGCCTGAAGAATACAAACGAGGAGATGTAGATAAGTGAGGAAAAGCTCCTGGAGATCCAGCTGTTGCTTGAACACCCCTCCTCTCGTTTCTTCTCTCCACCCCTCCACCGTCACCTCCTCTGACCAGAAATCACAGTTCTGGCATTAACACTAAACTGTGGCACCATCCTCACAGCCCTGGTGTGTGAGAGGGGATTAGAGGAGGAGGAAGCTTTAGGGATCATGTCTCTCTCCTTAACAGAGAAAGAGCAGGAAGTGTGTCAGGACACATGTGCAATGAGTCTGACTCGGGTCTGGATGTCCTGACGGCACAGAGGGCACGTCTCTAACTGTAAGGCACACTCCATACACATACCACTGTAAGAAGAAACAAAAAACAGCACAATATTATTGCTATTAGTTATAAAAATAATGTAGTGGATTTTCTCTAAGTAGTTAGAAAGCATAATGATTCTATGCCAAAAAAGAAGGATTTTCAGCAGAGTGAAAAATGTGTCAAAAATAAAAATGCATTCAAGATTGCAGGTGCAAATAAAATTGATTCAGCCAATCAGTCTTTATTTCATTGCAGTAATGAGCTGATAACAGAAGTTAAGACCCAGGGGTGGGAATCGGCAAAGACCTCACAATACAGTACATTTGCAATACTTGAGTCATGACGGAATGCAATCAGAATAGACTGAGTACTGTGAAAAACTATATACTTATCCTTTCCCCCCCTTTTCAACAAATTGTGTCTACAAAGCAATCTGTCAACATTTGTTTCATACAATAATGTACGTGGACAAAATTGTTGGTACCCCTCTGTTAATGAAAGAAAAACCCACAATGGTCACAGAAATAACTTGAATCTTACAAAAGTGGTAATAAATAAAAATTCTATGAAAATTAACCAATGAAAATCAGACAATGCTTTTGAATTGTGGTTCAACAGAATTATTTTAAAAAACAAACTCATGAAACAGGCCTGGACAAAAATGATGGTACCCTTAACTTAATATTTTGTTGCACAACCTTTTGAGGCAATCACTGCAATCGAACAATTTCTGTAACTGTCACTGAGACTTCTGCACCTCTCAGCAGGTATTTTGGTCCACTCCTCATGAGCAAACTGCTCCAGTTGTCTCAGGTTTGAAGGGTGCCGTCCCCAGACGGCATGTTTCAGCTCCTTCCACAGATGTTCAATAGGATTTAGATCAGGGCTCATAGAAGGCCACTTTAGAATAGTCCAATGTTTCGCTCTTAGCCATTCTTGGGTGTTTTTAGCTGTGTGTTCTGGGTCATTATCCTGTTGCAAGACCCATGACCTGAGACTCAGACCAAGCTGTCTGACACTGGGCAGCACATTTCTCTCTAGAATACCTTGATAGTCTTGAGATTTCATTGTACCCTGCACAGATTCAAGACACCCTGTGCCAGATGCAGCAAAGCAGCCGCACAACATAACAGAACCTCCTCCATGTTTCACAGTAGGGACAGTGTTCTTTTCTTGGTATGCTTCATTTTTGCGTCTGTGAACATAGAGCTGATGTGCCTTGCCAAAATGTTCCAGTTTTGTCTCATCTGTCCATAGGACATTCTCCCAGAAGCTTTGTGGCTTGTCAACATGCAGTTTGGCAAATTCCAGTCTGGCTTTTTTATGATTTGTTTTCATCAGTGGTGTCCTCCTTGGTTGTCTCCCATGAAGTCCACTTTGGCTCAAACAACGACAGATGGTGCGATCTGACACTGATGTACCTTGACCTTGGAGTTCACCATGAATGTGTTTAGAGGTTGTTCTGGGCTCTTTTGTTACCATTCATATTAAGATAAGATAAGATAAGATAAGATAAGATAAGCCTTTATTAGTCCCACAACGGGGAAATTCCAGGATTGCAACAGCACAGGGATAGCAACACTCAGAGCAACAATCAGAAGGCAAGAAAAAACAAGCAAGCAAGAGCAGCTAATATACATATGTACATATTACTATAAAATATATATATACACACACACACACACACAGACACACAGTGCAGAGCATTGTAGCTGGATGGAATAAATATATGAATATATGAACACAGTGCAGAGCATTGTAGCTAGATGGAATAAATATGTAAATATATAAACACCCACAGTATGGAGCATTGCAGCTAGGTGGAATAAATATGCAAGTATATAAACACACACAGTGCGGAGCAATGTAGCTAGATGGAATAATATGTAGATATATAAAAACACAGTGCGGAGCATTGTAGCTAGATGGAATAAATATATAGATATATAAATATAAACACACCCAGTGCAGAGCATTGTAGCTAGATGGAATAAATATGTAAATATATAAACACACACAGTGCAGAGCATTGTTGCTAGGTGGGATGAAACAGCATAACCGTCTATTTAGTTATCCTACATGGTATGATTATGTGCCCATACATATTCTCACCCTCCATAGCGACCGGTATGTTCCTAGTTGTATGCCGGAGAGGACCATTGTGTAAGTCTATTGCATCTTTTGCATTCAAAAAAAAAAAAAAAAAAAAAAAAAATTAAAAAAATTAAAATTAAAATTAAAAATTAAAAAATTATCCGTCTCTTCCATTTTTCATCAAGTTTCCTCCTGCGGCCACGTCCAGGGAGGTTGGCTACAGTCCCGTGGATCTTAAATTTCTGAATAATATGTGCAACTGTAGTCACAGGAACATCAAGCTGCTTGGAGATGGTCTTATAGCCTTTACCTTTAACATGCTTGTCTATAATTTTCTTTCTAATCTCCTGAGACAACTCTCTCCTTTGCTTCCTCTGGTCCATGTTTAGTGTGGTACACACCATGTCACCAAACAGCACAGTGACTACTTGTCACCCTTTAAATAGGCCGACTGACTGATTACAAGTTTGTAGACACCTGTGATGTTAATTAGGGGACACATCTTGGTTGAACATGTCCCTATGGTCACATTGTTTTCAATCTTTTCTAGGGGTACCATCATTTTTGTCCAGGCCTGTTTCATGAGTTTGTGTTTTAAAGTAATTCTGTTGAACCACAATTCAAAAACACTGTCTGATTTTCATTGGTTAATTTTCATAGAATTTTTATTTATTACCACTTTTGTCAAACTCAAGTTATTTCTGTGACCATTGTGGGTTTTTCTTTCATTAACAGAGGGGTACCAACAATTTTGTCCACGTGTGTATATCTCTACTTATAATTTAACAGCAGATTATGAAGTACTTATTTTTTTCTTTTCTCCAAAACCCTGTCAAAATAGCTGGACCAGTAAAAGTCTCCGGAGGAAAAAAAATGCAATGTTAACTGTGGCGTATCCTACTTTTAATAGTCTTAGTAGTTTATCATTCTAAGCAGTATATGTACGAGGGGTGAAAAGGTTCAGGTAGCCCAAGGTTCAGCACATATTCTGTCTGTTTGATCCCTTTTTTGTATTCTGTAGGGACGGGAATCTCTAGCTGCCTCACAATTCGTTTACGATTCAGAGAGCTGCAATGCAATTATAAAACGATTCTTGGTGCATCTTTTTTGCCCCCATTCTGGATTCTGTTTTTCTCACCGTGCAACTATCTGGTACTTTCAAAGCAAAGTACTTGTGATAACCCATAATGAACTTACTTCCAATACTTTTGTTAATAAACAAATGAAAGCAATATCCCCTCCATGAACTGCCACCTTATCATGGTGGAGAGGTTTGTGTGCCCTAATGATTCCAGGAGCTTTGTTGTCAGGGGAAATTTGTCCCTGGCAGAGTCTCCCAAGGCAAACTAGTCCTGGGTGAAGGACCAGGCCAAGAGTGGTCCAGTGGATCCCTATTAGGGATGCAAGTTATCGATTAATTAATCATTAGTTGATTTGCCTTATCGATTAATGCTTAATTGATAAGTAACAATTTTCCTGAGAATCTGAATTTCCCTTGGCACAATACAGTCAATCTTTAACATATAAAAAGTTAATTACTGTTTTTGATATACTGAATAAAACATGATCATATTCCTCAATGATTTATTGTACCATCTGCATTTTTTACTACAGACAATGGCATTTTTTGTAGTATAACAAATTTTGTACTGTATAGTGTGTACTATGTGCTGGTACAGCTCAGTAAATTACAAATGTCATGATTTTTTATTTATTTTAAAAACTACTACCAATAAAAAAAAATTATCTTTTGTATTACAAAAAAATAACTCTGATGTTCTAATTTAATGAGATGCACCAGTAGACTGTTTTAACAGGAAAATAAATTGTGAGCTGCTTCATCTGTTGCATGTTAAACATCATCAGAGTACCCCGGCAATCCAGGCAAACCCAGGACGATCTGGGCTCCTCTGTTGTCTGTTACCTCAGTGGGAACTTGAGTCCGGTCTGCTTTCCCATCTAGCAGAGGGTTGAAGGCAGCAGGGATGGGTTTTTGCACTTGTGTAGTGTCTTCCTTGCAGCAGTCCGTTTCTCCGCCCTGCTGATATGAAGCAGGCGGGTGGCTCTTCAAGCTCACATGCCACTGGAACTTGTTGTGGCTCTCCGATGTAACCCAGAAGGGTGAGTTTTTTCGCTCTGTATATCACGTGTGTGTGTGTGGGGGGGGGGGGGTGCTTGGCGTTGTCTTCTTCTTTTTCTTTAGTTTTGGTTAAAAGGCAGTAGTGGGTGACCACGTGCACCTCCAGCAGGACGGCAACGGTACTACATTTCATAGAATAAGCTCCCATTGAAAAGGACTGCTGAGTTATCACTTAATTGACAACTAATGTATTCTACTAAATTCTTAACAATTAAAAGTCACTTAATCCTTAACATCCCTAATCCTATGAAAAAAAAAGTTACATCAAGAATCCACCATACCCAAAGGAGACACATGGGACCACCCTCCAGAGGGTTCAGCACCTGCAGGAGGGATCATCGGGATCATGGTGCAATGACTGGACAGCAGTATGGGTGGGTGGGTGGATGGCTGGATGGATGGATGGGTGGCATGACAAGTCAACTGGAATGTTCATTTACTCTGTATCTCCCACCACAGATACTACAGTATCTGGTTACTTCCTTTTCAGTTCTGGCTGAACACTGGACATTTCAGCTCCAAAACTGAAGACATCATGGTTGGCACACCTCACCAGATTCAGTCATCATGCATAACCTGCATCACTTTCTGTGGTCACAATATCCCCCTTTCCTCATCAGTCACCAATCTCAGTGTAAAAATGGACTCAAACCTCACCTTCGAATCCCATGTAAATCACCTCTGTAAGATCTCTATCACCTCTTTAACATTGCAAAACTCCACCCCTCTCTCACCCTCCCAGATGCTGAAAAGCTGATCCACGCCTTTGTCTCCTCCAGACTGGATTATTGTAACGTGCTCCTCATTGGGATCCCTGGAAAGAGTCTTCAAAGACTGCAGTACATCCAAAACTCTGCGGCTAGGGTCCTGATGAGGGTGCGAAAATATGAACATATCACACCCATTCTTAAATCACTTCACTGGCTTCCTGTCTCCATCAGGATCAAATATAAGGTCTCCCTCCTCACTCACCAGTGCATCCACAGAAATACCCCAACCCCCCACCCCACCTCAAAGAACTGCTAACTCCACTAACCACAACACATTCCCTCCGTTCCACTCACTCAAACTGCCTTCATACACCCAGGACAAAACTCAGCACTATGGGGGATAGGGCTTTTTGTGCTGCTGCCCCACGTCTGTGGAATGCCCTCCCTGACATCTTGAGGGCATCACAATCCACAGACAGTTTTAAAAGAGGGCTTAAAACCTTTTTTAGCAGAACATTTGATCACTGAGTTGCTGTTTTAACCTCTTCTTTTTTATTTTTGGTTTTATCTACTTATCCCTTTTTTCCTTTTATGAATTTGAGTTTTATGCTTCTTACATGTAGCACTTTGAGATTTTTTTAATGTAAAGTGTGTTACAAATAAAATGTATTATTATTATTATTATTATTATTACTATTATTTAAAAATAGATTCTTTGCGTTTGTGCATCAATTCAGAATCTTCAATATAAGGCAAGCCAATGCAGCTAAAAACACCCCGATTATTCCCCACTCCTAATGCTTTGGTGTTTGGGGTGAATTTTACACAACAATAAAGGGTAAGGAGAAATAAAGATGTATTTTTTGAAATCCTATTTTTAAGTTTAGTTTATTGGTTTATTGGTCAGGGACCATGTACAGAAAAAACATTAAACACAGGGTAAAGATGCTCTGTACCAGATTATATCGTTCTCACTAAGTTCCATCTGTAGCCCCTTAGGCAGGCAGGAAGACATTAAAAGAAAAACGGCACACACAGAAAGTAATTCAGGTCGGGTTTCAGAATCTGTTGTCCCTGAAACAAGCAGGGAGTAAATTTAAAAGGTAAAAAGATAAGAGAAACTGCACACATAAAAACAATTTAAGAGTACAATCCCATTTAAGGGAGAGAGTCAATGCTGGCAGGCTTGATTATTTAAAATCCATTTTTTAGTCTCTGTGGAAAAGTCTCTGTAGCTTGTTCCATTCCATTATAGCTTTGTATGAGAAGGCTAAAATAACTACATGTGTATACATGATGGAAGGCACCCGCAACTGATTGTGTTTTGAGTGGCGGTGTTCATTACTTGCGCCACTATCCTGCTGCAGGACAGCAACACAGCTGAGTGACGGTGGTGCAGATGTGCAGTCATGCTGGAATCATTTCCTTTTGAGTAGGCGATGCACAGAAAACGGTGCTTGCAGACAGCTACATTTTTGTTAAGCTTTTTTTTCCTCCATCACCATTATAGTCAATACTGAAGCCAAATGTTCCCGCACAAGAATTAAACATTCTGTGAATGGCTTGGCACCACTGCTGCCCATGTCCCTGCTGCCATCTTTAAAAAAGAACCGACACCGTAAGGGAAAACGCTGGGAGCAGCCTCATGTCAGTGCATAGCAAATGGATAATTTGGGGGAGAACTGTCCTCCTAAGGTGCCTGTGTGTGGCTGAGTGCCACTCAGTGCAGACTAAAAATGGAGCAATTTTGGAGAGAAATATAATACATGCAAACTACCAGTGATAACACCAAAACTGTACAGTTTACAAGTGTGTATCAAACCAATGATTCTGTACCAAACACTTTGGTTTAACATATACTGAGAACCGTGACACCCCTACTATGTACACATACCCGTGTCCACAGGGCCGCAGCTCCGTGTCGGCCATGACATCACAACACAGCGTGCAGCAGTTGTCTCGGATGCTAACCTGCTTCAATAAGGCCAGACGTCGATGTCTGAGGAAAAACACACAAATACAGTTAAACTAGTATACACACCTTGACAATCAATCTTGCCCACAGCTACATTAAAAGAAACAAGCTAAGGTTAATCAGTTTGATCCTAGATTATACATTAAGCAGTTTCCCATGCTATGGTACGTGTCCACTGGTTAGTTGTTTTTTCTTTTGTTTTGTTTTTTTTTGGGGGGGGGGGGGGTTGATGAAAAGAATCGCATTGCGGGGTGGGGTGAGTCCGACCATGAGGTACCAGGTGGAGTGACAGCAAATGATTGACATAGTGGAGACCAATCATCAAAGAGCTCTTTCTCTGAGGAAAGAATTTATTGGTCTGCTGCTAAGATCACCAAGGCTGCACCTGATTGGTCACCACACCCAGCCGTGGGCAATCTACTTCCCAATTTAAGATTCTGGACAAGATGGTGGATTGTGAGTAAACCTTCTCTAATATCTTTACAACTAACAGTGAAAAGTGTTTCTCAGAACATCTGAGGCAAGAAATAAAAAAACATTTCATGAACGTGTTATTTGACATCAACAAGCGGTTTAAACGCGTCAGTACGATGTTGCTGCAGCAGATACATTCCAAGTGCTGGAGCTCATTTGCATAAAGTAAAAAGTCCAAATGTACACAAATGATAGGTACGGGCCACTCGACCCACCATAATCCAAATCGTACAACACCGCAGCCAAATACCTTGTAGTTCATTTCATATAGACACTAAGAAAAAACAAAACGGAAGAAGCGATGAATCAAGTGAACACATACCATTATGGCAATTTTTTTAAGGTGTCAATTAAATTATTAATAATGTTATACAAACATTCAAGAAGAATTATGTGAATATTTTAGGCAAAAAAATATGTTCTTCCCGTGGTGATGTAAAAAGAAACATTTTCTGGAATGAAATATGTACATTTTTGACCAAATGGTTGAACTGGGAGGTAAATATACAGTAAAACCAATGTTATTTCTGTTTCATTTTACTGTAACTGTACCGTTTATACATTCATTGAATAAATATGCATTTTCACAACTGATAACAGACATTTTCATGAATTAAGATCTTTATCTTGATATTTTCAGGTGAAGATGCATCAGGATGACCAGGTTTCACAAATCAGTCAGCTTCTTCAAATGCTCTGTTCTTGCTATGCAAGTCCATGATTTTTTAACCATCCCATTGCCTTCCCTCTCTATTCACCCATAATACTAACTAACTAACTAACTAACCTGCACTTATATAGCGCTTTTCTAGTCACAAAGACCACTCAAAGCGCTTTCATTAATGCTAACCCTCTATTCTAAGGGCCTATAGGAAACAGATATCTAGGGACAATTTAGAACAGCCAATTAACCTAACATGCATGTTTTTGGCATGTGGGAGGAAACCGGAGAAATCCCGGAGTAAACCCACGCAACACGGGGAGAACATGCAAACTCCACACAGATCACTGTTGGTCGGGGGCTGGGATCGAACCCACGATCCCACGATCCCCACAATCCCCCGGCCAAGGGTAAACTGTGCTGCCGCAGTGCTAACCACTGCGCCACCGTGCAGCCCATAATAGTGATATAAATGTATCTATAAACACGATTTCACACACGAGTAGACTATGCAATGAATAAATACCTTGCTGTGATACTGTATAACAGATAAAAATAATGTGACATGTGGAATCACGCAAAATAGTTCTTTCATACAGTATAGACTGTATTCTCCATAGCTGCTATAATATACTGGTTCCAATAACAATTATCACACGGACACCTTGATTGACCTGTTCACAACCTGTTACCCAAATTTATAGTTTAACTGTTGAATAAACTCAATATGATGCTTTACAGTTGTTTTTGTTACTCCTGTTCACATTCAAAGCATGTTGTGATGTCGGTGTGTTCTTCGTAGCCCTGTATTTTTATGTGTTGGGAGTATCTACATTTACTGTAATGTAAGGCTGGGAATCATCACTAATTTCCAGATTCAATTCCAATTCTTGAGGTTCTGAGTCGATTCAATTCTGATTCAATCCGATCCCGATTCAATCAGGGAAATTACCATTTTAATCGCCATTTTACTTGCCAGGAAAAGAAAAATTCTTAGAGATCTAATGCTGCAAATTGTACCAGGAATATTCTAACTTTGTTAATACATAAAGTATCACATAAAGAACTGACCCCAAATCAGTTACAACTAAGAAAGCATTCAGAGACTGCATACCTCTGCCAAGGTTCCTTCGGTCCCTCACGGATCACCTCCAAAATGTAACAGGTTTGTGTGTAGGCCTAGAGCCACTTCTGGTGAAAACTGTATCAAAGTCTGTCCATTAGTTTTGGAGTATTGTTGCCAACACTCTGTGAAAAGATAAGAGCCTTGGCTGAGGTATGCATTCTCAGATCATCACCAAAATGTAATGGGTTCATCTGTAAACCAAGAACAACCACTGGTGAAAATTTCATCCAAATCCATGCAGTAGTTTTTGTGTAATCCTGCTGCACAAATCCAAACAAAGCTCTTGGTGGAGGTATGCACTTTCAGATCATCACCGAAATTTAATCATCTGTTCCCCGTGCCATTACACATCTTTCCTGAAAATTTCATCAAAATCCATTCAAAACTTTTTGAGTTACGTTGCTGACAGACAAACCAACCAACAGATAAACCAACGCCACTAAAAACATGACCTCCTCCCTTGGCGGACGTAACAATGCACTTTTTATTATTTAACTTTATGATTGTACAAAGTGCTAACAAGTGCTTTATTTAGTGCAAAGGGTGTGTAGTGTCAAGTTAACAACCTAGAGTAAGTAAACAAATTCAGTGCATGAAGCATGTATACATAATCTCAGGGTGCTTTCACACCTAAATTTGTTTAATTTGGTCCGAATCAGTTGACAGGTTTGTTACTTTGTATCATTTTCTCCTTAGTTCGGTTCCCTTTCACACAGGCAAAAATTCAAGCAGACTAAACTGTGTCATGTTAAAACCCGCGAGACTTACGTCAGAACGTTTTTCGTTCTTATTGGCCAGATTTTTTTGCCGAGAGAACAAGAAAGGTAAATACAGGAAGTAGGATGTTAACATTGGGCATTCAACAGCTTAACAGCTCAAGGACTAAAAGAATTGGAGTAACAGCCAGACCTCATCTGGGGTGCAAGGTAGCGTCAGCCTGAGGGCATTAAAACAAATTCACTATTTAAAACATGGTCAGACTGGCTAATGATAGCCCTAGGCTTGTGTAACACATGTCTACTCCACAGTGAGCTTAAATCATCCAGCTGGACTCCAGTGATCTTGAAGCAGACCTTTATTACTATATTAAAGCTGTTCTTGTCCTTCACAGAGAGCCCATTATACCAACAGATAAAAGAAAAAGTTAAAAGACTCTCAGTAAAGGAGCGATAAAAACTACATAAAATTATCCTAGGAGCATTAAGAGTTCAGTTTCCGCAACAAGTAGATTCTTTGTCGTCCACGCTTAACAACTGACTCTGTGTTAGCCATGAACTTCAACTGAGAGTCAAACACTGTTCCCTGATTCAAACATACTTTTTGAACATACTTTTTGTAAACCGTAATACCCGGGAAAACGCCACACTTGTGAGGCTAAAGTGAGTATGTGTGCAAAACAGCCAAGGTGCAACTGGCCCATTATTTCCAGAGCATGTACCATATTCGCAGCATTGAGGCAAATTTTTCATGCAGCATGAATATATGTAAACATGTGGAAAGCACGCGCAATCACATCTGAGGGATTATGCTAACAAGGGCTAGCAAGTAATCAACCTGGAGATTCTGTTGTCACCGGAGTAAAATTATCAACATTGGAGAGGAATATTAACCCCCGCAAGGCAGCAGGACCAGACAACATACCTGGGCGGGCCCTCAGAGCACGCGCTGCAGAGCTGACTGATGTTCTCACAGCAATCTTCAACCTCTCCCTCAACCAGAACATAGTCCCCTTCTGCTTCAAAACAACAACCATCATCCCCGTCCCCAAAAGGAGCCCGCCAACCTGTCTGAATGATTACAGACCGGTAGCACTCACTCCAATCATCATGAAGTGCTTTGAGAAAGCGGTGCAGCCCCTCATTTAGGACAGCATACCGGGCACCCTGGAACCCCTGCAGTATGCCTACCAGCCCAACAGGTCTACCTCAGATGCCATTGCCATAGCACTCCATTATTCTCTCTCCCACCTGGAAGACAAAGACTCCTACATTAGGATGCTCTTTGTCGACTACAGCTCCACCTTCAACACGGTCATCCCCCACAAACTCACCGACAAACTGTCTTCACTTGGCCTGCACCCCACCCTCTGTGACTGGCTACTGGACTTTCTAACCGGCAGGCCCCAGTCTGTCAGGATGGGTAACAGGACCTCAGCCAGCATCATCACAAACACAGGTGTCCCCCAGGGTTGTGTTCTCAGCCCCATCCTCTACAGCCTCTTCACCCATGACTGTGTTGCCTCCCACAAAGACAACATCATCGTAAAGTTTGCGGATGAAACAGCAGTGATAGGACACATCACTGGTGATGACGAAGCATCCTACAGGAGGGAGGTGGCCAACCTGGTGTCATGGTGTGAGGACAACAATCTCACCCTCAACACGGACAAGACAAAGGAAATGATAGTGGACATGAGGAAAGGGAGGAGGATACCCCATTGGCCGCTGTTCATCCGGAAGCTTGAGGTGAAGAGGGTGAGCAGCTTTAAATACCTGGGCATCCACATCAGCGAGGCCCTTAAATGGACACACAACACCACAGAGCTGGTCGAGAGAGCTCAACAGCGACTGTACTTTCTGAGGAGGCTGAAGAAGTTCGGCATGTCTTCCAGGATCCTCAACAATTTCTACAGCTGCATCATCGAGAGCATCCTGACCAACAGCATTACTGCGTGTACGGAAACACCACTGCCCTGGAGCACAAACGCCTGCAGAGAATGGTGAAGACAGCAGAGGAGATCATCAGGACTCCACTCCCCTCTCTGCAGAGCATCTACCACCGCAAAGTCCAAAAGAGAGCTGACGCCATCCTCCAGGACCCCACCCACCCCCAACACAGACTGTTCGCACTTCTACCCTCAGGCCGGAGGTACAGAAGTGTGAAATGCAGAACAACCAGGCTGAAAAACTCCTTCTTTCCCACTGCCATCAGACTCATGAACAGACAACAACTCCCAAAACTCAGTAACACAGCTTTGCATATAGAAACTCACACACTGGCTGCTAAACTTGCACACTGCTCACCTGTACAGCACATATAGTATCACTTGTCTGATGTCCATATCATCTCTGCTGCTACTTATCAATAATTTGTAATTATACACTGCTTGTTGCACAATGCTCATTTGCACACTGTACATAGGTTCATGCCATCTCAGGTTCACATCATCTCTGATATCAATATACCACTATCACTTTAGTCATCTGGTGACTTTTTTTCATTCCTCTACTGCCTAACTGTGTGTTGATGTATGTGTCTTATCATCAATCAGTACTAGGATTGAATTACTGTGTTAGTGTGTCATGACCTATTAGAATTGTTGTTTCTGTACCTTTAACTTGGCATTCGTTCGGAGAGCAAAGTAAGAATTTCATTGCTCAGGAAATGTAGCATTTCTTAACTGTGCACATGATAATAAAGCCTTTGAATCTTGAATCTAAACTAGTTTGAAAATGAGACTGCCACTCACCTGCAGACAGACGGATCAGAACTGAAACGGACTGTCTGTTGTATATATTCATCCCATGGACATGCTAATGGCAGCTAGCAACGTCAACAACAGTCATCCAGGTGTAGTTTTGGAGGATGCTGTGACAAATTTCCAGGGGAGGGCTCCACCCGATAACGTAAACTTACACATGACGGCTTTGGTTTTGTCAAGCTCTTTTCTACCTTCACAGTTCTTGAATCCAGTCACCTGCGTGCCACCCTGTTGATCAACTTTGACCCGTGGCTTAGTTCTGCCAGCTGGAGGACAACTAGCATTGTGTGTTTCACAAACGTAAAAAACATTATATTAAAAGAGATTGAACCGCGGACTTTGTGAATCAATATCGGCTCAGTCAAATGTGAATCTATTCAAATCAGAGGATCAATCTTTTGAATCCACCCCTACTGTAATGCTGTAACTTGAATAATATTTGAAGATACTTCACAAAATTTTTCACATCAAATTGTCAAAACATTATAGGGCTAAAAGCAAACTTGATTTTATTTTTACCTTTACTTTGATTTATTTATTTTTTTTAACTTTTTTGGAATACAAACTGACACCTTGAAAGAAAAACCATCATTAGTAAGTATGTTTCTATGTTGGCTAACATTAGCAAGAACAAAAACAATTTTATCAACTTGAGTCAAAGCCTTTGACCTTCATGATGAGGTTGGTAGGTATTCCAATTATGCTGGAATCAAATCAACAGCGTCTCTTTTTAGCCAAAAGTTAACCTTCTGTGAACTAGTCTGCCAACTAGACCTTTGACATTAATCTTATAACAGCCATAATATTCATTTTATCAATACTGGATCAGTAATGGTCCTATAGTTTATGGATCCAAGGTTAATAGCATACAAACATTTCACAAACAAAATAAACCTGTTGCCACTGAAGTTACCACACTGTTAGGAAATCAATAGTGTTTATTTTTATTAATTCCAGCCTTAAATAAATTTTCCCTGCTTTGTAAATCTATCCACCACATGTCTTGGAAAGACATGCAGCATATACAACATAGAAACCCCAAAGGATGACTCATCTCATCTGTATAAGGTCATATCTACATGTTTGAACCTGTGTGCAAACAAAAGATTTAGATTACAGTTGGGTAAGACAGACTGCCCATTGCTTTCTCGACTTATAGTGTCATTCACTTAAAGCACCACTATCTTTAAAAACAATTAAAACACCAGTTTTATTTCTCACCTTGGTAGGATGATCTTTTCACTGGGCTGCAGTGATGCAAAATCATTAAAAGTGCTGAACTTCACAGACGGTGGGTAACGGAAAGGCTTGGCCCCAAAGTTAAACTCACACTGCTGGTATGACATAAAGCTGGCAGCTGCAAAGAAACCAGACCTGGGGCAAAAATAAAGACGGCAAAAGTAAATAAGTGGGTCTTCTGCCCAAAACCAGTTACAGAGAAAAGAACAGGAGAAATGCCACTAGTGTGTGCAAACATGCACTTACGTAGCTGATGAAAAAACCTGTTTCTCTGGCGGCAGCTGATGTCCGTTCAGATAAAAGACCATCTGTTTTTTGCTGAGGTCCAACAGGAAGCCAATGGCATCTCCTAAACATGAGCAAAATAAAGCCTTGGCATTATATTACCATCATTCATGTGGGACGCAAAGCAGAGGACGAAATTTGGCAATCACAGTGGAGTGTGGGTGCTAATATTCACAAAATACACTGGCGATATCAAAATAAAGACATTTCTAAATAAAGGAGGCTGACATTTAAAGCCTGCTATTAGTGCTCTTCTAGATCTCAGAGTGACAACAATTTCACAATTTCCTTAAGATGAATGGGCTGCCTTTTCATTTCACTTTTCTAGTGTTTTTCACCACTCAAAGCCTTGAAGTGCTAATCAAAAAAAAAAAAAAAAAAAAAAAACGAATCATAACAGTAGTAAAGGAATAAATGTGTTAATATGTCACTAGTGCTTACCCTCCTTCCAGCAGGGATGAGAGTGAGGTTTACTGCGAGCGTTGTACCAGATGAGCTGCCTGCAGCCATCATAAGCACATGAATATTCATCATCACCTATCCCATAACCCTCCTGAAACACATAAAACCACCTTCATCATGTGACTCGGTACAATTATGACTTTTACTGAGACCAAATCATAAAACACTGAAGTACATGGTTTAGGAACTTGCTGTCCTTGGTCGCCCATCCAATCTGCATTACCCCTGATGTGATGACAGTCACCTCATAGTACCAAATGCCTGAATCCACACAGAATGTACAGCGTACGCTCTCAAAGGATGAGGCATCACATCTTGCCTGAGGACAAGAAAGAAGAGTTACACTTTTTTCCCCCATGTGAATGCTGAAGGCAACATCAGTATACACCCACAAACTAACCTCTAGTCCAGTAGGAGAGATCTTGAGGTACTCGCTGACATCGTTGCTGTTAAGCATGGCGTTGATATTAGTGAGGTTGACTTTCTCATAAGTGAACTGACGACCCTCCTTCAGGACTGGATAGATCAGAATAGGCCAGCTTTATCAGAGACTGATGATATTGCTTCATGAAGTCTAACATGTAATGCTGCTTACAAAAAATTAAATGAATGAATCAAACAGGGCTACTTACATAGGTTGTCAAGGCTCCACTGTGAACAAAAGCCAACCTGTCGCTTCAGATAGTCGGGATGCTCCGCCCATAACTCTAAGACAGCCAGTCGAGTGCTGATAGAAGACTCAGACACTGTCAGTTTGTTCTCACCTACAAGCAAGAAGATGCAAGTGTGGGCAGGAAAGACTGACTCTACAAGCACATAACATTATTGGAAGTAACAGCATTTCGACATGGGGAGCACAGTATCAGAAGCAAGTGTTTGCACAGTAGGCATTCAGGCAGAGCATTGATCAAAATGGAAGAAAACAGAGGTCCATAAAGAGATAGACAGATTACTTTAAAATAATGGATTATAACCACATCTGTTCTTTTAGAGCCAAACCAGACGGTCAATGAGAGAGTAGTTTGTTCCAGCCTAATGAACACACATGCATAGCCTAGGCCTGCTCAAAGCTGAAATGACACGCTCATCATGTGATCTCCAACCTCGAGTAAAACTTGTTTGGAGAGCATCCAGGCAATTACCTTGTAGGGGTAGGGGAAATAATTTTTTGTTTGTTTGTTTTTTAAATGCATCACATCACGTACATGGAAGATTCTGAATCGATATGACAAAGAAATAATTTTTAAACGTCCAGAGTTCAGCAGTAACCCATGTCTGTCTGACAGAGCTGAAGTGGAAGTAATCAGGTACTGTAGTACTTGGAATGGGGTATATACTGGTTATATTTAGCATTCCAACTGAGTTATCACATCTCTCTTCCATTTGTTTTAATAAAAGATGGACAGACAGATGGGCACAGCGCAATGGCATTAGTTGAATTTTGTTTTTGCTGGAATGAACTAAAAACAAGTTGCAGCAGCGTGGCCATTGACTATGGGGGACTTCTATTTATAAGAACCACTGGGTTAACAAGTCTTTTTCCAAGTGGTGTTCCTGTGGTAGCGTATTGTCACTTCCTGTGTTGCTGGCTGTCTGTGGTTTGCTCTCCTCATTCTCCCGAGGATTTTGCCTTTAATTGTATTTTAATCACTTTTTTCCTTCTACCGTCAGCTCTCACTTCTGTTTATCAAGCCTCTTGCACCTGTGTGCACACTCAGTGTCATCTAATCCCCCTCTTTAGCCTTCTGTTCACCTTTCATCAGTGTTTTTGTTAGCTTCGGGTTAGCCACTAGCTATGGCTATTAACTCTCCTTCCTCTCCTCCTCTGGTGTGCTCTCTCTGTCAAGATGTTTAGCTACACCTCTGCCTCTTTTAGTGATAACGGTAAATGTAATAAATGTTGTCTTTTTGAGGCGCTCAAGGAGAGGTTGTCTGATTTGGAATCCCGGCTCCGCTGTATTGAAACACCGTCTGCGCCAGTTAATAACGATGGACGTCCCCTAGCTGCAGCGGAGCTCCCTAGCATAGGCCCTGTTAGCAGTCCTCCGGTCCTCCTCGGCAGCGAGGAGACTGGGTGGGTGACAGTGAGAAGGAAGCCTAGTCACAATGCCCCGGTTAACGACCAACCTGTTCATGTTTCTAATCGCTTTTCCCCGCTCGGCGACACACCCGCTGAGGAAAAAAACTCTGATCATTGGCGACTCTGTAGTCAGAAACGTGAACCTAGAGACTCCAGCGGCCATAGTCAAATGCATTCCTGGAGCCAGAGCAGGCGACATTGAGTCAAATTTCAAAATGCTGGCTAAAAGTAACTAAATACTCCACAATTGTTATCCACGCTGGCATTAATGACGTCCGACTCCGGCAGTCGAAGTCTCAAAATTAACATGGAATCGGTGTGTGACTTTGCCAAAACAATGTCTGCCTCTGTAGTATTCTCTGGGCCCCTCCCCAATCTGACCAGTGATGACACGTTTAGCCACTTGTCATCCTTCAACCACTGGCTGTCTGTGTGGTGTCCTGCAAACAATGTGGGCTACACTGACAATTGGAACTCATTCATTCAAAAACAAAAATGAGCACATAACATTAACACCAAAAACATGTAGGTTTAGGGCGCTCGCGCACGCAGCGACCAGCAGCCGGTGGCTTGTCACCAGACTGCAAACCAAGTCTACCTACGGGTACAAATAAGTAACAAAAAAAAAAAAACAAAAAAAAATTCATTCATCTTCTTCTGCTTAATCCTTTTCGGGTCGCGGGGGGGCTGGAGTCTATCCCAGCATCTTTGGGCAAAGGCAGGGTACACCCTGGACAGATCGCCAGTCCATTGCAGGGCCAACACAGAGAGACAGAACCATTCACTCTCACAGTCATACCTAAGGACAATTTAGAATCCCCAGTTTTGATGCCAATTAACCTAACTTGCATGTTTTTTTGGCATGTGGGAGGAAACCGGAGAAATCCCGGAGTAAACCCACACAGATCACTGTTGGTCGGGGGCTGGGATCGAACCCAGGATCCCCCGGGCAAGGGTGAGTTGCTGTGCTGCCACAGTGCTAACCACTCCGCCACCGCGCCTCATTTTGGGGAAAACCTGGTCTTAATAGACGAGACAGCGTCCATCCCACTTTGGATGGTGCGTCTCATTTATCTAACAATCTAGCATCATTTTTATCCAAATTTCCAAAACCTTGACAACTCAGAGTTGGGACCAGGAAGCAGAGTCGCAGTCTTACACGCCTCTCTGCAGCTCCTCTTCATCCGCCACCCCTCAACTTAGCCCCTGTCTTCCCCATCAGAGAATCACTGTCTGCTCCCTCCAAAGTAAATAAGAATGTAATGTATAAGCATCCCAAAGTGATTAAACAAAAAGTTGGTAAAACTCAAATTAAACATGAAGCCTCTAAATTTAATGATTTGGCCTCTCTTCCTCCTCATAATTTAAAAATTAAATGTGGTTTGTTAAATATTAGGTCTCTAACTCCCAAGTCTCTGCTAGTCCATGATCTGTTAATTGATCATCAGATTGATTTAATATCCCTTACAGAGACTTGATTAGGACAAGAGGATTATGTTGGTTTTTTCTTTTTTCTCCCATCTCTTTGTCTTTTTATACCCTGATTGATGGAGCCTTGAGTGTTTTTATCATGTTTATAGTCAGCTTCATGTGTGCCTGTGTTTGTGTCTATGTTGAATGTAATTTGTGGCTTGTAAATATGGATGTCACCAGACTGCAAAACAAATCTACCTACGGGTACAAATAAAGTAACCTGAACCTGAACCTAAATGAATCAACTCCCTCTGGTTATTTAAACTGTCAAAATCCCAGAAATTCTGGTCGTGGAGGAGGAGTAGCAACAATTTATCATTCCAAACTATTAGTTAATGTAAAGCAAAAAAACACATTATAATTCTTTTGAGGGCCCGGTCCTCAGTATTGGGCATTTTAGCAATTCTAGGCTAAACCCAATTTTATTTGCCATAGTTTATCGTCCTCCCTCAGCCTACTCAGAGTTTTTATCCAAATTTGCCGAATTCTTAGCTGATTTAGTGCTGAAATCAGATAATCAGAATAATTATAGTAGGGGACTTTAATATACATGTAAATGTAGATAGTGGCTGCCTTAATTTGGCATTTAATTCAATATTAGACTCGATGGGGTTTTCTCAGAAAGTAGGAAATTCTACCCATTATCTCCACCATACGTTGGACCTTGTTCTGACATATGGCATAGAAATAGAAAATCTGGTAGTGTCTCCTCATAACCCTGTACTGTCAGACCATTGTCTGTTAACCTTTGATTTTACTATTTCTGACTATTTGGCTCCTAAGGAAAAATATTACTACAGTAGATGCCTCTCAGATGATGCTGTTACCAAATTTATGCAGATTGTTTCCTCTATGCCATGTGTCAACACAACGGAAATGAGCTATAGACAGCTTGCTCCTTCTGTAATTGATACCATAGTAGATAGTGTTACAGCTTCTCTGCATCAGACTCTAGACATGGTAGCCCCTTTAAAAAAGAAAAAGTCTAATCAGAGATTTCTAACTCCTTGGTTCAACACAGAAACTCATAGCTTAAAACAGAAGACTCGTCAATTAGAAAGAAAATGGCGCTCCACTAATTCATTTATTTAGCTTGGACAACTCATCTTTTAATTTATAAAAAATCTCTGAGAAAAGCTAGAACAAGTTATTATTCTGCATTAATAGAAGAGAACAAGAATAATCCCAGGTTTCTTTTCAGTACTGTAGCCAGGCTGACAGAGAGTCAGGACTCTGTCAATCCTAGCATTCCCTTAGAGCTTACTAGTCAGGACTTTATGAACTTTAATAATAAAATTTCATCTATCAGAGATAAAATCAGCCAGATCCTTCCCACCGTTAACTTAAATACAGTAACTACTACAACTCCTTCAACTGACATCTGTTTGGATCAGTTTACTCCAATTGACCTTTTAGAGTTAGACAAAATAGTTTCCTCATCCAAGGCTTCAACTTGTCTTTTAGACCCTATTCCTACCAGGTTATTTAAAGAAGTCTTCCCATTTATTGGTAGCTTTATTCTTCAAATAATCAATTCTTCATTAACATTAGGCCATGTACCGCAGGCTTTTAAAACTGCTGTAATTAAACCCTTACTCAAAAAGCCAACACTGGATCCAGGAGTTTTAGCCAACTATAGGCCAATCTCTAATCTCCCTTTCATTTCAAAAATCTTGGAAACAGCTGTTGCTACGCAATTATTTGACCACCTGCAGGGAAATGGTCTATTTGAAGAGTTTCAATCTGGGTTTAGAATCCATCATAGTACTGAAACAGCCTTAGTGAAGGTCACTAACGACCTCCTCATCGCATCTGATAATGGACTTGTTTCTGTGCTTGTCCTTTTAGACCTTAGTGCAGCTTTTGATACTATCGATCATAATATTCTACTTGAGAGATTAGAACACTATGTTGGACTTAATGGAACTTCGTTGCAGTGGTTTAGATCTTATTTATCTGATAGGTTCCAGTTTGTTCATGTCAATAATGAGTTTTCTTTCAACTCAAAGCTCAGTCATGGAGTTCCACAGGGATCTGTGCTAGGCCCTACTCTTTTTAGTTTATATATGCTTCCGTTAGGCAACATTATTAGAAAGCACTGTATACATTTTCACTGTTATGCAGATGATACACAATTATACCTGTCAATGAAGCCAGATGATAGTAATCAATTAGCCAAGTTAGAAGCCTGTCTTAAGGAAATCAAAGCTTGGATGACTTGTAATTTCTTGCTATTAAATTCAGATAAGACTGAAGTCATTCTTGTTGGTCCAAAAAACCTTAGAAATACCTTTCCAAATCAAACCTTTAGTTTGGATGCAGTTACTCTTTCTCTTAATAGTTCTGTGAGGAACCTCTTTTATTATTATTTATTATTTTTGATCAAGATCTGTTTTTCAATTCACATATTAAATTTGTTTCCAAGACTGCCTTCTATCATTTGCGTAATATTGCCAAGATTAGGAGCATCTTGTCTCAGAGTGATGCTGAGAAACTGATCCACGCTTTTGTTAGCTCTAGATTAGATTATTGTAACTCTTTATTATCAGGTTGTCCTAAAACATCTCTAAAAAGTCTTCAGTTGATCCAAAATGTTAAAGCAAGAGTTTTAACAGGTACTAGAAAGAGAGATCATATCTCTCCGGTTCTGGCCTCCCTTCACTGGCTTCCCATAGAGTTTAGAATTCAGTTTAAAATCCTTCTTCTCACTTTCAAAGCTCTAAACAATCAGGCCCCTTTTTATTTAAAAGAACTGATATTACCCTATTATCCTAACAGAGCACTACGCTCCCAAAATGCTGGATTACTTGTAATACCTAGAATCTCCAAAAGTACAATGGGGGGCGTAACCTTCAGTTATCAAGCTCCCCTCTTGTGGAACCAGCTGCCAATCAGGATTCGGGAGTCAGACTCAATCTCTGTTTTTAAGAATAAGGTTAAAACCTTCCTTTTTGATATAGCCTACAATTAGGGAGGGATCATGTGTTTCTGAACCCTCCCTTAGTTATGCTGCTATTAGGTTTAGACAGCCGTGGGACCTCCACTAATTGCACTGGGCTTCACTCCTTTCTTCAGTCTCAATGAAATATTTTTTTTGCTGGTCATTAACATCTGTTTGTTCTCTCCCATAGATTGAGTCCCCATCATGTTGTTTGCCCTCTACATGTCTGTTCTTTTCATCTTCTCTATCCCCTCACCCCCATCCAGTCGCAGCAGATGACTGCCCCTCCCTGAGCCTGGTTCTGCTGGAGGTTTCTTCCTGTTTAAAGGGAGTTTTTCCTCTCCACCATCACCAAGCACTTGCTCACAGGGGATTGCCTGATTGCTGGGGTCTTTCTGCAATTGTGGGGGTTTCCCGTACAGTTGAAAGTGCTATGAGATGACTGTTGTTGTGAAATGGCTCTATATAAATAAAGATGAATTGAATTCAAGTGTCAGTGTGCTTTAAGAACAGTTTTTCTTGATAAACAAACCAACATTTAAACTAACAATATTCATATCACACTGTAGCATAATGTATTAAGTACAAATCTAAACTAGCTTCAAAAAGGCTGCAACATTGGACAGGCCAGTTATGAAAGGGTACTTAGCATCCCTTAGCATGTTTTATATCCAGAGAATGAACCTACTGGTTTGAGAGAACTTCTCCAGAGCAATGAGAGCAAACAGCATGACAGTGGGGTGGGCCTCGGAGCTCTGGAGGAGGAATGACAGAAAAAGTCAGACAAAAACAATACAATTCTCCTTAATAAAAATATAAGGCAATCAACAATGATAAACATCAATTTATGTCACATGTCCCATGGAAATTTATAATCTTCTCAATTTAAGAATCTCCCAGATGTGTGCAACTGTTTCACCTCAATTTTATTGACCAAGGAAGACTATAATAACATTGCTGCCACTGCCCTAAAAATAAAGGCTTGAGATCACTGCCGTGAATAAACGTTTAATAAAACTGAACAATTTTCATCTTTCCAATGCAAATACTACCAAGAATTTAACAGTCTAACAAATTAGATTAGATTATTTGTTTATTTGACAGGGACAGTGCAATAAACATAGACAATTAATCAAATGACAATCAATCTGATGTGTATGAAATGCTGGTAGGCTAGCTCTGCATGCCACACAAGTCATTAAAATACAAGCATTTCTTTCAAAAACCTGTTAATTAATCTCTCACTTCTGTTTTAATGTATTAAACAATTACAAAAATATAACAGACCATCAACGACGGAGAGGTCATTCTGGCCTGACAAAATCACCCAGAGATGCTCAGATCTCCTGACCTTAGTTAACCTTGACCTTAAGCACAGCCTAGACACAGACCCATCTAGGATGTGCTTAAACGCAAGGTCAACGGCCTAGGAGGAGTAATGTTTTTCAGGAAATCAAATGCCCAGCTCTTCTGACCTTTGACAATGACCTTGACCTCAACCTGACCCCAACTTGAGACCTACCTGAGGGTCACTGTGAGTGAGTTTCATGAGAATTGACATAATTGCCTCGTCGGAGGAGTGATTTTTCAAAAATCATGTAAGCATCCAGATGTCCTGACCTTAGACCTTGACAATGACAATGACTTGACAACCAGGATGCAGACCCTCCTGGGGATCCTTGAGAGTGATTTTGGTTACCACTGGGGCAGCCGACTGTGGGGCGGCTGTGACGCAGGTGTAGTGTGGCCCACTATTGTTCAGAGGATCAGTGGCTCGACTGCTGCTTTGTCTGCAAGTCGAAGTGTCCTTGAGTAAGACATTAAACCCCCAGTTGCTCCTGGTGGGTCAGGCCAGGGTCTGTGCATGGCTATTCTGCTGCCATCAGTGTGTGAATGTGTGCGTGAATGGGTGGATAGCAGGATCTGTAAAGTGCTTTGGTCATCCAGAGAGGAGTACAAAGCGCTATATAAGTGAACACCATTTACCATTTACTGAGGCCATTACCTAGGAGAAGTATTGATTTTTCTGAAATCACATAAGTGCCCAGATCTTCTGACCTCTGACCTTGAGCACAACTTGGATGCAGATCCACCTGAGGATCATTGCGAGTGACTTTTGTGATCATCAAAGCAAATTCCTAGGAGTAGCAATTCCCGTGAAATGTGAATGGATGGATGGACGGATGGACAGGCGCTATGTTATCGCATTAGCTCCATTTGGCTTTGCCAGAATGAGCTAATAAAAAATAGTGGGAAGAGAATTTTAAGCCTTTATTAGTCCCACAATGGGGAAATTCCAGGACTGCAGCAGCAAAGGAATAGCAGCACTCATTCAACATATCATTAAAATGGTTAACGTGTGGCACAGGATCTTGAAGCAAAGACACTGAACATTAAGAAAAGAGGTCCGTGCAAGCCTCGTTTCCAATTCTGCGCCTTTCATCTCCTTCCCTGGTGTACCCATGCTTATACGGCCATATGAGCCAAACCTGAGGCTTGGCTCCTGCAGTTTTAGCAGGGTGCTTTGGAGAGGAGGGTCATGAATGTTTTCTGCCTCTTTGAAAATACAATTATGGCTGGGTGATTAAGAATTAACTGAAACTGACCATCAGAAAATAAATGACACAGTCTTGCCAATGTTTTTGCCCCTCCTGTTAAGTTTCCTGACTTTGTTCATGTAGTCTTTTTTTAAAGCATTCTGCTGCATGTGGTCATGTGACTCTCTTATGCCCAGTGAAAAGAATCACAGAAAGCAGAAAGCACACAGAGTAATTCAAGCAAGTTGTACTAAAGAAAATCATATCGTCTGGCGTTTGGCAACATTTTGGCTTCGCTGAAGTTGACACCAAGCAAAACTAAGTCAAGCATGAATAGATGGAAAACAGTTTCAGAGATCCATTAATGCTTGAAGTGCAATCATGTTATTGCATGTGACCCCCCCCCCCCCAAGTCAAGTGGTCCGACAAATTTTCATCAGTGAATTTTTTTAATTATTTTTAAATCATAAATATATGCACTCTTTCAATACAAACAAAATCCTCAGCTTTAATGGTTGGCATATTTAGTTGCCAACATTGTCAGTGAACTGAGATTGTATGCTGAATGAATGAAATGGTAAAACGTTAACAGTGATGTTGATGTGATGTCACACTGCCCAGCCCTAAATACAATTTAGCCTGATTTCCAAAATATTCGCAAATGATTACCTGTCATGAATCCACTTTTGTAAACTTAAACTTTACCACAGTAGCTGCACAGCAAGTTGGCATCTTACCAACTTACCCAGCTGAGCAACCACAATGAATAAGCAAATTCTAAGCTTCAATTTGCAGCAAAGTGATGTATGCAATATATCATTTAGTAAAGAAATATCTTATGGTGGTTTGCTCACCAGGCTTTCTAGGAGGTATTCAAGGGTTCCAGGGCTTAACAATCCAATACTGGCTGGACCTACAAAATAAAAGATGTAGAAACCTCTGAGTTGATTTCACTGTTTCTTTCAATACATACAGGAACTATCATTTTTTTTAAAGTCTAGAAATACACCGAAAAACAATATACAAGGATCCATTAATATACTAATGAAACAGCAAAAAGAAAACTATTGAATCAAATAAATGTGTAAATGTGGACTGTACCAGCCAGTTTCTCTGCCAGACATCCTAGAACAGCTGTGGTGTTTCTGTGTTTGGCAGGATTTAGAGCATCTTGTCTCGCAACAGCCGAACTCAGACTCAACATGTCAGAGAGCTTCTGGAGAGCATCCTGGGGGGTAAAAAATTAAACACAGTCTAGGTGGATTGCATATAATAATGTTTCAAGGGAACCATTTTAAGCTCAATAATGGCACAGTTGTCTGTGACTCTGATGGAAAAAACAGATTCAAAACAGTACAGTCAAATATAAAAAGGCCATTATTCTAATGTGTGCCACAGATTATCCAGTGGTAGTTTTTATTTTTGTGCATTTCCAATGAGTGTTCCAGTAAAAGTTTTTGTGCAGCTTTTGTGTAACTATATTTTTGCAAATACTTCAGTTTTACTCCTTTGCTCGTGTGAAGGGAAGATGATGCTACTGGAGTGAATTATTTTCTGAGTTCTCAACACATTACTGTAATAATAATAAAGCCTTCCATAAATACGTTAATCAATTTAGTAGCAAAGACTGAAAACAACAACTCAAGAGTTTTACACATTCAATTTGAGTTTTCAAATAACAGCAGAGATATACTAGAATCTCAGCTCCTAACATAAGCACCCCCCCCCCCCGATGTGGGACTAATAAGGGATTATCTTATCTTTTGTTAACTTTCATCTTAAATCTATAGTCACCTTGGTAATATGTGATCTTGTTCCAAAAGCATGCTTTTTTTTAAAAAAATATATTTGGGGTTTATGCTTGAACAGCACGTCCTGTCAAACACAATGTAAACTACAGGGTTAAACTGCACCTTTCAAAGTTGCAACAATGATTCAACATTTTATCATTAAAATAGTTAACATGTAGCACATGATCTTGAGTTAAAGTACATTGGACATGAAGGAAGAGGTCCATCCAAGCCGTTCCGATTCTGTCTTTCATCTCCTTCCCTGATGTACCCATACTTACACAGCCACATGAGCCAAACCTAAGAGGCTTGGCTCCTGCAGTTTTAGCATGGTGCTTTGGAGAGAAGGGTCATAGGTGTTTTCTGCCTCTTTGAAAATACAATTAGAGCTGGGTGATTAATTGAGAATTAACTGAAACTGACAGTTTGAGCATAACTGACATAACCTTGCCCATCGCTGCATGCATCTTCATCATAATACTGAACAATATTATTTAACATCAGACTGTGTTCACATCATGAATTCCTGTTTTCCACCCCTCAGGGAAAAATAACAAGAAGATGACTAAATTTCTGATAAGACTGTATCTACTTGAATAACACCCACTTTTTTAAGGTTAACGATCAGATTTATACCTTGGTGGGGAGAGGACACTCATCTAGTAGAAGGGTGATCACAGCAGGACCAAGTGGATCATCCAGTGGGATCACTCGTATCAGGGATTGAACAACTTCTAGCCAACCATCATCTGGGAAAAGAAAAATAAATAGGATTAAATCAAGATTTAAAGTGGGTTCATTATGACATTTTTACTTTTTCAGTGCTTTTGCACATGAATTTTGTCATCTGGAGAAGCTAGCAATGCAAAAAAGCCCGGTCACTTTGATGGAGTCCACCTTGGTGTCTTTAGGTGTCATTCAGTGAGCCATTCAGATTTAGCTCTGGCGGCGCGGTGGAGGAGTGGTTAGCACTGCGGCAGCACAGCAACTCACCCTTGGCCGGGGGATCCTGGGTTTGATCCCAGCCCCCGACCAACAGTGATCTGTGTGGAGTTTGCATGTTCTCCCCGTGTCTGCAAGGGTTTACTCCGGCATTTCTCCGGTTTCCTCCCACATGCCAAAAACATGCAAGTTAGGTTAACTGGCACCAAACTGGGGATTCTAAACTGTCCTTAGGTATGACTGTGAGAGTGAATGGTTGTCTGTCTCTCTGTGTTGGCCCTGCGATGGACTGGCAATCTGTCCAGGGTGTACCCTGCCTCTCGCCCAAAGATGCTGGGATAGGCTCCATCCCCCCCGCGACCCGAAAAGGATTAAGCGGAAGAAGATGAATGAATGAATGAATGAATGAATGCTGCATAATAGTCCCCCCACCCAGCCCACCGCATCTTTATCTCCATAAATTTCAATGACAGTGGATTGCCTCCATGAATTTCCATAACTACACACTAACAGCACAGCTAACCTAGTTAGCTTAGTGAAGCTACTATGGCAGTTATTGTTCCTCTTTATATATTCTACTCAACCCACTCGTCAGTCATGTTCCCAGCTAGTTTATTAATCCACATTTGACCACAAGTCACTTCCAGGTGTTATTCTGGTTTATTTTGTAATATTTGGCCAGGATAGCCCTGTAATAGTGCTAGCAGTGCTACTATCAATGTTAGCATAGTTTACCGAAAGGTTTATGGCAACTCAACATACATCACAAACTTGCCATCCAAATTCTATGATACAACGCCAATCATCTACCAACACAGTGAACTGGGGCTCATTAGTGTTTAAAGAAACAGGCACTGAAATGGGCTACTGTAAAGAAGGATGGAAAGTGGTGCTGTAGTGTTTAATCCCTGAGGTATTTTGACCAATACATATCACAGACATCTGGGAATTGTGTCAAGAAAGGGCATAATACAGTGGGGCAAAAAAGTATTTAGTCAGCCACCAATTGTGCAAGTTCTCCCACTTAAAAGATGAGAGAGGTCTCCAATTTTCATCATAGGTATACATCAACTATGAGAGACAAAATGAGAAAAAAAAATCCAGAAAATCACATTGTCTGATTTTTAAAGAATTTATTTGCAAATTATGGGGGAAAATAAGTATTTGCTCACCTACAAACAAGCAAGATTTCTGGCTCTCACAGACCTGTAACAACTTCTTTAAGAGGCTCCTCTGTCTTCCACTTGTTACCTGTATTAATGGCACCTGCTTCAACTCGTAATCAGTATAAAAGACACCTGTCCACGACCTCAAACAGTCAGACTCCAAACTCCACTATGGCCAAGACCAAAGAGCTGTCAAAGGACACCAGAAACAAAATTGTAGACCTGCACCAGGCTGGGAAGACTGAAATCTGCAACAGGTAAGCAGCTTGGTGCGAAGAAATCAACTGTGGGAGTAATTATTAGAAAATGGAAGACATACAAGACCACTGATAATCTCCCTCGACCTGGGGCTCCATGCAAGATCTCACCCCGTGGGGTCAAAATGATCATTAGAACGGTGAGCAAAAATCCCAGAACCACATGGGGAGACCTAGTGAATGACCTGCAGAGAGCTGGGACCAAAGTAACAAAGGCTACCATCAGTAACACACTACGCCGCCAGGGACTCAAATCCTGCAGTGCCAGGCGTGTCCCCCTGCTTAAGCCAGTACATGTCCAGGCCCGTCTGAAGTTTGCTAGAGAGCATTTGGATGATCCAGAAGAGGATTGGGAGACTGGCATATGGTCAGATGAACCCAAAATAGAACTTTTTGGTAAAAACTCAACTTGTCGTGTTTGGAGGAGAAAGAACACCACACCTACTGTGAAGCATGGGGGTGGAAACATCATGCTTTGGGGCTGTTTTTCTGCAAAGGGACCAGGACGACTGATCCGTGTAAAGGAAAGAATGAATGGGGCCATGTATCGTGAGATTTTGAGCGAAAACCTCCTTCCACCAGCAAGGGCATTGAAGATGAAACGTGGCTGGGTCTTTCAGCATGACAATGATCCCAAACACACTGCCCGGGCAATGAAGGAGTGGCTTCGTAAGAAGCATTTCAAGGTCCTGGAGTGACCTAGCCAGTCTCCAGATCTAAACCCCATAGAAAATCTTTGGAGGGAGTTGAAAGTCCGTGTTGCCCAGCGACAGCCCCAAAACATCACTGCTCTAGAGGAGATCTGCATGGAGGAATGGGCCAAAATACCAGCAACAGTGTGTGAAAACCTTGTGAAGACTTACAGAAAACGTCTGACCTCTGTCATACATTGCCAACAAAGGGTATATAACAAAGTATTGAGATGAACTTTTGTTATTGACCAAATACTTATTTTCCACCATAATTTGCAAATAAATTCTTTAAAAATCAGACAATGTGATTTTCTGGATTTTTTTTGTTCTCATTTTGTCTCTCATAGTTGAGGTATACCTATGATGAAAATTGGAGACCTCTCTCATCTTTTAAGTGGGAGAACTTGCACAATTGGTGGCTGACTAAATACTTTTTTACCCCACCGTATGTCCTCTTAAAAAAATCTGGCCATTCATACAATGTTAGTTAATTCCCTTCCACAGCACTGTGAGACAGATCACAGGACTATAATAACTATGAGATGTATCAAAAAAGGGAAAAAAATATCCGAAGTATTCAATGATTCAATAAGAAACACTGTAATCTGTGAAAGCCAACTGTCTTATAAATAATGCAACATTGTGGACTAGCTGGGTGACCAACCCACTGTTTGGCTGCCTTTAGTGTTCACTGCTGCAAACCAATACCCAACTTGGCTGCTGTAAAGCCACACAACACCAAGCCTTGTGAGCATCAATCTCCATATGTGCATGACACAACGCCCAAACGCAAGACCTCAAAGGCTGCTATACACACACTTTCACTACGGCAGCATATGTGCATCAATCACCATCTGCACATGAAAACACCAGCAAAATGCAAAATGTACACCAACACTTGCTCTGAAACTAAACAGAGAAGCAATCATTTTAACACCATTTAAACAAAACATGACATCTGATTATGTAATGAGATATCTGAAGGTTGGGCGAGCTGATGTATTGTAGGAAGAAGCAATACTGAAGCAGGATTGTAAACTGCTGTCAGGTGATGTTGCAGACCCATACTTCTGTGTTCCAGTTTAACTTAAATTACCTTTATCTCAAGTAGGTCTACAATTAATGATTATTTTGGTAGTCAACTAATTTAACAACTATTTTTTCGATTAGTCGACTAATCACGATTATTCCTCTCATGCTCGCCATCTCTACTTCCTGTTGGCACGGCTCCTGTTTGGGACTCTAGGTCATGTTTTACCTTGCCTGTCTAAGCCTACACACCTGTGAATATCACTTTTGTTGTCAGTCTCTAATTTAATATAATGCAGCCGATTATAAAAAGCTCCCATAGCTAAGCAAAATAATGAGCCATCAAACATGAGTTGGAAACTTGAAAGCTTAATCAGAAGTGTTTGTAGCAACACAAACAACAGACATTAAAGTGCAGTCTTTTAACCCCCAAAATAAAGCGCAAAAACTCAAATAGCAGCCTCTGTTACTCCATAAAGGGCTGTTGTAACTCTGCATGTTCAAAACAAACTACAGTAATATTCAACTCCATTAAAGTAAAAAAAATAAAATAACAAGCTAGTCCATCCTGTTTGAAACCTTGCTGGGTCTAGAAGTTTAAAAGTTTAATTAGGCTTCACATGAAAATTAAAAGAACTTCCGGTCCAAAATAAGACTTTATAAACACTAAGTTACAGTGCAGGAATGTGAGCCTTCACCACACATATGGTGAAATATTTAACCTGTTTTAATTTATTTGTGATGATTATGGTTGTCTTTTTTAATTAAATTACAAATCATGGTACTCTAATTTACCGTGATGCACTAATGTTCAGAATGAGGGCTGATATTACCACGACAATAATACAGAACATGAAAAAGAGTAAGTTACTTCTGTAATTCAATCATGTACAGCTCAGCTGTCAGCAACTATTGTCCCAAGAGAGACTATTATCCGACAGCCAGTAAAATATTTAAACAGCACACACACTAATAGTGTGGTCAGTTTTCTAAAGCTGAGACAGTTGCTCATTGAAAGTAAGAAGCACTAACTTTACTCGCTAAAACCTGTTAACCTTACTGGAGCAGTGTCTAGAAATGGCCAGACTAAAGTCATTCATCAACGGGACGAAGCACTGCAGAGGTCTGCTGACAAGTGGCTGGAGATGGGGGAATGGAGAGGAGGAGGGGGAGAGGAATGGGTGCGTCGCTGTAGTGCAGCTGTGATATGACAACTCTCACAGTCTACATTTAACATGTTTATTTATTTTCGGTAAAATCCTCCCATACTTTGGAAAGTTTGGGCCTTCTGTGATTTTCTCTCCGTGTTGACGTCTTCTTCACTGGAACAGTGAAACTAAACATTTACAAGGCATGCATATAAACTTTAGAATTAAACAATGTGTCAACAATAAAAATCTGCATTGACAAATTTTCATCATCAACAATATTGACTAATCGATGCAGCCCTAATCTCAAGTGTACCTATTACATCTAAAAGACTGTACTATGTTGTAATTAAATTTGTGTTTTCCTTTACAAAAACAGAGCATCTAAGACTAATTGTGCTAAGCAAACGACTACCTTATATCAAAAGAGGAACTATCAAACATATTCTCAATATTACAATATCTAGAGTTACGTTGAAGCACGCAGACCGGGATCAGAAAGCAAATGGATCAGGATCCCTTTTTTATAAAATGCTCATAATGTGGTCAGATATCAAAAGTAAAAAAAAGATAGGTCTAAATGTACAGATACAGTGGTGTGAAAAAGTGTTTGCCCCCCTTCCTGATTTCTCATTTTTTTTGTATGTTTGTCACACTTAAATGTTTCAGATCAACAAACAAATTTAAATATTATACAAAGTTAACACAAGAGAACACAAAATGCAATTTTTAAATGAAGGTGTTTATTATTAAGGGTAAAAAAAGAAATCCAAACCTACATGGCCCTGTATAAAAAAGTGATTGCCCCCCCTCCCAAAATATAAATTAACTGTGGTTTATCACATCTTTGGAAAGCTGAGTTCAATTTCTCGAGCCACACCCAGGCCTGATTACTGCCACACCTGTTCTCAATCAAGAAATCACTTAAATAGGACCTGCCTGACAAAGTGAAGTAGACCAAAAGATCCTCAAAAGCTAGACATTATGCTGAAATCCAGAGAAATTCAGGAGCAAATGAGAAACAACGTAATTGAGATCTATCAGTCTGGAAAAGGTTATAAAGCCATTTCTAAAGCTTTGGGACTCCAGCAAACCACAGTGAGAGCCATTATCCACAAATGGAGAAAACATGGAACAGTGGTGAACCTTCCGAGGAGTGGCCAGCCAACCAAAATTACCCCAAAAGCACCGCAACGACTCATCCAAGAGGTCACAAAAGACCCCACAACAACATCCAAAGAACTGCAGGCCTCACTTGCCTCAGTTAAAGTCAGTGTTCATGACTCCACCATAAGAAAGAGACTGGGCAAAAATGGCCTGCATGGCAGAGTTCCAAGGTGAAAACCACTGCTGAGCAAAAAGAACATAAAGGCTCATCTCAGTTTTGCCAGAAAACATCTTCATGATCCCCAAGACTTTTGGGAAAATACTCTGATGAGACAAAAGTTGAACTTTTTGGAAGGTGTGTGTCCCATTACATCCGGGGTAAAAGTAACACAGCATTTCAGAAAAGGAACATCATACCAGCAATAAAATATGGTGGTGATAGTGTGATGGTCTGGGGCTGTTTTGCTGCTTCTGGACCTGGAAGACTTGCTGTGGTAAATGAAACCATGAATTCTGCTGTCTACCAAAAAATCCTGAAGGAGACTGTCCGGCCATCTGCTCATGACCTCAAGCTGAAGCGCACTTGGGTTCTGCAGCAGGATAATGATCCAAAACATACCAGCAAGTCCACCTCTGAATGGCTTAAGAAAAACAAAATGAAGACTTTGGAGTGGCCTAGTCAAAGTCCTGACCTGAATCCAATTGAGATGCTGTGGTAAGACCTTAAAAAGGTGGTTCATGTTCAAAAACCCTCCAATGTGGCTGAATTATAACAATTCTGCAAAGATGAGTGGGCCAAAATTCCTCCACAGTGCTGTAAAAGACTCATTGCCAGTTATCGCAAATGCTTGATTGCAGGTGTTGCTGCTAAGGGTGGCCCAACCAGTTATTAGGTTTAGGGGGCAATCACTTTTTCACACAGGGCCATGTAGGTTTGGATTTTTTTCCCTTATTAATAAACACCTTCATTTAAAAACTGCATTTTGTGTTTACTTGTGTTATCTTTGTCTAATATTTACATTTGTTTGATGATCTCAAACATTTAAGTGTGACAAACACACAAAAAAAATGAGAAATCAGGAAGGGGGCAAACACTTTTTGACACCACCATACATCCATCCATCTTCTGCCGCTTAATCCTTTTCGGGTCGCGGGGGGGGCTGAAGCCTATCCCAGCATCTTTGGGCGAGAGGCAGGGTAACCCTGGACATAAGGATTAAAATGTTTATCCAGATCATTATCATCATTTGCCGTCTTCGTTTCAAAGATTGGCTGTCAGGACCCTCCATCTCTGACTACTCTGTGCAATCCTGATGACCTCTTCGTAACATTTCATATTGGTCCACTTCATGATGTTGTCCACCCACTTTTTCTTTGGGCTCCCTCTGCATCTTTTGCTATTAACCCATCCAGCAGCTGTCTGTGCAAATTTTCTCTTCTGATTATGTGTCAAATATATGCCAGTTTTCTTTGTTTTACTGTTAGTAGGATGTATTCTTTTTCTTGTATCATATTCATAACTTCATTATTCCTTTTCTTCTGGGTCCATGGCATCTTTAATAACACTGGTCAACACCAAATTTATTGTCTAAGTTTTTTTAGCTGATTTAGGATAATTTTGATGTGCTGAATCCAAAAATCACATTGGTTTTGCTCAATCAGGTCAACATTTTGAACTATGGCCACATTTTTTACGTTTTTGTTTACATGTACGGGTATTTTCGCTTACATGATGCAAAATTATTTATTTCTTGAAATTCTCTGAATTTTGAACAATGATGACAATCAATTTACATGTACTTACCTTTATCAATGTCTACTATTCAATTTACAGTACAACTGTACAACTGCTGTACAACTGCTTACAACTTCGCTTAAAAACCTGACCTGATCGAGAGAAACGGATGTCATATTCGGATTCAGCGGTGCAAAACTGTCTTAAATCAGTTGAAAAAACACAGACAACTTACAAAAAAATTATTTTTGTTATGTTGTGTAATTTATGATATACCTGCATCTCAAAGGCTACTAATTTCTTAATGTTTGCTTGTGTTAGAGTCCAGGGTTCACTTCCATATAACAAAGTGGTCCATCCGTAACATTTAATATCGTCTTTCTTGTTGCCAGGCTGATGTAGTTGGATAACAACATAGTGAACATTTTGACAAAGACTGTTCTGCCAATTCCAGTTCTTCTGACAATTTCAGTGTCAGATCTTCTATCCTTTGAGATCATTTGTCCTAGATATAAAAATGATGTGATTTTATTCTGATACTGCATCTAAATCAAGATTGCCAAATGAAAGTATGACTAGAATGAATGAAAAGGCACACAGACCAAAGAAGTTAAAATAAAAAAAATGCTTGTCTTAACTGGAAATTTAATGCTATGCTATTTCCTCATCAATTCTTATAACAACTCACAAATTCAGCCTGAAGGGCATGACAACAGAATATTCAGATGGGACCATCTTAAATTACTGGAACTCCCCACTAGTCAGTAAAAATGATCAATCTCTGGTAATTTATGAAGCCTCCATTAGTCTAGCTGGCAGTAACAATTCAATCTAAAAAAAAAAAAAAAAAAAATGTAAATTGCAACAATAAAGAAATGTTTCTGCCATTGTATGTCATGTGTTTAATGTAATAACACCTAATCCAATTATTTCACATTGTGTTTAATATGGTGTCATCTTGATTAGGGTTTATTTGTTACAGTGCATTCAGAAAATATTCACAGCACTTCACTTTTTCCACATTTTGTTACGTTACAGCGTTATTCCAAAAGGGATTAAATTCATTTTTTTCCTCAAAATTCTATATAATACAATACCCCATAATGACAATGTGAAAAAAGTTTTGAGTTTTGCAAATTTATAAAAACTAAGAAATCACACGTATGTAAATATTCACAGCCTTTGCCATGGAGCTCAAAACTGAGCTCAAGTGCATCCTGTTTCCACTGATCATCCTTGAGATGTTTCTACAGCTTAATTGGAGTCCACCTGTGGTAAATTCAGTTGATTGGACATGATTTGGAAAGGCACACACCTGTCTATATAAGGTCCCACAGTTGACAGTGTATGTCAGAGCACAAACCAAGCATGAAGTCAAAGGAATTGTCAGTAGTCTTCCGAAACAGGATTGTCTCGAGACACAAATCTGGGGAAAGGTACAGAAAAATTTCTGCTGCTTTGAAGGTCCCCATGAGCACAGTGGCCATCATTCATAAACGGAAGAAGTTCGGAACCACCCGGACTCTTCTTAGAGCTGGCCAGCTGTCTTAACTGAGCAATCGGGGGAGAAGGGCCTTAGTCAGGGAAGTGAGCAAGAACCCGATGGTCACTCTCTCAGAGCTCCAGCGTTCCTCTGCGGAGAACCTTCCAGAAGGACAACCATCTCTGCAGCAATCCACCAATCAGTTCCTGTATGGTAGAATGGCCAGATGGAAGCCACTCCTTAGTAAAAGGCGCATGGCAGCCTGCCTGGAGTTTGCCAAAAGGCACCTGAATGACTCTCAGACCATGAAAACAAAATTCTCTGATGAGACAAAGATTGAACTCTTTGGCGTGAATGCCAGGCATCATGTTTGGAGGAAAACAGGCACCACTCATCACCAGGCCAATATCATCCCTACAGTGAAGCATGGTGGTGGCAGCATCATCCTGTGTTGATGTTTTTCAGTGGCAGGAACTGGTAGACTAGTCAGGATACAGGGAAAGATGAATGCAGCAATGTATTTTTAGTATTTTGTATATTTTATTGATCCCCAGAGGAAATTCAGGGCATCCACGTGGATGGATGAGGCAGCCACGGTGCGGCGCCAATCCCTTCACCATTCACACCTAGGGGCACTTCAGAGTCTCCAATTAACCTAAGTTGCATGTTTTTGGCCTGTGGGAGGAAACCGGAGTACCTGGGGTAAACCTACACAGACATGGGGAGAACATGCAAACTCCATACAAAAGGGTCACTGATGGGTCAGGGAGTTGGATCGAACCCACGACCTTCTTACTGTGCTGCCACAGTGTTAACCACTGCACCACCAAGCTGCCCATGTATAGAGACATCCTGGATGAAAACCTGCTCCAGAGCACTCTTGACTTCAGAGGTGAGGATTCATTTTCCAGCAGGACGACGACCCTAAGCACACAGCCATCAAAGGAGTGGCTTCTGGACCACTCTGTGAATGTCCTTGAGTGGCCCAGCCAGAGCCCAGACTTTAATCCAATTGAACATCTCTGGAGAGATCTGAAAATGGCTGTGCACCAACGCTTCCCATCCAACCTGATGGCGCTTGAGAGGTGCTGCAAAAAAGAATGGGCGAAACTGCCCAAAGATAGGTGTGCCAAGCTTGTGGCATCATATTCAAATAGACTTGAGGTTGTAATTGCTGCCAAAGGTGCATCAACAAAGTACTGAGCAAAGGCTGTGAATACTTAAGTACATGTGATTTCTTAGTTTTTTATTTTTAATAAATTTGCAAAAATCTCAAAACGTTTTTCATGTCATGATGGGGTATTTGTGTAGAATTTTGAGGAAAAAATGAATTTAATCAATTTTGGAATAAGGTTGTAACATAAAATGTGGAAAAAGTGAAGCGCTGTGAATACTTTCCGGGTGCACTGTATGTGCAAATCCACATACCACACTCACGTATTTCAGAACACTATTCACTTGTTTGCTTACCGGTTTCTGCCATCTCATGCAAAGTGATCATGGAGTATGGAGGCTCTTGGTCACTGAAAAACACAGCAGAGTTTGTGCTGAATATCGCAGCTCAATTCATGAGCATTTACAGATGTGGACAAAATTGTTGGTACCCCTATGTTAATGAAAGAAAAACCCACAATGGTCACAGAAATAACTTGAATCTGACAAAAGTGGTAATAAATAAAAATTCTATGAAAATTAACCAATGAAAATCAGACAATGCTTTTGAATTGTGGTTCAACAGAATTATTTTAAAAAAAACTCATGAAACAGGCCTGGACAAAAATGATGGTACCCCTAGAAAAGATTGAAAATAATGTTACCATAGGGACATGTTCAACCAAGATGTGTCCTCTAATTAACATCACAGGTGTCTACAAACTTGGGCAGCACGGTGGCGGAGTGGTTAGCACTGTGGCAGCACAGCAACTCACCCTTGGCCGGGGGATCCCGGGTTCGATCCCAGCCCCCGACCAACAGTGATCTGTGTGGAGTTTGTATGTTCTCCCCATGTCTGCGTGGGTTTACTCCGGGATTTCTCCGGTTTCCTCCAACATGCCAAAAACATGCAAGTTAGGTTAATTGGCACCAAACTGGGGATTCTAAATTGTCCTTAGGTATGACTGTGAGAGTGAATGGTTGTCTGTCTCTCTGTGTTGGCCCTGCAATGGACTGGCGATCTGTCCAGGGTGTACCCTGCCTCTCGCCCAAAGATGCTGAGATAGGCTCCAGCCCCCCCGCGACCTGAAAAGGATTAAGCGGAAGAAGATGGATGGACGGTGTCTACAAACTTGTAATCAGTCAGTGGGCCTATTTAAAGGGTGACAAGTAGTCACTGTGCTGTTTGTTGACATGGTGTGTACCACACTAAACATGGACCAGAGGAAGCAAAGGAGAGAGCTGTCTCAGGAGATTAGAAAGAAAATTATAGACAAGCATGTTAAAGGTAAAGGTTATAAGACCATCTCCAAGCAGCTTCATGTTCCTGTGACTACAGTTGCACATATTATTCAGAAATTTAAGATCCACGGGACTGTAGCCAACCTCCCTGGACGTGGCTGCAGGAGGAGACGGATAATACGAATGGTAACAAAAGAGCCCAGAACAACCTCTAAACACATTCAAGGTGAACTCCAAGGTCAAGGTACATCAGTGTCAGATCGCACCATCCGTCGTTGTTTGAGCCAAAGTGGACTTCATGGGAGACAACCAAGGAGGACACCACTGTTGAAAACAAATCATAAAAAAGCCAGACTGGAATTTGCCAAACTGTATGTTGACAAGCCACAAAGCTTCTGGGAGAATGTCCTATGGACAGACGAAACAAAACTGGAACATTTTGGCAAGGCACATCAGCTCTATGTTCACAGACGCAAAAATGAAGCATACCAAGAAAAGAACACTGTCCCTACTGTGAAACATGGAGGAGGTTCTGTTGTGTTCTGGGGCTGCTTTGCTGCATCTGGCACAGGGTGTCTTGAATATGTGCAGGGTACAATGAAATCTCAAGACTATCAAGGTATTCTAGAGAGAAATGTGCTGCCCAGTGTCAGACAGCTTGGTCTCAGTGGCAGGTCATGGGTCTTGCAACAGGATAATGACCCAAAACACACAGCTAAAAACACCCAAGAATGGCTAAGAGCCAAACATTGGACTATTCTAAAGTGGCCTTCTATGAGCCCTGATCTAAATCCTATTGAATATCTGTGGAAGGAGCTGAAACATGCCGTCTGGAGAACGCACCCTTCAAACCTGAGACAACTGGAGCAGTTTGGTCATGAGGAGTGGGCCAAAATACCTGCTGAGAGGTGCAGAAGTCTCACTGACAGTTACAGAAATCGTTCGATTGCAGTGATTGCCTCAAAAGGTTGTGCAACAAAATATTAAGTTAAGGGTACCATCATTTTTGTCCAGGCCTGTTTCATGAGTTTGTTTTTTTAAATAATTCCATTGAACCACAATTCAAAAGCATTGTCTGATTTTCATTGGTTAATTTTCATAGAAATTTTATTTATTACCACTTTTGTCAGATTCAAGTTATTTCTGTGACCATTGTGGGTTTTTCTTTCATTAACAGAGGGGTACCAACAATTTTGTCCACGTCTGTATAACATTCCCATGAATACGAGAAACTCGTGCACATTTTAAACTAACAGAAGTAACACACACGTCAAGACAAGAGTTTATGACCCTGTGAACATTGAATCAAAACTAATACAAACAAATGACTCATGGCTTTTGTGTGCACTTGTGAATACAGTAATGGATTACGAAAGACTGAGTAGAGTGTATATCTGAGATGGATGTGTGTCTGTTGCTCTCACTGCTGCCATTAATGTTACTCGTCATGAGTAGTCCCAAATTCCAAACTACTTTCATTCATGCAGCAATGAAATCAGACCACTTCTTTCTCAGATATCCTTACAAAAATAAATGTAATACTATTAAAAGTGGGGAAAAGTGCACATTTTAAATACAAAGGCATATGAACAATTGTTAAAATGCGAGCTGTCTAATTAAGAATGTTTCCACATCTTATAGCCACATGTGGATTTCCATATTTTGCTCAATTATACAACCGTTACCTTCTAGAAGTTCCCATTTCTAATAAAACTTAGAAAAATAAACTGTACAATCTTTTGATGTTTTGACTTTCAAGGGTTCTGGAAAACTTAATGTGACTACTGGCTGACCAGGAAAATCTTAGTAGGGGGCAGCCCTAATTTTTGATATTCCATCCATCCATCTTCTTCTGCTTAATCCTTTTTGGGGTTGGGGGGGGGGGGGGGGCTGGAGCCTATCCCAGCATCTTTGGGCGAGAGGCAGGGATAGGACAGCACCCTGGACAGATCGCCAGTCCATCGCAGGGCCAACACAGAGAGTCAGACAATCATTCACTCTCACAATCATACCTAAGGACAATTTAGAATCCCCAGTTGACTTGCATGTTTTTGGCATGTGGGAGGAAACCGGAGAAATCCCGGAGTAAAGCCAGGCAGACACGGGGAGAACATGCAAACTCCACACAGATCACTGTTGGTCAGCGGCTGGGATCGAACCCAGGATCCCCTGGCCAAGAGTAAGTTGCTGTGCTGCTGCAGTGCTAACCACTCCGCCACCGCGCTGCAAAATATGAAGTTTTATATTCTCATAGTAATACTGATACAGTTCACCATAATAATGTTGCAACTTGCATAAATACTGACCATACAAACACCAAAAAATTAATTGGCAAAATGCTGCAAATTTTAGCTGTTTTACTCCCACAGACCATGTCATGGTAATAATGTGGATTAACACCAAGACAAAACTTTGTGTCAAGCTCAAAAAACTAAGCCACAACATAAGCAATTTTCCAACTATTTTTCCAGCTGCATATAAATATACGTCTTTATAAAATACCTCAGGATTTAGAAAAGCATTGCTATGCACACAAGGATTTGAGCAAAGGACCTTACTTGAAACCAAAAATTACAAATATATATTTTATCAACAATGCTACTTTCACATTTTACTATCAGCCTTGATTTAAATCAATGCATTCTGTTCTCCAGGAAAAACATTTTATTAGATTTTACAAAATCAGATGCATAAACATACTATCGCTGTGAAGTTAAGTGTAATGTTGGGACAGAGGATGTATGATTTTTGGAGTTTAAATCTCCTTGCTCTTGACATCTTATCAATGTCAAGAGTTACAAATCAATAAAAGTGAAAGGGGAGTGACAGAAATTTGAAGGATGGACAATATGAAGCAGGCGCATTCATACTAGTTCTCAAAACCATAAAAATTAAGATGCATACTTGCATAACTTGATAAAGTCAGCAATTAAATCTTGAGGATATTAATTTAAAGGCTGTGCAAACCACTCTGACTCTTCCTTCCATTTACAGGCATGAATTATTAATGGTATTACTGAACTTACTTGTCTACAAGTGTCCTGATGACAGCCAGTGTGTCCAGTACCAGGCCATCCACATTCTGCTTCTTCCGTCTAGGCTCATGAGGCCCCCGCCCTCTGCGTGGGGGCCTCACCGGGTCCCTTGGTCGACTGCTCCGAGCTTCACCCGCATCAACAGCAACGCCACTACCATGATCCACCCGCCTAGCTGGCCCTCTAGTTGCCCTTGTAGATCTGTTATGATGGTCTTCCAAGTCGCTATCATCTCGGCACACGCAGCTGTTACCCATGGTTCCAGCACCAGTCACCAATCTGGCAAGGGGCTCCCAGAATGGATGAAGGGAGTCTGTGGAGGAGAGGAAGAGCAGAACCCGGAGAAGGCTCCTGCAGGCACAGAAAGTGATCCAGGCGGCTACTATCATATCATTTGGAGAGCTTGGCTTGAGGGAATTCTTGTCCCTGTGACTTGGGTGGGGTCTGTGTAAATTATCATACTGTTGCCAAGCAATTATTTGGGTAGCAGAAACATATGATTGGTTCAATATTCTAGGAAGGGTCGGGCGATGTGACTTGAAAAAACTCAACTTCAACCCAGGGCTCAGGTCAAACTTTTATCCAGGGCTCCAATGGCTGTGAAAGCAACACAAACAGAAAGGAAAATCAACTGTAAAGCTTATTGTGTCACACTAAATCACCTTCTGCCAGCAATCTTCACACTTCCTGAAATGACACACCCTGTGAGATAAATTTCAACAGCCTTCAGAAATAAACTGGGAAACATTTAAAAACAGCATCTCATCTCATCGGTATCTCAATAACGTAGCAAATAAAATTTTCAAATTATACCCTTCATATAAAAATACTGTATCGACAAGCCAAGGTGTAATATAGTTATTGGATGATGTTAACTTTTAGTATTGTTGACAAACAAGAGGCTTTTATTTAGCATGCTACTAAGCTAGCCACCCACAAAGCAAGCACTGAAACGACACAAATTCACTTTAACATCATCTCATTAAATCTAACTGTCCCGTTTACTTTGAGGCATGTTTACATTTATTACATCTGTAAAGGAAACGACACTCACGCGTAGACGAGCCTGACTACTTAAGAGAGCAAATAAGCTAAGATATGTAGCTAACCTGTTAGCGGTTAGCATCGACAACGGAGCTCCTCCAGTCCTCTTGTCACACAAGTTCGATAACGGGAGTGGACATTAACTCAGAGCCACTCGGGTATAAAGGCCATATATACGTGGCTCGTCTATATTCCACCCCAAAACACATTTTATTCCGTATAAAACCAGCGCATTCATAGCTTACATTTCGTACATAATGAACGACAGTGCACCAGCTCGGAGCTCAGCTAAGTTCCGTAGCGCCGCAGCTAGAGGAGGATCATCATCAGCTGTGGATGTGGAGGCTGGAGGAGGAGGGTGCGACAGAGAACGAAACTGCCAACATTTCTCTTCTTTTTAGCTTGTTATTATCTCCTGAGGTTAAAGGAGTGGCCAGAAAATGTAGCCAAGTAAAAGCAGCGTTACCCTATGAAATATTACTCAGTTACAAGTGAGAGGGCGCAACTTCTTGAATAAGATTAACCAAGAATCTAAAAAAAAGTTACTGGTTAGTGAGTAGCGACTTTATAAAGTTTTTCTCGTAAATGTGTGGCATTTTGTTCTTTTACATTTAAAGCGTTTAACTCTTAAATGTGCATTTTTTTTTCTAATAAATGTGGTAAATTGGGCCATGGTAGCTCACTTGGAAAATTAAGAAAAAGAAATGTATGACACTGAATTGTGTTAGTATGGTTTAAAAAAAAAAAAAAAACTTGCTTTAACATTGTGTTGAATTTATTTAATTGTTTTGGTTCTAAAGCTATTTAATATCACCTGTTGCACATTTTTGAGATGAGCAGTGTTCAGGTAAAATGAGCCGTTCATCAGCTAAAATGGGCAACACAAACAGCAATGCAAAACAGAGCCAGTTTTGATCAAACAAATTAACCTTAATTTTAATACACATATTACACAACGTAACACTTCATTAAACTACTTTAGTCATTTTAAAATAAGTTCAATAAATCATCCATCCATCCATCCATCTTCTACCACTTTTCCGGAGGTCCGGGTCGTGGAGGCAGCAGTTCAAGCAGAGAAGCCCAGACTTCCCTCTCCCCAGCCACCTGCTCCAGCCCTCCAGGGAGGATACCAAGGCGTTCCCAGACCAGCTGGGAGACATAATCTCTCCACTGAGTCCTGGGTCTGCCCCGGGGTCTCCTCCCAGTGGGACGTGCCTGAAATACCTCAAGTGGGAGGTGTTTCAGGCTTTCTAAAACTCGCTACTCACAGCAAGCTTTCTAAAACTCAATAAATCATGAAAAATTAAAAACAACAAATACAGTATTTCAATAATAATAACTTTAATAATTCATGAAACACTAAAAACATTAATTTGTAGAATACTACAAAAACATTAACATCACAAAACAGTTTTTGAACCCCTGGTCTGCAGCAATAACCAGACCATCAATAACAGAGGAGCTCATTCAGGCCTGATGGAATCACCCAGGGAGTGCTCAGATCTCCTCCCCTTTGACCTTGAGCACAGCCTAGACACAGACCTACTTGAGGATCATTGTGCATGAGTTTGCCAAACAATGGGGCAGTTGCCTATGGAGGAGTAACAATTTTCGTAAAAACATAAATGCCCAGATCTTCTGACCTTTGGCAATGACCTTAAGCTCAATTTGGATGCAGACAAACCCGAGGATGACTGTGTGTATTTGTTTAGAGTTAGGACAATTGCCTAGGAGGAGTAACAATTTTCATAAAATCATATAAGCACTGAGATCTTCTGACCTTTGAGTGTGACCTTGAGCACAACCTTGATGCAGGCCCACCTGATGACCATTTGGCATGAATTTGGTGAGAATTAGGTCAATTGCCTAGGAGGAGTATTGATTTTTTCTGAAATTACATAGGTACCTTGATCTCCTGACCTTTGACCTTGAGCTTATCCTGGAAGCAGACAAACCTGAGGATGATTGTGTGTGAGTTTGTTGAGAATTGAGGTAATTGCCTAGGAGGAGGAACAAGTTTCATAAAATCATATAGACACTAAGCTCTCCTGACCTTTGAGCCTGACCTTGAACACAACATTGATGCAGACATACCTGAGGATCATTATGAGTGAGTATGGCGACCAGCAGGGCAAATGCCTAGGAGGAGTAGTGATTCTGATGAAATGTGGATGGATGGACAGACAGACTGGGGTTGCAATAGAGGGCCTGACATGCACTGCATGGTGTGTCCTCTTTCATCTTCTTGCCTTGTCTCTTTTCTTCTTGCTTTGCCTGCCTTGTTTTTCTTATTGGATTTCTTTGCATTTGTGGAAATGTATTCTTGATGTTCCTGACTTGTAAGGACATAATTACATTATAATTAAAAGGGAAATGTGAAGCATGAGGACATAATAAATGCTTTAACATATACACATATTCATTTATATTGTGGGACCACATGTGTATCACTTCAAGCTTCACATCTCAGAGAGAACAAAGAATTGGGCCTCCTGTGAGATAACAGGAAGATATGAAAATTTAGTCTTTGGTATGCAAGAGATGACCTTGGAGGATTTCCTGGTCTCCCAGAGACTATGAGGAGGATGTTATAGGATTTAAGGAAAGATGTATTGTGACTTGTGATTAAATGCAATGTGACTGTGAGCTTTGAAGGTCCTGGACATATAAAGGACGAATGTCTGAGTTTTTTCCTCTTTCTGTTTTGCTGATGTTGGAAGATGTGAATAAACCTGACTCGTGAGATAAACTCTGCCTCGTCATTTTCACATTTCCACACTGGTGACCCTAAGACGTATCATGGATGAAAGAAAGTCCCCCGGGCCAGCCGAGTCAGGAGCTCCCAGCCAAGCGTATGCCACTACCGTCCAGCTACCGGACTTTTGGCAGGACAACCCGTGCTCCTGGTTCCACTTGGTCGAAGCACAGTTCACCCTCCGGGGGATAACGGTAGATGACACAAAGTTCTACCATGTGATCGCAAAGCTCGACAACCGCACGGCTCGGCAGGTGCAGAGCCTATTGGAGCGGCCACCTGCCAACGACAAATACGACGGGTTGAAGGCTGCACTTATCCAGCGTTTCACTCTCTCAGTCGAGGAGAGAGCGGAGAGGCTCCTGGCTCTGAACGACTTGGGAGATGGCACGCCCATTGACCTGATGGACAACATGCTGAGGTTGAGAGGCTCAGACGGCGACGACTTCCTCTTCACCCACATTTTCCTCAGGACCCTACCGTCGACCACGAGAGTGACCCTGGCCAGTTCGCCGTTGTTGGACCAGCAGGACTTCCGCGCGCTGGCCCAGGAGGCGCACCGGATTCTCAACGCCAGCAAACAGTGCGCGGCCACCGCGGCAGCGACGGAGTTCGGCACGACGGCCGGAGATGGCAGGGGGCCGGAGATGGCAGGGGGCCAGAGACGGCGGTAGCAGACCCACTGACGACGGCGGCGGCGGGTGCCAAGGATCGCGGAGGAGACACCCTCTGTTTCTACCATCGCCGCTTTGCAGAGAAGGCACGCAAATGTATACCACCGTGCCAGTTCAAGTGCTGGGGAAACGCCAAGACCGGGGGTCGGTAGCAGCTGCGGCCCTCGGGGAGGAGAACAAGCTGCTCTACTTGAAGGATGCGCACTCGGGGAGGCAATTCCTCGTGGACACAGGCTCCCAAGTGAGTTTCATCACGCCTTCCTCCGCTGACCGGCTGGCGGTTCCCAGAGGTCACGGGGCGTCAGCAGGGAACGGCTCGGAGATTAAGACCTTTGGTGAGAGGGCTCTGCTTCTGTCCCTACACGGCCATACATTTGAGTGGACTTTTGTTATAGCTGCAGTGAATTTCAATATGTTGGGGGCTGATTTTCTGTGCTCACATGGTTTGTTGGTTGATCTTGCTAACAGGCGCCTGGTTAATGCACTTTCTTTTTATTCTATTCCCTGTACAGCCTGAGTGACCCCGCCAACAGCACAAGCCAACGTCACAACTGCAAGCGGTAAGTTCCACACACTGCTCACTCAGTTCCCAGCACTCACGGTTCCCACATTTTCAGCAGCCGTCGCTAAACACGGAGTGGAACATTTTATTACTACCACCGGACCGCCCATTTTTGCAAAAGCTCAGCACTTGGATTCAGCTAAACTGACCATAGCGCGCGAGGAGTTCGCCAGACTGGAAAGGTTGGGCATCATCAGGCGTTTGAACAGCCCATGGGCTTCCCCACTGCACATGGTCCCGAAAGCTGAGGGCTCGTTGCGACCTTGCGGAGATTTCCGCAGGTTGAACAACACCACAGCACACGACCGCTACCCAATCCCGCATATCCAAGATTTTTCCGTTCATTTGGCGGGGGCGCGCGTTTTTTCTAAGATAGACTTGGTCCACGGTTACCACCAAGTCCCAGTGCGCGCTGAGGACATACCCAAAACAGCGGTAATAACTCCGTTCGGTCTATTCGAGTTTTTGTGCATGCCATTTGGGCTTAAAGGCGCTGCGCAGACGTTCCAGCGCATGATGGACGCGGTGTTGCGCGATCTCCCCTTCGTATTCGTCTACCTGGACGACATCTTAGTCGCCAGCGCGTCCGAAGACGAACACGAAAACCACCTCACGGCAGTTTTCCGGAGGTTGGGAAAGCACGGTTTAATAATCAACCCAGCGAAGTGTCAGTTCGGAGTGACGCAGATTGATTTTTTGGGGCATCGCGTCTCTCCAGAAGGAGCGGTTCCGCTGCCTGACAAAGTGCGCGCGGTAGCAAATTTTCCCCAGCCACAAACGGTCAAGGCGTTACAGGAGTTTTTGGGAATGGTGAATTTTTATAACCGTTTCCTCCCCCACGCAACGCAGCTCATGCAACCATTGTATGCCGCACTCAAAAAGCAAAAACCCACAAATAAGATCGAATGGTCTCCGGAGCAAGAGTGAGCATTTTCGGAGGTCAAAACAGCCCTGGCAAACGCTACGTTGTTAGCACATCCAGACCCAACGGCCCGCATAGCGCTCACTACTGACGCGTCAGATGTGGCCATAGGGGCGGTCGTGGAGCAGCATGTAGCTGGGGCTTGGCAGCCGCTCGCCTTTTTCAGCAGGACTTTGCGCGATAGTGAACGAAAATACAGCGCATTCGACAGGGAGTTGTTAGCTCTCCACTTGGCCATTCGCCACTTCCAGTTCTGGCTGGAGGGACGCCGTTTCACCGCGTTCGTTGACCACAAGCCGCTGACATTCGCGATGGCCAAGGTTTCAGAACCATGGTCAGGCCGGCAGCAAAGACAGCTGGCTGCTATCTCAGAGTTTACTACCGATATTCAGCATGTGGTGGGTAAACTGAATGTAGTGGCAGACTGTCTCTCGTGCGCCGTGGCGGCCCCAGTCTGCGTAGGGATAGATTATGCAGCCATGGCCGCAGATCAGGTTAGCGACGCGGACGTGCGCGTGCTCCAGTCTGGACCAACAGGGTTAAGGCTGGAGAACAGGGTGCTGCAAGACGGTATGCCCCCCCTAATCTGCGATGTCTCCACTGGGCGACCGCGTCCTGTGGTACCGGCCGCGTGGCGCCGCCGTGTTTTTGACTCAATTCATTCTCTGGCGCACCCGGGAGTGCGCACGTCGGTCAAAATGGTAGGAGAGAAATTTGTATGGCCGAGCCTGCGCAAACAAGTTAAGGAGTGGGCAGCAGCCTGCATGGCCTGTCAACGAGCCAAGGTACACAAACACACGAGAGCTCCCTTGGAGCCGTTTCACATCCCGGCTAAGAGGTTCGATCACGTTCACGTGGACCTCGTAGGCCCCCTCCCGCCGTCACAGGGGTGCACACACCTTCTGACAATGGTGGATCGCACCACGCGCTGGCCGGAAGTGGTCCCACTGGCATCAACCACAGCCGAGGAGGTGGCGCGCACGTTTTTAACAGCATGGGTAGCGCGCTTTGGAGTCCTGTCGGACATTACATCCGACAGAGGTCCTCAATTTGTTTCCGAACTTTGGTCAGCAATGGCCCGCAGCCTGGGGGTAACGATCCACCACACAACCGCGTACAATCCGCAGGCTAATGGGTTATGCGAACGTTTTCATAGGTCATTGAAAGCGGCTCTCAGAGCGTCGCTGACGGATGCAAATTGGGTGGACAGGCTGCCGTGGGTTTTATTGGGGTTGCGTTCTGCACCTAAAGAGGACTTAGAAGCCTTCCCGGCTGAGCTAGTTTTTGCGCAACCACTTTGGCTGCCCGGGGAGTTTCTCCCAGATAATCCTGCGCCAGATAGCTCCCTATCTCAGCGGTTGCAGCGTGGCACGGAATCGGGCACGCTGCCTGGCCCCGTTCACCACAGTTTTCCACGCGTTTTTGTGCCTAAGGCTTTGAAAAGCGCGGAATTTGTTTTTGTCAGACACGATGCCCATCGCCCACCACTGCGACCACCTTATGATGGACCATTTAGAGTGCTGGAAACAGGGGACAAACATTTTTTGCTAGATTTGGAGGGCAGGAAGGAAAAGATTGGCATAAACAGGCTCAAACCCGCCTTTGTGGTGGCGGACGAGGATGTGCTGTTGGCCAGGGCTCCTCGGCGCGGCAGGCCCCCCCGGGGACATTCCCCAGAACACCCACAGAGAGTGACAAACAGTTCTCACCCTAAGACAGCAGCGCCCCAGCGGGATGGCGCCGCAGAAGTGGCGAAGCCCGCTTACAGCAGATACGGGAGGAGACTGAGGCCCAAGCAGCACGTGGGTTAATGTGTAATGATTTTATCATGACATGCAGACTGTATTTTGTTGTTCCATCTTAGATGTTTGGGGGGGTCATGTGGGACCACATGTGTATCACTTTAAGCTTCACACCTCAGAGAGAACAAAGAACTGGGCCTCCTGTGAGATAACAGGAGGATGTGAAAATTTAGTCTTTGGTATGCAAGAGACGACCTTGGGGGATTTCCTGGTCTCCCAGAGACTATGAGGAGGATGTTATAGGATTTAAGGAAAGATGTATTGTGACTTGTGATTAAATGCAATGCGACTGTGAGCTTTGAAGGTCCTGGATATATAAAGGACAAATGTCTGAGTTTTTTCCTCTTTCTGTTTTGCTGATGTTGGAAGATATGAATAAACCTGACTCGTGAGATAAACTCTGCCTCGTCATTTTCACATTTCCACAATATGCTTTTAAATAAGACGAACCTTCAAAATGTCTGCTGAAACTCAACTCTTGAGGTAGCCCATTTTAGTTGAAATGCATGGCCCAATTTACCTCAGTACTTTAAGAAACACTGGGCCACCACCAATTTTTTTTTTTCTTTTATATCATCCTAGAGTAAATGTTTTCTTTTCAGTATATTATGCACTACAGTGGAATGACAGATGGATATGTACAGTACATTTGTATTGTCAAAATGTAAATTCTATGGACAACATACTCTTCCTCGGGGAAGAGTATGTTGATTTGCAAAGGACCATATGTTGGTTTGCAAATTGGTTAGCACTGTTGCCTAACAGCTAGAAGGTTCCAGGTTCAAATCCCCAGGATGGCAGGGGTAGGAACCTTTCTGTGTGGAGTTTGCCTGTTCTCCCTGTGCTGTGTAGGTTTACTCCTTGAGGCTCTGGTTTTCACAATCCAAAGACATGCATGTTAGGTTAATTGGTGACTCTAAATTGTCCCTGGGTATCTGTCTCTGATAGGCCCTTAGAATAGAGGGTTAGTACTAGTGAAGCACTTTGAGTGGTCTTTGAGACTAGAAAAGCTCTATATACAGTGCTGTGAAAAAGTATTTGCCCCCTTCCTGATTTCTTATATTTTTGTATATTTGTCACACTTAAATGTTTCAGATCATCAAACAAATTTTAATATCAGACAAAGATAACCTGAATAAATACAAAATGCAGTTTTCAAATGATGATTTCATTTATTAAAAGGAAAAAAAAACCTATCCAACCCTACCTGGCCCTATGTGAAAAAGTAATTGCCCCTCTTGTTACATCGTGAAATAAGTGTGATTAACCATATTTTTTGGAAAGCTGAGTTCAGTTTCAGTAGCTTCACCCAAGCCTGATTACTACCAGACTTGTTGAATCAAGAAATCACTTAAATAAAACCTGTGTGACAACCTGAAGTAGGCTAAAAGATCTCAAAAAGCAACACATCCCAATGTGATCTAAAGAAATTCAAGATCAGATGAGAGACAAAAACCCAGAATAACTTCTGAAGAAATGCAGGCTTCACTTGCCTCAGTTTGGACACTGGTCCATGATGGAGCAATAAGAAGAGACTGGGCAAAAATTACATCCATGGGAGAGTTCCAAGACAAAACCGCTGCTGGACAAAAAGAACACAAAGACTTGTCTCACATTTGCCAGAAAACATCTAGATGATCCTCAAGACTTTTGGGAAAATATTCTGGAGACTGACGAGACAAAAGTTGGAACTTTTTGGAAGACGTGCCCCATTTTATCAGGTTTAAACTAACACAGAATTTCATAAAAAGAACATCGTATCAGCAGTCAAACATGGTGGTGGCAATGTCGTGGTCTGGGGTTACTTTGCTGCTTCAGGACCTGAACAACTTGCCCTAATTGACAGAACCATGAATTCTGCCGTCTACCAAAAAGTCCTGAGGGAGAATGTCCGGCCATCAGATCATGAAGCCCTCCAATGTGACTGAATTTAAATAATTCTGCACAGAAGAGTGGGTCAAAATTCCTCAGCAGTGATGTAAAAGACTCATTGCCAGCTGTTGGCACCAATGGTGGCACAACCAGTTATTAGGTTTAGGGGGCAGTTGCTCCATCACATAGCAACTGCTTATCACATAGGGCCAGATAGGTTTGGATAGCTTTTTTCCCTTAATAAATGAAATCATCATCTAAAAACTGCATTTTATATTTACTCAGGTTATCTTTTAGAATTTGTTTGATGATGTGAAACATTTAGGTGTAACAAATATGCAAAAATATAAAAAATCAGAAAGGGGACAAATACTTTTTCACAGCACTGTTAAGTACAGCTTCTTATCCATTCACTCTTATCTCCAAATATGTAAACAAACAGTAACAGAGAATGACAACTGATATTGTGGTATGACACTAAAAAAAACCACAGCAATTAAAATTGTGAATGTGTACATGGCTAAAAGTGTAGTGTAACATGTTATACATGTACAATTGATGTGTAATAAATAAAAGATCATCTTTCAATGGTGATTTTATTTTTCTAACTGACTTGTTTAAAAACTGCTTCAGAATTCTTTGCTTTTCAAAATGGTAGCATTTGCTGATACTGGAACAAAAACACTACATCAAGTCTTATTGAGACATTTCCAGACGTCTTGTTCCAGATGATATCAGCAGGGATCTGGGCCCATGATACTCCAGGCTGACTGTTCCACTGAAATCCTTATAATAATTTCAATCCAGAGATATACTATATTTATTTTTTTATTTATTTATTTGAACATCAAGACAAAAAAAAATAAAAACAAGGAATCAAAACCAAAAAAATACAAACATAACAAAAAATGCCTTGTTCAAAAGGAGTGGGAAGAAGCCAACACTTACTACTATACTATAGAAACATGGATTGACAAAGTGGTAATAAGAACATTGCATGCTTCCATTAGAACTTGTGTTACAGTTGAAGGCAGTGCATCCACACAGGTTTTAGAGGGTGTGCTGTAAGTTGGGAAAGTCGTACACCTTGCTGCGGTTCAGGGATGTGTTGAAGGAGTTGTCTTGATACATTCCACTCTTGCTCAGCTCTTCAGTGAATCTCTGTGATTTAGGATGGTAGGTACAAGGTGAGCTTTCAAAGTACGGAGGCAGGCGGCCATAGTCACTGGATGTGGTCCTGTAGAAGACATTCTTGAGCTTTGCTCCTGCTCCTCCTGACATATTTTTATCTGCAGGGCTGAGCATGTGAGAGGAAACTGGGTTTCCAGAGTTGGTTTTGGCTTTTTCTGCTTGTTGCTCCTGGGAGACAGACATCATTAAGACCCTATAAAAAAAAGATGGTATCTAAATTACTCTGTATATAATTCTTCTTCTTCTTCTTCTTTTAGATTTGATTGGCGGTTGGCAACCAGCTCACAGGTGCATTACCGCCACTGACTTGATATCTTTGTATAAGGAGTTCTTACAAGGAGTTCCGAACAACTCCCCATGTGTGAAAAAAAACATCCGTCCTCATGAGAGGAATGGCTGCTCTCCCATCCTTCTTATTCAAGAAATCTGTCTATATGTCTGTCATGACCACTAAAAGATCATAGAATCGCCTATGATGTGCCTATGATGTCTACATGATGTCTATATGATGTCATATAGACACCAAAAGATCAAAGGCAGCCTTCACTCACGATCATAGGACTCGCTATGACATCATCAAAGATCATAGGACTCACTATGTCACGATCATAGGACTCACTAAAAGATCATAGGACTTGCTATGACATCATCAAAGATTAGGCAGGCTTCACTCACGATCATAGGACTGTCATATAGACATCATAGGCACATCATAGGCTCAGTGATGTCTGATGTCATAGCTGACATCATCAAACCCTGTCTGTCACGATGTCACGATCATAGGACACACTTAAAGATCATAGGACTTGCTATGACATCATCAAAGATCACAGGCAGTCATCACTGAACCGAGTGGTGACGTCAAAGATCAAAGGCAGGTTTCACTATGGTTACTGTTGTCATGGTAACAGTAACTTTCTATGGGTATGCGCTAAAAGATCATAGGACTTGCTATGAGATCAAAGGCAGGCATCACTCACGATCATAGGACTCGCTACAAGATCATAGGACTTGCTATGGCATCATCAAAGATCACAGGCAGGTATCACTCACCATCATAGGACTCACTATGACATCATCAATGATCAAAGGCAGCCATCACAGATCAAAGGCAGTCATCACTGAACGAGTGGTGACATCAAAGATCAAAGGCAGGTTTCACCATGGTTACTGTTGTCATGGTAACAGTAACTTTCTACAGGCATGCAGAAATGCTTGCTTACACTTGCTTTCTATGGGCATGCACGGGTATGCACGGAAATGCACAGGTATGCACTAGTTAGAATAAAATCTAAGTTTTAGTAGAATTGGTCTAGAAGCGGGAGAAGAAGGGATGCAGTCTGGCACAAGATGGAAATTGGATAAGGCAGATTGGGATAAATTTAAATATCTGTGTAAAACTAGATGTGAACAGCTAAATAGTGAGGACATTATTGATGGGGAGAAATTTAGTAAAAGTGTCAGTGCAATTATAATAGAGTCTGCAAATCAAACAATACCAAAACGTACAGGTTATAGACAATGAAAGAATCTTCCTTGGTGGGATGATAATTGTAATAAAGCTATTAAAAACAGAAATAGGGCATTGAGACAAGTGAAAAAACATCATACTTTTGAAGCAGCGATTGAGTACAAACGGTGTCAGGCAATCGTCAGGAAAACAAAACAGCTAAGCGTTTATTTTGGAGACAGTATTGTAATACTATAGGAAGAGAAACACAGCTATCAGATATTTGGGGAATGATTAAGAAAATGAGTGGTATTAGAAGAGAGTACAAAATACCAGTGTTAGACAATAATGGGGAAATAGCTATTACTAATATAGACAAAGCAGAACTTTTGGCACAAACTTTGAAGATTCATAGTTCAGAAAACCTACCAAACACAGACAAAGCAGGGAAAGTACTTTATCCAAACACCCACATGTAAACATAAGGAAGAATACTTCAAGGGACACGATAGATTTGCCATTCACTCTGTCGGAATTGAAAAGGGCTATTCTGAAATTGAAGCAGTCTTCACCAGGGAAGGATGGTGTATGTTATAGGATGTTGTCACACATGGAGGAGAGTGCACTTCAAACAATATTAATGCTATTTAATAAAGTTTGGGAAACTGGGAAGATTCCTAGGGCATGGAAACAATCAGTTATAGTACCAGTGTTAAAGCTAGGGAAAGATTCATCAGATCCCAATAATTATAGGCCGATAGCTCTTACCTCACAGTTAGGGAAAACAATGGAACGAATAGTGACTGAAAGGCTGAATTACATTTTGGAAGGGAGGGAATGTCTTTCTCCTTTTCAAAGTGGGTTCTGAAAAGGGAGAAATACTATGGATTCCATTTTGCTCCTAGAATCTGAAATTAGGAAAGCCCAGGTAAATAGGGAAAATGTGATAGCTGTCTTCTTTGATGTAGAAAAAGCGTATGACATGCTGTGGAAAGAAGGATTGCTGATTAAATTAAATCAATTTGGTATTGAAGGTAATCTATACAACTGGGTATTAGATTTCCTGTATGATAGAACGATTGAGGTAAGAGTTGGTACAGAGTACTCCAAAATATATCAAGTTGAAAATGGTACCCCCCAAGGCAGCATGTAGGGCACACAGCATCTTCAGGGACAAACACCACCCAGTCCACGCTCGGTTTCAGTGGGTGGACTCAGGTCACAACCTCAGGCACCGCAGACCTGAGAACATCAGCACTCACAAGGCCCGCTTCTACAACAGCCTTTTTCCAGCCACTGTCAGGCTAGTAGCACGGGACATTAAAGACAGTAAACATCCATAATCCATTCATACGCTGGACAATTACCCCTTCACTGACCCTCCCTCACATACACATAACTGTCCACCCGCCCCTCACAAACATACACATCCAATACAGTCCTCCTGTCCTTCCCCACACATACACATACGTAACTTTCCATCCATTCCATAATACTGTGTGCAACAGCAAAATTACCTCTACACCACCTACCGCATGTGCAATAAATTAAAAATCTCAGGACATTCCTATCTCTTAGTATTGCTGTTATATAGCTTTTTAACTACAATGTATATGTATATTCTTACATGATTGCACTTTTTGTCTAGTCAGTGTTTATTCTGACTTTGTTCCTTTCACCTTTTTATTATTATTACTGTTATAACTGACTCAGAGAGACACGCATAAGAATTCCAATGTACCTGTTTTTTACTTGTACAAATGGCAATAAACTTTAACTTTTTATTATGATTAATGATATTTTCGAAGGAATCGATAGTGGAATAGGGAAGGCCTTGTATGCAGATGATGAGACCTTATGGATAAGGGGATGTAATCTTGAGTACATTCAGAGGAAAATGCAGACAGCAATAGACCAGGCTGGAACAATGGGCAAACCGGTGGGCTTTTAAATTATCGGTCTCAAAGACGCAAATAATTTGCTTCTCTAAAAGTCACAAAGAAATTTCTTTAAATCTTTATGGCCAAAAGTTGGAGCAAGTAAAGGTAGTATGGTATTTAGGTGTGTTATTTGGTGGAAAACTAACTTGGAAGCAGCATATTGAAAAAACTACAGGAAAATGTAAGAAAATAAATAATATTTTGAGATGTCTGGCAGGACGGGACTGGGGGGGGGTCCTCTAGGGCCTCTCTATTGAGGGTGTATCAAGCACTAATGAGAGCTATACTAGACTATGGATGTGTTGCGTTCATGTCGACTGCTGATTGTCACCTGAACCAACTGGATATAGAGCAGACAAAGGCTCTTGGGATATGTTGCGGTGCATTTAAAACTTCTCCAGTATCAGCGATCCAAGTAGAGACGGGTGAAATGACCTTAAGATTAAGAAGAACCAAATTAATGCTGGCATACTGGATCAACTTGAAGGGACAAAAGAGGTCACATCCTGCAAAAGCTATTCCTCATGATTGCTGGGAACACAATGAGTCCAACATTGGTAGCTTTGGATGGATAAAAGATGCCATTACTGAGCAGGCAGGATTAACATACATAGATTTTAGGCCAACGGTCCTGTGGTCTGTTATTCCTCCATGGCTGTTTAAGATGCCACTGGTAGATTTTGAAATACAACAACTGAGGAGGCATCATAAGCAATCAGCAACAGATTATATAGTGCATAAATATATTGAACAGAACTTCAGAAACAGGCTGATAGTATTTACCGATGGTTCCAAGGATCCTACAACTGGTTGTAGTGGAGCTGCGGTATACATTCCTCAATATAAAATATCTATCAATAAAAGAACCAGTAATCACTTATCAGTATACACAGTTGAGCTAGTTGCCATTATATTAGCTTTACGGTGGTTGGAGATTAATTATAGGAATAATGCAGTCATTGCTTCAGATAGTTGGGCAGCTCTAAAGAGTGTTAAGTCACTGCAGTGGTGTAGGCAGGACCTAATTGTAGAAATCCACTCCTTAATATACAATCTCTACAGTTAAAGTCAGTCAATAAACTTTTGTTGGGTTCCAGCCCACGTTGGGATAGAGGATAATGAGGATGTGGATTTATTAGCAAAACAATCATTAAAATTTGAAACAATAAATCTAGAAATCTCACTCAGTAAGGCAGAAGGCAAATCTATAATTAAAAATTATATAGTGGAAAAGTGGCAAAAACATCAGGACTCAATAGATACAGGAAGACATCTTTATGCCATTCAAAAGCGGGTGGACTCTGGAATGGGAGTTGGCAGAAGCAGGAAAGAGGAGATACTCATCACCCTATTAAGAATAGGACATACTGCTTTGAACCAGACACCACATAGAATAGGTAAACACCCAACTGGCAGCTGTGCACATTGTAGTTCTCCGGAAACAGTTCAGCACGTTTTGCTCCCATGGAACTTTTATGGAGAACGGCTCTCCTTTACCCCTATTTATGCACAGTGGTGCAAGATCTACTCTGCCTCTCCTGAAGTCTTCTTCTTCTTTTAGATTTGACTGGCGGTTGGCAACCAGCTTACAGGTGCATTACCGCTATGCACTCCACTCAACATCATCACTCAATCTGGTCAGGAGCTGTACTATTCTTCTTCTTTTAGATTTGATTGGCAGTTGGCAACCAGCCCACAGGTGCATCACCGCCACTGACCTTCTTCTTCTTCTTCTTTTAGATTTGATTGGCGGTTGGCAACCAGCTTACAGGTGCATTACCGCCATGTACTTCACTCTGTATCATCACTCTGTGTATCAAAAGTCAGAATTGTTCTCGGTTGGCAACCTCTTCTTTGTCTTCTTCACTCTATATCTTTGCATCATCATCATCATCATAGCAGTCTGTCGGGGCAACAATGACTGTTTCATTTAGGTCTGATCAGATTCCTCCACACAGCTCTGTAATTCGCCTTCCGCTGCCAGGAACTCCTGACGTTAACCCGGGACGTCCGAGCCAGTACGAGTTGCTCTCTGACTGACCATTTCATGAAACTGCTTGCAAAGTATTTGAGTACCACTAGCTTTTGCTGGACTAGCGACACATTCTTGGCAGATAGAGGTATTGTCAGTGGCAAGGACAGGCCAAGACAAACTGACTCTAGTATCTGTTGCAGTGACTGACCACATGATAGGTTTGTTTATCTCTGCTCTTTGTGTACTGCGTGTCACGATGCACCAACTGACAAAAGTCCACCACAGACCTTGCAACAGATGTGCTTATCTGCCAGGATGTCCAGTCTCACCCCGTGTAATAAGAAGTTCTAATAAGGAGTTCTGAACAATCTTCTTCTTCTTCAAACAGTGAGATTTCCATGTCTATAACACTCTGTCTGGTCCCACTCTATATTCTTCAGTTCATCACCATCGTCAGGAGCGCTTCATCTTCACATCACTTCTTCTTCTTTTTTTAGATTTAATTGGTGGTTGGAAACCAGCTTACAGGTGCATTACCGCCACATACTTCACTCTATATTATCACTCTCTCTGGTCAGGAGCTATAATCCTTACCACCAAGTATTTCACTCAGTAAACATCACTCTGTGTATCAAAAGTCAGAATTCTCGGTTGGCAACCTCTTCTTTGTCTTCTTCGTGCCATTTGACCATCACTTCACTCTATATATTAAATTCACGAAATCTGTGTGTGTGTGTGTCTGTCACGATCATAGGACTTGCTAAAAGATCATAGGACCGCCTATGAGGTTCTTCTGATCTCTACATGATCAGCTATGCAGAAAAATAGCTTGGCATTAAGGGGCTACATTGGGAAGCAGTTGAGGACTTGTTAAGTGGGGGATCTTTAAGTTCAAAGACATCGTGGGCTGGTGGATCAACCGCCAATCAAGTTACAGACTACAGCTAGAAGAAGAAGAATGAGATAAGACGCAGATACGAGATTAAAGAAGAACGTCACAAAGCTATGAGGAAAACATCACAAAGCTCTGAGGAAATGTCACAAAGCGATGAGGAAAACATCACAAAGCTATGAGGAAAACGTCACAAAGCGATGAGGAAAACATCATAAAGCTGTGAGATAAAAGTCGCAAAGCTATGAGGAAAACATCACAAAGTTATGAGGAAAAACTGACACACAGAAAGAAAGTGAAGTATGTGGCGGTAATGCACCTGTAAGCTGGTTGTCAACCGTCAATCAAATCTAAAAGAAGAAGAAGAAGTTCCTATGATCAATACATGATGTCTTTATAGGCATCACTCACAATCATAGGACTCGCTATGACATCATCAAAGATCAAAGGCCAGCATCACTCATCATCACTCTATATATAATTCAAGAAATCTCTGTCACTATGTCACAATCATAGGACTCGCTAAAAGATCATAGGACTCGCTATGACACCATCAAAGATCAAAGGTAGGCATCACTGAATGAGTGCTGACGTGCTTGCTTACACCCTTGCTTACACCTGCTTTCTACATGCAGAAATATATGCTTATACTTGGTTTCTACGGGCATGCACTAGTCTCTTTAAAGAGTTTAAAGCCTCATTTCCGCAGACTGTGCTTACATTCAGTTGTGGCTGTGATGTGGTTTGAGTCTTGGGGCAATCCTCACCAGCTGCATTTGTGCTTTGATGCGGCACATGTCAGAACAGGGTTTGTATGACAAGAGAATCAGATAACACGAGAGTTCTTCTTCTTCTTTTAGATTTGATTGGCGGATGGCAACCAGCTCACAGGTGCATCACTGCCACGTACTTCACTCTATATCATCACTCTATCTGATCAGGAGCTGTAGTCCTTCTATCATCATTACTGTGTCCAATTGTACCTCAACTCTATCGTCAGACATCACTCTTCGTCTCCTTGTACTTCAGTCTATATCATCACTCTTTGAGAGAGATGGATAATTTTTTCACACATAAGGAGTTATTCAGAACTCCTTATACAAAAATATAGTGATGAGGGGGGAGTCAATGTGTCGTATCACAATAGTTTGGGGTAGTGATATTGTATCTATTCAGAGACACAGTATCATGATACTTTATTAAGAATTATTAATAAACTAGTGCATACCTGTGCATGCCTGTGCATGCCCGTAGAAACCAAGTATAAGCAAGTATTTCTGTATGCCCCTTGAAAGCAGGTGTAAGTGAAGGTGTAAGCAAGCACACACATCAGCACTCGTTCAGTGATGCCTGCCTTTGATCTTTGATGATGTCATAGCGAGTCCTATGATCTTTGATGATGTCATAGCAAGTCCTATGATTGTGTGTGATGACTGCCTTTGATCTTTGATGACGTCATAGTGAGTCCTATCATCTTTGATGATGGCATAGTGAGTTCAGAACTCCTTATAAGAACTCCTTATACAAGGATCTAGTGATAATAACACTGGTCAAAAACAAATTTATTGTCTAAGTTTTTTTAGCTGATTTAGGACAATTTTGATGTGCTGAATCCAAAAATCACACTGGTTTTGCTCAATCAAGTCAACTTTTTGAATTATGGCCACATGTTGTTTTATACGTTTTTGTTTACGTGTATGGGTATTTTCACTTTATATGATGCAAAATTCTTTTTTATGTCTTGAAATTCTCTGAATTTTGAACAATGATGATGAAACATTCAATTTACATGTCCTTGCCTTTATATAAAGGTAAGTACATGCACAGTACTAAGTAAGTACTAAGTACAGGTTTTTACTTAGCACCTGATCGAGAGAAACGGATGTCATTTTCGGATTCAGTGGTGCAAAATTGTCTTAAATCAGTTGAAAAAACACAGACAACTTACAAAAAAATTATTTTTGTAACCCTGTGCAATCAAGTCAGTGGCGGTAATGCGCCTGTAAGCTGGTTGCCAACCACCAATCAAATCTAAAAGAAGAAGAGTCTTATGATGCCTGCATTTGGTCTTTGATGATGTCATAGCAAGTCTATGATCTTCAATGATGTCATAGCAAGTCCTATGATCGTGAGTGATGCCTGCATTTGATCTTTGATGATGTCATAGCGAGTCCTATGATCGTGAGTGATGCATGCCTTTGATCTTTGATGTCCTGTGAGCATAATGCCTGCCTTTGATCTTTGATGATGTCATAGTGAGTCCTATGATTGTGAGTGATGCCTGCCTTTGATCTTTGATGTCCTATGATCGTGAGTGATGCCTGCCTTTGATCACACACAGACACACATACAGATGTTCTTGAATCACTCTACCCTATGGTGTCTATATGATGTCATAGAGACATTATGTAGAGATTATAGGCGACAGACAGACACACAAGAGATTTCTTGAATTATATACAGTATACCAGGGGTGTCAAACTCATTCCATGGAGGGCCAAGACCCTGCAGGTTTTACTTCCACCCAGTCTCTTCAGCAGGTGTTTTCACTGATCAGCAATCAGTAGGAAGAAATTCAGAGAAATCACCTGTTGAAGACACTGGGTGGAAGTAAAACCTGCAGGGTCTTGGCCCTCCATGGAATGAGTTTGACACCTGTGCAGTATACTGTATACTGTATATACACTAGTACATACCCGTGCATACCTGTCCATGCCCGTAGAAACCAAGCATAAGCAAATATTTCTGCATGTCCATTGCTGAAGAGTCTCCTCCTGTCTCAGATGGCTGTGTTGTTCACAGTCATGCCTGTGGCATACTGCAGGAACCTGAGGTGTTTCATGTTCATGGCATCTTTTCTGATGTGCAGCAGTTCTCCTCATTCTATTGCTCTCCATCTGGTGGGTCTTCTTCGTTCAGACCACTGGTTGAGGGATAGGTGTGTCGTAATTTCAGTTCATGGGGAGGATCATGAAAATAGATCTGGGCAAAAAGTGGCTTTCGACCCTGTTCAGGAAGGCCCGTGCATGCCCGTAGAAACCAAGAAACCGGAGCACCTGGAGAAAATCAGGCTTTGCTTGGCATTTTACACATTTGTAGTGTAGACTGGCATTCTTCAAGGTTGCACATTTTTACTGTGTCAGCACCTCTTTAAAAACGACATTGCTGAGAAAGTGACGCTTTTGCTGAGTTTCTTCATCTTGAGCAACAATACAAAAACTGCTTGATCTGGCAACTCTGCTCGCGGCAACATAGAATTGGCCATGGCTGCAGAAATCGGTTGTGCAGAAAACAAACGCGCTGTAAAGACTGGCTGTCGTGTTTGCCCCTTTCAGGGCATAAGAGGCGCCAGATGCCAACAGAAAGTTTGCTTGTTTATTTACAGAAAGAACAAAATAAAGAGCCACATGGGGCAAAACACATACACTAGACTAGAACACAACATAAAGAACACTAACACCAATGCAAGAGCGTAGCGAGGGTGGAACCTGACGCTATAGAATAAACACTTACGAATGATGAAGCAAGGACGAACCAAACACAGAAGGAAGACTGGAGCCAGGGATAGGGACTCCAGTACTGGTAGACATACAGTAGGTTGCAGCAAGGAGTGAGCCTCAGCTGCTCCCTTAAATACTGATAACAAAAGGCCATGAACCCAACAGGAGAGGAGGAAACATAAGGCGCTTTTCCACTAGCCCAGCCCAGCCCCGATTGAAAACCCGACTCTACTCACTTCGGTTCGGTTCGGCCTCGGTTGCTTTTCAACATTACTGCTGGCGCACCTGCTGGCACACCTGCTGTGGGTGGGATTTGTTGAGCAGCAGGCGGCGCCACACCCTCGTGACGTGAAACACGCGATCGAATCCTCCACAACAAACAAAATGGCTGATGACGAGGAGAGAAGGAAGGAGGAAGGAGAGAGGAATGACTGTGACATGAAACTGGTGAAATCTATGGTGCTGACTTGTTGTGCTCTGCCTAATCTGTGTGAGAGTCATGGAGAGACGTTTGACACTACATTGGATGATGCAGTAGATGAACCAGTGGTGGCAGCGACCCAGGGAGCAGAGGAGCAGGGTGCCAAGATACGAGATGCAGTACTTGTCTAGCAATAGGTAGAAATGTAATTTCGCCCACATTTATGTGCATACATATTTCAAAAATGTTTTTTGTAAATAAAATGTTGTGCATGTTCCATCTACCTGTCCTGTTGTTCATAACGCTTATCTGTTAAGGTACGGGTAATTAGATTAGATTAGATTTGTTAATTTGACAGGGACAGTGCAATAAACATAGACAATGACAATCAATCTGATGTGTTGCAGAGTGTATAGCTATTAGCTAATTTGCAGGAGCCGCAGGACAACAGAAGAAGGTGCGAGGCCATCAGCCTAATGATGAGTCCACACTTCTCACTGTTGTGATAATTGCTCACGCTGAGCGCTCTGCCCACCCGTACGCTGTGGGGGTCACACACACGACGTGTTCCTCAACACTCTCAATAATTTTTTTTCCCGTATATTCTTCTCTTTGGCGTACAGAAATGGCAATACGCCCGTATTTGCTAAAATTGCATTTTCCCCGTATTAAAATACGGCGAAACCGTATCACTTGACAGGTATGTAATTACATGCAGAAACACCGCACAGGCCATCTTCACAAAAATCCAGCTCGACAAGCCACTTTTGCTTAGGTGGAAATGCAAATTGAACTATAAATCATGTGCTGTTACATGTCATATTCCCATGTGAAGGTCTCCCACTTTTACTTACAAATTGATTTTTAATTTTTGGGAAAAGGGAATATAAATTTTGCACTTGTTGGTAACAACAGTTGTGTGCAACAAAAACACAGTTGTGTATCCTTGTCCGATTTGTCTACTGTTATTAGTGCCAAATTTTTGCTAGATTCCTTCTTAATTTATTAAATTTTGACTGGTGATGCAACATTCAACTTACATGTACTTACCTTTATCAGTGTCTACAAGTTCAAGCACACCTGTACAACTGCTTATAACCTAAAAAATGTACCCGTTCAAGAGAAATGGATTCAGCATTTCAAATTTGTTTAAAATAAAAAAAAAAACCTACCAAGACATTACGTTTCGTTGTGTTGTTAAAAATTAAATTACCATTAGAAGGCTATACACCTGACCTGATGAACAGCAGCATGTGGAGTGAACAGAGAATGGAATGTGTATGTAATTATTGGCTTTTCTCATATGGTGTCATAACAGATAAACCAGACTTTTGATGCAAACAATACAATTTTATTCCAGAAGCAAAATTTACAAACAAAAAAACAGACTGGGCGTGGGGAGACATGGTTAGACCCGCCGACTGCTAAATGCGTCCACAAGCCTGCCAAACAGGGTCAGGAAATCTCTGTTGAATGCTGACATCTCTGCGAGCTCTTCCCTTCGTAACACAGCGTCCTGCTCCAGGGCTTCACGCGCATCTGCCCGCACATCTGCGGCCACCTGTCGCAAATGCTGCATGTACTCCTGATGGCGTTCTTGCCGCTGGTCATGTTGCCGTTCCAAGAGCCGCATCTCTTCGTCATGCATGTTGACCATCACTAATGTAAGGTCAGCGATGGAGTTGTCTGTTGTCCTCTTGCCTAGCTGGAAAGACAGAAAGGCATGGTCGTTAAAGCTGGATCACTACATATACAGTGATCCCTCGCTACTTCGCACCTCACCTTTCGCACCCTCAGTGCATCGCGGATTTTTCAAAAATATTCATCAAAAATTCAAAATTGAGAAAAAATGGGCGGGCGCTAGCAGAAGGCAGGGAGACTACATTAGAACATCAGGTATCAACACAGAGAGCCCGCACAACTCAAAATCCACCTCTCTATTCGCTGTTCTCGTGTTGGCTCGGCTCGGGAATCTCGCAAGCTGATTGGCCGAGACGTTTTACCCAGCTTCTCTCCCTGCTGAGCGCCCATACCCAGCGAAGGAAGACTGCATTCATTGTTCTTTATCGCTCGTGTTGCTTAGTCTCGCCGCATGGAACTTTTCGCTGTTCTCTTGTGCCTCTTTGTGCGAAATAGTCTTCCCATCGAGGCACTACGCCGCCTCCTGCAGCTTCTCCAGCTCTATCGGAAGCTGCCCTCGACGATCCTGCGCCTCTAGCACCTGACGATGAGGCGTCACCTGAGGAGCAGTAAAGCTCTCATTAACCTGTACAGTAAATCATCTTCATCTTGAGTTACGTATCTTGTTATAAGAATAAAAGAGTTCTAAAAACATATTTATGTACACTTTATTTACATCTACGTATGTATGTACACTTACACACACACACACACACGTATCATATGAGAGAGAGAGTGAGAGAATGAACGTACGTATTATTTATGGGTGACGTCATTAGGGGTGACGCTACTTCGCGGTTTTTCACTTTTCGCGGTCGGTTCTGGAACCCATTAACCGCGATAAGTGAGGGATCACTGTATTATGGAATTACACAGGTAAAAGTCTGTGGTGGAATGTCACTATTATATTATGCTTCATTGCTGTACATAAGCTGAACTGTCATGTTGCTGCCCCTCAGTAGAGCAGATTTTGCACCACGCAGGGTGCTGTCTTCGGCTGCAGCCCCCCTGCAAAACTAAAAAGGATTAAGATTAAGAATATGGATGGATGGATGGGTAATGTTTAAACTAGTTGCGTGTAGTGTGGCCGCAGAAATCTGAATGGGTTAATACAGTCAGCTGACGCGAAGCATTTCAATGAAGCATGTTGATTTCAACGGCAGTTCATGAGCTTTAGTTGTTTTTATAAAACAGGAATTACAGCACTTCAATCACCACACCTAAAAATGGTTGTGGAACACCGATAAGTGAAGACCAAAGAATAACCTTTTTGTACATTTAAAAAGACATTTTCAATTAATTAATATGCAGCTACAGGAAATTGCATTAATCAATTTGGTACATAACTTGTTAGGCTCCAGCCCCCCCGCGACCTGTAAAGGATTAAGCGGTAGAAGATGGATGGATGGATGGATGGATTTTTGACCCTGGTTTCCGCTGGACCTGTTTCAACCCAAAAAAAAAATCGTGGTTATTGTGCCTTACCGGCACTTGAACGTGATCCAGATGGAGATGGTGATGTGGCTGACATGGGACTCGATTCAGCTGGCGCTCCGCCAGACGCACACGCAGCACCAGGAGAGTCCGCTGTGTCTGTCCACTGAGGTTGATATGAACTGCGATTCTAGAAAGAAAATGCACGCAATTTAAAACTTAACACCAAAGTGCAACATGTACACAACACTCTAAAGTTTTTAACCGGAATACAATAAGCGTAATTCAGCGTTTTGTTCGCGCTAATACTTAACACAAAGCAAGCGTGAATCTGCAGTTGGCTGCAAAACAATAGGCAAGCCTCAGTAACAACCATTACCCACAATCTAACAACCTTCCTATTTCTTAAAAACAGTGAGCTTGGCACAGAAAGGATAAAGTGGTGAAAAGATGAGCAATATCAAAACAACACTCACCATCCACGGTTTCCAAGGCCGTGGCCGTGACTGTGGCCGTGTCGAGCCCAATGTCTCTCAGCGAACCACTTCCACTCCTTCCGATCCGCTGCACTTCGACCATTGTGGTCCTTCACTGCTCGGTAATCGCTTTTCAGCTTTTTCAGCTTCTCCCGACACTGTTTGGCAGTATGGATGTGCCCTTGGGAACCCATTTGCTCGGACACCTGCTGGTATATTTTTTCATTTCGAGTAGATCTGTCCAACTCGCGCTGGATGCGATCGTCGCCTAATATAGAAAGAAAATTGCGCACCTCCTAATATATAATATTAGGAGTATATTATTATATAAGTATATTATACAGTATATTAATATAATATACTGTATTAAAGGGGCGCACTGTGTTCACTGGCTGAACAACTACAAATGGCGGTCGTGGAGTAAATTCAGCAGAAAAAGTCGCTTTCGTGACGTTACGACCTGACCAATCAGCGGCGACCAGTCTCTTAAAGTCATATCACACACATACTCAGCCCTACTCAGCTCGGTTAGACCCTGCCCTGGATCAGGTACTAAAAAAGTACCTGCTAACCGGTGCTGGGGCTAATGGAAAATGCTCAAACGCGGGCTGAGTGGTGCGGTGTAGGGCTAAGTGAGGCTAGTGGAAAAGGGCCTATAATGACCAAAATCATGATCAGCTGTGACAGTGCCGGCTAGACTTTGACAGCCGGAAGTTCGGCCGTGGCGCTGTCACAGTAAAAGCCCTGGGAGCACCAATAATAAACTACGCAGAAATGAAGGAGAAAAAAGGGAGAATACTGAGTGGCCCAGGCGCGGATAAACTCAGCGCTCGGATCACCACACTGGCCTTGTGACTTATTCACCTTGTCAATTTTGAGCCATATGACATCATAAAGACACATTTATCTAGGCATCGTGAGTGATGGTCAATATGACATCATGATATCATGGGATCATCATAGGACATCATGCAGACGTCATAGGGCATTGTATGATGTGCTAGGTCTATATGACATCATATAGACATCATATCTTTTAGGGTCATCGTAGGACATCATGCAGACATCATGCATCATAGGACATCATGCAGATATCATAGGGCCTATGATATCTGCATGATGTCATGATATCTGCATGATGTCATGATGTCACATCATAGGACGGCCTATGACATAGGCCGTCCTATGATGTGCTCTGTCTATGTGCCATCATAAATTCCAGAAATCTGTGTGCGTGTGTGTCTGTGTGTCTGTGTGTGTGTATGTGCCGTCATATAGACATCATATCTTTATGACGGCATCATCATAGGACATCATGCAGACATCATGCATCATAGGCCATCATGCAGACATCATAGACCGTCCTATGATGTGCTCTGTCTATGTGTCATCATATAGACATCATATCTTTATGACAGCATCACGAGTCCTATGATGCCTATCTAACATAGCATAAATCACTCTATAAATTCAAGAAATCCATATGTCTGTGTGTGTGTATGTGCCGTCATATAGACATCATATCTTTATGACGACATCGCGAATATCTTTATGACGGCATCCCAAGTACTATGATGTCTGAGATCATAGGACCTAGGCCTGTGATGCATCATAGGACATCAGGCAGACATCATAGGCCATCCTATGATGTCCTATAAACATGACAGACACACAGATTTCTTGAATTTATAGAGTGATGATAGAGTGATGATAGAGTGATGTTGCAAACACAAACTTACCTATTTAGGTACCAAAGTAATAAGTGGATAAGACACATGAGCATAGAGTGATGATATAGAGTGAAGTACGTGGCGGTAATGCACCTGTAAGCTGGTTGCCAACCGCCAATCAAATCTAAAAGAAGAAGAAGAAGATCATGATAGCATTGCATAGCAGCCCAAGTATTGTGATAGTGCTGCTGTAGGTACTGTAAGAACTACACCTGCTGTGGCACAGGTGTAGTGTGGCCGACTGCTGGGGTTCGATTCCCGCTCTCTCTGTAGTCTGCATGTCAAAGTGTCCTTGAGAAAGACACTGAACCCCCAGTTGCTTCTGGTGGGTCAGGCCAGTGCCTGTGTATGGCGGCTCTGCCACCATCAGTGCATGAATGAGTGGATAGCAGGTTCTGTAAAGCGCTTTGGTCATCTAGAAACGAAAAAAGTGCTATATAAGTGAACACCATTTACCATTTTACATCCCATAGTATAGGCTTTATAGGTGATTGCCTAGGGTGCCACCTGCTGGAGGAGAAACTAGTGCATACCTGTGCATGCCCGTGTATACCCGTGCATGCCTATAGAAAGCAAGTGCAAGCAAGCATTTCTGCATGCCCGTAGAAAGTTACTGTTACCATGGCAACAGTAACCATGGTGAAACCTGCCTTTGATTTTTGACATCACCACTCATTCAGTGATGCCTGCCTTTGTTCTGTGATGCCTGCCTTTGATCATTGATGATGTCACAGTGATAGCAATTCCTATTATCTTTGAAGATGTCATAGCGAGTGCTATGATCATGAGTGATGCCTGCCTTTGATCTTTGATGATGTCACACACACACAGACACACACACACAGCCTTTGATCTTTGATGATGTCATAGTGAGTCCTATGCTCTTTGATGATGGCATAGCAAGTCCTATGATGCTTGCATTTGACCTTTGATGATGTCATAGCGAGTCCTATGATCTTTGATAATGTCATAGTGAGTCCTATGATTGTGAGTGATGCCTGTGTTTACTCTTTGATGATGTCATAGCGAGTCCTATGATCGTGACAGACACAGAGATTTCTTGAATTATATGGTATCTATATGACATCATATAGACATCATGTAGGAGATCATAAGCACATCATAGGCAATCCTATGATCTTTTTAGCAAGTTCTATGGTCGTGACAGACACACAGACAGATTTCTTAAATTATATATAGAGTGAATAGTGCATACCTGTGCATGCCTGTGCAGACCCGTGCATGCCTGTAGAAACCAAGTATAAGCAAATATTTCTGCATGCCCGTAGAAAGCAGGTGTAAGCAAGCACGTCACCACTCGTTCACTAATGCCTGCCTTTGATCTTTGATGATGTCATAGGGAGTCCTATGATTTTTTGATGATGTCATAGCAAGTCCTATGATCATGAGTGATGCCTGCCTTTGATCTTCTAAGATGTCATAGCAAGTCCTACAGTATGATCTTTGATGATGTCATAGTGAGTCCTATGATCGTGAGTGATGCCTGCCTATGATGCCTGCCTTTGATCTTTGATGATGTCATAGCGTGTCCTATGATCTTTTAGCAAGTCCTATGGTCATGACAGACAGACACAATTTTTCACACATAAGGAATTGTTCAGAACTCCTCATTCAAAGATATAGAGTGATGATAAGTCAGTGGCGGTAATGCACCTGTAAGCTGGTTGCCAACTGCCAATCAAATCTAAAAGAAGAAGAAGACACATGGCGTCTATATGACATCATATAGACATTATAGGCACATCATAGGTAAACCCTATGATCTTTTAGCGAGTTCTATGGTCGTGACAGACAGATGATGATGACTATAGACACAATAGTCTTACACACCATATATATAGCGATGCCTATGATCTTTGAAGACGTCATAGTGAGTCCTTTAATCTTAGCACTTTGTGCCTGTGGTGTCTATATGATGACATATAGACACCATAGGCTGATGGCATAGCGAGTCCTATGATGCCTGCATTTGCTCTTTGATGATGTCATAGCGAGTCCTATGATCTTTGATGATGTCATAGCGAGTCCTATGATCGTGAGTGATGTCTGTGTTTGATCTTTGATGTCCTATGATTGTAAGTGAACATGAGTGATGCCTGCCTTTGATCTTTGATGATGTCATAGCAAGTCCTATGATTGTGAGTGATGCCAGACATCATGTAGAGATCATAGGAACATCATATTGACATCATGTAGAGCTCATAGGAACATAATAGGTGATCCTATGATCTTTTAGCAAGTCCTATGGTCGTGACAGTGTCTATTTGACATCATACAGACATCATGTAGAGATCATAGGAACATCATAGGCAATCCTATGATCTTTTAGCAAGTCCTATGGTTGTGTCAGACACACAAAAAGGCACACACACAGACAGAGATTTCTTGAATTATATGTAGAGTGATCAATTTTACTACAAAATGGTCAAGATATAGAGTGATATATAGAGTACTAGAAAAGCACTCGGAGAGCGCAGACCTCCGCCAAGCGCCACAGTTCCCCCCATACAGTGTTTGTGTGTACGTTTTCAGATTCCTTGACCATGAAAACATATGACTAGCAATTGGATTGACAATGATAGGATTAGTGTTTCAGTGGTTATTCAAGAAAATGGCATTTTCCGTAATGGCGGCCACAGTTCCCCCCATACAGTGTTTGTGTGAACATTTTCAGATTCCTTGACCATGAAAACATATGACTAGCAATTTGATTGACAATGATAGGATTAGTGGTTCAGTAGTTATTCAGGGAAATGGCATTTTCCGTAATGGCGGCCACAGTTCCCCCCATACAGTGTTTGTGTGTACGTTTTCAGATTCCTTGACCATGAAAACATATGACTAGCAATTGGATTGACAATGATAGAATTAGTGGTTCAGTAGTTATTCACGAAAATGGCATTTTCCGTAATGGCGGTTTTCTTCTGGACGGTGATCCGGATCACCACCAAAATTTAATCAGTTCTTCCTTGTACCATTTCCAACAACGCCTGAAAGTTTCATCGAAATCCATCCAAAACTTTTTGAGTTATCTTGCTAACCAACAGACAGATAGACAGACAAACAAACAGACAAACAGACAAACCCCGGCAAAAACACTACCTCCTTGGCGGAGGTAAATATACAAAGTGTGTGGCGGTAATGCATCTGTAATTGGGGTCGGGCTCAAATGACATAATGTTACACACTCTTGTACAGTAGGTGGCAGTATGCACCTTTTCATTGTTTGCTATCCACCAGTAACCGTGAGAAGAAGAAGGATACACCTGTAATGCACCTGTAGGCAGAGAAGAAGAGTGATATAAAGTGAAGTATGTGGCAGTAATGCACCTGTAAGGAGGACTGCAGCTCCTGACCAGATAGCGTGATGATATAAAGTGAAGTACGAGGAGATACAAAGATATAGAGTGATGATAATCAAGTCAGTGGCGGTAATGCACCTGTAAGCTGGTTGCCAACCACAAATCAAATCTAAAAGAAGAAGAAGAAGACAAAGAAGAGTGATGTCTGAAGACAGAGTTGAGGTTCGATTGGACACAGCAATGGTGATAGAAAGACTACAGCTCCTGACCAGATAGAGTGATGATATAGAGTGAAGTGTGTGGCAGTAATGCACCTGTAGGCTGGTTGCCAACCACCAATCAAATCTAAAAGAAGAAGAAGTGATATATAGAGTAGGTGGCGGTAATGCACCTGTAAGCTGGTTGCCAACCGCCAATCAAATCTAAAAGAAGAAGAAGAAGAATTTTCAGAGCTGGTGTGCCGGCAGACAAGTCATACAAATGCTTAGAGCCCCAGGCCAGAAGGGGGCCTTCAAGGGCTTACCAACTTTGAATCACTTCAGCAGTGACAGTGGGAGAGTTTGCAATGACCATGGTAGGCCTTCACAGAATTCCCTACAGAGGCCCCACTCCCACCTCTCTCACTCTTCTTCTTCTTCTTTTAGATTTGATTAGCGGTTGGTAACCAGCTTACAGGTGTTCTTCTTCTTCTTTTAGATTTGATTGGCAGTTGGCAACCAGCTCACAGGTGCATCACTGCCACGTACTTCACTTTATATCATCACTCTTATCTGGTCAGGAGCTGTAGTCCTATCACCATTGCTGTGTCCAATCAAACCTGAATTCTATCTTCAGACATCACTTTTCTTTGTCTCCTCGTACTTTACTCTGTATCATCACTTCACTTTATATCATCATTCTACACGTCGCCACGGCCAAGGTGTCGGCCACCCAGGCCAGTCTATCACATCCAGCTTACAGGTGCATTCCCACCACCAGCTTTATATCATCATCATCATCATCATCATCATCATCATAGCAGTCTGTCGGGGGCAACAATGACTGTTTCATTTAGGTCTGATCAGATTCCTCCACGCAGCTCTGTCCTTCTCCCTCCGCTGCCAGGAACTCCTGACCTTGTTAACCCGGGCGACATCCGAGCCGGAATGAGTGAAACATGAGTGAAACTCATGAAACTGCTACCAGCTTTATATATCACTCTATATAAAGTGCACATCACTCACTCCCTCTCTCACTCTTGTACCAGTGCACCTCTTATGTAGGGGCAGCTCAGTGGTGCAGTGGTTAGCACTGTGGAAGCACAGTAAGAAGGTTGTGGGTTTGATCCCACCCCCGATCATCAGTGACCCTCTGTGTGGAGTTTGCATGTTCTCCCCATGTCTGCGTGGGTTTACCCTGGGTAGTCCGGTTTTCTCCCACAGGCCAAAAACATGCAGGTTAGGTTAATTGGAGACTCTAAAGTGGCCCTAGGGGTGAACGTGTGTGTGAATGGTGAAGGGACTGATGCCGTGCCGTGGCTGCCTCATCCACGTGGATGCCCTGAATTTCCCTCTGGGATTAATAAAGTATACAAAAATTTTTTTAAAAATTAAAAAGTAAACAAATTGCAGAGAGGAACTTGTTGAAATTTGTAAAATTAAACAAATATGCAGGCTGACTAAAGAGAGAAGCGAGTCCAGCTTGGCTGGTTCCTGTTCCTGCCAGATGACCCCTGTGACAAACTGCTTTGACAGCAGAACCAGCACAAGTTGTATCAACGGTGATTTCACCTCCACTGGCCTATACTGTGGATTCAATCTCCGGCTACAAACAGCACCAGCCACTGCTCCTATGTGTTGAATCTCAAATATAATGACAAAATAGCACAGGTAGAACAAAATTTATTGTAGTGGCTGTATAAAATGAATTGTTTTTGCTCTTGTGTGTATTTGCACAAGCTTGTAGTTTTATTTGGTGAGAATGTGTGTTTGTGTGTTGCATTAAATTTCCAGCACCACGGAAGGCGGGATACATTTTATTTTGGAGGGGGCTGGCATGGATAAAAAGGATGAGCAGAGGACAAAATAATGTAAGGTGAACTGGCATGCATGAACAAGCACAGTTTGGCACCTACTAAAACACGGAACGGCCGGTGCGGTACGGAACGTTTCGTACATGTCCGGTATAGAATATTCCACACAGAATGTCCTGCTACCAGTCCTGCCTGCTGTCAGTTCTATGTCAGTGTCAATGTGCCTTCATCATTAGCCGCAGTCTGCACTTAGCCTGTTCCGTACATGTACAGTGCATGTCCCGTATATGAGAGTTGTAAATAGGTGCAACTGCAATTATTAATGCTAGTGCATACCTGTGCATGCCCGTGCATGCCTGTAGAAACCAAGTATAAGTATTTCTGCATGCCTGTAGAAAGCATGTGTAAGCAAGCATGTCAGCACTCGTTCAGTGATGCCTGCCTTTGATCTTTGATGGTGTCATAGCGAGTCCTATGATCTTTGATGATGTTGTAGCGAGTCCTATGATCATGAGTGATGTCTGCCTTTGATCTTTGATGTCCTATGATCGTGAGTGAGCGTGAGTGATGCCTGCCTTTGATCTTTGAAGATTTCATAGCAAGTCCTATGATCGTGAGTGATGCCTGCCTTTAATCTTTGATGTCCTATGATCATGTGTGATGCCTTCCTTTGATCACAAACAGACACACACAATTTTCTTGAAACACTCTATACTATGGTGTCTATATGACGTCATATAGACATCATGTAGACATCATAATAGTAGTTTTAGTATTGCTTGTGAGAGGTTTGGAGTCTTTTTTATTGTTTTTGTAATGTGTTTTGTCCATGTTTCCGAGAAGCTGCTATTGTTCTCAGTCGTGCGTCTGTCTACACATCCGTCATAGGAACATCATAGGCGAGCCTATGATCTTTTAGCGAGTCCTATGGCCGTGACACACAGACAGACACACAGACACCCCTTTTAGCGAGTCCTATGATCTATCCTAGGAAATCCTATGATCTTTTAGCAAGTCCTATGGTCTATTTGATGTCATATAGACATGATGGGAACATCATAGGAACATCATAGGTGATCATATGGATCTTAGCGAGTCCTATGGTCATGACACACAGACAGACAGCGATTTCTTGAATTATATAGAGTAGTGCATACCTGTGTATGCCCGTGCATACCTGTGCATGCCCATAGAAACCAAGTATAAGCAAGTATTTCTGCATGCCCGTAGAAAGCAGGTGTAAGCAAGGGTGTAAGCAAGCACGCACATCAGCACTCGTTCAGTGATGCCTCCCTTTGATCTTTGACGGCGTCATAGTGAGTCCTATGATCTTTGATGATGTCATAGCAAGTCCTATGGTCCTGAGTGATGACTGCCTTTGATCTTTGATGATGTCATAGTGAGTCCTATGATCTTTGATGATGTCATAGTGAGTCCTATGATCTCTGATGATGTCATAGCGAGTCATGATCGTGAGTGATGCCTGCGTTTGATCTTTGATAATATCACAGCGAGTCCTATGATCATGACTGATGTGTCATGGCCTGAGCACCCATCTCGTCCGTGCTCGGGTCATGCAGTATTTTTTTCCCATTCGATAGTATTCCTTATGGTCCCGCAGGGCTCTTATTCTGACAGCGTCTCTGCGGGGCTTCCGGCTGTCAGAGCGGAGCTGGCTGTGACAGCTGGAATCAATGGAGTTGATGACTGCCTCATCAGCTGTTTCATCCCTGGCCCTATTTAAGAGAGCAACTTTGGTTACTCCAGGCTGCGACCTCGTCTGACATCGTCTGACATTCCTCGTCTGACATCGTCTGACATTCATCGTCAATTATTCCTTCGTCCAACCTCCATCCTAGATCCTCTATTTGTGCCTTTTCCCAGTAAGTGTATACCTTAGTCTGTGTGTTTCGTCAGTGTGTCGTAGTCTTAGTTATTGTGTGTTTTGCCCCACATGACTTATTATTTTGTACTTTTACAATGTGTTAATAAAATACGCAAACTCATCGGCTGGCTCTCTGCGTCTCATTGATGGCTCGTGAGGGCCATCGTTGACAGTAGGTCGCAGCCAGAAGGAAACGCCAGTCACCGTGAGTTTGTGTCGGGCTTGTTGTTTTTCCCCGTTTTTCCGTGTACCAGCGTGTTGGAGATGGCGGCGCCGGGAGAGGGCTACTCTTTAGACTTAGGTTACAGACTGATCGTATTCCTAATTGATCTAGATGGCCTGCTCTCCAACGCTCGCCGCGGCATCACTCCCGACAAAACACGCTGGTACTTGGACCTCGCAGAGGAAGCTATTTCCCACAATCCTCACCATGCCAACCACTCCGAGGTAAGGAAGAGGATGGTAGAGATTACGGCTCTCCGGGAGAGGACCCGTGGACCGGAGGGGAACTCTGGCAGGAAACCGAGGGTGAAGCATACCCGTTCCTCGCCTCGGGAGTCAGCTCCTGTCACCCGTCCAGCCCAGGTGCAGCGTTTCCCTGGCTTCACCTTGCCCTCTGCCGGTAAACGTCATCACACAGCCACCAGTAAGCCTCTGCGAGAACCCCGTCCAGATCCAGTTCTGGGTCCTCGAAGGAACTCTGCCTCCCAGTCAACTGTTTCTCCTGCATCACGTCAAGAGGGAAACCCCACAGCCTCTCCCTCCGGGTCATCTGTTCCTGCTGTCCCATCAGCTCCTTGGGCCCGGATCACCTCGGCTGTCACCCCTTCCTCCTCGACGCTTTCTCCGGCTGCTGTGAGTGCCACGAGTCCTGCTTCGGCGAGGCCCGTCATCGATCCATTGCGAGCTGCTCCTCCTCGTCTTCCTGGGGGGCCCTCCGTCACCATCCAGCGGGGGAAGAGAGAAACCAAGTCCACTGCAGCAGGTCCCATCGGTCCTCAGCGAAGCAGGCAAGTGCACGTTCATTCTTTTCCCTCACTGAGTGAATTGCCTTGTCTGACTCCTGGGGGTGGAGCTCAGGGTTTACAGTCACCCGAGCTCCCTCCACCTGCTGCAGTAATTAATTGTGAACCTGCTGCTTCTGTGTCTCCTTCCCCTGAGCTTTCCCCGCAGTCAGGACTACACCGCCGGACAAGGAAGGAGCCTGCGGCCCTGGAGAGTTGGGATCCAACCCCGCAGTCACGTCACGGGCAGAGGAGGAGGTCAGACTGCAACTTGGAGCCTGCGCCGACGACGAAGCGTCCCCGGGTCTCCATGGAGGAGCGGTTCGACCCAGCAGGTCGAGGATCTCCTGCCACCACGCCATGCGGGTCGTCGGCGTGGACATCAGCGTCGGAGGGTCCTCAGACTGTGGAGACCATCATGCCGGCTGCGGAGCCTGCCGTAGCCAAGTGGGAGCCAGAGGACGTCCTTCTTCGTCCTGAATCCAGATCGCCAAAGTCCTGGACGGCGACAGAACTCGAGATCAGGCAAGTGCTCTATTTTGTCTTCCTCCGTTCTACTCTTGAGCATTTTTGCCTGTCTCTCGGGGAGACGAGCCGGGTGCAGCCGTCCGCTGCATCCGAGTCTGTCTCGCCAGGTTCTGTCGCTGCCGGTGATCCTGATTCCGGTCCTTTTCACTCTCCTGAGCCTTCTCCCAGGGTCGCCGGTGATGAGTCGGTCCTGGTCTCTGTTGTGGAGGATCTGGGCTCGGGGTTGGAGGTCGTTCCGGGTGCTGTTCCGACCCAGTCAGGGTTCACCGTGGGTGCAGCCGCGACTCAGTCGGGGTCCACCGTGGGTGCAGCTGCGACCCAATCGGGGTCCATCGTGGGTGCAGCCGCAACCCAATAGGGGTCCATTGTGGGTGCAGCTCGGGCTCACGTGGGATCCGACAGGAGGACAGTGCCTATTCCTGTGAAGTTCGAAGGTGGAGCTGCAAATCCTCCGCTGAGCAACGCCGGACTGGTCCCTCATCCTTCCCCCGCTCCTTGTTTCCGTCCATTGGGAGCCGCTGGGACTTCCCATTTTCGGCTGGGCTCTCCCTCGCTGTCCCTCTCCATAGGGAGGCCGTCTCCGAGTGCTCTCCTGCGGTTCTGGTGGAGGAATGACGTGGGTCGGCCGCCTGGGACATTGCTTCGCCCGTTTGTCGTTCTGGGTCAGCCGCCCAACAGATTGGCCTTTCTATTCGGGTGCCTGGTCCGACCGCCAGAAGTACTGTTTTTCTGGGCCTGGGACTGGGGTTGGCCGCCCGAACTGATCCTTTTTCCCCTATTAGCTATTTGGACGCTAGACGCAGGAAGACCCCCTGAACTGTTTGCTTCTATGCAGTTGTATTTTGCCTGCTGCCATCCCTGTGTTTTTTTTTTTCCTCTGCTCTTCTGTAATTTTTGGGATGCGCTGGTGTTTGTTAGTGGACTTTGTATTTCGCCGCTCCTTAGCGCATGTTTTTCCCTCTCTCTCTCCTTTTGGTTGTTCCCTCCGTTTTCTGGGAGGTGTTCTTTTGTTGCCTGTAACAAGTTATCTGTGTTGATCTGTATGTATTCGCTGCTATTTAGCGTGTTTTTTTTTTCTCTCCCTTCCCCTGTTTGAGGGATGATGTGTGGCCCCCATTTTGTTTTTTCTGGGCCTGTTTATCTTGATCTATGGATGTAGTATTTCTATTTGTGGCCTGTTGCCTTGGTATTTCTGTTATTTGCATTTATTGTCCCGTTTGTCCTTTGCCTATTCATGTTGGAGTATATCTTTTTTTTTCTTTCCTTGCTCTGTTGTGCACTATGCCTGTAGTTGTTCTGTTTTTGGCCCTGGTCATTGTTTTGTGCTTTTTCTTTGATTCTTGCCCGCCAAGCCTTTTCCTCCCTCCACCCGCTCTGTTGTGCACTATGCCTGTAGTTGTTCTGTTTTTGGCCCTGGTCATTGTTTTGTGCTTTTTCTTTGATTCTTGCCCGCCAAGCCTTTTTCCTCCCTCCACCCGCCCTGGGTGAGATTTCGTATCCTTCTGGGTGGGGGAGAGGCTTGGATGTTACTATTACACCCAGAGTGCGTCGTTCGGAGGGGAGTACTGTCATGGCCTGAACGCCGATCTCGTCCGTGCTCGGGTCATGCAGTATTTTCCTCCTATTCGATAGTATTTCTTATGGTCCCGCAGGGCTCTTATTCTGACAGCGTCTCTGCGGGGCTTCTAGCTGTCAGAGCGGAGCTGGTTGTGACAGCTGGAATCAGTGGAGTTGACTGCCTCATCAGCTGTTTCATCCCTGGCCCTATTTAAGAGAGCAACTTTGGTTACTCCGGGCTGCGACCTCGTCTGACATCGTCTGACATTCCTTGTCTGACATAGTCTGACATTCATCGTCAATTATTCCTTCGTCCAACCTCCATCATAGATCCTCTATTTGTGCCTTTTCCCAGTAAGTGTATACCTTAGTCTGTGTGTTTCGTCAGTGTGTCGTAGTCTTAGTTATTGTGTGTTTTGCCCCCCGTGGCTTATTATTTTGTACTTTTACCCTGTGTTAATAAAATACACAAACTCATCGGCTGGCTCTCTGCGTCTCACTGATGGCTTGTGAGGGCCATCGTTGACATGATGCTTGCCTTTGATCTTTGATGTCCTATGATCGTGAGTGAGCATGAGTGATGCCTGCCTTTGATCTCTGATGATGTCATAGCGAGTCCTATGATCGTGAGTGATGCCTGCCTTGTATTTATATGATGTAGCCGCCAGGGGGAAAACATAATGCCTCGTATCTTAGATAAGAACAAAGTGCAGAGTTTCCTTGGAGATAACAGGAAGTTGTGAAAGTGTGATCTTTTGTGTGTCAGAGACTGCTTGGAGGATCCTTTGTGTGTCAGAGACTGTGAGGGGGGATGTTAAGGGATTAAGGAAGTGAATGCAATGTGACTTTTGAGCTGTAGGGAGACCTGAGTATTTAAGGGACGAGTTTTGTCTGAGATGTCCTCTTTCTACTATGCTCATGTTGGAGGTGTGTAATAAACTGCTTGAGACAAACCTGCCTCGTCATTTACACACTCCACACTGGTGACCCAAGACGAAGCATGCAACACGAAGAGAATTCCCCGGAGCCAGCCTCGTTGGGAGCCCCCAGCCAAGCGTATGCCATTACAATCCAGCTACTGGATTTTTGGCAGCACAATCCACGCTCCTGGTTCCACCTGGTTGAGATGCAGTTCATTCTCCGGGGGATATCGGTGGATGACACGAAATTCTACCATGTGGTCGCAAAGCTCGACACCCACACGGCTCAGCATGTGGAGAGCCTGCTGGATCAGCCACCAGCCAGCGACAAATACGGCGCGTTGAAGGCCGCATTCATCCAGCACTACACACTCTCGGTTGAGGAGAGAGCAGAGAGACTCCTGGCGCGGACCGGGTTAGGAGATTGCACGGCTATTGACCTGATGGAGAGGATGCTGAGATTGAAAGGCTTGGACGACGACCACTTCATTTTTACCCACCTCTTCCTCAGGAACCTTCCGTCAGCGACGAGAGCGGCCCTGGCCAGTTCGCCGTTGCTGGCCAAGCGGGACTACCGTGCGCTGGCCCGGGAGGCACATCGGATCATCATGGCCAGCAGAGAGCTCGCGACCACGGCGGTGCGACAGCGGGAGATGGCGGGGAGCCATTGACGGCGGTAGCAGAACCACCGACGACGGCGGCGGCGGGGGCCAAGGAACGCGAAGGAGACACCCTTTGTTTCTACCACCGCCGCTTTGCAGAGAAGGCATGCAAATGTATACCACCGTGCCAGTTCAAGCGCTCAGGAAATGCCAAGACCGGGGGTCGGTAGCAGCTGCGGCCCTCGGGGGGGAGAACAAGCTGCTCTACTTGACTGACACATGCTCAGGGAGGCATTTCCTCGTGGACACCGGCGCCCAGTTGAGTTTCATCATGCCATCCTACGCTGACCAGCTGGCAGGATCCAGCGGCCCCGAGATGGCAGCAGCAAACGGCTCGGAGATTAAGACCTTTGGTGAGAGGACTCTACTTCTGTCGCTACACGGCCGTGCATTTGAGTGGACTTTTGTCATAGCAGCATTGAATTTCAATATATTGGGGGCTGATTTTTTGTGCTCACATGGTTTGTTGGTTGATGTCGCTAACAGGCACCTGGTTAATGCACTGTCTTTTGATTCTATTCCCTGTACAGCTCGAGCGTCCCGGCCAACAGCACAAGCCAACGTCACAGCTGCAAGCAGTAAGTTCCACACACTGCTCACTCAGTTCCCAGCACTCACGGTCCCGACATTTTCGGCAGCCGTCGCTAAACACGGGGTGGAATATTTTATTACCACCACCGGGCCGCCTGTTTTTGCAAAACCTCGGCGCTTGGACGCAGCTAAACTGGCCATAGCACGCGAGGAGTTCGCCAACCTGGAGAGGTTGGGCATCATCAGGCGTTCAAACAGCCCATGGGCTTCCCCGCTACACATGGTCCCTAAAGCCGACGGTTCGTGGCGACCTTGCAGGGATTTCCGCAGGTTGAACAACGCCACAGCGCACGGCCGCTACCCGATCCCTCATATCCAAGATTTTTCCGTTCACTTGGCAGGAGCGCGCGTTTTTACCTCCGCCAGGCCGAAAAGGCCAGGAGGAGGTTATGTTTTTGCCGGAGTTTGTGTGTTTGTCTGTCTGTCTGTCTGTCTGTTTGTCTGTCTGTCTGTTTGTCTGTTGGTTAGCAAGATAACTCAAAAAGTCTTGGACGGATTTCCGTGAAACTTTCAGGCGTTGTTGGAAATGGTACAAGGAAGAACTGATTAAATTTTGGGGGTGATCCGGTTCACCGTCTGGATACAGGAATTTTTTAAAGCATTTTTCAACACTGTGACATACAGCCATTTTCAACATGTGCGCAGGCGCAATAGAGGGCGCTGGTCGACGTGTCTGATGAACACAAACTCCGCCTTCTTCAAAGTTTTAGGCACAAAAGCACACAGAAAACAGGGCTCGCCAGAGTGCCTGTGTTTACACTACGCTGCAAAAGCTGACACGGGCAGCTGTCCGGCGCGGATTATTTGGCAGAAATTCCCCGGCCAGCCATAGGGGCTGCGCAAAAACCAGCTCTCTGCCAGGGGAGGCTTCCAAATCCTCTTTTTTCCGCGGACCGCAAACCCAGTAAAACCCACGGCAACCATTATCGCACCTTCTTTTGTCCAGCGGCTCCGGAACAGAGAGGAATCCCGGCGCCAGTAATGCTGCGCCTGATATGTCTCACTCTAATGCTAAAAGTGACTGCATCAGGGATTTACCACCTTGAATGAATGAATGAATGAATGAATGGCCTGGGCCCGCCGCAAAACCTCACACGGGCAACTGTCCGCCGACGGATTGTTTGGCAGAAATTCCCCAGCCAGCCATAGGAGCTGCGCATTTGGCACAAATTCACCGGCCAGCCATAGGCGCTGCGCAAAAACGAGCTCTCTGCCGGCGAAGCCTCTAAATTCTCGTTTGCCGCGGAGCGCAACCCCCCAAAAAATAATATTGTAGCGAACTCAATATGAGCACCCTACTTGGCTTGCCAAGTGGCTTGACCCTATTGGCGACACAGGTACAGTGCGGGACTCCGGAGCGTGACTTCGAACCTCCCGGTGGGACGTCGCCATGTCGAGCAGCACGTTACAATATAATATAAAACCCACGGCAACCTGTCTACCCAATTTGCATCTGTCAGTGGAGGAGATGGACACAACAGCAACACTTCAGTTTATTACCTCCGCCGAGGAGGCAATGCTTTTACTACTGAACCACTAATCCTATCACTATCAGATTGATTGTCATTGATTAATTGTGTGTTTATTGCACTGTCCCTGTCAAATAAACAAATAATCATTGTGAATCCAATTGCTAGTCATATGTTTACATGCTCAAGGAATCTGAAAACGTACACACAAACACTGTATGGGGGGAATTGTGGCGCTTGGCGGAGGTCTGCACTCTCCGAGTGCTTTTCTAGTATTTCATGTATTAATCTGGCACTTTTCATGTACTGCCCCTTTAAGATGTGTCCACTCAGTGACATGCATGGTCACACCATAGGGCCATGCACCTCGGCAACCCAGAAGCCAAGCATGTCCACCAAACTCACTTTTTTTCTGCTGTGGGTGACTATTTTCTATTCATTCTCTATGTATTATATATTATATATATTATATAATATTAATTATATTATTAATTATATTATTATATTATTAATTATAATTATTAATTATTAATATTAATAATACTATATATTCATTTTTATTTTTTTATTTTTTTCCGGTTCCGCCAGACCGGTGGCGCCACACGAGTCGGCTGCCTGTTGCAACAGCCTTTTTTTTTTTTTTTTTTTTTTTTTTTTTTAATCTTCCTTCTTCTTTCTACACCTTTCACTCTGTATATATATCACGGACGCACAGATCGCCCCGGGGGTCTCCCGGGTCGGCGGACGGAGCCACGGTTTGCAGCGGGAGACGCTACAGCGGGGAGGAGCTAGTGCTAGCTAGCACTTGGCCGCCGCCCGGTGCTAATGGGAAACTCGACATACCGGGAGCTGTAGCAAAAACGACGCGGGTGCCGGGCTGGAGTTTAGACGGCGTGCAAGAAATATAAGACAGAATAATAAAGAGCGATGGCAAGAACCAAGCAGACCGCCCGTAAAATCTACTGGAGGAAGAAGCCCCCCAGGATGCAGCTAGCCACCAGGGCTGCTCGGAGAGGCGCTCCGGCCACCGGCAGAGTGAAGAGGCCTCGCCGTCACAGGCCCGTGGCTCTGAGAGAGATCCGTCGCTGCCAGAAATCCACGGAGCTGCTCATCCGTAAGCTGCCCGTCCAGCGCCTGGTGAGGGAGATCGCTCAGGACTTCAAGACCGTCCCGCGTTTCCTGAGCTTCGCCGTCATGGCTCTGCAGGAGACCAGCGAGGCCCACCTGGTGGTCTCTTCTTTGCTAAGGGGGTCACCATCATGCCCAAAGACTTCCAGCTGGCCCGCTGCATCCGCGGAGAGAGAGCTTAGACTTTCTGCTGCACATTCACCAACCAACCATAATGGTCTGCACTGTGTGTCTATATATATATATTTATAGTAATATGGACATATGTTTAGTAGATGTTGTTTTTTCTTGCCTTCTGATTATTGCTCTGAGTGTTGCTATCCCTGTGCTGTTGCAATCCTGGAATTTCCCCATTGTGGGACTAATAAAGGCTTATCTTATCTTATGTAGTCCAGCATTTACAGCGCTGAGCGCCCTCGTCGCTGAAACACTTTGAGCGGTGGAGGTTTTTTGTCGTGGTGCTCAGGGCTGAAAAAAAGTTCAGCTTGTCAGACTACTGTACAGCTGCACTCGTCAATGTCAGATTTTCTAAGCAGCCAATCAGAATTAAGGAAGGGTGGGATATACGATGCCGGTACAGGAAGACAACGACGATAGGTGACTGACGGTGGGCGCTGAACTTTGAACCAAGCAACCTGGTACTCTTTGATCTGACACTTAAAGGATATCATGATCAAAATTTGAAAGCAAACGCTTGGAGAAACATGTCCACATCTGTCGGTGTGCCAGGTAAGCGTTTGTGCCTTGATCATGGTCATATTTCTTACAAGTGTGTTGCAGAAGATAATATGGATACTATGTGAATTTGTAGTTGATAACTGCAAAAAAATGGTATGATATGACACTGTTGTGTAATATTGCTTAATAATTATGAACCTTGCATAATAATAATAATAATAATAATAATAATAATAATAATAATAATAATAATAATTTACTCCCTGGCCTTTGACCCAGTATGAGACATTGATTTTATTGAATGAAATGGATTTTTATTTATTTTACTTTTTTTTCTTGTGTTAGCACCCTTTGTGTTAGTGCCCTGCTTTCATGTTCTCTTGCTGTACAGCACTTTGTGTAGCGAGTGTTGCTTTTAAAGTGCTTTATAAATAAAGTTGATTGATTGATTGATTGACAATAATAATAATAATAATAATAATAATAATAATGGATTGCATTTGTATCGTGCCTTTCATTCAAATTTTCAGGAAAGGTGTGTAATGGCACACTGAACAGGTGATTAGATTTTGGTGATGATCTCAAAATGCATACCTCCGCCAAGGAAGGCTCTTATCTTCTCACCGAGTGTTAGCAACAATACTCCAAAACTGCTGGATGGATTTGGAGGAAATTTTCACCAGAGATGGCTTTTGGCCCAAAGATGAACTCATTAGATGTTGGAGGTGATCCATGAGTGCATACCTCCGCCAAGGCCCTATTTCACAATGTACAGATAGATGGCGATATGGATGGACAAAGAGACATATATATTATCGCCTTTCACCCGAAACGGGTATATCCACAGTTCCTTCCTTACTTTTCTCCGCTCTGCGTCGAGCCTGTCTTTTCTCGTGAGCTATCACTCTCTTTGTATTATGCGCCCTGCAAACTTTCCTCGTGAGGTTCTTCCATTCCACTCTATCATGTACTACCAATTGCCATTGATCTAAAACATTGGCACACTTTAATGCATTTTTGCATGTGTCCTTAAAACGAAGTTTGGGTCGACCTACTTCGCGAGAACCATGAGCCAGCTCACAATACAGGAGTTCCTTCACCGGCCTATCATCATTCATTCGACAGACACGACCTAACCAGCGCAGGCGACTCATTACAAGCTTGATCTCGATGTCTTCGACATGTGCCCGCCGCAGCACCTCCTCATTGCTGATGAAATCGTCCCACTTGATGTTTAGTATCAGGCGAAGGTGACGCTGTTGGATTATGCGAAGCTGCCTGACTTCGTGCTGGTATAGGGTCCAGGTTTCGCTGCCATACATCAGGAGGGGCATAAGGCACTGATTGTAAACTGCGACTTTGGTAGAGACTGTGAGGTCATGCGAATCAAACACCCTCTTGCGCAGACGGCCAAAAGCACACGATGCTGCTTGAATGCGAGATGCAAGTTCTTCCTTCATAGAGCAGTCACTGCTGACATAACTGCCGAGATACTTGAAGCGAGTGACGTTGGCCAATTTGATGTCGTCAATAAAGAACTCAGCTGTATTGCCAATACACATGGTCTCCGTTTTGACTGTGTTGATGCAGAGACCCATTCTCTTAGCGACGTCATTGTAGGATGATAATAACGTCTGCAGGCCCTCTGGTGTATCACTGAAGATCGCGATATCGTCAGCATACTGAGCTTCTCTAATATAATCTGTGAGGACTCTGGATTTCGCTTTTAATCTGCGGAGGTCAAAAAGATCGCCATCGTAACGCAGTCTGATCTGTACGCTGCAGGTGTGCTTGATTTCTTTGAAAGCGAGCCAAAGTAGGACTGCTGCGTACATGCCAAAGAGTGTTGGAGCTAGTTTACACCCCTGCTTGACCCCGCTGTTGTATTCAAGGGATTGGGTGAGTTCACCATTGATAGCAAGTCGGGCGTGCACGTCCGTGTATAGTCTCTTGATGATTCTTATAAACTTTGGAGGACAGCCAAGTTTGCCAAGGATGATGAAGAGGACCTCGCGATTGACCATGTCAAACGCCTTCACAAAATCCACGAAAGCTATGTACAAACATCTGCGCTGCTCTCTTGTTTTTTCAATCAGCTGGCGAAGGGTGAAAATCCCATCTATTGTACTTCTACCGTTTCGATACCCTGACTGCGACTGGAGGTAGATATACTCTGCTAACAGGTGAAGCCTCTGCAAGATAACGTCCGCGAAGACTTTACCGACAGCACTGAGCAGTGAGATTCCTCTGTAATTGCCACACAGGCTTCTGTCACCTTTTTTGAACAGAATTGCGATGATGGCGTCTATCCAGTCGGTTGGGATAATCTCTGTAGTCCAGCAGATGTTGAACAGGACAAGTAGGAAAGCTCTTAAGCAACGTCCTCCATGCACAAGTACTTCAGGTAGAATACCGTCTGGACCTGGGCTCTTTCCTAATTGGGTGTTTCTAAGGGCTTGGTCAAGTTCTTGGTCTTCAATCGGAAGGCTCATTGATTCGATAACTGGAAGCTGGTCTATGTCATCGACGATGCTCAAGTCAACATCCGTTGGTTGGTTTAATAAGTCGCTGAAGTGCTCAACCCATCTGTCCTTTATCTTGTCAGGAACAGTCAGGAGCTCACCATCTTTGGACTTCACAGGATGGGTGCTTCTGGATCTAGGGCCATAGACGGCATTGAGGGGAGCATAAATCTCTCTGTGGTTCTTCTCCTGGGAGTGCCGCTCTGCCTCCTCAGCTCTGCGCCGAAACCAGTCATTCTTTAACTCTCTGATCCGCCTTCTTAGAACATGCCTGTCCAAGTTCTTGTCTTGAAGCAGCTTTTGAATTTCTTGGTCCTGATCATCAAACCAGTCATTCTGCACTCGTGTCTTTTTGCCGAAGACATGTGTGGCAGCATTCTGGAGAATAAGTCTGAGTTCATCAAAGTTCGCCTTACAGGTAGACAACTTTTTGTCTAGGAAGAGCTCCAGTAGTGCTTTTTTGTCATCATCCAAATGTGTGTCTAGCTTCTTGGGAGGCCTTGTACCACTCTTCTTGTTTTTAATAAAGAACAGGCACTTAGATACAAGGAGCTTATGATTGGTGAAGCAGTTTGCTGCTTGATTGACTCGTGTCACTGTAACATATGGTTTTGCGGCCTTATTGGATAATACATGGTCGATTTGGTGCCAGTGCTTTGAACGTAGGTGTTGCCATGTGTTCTTTAAGGTGTTTTTCTGTTGGAACGTAGTACCCATGACACTGAGCTGGAATCTGGTGCAAAATTCTAAGAGCATAAGCCCGTTGGAGTTCCTTTTACCAAAACCATGTTTTCCAATTACATTCGGCCACGATTTCCAGTCCTTGCCCACTCGAGCATTAAAGTCGCCCAGGATGATGATGATGTCCATCTCGGTGGCAGATGTGCAGCTGCTTAGCTTTTCATAGAACTGCTCTTTTTCTTCCTGAGATCTTTGCATGGTCGGCCCATATACACTAATGAGAGTTAGATTGTTTCCTCCCTTTAGCTGTATGCGCATTGACATGAGCCAGTCGCTAATTGGTGTAGGGGTGATACCTTGAGCAGCTAGCCTGTTGGAAATAGCAAAGCCAACGCCAGCTGTTCTCTCTTCTCCTCCACTCCAGAAGATTGTATGACTCCTCTCAACTACGTTTCCGGTGCCAGATCGCCGAACTTCGCTTAGGGCACAGATGTCAATGGATGCTTTCTCGAGCTCACGACAGATAAGGGCTGTTGCTCTTTCAGGTCTGATTGAAGACTCACTGTCATTGGTTGTACGGACATTCCAAGCACCGAGATTGAGGCATTGTTTGCATGAGTTCGAAACAGAAGGTCGATGGTGTTGTTCGTCGGTTACCCCGGACGCTGTAGCAGTATATGGACTTCGTCCACTTATCGCCACTGCCGTATTGAGTGGCACATCGGTTCCCCCGTATGCGGTAGCCATATCTTCTCTCCTTAACTGTACTTCCATTGAAAACTGTGGGGCTGCACCTATGGTGATGACGACACTGCTTGGTGCATAGGCAGTGTCCCTTGGCGAGGTGCTCTGTTGGTCGACAACACAGCAAAGCTGAGATGGTCGCAGAGAAGTTCGTTGCATTTTGCCGTAACTGAAGTCGAGTAGACAGTCAGAGACGCCTGCCGCAACTGAAGCCAAGTTGACATTCAGAAGTGCCAATGATGTAGTGCCAGAGATGCCATCGAGTTGATGACATAACTGCCGTGCCGTGACCCTGGCAAGGGAGGCTGCGGGTGTACTAGCACTTGCCCAAGGTGCGCACCCAAGGCTAGTGGAGGGAAGGAGGTGCCTCACTACTCCATTCTAGACCGGCTCCGAGCAAAGCTCCAAGCAGAGTCAAGCCACTGCCACAAAGTCAAGCCACAAAGAGACAGAGGGGAGGACAAAGGGAGGGAGGGATAGAGCCTTTGCGGAGGTATGCGCTCTCTGAGTGCCTTCTAGTTTCTAAAATAGACTTAGTCCGCAGTTACCACCAAGTCCCAGTGCGCGCTGAGGACATACCCAAATCGGCGGTGATAACTCCGTTTGGTCTATTCGAGTTTTTGCGCATGCCATTCGGGCTTAAAGGGGCTGCACAGACGTTCCAACGCATGATGGATGCGGTGCTGCGCGATCTCCCTTTCGTATTCGTCTACCTGGACGATATCTTGGAAGCCAGCGCGTCCGAAGACGAACACGAAAACCACCTCACGGCGGTTTTCCGGAGGTTGGGAGAGCACGGTTTAATAATCAACCCAGCGAAGTGTCAGTTCGGGATGACACAGATTGATTTTTTGGGGCACCGCGTCTCTCCCGAAGGAGCGGTTCCGCTGCCTGACAAAGAGCGCGCGGTAGCAGATTTTCCCCGACCGCAAACGGTCAGGGCGTTACAGGAGTTTTTGGGAATGGTGAATTTTTATAACCGTTTCCTCCCCCGCGCAGCGCAGCTCATGCAACCACTGTACGCCGCACTCAAAAAACAGAAACCCGCGAGTAAGATCGGATGGTCCCCGGAGTGAGAGCAGGCGTTCTCGGAAGTCAAGGCAGCCCTGGCAAACGCTGCGTTGTTGGCACATCCAGACCCAATGGCCCGCATAGCGCTCACTACTGATGCGTCAGATGTGGCCATAGGGGCGGTCATGGAGCAGCGTGTAGCCGGGGCTTGGCAGCCACTCGCCTTTTTCAGTAGGACTTTGCGCAATAGTGAACGTAAATACAACGCATTTGACAGGGAGTTGCTGGCTCTCCCCTTGGCCATTCGCCACTTCCAGTTCTGGCTGGAAGGGCGCTGTTTCACCGCGTTCGTTGATCACAAGCCACTAACATTCGCGATGGCCAAGGTTTCAGAACCGTGGTCGGGCCGGCAGCAGAGACAGCTGGCCGCGATCTCAGAGTTTACTACCGATATTCAGCATGTGTCGGGTAAACTGAATGTAGTGGCAGACTGACTCTCACGCGCCGTGGCGGCCCCGGTCCGCGTGGAGATAGATTACTCAGCCATGGCCGCGGAGCAGGTTAGTGACGCGGATGTGCGCGCGCTCCAGTCTGGACCAACAGGGTTTAGGCTGGAGAGCAGGGTGCTGCAAGACGGTATGCCCCTTCCCCCCTAATCTGCGATGTCTCCACTGGGCGGCCGCGTCCCGTGGTACCGGCCGTGTGGCGCCGCCGCGTTTTTGACTCGGTTCATTCTTTAGCGCACCCGGGAGTGCGCGCGTCAGTCAAGATGGTGGGAGAGAAATTTGTGTGGCCGAGCCTTCGCAAACAAGTGAAAGAGTGGGCAGCAGCCTGCATGGCGTGCCAACGAGCCAAAGTACACAGACACACGAGGGCTCCCTTGGAGCCGTTTCACATCCCGGCTAAGAGGTTCGACCATGTTCACGTGGACCTTGTGGGCCCCCTCCCGCCATCACAGGGGTGCACGCACCTTCTGACGATGGTGGACCGCACCACGCGCTGGCCGGAGGTGGTTCCACTGGCGTCAACCACAGCCGAGGAGGGGGCGCGCGCGTTTTTAACAGCATGGGTGGCACGTTTTGGAGTCCCGTCGGACATTATGTCCGACAGAGGCCCTCAATTTGTTTCTGAACTTTGGTCAACAATGGCCCGCAGCCTGGGTGTCACAATTCACCGCACAACCGCGTACAATCCACAGGCTAATGGGTTATGCGAACGTTTTCATAGGTCATTGAAAGCAGCTCTCAGGGTGTCACTGACGGATGCAAATTGGGTAGACAAGCTACCGTGGGTTTTATTGGGGTTACGCTCTGCGCCTAAAGAGGACTTGGAGGCTTCCCCAGCTGAACTCGTTTTTGCGCAGCCACTTCGGCTGCCCGGGGAGTTTCTCCCAGATAATCCTGCACTGGGCAGCTTCCCGTCTCAGCTGTTGCAGTGTAGCATTGACACAGGCACACTGCCGGGCCCTGTCCACCACAGTTTTCCGTGCGTTTTTGTACCTAAAACTTTGAAAAACGCAGAGTTTGTTTTTGTCAGACACGATGCACATTGCCCCCCACTGCGACCACCTTATGATGGACCGTTCAGAGTGCTGGAAACAGGGGACAAGCATTTTTTGCTAGATTTGGGGGGTAGGAGGGAAAAGGTTGGCATAAACAGACTCACACCCGCTTTTGTTGTGGCGGACGAGCAAGTGCTGTTGGCGAGGGCCCCTTGGCGTGGAAGACCCCCACGGGGAGCTTCCCAGAGTGAAATTTCCCCAGAACACCCGCAGGGACCGACAAAAGGTTTTCACCCCCAGACAGCAGCTCCCCAGCATGACAGCGCCGTGGAGGCGGTGAATCCTGGTTACAGCAGATACGGGAGAAGACTGAAGCCCAAGCAGCGTGTGGATTGATGTGTAATGATTCTGTCACAGCATGCAGACTGTTATTCTTTTGTTCGATCCAATATGCTCAGGGAGGTGGGGGGTGGTGTAGCCGCCAGGGGGAAAACATAATGCCTCGCATCTTAGATAAGAACAAAGTGCAGAGTTTCCTTGGAGATAACAGGAAGTTGTGAAAGTGTGATCTTTTGTGTGTCAGAGACTGCTTGGAGGATCCTTTGTGTGTCAGAGACTGTGAGGGGGATGTTAAGGGATTAAGGAAGTGAATGCAATGTGACTTTTGAGCTGTAGGGAGACCTGAGTATTTAAGGGACGAGTTTTGTCTGAGATGTCCTCTTTCTACTATGCTCATGTTGGAGGTGTGTAATAAACTGCTTGAGACAAACCTGCCTCGTCATTTACACACTCCACAATGACGTCATATGGACATCATGTAGCGATCATAGGAACATCATAGGCGATCCTATGATCTACCCCAATTCAGCTGAAGAGTTGGGACTGCTGGGTTTTTATCATTGTTAATCGTTTATCTCTTGGAACATCATAGGCAATCCTATGATCTTTTAGCGAGTCCTATGGTCATGACAGACACACAGACAGACAGACAGACACACAGATCATGTTTACCTGTACACTAATAAACCGGTTATGATTGGATTTCTGCAGTTTTCTGATTATTCAAGTGACCATGTAAATAGAACAAGCTGATAAACTGGGGTCATTAACGCAAGTAGTTTACCCTCCATAATCCATTTATTGCCTCCGCCAGGCCGAAAAGGCCAGGAGGAGGTTATGTTTTTGCCGGGGTTTGTGTGTTTGTCTGTCTGTCTGTCTGTCTGTCTGTCTGTCTGTCTGTCTGTCTGTTTGTCTGTTGGTTAGCAAGATAACTCAAAAAGTCTTGGACGGATTTCCATGAAACTTTCAGGCGTTGTTGGAAATGGTACAAGGAAGAACTGATTAAATTTTGGGGGTGATCCGGTTCACCGTCTGGATACAGGAATTTTTTAAAGCATTTTTCAACACTGTGACATACGGCCATTTTCAACATGTGCGCAGGCGCAATGGAGGGCGCTGGTCGTCGTGTCTGCAACACAAACTCCGCGTTCTTCAACGTTTTAGGCACAAAAGCACGCGGAAAACACTGCTGGCCTGGGCCCGCCAGCGTGCCTGTGTTTGCGCGCAACTGCAAAACCTCACACGGGCAGCTGTCCGCCCACGGATTCTTTGGCAGAAATTCCCCGGCCAGCCATAAGAGCTGCGCATTTGGCAGAAATTCACCGGCCAGCCATAGGCGCTGCGCAAAAACGAGCTCTCTGCCGGCGAAGCTTCTAAATTCTCGTTTGCCGCGGAGCGCAACCCCAAAATAATATAATATAAAACCCATGGCAACCTGCCTACCCAATTTGCATCCGTCAGTGGAGGAGATGGACACAACAGCAGCACTTCAGTTTATTACCTCCACCAAGGAGGCAATGCTTTTACTACTGAACCACTAATCCTATCACTATCAGATTGATTGTCATTGATTAATTGTGTGTTTATCGCACTGTCCCTGTCAAATAAACAAACTAGAAAAGCACTCGGAGAGCGCAGACCTCCGCCAAGCGCCACAATTCCCCCCATACAGTGTTTGTGTGTACGTTTTCAGATTCCTTGAGCATGTAAACATATGACTAGCAATTGGATTCACAATGATTATTACCTCCGCCAGGCCGAAAAGGCCAGGAGGAGGTTATGTCTTCACTTCCGCTTCTGAGAGAGAGCAGACGCTTTTCTTCCCTCTCCCTCCTAATCCTCTCCCTTCTGATCCCAGCTTGCAATGTCACTCTTCTCCTGGCTGAATCTTAATCCAAATGGAAATTATGGATCTGGAAAGCGACTTATATGCGATTGTCACCACTTTAAAAAGTAGAAGATCGGGTCAGGGGGAACCCAAGGGAGACTCATGGTATTGGAATTCATGTGTCTGTGTGATTCGACTGAGATTGAACTGATCACAGGATCTTCTGTTTGGCCCCTGGAGTTTTCCTAGTGTATCGAAATTATCTGGGTGAGCTAATCAAATGCGGACCCCGGCGTAGCTCCCTTAACAAATTCAACAATTCGTCCAGCTGGGGGGAGCACTGACTGTCAGCGGCAGGATTAACATGGAATTTACTATCTGGCATGCATTGAAGAGAGAACGAACTCTCTGGACATGTTTTACCTATGTTTCGGTAGGTGGATAACATCTGTGGATCGCTGAGTGCTCTCCAGAGAATGATCTAAAGTATGATTCAAGCCTGTATGAAATTGAAGCACAGAATCGAAGAGAGAGAAATTTTTTATTCTCTGAGTGCACTGTGCAGATTTGACCTTGTGTTTTGGCGCCTTTGTTTACATTCCTCCTCGATGAAGATAACGCTGGGAAGTGGCTTATGTCTACCCATACATCAACAATCAGTTGTTGTCGTCAGCGGATTGGTCTCTCGAGGACATTGCCCATGTGCCTTCTGCAAGGAAGAGGAAAAGAGAGACAGACTCTGATCTCTGACTTGTTTATAAGTCACATGATTATAACATCTATCCACTGCCTGGAGGCGCCCTCTGCTGCTCACTAACAACTGTTACACTCACACTACACAATGACATGCAAATATACATACACACACTGCTCTCCCTCCCTCTGCTGTGTGATTGTATCTATCGTCTGCTAATGTGCATAGAGGGTTTTTTTCTGTGTAATCAAAATTTGGCTCATAAGCTTATATGAGCTTATACGAGCGTGATTCTGATAACTATGTTTTTTCTCTCTGCCTATTGTGTTTCCCCCCCCTCCCCCCTTTACCCCCACTGCAGACAGGCGCCTCTATGGCTGCCGTGTCATTGGATGCGCCTAATGTGCGCGCCCAATGTCAAGTCAAATTCCTTGTGTGTTTACTTGTAAATATACTTGGCAATAAAGCTGATTCTGATTCTGATTCTGATGTTTTTGCCGGTGTTTGTGTGTTTGTCTGTCTGTCTGTCTGTCTGTCTGTCTGTTTGTCTGTTGGTTAGCAAGATAACTCAAAAAGTCTTGGACGGATTTCCATGAAACTTTCAGGCGTTGTTGGAAATGGTACAAGGAAGAACTGATTAAATTTTGGGGGTGATCCGGTTCACCGTCTGGATACAGGAATTTTTTTAAAGCATTTTTCAACACTGTGACATAGGGCCATTTTCAACATGTGCGCAGGCGCAATGGAGGGCGCTGGTCGTCGTGTCTGCAACACAAATTCTGCGTTCTTCAACGTTTTAGGCACAAAAGCACGCGGAAAACACTGCTGGCCTGGGCCCGCCAGCATGCTTGTGTTTGCGCGCAACTGCAAAACCTCACACGGGCAGCTGTCCGCCGACGGATTCTTTGGCAGAAATTCCCCGGCCAGCCATAGGAGCTGCGCATTTGGCAGAAATTCACCGGCCAGCCATACGTGCTGCGCAATAACGAGCTCTCTGCCGGCGAAGCTTCTAAATTCTCGTTTGCCGCGGAGCGAAACCCCAAAATAATATAATATAAAACCCACGGCAACCTGTCTACCCAATTTGCATCCGTCAGTGGAGGAGATGGACACAACAGCAACACTTCAGTTTATTACCTCCGCCAAGGAGGCAATGCTTTTACTACTGAACCACTAATCCTATCACTATCAGATTGATTGTCATTGATTAATTGTGTGTTTATTGCACTGTCCCTGTCAAATAAACAAATAATCATTGTGAATCCAATTGCTAGTCATATGTTTACATGCTCAAGGAATCTGAAAACGTACACACAAACACTGTATGGGGGGAATTGTGGCGCTTGGCGGAGGACTGCGCTCTCCGAGTGCTTTTCTAGTTTGTTTCTTTGACAGGGACAGTGCAATAAACACACAATTAATCAATGACAGTCAATCTGATAGTGATAGGATTAGTGGTTCAGTAGTAAAAGCATTGCCTCCTTGGCGGAGGTAATAAACTGAAGTGTTGCTGTTGTGTCCATCTCCTTCACTGACGGATGCAAATTAGGTAGACAGGTTGCCGTGGGTTTTATATTATATTATTTTGGGGTTGCGCTCCGCGGCAAACGAGAATTTAGAAGCTTCGCCGGCAGAGAGCTCGTTTTTGCGCAGCGCCTATGGCTGGCCGGTGAATTTCTGCCAAATGCGCAGCTCCTATGGCTGGCCGGGGAATTTCTGCCAAAGAATCCGTGGGCGGACAGCTGCCCGTGTGAGGTTTTGCAGTTGCGCGCAAACACAGGCACGCTGGCGGGCCCAGGCCAGCAGTGTTTTCCGCGTGCTTTTGTGCCTAAAACGTTGAAGAACGCAGAGTTTGTGTTGCAGACACGACGACCAGCGCCCTCCATTGCGCCTGCGCACATGTTGAAAATGGCCCTATGTCACAGTGTGGAAAAATGCTTTAAAAAATTCCTGTATCCAGACGGTGAACCGGATCACCCCCAAAATTAAATCAGTTCTTCCTTGTACCATTTCCAACAAAGCCTGAAAGTTTCATGGAAATCCGTCCAAGACTTTTTGAGTTATCTTGCTAACCAACAGACAAACAGACAGACAGACAGACAGACAGACAGACAGACAAACACACAGACAAACCCCGGCAAAAACATAACCTCCTCCTGGCCTTTTCGGCCTGGCGGAGGTAATAATCATTGTGAATCCAATTGCTAGTCATATGTTTACATGCTCAAGGAATCTGAAAACGTACACACAAACACTGTATGGGGGGAATTGTGGTGCTTGGCGGAGGTCTGCGCTCTCCGAGTGCTTTTCTAGTTCAGTGCATGTAAACACGAGAAAACTGATTATTGGCATTATTGCCAGTAATCGGTTTATTGTGACCATGTAACCAGGGTCACAGACACACAGAGATTTATTGAATTATATATAGAGTGATGATATACAGTAGAGTGAAATGCAATAAGAAATTAAGGAGCATACCATAAGTAGTGATGGACAAATGATGCCGAGGTTTCAGAACTTGTCTCACTCTTCAGTGTGTTATAGCTTGTAACAAGACACTAATGTCACGTGACCAATGACATCCAAAAATTCAAACATCATCGCTGCTTCACTTCACACTTCATTGGTTCAATATATTTTGAAATGTTCATCAATCGGTCAATCTGAGGAATCAATCCACCTCCTGTCATGATCTGGGCATGGTCTTAGGATCATGCCCACGCTTTGTGTTTATTTTTGGTGTCTGTGTTTTTTATTATGATTACTTGTCTGTATTTTGCCTTCTGTGTTTCCCCTGGGTCCTCTGTGATTGTTGTTGTGCTCCCCAGTTCTTAATCTGTCGTGTCGTCCCAGTTGTTATTGTTCTGTGTGTTCCCCCTTGGTCTTCTGTGTATGTCTTGTGTGTGTCTCCTGAACTTGTTTACCTATTGTTCCCAGGCCCTCGTGTTTCCAGTCCTCATAAGCTGGATTCATGCTACACCTCCGCTGTCTGTGTATGTGCAACCGGGAACCTCGTGTGACGAAATTTACGTTATCATCTCTAGTCCGCTAGTGTACGCAGGGCTCTTCTGCGGACGACCGTGTGCAGCCCAAATTTTATGACCGCGTGGCCTGCCCATGACCTGAACGCGTTAACAGTGCATGAGCAAGACTGAACGTCCCATTCACAAGGTGGCGCTACCAACACAGCATACCAAGACGAAGTAGATGAGGAAGACTGCGAGGATGGGGAAGATGAGAATAAATATACATGAATCCTTTTGCAGCAGCAACAGCTTGAGCAGAGAAGAGCATTGGAAAAAGGTAATTCCTCCTTTTACTTGAAACAACGCCATTGTTGTTGCTACAAAAAAATGTGCGTCACTCTCATGTTTATAGTCTGTGAACAAACTGCCATGTTAGCACATTTGCACTACCCATAGGGCTGGGGCAAAACTATTAATAACAGTTGTGTGCATGCATCAACCACTTGGCCTGGTAGATGAAAAAAAGTGAGCATGTACAACAGCATGTACACGCCAAGCTCATCCAAAGCACATGCAACCCAAAGTGGACCAGAGGAGAAATGCAGCATGAATAAGGCTATAGCCAGTTTCCCTCACGTGTGTTACTGTTTGGCCCTGATTGTTTCCCAGATGTTTTATGTTTGTTGATTATCTGTTCACTCTATTTATGTCTGTCTGAGCTTGTGTTCTGGTGTGGCGTCATACCTTGGTTTACCCTCCGACTTCTGTTCCATGCTCATAGTATGTGTTTTTTCCTTTCATGGCTCACTTTATGTTTCAGCCCTCATGCTGCTTTTATTTTGTGTTTTTGGTGATTAAACCAAGTCGTGACCAAAGTTCAGCCAGCAGTGAGAGTCCATTTATTCCTACCTGTCAGAGGTTGCCCATGACAAAATGACGCCAACACACACAGACTTAGCAGAACTGGACTTCAGGACTCTTGGTCTTAATGAGGAGGAACTCTCAAGGGTAGAGTTAATAAAGGACTGTGTTCCTGAGGCTCTTTCCTCCCGGACACCGGAGGAGGCCCTTTTGTGCCTGGACGTCATGGAGAGGACTACCCAAGCATATCCCAGCCTGTGAAGGAAACCCCAACTTATTGGATACCTCGTCTCCCTGCTAAAACTCCAACGCACCCTCCGCAAGCAGGTGGGAAGTTCAATCCTCAAGTCCGAACCTGAGCCAACGATGAAACGTCCCCTGGTTCCGACTTCCACCTCTCCTCACCGCTTCCTAGCTCCTGAGAACCCTGCTGCCTCCATACCAACGCCAGACAAGCCCGAAGTGTGCCAGGATGGGTTTATGGCGTTTGTGCCCTCCTGTATCACCAACGACGAGGAGCTGGAGGAGCGCTGGCAGGTTTTGCTGTCTCAGACCAAACTATTATTACATTATAAACCATGGTTTCTTCCAGAGTATGTTCCCCAGCTGTGTGAGGACTGGCTGGCCATGGAAGGCTCAGCTGGGAAGTGAGTGACAGATAAGTATCGCCCAATGTGGTGGGTCAAACTCCCTCCTCCCAGCTTAAGCTCTCTGCCATCCATACCATCTTGCCACTCTCCTGCACGCCATGCTCCAGCTCCCCACCAGGCGAGCTCTGCAGCCACACAGCGGGATTCGCCTGGGGCTCCAGTGGCAGCAGAAGGAGAACAAAGCTCCATGTCTGGTATCCCAGCAGCCACATCGTCCAGGGTTTCGCCAGCCGCTGCTTCCACGTTGGGGTCCCTAGCGGTGGCTTCAGAAGCAGCAGAGCAGGAGGCCAGGCAAATACTTTTTTCTCTTTTTACACCAATTGGGGAGGGTCTCGCCTGGTACTAGGTGGGGGTTCTCAGTGGCATTCGCCAATCACTGCTGAGCCCCCATCACCTGTCTCTGCTGCCATTTCACCATGTGCGGCAACATCACCTACCCTTGTCTGTTCTCATCTGCTCGAGGCTGCAATCACCTCTGCTGCTTCCAGAGAGGATGGTCTTCCCCCCAGACTCTACGTTGGGACCGGCAATCCCAATGCCAGCTCCTCATCTGAGCTCATCATCTGGGGATTCAATGTAGCAGTCCGCTCCACCTGGTTCATCAGAGTGGTCTGCTCCACCTGGTTCATCGGAGCTGTCCCTTCCACCTAGTTTGTCAGAGCAGTCCGCTCCACCTGGGTTGTTGGAGCAGTCCACTCCACCTGTGTTGTCGGAGCAGTCCACTCCACCTTCACCGCTCGAGGTTGCCGCTCTTCAGCTGCTGTCACCCAAGCTCAGTGCTCCTGCCGTACCTGATGTACACGCTCCTGTGGCATCTGGTCTCCTGGCTGTGCACGCCTTTAAGCCTATGTCACTTGGTAAGTTGTGCTCTTCCATCTGGTGGTCCATAGACTGTGGCGGGCCACCAAACACACCATGTTCATCTGTTTGGTGGCTCATGGACTTTGGTAGGCCACCCGACTCGCCGTGTTCTTCCGTCTGGTGGCCCATGGGCTCTGGTAAGCCGTCCGGTGGTCCAGAGACTTTGGCCGACCACTCGATGAACATTTTTTTCTTTGTTTGTGTTCTTGTTTTGTCCCGCCATGCATATGTCCTCCTCCTCCTGCCTGATTGGGATGTTCTTTGTTTTGTTTGGAGGGCATCTGGAAGCCACCCTTGGGGAAGGGGGGAGCTGTCATGTTCTGCACATGGTCTTAGGATCATGCCCATGCTCTATGTTTATTTTTGGTCTCTCTGTGTTTTTTATTATGATTACTTGACTGTATTTTGCCTTCCATGTTTCCCCTGGGTCCTCTGTGATTGTTATTATGTTCCCCAGTCCTTAGTCCCAGTTGTTATTGTTCTCTGTGTTTCCCCTTGGTCTTCTGTGTAAGTTTTGTGTGTATCCCCTGTACTTGTTTACCTGTCATTCCCAGTGGTCATAGCCACTTTCACTCACGTGTGTTACTGTTTGGCCCTGATTGTTCCCCAGATGTCTTACGTCTGCTGATTATCTGTTCACCCTATTTATATCTGTCTGAGTTTGTGTTCTGGTGTAGCATCATACCTTGGTTTACCCTCTGACTTCTGTGTCCAAGCTTGTAGTAAGTGTATGTAAGTGTGTTTTTGCCTTCCATGGCTCACTTTATGTTTCAGCCCTCGTGCTGCTTTTATTTTGTGTTTTTGGTGATTAAACCGAGTCATGACCGATGTTCAGCCTGCTGTGAGAGTCCATTTATTCTTGCTTGTCAAAGGTTATGCATGACACCTCCTCCTTTGGGAGTCATTGCGGGCTGCTCCCTCACAGGACTACGAAACAGCTGTCACCCCACAGTGCTCGGGCCACAGTAAGATTGTGCTGCTTGTTGTACAAATTAACAAGACTGCTAGTATCCCATACGGAGCATTACGTATCAACGGAACGTGTTCCTAACATGTAAGTAAAGTGCCTCAGACTGCTAGCTAGCAGGACCGTTCATGTTCTGTAAGGAATGTTCTGTATCAAACGTTTCATACGTAAGGCACTTGGGAATGTCAGGAGGCTGGACTGCCAGCAAGCAGGACCTAAGAACAGGGAAGGAACATGTACAGAGCACATACGGAACATACGCGGAATGCATACGGAACATGAACGGAATGTGTATGGAATGTTCCATACCGTGCCGGCCGTTCTGTTTTAATAATCTCTTGAGATTTCCCCTTGCCAAACTAGGACAGGCTTGTGTCAGCTCCATAGCACCCAGGGGACAGTCAGAGCTGCAGGAGCCTCTGACTGTTGGCTGAGGCTCTCACTCTCAGCCGCTGTGGTATTTGTGCAATTGATTAACACAGTTGTCTGTTGCAGCTTTGAAATTAATATAATCTGTCAGAATAATGACAGACAGCCTTCTGATTCATTTCCACTCTTTGTCCCTGCCCATTTATTCGGCCCTGGTGATAGTATCGTATCATGTGGCTGCTGGTGATGCCCAACCCTAGTAAGTAGCCTGTCACTTTCAATTCTGTGACGTGTTTGTATGTCACAGTTTTTATGTCCTTGTAGACAATAATGGAGCAGACCTAAAAGGTAATGGGCATTATTTTGTGTTGTCCGGGGCAATTTGCCTCTGATAGGGTCTCCCAAGACAAACTGGTCCTGGGTGAAGGGCCAGACTAAGAACGATCCAACAGACTCTCATGATAAATTGTATATCAAGGATTCAGTGTACCCCGCCCGGTATGGGGTTACCGGGGCCCCACCCTGGAGCCAGGCCTGGGGGAGGGGCTCGAAGGCTAGCGTCTGGTGGCTGGGTTTCCACCCATGGGACCCGGCCGGGCTCAGCCCGAAGGAGTTACATGGGTCCGCCCTCCAGTAGGTTCACCACCTGCAGGAGGGATCATGGAGGTCCGGTGCTATGTGGATTAGGTGGCAGTCAAAGGCGGAGACCTTGGCGGACTGATCCCAAGCTTTCTAAACTGGCTTTTGGTATGTGGAATGTCACCTCTCTGGTGGGGAAGGAGCCTGAGGTGGTGTACGAGATTGAGCAATACCGGCTAGATATAGTCGGCCTCACCTCAACACACAGCTCCGGTTCCGGAACCAGTCTCCTGGAGAGGGGCTGGAGCTTGGCCTTTTCTGGAGTTGCCCCGGGCGAGAGGCGACGAGCAGGGGTAGGTATTCTTGTATCGCCCCACCTTGCTGCCTCTATATTGGAGTTTTCCCCGGTGGACGAAAGGGTTGCTTCCCTGCGCCTTCGGGTTGGGAAACGGGTCCTGACCATCATTTGTGCCTATGCACCAAATGATGTTTCAGAGTACCCACCCTTTTTGGAGTCTGTGACTGGGGTGCTGGAGGGTGCTCCTCCTGGAGACTCCATTGTCCTACTGGGGGACTTCAATGCGCACGTGGGCAATGACAGTGAAACCTGGAGGGGGGTGATTGGGAGGAACGGCCTGCCCGATCTGAACCCGAGTGGTGTTCAGTTATTGGACTTCTGTGCTAACCACAGTCTGTCCATAACAAACACCATGTTCAAGCATAAGGGTGTCCATATGTGCACCTGGCACCAGGACACCCTAGGCCGCAGGTCGATGATCGATTTTGTTATCGTATCATCAGACCTGCGACCGTATGTCTTGGACACCCGAGTAAAGAGAGGTGCAGAGCTGTCAACTGATCACCACCTGGTGGTGAGTTGGATCCGATGGCAGGGGAGGAAGCCATTCAGACCTGGTAGACCCAAACGTATAGTGAGGGTGTGCTGGGAGCGTCTGGCTGAGGCCCCTGTCCGGGAGGTCTTCAACTCCCACCTCCGGAAGAACTTCAACCACATTCCGAGGGAGTCTGGAGACATGGAGTCTGAATGGGCCATGTTCTCCACCTCTGTTGTTGAAGCGGCGGCCCAGAGCTGCGGCCGTAAGGTGGTCGGTGCATCTCGTGGTGGCAACCCCCGAACCAAGTGGTGGACACCAGTGGTGAGGGGGGCCATTAAGCTGAAGAAGGAGTCCTATCAAGCTTGGTTGGCTTGTGGGACTCCCGAAGCAGCTGAGGTGTACCGGCAGGCCAAGCGGAGTGCAGCTTGGGTGGTTGCTGAAGCAAAAACCCAGGTATGGGAGGAGTTCGGTGAGGCCATGGAACAAGACTTTCGGTCGGCTTCAAAGAGATTCTGGCAAACTGTTCGGCGGCTCAGGAGGGGAAAGCAGCTCCCCGTCCACACTGTGTATGGTGCGGATGGGACACTGTTGACTTCAACTGGGGATATCGTCGGGCGGTGGAAGGAATACTTCGAGGATCTCCTCAATCCCACTGATACGCCTTCCACAGAGGAAGCAGGGTTTGGGGACGAGGGGGATGACTCGCCTATCACAGGGGCTGAGGTCGCCAAGGTGGTTAAAAATCTCCTTGGTGGCCGGGCCCCGGGGGTGGACGAGATTCGCCCCGAGTACCTCAAGGCCCTGGATGTTGTTGGGTTGTCATGGTTGACACGCCTCTGCAACACTGCGTGGAGGTCGGGGGCAGTGCCTTTGGCATGGCAAACTGGGGTGGTGGTTCCTCTCTTCAAAAAAGGGGACCGGAGGGTGTGCTCCAACTTTAGAGGGATCACACTCCTCAGCTTCCCTGGGAAGGTCTATGCCAAGGTACTGGAGAGGAGAGTCCGGCCGTTGGTCGAACCTCGGATTCAGGAGGAGCAATGTGGTTTTCGTCCTGGCCGTGGCACATCGGACCAGCTCTTTACCCTCTCGAGAATTCTTGAGGGTTCGTGGGAGTTTGCCCAACCAGTTTACATGTGTTTTGTGGACTTGGAGAAGGCATTTGACCGCGTCCCTCATGGATTTTTGTGGGGGGTGCTTCGGGAGTATGGGGTATCGGGCTTGTTGTTACGAGCTATTCGGTCTCTGTACGACCGTTGTGAGAGTTTAGTTCGTATTGCCAACACTCGGTCGGAGTCATTCCCAGTGAGAGTTGGACTCCGCCAGGGCTGCCCTTTGTCACCGGTCCTGTTCATAATTTTTATGGACAGGATTTCTAGGCGCAGCCAGGGAATGGAGGGTGTCATGCTTGGTGACTACAGGATCTCATCTCTGTTGTTTGCAGATGATGTTGTCCTGTTGGCTTCATCCAGCAATGACCTACAGCTCTTGCTGGGACGGTTTGCCGCTGAGTGTGAAGCGGCTGGGATGAGAATCAGCACCTCCAAGTCCGAGTCCATGGTCCTCAGCCGGAAAAAGGTGGATTGTCCTCTCCGGGTTGGGGACAGGCTCCTGCCCCAAGTGGAGGAGTTTAAGTATCTTGGGGTCTTGTTCACGAGTGAGGGGAAAATGGAGCGAGAGATCGACAGACGGATTGGAGCAGCATCTGCAGTGATGCGGACGTTGTACCGGTCTGTTGTGGTGAAGAGGGAGCTTAGTTCTAAGGCAAAGCTGTCAATTTACCAGTCAATCTACGTTCCTACTCTCACCTATGGTCACGAGCTTTGGGTAATGACCGAAAGAACGAGATCGCGGATACAAGCGGCTGAAATGAGCTTTCTCCGTAGGATTGCTGGACTCACCCTCAGAGATAGGGTGAGGAGCTCAGTCATCCGGGAGAGGCTCAGAGTAGAACCGCTGCTCCTCCACATTGAAAGGAGTCAGTTGAGGTGGTATGGGCATCTGATTAGGATGCCTCCTGGACGCCTCCCACTTGAGGTGTTTCAGACACGTCCCACTGGGAGGAGACCCCGGGGCAGACCCAGGACTCGGTGGAGAGACTATGTCTCCCAGCTGGTCTGGGAACGCCTTGGTATCCCCTCTGAAGAGCTGGAGCAGGTGGCTGGGGAGAGGGAAGTCTGGGCTTCTCTGCTTGAACTACTGCCTCCGCGACCCGGACCTCCGGAAAAGTGGTAGAAGATGGATGGATGGATGGATGGGCATTATTTTAAAGCAGGTCATTAAATAGTTTTTAATGAACAAACAGTTATCAAGTACACTAGGCTGGGTGGCCGACATCTTGGCCGTGGCAGTCAAGATGTGTAGAATGATGATATAGAGTGAAGTGATGATATAGAGTAAAGTACGAGGAGACGAAGAAGAGTGATGTCTGAAGACAGAGTTGAGGTTCGATTGGACACAGCAATGATGATAGAAGGACTACAGCTCCTGACCAGATAGAGTGATGCTCTAGAGTGAAGTACAAGGAGACGAAGAATAGTGATGTCTGAAGATAGAGTTGAGATTTGATTGGACACAGCAGTGATGCTAGAAGGACTACAGCTCCTGACCAGATAGAATGATGATATACTGTAGAGCGAAGTACATGGCGGTAATGCACCTGTAAGCTGGTTGCCAACTGCCAATCAAATCTAAAAGAAGAAGAAGAAGAAGAAGAAGGCAGTCCATGGCACTACAGCTCCTGACCAGATAGAGTGATGATATAGAGTGAAGTACGTGGTAGTAATGCACCTGTAAGCTGGTTGCCAACCTCCAATCAAATCTAAAAGAAGAAGAAGAAAAACAAATACAGTAGATCCCATGGCATTTAAATCCATACTGTGGCATGTCAAAAATATACAGCACCTGATGCTATTTTTAGTGATAGAGCTGAATCTGTAATGCAATGCACCATATCTGGTAGAAAGTAGAGCACTGATTAGAATAGGAATTATTTACTCCGGTAACCACATCGCAGCCATAATGAAACACAACTGCTGTCATTGGAAAATGGAGTTTATGATTTTCAGGACCAGGTTGTTGTTTTTGCACCATTTGAATAGTTCATGGATCGCTTTTCTGTATGCTCACTCATCACTTTCAGTAAGGAGACCTACAGCTGTGATGTCATCGATGATATTTTCAGTTCTGTAGAAAGGGTGGATGGGAGCAAAGTCTTGTTCAGCCGACAGCCCTGACTGGGCCTCTCAAAAAGCATCCAGTCAGATTAGGGGTTCATTAATAATAATGAGCAGGCTGAAAACGGACTGTTTCAGACAGATACCTTTTTTGGTGAAATGCAAGAACACTTAGAAACTGATTTTGGTCTTTAAGTCTACATATGTATGCCACTGAAGATGTCAAAACTTCAAATTAATCCCTGGAAAAGGCACAACATTGGACCTGTAGCAGAAATTAAATTACAGTCATGATTTGCAAGCACATTAATGGCCAGAGTTTATATTTTTAATCTAATCTATTCTATTACTGTACAATTATCGCTGTTGTTTATTTTCACATTTTATTTGTTTATAAGATTTGGTAATTATGGAAACTGCAAAACAAGTTTTTCATTGTTTAGTAAATTACCTTTCTGTGCACATGGCAATAAGCACATTCATTAAATGAAATTCAGATAGATCTAAAGGTTTGTGGAGGTAAAAGATCAGGCAAGATGATTTTCCCCGTTCAGGCTGCTTCCTTCGGTTCGCTCGTGTCGCCGTTCATGGTGCGTGTCGGATCCAGCACTGCCCACTCCGGAGAGTGTGCTCCGGTGTGAATGAAGAAGATGTCGGCGTCACCATGACACGTCTAGGGTCACCACTGTGGAGGTAAAAGATCAGGCGAGATGCGACGAGCTGGAAGGTTGCAGGGCTTTGTTTCCTCCAACATCATGAGACACACATCGTAGCTCAGTGAGCTACTGTGCTGCTGAGGCATATATAGCAAGCTCTTTTATACATGTTATACAGACGGGGAGAATGCATGGCATGTTAGCATATAAGTCAATACATATTATTAGCGTGACCAATTGGCGCCCGGATGTCCTCTCCCTCATCCCGGGATGTATACGCAAGTCCATTGTTCTGGTTGCCCCCAGGGACTCTGTATGTGAACTGTCCTCTGTATAGGCACTTTTCCACGGGCCCCGCTTTCCCCAGCACCGCCCCATTGTCCCCGCGTTTGCGCATTTTCCAGTAGCCCCAGCACCGGTTAGCAGGCGCTATTTTCGTGATGTAAATTGTCCTCTGCTTCCTCCAGACCTGCTGTGTGAGAAATGTCCGTGCAGAGTGTGGTGGGTCACCACAGCTTATACTTTAAAATATTATCAAAGCTAAAAATATGATAGTAGAAAAAATGTCCAAGACCACCAGTATATGCAAAGATTATTTTAAATCCATTAATGCGGACGGGCTGGAGGAGGTTTTTGTAAAATCTACTCATTCATTCATCTTCTTCTGCTTAATCTTTTTCGGGTCGCGGGGGGGCTGGAGCCTATCCCAGCATCTTTGGGCGAGAGGCAGGGTACACCCTGGACAGATCACCAGTCCATCGCAGGGCCAACACAGAGAGACAGACAACCATTCACTCTCACAGTTATACCTAAGGACAATTTAGAATCCACGGTTTGATAGCAATTAATTTAGCTGTCTCTGTAGCGCAATCGGTTAGCGCGTTCGGCTGTTAACCGAAAGGTTGGTGGTTTGAGTCCACCCAGGGACGGGGCGTATTTGCAAAATCTACTCGTTTATTGAAATTAAGTCATAACAAAAATAATGTCTTTGTAAGTTGTCTGTGGCTTTTCAACTGATTTAAGACAATTTTGCACAGCTGAATCCGAAAATGACATCCGTTTCTCTCCATCAGGTCAGGTTTTTATGCTAAGTTGTAAGCAGTTGTGCAGTTGTACTGTAAATTGAATAGCAGACACTGATAAAGGTAAGTACATGTAAATTGAATGTTACATCATCATTGATCAAAATTCAGAGAATTTCAAGAAATAAAAAAGAATTTTGCATCATATAAAGCGAAAATGCCCGTACATGTAAACAAAAACGTAAAAAACATGGCCATAGTTCAAAAAGTTGACCTGACTGAGCAAAACCAATGTGATTTTTGGATTCAGTACATCAAAATGGTCCTAAATCAGCTAAAAAAATAAACTTAGACAATAAATTTGGTGTTGACCAGTGTTATAAAATCTGCTAAACACACTTACCTTCAAATGCAAGGCATCAGTAAAGTAAATCTCCTTGTGTATGTAGCTGTGTTTGGTAACACTGCCCAAAGAGTAGGAGAAGAAGCGTCTGGTTACCATGGAAACGGTAAACTTTGGGTCGAATGGAAACAAATTTGACCCGATTTGATCACATAAACACGTATAAAAATGCGTTTATATATGTTACTTCAAATTGTATGTCCTAGATTATGCATATTGAGTATGTGAGGTCAAATTTGACCACACTCTGGTAAATAACACTCAAGAAAGACCGCTTACATTTCAATATTTCATCATATAAATTTAATGTTAATGTTCATTACTTACAGCAACATATTCGAACAAATTGCAATATTTAGCTCACAATAATACTGTTTATTATGCTTAAAACATTCTGGGATTGGAGCATATTCCATTTCCCACAACACGCGTAGTGCCGTCAACGTCATCACTAAGCGCCACTGATTACGCGCAATACCTGCGTCTAGCTGATCCAAAAAGGCATGTACTGCATGTAAAAGCGTGACGGTACTACTCTTCGAGGTGTTACTGTCGTGACATTTTGGTGTCTGGTTGAGGCCGCAGAGGGCTGTTGAGTCTTGTTTGCAGGATGGACAGTGAAATCCAGCGGGACGGGAGAGTCCTGGATCTGACAGATGATGCCTGGAGAGAGGACAGGCTGCCCTACGAGGATGTCACCATCCCTCTGGTAATAATCACTGCAGCTACAGCTGATTTTTATCAGAGAGCAAAGCAAGAAGAATTATATGTAAAGCAAGTTGTCATGAGTCACCACAACCCACTTTAGTTATGTCCATGTACACGGCACATACCAACCCTTCAACATTTACACATTACATGAAGGAAAGGAGCAGGAAGAAAAACAAAAGTCTGGTGCAGAGATGGGCATGAATAACTACTCACATTTATTCAAGTACTGGTACTCCCTAAGTTTTTTTTTTTCCACAAAATTGTACTAAGGAGCTTTGTTGTATACATTTTCTCTTCTTTTTTGAAGAAAAATGTGTATTTACTCAAACATATTTGGTGATACTCTGAGTAACTTTTAATTTCACTTATTTAAACAATGGCCAGAAACGTGTTTGTTCATAGTATATCAGCAACAGAAAAGACTACATACTTAGTCCTTTTAATGAATTGGTAATTTTATGTGATTTTGATTTTGTTAGACACTGATTGTGGAAAGATTTTTGTCAAACTAAAACATTTAGAGGAATAAACTTTCCCAAGCTGGTGACAGTAAAGCCACAAGTCTACCAAAAAAGTTGAACATTTACAAACAAAATTTTAAAATTAGATAGGCAGATGTACTTTATTGATCCCAAACTGAGAAATTACAGTGTAACAGCAGCATGACCCAGTAGACAACCCAACCAACAGAAAAACACACAGCATAATAGAAAAGGAGTTACCCAGGGAAGGAAAGAAAAATGCTTAGTTAACTTTATATACTACATAGGCTACTACTAGGTCAAATAGATGATGATCCTTTTGGATAGTACTGACAGTACAAAGGAGGAATATAAGGCGCAGGGTGAAATACGAGACACCAATTAGACTGTAAGGTGCAGTATGGCAGCATAGTTATGACCAAAATTCCACATTAGAGTAAGTTATTGTACAGTGAAATGGCATGTGGCAGGAAAGATTTCCTGTACCTGGCCATTTGGCAGCGAAGCTGTAATAGTCTGCTGGAGAAAGTGCTCCGCTGTCTGTCCAGTGTGTGGTGGAGGAGGTGATCAGGATTGTCCATGATGGATCACAGTTTGTTCAGTGTCCTCCTCTCCACCACAGACTCAAAGGTCTCCAGCTTGAGACCAACCACAGAGCCAGCCTTCTAGATAATCTTGTCAAGTCTGTTGGTGTCGCTGGCTCTGATACTGCTAGCCCAGCAAACAGCAGCAAAGAAGATGGCGCTGGCAACGACGGTCTAGTCGAAAAGCTCCAGCATTTTGCTGCACACATTGAAGGATCTCAGCTTCCTCAGAAAGTAGAGTCTGCTCATCTCCTTCTTGTACACAGCATCGGTGTTAGATTTCCAGTCCAGTCCATTGCTGATCACAACACCCACATTGGCTGTGAAGGCATCCTCTTCTTCCTGAAGTCAATCACCATCTCTTTGGTCTTGCTGACTTTCAGCCTCAGGTGATTCTGCTCTTTCCAGTCAAGGAGGAAGCACAGTCCCCTGTGGATCTCCCATATCACTAACCGCCACATCAGACAAAACACTGCCCAGCCAGACAAACTGTGGTCTGCCTGTCAGGTAGTCAATAATCCAGGAGATCACAGAGCTGTTGACCCCCATCACCCGCAGCTTCTCACCTAGCAGCAGTGGCTGAATGGTGTTAAATGCACTGGAGAAAAGCTGGTGGTGGACTGCCGCAGGCATGGGCAGCCCCTCACAGCACCAGTAAATATACAGGGAACAGACATCGAGATGGTGACATCCTATAAGTACCTGGGTATTCATCTGAACAATAAACTAGACTGGTCACACAATACTGACGCACTCTACAAGAAGGGACAGCACAGGCTGTTCCTGCTGAGGAGACTCAGGTCTTTTGGTGTACAAGGGGCGCTGCTGAAGACATTCTATGACACGGTGGTGGCATCAGCCATCACTTTTGGAGTGGTCTGCTGGGGCAGTGGCATTACTGCAGTCGATAGGAAGAGACTGAACAAACTGATTAAGAAAGCTAGCTCTGTCCTGGGGCAGCGCCTTGATCCGGTGGAGGAGATAGGAGAGAGAAGGACGGTGGCTAAACTGTCATCTCTGCTGGAGTCCGACTTCCACCCTATGCAGGACATACTGGATGCACTGAGGAGCTCATTTAGCAGCAGACTACATCATCCCAGGTGCACAACCGAGAGGTTTCGTAGGTCCTTCCTACCAACGGCTGTCAGACTGTACAACCTAAGCAGGGCTGCTCGCAGAGATAGCAAAAAGACGTAACAAACTAATAGTTTTTTGAATGCAAAAGATGCAATAGACTTACACAATGGTCCTCTCCGGCATACAACTAGGAAAATACCGGTCACTATGGAGGGTGAGAATATGTATGGGCACATAATCATACCATGTAGGATAACTAAATAGACGGTTATGCTGTTTCATCCCATCTAGCAACAATGCTCTGCACTGTGTGTGTTTATATATTTACATATTTATTCCATCTAGCTACAATGCTCAGCACTGGGTGTGTTTATATTTATATATCTATATATTTATTCCATCTAGCTACATTGCTCCACACTGTGTGTGTTTATATACTTGCATATTTATTCCACCTAGCTGCAATGCTCCGTACTGTGGGTGTTTATATATTTACATATTTATTCCATCCAGCTACAATGCTCTGCACTGTGTGTCTATATATATTTTATAGTAATATGTGCATATGTATATTAGCTGCTCTTGCTTGCTTGTTTTTTTTTCTTGCCTTCTGATTGTTGCTCTGAGTGTTGCTATCCCTGTGCTGTTGCAATCCTGGAATTTCCCCGTTGTGGGACTAATAAAGGCTTATCTTATCTTATCTCTTATCTTATTATCATTTTACATTAAATAACCAGGTCACAGCTTAAACATACAGTAATTATATACTATTAATTAACTAGACAATTCATGCATTATTAATAGCCACACTGTTCAAATATTTAATCTTTTCACATTTTCTTAAATTTAAAAAATTTACAAAAAGCTTTTAATTTTTCAAAGAATTCCATAGTTTGACTCAAGCTGTCGAGATGCACATGCTCCATCATCTGTTAGCACAAGCATCTCTCGGTATTCAGGCGATAATTTTATTTTTTTTTCTACACACAAATAGTAATGTTTTAAATTCAACTAAAAGCTTTAAATTTCATTATTTGTAACCTTAAAAACAGCCTGTTTGCATGTTACCATGAGTGGGCCTTGTTTAACATCTTTATGATAATTTTTTTTTGGCTCAAATACAGAGGTGTAAATTACTCAGGTAAACCTCCACACAATAACTGAAATATCAGAAAATGTAAATGCTTTAAAGTAGTGAACGTCAAGTGGCGGCCCACTGGCCACATCCGGCCTGCCAGAGCTTTCCATCCAGCCCCAGAATATTGCTGAATTCAGGAATACTTTAGTTCAAACTTTGTTTCATTAACTAATTTATATTTATGAAAAAAGGTCCTAAAAGGTTGTAAGAAGTGAGACACACTCAGGAAGACACGAGTCTTCCCAGCTGGTGGAGACGACTTTGAGATATGGAGTCTTGTACAGACATCTGTGACTTTCATCAGCCTAGTTAACACTTGTGGTCATTCAATGTATGTAACAAATGTATTATGAGTTCTACCTCATACTGGTTTTTTTTCCTTGTTGTAGTATATTATACAGTGGTGTGAAAAAGTGTTTGCCCCCTTCCTGATTTCTCATTTTTTGTATGTTTGTCACACTTAAATGCTTCAGATCATCAAACAAATTTAAATATTAGACAAAAATAACACAAGTAAACACAAAATGCAGTTTTCAAATGAAGGTGTTTATTATTAAGGGTTAAAAAAAATCCAAACCAAAAAAAAGGGGTGTTGTAATAATTATTCTTCCAATGTTGTCAAAAAAACAAAAAAAGGGAACATGTGATGAAAATGTAAACAATGCAATGCTGTAATGACGTGTGTAACCTTTACAAAAACTTAAATAAAAAAAAAAAATCCAAACCTACATGGCCCTGTGTGAAAAAGCGATTCCCCCCCCCCCCCATTTAAAACATAAATTAACTGTTGTTTATCACATCTTTGGAAAGCTGAGTTCAATTTCTCTAGCCACACCCAGGCCTGATTACTGCCACATCTGTTCTCAATCAAGAAATCACTTAAAATGGGACCTGTCTGACAAAGTGAAGTAGACCCTAAGATCCTCAAAAGCTAGACATCACACTGTGATCCAAAGAAATTCAGGAACATATGAGAAACAAAGTAATTGAGATTTATCAGTCTGGAAAAGGTTATAAAGCCATTTCTAAAGCTTTGGGACTCCAGCGAACCACAGTGAGAGCCATTATCCACAAATGGCGAAAACATGGAACAGTGGTGAACCTTCCCAGGAGTGGCCGGCAAACCAAAATTACTCCAAGAGCGCAGCGACGACTCATTCAAGAGGTTATAAAAGACCCCACAACAACATACAAAGAACTGCAGGCCTCACTTGCCTCAGTTAAGGTCAGTGTTCATGACTCCACCATATGAAAGAGACTGGGCAAAAATGGCATGCATGGCAGAGTTCTAAGACGAAAACCACTGCTAAGCAAAAAGAACATAAAGGCTTGTCTCAGTTTTGCCAGAAAACATCTTGATGATCCCCAAGACTTTTGGGAAAATACTCTTTGGACTGACGAGACAAAAGTTGACTTTTTGGAAGGTGTGTGTCCCATTACATCCATCGTGAAAGTAACACAGCATTTCAGAAATGGAACATCATGCAAACAGTAAAATATGGTGGTGGTAGTGTGATGGTCTGGGGTTGTTTTGCTGCTTCAAGACCTAGAAGACTTGCTGTGGTAAATGGAACCATAAATTCTGCTGTCTACCAAAAAATCCTGATGGAGAACGTCCGGCCATCTGTCCGTGACCTCAAGCTGAAGTGCACTTAGGTTCTGCAGCAGGACAATGATCCCGAACACACCAGCAAGTCCATCTCTGAATGGCTTAAGAAAAACAAAATGAAGACTTTAAAGTGGCTGTAGCATGACCTTAAAAAGGCGGTTCATGCTCGAAAACCCTCCAATGTGGCTGAATTACAGCAATTCTGCAAAGAGGAGTGGGCCAAAATTCCTCCACAGCGCTGTAAAAGACTCATTGCCAGTTATTGCAAACACTTGATTGCAGTTGTTGCTGCTAAGGGTGGCCCAACCAGTTATTAGGTTTAGGGGGCAATCACTTTTTCACACAGGGCCATGTAGGTTTGGATTTTTTTCCCCTTAATAATAAAGACCTTGAATTAAAAACTGCATTTTGTGTTTACTTGTGTTATCTTTGTCTAATATTTAAATTTGTTTGATGATCTGAAACATTTAAGTGTGACAAACGTACAAAAAAATGAGAAATCAGGAAGGGGGCAAACACTTTTTCACACCCCTGTATGACGTTTCATCAGCCCAGTTAACTCTTGTGGTCATTCATTGTATGTAACAAATGTATTATGAGTTCTACCTCATGCTGTTTTTTTTTTCTTGTTGTAGTATATTATATATGTATCTAAGTATGAATTCTTCTGACTATTTATGCCTCTGTGTCAGTATCGTCAACAGTTTTGTCATGCAGAGAAGAAAAGAGTTATCACCTCAGTTATCCCCTTTACACAGAGCCTGAAGTCAGCAGAGAAGATTAATAACCACTCTATCTACTGTAGTAGACGTCTCAAATTTTGCTCTCAGGTTTTGTCGAGTTTGTGAAGGTTTTGTTGGTATAGAACAGTTGGTGGAATTCATGACACTGTGGAACATTTTGGGAAAAAATGTTTTTAAATGTTTCAAAACCCATAAATGTTTAATTTACTACACAGTTAACATCTTTTTAATTCCTGCATATCTAAATCTGCTTTCACTTACTCCGTGGATCCCATCAACTCTCTAGCAAACAGCTTTAGATGTAGTTGAAAAATGAAAAAAAAAATCTTGCTCAACACTTCAGTCAGTAGTCTTCATTAAAGCTCAACATGTATATTTGAAGTTCTAGTGCGGAACTTTTGTAACATTCTGCGGACTTGTAAATTTCACATGTTAATATTGTTGTCAATAGTGAACAACCTATCTCTGTACCTTTTCAGAGCGAGCTGCCCGAGGCTGAGCAGGATAACGGAGGATCCACAGAGTCGGTGAAAGAACAAGAGATGAAGTGGACAGACCTCGCTCTTCAGAGCCTGCACGAAAACACACCAAGCACTGGGAGCTGAAGGACTGTCCTGGAACTAGACCACACAAATGCAGTGCACGTGCACCAACACACACTGATGCTGCATTTGCATGTTTTGTTTTTTTTTGTAGCTTAAATATTTGTGCTGTAGATAAGCAGTTACAATGCAAAGATTTATTTTGATGCAACATAAGTGTTCCACCTTTGTCAGCATGATGTATGACCCATTTGATTTCTCCTCATTTTATAAATATATAATCATAAATTAAATAAAAAAAAATTTGCACTTTAATTGATATCGTTTTCAAATTAAATCTGCCCAGCGTGCTTCAATGATCTTGCACATACTGTACAGCTCTGGAAAAAATTAAGAGACCACTGCAAAATCATCATCACTTTATCTGGTTTTACTATTTATACATACTGTGTGTTTAAGTCAAACAAACAATTTTGTTTTATTCTTTAACCTACTGAAAACAAGTCACCCAAATTCCAAGTCAAAATATTGTTGTGTAGAGCATTTAATTGCAGAAAATGACAAATGGCCGAAACAACAAAACAGATGTTGCTTTTTGATGTGCTTTTAGATCAATACAAAGAAAACAAGTTCATGTTCATTCTTAAACATTGCAATACTTAAGTTTCAACTTTGGAAGAACCCAGAAATCTGTGTTTGTGGAATAACTGATTTTCATTCACAACTTTCATGCATCTTACCATGCTTAGATGATCACCTAAGTTCGGTGATCATCTAACTTAGGTGATCATCATCTAACTTAGGTACTGATTATCAGTACCTCCTTAAGTAGATTAAGGTGTCCTTGTGTTGGAATTCAACAGATCCTCAAATTGACTGGCTGCCATACATGTAGACATGCTAATTTAGGAAAGATTTCGCAGCGGTCCCTTTTTCTTTTTCCCAGAGCTGTGTTTTATCCCCAGCAGAGCTGCTTTGGTGACTTTCAACCACTAGATGTCAGGGTATGTTTGTGTCTCTTAATCGAAGTGACTGAGGAAGCTGTCACTGTGTTGGACCTCAGAATCACTGTTCTTCACAGCATTGATTTCATTCTGAAAACACTAGGATTTGAATTTCCTGTATTTGTAGTAAGTGCAAAACATCAGTAAGTCAAAGCATCCAGGTGGATTCCCTGAATTTCCCTCTGGGATTAATAAAGTATACGAAAATTTAAAAAAAATTAACACTTTAAAAATTGAGACGTTTGTCACTGATGCGCAGTATTTTATTTTAGAATGTTTTACATGAAATTTCTGTCTACTAGAAAACAAAAAAAAATTTGCTTTCCTCTTCTAAGCTCAGAAAAGGCTTGTATTAAGAAAATATTTTAAATTGGGAAACTGTTTCATGCTTTATAGTTAAAGTACATTGTGGCTGACACTTGAGTAAGATAAGACAGTTATTGCTTCCCTGTCTTGTGTTTTACTATCTGCTCTGGTAATAGATTCCATCATTTCTGTGCCTGTGCAGCCTCTGCCAGGAGCTTACGAATGTGATCATGTGGACCCTTCCCGAGCAGCGCTGAGGGATGCCTGTAGGAGCCCCCTAAGCGATCCCAGAGTGTGAAGTACTGTCCGTAGTTGTAGTTGAAGTACAGGTGATGGTCGACATGGTGAGCAGCACCGTTGATCAGACATATGAGGGGGGCTGGGAGCCGGTAGTCTCCGTCATGGATAGAAATGGTCCAGATGTTGACAAAGACAAATAGAGAGAGGTAAACCACCTGCAATGTGCGTCCCAAATGTTAGTTAAAATGTTTGAAATTATGTAGTAAAATTCTGATAGCGTACTTAATAGGTTACAGTGCTTTAGAGTGTAATTACCCACACAATAGTTTAAATACCATCAACCGTAATTTGGGTGCACAGAATGAAATTTTGGAACTCAAAATTAGGGATGCACCGCGATTCAGATATGACTCAAATTACTTGATGCTGTCAGAAACTGAGCTGTTTATCCAGCATCTGATCCATTCAATTTCATTCTGCTCCACAACTTTGACCACAGAAATAAAAAGATACTGATAAATTAAGTATAAAGACAGGGAAGACTTTTCACTCCTTGAATGTATAAAGCTGCAGTTCCGTAATAATGGAATGCATTTATGTGTGGAAGGTCAAGGCAAATTTTACTATCCCCAAATGGGACAATTTGCTCTATAGCAGCAAGGGTATAAAAACAGTAATATACACATTCAAAAGCCACAAACTGCAAACATTTAAAAAAAAAATGTTTTGGGTTTTTTTTTTGGGGGGGGGGGGGGGTCTGAACATTTCATAGTGGTCAGATTTGACCAAATGAGTTTTATTTTTCAACATAGCCTCCCCTTCGGTCCACACACTTCTTCCATCGGTGTTGCAGTGCTTTGATCTCTGCAACTGAAAAATAAACTACATTTGGTCAAATTTGACCACTATGAACTTTTCAGCCCCCCCTCGTACATGGCAGTTACAGTGGAGATCAAAATTAGAGAACAATGTATTAATGCTTGATTTATTCTAACATATGTTATTCTTCATTGTTCAGAATTTGACAGAATATCAAGCGTGGCTATACCACAGCTGTACTCGCATGTTTTTTTAAATAACCAAGGCACTTCAACACAAACATTTATTTGTTAAAAAAAAAAAATAACAGCAAAGTTAGACAACAGTGACCACTGTGTCATAAGAGAAGATTTAAACAATGTTTTTTTTTAGGGCTATAGGATTCAAAAATGAATAGAAAGTGTAGAGGTCCTTGCTTTGAATGACTTCAGCACATCTGCACCCACAGGACATCACTAGTTTCTCACACTGCTCTGCTTTGATCTTGGTCCATTCTTCTTCAGTCTCTTCCACAGTTCAGTAACTGTAGTGGGTTTCTTAGGCATTTTGTCACCAAGGATTTTCCAGAGATTCTCTATGGGGCTTAGATCTAGACTCTGGGATGGCCATTTCATTGTTTCAATATTGTTAGATTCAAGGAACTGTTTAACCAGTTTTCCAGTGTGACAGGGGGCATTGTCTTGCATGAAAATTGCAGGCTGATTGGGAGACATTTGCAGTGAAGGAACTGCATGTTTCTGAAGGAGGTTCACATAAACATTTGCATTCACCCTGCCATGTAGCTGTTAAGAGACCCAACTGCTGCTGCAGAAAACATCCCCCAAACTATGACACTTCCTTCTCCAAATTTAACTGACTTCTTTACACACTTTGGGTTCAGTCTTTCCCCAGTTTGGCACCGAATATATTGTTTCCCATCAGACCCAAATAAATTGAACTTACTCTCATCACTGAAGTGCTCTCTGGACCAGTTCTCTGTCCACACAACATGTTCCTCAGCAAAGGCAAGTCTAGCCTTTTTATTCTTTCTGCTGATGAGAGGTTCGGTCACTGCAGAGTGAGCTTTGAGTCCAGATTGTGACATGATTGCTTGACCCAGGAGACAGACACTGACACGAGTAAGACCGTTTGACAATTATTTATTAAATCAAGTGTGTTATGAGTGTGGATGTGTGGGTGAGTGTGATGCTGGAATACAGCTGGAGCTGAGCGAGTCCCGCTATGACCTGGCAACCCTGGAACACACAAGCACAGGGGGATTAATGCAGTTCGTAATAAGGAGATGTAACAAAGTGCGCTGCTTACTTGCAGGTTGCGCTGGGAGACTCTTGCTGGCTCCGTGGCTTGGTGTGGCTAGGTGAGCGTGAAGCTTGGTGCTGTGACAATGAGGAGGAGATCCGAGGAGGAGGAGGAGAAGCCCCGCTGCTAGGGCGGACAGGTCCGCCACCAGGGAGGTCCACCTGTGCACAGGGGAGAATACTCTGACAAGGTGAGTTATTCTGTGGCTTACATGACGAGGCTTGACGATGATGCATCGTGGATGCTCTGGCTAGAGGTCGAGTCCGTGACGCGTTACGTGGCGAAGTAGACTGACGACGCCGTGCTGAGCAGTCAGTGACACCGGCTTTTAAGGCCTGCTGGTTATTGACGGCAGGTGTGTGCGCAGCCGGGGCTGATGACGGCCCAGCGGCCGCCATAACAGTACTTCCCCCTCTAGAGGTGCCTCCAGGCACCTGCCCCATCCTACCTGGATGCGCCGATGGAAATCGCGGATGAGCTGTTTGTCAAGAATCAACGCGGGGCGAATCCAGGAACGGTGTTCAGGACCGAATCCCTCCCAGTCCACCAAATACTGTGGGGCTGCACGGTGGCGCAGTGGTTTAGCACTGTGGCAGCACAGTTTTACCCTTGGCCAGGGGATCGCGGGGATCATGAGATCGTGGGTTCGATCCCAGCCCCCGACCAACAGTGAGCTGTGTGGAGTTTGCATGTTCTCCCCGTGTTGCGTGGGTTTACTCCGGGATTTCTCCGGTTTCCTCCCACATACCAAAAACATGTAGGTTTAGGGCGCTCGCGCACGCAGCGACCGGCAGCCAGTGGCTTGTCACCAGACTGCAAACCAAATCTACCTACGGGTACAAATAAGTAACAAAAAAAAAAAAAATACTGAAGACCTCAACCCCGCCGGCGGACATCCAAGATGGCAGTAACCCCCCAAGCCTGATGGTCGTCGATCATCCTCGGGGGGGAAGGCGCCGCGGGGGGCGGACACAGAGGGTTGGAGATGTAGGGCTTCACCTGGGAGACATGAAAAGAGGGGCAGATGCGCATGGATGGGGGGAGAGCTAGGCGCACAGTCACTGGGTTAATGATCCGAGAAATCTCAAAAGGACCGATGAAACGCTTGGTTAACTTGTGTTTCTCGGCCGGCACACTGATATTCTTCGTGGATAGCCAAACCTGTTGACCCACCTTGTAATCCGGGGCAGGTCTCCTGTGACGGTTGGCCACCTGGGTATTACGTTCTGCGGTCTTGAGGAGGGCCTTACGGGTGATGGTCCAGATTCGGCAACAACGCTTGGCATGGGCCTGCACAGAGGGGACAGCCACCTCCTTCTCCTCCTCCAGGAACAGCGGGGGGGGGGGGGGTCATACCCCAAAGATGCCTTGAAGGGGGACACTCCCATTGCTGAAGACACCATGACGTTGTGTGCGTACTCAATTCAGGGCGGGAACGTACTCCAGGACGAGGAACATGAAGAAATGACGCAGCGGAGCGCAGCCTCCAGCTCCTGATTGGCTCGCTCGCACTGGCCGTTACTCTGAGGGTGATATCCCGAGGAGAGACTCGCCGTGGCCCCCAATGTCGTGCAGAATGCCTTCCAGACCTGGGAAACGAATTGCGGGCCTTGGCCCGAGACAATGTCTGCAGGGATGCCGTGAAGACGAACCACGTGCTGAACCAGAAGATCCGCCGTCTCCCGTGCCGAAGGCAACCCCCGGAGTGGCACAAAATGGGCTGCCTTGGAGAAACGATCCACTATCGTCAGCACCGAGGTGAAATGGTCCAAAGGGGGCAGGCCTGTCACGAAGTCCAGAGTCACATGGGACCATGGACAAGAAGGGACCGGCAGAGGATGGAGAAGGCCTGCGGGGCGGGGGGGGGGGGAGATGATGATTTCCTGGTGGCTGGGCGCAGGCTCGGACATAGTTGGTAATATCCCTCCTCAGCCCTGGCCACCAGAAGGCTCTTTGGAGCAGATCGATGGTGCGGGCGATTCCCAGGTGGCATGCCAACTTGGAGGCATGACCCCACTGGATGACCTCACTCCTGACCGACAAGGGGACGAACAATCGGCCCGGGGGACCCCCACCCGGGTCGGGCTCATTCTCTTGCGCCTTCCTGACTCTGTCCCGGATCTCCCACACGAGGGCGCCCACCACACAGGATAAAGGCAGGATGGTCTCTTCCTGATCCCCAGACGACTCTGCCTCGAACTGCCTGGAGAGGGCGTCCGGCTTGGTGTTCTTGCTCCCTGGCCGGTAGGTGATGGTAAAATTAAACCGCCCAAAAAAGAGAGACCAGCGAGCTTGGCGGGAGTTTAGCCGCTTAGCCGTCCGGAGATACTCAAGGTTCTTGTGATCTGTCCAGACGATGAACGGCTGGGCAGCCCCCTCCAGCCAGTGTCTCCACTCCTCCAGGGCGAGCTTGACAGCCAGCAACTCCCTGTCCCCGATGCCATAGTTCCTCTCGGCAGGCGTCAGCCGGTGGGAAAAGAAGGCGCACGGGCGGATCACCCCGTCCATGGGAGAGCGCTGGGAAAGAACCGCCCCAACTCCAGAATCCGAGGCATCCACCTCCACCAAGCACTGCAAGTCCAGATCCACCTGGGTCAAAACGCGGGCAGAAGCGAACTCCTCCTTCAGCTTCCCGAACGCTGCTGCAGCCTCCTCGCTCCAGCGAAAGGGGGTCTTGGGGGACGTGAGGCTGGTCAGGGGCCTGGCGATGATCCCAAACTTCGGCACAAAGCGACGGTAAAAGTTGGCAAATCCCAGAAACCCCTGCAATTGTTTCCTGGATATGGGAGTGGGCCAATCCACCACCGCCTTGACCTTGGCCGGGTCCGGGAGCACCTGGTTACGAGCAATAATAAACCCCAAAAAGGGCGTTGAGTTAGTATGGAATTCACACTTCTCGGCCTTGACGAATAGCTGGTTCTCCAGGAGGCGCTGCAGGACCCGTCGAACATGCACCTGGTGCTCCTCCAATGTGCGTGGAAAGATCAGGATGTCATCTAGATACACAAACACAAAGGAGTTCAGGAAGTCCCGGAGGACGTCGTTGATTAGACGCTGGAAGACGGCCGGAGCGTTGGTTAACCCAAATGGCATCACCAGGTATTCAAAGTGGCCGCTTGGGGTCCGAAAAGCCATCTTCCACTCGTCGCCCTCCCTGATGCGCACCAGATGATAGGCATTACAAAGGTCCAGTTTCGTGACCCATGATCCCCCCTGGAGGGAGTCAAAGGCCAAGTTCATGAGGGGCAATGTATATTTGTCCTTGATGGTGATCTCATTTAGACCCCGAAAATCGATGCAGGGGCGTTTTCCCACGAAAAAGAATCCTGCCCCCACCGCCGAGGAGGATGGACGGATAATTCCGGAGCTGAGGGACTCCTTGATATACGTGTCCATGGCCTCCCGTTCTGGAGCTGACAGGCTGTATAAACGGCTCGCCGGCAGCGGGGCCCCCGCCCGGAGGTTGATAGCACAGTCGTAGGGGCGGTGGGGGGGAAGGGACAGCGCCCGTGACTTGCTAAAGACCACTCCCAGATCGTGATAGACCTCTGGTACTCCGGACAGGTCCGGGGGCGGGGACGTTGGGGGGGGTCACTGAAACAGAGGGAGCACATGCTGCAGACTGAAGACAGGCGCTGAGACAAAAGGGGCTCCATGCTGTGATGTTTCCCGCCTTCCAGTCAAACGAGGGGTTGTGTAGGCGCAGCCATGGATAACCCAGGACAACTGACGAGGTGGAGATGGGCAATACCAAGAACTGGATATCCTCCCGATGGTTTCCAGAAATGATCACCAACACAGGGGCCGTCTGGTGGGAAACAGTGGCGAGCGGGGTCTTTGACAGCGTGACAAGGTTGACAGGCGGGCAGAGGGGTTGACAGCTGAGGCCCAAATGGGTTGCCAGGTCTTCTGAAATGAAGCTTTGCTCAGCTCCAGAGTCAATGAGAGCGTGCGTAGAATATTCCCTGTGTTTGTAGATCAGTCTGATTGCAATAAGACAACGGGTGAGGGGCTTTTTCTGGTCTACGTCCGTGAGTCCCCCTACTGCGACCCACGGACCTCCCCTTTTAACCAATTGCTACACTCAGCCACCCCGTGGGACCCACTACCACAGTAAAAACACAGACCCTGATCCCTTCGGCGCTGTCTCTCAGCCGCCGAAACGCCTGATTGCCCTAAGCTCATCTCTTTCTGCCCCGGAAATTCCTTCGGGGGAGGCAGAGCCGGCAGAGGTGGCCGAGAGGAGCGGGGGCATGATTTAATCGAGCGACTAGCAGCTCTACGTTCGGCTGCCCGCTCCTTCAGCCTGTTGTCGAGGCTAATGGTAAGGGAGATCAGTTCACCTAATTTGTCTGATTTATCCCGTGCCACTAGCTCATCCCTCAGTTCTGGGCTAAGGCTGCGGAGAAAAATACTGCACAGAGCTGATTCCCCCCATCCCACCTTCGCAGCTAATACCCGGAAGTCCACGGCGAAATCGGCTGCAGATTTACTGCCCTGCTGAAGATTCAGAAGGCGGTCTGTTAACACCGCGTCCCAATCAGTGTGATCAAAAACTTCCAAGAATTCTGCTACAAACTGTTGGTACGTTAAATGAGCGTAGCTGGGCTTCGCCATAATCACGTAGGGCCAAGCTAACGCTCTACCCTTGAGCAGGTTGGAAAAATACCCTATTCTGCTATGATCTGTGGGAAAATCTTCCGGGATACGGTGAAACACTGTCTCACACTGCAGCAGGAAGCCTCGTGCCTCCCCGAGTTTGCCGCTAAAGCAGGCGGGGGTAGGCACGGGAATGAGGCGAGGTTGGTGGGCCTGACTAGCAGGTGAATTAGCAGGGGCTAGTGACGCCCCGGCGGCTGGGGGGAACGCCTGGCGTCCTTCCAGGTGATCCAGCCGGCTGTTAATTTGGGTTAATTGATTTAGAATAACTGTCTGTTGATGGGAAATTAGGTCTACTCGGGCGCTAAGAGTGTTAAGACGGCCCGTCAGCGCACTGTCTGCTGGGTCGTCTTGACAGAGTCGTACTGACATGATTGCTTGACCCAGGAGACAGACACTGACACGAGTAAGACCATTTGACAATTATTTATTAAATCAAGTGTGTTATGAGTGTGGATGTGTGGGTGAGTGTGATGCTGGAATACAGCTGGAGCTGAACGAGTCCCGCTGCGACCTGGCAACCCTGGAACACACAAGCACAGGGGGATTAATGCAGCTCGTAATAAGGAGATGTAACAAAGTGCGCTGCTTACTTGCAGGTTGCGCTGGGAGACTCTTGCTGGCTCCATGGCTTGGTGTGGCTAGGTGAGCGTGAAGCTTAGTGCTGTGACGATGAGGAGGAGATCCGAGGAGGAGGAGGAGAAGCCCCGCTGCTAGGGGGGCAGGTCCACCACCAGGGAGGTCCACCTGTGCACAGGGGAGAATACTCTGACAAGGTGAGTTATTCTGTGGCTTACGTGACGAGGCTTGACGATGATGCGTCGTGGATGCTCTGGCTAGAGGTCGAGTCCGTGACATGTTACATGGCGAAGTTGACAGACGACTCCATGCTGAGCAGTCAGTGACACCGGCTTTTAAGGCCTGCTGGTTATTGGCAGCAGGTGTGCGCGCAGCTGGGGCTGATGACAGCCCAGCGGCCGCCATGACAGATTGTCTTAAACGGAGAGTCACTGTGTGCCGAGACAGATCCTTGCCCTGTTCAGCAGTGAACTGGCAAGCAATTCTAGCTGCAGTGTTGAACCAATTCCCCATTGAGAGTCTTCGCATAATCTTGTCCCCCAAACCAGAGCAGTGTGAGAAACTAGTGATGTCCTGTGGGAGTTGAAGTGCTGAAGTCATTCAAAGCAAGGGCATCTACACTTTCTATAATTTTTTTTTAATCCTATAGCCCTAAAAAAAACATTGTTTAAATCTTCTCTTCTGACACAGTGACCACTGTTCTCTAATTTTGCTCAGTTTTGTTTTTTTTACAAAATAAATATTTGTGTTGAAGTGAAAAAAAATTCTGAACCATGAAGAATAACATGTTAGAATAAATCAAGTTTTAATACATTGTTTTCTAATTTTGATCACCACTGTACATGTTGCTGTTCAGGAGGTCTATTAGTTCTACATGTGGGCAGAGCATATCTTCTACCTGATGGCAGCATCTTGTACTCCACACACAAAAGGTGACTGCTGTCAGCCAAAATAGCCTGAGCTTTCCTCGTTGCTCTAGTGTTACATAAAGGAACAAGTCCATGTAAATTTGTGCCTGCAGTTTTGCTACACACTCTCACAATGTGTTCCAACTTCTTCCTGTTCTTCAAAGTAACCCATACCAGCTGATAAAAGAGAAGGGTAAAACAGACTCAATAAAATATTTTCATTAAAAAAGTGTCAACATTAAAACTCCTAAGTGTATGATAAAAATATGTGCGCTGGCGAGCCTTTGCACAAATAGCATCGACATTGTTATCAAATATCAAATGAAAGTTTGTTATTGAATAATGTTCCCAGATATTTATACTGCTTCACCACTTCAACAGCCTGACCGTGGATGCTAACAGGGTGGATAGTTGAAGGGTTTCTTTGAAAAACAATGATCATTTCCTTAGTTTTTCACACATTAATGGCCAAGAAAGAAAGTTTGCACCACTCAAAGTTATCCACCACCAAGCCAGGGACAGGCTCTTCATCATTAAGCAAGGACACTATAATGGAATCATCCGCAAACTTAATGATAGATCTGTCATTATGGTGACTTCAGCACTCATTTATACCTAAGACAAATAAAAGCGGTGAAAGCACACGTCCTTGGGGGGAGCTGGTGGAAGATAAAAGAATATCAGATAAAACCCCACTGACTCTCACTTTCTAGGACCTAACAGCTAAAAAAAAACAATAAGACAACAAACTGGTGAGTTGATCTGCTAAAATATGAGGTTGGATACAATTAAAATCAGAGGAAAAGTCAATAAGAAACAGTCGTACAAAAGATTTCCCAACATCCAGATGTCCCAGGACTCTGTGAGGTAGAGTGCCTACAGCATCCTCCACACCCCACCTGCCCTATAACCAAATTAGAGGGGGTCCAACTTTCCCTGGATTTCACACAAAAACTCATTGTTAACAATTTTTTCAAAGGCCTTCATAACAAGAGAGGCTTGTTAAAGACGTATTGCAGTGGATATAAATCTTTTTAAAAACACATTCACATTGTCTAAAATGGCATCTTATGCCCCATTTTCCACAAAAAAACCTTTCATTGTAATTACAGTTGCTTGTAAAAATCTTTTCCTCCTTCAAATGCCAGGATCTAATTAGGCCTACCACATCCCGCCCACCAGGACACAGAAGTCTACAAGCTGGCAAATTTGAACAGCCAGAACTTAGTCCTGATTTATTCACCTGTTATAGGGACATCACAAAAACACTTTCCTTTTTCCAATGGGAGGAGCTTAACTGAACTTTCACAGCAAAAAAACATAGACATGTCACATAAGAATGATTTTGCTCTTGATATGTCTTTTGAGTCATAAAAAACATGTTACAGACATGTTAACAAGAAAAAAAAAGATTTTCATTGGTGTGTCACTTTAAGAGTGCACACAGGTACAATAACAGATCTTTCCTAGGACCTGGGACTCTATGAAGCTGAATAGACTTTGTGACGATAAAGGAACAAATTTCAGCCATAGACTCTGCACAGTAAATATTAAAATGATTGTAAATATATTTTACATATTTTTATAATCGTTGTAGAAATTGAAGTGTTTGTAGGGAGCTTGAAATGAAGAAGCGATGTGATTTTATAAATCAAGATTTATTATCAGCTTCATCTCCCTAACATGTCTCATCTCGATGCAGAAGCAGAATGAGAGGTCGAGCGCAGTCAGACCTTCATACTTATAACCACACTCAACAAAAGACATTGCATATCAAAGCTGACATCCCGCATTAACATAATCCCCCTCCATTGTCCTCTCTCTCCTTCCCCTGACCCTGGGGGGTGAGGAAGTTCGATCTGGTCTCCACCGCTGTGACTCAGTCTGTTCTTTGATCCTCGCCGGTGGTCGAGACCTCTTGTCCTGTTCTGAGGCGTGAGGTCATTCTACATATGTAATCTCTAAACATTCTAATATGTCTATACATGTGTAGGTATGGAATATATGATTAATATAAGCCACAGCCCCCCCCCCCAAATGACTAAGAAAAGGACAATCAAATTAAGTTTACAGCAAGATAACCTCCATGACATATTATACTGTTAAACATCTTGACATGGAAAACAAGGAAAAAATCCTCTCAGCAGTCATGTTAACCCTCAGGTTATGCAGTCTGATCCTGTTAAGAATTCAGTGGTAACAACAACAGTATAGTAATATCACAAATCCGCCTTAAAACTGTCACGGCACAATCTGACAACATAGTTAACAACTCTTTGTCAATTTTGCATCAGTCCATGTGCCGTCTGGGTTTTAATCTTCTCCCGAAACTGCTGTAGGTCCGCTTTGGCGTCCTGGCGGGACCATCCTGTAAGGAATCTGCAGCTTGGGGAGGAGAGTGGTTATTTGTTCCCTGTAGGGGGGCTGAGTCTTTTCTCTTGGGGGGTCTACCCCGCCGAGGTGCTCTCGCCACCCGTGCAGGCTCGTCGCTCAACAAGAAAGCAGGTTTAAGTCTGTCAATGCTGACTGTTTCTTTTCTGTCCCCTAAATCAAGCACAAAATGCTTATCACCAGGTTCCAGCACTCTGAATGGTCCATCGTATGGTGGACGGAGGGTTGATTTTAAAGCTTCGTGTCTAACAAAAACGAACTCGGCGTTTTTCAAAGCTTGGGGGACAAAAACCCGTGGAAAAGAGTGATGTGCGGGACCGGGGAGCGTGTCCGGTCCGGTGCTGCTTAAGGGCCTCAGGGCTGGAAGGTGCCCGGGCTCTGGATGTTCTGGTAAGAACTCACCTGGTAGCCTGAGAGGTTGTGCAAAAACTAATTCTGCTGGGGAAGCGTCTAGATCCTCTTTAGGCGCAGAACGCAACCCTAATAAAACCCAGGGAAGTTTATTCACCCAATCTGTATCTGTTAGTGAGGCCCTGAGGGCGGCCTTTAAAGATCTGTGAAAACGCTCGCATAACCCATTAGCCTGAGGGTGATACACGGTGGTGCAGTGAATTGTCGCTCCTAAACTGCTGGCCATGGCTGACCACAGCTCTGAGACAAATTGAGGCCCCCTATCGGACGTGATGTCTGATGGAACGCCGAAACGCGCCACCCAGTTTGTTAAAAAAACGCGAGCGACTTCTGCGGCTGTGGTTGACGCCAAAGGGACCGCCTCCGGCCAGCGCGTAGTACGGTCTATCATTGTTAACAGGTGTGTGAACCCTTGAGACGAAGGTAGCGGGCCCACGAGGTCGACATGAATGTGGTCAAACCTCCTGGCTGGGATTCGAAAAGGCTCTAGAGGAGCTTTTGTGTGTTTGTGTATTTTGGCGCGTTGGCAAGACATGCAAGTCTTTGCCCATTCCTTTACATTTTTGCGCAGGCCCGGCCAAACAAACTTTTCCACGACCATTTTAACCGAGGCGCGCACCCCTGGGTGCGCGAGGGAGTGAACCGAATCAAAAATGCGGCGGCGCCATGCAGCTGGAACTACCGGGCGAGGTCGGCCGGTTGACATGTCGTAGATTGGGGGGATACACCGTCACGCAAACCCCTTTCCTCCAGTCTTAACCCTGTTGGTCCAGATTGGAGCGCGCGCACGTCCGCGTCACTGCTTTGTTCCTCTGCCATGGCCGCGTAATCTATCCCTAGAGTGGCCAAGAGTTCTGCGGCTGCGGTAGTATAATCTGCCTCCTTGTGCTCTGACGATGTCACAGCGCGAGAGAGGCAGTCTGCTACTACGTTAAGTTTGCCTGCCACATGTCGAATGTCTGTGGTGAACTCTGAAATTGCAGCTAGCTGTCTTTGTTGCCTGCCTGACCATGGTTCTGAAATTTTAGCCATCGCAAAAGTAAGTGGTTTATGGTCTACAAAAGCCATGAAACGCCGCCCTTCCAGCCAGAACTGGAAGTGGCGGATGGATAAATGAAGCGCTAGCAGCTCCCTGTCAAAAGTGCTGTATTTGCGCTCGGTTTGGTTTAAAGATTTGCTAAAAAATGCTAACGGTTGCCAGGTTCCGCCAACATGTTGTTCCACGACTGCCCCTATGGCCAGGTCTGAAGCGTCTGTGGTTAACGCTATGCGGGCCGAGGGGTCAGGGTGAACCAACAATGTGGCATTTGCTAGAGCACTTTTTACTTCCGCGAAGGCGCTTTCGCGCTCCGGGGTCCATTCGACCGCGTTGGAAGGCTTTTGTTTTCTGAGCGCGGCATACAGGGGCTGCATGAGTTGAGCTGCGCGGGGGAGGAAACGGTTGTAAAAATTCACCATTCCCAAAAATTCTTGCAGTGATCTGACCGTTTGTGGTCGTGGAAAATTTTCTACCGCGCGGACTTTGTCTGGCAATGGGACTGCCCCCTTTGGTGAAACTCTGTGTCCCAAAAAATCAATTTGTGACACGCCGAATCGGCATTTAGCTGGGTTGATTATTAACCCGTGCTCTTCTAGTCTCTGAAAAACCGTAGTGAGGTGTTGTTCGTGTTCTTCCTCTGACGGGCTGGCCACCAGAATATCGTTGAGGTAGACGAACACGAAGGGGAGGTCGCGTAATACAGCGTCCATCATACACTGAAAGGTTTGAGCAGCGCCTTTGAGGCCAAACGGCATTCGCAAAAATTCAAAAAGACCAAAAGGGGTTATTACAGCAGTTTTAGGAATGTCTTCCACTCGAACCGGGACTTGGTGGTAGCCGCGGACCAGGTCTATTTTAGAGAAAATGCGCGCACCCGCCAGATGTAGTGAAAAATCTTGGATGTGGGGAATTGGGTAGCGGTCATGCGCTGTTGCATTGTTTGATCTGCGGTAATCACCGCAAGGTCTCCAAGAACCGTCGGTTTTCGGGACCATGTGTAGTGGTGATGCCCAAGGGCTTTTTGAGCGCCTAATAATGCCTAATTTTTCCAGGCTGGCAAACTCGTCCCGTGCTATGGCGAGCTTGGTCGCGTCTAAGCGCCGAGCTTTGGCGAACACGGGTGGGCCTGTTGTGGGGATGAAGTGTTCAACCCCGTGTTTCGCTATTGTTGCTGAAAATTTTGGAACTGTGAGTGCTGGAAATTGGGTGAGGAGTTGGTCAAACTTACCTCCTGCTGTGGTGACGCTGGCCTGCACGGGTGGTGGAGAAACTCGAGCTGAGCAGGGGATAGAAGAAAATGATAGTGCATTAACCAAGCGTCTATTTGCAAGATCGACTAACAACCCATGTGCACACAAAAAATCAGCGCCCAACAAGTTAAAACTCACCGCCGCTATAATAAATGTCCATCTATAGTTGCGGCCGTGAATGAGAAGAGGCAGGTCCCTTTCACCGAAAGTGTCGATGATCGAGCCATTGGCTGCCATCACTCCGTTTCCCCAGGGTCCCATGGCCCGGTCTGCGTTGGAAGGGGTGATGAAGCTCACCTGAGCTCCGGTGTCGATGAGGAACTGTCTCCCGGTGTGTCCGTCAGTCACATAAAGCAGCTTATTCGTCTCGCTGAGAGCCGCAGCTGTTAACGGTTCTCGGCTCTTGAAACTGCAGGGGGGCACGCATTTGTGCGCCCTCACGGTGAAACGCTGATGATAATAGCAGAGGTCGTTCCGTTTGCTGCGCCTTGGTCGCGTCGCTGCCATGGTGGGCGGGCTCTGCTCCGTTGTCCGTGGTTCTCCGCTGCTCTGGGCTTCCGCGCTGAGATCTGCAGATGCTGCTGTGGCTGTCTGTTCGCCGCAGGAGTTGATGAGCCGCTGCGCTTCTCGGGCCAGCACGCGGAAGTCCTGCTGGGTGCTGCACCGCATGTTGGCCAGTGTCCCTCTCATGTGCAGCGGCAGAGTGCTGAGGAAGATATGCTGAAAGAGGAAGTTGTCGTTGTCTGCCTCCTTCAGCTGCAGCATGTCCTCCATGAGGGCCCTTGGTCTGCGTCCTCCGTGGCCGTAAATCGCCAGAATCTTCCCTGCTCTCTCCTTGGCTGAGGGGACGAAACTCTCGATGAGGGTCGCCTTCAGTTCTTTGTATTTGTCGTGGGCGGGCGGTTGTTGAATCACGCTCCGCGCGCATCTTGATGTGGCGGCATCGAGTCTGGCGACGATGTGGTAAAATTTTGTTTCATCCGCCGTTATGCCCGCCAGCGCAAACTGAGCCTCAGCTTGCTGGAACCACGAGTTCGGGTCGCTTTGCCAGAACTCTGGCAGCTTGATGGTGACGCCGCTTGTGTGGGCCGTCTCTGATGTGTCAGCCGGGTGAGAACGCCTTTCTTCTGTTCTCACGGCGGAGCCGGGGATGGTGCTCGGTTGAGCCCTCTCTGTAGATTCTGCCGTGGGGGAACGTCTTCCATCCGTTCCCCTGTCTGCATTGGCGACGGCGCTTGCCTGGGTCGCCTCTGATGAGTTTGTCGCGGGAGAACGTCTTTGTTCCATCCTCACGTCTGGTCACCAGTGTAGGGAGCTTGAAATGAAGAAGCGATGTGATTTTATAAATCAAGATTTATTATCAGCTTCATCTCCCTAACATGTCTCATCTCGATGCAGAAGCAGAATGAGAGGTCGAGCGCAGTCAGACCTTCATACTTATAACCACACTCAACAAAAGACATTGCATATCAAAGCTGACATCCCGCATTAACATAATCCCCCTCCATTGTCCTCTCTCTCCTTCCCCTGACCCTGGGGGGTCAGGAAGTTCGATCCGGTCTCCACCGCTGTGACTCAGTCTGTTCTTTGATCCTCGCCGGTGGTCGAGACCTCTTGTCCTGTTCTGAGGCGTGAGGTCATTCTACATATGTAATCTCTAAACATTCTAATATGTCTATACATGTGTAGGTATGGAATATATGATTAATATAAGCCACATGTTACTCATTTTAAAGATTGCTCACAAAGTTAGATAAAATCCTAAATTTTCTTTTCTTTTTATTACAAAGTTGGAAATTATTGTTAAATTTAGTCTAAATGCTGCCAGAAGGATTCTCAATCGATTCTTCACAAAGAGGAGTAATTGAACCTTTTAATTTTACACTGGCTCAGTATCAGCAGATATTGGAGCTGCGATATCCGTATCGAATCAGTGACTGGATCGGTGCATCCCTACTCACAATATTATACTAGTAAAGAACTCATTCTGGGACAATGTAACCAAGCCTATTTTTGTAGTGTGTGTGTGTGTGTGTGTGTGTGTGTGTGTGTGTGTGCACTCACCTTGTGGAGGGGGAAAATGAAAGGGTAGAGGTGATATGGTAAACTCTGCAGAAAGCCATCAAGTGGGTGGAAAGCATGGCTGGCAAACGGAGTGGGGATCTTGAAAATATGGTGTTGTTTGTGTAAGTGCTAAAGAGGAGAAACAGATCTGTAACAATGTCATTTAAATGGAACCTGTTGAGCTTTTTCTTTTTCTCTGTTTAAAACAGTGTTAAATATTGAACATGGCCAACATTTTGAATAATGAAATCAGCTGTTCCTGTACAAGCAGTTCCTCAGTTTCAGATATTTTTCTACTTTTATTTCTTTACATTGTCAGTAAGAGTGGGTATCCTTAATATTATCAAGCACAGAAGTCCCACCCACCTGCAGAGGTGAGGAGAGGGGTTAGCCCTGTTGCCTCACAGCTAGAAGGTCCCAGATTCAAATCCCCAGGCTGGCAGGGGTAGGAACCTTTCTGTATGGAGTTTCCATGTTCTCCCTGTTCTGTGTGGGTTTACTCCTGGAGGCTCTGGTTTTCACAATCCAAAGCCATGCATGTTTGGTTAATTGGTAACTCTAAACTGTCCCTGGGTATCTGTCTCTGATACGCCCTTAGAATAGAGGGTTAGTGTAGCTACTATTGAAGTGCTTTGAGTGGTGACTAAAAAAAGTGCTGTATAAGCTCTTAAAATGTACTCAAGTAAAAGTAGTGTTACCTGATCATATTAATACTCAGATATAAATAAGTTACTTAACAGGTTACTTAAGTGGTGAGTAATGGCTTTATTCTTGTCAGTGAGATTTTCTCTTAAATATTTTTTTCCTGTAAATGTGTGACTTTTTTCTCATAAATATACTGTTTTCTTATGACTTTGGGACCTCTTTTCCTTATAAATTGGAAATTTTCTCACCGATTTGTGTGGTTTTCCCTGTAACTTTCTGAGTTTTTTTTCTGATATTTTTTTCTCATGTAACTTTTTTCTAACAAATGTATTATTTTTCCTGTAAATTTGCAACTTTTGTAATGAATTTGACCCTTTTCACACAAATTTGCTACTTTTTACTGAAATGTATTTTTTTTCATGTAAAATTTTGACTTTTTCTCTCATAAATGTGGAACTTGTTTTCTTGTACATTTGAAGCTATTTCTTATGACTGTGGGACTTTACTTTTTCATGCTTAGATGTGTTTGTGTGAGGAAAATCTAATATTTCACTAGCCTCAATAGAAAAGCAATGTTTTCAAATCTGATGGGGAAGAAAGTGATGCGAGAAAAGCATGACTGGTGTTGAGTTTAAATAAGTGCAAACAAAAGTAACTCAGTGTGTGATCACACGTACTTGAGTAAAAGCATAGACTATTTGACATACAGTAAATGTAGTCAAGTAGGAGGAAAAAGTAGTCACACCACTCATGTTTATCAGACTAAATGTAACTTGTTGTTACCCACCTCCAAAAAGTTGCCAGCTGGCGAGATGTTGGCATAAATGAATGGTTTGAAATGAAAAAATGCTGCAGTATACCACTGGATAAGCAATCATAAACAAGAAATATTAATGCTTTCGATTTGCAGTAATGAATCAGAATCTCACCTTGTAAATGTTTTTATGGTGCATCCAGCGATGTATCCAATAGATGCACATGTCAGTAAAAAATAGGAAGCCGGCGATGCTCAGGAAGACCCCTGCCCAACCTGAAATGGAAACATGATGACTTTCTGATCCCTCATCCTGTCTGGAACGATTCAGCTCATCACAGACAGACAAAGGTTTGTCTCACCAAGGGAAGTGTCGCTGATGTTGTCATAAAGTTTGCTGTACCCCCTGATCTCGCAAAAGAAAAGAGCTACTGTGGGGAAGCTCATCCAGAGAATGGAGACAACTCCCAGCTGAATCTCCCTTCTTACTTGGTTCTGTTTTTTTTTTTTATATCAAAGACAAAAAAGTTAGCATTTAGAAATTAAATCATAGCTGTACTGTTTGTCAGGTGGCATTTCACCATGCACACGTACCTCAACAAATTGTGGATGTTCCATAAGTTTATGGTCAAACACATGATAGAAGCTCAGAGCACCAAAGCCCAGGTAGATCAGCAGCGCGCCCAGGTTGGTCACCACCCACAGGCTGATGATCTGTCGCAGAGCCCAGCGTTCAGGCCACGACACTGGGTAAATATACGGTGTGAAGACATAATAGTCTGCCACACTCAGCACATGATCCATGGCAGTCTGGGAAGAATGTGAAATTCAGAGCATGACTCGTTTTGGCCTGAGCTTTTCACACAGTCTCCACCAGTTTGTGTAAAGATGTGTATGCAGTTGTATGCAAAACTTTGCCCACCCCTTGAAAAGGTGCAAATTTTTAATGAAAAAGATATAAACAGTCTCTGCAGGATATGGAAAAAGCACAGTATTCCCAGCAATAATGCATATTCACTTTGTATTTCAGAGATTTGCCTATCAAATAACTGAACAATTGTGGCATGGGCAAAAGTCTGGGCACCCTACACACGTACTGTAATTAAAAAATGCTAATATTAAAAAAATCACTAAAATATGATATTTATGAAGGGGTGGCCACATTTGTTCATATCACAATATACAATATATATGCTTCTTTAAGTTTATTGCAAAAGTTTGTTCAGACATTAAAATATTTGCAGCTTGTACACGCTCGTAGCTTTTATGCCCTCATTAAAAAAAATCACTTCCCACTCATATCAAATGTACATATTTTTCTTCAGGTTTGTACAGGTACTAGTGCATACCTGTGCATGCCTGTGCATACCCATAGAAAGCAAGTGTAAGCAAGCATTTCTTCTTCTTCGTTTAGATTTGATTGGCGGTTGGCAACCAGCCCACAGGTGCACTACTGCCACGCACTTCACTCTATATCATCACTATATATAATTCAATAAATGTCTGTATTCAGCAAGCATTTCTGCATGCCCATAGAACGTTACTGTTACCATGGCAACAGTAGCCATGGTGAAATCTGCCTTTGATCTTTGATGTCACCACTTGTTCAGTGATGACTGCCTTTGATCTGTGATGGCTGCCTTTGATCTTTGATGATGTCATTGTGAGTCCTGTGATCATGAGTGATGCCGGCATTTGATCTTTGAAGATGTCATAGCGTGTCCTATGATCATAAGTGATGCCTGTCTGCAATCTTTGACGATGTCATAGCAAGTCCTATTGTGGCGGCATGGAATAATAAGGAGCCAACTGATAGTTTTTGAGGGAGTTTATTAATCATACCGCCATCACAAGAACTCACTCCAGCGACGTGCATACGCACCGGAGCGAGCCCGGAGGCTCTCCTCAGCAGATACAGGCAATGCGTGTAGTCAGATGAGCAGTAAGAGAGAGAGAGAGAGTTACAGAGCAATGCAGTTTTTATACCCAGTTACAGACAATACATGAAAGGCATGGGACATTTGCATCACAGTGAGAGCAGGAAGCATGAACGTTTGCATTTGAGTCATACATAACAACAGGAAGATTACTGGCCGGAATTCGCCTCTGCTCCGGAGCTGTTGGACAAAAGAGGTTACAAGGCACATCTACATATTGTTATCAGTACATAGATCACACTGCTATGTCAACTGCTCCCGCTGAGCTCTCTGCTAGTCTGTAGGCTGTGGGGGGTGACCCCACACACTCCTCCCCAGAGGGCTCAGCAGGAAGCTGAGGCCTCGATAGTCTGGCTTTTGTAGCGAGCGGGGAAAGCTCTGTGTAGGCGGAGATGGAGGGAGGGGGGTGGGGGTAGCAAGTGCCGGCCCGTTGTCTGGGCCGCGCAAAAATTGCATGTGAATCCGCGATGTTGAGGGGCTGTCCGTTAACGTGGCGGAGGTCCACAGCGGTTGTGAGAAGAAAAATTAGTCTCTGATTCCTCTCGCGATTCAGTCCTGCAATGAAGAAAAACAGGAGTTGAAGCTGTGTGAGGGACTTGGCGTTTTGGCTTTAGGTGCGTTCGCGGCCCTAAAGCCCTCGGGGACAGCTGACGGCTGGATTCCCGTCGTGCGCCGTGGCTGAGACCTACACAAAATCCTGTGTGCGGGCTGCGTATGTGCTTCAGGTGTGTGAGCAGTCCTGAAGAGCCGTGTGCAGCAGCGGAGGATGATGTATAAGTCCATAGAGCCAGCTTGTCTCTGGTGCGCGGCACGCGCTGCAGCCACGTACCTTCCAGCTGCGCTGTTCTGATGCGAGGCTTCTGTGCATGGCCGGTCCGCTGTCGCGAGGCGAATCAGGGTCAGGGGGCTTGACAGAGATCAGTGCAGTCGGCGCCGATGGTCCTCCCTGTCTTGGCTGTTGCTGTAGTTAGTGCCAGGTCATGGTGCGTTCAGGTCCACGTGCTGCGTTCTCCGTCGGCCCTGGAGGTCGCCGTCGTGGAGAGAGGACGAGGTGTGTGCGCTCTCGTGTGGAGGAGCTGTAAGAGTGGCCGGTCCCAGCGTGGATGTGCAGATCTCAGGCGTGCAGATCTCACCATGAAGCTTTCTGCAGCTTTCCCGGTCGTGGGTGATCTCCGGAGAGTTTCGCCTGGTGGTGGCTCTGCGTCAAGGTCTCCCTGTAGCAGAAGGGAGGGCAGATCATTTGCATCAGGCTGCTGCGTTCGCTTGTCGTCGGAGAGTCACCGCCGGGGCTGCGTTGTTCGTCGTCAGCGTGTTCTTTCTCGGGGTCACCAATGTGGCTGTCCAGACCAGAAAGTTGCGTTGCACAAAGCGTGTGCTTTCTCGGAGTCACCAATGTGGCGGCATGGAATAATAAGGAGCCAACTGTGAGTTTTTGAGGGAGTTTATTAATCATACCGCCATCACGAGAACTCACTCCAGCGCCGTGCATGTGCGCCGGAGCGAGCCCGGAGGCTCTCCTCAGCAGATACAGGAAATGCGTGTAGTCAGATGAGCAGTAAGAGAGAGAGAGTTACAGAGCAATGCAGTTTTTATATCCAGTTACAGACAATACATGAAAGGCATGGGACATTTGCATCACAGTGAGAGCAGGAAGCATGAACGTTTGCATTTGAGTCATACATAACAACAGGAAGATTACTGGCCGGAATTTGCCTCTGCTCGGAGCTGTAGGACAAAAGAGGTTACAAGGCACATCTACATATTGTTATCAGTCCATAGATCACACTGCTATGTCAATTGCTCCCGCTGAGCGCTCTGCTAGTCTGTAGGCTGTGGGGGGTGACCCCACACTATGATCTTTTAGTGAGTCCTATGATAGTGAATGATGCCTGCCTTTGAGCTCATAGCGAGTCCTATGATCTTTTAGCGAGTCCTATGATCTATATGACGTCATATAGACATTATGTAGAGACCATAGGAACATCATAGGCAATCCTATGATCTTTTAGTGTCCTATGATCTATATGACGTCATATAGACATCATGTAGCGATCATAGGAACATCATAGGCGATCCTATGATCTTTTAGCAAGTCCTATGGCCGTGACAGACACACAGAAATTTCTTGAATTATATAGAGTTGTAAAGTAGGTGGTAGTATGCATCTTTCAGTTGTTTGCTATCCGCCAGTAACCGAGAGAAGAGAGTGATGATGATGATGATGATGATGATGATGGTGATGATAGAGCTGTCCCTCAGAAGTGTCCAATCATGTGCCATGGAGGGCCAAGACCCCGCAGGTTTTCTCTTCTACCCAGTCTCTTCAGCAGGTGTTTTCACTGATCAGCAATCAGTTGGAAGAAGTTCAGTGAAATCTGATGTTTAAGACACTGGTTGGAGGTAAAACCTGCAGGGTCTTGGCCCTCCATGGCACATGTTTGGACACCCCTGCTACAGCATCTCACAAAAGTGAGTACACCCCTCACATTTTTGTAAATATTTTATATCTTTTCATGGGACAACACTGACACTTTGATACAATGTAAAGTAGTCAGTGTACAGCTTGTATGACAGTGTAAATTTGCTGTCCACTCAAAATAACTCAACACACAGCCATTAATGTCTAAACCGCTGGCAACAAAAGTGAGTACACCCCTAAGTGAAAATGTCCAAATTGTACCCAAGCGGCCCGAAAAGGATTAAGCGGAAGAAGATGGATGGATGGATAGCCATTTTCCCTCTCCGGTGTCATGTGACTCGTTAGTGTTACAAGGTCTCAGGTGTGAATGGGGACCAGATGTGTTAAAACTCTCTGAGTGTGACTGTCACCGAATTGCGACATAACCCCTAGTGGTCAAGAGTGGTAAATATTTTTTGTCAATAAAATAGTTAGTAGTAGTAGTAGATTAGTTTATTTGACAGGGACAGTGCAATAAACATAGACAATTAATCAAAGACAATCAATCTGATGTGTTGCACATAGAGTGTATAGCTATTAGCTAATTTGCAACTCTTGTCCCTGGATGGGCTTTAGAAAAAAGAATCAAGATAAAAAATATACACAATAACCACATACATCAATGCAGAAAAATTATAAATACACAATTATAAATATTATAAATATTATAAATACACAAATATAACAGCCTGACTCACATTTAACATAAATATTATAAATATTATAAATACACAAATATAACAGCCTGACTCACATTTAACACATATAACATAACTCACATTTGCCTATTTCAGGCCTTCCTCCCTCCGTCACTCACTATAAACAAACACATTTATTCCTTCCCTTCATTCACTCTCACTTTGCAGACAATTAATTCATACATGAGTACATTCTTGTTTATTTTTCAGCCAGTTTTTAACATTTTTAGTGAATGTTTTAAAGTCCGTTATTATTTTAATTTCATTTGGCATTGTGTTCCAGATGTGACTGCCCTTTATAGAGAAAGCTGTTTGTCCAAATGTGGTTCTGCGGTGGAATATTTTACAGTTATTGTTAACAGAACTCCTGGTGGCTCTGCTGCTGTCCTGTCTTTGGACGAAACCAGCAAGTGGCTCGGGTGCTGATTTATGGAAACATTTGAACGTTAATTTCAGAAGACAGAGGTCAATGAAGCTCTCAAAACTCAATAGGTTGTATTTTTTTAAAACATTACAGTGATGCCACCTAATGGGCTTTTTGTCCAAGATTTTTAGGGTTTGATTATATAATGAACCTATATGTCTTATTGTGGAAGGGGCTGCTTGAGCCCAGACTGTCAAACAGTATGATATATGAGAAAAAACCATAGAATGCATATACAGTGCAGCTGCTTCGTAAGGTATGTAATATCTAATTAATTTAAAGCAGTTCAGATTTTTTTTTACTGTTTTTGAAATTTTCTTTATATGAAGATTAAATTTGAGTTGAGGATCTAGTACAATGCCAAGGTATTTGAATTCTGTAGCTAAACTGATGTCATGATCATGTATATTAACTTTAAAATGTTGCAGGTTACATTTTTTGATTGAAAAGCACATTGAGACTGTTTTCTGAAGGTTCAGCAATAGATGGTTCTTGAGGAGCCACTCTTGGACATCAACCATACTTGTAGACAGTACATCTGCAGCCTGTGCTGGAGTCTTGGCAGCTGTGTAAATAACTGCATCATCTGCATAAAGTTGGCATGTTGCAGCTGAGCAGTGTAACGGCAGGTCATTAATAAAAATGCTGAAAAGTAAAGGACCAAGAATGGACCCTTGTGGGATACCCATGCGGTTGTTTAAAAATGAGGATTTATCCTGGTGAACTTTTACACACTGTTCTCTATTCTGGAGATAAGATGCAAACCATTCTAATGTATTTGGGGAGAAGTTAAAAGATACCATTTTGGATAAAAGCAAACTGTGGTTTACAGTATCGAAAGCCTTTTTGAGATCTAGAAAAACAGCTCCTACCACATTACCCCTGTCCAAGGACTGTTTGACGTTTTCAATAAGGCAACAATTTGCTGTTTCTGTTGAGTATCCTGGTCTAAAACCAAATTGATGTGGATGAAGAAGTTGATTGTCTTGTAAGTAGTCTATCAGCTGTGTAGCTACAACTTTTTCAAGAACCTTAGATAGGACTGGTAAGATAGAGATTGGGCGGTAATTGCATATATCGTCTTTACTGCCTGATTTATGAACTGGTATGACGACAGCTTTTTTCCAGCCAGATGGAAATGTACTAGACCTAATGGAGAGATTAATGAGATGAGTCAGTGGTTTGATTAATATTTTGCTGTGCATTTTGAGAAAGGAGGTGCTCATATTGTAGATATCATTAGTTTTTGAGTTTGACAGTGTTTTAACAATACCAGCAATTAACTTCTCATTTACCTCATCGATGTGAAAAGTATCTGTTGGAAGTATGGAATTTGTGTTGTTGAGCACATTTGGCAGCACAAAAATTTTTGTTAAGTCTTCCACAGAGCCCACAAAGTGTGAATTAAATTCATTTGCCAAAGTAGCCTTGTCACTGACGGTCTTGCCATTGATTCTAAGTTCCTTTACCCCCTTCTGATCGTTTTTTTTATTAGTTAAGTTATTTAAATGCCTCCATAGGGAACTGTTGTTACCCTTTGCATGATCTATCAGTTTATTGTAATAAGATATTTTTGATTTTCGCAGCTCATGTACCACTTTATTTCTTAAACTTTTGTACACAAGGTGATCATTTTGTAGTTTGGAGGTTAGTGATGTTTTCAGTGCATAGTCTCGCCTCTTCATAAGTTTTCTTATTTCATTATTTAACCATGGTAGGCTAATCTTCTGTTGTCTACTTTTAATTTGCTTTGAAAATTTTTCTATAGACTTTGTGATTGTTGCAGTTATAAAATTACAACAATCATCTACTTCACATGTTGACATGAGCTGCTCCCAATTTTGATTCTCTAAGTAATGTTCAAACTCCTCATTTTTTGATTTGGGGATAATAAAATTTGATTTGTCAATATCGACTCCCCCAAAATACTGTAGTCGCTTTTTAGTAAGTTTCCTGACAGCAAGAACCATGTTATGATCTGAGAGACCAGTTACAAGATTATAGGTTCTGGTTATTCGTTCTGGTTTATTAGTAAATACCATGTCAATAAGTGTTCTGGATTGTTTGGTTATCCTGGTGGGTCCTTTGATGATTTGCTGGTAATTAAATTTAGTCATGAGGCTTTTCAGTTTTTGTTTGTCTTTTTTATCAGACCAGTTGATATTAAAGTCACCATGAATTATTGTTTCTCTGTTCTTCTCAAGTTGTTTAACCAGATCACTTAATTCATTATAAAAGGAAGAGTTGTGTGACGGTGGGTTGTACACTACTGCAATGTTGAAATTCATTACCGGAGAGAGACATACATTAACAGCTAAACATTCAAGTGAAGTATTCAAATCAACCAGTTGACATTTATATTTGTCTTTGATGTAAATTAAAACACCTCCTCCCCTCCCTACCTGCCTGTCTTTTCTAAAACACTGGTAGCCCACAATATCGATCATATTAGTGTCTATGTTACTGTGTAGCCAGCTTTCTGAGAGACAAAGGTAGTCCAGATTTGAGTCCAACAGCAACACCGAAATCTCATCTCTTTTGGGGATTATGCTCCGTATGTTTAAATGTCCGCCGAGGATCCCCTTTGGTTTAGCCTTGGTGTCCCAAAGAACTCGTGCATGATTAACAGTTTGGAAAAATAAATGTTGTTTTTGCTTTTGTACAGCTCGGTTTTGTGCTAACCCAGTGGTCTGCTGTTTAATAGTGGCAGGTCCAGGGTTAAGGTGAATATCTCCTGCCAGAAGTAGCAGAACTAACAGAACTTTAATTGTATATCCTCTGCCATATTGTGATTTTTGCTTAACAGCCATGTTTGCCTTAATTTGGAAGTTTTTGCTCAGGGCTTTTAAAGACCACATAGAGTGTAGGGTGAGATGTCCAAGCCCAAATCCATACAGATAAAACTTTTTAACTTCACCTTTGGTTGAGTTTGTCGGAAAATCCTTCTTGTTGCAGGTCCAGACACACAAAGACAAAACGAAGAGGAAGTAGAGAAGTAGAGAAGGCTTATTAGTGGTGCCCATCAGCCCACTTTTTAATCCGGTGGCCGCCATCTTCAGTCTTTCTTGGAAAGAAGGAAAAAGAAAATCTGTGGATAGTAAAATAAATTCTGCTTATATCGCCAGAATCTGATCCGATCGTCCTCGAATCCAGCTGGGCCTCAGCTAGCCAACTAGCCCCTTCCGTTGCTGGTCTCGTTGCTCATAGTCGCCGTAACTGGTCTCCCGTCCCGCTCCTCCAACCGAGTCTCGTCACACACCGCCGCTGCCACCGAGCTCCGCTGAGGTCACGGTAAGTCCTCCGCTAGGCACCGCCACCTACCGTTGTCTGCCTGGGTGAAATCTCTGCTGAGCCCCGTCAACAAATAGCCGCTTGCCTGGTAGTATCTCCACTGGGCCTCGCAGCTGGGCTTCGATTCCGGCTGGTGTAAGGTGGAATGACTGGCGCCAGCATTAAGCTAACTAGCGTTAGCTTAGCAATCGCTTCGGGTAGTCTCGTCGCACACCGCCGCTGCAGTCACGGTAAGTCCTCCGCTGGGCACCGCCGCCTACCGCCGTCTGCCTGGGTGAAATCTCTGCTGAGCCCCGTCAAACAAATAGCCGCCTGCCTGGTAGTATCTCCGCTGGGCCTCGCAGCTGGGCTTTGATTCAGGCTGGTGTTAGGTGGAATGGCTGGCGCCAGCATTAAGCTAACTAGCGTTAGCTTAGCAATCGCTTCAGGTAGGGCACATCAGTGAATCACAAGGAAGCGCTGGAATCGCTGGTCAGTTTACTCACAGTGGCCGGATAAAAGCGATCAAAGGGGTAATCCACCGGAGGTATATCCGATCGCTGTAGGTTAGATTTTTAGAGACTGGCGCCAGCATTAAGCTAACTAGCGTTAGCTTAGCAATCGCTTCAGGTAGCATTAAGCTAACTAGTGTTAGCTTAGCAATCGCTTCAGGAAGGCGCAGGAAGTCTCTGGAGAAAGGCGATTAAAGGGCAATCCAACGGAGGTGGCAATTCAGCCCGTGCGTGTTCGCCACGAGCGCCGATCGCTGCAGGCCAGCCACTTTTAATGGCAAAATCAGTGACTTTGTCTCAGCACTGAAAAAGTGTGACCATCCCGGTCGCCATCTTGAGTTAAGATTTCCAAGGCTATAACTTGAAAGTGGTAAGAGATAACAGCTTACTGTCAATTAGAAAGATGTAAAATATGATCCAAAGTTTCAGATAGGAATAAATTTACGCATCTAATTTGCATAATGTCGCAGAAGCTCTTTAAATTCCATAACTCAGTCAAAACTGGACTTTGGACATATTTACACAAAGAATGGATAGGTTTTTTTGACACTGTTGTCTCTACAGGGGTATGTTATTATCTTATCTTCAAAGTATATGAACCAGAAAATCAGTACAATGAAAAAAAAACAACAAAGAAATTCTTCACTTACCGGCAGCTAACGGGACTCGTTCGTTGCTGTGGTCACTGCATTTTCACCCATCGTGGTCGTTATTTTGCGTTCTGTCAGTCATTTACGCACTCTACCACATCTATATAGTCTTATGATTATCCCACATAAATTTTGTTTGTATCCCACGGCTATTTTCCGTGTACGAAGCCGTTTAAGTGACAGCGCACAATGATGGATTGCGGCCACATTAGCTTTCTGAGCTAAAAGAAGGAAATACAGGAAAAGGAAATGAGGAGTTCTTCTTTGGTGTATTACGTGTCATCCATTGAGTCCTCCAACGCATGTCTGCCACCTTCTGAAGCTGGCAGATCAGTACAAATCCTCAATGCAGCCGGCGATGTCAGAGTGAGCTGGCAGGCGCAACGCCACACTCTGCCACTAGGGGCATGTGAAATCTCACACTCAAAGGGTTAAATTTGGTGTTATCGTTCTCACACTCTCTCATACTGGTCACTGGAAGTTCAACATGGCACCTCATGGCAAAGAACTCTGAGAATCTGAAAAAAAGAATTGTTGTTCCACATAAAGATGGCCTAGGCTATAAGAAGATTGGCGGCACCTTGTAACTGAGCAGCAGCACGGTGGCCAAGACCATACAGTGGTTTAACAGGACAGGTTCCACTCAGAACAGGCCTCGCCATGGTCGACCAAAGAAGTTGAGTGCACGTGCTCAGCGTCAAATCCAGAGGTTGTCTTTTGAAAATAGACGTATGAGTGCTGCCAGCATTGCTGCAGAGATTGAAGTGGTGGGGGGTCAGCCTGTCAGTGCTCAGACCATACGCCGCACACTGCATCAAATTGGTCTGCATAGCTGTCATCCCAGAAGGAAGCCCCTTTTAAAGATGATGCACAAGAAAGCCCACAAACAGTTTGCTGATGTCAAGCAGACTAAGGACATGGATTACTGGAACCATGTCCTGTAGTTTGATGAGACCAACATAAACTTATTTGATTCAGATGGTGTCAAGTGTGTGTGGCGACAACCAGGTGAGGAGTACAAAGACAAGTGTGCCTTGCCTACAGTCAAGCATGGTGGTGGGAGTGTCATGGTTTAGGGCTGCATGAGTGCTGCCGGCACTGGGGAGCTACAGTTCATTGAAGGAACCATGAATGCCAACTGTAGTTTATGAATGTGGGGATATTAGGAGTGGGACGCGATCTGCAGCTGACGTCATCACATCACTATATATAGGGTGGTCCGCCATCTCACGGTGTGGTTATTAGAGCGGAGTTATGAGAATGAGTTGGCAGTCGGTTATAGACAGTGTACTGTTACATGTGCTTCTACCATTACAGTTATTGTAATAAAGTTGAGTTCGACTACAGCATCCTCATCGGTCGTCATTGCCAGGTTTGTGGACATAACACCAACATGTACTGTGACATACTGAAGCAGAGCATGATCTCCTCCCTTCGGAAACTGAGTCGCAGGGCAGTATTCCAACATGATAATGACCCCAAACACACCTCCGAGACAACCACTGCCTTGCTAAAGAAACTGAGGGTAAAGGTGATGGACTGGCAAAGTATACCTCCAGACTTAAACCCTTTTGAGCATCTGTGGGGTATCCTCAAATGGAAGGTGGAGGAGGGCAAGGTCTCTGACATCCACCAGCTCCATGATGTCGTCATGGAGGAGTGGAAGAGGATTCCAGTGGCAACCTGTGAAGCTCTAGTGAACTCCATGCCCAAGAGAGTTCAGGCAGTGCTGGAAAATAATGGTGGCCACACAAAATACTGACACTTTGGGCGCAGTTTGGACATTTTCACTTAGGGGTGTATTCACTTTTGTTGCCAGCGGTTTAGACATTGATGGCTGTATGTTGAGTTATTTCGAGGGGACAGCACATTTACACTGTTATACAAGCTGTACACTGTGTCATATTGATAGAATGAACAGCTCACGTGCAGGGAGCAACACCAGAGAAAACACTCATGACGCAGAGAAACAACGTTTAAATGTTTTATTATAAATGTCTAAAAGAGGAGCACTGTTAGAGAAAACATCACTCGCCAGAGGAAGACCTAGCCTGTGGGGAGAGAGAAGAGCAATTAATGAGAGAAAGGAGGCAGTGAAGTAGGAAGACAAATTGCCACTTACATACACAGAGCAGAGAACCCAACAGAGCACCAGCATGAATAGACGAACCAGCAGGATGAAGCTGGTCAGGGAATGGGCTGAGTGGAGTCTGACCAGGTGGAGATAGGAAACTGAGGCGGGGCGAGGACAATGGAGCAGGTGAATGCACAACAATCCCGGAAGACTCACCGCACAGATGGCAGCAACCTGAAAAAGGAAGAGGAGAGAGGAATGTGAGTAATATTTTCCTCAAAAGATTAATCAACTTACTTGCTGTTGGTAAGGCAGTATACCCAGCGAGCCAGCGCTGAAGCTTCCACTTGATGGTCCTTATAAGCGCTGGCGAGGAAGAGGCGGCAGGTGCGTCCACTCACTCCAGTGAGCTGATTGCCTGCAGAGCTGGGGAAAATTTAACAGGAAGGAGGGGGCGCACACTCACCTGCATATGACAGTGCCCCATCCTCAAGGAATGCCTCCTGGCGTTCCACTGGGCTTGTCCGGATGGGCTTGGTGGAGGGCCCAGACCATCACTTTGTTGTGGAAATAGGATTTCGGGATCCATGACCTTTCTTCAGGGCCGTAGCCCTCCCAATGGACAAGATATTGTAAGCCTCGGCCTCAGCAGTGAATGTCCAGAATCCTCCGAATGGTGTAGGTGGTCTGGCAGTCAAGAAGCCGAAGAGGAGGAGGCGGCTCCCGGGGGGGGGGGGGCACAGAGAGGACTGGCGGAGAGGGGTTTGATTTGGGAGATATGGAAAGTCGGGTGGACACGGAGAGTCCATGGGAGCTGGATGCGGAACGTGGCGTCATTGAAGATCCTGGTGATGGAGAACGGACCCAAGAAGCGAGGTGATAACTTCCTTGATTCCGCTTTCAAGGGTATCTGGTCCACCGATAGCCACACGCGCTGCCCAATCTTGTACTCAGGAGCTGGAGTCCGCTTCCGGTCCACATACTTGTGGTTACGCTCCGTAGAACGGAGGGGGGCGGCACGGGTGGCCTTCCAGATCTGGCGGCAGCGGCATGCGTGAGCCCTCACTGACGGCACTGCAACCTCCCTCTCCGCCATGGGCAATGGGGGGGGTAACCTATTGAGGCCTCAAAAGGTGTGAGCCCCGTAGCAGAGGAGGCAGCGGAGTTGTGAGCATATTCCACCCAGGTCAGATGCGTGCTCCAGGAGGACGGGTTTTCGGCTGCTACACATCTGAGGGCGGCCTCCAGGGACTGGTTGCTATGCTCAGCCTTCCCGTTGCTCTGAGGATGATACCCAGACTTAAGGCTAACAGTGGCTCCCAGTGATCGACAGAAGGATTTCCAAACTTGTGACGTGAACTGAGTGCCCCGGTCAGACACGATGTCCATAGGGATACCATGTAGACGAATTACATGAGTGGTGAGGAGATCGGCAGTTTCAGAGGCAGAGGGTAATTTGGGGAGGGGGACCAGGTGGATAGATTTGGAGAATCAGTCGACGATGGTGAGGATGACGGTCTTGCCATGAGAGGGGGGAGTCCTGTGACAGTCTAAGGTGATATGGGACCAAGGTCGAATGGGGATGGGTAATGGATGGAGTAGGCCAGCAGGGGGTGAGGAGTTGGATTTGTTACAGGCGCAGGTCTGACAAGCCTTCACAAACTCTTGAACGTCCCTCCAAAGGGTGGGCCACCAGAACACTCGTCGGACCAGGTCTATCACTAACTAACTAACTAACTAACCTGCACTTATATAGCGCCTTTCTAGTCACAAAGACCACTCAAAGCGCTTTCACTAGTACTAACCCTCTATTCTAAGGGCTTATAGGAAACAGATATCTAGGGACAATTTAGAACAACCAATTAACCTAACATGCATGTCTTTGGATTGTGGGAGGAAACCGGAGCCCCCGGAGTAAACCCACGCAACACAGGGAGAACATGCAAACTCCATACAGAAAGGTTCCAACCCCTGCCAGCCTGGGGATTCGAACCAGGAACCTTCTAGCTGTAAGGCAACAGTGCTAACCACTGCACCACCGTGCTGCCCGAATTACCCGAATTACCCCGGGATGACAGGCGAAGTGGCTGGAGTGGCCCCACTAGATGACATCACTGTGGAGGGTGGCAGGAACAAACAGGCGATCCTTGGGACACCCTGCTGGTTCAGGCTTCAGGGACTGGGCCTGTCGGACCCTCTGCTCAATTTCCCATGTAAGGGCTCCTAGGACGCAAGAAGGCGAGACAATCGGCTGGGAGAGGGACAGGGGTGGCTGACTGGTTGGCACAGAATTGTCGGGAGAGAGCGTCTGGTTTGATGTTGCGTGAGCCAGGCCTATAAGTGATGGTAAAATTGAATCTGAGAAAAAATAAGGCCCAGCGGGCCTGCCTGGCGTTAAGACAGCGGACTGACCGGAGGTATTCGAAATTCTTGTAGTCTGTCCACATGACTATAGGGTAGACTGCTCCCTCCAACCAGTGTCTCCACTCCTTTAATGCCAACTTAATGGTTAGGAGCTCTCGATCCCCTATGTCGTAATTTCTCTTGGCTGGGGTGAGCCGCCGAGAGAAAAACGCGCATGGGTGGAGCTTTTGATCGGAGGTTGAGTGCTGTGAAAGGACAGTGCCCACCCCCAAATCAGAAGCGTCCACCTCAAGGGTAAACTGGAGCTAAGGGTCGACCTGAGCCAAGATGGGCGTATTGGAGGACAGGCTTTTTAATTTGGAAAAAGCCTGCTCGACTGCCTCAGACCAGAAAAATGGCACCTTAACGGAGGTCAGCTGTGTGAGAGGCTGTGCTACCCCATTGTAGTTCCTGATGGATCTGCAATAAAAATTTGCAAACCCCAAGAAGCGTTGGAGCTCCTTGCGAGAGTGGGGTGTAGGCCAATCCAGCACAACCTTTACCTTAGCAGGGTCAGCTCTCAGCTCGATCTCCGCCACAATAAATCCCAGGAAGGAAGTGGAGCTGGTGGAAAACTCACACTTTTCAGCCTTCACAAAAAGTTGGTTTTCCAGGAGCCACTGTAACATGACCCTGACATGGACCTGGTGTTCCTCCAGCATGCGAGAAGAAATGAGAATGTCGTCTAAATAAACAAAGATGAATTGGTTCACCATATTGCGGAGGACGTCATTAATAAGACGCTGGAAGACAGTGGGGGCGTTGGTCAGCCCATAAGGCATAACCAGATACTCAAACTGTCCCAAATGTTTTTTTAAATGCCGTCTTCCATTTGTCCCCCTCACGAATACGGATTAAATGATATGCATTGCATAGCTCGAGCTTGGTAAACACCCGCACGCTCTGTAGGAGCTCAAACGCGGAGTTTATCAGGGGCAGAGGATGCTTGTCTTTGGTGGTAATAGCATTCAGCTGCCGGTAGTCAATACACGGGCGCAGAGATCCATTGTTTTTACCAACAAAAAAGAACCCTGCCCCAAGAGGAGCCAAGGAAGGCCAAATGAGGCCGGTGTTCAATGATTCTTTAATATATCTCTCCATTGCCTCCCTCTCCAGACCAGAAATGCTATAAAGCCGGCCGGACGGGAGCCGTGCACCCGGGAGGAGGTCTATAGCACAGTCGTATGAGCAATGAGGTGGTAAAGAGAGCATTCTCAACTTATTAAAGACCTCCCCAAGGTCGTGATAGACCTTGGGTACAAGGGTGAGGTCCGGCGGCTCCACCAGAGGGGAGGAGATGGGGAGAGATGGTTAACACTCGGCCGAACTCAAATACTGTAGGAAGCCAAACAATATGGGCTCCAGGAGGAAATAGAATTATGTGCCCAATTAATAATAGGGTCATGCTTCCGGAGCCAAGGGTACCCCAAAACCACCGGGGAGGATGAATTTGGGAAGACTAGAAACGATAATTCCTCCTGGTGATTCCTGGAAAGAAGGATGGAAATAGGCGCTATGCTTTCCAAGACTGATGCCACACTCTGGCCAGATAGAGTGGTGACGTTTAATGCGGTGGACAGTTTGGTAATGGGAATACCCATTTCCTGTATGAGTTGGGAGGAGATGAAATTCTGCTCTGCCCCTGAATCTATCAATGCTGTAACCCTCCTCTCAACCCCCAGCAATTGGATCAGGGCCAAAATAGAGAAATTACCAGGGGGATGAGAATGAGTCCTGTCCATCAGACCCCCCACGGCTACCGACGGGCCACATCTTTTTGGCTTCAGGCGGCACTCGTCCAATCTATGCTTCAAAGAACCACAGTACAAGCACGCATCGGCTCTCCTCCGCCACTGGTGCTCTTCCGGAGTCAACTGAGACCAGCTGAGCACCATAGGTTCGGAGGAGGAGTCGGCTCCACCTGTGTCAGTAGCCTGGGGTGGCACACGCGCGAAGGACGGGCAAGAGGAGGATTTGCGGTGCCTCACACGCTCGCGGTACTGGTTATCCAAGCCGACAGCCTGATCAATAAGTCCGTCCAAGGAGGAGGGAACAGCATGAAACGCTAGGTCGTCACAGAGGTTGGAGTTTAAACCGTGGAGGAATGCGCTTCGTAGCGAAATGTCATTCCATCCAGAGTCCACCACTTTGACCCGAAACTCCACCAAGTAGTCGGCTACAGACCAACTACCTTGGCGGAGTGACAAGAGGTGGCTCATTATGTTACCCTCACTTTCTGTACGGTCAAAAGTATGGGTGAATTCGGTGACGAAACGATCATGTGTAGTGTGGACCCTCCGGGCTGTCGAGAACTGACCGGGCCCAACTAAGAGCCCGGTCACGCAGCAGGAGGGTCATAAAATGAATTTTGACAATGTCGTCCAGGTACTCTCCCCCCACCTGGCCCAAAAAAAAGCCGCACATGACAAAGAAAATTATTGCATTTCCCCACCTTCCCCACGTACGGGGCAGGTGAGGGAATGGAAGTATTGCAGCGTACGGTGGAAGAAACGGGCACAGCAGGTGGAGTGGGAGGACCTGAGCGAGATAAGTGGGTCAAATGTTCAGTGACCGTGCTCAGCTGCTGCGTAATAATTTCCAGCTGCTGCGTGAGCACGGCCACCTGCCTCTCTGTGGCGTCTAGGCAGTGAAGAGCGGAGTGTTCCGCTGATGCAGCCCCCGCTGAGCTTGTGTTGTGGCTGGCTCGTTCTGTCATACTGATAGAATGAACAGCTCACGTGCAGGGAGCAACACCAGAGAAAACACTCACAACACAGAGAAACAACATTTAAATGTTTTATTATAAATTTCAAAAAGAGGAGCACTGTTAGAGAAAACATCACTCACCAGAGGAAGACCCAGCCTGTGGGGAGAGACGAGAGTAATTAATGAGAGAAGGGAGGCAGTGAAGTGGGAAGACAAACTGCCACTTACATACACTGAGCAAAGAACCCGACAGAGCACCAGCATGAATAGACAAACCAGCAGGATGAAGCTGGTCAGGGAATGGGCTGAGTGGAGTCTGACCAGGTGGAGATAGGAAGCTGAGGCGGGGTGAGGACGATGGAGCAGGTGAGCGCACAACAATCCCAGAAGACGCACCGCACAGATGGCAGCAACCTGAAAAAGGAAGAGGAGAGAGGAACATGAGTAATATTTTCCTCAAAAGATTAATCAACATACTTGCTGTTGGTAAGGCAGTATACCCAACGAGCCAGCGCTGACGCTTCCACTTGATGGTCCTTATAAGCGCTGGTGAGGAAGAGGCAGCAGGTGTGTCCACTCACACAGGTGAGCTGATTGCCTGCAGAGCTGGGGAAAATTTAACAGGAAGGAGAGGGCACGCGCTGACCTGCATATGACACACTAACTACTTTACATTGTATCAAAGTGTCATATCTTCAGTGTTGTTCCATGAAAAGATATAATAAAACTCTCTTTTGTGAAATACATCAGAGGGACAGCTCAGGTTGAGCGGTTTGGAGACAAAGTAAGAGAGGCAAGACTGAGATGGTTTGGATATGTGCAGAGGAGGGATAGTAGATATATTGGACAAAGGATGTTGAAGATGGAGCTGCCAGGCAGGAAGAAAAGAGGAAGACCGCAGAGAAGATTCATGGATGTAGTGAAGGAGGACATGGAGAGGATTGGTGTGATAGAGAACGATGCAAGGGATAGGGTGAGATGGAGACAGATAATCCGCTGTGGTGACCCCTAAAGGGAGCAGCTGAAAGAAGAAGAAGAAGAAGAAGTTGTACAGATATATATAAAGATCAATGTTTTTACTTGAAAAGAAAGGAATTAAAATGAACTTTATCTATAGTGCATGGAACTGCAATAAGCAAAAACTTTTACAATTTCAAAATGGACAACTCCTGTGCAAAACCTCTCACAGTGTAAGATGTGCTATTTGGGCTAAAAATAGGACTCAGATTTGCCTTCACATGGAATTCAAGCAAATTTTTTTTTAAGCAGAAGCCCCCTTTGGAACCAATTCAACAAACTGTTCCAGTCTGAAAATGGTGCAGGTGCGGCGGCATGAAATAAAGCGGCGTTGTTGGAGGTTTTAAGTAGAGTTTATTATATCACACCGCCGTCACGGGATCCCCTCTCCAGCCCAAGTGTGTGCAGGCTGGATGGGGATCCTCTGGCTCTCAGAGAAGAAGACACAGAGTGCGTGTCTGCAGCAGAGGTTGAAGTGTGAGTGAGAGAAAGTGTTACAGAACCTGTGCAGTATTTATACCCAACTCAAACAATACATCAAAGCAGATTCACAGCAGTTTGTCTGATCAAAGGGACTGCAGAACAGGCATGAGATATTTGCATTTGTGAGACATACATCACAATAGGCAGATTTGCTAGACTTTGCTCCAGCTGCAGAACAAAGAGGTTAACAGGCACATCTGCGGCGGCATGAAATAAAGCGGCGTTGTTGGAGGTTTTAAGGAAGTTTATTATATCATACCGCCGTCACGGGATCCCCCCAGCCCAAGTGTGTGCAGGCTGGATGGGGATCCTCTGGCTCTCAGAGGAGAGGCGGACACGTGTGTGTCCTACAGCAGAGGTTGAGAGATAGAGTGAGAGAGAGAGCATGGATTTCAGTCAGCTTAAATACCGGTTACAAACAATGCATGAAAGGCATTCACAGCAGGGAGTATGGCATTTGCATTTGAGAGGCATATATCACAATAGGCAGATTTGCTAGACTGTGCTCTAGGTGCAGAACAAAGGGGTTAACAGGCACATCTACATATTGATCTGAGTCTCTAGGTCACAGTAAGGACAGGACTCATGAACACAATACATGAAAGGTGACATTATCACAGTAGTGTAGCGGAAAAAACCAGGAGTAGCGAGTTGTCTGTCCTTAGTCTGTTTGTGGGGGTTTTCCCAAACCGCCACAGCTCCCCCCCAGAGGGCTCGGCAGGTGGTCAAGACCTTGATAGTGCAGCTTGGGCAGCGAGCAGGGAAAAGCTCTGCGCAGGAGGGGGTGGAGGGGGGTGGGGGTAGTAAAAGCCGGCCGGAGACGATGAGAAGTCTGGGCCGCGCAAAAAATTGCTTGCTGCTCCGCGACGTCGAGGGGTTGTCCCGTTGCGCGTGCGGAGATTACAAGAAGAAAAATTAGTCACTGGCTCCTCTCGCGATTAAGTCCTGCAAGGATTAATAGCGGCCATGAAGAAAAGACAAGGCTGCGTGGCGGCTGTGATGAGAACAGAGGGACTGGCGTGTTGGCTTTAGGTGCGGGCACAGCCTTAAAGCGCTCGGGAACCGCAAACCGCTGAATTCCCTATGTGTGCCGTGGCTGAGACTGTTAACAAATCCTTCGAGCATGCTGCATGCGTGCCTCAGGTGAGCGAGCAGCCCTGAAGGGCAGCGGCGAAGGAGAAAGGCAGTCTGTGGAGCCGTATGTGTCCCGTGCGTGGTGCGCCGTGCCCGTGACTCCCCGGTGCGTGTGCCGGGGTCCCGTGCGTGGGTGGGCCGCTGGAGAGGAGAACCAGGGTCAGGGAGCTTGCTGGAGATCATCCCTGTTGTCTGTTGGAGCGGTGAAGGAAAGTAGACGCTCTGTCACTCGCTTGGTCATGGTGCGTTCAGGTCCACGTGTGCTCCGTCCGCCATGGGGATCGCCGTCGTGGAGAGGGGACGAGGTGCATGCGCTCACGGTGTGGAGGAGCTGTGAGCGCGGCCGGTCCAGCGTGGATGTGCTGATCTAGGCGTGCAGATCTCACCATGAAACGTTGCTGCGGCTTTCCCGGTCGTGGGTGGTCTCCGGAGAGTTTCAACCTGGAAACTCTGCGTCGAAATCTCCCTGAAGCAGAAGGGAGCTGTTGCGTTCGCTTGTCGTCGGAGAATCACCGCCGGGTGTTGCGTTCGCTGGCAGCGTGTTCGTTTCAGCGTCGGGTCACCAGTGCGGCGGCATGAAATAAAGCAGCGTTGTTTGGAGGTTTTAAGTAGAGTTTTATTATATCATACCGCCGTCACAGGATCCCCTCTCCAGCCCAAGTGTGTGCAGGCTGGATGGGGATCCTCTGGCTCTCAGAGGAGAGGCGGACACGTGTGTGTCCTACAGCAGAGGTTGAGAGATAGAGTGAGAGAGAGAGCATGGATTTCAGTCAGCTTAAATACCAGTTACAAACAATGCATGAAAGGCATTCACAGCAGGGAGTATGGCATTTGCATTTGAGAGGCATACATCACAATAGGCAGATTTGCTAGACTGTGCTCTAGGTGCAGAACAAAGGGGTTAACAGGCACATCTACATATTGATCTGAGTCTCTAGGTCACAGTAAGGACAGGACGCATGAACACAATACATGAAAGGTGACATTATCACAGTAGTGTAGCGGAAAAAACCAGGAGTAGCGAGTTGTCTGTCCTTAGTCTGTTTGTGGGGGTTTTCCCAAACCGCCACAACATCTATATATTGATCTGAGTCTCTAGGTCACAGTAAGGACAGGACGCATGAACACAATGCATAAAAGGTGACATTATCACAGTAGTGTAGCGGAAAAAACCAGGAGTAGCGAGTTGTCTGTCCTTAGTCTGTTTGTGGGGGTTTTCCCAAACCGCCACACAGGTTACATTTTAATTTCATTTGACAAAAAACAGTTTCCAGATGAGGTGCAGGAGTCTTCAAATGCAAATTTTGAAAACATTTGCAGTGTTTCAGAGATCAGAAGAAGCATGCAGCTGGAGGTGTGTAGTTTGTTGATGATTCTTTTTTAACTTTATAATGAGGATGTGGAGAAAGGAGTCAGGCGAGGTAACGAGCTGAACAACACAGAAACTTTATTCCTTCTCCAACATAATTTACAGCAAAAATGAATCCTGGGTCTCTGTGCATTCCTCTTTTATATCTTTATTCCTATGGATCAAGACCTGGAACTTCCAACCATAGCACATTGTTAATTGAACAAAGAACTGTGTGGCACATTAACATGACATAACGCCGGCGCTGCTCCTTCAACCTTCTTCTCTTAGCGGCACCGGCAGCTGTTACTCTCCCCGGGGAGTGCATAGACCTAACCATCCCGTCTGATACCCCCCGGTGACACCTCCTCCTTCGGTCCATTGTTCTTGCCTTCCCCCTGCCTTCTCTGGGTGGAGAAAAACTCCACACAATGCCCCCACAAGGATCTTCTTTTTTTTTCTTTTAATTCCTTAACCCTCATATCCTTACTTCCGAGTACCAAATTGCATTTTAATGTAATTGGTTTAAATGAAAAGTACAGCAAAAGAAATTGAAGTAATTCATTTCCACATTATGTAGTTATGTTATTGCTGTTTGCATTAAATGTTAACTTATCAAAATATAAAGAAGATATTGATTTTGAATTTCCGCTGCACTGACCTGCTTCCAAAAATAGGGTTGGATGCCAGATGTATGTGAGCCTTCTTAAAAAGTGGGCCAGTCTTCCTTCCTTCACACACAGCCCGTCCAAGAAGTGGATCAGTTACTACAGAAGTCACAGCACCTGTCACTGCTAAAGAGAGATGATCTTGTCCTACAGTAGTTTTTATGGTTATACAAAAAGAGAGAGAGAGAGAGAGAGATTTATAAGAACCCTCACCTTTGCAGTTTTATTGCAGCCATGCGTACCTTGAGTTGCACAGATCCAGGGAGAGACAGATATGAATATTCTGTTGGAACCAGATCCCAGCATGCTCAGCAAATGACAAGGAGCTCAGTGATAGTCACAGTCAAGACCTCAATCATTTTCCTCGGTTTTCTCTCTGATTTGAGAATATTTTTCCCACCATTGTCAAGAAATAACTGATTTGAAAGGGCTTTTTAGCTATTGAACCGTGCTGCCTATTTAAACAACTCTGCACTAGTTTTAATGCAAAATAGAAATATGTGATGGTAGCATGTCTTATTTTTTTTACTGGATGCTCCTTGCCCTATGCTGGGCTGGAGAGTCAAGTTCCAGCTGGGCTGTCTGCACAAATTCACGCACGCACGCACCCCCCGACCCCCCCCCCCCCCCACACACACACACACACACACAGAGTTGTGATCTCAAGATTCAATTCAAGGATTCAAGATTCAAAGATTTTATTTGTCAATACTACTATACGTACAGGACATACAGGAGAATTGAAATGGTGTCTCTCTCTTCAGTGGTGTGCACAATATAAAAAGAAAAAGGAATAAAGCTGGGGAAAAAAGAAAACAACAACAACAATGTACAGTAATGCAACCCGTAGTGCAAATGGCAACAAAAGATAGACCCAGACCTCTCATAGTGCCAATACAGATAAACGATTAATGATGATAAAACCCAGAAATCCTATATACAGACAACTAGAGATGTAATACCCATAGATGCAGTTTAATGTGGTAGTGTAGGTGCAGTAGTAACAGATAGGACTGCACATGATCAGTATTGCAACGACAGACAGACAGCAGCAGATATGGCATTTATGCAAATGGTTGCAGTTAAAGTGCAGAGATATACAGCAGCAAATGTGTTACTGTTGGTCTGCCAGTCGTTCTGTGCCAGCAGCTGAGGTACTTATTGTGCGGGTGAACGCATTACCATCCAGGGGGGAGGAAGTGGACAGAGTTCAGGGTCCTGACAGCCTGATGAACAAAGCTGTTAAGCAGTTTTGTGAAGCGGGCCCGAAGGCTTTGGTACCTTTTCTTCGAGGGCAAGGGTTGAAGAGGGAGCGTGAGGGGTGGGAGGTATCGCCTGCAATGATGATGGCTCTGCGGGTGAGGCGGGTGAGGTAGATGTCCGAGGGGGGGGGGCAGAAGGGCACTGATGATCTTGCTGGCTGCTTTCACTGTGCGTTGTAGTGTCTTCCAGCAGGAGGCGGTGCAGCTTCCATACCACACCTTGATGCAGCTGGTGAGGATGCGCTCAGTGGTGCCCCGGTAGAAAGAACACACGATGGGGGGTAGGACTCATGCTCTCTGTTATGTCCGTAACTTGGTGTTCAAGGAAGAGGCTGGAAATATCATGAATGTACTTTATTAATAATAATAACAAGCAGCAAACAACAAGGTGCTCCGTACAGGCCAAGGGGTCAATAGCGAAAGAGACCGTGTCCCTTCCGGCCGTGGCCTTTATACCCCGGAGTGATGGCGGAACCGGAAAGGCGGGACAGTCACCCCCAGTACACCCAGGGTGTACCCAGCACCATGTTACTACCCCCCTCCCCCGTAGAAAAATGCCAAACACACCAATTACACCCTCCCAAATTTAAACCTGACTCACACGCTAATCAACAAAACATATATGTACAAAAATAAATATACAAACCTATCCATTCACACAACATAAACTAGAGGGGGCCAGGTAGACTGCCGACCCACCTCGACACGGCTGAATGGATTATTCTGCCTTCCTTGAATTTATATAGTCCAAAGCAAAAAGGCCGTGTTCCTAAAATCAAAATAATCCCAGAACCATGTATATACACAATCAGAACTCTCCGAGCACCAACACAAACCGTCAATATGTACACCCAAGATCTGTTGCCAGCCCCCACCCCAACACACCCACCCCACCACCTGGGCAATTCACACAAACAATATATTTCGGATACAACATAAACAGTGCTGGGGATTCTTCTTTTTTATTTATTTTTTTTTTTTTACACAGGGCAAGAAGCAATCAGCACACATTGACATTATGACTTTAGGGAAGAAAAATGGCATAATAACAATTTCCACCACATCATGCCCATAGCCCCCCCCCCCAAAGTCACCTTACAGTCCCAGTGGGAGACCCACCCCTAGGATTTCTGTCAGGCGGATCCCACCCAGAGTTCCTTTGCCTCTTCTTCTCTGGGGACGAGCCACGCCAGCGTGTCTTTTCATCCACTCGCCGCAGCTCATTAGGGTGTCTCCACGATTCGTCAGACAGCCTCGAGTAGCTGTCCTCCTGGGCAGCCATCACCCACAGCCACCCCTGGTCATCTTGTCGTTTCCTTTTCACGTGCATGCCCCTCATCTGAGCTTCTACCCTGGGCCGGACCTCTTCACCAATGCGCAGAGGAGCTCGATTGGGCTTCCGATGACCATCATGTTGTAACCGGGCTCCTGCCCTGGGTCGAACCTCATCACCGACCCGGTACGGAGTTCTCCTTGGTCTCCGATGTCGTTGGCTGGCGCATCTTGAAACCACACCAGTTGGTCTTGCCCTGCTCTCTTTCATTTCCAACGCTGATACAGCCCTCGCAGCTTCTCGCTTCATGGTACCACCCAGAAAAACTCCGGAAGTGGAGGGAGTTGGCACCTTGGCTCCTCCAGCCATCCCGGGTGCTCCGCTGTGCCATCCATTTCCCACATCCAGGGCAACTTGGACACTGGCATTGGAGCCCTCCCAAGATGGCACTCCATGATGTCGGTCTTGCACTCCTCCCAAAATACCAGGCCAGTCACTGTCCCAAACCGTGTCGTCCTCCACATGCGGAGCAGGTCAGTCCCACAATCCGCAGCCCGACCACTCTTCTCCGATGCCATTGGTGATCATGAATCCCAGACCATAGAACATACAGTATCACACCCCATGATGTTCAACCCGGTGGCAGTCACCACAAAATGGACGCTCGCCATCATCACCGACTTGTATCTCGCCGTCAGCTCCAGTGAACCCATGATGGCCAACTTGATTCCTCCGTAGCCAAAGTAAGGCGTTGACAGGTCGCTCATGCGGTGATGTGGGAACAGACTACTCACAGTGTACCAGTTTAACACCAAAGCCACTGCTCCCATGTCCACCATCAACGGCACTTCCACGCCGTCCAGCGAAACAGTGCAATAGATTCGTCCGTCCGTGCTCAGGGAGACAGTATGAGTAACTGTAGGAGTCACTGCGGGGAAGTCCATCTTCTGTCTTTGGTCCCCTCGCTCAAAATTCTTGCAGGCCCTGGTGAAATGGTTCAGCAGACCACATTTGCCGCAGCATTTTCCCTTTGCCGGACACTCTCTTGCCTTGTACCCGCAGCCATAACACCATGGCGTACCTGGGGCGGACCTAATCCTTAACAGCGGCAGCGTATTCCTCTTCATTCACGCTGTCCTCACTGTCCAAGTCCACAGCCAGCGCCTTCAAACATGGTTCCTCGCGCCTCAACGTGCTTCCCTCACAGAGGTCTTTAGCCAATTTCTCTGCTGCTTTGAACTGCTGCGCTAACTGAATAGCAGTGGCTAACGTCAGTTCGCCCGTGTAAATCAGGAGCCTCGATCTTTCTGCTGAACAGAGAGTGTGCTCCGCTAGTTGGTCATGGACCATCTCCTCCTCTAGGGCTCCAAATTGGCACTCCCCCGCCAGCTGACGTAGGTCTGCAACAAAGCACTGCACTGACTCTCCTGTATGCTGGTGGCACTGCCAAAACTGAATTCGCCGGACTATGATGTTTTCTGGGGCATGAAAGCAGCGCGCCATTAGCGCCACCACATCTTCAAAACCACATCTTCAAAACTTCAGAACCTTTTTTGTGGTTCACTGATGCGCCTTCCTGAAGCGATTGCTAAGCTAACACTAGTTAGCTTAATGCTACCTGAAGCGATTGCTAAGCTAACACTAGTTAGCTTAATGCTGGCGCCAGTCTCTAAATAACTAACCTACAGCGATCGGATATACCTCCGGTGGATTACCCCTTTGATCGCTTTTATCCGGCCACTGTGAGTAAACTGACCAGCGATTCCAGCGCTTCCTTGTGATTCACTGATGTGCCCTACCTGAAGCGATTGCTAAGCTAACGCTAGTTAGCTTAATGCTGGCGCCAGCCATTCCACCTAACACCAGCCTGAATCAAAGCCCAGCTTCGAGGCCCAGCGGAGATACTACCAGGCAGGCGGCTATTTGTTGACGGGGCTCAGCAGAGATTTCACCCAGGCAGACGACGGTAGGCGGCGGTGCCCAGCGGAGGACTTACCGTGACTGCAGCGGCGGTGTGCGACGAGACTACCCGAAGCGATTGCTAAGCTAACGCTAGTTAGCTTAATGCTGGCGCCAGTCATTCCACCTTACACCAGCCTGAATCGAAGCCCAGCTGCGAGGCCCAGCGGAGATACTACCAGGCAAGCGGCTATTTGTTGACGGGGCTCAGCAGAGATTTCACCCAGGCAGACGACGGTAGGTGGCGGTGCCTAGCGGAGGGCTTACCGTGACCTCAGCGGAGCTCGGTGGCAGCGGCGGTGTGCGACGAGACTCGGTTGGAGGAGCGGGACGGGAGACCAGTTACGGCGGCTATGAGCAACGAGACCAGCAACGGAAGGGGCTAGTTGGCTAGCTGAGGCCCAGCTGGATTCGAGGACGATCGGATCAGATTCTGGCGATATAAGCAGAATTTATTTTACTATCCACAGATTTTCTTTTTCCTTCTTTCCAAGAAAGACTGAAGATGGCTGCCACCGGATTAAAAAGTGGGCTGATGGGCACCACTAATAAGCCTTCTCTACTTATCTACTTCCTCTTCGTTTTGTCTTTGTGTGTCTGGACCTGCAACAAGAAGGATTTTCCGACAAACTCAACCAAAGGTGAAGTTAAAAAGTTTTATCTGTTTGGATTTGGGCTTGGACATCTCACCCTACACTCTATGTGGTCTTTAAAAGCCCTGAGCAAAAACTTCCAAATTAAGGCAAACATGGCTGTTAAGCAAAAATCACAATATGGCAGAGGATATACAATTAAAGTTCTGTTAGTTCTGCTATTTCTGGCAGGAGATATTCACCTTAACCCTGGACCTGCCACTATTAAACAGCAGACCACTGGGTTAGCACAAAACCGAGCTGTACAAAAGCAAAAACAACATTTATTTTTCCAAACTGTTAATCATGCACGAGTTCTTTGGGACACCAAGGCTAAACCAAAGGGGATCCTCGGCGGTCATTTAAACATACGGAGCATAATCCCCAAAAGAGATGAGATTTCGGTGTTGCTGTTGGACTCAAATCTGGACTACCTTTGTCTCTCAGAAAGCTGGCTACACAGGAACATAGACACTAATATGATTGATATTGTGGGCTACCAGTGTTTTAGAAAAGACAGGCAGGTAGGGAGGGGAGGAGGTGTTTTAATTTACATCAAAGAGAAATATAAATGTCAACTGGTTGATTTGAATACTTCACTTGAATGTTTAGCTGTCAATGTATGTCTCTCTCCGGTAATGAATTTCAACATTGCAGTAGTGTACAACCCACCGTCACACAACTCTTCCTTTTATAATGAATTAAGTGATCTGGTTAAACAACTTGAGAAGAACAGAGAAACAATAATTCATGGTGACTTTAATATCAACTGGTCTGATAAAAAAGACAAACAAAAACTGAAAAGCCTCATGACTAAATTTAATTACCAGCAAATCATCAAAGGACCCACCAGGATAACCAAACAATCCAGAACACTTATTGACATGGTATTTACTAATAAACCAGAACGAATAACCAGAACCTATAATCTTGTAACTGGTCTCTCAGATCATAACATGGTTCTTGCTGTCAGGAAACTTACTAAAAAGCGACTACAGTATTTTGGAGGAGTCGATATTGACAAATCAAATTTTATTATCCCCAAATCAAAAAATGAGGAGTTTGAACATTACTTAGAGAATCAAAATTGGGAGCAGCTCATGTCAACATGTGAAGTAGATGATTGTTGTAATTTTATAACTGCAACAATCACAATTATAGAAAAATTCTATAGTCTATAGAAAATTTTTCAAAGCAAATTAAAAGTAGACAACAGAAGATTAGCCTACCATGGTTAATAATGAAATAAGAAAACTTATGAAGAGGCGAGACTATGCACTGAAAACATCACTAACCTCCAAACTACAAAATGATCACCTTGTGTACAAAAGTTTAAGAAATAACGTGGTACATGAGCTGCGAAAATCAAAAATATCTTATTACAATAAACTGATAGAACATGCAAAGGGTAACAACAGTTCCCTATGGAGGCATTTAAATAACTTAACTAATAAAAAAAACGATCAGAAGGGGGTAAAGGAACTTAGAATCAATGGCAAGACCGTCAGTGACAAGGCTACTTTGGCAAATGAATTTAATTCACACTTTGTGGGCTCTGTGGAAGACTTAACAAAAATTTTTGTGCTGCCAAATGTGCTCAACAACACAAATTCCATACTTCCAACAGATACTTTTCACATCGATGAGGTAAATGAGAAGTTAATTGCTGGTATTGTTAAAACACTGTCAAACTCAAAAACTAATGATATCTACAATATGAGCACCTCCTTTCTCAAAATGCACAGCAAAATATTAATCAAACCACTGACCCATCTCATTAATCTCTCCATTAGGTCTAGTACATTTCCATCTGGCTGGAAAAAAGCTGTCGTCATACCAGTTCATAAATCAGGCAGTAAAGACGATATATGCAATTACCGCCCAATCTCTATCTTACCAGTCCTATCTAAGGTTCTTGAAAAAGTTGTAGCTACACAGCTGATAGACTACTTACAAGACAGTCAACTTCTTCATCCACATCAATTTGGTTTTAGACCAGGATACTCAACAGAAACAGCAAATTGTTGCCTTATTGAAAACGTCAAACAGTCCTTGGACAGGGGTAATGTGGTAGGAGCTGTTTTTCTAGATCTCAAAAAGGCTTTCGATACTGTAAACCACAGTTTGCTTTTATCCAAAATGGTATCTTTTAACTTCTCCCCAAATACATTAGAATGGTTTGCATCTTATCTCCAGAATAGAGAACAGTGTGTAAAAGTTCACCAGGATAAATCCTCATTTTTAAACAACCGCATGGGTATCCCACAAGGGTCCATTCTTGGTCCTTTACTTTTCAGCATTTTTATTAATGACTTGCCGTTACACTGCTCAGCTGCAACATGCCAACTTTATGCAGATGATGCAGTTATTTACACAGCTGCCAAGACTCCAGCACAGGCTGCAGATGTACTGTCTACAAGTATGGTTGATGTCCAAGAGTGGCTCCTCAAGAACCATCTATTGCTGAACCTTCAGAAAACAGTCTCAATGTGCTTTTCAATCAAAAAATGTAACCTGCAACATTTTAAAGTTAATATACATGATCATGACATCAGTTTAGCTACAGAATTCAAATACCTTGGCATTGTACTAGATCCTCAACTCAAATTTAATCTTCATATAAAGAAAATTTCAAAAACAGTAAAAAAAAATCTGAACTGCTTTAAATTAATTAGATATTACATACCTTACGAAGCAGCTGCACTGTATATGCATTCTATGGTTTTTTCTCATATATCATACTGTTTGACAGTCTGGGCTCAAGCAGCCCCTTCCACAATAAGACATATAGGTTCATTATATAATCAAACCCTAAAAATCTTGGACAAAAAGCCCATTAGGTGGCATCACTGTAATGTTTTAAAAAAATACAACCTATTGAGTTTTGAGAGCTTCATTGACCTCTGTCTTCTGAAATTAACGTTCAAATGTTTCCATAAATCAGCACCCGAGCCACTTGCTGGTTTCGTCCAAAGACAGGACAGCAGCAGAGCCACCAGGAGTTCTGTTAACAATAACTGTAAAATATTCCACCGCAGAACCACATTTGGACAAACAGCTTTCTCTATAAAGGGCAGTCACATCTGGAACACAATGCCAAATGAAATTAAAATAATAACGGACTTTAAAACATTCACTAAAAATGTTAAAAACTGGCTGAAAAATAAACAAGAATGTACTCATGTATGAATTAATTGTCTGCAAAGTGAGAGTGAATGAAGGGAAGGAATAAATGTGTTTGTTTATAGTGAGTGACGGAGGGAGGAAGGCCTGAAATAGGCAAATGTGAGTTATGTTATATGTGTTAAATGTGAGTCAGGCTGTTATATTTGTGTATTTATAATATTTATAATATTTATGTTAAATGTGAGTCAGGCTGTTATATTTGAGTATTTATAATATTTATAATATTTATAATTGTGTATTTATAATTTTTCTGCATTGATGTATGTGGTTATTGTGTATATTTTTTTTTTCCCATCTTTACTTGATTCTTTTTTCTAAAGCCCATCCAGGGACAAGAGTTGCAAATTAGCTAACAGCTATACACTCTATGTGCAACACATCAGATTGATTGTCTTTGATTAATTGTCTATGTTTATTGCACTGTCCCTGTCAAATAAACTAATCTACTACTACTACTAAAACTATCAGCTTCTCCTAGTGTACCAAGGATTCTTTGGCCCTCCATGCCAAGATTATGGACTAGTATAGCCCTCGCACGCAGTTTCTGAAGCTCGCCGAGGTTAAGGGCCACCAGATAATTCTGGAAAGCCACATACCACTTAGCCCAGGGTACAGGCAGCTTGCCCAGGGCTTCCAAAAATGGCCGAAAAGCAGTGACAGCTCATTCCATACCTTTTTTCTCCTCGTCACCAAATGTTATGTCCATAACTTTGTGTTCAAGGAAGAGGCTGGAAATATAGTGAACGTACTTTATTAATAACAAGCAGCAAACAAGTGCTCCGTACAGGCCAAGGGGTCAACGGCAAAAGAGACCATGTCCCTTCCGGCCGTGGCCTTTATACCCCGGAATGACGGTGGAACCGGAAAGGCGGGACCGTCACCCCCAGTACACCCAGGGTGTACCCAGTGCCATCTTACTACACCACACTCTCCTCAGTTTATTGAGGAAATGGAGGCAAGTTGGAGCCTTCTTGGCCAGTGATGTGGTGTTGTTAGACCAGGAGAGGTCCTCAGAGATGTGCACCCCCAGGAACTTGGTGCTGCTCACCCTCTCCACAGCTGTACCATTGATGATCAGAGGGGGGTGCTGTGTGTGACCCCTCCTGAAGTCGACCACAATCTCCTTGGTTTTTCCCACGTTCAGGAAGAGGTTTTTGTCTTTGCACCACTGGACCAGTTGGCTCACTTCATTTCTGTAGTTGGCCTCCTCGTTGTTGGTGATGAGGCCCACCACCGTCATGTCATCCGCAAACTTGATGATGTGGTTGGTGTTGTAGGCTGGTATGCAGTCATGGGTCAGCAGGGTGAAGAGCAGCATGCTGCGCACACACCCTTGTGGGGCCCCTGTGCTCAGTGTGATAGTCTGGGAGGTGTTGCTGTCAATCCGCACGTTCAGTGGCCTCCTTGTGAGAAAGTCCAGCACCCAGTTACAGAGAGAGGTTTTGAGTCCCAAGTGTCTGAGTTTTTGTATCAGGTGCTGGGGGATGATTGTGTTAAATGCTGAACTGAAGTCCAAGAACAGCATCTGCACATAGGAGTTTTTTGAGTCCAGGTGGGTGAGGGCTGGATGGAGAGCAGCAGCAATGGCATCTGAGCCAGCACTTACATGCTTCCCCTGTTACCATGCATGATCATGGAGCAGACAGAAGGCAAAGAGGAGTAGGAAGAGGAAGTTTGATGTTCAGTAGCTCACAAAAGTGAGTACACCCCTCACATTTTTGTAAATATGTTATTATATCTTTTCATGGGACAACACTGAAGATATGACACTTTGATACAATGTAAAGTAGTCAGTGTACAGCTTGTATAACTGTAAATTTGCTGTCCCCTCAAAATTACTCAACACAGTCATTAATGTCTAAACTGTCATAATAAATAAATAGTGAAGATCAGTTAATTAGATATTACACAAAGTGCTTGCATACACATATCTTTTAGATGCACACAAGTTCACACACATACTGTACATACAAGCTCCACAGGAAAGTCTCTGTTCCTGTTTCCATATATGGGCATGGGGAAAGAGGAGACATCTGGAGAGACAGGAACCAACAGGATAGAAGCCATAAAGAGCTGAGATGATATCTGAAGCCATTTGGACACTGAAAGGACTGGTTCTAACTAGTTTGGACAATGGCCAGTGTATTGTTGGAAAGTTAGTGGGAAATGCCCACTAACTGGAAGCCTTTTTGTAGCTGTACTGTTCTTTGTTCTGGATCTTTTTCACCAGAGGGGGCTGGGAGGACCCACAGCCGTGTTCACTGACTCCCTGCTTGTTTCAATAAAAGTTAAGCTGAGAAATAGTATTTCTTCTGTGATTATTGGTTGGTTTGTGGAGTGTGTGACTAAAGAGGCAGGTTTATGGACAGACGGATTTATTACACACTCACATCTCTCAAGCACAGAAAAGACTGAATCATTTCAGCACAATCTCTCCTTTTTACCCAACTCCCTCTTCACACGTTTACATGGCATTTTTTCATCACACAGCATGACATTTACATTACACTGCCTTCACCCCCCTAGGTCCCTGACTCCTTCCTGCTATCTCCCCAGGAACTCCCTGGGCATTGTTCTCCCATGCTTATTCACTGTCTCTGTCTGAGATGCTAAATAATCTGACTCCCCCAAGGTCCCCCCCCCCCCCAGCATCTTAGATAGAACATCAGTCCACACGCTCTTTTGGCTTCAGTCTCCTCCCATATCTGCTGTAACTGGGGTTTACCACCTCCGTGGCACTGCTGTGCCGGTGGGGGGCTGCTGGGAGTGTGTCTGACTGCGGGTGGGCCGTGGCGAGGGGGGGGGGGACTTCGGTTTGTCCGTGTGGCTGCCCTGGTCAATCGTTTCCCTGGGGAGCTCTCCGTGGGGGTCTTCCACGCCGAGGGGCCTTAGCCGACAGCACTTGCTCATCCGCCGCTACAAAGGCGGGTTTGAGTCTGTCTATGCCAATTTTCTCCCGTCGACCCCCCAAGTCTAGCAAAAAATGCTTATCCCCTGTTTCCAGCACTCTGAATGGTCCATCATAGGGTGGGCACAATGGAGGGCGGTGGACATCATGTCTGACGAACACGAACTCCGCGTTCTTCAAAGTTTTAGGCACGAAAGCACGCGGAAAACAGTGGTGGACCGGGCCTGGCAGCGTGCCTGTGTCTGCACTACGCTGCAAAAGCTGAGACGGGCAGCTGTCCGGCGAGGGATTATCTGGCAGAAATTCCCCGGGCAGCCGTAGGGGCTGCGCAAAAACAAGCTCTGCCGGGGAAGCTTCCAAATCCTCTTTTGGCACAGAGCGCAACCCCAATAAAACCCACGGCAACCTGTCCACCCAATTTGCATCCGTCAGTGAAGCCCTGAGTGCTGCTTTCAGTGATCTATGAAAACGCTCGTATAACCCATTGGCCTGTGGGTTGTACAATGGCCTGTGGTTGGCCTCGCAGTTGTGCGATGAATTGCAACACCCAGGCTGTGGGCCATCGTGGACCAGAGGTCAGAAACAAATTGAGGGCCCCTGTCGGACGTAATGTCCGACGGGACTCCAAAACGCACCACCCATGCTGTTAAAAAAGTGCGTGCCACGTCCGCGGACATGGTTGCTGCCAGCGGGATTGCTTCTGGCCAGCGTGTGGTGCGATCCACCACTGTCAGGAGGTGCGTGCACCCCTTTGATGGCGGGAGGGGGCCCACGAGGTCCACGTGAACATGGTCGAACCTCTTCGCCGGTACCCGAAACGGCTCCAAGGGAGCCTTCGTGTGTCTGTGTACCTTGGCTCGTTGGCACGCTACGCAGGCCGCAGCCCACTCTTTTAGTTGTTTGCGCAGGCTCGGCCACACAAACTTCTCTCCCACCATTTTGACCGACGCGCGCACTCCTGGGTGCGCCAGAGTGTGAACCAACTCAAACACGCGGCAGCGCCACATGGCCAGGACCACCGGACACGGGCGTCCCGTGGAGACATCGCAGATTAGGGGGGGCAGGCCGTCTTGCAGCACCCTGCTCTCCAGCCTTAACCCTGTTGGTCCAAACTGGAGCGCGCGCACGTCCGCATCGCTAATCTGCTCCGCGGCCATGGCTGCCTAATCTATCCCCACATAGACCGGGGCCACCACGGCGCGCGAGAGGCAGTCTGCCACCACATTCAGTTTACCCGACACATGGTGAATATCGGTAGTAAACTCTGAGATCGCGGCCAGCTGTCTCTGCTGCCAGCCCGACCACGGTTCTGAAACCTCGGCCATCGCGAACGTTAGTGGCTTGTGGTCCACGAACGTGGTGAAGCTGCGCCCTTCCAGCCAGAACTGGAAGTGGTGTATGGCTAGGTGGAGAGCCAGCAACTCTCTGTCGAACGCGCTGTATGTGCGTTCACTGTCGCGCAAAGTCCTGCTGAAAAAGGCGAGAGGCTGCCAAGCCCCGGCGACGCGCTGCTCCACGACGGCCCCTATGGCCACGTCTGAAGCGTCGGTGGTGAGCGCTATCCGGGCCGCCGGGTCCAAATGCGCCAGCAGTGCGGCGTTTGCCAGGGCTGCTTTAACCTCCGAGAACGCCCACTCTCGCTCCGGAGTCCATTCAACCCCATCCACGGGTTTCTGTCTCTTGAGCGCGGCGTACAATGGTTGCATGAGCTGCGTCGCGTGGGGAAGGAAACGGTTATAAAAGTTCACCATCCCCAAAAATTCTTGTAGCGCCCTGACCGTCTGAGACCGGGGAAAATTCACCACGGCGCGCACTTTGTCGGGCAACGGGATCGCTCCTTCCGGAGAGACGTGGTGCCCCAAAAAATCAATCTCCGTCACACCGAACTGGCATTTTGCCGGGTTGATTATTAACCCGTGCTCCTCCAACCTCCGGAAAACCGTCCTGAGGTGGGTTACGTGTTCGTCTTCGGACGCGCTGGCTACCAGGATATCGTCCAGGTAGACGAACACGAACGGGAGATCGCGCAGCACTGCATCCATCATGCACTGGAACGTCTGTGCCACTCCTTTTAACCTGAATGGCATGCGCAGGAACTCGAATAAGCTGAACGGAGTTATTACCGCTTTTTTGGGTACGTCCTCCGCGCGCACTGGGACCTGGTGGTAACCGCGGACCAGGTCTATTTTGGAAAAAATGCGTGCTCCGGCGAGGTGAACGGAAAAATCCTGTATGTGGGGAATCGGGTAGCGGTCGTGTGCTGGGGCGTTGTTCAACCTGCGGAAATCACCGCACGGTCGCCACGACCCCTCGGCCTTAGGGACCATGTGCAGCGGGGATGCCCATGGGCTGTTCGATCACCTGATGATGCCCAACCTTTCCAGGTTGGCGAACTCCTCGCGCGCTATTGCCAGTTTAGCTGCGTCCAAGCGCTGAGGTCTTGCGAAAACGGGCGGCCCAGTGGTGGTGATAAAGTGCTCCACCCCGTGTTTAGCGATGGCTGCCGAAAACGTCAGGACCGTGAGTGCTGGGAACTGAGTGAGCAGTGTGTGGAACTTACCGCCTGGAGCTGTGACGTTGGCTTGTGCTCTTGGCCGGGTCCCTCGAGCTATACAGGGAAGAGAATCAAAGGACAGTGCATTAACCAGGCGCCTGTTAGCAACATCCACAAGTAAACCATGCGCACACAGAAAATCAGCTCCCAGGATCGGGAAACTCAGTGCTGCTATGACAAAAGTCCACTCGTACGAGCGGCCGTGTAGAGATAAGGCCAGTGTTCTCTCACCGAACGTCTTAATCTCCGAGCCGTTTACTGCCACAAGTCCGGGGCCGCTAGGTCCTGCCAGCCAGTCAGCGTAGGATGGCAGGATGATGCTCTTCTGGGCTCCAGTGTCCACGAGGAAGCGTCTCCCGGAGCGCAAGTCCGTCACATAGAGCAGCTTGTTCTCTTCACCGGCAGTCGCAGCTGCTACCAACTGCCGGCCTTGGCATTTCCCGAGCGCTTGAACTGGCACGGTGGCGCACATCTGCGTGCGATCTCTCCGAAGCGGCGGTGGTAAAAGCAGAGCGTGTCTCTCTGGCGCTCCTTGGCCCCCGCTGCGGCTACCGTCGGTGGCTCCTCGCCTCCTCTGGTTGTCTCGCTGGGCTCCGCCGCCGCCGCGTTGACTGTGATCGCCCTGGTGGTGAGGATGATCCGATCTGCCTCCTGGACTAGCGCACGGTAGTCATGCGCGGCCAGCAACGGCGAATTGGCCAGAACCGCTCTTGCCTCTGTTGGAAGGTTCCGGAGGAAAAGGTGGGCAAACAGAAAGTGCCCGTCGTCCGTGCCCATTAACACCAGCATCTTCTCCATCAGGTCGACGGCCGAACCATCTCCTAACTCGGTCCACCTCAGGAGCCTCTCCGCTCTCTCACATTCCGAGAGCGTGTAGCGCCGGGTCAGCGCAGCCTTGAGAGCCTCGTATTTGTTGCGGGCTGGAGGCTGATCGAGCAGGCTCGCTACCTGCTGGGCTGTGCGAGCGTCCAGCGCTGCTACCACATGGTAGAACTTGGTGTCGTCTGCCGTTACTCCCCGGAGGGCGAACTGGGCCTCGGTATGGTGGAACCAAGAGCGCAGGTTGTGCTGCCAAAAGTCCGGTAGCTTGACTGAAACCGCGCACGCGTTGCTAGGGGTTCCAGTCCGGGCTGTCTGTGGGATGGCTGCTGCGTCGCTGGGGCTTCCCGACCGGGCCGGCTCCAGGGTTCTTGCCTCGTGTTCCATAATTCGTCTAGGGTCACCAGTGTGGAGTGTGTGAATAAAGAGGCAGGTTTATGGACAGACGGATTTATTACACACTCACATCTCTCAAGCACAGAAAAGACTGAATCATCACTGAGCATGCATTGGATCCTCTGCAGTTTGCCTATAGGCCTCACAGAGGAGTGGAGGATGCCACTGTCACTCTGTTTAACATGCTTTTTAAACATCTGGATTTTAATGGGACACACGCCAGGCTTTTATTTGTGGACTTTTCCTCCGCCTTTAATACAATCCAACCTCATATCTTAGTTGAAAGGCTCCTGCAACAATTTGATTTGAGCAATAATCTGGTGGTGTGGAGCCCATAGTTATAACCTATGTAACTCACATGTGGCTGGCTGAATTCAGCCAAGAGAGACTCTGAGCTAGCCATGTGTATTGACTTCACACCTCAAGAGGAAGACGTGTCTGCACCCCCTGGGGACTCAGGAGAGGGGAGAAGATTACCCGGCCTGACCTTTGGGGGTCGGAAAGGAGAACAGAAGGACTCTGGGTGTTCTATTACAGATGAAAGGATGTAGCTGAGTATTGTGACTTTTGTGTGTGATGTATTGTTAGAGATGAATGTATAAATGTATGTGTGTGACTGCGTCCTGTCTCTTTTCACTCCGATCGAGAGAGGACGTAGGATGAGTGAGAATTAAAGCAGTTACTGGAAAAATCATCCAGTCTCCTCAATTCTTGACTCCTACAATTGGTGACCTACGCATGAATCTGAGCACGCCGAGGCTGGAGGACAGCCTCGTGATCGATATGGAAGAGCTGGGAGACACCCACTCAGACCCGGATTCACCGGGGAATGCCAGCAGGGGCACAAGACTGATTAAGCTCCCCGAGTTCTGGCAAAGCGACCCGCACTCGTGGTTTCAGCATGTGGAGTCGCGGTTCCTGCTCAGGGGAGTTTCAGCGGATGACATTAAATTCCATAATGTCATCGCGACGCTCGACAGCCGCACAGCTCGGTGTGTGCGGAGCCTGGTGCAGCAACCACCCGCTGTCGGCAAATACGACGCGCTGAAAGCCACCCTCATCAGGAGCTTCGTGCCGTCGTCTGAGGCAAGAGCCAGGCAGCTGCTGGAGCTGCGCGACAGAGGTGGACGCAGGCCGACTGTCCTCATGGAGGACATGCTGCAAATGATCGGGACGGACAACGACGCGTTCCTTTTCAAACATATTTTCCTGAGAACCCTCCCAGCGCACACGAGAGGTTCCCTGTCCAGCAGGAGATGTTTGACCCAGCAGGACTTCCGCGACCTGGCCCAAGAGGCGGAGCGGCTCCTCAACGCCTGCGAGGAACAAGAGGCTTCCGTGCCAGCGGTAGACCTCGGCGCGGCGGCCGCGGGCAGTGTGGAGCCAGAGACGGCAGTGACCGCCTCAGCGGCGACGGCAGCGGCGAGATTCCGTGGCAGGAGAGATGACGGCCTCTGTTTTTACCATCGACGTTTCGCTGGGAAGGCGCACAAATGCATCCCGCCCTGCAAGTTCAAAAAGCAGGGAAACGACCGGGCCGGGAGCCGTTAGCAGCTTCCACTCTCGGCGAACGGAACAAGCTGCTTTATCTTACAGACGCGGGCTCCGGGCGGCAATTCCTAGTGGACACGGGAGCCCAGAGGAGCTTCATCACTGCCACCTATGCTGATCGGGTCGCGGGACCCCACGGAGACGGAGCGACAGCGGCCAACGGCTCCAGCATCAAGACGTACGGAGAGAGAACCTTGTCTCTGTCCTTCCACGGCCGCGCCTATGAGTGGAATTTCATCGTGGCGGCAGTGAGCTTCAGTATGTTAGGTGCTGATTTTCTGTGTTCACATGGTTTGTTAGTTGATCTGGCCAACAAACGACTAGTAAATGCACTCTCTTTCTGTTCTATCCCTTGTGCAGCTCGGGTGTGCCCGCCGCCAGTTCAGACCAGCGTCGCCACAGCAGGTGGTAAGTTTCACAGCCTTCTACACCAGTTCCCAGCACTCACAGTTCCCACTTTTTCAGCTAAGGTGGCGAAGCACGGGATGGAGCACTTTATTACCACGAGTGGCCCACCCGTTTTTGCGAAGGCTCGGCGCTTGGATGCAGCTAAACTCTCCATTGCGCGCGAGGAGTCCGCCAACCTGGAAAGGTTGGGCATAATTCGCCGCTCGAAGTCCGCTTGGGCTTCCCCCCTCCACATGGTACCTAAAGCTGACGGCTCATGGAGACCTTGTGGTGATTACCGCAGGTTGAACAATGCCACAGCGCAGGACCGGTACCCGATTCTGCATATCCAGGACTTTTCAGTTCATTTGGCGAAGGCGCGCATTTTTTCTAAAATAGACCTGGTCCGCGGTTATCACCAAGTCCCGGTCCGACCAGAGGACATCCCCAAAACAGCCGTAATAACCCCGTTCGGGCTTTTTGAGTTTTTACGAATGCCTTTTGGCCTTAAAGGCGCCGCACAAACCTTCCAACGGATGATGGATGCAGTGTTGCGAGACCTTTCTTTCGTTTTTGTCTATTTAGACGACATTTGGGTAGCCAGCACCTCCGAGGAGGAGCACGCAAAACACCTCACGACAGTTTTTCAGAGGTTAGGAGAGCATGGGTTGATAATCAACCCGGCCAAGTGCCATTTTGGCGTGGCACAAATCGACTTTTTAGGGCACCGCGTTTCCTCGGAGGGAGCAGTTCCTCTGCCAGCCAAAGTACGCGCAGTGGCAGATTTTCCCCAGCCTCGAACGATAAAAGCGTTGCAAGAATTTTTGGGGATGGTAAATTTTTATAACCATTTCATAACCCAAGCAGCGCAGCTTATGCAGCCCTTGTACACCGCGCTCAAAAAGCAGAAGCCCTCCCATGTGATTGAATGGTCCCCAGAGCGGGAGCGCGCATTCACAGAGGTTAAACGGGCACTGGCAAACGCGGCACTGTTGGCCCACCCAGACCCGGCAGCCCGCATAGCGCTAACCACGGACGCGTCACATGTGGCCATAGGGGCCGTAGTGGAACAGCAGGTTGCCGGGGTTTGGCAACCACTCGCATTCTTCAGCAGATCCCTACGCGAGGCTGAGCGAAAATACAGCGCGTTTGACAGGGAGCTGCTGGCGCTCCACTTGGCTATTCACCATTTCCAGTTCTGGTTGGAAGGGCGGCGTTTCACCGCGTTTGTCGATCACAAACCGCTCACTTTTGCGATGTCCAAAACTTCAGAACCGTGGTCAGGGCGGCAACAGAGACAGCTGGCCGCAATTTCTGAATTTACCACCGATATTCAGCATGTAGCCGGTAAAATCAATGTGGTGGCAGACTGTCTGTCACGCGCGGTAACAGCACCCATCCGCGCGGAAACGGATTGCGCGGCCGCTTACCCAGAGCACGGTAACAGCGCGGACACGCGCGCGGCTCCGGTCCATGTGGGAATAGATTATGCAGCCATGGCGGTGGAGCAGAGCGAGGACGCGGACGTGCGCACGCTCCTGTCTGGACCAACAGGGTTAAGGCTGGAACGCAGAAATCTACAAACCGGTTTCCCCCCGCTTATTTGTGATGTATCCACGGGGCGACCGCGCCCGGTGGTGCCAGCCGTGTGGCGCCGTCGCGTTTTTGACGCCGTGCACTCCCTAGAGCACCCAGGGGTGCGCGCTTCGGTGAAAATGGTGGCGGAGAAGTTTGTTTGGCCGAGCCTGCGCAAGCACGTGAAGGAGTGGGCTAAAACCTGCATGGCTTGCCAGCGCGCTAAGATTCACAGGCACACTAAGGCGCCCTTAGAACCGTTCCACATTCCGGCTAAAAGGTTCGATCATGTGCACGTGGACCTCGTGGGCCCCCTGCCCACTTCACAAGGGTTCACGCATCTCTTGACAGTGGTAGACCGAACCACTCGTTGGCCGTAAGTGGTCCCGTTAACATCTACCACAGCGGCAGAGGTGGCACGCGCTTTTTTAACAGCCTGGGTAGCGCGGTTCGGGGTCCCGTCAGATATTACGTCTGATAGGGGACCTCAATTTGCGTCGGAACTGTGGTCAGTAGTGGCCAGCGGCTTAGGAGCGGCGGTACATCGCACAACCGCTTACCATCCCCAGGCCAACGGTTTATGCGAGCGTTTTCACAGGTCTTTGAAGGCAGCCCTCAGAGCGTCACTGACGGACACAGATTGGGTAAACAAACTACCATGGGTTTTATTGGGGTTGCATTCGGCACCCAAAGAGGATCTAGATGCCTCACCAGCAGAATTGGTCTTCGCACAACCGCTCAGGCTGCCAGGCGAGTTTTTACCCGACCACACGGCACCAGGGCCCCCCCCGATCCGGGGGTCTCTGAGTAACACGCGAGCAGAAATGCTCCCGGGCCCCGCTCATCACTCTTTCCCGCGTGTGTTCGTGCCCCAGGCTTTACGAGACGCAGAGTTTGTTTTTGTCAGGCACGATGCTCAGCGGCATAGTCTCCGCCCACCTTACAACGGTCCATTTTGAGTGCTGGAAACCGGGGAGAAATATTTTGTGATAGATTTGGGGGGCAGGAGGGAGACGATCAGTATCGATAGATTAAAGCCTACTTTTGTGTTGCATAACGAGTCTGTACGGCCGGCGGGCATGCCTCGATGCGGCAGGCCTCCGAAGGGGCGGCCCTGGGACCCCCCACGGGGGGCAAATAACCCTTCTCCCCCTCACTCCACAGATGCACAGCAGGACGGCCCAACACAGAACAGGAGACCTGCATACAGCAGATTCGGGAGAAGATTGAAACCTAAGCTGCATGCAGAATGATGTGTTTTGTTTGTTTTTTTTTGGTCAGGTTGTTTGGGTTGCTGTGAGATTCTGTTGGGGGGGTGACGTGCTGTATGACTGTTGTATGACTGTATGTGGGTGCCCAGTCTTTCGCGTGGAAGGGGGGAGTGATGTGGAGCCCATAGTTATAACCTATGTAACTCACATGTGGCTGGCTGAATTCAGCCAAGAGAGACTCTGAGCTAGCCATGTGTATTGACTTCACACCTCAAGAGGAAGACGTGTCTGCACCCCCTGGGGACTCAGGAGAGGGGAGAAGATTACCCGGCCTGACCTTTGGGGGTCGGAAAGGAGAACAGAAGGACTCTGGGTGTTCTATTACAGATGAAAGGATGTAGCTGAGTATTGTGACTTTTGTGTGTGATGTATTGTTAGAGATGAATGTATAAATGTATGTGTGTGACTGCGTCCTGTCTCTTTTCACTCCGATCGAGAGAGGACGTAGGATGAGTGAGAATTAAAGCAGTTACTGGAAAAATCATCCAGTCTCCTCAATTCTTGACTCCTACAGTGGGTTGGATTCTGGATTTCTTAACCAACAGGACGCAGAGAGTAAGGGTCAATGGTACATTGTCTGACCTAAAGTGCTCTTCTACTGGCTCTCCTCAGGGGTGTGTGTTGTCACCGTTACTCTTCATCCTGTACACAAACGTGTGTCGGAGCAGACATGACAACAGACACATCATAAAGTATGCTGATGATTCAGTTATTGTCAGTCTCCTCCAGGATGGTGAGAGTGGCCACGGCCCAGTAGTTGATGATTTTGTTCACTGGTGTGAGGATTCCTACCTGCAGCTGAATACGACAAAAACTAAAGACATGATTATTGATTTTAGGAGGAAAACTCCCAGGCACAAAGTCACTGTACTAAAAGGCCAGACCACCGAATGTGTACAATCCTACAAATATCTTGGGACGATTATTGATAGTAATTTAAACTTTGAAGAGAACTGTGAAAGGGTGTGCTAAAAGGGTCAGCAACATTTACATTGCTTGAGAAAACTTGCACGCTTCCAAATTGACCGAACCATAATGATAATGTTTTATCGGGCTTTTATTGAATCTGTTTTATCCTTTTCTTTAGTGTCATGGTTTGGTCAGATAAAACTGAAACAGAGGAAATCCTTGGATCAGGTAGTTAGATGGTCCAGTCGTTTGCTTGGTGAGTCACAGCTGAGCCTGACATCCCTGTACACCAGACAAGTACAGAGGATGGCTACCTCCATTTTAAATGATGACTCCCACCTTTTGCACTGCAACTTTCAGCTTCTTCCCTCAAGACGGAGGTTTGCTGTCCCAAAAAGTAAAACCCAGCGCTACAAAAACAGCTTTGTTCCTGCTGCTGTCAAAGAGTTGAACAAGTTGTAACAATATATTGCACATAATTTAGGTACCTATTTATTAACTCCATTTTATATTTACTTATTTTTGTAGGATGTTACTTGGGTTCTAAATATTTTATTGAGTTTTAGACCTTTGAGTTTTTAACCTCTTTGACTAGTTTTTAACTTTTAATATGACTCTTCTCTCTTACCTCTGGTTTTTCTCTCATCTCTTTGTCTTTTTATACCCTGATTGATGGAGCCTTGAGTATTTTTATCATGTTTATAGTCAATTTCATGTGTGCCTGTGTTTGTGTTCATGTTGAATGTAATTTGTGGCTTGTAAATATGGATGTCACCAGACTGCAAAACAAATCTACCTACGGGTACAAATAAAATAACCTGAACCTGAACCTGATTTCAGCACGATCTCTCCTTTTTACCCAACTCCCTCTTCACACGTTTACATGGCATTTTCTCATCACACAGCAAGACATTTACACTACACTGCCTTCACCTCCCTAGGTCCCTGACTCCTTCCTGCTATCTCCCCAGGAACTCCCTGGGCATTGTTCTCCCATGCTTATTCACTGTCTCTGTCTGAGATGCTAAATAATCTGACTCCCCCAAGGTCCCACAGGTTAACTGAAAAGATTCTGCTTACTGTCCAAAATTAATTTTAACAGTTTTAGTGGAGAATGTGGGCAGTTAGCCAACTACTCTGACGATGGACGTCAGGAGACAAAGCCTTTGTCTGCGTGTGGAGGACAATCCAAGGACCCTACTGATCAGAAGGTGAGCAGAACGTCTTCTGAAAATCTCTATAGGATTGTCTGCGACATTCAGTCAAAGTAAGTCTTTGGTCCAGTTTTTAACTTCTATTGGAAAAACTTAATATAAAAATAGTGTGATACTTTGTGGCTATTTTCTATGATTGTAAGAACACGCAGGAAGTCCTAAGCATGCATGTATTCACAATGTTAGGGACTGTCATGAGTCTGAGCTCAAATATTCCTTCTGAGCTCAGACTCAATTTATTTCTGAGTTTTGTATATGTGTCTTTATTTTGTTGTCAGTTCTCTGTATATATTTTGGTTTATTGTCTCTTTTGTGTCCTCCTCTCTCAGACACTCCCACTAACTGTTCACAGTCTGTTCTCCTGCCATCTCAGCTATGGACATTTAGGTTAATTAGCTCACCTACCTGCTCAGCCCACACCCACGCCCACTCAGCTGCTCATTGTCTGCCCAGTACTTAAAGTGTCTGTGACACGATGTAGGAAGTATGGCTCAGTATTCAGTATGAATTTATTTGCAACCGTCCACATAGTTGGTTCTGTTGACTCAGAACACTAAATAAGTGGAAAAATATTTCTAAGTGAATTTATATTTAGCGCCGTGTTGCAGTAATGCAATATCCCGAGACTCGCCTCGTTTCCGGATTTGACGTCATGAAAGGAGTTTAATCTTGGCTGATCTGTGTGCTATCAGTGTAAACAAGCTGTTTAGCTTCTGTATCAGCGAAGAAATGCCGAAATGTTGCATGGCGGCTGGGTGTTCTAATTGCCCCAGTGAACAAATAAGCCTGTTCGCATTCCCAAAAGATCCCGGTCTTCTTAAAAAATGGGCGAAGCAAATACAGAGAACAAGGGACAAATGGTATCCAACACCATCTTCTGTACTCTGTAGCCATCATTTCACTGCAGACAGTTTTTACGAGGCGCCTGCTATACAGGAATCTTTAGGCATGAAAGTTCGTTACAAACGAGTTCTAAAACTGACTGCCATACCTACAGTTTTTAAACGAAAACCCACAGCTGAAGACGATATCAACATATCAAAACAGCACAGAGAAGCAACATTGTCAAAACTCGCCCGGAAAAGAGTAAGTCCCTTTGTTTATGTTTTAGGGTGTGATAGAGGTGTGTGTACACATCAAATCTGCAAAACAATTGGGGTGTTTAGTTAAAAAGTATCTTGTTGCATTTTTTGTAACTTGTAAACTGTGACAAACACATACAGTTGTGCATTTTTTATATATATTTTTTTTAAACAAATAACCAAATTAGGGGGTATTTACTTGTATTGAAGCGGCATGAAATAAGGCAGCGTTGGTGAAGGTTTTATTCAGAGTTTATTAAATCATACCGCCGTCACGAGCTCCGCTCCCGGCGCCGTGCATGCGCGCCGGGAGCGAGCCCAGCGGCTCTCGGCAGAGGGACACAAAGTGCGTGTGTCCAGCAGCAGTTGAAGAGTGAGAGAATGAGCCTGGATTACAGTGCAGTATATATACCCAACTACAACAATACATAAAAGAGCATTCCCCAGCAGTTGGTATGATCAAAGAGACTGCAGAACAGGCATGAGACATTTGCATTTGAGAGACATACATCACAATAGGCAGATTGCTGGCCTTTGCTCCAGCTGCAAGACAAAGAGGTTACAAGGCACATCTACATATTGATCTCAGTCTCTAGGTCACAGTAAGGACAGGACGCATGAACACAATGCATGAAAGGCACATTAACATCACAGTGGTGAGCCAGAAGAAGCGGGGCTGCCTGTAGACATTAATACACACATTTCACTGTTCTGTTAATTGCTCTAGCCGAACGCTGTGGCTGTCCAGTCTGTTGTGGGGGTTACACCAAACCGCCACACGCTCCCTCCCAGAGGGCTCGGCAGGCGGCCGAGGTCTCGATCATGCAGCTTGGGCAGCGAGCAGGAGAAGCGCTGTGCAGGCGGGGGGGGGGGGGGGGGGGGGGGGTTGGTGGTAAGTGCCGGCCGGGAGCGGTGAAATCGTCCGAACCGCGCAAAAATTGCTTGTTGGTCCGCGACGTCGAGGGGCTGTCCCGTTGAGCGTGTGGAGATCACAAGAAGAAAAATTAGTCTCTGACTCCTCTCGTGGCCATGAAGAAAAACAGGAGCAGCTGTAAGAAAAAAAAGGAAGCAAAGGGACTTGGCGTGTTTGACTTTTAGGTGCAGGCGCAACCCTAAAGCCTCAGGAACCGCAGACAGCTGAATTCCCCTTGTGTGCCGTGGCTAAGACCATAAAATCCAGTGAGCAAGCTGCGTGCCTCAGGTGAACGAGCAAGCCTGAAGGGCCAGTGTGCAGCAGAAGGAAGGCGGTCAGTGGAGCCGTAATTGTCCCGTGCGTGGTGCGCCATCCTCGTAACTCCCTGGTGCGTGTGCCGGGGCTCCGTGCGTGGGTGGGCCAGCTGGAGAGGAAAAGCCAGGGTCAGGGAGCTTAATCATCCCCGTTGTAGTTGCAGCAGATGGGTCATGGTGCGTTCAGGTCCACGTGTGCTCCGTCGGCCGTGGAGGTCGCCGTTGTGGAGAAAGGACGAGGTGCGTGCGCTCTCGTAAGGAGACACAGAATCGTGTGTCAGAAGCTGTGAGAGCGGCCAGTCCAAGCGTGGATGTGCCGGTCTAGGCGTGCAGATCTCACCATGAAGTTACTGCGGCTTTCCCGGTCGTGAGTGATGTCCGGAGAGTTCCCTGAAGCAGAAGGGAGCTGCTGCGTTCACTTGTCGTCGGAGCATCACCGCCGGGTGCTGCGTTCACCGGCAGCGTGGCTGTCCAAGCCAGAAGGTTGCGTCGCACAAAACGTGTGCGTCCTCGGGGTCACCAGTGAAGCTGCATGGAATAAAGCAGCGTTGGTGAAGGTTTTATTCAGAGTTTATTAAGTCATACCGCCGTCACGAGCTCCACTCCCGGCGCCGTGCATGTAGATCCGTGTAGATCCTGCAGCCATGGCCGCGAAGCAGGTTAGCGACACGGAAGTGCGCGCAGCCCCAGTCCGTGTGGGGATAGATTACGCAGCCATGGCCACGGAGCAGGGTAGCGACGCGGATGTGCGCGCGCTCCAGTCTGGACCAACAGGGTTAAGGCTGGAGAGCAGGGTGCTGCAAGACGGTATGCCCCCCCTAATCTGCGATGTCTCCACTGGGCGGCCGCATCCGGTGGTTCCAGCCGCTTGGCGCCACCGCGTTTTTGACTCGATCCATTCTCTGGCGCACCCGGGAGCGCGCGTGTCGGTCAAAATGGTAGGAGAGACATTTGTGTGGCCGAGCCTGCGCAAACAAGTTAGAGAGTGGGCGGCAGCCTGCACAGCCTGCCAGCGGGCCAAGGTTCATAGACACACGAGAGCTCCCTTGGAGCCGTTTCACATCCAGGCTAAATGGTTTGATCATGTCCACGTGGACCTCGTAGGCCCCCTCCCGCCCTCACAAGGGTGCACACATATTCTGACAATGGTTGACCGCACCACGCGCTGGCCAGAAGTGGTCCCGCTGTCGTCAACCATAGCTGAGGAGGTGGCGCGCGCGTTTTTAACTGCATGGGTAGCGCGTTTTGGAGTCCCGTCGGACATTACGTCTGACAGAGGCCCGCAATTTGTTTCCGAACTTTGGTCAGCGATGTCCCGCAGCCTGGGGGCAACGATCCACCGCACGACCGCATACAACCCGCAGGCTAACGGGTTGTGCAAACGTTCTCACAGGTCATTGAAGGCGGCCCTCAGAGCGTCGCTTACGGATACAAATTGGATGGACAAGCTACCATGGGTTTTATTGGGGTTGCGTTCTGCACCTAAAGAGGATTTAGAAGCCTCCCCAGCTGAGCTAGTTTTCACACAGCCACTTCGGCTGCCCGGGGAATTTCTCCCAGATAATCCTGCGCCAGAGCGCTCCCCGGTTCAGCAGTTACAGAATAGCACGGGCCCGAGCACACTACCGGGCCCCGTTCACCACAGTTTTCCGCGTGTTTTTGTGCCTAAGGCTTTAAAAAATGCGGAGTTTGTTTTTATCAGACATGATGCCCATCGTCCGCCCTTGCGCCCACCTTATGACGGACCATATAGAGTATTGGAAACAGGGGATAAGCATTTTTTGCTAGATTTGGGGGGCAGAAAAGAAAGGATTGGCATTAACAGGCTCAAACCCACTTTTGTGTTAGCTGATGAAGTTGTGCAGTTGGCGAAGGCTCCTCGGCGTGGCAGACCCCCTAGAGAGCATTCCCCAGAACACCCACAGAGGTTGACTAACAGTTCTCATCCCCAGGCAGCAGATCCACAGCTGGAAGACGCCGTGGAAGTGGTACAGCCTGCTTACAGCAGATATGGGAGAAGGTTGAGACCTAAGCGGCACTTGGACTGATATATAGTGATTTTATTATGACATGCAATCTGTGGTGATGTTGTTCCATCTTAGACGTTTGGGGTGGGTCATGTGGGCACATATGCGGTTTCCATATGCTTCACATGCTTGTTACTGTATGCTTATTGTTTACTGCACGTCTCAGAGGAACAAAAGGTCTGAACCTCCTAGGGGTAGCAGGAGGATGCGAAGTCTGGCCTTTTGTATGCAGAGAGACGGCCATGAAGGATTTCCTGACCACCAGGAATTCAGGTGGAGACAGAAGACCTGAAGGGGGGTGCATTGTGATTTGGGATGTAAAGACAATGCGACTGTTTGCTTTGATGTCCTGGGGTATAAAAAGGACAGCTGTGGGGGCATGCCTTCCTCTTTTCTGTTTTTGGATGTTGGAGAATGTGGTGGTGAATAAAACTGATTTTAAACACAGCCTCGTCTTTCCACACATCTCCACAATGGTGTAATTTGTGGTAGTATATGGAAAAAAAAAAATTTGTCCACACAGAATAAAAACACAGTAGTTCTTCTTTCTAATGATGTCTTGGTTGAATTATGTCACAGACTCTTTAAGCCTTGCAAGTTCACTGTTTCACTGCAGCAGCATTGCTTATACCTGGACTGGTTTGGACTTTTTCCCTCTGTGTTTTTTCCTCATCTCCTCCAGAGCCTTCCCTGCTCTGGAGTGAATCTTCTGTTAGTAATCTTAGTTTGTATTTTTATGTTGTCAGTGTGGAGTGTGTAAATAACGAGGCGGATTTGACTCAGACAGTTTATTACACATCTCACACAGAAGCATAGTCAGAAAGAGGACATCTCAGACAAGACTCTTCTCTTAAATACTATGGCATTCCCTCAGAAGCTTCTACACACAAAAGGTCACATTGCATTCACTTCCTTAATCCTTTACCATCCTCCTAGAAGTTTCTGATACACAAAAGATCACACTGCATTCACTTCCTTAATCTTTTAACATCCTCCTAGAAGTTTCTGATACACAAAAGATCACACTGCATTCATCCTTCACACCTCCCTGCTATCTCCAAGGGAAACTCTGCTCTTTGTTCTAGTCTAAGATGCTATACCATTATGCACTCCCCATGTGTCACCAAACGACCCCCCCGAGCATCTTGGATAGAACAATAGGATGACAGTCCATATGCTGTGGTTAAATCATTAAACATCAATCACATGCTGCTTGGGCTTCAGTCTTCTCCCGTATCTGCTGTAACCAGGATTCACCACCTCCGCGGCGCTGTCATGCTGGGGGGCTGATGATTGAGGGGTAAAAGTCTGTGCATGTGGGTGCTCTGGGGAATCTTTTGTCTGGGAAGCTCCCCGTGGGGGTCTTCCACGCTGAGGGGCCCTCGCCAACAGCACTTGCTCGTCCGCCACAACAAAAGCGGGTTTGAGTCTGTCTATACCAATCTTTTCCCTCCTACCCCCCAAATCTAGCAAAAAATGCTTGTCCCCTGTTTCCAGCACTCTGAACGGTCCATCATAAGGTGGGCGCAGTGGAGGGCGATGGGCATCGTGTCTGACAAAAACGAACTCCGCGTTTTTCAAAGTTTTAGGCACAAAAACGCGCGGAAAACTGTGGTGAACAGGGACCAGCAGCATGCTTGTGTCTATGCTACGCTGCAACAGCTGAGACGGGGAGCTGCCCGGCGCGGGATTATCTGGAAGAAACTCCCCGGGCAGCCGAAGTGGCTGCGCAAAAACGAGTTCAGCCGGGGACGCTTCCAAATCCTCTTTAGGCGCAGAACGTAACCCCAGTAAAACCCATGGTAGCTTGTCTACCCAATTTGCATCCGTCAGTGACACCCTGAGGGCCGCTTTCAATGACCTATGAAAACGCTTGCATAACCCATTAGCCTGTGGATTGTACGCGGTTGTGCGGTGAATTGTGACACCCAGGCTGTGGGCCATTGTTGACCAGAGTTCGGAAACAAATTGAGGGCCTCTGTCAGACGTAATATCCGACGGGACTCCAAAACGCGCCACCCATGCTGTTAAAAACGCGCGCGCCACCTCCTCGGCTGTGGTTGCTGCCAGTGGAACCACTTCCGTCCAGCGCGTGGTGCGGTCCACCATTGTCAGAAGGTGCGTGCACCCCTGTGATGGTGGGAGGGGGCCCACGAGGTCCACGTGAACATGGTCGAACCTCTTAGCCGGGATGCAAAATGGCTCCAAGGGAGCCTTCGTGTGTCTGTGTACCTTGGCTCCTTGGCACGCCATGCAGGCTGCTGCCCACTCTTTCACTTGTTTGCGAAGGCTCGGCCACACAAATTTACTACCATTTTGACCGACGCGCGCACTCCCGGGTGTGCCAAAGAATGAATCGAGTCAAAAACGCGGCGGCGCCACGCGGCTGGCACCACGGGACGCGGTCGCCCCGTGGAGACATCACAAATTAGGGGGGGCATACCGTCTTGCAGCACCCTGCTCTCCAGCCTTAACTCTGTTGGTTCAGACTGGAGTGCGCGCACGTCTGCGTCACTAACCTGCTCCGCGGCCATGGCTGAGTAATCTATCCCCACGCGGACCGGGGCAGCCACGGCGCGTGAGAGGCAGTCTGCCACTACATTCAGTTTACCCGACACATGCTGAATATCGGTAGTAAACTCTGAGATCGCGGCCAGCTGTCTCTGCTGCCGGCCCGACCACGGTTCTGAAACCTTGGCCATCGCGAATGTTAGTGGCTTGTGGTCAACGAACGCGGTGAAACAGCGCCCTTCCAGCCAGAACTGGAAGTGGCGAATGGCCAAGTGGAGAGCCAGCAACTCCCTGTCAAACGCGCTGTATTTACGTTCACTATCGCGCAAAGTCCTGCTGAAAAAGGCGAGCGGCTGCCAAGCCCCGGCTACACGCTGCTCCACGACCGCCCCTATGGCCACATCTGATGCGTCAGTAGTGAGCACTATGCGGGCCGGTGGGTCTGGATGTGCCAGCAACGCAGCGTTTGCCAGGGCTGCTTTGACTTCCGAGAACGCTCGGTCTCGCTCCGGGGATCATTCGATCTTATTCGCGGGTTTCTGTTTTTTGAGCGCGGCGTACAGTGGTTGCATGAGCTGCGCTGCACGGGGAAGGAAACGGTTATAAAAATTCACCATTCCCAAAAACTCCTGTAACGCCCTGAACGTTTGCGGCCGGGGAAAATCTGCTACCGCGCGCACTTTGTCAGGCAGCGGAACCGCTCCTTCGGGAGAGACGCGGTGCCCCAAAAAATCAATCTGCGTCACCCCGAACTGACATTTCGCTGGGTTGATTATTAACCCGTGCTCTTCCAACCTCCGGAAAACCACCGTGAGGTGGGTTTCGTGTTCGTCTTCGGACACGCTGGCTACTAAGATATCGTCCAAGTAGACGAATACGAAAGGGAGATCAATCAGCACTGCATCCATCATGCGTTGGAACGTCTGTGCAGCCCCTTTAAGCCCGAATGGCATGCGCAAAAACTCGAATAAACCGAACAGAGTTATCACCGCTGTTTTGGGTATGTCCTCAGCGCGCACTGGGACTTGGTGGTAACCGCGGACCAAGTCTATTTTAGAAAAAACGCGCGCTCCTGCCAAGTGAACGGAAAAATCCTGGATGTGAGGAATTGGGTAGCGGTCGTGCGCTGTGGCATTGTTCAACCTGCGGAAATCCCTGCAAGGTCGCCACGAACCCTCAGCTTTAGGGACCATGTGTTGCGGGGAAGCCCATGGGCTGTTTGAATGCCTGATGATGCCCAACCTCTCCAGGTTGGCGAACTCCTCGCGCGCTATGGCCAGTTTAGCTGCGTCCAAGCGCCGAGGTTTTGCAAAAACGGGCGGCCCGGTGGTGGTGATAAAATGCTCCACCCCGTGTTTAGCGATGGCTGCCGAAAATGTCGGGACCGTGAGTGCTGGGAACTGAGTGAGCAGTGTGTGGAACTTACCACATGCAGCTGTGACGTTGGCTTGTGCTGTTGGCCGGGACACTCGAGCTGTACAGGGGATAGAATCAAAGGACAGTGCATTAACCAGGCGCCTGTTAGCGACATCAACCAACAAACCATGTGTGCACAAAAAATCAGCCCCCAATATATTTGAAATTCAATGCTGCTATGACAAAAGTCCACTCAAATGCACGGCCGTGTAGAGACAGGAGTAGAGTCCTCTCACCAAAGGTCTTAATCTCCGAGCCATTTGCTGCTGCCATCTCGGGGCCGCTAGATCCTACCAGCCGGTCGGCGTAGGACGGCATGATGAAACTCATCTGGGCACCGGTGTCCATGAGGAAATGCCTCCCCGAGCGTGCATCCGTCAAGTAGAGCAGCTTGTTCTCCTCCCCGAGGGTCGCCGCTGCTACCGACCCCCGGTCTTGGCGTTTTCCGAGCGCTTGAACTGGCACGGTGGTATACATTTGCGTGCCTTCTCTGCGAAGTGGCGGTGGTAGAAACAAAGGGTGTCTCCTCCGCGTTCTTTGGCCCCCGCTGCTGCTGTCGTCGGTGACTCTGCCGCTGCCGTCGATGGCTCCTCGCCTCCTCCGGCCGTCACGCCGTGCTCCGTCGCTGCCGCCGTGGTCGTGAACTCTCTGCTGGCCATGATGATCCGGTGTGCTTCTCGGGCCAGCACACGATAGTCCCGCTTGGCCAGCATCAGTGAATTGGCCAGGGTCGCTCTCGTCGCTGACGGAAGGTTCCAGAGGAAGAGGTGAGTAAAAATGAAATGGTCGTCGTCCGAGCCCTTTAATCTCAGCATCTTCTCCATCGGGTCAATAGCCGACCCATCTCCTAACCCAGTCCGCGTTAGGAGTCTCTCTGCTCTCTCACCAACCAAGAGCGTGTAGTGCTGGATGAGTGCAGCCTTCAGCGCGCCGTACTTGTCGCTGGTTGGTAGCTGATCAAGCAGGCTCTCCACATGCTGAGCCGTGTGGGCGTCGAGCGTTGCGACCACATGGTAGAACTTCATGTCATCCGCCGATATCCCCCGGAGGGCGAACTGCGCCTCAACTAGGTGGAACCAGGAGTGCAGATTGTGCTGCCAAAAATCCAGTAGCTTGATTGTAACCGCATATACTTGGCTGGGGGCTCCTAACGAGGCTGGCTCCGGGGATCTTTCGTCGTGTTGCATGATTCGTCTTGGGTCACCAGTGTGGAGTGTGTAAACAACGAGGCGGATTTGACTCAGACAGTTTATTACACATCTCACACAGAAGCATAGTCAGAAAGAGGACATCTCAGACAAGACTCTTCTCTTAAATATAAATACTATGGCATTCCCTCAGAAGCTTCTACACACAAAAGGTCACATTGCATTCACTTCCTTAATCTTTTACCATCCTCCTAGAAGTTTCTGATACACAAAAGATCACACTGCATTCACTTCCTTAATCCTTTAACATCCTTCTAGAAGTTTCTGATACACAAAAGATCACACTGCATTCATCCTTCACACCTCCCTGCTATCTCCAAGGGAAACTCTGCTCTTTGTTCTAGTCTAAGATGCTATACCATTATGCACTCCCCACGTGTCACCAAATCAGCACTGTTTTTGTATTCTGTTAATAAATGTTACACTACAGTTCAGCACTTGGGCCTGTTTTTCTACCCCAGAGGGGCCAGTTTGTGACAGGGACAGATCAATGAGCCGCCTTTTATAGAGAAATAAGAAGTATCAATAACAGAAAAGGAGGTACTATATATTACAAGAATATCAATTTTAACCCCTTGCACTCCGGTCAATTTCCCTAAAAACGCCAAAAATTAACGTGCCCAAATTAAATCAAAAGCTGTTCTTCAACCCTTTGCAGCATCTTCATGGGGTTGGTCTCATTTAAAAGAAAACACTTTGAATTTTTTGGCAAAACAGTCATAATCTCTCTAAGTGCTCCGGCCACTGAGTTACAGTCATCTAAACATAGTGAACTTGAAGAAAATAAATTTGGCCTGGGTGTCTTTTTGGATACAAATGCTTGCAAATAACACACAGCTTCAGATCCGGGCTGGAAAATGCAACAAAAATGTAGCACCAAGTGTTATCCAGCTGAGGTCAAAATTTTGTAACAATACCACAAAAAATGAATATATTACACAGCTTTGTTCTCAGGTAGTTCCCAGGCGTTTTGGAACTGTGCCAAATTGTGCCAAATGGCACAGTTTGGAAAAACGTCTGTAACTTTTGAATGCTTCAATGTAGAGGCTTCATTTTGGGCTCTAATGAAAGGTCACACTCAGGGCTGTGTCTGTGTGTGTGTGGGGGGTTTGTCCCCCCCCTCGCTACAGAGGATGGACATCGGCCATCGCTACACAAGGGATTAGCCTCATGTGGCGATGTGGGAGAGCAGCGCAGTCACCGCGGCCCCCCCCCCCCCCCGCTACAGAAGAATAGCGGGGGTGGGGGGCGGCGTTCACGGTCTGGACGCGGTGAACAACCCCTTGTACTGCGGCGCACGAACTTCAGACTTCGTGTGCCACACAGTTGTAATTTACCGATCAGTCAAAAGTCATTTTGGATTACAATTTTCAGGAATAAAGAATAATTTAGCTTATAACACCTTACCTCTTCACAGCAGTGTCCTGGCGAACTTCTCTTCCCCATTGTCAGACGAACGCGACGCTGGTCCGCTTGTGGTTCTGGTCTCGCGACCCGATCAAAACATAATTCCATTATTGCAGTTTTGTGCTTCCATGATTGTGGTTTTTGGCAAACGATTTTTCAAAACAAATAACAGTAGTAATTAAAAAAAGACTGGCGAAGGCGTGTGTGTCACTCAGCCTTCGTCATCAGCCTCCGTCGGTCTATGACCATGGAAGAAATCATAACGTCTACTCTGCTGGAACAAAAACAAAATAAGCACCGCCTGTGGCCGAACATGCCGATGCACAAATGGCACTCCCTGTCACACAGGTTGCATTTGTGGATGGTCTCCGTGCTGCTGGGTCTGTGGGGTTCTTCCTGCGGGTCCTTTTTTTTGAGCCGCTGCAGCAGTCAGTCTTCACCCAGCCTTAAAAAAAACAGCTCGCGAACTCTGCTTCAATTGGCTCACTGCATTCACAGCGTTGGTAGGCGGGTCCTTCTTGCTAGGTTTTCAGTCATTGGTTCTTCAAGGTTTCAGAAACCCAATTCAAGGCTCTTATTAGTCGAATGAGAGTTCAATCAGATGAACTAATCTGTTCGCGGCTGTGTCTGCAGCTTTTATTTTCAGTGCGCGCTTGGACGCCATACACCACCTACATCACAATCTCCATCAAGATCAAAACAAGGAAGATCAAGGCGAGGAAGGCGTCGGGACCGGACGGCATCAGCGCAAAGCTCCTCAAGTCCTGTGCAGACCAGCTGTGTGGGATTGTGACGTATATCTTCAACATGAGCCTGAAACTGGGGAGGGTACCACAGCTGTGGAAAACATCTTGTGTGGTACCTGTACCAAAAACTTCCCACCCCAAAGACCTGAACAGCTACAGACCGGTGGCCTTGACGTCCCACTTGATGAAGACCCTGGAGAGACTGCTCCTTGCTCATCTCCGCCCCCTGGTGGAACCAGCGATGGATCCACTCCAGTTCGCCTACCAGCATGGCATTGGGGTGGAGGATGCGGTGATCTTCCTCCTTCACCGTTCTCTGTCCCACCTGGAGAAGCCCGGGAATATGGTGAGGATCATGTTCTTTGACTTCTCCAGTGCTTTCAACACCATCCAACCGATGATCCTGAAGGACAAGCTGCTGCGCGCAGGGGTGGACCAGCACCTGTCATCATGGATCCTGGACTACCTCACTAACCGGCCTCAGTTTGTGAGAACCCGGGACTGTGTTTCCGACACGATCATCAGTAGCATGGGGGCCCCCCAGGGAACGGTGCTGGCTCCCTTCCTGTTCACTCTTTATACTGCGGACTTCTCACACAACACAACACATTGCCATCTACAGAAGTTCTCTGATGACTCTGCGATCGTTGGTCTCATCTCCAACGGAGATGAAGCTGAGTACAGAGGGCTTATCCAGGACTTTGTGGACTGGTGCCATCGGAACTGCCTCCAGATCAACGCGAGGAAAACTAAGGAGCTGGTGGTGGACTGCCGCAGGCATGGGCAGCCCCTCACAGCACCAGTAAATATACAGGGAACAGACATCGAGATGGTGACATCCTATAAGTACCTGGGTATTCATCTGAACAATAAACTAGACTGGTCACACAATACTGACGCACTCTACAAGAAGGGACAGCGCAGGCTGTTCCTGCTGAGGAGACTCAGGTCTTTTGGTGTACAAGGGGCGCTGCTGAAGTCATTCTATGACACGGTGGTGGCATCAGCCATCACTTTTGGAGTGGTCTGCTGGGGCAGTGGCATTACTGCAGCCGATAGGAAGAGACTGAACAAACTGATTAAGAAAGCTAGCTCTGTCCTGGGGCAGCGCCTTGATCCGATGGAGGAGATAGGAGAGAGAAGGACGGTGGCTAAACTGTCATCTCTGCTGGAGTCCGAGTTCCACCCTATGCAGGACATACTGGATGCACTGAGGAGCTCATTTAGCAGCAGACTACATCATCCCAGGTGCACAACCGAGAGGTTTCGTAGGTCCTTCCTACCAACGGCTGTCAGACTGTACAACCTAAGCAGGGCTGCTCGCAGAGATAGCAAAAAGACGTAACAAACTAATAGTTTTTTTTTGAATGCAAAAGATGCAATAGACTTACACAATGGTCCTCTCCGGCATACAACTAGGAACATACCGGTCGCTATGGAGGGTGAGAATATGTATGGGCACATGATCATACCATGTAGGATAACTAAATAGACGGTTATGCTGTTTCATCCCACCTAGCAACAATGCTCTGCACTGTGTGTGTTTATATATTTACATATTTATTCCATCTAGCTACAATGCTCAGCACTGGGTGTGTTTATATTTATATATCTATATATTTATTCCATCTAGCTACAATGCTCCGCACTGTGTTTTTATATATCTACATATTATTCCATCTAGCTACATTGCTCCGCACTGTGTGTGTTTATATACTTGCATATTTATTCCACCTAGCTGCAATGCTCCGTACTGTGGGTGTTTATATATTTACATATTTATTCCATCTAGCTACAATGCTCTGCACTGTGTGTTCATATATTCATATATTTATTCCATCCAGCTACAATGCTCTGCACTGTGTGTCTGTGTGTGTGTGTGTATATATATATTTTATAGTAATATGTACATATGTATATTAGCTGCTCTTGCTTGCTTGTTTTTTTTTCTTGCCTTCTGATTGTTGCTCTGAGTGTTGCTATCCCTGTGCTGTTGCAATCCTGGAATTTCCCCGTTGTGGGACTAATAAAGGCTTATCTTATCTTATCTTATCATGCGTCCTAGAGCGCACGAGGGCGTTCTCGTGCGCCCTCGTGTGCTCTAGGACGCAGAGACTTGCCCGTCCACGGTACAACGGAGTGCAAGAGGTTAATCAATGATTGAGTAATATATGAATGATTATAATGATAATAATTTAAGCGACACAAATACAAGAAACTTAAGCATCAACAAATAGTGAGTAATTGTATCAGCCAGTTTGTTAAAATTAGTTGGACTAATCTATATGATAAGCTACCACTGGTATTGATGACTGGAAGCAACTCAATGTAAATAGCCTCTACATAATTGTTAAGCTGGTTTTATTAAGCGGCAGGGACAAATACATACACACAGTAACTCTGTAAATATCTACTAACTCTTTTTCTCATAGTACATTTCAGCGATTTAACCACTTTCACCGTGCAGGAAACGGGGCGAGTCTGTATCTCTGATCACAAAGGGAAGGGATAATTCACCTGCTCGCCTGAGTTGACCTGAGAAATTGTGTTTTAAGCATGATAAGAGTTGCTGAGAGGAGATTGTATGAGGTACAGTGCATGGGGAAAGTATTCACAGTGCTTCACTTTTTCCACATTTTGTTATGTTACAGCCTTGTTCCAAAAGGGATTAAATTCATTTTTCCCTCAAAATTCTATACACAATACCCCATAATTACAACGTGAAACATTTTTTTGAGATTTTTGTAAATTTATTAAAAATTTAAAAAAAAATAAGAAATCACATGTATGTAAGTATTCACAGCCTTTGCCATGAAGCTCAAAATTGAGCTCAGGTGCATCCTGTTTCCACTGATCATCCTTGAGATGTTTCTACAACTTAATTGGAGTCCACCTGTGGTAAATTCAGTTGATTGGACATGATTTGGAAACCCACACACCTGTCTATATAAGGTTCCACAGTTGACAGTGCATGTCAGAGCATAAACCAAGCGTGAAGTCAAAGGAATTGTCAGTAGACCTCCGAGACAGGCTTGTCTCAAGGCACAAATCTGGGGAAGGGTACAGAAACATTTCTGCTGCTTTGAAGGCCCTAATAAGCACAATGGCCTCCATCATCTGTAAATGGAAGAAGTTCTGAACCACCAGGACTCTTCCGAGAGCTGGGTGGCCATCTAAACTGAGCGATCGGGGGAGAAGGGCCTTAGTTAGGGAGGCGATCAAGGATCCGATGGTTACTCTGTCAGAGCTCCAGCGTTCTTCTGTGGAGAGAGGAGAACCTTCCAGAAGGACAACCATCTCTGCAGCAATCTACCAATCAGGCCTGTATGGTAGAGTGGCCAGACGGAAACCACTCCTTAGTAAAAGGCACATGGTAGCCCACCTGGAGTTTGCCAAAAGGCATCTGAAGGACCCTCAGACCATGAGAAACAAAATTCTTGGGTCTGATGAGACAAAGATTGAACTCTTTGGCGTGAATGCCAGGCATCATGTTTGAAGGAAACCAGGCACCGCTCATAATCATGGCAATGGGGGTGGCAGCATCATGCTGTGGGGATGTTTTTCAGTGGCAGGAACTGGGAGACTAGTCAGGGTAGAGGGAAAGATGAATGCAGCAATGTACAGAGACATCCTGTGTGAAAACCTGCTCCAGAGCACTCTTGACCTCAGACTGGGGTGACTGTTCGTCTTTCAGCAGGACAACAAACTGAAGCACACAGCCAAGATATCAAAGGAGTGGCTTCAGGACAACTCTGTGAATGTCCTTGAGTGGCCCAGCCAGAGCCCAGACTTGAATCCAATTGAACAGCTCTGGAGAGATCTGAAAATGGCTGTGCACTGACACTTCCCATCAAACCTGATGGAGATTAAGAGGTGCTGCAAAAAGGAATGGGCGAAACTGCCCAAAGATAGGTGTGCCAAGCTTGCGGCATCATATTCAAAAAGATTTGAGGCTATAATTGCCGCCAAAGGTGCATCAACAAAGTATTGACCAAAGGCTGTGGATACTTATGTACATGTGATTTCTTAGTTTTTATTTTTAATAAATTTACAAAAATCTCAAAAAAAAACTTTTTTCATGTCATCATTATGGAGTATTGTGTGTAGAATTTTGAGGAAAAAGATGAATTTAATCCCTTTTAGAATAAGGCTGTAACATAACAAAATGTGGAAAAAGTGAAGGGCTGTGAATACTTTCCGGAAGCACTGTAACAGCGCTGAATTGTACACAAAGTTGGAGTTGTAGGATTATTTTTGCATGAATAGAACCAAATTTAAGGGAAACAGCTCTATAGTTTCTTTGGGAATAAAAAAAACAAGGCGTGGTTTGTGGTCAACAGGCTCTGCGGCCACGATGTGCATTCACATTTGCGTGCGACCAAATTGGCCACGTGGCATTCTCGTCGCATGAGAACTGCACATGTGCAGATTAAGCAGTGCAAACGTCATTTTGAAAGTCACCAGGGAGGGTCAATCCTGGGCGCCATCTTGGAGCTGAGGCAGCTAGACCACCTTCAAGTGACGTCACTGTGTCTCCTCCTCCTTGAGTGCAGAAGGAACTACCTCCATCTTGTGGTCAACTATAAGAATTACATTCTTTTATAAATTTACCTCCAAATCGAGCTTCCAAGTTAACTTCAAAGGAAATTTTTCCAACAGTTTTGGAGATCTTAGTATCTCTCTAGCTGAAAAGGAGCCGCCGATCTAAAAGTCCGTGTATGGCTGAACAAAATTCCTCCCACACCGGCTCAACAGCGGGCTTGATGCAGTGAGGCAACAGAGAGGAGAGGCACCCTAATCAGCTGGAGAGTGAAGAGCTTCAACTTTAATCTGGGCAGAGGAGAGAATAAGTAATTTTATTCCTAATTTTCAAAGGGAATGTGTTGTTGTGAAAATCCTAGGTGGAGAAAATATAAAAATAGAGGTAATTCAAACAGTACTGAAGAAAAGGGAAAAAATGAGAAGAGTGTAGAGGATGTGCTCGAATGATGAGGCTGAGTTTAGTTCTTAAGTTCAGCTTTATTGACAGAACACATCGTCTAGCATTCTCAAAGCAGGAAGAAGAGAAAGAATCATATCACATCACCCTTTTATATGTTTCCAGCATCGGAACTCAAGTCACATGGTGTTTTCAGTAAACATACAGTCACAAAGCATCCCTTTGAACCTTCACCATTGTCTCTCATTCCTTGATGAACCGGAAATTCCTCCGGGGCATCTTCTGTGGGACAAAAAGACCAATCTCACACCTCCTCGTTATCTTCTGCAGATTCGAGTCCTTTGTCCTTCCAGACGTGAAACCCCCAATGCGCATGCAGTCATATCTCTGTGGAAATGTGAGCCCACAATGTGTGTCGCCCACACTACCCCCCCCCCCCAAACGTCTAGTAAGGGCAAAACCTGCATGGCATAAAAAAAAAGAAAAACACAAAACACTCCATATATCGCTAATCAATCCACCAACTGCCTGGGTTTTAACCTTCTGCCGAATCTGCTGCAACCTGGCTTTGCTACCCCTGCAACATCTCTCTGCATCTGTGGATTAAAGCTGTTAGCACCTTTCTGTGAAGACTCTGGAGAATGTCCTTTCGGCGGCCTGCCACGGCGGGGGGGCCTCGCGAGCTGCACTTCCTCATCAGCCAAAACAAAAGCGGGTTTGAGCCTGTTTATGCAAATCAACTCCCTTCTGCCCCCTAAATCTAGCAGAAAATGCTTCTGCCCGGTCTCCAGCACTCTGAACGATCCGTCATAAGACGGCCGCAAACTTGGACGCTGAGCATCATGTCTAACAAAAACAAACTCTGCATTTTTTAAAGACTTTGGCACAAAAACGTGTGGGAAACTGTGATGGACTGGGCCAGGGAGCGTGTTTGCTCCCGAGTCGCTCTGCCACGGCTGAGCAGGGGGGCCATTTGGTGCGGGGTTATCGGGGAGAAATTCCCCCGGCAAACGGAGAGGTTGTGCAAAAACTAATTCAGCCGGGGAAGCATGCAAATCTTCCTTAGGTGCAGAACGCACCCCCAATAAAACCCATGGAAGTTTGTCCACCCAATTTGTATCCGTCAGCGATGCTCTGAGGGTTGCTTTCAATGACCTGTGAAAGTGTTCGCATAAACCATTAGCCTGGGGGTTATACGCGGTGGTGCGATGAATCTTCACCCCCAAGCTGCGGGCCATCGATGACCATAGTTCGGAAATAAATTGGGAACCCCTGTCGGACGTTATGTCCGACGGTACACCGAAACGCGCAACCCACGCTGCTAAAAATGCTCGCGCAACTTCTTCCGCTGTGGTTGATGTCAGAGGAATCGCCTCTGGCCAACGCGTGGTGCGATCCACCATCGTCAAAAGATGTGTGTGCCCGTGTGATGGTGGGAGCGGGCCCACCAAGTCAACATGCACATGATCAAAACACTTAGCGGGGATGTGAAAAGGTTCCAACGGAGCCTTAGTGTGTCTGTGTATTTTGGCTCGCTGACACGCTACGCAGGCTGCCACCCATTCCTTGACCTGTTTGCGCAACCCGGGCCAAACAAATTTCTCCCCCACCAACTTAATCGATGCGCGCACGAATGGACTGAGTCAAAAACGCGGCGACGCCACGCGGCTGGCACCACGGGGCGGGGCCGTCCCGTGGAGACATCGCAGATTAGTGGGGGCATACCACTTTGTTGCTCCCTGTGCTCCAGCCTTAACCCTGTTGGTCCAGACTGGAGCGCGCGCACGTCTGCGTCGTTAACCTGCTCCGCAGCCATGGCTGCGTAATCTAACCCTACACAGACCGGGGCTGCGCGCGCTCCCGCGTCGCTGCCCGGGCCCGCGGCCACGGCTACAGAGTCTGCCCCCATGGGGCTTGGTGTTGCTACCGCGCGCGAGAGACAGTCTGCCACAACATTGTGTTTACCCGCGACATGCTGAATATCAGTAGTGAACTCCGATATTGCGGCTAGTTGCCTTTGTTGTCGGCCTGACCAGGGTTCTGAAATTTTGGCCATCGCAAACGTTAGCGGTTTATGATCCACAAACGCGGTGAAACGTCGCCCCTCCAACCAGAACTGAAAATGGCGGATGGCCAAGTGTAGGGCCAAAAGCTCCCTGTCAAACACACTGTATTTACGCTCACTATCACGCAAAGTCCTGCTGAAAAACGCGAGAGGTTGCCAGGTACCTGCCACAAACTGTTCAACTACCGCCCCCACCGCTACATCGGAAGCATCAGTGGTGAGCGCCATGCGGGCCGTTGGAACTGGGTGCGCTAACAAAACTGCGTTTGCCAGGGCTGATTTGACCTGGGCAAAAGCGCGCTCCCGCTCCGGAGACCATTCAACTTTATTTGCGGGCTTTTGTTTTTTTAACGTGGTGTACAATGGCTGCATGAGCCGTGCTGCGCTTGGGAGGAACCGGTTGTAAAAATTAACCATCCCTAGAAACTCCTGAAGGGCCTTGACCGTTTGAGGTTGCGGAAAATCTGTTATGGCACGCACCTTATCTGGCAGAGGAACTGCTCCTTCTGCCGAAACGCGATGCCCCAAAAAATCAATCTGCGCCACCCCAAACTGGCACTTCGCTGGGTTAACTATTAACCCGTGCTCTGCCAGCCTCTGAAAAACTGCTGTGAGGTGTTTTTCGTGCTCGCCCTCAGACGCGCTGGCTACTAAAATATCGTCCAAATAAACGAACACGAAAGGGAGGTCGCGTAAAACTGCATCCATCATGTGTTGGAAAGTCTGCGCGGCCCCCTTGAGGCCAAAAGGCATGCGCAAAAACTCAAAAAGGCCGAAAGGAGTTATGACCGCTGTTTTGGGTACATCCTGCGCGTGCACTGGAACCTGGTGGTAACCGCGCACCAAGTCTATTTTAGAAAAAATGCGCGCCCCCGCCAAATGAACAGAAAAATCCTGAATGTGCGGAATCGGGTAGCGGTCATGAGCTGAAACGTTGTTCAACCTGCGGAAATCGCCGCAAGGTCGCCACGAGCCGTCAGCCTTTGGGACCATGTGTAGCGGCGAAGCCCAGGAGCTTTTGGAGCGTCTAACAATGCCCAGTTTTTCCAGATTAGTGAACTCCTCACGCGCGATGGCCAGTTTAGCTGGGTCCAAACGCCGAGCTTTTGCAAAGACGGGAGGCCCGGTGGTGGTGATAAAATGCTCCACCCCATGTTTAGCCACCGTCGCCGAAAACGTGGGGACTGTGAGTGCTGGGAACTGAGCGAGCAATGTGTGAAACTTACCACCCGCAGCTGAGACGCTGGCATGTGCAGTCGGCGGGGCCACCCGAGCTGTGCAGGGAATAGAATGAAAGGACAGTGCATTAATCAGACGTCTATTAGCAAGGTCAACCAATAAACCATGTGAGCACAAAAAATCAGCCCCTAACATGTTGAAACTGACTGCTGCTACAATAAATGTCCACTCAAATGAACGGCTCTGTAAGGACAGAAGCATGGTCCTCTCACCGAGCGTTTTAATCGCGGAGCCGTTCGCTGCTGACACTGACACCCAGGGAGCTTTAGATGGCATCAGCCGTTCCGCGTAGGTGGGTGTGACGAAACTCAGCTGGGAGCCTGTGTCCACGAGGAACTGTTTCCCCGAGTGTGCATCCGTCAGGTAAAGCAGCTTGTTCTCGTCGCCGAGGGTCGCAGCTGCTACCGGCCCTCGGTCTTGGCGGTGGTAGAAACACCGGCCGTCCTCCGCTCCGCGTCGCCTGGCCCCCATCGCCGCCGTCGTTGGTGCGTCTGGCGCCGCGGCCGCTGGACCTGCACTGTCTCCGAACGCCGTTCCTGGGCTAGCTGCCGCGGCCGAAACCACGTTCCGCTTGTGGGCGTCGACAAGCCGCTGCGCCTCTTTGCTCAGCCCATGGTAGGCTCGCCTGGCCAATCGGGGCGACTCTGCCAGGGCCACTCTCACTGCTGGCGGCAGGGTCCGAAGGAAACGGTGGGCGAAAATGAATTCGCCATCCTCAGAGTCTTTGAGCCTCAGCATCTTCACCATCAGGTCCGCAGGTCTATCGTTCTCCGACTCCGTCAACGTCAGGAGCCCCTCTGCTCGCTGTTGGACCGAAGGGGTGAAATGGCTGATCAGCGCGTCCTTCAATGCGCTGTACTTGTCGCTGTCTGGTGGATGATTAACCAGATCCTCCACTCTCTGGACCGTGTTGCTGTCCAGCTTCGCTACCACATGGTAGAATCTTGTGTCGTCGTTGGAGATTCTCCGGAGGTTGAACTGTGCCTCGACTGCGCTAAACCATGAGCGCGGGCTGTGCTGCCAGAAATCTGGCAGCTGGATCGTGGAGTCGGCCATCAGGCTGGCTTCCGCCGAGCCCCGCTCGGGAGAATTGTGTCTGCTCATTCTTTGTCGTAGGTCACCAGTGTAGAGGATGTGCTCGAATGATGAGGCTGAGTTTAGTTCTTAAGTTCAGCTTTATTGATAGAACACATCGTCTAGCATTCTCAAAGCAGGAAGAAGTGAAAGAATCATATCACATCACCCTTTTATATGTTTCCAGCATCAGAACTCAAGTCACATGGTGTTTTCAGTAAACATACAGTCACAAAGCATCCCTTTGAACCTTCACCATTGTCTCTCATTCCTTGATGAACCGGAAATCTCTCCGGGGCATCTTCTGTGGGACAAAAAGACCAATCTCACACCTCCTCGTTATCTTCTGCAGATTCGAGTCCTTTGTCCTTCCAGACGTGAAACCCCCAATACGCATGCAGTCATATCTCTGTGGAAATGTGAGCCCACAATGTGTGTCGCCCACAAGAGAAATAAATGTTGTGGAGATTGTTATTGAAGTTTGTGTGCTGAGAGTGAACAGAAATGGAGAAGGGAGTTTGTTTTAGAGGAAAATTAAAGACTGATTAATGTGGAAGTTTTGTGCAGGGTATAAGGGGGAGAGAGAAAAGTATGGATTGACCGATGCGTAAAAGTGGTTGGAAGAAAGGAAGAAAAAAAACATCAGACTGATGCTGCAATGGTGAGATGAAAAAATAATAGGCATGACAAAAAATTTTAAAAAGACGCTGTATAATGGTTGGTCTGTTTCTCCATTAATCCGAGACGATAACAGTGGTGGCTGTGGTCTTGGGCTGGATCCGCCTCCCTACACCAGCTACCGCGTGTGTTCCTCTCCGGACCACTGAAATCGGCTCCTCCCCTCATCACTTACGACCCCCTCCTCCCTCCGTACTACAGTAAAGAAAGAATTAAAAAGGAAAGGACATCAAGAGACGGGACAAAGATGATCAAACCAACCACACGTAAGTAAAATACATTATATTGTTGTTTTTTTCCATTCCCAATTGTGAGAACTTAAATTTGATCAAACGGCATTAAAAACGGTCAAAGTATTTAATTTACTTTTCTGATAGCGGCTCAAATATTGGGTCTCATTCAAAAACATTTTAGTATTAGTATGTGTGAATCATGTGCATTTTGCCTGTAAGCTGTGTTAGTACTAACAAGCCACTCCAGATTCAACAAACTGCTCGTATGTTCTCCAAGTGTGCATAAACAGAAACAGATCGCCCCGTTCCTGCTTCTCTTGGTGTCCGTCCTGGCTACCAACCATGGCTCCTCGATCTCGCTGGAGTCACACTTAGATGCCGGTGCCACTACCTGCACGCTAAGAGCTCTGGTTGCTAAAATGATGTGGTCCGCTTCCTGCGCCAGGGCACGGTAGTCTTTGGTAACCAGCCGCGGTGAGTTGGCCAGGATCGCCCTCGCTGTAGCAGGTATGTTCCTGAGGAACAAGTGGGCGAACAGGAAAGATTTGTCGTTCTTCCTCCTCAGTGCTAACATGGTCTCCATGAGCTCCATGGCTGATATGTCACCTAACTCTGAACATGCTAGGAGTCTCTCTGCCCTCTCATTGTCAGACAGGGTATAGTGCTGGAGTAGCATCCGCTTGAGTGCTTCATATTTCCCTTGGGCCGGTAGCTCCTGGAGTAGGCTTGTCACCTGTTGCATGGCGTGTGCATCCAGCACAGCAACCACAGAGTAATATTTCGTGTTGTCCGTTGTGATCCCACGGAGTGCAAATTGGGCTTCTATATGCAAGAACCACGTGATTGAATTGTGAAGCCAGAAGTCCGGGAGCTTGACTTTGACAGCACACGCGGCACTGGTGTTCTTCTTCCGGGTTGACTCCGGGGCGGTGCTCGGCTCGTTCTCCATGGCACGTCTTGGGGTCACCAATGTGGAAGAAGGAAGCAGACGAGGCCGCGAGCTGTACAACACACAAACTTTATTCCTCTTCCAACATCAAGTACAGAACATCTCTAATTGGGTCTCAGGGCACCTTCTTTTTATGACCTTTAATTCCATCCCAGGAGACCCAGGGAGCCCAACAACAATCCATTCAGTGGGCTGCACGGTGGCGCAGTGGTTTAGCACTGTGGCAGCACAGTTTTACCCTCGGCCGGGGGATCGCGGGGATCATGAGATCGTGGGTTCGATCCCAGCCCCCGACCAACAGTGAGCTGTGTGGAGTTTGCATGTTCTCCCCGTGTTGCGCGGGTTTACTCCGGGATTTCTCCGGTTTCCTCCCGCATACCAAAAACATGTAGGTTTAGGGCGCTCGTGCACGCAGCGACCAGCAGCCGGAGGCTTGTCACCAGACTGCAAACCAAGTCTACCTACGGGTACAAATAAGTAACAAAAAAAAAAAAAAAAGACATGCGTGGCACATTAACATCATATAACGCCAGTTCCGCTTCCCACACCCACTCTTCCTCCAACGGCTCTGGCATCTCCTGAACTCCCCGGGGGGCAAATAGTCCTTTCTGTTCCATCTGAGACCCCCCGATACCACTTCCTCCTTCAGTCCATTGTTCCCTCTTCCCCCCAGTTCCTGACTCTGGGTGGAGAATCCCCCACACAGTGCCACCACAGCATGTCCATATTGCACTGAGCTGAGACTCTCCCACTTTGCAGAACATTGTGACACATTTCAACAACTTGAGTTTAACCCTTTGAGTGTGAGAGTTTGTGTGCCCCTAGTGGCATTGCGCGGCGCTGTGCCTGTCAACTGATTCTGACATCCCTTTAACTCCCCAGCATACTGACGACTTGTACTGATGATCGTGCCAGTTCAGAAGGTGGCAGGCACGCGTTGGAGGACTCATGGATGACACGTAATACACCCAAGAAGAAGAAATCCTTATTTCCTTTTCCTGTTTTCCTTCTCTGAACTCAGAAAGCAAATATGGCCGCCATGCACCGTCATGTACCGTCACATAAAACTGCATCAAACTCGAAAAATTGCTGGGTAATACAAACAAAATTCACATGGGATAATCATAAGAGTGTCTAGATGTGGGAGAGAGCGCAAATGACTGACAGAACGGAAAATAACGACCACGATGGATGAAAACGGACTGACCACGTCAACAAGCGAGTCCTCTTCGCCACCGGTAAGTGATGATTTTCTTTGTTTCTTTACACTGTACTGATTTTCTTGTTCATATACTTTGAAGATGACAGCGTACCCCTGTACAAAAAACGGTGTCAAAAGACTGAACCATTCTTTGTGTAAATATGTCCAAAGTCTGCTTTTGACTGAGTTATGTAATTCAATATAGCTGCCATGGCATTATGCAAATTAGATGTGTAAATTCACTCCTATCTGAAACTTTGGATCATATTTTACATCTTTCTAATTGACAGTAAGTCATTATCTCTTACCTCTTTAAAGTTATAGCCTGGAAAGTTCTGACATCTGATCTGACGAGTTTCTTGAAAAAAATCTTTACCACTGTTGACCACTAGGGGTTATGTCGCAGTTTGGCGACAGTCACACTCAGACGGTTAAAATGTATGTGTAAAAAGCAATAAAAAACTAGAAAAATTTGCATTTCCTAGCGGAAATGCGGTATGAATGCTGTTAGCTGAAAATGAATTCCTGAAATGCTTAAAAATGCAGAATGCATTCCTGAAATGCTTAAAAATGCAGAAATATGCTGGCATAACATAGCTTGAAATGTGTATATGTAGACGTAGTTTAATGTTGCCTGAATTTAGCGTAATTTTGCTAAATATAAGCTTAAAAACTGAAAAATGCTAGCTGAAAGACTAAATTAGCATAATCATAAAAACATTAGCATAAAAGTATAAAATAGCTTAAGGTTGTAGAAGTCAGCTTAAAAATGGTAAATGCAGGGGATCACGTGATGAGTTGAGGTGAACGGATGTGAGTTTCCTCATACCTGCACTGGATTGCCAGAAATGTAAATTTAATCATATTTTACCAGTGAAATTTCATCTTGAAGATGGCCATAATGTCACTGGATAATTTTTTCACCCAGCCTAGACCAACTAAGAAGAAGGAAATGCGGAAAAGAGGAGGAAAAGCCGGTGCTCTTGGTAGCGATGCAGGTGTTAGCCATAGCCCTGATGAAGACACAACAGATGTAGCTAATGCTAACTGTGGATGAGGAAGAGCTAAACGCACTGCGAGACAACTCAATAGTGGAGCAGTGTCTGCTAACATAGCAAAAATGAACATAATTACGCCGGTCACTGAGCTGTCTGAGAAATCTGACAGTCTAATTGAAAAGCTGGGAACGGTGGAGCAGCGGGTCTCTGACCTGGAGATGTTGCGGCTTACTAACACACCGCAGGTGGAGGCGCTGGAAGCCCAGTTGAAGAAAGTGCAAGACCGCTTGGAAAGTTTTGAAAATCAAAGTCGATGGCAGAATGTGAGAATTGTTGGGTTGAAGGAGGGAATGGAGGACCAAACACCAGTCAATTTTTTTGAAAAATGGATTCCAGAAGTTTTGGCTATGCAAAAGAACAGAATCATGATTGACAGAGCCCATTGCACTGGACCTCCAATGAGACTGGCTGTAAAAGATGGACCGCGGGCCGTCCTGGTAATAGTCCGGTTTAAAATGGGGGTCACCTGGCACCCCCCCCCAGAACTTGACTTCAGTGGGTCCAGAGTGTAGGTTAGGGTCCCCTTAACACGTTTCTGTATGTTAACAAGAAAATAACTCATTTGGACTATTGGTTATGGCCCTTGATTTAAGGGTACCCACGCGTACGCAAACTGAAATAGTGAAATGTCATTTTTTGCAGTATTGGATGCTTACTATCTATAATGTACAATAATGTTGAGCAAAATTAGATTTTCTAGGTTTGTTTTCATAAAGAACAATGTATTGGGGAAATTCTCTCTTCACTCTTGCTGTCTAGGTTAATATCTGTAGGCACAAAATTAAAGATACCTTCCATAACCCCAAAAGTGTCATTTCAATAAAAAAAAATAAAACAGCAAAATTTCCATTTTTAAACTACAAACATCTCCATTAATAATTTAACTCTTGTGGATTGGTAACAAGCATTTAGAAGAACAAAAAGTGAATCTGATATTCATTTTTTCAGCATTATCCATTGAAGTTTTTAAAAAAAGAAAAATACAAAGATGCTATTCTTGTTTTTTTCATTTCAATTCTGCTGTGCCACAGTGACAAGGATTTAAGATTAATTTACTAAGCTCCACAGTCACTATCAGTCCTCCCAGATACAGTTATGTTTGTTCAGCACATTAGTCCTCATCTGCACTTTCTGAAGAGTCCATAGAGTCATCCAGCCCATCCTGCAAGAAGATCTCCTCATCTAGAATTTCGTTCTGGTCCTCGTCAGGAGCAGGATTTTCGTTCAAGAGTTCATCGATCACATCTTGGGGGAGAACAAGTTCCTCCTCTTCCTGTGTCCAGATGGGCTAAAGAACACCATCCTGGACTTGCCAGCCATGCCCATGTTGGGGCAACGGCACATCTGGAGTTGCCTCATGAGATCTTTTCCAAATACTTGCCTGGAAGTTCGCCCTTAGTCAATGTTGCTTCAATGTTCTGCCCTTGGTGACCCTTGGTGACGGCCCGGTTGATGTCCTGTCCAAGTGAGGTGACAAGCCTTTGTACCTTGGATGCTTGGTCCTGTGCTTGACCATCAAGAAGAAAGTTCAGAAATCTTTGGAAATCTTGTGGCAAAACATTACGATTTTGAAGAAAGTCATCTGAGGGTGGCCAAGGCAAAGCACCTGATTTCTGAAAAGCTTTGATAATGACCGATCTGAGATACAAGGCTGTATCTTTCAGTGTGTCTGCTGATCCCAACTCATATGCTGTTATGACAGCTGCCTGTGTGTTCATCTCGGCACTGTAGACAAGGAGAGATTGGTACTCCCCGGCTTTTCTGTGGGGCGTTCCAAACACCAATTTGTCTCCATATGTCTTCTCCAACTTTTTCTTTAACTTTTCACGTCTATAGTTTTCATTTGGATACTTTGTCTCTCTCAAGGCAATAACGTAAGTGTCACAGAGGTCTGATAATTTGACAATTCTGTGCCGTTGAATCACTTCCTCTTCCAACCTGACACAGACTCTCTCAAATGCCTCATTGTGTGCTTTTTCCAGATCTTCCTGGTCTCTCTTTCCTTCTGTATCTTTGCTCTGCCATGCTGTCGGATCACGAGTATACTGTAATCTGCAATGAGGATGATATTGTGCCTCACAAGAAAACAGATTGTATCCTCTGATTCTGAGCAATAGTTTCTCGTCCTTATGCTGCTCTGCAATCTCCAAAACATTTCTCCATCCATCTCTATCAAAAACAGTGGTGGGTTCAGTTGTCCAAACATTTTTCACTTTGACTGCCTTCAATCCCTCTTTATTGCAAAATATGCAGTCTTTTTTGAAGATATACTTATCACCTGATCCTGGAACACGCCCAGACCGTCTTTACTGTTCAGGTTCTGCTTGGGGCTCTTGAAGTGATATCAATCTATTCAGATTTCCAGTGAATATTGCGTAACAGTCTCTGTGCCAGCCATATTCAGGCCCCAAGTTCAAATCCTGTGGTAGACACTGGCAAGCTTCTTCATAGCGATACGGAGAGTTCAGTGGCTGCTGTAGTCTTTTCTTGCCAATATCTTGAAGTTTTTTAAGTCTTTCCTGGGGATTTTTGCAGTTAGACAGATGGACAAATGATTTCTTCTTTGAACCAGGGAAATGAATGACACATACTTCACCAGCAGTAGGGCAGTCATCATGTTTTTGCTTTCTTGAAGATGAGGCCATTCTCACTCGATCTTCGCGTCAGACGATTCTGAAAGCAAAACAGAAAGGTGTGTGACTTCCGGTCTGGACGCCATGGCGACTGCAGCTTAACACTGAAGCTCTCAGACCCAATCCAGGATAACACCTTGAAAATCAAACTTAACGGATTTTTGGAGGAGTGAAAATCAAAAGACAAAATCATCATGTCTAAAGGAAAACAGAAGAAACTGAAATTCTCCAGGCCAGGACACGTATCGGCCGGAGAATCTGAACTGGAAGATCTCCGTTCAGAAGACGAGGAACTGGTGATAGCTAACAAAAGGGTTAGCCTGAAATCACTATTTGAGGAGCTACGACGATTTCGCCGAGAAGTTACGGCCGAATTTCGGGAATTCAGAGAAGAATTGAAAAGGACAAACAGCAGAGTGGACCAGGCCGAGAACCGAATCTTGGAAACAGAGGATCGAATAAAAGTGCTCGAAGATTCTGTGCTAGACCTACGCAAAAGACAAGCAGCTATAGAGGCTAAGCTAACCGACCAAGAAGGAAAACAGAGAAGAGACAACATAAGAATTCATGGTCTGATAGAAGGAACCGAAAATGGTTTTAACTCAATGGCAGAATGCGTGGAATCCTTACTAAGAGAGAAATTGGATATTCCACAAACCACCGACCTGAAGATAGAAAAGGCACATCGTTCATTAGCCGCTAGGCCGGCGGCGGAAGCGCCCCCACGTTCGGTGTTGGTAAGATTTTCCAATTTCAAAATAAAACAAGAGGTTGTAAGACTGGCCTGGCAGAAAAAAGGATTTATGCACCAGGAGAGAAAAGTCTACGTGGAACACGATTACGCCCCGGAGGTCCTTAAAAAGCGCAGGGAATACAATGACGCGAAAAAGGTGTTAAGAGAGAAGAAATTGCGCTTTCAGACACCATTTCCTGCGAAGTTAAGGGTCTTCTACGGCGATGAAACGTGTCTCTATAATTCGGCGGAAGAAGCAACAGCTGACATGGCGAAAAGAGGGCTCCCGGTAACGGTATTTAAACCCGCAGCAGACCCGAGTGAGAAGATCAAAGCGCAAACATGGACAACACAAAGACCCTCAAAATCCACGGACCAGCAGCGGGAAACCCAGCACCAGAGCGTCGCGGATAAACTATCCGTTTTCAGGTTGGAATAGCGACCTTTTTTTTTTTTTTTTTTTTCCCCTTCCTCTTGAATCAATCCGCACATCCAACCCCCCTCATACAAGGTAACAAACTTTAAAGGAGATGCATATTCAGCATGTGGTAAAACATGTCATGGAACAATCATATTATTTGAAACAAATAAGTCTTTGTAATAAAAAAAAAAAAAAACTTGTTAAAATAGAAATGTGACAATAATCCACATGTTCTCCTCATACTAACAAATACTGTTTTTGCGTGAATGTTTGATGTGATGGGGGTGGGAGGGTGCACACAATTTCACAGGGTTTAGGCATAAAAGGAAAAAAAAAAAATCATTACAAGTTTGGATTGGGTTCTGAAACTCACGTTAAAAGCATGGGACTACTTTCAGTGGCAAGAGAGGGCCACTTTAAAGCCGCACAAATTAAAACTTTAGTAGAGATATGTAACCCAGTCTACACTGCACAATGGAAGGAGATCGAATGCCAAATAACAAGTGACATCCCCCTACAGGCGATAATAGGGAACAATGCCTTACCTAAGCTTTTGAATAACACTAACCTGTGGATAGAGACCCCGCTAAAAATTTGGTTTAAGATAGTCAGAGAGAATCAAACTAAAGAGCCCTATCGACTTCTGCAATGGATCGCCTATGATCAGGACTTTACTCCTAATAAAACAGACACCAGATTTAAAAAGTGGAAGGAGAAAGGGCTGATAAAATATTACGATTTTTTTAAAGGGCAAATCTTAAGAAATTTTGAAGATTTGAAAAAACAAGGCCTAATAAATCAAGACCTTTACAGGTTCTTCCAGCTTAGACACCACATAAACAATATACTTAAAAAGGAGGTTTTGGAAAGGGCCCAGTCAGGTGTTCTGAAGGTCTTCTTAATGGCATATAAAGGGATCCCAGGGATCAGATACATTTCTAAAATATACCAAGGTCTTCAAGACTTAAAAGGAGACAACACATCTTATATAAAAGAGAGATGGGAAAAAGAGGGGAATTTCACTTTACAACTGGAAATATGGGAAAAGCTAAATAAACAGCAATGGAAAAGTACCTCATCCCTGCAGTGGAGAGAATTTGGATGGAAAAACTTGGCAAGATTTTTCAGAACACCTGCACAAAACAAATTTACCCATAAGGGATTGAACTGTTGGCGCTTGTGTGGTGAAAAGACTGCAAATCATTTTCATGTGTTTTGGTCATGCCCAGTTATCCACCAATATTGGACCAACGTACAGACAATATTGGGGAAAATATTCAAAATTACAGTTCCCTTTTCTTTTGTAACTTTGTATTTGGGTTTACTACCGGACTCACTGGAAAGACGAGGAGAAAAATACTTATTCAATGTTTTAATATTGGCAAGCAAAAAAGCTCTAACTAAAAAATGGATGTTGAAGGACTGTCCTACACCTGAAGATTGGACTAACGTGATCCAAGACATTTACTCGATGGAAAAGTTGACATTCGCACTGAGACAGGACATGGATGGGTTCATGAACTTTTGGCAACCCTGGACCGCATATGTGTCTTCCATTAGATCTAATCTTTGACAAATACCATTTCAATAATGGTTCCGCTCTTTGTTCCAAAGCTACTCAGATGCTCTTTTATCTTTATTTACTTACTTTTTCTTTTTGTTTGTTTTTTACTGGTTTGTTTGGTTTTTTTTTGTTATTTGTTTTTTGTTTTTTTTTTCTCTTTAATTTCACTTTTTCTTTCACTTTAAAAAAAAAAAAAAAAAGGGGTGTTGTAAGAATTAATCTTCCAATGTTGTCAGATATCAGAAAATTAAGGGAACATGTGATGAAAATGTAAACAATGCATTGCTGTAACGACCTGTATACCCTTTACAAAAACTTAAATTAAAAAAAAAAAACAAACAGAAAGGTGTGTTAGTTAAAGAAACAAAAGCAATGTAACTGTATGACTTTTCAGAATGATACAAATTCAGTGTTGGATTATGAATGACACTTGTGTGTATAAAACTAAACCAACACCAAATTTCATTGTTTCACTTGTGTCACTAAATTTAGGTGAAATACTGTCTGCATTATGATTAAAGTTTGTTTTTGTTTTTTTTTTTACTTGTGTAGGCTTGTGATGGTTGATTTTGTTGTTATTTGTCTAACAACAGTTATAATGTTGGTTGAAGTATTTTAGATTATTTTAAGGGACAAAACAACCCCTTTTGTCAGCCTGACTTGAAAAAGCCATGGTTCATTTAATGTACGCGTGGGTACCCTTAAATCAAGGACCATAACCAATAGTCCAAATGAGTTATTTTCTTGTTAACATACAGAAACGTGTTAAGGGGACCCTAACCTACACTCTGGACCCACTGAAGTCAAGTTCTGGTGGGGGGGTGCCAGGTGACCCCCATTTTAAACCGGACTATAAGGCTGCACAACTACACTGACAAGCAGAGGATTCTGTATGCGGCAAGGGATAAAGGAACAATTAACAGTGAAGCGGGGAAGGTATCCTTCTATCAAGATTTTTCTGTGGAAGTTGTAAGGAGGAGGAAGGAGTCCGCAAATGCACGGAAAGTCTTAAGGGTTGCTGGAATACGGTACTCCTTTCTGTACCCGGCGGTACTAAAAATTTTCCATCCTAACGGCTCCAGCACTTCACTCATAAACATGGAACAAATCAATGACTATGTGAACAAACTACCAGCCTTAAAGTAGCGTATTGAGCAGAAATTCCGACTGGCTAAAGCATGACTGTTAAATGCAGGTGGATGTGATTTAGAAATTTGGGGTGGTTTTTGTCAACGATGGCCCTCACGAGCCATCAATAAGATGCCGAGTGCCAGCCGATGAGTTTGCATAATTTATTCATAAAGGACAAAAGACAAAATAACGAGCCACGGGGGTCAAAAACACAACTAAGGTTCAACAGGAATACAGATTCTTAGGAAAACACTTACAGGAATGGATGGTGGAAGAAGGAATGTTCGACGAGGTCGCAGCCCTGAGCAAACAGAGCTGCTCCCTTAAATAGTGATCATGATGGAATCATGGCTGATGGAATCTGGATCCCAATTAGCTGATGGAATCATCGGCTAATTGGGATCCAGACGTCCCGCGGAGCTTGGCTTCTGACAGCCGGAAACACCACTGAGACGCTGTCAAAATAAAAGCCCGGAGGCCAAGAGGTGCGCCAGAGAAGAGAACGGGGAACTACCGCACAACCCGAGTGCAGACAGAGTCAGCACACGGACCGTGACAGTTTTGTTCTTTGGTATTTTTCTCTTTGTATTAAGTTCAATCATATATACACCGGTATTTGAATAGAGGCTTTCCAGTAAGGGGGAACTTGGCTTCTTTCTTTTTTTTTTTTTTTGTTATCCCCTATAGGTGTGCTTTTTCTAGTTAAGTGCAGCTAAGCATAGTTGATTTTCTTTTTCTTGTCTTTTATTTTAAGTTTTCAGTAATTCCGAGCTTGTGGTTCTGGTTTTGCTCGGAATACATGTTGTTATTTTTGTTTTTTGATATGGTTGTTGAAGACACAGACTGGTCTACTACATGTTTTTTGGTCAAAGTTAGCAGCTCACAATTTATAATGCAGTCTACTTTTGATGTCTTTTAAGATTAGTACATGGAATATTAGGGGTGTGGAGTGTGTAAATGAAGAGGCAGCTTCATGTCAGACGATTTATTACACACTCACATCTCACAAGCACAGAACAGAATGACTGGTTACAGCAAGCACTCCTCTCTATATCACAAGTCACCTTCACAAACTTCAAGGCACTTCCTCATACATAGCATGATATTTACACTACACTTCATTCAACCCCCTCTCACCCTCTTGGGCATTGTTCTCCCATGTGTATTCATTGTCTCTGTCTGAGGTGCAAAATAGCCTGACTTCCATACCGCCCCCCCAGCATCTTAGATAGAACAATAGAATATCAGTCCACATGCTGTTTCGGCTTCAGTCTCCTCCCATATCTGCTGTAACTGTGTTTTACTGCCTCCGTGGCGCTGCTGTGCGCTGCTGTGCTGTGCTGTGCTGCTGGGAGTGTGTCCGACTGCGGGTGAGCCATGGTGGTGGTGGTGGTGGGGGTTCGCTCTGTCCATGTGGCTGCTCTGATGAATCGTTCCCCTGGGGAGTTCTCCGTGGGGCCTTCCAAGCCGAGGGGCCCTCGCCGACAGCACTTGCTCATCCGCCACTACAAAGGCGGGTTTGAGTCTGTCTATGCCAATTTTCTCCCGTCTACCCCCCCAAGTCTAGCACAAAATGCTTATCCCCTGTTTCCAACACTCTGAACAGTCCATCATAGGGTGGGCGCAATGGAGGGCGGTGGGCATCGTGTCTGATGAACACGAACTCCGCGTTCTTCAAAGTTTTAGGCACGAAAACACATGGAAAACAGTGGTGGGCCGGGCCCGGCAGCATGCCTGTGTTTGCGCTATGCTGCAAAAGCTGAGACAGGCAGCTGTCCGGCGCGGGATTATCTGGCAGAAATTCCCCGGGCAGCCGTAGGGGCTGCGCAAAAACCAGCTCTGCTGGGGAAGCTTCCAGATCCTCTTTTGGCGCGGAGCACAACCCCAATAAAACCCACGGCAACCTGTCAACCCAATTTGCATCCGTCAGTGAAGCCCTGAGTGCTGCTTTCAGTGATCTATGAAAACGCTCGCATAACCCATTGGCCTGTGGGTTGTACACGGTTGTGCGATGAATTGTAACACCCAGGCTGCGGGCCATCGCGGACCAGAGTTTGGAAACAAATTGAGGGCCCCTGTCAGACGTAATGTCCGACGGGACTCCAAAACGCGCCACCCATGCTGTTAAAAAAGCGCGTGCTACATCTGCGGACGTGGTTGCCGCCAGTGGGACTGCTTCTGGCCAGCGCGTGGTGCGGTCCAACACTGTCAGGACGTGCGTGCACCCCTGTGATGGCGGGAGGGGGCTCACGAGGTCCACGTGAACATGGTCGAACCTCTTAGCCGGTACCCGAAACGGCTCCAAGGGAGCCTTCGTGTGTCTGTGTACCTTGGCTTGTTGGCACGCCACGCAGGCTGCAGCCCACTCTTTTACTTGTTTGCGTAGGCTCAGCCACACAAACTTCTCTCCCACCATTTTGACCGACGCACACACTCCTGGGTGCGCCAGAGTGTGAACCGACTCAAACACGCGGCGGCGCCACGCGACCGGGACCACTGGACGTGGGCGTCCCGTGGAGACATCGCAGATTGGGGGGGCATGCCGTCTTGCAGCACCCTGCTCTCCAGCCTTAACCCTGTTGGTCCAGACTGGAGCGCGCGCACATCTGCATCGCTAATCTGCTCCGCGGTCATGGCTGCGTAATCTATCCCCACATAGACCGGGGCCACGACGGCGTGCAAGAGGCAGGCCGCCACCACATTCAGTTTACCCGACACATGCTGAATATCGGTAGTAAACTCTGAGATCGCGGCCAGCTGTCTCTGCTGCCAGCCCGACCACGGTTCTGAAACCTTGGCCATCGCAAACGTTAGTGGCTTGTGATCCACGAACGCGGTGAAGCTGCGCCCTTCCAGCCAGAACTGGAAGTGGTGTATGGCCAGGTGGAGAGCCAGCAACTCCCTGTCAAACGCGTTGTATTTACGTTCGCTGTCGCGCAAAGTTCTGCTGAAAAAAGCGAGCGGCTGCCAAGCCCCGGCGACGCGCTGCTCTACGACAGCCCCTATGGCCACGTCTGAAGCATCGGTGGTGAGCACTATCCGGGCCATCGGGTCCGGATGCGCCAGCAGTGCGGCATTTGCCAGGGCTGCTTTAACCTCCAAGAACGCCCGCTCTCGCTCCGGGGTCCATTCGACCCTATCTGCGGGTTTCTGTCTCTTGAGCGCGGCGTACAATGGTTGCATGAGCTGTGCCGCGCGGGGAAGGAAACGGTTATAAAAGTTCACCATCCCCAAAAATTCCTGCAGTGCCCTGACCGTCTGAGGCCGGGGAAAATCCGCCACAGTGCGCACCTTGTCAGGCAGCGGGATTGCTCCTTCCGGAGAGACGCGGTGCCCCAAAAAATCAATCTCCATCATGCCGAACTAGCATTTCGCCGGGTTGATTATTAACCCGTGCTCCTCCAACCTCCGGAAAACCGTCCTGAGGTGGGTTTCGTGTTCATTTTCGGACGCACTGGCTACCAGGATATCGTCCAGGTAGACGAACACGAACGGGAGATCACGCAGCACTGCATCCATCATGCACTGGAACGTCTGTGCCACGCCTTTTAACCCGAATGGCATGTGCAGGAACTCGAATAAACCGAACGGAGTTATTACCGCTGTTTTGGGTACGTCCTCAGCGTGCACTGGGACTTGATGGTAACCGCGGACCAGGTCTATTTTGGAAAAAATGCGTGCTCTGGCGAGGTGGATGGAAAAATCCTGTATGTGAGGAATCGGGTAGTGGTCGTGTGCTGTGGCATTGTTCAACCTGCGGAAATCACCGCACGGTCGCCATGATCCCTCAGCCTTAGGAACCATGTGTAGTGGGGATGCCCATGGGCTGTTTGAACGCCTGATGATTCCCAACCTTTCCAGGTTGGCGAACTCCTCGCACGCTATGGCCAGTTTAGCTGCGTCCAAGCGCCGAGGTCTTGCAAAAACGGGCGGCCCGGTGGTGGTGATAAAGTGCTCCACCCCGTGTTTAGAGATGGCCGCCGAAAACATCGGGACCGTGAGTGCTGGGAACTGAGTGAGCAGTGTGTGGAACTTACCGCCTGGAGCTGTGACGTTGGCTTGTGCTGTTGGCCGGGTCACTCGAGCTATACAGGGGAGAGAATCAAAGGACAGTGCATTAACCAGGCGCCTGTTAGCAACATCAACCAGTAAACCATGTGCACACAGAAAATCAGCCCCCAGGATATGGTAATTCAGTGCTGCTACGACAAAAGTCCACTCGTATGTACGGCCGTGTAGAGATAAGATCAGTGTCCTCTCACCAAAGGTCTTAATTTCCGAGCCGTTTGCTGCCAACATCACGGGGCCGCTAGGTCCTGCCAGCCGGTCGATGTAGGACGGTAGGATGAAGCTCTTCTGGGCTCCAGTGTCCACGAGGAAACGCCTCCCCGAGCGCACGTCCGTCATGTAGAGCAGCTTGTTCTCTTCACCGAGGGTTGCAGCTGCTACCGACCGTCGGCCTCGGTGTTTTCCCGAGCACTTGAATTGGCACGGTGGCGCACATCTGCGTGCGATCTCTCCGAAGCGGCGGTGGTAAAAGCAGAGTGTGTCTCTCTGGCGCTCCTTGGCCCCCGCTGCTGCTACCGTCGGTGGCTCCTTGCCTCCTCCGGTCATCTCGCTGGGCTCCGCTGCTGCCGCATTGACTGTGATCACCCTGGTGGTGAGGATGATCCGGTCTGTCTCCTGGGCTAGGGCACGGTAGTCCCGCGCGGCCAGCAACGGCGAATTGGCCAGAACCACTCTCGCCACCGTTGGAAGGTTCCGGAGGAAAAGGTGGGCAAACAGAAAGTGCCTGTCGTCCGTGCCCATTAATGCCAGCATCTTCTCCATCAGGTCGACGGCCGAACCATCTCCTAACTCGGTCCGCCCCAGGAACCTCTCCGCTCTCTCACATTCCGAGAGCGTGTAGTGCTGGATGAGCGCAGCCTTGAGTGCCTCATATTTGTTGCGGGCTGGTGGCTGATCGAGCAGACTTGCTACCTGCTGAGCTGTGCGGGTGTCCAGTGCTGCGACTACATGGTAGAATCTGGTGTCGTCTGCCGTTACTCCCCGGAGGGCGAACTGGGCCTCGGTGTGGTGGAACCAAGAGCGCTGGTTGTGCTGCCAGAAATCCAGTAGCTTGACTGCAACCGCACACACGTGGCTGAGGGCTCCCGACCGGGCCGGCTCTGGGGTTCTTGCCTCGTGTTCCATAATACGTCTTGGGTCACCAGTGTGGAGTGTGTAAAATAAGAGACATATTCACGACAGACGGTTTATTACACACTTCACATCTTTCAAGCACAGAACAGAATGACACATTTCAGCAGGCACTCTTCTTTTACCCCTACGTCCTTGACTCCTTCCTGCTATCTCGCCAGGAACCTCCTGAACATTGTTCTCCCATGCTTATCCACTGTCTCTTGTCTGAGATGCTAAATAATCTGACTTCCCCAAGGTGCTACAACATGTTAAAAATAGCATATATTTAAAAATATTGCCATAAATAGAAAAAATAGCTTAAGTTGCATTCAGTTTGCTCAAATACGTCAAAAATAAGCCCTAAGTTTCAAAAATGCTAGTTTACATGCTGACTTAGCACAATCTTGAGAAAAATTATCATATTAGTAAAAATAGTTTTATACTGCAGGAAATAAGCTTAGACATGCTAAATATAAGCTTAAAACTGAAAAAATGGTAGCTTATATCCTTAAACAGGCTAATCTTGACAAATGTTAGCATAAAAGCAGAAGTAGCTTAATGTCACAGGAAGTTAGCATAAAGATGCTAAATATTAGCCTAAAATATAAAAAATGCTAGCTTGCATAATAAAATAGCATAATATTTAAAAATATTAGCATAAAAGAAGAAATACCTGAAAGTTGCCAGAAGTTAGCTAAAATACATCAAAATTAGCCTAAAATATGAAAAAATGCTAGCTTATATGCTGACTCGGCACAAGCTTGAAAAACATTAGCATAGTAGAAATAGCTTAACATTGCAGGAAATTAGCTTAAAAATGCTAAATTTAAGCTCAAACCTTAATAAATGCTAGCTTACATGCTAGCATAGCTTAAAGTATAAAAAATGTTAGCATTAAGCCAATTTGACTCAGAATTGAAGAAACTTGACTTAAAAATGCTAAATACATTATTAATCCGAAATATCATAATGTTAAATATAAAGTGTTAGCATAAAAGCAGAAGTAGCTTAATGCCACAGGAAGTTAGCATAAAGATGCTAAATATTAGTCTAAAATATAAAAAATGCTAGCTTACATAATAAAATTAAATAAAATTAAAAATATATATATATATTCCCGAAGTCTGGGCTTCTCTGCTTGAACTGCTGCCTCCGTGACCCCGACCTCCGGAAAAGCAGTAGAAGATGGATGGATGGATGGATGGATGGATGGATGGATGGATAGCATAAAAGAAGAAATAGTTGAAAGTTGCCAGAAGTTAGCTTAAATACATCAAATATTAGCCTAAAATATTTTTTAAAAATGCTACCTTACATGCTAAATTAGCACAAGCTTGAAAAATTTTTTTTAAAAAAAATTAGCATTAAAGTAGAACCTGCTTAATGTTGAATAAGTTAGCTTAAAGATGCTAAATACAACTTTAATTCACTGAAAAAAAGCAAGCTGAAAGGGTAAAATCCCAAAATGTTGCAGCAAAGGACTAGTTACTTCAATAAAAATGGATTGTTGTTTTGAAGAACCACTGTATTTCAAAGTGTTTGTTCCAACATCCATTGGTAAGCAAAATGGTAGTGATAGCACCTCAGATATTCAAACTGGAGCAAAATCACATACTTTTTAAGGCCATTAATTTTGGGGGGCTTTTATTTTGAAAGCCTGTCTAACATTCTGTTGTGTGTGGGTTCCATTCCTTCCTGCTACAGGTTCAAGTTAATATCATAGAAAATGAGCACGATATAGTCATCAAATATTCCAAGAAAATACTGACAAATTCAATATCAAGAGGCTTTTATTTTGAAAAAACAGTGTATTTCAGTGTTGTGTGCTTGTCAAATGGCTGTCATGAAGTAACATAGTAGTGATAGTACCTCACATATTCAAATTGTGGCAAAATTACACACTTTTTAAGGTTTTGAGTTTTGGGGGCTTTTATTTTGAAAGTCGGTCTAACATCCTGTAGTGTGTGGGTTAGATTCCTTCCTGCTACAGGTTCAAGTTAATATTGTGATGTTTGCGGGATTCACACAAAGAAAGAGGAGCAAGATGGTTGTGACGAACAGGCTTTATTTACACACCACCAACCCCAACTACTGCTGAGCACAGAGAGGAGGGGAGGTCATTCTCCCAGACCTCCGTTTCAATCATGGTTACACACACATGATACATCTTGCCCTAATCCTGCTAAACACTGCTGGGTCATTATAACGCAGTTATAATGACACAGCAGTATAATAACTCAGTAATAACACATTTAATACACACACACAGTAACGTTTTCAACTGGCAAAGCATGCTGGGAAATCCCTGTCCCCCTTAACATGGCCCCGACATTACACTGCCCTCCCCTGGACTGGTTTTTGTCCCCAGAAAATTCAAATTCCACTTTCAGAAATCCAACGCGAGTCAGCCCGGTGCCGGGGCGGCACGCACAGGCCATCCAGTGTCCATCTGAGTCTTGGTCGGAGTATCTGGTTGGGGTAGGGTTCCGGTTTGGCCACCAGCGGGCGGATGGACACATCTGACAGCCTCTGTAGGACCACGCACAGTCCCTTCGTCCCACGTCCCATGCCCGCTCCGGCCGACTCCCACCGCTGCCAGGTCTCCCAGGCGGCCGCTAGCCCGCGTCCTTGCGTCCAGCCCTTGCCGCGCCTGAGAAATGGCCGGATCTTCATCCTGCTCGCTCCGCTGCTGCGCGTCGCTGCTGCGCGTCGCTGCTGCGCGTCGCTGCTGCGCATCGCTGCTGCGCTGAGGGCCTCCGTGACGTCACCGAAAGGGGAAGCATCTGCGGGTGGCAGTAGGACTACGCACAGTTCCTCCTCTGGCAGTGGGAGTCCCATGCCCGCTCCGGCCGACTCCTACCGCTGCCAGGTCTCCCAGGCGGCCGCTGGCCCGCGTCCATGCGTCCAGCCCTTGCGGCGCCTGGGAAATGGCCGCATCTTCGTCCTGCTCACTCCGCTACTGCTGCGCTCCGAAGGCCTCTGTGACGTCACCGCCGGGGAAGCATCTGCAGGGGGCGGCCTTTACCCGTCCATGCCACCTCGCTCTAATTTAACGTTGGCGAGGGGCCAGTTTGTCGTGTGCTGCGCGCGGGGCAGTACCTTGTGAAGTACCCTGGCTCTGTGCGGTGGAAGCCCCCCTTCCTCGCGTCGCCTCAGCTGTCTCCTCCGCGCTGCCGTGGTCTGCCGTAGCTCCTCCTCCCACTGGCTCTCAGCACGGTGGTTTCCTCCGATGACCAGTCGTTCAGCGCGGCAGCCAACTCGACTTGGGCCCGGTGGTCATCCAACAGGTTCTCGCCGTTGTAGTGGAGAATCTTGGCCCGCTGCCGGATGGATGGGACAGTCACCTCCCGGTCGATCGCCGCTCCTAATCGCTCTGGAATCGCCAGCCCGTCCAGCCCTGAAAAGGCCAGGAAACGGGGCTGGTTTGCTCTGCTCGGCCCGCTCTGCCTTGAAAAAGGCAGAGCAGTCCCGTCGGGTCCGCTGCTCCATCCATCGCAGCGAGCCTCTCCGGGGGCCAGCGTCTCAGCTCTACGCTCCGTTCCCAGCCGAGCGATGAACCGCTCCGGCCGCTGGACCTCCGCCTGGATCCTCATCTTGCTCCATCCCCACTCCTGACACCAGTGTGCCGTTTGCGGGATTCACACAAAGAAAGAGTAGCAAGATGGTTGTGATGAACAGGCTTTATTTACACACCACCAACCCCAACTACTGCTGAGCACAGAGAGGAGGGGAGGTCATTCTCCCAGACCTCCGTTTCAATCATGGTTACACACACATGATACATCTTGCCCTAATCCTGCTAAACACTGCTGGGTCATTATAACGCAGTTATAACGCAGTTATAATGACACAGCAGTATAATAACTCAGTAATAACACATTTAATACACACACACAGTAACGTTTTCAACTGGCAAAGCATGCTGGGAAATCCCTGTCCCCCTTAACATGGCCCCGACATTACAATATCATAGAAAATGAGAGATAGTCACCACATGTTCCAAGAAAATATGGACAAATTCAATATCAAGGGCTTTTATTTTCAAAAACCACTGTATTTCAGCATTGCATGGTTGTCTCAGGGCTTTTATTTTGAAAGTCGGTCTAACATCCTGTTGTGTGTGGGTTAGATTCCTTCCTGCTACAGGTTCAAGTTAATATTTTAGAAAATGAGAGAGATATATGCTGTGTTCGAAATGCTCACTTCTTCCCCATAGAGTGTACTATATAGTGAATCAGCCATTTTGTAGTGCTGTTTGAAATCTTAACTGAAAACTTCATTCACTCTATAGTACACTCAAAATATCCCACAATGCATTTTAAAAAGTAGTCTACAACGGATGGTCACTACATTAGCCAATATATCCCATAATGCAATGCGCAGGCAACAGAGCAGTGAGGGGAGAGATTCACATCACAACATAAACTACCTTAAGGTGTTTATATTTATTAATTTGGGAAAAACAATTTGATTTAATAGATATTTACGACAAATTACATGCAGGTATTCATTTTTTTTTTTACCACCGTTGCTGTTATGTTTTACTGTCTCACCACGATGACATCATTAACCGTGCCACAAAAACAAGCCCAGTAATGTCTGAAATCTCATAATTTTATTATATTGAGTTTACTATATAGTCCACTATAATTAAATTCACTATATAGCGAGTAGGGAGGGAGGGAGTGAGTGAACATTCCAAACACAGCCATAGGCACCAAATATTACAGGAAAATATTGACAAATTCAATATATAAAGGGGCTTTTATTTTGAAAAAACACTGTATTTCAGTGTTTCGTGGTTGACCAATGGCTGTCATGAAGTAACATTTTAGTTATACCAGAGTACCAGGACACTGAAGTCTGCTGATTGGATTCTGTGGTTCTCAGAAATCTTCCATTCTTTTCAATGGAAAATCAACTCCCATAGAAATGAATGAGGAAACACAGAACTTTCCGGATGACTCAGCATCATCATCATGATGACTTGCCCATACAGTTAAAACCTATAGGAGGCTCACCCCTCGAACAACCGTGAATAGAACACAAACCATAAGACTGACAGATATAATTTTGGTACTGTCAGAATCCTGAGACTCTGAGCTACGCAGTGATGTAAATTTTATGCTCGGAAACACAAAACTGTGCTCACACCTGCGAGTTAAAAACCGAGAAAAATTTTGGATCAATATTTTTCTGTCCCATTCAAAGGTGTGGCAGGATTCAGCGTTTTTTCTCTTCTTCAGGGCTTCTGGAGAAAAATCTAGAAAAGTTATGGCTTAGGTGAAAAGTTTGTGAGTGTCAGGGCATCTGTGGCTACGTATTTGGAAAAAATGAAGTCAGTAGAGTGAAAATTGTTGCCACAATTTCAATTTATCCAGAAATATTTTCAAAAGGTTCTACACTCTAGCGATGATGTCACCCACTCTAACCTCCCTCCATTGACTTCCATGTTAAACGGAGATTTTTGTTGAAAAATCTACCTGACTTTAGATGTGAATATTTCAAAAAAACGTAAAAGTTATTGAAAAGCTGAATGGAAGTTAAGTAGCTGACACTTGCAGAAACAAAGTAAAGGCAGAATGGTTTCTGTAACTTCAAAATTGCAGAAGTTATTAAGCAGAAAAGCAGATGCAGAAAAAGCAGAAGTTTCCCACAGGAACGAATGGGACACGTATTTGAGTTGCTTAGGCTGCATATGCATATTACTGTTGCCCACGTCTCAGAATGAACAATAAGTCTGGGTCTCCTGGGGATAACAGGAGGGTGCGAAATGTGATCTTTAGAGATGGCCTTGAGAGACTTCCTGACCACCGGGGTTTTAGGTGGAGAGGAGAAGACCTGGGGGATGATGTATTGTGTCTTGGGATTAAAGACAATGTGACTCTGTACTTTGATGTCCCGGGTATAAAAGGGACAGATGTGGGAGGATGGGTCTCTTTTTTTCTGTTTGGAGGATGTTGGAGACAAGTGAATAAACCTGATTTGAGAAATACACTCAGCCTCATCTTTTCACGCTCTCCACACTGGTGACCTTAAGACGTATCATGGACAAAAGAAATTCCCCCGAACCAGACTCGCCAGGAACCAGCCAGGTGAACGCAGTCTCAGTCAAACTACCAGATTTCTGGCAGGACAATCCAGACTCCTGGTTCCTCTTGGCCGAAGCTCAGTTCGCTCTCGGGGGAATAACGGCAGATGACACGAAATTCTACCACGTTATCGCCAAGCTGGACAACCGCACGGCTCGTCATGTGCAGAGCCTAGTGCAGCGCCCACCGGCCAAAGACAAATACGGCGAGTTTAAGGCTGCGCTCATCCAGCATTTCACTCCCTCAGTCCAGGAAAGAGCGGAGAGACTCCTGGCCCTGAACGACTTGGGAGACAGCACACCCGTCGATCTGATGGAAGACATGCTGAGGCTGAGGGGCTCAGACGGCGACGACCTGCTCTTCACCCACATTTTCCTGAGAACCCTACCGTCAGAGACGAGAGCGACGCTGGCCGGTTCACCGTTGTTGGCCCAGCGGGACTTCTGCGCGCTGGCCCAGGAGGCACAGCGGATTCTCAACGCCAGCAGACAGCGCGCGGCCAACGCAGCGGCTACAGGACTCGACGCGAGGGCCGGAGATGGCAGGTGGCCAGAGGCGGCGGCAGCAGACCCACCGGCAACGGCGGCGGTGAAGGCCAGACATCGCGGAGGAGATGACCTCTGTTTCTACCATCGTCGCTTCGCAGAGAGGGCACGCAAGTGTATACTACTGTGTCAGTTCAAGAGCTCGGGAAATGCCAGAACCGAGGGTCGGTAGCAGCCGCGGCCCTCGGTGAACAGAACAAGCTGCTCTACTTGACGGATGCGCGTTCGGGGAGGCAATTCCTCGTGGACACAGGCTCCCAAGTGAGTTTCATCACGCCAACCTATGCTGACTGGCTGGCAGGCCCCGGGAGTATCGGAGCATCGGCAGCGAACGGCTCGAGCATTAAGACCTTCGGTGAGAAGACTCTGCTTCTGTCCCTGCAAGGCCGTACTTTTGAGTGGACTTTTATTATAGCTGCGGTGAGCTTCAACATGTTGGGGGCTGATTTTCTGTGTTCACATGGGTTGTTGGTTGATCTTCCCAATAGACGCTTGGTTAATGCACTCTCTTTTTACTCTATTCCCTGTGCAGCTCGAGTGACCCCGCCCACAGCACAAGCCAACGTCGCTACAGCAAGCGGTAAGTTCCACACACTCCTCACTCAGTTTCCAGCACTCGCAGTTCCCACATTTTCAGCAGCCGTCGCTAAACACGGAGTGGAACATTTTATTACTACCGCCGGTCCCCCCGTTTTTGCAAAAGCTCGGCGCTTGGATGCAGCTAAACTGGCCATAGCGCGCGAGGAGTTCGCCAACCTGGAAAAGTTGGGCATCATCCGGCGTTCGAACAGCCCATGGGCTTCCCCGCTTCACATGGTCCCTAAGGCTGACGGCTCGTGGTGACCTTGCGGTGATTTCTGCAGGTTGAACAATGCTACAGCGCACGACCGCTACCCAATCCCCCATATCCAAGATTTTTCCGTTCATCTGGTGGGGGCGCGCATTTTTTCTAAAATAGACTTGGTCCGCGGGTACCATCAAGTCCCAGTACGCGCTGAGGACATACCCAAAACAGCGGTAATAACTCCGTTTGGCCTTTTTGAGTTTTTGCGCATGCCGTTCGGGCTTAAAGGCGCTGCGCAAACGTTCCAACGCATGATGGACGCGGTGTTGCGCGATCTCCCTTTTGTGTTCGTCTACCTGGACGACATTTTGGTAGTCAGCGCGTCCGAAGAGGAACACGGAAAACACCTCACAGCAGTTTTCCGGAGGTTGGGAGAGCACGGGTTAATAATCAACCCAGCGAAGTGTCAGTTCGGGGTGACACAGATTGATTTTTTGGGGCACTGCGTCTCTCCAGAAGGAGCAGTTCCGCTGCCGGACAAAGTGCGCGCTGTAACAAATTTTCCCCAGCCACAAACGGTCAAAGCATTACAGGAGTTTTTGGGAACGGTGAATTTTTATAACCGTTTCCTCCCCCGCGCAGCGCAGCTCATGCAACCACTGTATGCCGTGCTAAAAAAACAAAAGCCCACAAATGCAATCGAATGGTCCCCGGAGCGGGAGCGCGCATTCTCGGAGGTCAAGACAGCCCTGGCAAACGCTGCATTGTTGGCACATCCAGACCCAATGGCCCGCATAGCGCTCACTACTGATGCATCGGACGTGGCCATAGGGGCGGTAGTAGAGCAGCATGTTGCCGGGGCTTGGCAGCCGCTCGCCTTTTTCAGCAGGACTTTGCGCGATACCGAGCGAAAATACAGCGCGTTCAACAGGGAGTTGTTAGCGCTCCACTTGGCCATCCGCCACTTCCAGTTCTGGCTGGAGGGTCGTCGTTTCACTGCGTTCGTCGACCACAAGCCGCTGACTTTCACGATGGCCAAGGTTTCGGAGCCGTGGTCAGGCCGGCAGCAGAGGCAGCTAGCTGCAATCTCAGAGTTTACTACCGATATTCAACATGTAGCGGGTAAACTTAATATAGTGGCAGACTGTCTCTCGCGCGCCGTAACTGCTCCAGTCCGCGTAGGGGTAGATTATACTGCCATGGCCGCGGAGCAGGCTAGCGGCGCGGAAGTACGCGCGGCCCCAGTCCGCGTGGGGATAGATTATGCAGCCATGGCCGCGGATCAGGTTAGGGATGCGGACGTGTGCGCGCTCCAGTCTGGACCAACAGGGTTAAGGCTGGAGAGCAGGGTGCTGCAAGATGGTATGCCCCCCCTAATCTGCGATGTCTCCACCGGATGCGGTCGTCCGGTGGTGCCGACCGCGTGGCACCGCCGCGTTTTTGACTCAATTCATTCTTTGCGCTTCGGTCAAAATGGTAGGAGAGAAGTTTGCGTGGCCGAGCCTGCGCAAGCACGTTAAGGAGTGGGCAAGAGCCTGCATGGCTTGCCAGCGAGCCAAAATACACAAACACACTAAAGCCCCCTTAGAGTCGTTTCACATCCCGGCCAAGAGGTTCGATCATGTGCATGTCGACCTCGTAGGCCCCCTCCCGCCGTCACAGGGGTGCACACATCTTTTGACAATGGTGGACCGCACCACGCGTTGGCCTGAAGTGGTCCCACTGGCATCAACCACAGCCGAGGAGGTGGCGCGCGCGTTTTTAACGGCTTGGGTAGCGCGTTTTGGAGTTCCGTCGGATATTATGTCCGACAGAGGTCCTCAATTTGTTTCCGAGCTTTGGTCAGCGATGGCCCGCAGCCTGGGGGTAACGATCCACCGCACTACCGCGTACCACCCCCAGGCTAATGGTTTATGCGAACGTTCCCATAGGTCATTGAAAGCAGCACTCAGAGCGTCTCTTACGGATGCAAATTGGGTAAACAGGCTACCGTGGGTTTTATTGGGGTTGCGCTCTGCACCTAAAGAGGACTTAAAAGCCTCCCCAGCTGAGTTGGTGTTTGCGCAGCCACTCCGGCTGCCCGGGGAGTTTCTCCCGGATAATCCTGCACCAGAGTGCCCTCCTGCTCAGCGGTTACTGAGCGACACGGGAGCGAGCACGCTTCCTGGCCCCGTTCATCACTGTTTTCCGCGCGTTTTTGTACCTAAGGCTCTAAAAAATGCGGAGTTTGTTTTTGTCAGACACGATGCTCAGTGCCCAACCCTGCGACCACCTTATGATGGCCCATTTAGAGTGCTGGAAACAGGTGATAAGCATTTTTTGCTAGATTTGGGGGGCAGGAGGGAAACAATTGGCATAGACAGACTCAAACCTGCTTTTGTGATGGCTGACGAAGCTGTGCCATTGGCGAGGGCTCCTTGACGCGGCAGACCTCCCAGGGAGCATGCCCCAGAGCTCCCACAGGGATTGACTAACAGTTCTCATCCTCAGATAGCAGATTCACAGCAGGATGGCACCGCGGGAGTGGTAAAGCCCACTTACAGCAAGTTCGGAAGACGACTGAAGCCCAAACAGCACGTGGACTGATGTTTGTGATTTTATCATGATGTGCAGACTGTGTTGTATTGTTTCATCTTAGACGTTTGGGGGGGGGGGGTCATGTGGCACACATATTTGAGTTGCTTAGGCTGCATATGTATATTACTGTTGCCCACGTCTCAGAATGAACAATAAGTCTGGGTCTTCTGGGGATAACAGGAGGGTGCGAAATGTGATCTTTAGAGATGGCCTTGAGAGACTTCCTGACCACCGGGGTTTTAGGTGGAGAGGAGAAGACTGGGGGATGATGTATTGTGTCTTGGGATTAAAGACAATGTGACTCTGTACTTTGATGTCCCGGGTATAAAAGGGACAGATGTGGGAGGATGGGTCTCTTTTATTCTGTTTGGAGGATGTTGGAGACAAGTGAATAAACCTGATTTGAGAAATACACTCAGCCTCATCTTTTCACGCTCTCCACAGTTTACTATATAGTCCACTATAATTAAATTCACTATATAGCGAGTAGGGAGGGAGTGAGTGAGTGAACATTCCAAACACAGCCATAGTCACCAAATATTACAGGAAAATATTGACAAATTCAATATATAAAGGGGCTTTTATTTTGAAAAAACACTGTATTTCAGTGTTACGTGGTTGACCAGTGGCTGTCATGAAGTAACATTTTAGTTATACCAGAGTACCAGGACACTGAAGTCTGCTGATTGGATTCTGTGGTTCTCAGAAATCCTCCATTCTTTTCAATGGAGAATCAACTCCCATAGAAATGAATGAGGAAACACAGAACTTTCCGGATGACTCAGCATCATCATCATGATGACTTGCCCATACAGTTAAAACCTATAGGAGGCTCACCCCTCGAACAAGCGTGAATAGAACACAAACCATAAGACTGACAGATATAACTTTGGTACTGTGAGAATCCTGAGACTCTGAGCTACGCAGTGATGTAAATTTTATGCTCGGAAACACAAAACTGTGCTCACACCTGCGAGTTAAAAACCGAGAAAAATTTTGGATCAATATTTTTCTGTCCCATTCAAAGGTGTGGCAGGATTCAGCGTTTTTTCTCTTCTTCAGGGCTTCTGGAGAAAAATCTAGAAAAGTTATGGCTTAGGTGAAAAGTTTGTGAGTGTCAGGGCATCTGTGGCTACTTATTTGGAAAAAATGAAGTCAGTAGAGTGAAAATTGTTGCCACAATTTCAATTTATCCAGAAATATTTTCAAAAGGTTCTACACTCTAGCGATGATGTCACCCACTCTAACCTCCCTCCATTGACTTCCATGTTAAACGGTGATTTTTGTTGAAAAATCTACCTGACTTTAGATGTGAATATTTCAAAAAGCGTAAAAGTTATTGAAAAGCTGAATGGAAGTTAAGTAGCTGACACTTGCAGAAACAAAGTAAAGGCAGAATGGTTTCTGTAACTTCAAAATTGCAGAAGTTATTAAGCAGAAAAGCAGATGCAGAAAAAGCAGAAGTTTCCCACAGGAACGAATGGGACACATATTTGAGTTGCTTAGGCTGCATATGCATATTACTGTTGCCCACGTCTCAGAATGAACAATAAGTCTGGGTCTCCTGAAGATAACAGGAGGGTGCGAAATGTGATCTTTAGAGATGGCCTTGAGAGACTTCCTGACCACCGGGGTTTTAGGTGGAGAGGAGAAGACCTGGGGGATGATGTATTGTGTCTTGGGATTAAAGACAATGTGACTCTGTACTTTGATGTCCCGGGTATAAAAGGGACAGATGTGGGAGGATGGGTCTCTTTTATTCTGTTTAGAGGATGTTGGAGACAAGTGAATAAACCTGATTTGAGAAATACACTCAGCCTCATCTTTTCACGCTCTCCACAGTTTACTATATAGTCCACTATAATTAAATTCACCATATAGCGAGTAGGGAGGGAGTGACTGGATGGATGAAGCAGCCATGATACGGCGCTATCCCTTAACCATTCACACACACATTCACACCTAGGGCCACTTTAGAGTCTCCAATTAACCTAAACTGCATGTTTTTGGCATGTGGGAGGAAACCGGAGAAATCCCGGGGTAAACCCACGCATACACGGGGAGAACATGCAAACTCCACATAGATCACTGTTGGTCGGGGGCTGGGATCGAACCCACGATCCCACGATCCCCACAATCCCCCGGCCAAGGGTAAACTGTGCTGCCGCAGTGCTAACCACTGCGCCACCGTGCAGCCCTACACAGCCCTATTACAGGAAAATATTGACAAATTCAATATATAAAGGGGCTTTTATTTTGAAAAAACACTGTATTTCAGTGTTACGTGGTTGACCAATGGCTGTCATGAAGTAACATTTTAGTTATACCAGAGTACCAGGACACTGAAGTCTGCTGATTGGATTCTGTGGTTCTCAGAAATCCTCCATTCTTTTCAATGGAGAATCAACTCCATTAGAAATGAATGAGGAAACACAGAACTTTCCAGATGACTCAGCATCATCATCATGATGACTTGCCCATACAGTTAAAACCTATAGGAGGCTCACCCCTCGAACAACCGTGAATAGAACACAAACCATAAGACTGACAGATATAATTTTGGTACTGTGAGAATCCTGAGACTCTGAGCTATGCAGTGATGTAAATTTTATGCTCGGAAACACAAAACTGTGCTCACACTTGCGAGTTAAAAACCGAGAAAAATTTTGGATCAATATTTTTCTGTCCCATTCAAAGGTGTGGCAGGATTCAGCGTTTTTTCTCTTCTTCAGGGCTTCTGGAGAAAAATCTAGAAAAGTTATGGCTTAGGTGAAAAGTTTGTGAGTGTCAGGGCATCTGTGGCTACGTATTTGGAAAAAATGAAGTCAGTAGAGTGAAAATTGTTGCTGTGGGCGGTTCGGTTAACCCCCACAACAGATTAAGGACACTCAGCTCTCTTCTCTCAGTGTTTCCCGCTGCACTACTGAGATGTAATGTGCCATTCATGTATTGTGATGCAGTGTGCCATGCATGTATTGTGATGCAATGTGCCATTCATGTATTGTGATGTAATGTGCCATTCATGTATAGTGTTCATGCGTCCTGTCCTTACTGTGACCTAGAGACAGATCAATATGTAGATGTGTCTTGTAACCTCTTTGTCCTGCACCTGGAGCAGAGGACTGCATCTGCCTATTGTTATGTAGGTCTTACAAATGCAAATGTCTCATGCCTGTTCTGCAGTCCCTTTGATCGTACCAACCGCTGTGAATCTGCTTTGATGTATTGTCTGAGTTGGGTATAAATACTGCACAGGTTCTGTAACTCAACCTCTCAATCTGATTCTGCAACTGCTGCTGCTGGACACAGACATTGTGTCCTCCTTCTCTGAGAGCCGTGGGCTATCTCCCGGCGTGCATGCACGGCGCTGGGAGCGGAGCTCGTGACGGCGGTATGATTTAATAAAACCAACTTAAAACCACAGCATCGCTGCTTATTTTTATCATCCGCCGCATTGCCACAATTTCAATTTATCCAGAAATATTTTCAAAAGGTTCTACACTCTAGCGATGATGTCACCCTCTCTAACCTCCCTCCATTGACTTCCATGTTAAACGGTGATTTTTGTTGAAAAATCTACCTGACTTTAGATGTGAATATTTCAAAAAACGTAAAAGTTATTGAAAAGCTGAATGGAAGTTAAGTAGCTGACACTTGCAGAAACAAAGTAAAGGCAGAATGGTTTCTGTAACTTCAAAATTGCAGAAGTTATTAAGCAGAAAAGCAGAAGCAGAAAAAGCAGAAGTTTCCCATAGGAACGAATGGGATTTAAAAAAGCTGAAAAATCATATTTTTTACAAAAAGTATAAAAGTTCGGAAGAAGAAAAATGGAAGCATACATCTCCAGAAAAAGCTGAACATTTTGATGCCAAAATCAAGTAAGTAGCACAAAAACTGCAGAACATGTTAGAGTCTAAAGTTTTGAAAAGTTTAAATACAAGAAAAGTGAGTGGATAACAATGTGGTGTGAATGCTGACTCAGCATTCACATAATTACTCTGGCTAAATTTCACAGTATAGTGTGGAAACAAAGGCTACTTTTCCCCTTATTCCTTTTTTCCAACTCTGCACCCTAACCCAGAAGCAAAGTGCACACTCCATGTCAAAGCAATAAAAATCAGAATTATATCCATCTGATCCTATGTAAGTTGATCAATTAGTGATCATCTTGTGGAGGTAATAGAACAGGCGAGATGCGATGATCTGGAAGGATGCAAGGTTTTATTTCCTCCAACATAATGAAACAGGCTTTGTAGCTCAGTGAGCTACTGCGCTGCTGAGGCATGTATAGCAAGCTCTTTTATACACGTTATACAGACAGAGAGAATGCATGGCACATTAGCATAGTGATATACATATCAGTCAATACATATCATTAGCGTGACCAACTGGCACCCGGATGTCCTCTTCCTCATCCAGAGATGTATACACAACAGTCCATTGTTCTGCTTGCCCCCTGGGGCTCTCTGTCTGTATGTAAATTGTCCTCTGTTTCCTCCAGCTCTGCTGAGTGTGAAATAGTGTCAGTCTGCAGTGTGCTGGGTCACCACACGGCTCCCCCCAGAACACTCAGAAGGGGCTGTGACCCCCCCCCCCCTCATTTGGGCTCCAGCTCCGGTAGAACTGTCCTGCTGTAGAGGAGTGTCGGAGGGCATGTCAGTCCGTGGGGGGGACGGGGGAGAGTTGGAAAAGACAGTGTGCTCCACTCCAAGTTCCAGCACGTTAAATGGCTGTGGATTGTGGGCACACGGGGCCAGTGCGCATTGTGCGCAATGGAACAAACCAGCGATTGGCCAGCTTTAGGGAGTGAGGTGTGGGAAGAGCGCTGTGGAGGAGGAGGGGGAGGGGGAGGGGGTGGGAGTAAGTGAGTGCTGGTCCGGGATGTCAAAGGTGTCTGGGCCATGCAAAAATTGCGTGTGGATCTGCAATGGTGAGGTACTTTCCCAGTAAACCTGGCGGTGATTCACAGCGGTTGAAAAAAAATTAAGTCTCTGACTCCTCTTGCGGCTCAGTCCTGAGAGGATGTGGGGAAGGCGAACGGCCAGATTCCCCAAGGATGCGTAGTGGCTGTGAAAAAAAAAACTGAAGCTGTGTGAGGGACTTGGCAGTTTGGCTTTAGGTGCGGAAGCAGCCCTAAAGTCATCGGGGAAAGCAATCGGTTAAATTCCCGTTGTGCGCTGTGGCTGAGAAACCCATACAAAGTCCCGTGTACAGGCTGCATGTCTGCTTCAAGTGCATGAGCAGCCCTAAAGGTTCCGAGGATGGCGATCGGCCGTGTTTCTCGGGCATGTGCAGCGGTGGAGGACGATGTATAAGTCTGGAGCCGGTTTGTCCCTGGTGCATGGCACGCGCCTGGCACAGTGACCAGATAGCTGGAAATTGCGCTGTCCTCGTAATCCTGCGGTGTGCGTGCGGGGCTTCTGTGCACAGAAAGTCTGCTGTCGGGAGGTGAGTCAGAGCCGGGGAGCTTGGTGGAAATCACCGCAGACAGCGCTGATGATCTTCCCCGTTCAGACTGCTTCCTTCGGTTCTCTGGTGTCGCTGTTCATGGTGTGTGTCGGTCCCAGCGCTGCCCGCTCCAGAGAGCGCGCTCCAGTGTGGATGAAGAGGATGCAGGCATTCTCTGGTCCTCTGGAATCCCCAGCGCGGTGAGCGGGAGTAGATGGTCATTGTCTCTCGTCAGGTCACCAGTGTGAAGAAAATGGCATAGTCGAGAGATGCACCATGTACATCCAGGGTCACCAATGTGGCGGTAATAGATTAGGCGAGATGCAACGAGCTGGAAGGGTGCAAGGTTTTATTTCCTCCAACATAATGAAACAGGCTTTGTAGCTCAGTGAGCTACTGAGCTGCTGAGGCGTGTATAGCAAGCTCTTTTATACACATTATACAATCAATCAATCAATCAATCAACTTTATTTATAAAGCACTTTAAAAGCAACACTCGCTACACAAAGTGCTTTACAGCAAGAGAACATAAAAGCAGGGCACTAACACAAAGGGTGCTAACACAAGAACCACAGTAAAAAAAAAAAATCATAAATAAAATAAAAGGTAAAATAAATAAAAATCCATTTCATTCAATAAAATCAGTGTCTCATACTGGGTCGAAGGCCAGGGAGTAAAAATGTGTTTTAAGACGTGTTTTAAAAATGGACAGTGAAGGTGCTTGTCTAATGTCCAGGGGTAAATCATTCCATAACCTGGGGGCCATGATCGAAAAGGCTCTGTCCCCTCTGAGCTTGCGCCTCGCCTTTGGTACCTCCAAAAGCAGCTGTTCGGCTGACCTAAGGGACCGGGTGGGAGCGTAGGGATGCAGAAGCTCAGAGAGGTAAGGTGGAGCAAGACCATTCAAGGATTTAAAAACAAATAAAAGAATTTTAAAATGAACTCTAAAATACATGGGCACCCAGTGGAGTGAAGCTAAGATGGGTGTGATGTGATCTCTTCCACGTGTACCTGTTAAAAGACGAGCAGCGGCGTTTTGAACCAGCTGCAGATGGGAAAGAGATGACTGGCTTTATACAGACAGAGAGAATGCATGGCACATTAGCATAGTGATATACATATCAGTCAATACATATCATTGACTTGACCAACTGGCGCCTGGATGTCCTGTCCCTCATCCAGGGATGTATACACAACAGTCCATTGTTACCTCCGCCAGGCCGAAAAGGCCAGGAGGAGGTTATGTTTTTGCCGGAGTTTGTGTGTTTGTCTGTCTGTCTGTCTGTCTGTCTTTCTGTCTGTTTGTCTGTTGGTTAGCAAGATAACTCAAAAAGTCTTGGACGGATTTCCATGAAACTTTCAGGCGTTGTTGGAAATGGTACAAGGAAGAACTGATTAAATTTTGGGGGTGATCTAGTTCACCGTCTGGATAGAGGAATTTTTTAAAGCATTTTTCAACACTGTGACATACAGCCATTTTCAACATGTGCGCAGGCGCAATAGAGGGCACTGGTCGACGTGTCTGATGAACACAAACTCCGCCTTCTTCAAAGTTTTAGGCACAAAAGCACACAGAAAACAGGGCTCGCCAGAGTGCCTGTGTTTGCACTACGCTGCAAAAGCTGACACGGGCAGCTGTCCGGCGTCGGATTATTTGGCAGAAATTCCCCGGCCAGCCATAGGGGCTGCGCAAAAACCAGCTCTCTGCCGGGGTAGGCTTCCAAATCCTCTTTTTTCCGCGGACCGCAAACCCAATAAAACCCACGGCAACCATTATCGCACCTTCTTTTGTCCAGCGGCTCCGGAACAGAGAGGAATCCCGGTGCCAGTAATGCTGCGCCTGATATGTCTCACTCTAATGCTAAAAGTGACTGCATCAGGGATTTACCACCTTGAATGAATGAATGAATGAATGAATGGCCTGGGCCCGCCGCAAAACCTCACACGGGCAGCTGTCCGCCGACGGATTGTTTGGCAGAAATTCCCCGGCCAGCCATAGGAGCTGCGTATTTGGCACAAATTCACCGGCCAGCCATAGGCGCTGCGCAAAAACGAGCTCTCTGCCGGCGAAGCCTCTAAATTCTCGTTTGCCGCGGAGCGCAACCCCCCAAAAAATAATATTGTAGCGAACTCAATATGAGCACCCTACTTGGCTTGCCAAGTGGCTTGACCCTATTGGCGACACAGGTACAGTGCGGGACTCCGGAGCGTGAGCTTGAACCTCCCGGTGGGACGTCGCCATGTCGAGCAGCACGTTACAATATAATATAAAACCCACGGCAACCTGTCTACCCAATTTGCATCTGTCAGTGGAGGAGATGGACACAACAGCAACACTTCAGTTTATTACCTCCGCCAAGGAGGCAATGCTTTTACTACTGAACCACTAATCCTATCACTATCAGATTGATTGTCATTGATTAATTGTGTGTTTATTGCACTGTCCCTGTCAAATAAACAAATAATCATTGTGAATCCAATTGCTAGTCATATGTTTACATGCTCAAGGAATCTGAAAACGTACACACAAACACTGTATGGGGGGAATTGTGGCGCTTGGCGGAGGTCTGCGCTCTCCGAGTGCTTTTCTAGTTCTGATTGCACCCTGGGGCTCTCTGTCCGTATGTAAATTGCCCTCCATTTCCTCCAGCCCTGCTGAGTGTGAAATAGTGTCAGTCTGCAGTGTGCTGGGTCACCACAATCTAAACATTACTGTCATGTTGAACAAGACATTTCTCACTCCACTGACCTACAGAATAATGGAGCAGTGTGCTCTTACGTTACTGGGAAAACAACGTTTTGAATCTTTTTGATCTGATATGATTTGGAAGTAGATGAAATGAAAATGTTTTAATCATCCTTAATTATTTTTAATTATAACCTGAATCAAAATATGAAATCTTGTCAACTAATTATTAGTATACAGGGATTAAACTCTTAGACTTGATTCAGACAAATAAAATGTAGTTATTTAGTCAAAACTAAACTTAGACTAACAGCAAACTATATACACAAAATCTTAGCTGGTCTGGATCACTTGTAAATTTTGTTTGACATTGTACTAAATTTCAAGATATTAACAGATTGGTGTACTGTGTCTGAAGACTGGGAATCTAGGTATGAAAGGAAAAAAAATTATTTGATTGCTGACCCACAGGGGCCGGGGCTCCCCATGAATCTGTCTTTTATCAAGGAAGCCGAGGAGGAGGAGTGGGAGAAGGACAGCAGTGGAAGAGGAGGGGCCGTGGCCGAGGAGGGAACGCACCCCCACAGTGGAAACTGAGTGATGGCAAGACCAGCCGTTGGGAGGGGGAGGAGCCCATGAGTCACATCCACTACAACAAAACTGGACTGCATGATTAAGACTAAAACAGATAAGTGGACTCACTCCTACACATATACAGGAAATTGACATAGCAGGCATTTTCCATTTACCCGACCTTGATCTAATGTTAACAATATAGTATTTACCAGAAGTAATGTTGGAAGTTCAAGGTACTCCAATTAAATTTGTGTGACACAGGTGCATGTAGATCAGTAACTTCAGGTAATGACATTCAGGGCTTGGCAAAGTCAGAAGAAAAGGTAATAGTTAAATTTGCAAATTGCAAACTATATCTGTCAAATCTGTAAAATTAAAGGATCCTGCTACCGGTAAAATTGTTGAAGGGTGGTTCATTTTGTCAAAAGCTACCCACATGTTGAGGAAGTAAACATAGTTTATGAGACTTCCAAACTGAAATACTGATACTCACTCAACCTGGTTATGGCCAGACCATGTTCAGTGATATCAGACCTGTGTAGAAGAGCTACACAGCATTTTACATCCACAGTTACTACTGATTGGCAAGCTCCAGATAAATATCATTGAACAATGCATTACGGGCAACTGAGTGGACCTGATCTAAATTATGAACAAACATTTTTTGCAAATCCATCCTCCAGATTGGTCCTAAAAAACTTGTACTGGTCACCAAGGGGATGTGTGGGAGCATCTGCTGTCCTATCTGATGAGGATAAGAGACATTTTAAACAATGGGGAGTTCCACACATCTCACTGGTCAGACCCAACCCAAACACATGGATTGGAAAAATGTTGGACATTTTGTTACCTCTGCTGAGGAATATAGCCATCAATGGAAAGCCGACATTTGACCTTAAGATAGAATATTCTCCTAAATTAGAAACCTATGCATTGTCACTTAACTGGGTAACCACAGCACAAAAGGCTGTGCACATTGACACCCAGAAATCTCCTACATGACCAATCTTAACATTAACAGAAAAGAGGATGAGCAAATTTGAAGTTCAAATTCATTATAGTAAAAAGATAAAAATAGATGTTGGTCTAATAAAAGGAAGCAAAATATGTCACTATAACATCAGACTATAGACCATATAAAAGACAATATCCTCTCCGTCTAGAAGCTCAAAAAGGTGTTAAACAGGTCATAAAAGAGCTAAAAGCAGCAGATGTCATAGTGTCATGCTCAACCTTCCCATTCCTGTGGGAAACATCCTGATGATGCAGGACCTGCAGGAATTAACAAAGCTATAATTCTTTGTGCTCACTGTGTACCAGGATCACACACACATTGTTGAATGAACTAGAACTCCAAATGCAAATTTTCACAGTGGTAGTCATTAGCAATGCATTTTTAGCATACCAGTACACCCAGATCATCAATTCTGGTTTGCATTCACATCTGAAAACAAAAAGTACACATTCACCAGACTACCACAGGGTTACTTTGAGTCTCCTACAATTTTTCCTTAGGCAATGTCAGCAAATCTTGCAGATTTTATAGCTCCTAATAGGAGCCAATTGTTCTTCTATGACATATTGCTGGCACCTCCCGATGAAGAAATATGCAAACAAAACATATCTCCGCAGGCTGGAGTCTATAAGTGATTAAATAAAGGTGCTGTTTTTAATCAAGGTTCCCAAATTTATACCTGACCAAAGGGTAAACCCATCCTCCCACAAAAATTATTTCACTATGCTGCTACTTGAACACAAGAACCTTGTCATATGTCCAAGGGAGGGATGGTGTTATTGGTTATTAGTTATTAGTTATCACAGCCTATGGGTTTGAAAATTCTATGGATTTGAAAATTTTGCTACAAAAGTTTGCTACAAAATTTTGCCAATAATGTCTAATTTGTGCACAAAATAATGCCCAGGGCAATGTCAAGACCAGAGAAGGGTAGTTTTCCATCATCAACATATCCATTTCAGAACATTTGCATGGACTTCATTGAATTAAACAAATGTGAAGGGAAGAGATATTGTTTAGTTTTCCTTGTAAAAATCCAGATGCAATTACAGTAGCTAAAAACTACTAACAGACATTATTCCAAGGTATGGGATCCGAGAAAAAATTTATTCAGATAATGGTACTCATTGTGTAGCCAGATTATTTCACATTTAGGGAAAGTGTTGAATATTGATTTGAAACACCATGCAGCATATCACCCACAGTCTGCAGGATTTGTGGAACGACATAACCGGACCATTATAGAAAGATTAAGAAAACAATGACAGAAACAGGACAGAATTGGATTTATACTACTGATACTATTTTAGATGAGAATAATGCCTACTAAAGAAGGTTTATGCCCATTTGAAGTTTACATGAAAAGCTTTAATTAGTACCCCCTCTTAGACCATTCAACTCAGAAGATGAAGAGATTTGTTTAGCAGATTACATGTTACAAATGTTGACTCAAAAAGATTCTGTTCATGCTATTCTTCCTAGAAAGGAACACACAGGAGGAATCATCTCCTTAAGTCTTAAGGCTTAAGACCAGGAGACCAAGTCCTCATAAAGATTGTTAAAACAAGACCTGGTCAGAAGCCCCCTGGCATGGGCCATATAAGGTAATATTATCAATTCCAACAGCTGCAAAAGTACAAGGCAGGGACACTTGGGTACACCTTACACACTGTAAATTATTATCAAAACAAACCATAGAAGCTAGCTATAGAGAGTGTTGCTGTTGTGGAGGAAGTCTAGGGCTACAAAGTCTTGGCTGCACGGTGGTGCAGTGGTTTAGCACTGCGGCAGCACAGTTTACCCTCGGCCGGGGGATCGCGGGGATCATGAGATCGTGGGTTCGATCCCAGCCCCCGACCAACAGTGAGCTGTGTGGAGTTTGCATGTTCTCCCCGTGTTGCGTGGGTTTACTCCGGGATTTCTCTGGTTTCCTCCCGCATACCAAAAAAACATGTAGGTTTAGGGCGCTCGCGCACGCAGCAACCGACAGCCGGTGGCTTGTCACCAGACTGCAAACCAAATCTACCTACGGGTACAAATAAGTAACAAAAAAAAAAAAAAAAAAAAAAAAAGGGAGTCAGGTATTTTAGGTGACCTGATTGTCTCAAACCTTGGCGAAGAAATAGTCTACAGCAGGTAGTGTACACTCAAAATGGCTGACGATGAAAGACCCCTCAGAGAATGCTGATGTAGATTCCAGTTTTGTTTTTTTGTTTTTTTTAAGTTTTTGTAAAGGGTATACACGTCATTACAGCATTGCATTGTTTACATTTTCATCACATGTTCCCTTTTTTTTTGCTATTTGACGACATTGGAAGAATAATTATTACAACACCCCTTTTTTTAAGTGAAAGAAAAAGTGAAATTAAAGAAAGAACAAAAAAAGAGCAAAAAAATTAAAAAATTAAAAAATATTAAAAAAAATAAAATAAAATAAATAAATAAAAATAAAAGAGCATCTGAGTAGCATTGGAACAAAGAGCGGTTCCATTATTGAAATGGTATTTGTCAAAGATTAGATCTAATGGAAGACACATATGCGATCCAGGGTTGCCAAAAGTTCAAGAACCCATCCATGTCCTGTCTCAGTGCGAATGTCAACTTTTCCATCGAGTAAATGTCTTGGATCACGTTAATCCAATCTTCAGGTGTAGGACAGTCCTTCAACATCCATTTTTTAGTTAGGGCTTTTTTACTTGCCAATATTAAAACAGTGAATAAGTATTTTTCTCCTTGTCTTTCCAGTGAATCTGGTAGTAAACCCAAATACAAAGTTACAAAAGAAAAGGGGACTGTTATTTTGAATATTTTCCCCAATATTGTCTGTACATTGGTCCAATATTGGTGGATAACTTACTTTTCCATTGCTGTTTATTTAGCTTTTCCCATATTTCCAGTTGTAAAGTGAAATTCCCCTCTTTTTCCCATCTCTCTTTTATATATGATGTGTTGTCTCCTTTTAAGTCTTGAAGACCTTGGTATATTTTAGAGATGTATCTGATCCCTGGGATCCCTTTATATGCCATTAAGAAGACCTTCAGAACACCTGACTGGGCCCTTTCCAAATCCTCCTTTTTAAGTATATTGTTTATGTGGTGTCTAAGCTGAAAGAACCTGTAAAGGTCTTGATTTATTAGACCTTGTTTTTTCAAATCATCAAAACTTCTTAAAATTTGCCCTTTAAAAAAATCGTAATATTTTATCAGTCCGTTCTCTTTCCACTTTTTAAATCTAGTGTCTGTTTTATTAGGAGTAAAGTCTTGATCATGGGCAATCCATTGCAGAAACTGATAGGGCTCTTAAGTTTGATTCTCTCTGACTATCTTAAACCAAATTTTTAGCGGGGTCTCTATCCACGGGTTAGTGTTATTCAAAAGTTTAGGTAAGGCATTGTTCCCTATTATCGCCTGTAGGGGGATGTCACTTGTTATTTGGCATTCCATCTCCTTCCATTGTGCAGTGTAGACTGGGTTACATATCTCTACTAAAGTTTTAATTTGTGCGGCTTTAAAATAGTCCCTGATATTTGGCAGCGCGAGCCCACCTTTGTCTTTGTTTAGCTGTAGGGTTCTATATCTGATTCTAGGTCTCATGCCCTGCCATATGAATCTTGAGATCCTTCTGTCCAGTTCTTGCCATGTTTTTTTGGGAGGTTCTACCGGTATTGTTTGGAAAAGGTATAGAAGACGTGGAAGTATATTCATTTTGACTGCTTCAATTCTTTGTGCAGTACCCAAGAATGGTATCATATTCCATCTTGCTAGATCAGATTTTATTTTTGCCACCAGTGGATCATAGTTTAGTGTTATAATTTTGTTGAGTTGTTTCGGGATATTGACCCCCAGATATTTCATAGATTCCATCTCCCAGTTAGTTTTGAGTTTGCTTAGTAAATATTGATTTGGGTCATAGTTGAATGTTAAAACTTGGGGTTTATGCATGTTTAGTTCGTACCCCGATAAATCTCCATACTCTGAAAAAACTGAGATTAGTTCTGGAAAAGAGGTGTCCGGCTGCCCCAGGTATATTAAAATGTCATCAGCAAAGAGTGCTATTTTATGTTCCTTCTGACCAAGTGTAATACCTTGAATTTTTTGATTCTGTCTTATCCATTGGCTCAGAGGTTCTATGAAGATTACAAAGAGCAGTGGAGACAAGGGGCAGCCCTGATGACATCCTCTTTCCAGCTCAAAAGATGATGATAAATTACCGTTAATCCTTATTTTAGCTGTTGGTTTTTTATATAATGCCTGGATAGTTCTAATGAAGTTGTTGTGAAAATTGAAACTGGATAAGATTCTATATAGGAAAGACCAGTCAACCGAATCAAATGCTTTTTCAGCATCTAATCCCAATATGACTGCATTTAAGTTATATTTTTTTATATGATGAATTATGTGTAAAGTGCATCTAATGTTGTCTTGTGTCTGTCTTTGTCTTATAAAACCTGTTTGGTCTAAATGAATTAAGTCTGTCAGTATATTTTCTAACCTTTTGGCAAGGATAGTGGTAAAAAGCTTATAGTCCTGATTTAATACACTGATTGGTCTGTAGTTGGAGCATTCTAGTTTATCCTTTTCAGGTTTAGGTATGACTGCAATGACCCCTTCTCTCCAGGAGGGGGGATTTCCCCTGTGTGGAGGACATAGTTAAATGTTTTCAGGAGGAGAGAAGATAGTTGCTGTTTAAAGGTTTTGTACCACTCTGCTGTATAGCCATCTGCTCCTGGGGATTTGTTAGCTTTAAGTTTCATAATTGCTTTTTCTAATTCTTTAGGTTGTATTTCTGACAGTAGTGTTTTATTTTGAGACTCAGTAAGTTGGGGAAGGTTTAATGTGTTTAGGAATGCTTCGGATGCGTTTTTATGTTTTTTGAGGGAGTACAAGTTCTTATAGTAGTTCTCGAAGCTTTTAAGAATATCCTGAATTCTGAATTTTATTTCCTTTGATGCTGGGTCTCTGATTTTGTAGATTGCTCTCTCCGTTTGTTGTTTCCTCAATTTATAGGCTAGTAATTTTGCCGATTTGCTGCCTGCTTCATAGTATTTTTGTTTCAGAAATGTAAGTTTCTTCTGGATTTCTTTTGTGTAGATCTCATTTATTTGGTTTTTAATTTCCTTAATTTTGAGTGAGTCATTAGAATGAGTGTTGTCTTTGTGCTCTTTTTCTAGGTTCTTAAGTTCTGACTCTAATGTGGTTAGTTTTTCTTGTCTCAGTTTCTTTTGGATTGCCAGTTTTGCAATAATCTTTCCCCTTATTACAGCTTTGCATGCGTCCCACAGTATTAAAGGGGATACTTCTCCATTATCATTTTCTTCCAAATATCTGAGAATATCTGATTCCAATTCATCTTTCAGTGGTCCTTTCAGGACATTTGAATTTAACCTCCAAGAAAATGTATTATTTGTGTATTTTTGGATACTTAAGTCCATATAGATCGGACTGTGGTCAGAGAGATCCATCAATCCTATTTTACATGTTTTTACTCTTCCAATGTCTCTATTAAACATAAAAAAATAGTCAATCCTTGAGTATGATGAATGTGGCGCTGAGTAAAATGTATAATCTTTTACACTGGGGTTGAATTCCCTCCACACATCACAGATTCCCATTTCTTTTAGTAGCATCCGAGTTTTCCTACTTTGTGTAGAAGAGCTTGGAAGAACGAGGCGGTGTGATATATAAACCAAAGTTTATTATCAGCTCCTCTAACAAGTCTCATCTAAGTGCAGAAGCAGAAGCAAGAAAAGAGGCCGAATACCTCTGGCTCTGTGAACTTATACTTGCACATAACAAAAGACATGCATATCAAAGGCTGACATCCCTCATTATCTTAATCCCCCCATTGTCTCCGTACTCCTCCTCATGGCCCTGGGGGGTGAGGGCAGCTCCTCCGGTCTCCACCGCAGTGTCTGGGAACGTCTTTGTTCTTCACTGGCGATTGAGAGTCTTTGTCCTTTCTGAGGTGTGAAGTCGCCTTACATATGTAATCGCCAAACATTCCCACATGCTTCAACATATGTAGGTTATGGAATATATGATTAATATAGCCCACAGCCCCCCCCCAAACGACTAAGAAAAGGACAATAGAGAAATTCACAGTTTAAGATAATTACTATGACATACTAACTGCTATACCTCTTGCCACAGAAGAAACATTCCAGCAGCCATGCTCCTAAGAGAGTTCAGTGGTAATCATAACAGCATAGTAAAATCACAAGTCAGTCCTAAACTGTTACAGCACAATTAGTGATCAACTGTTGAGTAGTTTGCATCAGTCCCTGTGCTGTCTGGGTTTTAATCTTCTCCCGAATCTGCTGTGGGTCCGCTTAGGCGTCCTGCTGGGACCTTCCTGTAAGGAATCTGCAGCTTGGGGAGGAGAGTGATTATTTGTTCCCTGCAGGGGGGCTGAGTCTTTTCTCTTGGGGGGTCTACCCCGCCGAGGTGCTCTCGCCAACTGTGCAGGCTCGTCTCTCAACAAGAAGGCAGGTTTAAGTCTGTCAATGCTGACTGTTTCTTTTCTATCCCCAAAATCAAGCACAAAGTGTTTATCACCAGGTTCCAGCACTCTGAATGGCCCATCGTATGCTGGGCGGAAAGTTGGTTTTAAAGCTTCATGCCTAACAAAAACGAATTCAGCGTTTTTTAGAGCTTGGAGGACAAAAACCCGTGGAAAAGAGTGATGTGCCGGTCCGGGGAGAGAGTCCAGTCCGTTGCTGCCTAAAAACCTCGAGGCTGGAAGATGCCCTGGCTCTGGGTTCTCTGGTAAAAATTCACCTGGGAGCCTGAGAGGTTGTGCAAAAACTAATTCTGCTGGAGAGGCGTCTAGATCCTCTTTAGGCGCAGCACGCAACCCCAATAAAACCCAGGGAAGTTTATTTACCCAATTTGTATCCGTTAGTGAGGCTCTGAGGGCGGCCTTTAAAGACCTGTGAAAACGCTCGCATAACCCATTAGCCTGAGGGTGATAAGCGGTGGTGCGGTGAATTGTCGCCCCTAAGCTGCTGGCCATGGCTGACCAAAGCTCTGAGACAAATTGAGGCTCCCTATCAGACGTGATGTCCGATGGGACGCCGAAACGTGCCACCCAGTTTGTCAAAAAAAACACGAGCGACTTCCTCCGCTGTAGTTGACGCCAGAGGGACTGCTTCTGGCCAGCGCGTGGTGCGGTCTATCATTGTTAACAGGTGTGTGAAACCTTGGGAGGAAGGTAGTGGCCCCACGAGGTCGACATGAACGTGGTCGAACCTTCTAGCAGGGATTGGAAAAGGCTCCAGAGGGGCTTTTGTGTGTTTGTGTATTTTGGTGCGCTGACAAGAAATGCAAGTTTTTGCCTATTCTTTTACGTTTTTGCGCAGGCCGGGCCACACAAACTTTTCGGCGACCATTTTAACCGAGGCGCGCACACCTGGATGCGCGAGGGAGTGAATTGAGTCGAAAATACGGCGGCGCCATGTGGCTGGGACTAACGGGCGAGGTCGGCCGGTTGAAATATCGCATATTAGGGGGGGCACGCCGTCGCGTAAACCCCTTTCCTCCAGCCTTAACCCTGTTGGTCCAGACAGGAGTGCGCGCACGTCCGCGTCACTGCTTTGTTCCTCTGCCATGGCTGCATAATCTATCCCTGCATGGATTGGTGCTGCGTATGTGTCCGCATTAGTGAAGAGTTCTGCGGCTGAGGTAGTATAATCTGTCTCCTCGCGCTCTGGCGATGTCACAGTGCGGGAGAGGCAGTCTGCTACCACGTTAAGTTTGCCTGCCACATGTCGAATGTCTGTGGTGAACTCTGAAATCGCAGCCAGCTGTCTTTGTTGCCTGCCTGACCATGGTTCTGAGATTTTAGCCATGGCAAAGGTGAGCGGTTTGTGGTCTACAAAAGCCGTGAAACTCCACCCTTCTAACCAGAACTGGAAGTGGCGGATGGATAAATGAAGCGCAAGCAGCTCCCTGTCAAAAGTGCTGTATTTACGCTCAGTTTGGTTTAGCGATTTGCTGAAGAATGCTAAAGGTTGCCAGATCCCGCTGACATGTTGTTCTACAACTGCCCCTATAGCTAGGTCCGAAGCGTCTGTGGTTAGTGCAATGCGGGCCGAGGGGTCGGGGTGAACCAACAATGTGGCATTAGCTAGAGCGCTCTTTACTTCCGCGAAGGCGCGTTCGCGCTCCGGGGTCCATTCGACCGCGTTGGAAGCTTTTTGTTTTCTGAGCGCGTCATATAGGGGCTGCATGAGCTGAGTTTCGTGGGGGAGGAAACGGTTGTAAAAATTAACCATTCCTAAAAATTCTTGCAGCGATTTGACCGTTTGTGGCCGTGGGAAACTTTTTATGGCGTGGACTTTGTCTGGAAGTGGGACTGCCCCCTTCGGAGAAACTCTGTGTCCTAAAAAATCAATTTGTGACACGCCGAATTTGCATTTGGCTGGATTGATTATTAACCCGTGCTCTTCTAGCCTCTGAAAAACCATAGTGAGGTGCTGCTCGTGTTCTTCCTCATACGAGCTGGCTACCAGCATATCATCGAGGTAGACAAAAACAAAAGGAAGGTCGCGTAATACTGCGTCCATCATCCGCTGAAAAGTTTGAGCGGCGCCTTTGAGGCCGAAAGGCATCCGCAAAAATTCAAAAAGGCCGAAAGGGGTTATTACAGCTGTTTTAGGGATGTCCTCCGCTCGAACTGGGACTTGATGATAACCGCGGACCAGGTCTATTTTTGAAAAAATGCGCGCACCCTCCAGATGCAGTGAAAAATCCTGAATGTGAGGAATTGGGTAGCGGTCATGCGCTGTCGCATTGTTTAATCTGCGGTAATCGCCGCACGGTCTCCAAGAACCGTCGGATTTCGGAACCATGTGAAGTGGCGAGGCCCAGGGGCTTTTTGAACGTTTAATAATACCTAATTTTTCAAGGGTAGTAAACTCGTCCCGAGCTATGGCGAGCTTGGCCGCGTCTAAGCGCCGAGCTTTGGCAAATACGGGTGGGCCCCGTGCTTAGCCACTGTGGCTGAGAATTTGGGAACTGTGAGTGCTGGAAATTGGGTGAGGAATTGATCAAACATACCTCCTGCTGTGGTGACGCTAGCCTGCACGGGTGGTGGAGAAACTCGGGCTGAGCAGGGAATAGAAGCAAAGGACAGTGCATTAACCAAGCGTCTGTTCGCTAGATCGACTAATAACCCATGTGCACACAAAAAGTCTGCGCCTAACAAGTTAAAACTCTCCGCCGCTATAACAAATGTCCATCTGTAGTTGCGGCCGTGGATGTGGAGTTGCAGGCTTTTTTCGCCAAAAGTGTCAATGTTGGAGCCGTTGGCTGCCACCGCTCTGTTGCCCCGGGTGCCCATGGCTCGATCCGCTTGGGAGGGCATGACAAAACTTAGTTGAGCTCCTGTGTCAATAAGGAACTGCTTGCCGGTGTGTCCGTCCGTCACGTATAACAGCTTACTTTTCTCGCCGAGAACCGCTGCCGTTAACGGATCTCGGCTTTAGCGTTTAAATTTGCAGGGGGGAACATATTTGTGAGCCTTCTCGGCGAAGCGGTGGTGGTAATAACAAACATCGCTCCGTCTGTTACGTTTTGGCCGCGTCGCTGTCACCGCGGGCTGGATCTGCTCCGTGGGTTGAGGCTCGTCGTGGCTCTGGGCATCAGCGTTGAGGTCTGCGGATGCTGCTGTGGGTGTCTGTTCCCTGCAGGCGTTGACGAGTCGTTGAGCTTCGTTGGCCAGCACGCGGAAGTCTTGCTGGGTGTTGCATCGCATGTTGGCAAGCGTCCCTCTCATGTGTGGCGGCAGCGTGCTGAGGAATACGAATTGGAAGAGGAAGTTGTCATTGTCCTCCTCTTTAAGCTGCAGCAAGTCCTCCATGAAGGCTTTAGGTCTGCATCCTCTGTGGCCGTAGACCACCAGGATCCTCTCGGCTCTCTCTTCGGCTGAGGGGACGTAATTTGCCACGATGGTTGCTTTCAGTATATCATATTTGTCTTGGGCCGGCGGCCGCCGGATTATGCTCCGCACACACCTCGAAGTGGCGGCGTCGAGTTTGGCGACGATGTGATAGAACTTCGTATCGTCGGCTGTGATGCCTGCCAGTGTAAACTGGGCTTCAGCTTGTTGAAACCACGAGGCGGAGTCTTCCTGCCAGAAGTCCGGCAGCTTGACAGCGACGGCATTTGTGTAGACCATCACTGCTGTGTCCGCAGGGTGAGAATGCCTTGCCTCGGCTCTCTCAGCGGCGCTGGTGCTCGGTTGAGCCCTCTCTATCACTTCTGCCGGGGGGGAACGTCGTCCATCTGTTCCCCTGTCTGCGTGGGCGCCGGCGTCTGCCTGGGTCGCCACAGATGAGTCGATCGCGGGGGAACGCCTCAGGTCCATACTCGCGTCAGGGGTCACCAGTGTAGAAGAGCTTGGAAGAACGAGGCGGTGTGATATACAAACCAAAGTTTATTATCAGCTCCTCTAACAAGTCTCATCTAAGTGCAGAAGCAGAAGCAAGAAAAGAGGCCGAATACCTCCGGCTCTGTGAACTTATATTTGCACATAACAAAAGACATGCATATCAAAGGCTGACATCCTTCATTATCTTAATCCCCCCATTGTCTCCGTACTCCTCCTCATGGCCCTGGGGGGTGAGGGCAGTTCCTTCGGTCTCCACCGCAGTGTCTGGGAACATCTTTGTTCTTCACTGGCGGTTGAGAGTCTTTGTCCTTTCTGAGGTGTGAAGTCGCCTTACATATGTAATCACCAAACATTCCCACATGCTTCAACATATGTAGGTTATGGAATATATGATTAATATAGCCCACACTTTGAGTGTTATTTTGATGTGGAGAATTACCTGATGCATCCCAGTATGGATTCAGCCTTAGATTGAAGTCTCCACCACATATCACTAAACCTTGGGCTTTGGTTATCATTAGGTCAAATACATTTTTATAAAATTTCCAGTTAGCCCCTGGAGGTGCATATACATTCAGCAGGGTGATATCTTCTCCCTCTAGCCACCCAAGTACCAAACTGTATCTCCCTTCTTTATCTTTGTGTTCTGATTTTTTTTCAAATGTAATTTTGGTTGAGATCAATGTCGCTACTCCCCTCCTCCTCCCTGACTTATATGAAGATGAAGAGATCATTTTAAACCCTTGTCTATTGAGTTTAGTGTGCTCCACGTCTGTTAGGTGGGTTTCTTGTAAAAATATTATTCCTGCTTTGTCTTTTTTCATTTTGCCTAGAATCTTGGATCTTTTAACTGGATTCAGGATCCCTTTTACATTATATGAGATTATTTTGGTTACACCCTGTTTCTCCATTGTATTGTCTTATTTAGTATAACAGTGTGGTGGCCCTCTTTTATGCTACTCAGAAACTGAAAGAACATTAAGAACATAAAAAACATTAAGAACATAGTGTATAAAACTTTAAAACAAAAAACTGACAAAAGAACTTCCTGAGCTGAGGTCTTTTAAGAGACCCTGGAAGAGCCTTGATGGAGTGTAGGCTCTGAGGGAAATTCCTCAAACTCTGTTACGTGTTGAGGGCCCTCTCTTACCCCTGTAAGTTGTCCCATGTTTTTAACATGAATTTCAGATCCCAATCCGAACTTGTAATGACTTTTTTTTTTTTTTATGCCTATACCCTATGAAATTGTGTGCACCCTCCCACCACCATCACAGCAAACGTTCACGCTAATACAGTATTTGTTAGTGTGGGGAGAACATGTGGTTCATTGTCACATTTCTATTTTAACAAGTTTTTTTTTTTTTTAAAGACTTACACTACCGTTCAAAAGTTTGGGGTCATTTAGAAATTTCCTTATTTTTGAAAGAAAAGCATTGTTTTTTCAATGAAGATAACTTTAAACTAATCAGAAATACACTCTAATATCTAATATACATTGCTAATGTGGTAAATGACTATTCTAGCTGCAAATGTCTGGTTTTTGGTGCAATATCTACATAGGTGTATAGAGGCCCATTTCCAGCAACTATCACTCCAGTGTTCTAATGGTACAATGTGTTTGCTCATTGCGTCAGAAGGCTAATGGATGATTAGAAAACCCTTGTGCAATCATGTTAGCACAGCTGAAAACAGTTTAGCTGGTTAGAGAAGCTATAAAACTGACCTTCCTTTGAGCATGTTGAGTATCTGGAAAAAAATATCATTTCAAGTACAAATCATTATTTCTAACCTTGTCAATGTCTTGACTATATTTTCTATTCATTTTACAACTCATGGTGGTAAATAAGTGTGACTTTTCATGGAAAACACAAAATAATTGTCTGGGTGACCCCAAACTTTTGAACGGTAGTGTATTTGTTTCTAATATTATGACTGATCCATGAAATGTTTTACCACATGCTGATTCTGCATCTCCTTTAATGTTTGTTACCTTGTAGGAGGGGGGTTGGATGTGCAGAGTGACTAAAAAAAAAATCATTATTCCCTCCTGTAAATGGCCAGTTTTTCCTTGTAGCTCTGACGCTGGGTTTCCCGCTGCTGGCCCGTGGATTTTGAGGGTCTCTGTGTGGACCACGTTTGAGCCTTGATTCTTTCGCTCGGGTCTGCTGCGGGTTTAAACACCGTTACCAGGAGCCCTCTTCTCGCCATATCCGCGGTTGCTTCTTCCGCCGAGTTGTAGAGACAAGTCTCATCGCCGTAGAAAACCCTCAGCTTCGCCGGAAATGGTGTCTGGAAGCGCAGTTTTTTCTCTCGTAGTACCTTTTTAGCGTCGTTGTATTCCCGACGCTTTTTAAGGACCTCCGGGGCGTAGTCGTGTTCCACGAAAACTTTTCTCTCTTGGTGCATAAATCCTTTTTTCTGCCAAGCCAGTCTTACAACCTCTTCTTTTATTTTGGAGTTGGAAAACTTCACCACCACTGATCTTGGAGGCGCTTCCGCTGCCGGCCTAGGGGCTAATGTACGGTGCGCCTTTTCTATCTTCAAGTCGGTGGATTGGGGAATATCCAACTTCTCTCTCAGTAAGGATTCCACGCATGCCGCCATTGTGGTGAAACCATCCTCAACTCCTTCTTTCAGACCATGAATTCTTATGTTGTCTCTTCTCAGTCTTCCTTCTTAGTCGGTTAGCTTAGCCTCCAGTCTTGACTGCCTTTTGTGTAGATCCAGCACGGAATCTTCCAGCCCTTTTATTCTTTCCTCTGCTTCCAAGATTCGGTCCTCAGCCTGGTCCACTCTGCTGTTTGTCCTTTTTAATTCTTCTTTGATTTCACGAAATTCGGCCCAACACTCTCGGCGAAATCGTCTTAATTCTTTAAGTACCATTTTCAAGCTAACCTTTTTGTTAGCTTCATTCAGCTCCTCGTCTTCTGAATGGAAATCCTCCGGATCAGATTCTTCAGCCGATGCGTGTCCTGGCCTGGTAAATGTCGATTTCTTCTGTTTTCCTTTAGGCATGATGACTTTGTCTTTTGATTTTCACTCTTCCAAAAATCCGTTAAATCTGATTTTCAAGGTATTTTCCTGGATTGGGTCTGGGAGCTTCAGCGTTAAGCTGCTATCACCATGGTGTCCAGACCGGAAGTTCCGTAGATTCCAGTTTTTGAATGGCTTACATGTGTGTTCCTCATGCTTGTCCTTGCCGTAATCCTCCTGATACGGTTGTTGTGCAGCTCAGTAGCTATTTTAAAAGTAACTGGCAGATCAATAAACTTCAACATTAAGGATAGAGGGACACCACCCACCGTAACGTGCACTGAAGATAAAGCTTGTGGAGTCCAGTTTGACTATTGTATATATACAATTATGACCACTCCATGCACTATGGATCGGAGTCTGTGATGTATGAAAAGAGCCATAAGTACATATGCACTCCTCCATGTAACTGGGCTGATGTGTTCAGTCACACAAGACCCAATAACTCTAAATACTCGAACACTCATCATAAATTAAGAAAACATATATACATTATACAGTCACCCTACCATGGGCATGTGCTGCGAGCACAAGCTTCACATATGGCTGTAAGGAATGCACAATTTGTAACACTATTAGAATAACTATAACATCTCCGAAGTTGTCTGATGCTGGACAATATTATGTTGGAGTAAATGTACTTGGAAAAGACCCCTTAGAGAGCGTAGGCATGGTCTAATATTCATCCTAATTCTAATTGTGACACTCTTACTATAGTTATTTTTTAAGCAATAACATTATATTCAAACACGCACCAAGATATGTAGAACATTTGGAACATGACTGGTTTCCTGATCCACATCATCACAACCATGTATTCACAACTAACTATTGGTGGGGATGTGCAGAGTTCCTTAGCAGGACAAATAAAACAAATTTCTCCTGGTCAGGACTTAGGAACATTTCAAACAGTTCCTCCAAACCATCCTCTGCAGTCGTAGTCACAGTGTCAATGGCGCCAGGGCAGAACAACACCTTTGAACTAAATTAAGGATGGTGGCTCTGTGGGCATAGGGTCTACTCACACCTGCCCTCTAACTGGGAGGTGTCTGCGCCCCTGTACGACTGACTGACCACACTATCATGATGTATCTGGATCAAGTCAGGCAGTCAGGGCGTTGAAAGAGGGACATGGAATACAAAACCACGATGCAGTCTGGGCAACGGATATACCAGTTGAATTTAAACATTAGAGCGTTGGCTAAAAGGTCACATTTGCACTATTTCCTTGGACAGGGGTTGGAAAGAATATTCTTAGGACTGAGTTTAGCCAAGATACTCGGTATGTCTTATAAAATAAATCATGAAATAATGGTAACGATAGATGATACCAGAATAGAAACAGTACAGGAAAATAAGTTTCTGGGGGTGACGCTAGACAATAAAATCTGATGGAAACCTCATATCAGTCACATCCGGGCCAAGTTGGCAAAATGTATAGGGATACTGGGGAAAACAAGACACATCTTGGACTATAAATCATTGTTCTTACTGTACAATTCACTGTTTATACCATATCTTAACTACTGTGTAGAGGTCTGGGGAAACACCTACAGGACCAACCTACAGCCAATATGCACATTACAAAAAAAAGCTATATGGATAATAAATAATGTTGGATATAGAGACCATACCAACTCATTGTTTTTAAAGTCAGATGTCATGGTTCATGGACAGCACAAGTAATGTACAGGGCAATTAATAATCAACTCCCAACTAATATACAAAAAATATTCATAAAAAGAGACAATGATTATAATTTGAGAAGAGACTTAAACTTTACAAAACCTAAGGTACGAATAACTAAGAAAAGTATGTGCATATCTGTCTGTGGGGTGGATTTGTGGAACAGTCTGGGGCTTGAACTGAAACTATGTACAAACAGAAATCAATTCAAAAATAGGTATAAACATTATTTGCTGAAAGAATATATGTTAGAGGGGTAGTATTTATATGTACGATTCACTATGCTCACTCTGGGACACTATTGAATGGTAGGTGGGACAGTACTGTGTATATCTGTGTTGTTTGGGGCTGGGTTTTGATGTATGGACTGTATGCATGTTGGAATGGATGGGTATCAATGCTGATATGTACAAAATATAGTCAATTGTCTACTTGGGGTCTTAAATGAGGTAATTTGTATATATTTCACATGGGTTGTATTTAGGGAAAAGAGGAATTGGAGTAAATAAGTGTTCACTTCTTCCTTCTCCCTTTCAAGCATTGTATACTGTCACTTTTATTGCACTTGTCATTTGTTTTTGTTTTTTTTACTTTTTTGTTCGAAATAAAGTATGTATCTATCTATCTATCTATGAACCCTATGTTTTAACTGACAGACTACAATCTTTCTTTGGACGGTGGGCAGGAGTGATAAAAAACATAATATTATCCTTTATGATTAGAATTGCCATCTTTATATGTGTAAGATGTTGCTGCATTCCCTGTTCTAGAGGCCTTATTGAAAAAAACAGTACATGCTGCTGTTGCACGCCAGTATCTCATATTAGCTCAGCAGGAGAGTGACAAGGATTCAAGTGATGAGGACAGTCAGGTTTAAATCATGTCTACCAGTGTCTCTGCAAGAAAAAATGTTGGTATTGACAATATGCCTATAATGATGTAACAGCTGAAATTTGTGTGAATACATTTATTGGAGGTTTTCAAGTTTTCATTTTTGACATGGAAATTGTAATACTGAATGTTTGTAAATGATGACTCATTTTAATGGTTGCCAAAGGTAGTAGAAATGAGGTGAGAATTTTTTCCTGTATAAATGCTCAAAGAATGAAGACTGAAAAGAAATTGCATTACAATGATTACTCATGAAAGCATATACTGCTTATAGGTTTTTCACTCATCACACATGAAAATAACATCAGGTGTCTGATACCTGTTTATTACAGTTATTTACTATAGTTTAGACAATGGCCAGCATATTGTTGGAAAGTTACTGGGAAGCGCCCACTAACTGGAAGCCTTTTTGTAGCTGTGCTGTTCTTTGTTCTGGGTCTTTTTCACCAGAGGGGGCTGGGAGGACCCACGGCCGTGTTCACTGACTCCCTGCGTGTTTCAATAAAAGTTAAGCTGAGAAATAGTATTTCTTCTGTGATTATTGGTTGGATAACTGAAAAGATTCTGCTAACTGTCCAAAATTAATTTTAACAAAACTGCTGACAACAAAAGTGAGTACACCCTGTCGGTAAAATGACATGATTGGCCTGTCTTTCTCACACTTCTTTATCTGCTTGCTTCACACGCTACACTGCAGAGTTTAGGTTACACCCTATAATTCACTCGCTGAAACCAGTCAGAATCAGTTCTGCACACAGCCAAACTGTCACATAAGCGGAAATGTACTGATACACTGAGGAAAAACCCCTCCCTCTTGCATGAGGGAGTGGTTAAGCTTTATAAAAACTATAGGGCCCACTTTTTGAGTAGCACTATCTTGGGGTATTTTCCTAAAGAGTTGTGTTCCAGCGCTGCTTGTATCCATATCTCAATTTCAGTAAAATAAGTGAAAGTATACTTCATCTCTCAGTCAGGTTATTTGGCCTTCGTATAAAATAATTGGGGGTTAAGGTATTTTAGACACAACACCCCTAAGTGAAAATGTCCAAACTGCGCCCAAAGTGTCAATATTTTGTGTGGCCACCATTATTTTCCAGCACTGCCTTTACTCTCTTGGGCATGGAGTTCACTTGAGCTTCACAGGTTGCCACTGGAATCCTCTTCCACTCCTCCATGATGACATCGTGGAGCTGGTGGATGTTAGAGACCTTGCGCTCCTCCACCTTCCGTTTGAGGACGCCCCACAGATGCTCAACAGGATTTAAGTCTGGAGACATGCTTGGCTAGTCCATCACCTTTACCCTCAGTTTCTTTAGCAAGGCAGTGGTCATCTTGGAGGTGTGTTTGGGGTTGTTATCATGTTGGAATACTGCCCTGCGGCCCAGTTTCTGAAGGGAGGGGATCATGCTCTGCTTCAGTATGTCACAGTATATGTTGGCATTCATGGTTCCCTCAATGAACTGTCGCTCCCCAGCACCGACAGCACTCATGCAGCCCTAAACCATGTCACTCCCACCACCATGCTTGACTGTAGGCAAGACACACTTCTTTTTGTACTCCTCACCTGGTTGCCACCACACACACTTGACACCATCTGAACCAAATAAGTTTATGTTGGCCTCATCAGACCACAGGATATGATTCCAGTAATCCATGTCCTTAGTCTGCTTGTCTTCAGCAAACTGTGGGCTTTCTTGTGCATCATCTTTAAAAGGGGCTTCCTTCTGGGACAACAGCCATGCAGACCAATTTGATGCAGTGTGTGATGTATGGTCTGAGCACTGACAGGCTGACCCGCCACCCCTTCAACCTCTGCAGCTATGCTGGCAGCACTCATACGTCTATTTTCAAAAGACAACCTCTGGATATGATGCTGAGCATGTGCACTCAACTTCTTTGGTCGGCCATGGCAAGGCCTGTTCTGAGTGGAACCTGTCCTGTTAAACTTCTGTATGGTCTTGGTCACCATTCTGCAGCTCAGTTTCAGGGTGTTGGCAATCTTCTTATAACCTAGGCCATCTTTATGTAGAGCAACAATTCTTTTTTTTTCAGATTCTCAGAGAGTTCTTTGCCATGAGGTGCCATGTGGAACTTGTAATGACCAGTATTAGAGTGTGAGAGCGATAACACCAAATTTAACACACCTGGTCCCCATTCACACCTGAGACCTTGTAACACTGACGAGTCACATGACACCGGGGAGGGAAAATGGCTAATTGTGCACAATTTGGACATTTTCATTTAGGGGTGTACTCACTTTTGTTGCCAGCAGTTTAGACATTAATGGCTGTGTGTTGAGTTATTTTGAGGGGAAAGCAAATTTACACTGTTACACAAGCTGTACACTGACTACTTTACATTGTATCAAAGTGTCATATCTTCAATGTTGTCCCATGAAAAGATATAATAAAATATTTACAAAAATGTGAGGGGTGTACTCACGTTTGTGAGATACTGTAGGACCCCCCCCCCAACCAAAAAAAAAAAAAAAGTCTGCAACCAAAACCAGTTTGAGAAGTTGAGTCTTGTTGACTTTAACTAAATTTAAGATAAAAGTGCCTCAACAACACAGGTCACAGGTCTGTGGTAGACCACTCCCAGTTACATGGGGTGAAACTGAACATCCTGGCAGATAAGCACATCTGTCTCAAGGTCTGTGGTGGATTTTTGCCAGTCGGTGCATCGTGACATGCACTACACAAAGAGCAGAGATAAACAAACCTATCATCTGGTCAGTCACTGCAACAGATATTGGAGTCAGTTTGTCTTGGCCTGTCCTTGCCACTGATAATACCTCTATCTGCCAAGAATATGCCACTAGTCCAGCAAAAGCTAGCGGTACTCAAATACTTTACAAGCAGTTTCATGAAATGGTCAGTCAGAGAGCAACTCATACCGGCTCGGACGTCACCCAGGTTAACAAGGTCAGGAGCTCCTGGCAGCGGAAGGCGAAGGACAGGGCTGCGTGGAGGAATCTGATCAGACCTAAAGGAAACAGTCATTGTCGCCCCCTGACAGACTGCTGTGATGACTTTAATAAATAACAGAACCACACTCAAAGGACACTCCTTACAAGTCGAGGGTCAACGATGAAAAGAGGACTGGCCTCTTCCGCCCATGCCCTTTATACCCCGGGCGATATCATCACCGGAAAGGTGGTCCATCAGCCCTCACTATACCCCAGTTGCCCCAGCCGCCATATGACTACTTAATCCGCCCCCCCCCAAGAATAATGCCAAAGACACCAATTAAGCCCTCCCAGACTTTGTATCCTGACTCACATGCAAACAATAAAACCAAATGTACAAAAATAAACAAACATGCCTATCCATTCACACAACATAACCTAGAGGGGCCAGGTGGACTGCTGGCATCCCCACATGGCCAGGCGGATTATTCTGCCGCCTCATTCCTAAAAGTCAAAAAAAAAAAAAAAAAAAAAGCAGCCGTATTCCTAAAACAAAAAACAATAAATATATTGTGGGGAACCCACTCCATAGTTACTCAGTAGTTTTCCCTCAGACTGAAGTGGCAGATCAAAGGTGGGGAGTGATATGTTAATGCAGCACCCCAGGTAGCAGAGAAATGTTAGTGCTGTGATATAAAAGAGAGTGCCTGCAACCTGGGGGAGGTTTTTTCTGATTCTGGTGAATGTGAGAGAGAGTGGAATAAAGCTTCATCTGCTTGGAAGTTCAGCCTGGTTATTCTCTCCACACTGGTGACCCTTGATGCACAATGGAACGCGAGGCGAACACCCCGGAGATGACCCAGACGGGAAGTGCCAACAACGCGTGCGCTGTTTCGGTCAAACTCACAGACTTTTGGCTACACGACCCGAAGTCTTGGTTCCTTCACACTGAAGCCCAGTTCGTGCTCTGGGGAATAACGGCAGATGATACCAGATATTACTACGTGGTCGCAGCGCTGGAAGCACGCACAATTCAGCAGGTGGCGAGCCTGCTCCAACAGCCCCCAGCCCACGACAAATACGGTGCTCTCAAAACCGCGCTGACCCGGAGCTACATGCTCTCGGACTGTGAGGGAGCGGAGAGGCTCCTGACGCACTCCGAGTTAGGAGACGGGTCGGTGGTCGAATTGATGGAGAAAATGTTGGCGCTGATGGGCACAGATGACGGGCATTTTCTCTTTGCCCACCTTTTCCTCCGGAACCTTCCAACAGCGGCCAGAGCGGTCCTTGCCAATTCACCGCTGCTGGTCACGTGCAACTACCGAGCGCTAGCCCAGCAGGCAGATCGGATCATCCTCACTACCAGAGCCCTCACAGTGAACGCTGCGGTGTCGGAACCCAGCGAGACGGCCAGTGGAGGTGAGGAGCCAGCAATGGTGGCTGCAGCAGGGGCCAAGAAGCACCGGAGAGACATGCTCTGTTTCTACCACCGCCGTTTTGGAGAGGACGCACGCCGATGCGTGCCACCGTGCCAATTCAAGCGTTCAGGAAACGCTGGGACCGGCAGTCGGTAGACGCTGTGACCGCCGGTGAAGCGAGCAAGCTGCTCTATGTGACAGACTCACACTCGGGGAGACGGTTCCTCATGGACTCCGGCTCCCAAAAGAGCCTCATCCTGCCGTCCTACGCAGACCGGCTGGTGGGAACTAGCGACCCCGAGCTGACGGCCACCAGCGGCTCAGACATTAAGACTTTTGGAGAGAGGACACTGACTGTATCTTTGCATGGCCGTACATATCAATGGGCATTCGTCATAGCGGCATGCAGCTTCCTCATTTTAGGCGCTGATTTTTTTGTGTGCACACAGACTACTAGTCGATGTTGCTAACAGACGCCTGATTAACACAATGTCTTTTGATTCTCTCCCCTGTATGGCTAAAGGAGCCGGGCCCACAACACTAGCCAACGTCACAGCTCCAGGGGGTAAGTTCCACACACTACTCAACCAGTTCCCAGCACTCATGGTCCTGACTTTTTCGGTGACTGTCACTAAACACGGGGTGGAGCACTTCATTACCACTACGGGGCCACCCATTTTCACACGACCTCAGTGCCTGGACGCAGCTAAACTGGCCATAGCGCGTGAGGAGTTTGCCAACTTGGAAAAGTTGGGCATCATCAGGCGCTCAAACAGCCCATGGGCATCCCTGCTACATATGGCTCCTAAAGTCAAGGGATCGTGGCGACCTTGCGGAGATTTCCACAGATTAAACAACGCCACAGCGCACGACCACTACCCCATCCCTCATATTCAGGATTTTTCCGTTCACCTCACCAGGGCACGCATTTTTTCCAAGATAGACCTGGTCCGCGGTTACCACCAGGTCCCGGTGCGCGCTGAGGATATACCTAAAATGGCAGTAATAACACCATTTGGTCTGTTTGAGTTTTTACGTATGCCTTTCAGGCTAAAAGGCGCGGCGCAGACATTCCAATACATGATGGATGCGGTGTTGCGCGATCTGCCATTTGTGTTCGTTTACCTGGACGACATCCTGGTTGCCAGCGTGTCCAAGGACGAACACATAGCCCACCTCAGGACAGTTTTCCAAAGGTTGGAGGAGCACGGATTAATAATCAACCCGGCGAAGTGCCAGTTTGGGGTGATGGGAATCGATTTTTTTGGGCCACCGCATCTCACCGGAGGGTGCAATACCCTTGCCGGACAAGGTGCGTGCCGTGGCGAATTTTCCCTGGCCTCAGACGGTCAGGGGACTGCAGGAGCTTTGGGGGATGGTTAACTTCTACAATTGTTTCCTCCCCCGCACAGCCCAGCTCATGCAGCTGTTGTACGCCACGCTTAAGAAACAGAAGCCGGCGGACAGAGTTGACTCGACTCCTGAGCGAGAGCAGGCATTTTCCGAGGTTAAAACAGCTCTGGCGAACGCCACACTACTGGCGCACCCAGACCCAGCGGCTAGGATAGCGCTCACTACCGACGCATCAGACGTGGCCATAGGGGCCGTCGTGGAGCAGTGCGTCGCCGGTTCTTGGCAGCCGCTTGCCTTTTTTAGCAGGTCTTTGTGCAACAATGAGCGTAAATACAGTGCGTTCGACAGAGAGTTACTGGCTCTCCACCTGGCCATATGCCACTTCCAGTTCTGGCTGGAAGGGCGCACCTTCACTGCATTTGTGGACCACAAGCCGCTTACGTACGCGATGACCAAGGTTTCGGAACCATGGTCGGCCCGGCAGCAGAGACAGCTGGCCGCGATCTCGGAGTGTACGACCGACATTCAACATGTGGCCGGTAAACTCAACGTGGTGGCTGACTGCCTCTCACGCGCATTAGTGGCCCCAGTCAATGTGGGGATAGAGTACACGGCCATGGCAGCTGCGCAGATCGGCGATGTGGACGTCTGCCCGCTCCAGTCTGGACCAACAGGGTTAAGGCTGGAGAGCAGAGTGCTGCAACATGGGCCCCCCCCCCCCTAGTCTGTGACATCTCTACAGGCCACCCGTGACTGGTGGTCCCATGCGCTTGGCGCCGCCGCGTTTTTGAGTCGTTCACTCCCTGGCGCACCCAGGAGTGCGCGCGTCAGTCAAAATGGTGGGCGCAAAGTTCGTCTGGCTGAGCCTACGTAAACAGGTGAAAAAGTGGGCCGCAGCCTGCGTAGCATGCCAATGAGCCAAGGTGCACAGGCACACGAAGGCCCCTTTAGAGCCGTTCCATATCCCGGCTAAGAGGTTTGACCACGTTCACGTGGACCTCCTGGGCCCCCTCCCGCCATCGCAGGGGTTCACGCACCTCCTGACAGTGGTGGACCACACCACGCACTGGCCTGAAGCAGTCCTGCTAGCTTCAACCGCAGATGTAGCACGTGCTTTTTTGACAACATGGGTGGCACGTTTCGGTGCTCCTTCGGACATCACGTCCGATCAGGGCCCGCAGTTCGTTTCCAACCTCTGGTCCACCATGGCTCGGAGCCTGGGCGTCTCAATTCATCGCACGACCGCATACAACCCACAGGCCAATGGGTTATGCGAGCATTTCCATAGGTCAGTTAAAGCAGCGCTCAGAGCTTTGCTTACGGATGCAAATTGGGTGGACCGGTTGCCGTGGGTTCTATTAGGGTTGCGTTCTGCACCAAAGAAGGATTTGGCAGCCTCCCCAGCAGAACTGTTTTTTTCCCAGCCGCTGCGGCTCCCCGGGGAATTTTTGCCAGATAACCCCATGCCGAACACAATCCATCCCCGCATTCACGACATAGCGCAGAGGCAGGGACACTACCTGGCCCAGCTCACCACTGTTTTCCATGCGCTTTTGTGCCAAAAACCTTGAAGGACTCGTCGTTTGTATTTGTCAGGCACGATGCCCACCGGACCCCATTGCGCCCCCTTACGATGGCCCGTTCAGAGTGCTGGAACCCAGGGACAAACATTTTGTGTTAGACTTGGGGGGTCGTCGGGAGACAATCTGTATAGACAGGCTTAAGCCCGCCTTTGTTTTAGCAGACGAGCAGGTGGTGTTGGCCCGAGTTCCTCGGCGCAGAAGACCCCCACGGAGAACTCCCCAAGTAAATGAATCGTCACATCAGTCACATGAGCATGCTGAAGGTGTTTCCCCACTCCCCATTGTCCCCCCACAGACGGACACAGGCACAGGAGCCCCTCACCGGCATAGCAGCGCCTCGGAGCCGAAGACCCCCCGTTACAGCAGCTATGGGCAGAGGCTGAAGCCCAAAGGACATGGGGGTTAAGACTCAGTCTGAGACTCTGGGGTGGGGGGGGGGGGACCCACTCAATAGTTACTCAGTAGTTTTCCCTCAGACTGAAGTGGCAGATCAAAGGTGGGGAGTGTGGGGAGTGATATGTTAATGCAGCACCCCAGGTAGCAGAGAAATGTTAGTGCTGTGATATAAAAGAGAGTGCCTGCAACCTGGGGGAGGTTTTTTTCTGATTCTGGTGAATGTGAGAGAGAGTGGAATAAAGCTTCATCTGCTCAGATAAGTTCGGCCTGGTTAATCTCTCCACAATATACATATAAACTTCAACATATAAAACATCATAACTAATACATTTACGCTCTCATTGGCGCCCCTACCCCCACCCCAACACTCCCACCCAACAACCTGGATATTCATGTTTTCAATTTTTATTTTACAAACAGTGTTGGGAATAGTCTTTTTTTTTTTTTTTACAACTCGTACCCTGCCTCTCGCCCAAGGATGCTGGGATAGGCTCCAGCACCCCCGCGACCCGAAAAGGATTAAGTGGAAGAAGATGAATGAATGAATGAACTCGGGGCCAACACACAATAAGAACACATAAAACATATTAATTAAACAACTTATAAACACATTACTTATCATCCACAGTTATCATACCAGCCCATTGACAAGGGCCACCCTCTGGGTCACCATCTGGTGGATCCTGCCCGGAGCACCTCCGCTTCCTGGCCTCCAGAGACACACTGTGCCGACGTTTCTTCTCCTCCACTCTCCGCAGCTCATTTGGGTGTCTCCACGATGTAGCCGACAAACCCAAATAGCCATCTTCCCGGGTGGCCATCACTCGAAGCCGCCCCTGTACGTCACGCCGTCTTGGCCTCTCATGCACTCCTCTCACCCGAACCTCCTCCATGGGCCGGACCTCGTCACAGACCCGCAGGGGAACCTGGCCTGACGTCCTGCGTTTTCCATGTCGTGACCGGACCTCCTTCCTGGGTCGTGCCGTCCCGCCGATCCAGTCTGAACTTCTCCCGTGATGATGATGTTTGGTGTGCCATAGAACCGTGCCAGTTGGGCCCGCCCTTCTCTCCTTTCTCTCGGTCTCAGCAGCCATCCTCCTGGAGGTCCCACTATGCTGTCCAGTTCCCACACAAGGGCAACGTGGACACTGGCATCCCGTGCTGAATCGTTGCGGTACCAGTCCTCATCCCCTCCCAACATGCCAGGCCAGTCCATGTCCTAAACCACGTCATCATCCTCCATTTGTGTCCCTGGTTGGTCCCACAGGTCACCGACCGACCACACTTCTCTGACGCCATTGGTGATTTTGAAGCCCAGGCCGTAAAATAAATCACACCCCATGATAGTCTCACACCTGGCCATCACCACCAACCTGACATTGGCCATCACCGCCAACTTGTACTGGGCCGTTAACACCAGCGAGCCTACCGTGGCTAGTTTGTCTCCTCCATAGCCGCAGTACGACGCCGACAGTGCCCTCACACGGTAGTGTGGGAACAGGCTCCTCACGGTAGTCCAACTCAGCACCGAACCCACTGTTTCCATGTCCACCAACAACGGCACCTCCACTCCGTCCAGCAGCACGTTGCAGTAGATGTATCCACTAGAGTTCGGGGAGACGGTATGAATAACCATAGGAGCCACGGCGGGGGAATCCGCTCCATGGCTTCGGTCCTCCTGCTCAAAATTCTTGCATGTTCTGGCGAAGTGATGCAGAAGACCACATTTTCCACACCGCTTGCCCTTCGCCGGACACTCTTTCAACTTATACCGGTGCTTTGTGGACCTGCAGCCATAGCATTTTGGCGTACCCAGGGCGGACCTAATCCTCACAGCAGTGGCATATTCCTCTTCACTCATGCCGCCCCCACTGTCCAAGCCCACAGCCAGTGTCCTCCAATCTGGTTCTCCATGCCTCGACGTGTTCTTCTCACTGAGGTCTTCTGACAGTTTTTCCACTGCCTCATATTGAGTCGCAATATCAACAGCAGTGGCCAACATCAGTACACCCGGATATGTCAGGAGCCTCAACCTCGCAACAAGAACAAAGAACATGCTCCGCTAACTGATCACAGACCATTTCGTCCTCCAGGGTTCCAAAGTAGCATTCCCCCACCAGCTGACAGAGGTCTGCAACGAAGCGCTGCACCGACTCCCCCGTCCACTGGTGTCGCTGCCGGAACTTTATCCGCCAGACTATGACGTTCCCAGTGACACAAATATGGCATGCCATTAGGTCCACCATGTCTCCAAAACTATCAGCCTCACCCAGCGTGCCAAGGAGCCTCTGACCAACCATCCCAAGATTATGGACCAGTATCGCTCTCACATGCGTTTTGTCGAGCTCCCGAGGTCAAGGGCCACCAAATAATTTTGAAACGCCACGTACCATCTTGCCCATGGCACAGGCAGCTCGCCCGGCACCTCCAAAAACGGCCAAAAAGAGGCTACAGCTCGTTCCATACCTGTGTTCACCTCGTCACCAATTGTTATGTCTATATCTTGGGGAAGCAATGAGGATACTGGGAATATTGTTGCGTACTTTATTAAATAACAGAAGCACACTCACGGGACACTCCTTACAAGTCGAGGGTCAACGACAAAAGAGAACTGGCCTCTTCTGCCTGTGCCCTTTATACCCCGGGCGACGTCACCACCAGAAAGGCAGTCCGTCACCCCTCACTATACCCCGGTTGCCCCAGCCGCCATATTACTACTTAACACTTATAAGCACTAAAAGTCATCCCAAAAGACAGCTATCAGAATCAGAATCAGAATAAGTTTATTGCCAAGCACATTTACAAGTAATTAACAGGTAAATATACGAGGAATTTGACTTGACACTGAAAACGTCATAAATGACATTCTCAATGACGCGGCGAGCCATGGAGGCGCCTGTCACCAGGAAGGGAATAGTAGGCAGTGGGGGGAGGGGGAGGGTGGACACAGTAGGAGAGAGAAAAAAGCATTGTTGATCAGAATAAAGTTCATATATGACCGATATTATGATTACAAGAAAAAAAACTCTCAATGCACCATTAGCAGACAATAGAATCCACACAATGACACAAAGAGAGCAGTGAGTGAATGTCTTCATCAGTCAGTATAAATGGATCAGTATGTGTGAGTTGGATGCAATCAGTGGCAAATCAGTTAGGTGGACAACAATAGTCTCTTCCTCAGCAGATGTTATGACTAGAGTCTGAAGCAAAGGCACGTGTCCTTGAGCACGGCAGATGGAATAGTTGAGCCAGACAGCTGTCCTTGAGAGTCAGATTCTGCCCGCCAATGTTATGAAAACAATTATACTGTTGATTATCAGGAGGACTGAGTGCTGAGGGTGCCGAAAAAAAACAGGTCGAATAGCACTGACTTCAGAGAAAAAACTTTCTATTCTCTTACGGATTCAGTGCTCCAATTCCATCATGGCCAGGCATTGAAATCGATTCGTGAACAGCTCTCAGCGTGATCGTGATGTAATCCATTTTCCTGTACAGTTCTCCATTGGCTGCTGTCAGAGTCCTGCCCAGTTGGTCAATTTGATGAGTGAGCTTCGCTGGGTCTGCTTTTTGATAAGCTCTGTCCATCTTCTTCAATTTGCGGTGCACCAGAACAATCCCAAAGCCAATCAGTAGAATTCCGATGACCATTGCTCCGAAAAGATATAAATCTTCAATATCTTCAATAGAAAGATCACACAGGCACAAGAGTTTCCAATTGCTTGTGTCCTTTAAATAACCCGCAGCAGCAGTCCCTGCAGGACAGATAGGCTCCCCCGGGCCTGATTCCCTTGTTGAAAAAACAGTGTCAATTGCGTTCAAAGCCCAGCTTATTAAATCCATAATTTCGTTAGATAAATCAGCAGTAAAGACACGCAGACACAGACGATAGCAAGATGGGATCCAGTCAGTTAGGGAGGGAGAGAGAGATAGGGAGCCGGAGCGGGGAAGAAAAGCATCTGCTCTCTTTGGAGGGCGGAAGTGAAGAGGAGAGCTATGTGGCATGTTTAAAAAATACAGTTGTTCGGGGGGGGGCGCTGTTGAGCATGGATATGGAGTAGACGCGTTCTTACCAGCTCCGACATATCTCTTCATAAATGTAATTCTAAATGCCAGTTTACCTCTTTATATTTCTCCTTTTCATATTGGGACCACTTAAGAAACCCGCTGACATGTCTGGGAAGAACTCTTCTCATCAGGAATGCTCTACCCGAGCCCCTAATGGTCAAGCTAGCGAGAAAGCTAACTATCCGTCTCCTGCATATGGCGTTGATGAGGACGCAGAAGAGTCGTCACTTTTGGGCCTGGTAAAGTTAATTGAAAATTTCTTAGCTGAAACGCAGGACTCATTAGGCACACTGCAGACTTCTATGGACTCATTTGGGACACGTCTGACCAAGGTCAAAACTTCTCTGCAGGAGTGTGATGACAGGATTACGGTGCTCGAAGCCAGGTGTGAAACGCTGGAGAATTGCAACAAACTGCTAATGGCTGAAATGGAGGACCTCGAATAGAGGAGCAGACGCCAAAATCTTCGTGTGCTTGTGTAACGGATCTCGTCACAAGTATAGTGGTTCTTCTTTTAGGACACCCTTAAGCGGCCGTGATCGGGAACATTAATGCAAGTGTGTGTGCGGCATAGGGACCACGATGACACCAGACTGCTGTTTCCACAATTTATTTCTCCTGTTAGAGAAATAAAACAAAATGCATCACGCTCCGTCTGTACCTCGATTCCACACAGGTTCCTACAGCAAAGCAACGCGATACTGTGGGGAAAGCCTAAACTACCGGAGCCTCGAAGGTACAGGAAGAGCGGATGTGAGAAGTGTACTGCCAAAATAAAAGTACTCAAGTAAAATAAAATTCACAACAATATAAATAAAAACATAACTGAGAAAAAGAAATACATAAGGTACATTTTTGACTCCGTTACACCCACCCCACTGAATTTTACTGAACTTGAGCCATAGCTACACAGAATTCATTATAATACACAAAACACCCGGGGTTAGATAAAGAACACCATTTGACAGAGAGTCCCACACAAGGACGAAGTGGCATGAGAGCAGCGCTTATCTCTCAACCCAACCACTGGTAATGGAGTGCCTTGTACACCCCACCAAAAACCCCAACTATCAGTGTAGCAAATGCTCTTGAATAATAAAATAAAATAAAATAACCGAACATTAAAAAAAACAAAGCTAAGTCCACAAAAACATAGTCCACACATGTGACATTTAAGGGTCAGGGTCTGAAACACAGACCTACAAACAGCCTTAACATTAAACTTGTCACGAATCACATCTTGCCTGGACATTGTCTGCACTAGTCTGTTCACAGGTTTAATCAGGCGACCAAATCTTGACCTGATTTGAGGTTGTGCATTCGGACGGTGACAATGTGCACGTGACGTCTGGTCAACAGTACAGCGAGCAAGGGGAGTGTCTGTCTGTCTCTCGGAGTCAGGAACCGAAATTATTTGACTGTCAAGTGTTCGTCCACCATGAATATCAGTAGCAGCTGTAGTCACAGGTCTAGAGTCAGAGGACATGGGATGATCTACACCTTGAGCAACAGGTGCAACTGAAGAGTTCTGGGGGTCAGAGGACACACTAGTCACATCAGAAACGTCTACCTGTGACACAGATGGTTCAGTGAGCTGCGTGATCCACTCAACAGTTCTCCTTTCAGAGTCAACAGGTTCTGGATCAACTAATGGTTCACGTGTTTCTCCACATGAAGACGGATCACTTGTACCAGCCTCACTCTCTCCCTCGAAGAGGTCCACAGATGTGTCTCCCTCATCACCAGTGTCTGTAGCTAAGGTTTCTGGGAGTAAGGCGGATGAACCATGGTTGGACACATCGCACACATCCATCACAGGAAGAAAATTTACCAGCATCAACAGATTCCTGTGGACCACTTTTGTCCGTCCAGTAAGGGTGTCACAAATTCTGTATGTATGGGTCTGTGGGTTCACATCCATTACAGTGTAAACAGTTGATTCCCACTTATCAGCAGTTTTCTTTTTGCCTCTCTCCTTTCTGTTGGCCAAAAGCACCCTGTCACCAATCTCAATCTTGGATCCTGTCACTTTCCTGTTGTAAGATTAGCATGTCTGTGTTGCTCCTTAGCAGCACGGTCCTGAGCAACCATCATTGCTTCTTTTAGCTCACAGGTGAGAGTTGCCACATACTTGTCGTAACTGGTTACATCAGCATCACGAAGAACAGAACGAAACATGACATCCACTGGCAAACGGGGCACACGGCCATACATGAGGTAAAAAGGAGGAAAGCCAGTCGTCTCATGGGCTGTACAGTTGTACATAAATGTCAAAGTCTGCAACCGTCGTGGCCAGTTAGCTTTCACCTCAAGGGACAGTGCACGAATCATCCCACCCAGTGTCCTGTTAAACCGTTCGACACTCCCATTTCCCATTGGGTGGTAAGGGGTAGTGTGAGATTTCCTGACACCGGACACTTTGAGGAGTTCACTAATTAATTGACTTTCAAAATTAGGACCTTGGTCACTGTGGATTCTTTCTGGGAATCCAAAGACACAAAAGTACTTGTTCCACAGAACATTTGCCACTTGCTTAGCTGTTTGATCCTTACAAGGAAAGGCCTGAGCCATCCTGGTAAAGTGATCTGTTATCACTAGGACATCAATAGACTTGTTCCTAGAGTCTTCAGCTGACCAAAAGTCAATGCAGACCAGCTCCAGCGGTCTAGATGACAAGATGCTCTCTAAGGGAGCTCGTCCCTCAGGTTCAGCTGACTTGCTGAGGACACAACGCTGGCAGTGTCTGACATGGTCTCTAACATCTCTCTCAAGGGTCAGCCAGAAAAATCTCTGTCTGGATAAACTGAGGGTTCGCGACTGGGCTTGATGACCAGCATCATCATGCACGCCTTTCAAGACCTCATCCTTAAGTGAGTCTGGGACAACATACTGAAGCCGTTTGGACTTGGTTCTCTGGTCTCTATTGCTCACAGATAGCTTATCCCAGTGTTTCAGATATTTAATCACTGAAAATGATTTTTTCACCCTTTCTCTCCTTGAGGGTCTCCGATGTCTTTCAACATAAAACAGGACGCGAGAAAGAGTTCCATCCTCCAACTGTTTGTCACGCAAAGCCTTTTCAGAATAGGCAGGCAACGGGTCTTGACCTGGTGGGACTAACTGGGGCAAAAACTGCAAGGCTTCAATTGCCCGGGCCCTCGGACCAGCATCCCACTCAATGTGTGACTGCATCACAGCAGACCCTTCTTCTGAATTCACAATCTGAGTGTGTACCCGGGAGGTATGAGCATTGTCACACATCGCATCCACGTGACCACTGGATGAACAAAAAGCATCCTGAACAGAGGCAGTAGACACATTTTTGACTTCACTGAGGAGTTTCACATATGGCTCATTGAACAGTCTGTGACCAATATTTTCCTTGACAAAAGGCACACGGCTTAATGCATCAGCCACAATGTTCTGCCGCCCTGGAACATACTTTATGTCAAAGTCATACGCAGCCAACTTGGCTACCCAGCGTTGTTCACAACAGTCTAACTTGGGCTTTGTCAATATGTGAGTCAAAGGATTGTTGTCAGTCCAAACAGTGAATTTGTGACCTTTTAGCCAATGACTAAACTTGTCAGTGATGGACCATTTCAAAGCCAAAAATTCCAGTCAGTGCGCTGGATAGTTTTCCTGAGACTGTGTCAGTGACTTACTGGCAAAAGCAATGGGTCTGGCATGACTTTCACCTTCCTGGACTTGGGACAGAACGGCACCTATCCCATCCAGAGACGCATCAGTTGAAAGCATGAAGGGACGGTCAAAGTTAGGATGAGCCAAGACCACAGTGTTAACAAGTGCAGATTTGAGACTTTCAAAGGCATGTATGTGCTCTTGGGTCCAATCAGAAGCACAAAGCTTTCTGCAAGCCATCTTGGTTTTCTTACATCTGCCTTTAAATTTTCCACCTTTCAACAGGCTGAACAATGGCTTGGCAATGGAAGAATATCCTGGCACAAAATGCTGATAGTAATTAACCATCCCCAAGAAGGATCTAAGTCTTTTTTGGGACGGTGTCACACCATCAGTGTCCATAAGGTCAGCACAAGTCATTTTTGCGATGTTTTCAACCTTACTAGGGTTGGTTGAAACACCATTCTCATCAATTACGTGACCAAGAAACCTCACAGATCTCCTGAGGAAAAAACACTTTTTGGGTGCCAACTTCAAGTTGTGCCTACGCAGCCTGCTGAACACCATCTCAAGGCGCTGCAATGCACTCTCCTCATCAGATGCAAAAATCAGCAGATCATCCAAATAGCACAACAAAGTCAAGTAATTCTGGTCACCAAAAATGGCAGTCATCATGCGCATAAAACTAGCAGGACTATTGCATAATCCCTGGGGCAGGCGATTGTACTCATACAAGCCCATCGGAGTGGTAAAAGCAGAATACTTCCTGTCATCCTCATGAAGCGGCATGTTGTAGAAGCCGGACGTTAAATCCACTGTGCTGAAGAGGCAGTTACCTCCCAGTGCTGCCAGACAATCTGCCTGGTGAGGGAGAGGGTGAGCATCTTTCAGAGTCCTCTTATTCAGCCAGCGAAAATCCGTGCAGATGCGGAGGTCGTCATTCTTTTTCCACACAAGAACCAAGGGAGATGCACACTCGCTAGTCGATTTCCTGATGTCTTTTTTGTCGTTTTTTTTTTCTTGAACTACTTTACACAGTGAAAAAATTTTTTTTTTCCTCGTTGTGACTAACTCCAAAATAAGGTGGCCTATATCAGTTAAAACATATTACAATAGTCCTGTATATGCCTGACCACATATACGTCCCAGCGTAGACCCAGTATGGCGATGCAGCATCCACGGTGACCGGCATCCAGCTGATCTGAAGTTCCAAGGGTCACTGGCACCAGTGTAACGGATCTCGTCACAAGTATAGTGGTTCTTCTTTTGGGACACCCTTAAGCGGCCGTGATCGGGAACATTAATGCAAGTGTGTGTGCAGCATAGGGACCACGATGACACCAGACTGCTGTTTCCACAATTTATTTCTCCTGTTAGAGAAATAAAACAAAATGCATCACGCTCCGTCTGTACCTCGATTCCACACAGGCTCCCACAGCAAAGCAACGCGATACTGTGGGGAAAGCCTAAACTACCGGAGGCTCAAAGGTACAGGAAGAGCGGATGTGAGAAGTGTACTGCCAAAATAAAAGTACTCAAGTAAAATAAAATTCACAACAATATAAATAAAAACATAACTGAGAAAAAGAAATACATAAGGTACATTTTTGACTCTGTTACACTTGGTCTACCGGAAAATACAGAGGGGCCACAAGTCACGACATTTATGACCGACTTCTTCACCGAGACGCTGGGTATGGAGGTTCCTGACGGGTCTGAGATGTTGGACCGAGCGCATCGCCTTGCTTCCTGGCCTGCCCGGCATCAAAATGCTCTTCTGAGACCCATGATTGTAAAGGTGCACCATTTCAGAGTAAAACAGCGCATCCTCCAGCTCGCCAGAGAGAAGGATCCGCTTACTTTCCACTGTCATAAAATCTACATTTTCCCGGATTTTACTGCAGATGTCACCAAACGGAGGACATCTTTCATTAACATCAAGCGAAAGTTCCATGCTGCAAATGTCAGATACGGCTTGGTGTTACCTGCCCAACTCCAAGTGTCATTCAATGGCAGCAAATACAGCTTTGGTACAGTGGAGGAGGCGGAGAAATTCTACTCGAAGACCATAGTCCCGTCCCTCCGAGTGGTCCATGCGGATGACACCAATGGTTAACTTCTCACGAGCCCTTTGGGGCAGTTTTCAGCCATACATACACCAAGCAGTCTAATAAGTACTTTTTCTTGTCACTTTATGGACTTTTTACTCCACTGTAAGCAGCTTCACTGTGCGGGTTTGAATTTGGCGAGTTGAGGTAATATCAATGCTCATGTTACTGGTTCATTCATTCAGTCATCTTCTTCCGCTTAATCCTTTTCGGGTCGCGGGGGGGCTGGAGCCTATCCCAGCATCTTTGGGCGAGAGGCAGGGTACACCCTGGACAGATCAACAGTCCATCACAGGGCCAACACAGAGAGACAGACAACAATTCATTCTCACAGTTTTTTGTTTGTTTTTTTTTAAAAAGGAGTATTTTGTTTTAAAAGTTCCTCTGATGTTTAAACCTCATATTTGCATATGGAGCACTGGTTCAGTGCAGAGTTAGGCTGTACTATGTAGGGTGTAGATGCTCAGCTCAGGGAAGCGTTCAAAGTACGAAGGTGGTTTTCAGTTTGTTTTTCACCCCTTTTTCTCCACACTCCTCCCTTTTGGTTTTTTGGCTTTTGTTGTTGTACTGTTGTATTTGTCAGGAGGTCTTATGCACAAACTCTCACAATGTACAAACTTCTAAACAAAACTATTATTCGTATCAGCTGAAATAATGGCTAGCAGTGCAGAAATTAAATTATGTTCTTGGAATGTACATGGGATCCAGACCCCTATTAAATGTAAAAAAAATTCTTAACTATTTAAAAAAAGAGAGGGTACATATAGCATTCCTCCAAGAGACCCATCTAAACAATGATAAACACCTAAAGCTAAGAAGGGAATGGGTGGGCCAGATCTACTATTCCTCCTTCACTACTAACAGCAGAGGGGTAGCCGTATTGGTTCATAAATCCCTTCCTCTGGCAGGGGTGGAGATTAAGGCCGATACTGCAGGAAGGTATGTCATGATTAGAGGGACACTCTTGGGGACTCTGTGTCCTGTTTAAATGTGTATGCCCCCCCTCCCCACCCTGATTCGCTCAAGTGATTTTTATACTAAGGTATTTTCTCTGTTTTCTAAGTGGGCTGTTGAATCTTCTGTGATAGCAGGCGACTTCAACTGTGGTGTATATCCACGTCTAGATAGATCCTGAAAAATGATAGTCTAATGTTGGACAAGCTCGCTCTTTACTCGGCTGCTGTGCTGATATTCACTTTATTGATACCTGGAGGACCCTTCACCTCACTGATCGGCAGTATACATTTTATTCAAAAGTGCATAAAACATCCTCTAGAACTGATTATTTTTTTATTCTTAAATATGCCCTTCAGAGAGTACTCTCTTGCTCCATTGGTAATATTATTATCAGCGATCACTCACCCATATTTTTGGTCATGTCCAGCAAGACTCAAAGCACTAGGGGGCAATGGCGCTTTCCAAATTACCTTCTTAAAAATCCTAATTTTAAAACATACCTAACAGAACAGTTTAATCATTTTATTGTTGAAAATAACATCACTGATGTGTCACCTAATTTACTTTTGGAAACTGGTAAAGCTGTTATTCAAGGCTTCACTACATCATTCTTGGCAAACCTTAAGATAAAACAGAGGGCAGAGCAACAGCGTCTTGAAGGTAAACTAGGTGAACTACAGCATGAATTCAATCTTAAGCCTTCAGATAACCTTTGATCTCAAATTGATGCCACCACAGCAGCTCTAGATGCACTTTTATCTAAAGAAGCGCAGCGATCTATACTGTTTGGTAAGCATAAGTTACATGAATTCAGCAATAAGCCAAGCAAGTATTTGGCAAATCTAATAAAAGCTAATACTGGCTCCCAGGCTATTCCAGTCATAAAGGATAGTTCTGGTAGAAGAGTTTAAAGGAAAGTTTCCTTTCCTTCTATGAAGGCTTATACACTTCTGAGTCAGACCACAGCTTGGAGACTCTGATGCATAATTTTTTATCATCTGTCAAACTACCTCAAGCAGCCAATACACAAAAAGAGCAGTTGAATAGGGCTATTACCCATGAAGAAGTTATAGAGGTGATTAACAGCTTACAAAATAATAAGGCCCTGGGGCCTCATGGCCTGACCCCAGAATTTTATAAGGTTTTTAAGGATTTGCTAATTGACCCCCTTCTCAATATGCTGTCTTACTCCTTTGACTCTGGGGCTCTCCCTGACACTATGATGGATGCAAATATTTCTCTAATCCTAAAGAAGGGCAAACCTGCAGATGAATACGCATCCTACAGGCCGATTGCCTTGCTGGACGTTGACAGAAAATTATTTGCTAAAATATTGACGAAGAGACTTGAAGGTGTCATGCCAGATTTAATTTCAACAAACCAAACTGGATTTATATCAGGTCGTAATTCCCTTCATAATGTAAGGAGACTCTTAAATCTTATTCAGAATGGATCAAGGTCAAAGGTCAAATCTCTTGTTGTCTCTCTTGATGCAGAAAAGGCTTTTGATAAGATTGAATGGCCTTATCTCCTAGGTGTCCTCTCAAAATTCAATTTTGGTGACAACTTTATCAGGTGGATATCTTTGCTATTTGCTGCCCCTCGTGCCTCTGTTATTACAAACGGCCTGAGGTCCTTCGCATTCACAGTGAGACGCGGCTCTAGACAGGGCTGCCCGGCCTCACCACTTCTGTTTGCCCTTGCTATGGAGCCCTTAGTGGAGTCCATTCCTTGGTAACAGGCATAGATGTGGGTTCCACAAATCATAAAATTTCCCTTTATTGGAGTTTGCATGTTCTCCCCGTGTCTGCGTGGGTTTACTCCGGGATTTCTCCGGTTTCCTCCCACATGCCAAAAACATGCACGTTAGGTTAACTGGCATCAAAAAACTGGGGATTCTAAATTGTCCTTAGGTATGACTGTGAGAGTGAATGGTTGTCTGTCTCTCTGTGTTGGCCCTGTGATGGACTGGTGATCTGTCCAGGGTGTACCCTGCCTCTCGCCCAAAGATGCTGGGATAGGCTCCAGCCCCCCCACGACCCGAAAAGGATTAAGCAGAAGAAGATGGATGTGATGATGTCCTCCTCTATCTAAGTAACCCAGAATCTTCTATTACAAGAGTTGTTGAAATAATTAATTCTTTTGGCCATTTCTCAGGTTACAAGATTAACTACTCTAAATCTGAAGCCATGCCCCTTACCTCTCAGATATCTTGGTCTCCATTGTGCTCTACCCCCTTCCGCTGGTCCCCATCAGGTTTTGTTTATCTGGGCATACGCATTACTCCCTCTCTTTCTGGCCTATACAAAGCCAACTTTATCCCTGCAATTCGTAGAATCAAGGAGGACTTGGCCCGCTGGACGGCCTTGCCGCTGTTTCTCTTAGGAAGGGTCAACCTTATCAAACTGGTTATACTTCCTCGGTTATTGTATCCCTTCCAGATGATCCCAGCTCTCTTAAGAAAATCACTTGCTACTCTTAACAGTTCCTCAACATCTTTTCTGTGGAGGAACAAGCGAGCCAGGTTAAAACTCAGTATATTACAGCGCCCACTGGATGAAGGGGGCCTGGCGGTGCCAGATTTTAGGCGCTATCAAATTGCTTCCCTTTCTATTTACATTTGGCACTGGTTTAAAAATGACCCGACATCCACCCGGCTTAATGTAGAGGCAGCTTCGGGGGCCCCTATTCCTCTTAGCCACATATTATATGCATCTAAGAAATGGGCTTGTCTCAAGTTAAAAGGGAATTTTATTCTACAGAATACTTTAAAAGTTTGGAGAATGATGAAGAAGCTTGGAAATCAGGATGGCTCCTTTCCCCTCCTCACACCTATTTATTTAAACCCGGATTTTCCTCCTGGTCTGGCCAACCAGGCGTTCTCCTTATGGTTTGATAAAGGCGTAAAAACTGTAGGTGACTTGATGACAGAGGGCACTCTGCTGTCTTTCGAGCAGCTCAGAGAGAAGTATAACCTCTCACAGAAAAACTTTTTTTTAGGTATCTGCAAATCCATAGATTTATTTCTTCATCCATTAAGCTGCACCCTAATGGGTTCTCTCTTTCACCTATGAAGGAGGTGATTCAGAAACCAGACACTAGAAGACTAATCACTAGGTTCTACAAGACCCTCTCAGTCCCATCCAGTGATTGTACAGCTCATGTCAGATCTCTTTGGGAAGCGGATTTTGGAGAATCATTCTCACCCGATATATGGGATGAGGTATGGTCAGGTAGTGCAAATTACCTATTTACTAACAAAGCTAGAGAGTTACAATTCAAGATCATATACAGGCTCCATATCACTCCAGTGAAACGCAATAAGTTTAACCCTCTGTTCTCAAAATTTTGTCGTAAGTGTAAGATTTCTGCAGGTTCATATTTTCATTGCGTAAAAATACTTTTTTCTTCTCTCTGTAAAAATGTGTTCAAGAATTGGTCAGTCGGCACGAAACCATTTTAAATGCATCAGAGATTTAAGAATCACAAGAGAAATGCCATTTCACACTTATCCGTTTATTCTTCTTGAATCATGCAGAGAATATCACAGCTGTGGTCGTCTCAGCATGACCTGCCGACAGCACAGAAAAACAATAAATTCGAGTACATACTGTATATCTTCTTGTCTGGGGCGTTCCCCAGACCCCAACAATGGCTCCCTTCTTCAGGACCGCTGACTCCATCAGACGTCTTCTCCAGACAATGGCTCTCTTCTCCTCTCCAAGGTCGGCTGGCCAGGTGCATCCTGCTGACGCTCTTATCTCTTATCGCAACCCTGAACACAAGCTAACCTCCCCCCTGCTATGTGTGAGCAAAAAGCAGCCCATTGTTTGCTAAGCGATAAGGGATGTGTGTGAGCGTAGCTAACCCACATCTTTTATGTTCAGCGTGAAGCAGTGCAGGGACTTCAAACAGCATTAGCACATTTGTGTAAACAATATTTAATATCCTAACTTATCTAATCATTTCTACCACAGTTGTGTATTTGAATGTCCTCTTTATTAATGACTTCTGGGTAAAATTCTGTAAAGAAATTGATATATATTCAAGAAAAATCTAGCCCTCACTCCTCTCAGCTGCATTCTAGGAGTAAATCCTACCCCACTGAATCTCCGCTTCTCCGCACTCAAACTGTTGCAGGTGCTTCTCTTTAGTACAAGATGATGCATTCTTCCTTTATGGACGTCAGACTCTGCTCCTACAGTTACACATTGGATTCGGGGAATGATGGAACTCATCCCGTGAGAAGCTATTAGCTTCTGGCTCAAAGACAAACCTTTTCTTTTTTTTTGATATATGAGATCCCCTTTTTGAGTTATATAGGAGGAGATGGTGCCCTGGCCCTCCGGAGTGGCCTCTATGGTCTTGCATGCTCTAAATAGAGCACCATTATTTCCAATTGTGTTTGCAAGATGCAAATCTTCTGTTTCTGACAAATTTGTATTGTTGTAGTTATTATTATTTATGTTTTTTTTTCTTTCCCCCTTGTGTGGAGACGGGTGATGGGGTGGGAGTTTGGGAGTTGAAAAAGAGGTCTCTCTTCGTTATTTCTTGTTGTTTGTTAGTTTGTACTGCTTATGACCCTCAAAAGCTCAATAAACATATTTATTAAAAAGAATACAGTTGTTCAGGAGAAATTAGAAATTCAAGGATTAACAAACTACCCTTCCATATGTTTGTGTTCTGACCTTGCAGGTATGTAACAAGAAGTTTAATCTAATTATAATGAAGCATTGCAGAGGCTGAGAGGTGTGTTTTTCTGCTTCTGAACACAGGTCTTAAATGTCTCTTTTCTGTGTCTTTAGAGAGGGTTTTTTTTTTGTTTTGTTTTGTTTTAATTTCCATCTAAACTAAACATCTGCTGTTTTTCCTTCTTATAATGAATGTTTTCTTGTTTCAGCAATAGGAGCACTCAAATCCAAATAGGCTACGCTGCCTTATTTCATTCGTCACACCCATGGTTCACATTTGCTCACATGCCACAATGACTCTGCTCATGGGCTGACACTTTCTAGAAGTTTCCTTTGAGTTAAAAAAAAAAAACAATCAGTGATAAACCCAGCCTCCAAAAACAAGCATTTCAATCAAAAATAGGTTACTCTAAGTAATTATATTTTATATATATTGAAAGAGCTTGGCTTTTGTAGAGAAAATAAGACTTTTTTAAAGAACAACAAATTTTAAGGCAGATAGATGATATTCTGTGTCATAAAGTGCTACCCAAAAGGCATTTAACTTTAAAATACAAATTATGGCACATGTCTGTTAAAAAACATTGCTGGTGTCGAATTGAAATCACACCACGTTCCTCTCCAAAACTGGAAATCGTCGGGGTGGCCTCTGAACTCGGTGACGATCATAACATAAAACGGTGGGATATTTCCCACAACCCACGGTCCCTGAATGCAGCATGTGACAAGCCCGCCAGGCTTTGCTCCCTGCGCAAGGCCGAGTGCAAAGAGGCGCGTGCAGCACGGCAGCACTTTGATTGGGCCGTGCGCACACAAACCGGAAACAATTACAAAACAATGGCTTATATCTATATGGTAGTGCTGTATTGTGTTGAATTACTTTAAATGTACTTTTTAAAATTTTTAAACTTGAACAGTTTAGGTCGACCTATGTGTTAATCTATTGTCAGTAAGTTTATAAACATGCTAGTAACTGGCTTGGTTGTGGGACTTCAAAATAAAATAAGATGAATGCTGTAGTTCAGATAATTCTGTGGTTGTGCGCCTGCTTTTTCTTGTGTTCCTTTTTACTGTGCTGTAGACCTTTCATTGTGTCCTTAATAAAGTTTAATAATAATAATAATAATGGTACATTATGATAGACCAAATACAATTTTATTCTCTACCATTTATGTAATATAAAATCAATATCCACTCGCTGATTGATCTGTGCCCAATGTCTGCATGTCAAAATCTCAAAAATTCTTGCACGTTTATAAATTTAAACTGGACCTTTTCTCCCTTAACACCACTGCATTCAGATCTGTTTACATCCCGCTTGTGTTTTGGTAAATACGTGATTCCTTTTGTCTTCTGTGTTCTTATATAATCTTTAGACAACAGGCCAACATCCCAGTCTGGGAACCGTCTGCCCCCTCTGTTGCTCCCGTTAACGATCCCGTGTGCAGAAGCTTCTTTGTAAATCGTTAACCATGCGTCTGCGTGCAGTGTGACATGCGGCATTTTGCACCCGGCGCTGTTGTGCTCTGACCGCTATAAAAGAGCGTCCCGTCGCCGTCATTCATCACAACACTGCCTGACTCGGAGAAACGAGCGAACCAGCCTCCAGCTCTGTTGACCAAGCTATCAACTGGAAAAAATGGATCCCTGCGAGTGCGCAAAGAGTAAGTGATAATTTTCATTACTGTGTTGTTTTTTTTTTCTCTGTTTAGTTGGATCACTTGTTATTGGGAGCACGTGAAACTCATGGTTTTGTCTGTCTTTCAGCTGGAAACTGCAATTGTGGGGGATCTTGCACGTGCAAAAACTGCTCCTGCACCTCCTGCAAGAAGAGTAAGTCGCACCTACTAGTCTATACACTTACAATTTAAAATGATAAATGAATATTACATTAACCCTTAATAAATGCATCAAGAACCCCTTAACTGTTCAGGTGATTCTGATTAGACTAATTAGCCCAAGGTGCAACGGCTCACTGTAAAATTGTCTAGCTAAACATGCGTACTCCCTGCGGTTTAAAACCCACGTGAAACGCGTTTAACATGCTGTTCTTGCAGTGTGACCCGACTGTTTTTCTCCTGTGTTGCAGGCTGCTGCTCCTGCTGCCCATCAGGCTGCAGCAAGTGCGCCTCTGGATGCGTGTGCAAAGGCAAGACATGCGACACCAGCTGTTGTCAGTGACGACCCAGTCTGCGTCGTCAGCCCTCTTCTTGTCCTTGTGATTAATTTTTTTTTCTTAACACTGAATTATTAAATTTAGTGTCCAGGGAATGATGTATTTTGTACTCTTGTTTGGTGTCTAATTAAAGATGTTTGACTATCTTTCCTTTCCTTTGCTTTCCTTAAGCAATGTGACTTTGTCAATGAAGTACTGTATATTAAACTGATATGGAGAAACCAGGTTTGATGGATTTTATTTGACCCTAAAATCAGTGGCTTTTCAAGCCAGGCAAAATGACTTTTGCATGGGTGCCTGCAGAACCCATGCAGGATGACAAATTTGCAATTTTTAGATCAACTGGTGAAATTGGAAAAGTTCCCATAAAGCCTAAACTTAACCCCTGGCTGGGGGGGGGGGGGGGAGATGCTGCCTCTAAAACCCCTGGACTTGAACAGTGTGTGCCTTGCCTGGATGGCGTGAGGGTGTATCCCATCTACCCCTTAGCCCTACCCCGCTGTCTTGTGCGTTCACGGTGACTAAGCCAAACAAGGGGTAGAGTGAATTGGGATGCACCCTGACTCTTAAAACCCTGAATTCAAAGCAGTTAGTCCTTTAGCACCACTAAAGGTTGTTCCAAAAGTTGGTGGTGCATAAACCTTTGACCAAGTGTTTATCACTTCCCACATAGTGGGACTGTATTGCCTGACAGCTCTGTTCTTGGTAGGAAAGCTGAAGACTACACTTTGACCTCAGTCCCAACAACTAGGCACAACTTTAAGCCCCTAGGACCGAGGTCAGTCACCATTGTAGTCTGTTCAGTGTTCTTGCATGGAACAAAGTTACATAATACTGCTTTAATCGCATTAAATCAACAGTAACGTGAAATTAAACTGGTTAGGGTGCCTACAAATGGCGCAGTAGATTTCTTGTCCCCTCATTCAACTGCAAACATGGTGTTAAAGTGGCAGACTTTACAAGCACAAAAGTCCATCTTCTACTGCTTTTCAGGAGGTCTGGGTCATGGAGGCAATAGCTCAAGCAGAGAGAGCACAAAAGTCTATCAGGGAAATGAATCGCTTAAATTTCTGAACATTTATGGGGAGAACTGTTGGCAGAAAAGGTCCTGCATTGCTAAGGGGCCATTTCTGTTTTTGGTATGACTGGTTTTTGCCACTATTGGCAGATTTTATTAGAATATTTCATTTTGAGTTTGAGTAAATCTCCCTGACCAGTTTGAAAGTTGTCCAGAAGACAAAACATTCCAGGAGGGTAAACCACAGGTCATTACTGAAAACGCTGGTTGATCAAAGTGCTTATCAAAGCATATTAATTAATGGAAACCTGGCTGGAAGGAAAAGTCTGGCAGAAAGAGGTGCACAATCGACAGTCTTGAGAGGAATGACAAAAGTCAATTCAAGAAGTTGGGGGAGCTTCACAAGGAGTGGACTGAGTCTGGTGTCAGTGCATCATGAGCCACCACACAGACGTCAGGAAAGAGGCTACAACTTCCTAATACTGAGCCACTCCTGTCAGAAGCATCTTAACTTGGCTAAAGAGAGGAAAAAAACTTGCTCAGTGGTCTCAAAGTTCTCTTTTTTTTTGATGAATGCAAATTTTGCATTTTGTTTGGAAATACAGTTTGGATGAAAAGTGAAGTTTATTGGTCCAGTGCGAAGCCTGTGATGATTTGGGGTTCCATGTAATCTGCTGGTCCACTCAAGTCCAAAGCCAACACTGCTGTCTTCCACGAATTTTTAGGGCACTTCATACTTCCATCCATTGAATGGCTTTAAGGCTGAGGTATCCAATCATGTGCCATGCAGGCCAAGACCCTGCAGGCTTTACCTCCAACCAGTGTCTTCAACAGCAGATTCCACTGAATTTCTTCCCACTGATTGCTGATTAGTGAAAACACCTGCTGAAGAGACTGGGTAGAAGAGAAATCCTGCAGTGTCTTGGCCCTCCATGGCACATGACTGGACACCCCTGCTTTAAGGAGATGCTGATTTTCCTTTTTCAGCAGGACTCAGCACCACCCCACAGCACCACAACTACTACAAAATTGTTTGCTGACCATATTATTCTTGACTGGTCAGCCAATGGGCCTGATTTTAATTCTATACTGTAGATTCTATGAAATACAGTCATGTGAAAAAATTAGGATACTCCATTAAATATTCAGTTCTTTATTAAGAAATGTTCATATATCTATGTCTAACCTTGTTTTGTTTTTATTTGCATTTTTAACATTTATTTTAGCCATTTTAAGTAGGAATGAATGTGGGGGGGGGGGGTCCTAAAAAAGATGGGGGGGCATCATAACTTATTCCTCACTATTTGTTTACAATTATATTTTACAGAAAATTTGAAAAAAAGTCTTTAATTCATTTTTAATTAGTTGTATTACATGAATCTCCCAGTATTTTAAACACTGATATTAAATATCCATATGTCCAAATATGTTTAAAAAAAAACACGCAGGCTTATACAGTGTCCTAATTTTTTTTCACATGACTGTATAGTCAAGAGAAAGATGAGAAAGACCCAACCCAGTACAGATGAGATGAACGCTGCAACCAACACAGCTTGGGCTTCAGTAATGCCTCAGCAGTGCCACAAGCTGCCAGCCTCCATGACATGCAGGAGTCATGATAAAGAATCCTCAACCACAGTGTATAAATGAACACACTTTTCAGAAGTTAGGCATTTCTGTATTGTAAATATTTATTAGGGCTTGATCTTGGGAATATTCTGATAATTTTGAATACTAGGTTTCTGATTAAATCTTTATTTAAAAAAATAATTTAAAAAAATAATTTATTTTTATAGCTTATTGCATAATCATCAAAATAAAGCGAAAAAGGCTGGGAATGTTTTGCTTGACTTGCAATGAATACAATATGTAAATGAAAGATTACGTTTAAAATTAAGTTATTTTAAAAATGACATTTTTACGGATATTAAGGTTTTGGGAAGACCTCGGAACGATTAACGAGTCGGACCTTACTTTGGTTCCCCGTAGGAAACAAAAAAGCGGTGCACAGAGGAAGTGTTTTGCCGTGTTTGTGTGTACGTAAAAAAAAGTCTCGTTTTACTTCTGCTTAGAGATTACTATTGATACATTTCTGGTGTTTAAAGTAGAGTCAAGTGAACGAACATGCCGAAGGTGGTGTCACGGAGCGTCGTGTGCTCGGACACCAGAGACAGAGAGGAGTACGACGACGGAGAGAAGCCCCTCCATGTTTACTACTGCCTCTGCGGTCAGATGGTCCTGGTCCTGGACTGTCAGCTGGAGAAGCTCCCCATGAGGCCCCGGGACAAGGCCAGGGTGATCGACGCGGCCAAGCATGCCCACAAGTTCTGCAATGTGGAGGAGGACGAGCAGGCGTACATCAAGAGGGCCGAGGGCATCGAGAGGCAGCACCGCAAGAAGTGCGGCAAGTGCGGGCTTCTGCTCTTCTACCAGCACCAGGAGAAAAACAGCCCGGCCACCTTCATCGTGGATGGAGCCGTGGTCAAGTTCGGCCAGGGCTTCGGCAACACCAGCGTCTACAGCCAGAAGCAGACGGAGGCGCCCAAGAAGGTCCGAGTCATGATGACCAAGAGGACCAAAGACATGGGCAAGTTCAGCTCGGTCACCGTCTCCACCATTGATGAAGAGGAGGAGGAGATCGAGGCCAGGGAGGTGGCTGATTCCTATGCCCAGAATGCAAAGGTGATCGAGAAGCAGCTCGAGAGAAAGGGCATGAGTAAGAGGAGGCTGCAGGAGCTGGCTGAGCTGGAGGCGAAGAAAGCCAAGATGAAGGGGACTCTGATTGATAATCAGTTCAAATAAAGGAGGAGGATGATGATGATGTCCTAGGAGACAGGGGAGACTGTAACTGCTGATCAGGAGGTGTGGAGATCCAGCAGCTCCACAAACCACCTCCTTGTGGGATCAGATATGCATGTGAAAAAAAATCTGTGGACTAGTAAAACTGGACTAAGGATGTGGCACTCCTGTTTTATGATGACACACTTTGTATATTAGGCTATTATCTTGTTTTGGACAGAAAAATACAAGCACAAATAAACATTTTTGCATTTTTTTAAATAATTTGTGCTGGTGTTGTACTGATTAAAGTTGTTTTACATTAACTCCTACAGTAAGAAACCAGTATGACTCCATAAATATTCTGAGATGCATTAAAAATGCAACATTGTATCAATTTTAAAACGTAGCTAATGGTTGTTGGTGCCCACATTCAGATAATCTGACTACAAATATGCAACAAAATGAAAACCTTAATCGTTTCTCTTGATTTTATTGTTCATGAATATGGTTTGTGTGTGGCCTCCATTTGGTGCTAGCAAAGCTTCTAAGTGTGTGGGACTGATGTTGCTAAGTCGTCAGTTTGACCCAGGAATGTGGTCCCATTCAGCAAGCGGCACCGCCTCAAATTCAGCATGATTTGTTGGAGCAGGACATGGAGAATGTTCTGATGGGGAGCTTTATTCAATTAGATGACTAATTGTTTTATTGTACATGCACTGACATTGTGAAAAACTAACAGTTTTAAATAACAATCATTATGAAGAAAAACAGGATTTTGTTTTCTTTGTATTTTGCATTTTTAATGCCTCGGCATATTATTGTGGAGGCTGACAAGTTCATAGTGGTCAAATTTGACCAAATGTGGTTTATTTTTCAACATAGTCTCCCCTTTGGTCCACACACTTCTTCCATCAGTGTTGCAGCACTTAGATCCATCCATCCATCTTCTTCCACTTAATCGTTTTCGGGTTGCGGGGGGATGGGGGGTGGAGCCTATCCCAGCATCTTTGGGCGAGAGGCAGGGTACACCCTGGACAGATCTCCAGTCCATCGCAGGGCCAACACAGAGAGACAGACAACCATTCACTCTCACATCCATACCTAAGGATGATTTAGAATCCCCAGTTTTTGATGCCAATTAACCACCTTGCGGTTAAAATGTAAACCACATTTGGTCAAATGTGACCACTCTCCTCGTATATCAGGATTTACTTTATATGTGTAAAGCAACAACACACTGTCCTCTAACACAATGAAAGGGCAGCAGTGCCAATCAAATCCAAAATCAATATGTCTAATATAAAAGCAGACAGACAAAAGTACACAAGAGAAAAGTAGAACATTACCAGATAAAATATACACAAAGAAATGTGCAAATGAACAGCTACAGTAAGAACTTACAAACTTGGTCTTTAGAATATGTGAATAAATGTGTGCAAAACAAAAATGTGCACGTTGATAGGGAAACTGGTAAGGTGGAGAAGATTGATTTAAGAGTCTTATGGCTAATTGGAAGAAACTGAGTCTGTAGTAGATGTCTGCCAGTGGATGCAGTATTTATCTTCATTTAATCACTCAACTTTCAAATTTATCCCGAACTTTCTTTGGACAGGATTGTATCACAGTCATGCAACTGTAATTTTGATTCTGCTTAGTGACCACCAGGGTTTGGCATATTTCATTGAGACGATGCCAAACCACATCTACATGTATCATATGATAAAAGTGATGATAAACTCTCCTGCCTGCGGTGCATTATGATACAAAATTTACACATTAGTGTTTATTCAAATCACATCTCAAGCCAGAACAGTAGGTAGCAGTCAAAATGACATTTTTGTTTCCTCAGTTCTTGGTATAGATACAGGATGTCAGAGGCGATCTGACACAGTAGTAAACATATTGCTAGCTCCAGTGTTATTTGTTCCCAAAAGTAAAAATGAGAATGTTAATCTTTTAAAACAACCTAATACTTAATATATGACACATTTTCTTTGTATAACTTCTGGTTTGTACAATTAACAATATTGATGTGTTGTTGCAAGCATGTATTCACAAGACATGTCACAGAAGGAAAAGTACTGTAAGATGACATCAAAATTGTAAATTCTATAAATAACAGCAGCAGCTTGATATTTGTTATGCGGGGTGGGTGGGGGGGGGAGTGTTGAAAAGTTCATAGTGGTCAAATCTGACCAAATGTGGTTTATTTTTCAACTGCAGGGATCCAAACACTGCAACACTGATGGAAGAGTGTGTGGACCGAAGGGGAGACTATGCTGAAAAATAAAACACATTTTTTCGTATATGACATATAATTGACATTACTTTTCAAACACAATGTAAGGGCATTTTGATAGTCATGAATATGTTAATATACCCTCCAGTGGGCTCACCACCTGCAGGAGGGATCATGGTGCTGTGTGAAACCGGGCAGAAGTCTGCCTGCTCTGCCTGGACTGATGCCCCCGCGACCCAGAATCCCAGATAAGCGGTAGAAGATGGATGGATGAATGAATATGTTAATATGTCTCTTGTTAAGCAGTTTAATAGCATTTTTACAATGTATTTGCTGTTATTTTCTTAAAGACTGTATGGTATTGGGCGGCACGGTGGCGGAGTGGTTAGCACTGCGGCAGCACAGCAACTCACCCTTGGCCGGGGGATCCTGGGTTCGATCCCAGCCCCCGACCAACAGTGATCTGTGTGGAGTTTGCATGTTCTCCCGGTGTCTGCCTGGCTTTACTCCGGGATTTTTTCCGGTTTCCTCTCACATGCCAAAAACATGCAAGTTAGGTTAATTGGCGTCAAACTGGGGATTCTAAATTGTCCTTAGGTATGACTGTGAGAGTGAATGGTTGTTTGTCTCTCTGTGTTGGCCCTGCGATGGACTGGCGACCTGTCCAGGGTGTACCCTGCCTCTCGCCCAAAGATGCTGGGATAGGCTCCAGCCCCCCGCGACCCGAAAAGGATTAAGTGGAAGAAGATGGATGTATGGTATTTATAGTTAGGGATTGTGACATTAAAGACAGCGATTATTTGTATGCAAGCAATTTGTAAGAAAATGGATCAATAGGACGGCATCTAACCAGACAGTCAGATCCTCAATGGAGGTCACAAAGTACAGGACACATTAGTGGAGAATAATGACTGCTATTTTCTGCCTCGGGATCACAATGTGGCTCCAGTTCAGAGAAAAACAAAAATACTGATGCTCAAATACAGTCTCTTTTTTTTTTTTAAATAAAATAAATAAAAACTGTTAAAATGTTTATGCAAATTCAATGGATGGATGATGACATAAATTCAATAATGGTTCTGCACAGAGAATTGCTATCATCAGACAGCATCAGACCGTATAAAGCTGCTGAGGCAGAAAATGTTCAGCCAAATATAAGAACAATGCTCCTGTTTGGATTAAATTTACTCTTTTAAGTTGCAACAGATCAAATATCACAAATGCAATGGTTGTTTATCACTCATGCCATTTTTTAGGTTAATTGGCATCAAACTGGGGATTCTAAATTGTCCTTAGGTATGACTGTGAGAGTGAATGGTTGTCTGTCTCTCTGTGTTGGCCCTGCGATGGACTGGCGATCTGTCCAGGGTGTACCCTGCCTCTCACCCAAAGATGCTGGGATAGGCTCCAGCGCCCCCGCAACCCGAAAAGGATTAAGTGGCAGAAGATGGATGAATGAATGTTAAAATATCACAAAATGGCTTTACGGCTTTGATTTTATTATAAGTTACTTTATGTTGCTTCTAATTAATTAATTAATTAATTCAGTTCTTAAATATCTGTAAGTATTTCATTGTTTTTGTCCCTATGGGGACATGACATTGTCTAAGGGCATGAGCCAGTTTGAATTGAAATCTCAGTAGTTTGTGTTAATGTTTCACACACTTTTTTACTGCCTTTTTCCTCATCTGCTTTATTATTGCAGAGTTGCTCAAAACACTATATTATATAACAGATTTGCTGGGGGGGGGGGGGGGTGTGCTGCATGGCTGGATCTGTCCTGATAATAGCAGCAGAGTGTGCCCTGGAAACAGGCATTCATTACCCATCTTGTCTGTGTGATCCAAGCTGAAGCCAGTGGATGGTCAGCATGAGGACACAGCAAGGGTTTCAAAAACAAGTCAGATTGTCATGCATAATATTGCCTGAGAATTTCTCTTTTTAGAATGTGCAATTTTACGAAATGTGTAAGTTGTTTTTTTAATTTAAAAAGCCATCTTTATCCATTCATCTCATGTTTCATATAAGGGTAACGCCACCCCTTACTTAAAACTAGAAGATAATGGTGGTGAATTGTTCATTATACAATAAATAAATGAAAATTGTAATTGTACAGAATTGTGTTGTGTTTGGTACTTTGTCCTACTCTGTGAAGATTCCCTCAAATAGTATTCCTGAGGGGTATTGCATAAAAACAAGATAAGGGATGAAACCAGGATTTTCAAGTAATTCTGGTTTAATCTATACTTGACGGTTGTATAAAAGTAGGATAAATTAAGACCAGCCAAGATTTATTCTCTGGAGCTAGCCTAGTCCAGACTAGGCTAAGAGTCAGGCTAAGATTAATCCTAGTGACTTATTTGTCAGTGCAGGGGTCAATCCTATGAGAAATCAGTGCTTTTCACTGTCATTAAATGGTTTACTGTAAATGTGTTGCAGCATTTTAATTATCCTCCATTGAATGAAACTCAATGAGATGAAGAAAAAATTATCCATCTTCTTCTATCACTTTTCTGGAGGTCTGGGTCACGGAGGCAGCAGTTCAAGCAGAGAAGCCCAGACTTCCCTCTTCCCAGCCACCTGCTCCAGCTCTTCAGAGAGGATACCAAGGCGTTCCAAGACCAGCTGGGAGACATAGTCTCTCCACTGAGTCCTGGGTCTGCCCCAGGGTCTCCTCCCAGTGGGACGTGCCCGAAACACCTCAAGTGGGAGGCGTTCAGGAGGCATCCTAATCAGATGCCCATACCACCTCAACTAACTCCTTTCAATGTGGTGGAGCAGTGATTCTACTCTGAGCCTCTCCCTGATGACTGAGCTCCTCACCCTATCTCTGAGGGTGAGTCCAGCAATCCTATGGAGAAAGCTCATTTCAGCCGCTTATATCCGCAGTCTCGTTCTTTCGGTCATTACCCAAAGCTCGTGACCATAGGTGAGAGTAGGAATGTAGATTGACTGGTAAATCAATAGCTTTGCCTTAGAACTCAGCTCCCTCTTCACCACAACAGACCGGTACAATGTCAGCATCACTGCAGATGCTGCTCCAATCCGTCTGTCAATCTCTCGCTCTATTCTCCCCTCACTCTTGAATAAGACTCCGAGATACTTAAACTCCTCCACTTGGGGCAGGAGCTTGTCCCCAACCTGGAGAGGGCAATTACACCTTTTTCCGGCTGAGGACCATGGACTTGGACTTGGAGGTGCTGATTCTCATCCCAGCCGCTTCACACTCAGCGGCAAACCGTCCCAGCAAGAACTGTAGGTCATTGCTGGATGAAGCCAACAGGACAACATCATCTGCAAACAACAGAGATGAGATCCTGTGGTCACCAAGCATGACACCCTCCATTCCTTGGCTGCACCTAGAAATCCTGTCCATAAAAATTATGAACAGGATCGGTGACAAAGGGCAGCCTTGGCGGAGTCCAACTCTCACTGGGAATGAGTCCAACCGAGTGTTGGCAATGCAAACCAAACTCTCACAATGGTCGTATAGAGACCGAATAGTTCGTAACAATAAGCCCGATACCCTATACTCCTGAAGCACCCCCCACAAAAAACCACGAGGGACGTAGTCGAATGCCTTCTCCAAGTCCACAAAACACATGTAAACTGGTTGGGCAAACTCCCACGAACCCTCGAGAATTCTCGAGAGGGTAAAGAGCTGGTCCAATGTGCCACGGCCAGGACGAAAACCACATTGCTCCTCCTGAATCCGAGGTTCGACCAACGGCCGGACTCTCCTCTCCAGTACCTTGGCATAGACCTTCCCAGGGAGGCTGAGGAGTGTGATCCCTCTAAAGTTGGAGCACACCCTCCGGTCCCCTTTTTTGAAGAGAGGAACCACCATCCAAAGGCACCGCCCCTGACCTCCGCGCAATGTTGCAGAGGCATGTCAACCATGACAGCCCTATAATATCCAGGGCCTTGAGGTACTCAGGGCGAACCTCATCCACCCCCGGGGCCCGGCCACCAAAGAGATTTTTAACCACCTTGGCAACCTCAGCCCCTGTGATAGGCGAGCCACCCCCGTCATGCACAAGCCCTGCTTCCTCTGTGGAAGGCATATCAGTGGGATTGAGGAGATCCTCGAAGTATTCCTTCCACCGCCTGACAATATCCCCAGTCAAAGTCAACAGTGCCCCATCCGCACCATACACAGTGTGGACAGGGAACTGCTTCCCCCTCCTGAGCCACCGGACAGTTTGCCGGGATCTCTTCGAGGCCGACCGAAAGTCTTGTTCCATGGCCTCACCGAACTCCTCCCATACCCGGGTTTTTGCTTCAGCAACCACCCGAGCTGCACTCCGCTTGGCCTGCCGGTACACCTCAGCTGCTTCGGGAGTTCCACAAGCCAACCAAGCCTGATAGGATTCCTTCTTCAGCTTAATGGCCCCCCTCGCCACTGGTGTCCACCACTTGGTTCGGGGGTTGCCACCACGAGATGCACCGACGACCTTGCAGCCGCAGCTCTGGGCCGCCGCTTCAACAATAGAGGTGGAGAACATGGCCCATTCAGACTCCATGTCTCCAGACTCGGAATGTGGTTGAAGTTCTTCCGGAGGTGGGCGTTGAAGACCTCCCGGACAGGGGCCTCAGCCAGACGTTCCCAGCACACCCTCACTATACGTTTGGGTCTACCAGGTCTGAATGGCATCGTCCCCTGCCATCGGATCCAACTCACCACCAGGTGGTGATCAGTTGACAGCTCTGCACCTCTCTTTACCTGAGTGTCCAAGACATACGGTCACAGGTCTGATGACACAATAACAAAATCAATCATCGACCTGTGACCTAGGGTGTCCTGGTGCCATGTGCACATATGGACACCCTTATGCTTGAACATGGTGTTTGTTATGGACAAACTGTGGTTGGCACAGAATTCGAATAACTGAACACCACTCGGGTTCAGATCAGGCAGGCCGTTCCTCCCAATCATCCCTCTCCAGGTTTCACTGTCGTTGCCCACGTGCGCATTGAAGTCCCCCAGAAGGACAATGGAGTCTCCAAGAGGAGCACTTTCCAGCGCCCCAGTCAGAGACTCCAAAAGTGTGGGTACTCTGAAACATCATTTGGTGCATAGGCACAAATGATGGTCAGCACCCGTTTCCCAACCCGAAGGTGCAGAGAAGCAACCCTTTCGTCCACCAGGGAAAACTCCAATATAGAGGCAGCAAGGTAGGGGGATACAAGAATACCCATCCCTGCTTGTCGCCTCTCGCCCGGGGCAACTCCAGAAAAGGCCAAGCTCCAGCCCCTCTCCAGGAGACTGGTTCCGGAACTGGAGCTGTGTGTTGAGGTAAGGCCAACTATATCTAGCCAGTATCTCTCAACCTCGTACACCACCTCAGTCTCCTTCCCCACCAGAGAGGTGACATTCCACGTACCAAAAGCCAGTTTAGAAAGCCTGGATCAGACCGCCAAGGTTTCTGCCTTGGACCGCCACCTAATCCACATAGCACCGGACCCCCATGGTCCCTCCTGCAGGTGGTGAGCCCACTGGAGGGCGGACCCATGTAACTCTTTTGGGCTGAGCCTGGCCAGGTCTCATGGGTGGAAACCCGGCCACCAGACACTCACCATCGAGCCCCTCCCCCACGCCTGGCTCCAGGGTGGGGCCCCAGTAACTCCATACCAGGTGGGGTACACTGAATCCTTGATCCAGAATTTATCATGAGAGTCTGTTGGATCGTTCTTAGTTTGGCCCTTCATCCAGGACCAGTTCGTGTTGGGTGACCCTATCAGAGGCAGATTGCCCCGGACAACATAGCTCCTGGGATCACTGGGGCACGCAAACCCCCCACCACGATAAGGTGACGATCCATGAGGGGAAAAAAAAAAATATCTTGCATTAAAATATACAGATACATTGTCATTCAAGTATGCCCACTGTTTTAATTGTAGCAACAATTTTTGTCATCATCCATGTAGTGATTATTACTGTCAGGCCCAGCGTTACACTTTTAATGTTTATGTACATTTATATTACTGTCTGAGGTGTGATGATACACAGCCTATATTACTGCAGTCACTGACATCATGACTGTCTGGTGATGTTCCTGTATAAGTGCATTTATATGACATTACTGTCACAACACATTGTTATCTTTCTAGATTACAGGTTAGTTTCACTTAAACCGGCTCTATAAAATAGTGTACTGGATAGTGTACTTGTCATCTTGAAGCCGGAGAGGAAAAATAAAATGAATATGTAATTCTACAGACATGGTTACAGTGTGTAATGAGATATTCAATTACTTCTCTTTCCAGTTTCTGGATCTCCAGGTCCAGTTTTCTCAGTATCTTGCATTTTAGTTCTATTTCTAAATCCAGATCTAAAAACTTTCTCTCTTTCAGTCTCCTTCTTCTTCTTCTTTTAGATTTGATTGGCGGTTGGCAACCAGCTTACAGTTGTATTACCGCCACTGACTTGATTCATCACTCTACAGCTTTGTACAAGGAGCTCTTATAAGGAGTTCTGAACAACTCCCTATGTGTGAAAAAAATTATCCATCCTAGGACTGTGTCCTCTCAGCGGCGCTATATAAAAATCTTATTCTGGCTTCCACCAGATCTGTGGCTTTAAAAGCACTGGGTAGAGACATCTTGATACCTCACCTTCTTGGGTCCATCAGCAGTTTCTTCAACTGCAGATGTGCACTTGACTCTTGTAGATGTGTCTCTCCCCCCCCCCCCCGCAATATTCAGTAGAACTTGTATTAACTTGTTTTAACAGTCCTGACAGGTCATTTTAATTAGACAACTCACAATATTATCCTCATCATCCTCATCTTGCGGCTCATGAAGTTTTAACTGTTACCAGACACTGCAGGTAAGCAAAAGTCAGTCAGCATCTATGCCACATCCTTTTTTTGGACATATTTGTTCTTTATGAAGAACAGTTAAGAAAAATACATTGTTAATACTAAAACAGCATCCATCTTAATCTAACTTTATTCTCTGTTTTCAGTAGTACAATGGGGGGGGGAGGGGGGATTCTCCCCACAACAGCGCTCACGCTGATGGTGCCAACATAAAAATTGCAACAAAAAACATCTCAACCAAGAAATTTTACCACAGTAACTGACCATTTAACTTGTTTTCACAATGTGCTTAAAGGGAACATGCTCACTTAAGACGTTAAACATGCAAGTTCGACTATGTCAAGCTACAATTTTTCACTTATCCTGGTTTTCTTAATTCTACTTGTTTGAGCTCCTACAACATGAGGAGGTAGTCTGTTCCAATAATCAATGTCGTGTTGTGTGAAAAAATATTTCCTAACCTGGAATCTAACTTGAGGTTTGTAAATCTCCTGTGAGTGGCCCCTTAAGTGTGCTATGCAATACCCCTCTGAACTTTTGAAATCTAAACAATGTAAAGATTACGTTTAGATTTTTTTATATTAGTTATGCAAAAATGTTGTTTCTTAAGACAAGTTCCGTGCATATAGGGATTAGTATTGTATCATCTTTCAAATGCTTTAATGTAACAAATGCAAATTAATTCATTAATTAAAAAATTGCTTCCAAGAAAATTATAAACGGCATATGGTGTCTTTATGATGCCAGACCAGCAGGTGGCGGCTTGCACACTTTGTGGTTCACTAAAAGAAGAGCACACGTGACACTGATATTGTCCAATCAGGATCGAGCCTAGAAGTGCCGGTCAGCGCAAATAAAAAATATTAACCATTCATGCTGTAGGAAACTGAGTAAGGATTTGTAACTGGGAACATTTACACACAAGGAGTGTACACGGAGAGTTACTTTCTACCTGCCCCACACAACGGGTATGAGCTGCGTCTTCGTTCAGCAGTATAAAGTAAAAACTTTTCTAGCTGTGAGCATGTGAGAGAACGTTAGCCTACTAGCTAGCTAATGCATTTTGATGCTAACTATAGCATGCTTACAGCAGTACCCACAATGCAGTCCAGACATGAGTCTTATTAGGCCTCGCCTATGGTAATTTAGCTCTAAAACGGGGTTTGTTTTGCCACGAGTGAAGCGAGTTATCCGACACCAGCATGTTAACATTTTCTAAGCTAAGGTAACATAGCCATGGTAGTCTATGCGCGCGCTGCAGGTATCAGTCAGCTGTTTAAAGCTGTTTGTTTATTAATGTGCAGTGTTACATTTTTATTCATAGGTGCGTAGTAGCTATAGAACTTGAGTGGGAAGTGACTTTATTCGGGTTAATTATTTTGAATAAAAAACTATCCACATGCACCCTCTGATATAATTTGTCATGTCATATAAAGAAATCGTATACGGCAAAATTAAACATTTGCTGGAACAGAATAGAAGAGCAATTATTTAAACACTCCATTTCACAGACGAAAACAATATAAATTGACAAAATGAATAAGTATGAGGTCATTTGAAGTAAGCACAAGTACATTGGGGCAAAAAAGTATTTAGTCAGCCACCAACTGTGCAAGTTCTCCCACTTTAAAGATGAGAGGTCTCCAATTTTCATCATAGGTATACCTCAACTATGAGAGACAAACTGAGGAAAAAAAAATCCAGAAAATCACATTGTCTGATTTTTTTTTAAAGAATTTATTTGCAAATTATAGTGGAAAAGTATTTGGTCACCTACAAACAAGCAAGACTTCTGGCTCTCACAGACCTGTAACAACTTCTTTAATGGCACCTGTTTGAACTCGTTGACAGTATAAAAGTCACCTGTCCACAACCTCAAACAGTCAGACTCCAAACTCCACTATGGCCAAGACCAAAGAGCTGTCAAAGGACACCAGAAACAAAATTGTAGACCTGCACCAGGCTGGGAAGACTGAATCTGCAATAGGTAAGCAGCTTGGTGTGAAGAAATCAACTGTGGGAGCAATTATTAGAAAATGGAAGACATACAAGACCACTGATAATCTCCCTCGATCTGGGGCTCCACGCAAGATCTCACCCCGTGGGGTCAAAATGATCACGAGAACGGTGAGTCAAAATCCTAGAACCACACGGGGGGGGACCTAGTGAATGACCTGCAGAGAGCTGGGACCAAAGTAACAAAGGCTACCATCAGTAACACACTACGCCGCCAGGGACTCAAATCCTGCAGTGCCAGATGTGTTCCCCTGCTTAAGCCAGTACATGTCCAGGCCCGTCTGAAGTTTGCTAGAGAGCATTTGGATGATCCAGAAGAGGACTGGGAGAATGTCAGATGAAGCCAAAATAGAACTTTTTGGTAAAAACTCAACTTGTCGTGTTTGGAGGAGAAAGAATGCTCAGTTGCATCCAAAGAACACCATACCTACTGTGAAGCATGGGGGTGGAAACATCATACTTTGGGGCTGTTTTTCTGCAAAGGGACCAGGACGACTGAACTGTGTAAAGGAAAGAATGAATGGGGCCATGTATCATGAGATTTTGAGTGAAAACCTCCTTCCATCAGCAAGGGCATTGAAGATGAAACGTGGCTGGGTCTTTCAGCATGACAGTGATCCCAAACACACCGCCCGGGCAACGAAGGAGTGGCTTCGTAAGAAGCATTTCAAGGTCCTGGAGTGGCCTAGCCAGTCTCCAGATCTCAACCCCATAGAAAATCTTTGGAGGAAGTTGAAAGTCCGTGTTGCCCAGCGACAGCCCCAAAACATCACTGCTCTAGAGGAGATCTGCATGGAGGAATGGGCCAAAATACCAGCAACAGTGTGTGAAAACCTTGTGAAGACTTACAGGAAACATTTGACCTCTGTCATTGCCAACAAAGGGTATATAACAAAGTATTGAGATGAACTTTTGTTATTGACCAAATACTTATTTTCCACCATAATTTGCAAATACATTCTTTAAAAATCAGACAATGTGATTTTCTGGATTTTTTTTTTCTCATTTTGTCTCTCATAGTTGAGGTATACCTATGATGAAAATTGGAGACCTCTCGTCTTTTAAGTGGGAGAACTTGCACAATTGGTGGCTGACTAAATACTTTTTTGCCCCACTGTAAGTAATCCTTAAAGCGCATTTCTTGGCAGCTTTCTCTCTGGACAGTATTTCTATTACTCTGAGGGTTGGTATTTTTGCTGCACAAAGTCAAATTTCATTGTTGCCATTCAATCATTAAGAGAAAGGGGAAAGTGGTATATAAATGGTGTATTGTTTGTATGCCTCAGCAGTGTTTTTTTTATATGACTGAACAAGATTAAAAATCCACATTTCAGTGTCCTCTTATATGCTACTGCTTCTCTTGGACTGCAGTTGCAATTTTTAAAAAGTTATCTGCATATTTGAGTAAGTGTAACTTTTCATCTGTTCACCTCTGTGTTATGTATGTTAATTTAAATGAGCAATGGTGGGGCTGAAGGCCAGTTATAAACATGAGCAGATCAACATGGATTTAAAGATTTAACCGATAGTTATTCACAGTTTTGCATGCTCATATTAGTCATTGTATGTAGTACATTTTTACTGAGCTAAACTGTAGTATTTTTGAATGATTTATCAGTTCTAGACTGAACATCCAGCCATCTATCCATCTTCTACCGCTTTTCCAGAGGTCCAGGTTGCAGAGGCAGCAGTTGAAGTAGAGAAGCCCAGCCTTCCCTCCCCAGCCACCTGCTCCAGCTCTTCAGAGAGGATACCAAGGCATTCCCAGACCAGCTGGGAGACATAGTCTCTCCAGCGAGTCCTGGGTCTGCCCCGGGGTCTCTTCCCACTGGGACATGCCCAAAACACCTCAAGTGGGAGACGTCCAGGAGGCATCCTAATCAGATGCCCATATCACCTCAGCTGGCTCCTTTCAATGTGGTGGAGCAGTGGTTCTACTCTGAGCCTCTCCCAGATGACTGAGCTCCTCACCCTTTCAGCCGCTTGTATCCATGATCTCATTCTTTTGGTCATTACCCAAAGCTCATGACCATAGGTGAGGGCAGGAACGTAGATTGACTGGTAAATCGACAACTTTGCCTTAGAGCTTAGCTCCCTCTTCAGCACAACAGACCGGTACAATGTCCGCATCACTGCAGATGCTGCTCCGATCTGTCTGTCAATCTCTCGCTCCATTCTCCCCTCACTCGTGAATAAGACCCCGAGATACTTAAACTCCTCCACTTGGGGCAGGAGCTTGTCCCCAACCCAAAGAGGATAATTCACCTTTTTCCGGCTGAGGACCATGGACTCGGACTTGGAGGTGTTGATTCTCATCCCAGCTGCTTCACACTCAGCAGAAAACCGTCCCAATAAGACCTGTAGGTCATTGCTGGATGAAGCCAACAGGACAACATCATCAGCAAACAACAGAGATGAGATCCTGTGGTTACCAAGCATGACACCCTCCGTTCCCTGGCTGCGCCTAGAAATCCTGTCCATAAAAATTATGAACAGGATCGGTGACAAAGGGCAGCCCTGGTGGAGTCCAACTCTCACTGGGAATGAGTCTGACCGAGTGTTGGAAATATGAACCAGACTCTCACAATGGTCGTATAGAGACCCAATATCTCATAATAACAAGCTCAATAGCCCTATCAGGCTATCAGGCTGAACATAGACTGAACATAGCTTTTGAAATAGAACAATATGAGCTATCAAAAAAATGTGAGCCTTTTCTTACTAGGATGGTTTGCTACCGAGTGTGAAGTGGCCAAGATGAGAATCAGTACCTCTAAGTCCGTGGTCCTTGGCTGGAAAAGAGTGGATTGTCCTCTCCATGTAGGGGTCGAGCTCCTGCTTCAGGTGGAGGAGTTCAAGTATCTCGGAGTCTTATTGACAAGGGAGGGGAGAATGGAGCAGGAGGTTGACAGACGGATTAGAGCAGCATCTGCAGTGATGCAGATTGTGGACGTTTTACCGGTGTGTCGTGGGAGCTGAGCTTCAAAACAAAGCTGTCGATTTACTGATCAATCTACATTCCTGCCCTCACCAGTGGTCATGATCTTTCGACACAGAGAGACTGAGAGAATGAGATTACAAATACAAGTGGCTGAAATGAGCTTTCTCCTTAGGGTGGCTGGACTCACCCTTAGAGATAGGTTGAGAAGCTCAGTTATCTGGGAGAAGCTCAGAGTAGAGCCAGTTGAGGTGGATTTGGCTTCTGATCAGGATGCCTCCTGGACGCCTCCCACATGAGGTGTTGTGGGAACATCCTACTGGGATGAGACCCCAGGGCAGACCTACAGTCTTGAAAAAATTTGAACACCCTTTTAAATATTGAGTTCTTTATTAAGAAATGTTCACATATCTATGTCTAACCATGTTTTTGTTTTTATTTGCATTTTTTTTTCAGTTTATTTTTAGCCATTGTGAGTGGGAATGAATGTGATGGTGTCCTAAAAAAGATGGGGGTGTCCTAATTTATTCTTCACTATTTGTTTAGAAGTATATTTTACAGAAATTTTAAAAAAAGTCTTTAATTTTTAATTGTTTAGTTGTATTAAGTGAATCTCCCAGTATTTTTAACATTCATATTAAATATCCATATGTCCAAATATGTTCAAAAAACACACAGGCTTATACAGGGTGTCCTAATTTGTTTACATGACTATAGGCCACGCTGGAAAGACTATTTATCTGGGATATTTTATATATCCCAGCTGGCCAGGGAACACCTTGGCAATCCTCCCTGTAGAACTGGAGGGGGTGGCTGGGGAGAGGGAAGTCTGGGTTTCTCTAATTCGGCTGCTGCCTCTCGGATGGGTTGTGGATAAATGGATGGAAGTTATACAGTATGTGAAAATAACGTTTTGATAGCATTTTACATTTTCATTGTATTTTTTAAAGTATCTCTCCTTTTCCCATGTAGCAGTATGGATGCTGAGGGTTTTGGGGAGCTGCTGCAGCAGGCAGAACAACTGGCTGCTGAGACTGAAGCAGTGTCCGAGCTGCCACATGTTGAGAGGAACCTGCAGGAGATCCAGCAGGCTGGGGAGAGGCTTCGATCCCGAACCCTGACTCGCACTTCACAAGATGCCGCAGATGTAAAAGCGTAAGGAGCTTGTCCTGTGCATTGTTATTATCAAGCATGCTTTGTAATAACTGATTATTGTGCTTTAGAGATTTACTTTTGCTTGCCATAATTAGTTTTATTCATTGATCTTTATTTTCTAACTTGGTAATGTCAGATGCAAATGTAAAAACTGATACTTTACGATGTTCTTACTTTGACATTTGGCATCGTAACTAAAACCACAATTCATCCATAATGTAATGCAGGTTATTGTGAATATAAAGAGTACACAATCTGATACTCGTCACTCTTCTGTAGTAAAACTTGGCTAATAATGGTTTTGAGTCAGACTACTTGACACATAATTTCTTTTATAAACAAAATAGATTTATATATTTTTAAATACATAAAAAAACATTGTGTATGGATATAACCTGATCTGCACGCAGCGTTATTAGAAGAGACTGTTCTGCCCTCTAGTGGTTGTCAAACACAACTGCAGTACTTGATATGTTAAGGTGGATTCACACTACAACGTTTGGATTGACTTTTACTGGCATTTTGGCAAACTTCTGGCTCTGCTGGAAAAAGTTAATGATAGTTGGTGTTTGTTGGCAAATGCTGGTGAAAATTGTGTTCTTTGCAAATTTTCAGCATACTGAAAAATTTGCAGACGTTTGGAAATATACATTGATGAAAGTTGTGCTCAGTTTGTAAAAGTACTTGAGCACTGGGGCTAAGTTATGCAGAGTTTACCTAAGTCAGCTTAAGTTAAAGCTGGGTTCAAACTATTGCGTTAGGACTGACTTTTACAGACGTTTTGAAAAATCAAAAATGCTCAGGTCAGGTCAGCTGACATCAGCATTAGGCGACGCTCCTATAAAGATCAGTGTTTGTAGAGGCTTTCTGCCATTCTGGACCTGCTTCTGGAGTGAACACATCTCCCTTGGGCATACGTTTCAGTATTTATTTTTGTTTTATATTCCTATGTGGTTACTTCTGCATACCCTTTTCCCCTGTTCGTTCGTTCATTCCTTTAAAAAAAATACAGTAATGCCTATAGACTCCAACAGTAAGTCCGCAATTAAAATGTGAATGTGGATGGAATAAAAAAAAAACAAACTAGTGTATCGTCATATAAATAAAATGACGGGTGATTATATTTTGACTGTTACAACTCTCTCCATTAAAATAACACAAAATCCCATTAAATGTCATTTACTTTTTGACACCACATCAGTGCTGTTTGAGTCCTCACAATAGAAGCCGAACCAATAAATCCTGGAGAATGATTATGCACGGAGCAGAAAATTGAGAACAGTAAACTTCTCAATGAGGAGATTTTTTTTTTCTTTTGGGCTGTCACATTTTTGGGAGATTTTGTGTGTGTGTGTGTGTGTGTGTGCATTTTTTCTTTTTTTTAGAATTCTCCCTTCTCTCTATTTCTCTTTCGTCCATGCATGTCAGAAGTGAGTTTTGGTCTAAAAAACATCTTCCACCAGCATTTCAGTCAGCATTTGCCAATGGAGCTGGACTTAGGCCGACTTAGGTGAGCTCTGCATAGCTTAGCCCAGCACTCAGGAACTTCTACAAAATGAGCACAACTTTCACCGTGTATTTCCAAGCATCGGCAAATTTTCAGCATGCTGAAAATTTTCAAGGAATACAACTTTCGCCAGGGTTTGCCAACAAACACCAACTATCATTAACTTTTGTCAACAGAGCAGATGTTTGCCAAAACGTCAGTAAAAGTCAGTCCAAACGTTGTGGTGTGACTCTACCCTTAGGTCTCCGTTTTCTCACAGTGCTTCTTTGTCTCTCTCAGGTCAATCCTGCTTGGCTCCAGAGGTTTAGACATCTTCCACATTTCTCAGAGGTTGGAAAGTCTAAGTGCTGCCACTACCTTTGAGCCCCTGGAGCCTGTCAAAGACACTGACATTCAGGTATGAGTTATAATGCAGTCTGATGGGTATATAAAAGCTTTAAAAGTTTAAAAAAGTTTAAAAAAGTTTTTTGTGGGCTACAAAAGTCATGCTGTTTGGAGAGTCATTTTAATGATGCAAGTAGAGCAGGGTTCCTACAGGTGTTTGAAAGTGCTTGAATTTTAATGTTGTATTTTCAAGGTTGTTAAAGTGCTTGAATTTTGCTAAAGGTGCTTGAAATTCTAAGCACATTTCTGTCCCAACAAATGGCTACCTGACCAAATTAACCCCTTGCACTCCGGTCAATTTTCCTAAAAACGCCAAAAAAAATGTGCCCAAAGTAAAACGAAAGCTGTTCTTCAACCCTTTGCATCTTCATGGGGTTGGTCTCATTTAAAAGAAAACACTTTGAATTTTTTGGCAAAAAAAACATGATCTCTCTAAGTGCTCCGGCCACTGAGTTACAGTCATCTAAACATAGTGAACTTGAAGAAAATAAATTTGGCCTGGGTGTTTTTTTGGATACAAATGCTTGCAAATAACACACAGCTTCAGATCCGGGCTGGAAAATGCAACAGAAATGTAGAACCAAGTGTTATCCAGCTGAGGTCCAAATTTGGTAACAATACCACAAAAAATGAATATTTTACACAGCTTTGTTCTCAGGCTGTTCCCAGGCGTTTTGGAACTGTGCCAAATTGTGCCAAATGGCACAGTTTGGAAAAACGTCTGTAACTTTTGAATGATTCAATGTAGAAGCTTCATTTAGGGCTCTAATGAAAGGTCACATTCAGGGCTGTGTCTGTGTGTGTGTGTTGGGGGGGGGGGGTTGTCCACCCTCCCCCCCCCGCTACAGAGGACGGAGATCCGCCCTCGCTACATGACGGATTACACTCGGATAAGGCACGTTTCCACAGCACCGCTGTCACTGCGGCTCCCCCCACCCCCCTGCTACAGAATCGTAGCGGCGGGGGGGGGGGGGCGTTCACGGTCCGGAGGCGGCGAACGAACCGTGTAACGCAGCGCACGCACTTCGGACATCGTGCGCCGCACAGTTGTAATTTACCGATCGGTCAAAAGTAATTTTTGATTACAATTTTCAGGGATAAAAAATAATTTGGCTTATAACACCTTACCTCTTCACAGCCACATTGTCCTGGCCAACTTCTCTTCCTCATTGTCAGACGAACCGACACTGGTCCGCTCTGGTTCTGGTCTCGCGACCCGGTCAAAACATAATTCCATGATTGCGGTTTTGGCAAATGATTTACGACCTTCGTTGTCGGCCTCCGTTGGTCTATGATGACCATATAAGAGAATCCTAAACACTCTGCTGGAATTAAAAAATAAATAAATAAACCACTGCCTGTGGCTGCTGAAGCAGTCTCTCTTCACCCAGCTTTAGACAAAACAGCTCAGCGAACTTCTGTGCTTCAATTGGCTCGCAGCCGTTGGGAGGCGGGTCCTTCTGACTAGGTTTTCATTCATTGGTTCTTGAAGGTTTCAGAAACCCAATTCAAGGCTCTTATTAGTCGAATGAGAGGTCAATCAGATGAACTAATCTGTTCGGCTGTGTCTGCAGCGCCACACCACCTACATCACCACCATCAGGATCATGCGTCCGAGTCATGCGTCCTGCATCGTGCGCTCTCGTGCGCCCTCGTGCGCCCTAGGACGCAGAGACTTGCCCGCCCGCGGTACAACGGAGCGCAAGAGGTTAATAGGTTGCTTATTAGATGGGGAAATAAAACAAATCAGAGAACCTAAAATGAAGACTGCTCTGCCCCGTCTTAGCCAGATTGAGTTAGTCAGTTTTCACGTGCGACCCCGACCCTTGGAGGTGCACAGGTGCAGTGAATGTAGGAGGTTGTTGGTGCAGTGCCAGGTGCTGTGTTTGTGTTACGAGCTATGGCTAGAAAATGAACAATACAAACAATGGCTAAGTCTGGGATCAACTGTACCAGCAGCTTTCTGCCAAGTCTGCAAAGAAAATGTAGGCTACAGCTTTTCATATTGGGTGAGTCTGGAGTCACATGGAAAGTATGTCTGAGTAGAGAATTTTTAATGGTAATTTCTGTATGCTCTATGCTGTTGAAATGCATTCTGTCCGATAAATATGATGTGGTAGTACTACATGTTTGTTATGGTGCTCTTCTATGGAATATGCAGTAAACATAGCCAGCATAATAGTTATGGTATTGTTGGTAACTTCTCACCACTGAAAATTTCAGCTAACGCTAGGCTAGCCCTGTATACAGAGGTTGACAGACTAACCAGAAACTGTGCTCAATTAAAAGAAGTATTAGTTATTAATGGCTGAAATATATAGACAGCCATCAAAAATGACTTGAGTAAGAGTACAAAAATATCAGGTAAAAAGGTACTCGAATAGTAACAACTTCACTGTGACAAGTTCGAGGTTTTTTTTTTATTTTGTTTTTAAATTTTGCGATTTCTTGTAAATTCACCATGTTTTCCTCATATGTAAAAGTTTGTTCCACAAAAATGAAAATGTTCTATGTAAGTTTTAAACTTTTTTTCTAACTGATAAATATAGCCTTTTTCTGTGTACATGATTTCTTATGATAAAATTGTGATTCCCCCCCCCCCCCATAAATTGGAAGCATTTTTCTTGTCAATTTGAGACATTTCTCATAAATGTGCAATTTTTCTCCTAAGTTTGCAACACTTTCTTATCTTTTGCAACTAAGCCTGAGTAGAAGAATAATTTCAACACGGTCAATGAAACAGGCTTTCAGGGTCTTAATTAAATGTTATCTTTTATATGTGCACCATTTTACAGGGTGCATGGTAATATCAATGCAAAGGTAGATAAAATAAGTGTGTTCTTCTATAAAAGACTATCAGACAGGTGGTTGTGCAGTCAATCTTTTTGATTTGAAATGAAATGGCAGTCACTTGGAGCTGTCATTTGACTCATTTGGTTCATAATCTCTCCCACTCAGTGCTGCTACTGTCCAGGTATGTTTTACTGTCATGTTATTACCATGTGGAGGTTAAACACTATAATTTAAGACTTGAACAGTAATGCAGACAGCAACATAGATGAGTGACAGATCTAGTATGTAATTTTTTGCATGTCTTGACATGATAAAGATCTCACCCAATTTTCATCTTTCTAAGCCACAGTGTGTGCTGCTCTCCACTGACTTCATGTTAGGTGGCGCTGTAGAGCCATTTTTGTGGGGTCACTCATATTTCCTCCAAATTATTAAATTTTTTGCCACACTTGATGTCCCTGAAAAAATGGTGAGTTTTCGTGCACATTGACTACCCCAAAAATGACATCATTTGTGGAGAAGAAGGAGAAAAGGGAAAAAAATAGTACTAACAGATTCAATAGGGCTGTCGCCCACTGACGTCAGTGGCTTGGGCCCTAAATATGGAATCAGAGGGGTGGCACTCAAGTGGCGATCCAGTTACTTAAACAATAGGGAGCATTATGTACAAATCATGTCAAATCAGCATCATAAAAGGTAATATGTGGGGTTCCATAAGTCTCAGTTTTGGGGCCATTGTTATTTATTTTGTATATAAATAATGTATGTGAAGTGCCCAGTATGTTAAAAATTATTTGATTTGCAGATGACACTTATTTACTCTGCAGTGGGGACAACTTGGAAAAACTTTTGGATACAGATAAAAATGAACTGAACAAACTAAAGACTTAGTTTGATTCAAATAAATCAACCTTGAACTTAAACAAAACTAAATACAGTGATCCCTCACTTATCGCGGTTAATGGGTTCCAGAACCGACCGCGAAAAGTGAAAAACCGCGAAGTAGCGTCACCCCCCTTTGTGGAATTCCAGGCTGATCTCGTTAGTTTTTTGATACATAAAATAATGTATAAATAATATAAATAATACGTACGTTCATTCTCTCACTCTCTCTTTCTCGGGAGAGAGAACGAGCGAGAGAATCAAAAGAATCTCGCGAGAGTGCATCTCTTGCGAGATTCCCGAGCCGAGTCAACACGAGAACAAAATCTAGAGTCGGGAGCAATCTCTTAGGGGGGAGATGCTGGCCAGCGAATCAGAGAGGTGAATTTTGAGTTGTGCGGGCTCTCCGTGTTGATACGTGATGTTCTAATGTATTTTTTCTCAATTTTGAATTTTTGATGAATATTTTTGAAAAATCCGCGATGCACTGAGGGTGCGAAAGGTGAAGCGCGAAGTAGCGAGGGATCACTGTACATTATTTTTGGAAATAAATCAACTAGCTCAGTCAAGAACCTCACAATAAATGCTATAGAAATTGAAAGGGTGTTTAAGATTACATTTCTCTAAGTAATAATAGATGATAAATTAAACTGGAAGGAACATATAAACTATATTAAATCTAAAATATCAAAATCAGTTGCAATTTTATATAAAACAAAATATTTTGTAAACCAGTCATCCCTATACACCTTGTATTGTTCCTCCATTCTCCCATACATGACTTACTGTGTGGAGGTGTGGGGAAACACATTCAACTGTAAACCCAGTCTTCATTCTTCAGGAAAAAAAAAGCCATAAGAATAGTTACAAATTCTACCAACAGATAACAAACAAATCCACTCTTCATCAAACTGAAAATACAAAAATCCAGCATCTGGTAGACTCTAAAACTATTCAGTTCATGTACAGAATCAAAAATCAACAGCTGCCAAACAGTATCCAAAGGTTTTTATTTATTTATTTATTTTTTTTCCAGCTGAGGGAAATTACACATAACCTCAGAGGAATATGCATGTTCAAAAAGCTAGCCATTAGAACTAATGTTAAACTTCATTGTATTTCATCAAAGGGTGTAAATATATGGAATAGATGTAGTGAAGAAATGAAAACATGTAAAACAATAGGTAGGTTTAAACAAATGTTTAAAAATTATATACTTAAAAGATACAGATTGGAGGAAGCTGTGTTGTAAATGGCATGCATTTGTATTGTTCTTCGTATCCTGATGCTGGTAAATGTGTTTTGTGACCAACTATAATTTTTGATAATACTGTAAATGCTTCAGTTGTTTCTTTGTTTGTTTATTTGTTTGCTTATTTTTAAACACCAAACCTTTTGAATTAAGGATTTTTATCCTTGGAGAAAGGGATTAGGACTAGATAAATTCTGCACTTCATCCTATGTCCCTTTTGAACGTTGGACAAGGATTTTTAAAAATTGTTTGTTTTGTATTTTATTATGATATTCGAAAATAAATAAATAATGGTGAACAGGACTGAATGTAGCGATAACTGGGAAATTTACTGTGAATTCAGGCAAAGTGCCTAAAATATATGAGCAGCGTGGAAAATAAGTATTGAACACGTCAACATTTTTCTAATTAAACATATTTCTGATGGAGCCATTGACCTGAGATTTTCATCAGATATCAGTAACAACCCAAGTAATCCATACACACAAAGAAATCAAGGCAACTTTGTTCATTAACCAAGTTATATTTAATAAAGTGGAATGACACAGGGAATAAGTATTGAACACATGAAGAAAAAGAGGTGCAAAAAGGCATAGAAAGCCAAGAAACCAGCTGAAATCCATCAGAATTTAGGAAGCCATCCCATCCCCCATCAGTTCAAATTAATTTCTGGTTAAGTCCTGACAGCCTTTAAAAATGTCTGTGAATGTCTGATTGTCACACCACAAAGAACTCATGATGGGTAGAAGCAAAGAGCTCTCTCTAGCCCTTCACAACCTTATTGTTGCAAAGTACAACAATGGCATTGGTTACAGGCGCATTTCTAAACTGCTGAATGTTCCAGTGAACACTGTTGGAGCCTTCATTTGGAAGTGGAAAGAACATTATTTTACCATAAACCGGCCATGACCAGGAGCTCCTTGCAAGATCTTTGACAGAGGAGTCAAAAGAATTATCAGAAGAGTTATCCAAGAGCCAAAGACCACTCGTGGAGAGCTCCAAAAAGACCTGGAGTTGGCAGGTACTGCTGTTTCAAAGGAAATGATAAGTAATGCACTCAACCAGCATGGGCTCTATGCCCGCTTACCTCACAAGACTCTATTGCTGAAGAAAAGGCATGTTGAAGCTTGTTTAAAGTTTGCTTCACAACATTTGGGCAAGCCAGTAAAGTACTGGGAGAATATAGTCTGCTCAGATGAGATCAAAATTTAACTTTCTGAATGCCACAACGCACAGCGTGTTTGGAGGAGAAATGGCACTGCACATCAGCCCCAAAACCCCATACCCACAGTGAAGTTGGAGGTGGGAGCATCATGGTGTGGGGGTGTTTTTCAGCACATGGTACAGGCAGACTTCATATAATTGAAGGAAAGATGAATGGACAAATGTATAGAGACATCCTTAATAAGAACCTGTTGCCATATGCCAAGATGCTGGAGTTGAAATGAGGGTGGACATTTCAGCAAGACAATGATCCCAAACACACAGCCAAGGAAACTCTCAACTGGCTCCAGAGAAGGAAAATAAAGCTACTAAATGGCCCAGTCAGTCACCTGACCTGAATCCAATTGAAAATCTTTGGAGTGAACTGAAGATCAGAGTTCATAGAAGACATCCACGGAACCTTCAAGATTTGAAGACAGTTTTATCATGATCAGGGCACGGGCTGCACCATGCCCTTGCCTTCAGTATATTTAACCTTAGTTATCGTTATTATTAATCTTGTCTTCAGTTACGTCTTATCCTGTTATTGTGATCATTACTCCTGTCCTGCTCATCATCCTGTGTTTGCCTTTATTTTAACAGTGCCCTTAGTTATCTCCTGTTCATTTGTTGGTTCTCATGTTAATTGCTCATGGCTGTGCCTTATTGTCCCAATCATTTCCTTCCCTATTTATATGCCTCACGCCCTACCCTCAGTGCAGCGATCTACACTCTCTACTCACGATCCACTCTCTCATTACCCGAGCGTGCACCAGGTTTATTCCTACTTCGTTTGCCAGTCAGCCGAGTGTTTGTCCTGCTGTGCACCTTCCATTATTGTTTCCAGCCCACAAGCTGTGTTCTGTTTATTTGTGAATGAAATTATGGCTCAGTTGGTAGAGCATCCGCCCCACACCCGGGAGGCAGGGGTTCAAATCCCAGCCGGGTCATGCCGAAGACCATATATAAAAGCGGAACTTCCTGCCGTCCAGCTTGGTGCTCAGCAATAATGGAATGAAGGAGGGAAATCAGTGGCGGTGCCTTGCATGGCAGCGGCCCTCTGATTCTACAATGGGGTGTGTGTGATTTACACTGTAGATAGGATAACGCACAATTTCGTTGTACTGTACATGATTGGTTGTATGGTTGAATGACAATAAAGGGTGATTTAATTTAATAACCAGGCTGTAAGTAGAGCTGAAATGTAAAAAGAAGAAATGAGCGCAAGAGAGAAAAAACAGAGAGTAGGCAGTTTGTTAAAAACTGCATTTAAACTCAAACAGGCCATCCATCAACTGCTCAAAAGTTTAAGACCACAGCCCCCAAAAACAAAAGTGAGTGCAATATCCCCTGCTTCCATTTTCTTTGAAGGTCCCAATATATCACTGAAGGAGAACAGTTTTCAATTTTTCCATATAATTATTGGGGCAGAACCAAATTATAAGCCTATTATCCATGAATATACAGATAGGATAATGCACAATTTCGTTCTACTGTACATGATTGGTTGTATGGTTGAATGACAATAAAGGGAGAAAAAGAAAAAAGTTTTCCTCGCAATTGGGTCCTCCTTAATGCCTCGGAGGGTCAAACGCAACAAGTTTGTGTGGCAGAATGGTAAATGGCGTTCACTTACATAGCACTTTTTACTAATCTCTGGAGGACCAAAGCACTTTACAGATTTTGCTACCCACCCATTTGCACACACATTCACACGCTGACGACGGCAGAGCTGCCATGCACTGGTGCTGGCATGGCCCACCAGGAGCAACTGGGGATTCAGTGTCTTGCTCAAGGACACTTAGACATGCAGACTGCAGACAGAGTGGGAATTGAACCCCTGACCCGCCGATCAGTATCTGGCCACACTACACCTGTGCCACAGCCGCATCACTCCTCAGCAGTGCCTGCACATAGTTTCTCCATACAGGAGGCATCTGGAAGCTGTTATTGCCAGCAAAGGCTTTTCTACTAAATGTTACAGTAAATTAATCTCACCAAGCGTGTTCAATACCATTTCCTGTGTCATTCTTCGTCATCCATATTTATTTTGACAGTGATCTGTGTGGAGTTTGCATGTTCTCCCCGTGTCTGCGTGGGTTTACTCCGGGATTTCTCCGGTTTCCTCCCACATGCCAAAAACATGCAGTTTAGGTTAATTGGCATCAAACTGGGGATTCTAAATTGTCCTTAGGTATGACTGTGAGAGTGAATGGTTGTCTGTCTCTGTGTTGGCCCTGCGATGGACTGGCGATCTGTCCAGGGTGTACCCTGCCTCTTGCCCAAAGATGCTGGGATAGGCTCCAGCCCCCCCGTGACCCGAAAAGGATTAAGCGGAAGAAGATGAATGAATGAATGAATGAAAAGGACACAATTAGTCCCACAGTTGGGGTGGGTTCTCTTACAGTTGAAGCTGAGTTTTTATGCCAGATGACCTTGCTGACGCAACCCTGCCCATTTTATCCGGGCTTGGGACCGGCGCAGGGAGTGCACTTGACTCGTGCACCCACTGTGGCTGGGTAACCAACATTTCACTCCTCTGTTAAATGTAACTTGTTTTTGTGAACACAGTTTCCTTGATTTCTTTGTATGTGTGGATTACTTTGGTTGTTACCAATATCGGGTGAAAATCTCAGGTCAATGGCTCCATCAGAAATACATGTGTTTAATGAGAAAAATGTTGACGTGTTAAATACTTATTTCCCCACTGTATATAAGTGCTGGGAATCAATTAAAAGTTTATAGGTGCATAGAGCACTATGTAAAGAACAAGTGAACATTTTGAATGATTCGCGCTAGTGTCACTCTAACCAGACGTTAGCTAACTTTGGGTTAGCAGCTGAACACATTTATTCATGGCAGTCACTTGTTTTAACGTCTAATGAAATGCAATCTCCAGTCCAAATGTCCACATTGTTTGACAGTGATACTCCAGCAAACTTATTTGAACAGCCAGAATTCAATTAAAGGACGATTTTGATCACATGTCGTGCTAGAGACTGTCTGGGTAGAACAGTTGCTACGCATTTTAAGTTCCACTATAACAGGAAGGGGCAGCGCAGTGGCGGAGTGGTTAGCACTGCGGCAGCACAGCAACTCACCCTTGGCCGGGGGATCCTGGGTTCAATCCCAGTCCCCGACCAACAGTGATCTGTGTGGAGTTTGCATGTTCTCCCCGTGTCTGTGTGGGTTTACTACGGGATTTCTCTGGTTTCCTCCCACATGCCAAAAACATGCAAGTTAGGTTAATTGGCAACAAAACTGGGGATTCTAAATTGTCCTTAGGTATGACTGTGAGAGTGAATGGTTGTCTGTCTCTCTGTGTTGGCCCTGCGATGGACTGGTGATCTGTCCAGGGTGTACCCTGCCTCTCGCCCAAGGGTGCTGGGATGGGCTCCAGCCCCCCCCCCCCCCCCCGGCGACCCGAAAAGGATTAAGCGGAAGAAGATGAATGAATGAATATAACAGGAAGTGCTTTGGGGGCATAAATTTGTATTTATATTTTTTAGTCCATTAATGGGACTGCTGTAATTAATTGCATTAACATTCCCAGCACTAATACCAGGACTGGGTGTCTGACACCATCATCTGCAGTACGCCCCCCACGGAACAGTTCTGGCTCCCTTCCTGTTCACCCTCTACACTGCTGACTTTTCACACAACACACCACACTGCCATCTACAGAAGGTCTCTGACGACTCTGCGATCGTCGGCCTCATCTCTGATGGGGATGATGCGGGGTACAGAGGACTTATCCAGGACTTCATGGGCTGGTGCCAACGAAACTGCCTCCAGATCAATATGAGGAAAACCAAGGAACTGGTGGTGGACTGCCACAGGTGAGGACAGCGCCCCACAGCACCAGTAAACATCCAGGGAACAGACATTGAGATGGTGACATCTTACAAGTACCTGGGTGTTCACCTGAACAATAAACTGGACTGGTCACACAACACCAATGTGCTCTACAAGAAGGGGCAGCGCAGGCTGTTCCTCCTGAGGAGACTCAGGGTGGCGGGTGGCATCAGCCGTCACATTTGGAGTGTCACATTTGGAGTGGTCTGCTGGGGCAGCGGCACCACGGCAGCCGACGGGAAGCGAGTGAACAGGCTGATCAAAAAAACCAGCTCTGTTCCGTGGTGCCGCCTCAACCCAGTGGAGGAGGTAGGAGAGAGGAGGGTGATGGCTAAGCTGTCATCTCTGCTGGAGTCCCGAGTCCCACCCCATGCAGGACACGCTGAACGCACTGAGGAGCTCATTTAGCAGTAGGCTGCGCCATTCTAGGTGCACGATGGAGAGGTTCCGCAGGTCCTTCCTACCTACGGCTGTCAGACTTTATAACCTAACCAGGGCTGCTCGTAGAGGTCATATTAAATGTACAAAACATAACAACTTTGCACAGTAGAGAGCGTCCCCTCCAATACACAACTAGGACAGTAACAATCATTACTGAGGGTGGCAATAACACTGTGATTCAAATGTGAAATATACTGTCTGGGTACATATTTATATTCTGCAGGGTAACTTAACAAACTGTAATGCTGTTTATTCCATCTAGCTGCAATGCTCCTGCACTGTGTATATATCTGTGTACATATGTATATTCATCTACTGCTTTGGCTAACCAGTTCTTATTATCTTATTAACTATTGCTCTGAGTGCTGCTATCCCTTTGCTGCTGTAATCCTGGAATTTCCCCATTGTGGGACTAATAAAGGCTTCTCTGTCTTGCTCTCTCTCTCTCTCTCTCTCTCTCACTCACACACACACACACACACACACACACACACACACACACACACACACTTTCAGATACTCCCTATTGGGGGTTGCCACAGTGGATCTTGGGTCCGCATATTGATTTGGCAAGGATTTTACACCGGATGGCTTTCTTGATGCAACCCTCCCCATTTTGCCTGGGATTGGGACAGGCACAAGGAGTACACTGGTATTGTACTTTCCCCTGTGGCTGGGTAACCAACTTTCCTTTCCCTATTCTGTTATGCTGAGCACCAAGCCAGAAAGTGACCATTTTTATGGTTTTTGGTATGACCCAGCTGGGGCTTGAATCCACAACCTCCTGGCTGTGGGCTGGATGTTCTGCCACTAGTCAAATGCTTCATTGCCTAAAATAGACATACATTTTTATTACCTCCACCAAGGGAGGAGGTAATGTTTTTGGAGGCCTTGGTTGGTTGGTTTGTTTGTTGGTTTGTCTGTTGGCAACATTACTCCAAAAGTTATGAATGGATTTTGATGAAACGTTCAGGAAAGGTGTGTAATGTCACAGGGAATAGATGATTAGATTTTGGTAGTCATCCGGATCATGATCTGAATCCAGAAATTAAAAAAAATATTTTATATACACTACCGTTCAAAAGTTTGGGGTCACCCAGACAATTTTTGTGTTTTCCGTGAAAGTCACACTTTTATTTACCACCATGAGTTGTAAAATGAATAGAAAATATAGTCAAGACATTGACAAGGTTAGAAATAATGATTTGTATTTGAGATAATTTTTTCCTTCAAACTTTGCTTTCGTCAAAGAATCTTCCATTTGCAGCAATTACAGCATTGCAGACCAAACATGATTGCACAAGGGTTTTCTGATCATCCATTAGCCTTCTGACATAATGAGCAAACACATTGTGCCATTAGAACACTGGAGTGATAGTTGCTGGGAATGGGCCTCTATACACCTATGTAGATATTGCACCAAAAACCAGACATTTGCAGCTAGAATAGTCATTTACCACATTAGCAATGTATAGAGTGTATTTCTGATTAATTTAAAGTTATCTTCATTGAAAAAAAAGTGCTTTTCTTTCAAAAATAAGGAAATTTCGAAGTGACCCCAAACTTTTGAACGGTAGTGTATTTATATTGCGCTTTTCATGTACTGCCCCTATAAGACGTGTCCACAGAGTTATGGTGGAGTTACGTACGTGGCTACGCACCTCCGCATTTATGTGCATTTTTTGAAACAAAGGAGCCTCAAGCTCATGAACGATCTGTAGCCTAATGCTAGAGAAAGTATTTTTTTTGTAACTGGGAGTATTTTTAGCTGGGAGCATTATCTGATGGGAAATACTGGTATATTAAAATGTTCAGAATGTACATGGAGCATCGCCAACTATTCCTTACAATCTTGGATTGATTTGTGGCTCATTTTGCTGTCTTGTGTACAGTTAGTTTCAGGAAAAAGCTTGGAGAAATTTCTTTCCTATATCTGATAAGATAGTTTTACACAATAGAGCAGAGCACTACTGACCTACTCCCACAAGGTAAAAGGTGATCTTCATGTTCCTCCTCCTTTTTAAGCTCCATGGTTCCAGTCTTCAACTGGTCTTCACACGATATTCTCCACTTTCTGATCACAAATTAAACCTCATAGTTTTGTTGAAAACTAATCGGCAGAAAAGTAATTTACGGTAAGTGGGTATTTGTAATTAAACAATAAATAAATAATATTTTTTGTAGTTAGTGAAAATAATGTTTCACATACAGAAATCGGAATTTTTAAAGTTTGATAAATTCGGCAATCAGATGGAGCAAAGAAATGAATGAAAATAAAATAACTAAACTGAATATTATGGACTAATGAAACACATTAAACATTTATATGATCTGCAGAATATACACATATGAATTAATGTAATTAATGTAGCCAAGCAGCCCCCAGTACGGAAGGAAAAATAGGACATTGGAAGAAAAATAATGTGATGTAACATCAGCTTTAATAGAATAGGCTTTATTGTCATTGTACAGTTGTACAGTACAATGAAATTGTAAGAATCAAATCTTGCAGTTGTTTGAGTTATTAGTGTTTTAATATTGAAATCCCTGCATAATTTAATTACAAAACTTACTTTGAAAGGGTTTTTTCCTCGGCTCAGCTATTCACTGTGGTCCGCCATGTTTTAGAGGCGAGGCGTGTGGGACTTTTTACCGACGAGAAAATAACGTGATGTAACATAAGCTTTAAAAATCAAATGTTGCAGTTGTAGGAGTTTAGTGTTTGTTTGTTTTTTCTTTTTTCCACAATATTTTTATTGAACCTTTTTTTTTACAAACAAACACAAACAATCAGACACTAACACTAAAGTAATAATAATAATAATTTAAAAAAAAATACTAAAAAAACACCAACAACCACTAACAAGAACAGGTCTTCAACAATGCTCCTCTGTTTAGTCTAGGTAATCCATTACATAAGTATACATATTATACATTCACCAGTTTGGAATTTACAAGGTCCACACACATCATTCACCTTCTTCTTCAAAAGTTATGTTTAAATTCTTTACATAATCAATGAAAGGTCTCCATATATTCTCAAACACAATTTCCTTTGATTTCAGTATATATGTTATTCTTTCTAGTGGAAGGATTGTTAACATCTGTTTTAACCACTGAGTCACAACTGGTCTATGAGTCTTTTTCCACAATAGTGCAATACATTTTTTGGCGTTAAGCAAACTGAGGTCTATGAATGTTCTTTCACTTTTATTAAAATTATGCTTTTCTGGATACAGACCCAACAAAAACAATTTAGGATTCAATATGATTTGTTTTGAAATTATTTTTTCAATTGTTACCCTCACCTCTTCCCAAAACATTCTAATTTTCCTACATTCCCATACACAATGAAATAAGGTTCCTTTACTTTCCATACATTTTGTGCATGTATCTGGTATATTTTTGTTATATCTATTTAATTCCACCGGTGTAACATACATCCGCATTAACCATTTAAAATGTATCAATTTAAGACGTACATTTATTGATTTGGTTTGAGCTTCTGTACAAGCCAATTCCCATTGTTCCTCTGAAATTTCAATTTGCAGGTCTTCTTTCCAATAATTCAATCTTTTCTGTGAGTTTTCACTTGAAGATGGTGTCAATGAGTTATAAAACTCTGAAATAATACTCTTTCTCTTACTATCTTTCGTCAAAATTTTTTCCAAGGATGAATAAATAGGTCAAGTGAGAGCATTGTTTTGATTTGATCGAATAAAGTTCCTAAGCTGAAGATATTTAAAAAAAATGTGTTCTATTAAGATTAAATTTGATCCTCAGCTCTTCAAAAGACATTGTTATCTGAACATGACAGATATAAATCTTGAATCTTTTGAATCCCTTTTAAATTCCATACTTTAAATACAGCATCCGCTCTCCCTGGTTTAAAATATTGATTACCCCATATTGGGCTAAATTGTGACGGTAAATGTGGTTCTTTTAAATATTTTTTAGTTTCACACCATATTTTGATCATATGCTTTACAAAAGGATTTTTAACTTGTTTCTGTAATTTTTTTGCCGAGTGAGTATATGAATATGGGAAGAGGTAAAGGTAAATTGTATGATTCCATTTCAGTCCAGTGAGGGAGATCATTTGATGAAAAATAATATGTCATAGACCTCAGTTGTGCTGACCAGTAATACAACATAAAGTTTGGACATTTCAGACCTCCACGATCAAATGGTAAATATAGTAAGGACAGACGTAATCTAGCCTTCCTGTTGTTCCATATAAATTCCATTAACTTTTTTTTAATTCTTGAGAATAGATCTGAAGGTGGTGGTAAAGGAATGTATTGAAATAAATAAAGTATTTTAGGTAAGATATTACTTTTAAGTATATTGATTCTCCCTATCATTGACATTGGTAGTGACATCCATCTCTGAATTAATTCATTAATGTCTGTCATTAAGGCTTCATAGTTGGCACTGGCGACTAATTCTAGCTTAGGCACAATTTGAATTCCTAAATATTTAAACTGATTTACAACATTGAATTGATTTACCTCAGGAGCTGGGTGATTTCTCTGGGTCTCATTTAGCATTAATATAGAAGATTTAGTTTTATTTATTTTATATCCTGATATTTCCCCAAAATTCTTTATTAAATTCAACAAGGTCGGAATTGATTTTTTAAGATTCGACATAAAATTATGTCATCGGCATACAGGGAGATTTTATGTTCTGTTGGTCCAACTTTAATTCCATATATTTGTGGATGTAAACGTACTGCCATCGCTAAAGGTTCAATTGCCATAGTAAACAATAAAGGTGAAAGTGGACAGCCTTGTCGACATCCTCTATTGATATTTATTGATTTTGAGATATTGCTATTTGTTAGGATTTCTGCTGTAGCATTATTATATATTATCTGAACCCATTTTATGAAATTATTTCCAAGTCCAAACCTTTGTAAGACTTCAAAAAGAAAGGGCCATTCGACCCTATCAAAGGCCTTTTCGGCGTCCAGTGATAGGAGAGCTGTATCCGGTGCTTCTTTATTAGAATAAATAATATTAAATAGTCTTCTTACATTATGGAAGCCTTGTCTTCCCTTTATAAAGCCATTCTGATCTTGGTTAATAGAAGTCCCAGAGAGGGGCCATTTGGCCTTTTTACCTAGAAAACCCATAGGGGGACCAACAAGAGGCCACAAGAGGGCCAACTTCTGGGACTTCTAGTGTTAAAGGCCAAATGTCACGTAATTTTTTTTTCTAAATAACAACGAATTTAGATAAAATACACATAGCTTAAACCAAATATTCATACCAGAGACCATATCACCCACCTGTATTTACATAATTGCACAAAATACACCAGGTGAAGGCCCCACCTTGCTTGCTGGCTTGTGACAGCCAGTCCAGACCACGCCCATGTTTTTGACATCACCAGTTGTACCCTGGCTGCCCTGCCTATCCACATTCACACTTATCAACATTGGACAATCATGACGGAAAGTGACAGCGATTGTGAACAAATTAGTTTAGTTTTGTCTTTTTTTTTTGTCTTTTTTTTTGTCAGTGGTTCAGACAGTGACAGAGGCATTGAACCTTACAGGTTCGAGCCATCCGAGACGGAATCAGATTCTTTGTCTGATGACAACAGTTCCAACGATGACCAGAGAGCAGAACCAGTGGAAAATGTCATTGAACTGGACATTAATCGCCTCCAGAATTGCGAAGCCGAAGGGGGTATGTCGAGGGCGCCCCATAAATATTGATTTTTCGGAAGCCATTATTATTACAGTGGAGGAGAGCCGCTGCTGTCAAGAAATTGACCAGATCAATGTGGAAATGGAGGCGCATACCTGTCAAGTGAGACGTTTTCGCCGCATTTTGGTGCCAAGCGCGGCTGTGGGGGACGGCGGAGTGGTGTGGGACACTTTTCTGGGAAATGTTTTAAATGTAGTTCGTGTTGTTATTGTCAAATATTTTAAGGAAAATACGGGGAAAAAACAGGACAGGACGTGTTGCGGAGCACGTCCTGTGTGTGATCCCCCACAGCTGGTGCTGGCAGATGGCTCAGCCTGAGCTATTTGCACTACAGTGTGGACTCAATCAGTCTAATGGCCGCGGCGGGCAGATCGCTCAGCGTGAGCTATTCTCACTACAATGAGAAGTCATTAGGACAATGGTTTAACACGTTCAGTTGTGCAGCGGTTGCGGAACAGACAGAGATCGCCTTACAAATACAGAATTCTGCTTTTTTTTTTTTATTTTGTGCCGGACGCTGAGTTGTGTTGTTATTGTCAAATATTCATGAATCCTTAAAATATTTGACAATAACAACACGAGTTGCATTTGGGGCATTTCCCAGAGAGGTGTCCCTTGTTGCTCCGCCGTCCCTTATAGCCGCTTTTTACGGTGTTGAAGTACGGCGAAAACGTCTCACTTGACAGGTATGAAAACATTTCCCAGAGAAGTGTCCCTTATTACCCAGCTGTCCCTGATAGTCCCGTTTTAAGGTATGGGTGAAATATCCAATTTTTTCTTTCTTGTTGCTCACTTCAACCTTCCAGTCTCCATATAAACAATCAATTGAAATACCCCAAGCATCAAACTAGGGTACAATCGATTTCGTCACTTCCGCCTTCTTCCCCAGGCGATTCCAGGGGCCGTGTCAGGCCAAGCGCGGCAGTTTTAAATTAACAAATATTCCGTTGTTACTGAAGCATATGCACCAAGACCCGAACGGATCGGTTCCCTTTTATATCTAGTTTCAAGATATTTAAAGTACCCTGTTGTGTGACATTTGGCCTTTAATAATATTTGGTAATATTTCTTGTATTCGTCTTGCTAAAATTTTACAGATTATCTTAAGGTCAGCATTTAATAGACTTATAGGTCTCATATTTTCACATTTATTAGAGGGTTTACCTGGTTTTGGCAACAGTATAATTAAGGCATTATTCATGTATGGTGGTAAATTACTATTTTGAAATGCTTCTAAAACCATTTCCAAAAAAGGTTTTATTAATTTATTCTTAAATTTTTTATAAAGGTCAACTGGAAGACCATCTGGTCCTGCACTTTTTCCTGATTTCATATTATCAATGGCTAGCCCAACTTCTTCTTGACTAATTTTAGACTCCAGTATCTCCCTGTTTTCATTTGGAATACACGGTATACAGTGGGGTAAAAAAGTATTTAGTCAGCCACCAATTGTGCAAGTTCTCCCACTTAAAAGATGAGAGAGGTCTCCAATTTTCATCATAGGTATACCTCAACTATGAGAGACAAAATAAAAAAAAAATCCAGAAAATCACATTGAAGGAATTTTAATGAATTAATTGGTAAATTCCTCGGTAAAATAAATATTTGGTCAATAATAAAAGTTCATCTCAATACTTTGTTATATACCCTTTGTTGGCAGTGACAGAGGTCAAACGTTTTCTGTAAGTTTTCACAAGGTTTTTACACACTGTTGCTGGTATTTTGGCCCATTCCTCCATGCAGATCTCCTCTAGAGCAGTGATGTTTTGGGGCTGTCGCTGGGCAACACAGACTTTCAACTTCCTCCAAAGATTTTCTATGGGGTTGAGATCTGGAGACTGGCTAGGCCACTCCAGGAACTTGAAATGCTTCTTACGAAGCCACTCCTTCGTTGCCCGGGCGGTGTGTTTGGGATCATTTTAATGCTGAAAGACCCAGCCACGTTTCATCTTCAATGCCCTTGCTGGTGGAAGGAGGTTTTCACTCAAAATCTCATGATACATGGCCCCATTCATTCTTTCCTTTACACGGATCAGTCATCCTGGTCCCTTTGCAGAAAAACAGCCCCAAAGTATGATGTTTCCACCCCCATGCTTCACAGTAGGTATGGTGTTCTTTCTCCTCCAAACACGACAAGTTGAGTTTTTACCAAAAAGTTCTATTTTGGTTTCATCTGACCATATGATATTCTCCCAATCCTCTTCTGGATCATCCAAATGCTCTCTAGCAAACTTCAGACCGGCCTGGACATGTACTGGCTTAAGCAAGGGGACACGTCTGGCACTGCAGGATTTGAGTCCCTGGCGGTGTAGTGTGTTTCTGATGTAGCCTTTGTTACTTTGGTCCCAGCAGTCTGCAGGTCATTACTAGGTCCCCCCATGTGGTTCTGGGATTTTTGCTCACTGTTCTCGTGATAATTTTGACCCCACGGGGTAAGATCTTGCGTGGAGCCCCAGATCAAGGGAGATTATCAGTGGTCTTGTATGTCTTCCATTTTCTAATAATTGCTCCCACAGTTGATTTCTTCACACCAAGCTGCTTACCTATTGCAGATTCAGTCTTCCCAGCCTGGTGCAGGTCTACAATTTTGTTTCTGGTGTCCTTTGACAGCTCTTTGGTCTTGGCCATAGTGGAGTTTGGAGTCTGACTGTTTGAGGTTGTGGACAGGTGTCTTTTATACTGATGACGAGTTCAAACAGGTGCCATTAATACAGGTAACGAGTAGAGGACAGAGGAGCCTCTTAAAGAAGAAGTTACAGGTCTATGAGAGCCAGAAATCTTGCTTGTTTGTAGGTGACCAAATACTTATTTTACTGAGGAATTTACCAATTAATTCATTAAAAATCCTTCAATGTGATTTTCTGGATTTTTTTCCCTCATTTTGTCTCTCATAGTTGAGGTATACCTATGATGAAAATTGGAGACGTCTCTCATCTTTTAAGTGGGAGAACTTGCACAATTGGTGGCTGACTAAATACTTTTTTGCCCCACTGTAGATAGTCCATCCAAGAACCCATTTAGTTTTGTTAAGTCAGTTTCATTTTTTGTATCATATAATTTTTCATAGTAATCTCTAAAGGCTCTATTAATTTCTAAAGGATCTACAACTACCTGTCCTTTACTTATAAGATAAGATAAGATAAGATAAGCCTTTATTAGTCCCACAACGGGGAAATTCCAGGATTGCAACAGCACAGGGATAGCAACACTCAGAGCAACAATCAGAAGGCAAGAAAAAAAACAAGCAAGCAAGAGCAGCTAATATACATATGTACGTATTACTATAAAATATATATATATACACACACACACACAGACACACAGTGCAGAGCATTGTAGCTGGATGGAATAAATATATGAATATATGAACACACAGTGCAGAGCATTGTAGCTAGATGGAATAAATATGTAAATATATAAACACCCACAGTACGGAGCATTGCAGCTAGGTGGAATAAATATGCAAGTATATAAACACACACAGTGCGGAGCAATGTAGCTAGATGGAATAATATGTAGATATATAAATATATAAACACACCCAGTGCTGAGCATTGTAGCTAGATGGAATAAATATGTAAATATATAAACACACACAGTGCAGAGCATTGTTGCTAGATGGAATGAAACAGCATAACCGTCTACTTAGTTATCCTACATGGTATGATTATGTGCCCATACATATTCTCACCCTCCATAGCGACCGGTATGTTCCTAGTTGTATGCCGGAGGGGACCATTGTGTAAGTCTATTGCATCTTTTGCATTCAAAAAACTATTAGTTTGTTACGTCTTTTTGCTATCTCTGCGAGCAGCCCTGCTTAGGTTGTACAGTCTGACAGCCGTTGGTAGGAAGGACCTACGAAACCTCTCGGTTGTGCACCTGGGATGATGTAGTCTGCTGCTAAATGAGCTCCTCAGTGCATTCAGTATGTCCTGCATAGGGTGGAACTCGGACTCCAGCAGAGATGACAGTTTAGCCACCGTCCTTCTCTCTCCTATCTCCTCCATCGGATCAAGGCGCTGCCCCAGGACAGAACTAGCTTTCTTAATCAGTTTGTTCAGTCTCTTCCTATCGGCTGCAGTAATGCCACTGCCCCAGCAGACCACTCCAAAAGTGATGGCTGATGCCACCACCGTGTCATAGAATGACTTCAGCAGCGCCCCTTGTACACCAAAAGACCTGAGTCTCCTCAGCAGGAACAGCCTGCGCTGTCCCTTCTTGTAGAGTGCATCAGTATTGTGTGACCAGTCTAGTTTATTGTTCAGATGAATACCCAGGTACTTATAGGATGTCACCATCTCGATGTCTGTTCCCTGTATATTTACTGGTACTGTGAGGGGCTGCCCATGCCTGCGGCAGTCCACCACCAGCTCCTTAGTTTTCCTCGCGTTGATCTGGAGGCAGTTCCGATGGCACCAGTCCACGAAGTCCTGGATAAGCCCTCTGTACTCAGCTTCATCTCCATTGGAGATGAGGCCAACGATCGCAGAGTCATCAGAGAACTTCTGTAGATGGCAGTGTGTTGTGTTGTGTGAGAAGTCCGCAGTATAAAGAGTGAACAGGAAGGGAGCCAGCACCGTTCCCTGGGGGGCCCCCGTGCTACTGATGATCGTGTCGGACACACAGTCCCGGGTTCTCACAAACTGAGGCCGGTTCGTGAGGTAGTCCAGGATCCATGATGACAGGTGCTGGTCCACCCCTGCGCGCAGCAGCTTGTCCTTCAGGATCATCGGTTGGATGGTGTTGAAAGCACTGGAGAAGTCAAAGAACATGATCCTCACCATATTCCCGGGCTTCTCCAGGTGGGACAGAGAACGGTGAAGGAGGAAGATCACCGCATCCTCCACCCCAATGCCATGCTGGTAGGCGAACTGGAGTGGATCCATCGCTGGTTCCACCAGGGGGCGGAGGTGAGCAAGGAGCAGTCTCTCCAGGGTCTTCATCAAGTGGGACGTCAAGGCCACCGGTCTGTAGCTGTTCAGGTCTTTGGGGTGGGAAGTTTTTGGTACAGGTACCACACAAGATGTTTTCCACAGCTGTGGTACCCTCCCCAGTTTCAGGCTCATGTTGAAGATATACGTCACAATCCCACACAGCTGGTCTGCACAGGACTTGAGGAGCTTTGCGCTGATGCCGTCCGGTCCCGGCGCCTTCCTCGCCTTGATCTTCCTCAGCTCCGTCCTCACCTGGGTCCTGGTCAGGGTCAGGATGGGGGGCTGTGTGTTGGGAGTGGGGGGGTGTTGGTGGAGTGGGGAGTGGGCAGCAGGACTTGATTTCTTTAGAGGCAGCAGTGGTTGTTGTGCAGTCAGGGGGGAGGGCGGTTGGTCAAATCTATTGAAAAACAGATTCAGGTTGTTCGCCCACTCCCTGCCCCCTGTGGCCTGGGGGGAGGTATTCTGGAGCCCCGAGATGGTTTTGAGGTTTCTCCAGACCCCGCTGATGTCGCTCTGTTGCAGCTTGTCCTCCATCTTCTTCCTGAAGCTGTCCTTGCCTTCTCTGATCTTTCTCCTCAGCTCCCTCTGTACGGACTTCAGCATCTCCCTGTTCCCTGACCTGAAGATCCTCTTCTTCTCTCTCAGAAGTGTTTTTATCTCAGGGTTGATCCAGGGTTTGTTGTTTGAGTGACGCCGTATGGTCTTGGTGGGAACGGATTTGTCCACACAGAAGCTGAGGTAGCCCGTGAAGGTGTGAATGAGGCCATCGATGTCCTCACCATGTGGATCGCAGAGCTGCTTCCAGGCGGTGGCTTCAAAACAGCCCTTTAGGGTGTCCATTGTCTCCTCAGACCATAACTCCACAGTGTGCATGGCCGGAGGTTGTCTGTGCACTAGGGGTTTGTACACCGGCCGGAGATGAACCAAGTTGTGATCCGATCTCCCGAGTGGGGGGAGTTGTGATGAGGTGTACGCCTCCTTAGTGTTTGCGTAGAATAAATCCAGTGTTTTATTGTCTCTAGTGTGGCATGTGACATACTGGGTGAACGTGGGTAGAATGGGAGACAGTGAAACATGGTTGAAATCGCCTGAGATGAGGAGAAGAGCATCTGGGTGTTCTGTCTGCAGCCTGCTGGTTACTGAATGGATGACGTCACGTGCTGTCCCAGCGTTCGCCGTCGGATTTGCATAAACAACAATGCAGATCATATACTATACGATATAATACTGGTAATTGGTGTTTTAAATTCTAATTGTTTAATCTGCCATGCCAATAATTTTCCTGATTTTTCACCTTGTTCATAAAAAGATTGCTTCAATCTTAGAAGACTCGACGCAGCTCTATTCGCTGATTTTTTGTCATATTCAGCTCTCAGAATCAGTAATTCGTTCTCTAACTTTGGGTCACTTCCTGCATACACTTTTTCTTGAAGAATTTTTAGTTTATGTTCCAATTGGACTCTCTCCTCTCGAGTCTTCTTAGATTTTGAACCAGTATAAGATAAGATAAGATAAGATAAGCCTTTATTAGTCCCACAACGGGGAAATTCCAGGATTGCAACAGCACAGGGATAGCAACACTCAGAGCAACAATCAGAAGGCAAGAAAAAAAAACAAGCAAGCAAGAGCAGCTAATATACATATGTACGTATTACTATAAAATATATATATATACACACACACACAGACACACAGTGCAGAGCATTGTAGCTGGATGGAATAAATATATGAATATATGAACACACAGTGCAGAGCATTGTAGCTAGATGGAATAAATATGTAAATATATAAACACCCACAGTACGGAGCATTGCAGCTAGGTGGAATAAATATGCAAGTATATAAACACACACAGTGCGGAGCAATGTAGCTAGATGGAATAATATGTAGATATATAAATATATAAACACACCCAGTGCTGAGCATTGTAGCTAGATGGAATAAATATGTAAATATATAAACACACACAGTGCAGAGCATTGTTGCTAGATGGAATGAAACAGCATAACCGTCTACTTAGTTATCCTACATGGTATGATTATGTGCCCATACATATTCTCACCCTCCATAGCGACCGGTAAGTTCCTAGTTGTATGCCGGAGGGGACCATTGTGTAAGTCTATTGCATCTTTTGCATTCAAAAAACTATTAGTTTGTTACGTCTTTTTGCTATCTCTGCGAGCAGCCCTGCTTAGGTTGTACAGTCTGACAGCCGTTGGTAGGAAGGACCTACGAAACCTCTCGGTTGTGCACCTGGGATGATGTAGTCTGCTGCTAAATGAGCTCCTCAGTGCATTCAGTATGTCCTGCATAGGGTGGAACTCGGACTCCAGCAGAGATGACAGTTTAGCCACCGTCCTTCTCTCTCCTATCTCCTCCATCGGATCAAGGCGCTGCCCCAGGACAGAGCTAGCTTTCTTAATCAGTTTGTTCAGTCTCTTCCTATCGGCTGCAGTAATGCCACTGCCCCAGCAGACCACTCCAAAAGTGATGGCTGATGCCACCACCGTGTCATAGAATGACTTCAGCAGCGCCCCTTGTACACCAAAAGACCTGAGTCTCCTCAGCAGGAACAGCCTGCGCTGTCCCTTCTTGTAGAGTGCATCAGTATTGTGTGACCAGTCTAGTTTATTGTTCAGATGAATACCCAGGTACTTATAGGATGTCACCATCTCGATGTCTGTTCCCTGTATATTTACTGGTACTGTGAGGGGCTGCCCATGCCTGCGGCAGTCCACCACCAGCTCCTTAGTTTTCCTCGCGTTGATCTGGAGGCAGTTCCGATGGCACCAGTCCACGAAGTCCTGGATAAGCCCTCTGTACTCAGCTTCATCTCCATTGGAGATGAGGCCAACGATCGCAGAGTCATCAGAGAACTTCTGTAGATGGCAGTGTGTTGTGTTGTGTGAGAAGTCCGCAGTATAAAGAGTGAACAGGAAGGGAGCCAGCACCGTTCCCTGGGGGGCCCCCGTGCTACTGATGATCGTGTCGGACACACAGTCCCGGGTTCTCACAAACTGAGGCCGGTTCGTGAGGTAGTCCAGGATCCATGATGACAGGTGCTGGTCCACCCCTGCGCGCAGCAGCTTGTCCTTCAGGATCATCGGTTGGATGGTGTTGAAAGCACTGGAGAAGTCAAAGAACATGATCCTCACCATATTCCCGGGCTTCTCCAGGTGGGACAGAGAACGGTGAAGGAGGAAGATCACCGCATCCTCCACCCCAATGCCATGCTGGTAGGCGAACTGGAGTGGATCCATCGCTGGTTCCACCAGGGGGCGGAGGTGAGCAAGGAGCAGTCTCTCCAGGGTCTTCATCAAGTGGGACGTCAAGGCCACCGGTCTGTAGCTGTTCAGGTCTTTGGGGTGGGAAGTTTTTGGTACAGGTACCACACAAGATGTTTTCCACAGCTGTGGTACCCTCCCCAGTTTCAGGCTCATGTTGAAGATATACGTCACAATCCCACACAGCTGGTCTGCACAGGACTTGAGGAGCTTTGCGCTGATGCCGTCCGGTCCCGGCGCCTTCCTCGCCTTGATCTTCCTCAGCTCCGTCCTCACCTGGGTCCTGGTCAGGGTCAGGATGGGGGGCTGTGTGTTGGGAGTGGGGGGGTGTTGGTGGAGTGGGGAGTGGGCAGCAGGACTTGATTTCTTTAGAGGCAGCAGTGGTTGTTGTGCAGTCAGGGGGGAGGGCGGTTGGTCAAATCTATTGAAAAACAGATTCAGGTTGTTCGCCCACTCCCTGCCCCCTGTGGCCTGGGGGGAGGTATTCTGGAGCCCCGAGATGGTTTTGAGGTTTCTCCAGACCCCGCTGATGTCGCTCTGTTGCAGCTTGTCCTCCATCTTCTTCCTGAAGCTGTCCTTGCCTTTTCTGATCTTTCTCCTCAGCTCCCTCTGTACGGACTTCAGCATCTCCCTGTTCCCTGACCTGAAGATCCTCTTCTTCTCTCTCAGAAGTGTTTTTATCTCAGGGTTGATCCAGGGTTTGTTGTTTGAGTGACGCCGTATGGTCTTGGTGGGAACGGATTTGTCCACACAGAAGCTGAGGTAGCCCGTGAAGGTGTGAATGAGGCCATCGATGTCCTCACCATGTGGATCGCAGAGCTGCTTCCAGGCGGTGGCTTCAAAACAGCCCTTTAGGGTGTCCATTGTCTCCTCAGACCATAACTCCACAGTGTGCATGGCCGGAGGTTGTCTGTGCACTAGGGGTTTGTACACCGGCCGGAGATGAACCAAGTTGTGATCCGATCTCCCGAGTGGGGGGAGTTGTGATGAGGTGTACGCCTCCTTAGTGTTTGCGTAGAATAAATCCAGTGTTTTATTGTCTCTAGTGTGGCATGTGACATACTGGGTGAACGTGGGTAGAATGGGAGACAGTGAAACATGGTTGAAATCGCCTGAGATGAGGAGAAGAGCATCTGGGTGTTCTGTCTGCAGCCTGCTGGTTACTGAATGGATGACGTCACGTGCTGTCCCAGCGTTCGCCGTCGGATTTGCATAAACAACAATGCAGATCACGTGTGAGTGTTCTCTCGGGAGATATGTAGGCCTCATGCTAACAGCTAGCAACTCAATGTCTTTGCTGCAGTGTCGTTGTTTAACAGTGATATGTCCCGGTCTGCACCAGTTGTTGTTAACATACATTATCACTCCACCGCCCCTAGCCTTGCCACTGTCTGGTGTTCGGTCAGCTCGTATCATGTGAAAACCCTCCAGCTCAATGTTAGCATCTGCTGCTAGTTCAGTTAGCCACGTCTCAGTAAACAAAAGGAGAGAGCACTCCCGGTATGTGCTATCATAACGGGAGATAGCCGCTAGCTCATCTAACTTTCCCAGTATCGACCGTACATTTCCCATGACAACAGATGGAAGGGAGGGTCTGTACCTTATATTTTTTGTCCTCCGCCTTACTCCAGCCCGGCAGCCGCGGCGTTTTCGCCTCAGTTCTCTCGGTATGTCGAGTTTTTCCAATGGGACCGGGTGGCGGTTGAATGCTAGCAGCTGTTCTCTGCTGTATCGTATCCTGCTATAAACAGTGGCTCCGTCCACCGGCTCAGGAGACATTTAGGACGATCTGTGTGTCCGTGATATAAGTGGGGTGAAAAAAAAAGACGGATCAAAAGAGAGAGGAAGGGAAAAAGACTCGGAATCGAGCCGCTGTTGCAAAAGGCAGCCTACTCGTGTGGCGCCGAGAGAAAAAAAAAAAAAAAAAATAAAAAAAAAAAGTATAACTATAGTATTAGTATAACTAATATGTCCACTAATAAAAGCTTTGAAAGCCTCCCACTTTATACATGCTGATGTTTGTGTAGTATTGATATCAAAGAACTCATCTGTTTTTCTATGTACTTAACAAATTCCTCATCCTGAAGCCATTTATGCTGAAATTGCCACCTACCTGGTTCCTTTGTCAATTTCTTATCTACATATATGAGACAACAGGGTGCATGATTAGAGATCACAATATTATCATAAAAGCAGTTTTGAATCTTGGACCTTAATTCTGTGGAGATCAAAAAATAGTCAATACGTGAGAATGTCTTGTAGGTATTAGAATAACAAGAGTAGGCTTTAACTTGTGGTTTCATTTCTCTCCATATATCTAGCAATCTCAATTCTTTCATAAAATGCTTAATGATCATCCTGCATCCATTGTGCGTACAGTCCAGTCCTGTTGATCTATCTATACCGGGGTTCAATGTACAATTAAAATCCCCTGCTATTATATGTTGCCCTGTAAGTGATGATAAGATAAGAAATAAATTAGCAAAGAACTTTTGATCATCTATATTGGGACCGTATAAGTTCACCAGATTTATATTTTCTAATAGCAAAGATCCTTGAATAATTAGATATCTTCCAAATTTGTCTCCAATTACATTTTTCACTTGAAATGGGACTGATTTATGTATGAGAGTCATAAATCCCCTGGCTCGGGATGAAAATGATGGGGTGAATACACTTCCTTGCCATCTACTCCTAATTCTTTTTACATCCTCCTCTATTAGATGAGTTTCTTGTAAAAACACAATTTTTGAACCTATGTCTTTTATTTTATTCATAACTTGTTTAAGTTTTTTTAAATTTTGTAGACCTCTGCAATTCCATGAAGTTAAATTAAGATTAACGCTTTGGTCTATGATCAATAGGGAGTTTGGGATTACCTCACAATATAAACATGCTCATACAGAGAAGCAAAAACATGAGTGGTTGAACATTCATCCTACAAACTACACACAAACAAATTCCCCCTTCCCACATTCGTGGTGATCTCCTCAAAATCAAAAAAAAAATTCTGTCTCCCGATATAGCCATCGACCGCTCCACACCCACGAGGACCAGCCAAAGCCACTCCTTCTTCATCCTCCCAAACACCCTAACTCTACTGCTTTAAATGACATAACATTAACTCTCTTCTGTAGTTTTCCAACTTAACTCCAAAATTTTATAGCAACTTTGTACATCATAGGTTTTTTTTTTTGTAATACAATCTATATTTTGTAAACTTGCTATATGCTTCAGATCAGTTAGATGCCTGTGCAAATACTTAAATATTCTACCTTATATTTTATTCATGTTTAGCTCCCACCAGTCTCTTCTTGGATCTTCTTGATGAACTCCTGCGCCTCCTCAGGGGTCTTGAAGATGTGTGTTCCGCCCTTATACGTGACCAGCAGTCTTGCAGGGTGAATTACTCCATGACGAATCCCAAGGTTGCGCAGCTCTTTACGGACGGGGTCAAACTGCTTCCTCAACCGTTGAATTCCTGTGGCCAAATCTGGATAGAACCGCACCTGTTGATCCTGGTATTTAATTTCTCCTTTGGCTCGCGCCGCGTCGGAGATCGTCATCCTGTCTCTGTAGCTGAGGAACTTCATAATCAGCGTCCTCGGTGCTGCCTTATTATCTCTCTGTGGTCCAATTCGGTAGGCGCTTTCTAAAACAACTGATGATTGCAGCTCCACGTTATTCAGCGCTTCTGGAATCCACTTTTCCAAAAAGGAACATGGGTCCCGACCCTCGGTTCCCTCTGGTAGATCCACCAGCCTCAGGTTGTTCTGTCTCGACCGGGACTCCAAGTCCAGGACATTATCTTCAAGACATTTATTTTTTTTTTCCAAAGTGCGCACCTTTAATTGAAGGCCGGCGACGTCATCTTCAGCACTGGAAACTCGAAACTCCACCTGCGCCACTCGTTCCACACAGTCACCCAATTCCTTTCTCATTCTTTCCAACGCTGCCATAATCACATCAAATTTAGCGGAAAAGTCTGCTCTCATTGAACTAATGGCAGCGAGCACTGCACCTGTGCCGTCGCCTGCAGTCACCGCACCGCTGCTAGCTTCTTCCGCCATATCTGGAGCTTTATCTGCTGCGTCACGGACGTGAAAGTCCGTTAATTTGGACTGTTTCGGCGGTTCAGTTTTTCCTCCACCTGATTTCCCTTAGGCTTAGGCTTCACCGGCATATCCTCGCCCAAACGCTGGGATAGGTTCTGTTCCAAATGAGAGAGTTATTTGCCAATTTTTTTTCTCTAGGAGCAGAGCAGAGTGATACGTGTCCTTCTACGTGGCCGCCATAACCGGAACTAGGAGTTTAGTGTTTTAATTTTGAGATCGCTCCATAAATTTAAGCACAAAAATTACTTTGAACAGGTTTTTTCCTTGGCTCAGCTATCCACTGTGGTCCGCCATGTTTAGGAAGTGGTTGGTCCATGGACTGTTAAAAAAAAAAAAAAAAAAGAAAGCCACACTGCTGCCTCTAGTGGCCCGGCATAGTTATTAGAATAACTTTTTTCGCTGCTCCATTACACAGCAATGGTAAGTTAAATTTGTGTTTATTTTGAAAACGAAGCCTTATCTAGAAATTCTGGCATATTAAAAGTCAAGAAAAATATGGCGATGCAATGATACAAGCCTTCAGTTCCACTTAGTTTTGACCAGGCGAGCTGAAAAGCTGGTAACAGACAGATGGACAGATACAACCAACACAGATGCATTGAGTGATTACCGTATGCCTCCGTTTTCATAGAGCCGTAATCATAGACGCCAAAAGTTTCCAAGCTATGAGAGGATTTTACTGAAAATAAATAAATGAAAGAAGTTAAATGTAGACAGTAAAGCAGAGTTGTCATATCACAGCTACACTACAGGGATGCACCCATTCCTTCCTCCTCTCTGTTCCCCCGTCTTTGTCCATCTGTCAGTGGACTTCTGTAGTGCTCTGCTCCGCTGATGAATGACTGAAGTTGGGTCACTTCTAAACACTGCACCAGTAAGGTTAGAGAATTTTAGCAAGTTCGCACTTCTTATTTTCAATGAATGACTCTCTCAGCTTTGGCAAACTGACCACACTATTAGTACATGCTGTTTAAATAGTTTACCTGCTGTCGGACAATAATCTCTCTTCTATGATACAGTTAGGCCCAGAAATATTTGGACAGTGACACAATCTTCATGATTTGGGCTCTGCATGCCACCACATTGGATTTGAAATGAAACAACTACAACGGAATTGAAGTGCAGACTTTAAGGTTTAATTCAAGGGGTTGAACAAAAATATATGATTAAACATGTAGGAATTGTAGCTATTTTTATACAAACGCTCCTCATTTCAGGGGCTCAAAAGTAATTGGAGAAATAAACATAACCCTAAGTAAAATGTTACTTTTCAATATTTTGTTGAGAATCCTTTGCAGGCAATGACTGCCTGAAGTCTGGAACCCATGGACATCACCAAACGCTGAGTTTCCTCCTTTGTGATACTTACTGCAGCTGTCTTCAGTTGTTGCTTGTTTGTGGGTCTTTCTGCCTTAAGTTTTGTCTTGAGCAAGTGAAATGCATGCTCGATTGGGTTGAGATCTGGTGATTGACTCGGCCATTGCAGAATATTCCACTTCTTTGCTTTAAAAAACTCCTGGGTTGCTTTTGCAGTATGTTTTGGATCATTGTCCATCTGTACTGTGAAGCGCCGTCCAATCAACTTTGCTGCATTTGGCTGAATCTGAGCAGAAAGTATATCCCTATACACTTCAGAATTCATCCGGCTGCTTCTGTCTTTTGTCACATCATCAATAAACACAAGTGACCCAGTGCCATTGGAAGCCATGCATGCCCATGCCATCACACAGCCTCCACCACGTTTTACAGAAGATGTGGTGTGCTTTGGGTCATGAGCTGTTCCAATTCTTCTCCAAACTTTCTTCTTTCCATCATTCTGGTACAGGTTGATCTTAGTCTCATCTGTCCAAAGAATGCTGTTCCAGAACTGTGCTGGTTTCTTGAGGTGTTTTTTGGCAAAGTCAATTCTGGCCTTTCTATTTTTGAGGCTGATTAATGGTTTGCACCTTGTGGTGAATCCTTTGTATTTACTCTCATGAAGTCTTCTCTTTATGGTAGACTTAGATACTGATACACCCACTTCCTAGAGCAGGGGTGTCCAACCATGTGCCATGGAGAGCCAAGACCCTGCAGGTTTTACCTCCAACCAGTGTCTTCAACAGCAGATTTCTGTGAACTTCTTCCCACTGATTGCTGATAAGTGAAAACACCTGCTGAAGAGACTGGGTAGAAGAGAAAACCTGCAGGGTCTTGGCTCTCCATGGCACCTGGTTGGACACCCCTGTCCTAGAGAGTGTTCTTCACTTGAGTGGATGTTGTTCTTCACTATGGAAAGGATTCTGCGATCATCCACAGATGTTGTCTTTCATGGACGTCCAGGCTTTTGAGTTCCCAAGCTCACCAGTGCACTCTTTTTTTCTCAGAATGTACCAAACTGTTGATTTGGCCACTCCTAACATTTCTGCTATCTCTCTGATGAATTTCTTCTTTTTTTTCAGCCTCAGGATGGTCTGTTTCACCTCCATTGAGAGCTCCTTTGACCGCATGTTGTGTGTTCACAGCAACAGCTTCCAAATGCAAACACCACACCTGGAATCAACTCCAGACCTTTTAACTGCTTAATTGATGACAGGTTAACGAGGGAAGAGCCCATGCAGCCTTGTTATTTTTTTTTGCAGCCTTCTGAGTCAATTGTCCAATTACTTTTGGTCCCTTGAAAAAGAGGCGGCTACGTATTAAAGAACTGTAATTCCTAAACCCTTGCTCCAATTTGGATGTGAATACTCTCAAATTACAGCTGAGAGTCTGCACTTTAAGCCCATATTGACTATATAATTGTATCCTGAATATGTTTTTGTAAACCGCTAAAATAACAAAACTTGTGTCACTGTCCAAATATTTTTGGGCCTAACTGTAGTTGCTGATGGCTGAGCTGCTTCGGTTATGCTGGCTAATACGTTAACTGCAGTAAATGAGGGAATAGCAGGAGCAGCTTACGCTTTTTCGTATTTTCTATTGTCGCAGTAATATCTGCCCTCATTCTGAATATTAGTGCATCTCGGTAAATTAGAATACCATGATTTGTAATTTAATTTAAAAAAAGACAACCATAATCCTCACAAATAAATTAAAGCGGCTTAAATATTTCACTGTATGTGTAGTGAAGGCTCACATTCCTGCAGTGATATTTAAAGTGTTTTTTTTATTTATTTTGGACTGGAGGAAGCTCTTTTAATTTTCATCTGAGGCATAATTAAACTTTTAAACTTCTGGACCCAGCAAGGTTTCAGACAGCATGGACTAGCTTGTTATTATTTTTATTTATTTATTTATTTTTTTTACTTTAATGGAGTTGAATATTACTCTAGTTTTTTTTTTTTTTAATTTAAGTTTTTGTAAAGGGTATACATGTCATTACAGCATTGCATTGTTTACATTTTCGTCACATGTTCCCTTTTTTTTGTTTTTTGACAACATTGGAAGAATAATTATTACAACACCCTTTTTTTAAGTGAAAGAAAAAGAGAAATTAAAGAGAGAACAAAAAACAAAACAAGAAAAAACAAAAAACAAAAACAAAACAAAAGAGCAAAAAACAAAAAAATAAAAATAAATAAATAAATAAATAAAAATAAAAGAGCATCTGAGTAGCATTGGAACAAAGAGAGGTGCCATTATTGAAATGGTATTTGTCAAAGATTAGCTCTAATGGAAGACACATATGCGATCCAGGGTTGCCAAAAGTTCAAGAACCCATCCATGTCCTGTCTCAGTGCGAATGTCAACTTTTCCATCGAGTAAATGTCTTGAATCACGTTAATCCAATCTTCAGGTGTAGGACAGTCCTTCAACATCCATTTTTTAGTTAGAGCTTTTTTACTTGCCAATATTAAACAGTGAATAAGTATTTTTCTCCTCGTCTTTCCAGTGATTCTGGTAGTAAACCCAAATACAAAGTTACAAAAGAAAAGGGGACTGTTATTTTGAATATTTTCCCCAATATTGTCTGTACATTGGTCCAATATTGGTGGATAACTGGGCATGACCAAAACACATGAAAATGATTTGCAGTCTCTTCATCACACAAGCGCCAACAATTCGACTCCTTACGAGTAAATTTGTTTTGTGCAGGTGTTCTGAAAAATCTTACCAAATTTTTCCATCCAAATTCTCTCCACTGCAGGGATGAGGTACTTTTCCATTGTTGTTTATTTAGCTTTTCCCATATTTCCAGTTGTAAAGTGAAACTCCCCTCTTTTTCCCATCTCTCTTTTATATATGATGTGTTGTCTCCTTTTAAGTCTTAAGACCTTGGTATATTTTAGAAATGTATCTGATCCCTGGGATCCCTTTATATGCCATTAAGAAGACCTTCAGAACACCTGACTGGGCCCTTTCCAAATCCTCCTTTTTAAGTATTTTGTTTAAGTTGTGTCTAAGCTGAAAGAACCTGTAAAGGTCTTGATTTATTAGACCTTGTTTTTTCAAATCTTCAAAACTTCTTAAAATTTGCCCTTTAAAAAAATCGTAATATTTTATCAGTCCGTTCTCTTTCCACTTTTTAAATCTAGTGTCTGTTTTATTAGGAGTAAAGTCTTGATCATAGGCAATCCATTGCAGTAATCGATAGGGTTCTTTAATTTGATTCTCTCTGACTATCTTAAACCAAATTTTTAGCGGGGTCTCTATCCACGGGTTAGTGTTATTTAAAAGTTTAGGTAAGGCATTGTTCCCTATTATCGCCTGTAGGGGGATGTCACTTGTTATTTGGCATTCCATCTCCTTCCATTGTGCAGTGTAGACTGGGTTACATATCTCTACTAAAGTTTTAATTTGTGCGGCTTTAAAATAGTCCCTGATATTTGGCAGCGCAAGCCCACCTTTATCTTTGTTTAGCTGTAGGGTTCTATATCTGATTCTAGGTCTCTTGCTCTGCCATATGAATCTTGAGATCCTTCTGTCCAGTTCTTGCCATGTTTTTTTGGGAGGTTCTACCGGTATTGTTTGGAAACGGTATAGAAGACGTGGAAGTATATTCATTTTGACTGCTTCAGTTCTTTGTGCGGTACCCAAGAATGGTATCATATTCCATCTTGCTAGATCAGATTTTATTTTTGCCATCAGTGGATCATAGTTTAGTGTTATAATTTTGTTGAGTTGTTTCGGGATATTGACCACCAGATATTTCATAGATTCCATCTCCCAGTTAGTTTTGAGTTTGCTTAGTAAATATTGATTTGGGTCATAGTTGAATGTTAAAACTTGGGTTTTATGTATGTTTAATTCATACCCCGATAAATCTCCATACTCTGAAAAAACTGAGATTAGTTCTGGAAAAGAGGTGTCCGGCTGCCCCAGTTATATTAAAATGTCATCAGCAAAGAGTGCTATTTTATGTTCCTTCTGACCAAGTGTAATAACCTTGAATTTTTTGGTTCTGTCTTATCCATTGGCTCAGAGGTTCTATGAAGATTGCAAAGAGCAGTGGAGACAAGGAGCAGCCCTGACAACATCCTCTTTCCAGTTCAAAAGATGATGATAATTTACCGTTAATCCTTATTTTAGCTGTTGGTTTTTTATATAATGCCTGGCTAGTCCTAATGAAGTTATGAAAATTGAAACTGGATAAGATTCTATATAGGAAAAACCAGTCAACCGAATCAAATGCTTTTTCAGCATCTAATCCCAATATGGCTGCATTTAAGTTATATTTTTTTATATGATGAATTATGTGTAAAGTGCGTCTAATGTTGTCTTCTGTCTGTCTTTGTCTTATAAAACCTGTTTGGTCTAAATGAATTAAGTCTGTCAGTATATTTTCTAACCTTTTGGCAAGGATAGTGGTAAAAAGCTTATAGTCCTGATTTAACACACTGATTGGTCTGTAGTTGGAGCAGTCTAGTTATCCTTTTCAGGTTTAGGTATGACTGCAATGACCCCTTCTCTCCAGGAGGGGGGATTTCCCCTGAGTGGAGGACATAGTTAAATGTTTTCAGGAGGAGAGGAGATAGTTGCTGTTTAAAGGTTTTGTACCACTCTGCTGTATAGCCATCTGCTCCTGGGGATTTGTTAGCTTTAAGCTTCATAATTGCTTTTTCTAATTCTTTAGGTTGTATTTCTGACAGTAGTGTTTTATTTTGTGACTCAGTAAGTTGGGGAAGGTTTAATGTGTTTAGGAATGCTTCGGATGCGTTTTTATGTTTTTTGAGGGAGTACAAGTTCTTGTAGTAGTTCTCGAAGCTTTTAAGAATATCCTGAATTCTAAATTTTATTTCCTTTGATACTGGGTCTCTGATTTTGTAGATTGCTCTCTCCGTTTGTTTCCTCAATTTATAGGCTAGTAATTTTGCCGATTTGCTGCCTGCTTCATAGTATTTTCGTTTCAGAAATGTAAGTTTCTTCTGGATTTCTATTGTGTAGATCTCATTTATTTGTTTTTTAATTTCCTTAATTTTGAGCGAGTCATTAGAATGAGTGTTGTCTTTGTGCTCTTTTTCTAGGTTCTTAAGTTCTGACTCTAATGTGATTAGTTTTTCTTGTCTGTTTCTTTTGGATTGCCAGTTTTGCAATAATCTTTCCCCTTATTACAGCTTTGCATGCGTCCCACAGTATTAAAGGGGATACTTCTCCATTATCATTTTCTTCCAAATATCTGAGAATATCAGATTCCAATTCATCTTTCAGTGGTCCTTTCAGGACATTTGAATTTAACCTCCAAGAAAATGTATTATTTGTGTATTTTTGGATACTTAAGTCCATATAGATCGGACTGTGGTCAGAGAGATCCATCAGTCCTATTTTACATGTTTTTACTCTTCCAATGTCTCTATTAAACATAAAAAAATAGTCAATCCTTGAGTATGATGAATGTGGCGCTGAGTAAAATGTATAATCTTTTACACTGGGGTTGAATTCCCTCCACACGTCACAGATTCCCATTTCTTTTAGTAGCATCCGAGTTTTCCTACTTTGAGTGTTATTTTGATGTGGAGAATTACCTGATGCATCCCAGTATGGATTCAGTCTTAGATTGAAGTCTCCACCACATATCACTAAACCTTGGGCTTTAGTTATCATTAGGTCAAATACATTTTTATAAAATTTCCAGTTAGCCCCTGGAGGTGCATATACATTCAGCAGGGTGATATCTTCTCCCTCTAGCCGCCCAAGTACCATACTGTATCTCCCTTCTTTATCTTTGTGTTCTGATTTTTTTTTTCAAATATAATTTTGGTTGAGATCAATGTCGCTACTCCCCTCCTCCTCCCTGACTTATATGAAGATGAAGAGATAATTTTAAACCCTTGTCTATTGAGTTTAGTGTGCTCCACATCTGTTAGGTGGGTTTCCTGTAAAAATATTATTCCTGCTTTGTCTTTTTTCATTTTGCCTAGAATCTTGGATCTTTTAACTGGATTCAGGATCCCTTTTACATTATATGAGATTATTTTGGTTACACCCTGTTTCTCCATTGTGTTGTCTTATTTAGTATAACAGTGTGGTGGCTTTCTTTTATGCTACTCAGAAACTGAAAGGACATTAAGAACATAAAAAACATTAAGAACATAGTATATAAAACTTTAAAACAAAAAACTGACAAAAGATCTTCCTGAGCTGAGGTCTTTTTAGTGACCTTAGAAGAGCCTTGATGGTGTGTTGGCTCTGAGGGAAATTCCTCAGATTCAGTTACGTGCTGAGGGCCCTCTCTTACCCCTGCAAGTTGTCCCATGTTTTTAATGTGAATTTCAGATCCCAATCCGAACTTGTAATGATTTTTTTTTTTTTTTTATGCCTATACCCTATGAAATTGTGCGCAACCTCCCACCACCATCACAGCAAACATTCACGTTAATACAGTATTTGTTAGTGTGGAGAGATCATGTGGTTCATTGTCACATTTCTATTTTAACAAGTTTTTTTTTTTTTTTTTTTTTTTTAAAGACTTATTTGTTTCTAATATTATGTCTGGTCCATGAAATGTTTTACCACTTGCTGATTCTGCATCTCCTTTAATGTTTGTTACCTTGTAGGAGAGGAGTTGGATGTGCAGATTGACTAAAAATATCGTTATTCCCTCCTGTAAACGGCCAGTTTTTCCTTATAGCTCTGGTGCTGGGTTTCCCGCTGCTGTCCCATGGATTTTGAGGGTCTCTGTGTGGACCACATTTGAGCCTTGATTCTTACGATCGGGTCTGCTGCGGGTTTATACACCGTTACTGGGAGCCCTCTTCTCGCCATATCCGTGGTTGCTTCTTCCGCCGAGTTGTAGAGACACGTCTCATCACTGTAAAAAACCCGCAGCTTCGCCGGAAATGGCGCCTGGAAGCGCAGTTTTTTTCTCTCGTAATACCTTTTTAGCGTCGTTGTGTTCACAACGCTTTTTAAGGACCTCCGGGGCGTAATCTTGTTCCACGAAAACTATTCTCTCTTGGTGCATAAATCCTTTTTTCTGCCAAGCCAGTCTTACAACCTCTTTTTTTATTCTGGAGTTGCAGAACTTCACCACCACTGATCTTGGTGGCGCTTCCGCTGCCGGCCTAGGGGCTAATGTACGGTGCGCCCTTTCTATCTTCAAGTCGGTGGTTTGGGAAATATCCAACTTTTCTCTCAATAAGGATTCCACGCATGCCGCCATTGTGGTGACACCATCCTCGACTACTCCTTTCAGACCATGAATTCTTATGTTGTCTCTTCTTAGTCTTCCTTCTTGGTCGGTTAGCTTAGCCTCCAGTCTTGACTGTCTTTTGTGTAGTTCCAGCATGGTATCTTCCAGCCCTTTTATTCTTTCCTCTGCTTCCAAGATTCGGTCCTCGGCCTGGTCCACTCTGCTGTTTGTCCTTTTTATTTCGTCTTTGATTTCACGAAATTCGGCCCAACACTCTCGGCGAAATTGTCTTAATTCTTTAAGTACCATTTTTAAGCTAACCTTTTTGCTAGCTTCATTCAGCTCCTCGTCTTCTGAATGGAAATCCTCCGGATGAGATTCTCCGGCCGATGCGTGTCCTGGCCTGGTAAATGTCGATTTCTTCTGTTTTCCTTTAGGCATGATGACTTTGTCTTTTGATTTTCACTCTTCCAAAAATCAGTTAAATCTGATTTTCAAGGTATTTTCCTGGATCGGGTCTGGGAGCTTCAGCGTCAAGCTGCTATCACCATGGTGTCCAGACCGGAAGTCCCTACTCTAGTTTGTTTTAAACATGCAGAGCTACAATTGCCCTTTATGGAGTAGCAGAGGCTACTATTTGAGTTTTTGCACTTTATTTTGGAATTTGGCAGGTTAAAAGACTGCACTTCAGTATCTGTTATTTAACTGTGTTGCTACAAACACTTCTGAATAAGCTTTCAAGCTAAAGTTTCCAACTCATGTTTGATGTCGTTATTTTATTTAGCTATGGGAACTTTTTATAATAGACTACATTATGTTAAGGTAGAGACTGACCCCAAAGTCATATTCACAGGTGTGCAGGCTTAAACAGGTGAGATAAAACATGACCTGGCGCCCCGAACAGGAGCCATGCCAACGGGAAGTTGAGATGGCGGGATTGAGAGAAATAATCGCGATTAGTCGACAAATCGAACAAATAGTTTTTAGAATAGTCGACTACCAAAATAATCATTAGTTGCAGCCCTAGTCATTATCCTGGGCCACCATGCATACAACTGGGCATGTCCTTCAACTGGTAAGTCTTTTTATCACGAGACTTAATTTGCTAATGTAGTGCTAGCTACTAGTAGCTTTGTGGGATGTGGGTGGGCCCAGTAATCACCGATTCTGGCATTTGAAGGTGGGGGGGGGGGGGTGAAAAGATTTTGACATAAAACTGTAAGACACAGGTTTTTTGTAGAAAAAAGGGCATAAAATTCCACTTTAGACAATGTAGATTTGTTTTTATCGGGGATTTATATCCACTGGAGTGTGTCTTTAAAAATCTATAACCAATCTAATAAAATTTATTCAAAAATGTTTGAATTGTTTCAGGTTGTGTAATAAATATATAAAAGTTTATCTCTGAGTTATAAAAATTTAACTTTCACACCATTCAAATTTGCTGAGATCCACTAGTAGACTGTTTTAATAGGAAAATAAATTGTGAGCTGCTTCATCTGTTACATGTTAAATATTGTCAGAGTACTCCAGCAAGCCAGGCAAACCCATTACGATCTGGTCTCCCTTAGTACATAGGGTTATGTACTGTACTTGTCACAGGCTAGATGACCCTGCAAGCAACATGAGTCATTGCTCACCTCACCTCAGCAGACATTTGAATAGGAAACATGGATAAACACACGATGAAATAGGTGTCACTGTCATCACGTCACAACACAGTGACAGCGAGTGAAGTGAATCAGAAGGCTGTCTGTCATTATTCTGACAGATTATATGCATTTTGAAGCTGCAGCAGACAACTGTATGTGCCACAATTACACAAATATCACAGCGACTGAGAGTGAGGTTTCTTTAAGAGCTTTTTTTTTTTTTTTTTTAATTTAATCCCCCGGAGTCTGCAGCAGCTCTCTATCTCTGGCTGTTGTGAAGCCAATACCAGTCTGTCCTGCTAGTCCAAACCTGGTTCCTCTGCTGCTGTGTGTTGAAATGTTGCTTCAGTGGTACCTTGGGTCCAGTGTGCTTTCGCATCTAGCGGCGGGTTGTCTGCAGTGGGGATGAGTTATTGTGCTGGTGTAGTCTTTTTTTTTGCTCCGGTCCATTTCTCCACCATGTTGATTTGAAGCAGGCCGGGTGGATCGTCAAGCTTCTGCTCTTTTTCTTTAGGTTTTTAGGTCTTTTGGTTGAAAGGAGGCAATGGGTGAGCACGTACACCCCCGCCTGGATGGTGACACCACTACATTTCATAGAATAAACTCCCATTGAAACGGGCTGCTGAGTTATCAGTTAGTTGACATTTAATTTAGTCAACTAAATTCTTATCAGCAATTAATCAAAAGTAGATTAATCATTAACAGCCCAAGTAGGCATTGGTTAGGTCTGAATATTTCATGTTTTGAAATTGAAAAAAAGTGTGGAGGCTTTAATATAATTGCTTCTGTTATTTTCTTCAGGCTAAGTGGTTTCAGGCTACTCTATAATACATCACCAAAAAATAACTGTAGGAGTACAGTTTCTTGTTGGTATTGCAGGCACACCATTTCAACCATAAAATGATTATATGATTCACTGCTAGAATAATTCAATCAATTGCGATTTGGACAATGTTTTAGAAGTACAATATTAAATCAGCACAGTATTCTTTTAGTGTTGGGTTGAAAAAGGAGTCTCCTCCTGTGGATCACAGCAGTTACTGTATCTCTGAGCTCCTTTCACTTATTCTCTTAATGTTTCTTTCTACTCTGTTAACCCTGTTATTATCTCCTATTTCCAACTGTTCATTCTGTCCTGTCTATACCATGTGTCTTTTTTTTGCAAAACATTTGTGTTTTCGCTGCCTAGCTGTCCAGTTACATTGACAACTCTTGCTGTTGTTCGTATTGGTCAGCCGGATGTACACTGGCCTGGGGGGGGGGGGGGGGTTGTCTGACTGACTGACTGGAAAAGCATTAAAGCACTTAGCTTTGGGCAGTGTGGGGGTGAAGAAGTGCACACACACACAGATGCTGTATATAAATATTGATTTTCAGTCGAAAAAAAATTACAGTATTTGTCTGAAAAAGCCAAATAGGATATTAATGGTGTATTAGCACAAATTTTTTACATATGCACTACTCACAAAAAGTTAGGGATATTTGGCTTTTGGGTGAAATTTATGGAAAATGTAAAGTTCACACTACAATGATATTATATCATAAAAGTGTGGCATTTAAGTAGAGGCATGCAATGGTGATTTCCTCATCTCAAACAATTTATTGAAACCAAAGTCAGCAACAGTGGTGGGTATACCACAACAAAAAATGTCTTGTCTCAGTAACTTGTCGTGTGCACTTGAGCATCAATTACAGCTTGACAACAGTGTCTCATGCTGTTCACAAGTCGACTTATTGTCTGCTGAGGCATGACATTCCACTTTTCTTGAAGCGTGGCCCTCAGGTCATTGAGGTTGTGGGGTGCAGGGTTACGAGCCTCTACACGGCCACTCAGCTGATCCCATAGGTTTTCTATGGGATTCAGGTCTGGAGAAAGTGCAGGCCACTCCATTTGCAGTACCCCAGCCTCCAGCAGCCGTTACCTAATGATGCAACCTCAATGAGCTGGAGTATTGTCATCCATAAAGATGAAATTAGGCCTGTGTTGTTCATGCAGGGGCACAGTGACTGGATTACTGATGTTATTCAGGTAGTATTGGCTTGTCAGTGTACCATTCACAAGGTGTAGGGCAGTTCTGTGTTGAGTAGACACACCTGCCCAGACTGTAACACCACCACCACCAAAGGCTCGTCTGGTGATAATAGTGGCTGATGCATAGCGTTCTCCTTGATGTCTCCAACATTGTTGGCGGGCATAATTTCTGCTTAACGTGAATCGACTTATCAGAGAACAGCACTGAGGCCCGCTGGTCCCTTGTCCAGCGTAAATGCTTCCTGGCCGAGGCAAGACGATGACGTCTGTGCCTGGTGGTGTGGTCGGGTACCCTTGCAGGTCATCTAGCATGCAGACCACGCTGATGTAAATGGTTTTGAATGGTTTGACGTGACACTTGGGTGCCTCTCACCTCCCTTAAATGTGCCTGGAGTTGAATGGTATTCATCATCCAATTCCACGGGGCACTGTTCACAGTTAAGCAGTCATCAGCGTAGGATGTGGCCAAAGGACGTCCACTTGTATGCCTTTCTGTGACTCTTCCAGTCTCTCTGTATCTCTGTTGCAACCTGCTGATGACACTCTGTGACACTCTAAGCTCAGTGGCTACTCCCCTCTGAGAACATCATGTTTGAAGCCTCGCAATGGTGAGGTAATGTTGATGAATTGTGAGGTGTCGTCTTGGTGTCATGATGTCAAAATGTGAACAGCATGATGAAGAGGACTGTTTAAATCCCAATTCTGATTCAACCAGAAAATGTATTGATCGATTCATGACTCAAACACCTGTTGTGAATTTTCCCATTAAGCACCTTGTTAGAGAACAGCAAGTTATGCAAAAAGTACTAAAACATTGAACAGTTGGAAATGTGCATTCAAAAGATTAGAGAAGGTCAAATTAAGTTCAGCTGTAAAGGTTATAGTGCATTTTAACCTCTTGCACTCCGTTGTTCCGCGGGCGGGCAAGTCTCTGCGTCCTAGGGCGCACGAGGCCCTCGTGCGCATAACGCATGATAAGGATATTGATGGTGGTGGTGTAGGTGGTGTGGCCTCCAAGCGCCACTGAAAAAAAAATCTGCAAACACAGCCGCGAACAGATTAGTTCATCTGATTGACCTCTCATTCGACTAATAAGAGCCTTGAATTGGGTTTCTGAAACCTTGAAGAACCAATGAATGAAAACCTAGGAAGGAGGACCCGCCTCCCAACGCTTTGAATGCAGTGAGCCAATTGAAGCAAAGTTCGTGAGCTGTTTTTTTTTAAGGCTGGGTGAAGACTGGCTGCTGCAGCGGATCAAAAAAGGACACAGGAAGAGCACCACAGACCCAGCAGCGTGGAGACCATCCACAAATGCAACCTGTGTGACAGGGAGTGCCATTCGTGGATCGGCATGTTCGGCCACAGGCGGTGCTTATTTTGTATTGGTTCCAGCAGAGTAGACGTTATGATTTTCTTCCATGGTCATCATAGACCGACGGAGGCTGACGACGAAGGCTGAGTGACACACACGCCTTCGCCAGTCTTTTTTTAATTACTACTGTTATTTGTTTTGAAAAATCGTTCGCCAAAAACCGCAATCATGGAAGCACAAAACCGCAATAATGGAATTATGTTTTGATCGAGTCGCGAGACCAGAACCAGAGCGGACCAGCGTCGCGTTCGTCTGACAATGAGGAAGACAAGTTCGCCAAGACTCCGCTGTGAAGAGGTAAGGTGTTATAAGCTAAATTATTCAAATTATTCTCTATCTCTGAAAATTGTAATCCAAAATGACTTTTGACCGATCAGTAAATTACAGCTGTGCGGTTCACGAAGTCTGAAGTTTGTGCGCCGCGGTACAAGGGGTTGCTCGCAGTGTACAGGCTGTGAACGCCCCCCCACCCCCGCTATTCTTCTGCAGCGAGGGGGTGGGGGGAGCCGCGGTGACTGCACTGCTGTCCTACATCACCACATAAGGCTAATCCATTGTGTAGCGATGGCTGAAGTCCATCCTCTGTAGCGAGCGGGGGGGGGGGACAACCCCCCCCCACACACAGTAGCGGGGGGGGGGGGGAGCCGCTGTGACAGCGTTGCTGTGGAAACATGCAACGAGTGTAATCTGTCATGTAGCGAGGGCCGAACTCTGTCCTTGGTAGTGGGGGGGGGCGACCCCCCCCCCCCACACACACACACAGACACAGCCCTGAGTGTGACCTTTCCTTTGAGCCTAAAATGAAGCTTCTACATTGAATTATTCAAAAGTTATAGACGTTTTTCCAAACTGTGCCATTTGGCACAGTTCCAAAACGCCTGGGAACAGCCTGAGAACAAAGCTGTGTAAAATATTCATTTTTTGTGGTATTGTTACCAAATTTGGATCTCAGCTGGATAACACTTGGTTCTACATTTCTGTTGCATTTTCCAGCCGGATCGGACAGCTATGTGTTATTTACAAGCATTTGTATCCAAAAAAACACTGTCCAAATTTTTTTTCTTCAAGTTCAGTATGTTTAGATGACTGTAACTCAGTGGCCGGAGCACGTAGAGAGATTATGTTTTTTTTGCCAAAAAATTCAAAGTGTTTTCTTTTAAATGAGACCAACCCCATGAAGATGCTGCAAAGGGTTGAAGAACAGCTTTCGATTTACTTTGGGCACGTTATTTTTTGGCATTTTTAGGAAAATTGCCAGGAGTGCAAGAGGTTAAGTGCATCGTGAAATTTCACCTGAAAGCCAAATATCCCATACTTTTTGTGAATTGTGTGTGTAAAATGTAAAAAGTTCACGCTACAGTGATACTGTATCATGAAAATAGGGCATTTAAGTAGAAGCATGCAATGGTGATTTCATCATCTCAAACAATTAATTGAAATAAAAGCCAACAACAGTGGTGGGTATACCACAAAAAAAAATGTCAATGTCTCAACTTATGTGCCGTTGAGCATCAATTACAGCTTGACAAGGACATCTCATGCTGTTCACAAGTTGACTTATTGTCTGCTGAGGCATGGCATTCCACTCTTCTTGAAGGGTGGCCCTCAGGTCACTGAGGTTGTGGGGTGCAGGGTTACGAGCCTCTACACGGCGACTCAGCTGATCCCATAGGTTTTCTATGGGATTTGGGTCTGGAGAAGGTTCAGGCCACTCCATTTGAGGTACCCCAACTTGCAGCAGCCATTCCCTAATGATGCAACCTCAGTGAGCTGGAGTATTGTCGTCCATGAAGATATTAAGCTTGTGTTGTTCATGCAGGGGCACGATGACTGGTTTAATGATGTTACTCAGGTAGTATCGGCTTGTCACTGTACCATTCACAAGGTGTAGGGCACTTCTGTGTTGAGTAGACACACCTGCCCAGACTGTAACACCACCACCACCACCAAAGGCTCGCCTTGTGACAACAGTGGCTGATGCATATCGTTCTCCTTGACGTCTCCAACATCATTGGCAGCCATCATTTCTGCTCCGTGGGAATCGACTTTCATCAGAGAACAGCACTGAGGCCCACTGGTCCCTTGAACAGCGTAAATGCTCCCTGGCCGAGGCAAGGCAATGACGTCTGTGCCTGGTGGTGTGGTCAGGTACTCTTGCAGGTCATTTAGCACGTAGACCATGCTGATTTAAATGGTTTCGAATGGTCTGACGTGACACTTGGGTGCCTCTCACCTCTCTTAAATGTGCCTGGAGTTGAATGGTATTCATCATCCAGTTCCACAGGGCACTGTTCACAATGAAGCAGTCAGTCATCAGCGTGGGATGTGGCCAAAGGACGTCCACTTCTGTGTCTTTCTGTAACACTTTCAGTCTCTGTATCTCTGTTGCAACCTGCTGATGACACTCTGACACTCTAAGCTCAGTGGCTACTTCCCTCTGAGAACAACCTGTTTGAAGCCTCACAATGGCGAGGTACTGTTGATCAATTGTTAGGTGTCGTCTTGGTCTTATGATGTCAAAATGTGAACAGCATGATGAAGAGGACTGTTTAAATACAAATTTTAATGGAACCAGAACATTTATTGGCCAATTCATGGATCAAACACCTGTTGTGAATTTTGCTGTTAAGCACCTTGTTAGAGAAGGTCAAATTAAGGTAATCTGTAAAGGTTATAGTGCATTTTAGGTGCATCCTGAAATTTCACTTGAAAGATTTTTTTTTTAGTAGATTTAGTATACTTTATTGATCCCCAGAGGGGAAATTGAGGGTATCCACCACCTGGATGGATGAGCAGCCACGCTACAGCGCCATCCCTTAACCATTCACACACACATTCACACCTAGGGCCACTTTAGAGTCTCCAATTAACCTAACCTGCATGTTTTTGGCATGTGGGAGGAAACCGGAGAAATCCCGGAGTAAACCCACGCAAACACGGGGAGAACATGCAAACTCCACACAGATCACTGTTGGTCGGGGGCTGGGATCGATCCCACGATCCCCGGGCCAAGGGTAAACTGTGCTGCCGCAGTGCTAACCACTGTGCCACCGTGCAGCCCAATTGCAGCCCATTGAAAGCCAAATATCCCTAACTTTTATTGAGTAGTGTGTGTGTGTGTGTGTGTGTGTGTACAGTGGTGTGAAAAAGTGTTAGCCTATGTTGTATATGAAGTCATTTTTACATTACTTCCCCAGGTAACTCCTTTTTCTGTTATGCTGTGTGTATTTCTGTTGGTTGGGTTGTCTGTGTCATGCTGCTGTTACACTGTAAATTCCCAGTGTGGGATCAATAAAGTACATATACAGTGTTGTGAAAAAGTGTTTGCCCCCTTCCTGATTTCTCATTGTTTTTGTATGTTTGTCACACTTAAATGTTTCAGATCATCAGCCAAATGTAAATATTAGACAAAGACAACACAAGTAAACACAAAATGCAGTTTTTAAATGAAGGTGTTTATTATTAAGGGTAAAAAAAAATCCAAACCTACTTGGCTCTGTGTGAAAAAGTGATTGCCCCTCTGTGAAAACATAAATTAACTGTGGTTTATCACATCTTTGGAAAGCTGAGATCAATTTCTCTAGCCACACCCAGGCCTGATTACTGCCACACTTGACCTCAATCAAGAAATCACTTAAATAGGGCCTGCCTGACAAAGTGAAGTAGACCAAAAGATCCTCAAAAGCTAGACAGCTTGCTGCGATCCAGAGAAATTCAGGAACAAATGAGAAACCAAGTAATTGAGATCTGTCAGTCTGGAAAAGGTTATAAAGACATTTCTAAAGCTTTGGGACCCCAGCAAACCACAGTGAGAGCCATTATCCACAAATGGCGAAAACATGGAACAGTGATAAACCTTCCCAGGAGTGGCCAGCCGACCAAAATTACCCCAAGAGCGCAGCAACGACTCATCCAAGAGGTCACAAAAGACCCCACAACAACATTCAAAGAACTGCAGACCTCACATGCCTCAGTTAAGGTCAGTGTTCGTGATTCCACCATAAGAAAGAGACTGGGCAACAATGGTCTGCGTGGCAGAGTTCCAAGATGAAAACCACTGCTGAGCAAAAAGAACATAAAGGCTTGTCTCAGTTTTGCCGGAAAACGTCTTGATGATCCCCAAGACTTTTGGGAAAATACTCTGTGGACTGATGAGACAAATGTTGAACTTTTTGGAAGGTGTGTGTCCTATTACATCTGTCGTAAAAGTAACACAGCATTTCAGAAAAGGAACATCATACCAACAGTAAAATATGGTGGTGGTAATGTGATGGTCTGGGGTTGTTTTGCTGCTTCAGGACGTGGAAGACTTGCTGTGGTAAATGGAACCATGAATTCTGCTGTCTACCAAAAAATCCTGAAGGAGAATGTCCGGTCATGTGTTCGTGACCTCAGTCTGAAGCGTACTTGGGTTGTGCAGCAGGACAGTGATCAAAACACACCACCTCTGAGTGGCTTAAGAAAAACAAAATGAAGACTTTGGAGTGGCCTAGTCAAAAGTTCTGACCTGAATCCAATTGAGATGCTGTTGCATGACCTTAAAAATGCGGTTCATGCTCAAAAACCCTCCAATGTGGCTGAATTACAACAATTCTGCAAAGATCAGTGGGCTAAAATTCCTCCACAGCGCTGTAAAAGACTCATTGCCAGTTATTGCAAATGCTTGATTGCAGTTGTTGGTGCTAAGGGTGGCCCAACCAGTTATTAGGTTTAAGGGGCAATCACTTTTTCACACAGGGTAATGTAGATTTTGATTTTTTTCCCCTTAATAATAAGCATGAATTTACTCCTAATATCTTTTAAGCATTTAAGTGTGACAAACATACAAAAAAAATAAGAGAAATCGGGAAGGGGGCAAGCACTTTTTCACACCACTGTGTATATATCATGTCATATCTCTAAACTCAGAAGGGGTGAAAAGGGCAACAAACTAAACTTGTGTAGGGGGGTCTGGGGGCATCCTCTCCCATAAAAATTTAGTCATTTTAACATGTAAATTTAACATTCTGGTGTACTCTGAGAAGAAAATAAAGGAGAAAGACAGCACTTTCTTCAGATAACAAAGCACATTTAGTCAGTGTTTAACACATTTAACACTTAAAACTAATTTTTTCAACCTTTCAATGCTATACATTAATGTAGCAGTAAAATTAATCCATAAATATCCTATTCAATAATGAAATACCATTTTACACAATGACCACTTTTACTTTTTGTTGTATTACGTAAGAATGAACATTTTTTTAAATATTTCATACTTGAAGTAATTTGGTTGAGAATACTTACATACTTGTGTAACTGAAGTTTTGAATGCGGAACATGGGTCACATTTTTGGTGTTATTAGACAGTCAGAAAGCAACTCATACCGGCTCAGACGTCGCCTGGGTTAACAAGGTCAGGAGTTCCTGGCAGCGGAGGGTGAAGGACAGAGCTGTGTGGAGGAATCTGATCAGACCTAAATGAAACAGTCATTGTCGCCCCCGTCAGACTGCTATGATGATGATGATGATGATGATGATGATGAGACTGCTTTTACTGGATCCGAATACTTGTTGAGTCACACCCGGCCACAGTTAACCCTAATAGAATAGAATAGGCTTTGTCATTGTACAGTTGTACAGTACAACGAAATTGTGGGTGCTCCACCAGGCTACTGCGCAATTAAGTATGAGAGAAAGATTAGATAAAACACGGTTACAGAACACAATTAAACACACAACTGAAATAAAATAAAAATGACCCAAGATTATGGAAATATACACAGGTATGGTAGTGGCTACGTGGGTGGAACTATGTACATAAGAGTGCAGAGTGCAGAACACACGATTGAGTAAAATGGCCCAAGGATTATGGAAGGTATACATAGTAGTGGTTTCACAGATGAGTCAATATACATGAAAGTGTGGAGTGCAAAGACAGGTGTGTTACTGTGACAATTAAAACGGTCCTCAGTTCTGAGCATGTGAGCGTTCGGAGGGAGGAGGGTGGGGCCTTCGACTGTTTTCAGATCAGCTGGCCCAGGGGAAGAAACTGTTTGTCAGTCTGGAGGTGTGGGACCTGATTGATCTGAACTGTTGTCCAAAGGGAAGCAGGTCAAACAGGTGGTGGGTGGGATGAGAGGGGTCACCTGTGATGGCCTTAATCTTTCTGAGACAGGAGGATCTGGAGATGTCTTCCAGGGAGGGCAGAAGGCCGCCGATAATTTTTGGGGCGGTGTTGATGACCCTCTGCACAGCCTTCCTGTTCTCGGCCATGGAGCCGGCATACCACACACCCAGACGGTAGGTGAGCATGCTCTCCACTGAGCAGCGATAGAAAGCCAACAGCAGCTTCATGTCCAGGTTGTTCTTCTTCAGGACATGGAGGAAGTGCAGTCACTGCTGAGCTTTATTCACCAGGGCCTTGGTGTTGACAGTCCAGGAGAGGTCAGGGGAGATGTGGGTGCCTAGGAACATGAAGACGGGGACGTTTTCCACGCGGTCGCCATTTATTGGGGGGGGGGGGTTGGTCCTGTCTGTTCTTCCTGAAGTCCAGTATGAATTCTTTGGTTTTTTTGGACATTCAGTTTCAGGTTGTTTGTTTGGCATCACAGCAGCAGGTTGTCTACCTCTGCCCTGTATGCTTTCTCATCATCATCGGTGATGAGCCCAACCAAGGTGGTGTTGTCCGTGTACTTCACGATGACGGTGGTTGGGTGGGTTGGAATACAGTCAAAGGTGTACAGGGAGTACAGTAAAGGGCTCAACACCTTGCCCTGGAGAGAGCCAGTGCTAAGAGATAGTGTGGAGGAGTGGTGGGGGCCAAGTCTGACTGTTTGCAGGCAGTTGGTGACTTTTTTTTATTCAGGAGCAGGTGGGAGAGGGGGAATCTGGAGGAGGTGCATTTTGTTGAACAGGATGTTCGGGATGATGGTGTTGAAAGTTGAGCTGTAGTCCACAAAGAGCATCCTCATGTAGCTCCTTGGGTTCTCCAGGTGGCCCAGCGCTCTGTGGAGAGTGGTGGCAATGCCGTCTTCTGTAGACTGGTTCTCCCTCTAGGCAAACTGGTGGGGGTTGAAGAAGGGGGGAAGACAGTCCCTGATGTGCTGGGACTGTCTAGCATCGCCTAATGGCAGTTTCACTCTGCTCATCTATGTAAACCGCTAAGCTTTCAAGCTTCTGTTTCATGAATAAAAATGTTTTTCTCAATAAATTTGGGTTCAAAAGAAAGGTAAGAGATTGATGTAGAAGTGCCAGAATCATTATCAAATGTACTGTTTCAAAGTAAACTCAGCTAGAAGACAGCAAAATACTATATAACTGTAATTTTCAGCTCCACCTAAAAATGTAATATGACTATATTTTTTATGTGATTAGTGCAGTGTTTAATGCGTTTTTTGCGGCACTACCTGATCTACCCGGGGGCCCCTCAGACAGGTTGGAATCACATAATACGGATGCAGTGGAGATAGCCTCCCCAAAATTATTTGCTTTGAACTGAGTGATATTCAGTGATACTGCAACCTTTGCGAACCAAAGAGCTACTTTGCCCCTCTCTGACTAAAATGAAATTGGCTGAGAGCCACAACAGCTGTTTAAGTGCTAAAATAAACATTATGCTGCTTATAAAGTTTTATATACAGCCGTGGACAAAATTGTTGGTACCCCTCTGTTAATGAAAGAAAAACCCACAATGGTCACAGAAATAACTTGAATCTGACAAAAGTGGTAATAAATAATAAATAAAAATTCTATGAAAATTAACCAATGAAAATCAGACAATGCTTTTGAATTGTGGTTCAACAGAATTACTTTAAAAAACAAACTCATGAAACAGGCCTGGACAAAAATGATGGTATCCCTAGAAAAGATTGAAAATAATGTGATCATAGGGACATGTTCAACCAAGATGTGTCCTCTAATTAACATCACAGGTGTCTACAAACTTGTAATCAGTCAGTCAGCCTATTTAAAGGGTGACGAGTAGTCACTGTGCTGTTTGCTGACATGGTGTGTACCACACTAAACATGGACCAGAGGAAGCAAAGGAGAGAGTTGTCTCAGGAGATTAGAAAGAAAATTATAGACAAGCATGTTAAAGGTAATGGCTATAAGACCATCGCCAAGCAGCTTGATGTTCCTGTGACTACAGGTGCACATATTATTCAGAAATTTAAGATCCACGGGACCGTAGCCAACCTCCCTGGACGTGGCCGCAGGAGGAGACGGATAATACGAATGGTAACAAAAGAGCCCAGAACAACCTCTAAACACATTCATGGTGAACTCCAAGGTCAAGGTATATCAGTGTCAGATCGCACCATCCATTGTTGTTTGAGCCAAAGTGGACTTCATGGGAGACGACCAAGGAGGACACCACTGTTGAAAACAAATCATAAAAAAGCCAGACTGGAATTTGCCAAATTGCATGTTGACAAGCCACAAAGCTTCTGGGGGAATGTCCTATGGACAGACGAGACAAAGCTGGAACTTTTTGGCAAGGCACATCAGCTCTATGTTCACAGATGCAAAAATGAAGCATACCAAGAAAAGAACACTGTCCCTACTATGAAACATGGAGTAGGTTCTGTTATGTTCTGGGGCTGCTTTGCTGCATCTGGCACAGGGTGTCTTGAATCTGTGCAGGGTACAATGAAATCTCAAGACTATCAAGGTATTCTAGAGAGAAATGTGCTGCCCAGTGTCAGACAGCTTGGTCTCAATCGCAGGTCATGGGTCTTGCAATAGGATAATGACCCAGAACACACAGCTAAAAACACCCAAGAATGGCTAAGAGCGAAACATTGGACTATTCTAAAGTGGCCTTCTATGAGCCCTGATGTACAGTTAGGCCCAAAAATATTTGGACAGTGACACAAGTTTTGTTATTTTAGCTGTTTACAAAAACGTATTCAGGATACGATTATATAATCAATATGGTCTTAAAGTGCAAACTCTCAGCTGTAATTTGAGAGTATTCACATCCAAATTGGAGCAAGGGTTTAGGAATTACAGCTCTTTAATACGTAGCCGCCTCTTTTTCAAGGGACCAAAAGTAATTGGACAGTTGACTCAGAAGGTTGCAAAAAAAAAAAAACAAGGCTGCATGGGCTCTTCCCTCGTTAACCTGTCATCAGTTAAGCCGTTAAAAGGTCTGGAGTTGATTCCAGGTGCAGCGTTTGCATTTGGAAGCTGTTGCTGTGAACACACAACATGCGGTCAAAGGAGCTCTCAATGGAGGTGAAACAGACCATCCTGAGGCTGAAAAAAAAGAAGAAATCCATCAGAGAGATAGCAGAAATGTTAGGAGTGGCCAAATCAACAGTTTGGTACATTGTGAGAAAAAAGAGTGCACTGGTGAGCTTGGGAACTCAAAAAGGCCTGGACGTCCACGGAAGACAACAGTGGTAGATGATCGCAGAATCCTTTCCATGGTGAAGAACAACCCCTTCACATCAAGTGAAGAACACTCTCCAGGAAATAGGTGTATCAGTATCTAAGTCTACCATAAAGAGAAGACTTCATGAGAGTAAATACAAAGGATTCACCACAAGGTGCAAACCATTAATCAGCCTCAAAAATAGAAAGGCCAGAATTGATTTTGCCAAAAAACACCTCAAGAAACCAGCACAGTTCTGGAACAGCATTCTTTGGACAGATGAGACTAAGATCAACCTGTACCAGAATGATGGAAAGAAGAAAGTTTGGAGAAGAATTGGAACAGCTCATGACCCAAAGCACACCACATCTTCTGTAAAACATGGTGGAGGCAATGTGATGGCATGGGCATGCATGGCTTCCAATGGCACTGGGTTACTTGTGTTTATTGATGATGTGACAAAAGACAGAAGCAGCCGGATGAATTCTGAAGTGTATAGGGATATACTTTCTGCTCAGATTCAGCCAAATGCAGCAAAGTTGATTGGACGGCGCTTCACAGTACAGATGGACAATGATCCAAAACATACTGCAAAAGAAACCCAGGAGTTTTTTAAAGCAAAGAAGTGGAATATTCTGCAATGGCCGAGTCAATCACCAGATCTCAACCCAATCGAGCATGCATTTCACTTGCTCAAGACAAAACTTAAGGCAGAAAGACCCACAAAGAAGCAACAACTGAAGACAGCTGCAGTAAAGGCCTGGCAAAGCATCACAAAGGAGGAAACCCAGCGTTTGGTGATGTCCATGGGTTCCAGACTTCAGGCAGTCATTGCCTGCAAAGGATTCTCAGCAAAATATTGAAAAGTAACATTTTACTTAGGGTTGTGTTTATTTGTTCAATTACTTTTGAGCCCCTGAAATGAGGAGCGTTTGTATAAAAATAGCTACAATTCCTACATGTTTAATCATATATTTTTGTTCAACCCCTTGAATTAAACCTTAAAGTCTGCACTTCAATTCCGTGGTAGTTGTTTCATTTCAAATCCAATGTGGTGGCATGCAGAGCCCAAATCATGAAGATTGTGTCACTGTCCAAATATTTCTGGGCCTAACTGTAAATCCTATTGAACATCTATGGAAGGAGCTGAAACATGCCATCTGGAGAAGGCACCCTTCAAACCTGAGACAACTGGAGCAGTTTGCTCATGAGGAGTGGACCAAAATACCTGCTGAGAGGTGCACACGTCTCATTGACAGTTACAGAAATCGTTTGATTGCAGTGGTTGCCTCAAAAGGTTGTGCAACAAAATATTAAGTTAAGGGTACCATCATTTTTGTCCAGGCCTGTTTCATGAGTTTTTTTTTTTTTTAAATAATTCTATTGAACCACAATTCAAAAGCATTGTCTGATTTTCATTGGTTAATTTTCATAAAATTTTTATTTATTACCACTTTTGTCAGATTCAAGTTATTTCTGTGACCATTATGGGTTTTTCTTTCATTAACAGAGGGGTACCAACAATTTTGTCCACGTGTGTATATCACTGAATACACAAGAAATATACTTTATGTGACATTTATAAATTCATACTATAGTGAAAAAAGCAGATTTTGAAATTTTTGAAACTAAAATGTGATTGCTATTATATGTAACGCTCTGAGGCAACATGAAAAAAATATATGGCCTTCTTTGAAATTACAGTAACTGAAAACCAAATGCTAGCATTTGAGTCCTTCTCATATGTGGGGAAAATAAAGGAAGAACTAGTCCATGTTGAAATAAACCATAACAAACTGTTGCAGGTTTTCACAAAAAGAGAAATGATAAAAAGTAGGTCAGTTTGTTCAGTTAAATCAATTTCTCTTCTGTTTTCTTTGCAGTGAGCATGAATTTACTTCTATCTTTTAATAAAACAAATGGACAAAAAATGTGGCAAATCACATAAAAAAAAATAAGACAAGCCTTTATTAGTCCCACAGTGGGGAAATTCCAGGATTACAACAGCAAACAGACAGCAGCACTCAGAACAATAGTCAGCAAGATAATAAGACCTGGTTAGCCAAAGCAGTAGATGAATATACATATGTACACAGATATATACACAGTGCAGGAGCATCAGTGCAGCTAGATGGAATAAGCAGCATTACGATTTGTTAAATTACTCTACAGAATATGAATATGTACCCAGACAGTATATTTCGCATTTGAATCAACAGTGTTGTTGCCACCCTCAGTAATGATTGCTCTCTAGTACCACTGTTAGTTTGAAAGCTAACACCTCTGGCTCCCCACCTATCTACACGACGGACAGTTAGGCTGACCAATAATAGAGTAGTGGACATGTATCAAGGCTGGTGACATTTTCATTTTCTTGATGTAAAGGAAAATACACGAAAGAGTAAAAATGGCAGAGAAAAAGCTAGATAAAGGCTGTGTGTTTTTCAGAGAACTAAGTGTTTTGATGGGTTTTCTTTTTTGATAATTACATGACCAATAGATGCATTTCAGAAGGTTAAAAACCTACAAAAATACCATTTTCAGTCACTGACCCTTTTAAAAAGCAGAAAAGCTTCACATTATAGAATAATCTTTTTTTTCCCTGCTTTTTACATTTCATTCAAACAAAAGCAAATTTTGGGTTGCATTCATCCGTCTTTTTCAACTCCAGTAACTTGTCTTTGGGTATCTCCTGGTATGCAATCCTGTAGAACATGGCTGGATGGGTGATGGTATCTAAAATGTCAGTGACCCTATAAACAGTCACTGGTAGTGTCGGGAAAATGATAAAGAAAAAAAAAAAAGCACAGCTTATGACACATTTCTTCAAACAGTGCTGCCTCATTTAATAAGTGCTTTGTTGGGCCCTAAGGAATTCTCACTTAATGAAGATCATGAGATCATACACTGACTCAAACTGTAGTTTGTGACTAATTGTGAATCTAATCTAATGCCATTGAGTGTGCTTCAGCCAAGAAAATAAGCAGAATCAGCTGAATTGCAGCCAGAAGGAAGGGGAAAAAAGAGAAATTGTTTAAAAAGTAAGAACACTGAGAGAAAACTGAGCCAAGTACTGCACTGCAGTTGGTGGTTTTCTTTCTACAGATCTCTTTTTAACATCCTGCTTTAAGAGCTTAGTTGCTTTATGACACAAAATATATGGGGGGACAAGTGAGACGGTCACAAGACAGAGCAGTGGTTCCAGTGGATTCCCCATAAAGGTACTCCTTTAGTCTCATTTCATTCATAAATTGACTCCTCAAGCCAGGACACAATGTGTTTAGACTCTTCACTGTAACCAGATCAAAGACAAGTGGGATTGGCCTCCTAACTCAGTAAATGCTGTTTATTAAATCTGCCTCTAATGATTTTTTTTCTTTTTTTGTTACAGAGTAATCTGCAGATTAGTTTTAAATAGTTGACTAATCACTTGGTGTATAAAATATTGGGGGAAAAAGTCAAAAAGTCCATCATAATATCTCAGAGCTTCAAGTGGCTTCATCAAATGTCTTGGTTTGTCAAATATCCATCCATCCATCTTCTACCGCTTATCTGGGGAGCCGGGTTGTGGAAGCATCAGTCCAGGCAGAGTAGTCCAGACTTCTGCTTGGTTCACCTAGCACCATGATCCCCATAATCCCTCCTGGGGGTGGTGAGCCCGCTAGAAGGCAGAACCATGTGCCTCCTTTGAGTACACTGGGTCCTTGATGTAACATTTTTTTCATGGCAATGCACTGGATTGCTCTTGGTCTAGCCCTTCGCCCAGGACCAGTTTGCCTTGGGAGGACCTACCAGGGTTAAATTTCCCCAGACAACATAACTCCTGGGATCATTCAAGTACTCAAACCCCTCCACCACAATAAGGTGGCGATCCACAGAGGGCTGTTTGTCAAATAAATTGTACAAAACTGAACATTTTTCCACTTATAATGCATACACAAGAAAACTGGCAAATTTTCATGGCTGAGAACCTGGAACAATTGCATAAATTTTTTTCCCCTGAAAAGGGTGCATAAACAATTATTCATTTATCAGATTGTTGATTAATTTTCTGTAGATCAACTAATCATTACAGCACTATTGTTAATAACGCCATAGATAGGGCGGTGACTTTAACAGCAACTACAACTATGGGTTGTATACAGCATTTTTTGTTGTATATTCATGGATGATAGGCTTATAATTTGGTTCTGCCCCAATAATTATATGGAAAAATTGAAAACTGTCCTTCAGTGATATATTGGGACCTTCACAGAAAATGGAAGCAGGGGATATTGCACTTGCTTTTGTTTTTTTGGGGCTGTGGTCTTAAACTTTTGATCAATTGATGGATGGCCTGTTTGAGTTTAAATGCAGTTTTTAACAAATTGCCTACTCTCTGTTTTTTCTCTCTTGCGCTCATTTCTTCTTTTTACATTTCAGCTCTACTTACAGCCTGGTTATTAAATTAAGTCACCCTTTATTGTCATTCAACCATACAACCAATCATGTACAGTACAACGAAATTGTGCGTTATCCTATCCACAGTGTTAATCACACACACCCCATCGTAGAATCAGAAGGGCCGCTGCCATGCAAGGCGCCGCCAAAGATTTCCCTCCTCCATTCCATTATTGCTGAGCACCAAGCTGGACGGCAGGAAGTTCTGCTTTTATATGGTCTTCGGCATGACCCGGCTGGGATTTGAACCCCTGCCTCCCGGGTGTGGGGCGGATGCTCTACCAACTGAGCCACCACTCTGGTACTGAGCCACCACTCCGGTGTTATGATCCACCAACACGAAATGCCAATACGTGCAATTTTTCCCCCAGTCTTAAGATTTCGATCTGGAATATATATTACAATCAAAATGGCTTCTGCTCCCAATTATAGCTCCTACATCCAAGCCGGTACTCAGCCAGGGTATGCAGCTTATGCTGCCCAGCCATCACAAAATTATGGACAGTCTGCTCAGGTGAGAGTGTGTCTATAGCTTTGCTTTGTACCTGCCATTAATGCATAACTTTGGAAATAAGGGTCTGAATCTGTTTTAACTGTGGTACGCATTTTGAAAATCATTCTGAATTCAATGATGGCAGAACTGATATCTAAGATCATACCTCAGTTGAAGGTGTACTTTACATGTATTTTCATGAAAAATAATTTAAAAAATATGTCAGCAAACTGTTTAGAAAATTGCAGAAGTTGTCTTTATATCCTTCAAAAAACAATATATTGATTACTTTTTATTTGATACTATGACATCATCACCATCATCACTCGCGATCATGGGACTGTCTGTGACGTCGTCAGGGACCGTGGCGCTCGCTGTGGCACCGTCGGGGATCGGGGGCGGGCATCGCTGGGCGAGTGCAGACGTGCTTGCTTGCACCCTTGCTTACATCTGCTTTCTACAGCAAACATCAAATGCAGCTTTCACCATGGTCGTTGTTGCCAGACACACACATCATCAAAGATCAAAGGCAGGCATCACTGAATGGATGATGACGTCAAAGATCAAAGGCAGACATCACCATGGTTATAACAGTAACTTTCTACGGCTATGCAGAAATGCGTATATTTGGTTTGTATGGGCATGCACGGGTATGCACTAGTAAAGCAAATGACACAATATAACAATAGCAGTAAGACTGCACACTGATAGGAAGACAGAAACAAACAAAGTTACGATGAATATTGTTAATAATAATAATAATGATAATAATAGTTTGGTTAATTGGCATCAAACTGGGGATTCTAAATTGTCCTTAGGTGTGACTGTGGGAGTGAATGGTTGTCTGTCTCTCTGTGTTGGCCCTGCGATGGACTGGCGATCTGTCCAGGGTGTACCCTGCCTCTCGCCCAAAGATGCTGGGATAGGCTCCAGCCCCCCTGCGACCCGAAAAGGATTAAGCGGAAGAAAATGGATGGATGGATGAATATTTATTTATTAACTGAGCTTATTGATATTTTTGCAGGCAGGATGCTTAATAAAAATAATTTCATCAAAGTATAGCAGGTAATTTATATCTGTAGATGGATCATCACCTTATTGTTGTGGGGGGTTTGCGTGCCCTAGTGATCCCAGGAGCTATAGTATGTTGTACGGGGCAATTTGCCTCTGGTAGGGTCACCCAAGACAAGCTGGTCCTGGGTGAAGGGCCAGACTAAGAACGATCCAGTAGATTGTCATGATGAACGTTAGAACAGGTATGGGGTTACTGGGGCCCCACCCTGGAGCCAGGCGTGAGGGAGGGGCTCGATAGATAGCGTCTGGTGGCTGGGTTTCCAACCATGGGACCCGGTCGGGCTCAGCCCGAAGGAGTTACATGGGTCCGCCCTCCAGTGGGCTCACCACCTGCAGGAGGGACCATGGGGGTCCGGTGCTGTGTGGATCAGGTGGCGGTCAAAGGTGGAGACCTTAGCGATCTGATCTCAGGCTTCCTAAACTGGCTTTTGGTACGTGGAATGTCACCTCTCTGGTGGGGAAGGAGCCTGGACTGGTGCATGAGGTTGAGATATACTGGCTAGATGTAGTCAGCCTCACCTCAACACACAGCTCCGGTTCCAGAACCAGTCTCCTGGAGAGGGGCTGGAGCTTGTCCTGCTCTGGAGTTGCCCTGGGGGAGAGGTGACGAGCAGGGGTGGGTATTCTTGTATACCCCCCCCCCCCCCACCTTGCTGCCTCTATATTGGAGTTTTCCCTGGTGGACGAAAGGGTTGTTTCTCTGCGCCTTTGGGTTGGGAAATGGGTCCTGACCATCATTTGTGCCTATGCACCAAATGATGGTTCAGAGTACCCACCCTTTTTGGAGTCTCTGACTGGGGTGCTGGAGAGTGCTCCTCTTGGAGACTCCATTGTCCTTCTGGGGGACTTCAGTGCGCACGTGGGCAATGACAGTGAAACGTGGAGGGGGGGGGGGTGATTGGGAGGAGCGGCCTGCCCAATTTGAACCAGAGTGGTATTCAGTTATTGGACTTCTGTGCTAACCACAGTTTGTCCATAACAAACACCATGTTGAAGCATAAGGGTGTCCATATGTGCACCTGGCACCAGGACACCCTAGGTCGCAGGTCGATGATCGATTTTGTTATCGTGTCATCAGACTTGCGACCATATGTCTTGGACACTCAGGTAAAGAGAGGTGCAGAGCTGTCAACTGATGACCACCTGGTGGCGAGTTGGATCCGATGACAGGGGAGGATGTCATTCAGACCTGGTAGACCCAAACGTACAGTGAGGGTGTGCTGGGAACATCTGGCTGAGGCCCCTGTCCGGGAGGTCTTCAACTCCCACCTCCGGAAGAACTTCAACCACATTCCGAGGGAGTCTGGAGACATGGAGTCTGAATGGGCCATGTTCTCCACCTCCGTCATTGAAGCGGCTGCCCAGAGCTGCGGCCACAAGGTGGTCGGTGCATCTCGTGGTGGCAACCCCTGAACCAAGTGGTGGACACCAGTGGTGAGGGGGGCCATTAAGCTGAAGAAGGAGTCCTATCAAGCTTGGTTGGCTTGTGGGACTCCCGAAGCAGCTGAGGTGTACCGGCAGGCCAAGCGGCGTGCAGCTCGGGTGGTTGCTGAAGAAAAAACTCGGGTATGGGAGGAGTTCGGTGAGGCCATGGAACAAGACTTTCGGTCAGCCTCGAAGAGATTCTGGCAAACTGTCTGGCGGCTCAGGAGGGGGAAGCAGCTCCCTGCCCACACTGTGTATGGTGCGGATGGGGCGTTGCTGACTTCGACTGGGGATATCGTCGGGTGGTGGAAGGAATACTTTGAGGATCTCCTCAATCCCACTGATATACGCCTTCCACAGAGAAAGCAGGGCTTGTGGACGAGGGGGACGACTCGCCTATCACAGAGGCTGAGGTCGCCAAGGTGGTTAAAAATCTCTTTTCGTGGCCGAGCCCCGTGGGGTGAACGAGATTGGCCCCGAGTACCTCAAGGCCCTGGATGTTATAGGGCTGTCATGGTTGACACGCCTCTACAACATTGTGTGGAGGTTGGGGGCAGTGCCTTTGGCATGGCAAACCGGGATGGTGGTTCCTCTCTTCAAAAAAGGGAACAGAGGGTGTGCTTCAACTTTAGAGGGATCACACTCCTCAGCCTCCCTGGGAAGGTCTATGCCAAGGTACTGGAGAGAAGAGTCCAGCCGTTGGTTGAACCTCAGATTCAGGAATAGTAATGTGGTTTTTGTCCAGGCTGTGGCACATTGGACCAGCTCTTTACCCTCTCAAGAATCCTTGAGGGTTCGTGGGAGTTTGCCCAACCAGTTTACATGTGTTTTGTGGGCTTGGAGAAGGCATTCGACCATGTCCCTCGTGCTTTTTTGGGGGGGGGGGGGGGTGCTTCGGGAGTATGGGGTATCGGGCTTGTTGTTACAAACTATTCGGTCTCTATATGACCGTTGTGAGAGCTTGGTTCATATTGCCAACACTCAATCGGATTCATTCCCAGTGAGAGTTGGACTCCACCAGGGCTGCCCTTTGTCACCGATCCTGTTCATGATTTTTATGGACAGGATTTCTAGGCGCAGCCAGGGAACGGAGGGTGTCATGCTTGGTGACCACAGGATCTCATCTCTGTTGTCCTTCTGGCTTCATCCAGTAATGACCTACAGGTCTTACTGGGACGGTTTGCCGCTGAGTGTGAAGCTGCTGGGATGACAATCAGTACCTCCAAGTCCGAGTCCATGGTCCTCAGCCGGAAAAAGGTGGATTGCCCTCTCCGGGTTGGGGACAGGCTCCTGCTTCAAGTGGAGGAGTTTAAGTATCTTGGGGTCTTATTCACGAGTGAGGGGAAAATGGAGCAAGAAATAGACAGATGGATCGGAGCAGCATCTGCAGTGATGTGAAGAGAGAGCTGAGCTCTAAGGCAAAGCTGTCGATTTACCAGGCAATCTAGGTTCCTACCCTCACCTATGGTCATGAGCTTTGGGAAATGACCGAAAGAATGAGATCGCGGATACAAGTGGCTGAAATGAGCTTTCTTCGCAGGATTGCTAGACTCACCCTCAGAGATAGGGTGAGGGGCTCAGTCATCCGGGAGAGGCTTAGAGTAAAACTGCTGCTCCTCCACATTGAAAGGAGCCAGTTGAGGTGGTATGGGCATCTGACCAGGATGCCTCCTGGACGCCTCCCACTTGAGGTGTTTCGGGCACGTCCCTCTGGGAGGAGACCCTGGGGCAGACCCAGGACTCACTGGAGAGACTGTGTCTCCCAGCTAAGTTATTGCTATTCTCTGGCTCAGGAAATATTTAACTTAATGTTTACTTTTATTGTTCATTAGATTTTAGAAGAAGCCATGGCTATTCGGATAATGTAGATCCACTAACAGTGTTTTTGGAATAGCTAGCCGTTACTTAGCACTAGCTTTGTCGGAGTTTTGTTGCTATTTTCAAGCGCTTATCAAGATTGCAGCAAGTCTCAACTGGCACTTAAGCTTGCAACCCGCCAATATGCTTTTGTCCTTAACCGCGACAAAGGAAAAATAATCATTTCCACAAACAAAGCGGCTTTATTTCTTCCTCCACTCAGTCATGAAAACTTGGCTCTCTGCAACAGGTCACGTCGACTGACTGCTTATCTCGGCTACAGTGGGGTCAGTTTGTATATTCTTGAGTAATGAGTAACGCATCTGATCAAATTTCAGTAACTAATGCATTACTGAATTTTTAAACAGTAATTTTGTTACACAGCATATTGCTGCAAAAGTAGTGGGGTTACCCGACAGTGGTCCCGATCAAGGCTCCTCAGACCTGTTTTTGTTAGGATGCTGTGTGTGCAGGAGGAAGAGACAGTGGAGATGTGGAGAGGTCACAGAGCAACTGAGCCCAAGAAGTAATGTATTTTCATTATCATTTTTTTTTTAAATTATTTTGTGAAATAAATTTACTGCAGCACTGATGGACTTTATGCCTTACTCATTCCGTTTTCACCGTGGCTAAAAAAAACAGACATGAATGATTTGGCAGTGCATCCTGCTTGGCTGTAGGTCCGATGAAGCAAGTCGAAAAATAATTTTTTCCATTATTGAGATGTGCAGATGCTGACATTATTATGGTTGCAGTTCACACAAATGAGTATGTTCTGTAAAGAGTGGAGCCAAGCACACACTGCAGCCGTAGCCACCAGTGTCACACTGCATGGCCAGTATGTGCATCTGAGCTGCACCCATCAGCTACAAAATGGATTGTTTAGGGCTTCCACTGGTAATATTTCTGCGTGGCGGGCCGCCACCCCTGAAACTATGCCACCACACTAAGGAAAAATAAATTGAGGAATGCCATCTAAGTGTGCACACGAACAACACGCGTGACAGTCATCCGCGCATTGGAGTTAAGAAGCACCCCGCCCGCGTGACCGTCAGTCACCAGGCAGTGTGTCTCTGGCATCGCTGTCCGAGAGAAGCATGAGCCTATTAAAGTACTTTAAACGTGGGGAAAAAAGTAGAAGAGATATGTAAGCAGGGGGGCATTTATCATGGTTTTAACCCGCTGGGAACAATAATAGTCGCTTACCTAACAGGTGTGGTTAGGCTTCATATGCAGGGAAAGGCAAGAGTGACTCATGAAATGCTGAGTATTTCCTTCACCAGCCACGACCATATTAACTAATTTATGTTCATAATTATGTACCTGGCACGTTAAGATGACCGAAATTCACAAAGTCAATGACTTTAATCCCTCAACGGCCTTCAGACAAACTAAACGAGTCAACATTTGGATTTCAAAACGGGGAGGTTTTTCCTGCTGTCTGGGTGGTGGTGAGATTTCTAAACTATAAAATGTATAGAAATATTATAACAGAAACAACTGCATCTTTTCAAGTTAATTTATTTCATTAAATATAATTCTATCGTTTTTTCTTTGAAATCAGAGTTAAATTATTGTTCTGTTCTGGCTTTGCAAAATTATGGTGTAAATTGTATAAGGAAAAGTCAAAATTTTACCACAATCTGTTTCAAATTTATTTAAAAAAAACCCACTTTATTTAAAAAAAAATGGGCAAAAATGAGCTATAAAATAATCGACACGTTTATAATAAAGCCTCAAATATACAAGAAGTCATAATTTTACAAGAGGAAATTACAAATGAGGAAAATGATTGCAAATTTAGATAGATTTACAGAGAAAAGCAGAGAACTATAAGAAAATTGTTAGAAATTTTGGAGAAAAACCTCAAATCTTCAAGACTGAAGTCATTACTCAAGTTTTTAAGTGAGTGCTCTCTGGACCCTTATCTAGAAATTTTTGGTTGTCTACTTTTAATTTCATAACACTGCTTTTATGTGAGTAGAATTTCTGGCTACTATACCCACCTCTGACCATATAATTTAAGTATGCATGTGCAAATTACTATTACTTGTCACTCTACCTTTGCATGCCCGTAGAAACCAAGTATGAGCAAGTATTTCTGCATGCCCGTAGAAAGCAGGTGTGGGCAGGCACATGGACGCTCGTTCAGTGATGCCTGCCTTTGATCTTTGATGGTGTCATATAGACATCATGTAGAGATCATAGGAACATAGTCAGAGACTCTGCTCTTTGTGTAGTGCATGTCACGATACACCGACTGGCAAAAGTCCACCACAGACCTTGGGACAGATGTGCTTATCTGCCAGGATGTCCAGATAAGTTCACCCCGTGTAAGTGGGAGTGGTCCGCCACAGGCCTGTGACAGATATTGTTTTTAGTTCTGCCAGGATGCCCAGTTTCACCCTCCACGCCCTCGGAAGGGCGGGGTTGCCGGATTAGTCGCCGACGGCCCGACCCATGAGACAGGTAGTACCGGTTTTCATGGTTATCCGGTAGCAAGCAAACCAATGCTTGACCTGACTTTAAGATAAACAAACCTATCATCTGGTCAGTCACTGCAACAGATACTGGAGCCAGTTTGTCTTGGCCTGGCCTTGCTACTGATAATACCTCTATCTGCCAAGAATGTGTCGCTAGTCCAGCAAAAGCTAGCGGTACTCAAATACTTTGAAAGCAGTTTCATGAAATGGTCAGTCAGAAAGCAACTCATACCGGCTCGGATGTTGCCCAGGTTTGCAGGGTCAGGAGTTCCTGGCAGCAGAGGACGGGGGACAGAGCTGCGTAGAGGAATCTGATCAGACCTAAATGAAACAGTCATTGTCGCTCGTGACAGACTGCTATCATGGTGATGTGATGATGCATAGCTTAAGTAATTTGTAAATTATATTCCAAAACGGACTCAAGGCATAGATTTGAATTAGTAGCTATTAAGAATAAATTTGTAAGCAAGTCTTACAAATTTAGCATTAGTTATTGTCATCCAACCTTGCTCCATATATTTTAAGTCTCTGGACTATGATGCACTCCGGTGGATATAAATCCCCTATAAAACCAAATCTGCACTGTCTAAAATGGTGTCTTGTGCCATTTTTCTACAAACAAAACCTTTCATTGTTTTCCAGTTTCATGTCAAAATCTTTTCACTTTTCATCCTCCTTCAAATGCCAGGATCTGTCCACCCACATGCCACAAGGCTAATGGTGGTTTCCGCTACATTAGACAGAATAAATCCTGTGATAAAAAGACTTACCGGTTGAAGGACATTCCCAGTTGTATGCACAGTGGCCCAGGATAACGACTGAAACTGTATCAGTCTTTAAAAGCAGTTTAATGGTAAAGCCCATCTTAATTTGGGCGAAGTTTTCAAAGCACCCATCCAAAAATGCTAACTGGCTGGAGGCTAACTTCAGTTAGGCCAGAGAGTCCTGATTGGCTCAACATTACGGACATGCCAGCGCCATATACAGTATAATGTTGTGCTATTAGTGCATGCTGGTAATGAAACATTGTCAGTTGGGATTCACTGTTATTTAATGTGCATAAAAATATTTGAAGATGGTTAAAAATTGGATATAAAGGCACTGAATCGACTAGAAAAGTGTTAAGGACATCAGAGGAAGAAAAGAGCTCACATGAAATGGTGAGAAAAATGAATCTGTGGATGTGAAAGGCAGTGAGATGTGCCTGTAGGAAAAATGGCGTCCGGCTTCATTTTTTTCCTTGTGCCCTCGTCTCACTTTTCATCGTTTCATCTTTCTCTGCCTTTGCTACCTCACTCTCCTTTTCCTTCCACAGTCTCCATGAGCATGTCTCTGCTTGCTCTCCTTTTCTTTTATCATGCCCGCGTTCTTCTCTGCCTGTTCCATTTACACACTTTATCTCCCTCTCTCCCTCTATATTTGATTCAGTATCTCTTCTTGTTTGTCTGCCCTCCCCAGTCCCTAACATACACACATATTCCTCAGCAGTGATGGCATGCATTCAGTGGATGCACTTGGCTAAGCCCTGAGCATCTGCTGGTACGTGTGAACACTGTTTGTGTGCTGTGTTTGCATGCCTGTATCTGTGTCATATGTGCCTGTGTTGACTGATGAATAGACACTGCCTCCTTATGCTTATGAATGACAGAGTGTCGTGTAATATTGTCTGCACATGGTTGCGCACTTCATTGTCTGTGGTTTCCTGCTCATATAAAAAGGGTTAAATGGCACGTGCTTATGTGTGAATGAGATTCTGCTAAGTGTACCAAACTTCAGGAGATATGAGCATTAACATGCCTGTTCTGTGTGTACTGTACTACTCAGTCAGCATATAGGAATACCCCACCACCTCCACCGGCCCACCCCATTTCCCCCATGTGCCTCCCAAAGCCTTCATTAACTAAACATGACCCTTAAGAGCATGATTAGCCTCATTTCAAGACAGGATGTCGGAAGCCATCATCCGAGGGGGAAAAAATCCATTACTGTAATTGCATTGAGCTGGAGGAGGGAGGGAAGAAAGGATGCATAGATGGATAAAAGGAAGAAAATGAGTGGGATTGAGGGAGGGAGGAGGCATAGGGGCGTCAGAGATGCTTGGATGTAGTGAGGGAAAGAGAGAGGATGGAGGATGAGGGCAGGGAGGGGGGTGCCAGCTGATTGCAGGAACTAACATTCTATATGAATCCATAGTTCTTTCCTGTGGATTCCCCCTGTGTCAAATGTTAAGTTGGTACGGCCCTCCAACAATAAAACCACCTCCAGCGAGTCTTGATGTGGCACTTTCACTTGGTTCTTCGGCTTGCACAGAAGTCACTGGCCTGCTTTCGAGGGGGAAAGGCTGCAAGCACACCGTCATACCGGCTTGACAGGGCACAGGGAACACGCCCCAGCATGGCGGCCACTGCTGCTGTCCTGGCACAGTGGCAGAGTGGGATGGAGAGGTGGACAGGCCATGCAGGTGTCCTGGGCTATCAGAGCCCTTATACTTAGACACAGATAAAGAAATGAAAAACTATTTTTCCACTTTTCCCCATTTCATCCTGCCTTCTCATGTGTCTGAGGACAGGCAGGAAGGCTCTCAGCATGAGTGAGTATTGCTTTCACATAGATGCACAAATGTGTGTATAACACACACTCAGACAGGCATGTGCTTTATCTGTCACACTTTGTGTCATTTGCCTTTTTTCCGCCTTTCCTCTGGTTATCATCAATTATATAATTATACATAGCAGCATTGGAGATGCTTGTTTAAGTTGTTAATTGGAACTGACAGATGTTTGTTCTAAATAAAAACGTTACGTAGAGGCATTATTTGTTTCGTAGGAAATGAAAGCGTGCAGGGTGGGGTTTCTCTTTCACACACACTCACTTGGACAGTGGTCATCTGGTTTTATCTTCAAATGCGTGCTACTTTTAGTTTAATGAATTGCACAGAGAGCATGGCTTTCTGCATCTTACGTTTTTCTTCGACTGTGTCCTCGTGTACCCTCTAGATTCCTCGAGATCATGTGTCTCTACAACATGTCATTTTCATTGTTGCGTAATAAACATGAAGCGAGGTCAAAAGGCTGAAATATCAGATGCTGGAATTTCTTTGAATATGCAGTAAGATTGGATTCAGGCGTAGACAGCATGACTGTCTTGACTGAGGCCGGAGAAAGTAGGGCCTGTATGCCACCTCACAGAGCAGTCACATGCGTACATGTTAACATGACTATTTGAAAAAACATATTTTTCCTGCTTTTCTTTCATGCAGTTTCTTCAGATATAGAATGCATTTTTGTATTTGCTTAGAATGGAGAATATTTTTATTGATGCCAGATATTCACTTATCTTCCATTACATCTCGCATCATACATTGTAACAATGTTCATCTAAAAACAGACTTGCATTTCCGACTCATTTCAATGTCTGCTGCCTATATTGGACAGCAACACTGGAATACTTTATAATCCATCGACCATGATTAAAGGATTTTCTTGGGCTGTATTCGTCTTCCTGTAGAAGCTTCTGGATTGTCTGGTCAGCAGGCTGTGGGTGTTCACGGTGGTTTGCAGACCTCTCAGGATACACAATACAAGGGTGGGGTAATAGAAATGTGCAGCTTTAGTTTTGTAATTGGCAATTGCTGAATTGATAATTGAGTAAGAAGTAACCGCTTGTGTTCCCAAGGATATTTCTCATTGTATGTGCCTACATGTTTTTAATATGTCTTTTTAATGTGATGCGTTTCTCTGTTTTATATCCTTGTTTTACTATTTGGAAAGAGGATCTTATGCATCGCCAGTATGAAATGCGGGTGTCTGACATGCTGCTTTTCAGACATCAATCAGCAATGCCCTGCCTTCCCGTTATATCCCTTTGCAGTTTTCTCAGAAGAGTAAAATTTGTAAAATTCTGTCTTTTCCAAAGAAACATAATCTTAAATGGACAAATATAAAATGAGTTAAAACAAAATTGAGATTTGAAGGCTCACTTTTTTTTTTTTTTTTTTTTTTTTACAAACTCAGTAACAGCAGTGTTTAATTTTACAATAAGGAATATCAAGAGAAAAGACAAAGCCAAGACAACCCATAATATATCTTTTTTTTAGGTCAAGCATATTTGCATATCACATAACATGAAAAGTTAGCTACATCTGGGGAAGTAGTCAACTTACATTTGGCACACAAAAATGAAAAGTTGTTGGTCGTGCAACTGCACCTGGCAAAAAAAAGCAACAAAGTGACAGCAGTAAAAATTGTTGCTGCTGAAGCTAAAATGCTGAGGCAACTCCCAGAAGTATTGCTCATTGTCGTTTGATATGCTACCGCTGGCTTGGTTGCTTTTTGAAAGAGTAATCAACACCTTCTAGTTGCTGGAAAGGATGTCACTCATTGTTCTTTCTCCAATTTACTGGAACAGTCATTGCTGTGACTAATATATTTTCCTGCAGTTTACTGATATATTACTTTAGATATCACTCAAGGCTTCAATTCTCTATTTTATATTCTGTTCCAATCTTCTAGTCTGTTCTTTTAATTTTTTCAGTACAGCTCTCCTGTGAACACTGACCTGAGCTCTTCCTTTGTTGAAGTGGTTAAATATAGGCCCATTGTCAGCCTCTCCTGGGAAAAAAGTTGGATAGGGAAATATAGAGTGAGAGACAGAGCAGGCTGTAGAAAACCAAGACTAGAAGAAATGGGCCAAGAAGGTAATGTGTTGGATTCGGTGAAAAATGTCTTGTTTTCTTTCTTCATGAATTCAGGTTGACTAATACCAGTCACAAAATTACAGTAGGTAAGGACAGTGGTTTTGACAGTTAATCTCAAACTGCAGCTCTTTAGTTGGATTTCTTTTTAGTACACAGTGCACAGAAGCATGACTGTTCTTGTCATTTTTAGCTCACTCTGGCAAAGCTGAAAGAAACTAATGCAATGATGCATCGTTCGTTTGTCTGTCCGTTTGTCTGTCCGTCCACATTTCATGGGAATTGCTACTCCTCTTAGGAAATTGCCTCGATGCTCGCCAAAATCACTTACAATGATGCTCAGGTAGGTCTGCATCCAGGTGGAGGTCCAGGGCATTGTCATAGGTCGGGAGATCTGGGCATTTATGACTTCATGAAAAACGTCATTCCTCCAAAGCCATTGACCTGGACCTGAAGAACATTCTAGATCAGTCTGCATCTAGGCTGTGCTTAAGGTCAAGGTCTGAGAACTCTTGTGGTGATTTTGTCAGGCTGGAATGAGCTGCTGTATCATTGATTATCTGGTTGTTTTTTGGTAACCTGAAGGATTGCTGTTCCTTCTCCCTGTGACAGGTAAATGACCCATTTTTGTCCCTCGCCAGACGAAAACCCAAAGGGGGATTATGTTATGGATCAGTTCGTTTGTCCGTCCTTCTGTCCCTCTTTTGTGAAATCAACTCCTCCTACAGTTTTGTTCTGATTGTTTTGAAACTCGGTACCAGGGTTTGATATGTTCTGATGATGCGCATATTGCAATTTCACTCTCATCGGATGACCAGGAGGTCTAAAGTTAAGAGATCAGATTTTCCCTAAATCTTCTAAACACAATAACTACTGAAAGAAATGATATAGGCTTTTCAAATCGATACAGTAGTTGTATCTAATACACATCTTGGACAATTTATGCCCTGACCTAGCTATGGGTTTGGGGGTCAAGGGGTCAAAGTTCAAAGTTAACATTGCAGTTGCACTATGGTAAATGCTACATTTATTATTACTATAAAATGAGTAAAGCTACGGCCACCAAACTTGGTATCGGGTTCACTTTGGGATCCTGACCTCTGACTATGGGCTTGGGGTCAAAAGGTCAAAGGTTAATGTTAACATTTCCTATGTCTTATTACTGTAAAACAAGTAAAGCTAGGGTCACCAAACTTGGTACACAGGTACACTCTGTGACCCTGAAGTGTGACTATCGTTTTGGGATTGCAAGGTCAAGGTCAACATCAAAATGGCATATAAACTATATCTCAACAACAAAAACAGGGGTCAACAAACCTGGTACACAGGTTCACTCTGACTACGAGACCATGACCTCTGACTACAGGTTTGGGATCAAAAGGTCAAAGGTCAAGATTGACACTCCCTATGCTGTCTTACTATAGGATGTGTAAAGCTCTCTATGGTCATCAAACTTGCTACACAGGTTCATCTCGGGATCCAGCCCTACAACTATCGGTTGTATACTTTGTTGTATATTCGTGGATTTATGGGTTTATCATAATTTGCTTCTGCCCCAATAATTATATTGAAAAGTTGAAAACTACTCTCCGTGGATATGAATGATTTACAATTAACAGGAGTAATAAAAAGGAGGGGGAGTAGCACTTAATGTTGATACAGCTTTAAGTTGCAGAATGATCCCTACCATGTCTAAAGCAATAGCTAATCTGTTTGAATGTCTGTCGAAATTAATGTAGGAAAATCCAAAACTGCTATCATTTCTTGTATATACAGAACTCCTGGAACTTGTATAGATGCATTTACTGAGAACATTGTTAGCATATTTGACTCACTGAATAATAACAAAATTCAAAATGTATGTTGAGGTCTGAACATCGATTTGTTAAATCCGAACAGGCACAGTAAAATAACTAATTTTATTACTACAGTGTTTACCAACAATTTATTTCCTGCAATTGTCAAACCCAGCAGAATAACAATTGAGACTGCAACATTAATAGATAATATATTTACCATTGCAGTTGATAGGAAAATTGACAGTGGCTTGTTGATAACTGATATGTGATCATCTACCCATTGTTTTATCATTTCCAAAATTTTTTGAGATCATAGAAGAAACCAGGTCAGGTCATATATCTGTAAATTAATATGCCACAGAAAACCAGAAGCTATTGAAGCATTTAAGTTGGACTTATGTAAACAAAACTGGAATGATCTTTATGCTTATTATGATCCTAACAAATCTTATGAGGCTTTTTTAGCTACATTAATTCCATTATATGAGAAACACTTTACATTACAGTGATATATAAAGAATAAATATGCAGGGAAACCTTGAATTACCAGAGGTATAGAAAATGCATGTAAGAAGAAAAATATGCTATATAGACAATTTTTGTAAACAAGAACAAAAGATGCTGAATTTAGATACAAGACATGTAAAAATAAACTAAGTATTATGAGATTAAATAAGAAACAATATTGTCACAAATTATTGGATCAGTGTAAAAATAATACTCGAAGAATGTAGAAGGTGCTCAATAGTATAATCAGAAAGAGAACTGGTAACACAGAAAGCCCAAGGTTTTATGTTAAAGATAGCAATAAGATTATAGATGACATAAATGATATTGTAAATGAATTTAATAGATATTTTGCCAATGTAGGTAGTACATTGGCCAATGACATTGTTGCACCAAAAGACAAGCATTTCCAAGCAAATATTGATAGAAATCCACATTCTATTTTTTATACGGGCAACAGATGATAAAGAAATACTAGAGATTGTCTACAATTTTAAAAACAAAAGGTTAGCAGACTGCATTGATTATGATATTTCATTAATAAAAATAATTATAGCGACATAGTAAAACCATTGACACATATTTGCAGTCAATCTGTTGTATCAGATATATTTCCATGTAAAATGAAAACAGCAAAAATCATACCAGTATATAACAATGGTGATAGACACCTTTTCAACAACTACAGGCCAATTTCTCTGCTTCCCAAGTTTTCAAAAAATTTAGAAAAACTTTTTGTGTAAAGACTAGACCAATTTCTAGAGAAACATAATTTGCTCTGTGATGCTCAGTTTGGTTTAAGAAATAAGAGGTCTACCTCAATGGCTGTAATGAAGTTGGTTGAAGACATTTCTTCTGCAATGGACAATAGAGAATGAGCCGTCATGCTGCGCTGCATTCTGGGCTGTCGTCACCATTGTCGTGGTCTGGCTTCTTTGTTTACTTGTAGTCTACTGCAACTGCTAACGGGGACAGACATACATGCGATGGAACGCAGCAAGCAGAAAATTAAAATTCCTTATTCAGAGAAGCTGAATAAGGAAGCAAAGGAGTGCTACCTCCAAAAAATTAAAGAAATAAATGGGATTGATCGATATGAGCACAAGAAATGGACCACGGCTCTCGACCAACTGCCTCACACTGTCAGATGTGTTGGCCTACCTGGTTTGTGGGGTGAGTGCGTACACCCATGAGCAATTTAAGAAGTATAAATCATTAGAGGCTCATGTTCAGTTCACCATTGGATGGGTCCAGCCGCCTCAGATCTTCCAGGTGAATGACCAGAAAACTGTCGTTTGCACAAAGGTAAGCAATCATTTTTTCTACACGGTTTTCTGCACTAGCATGTGTCTCTGCAGCTACAGGCATTTCTAAATCCCAGCGGTGAAATGTTGGATTTATGTTCAAATTTGTCATATGATGCTTGATAAGTATATACACATTATTACACAACTGGACATGAAATACTAATCAATTAATGTGCTAAGCCCAACTCTAGTGCGCCAAAAAAAATTACCGGTATAATTAGCTGCTATAAAAACATACTAAATCAGGACAGTGATGTTTTTATAGTTGCCTGAAAGAGGAGAAGCTGCTGAATCTAACAATACCAAACATTCTATGGACTTCAGTCCCCAGCTGATTTTAAATCCATGCGCAATGAAGGCAACAACATGCGCTCTAGGAATTCCCTGCCAACTTGTTAAAAGTTGGCAACAACTCCACGTGCATACAAGTAATTTTTGTGTGTTTAAATCACAACTTACCTTCGTGAAAATGCCATGAACACACGGGATGTTACACAGGATGTTAAAAAAAGCATACACCATTATGAATCTTTCTCCCATGCCAATCGTGAGAGCAATTGTTGCATTTGATAGCGCAGCAAAACTTCCCCATTCTAACGTTGTGTGGTATTCAGATGAATAATAATAACACACTGAAGCAACCCTCTCAAAAACTTCAGCTCAGCCACTTTCATCGCTCACTACTGAACAAAGACAGGCAGACCACTTTTCCCACAATTCCTTGTGGTTTTTCCATCAGGTGACATCACGCGCCCATTCCCTATAGACAGCATACAGTTGGGATCTTCATTGATCTTAAAAAAGCATTTGACACCATTAATCATGAACTATTGCTACAGAAACTTCACAGATATGGAATCAGAGGGAGAGTACATACATGGCTAAGTAGCTGTCTTCAAGACCTGTATCAGTATATTAAACTAAATGAAACAGAATCAGAATTACAAAAAATTACTTGCGAGGTGCCACAAGGCTCTGTCCTTGGTCCTAAGTTATTCATTTTGTATATCAATGATATCTGTCAAGTTTCTGAATTGTTTCACTTTGTGTTATTTGCAAATGATACAACTTTATACTGCTCAGGTATGTAAATCTCTGGATCGACTCCTGAGTGCAGTGGAGAAGGAAATGAATATCTTAAAGGAATGGTTTGACGCCAATAAGTTATCACTCAATTCAAAGTAAAACTAAATATATTCTAAACCAGAAGTCACTTTATGTTCTGTACTACTCCCTCATAGTCCCATACATCACTTATTGTTTGGAGATTTGAGGAAATGCCTATAAAATCAATACACAACCAATCTACATATTACAAAAGAAAGCCATAAGAATGATACATCAAACTAATTATGACGCAGCCAGTCCACTGTTCAGTAGCCTACAAAATTTAAAATTCTATGACCTAGTTGATTATAAAACCATCCAAACAATGTATAAAGTACATAATAATTTGCTCCCCTCACTGCGTCCAGAAGATGTTTGAAATTAGGGAAAGTCAATATGACCTCAGGAATACAGGTGCATTCAAGAAACCAAGAGTGCAAATAAATGTAAAGAACATCTATATAGCAGTGAAAGGTGTAAATCTGTGGGACAACTATGTGAATGAATTAAGGATGTGAAATTCATTGTACTCATTTAAAAATGTTTAAGAAAAGTGTATTGGCTAAATACAAGACTCAGGTGTGAGCACCTTACTGAAGAAGACTTAAGGAAGTCGTACTTTATTGTTCTGTTCTACCTTGTTCTGTTTTAATTTAACTTTGGCATACAAGAGTATGTAATGTCTTTTTTATGTAAATAGGGTAGGTAAAAAAAGCTATAACTTCAACCTATACCTTTTCGGTCATTGTTTTGTTTGTGTCTGTGTAATTTGTGTTCTGTATTAAGACCAAAATAAATAAATGAACTGAACTGAACCGTCAGTAAGTATTGGGCTCTTCAAAGAAAACGGAGGTGGGGAATATTGCACTCGCCTCAGAGTGGTCTTTTAGAGCTTGCAGTCTGACCCACCGTGATTTTAACAAAACAGTCTTTAACGCCTAAGTAAACCCCAAAAGAGTGTCAACCACTACTTATTTTGTTCCATATGAACTATGAGCAGAATATTCCTCTGTCCAGATTTTTTTTTTTTTTTTTTTTTTTTTTTGAGTAGGGCAGCAGACCTCTGCATGGACTTGAGCTTTTTCGTATTCCCGGTATAGCAATGGGACAATAAAACTTTGAAAATGTTACTAAAACATAATGGAATTATTTAACAGCATATTTTATTAGACAACAAATTATTTCACTTTAAGTGAACGTCCTTTTATGTGAAAAGTAACAGGATACATGATTTATAGCAAAAAAAAAGTCCCAACAAGCACATTGGTATTATAATGAACTACTTTTACTTTTACTTACTACAAATGTAGTAACCTTTGCTTGTCAGGTAACAAATAAAGCTGCATATTTAAGATGTAAAAATATCCTGTTTAGCCATGACAGTGACTGAGTGATGGGTTAAGAAATTTAGAAGGCTTGATTGCAAACAGGCTCCTCCTGGTGGTGACAGTTCAGAATACATGTAAAAACCAGGGTTGTACGTCAGCAGGCCAGGGGAGCAGTTTTCTGAACTCACTCATGAGGACACTGGTAATGATCACAGTGATTACCTCTTACCCCAGTAAGAGGGATTCATTGTGATCAATTAATTGCAAGTGTTTTTATTGCAATAGACAATAATGGCACATATTGTCATACCCCTAGACATATTGTACATGTTGTACTACTCTTGTCATATGCCATCTTTGATAGTTTAGTGAACATGAAGTCATTCTATATGCTGTAGTCAAAATTGTTAATTATTTTTTATACAGTGTGTGTATATACTATTATCCGGTGACCATTCGGGAATAATGTAAAAAAGGTATATACAGTCTAAAGACACACATCTTTCCATATTTGTAATATGTTCACATTAGGGCTGGCTGGGCAATAAATGAATTTTAAATAGAAGTTTGCAAATTATTTGTTTTGGACAATGTCAAAAAATGAGTGGTGTGAAAATTGATTTTCCCATTCACAAGAGAAATTCTGTAGCCTCCAGCTCTTACCCCCTCACCCCCCCTAATTTTATAATAGTTAAGTTGGCATGTTATGAATCAGAAATGTGTTGATTCATTTTTATTTGATCTAACCTTTATTATAAAAAAGGTTTGGTTTGGTTAAAGCCAGGTTTTCACTTTATTCCCAAAAAGGAATCATGTTCGTTACACAAAGGAATACTACATATTCTTTTCAGCAGTCTTCCTACCAACACAGTAATAACCTAATATGCACCTGATATCAGAGTTAAGGTGTTGTAGTGGTCAGAGAGGCCGTTGGCATGGATTGGCAGCCACGGTTCTGTCAGTCTGCCCCAGGGCAGCTGTGGCTACAGTAGTAGCTTACCACTACCATTGTCTGTGGAGTGAATGAATAATGTATCCATTGTAAAGTGTTTTTGAGTGTCAGTGAAAAGTGCTATATAAATCTGATGCATTATTATTATATCCATCTCCTACTACTAATTCATATAGCCAAATCATTTTGTGTGACTAAGCACATCTATTATAATTCATTCTATATACAATATATTTAATATGCAGTATTATGTGCTAATAGATGATTTAGAAGACTAATGCAGAGTGTGTTCGCACAATATGATAATTACATCTATAGATGTTTAGTGTTTCCTCTGGCTTAAAGACCTTGGCGCAGTGGCAACATATTTTTGCACGGCATCAGAAAATGCATGACACAATTGTAACCAGAATATGTTAATTTTACACTTTTTATTTTTTTTTAATTTTGCACAGTAATATTGCATAATGGAACTTACCATTTGAAGTACTGTACAACCGACGCTTGAATGTTGGCATATTGGGCCAGTTGGGGTCCCACCCAGATGTCCTGTGTTTGGACTTTTACTGGTGTCATCCTTCTCTCCTGGACCCTCTGCCTCAACACTTTCCTCTTTCTTCTCTTCCTTCTTTTTCCACTGATGAAGAGTAGGAAAGGGAAGGGAAAAAAAACATTCATAATAGGAATTTACTCATTCATACTTAAATTGTATGATCAGAGGTGGGTATGGTAGCCAGAAATTCTACTCATGTAAAAGCAGTGCTATGAAATTAATAATTAAAAGTAGACAACCAAAAATTTCTAGTTAAGGGTACAAAGAGCACCCACTTAAAATCTTTAGTAATGGCTTCAGTCTTGAAGGTTTGAGGTTTTTCTCCAAAATTTATAACAATCTTAAATTTACAGAGAAAAGTAGAAAACTATCTAAATTTGCAACCGTTTTCCTCAAATTTGTAATTTTCTTTTGTAAAATTATGACTTTTCTTGTACATTTGAGACTATTTTAAATTTGTGGATTATTTTATGGCTAATGTTTATCTTTTCTTAATCCAGCCCAACTTTATATATAAAACTCTTTAAAAACGACACTTGACACAAAGTGCTGTACATCAACAATAAATAAAATATAAAAACAATAAAATACAGCTAAAGTACAAAACAGCACAAACAATAGTCATACAATAGAGACAATAAAAACAAATAAAATCAATGTCTCAAATTGGGTCAGAAGCCAGAGAATAAAAATGGGTTTTAAGAGGAGTTTTAAAACTGGACAGTGAAGAGGCCTGTCTGATGGACAAAGGCAGATTATTATAAAATTGCTGGATTTTTTTAAAATAAATTTGAAAGAGAATGTGGCAAAAATTTTTTACCCTTTTCCTCATACAATTTAAACTTTTGACCATAATTTTGTAGAGCCAGAACAGAACAATAATTTTAACTCTGAATTCAAAGAAATATAATTATTAAAATTATATTTAAAGAAATAAATCAACTTAATGACCAAATATGCAGTTATTTCTGTTATAATATTTCTATGTATTTATAGTTTTTTTTAGAACTCTCACCAACCTGACAGCAGGAAAAACCTCCCTTATTTTCAAATCCAAATGTTGGCACGTTTAGTTTGTCTGAAGGCTGCTGACGGATTAAAGTCATTGACTTTGTGAATTTTGGTCATCTTAACTTGCCAGGTATATAATAATGAACATAAATTATTAGTTAATATTGTAGTAGCTGGTGAAGTAAATCTTCAGCGATTCATCAGTCACTCTTGCCTTTCCCTGCAATGGAGCCTAACCAGACCTGTTAGCTAAGCAACTCCTCATTGTTGTTCCGGTTACCAGTGGGTTAAAACCACCATAAATGCCTCCACTGCTTATCTCTTGTACTTTTTTCCGCATTTAAAGTACTTAAATACGAAATAAGTACTAAATAAGCTCATGCTTCTCTTGGACAGCAACGCTAGAGAGACACTCTCTGCCTGGTGAAACGGACACATGGGCGCCGGGCAGGTGGGGTGCTTCTGTGCGGATGACGGTCACGCACATTGTTCGTGTGTGTGCTTGCGGAGCATTTCTTTCATATTTAATTTTTCTTAAATTAATATATCATAGGCACGGCAGCATACTTCCTTAGGGCGACGAGCCGCCACAGAACTGTTACCAAAGGAAACCCTGGCTTTTGACATTTGTTTTGCATGACTGAATGTTGCTGGGTTGTTTCATTGTTAAATGAAATGGTACTGGCTGGGCTAAAGAGGTGGCAGGATGGAACTGTGATGCATTGATGTGAACTCTTGTATGGCAATTAAGTCTTGGATTCAGAATCACTATACCCTTTGCATGTGTGCTATTGAACATTTTGTTGATCTTGATTTCAGCAGTCCAGTCACGTTAATGATTCTTATTGGAATATTAATATCTTCATACGTGTAGGCATGTCAAATTAATCCATTCTTATTTTGCTATAATTATTATTAAAGTAATCAATCATCTCAATAGTTTAAAAAACACAGTATTTTGATATTCATTCCAAGGAGTACATTTTTAAGACAAGTTTTGCTATAAATTAATTAGCTAAGTTATATTCCTACAGTAAAATTAAAAGAGCAATATTGTATAATGTAATGGGAAAAGTACTCAAGCTTGACTGACATGGGCACAACACAGTTCATTGTAGTCACAGTTTTTTATTAGAGTATTTTCTCATTTAACAAACACAAACAATTAAACAACAAGAATAAGATAACAACACCCACATTTCATAACCAGAATCAACATTTCTGAGTTGGACCACAGTCAGTACTGAAATACTGTTGTCTTATACTCATTGTCCAAGACAGGCTGGAGTGACACAATGGCAGTGCAGTTGTTTCAGTGATGTTATTATTTGAATGCATTGAAATATTCATGTTTGGTTTTATATTTCCATATTGAATTGATTTTATTTAAATGATCCAATATTGATAAAATCCCAAGATCAATCTTTTTGATATGCTTTTTCATGTGTGAAACTTATAAGAAGCTTAAAGGAGGTCCCTTGTGCAGCTGAACTCCTGCATTCATATATTTTTATTTCAGTAAATTGGAGTGTTTCTGGTGGGATTTACAGCATCGGGTCTTTCATATGCAAAGAAAATGGTCATTATAATGGTATAATCCTTGACTGGATTGCTATTGGATCAAAATTGAATCGAATGAGTACCTTCTGAATCTGAAATGAATCGATTCTGGAACATATTGTTGATTCCCAGCACTAATAGTAGTGATCATGGTGTATATGATTAGAGCTTTTGGGCCGTACACAGATCTCCAGGTCAGTTTCAGCCAGGGCGATATGTTGCTGCATGTTTCTCTGCTCCGTCTTTCCTGACTTGCAGAAAACATTTTTTTTCATGCATACAGTTTATAGATATCTTCATTATGTTATTGTTTAGATCAGAATTATTTGGACAAGAAGAATTTTCATGATATTTTGCTATTATTATTACACACACAGATTATCACTTATCTATAAATTCAGCAAATCTCTGCCTGTGTGTTTGTGTGTGTCTGTTCCACGCATATCTCTCAAACGGTTTGTCAGACTGGCTTCAGATATTAAATGTGGTTTCTTGAGGTTACCATGGTGTGGATCCCCGAATGTGGAGTCACTCAGTCAAAATATGTAATTTTTATCAATGAAAGTTTAGCCAGCGCTCCGACACTGCTCTGTCTCTTCATGCCCTGGAGTGTGGGTGGGGTTTAGCTCTGTGTGTGTGTGTGTGTGTGTGTGCGTGCTCTGCAGGCAGCAGAGCTAAGCAGAGCTCTGTACAGGTTTTTCTTGTGAACAAACGCTGCAAATATGCCATTATAGGGTAGCTCCAAGTTAGAATCCCATTCAGTTATTCCCTTTATCACTGGATCGTAATTTTGTGAGCTCCTACTGCACAACAACTTTAAAATTTCAGAGGGGGGTGGGGTTCGGGGTAGGCACACAGTAATGGCACATTTACTGGATGCTGCAAATTCTTTTCCCTTTAAACGGTTCACCGTGAGTCCTGACCACTGTAATATCTAAAATGTAAAGTTTAATACCGACATGACTGGAGTGGAATTATGGATGGGTGTATCGATACTCAAGTATCGATACTTCAATACCAGCTGGTTGATACTTTGGAGTTGATACTTTTTAAAATATTGCGATACCACTATGTTAATACAAAACGTGCAATTTGTTTTCACTTCTGAGAGTTTTAGGCATTAACTTTATGTGTGAAACCGGTGAAAAACCAGCCCAAGCATATTGGCAGCATATCAGACTCTGTGCATTGCACAGCCAAGCACTCCCGTGCAGAGTGAGTCAGCAGCGTTGGGTGCGGCACAAATGTTACACCATTCATCCAAATTCTATGGTGATACCAAGCAGCATAAAATTTGAAAAATAAACAAAGTAAGCACTATTTAAGTTTCTAAAAATAATAGTGTAAAAATAAATAAATAATATAAAAAAGTTGCACTGAGAAAGAAAATTACACATATAGGAATGGTGAAACATTTCAGAAGTAAAAAATACTTGAATCCAGTTGAGAATCTTCATCAAATTAAGAAATTGAATTAATTTTAAGTCTTAGTTATTTTTATTATAATTGAAAAAAACATTTTATTTTTATTTACTTTGCTCATTGTTCTATTTTATTATTTGTAAGCATTTCTTTCAACTGTTTATGTTCATGAGTTTTATTCATATTTCATATTGCCCTTGCAATATAGTTGTTAATGAAACTGCAGTCATGTGATTTTGGGCAAAAAGTATCAGTCTCAGTATTGAAGAAAATGTCCCATAAATTAATGCTATTGTACCGAAGGAAAAAATGCTGGTATCACCCTTCCCTAAGTGGAATGGCCGGAGGACCCACAGTTCAGGGGAGGGGAGTCTATAGTGGCTTTTCCTTCCTGTGCGGTAACGGTGCCGCTGGTACTAGCCACGCTGTGTATTAGGGCCCAAGCCACTGACAACATCAGTGGGTGAGAGCCCTATTGTAATGCTAGGATTATTTATTATTAACCTTATTTATACGGGTAATCCCATTGAGACACGGGGTCTCATTTTCAAGAGAACTGTTTAATCGATTAGTTCTGTTAAAGCAGAGCGGATCACAGTGATCATCTGGCCTGTAGAGGAATGAAGCTGGTCTCCTTTATTTTTGTGCATAATAATTTCTGAATGATTTTAACATTTTATTTTGCTGCACTGCATCAAGGTGAAGAAGTTCTGTCCCCCTCAATCGTTCAGGGCTCAAACACAACGCTGTGTCTGACGTTAGGTTTTTTCTGCTGAAAATTTTTAGAGGAGCTCGGCGAACTATGCCGTATACTAGCGTGCTTCCGGGTGCTTCAGCGTGCTCTTAACTTAGTTAAAACTTAGCCATAACTGATTTGATGTACGCCAGTGTATCATCAAATTATAATGCAAGGAATCTCTCTCTCTCTCTCTCTCTCTCTCTCTCTCTCTCTCTCTCTCTCTCTCTCTCTGTCTGTGTGTGTTCTGTGCATATCTCCCGAACTGTTCATCGGACTGGCCTCAGATTTTATACGTGCTGTGCTGAGGTTACAAGGGTGTGCATCCCCGAATTTCAGCCTCCCCGGATATGGAGAGTTTAGGAGGGGAACTCTTCAATGAACGTCCATAGGGGTGCTATGGGTGTTCATAGCTATGACATCATAGATACACAGATGTTGCCATGGTTACTGTTGCCAGGCAGACACATCATCAAAGATCAAAGGCAGGCATCACTGAACAAGTGGTGACGTCAAAGATCAAAGGCAGGTTTCACCATGGTTACTGTAGCCACGGTAACAGTAACTTTCTACGGGCATGCAGAAATGCTTGCTTATGCTTGGTTTCTACGGGCATGCACGGGTGCACTAGTACCCATGCACTATGCACTAGTCTATCTATAAATGCAAGGAATAGCTGTCTGTGTGTGTCTGTTCCTCACATATCTCTCAAACCGTTTGTCAGGCTGACCTCAGATTTTAAAAGTACTTTGCTGAGGTTATGAGGGTGTGCATCCCCGAATATGGAGTTGTTCAGTCAAAATATGTCATTTTTATCAATAAACATTTAGCCACCGCTCTGTCTCATGCCCAGGCTTCTAGAAGGGAGGGCGGGGTTTCAGATTGACTCCTTACTGATTGGATAATAATTGTATATAAATAATTGTATAAATGTATAAATTGTATAAATATAAATAATAATAATTGTATATAAATGACATATGCCAAGTATCAAAAATTCTGAAATTTATTTTGTTTGCGGATGACACAAATATCCTTTGCACTGGTGAGAATTTGCAGCAGGTTTTAGAGGTGGTCACAACTGAAATGGAAAAATTAACGCAGTGGTTCAACAAAAATAAATTATCTCTAAATCTAAAAAAAACAAAGATTATGGTGTTTGGAAATTATAAAATAAATCATGAAATAATGGTAATGATAGATGATACCAGAATACAAACAGTACAGGAAAATAAGTTTCTGGGGGTGACGCTAGACAGTAAAATCTGCTGGAAACCTCACATCAGTCACATCCGGGCTAAATTAGCAAAATGTATAGGGATACTGGGGAAGACAAGACACATCTTGGACTATAAATCATTGGTCTTATTGTACAATTCACTGTTTTTACCTTATCTTAACTACTGTGTAGAAGTCTGGGGAAACACCTACAAGACCAACCTACAAGCAATATGCACATTACAAAAAAGAGCTATAAGGATAATTAACAATGCAGGATATAGAGACCATACCAATTCGTTGTTCTTGAAGTCACATGTCATAAAGTTCATCGATTTAGTTAAATTTAAGACAGCACAAGTAATGTACAGGGCGATTAACAATCAACTCCCAACTAATGTACAAAAAATATTTAAAAAAAAGAGACAACGATCATAATTTGAGAGGAGACTTAAACTTTACAAAACCCAAGATACGTACAACCAAGAAAAGTATGTGCATATCTGTCTGTGGGGTGGATTTGTGGAACAGTCTGGAGCCGGAACTGAAACTATTTACAAACAGAAATCAATTTAAAAAGAGGTATAAGCACCATTTGTTGAAAGGATATATGTTAGAAGGGTAGAATTTATATGTACGATTCATTATGTTCACTCTGGGACATTATGGGAGACTATGGAATGGTGGGTGGGACAGCACTGTGTGTATCTGTGTCGTTTGAGACTGGTTTTGATATATGGACTTCATTGTATGTTAGAATGGACGGGTGTTAATGTTGATCTGTAAAAAATACAGTAAATTGTTTACTTGGGGTCTTAAAGGTGGTAATTTGTATAAAATTCACATGGGTGTATCGATGGAAAAGAGGAGTTGGAATTAATAAGTGTTCACTTCTTCCTTCTCCCTTTCGAACAGTGTATACTGTAACTTTATTGCATTTGCTATTTGCTTGTTTTTTGTTATATTTTTTGTGTTCGAAATAAACTATCTATCTATCTACCTATAATTTGTGGCAGCACCACCACCAGTCACCACAGCACTCCGTAAACAAAACAAGGGGAAAGCAACAAATTTGACCAGAAAAAGATAATACTGAAGATTCAATGCTTAAAAAAATTATACTATAATGTTGATATGATTGCGTAGTTCTAAAGGATAATTTGGCATATGTAGAGAACACGAAGTGCATGGGTGCACTGGGGGAAAGGGGGGTGGGGACTCAGGGTCTGGCAGGGAACACCAGTGTTTGGAGAAGCAGCAGCTGGACCGGCAGATTGCAGTCCTTCGCAGGGAGCCAAGCCCAGCTTACCAGGTTAGTGGTGGACGGGAGCACCGGCTGCCGCTTCACCTGTTTGCCACCGCTGTCCTTTGCATGGCCGCGGGTTCCCCATAGCACTCCTCCCGGTGCTGGTGTGCTTGCACGGCTATCTAAAAATTATAATAATGCCACCATGATTGTGGAGCGGAATAGCTAGATCAATTGCATATCATATGTGGACACATTTATATGTGTATGCGTGTGTGTGCGCATGCTTTGACTGAATGACGACCATGACCAAACAGGACACAAAAATGTCAAAATGCCCAGAATACCTCCTCCCAGGCCGGGGGAGGGGGGGGGGGCACACAACCTGAACCTGTTTTTTAACAGGTTTGACCAACTGCCCTCTCCTCCACCTGCCCATCAACCACTGCTGCCTCCACCTTCATCTAGTCCCGCTGTCCACGACCTCCCCCCCCCCCCCCCCCACTGCCAGCACACAGCCCCCCTGCTCTAACCTGACCCTAACTAAGACCCAAGTGAGAGCGGAGCTGGGGAAGATCAAGGCGAGGAAGGCCTCGGGTCCGGATGGCATCAGCTGGAAGCTCCTCAAGTCCTGTGCAGACCAACTGTGTGGGATCGTGGAGCACATCTTCAACCTGAGCCTGAAGCTTGGGAGGGTACCACAGCTGTGGAAAACATCCTGTGTGGTACCTGTACCAAAGACCCCTCACCCCAAGGACCTGAACAGCTACAGACCAATGGCCCTCACATCACACCTGACGAAGACCCTGGAGAGGCTGTTCCCGGCCCACCTCCGCCCCCTAGTTGGACCAGCGATGGATCCACTCCAGTTCACCTACCAGCATGGCATCAGGGTGGAGGATACAGTGATCTTCTTCCTACACTGTTCCCTGTCCCACCTGGAGAAGCCTGGGAGCACTGTGAGGATCATGTTCTTTGATTTCTCCAATGCTTTCAACACCACCTAACTGGTGATCCTGAAGGACAAGCTACTGAGCGCAGGGGTGGACCAGCACCTGTCATTGTGGATCCTGGACTACTTCACAAACCGACCACAGTTTGTGAGAACCCAGGACTGTGTGCCTGACACGATCATCTGCAGTATGGGGGCCCCCGGGGAACAGTTCTGGCTGCCTTCCTGTTCACCCGCTATACTGTGGATTTTTCACACAACACACCACACTGCCACCTACAGAAGTTCTTTGACGACTCTGTGACCGTTGGCCTCATCTCTGATAGAGATGACGTGGAGAACAGAGAACTTATCCAGAACTTTGTGGACTGGTGCCAACAGAACTGCCTCCAGATCAATACGAGGAAAACTAAGGAACTCGTGGTAGACTGTCACAAGCGAGGACAACCCCCCACACCACCAGTAAACATACAGGGAACAGACATTGAGATGGTGACATCCTACAAGTACCTGGGTGTTCACCTGAGCAATAAACTGGACTGGTCACACAATACCAACACCCTCTACAAGAAGGGGCAGCGCAGGCTGTTCCTCCTGAGGAAGCTCAGGTCTTTTGGAGTGCAAGGGGCACTCCTGAAGACCTTCTACGATTTGGTGGTGGGTGGCATCAGCCGTCACATTTGGAGTGGTCTGCTGGGGCAGCGGCATCATGGCAGCCAACAGGAAGAGACTGAACAGACTGATCAAAAAATCCAGCTCTGTTCTGGGGCGGCGCCTCAACCCAGTAGAGGGAGTAGGAGAGAGGAGGATGGTGGCTAAGCTGTCCTCTCTGCTGGAGTCCGAGTCCCACCCCATGCAGGACATGAATGCACTGAGGAGCTCATTTAGCAGTAGGCTGTACCATCCTAGGTGCACGATGGAGAGGTTCCGCAGGTCCTTCCTACCTACGGCTGTCAGACTTTATAACCTAACCAGGGCTGCTCATAGAGGTCGTATTTAATGTACAAAACGTAACAACCTTGCACAATAGATGGTCCCCTCCATTATACAACTAGGATAATATCAATCATTACTGAGGTGACAATATGGGTGATTCAAATCCGAAATATACTGTCAGGGTACATAATTCATATTCTGCGGGGTAACCTAACAGACCGAAATGTTGTCTATACCATCTAGCTGCAGCGCTCCCACACTGTGTATGTATCTGTGTACATATGTATATTCATTTGTTCTTATTATCCTCTCTTATTAACTATTGCTCTGAGTGTTGCTATCCCTTTGCTGCTGTAATCCTGGAATTTCCCCATTGTGGCACTAATAAAGGCTTATCTTATCACAAAATAAATAATTTTTTTATTTACTGACAAATGGGCAACACTGATGCAACAGTTGTAGCCAAACGGGTTATTCTGCTGTGTATAATAATGTTGGGTGTTTTGTACTTATAATATTGCTAAAATATAAAAGAATGCACTACAATGGGTGTCAAATATTTGTAAACGTGCCTTGTTATATTACTACATGAGTTTATTGATGATACACTATAAACTACACATACTGTATAAACTAAAACAGTTATAATGGTGACTGAACAACTCCCATTCCCCAAAGTGGAAGATACACTACTTATGAATATAAGTCATAAAAGTTCACACAAATAAGTGACTTGACAAACGCATAAACAAGGCTTTTTAAACAGATGCTAAGATTGGATCTCCCATTCATTTCAAATAAATCTTAGTGGCGTTCAGTCCCTTTTATATTTGTCAAAATCTAACGTGATTGCCTACATATAGGTTACACCTCTTTGTATTCCACTTTCAAACACAGCCTATATTTGGGCCTGTAAAGCCTAATTGGCCTACCTGTTTTCAACAAGAATACTTGCTTACTATGGGCATGCACTAATTACTATGTAATTCGGAATCATACCCGTTCTCTGTAAGGATTAAATTCATTGCAATCTTTAGGGTGCCTTCACACTTAAAGGCTTTAGTCTGTTTGAGGACCTTAGTTATTTTTTCCCTTAGTGTAACTGTTTGTTTGGTGTGATCAGTGTAATCACACTTTGGTGTTGACCAAGGCTACAGTTACACTGCAGGTAAAAGTGGCCCAAATCTTACCTTTTTGCCCATATGCGATCCTTATCAGATTTTTTTTTTTTTTATAACAGTCTGACACAAATCCATTTTTTTGTTTGTTTTTTTTCTTCCCAGGCCACTTTCATATGTGGTCATAAATTGGATATGTAGCTGGTGTTTTTCAAAGCAACCTTAGTCTGAATGGTCATGTTGCATTTTATCCAACTTTTACGTCATTGAAGTGAGACAGACGTCACAATTCTGCACCAGAGGAGGTGAGTTATAGCAAGAACAGATGTAAACAATGGATGAAACAAGTATGGCAGACACCGTTGATGGAGCTAGTCAGTGGAAAGTAAGGGAGGTTTTGGACTTGATTAGTATTTGAGGTGAGAATTCTGGTCAGCAACTTCTCCACAAAAGGCTATTGTTAAATTCTGTGCTCTTTTGTTCCTCAGTCTTCTTCTTCCCTTTATCACTTGATCATAATTTTGTTGGCTCCGATGCACAACTTTAAAATTGATACACTCACACGTATAGCAGCCATATCCGTAAACACAGCGTGTGACCTCACATCTTCTGCGCATGCACGTCTGCGCATAGACAGTCTGTCAGTCTGCGCATAGACTGTTCACATTGGAGTCTGATGGGGGTCACATTTAAATTATAATGTGAACAACCACACTAAAAAAAACCAAAACAAAACAGATCTCGGCATAAAATCAGAATGGAGCATTAAGACCTGCAGCGTGAATGTAGCCCAAGACATCCAAAAAGTCATGGTCTTCACAGGAATGATCTGGCAGATGGTGTCAACCTGATGAGAAAACCTACTACACCAAAACATGAGAAAACACTATTAGATTTTGGGCTGATTTGAATTTCTTTCATATGTTCAAAACATGCTGCAAGATGAATCTGAGACAGAGTCCTTAGGAGGTGCAGACTGGTCAGATGAGTGCATACGTGTTCAGTCATCCACATACTAAAATACTGCTCTCTATTGGATAATCTGGACTAACTAGGTATTGCCGTTCTGTGCCATTTAGACGCTTGTTTTTTTAAAAAAAATTCCACCACTCATTAAGGCTAGTAACTCATGGTGCAGCAAATGCTGACAAATGTTGTGATTTTTGGATTTCCTCAGGGTTCATAAACGTTGCAAAACAGTTCACAAACAGTTTTTTTAAGATTGTAAACAGTTTTCTTGTTACAAAGAAATTTTGATCATGTTGTAACACATGTTGCTAAAGTTCTTTTTGGTTCGCCAAGTAGTGAACACTAGCAACTGTTATCGCCTTTACAAACCCTCAAAATCCAAATGCTGGGAAGCGTTTGCTCACCCTTTTTTATAGGGTTGCGTCCAAGATTGCCTGACATTCACCTGCTATTTTACCTGGAATTGGCAAAAGGATCCAGATGTTCCCAAACCGTGGCAAATAGTTAATAGTTGCAAACACTGTTGCTAACATTTGCTAACAGTCACTAATGTTTGCCAGCTGTCTACTGCAAACTTTTGCATGAATGTTGCTAATTGTCGCTAAACGCCCTAAATGTTGTTTATGATGGAGGTGAACCCTGATTTTCATTCATCAGAAAAGTTGGTGAGTCCAAAAATCGCAGTGTTTGTCATTCGCTGCTCCATGAAATTCAGAGATGTGCTTCACAATGTGTCATTGTTTCTCAAAAACTTAATCATCAGTACATTTGACTTGTGAGATGCTCTGAATAAATGAGGAGTACTGGTCTTACATTGCAATCTATGACCCATAATAATCTGTGACCTTATGTACTGTACCTACACCAAACAATAATTTTTGGGAGCTCTGCCCTCCATCACATTAACCTGAACAATGTAAAAATGTCACCCTGCAGTCCCAGTTTTCCTGTTAATGATAAGGGACAAGACGTCTTGTGTATTACTTTATGTGCTCTCACAGCAGACACGTGACAAATAAGCAGAGAGGCTGTTCTGTAACCCGAATGTTGGGTTGAGGAAGATTGGGTACAGTAAGACCACTTTTTCAGAGCCAAGGTGCATGTATGCATTTACTTTAGTTATGATGCCTTCATTGTGTAAATAACTGCTTTTAGACAGGCATTTTCTGTTAATTCATGGTTTAAATATTTTGTATTTTGTAAGGTAGGATTCATTACCACCCTTAATAAAAGGACAGAGCAGGGAGGATTACGTGTGTGTGTGTGTGTGTGTGTGTGTGTGTCGGGGGGGCAGCCATTTTGAATTTACTCTAAAATGGAGGTCATGCTGACTTCCGTCTTATGGAAAAAATGTTTGTGGAATGCATGGATTCTCACTCTACATAAAACGGGCATTAAATTAATCCTGTCTAAAACTGCTATGAATAGTAGAGTAGAAAATTAAGAAGCAACTTTTGTTGCATAAAAAATAAATGGTTATTAACCAGCTCAGCTTATCCCTCTGAAACTCCAGCATGTCTTGTCCTTATTTTATCCCATCCATTTCAGATATCATCTTTTTGCTGATGACTGTTATTTCTCATACTCTCCTCTTGTTTCTCTCTGTGGTTTCCACAGGGCTTCTTGAAGAATGAGAGGGACAACGCCCTTCTGTCAGCCATCGAGGAGTCTCGTCGCAGGGTCAGTATCCACCATATGTCTGTTTCTAAAGCTTGCTCTGTCACAAATCAGTAAAGTCTCTTTAGATTCAGAATAAACATCTCAATACCATTTCTCTTTTTAAATGAACATGAGATAAACTCAGGACTCACGCATTAATTTTCCACTATTTTCATGTTTTAGCTTAACCTTATTTTACCAAACTACACTGTGTTTGAACATTAGTTTGTCAAAATGTCGAACACTTAAAAATCAAATTGTGAATAATTTCTTCTTGCTGTGATCTAAAAGTCGTTCTGGTGTGAACCTTTGGGGAATGGTTTTGAAATGGCTTCCCTGATGTGCAGAGCTAATAGGCCCCGCATTTAATTAGCTGCTGTTCCCATTATCTCTCTCCACTCCCTGAGAGAGGATAAAGGACTTCCACACAAGGGTAGGGGAAAAAAATGCACCGAGGAATAAAAAGAAGCGGATGTTAGATGTTCTTGTAGATATCTGATTGCTTTAGTTTTTACATCAATCAGAAAACGTGGGCTGTTTAATTGCATATTTTGTCATAATTTTACGCTCTCACTTCAGTTATGTGACATGATTATGAATTAAATTGTTGAAGTGGTTTTTTTTGTATGTTTGGAAGCACATAACATTTTAACAGTTTGATATGTGAAAGGATTGTAACAAAATAACATCACGTGTTAAAGTCCCAAAGAAACCAGTAACTGTAGCCTACATACTACTTTACTTTTTGCAACTTCATGACTCAGAAATAAATAAAGATTGCATTGTAGACAGTGACCAAGTTAACATGGTAAATGATGGTTGTAGTCTAGATATGCTTTTCCCAGAGCTGGAGCTTCAATTATCTCACGTTCCCATTATCTCACTGTTAAGTCTCTATGGAGAGTTAAAATAAACTGCACTGTGTCCTAGTGGAGTATAGCAATCTCGACAGGGCTCTGCTGCTAAATCTGGTGTCTGTGTACTACAGGAAAGCTCATTTTATGTAATGTACATATTGTATATTCCTGTTGTGTACATACCTTAGATATTTTCACATCTAAGCCCTTTGGGCTGGACTCTCAGACTTTTCACGTTCTTTCTGTCCAAAATTACTGGTGTCAAACCTCGCCTGGACCACAGTCCATACCAAACACTCAAAATTTGGTTTGGTTAAAAGAGGCGGTCTCAGTCTAAACTGAACCATTGTATACATTTGGTCCAGTTATGTTTGAAACTAAAACTCTCCAAATAACCCTTATGTTTAAAGGGTACCTGTGGTGGTCGTGAACAAAAAAGATATTATATTGAGCCCCTGTCTCACGTTCTAGTTCAAGTTTAAGTTGAAATTCATGTTCAAAGCAATTTGATATAAATCCATTGCTGATGTGCTGGTTCAGCTATGTCAGCAAAACATGGGTGCAGCCATACTAGCGGCTACATGGCCTTCCAGGACGCTTCCTGTGACGTAATAAGGTGGGCACCGCGATCTGGATCAATACTGGCTGAGCCTGGAGTGCCCGGATGAGCAGTGGCTTTCAGGATATTCAAATTCAAACGTTTATTTCAAACTCAGGGTTCATATTAAATGCAGAACTAAAACGAGTGGAAAATAAATAAATAAATGCTTAAATTCAGCGGCTCGTCTCGTCTGATCTGAGCTTATAACGGCCGCAACACGGCAGATGATTCGGCTCCTCCCTCGCCGCTATACAGAGCGGCAGACACTCGGCGCTCTTGTAACAACAAAAACATACAATGCGATATGGATATCGCAACATGGCGGAATGTAAAGCCTTTGAATGTCTCAATAATAAGCGAAAAAACAAAGATAAACACTTCTTTTGTGTACCCAAACCCAGCTCACCTTGTCAGAAGATCATAGCGGAAAAGTGATTGCGCAATCTCGGAACAGGGCACAGACGAATCCTGTCAGACGAAATTGCGTTGTGTGTGAGGACCACTTCGTCACTTTAACCCTCAGAAGACCTTTCTGGCTCAAACCTGTAGCCATGTTGGACGAATTCTTCCTCAGAGTCCGACAATTCAGCCATAATAGAACAAAAGCACTCACAACAGCACCCTAGTCGCTCATACAGACGGGAGTATTGTCTTTTCAGTAGCAACGGTATGACGTCACTTCCGCATATGTCATGGCGGCGCCCATAGTTTTCATTGGCTGGCCATGCCCGCGGTCCTATTTCAATATATCTCAGGTGGTATATGGGGCTGGCAACAATTATTTACCCAAATAACAAATACCTTTTCCTAATGTTTTCAAGTTAAATGCGTCTTCACGACCACCACAAGTACGCTTTAATATACAGTATTTGAATAAATATACAAATACTTGAATTATAATATTCAAAATCCACAATAGATTTTATTGCTGCAGTGTGAATCTAGATAGCATTGTCACAGAATGTTATGGTCTATTAGTAGGGCTGCAACTAATGATTAATTTGGTAGTCGACTAATCTAACAACTTTTTCAATTAGTCGACTAATCGCAGATATTTCTCATGTCGGTCATCTCAGCTTCCTGTTGGCACGGCTCCTGTTCGGGGCTCCAGGCCATGCTTTACCTCGCCTGTTTAAGCCTGCACACCTGTGAATATCACTTTGTTGTCAGTCCATCCATCCATCTTCTACCGCTTTTCCGGCGGTCCGGGTTGCAGAGGCAGCAGTTCAAACAGAGAAGCCCAGACTTCCCTCTCCCTAGCCACCTGCTCCAGCTCTTCAGAGAGGATACCAAGGCGTTCCCAGACCAGGTGAGAGGCATAGTCTCTCCAGCAAGTCGTGGGTCTGCCTGAAACACCTCCAAGTGGGAAGAGTTTTTTTTATTTTATTTTTTTGTTTAACCAGGCAGGACAGATTAAGAACACATTCTTATTTACAACTGTGGCCTGGGGGTGAAGGGGCGAGGGACAACTCACTTTCATACCTCCCCAGTTAATGCCAATTAACGGAGCCTGCGTGTTTTTGGTCCCTGTGGGAGGAAACCTGAGAAATCCCGGAGTAAACCCATGTAGACATGGGGAGAACATGCAAACTCCACACAGAAAGATCACCGTTGGTCAGGTGGTGGTATCAAACTCAAGATCCCGTGGCCAAGGCTGAGTTGCTGTGCTGCCACAGTGCTAACCACTGCGCCAACGTGCTGCCCTAAGTGGGAGGAGTCCAGGAGGCATCCTGATCAGATGCCCTAATCACCTCAACTGGCTCCTTTCTATGTGGAGGAGCAGCGGTTCTACCCTGAGCCTCTCTTGGATGACTGAGCTCCTCACCCTATCTCTAAGGGTAAGTCCAGCAAACCTACGGAGAAAGCTTATTTCAGCTGCTTGTATCCGGGATCTCATTCTTTCGGTCATTACCCAAAGCTCATGACCATAGATAAAGGTAGGAACGTAGATTGACCGGTAAATTGACAGCTTTGCCTTAGAGCTCAGCTCCCTCTTCTCCACAACAGACCGGTACAATGTCCGCATTACTAAAGATGCTGCTCTGATCAATCTGTCAATCTCTGGCTCCATTCTCCCCTCACTCGTTGTCACTTGTTGTCAGTCTCTGATAAAATATAATGTAGCCTATTATAAAAACTTTCCCACAGCAAAATAAAATAAAGACCCGTCATACATGAGTTGGAAGCTTGAACTTGAAGGCTTAATCAGAAGTGTTTGGAGCAACACAATTAAATAACAGACATTAAAGTTCAGTTTTTTAACCCCCAAAATAAAGTACAAAAACTCAAATAGCAGCCTCTGTTACTCCATAAAGGGCTGTTGTAACTCTGCATGTTCAAAACAAAGTAGAGTAATATTCAACTCCATTAAAGTAAAAAAAAAAAAAGAAAATACCAAGCTAGTCCATCCTGTGTGAAACCTTGCTGGGTCTAGAAGTTTAAAAGTTTAATTAGGCTTCAGATGAAAATTAAAAGAACTTCCAGTCCAAAATAAATTTACAAACACTAATATCAGTGCAGGAATGTGAGCCTTCAGTACACATAGAGTGAAATATTTAAACTGTTTCAATTTATTTGTGATGATTATGGCTATCCTTTTTTAATGAAATTACAAATCATGGTATTCTAATTTACAGAGATGCACTAATGTTCAGAATGAGGGCTGATATTACCACGACAATCATAGAGAACATGAAAAAGAGTAAGTTACTTCTGTAATTCCCTCATTGGCTGCAGTTAACACGTTACCAGCATAACTGAAGCAGCTCAGCTGACAGCAACCATTGTCAAAGACGGATTATTGTACGACAGCAGGTAAACTATTTAAATAGCACACACTAATGGTGTGGTCAGTTTTCTAAAGCTGAGAGAGTTGCTTGTTGAAAATAAGAAGCGCTCACTTTACTCGCTAACCTTATCGGCGAAGTGTTTAGAAGTGGTCCGACTTCATTCATTCATCACTGGGGCAGAGCACTGCAGAGTTCCACTGACTGTTGGCCGGAGACGGACGGAGGGGACAGTAAACTCCTCCCATACTTTATAAACATGTGGCCTTCTCCATGATTTTCTCTCCGTGTCGCTATGATGCGCTCCTCTTCTTCTTCACTGGAACAGTTAAAGTGGACATTTCCGCGGCATGCATATAAACTTTAAAATTAAATAACTTGTCGACAATAAAAAATTTGTCGACAAATTTTTATGAACAACAACTAATCGTTGCAGTGCTATCTATTGGTAGTAACCTCAAGGAGGAAGTGATAATTAATATTGTGTTAAAGCACCTATGATAATGTAATCGGTGCCTCTTGAATTATCTTAGTTTTCACACAGAAACAAACGCTTACACGGGCAATAAATCATAAAGTTTCAAGAATAATTGGTAGTAGGGCTGTATCCAAATAATCGATTATCCAGATATTCCTTCAGTACACCAGTATTTGGTTTTCAAATTTCGTGCTGCTTGACTTTAATAAAGGTAAAATATAAATTTCCCCAAAAAAGCTCCTTTTATTTTTATATATGTATTTTTGATATTCTTATTGTGTCATTTTCCTGTGCCAGATAACTGTGTAGCTAAAAGTAAATATTGCTTTATGCTTTTATATCTATAGTAAAAGTCAACCAGCTGCCTCAAAGTGATGCACATCGTTAACGTGCGCAAATGTACTGTATATATTGACTGTTTCCACCATCATATGTTTAGACGTTCCTGTTGGCTGAAGAGTACCATCGTGAGTCCATGCTGGTTCAATGGGAACAGGTAAAGCAGAGAGTGCTTTACACACTACTTGGAGCAGGAGAAGATGCTCTGGACTTCAGTCAAGACGTGGAGGTATAGAACACTGGAGTGTTAACTACCTTGTACTCTGTAATTCAGAACCTACATTTTCAGCTCAATTCAGTGATCAGGTTACTTGCTGTAATGATTGTATGAGTCAGACAAACTCTAAGAAAATGTATATGCAAGACTGTTTTTTAGCTCATTCTGATGAAACCAAAAGGAGCTAAAGCGATGACATGGCATCTGTCTGTCTGTCCATCCACATTTCAAGGGAATCACTACTCCTAGGCATTTGCCCCGATGCTCACCAAACTCATTCACAAGGATCCTCAGGTGGGTCTGCATCCAAGTTGTGGTCAGTGTCAAAGGTCAGAAGATCTGGGCACTTATGTGTTTTCAGAAAAAAATGCTACTCCTCTTAGGCAATCACCCCAGTGGTCACCAAACTCAAGGTCTTAAAGGTCAGAAGATCTGGGTAGGTCTGCATCCAGGTTGAGGTCAAGGCCATTGTCAAAGCTCAGGAAACATGAGCATTTATGATTATACAAAAAACGTTGCTCCTCTAGGCCACTGACCTTGATCCTAGATGGGTCTGCATCTCAGCTGTGTTTAAGGTCAGAGTCAATGGTCAGGAGATCCGAGCAGTCTGGGTGATTTAGTCATGCCGGAATGAGCTACTCCGTCATTGACGGTCTGGTTCAAATCTCAACAGTACTTGCAATATTAATATTACCCAGTGAAGAAACATAAATTCATAGCTACAGCAAACACTCAGTGTTTTCCGATGCAAGGAAAGTGTAATGCATTCCTGTCATTTACAACCCAGAAATGTCAGGCTTCAAAGTCCTTGGGTGTTACAAGTGACGAAATTTGTATATGTAAGACTGCATTGTTTTTGTCTGCAGTGTTGTCAGGGGCATGTGTGCAAGAAGGTGAAACAAACTAGTTTTCCTTTTTTGCCAAAGCTAGGCACCAAAGCACTGATGGCAGGGAGCTGCTGTGCAGTAAATGGCAATAGCTGCAAAAAGCATGGATTGATTTGATAAAGTCACCCAAGTTCTACATACCGGTGTTCTTTAATACAATAAATACCAGTCTCTTCCTAATTTTCCAGTTGTCTTCCTAGACCTTAGGCTTGACTACATTGTATGTATATTGGTTAATGATAACACTGAATGTCTAAACTTTTTTTTAAATTAAGTTTTAAGGCATGGTGCTGGAAAGTGTTGACTGTTGGTGCAGTGCTTGATGAATGTCCCTTAACAACACTCATTTGGGATAACAAGTTCTTACTGTCTGCATCTCCTTAAAAATCTTAAAATAGGGTTGTGCTGTTGCCTGTCTTTGTTCGCACATTTTTGGCACAATTTTCAGGGAATGTTGTTCACTTTTTAGTCTGATTGTATATGGGAAAAATGTCTTATGCAGTCTGACTGTGTGGCCCAGCAAGGCCATAAAGTTTATAAGTACAGCAAAAATCAGGTTTGTGGTATTATTATGAATCTTCAAAATGAGATTGTTTTGGCTCCTGTTTGGGCGATGTTGAGATTATACATTTTATGTAAAGACAAAATAGAAGTCTACTGTCCTGCGCTTTAAAGTTAATTGGTTATTTCTGAAATACTTTCAACCTGTCTCTCCAGCATTAATTTATAGCCTAAAATTAGTGTTTAAAGTTGTAAGATGTTTATTAAAGAAGATTGGGGTATAAATAACCAAGCTAGAAATGATTACAAATTGCTGTTTTTTCAGTTTGAGTCAAATCATTCTACCTGAAAGCAAATTTCAGTTCTGTCAAGCCGACTGCTTTATGGGCTGTGTGATCTGTGTCACTGTTCATTTCAACCAACTAAAATAGCAGTTTCATCTGAGAGTCACTATTTTTACCTTCACCCTGCATAAAATAAAATGCTTTTATGTGTGAAATCATATCCCGTCATTCATACGGTCGAAAATTGCTTGGATGCTCTGGACAACATGAAAAGATTTCTAGAAGATTCAGCATGGAAAAGCATCCTGTTATGATGTATCCAGTACAGGCTTGGTTTGCCTGTTATTTATTTATCTATGCTTGAACATTTACCTTGCTGCTGCATAGTGTGCAGTGTTGCGCTAAATTCATCAGTGACTTCTTGGTGTGTCTGTTATAGCCTAGCTTTGTGACTGAGGTGACTGCTCCAGGAAGGAGTGCATTGGACAATGTGGAGGTGGCCTATGGACGACAGGTGAGTTACCATCAGTATAACCACTTTGATGTTCTTTTAACCTCCAGGTAAAGGCATGTTTTTAGGCTTAAAATAAATAAATAGCTAATTATTTTTTAATCCAAAATAGCTTTACCCACATTTGGCTGTATTTATATCGTATGTCATAATGCTTCTTTACTCATTTGTCAGTTAAACTTGATTACAACCATAATTGATTTTGAATTATATTAAATTGATCTTCTTAAACTTAGAAGTAATGGAAAACAGCTAAAGGTGTGATAAATTGGGCTGTTTAACATTTTGTTTCAGATTAAGTGCTTTATTCTAGCACAAAGTGAATCTAATGGAAAATAAAAGATTCACTTCAATTCAACTTTATTTGTACAGCACCATTTCACAACAACATCATCTAATAACATTTTCAAATTGTAGGGGAAACCCCCACAATTGCAGAAAGACCCCAGCAATCAGGCGATCCCCTGTGAGCAAGCACTTGGCAATGGTGGAGAGGGAAAACTCCCTTTTAACAGGAAGAAACCTCCAGCAGAACCAGGTTCAGGGAGGGGCAGTCATCAGCTGCGCCTGGCTGGGGGGTGAGGGGGTAGAGAAGAAGAAAAGAACAGACCTGTAGAGAGCAAAAAGCACGATGGGGACTCAATCTATGGGAGAGAACAAACAGATGTTAATGACCAGCAAAAATATTTCATTGAGAGTGAAGAAAGGAGTGAAGCCCAGTGCATTGTGGGAGGTCCCCGGTCTAAACCTATTAGCAGCATAACTAAGGGAGGGCTCAGGATCACCTGATCCAACCCTAACTATAGGCTTTGTCAAAAAGGAAGGTTTTAACCCTATTCTTAAGAGAGATTGAGTCTGTCTTCCAAATCTAGATTGCAACTGGTTCCAAAGGAGAGGAGCTTGATAACTGAATGCTCTGCCTCCCAATGTACTTTGAGATTCTAGGTATTACAAGTAATCCTGCATTTTAGGAGCGTAGTGCTCTGTTACGATGATAATATAGTACCGGTATCTGATCTTTTAAATACAAGGGACCTAATCATTTAGAGCTTTGTAAGTGAGGAGAAGATTTTAAACTTAAGATAAGATAAGCCTTTATTAGTCCCACAATGGGGAAATTCCAGGATTGCAACAGCACAGGGATAGCAACACTCAGAGCAATAATTAAGAAGATAAGAAAAATAAAAATAAGAGCAGTGAATATACATACGTACACATAAATATATAAATATATATACACATTGCGGAGTATTGTAGCTAGGTGGAATAAACAGCATAACCGTCTACTTAGTTATCCTACATAGTATGAATATGTACCCATACATATTGTCACCCTCCGTAGCGACTGATATTGTCCTAGTTGTATACTGGAGGGGACCATTTGTGTAAGTCTGTTGCGTCTTTCTGCATTCACTACTATTAGGTCGTTACGTTTTTTTTGCTATCTCTGCGAGCAGCCCTGCTTAGGTTATACAGTCAGACAGCCGTAGGTAGGAAGGACCTGCGAAACCTCTCGGTTGCGCACCTAGGATGATGTAGCCTACTGCTAAATGAGCTCCTCAGTGCGTTCAGTATGTCCTGCATAGGGTGGGACTCGGACTCCAGCAGAGATGACAGCTTAGCCACCATCCTTCTCTCTCCTATCTCCTCCACTGGGTCAAGGCGTTGCCCCAGGACAGAGCTAACTTTCTTGATCAGAAAACTTAATTCTAGTTTAGAAATATTTTAGGGCAGCCTGATAATAAAGAGTTACAATAATCTAATCTAAAACTAACAAAGCATGGATTAGTTTCTCAGCATCACTCTGAGACAAGATGCTCCTAATCTTGGTAATATAACACAAATAATAAAAAGCTGTCTTAGAAACAAGTTTAATTTGTGAATTAAAGGACAAATCTTGATCAAAAATAACTCCAAGGTGCCTCACAGAACTGTTAGGAGATAAAGTAACCACATCCAAACTAAGAATCTGATTTGGGAAAGTATTTTAAAGGTTTTTGGAGCAAACTTTAAATCTACAAATGTCTGTACAAATGGGGCAGAGTTAATTTTAGGGTGGTGGTGGGTATTTTTCCAAGAAGTTCTGGTTCTCGCCTCACAACCAACATCAAGGCAAAAAGGCTCATTTAATGACAGTCTAGTCGACCATGGCGGACCCTAACAAAGTGACAGGTTTGTGTTTTTGGAGTTTTTGCATTAGTAGGCACTCCAGATAACAGAAAATTCATATGCAAAACACTGAGATAGTGAAATTTTCATCATATGTCCCCTTTAATAAACTTGGTTTAATAGTAATGCAGTCGTTTTGACATGCCATTGTTTGATCATTGGCTAAAATGAGGTTACAGCAAGCCAGTAAGGCAGATCAAACGTATTGACTGAATGTGTAAAGAGGCGAATCAATCTCTCTCTCTCTCTCTCTCTCTCTCGCGCTCTCTCTCGCTCTCTCGCTCTCTCTCTCGCGCTCTCTCTCTCTCTCTCTCTCTCTCTCTCTCTCTCTCTCTCTCTCTCTCTCGCGCGCTCTCTCTCTCTCTCTCTCTCTCTCTCTCTCTCTCTCTCTCTCTCTCTCTCTCTCTCTCTCTCTCTCTCTCTCTCTCTCTCTCTCTCTCTCTCTCTCTCATCTGACCTTCTCTCCGCCTGTCACTGTTTGACTCTGATCTGTTACATGGCAACGTGCTTTTAAAAACAATTTTCTTTTTGACCATGTGTCGACACATAGCATGTGGTGTCATTTGCCTAATTTTTGTTATTCTCTTTGATGACCTCTTAAACATTTTGCTACTCTTTGTCCTGTTTTTTATTGTGAATCATTTCACTCGATGGACTTGAAACTTGAGAAGGTTTTTACTTGAGAAACCAGATAAAATTGTGAACCCACATTCCTTATCCATGTGTGCCCCCGCTTCCCTCACCACTTCTGCTTTTTTTAGATTTACATTTTCAATGAGAAGATAGTGAACGGTCACATTCAGCCTAATCTGGGAGATTTATGTGCTGCAGTCGCAGAAAGCCTGGATGACAAGGTAAGAATGCTGATGTCTCACATCTGCTATCATCGGTTTTGTCCTGTGCATTAAATCTTTAGTTTGGCTCCATTTGAATAATTCTCTGTGCCTCCTGTAGAACGTATCAGACATGTGGCTGATGGTGAAGCAGATGACCGATGTGCTGTTGGTTCCAGCTAAAGATACCCTCAAGAGTCGCACTTGTGTTGAAATGCAAATAGCCTTTGTGCGACAGGCACTTGGCTTTCTTGAAAACAGGTACCTGACCATGTATTTGTTGTTTCCTAGCCTATTGATTTGACTTTTTTTTATATTTTGTTGTGGACACAACTGGTGAATACACAGAAGCATAAAATTAAGTTGAACAGAATCACAGTGATGATGTTTGTCGGTTTCCTCTTTCCAAGTTACAAAAACTACACCATGATGACTGTGTTTGGGAACCTCCATCAGGCCCAACTAGGAGGGGTACCTGGAACATACCAGTTAGTGCGCAGCTTCCTCAACATCAAACTGCCAGGACCGCTGCCTGGCATGCAGGTAACGCATATAAGGTTTAATTGTTTAATGAAATGGTAGTGAAAATATTATCCTAGCTGTACTGCTTGCAAAGACTTGGATGTAACGAATGTGAAACCCGACAAATTACCTTAATCAACAATAATCTATATCAGAACATGTCTGGTATGTAATAAGTGCCACAAGCCTGATTTGCATTCTCACTATGTAACCTCAGTGTTTGGCCTTAATCCAAAAAATATACATCCTAGTTTAAAAGCTGTTGTAGATCCATGAACCACTATTTGTGCATTCACTGACAGTGACCATTTACTCAACTCAACTAGGGCTGTTAAAACTCGTGAGCCCCTCCTCACTAGCAGCTGAACTCAGGAATGCTAGTTCATAAAATTTATATCACGGTCATTATAATGAATTTTGAGTGGGCAGTAGGGTTGGGTGGGTTGACCTGAAATCAGCATCACAGCTATTTGAAGCTTTGAAGTCTGTTTAGTTTCTTTTTTTCCTCCCTTCTTTCTTATCCCTTATAGTTCACTGACAAGGCTCGTAATTAAGCCACAAGAGTGCGGCATCAATTAATATATCACGGTGGGGATTTGACCATAAATGCGCACAATACAGTAAAGAGTAACGACAGAACTCCTTTGACCACCTTTTTCAGGGTCTTGGTATGGTTGTTTTGATGCGCACCTGAATGCAATTACTGTTCTCACCAGACACAGCAAAACTAACGGAGAAAACATACACGGGTTCAAATAAAACAAACTAAAGTCCCTTTCAGTCTACCCTGGCAATCCACTCAAACCCAGTATTATCTGACTTGCCACTGTTGTCTGAAGGGTTATCCAGGCCAGATGATGCTAAATGACCCTGCAAGTGGTATGGGTTGGTGACCACCTCACCTCAGCTCACCTCAACTCAGTGGACATTTGAATAGGAAGCGCAGCTAAACGTGTGATGAAGTAGGTGTCACTGTCACCACATCACAGCACAGCAACAGAGAGTGGAAATGCATTAGAAGTCTGTAATTATTCTGACAGATTATATTAATTTTAAAGCTGCAGCAGATGACTGTGTGCCACAATTACACAAATATCGCAGTGGCTGAGAGTGCGAGGTTTCTTTTAAGAGTATTTTTTCAGTTACTCCTGCAGACCCTCCAGCAGCTCTCACGATGGTGAGAGCTGTTGGTGAGAGCACGATATGCTCGTTCATGCATCCTGGTTCACCTTGCATTAATTTGCATTCACCTCTGCTTATCTTTTTCTTCTGACAGCCGCCTCTGAAATACAACGTATCCAGCTTTGTATGGGGTGCGCGCGCACACACACACATGGTTGTCTGTCTCTCTGTGTTGGCGCTGTGATGGACTGGCGATCTGTCCACGGTGTATTAGATAAAACATGGTTACAGAACACACAATTAAACACGTCTGAAATAAAAATAACCCAGGATTATGGAAATATACACAGGTATTGTAGTGGCTTCACGGATGGAACTATGTATATAAAAGTGCAGAGTACAGAACACACAATTGAGTAAAATGGCCCAAGGATAATGGAAAATATACATACCGTATTTTTTGGACTATAAGGCGCACTTAAAATCCTTTAATTTTCTCAAAAATCGACAGTGCGCTTTATAATCCGGTGCGCCTTATGTATTAATTCTGGTTGTGCTTACTGACCTTGAACCGATTTTATGTGGTACACGGCGCTCAAAAATCTGTCAAAAATGTTTTAGTACGACTTTGGTAAGCTACGAAGCCGAACCGCTTGATGGATTGTCGGAGCATTACGGTAGTCAGGAGCCTCGCGGAGTAATATGTGCTTCAACATAATGGCCGGATGGCTTTTTCCACAAATCTCCATCCCTATTGATCTGCCACTCCATGCGCGCCCATCTCACCAATACTGTCAAAACCCAAGTGAAGCAAACTAATTTGGAGCTTGCCATCATTCCGGGTGGATTAACCAAAGAACTCCAACCACTATATTGGTGTCAACAGGTCGTTCAAAGTTAAATTGCTAGCGAGTTACGCCACTATCTGCCAATGGATCGTGGATCGAAACTGCTCCTGTTTAGCTGTAATTAATATTCAAAAATGATATTTTCGGGACGAAAGAATTCAAGCGTCCCGGCATTTGTTTGCATTGTTTACTTCTCGGGGCTGCCGCCGGAGAGCAAGCCGTATCGAGTACTGAGCGAGTACCGAGCGAGTATTCTGGCCAATATGGCGATGTAAACAGCTACGGACCAAAAAACGTACATTTGCTCGTGGAACAGGTCATTCACACTCGCAGACATTCGCGCTATATGTGTCTATAATGACTATAGATAGGATTTTCTTTCCATGCACGCGGAAAAAAAAAAAAAAAAAAAAATTCCCAGATCCGACTACGTAGTCGATACTCAAAAGCTGATGGTGTATAGAACACGTATATTAGGATTTGTATGTGAAATTTCGGCATCGAAACTGCTCCCGTTTAGCTGTAAACGGGAGCAGTAAATACGGCTGTAAATACGTATTTACTGGAGAGCGAGCCGTATCGAGTACCGAGCGAGTACTGAGTGAGTATTCTGGCCAATATGGCGATGAACAGCCACGGACTAAAAACGTTCCGCCTGCTCGTGGAACAGGTCATTCACACTCGCAGACAATCGCGCTATATGTGTCTATAACAGGGGTCACCAACCTTTTTGAAACCAAGAGCTACTCCATGGGTATCGAGTCATGTGAAGGGCACCAACTTGACACACTCCTCTAAAATAACAAATTGTATATATATATATATACTGTACAGTATATATATATATATATATACACACTGTATATATAAATAATTACCTCCGCCAGGCCGAAAAGGCCAGGAGGAGGTTATGTTTTTGCCGGGGTTTGTCTGTGTGTTTGTTTGTCTGTCTGTCTGTCTGTTGGTTAGCAAGATAATTCAAAAAATCTTGGACGCATTTCCATGAAACTTTCAGGCGTTGTTGGAAATGGTACAAGGAAGAACTGATTAAATTTTGGGGGTGATCCGGTTCACCGTCTGGATACAGGAATTTTTTAAAGCATTTTTCATTCAACACTGTGACATACAGCCATTTTCAACATGTGCGCAGGCGCAATGGAGGGCGCTGGTCGTCGTGTCTGCAACACAAACTCTGCGTTCTTCAACGTTTTAGGCACAAAAGGACGCGGAAAACACTGCTGGCCTGGGCCCGCCGCAAAACCTCACACGGGCAGCTGTCCGCCGACGGATTCTTTGGCAGAAATTCCCCGGCCAGCCATAGGAGCTGCGCATTTGGCACAAATTCACCGGCCAGCCATAGGCGCTGCGCAAAAACGAGCTCTCTGCCGGCGAAGCTTCGAAATTCTCGTTTGCCGCGGAGCACAACCCCCCAAAAAATAATATTGTAGCGAACTCAATATGAGCACCCTACTTGGCTTGCCAAGTGGGTTGACCCTATTGGCGACACAGGTAGAGTGCGGGACTCCGGAGCGGGAGGCGTGAGTTCGAACCTCCCGGTGGGACGTCGCCATGTTGAGCAGCACGTTACAATATAATATAAAACCCACGGCAACCTGTCTACCCAATTTGCATCCGTCAGTGGAGGAGATGGACACAACAGCAACACTTCAGTTTATTACCTCCGCCAAGGAGGCAATGCTTTTACTACTGAACCACTAATCCTATCACTATCAGATTGATTGTCATTGATTAATTGTCTATGTTTATTGCACTGTCCCTGTCAAATAAACAAATAATCATTGTGAATCCAATTGCTAGTCATATGTTTACATGCTCAAGGAATCTGAAAACGTACACACAAACACTGTATGGGGGGAATTGTGCCGCTTGGCGGAGGTCTGCGCTCTCCGAGTGCTTTTCTAGTTATCAATAACTTAGAGTGGGTAACAGACAAGATCAATATTCAACACTTCATTTTTATTAATCTCAGCAATTGTTCAGATGATCACGTCTACATTTCATTAAAAAAATGTCCAGTTTTCACCAGTCCCTTTTAACCATAAAAAACTAAACCCTTTTAATTCATGAACTATGTTGAACCATGTTTGAAAAAGTTATGCAACATTTAAGAAAAATCAACTTTCATATTAAATAAATCTTATCACATTTTTAACTGAACAAATCTGCTGCAATTCTGCTCAAAATCTGTTACATTTAATAAACACACTTTTGTGTGTTCTTCTTCACTGGAATTATATCCATACAGTTCTTGCCAAGAATCATGCTGGAGTAATAACCAGCACCGCGGCAGCAGTTTACCCTCGGCCGCAGGATCGCGGGGATCGTGGGGATCGTGGGTTCGATCCCTGCCCCCGGCCAACAGTGATCTGTATGGAGTTTGCATGTCCTCCCCGTGTTTGCGTGGGTTTCCTCCCGCATGCCAAAGACATGCAGGTTAGGGAGTTAAGGCTTGTCACCGGACTGCAGAACAAATCTACCTACGGGTACAAAAAAAAAAAAAAAGTGGGCAGCAGTTTCATGACGCGTATTGAAGTTTTTTTTTTTTCCAAAACTTTATTGAGAATAAGGTCCACATAGTCCCGCTTCGCCGTCGCCCTCGCAAATGAAACACACGCAGCTTCCTTTCACGGTAGGAAAAAAGAACTCTTCCTCCCGCTCACTCTGAAAATGATAAATTTTCTGTCTTTTTTTTTTTTGCCATGTTTTTGGGCTAGGAAACTGCACTGCGCTCACCATCTCCACTGCCTGCTAGCTTACTCTCCACAAGCACGAAGGTTTTGTCATGCGCACAATACTGACCTTTGAACTAGGCCAGAGTTCACCTTAACTTTGCGTATAATAAACATATTTTCATTTTTTTTAATTTTTAAGACATTGTCATTTTAAAATCTATATAAATGCAAGTGTGATTTTAAAAAATAGCGGCAGAAAAAATTACATCTTAGACGCAGCTCACTTGCGAGTTGTGCTATTTTTAGAACAGGCCTGCGGGCGACTCATGTGGTCCTTGCGGGCGACATGGTGCCCGCGGGCACCGCGTTGGTGACCCCTGGTCTATAATGACTATAGATAGGATTTTCTTTCCATGCACGCAAAAAAAAATTTTCCCCGGCTTCGACTACCTCGCTTTAATGCGCCTTATAATCTGGTGTGCCTTATGTATGAAATTAGACCATCAAATAGACCGTTCATTGATATTGCGCCTTATAATCCGGTGCGCCTTATAGTCCCAAAAATACGGTAGTAGTGTTTTCACAGATGGGTCAATATACATGAAAGTGCGGAGTGCAAAGACAGGTGTGATTATTATGAAAATTAAAAAGGTCCTCAGTTCTGTGCATGTGAGTGTTTGGAGGGAGGGGGTGGGACCTCTGACTGCAGTTCGGATGGCCCAGGGGAAGAAACTGTTCTTCTTCATAGTACTCGTTTCGATGTCTCACTACGGGATACGCCCCTCTTGCATATACCTAGAAACATTTATCTCATTACGCCAATTCTGATTGGCAGATAATTGCAATGCCGCACCTTGCATAATCGCCTCTTATAAGAAGCCCTTGCTTCGACGTGGCTTTATTCAAAAACCTCTTCTCGCTTCAGAGCATATCACAACCTTGGGCTAGCTAGTTTAACTGTCCAGAGACTGGAATTTCGTTTCACACTGTCGCCGGGCGCTAGCAGCCGCTTCCACTTAGCAAGCGACTCTCTAGTCTTCACCATAGGCTAGAGTGGAGAAAATAGCGACCTAACTTTGGCGAAGTCGTCCTTTTTACCCACTCGCACGGTTTCAGCACACCAGCTAACACCGCACTACACGCCAGCTCACCAGCTAACTTGGCGCCCAGAGGCTAGCACACCAGCTAAGCCATTATCCTTCAAGTTAACACCCCTGTTAACAACGATGGATCCCAGTCTTGCTCACACCAGAGAAGACTGTAACTCAGAGGCTCGTCTCTGTAATTGCAGGAATAAGATCTCGAGTAAAGACACACACCCGGTCTGCTCATCTTCCCTCGGGCTGGAACATGCCCGACTCACAATAGAGGCACCGGGTTCATGCGGACACTGCGCCCATTTCACCCTGAAGTGTCTTCGCCGATGGCTCGCTGACCAAGCCAGCCTGTCAGGGAAGGACCCTTGCCTGTCCACAGCCAGCCAACTGTCATGTGGCGTGGAGAAGGGGGGGCTCAATGCGGTTGCTGAAGGGCGCTCTGGAGTCAGCAGGGGTTCTCAGTTGGACATGACAGCAGATGCACCGCAAACATTAGACATTCTGGAGTTGGATTATGAGGAGGACGAGGACGACTCAGAGCTCCTCATATCCGAAGACGACGAGGATGATGATTTCTTCATCCCGCCGGCTCAGGTTGTAAAACCTGAAGCTGTTTTTTCCTCCCAGGGCGAGCAGGGCGGTTTACCGACCCCCCCCCCCCCCCCCCGCCTCAGCATGGATATGCAGGATGTGTGCAAATGTGCTGCAAACAGGCTGAATATCCCCTGCTCTGAAGCAGTAACTGAGACCACCAAGTCCCGTTTCGAAGGAAAGAAATTGCCCCAGGCATCCAGGAAGGCGAAGCAGCTGCTCCGTCTTTCCAGAGCTGCTAGAGGAGCTGTTGGCCACTTGGAGCGACCGCCCGTTAAGCAGCAAGAACCCCATTCCAAGGGCTTCCTCCTTGGACGTCAAGGGTATGGAAAAGCCCGGTGTGCTTTGTATGCCCCCGATGGAGTCGTTAGTAGCAGCCCACCTCCACCCGCGGCTGTCGGCGACCTCCAGGAGGCCCACACTTCCATCAAAAACTGATCGTTTTTAGTCCGCCATGACAGAGCGAGCCTACAAAGTGGCAGTTTTAACAGCTAGGGCCCTTAATGTTTCATCCATGCTCGCCGCTTATCAAGTTGAGTTATGCGAGGACATCGCAGCCAAGCCGGATCCGAATGTGTGGGAAGAGTTCTATGATTACGGACATCTGCCTCCGCGTACAGCGCTGTGCGGTCCAAGCCACAGGAAAATCTGTGGGAATGATGGTGTTGCAGGAGAGAGCAATATGGCTTAACCTGACAAACCTATCTGAGAGGGAGAAGGAGGAAATTTTGGGCATGCCGATCATTCCAGATGGCATTTTCAGTGCAGCTCTCACCTCAATGCAACATCGTTGCAAGGCAAGGAAGAGGGACGATGAAGAACTCCAGCTTTGCCTCCACTGCAAACCTGAGTCCGCTCCTCCACCAGCCCCAAGACACACACACCTTCACACAGGCTGACTCACAGCCCCTTCCCCAATTCAAAATTCCCAAACAGGCTAAGCCTCAAACTGTTCCAGCTGCCCCACCTACACAGCATGTGAAAGGGGACTGGCCCAGGAAGGCTCCAACTCAGACCGCCACTCCACCGGGACCCCCTGCACAGACCACTGGTCAGCAGGCCAAGAGGAAGAAGAGGGCGGCCTGTCAGCCTCCCGTCTTCCTGCAGGAGAAGCGGCATGTTCCCCGTTCGCCAGCTTCCCTGTTTTGTGTGCACACTTCCACTGCAACATGTAATGGAAGAACAACGTCCACACATCCCAGCTCAGGAGGGAGAAGGCTCCGTTGTGGAAATGTCTGCCCCATTTTTCCCACAGAGTCGCTTAAGCACACTCAATTGTTCACTAAAATGTTTATGCAAAATAAAACATTTTCCTCTGTCGCATCCGGACCAAAGGTCGAGGGCGCAGATAAAATCAAGAAATCAATGGACGGCCCTCCGGCTGTGCGTTCTCAGGGGAATTCCCCCACGAGAACGAGCGCAACCGGGAAAGCTGTCAGAATATGATCACCTGGTGCATGCGCAGTGCCGATTGAGGTACACAACCATGCCTCACCACTAGTTGGCCCCATAACACAACAGCAGGAGGCTCACAGTGTAGGGAGCTCACAGGAGCCAGCTTCATATCTCTCACCAATGAGAGAAAAATGGGCTGTGCTCACAAATTCAGCCTGGATAATAAAAACCATTACACAGGGTTACAGGCTGCAATTTGCTGTCCCTCGACCTCGTTTCTCAGGAATAATTTATTCCCAGGCGAGGGGGAAAGTGCTCTGATTCTGCAAGAAGAAATAAATTCTTTGTTAAAGAAAAGAGCGATATGTGTTGTGCCTCTTGATCAGAGTCGGTAGTTTCTGGTTCCCAAATGGGGAGGGAGCGGAATTCGCCCTATCCTGGATCTGCGGGCTCTGAACAGACATCTCAGAAAATACAAATTCAGGATGCTTACACATGCATTGCTGCTGCGTCTGATTTGACGAGGGGATTTCATGACCTCGATCGATTTGGCAGACGCATATTTCCACATTCAGATTTATCCTCCACACAGGAAATATCCGAGGTTCGCATTTCAAGGTGTTTGTTACGAATACAGGGTGCTGCTGTGTGGTCTCTCTCTGACCCCATGGGTGTTCATTCGCTGAACCGAGGCTGTAATAGCCCCGTTAAGGCGACAGGGCATCCGTCTGGCAGCGTCTTTAGATGATTGGCTCATCCTGGCACAATCAGGTCAGGAGGCTGTGACGCACACGGCTGTTGTCATCCAGCACCTGACCGATCTGGGGTTTGTGATAAACAGAGAGAAAAGTGTGCTCTCTCCAACGCGGAGAATAAACTTTCTGGGTTTATTAATAGACTCCATGTCTTTCACAGCCCGCCTGTCAGCGGAGCGAGTGGAATCGTTCAGAGCTTGCCTCGTTCGTTTCCAACCTCGCGCATGCATCCCTTTCAGGCTGTGCCGCCGACTGCTGGGTCTGATGGTCTCAATAATCCTGGTGATTCGGCTCGGTTGCCTGTATATGAGGGCTTTCCAGCACTGGGTGGCCTCCCTCAGTTTGGATCCCGTGCGTCATGGAGCACACAGGGTGCCGGTGAATATGGAATGCGTAATAGCACCCATCCTTCCTGGTACAGGGGGTGCCGCTTGGCACAGTCCAAGCCCAAAAGGTCATCACCACAGATGCAAGCTTGATGGGCTGGGTTGGAATTCACAAGGGGCATGCTGCAAGGGGTCTCTGGAGGGACGCCCTGCAGTGAGCGCACGTAAATTATCTGGAGCTTTTAGCAGTGTTTCTCACGCTGAAGCACTTCCTCCCGTTCCTCCACAGACACCATGTCTTGGTGAGGACGGACAACATGACCGCAGTGTCTTACATCAACCGTCAGGGGCCCTACAGTCCAGACAGTTGCACATGTTGGCATGCAGACTGATCCTGTGGGACAGCGACCAATTCCTGTCTCTCAGGGCCACACACATCTTGGGTGTTCTGAATCGTGGAGTGGATCTCCTTTCCAGGGGTGCTCCTATATTTGGGGAGTGGGGACTCCCCCCCCATGATAGTGGAGCCGATTTGGAAGAGGTTTGGCCAGGCCGAGGTGGACCTGTTCGCGTCAGAAGAGAATGCACAGTGTCCACTCTTCTTTTCCATACGCGATCAGAGCGAACCCCTCGGGGTAGACACTCTTGCGCACGCGTGGCTCCCCTTTCCTCTTTATGCCCCCCCCTGCCCCGGCCTTGATTTTCCCAACCCTAGCCAGGGTGAGGGAGCACCGCCACAGGCTAATTCTGATAGCGATGCACTGGCCAGCAATGCACTGGCTAGCGGAGATTTATCAGCTTCTCCACGGGCAGCCATGGCGGCTCCCAGTCCACAGAGGCATGCTGTCACAGGTAGGGAGAACACTATTTCACCCACATCCAGAGCGCCTGGCATTGTGGGCCTGGCCCGTGAGTGGGACACCCTGAGAGCGACGGGTCTTCCTCAGGGTGTGATTAACACCATTCAGAGCGCTAGAGTGTCCTCTAGTAGGTCTCTTTATGACTGCAAGTGGAGGGTGTTTGAAAAGTGGTGCCATGACAGAGGTCACATCTCTTTTTAGTGCTCAGTAGGTGTGATCCTTTCATTCTTACAAGATCTCATCGACAAGCAGAAAGCTTTCTCCACCATTAAGGTGTACTTAGCTGCTATTTCTGCTTGTCATGTAGGTTTTGGAGCTAAGACGGCTGGTCAACATCATCTGATCTGTCGTTTTATGAAAGGAGCACATATACTCCTCCGTTTCCAGGACCATGGTTCCCCCTTGGGATTTAGTGGTGGTCCTGGATGGACTGTCAGCCCCCCCCCCCCCCCCCCCCCGAACGTCTGGGGGACATCAGCATGAAGCACCTGTCATTGAAAACGGTGCTGTTACTGGTTTTAGTCTCAGCTAAACGCGTCAGTGATATTCATGCCCTCTCAGTTCACTTGTCGTGCACTCAGTTTGCCCCGGAGGATGTTAGGGTGTCACTGTTGCCCAACCTGGCATTTGTGCCTAAGGTGGTTGGCTTGTGTACATCCATTGTCTTGATGGCATTTTCTTCTCCTGTCTCTTCTTCTGAAGAGCAGCAGTCACACTTATTATGCCCTGTCCGTGCCTTACGTGCTTACATGGACAGGACAAAGGGGCTCAGAAAGAGTGACCAGCTCTTCGTGTCCTGGGCCAAACCGGCTCATACCGGTAGGCTAGTCACCAAGCAGCAGCTTGCCCACTGGCTTGTGGAGGCGATCACTCTGGCATACTCGGCGCAGGGCCTTCAGGCACCAGTGGGCCTGAGAGCTTACTCCACTCGGGCCTTGGCAGCTTCGTGGGCTCTATTTAAGGGGGTTTCTTAGGGGACATTTGTCTGGCGGCGAGCTGGTCGTCGCCTCTTACTTTTGTTCAGTTTTATAGGATGGATATCTCTGCTTTGAGCGTGGCTCAAGCAGTGCTTACTCCAGGACCCCTAGGCAGCCAGGTTGCTGCTCAGTGCTGATGATTGTCGAGATAAGCTCATCTGGCAATACAGTTCCATATCCCATAGTGAGACATCAAAACGAGTACTATGAAGAAGAACTTAAGGCTACGGCTGTATCTCCAGTTCTTCAAGTAGTATGAGTGAAATGTCTCACCAGACAACCCTTGTTGCTGGGCGAAGTGAGAAGAGGTGCTTATCTTGAATAAAGCCATGTCAAAGCATGGGCTTCTTATAAGAGGTGATTATGTGAGGCGTGGCATCGCAATCATCTGCCAATCACAATTAGCGTAATGAGATAAATGCTTCTGAGGTATACACAGGAGGAGCGTATCTCATAGTGAGACATCTCACTCATACTACTCGAAGAACTGGGGATACAGCCATATCCTTAAGTTTGTCAATCTGGTTGTGTGGGACCTGATCGATCTGAATTGTCATCCAGAAGGAAGCAGGACAAACAGGTAGTGGGTGGGATGTGAGGGGTCTCCTGTGATGGCCTTGATCCTTCTGAGACAGGAGGATCAGGAGATGTCTTTCAGGGAGGGCAGAGGGCTGCCGTTAATTTTTTGGGTGGTGTTGATCTGCACAGCCTTCCTATTCTCGGCCATGGAGCCGGTGTACCACACACCCAGACAGTAGGTGAGCACGCTTTCACTGCTCAGTGGAGAGTGGAAACCTCTGATGAGCCTGTTGTTTGTTCATTTATTTTGTACTTCAGTACAAGGCAGAATGGCGGGATGATCTTCTCAGCACCAAATCAAAAGACAAAAATTCTTTGTGGTGTTTTTGTGTAGGTTAATTTGGTTATATTTTTTCAAGTTTTAAAACACCCGTACCTTCATCTAAGCTGCTCTATATGAAGGGTTCTGAGTGATTGGTTTTTGGATAGTCCTTTTTTAAATTTTATTTTATGCATGTACTATAGCATTAGAGTATGTACAAGGTGTCTGTTTAATATTGACAGTGAAACACTACATCATAAATATAACACTTAATACCCATGTAGTAGTGTTTGGTGTTTTTACATATGTTTTATAGCATGCATAATATGAAATTATGGTATTATAAAAATTCAGAGATTTAGTATAATTACACCGAATAATGTAAATGCTATATGTGATATGTGAACGTACTAATCAGTGTTTTTTTTGTTTGTTTGTTTTTGTAAGCCTCTTAATTGTTTGACATTTTTCATCCTGCAGTATCAAAATTAGTGCCAAGCTTTGCCCTGGGTATTGGTATTAAGTTTGAAATTCTAGTATCATCCCAGTCCTAACTCCATCATCTTAAAGATAGATATGCAGAAATGCCATTAGTGAATCTCTGATTTATTATTGAACCAGTTCTCCTATGTACAGTTAAAGCCACACTGGAGTTACAGGATTTGAAAAATAACGATTGCTTCACTCTCACATTGTTACTTCTGTGTTAAATGTATTTGAATTAGGATGGTGAGATAGAAGGGCATCCTGTGTGGGCCGTCATCTACTACTGTCTGCGTTGCGGTGACCTGAATGCAGCCATGCAGGTGGTGAACAGAGTGCAACATCAGCTTGGAGACTTTAAGACCTGGTTTCAAGAGTACATGAACAGCCCAGACCGACGGTGAGAATGCCTCCGCTCTGTCTTTTTAGAATTTGTACATGCTGATTAGCTCACAGATGTAGGTAAAGCAGCTAATACTGGTGTTATTTGTTTAATCTCTCTGGCATTGTTTCATCCCTTCAGCCTCTCCCCAACTTCTGAGAACAAGCTTCGTCTCCACTACCGCAGAGTACTAAGAAATATTGCTGACCCGTATAAGAGAGCCGTCTACTGCCTGATTGGGAAATGTGACATCAGTGACAACCATGGAGAAGTAGCAGACAAGACTGAAGACTACCTTTGGCTTAAGGTACAGCTTAATTTAATTGTTACCCAGTTACTGTATTATTGAGTGAAGTTGGTAAAATGGCCAGAGGAGAACTAAAAGCGTCACTGTTCATCTCCTATTTGGAAGTTAACCCTTTTCAGTCAAGCATTCCTGATTTGAACCACTATTGTTATATTCCTTATTGTTTTTATACAGTGTGTTGCATTTTTTGTCCCTTCAGCTGAACCAGGTGTGTTTCGATGATGACGGCAGCAGCTCTCCTCAAGACAGACTCACCCTGCCACAGCTACAAAAGCAACTGCTGGAAGACTACGGTACAGAACTGCTTTTTTAATTTCAAATATATAAAACTTTTACTAAATCACGTTGCTTTTCTACAGTTTATCTTCTTTCATTGTCTTTTCTGTTGTGCTGTGCAGTGCCTGTTAAAACAAACACAGTTAGGTCCATATATATATTTGGACACTGGCATAAGTTTTATTTTGTTGTTATTAGACATGTGGGTTCACAGCAACAGCTTACAAATGCACACATTTGCGCACACCTGGAATTAACTCCAGACCTTTTACCTGCAAGGTTGATGATGGAATAATGAGGGAATACCCCATGCAGCCTATGAAATTGCTTTTTAGTCAATTGTCCAATTACTTTTGAGCCCTTGAAATGAGGAGATTTTGTATAAAATTGGTTGCAGTTCCTAAACCATAACTCCAGTTTGGATGTGAGTATCTTCAAATTAAGCTGAAAGTCTGCGCTTTAAGCCCATACTGATTATATGGATTATAACTGTATCTTGAATCAGTTATATTTATTTTCCACATAAATAACGATGTAGGTTGTTGTCTAACTGTTAAGGTATAAGATTATAAAAATATGTAAATTAAGACTACTGAGGCGGCATGGAAAAATAAGCAGCAGTGCTGTGGTTTTAAGCAGGTTTTATTAATCATACCGCCGTCATGGGAACTCGGCTCCAGCCATAGCGTGAGCAGGCTGAAGCCGAATTCCTCAGGCTCTCATTGAAGAGGGGACACAAAATCTGTGTCCTGCAGCAGGGTTGAAGTCAGATTGAGAGAGAGAGATTGCGTTACAGAGTTGCACCTTAAATACTTGATCATAACAATACATCAAAGAGACGTACCCCACAGTTTAGAATGATCAAAGGGACAACAGAACAGGCAGGAGGTATTTGCATTTGTAAGACATACATCACAATGGGCAGATTAGCTAGACCTCGCTCCAAGTGTCAGACAAAGAGGCTAACCAGCACATCTACATATTGATCTGAGTCTCTAGGTCACAGTAAGGGCAAAATGCATGAACACTTTAACTTCAAGGCTGTAAACTCAGCGTGCAGCGGAACAAACCCCAGGAGTGCGAGCTGACTGTCTCTGTGTTCTGTTTGTGTGTTGTGGGGGGTTTAATCAAACCGCTACACTGCTCCCCCCCAAGAGGGAAACGGTAGGGGACCGTGACCTCGATGTTGCAGTCTGGGCAGCGAGCAGGGAAAAGCTCTGTGCAGGAGGGGGGGGGGGGGGGTAGTCGCACCAAAAGTGTTTGCTGCTCCGCGATGTGAATACCATGCATGAAAGGCAACGATTAACATCACATAGGTGAGACAGAAGAAACTCGTCTACCTGTAGACATTAATACACCAAAGCACATCTAAGATGCTCAGAAAAAGCACAGTAAGGACAAGCCATATGCACACTATATAGAATGGCGCATTACATCACAACACATGCATGTTTGCATCACAAATACATGAATGGCACATTGCTTCTCAGTAGTGTAGCAGGAAAACAGAGAAAAGAGGGCTGAGTGTCCTTAGTCTGTTGTGGGGTTAAAACGAACCGCCACACACGCTCCCCCCCAGAGGACGCGGCAGGGGGTCGCGACCTCGATAATCCATCTGTGTGAGCGAGCTGTGGGAGAAGCTCGCTGCAGGCGGAGGGGGAGGGAGGGGAGGGGTAGTAAGTGCCGGCAGGAGCTGTGAAATCGTCCTGAGCCGCGCAAAAATTGCTTGTGGGTCCGCAATGTCGAAGGGCTGGTCCCGTTGAACGTGCAGCGGTCCACAAGAAGAAAAATTAGTCTCTGACTCCTCTCGTGGCCATGAAGAAAAGCAGGAGCGGCTGTAAGAGAGAAAGTAAACAAAGCAGGGGGACTGTTGGTTTTGGGTGCTGAAGCAACCCCAAAGCTCCCGGGAACAGCTGACGGCTGAAATCCCGTTGTGCCGTGGCTAAGACCATTAAAAAATCCAGTGGCGAGCTGCGTGCTTGCTTCAGGTGAACGAGCAACCCTGAAGGTTCTGAGGGCAGCGGCGGAGGACGATGGCGGTCTGTGGCGTGGCTGAGACTGTTAACAAATCCTTCCAGTATGCTGTATGCGTACCTCAGGTGAGCGAGCAGCCCTGAAAGGCAGCGGCGAAGGAGGAAGGCAGTCTGTGGAGCCATTACTTGTCCCATGCGTGATGCGCCGTCCTTGTAACTCCCCGATGCGTGCGCGGGGGTTCAGTGCGTGGGTGGGCCGCTGGAGTGGTGAGTCAGGGTGCAGAAACTTGGCGGAGATCAGCGCAGACGGCGCCAATAAAATCCAGGTTGAGCTGTTGCTGTAGATTTGGCCATGGTGCGTTGGAGCGTTGAGAGGAAATAGACGATCTTTAGTCCCTCAGGCCCGTGCAGAGGCGTTGGAGCGGCGGGAGGGAATAGACGATCTTTTGTTCCTCAGGCTCATGCAGCTGCGTTGGCGCGGTGTGAGGAAGTGGACGATCGTTGTCGCTCGTGCGGCCATGGTGCGTTCAGTTCCACGCGCTGCACTCCCCGTCGGCCCTGGAGGTTGCCGTCGTGGAGAGAGGACGAGGTGCGTGCGCTCTCAGTGAGAGCGGCCGGTCCAGCGTGGTTGTGCAGATCTCAGGCGACGGAGCATTCATGCCCGGGTGTTGCGTTCGCTGGCCGCTCGTTTTTTTCAGCGTCGGTTCGCCAGCGTGGCCATCCAAAACAGAAGGCTGCGTTGCACAAAACGTGTGCGTCTTCAAGGGGCCACCAACGCAGCTGTGTGGCTGTCCAGCTCGGAAGGTTGCTTTCGCACAAAACGTGTGCGTGTTGGAGGGGTCACCAGTGAGGCGGCATGGAAAAATAAGCCACCGTGGTGAGGAGTTTTAAGCAGGTTTTATTAATCATACCGCCGTCATGGGAACTCGGCTCCAGCCATAGCGTGAGCAGGCTGAAGCCGAATTCCTCAGGCTCTCATTGAAGAGGGGACACAAAATCTGTGTCCTGCAGCAGGGTTGAAGTCAGATTGAGAGAGAGAGATTGCGTTACAGAGTTGCACCTTAAATACTTGATCATAACAATACATCAAAGAGACGTACCCCACAGTTTAGAATGATCAAAGGGACAACAGAACAGGCAGGAGGTATTTGCATTTGTAAGACATACATCACAATGGGCAGATTAGCTAGACCTCGCTCCAAGTGTCAGACAAAGAGGCTAACCAGCACATCTACATATTGATCTGAGTCTCTAGGTCACAGTAAGGGCAAAATGCATGAACACTTTAACTTCAAGGCTGTAAACTCAGCGTGCAGCGGAACAAACCCCAGGAGTGCGAGCTGACTGTCTCTGTGTTCTGTTTGTGTGTTGTGGGGGGTTTAATCAAACCGCTACACTACAAGCATAGAGGCATGTACCTAACATCACGTGTCCAAAGCGCACCCAGGGTGAAGTAACTAACAGCCCTTTGGATCAGCTCCAACTCTCACAATACAAAACAATACCTTTGTGTTGTTTTTCTCCTCTTTGGATCCTTCTTTCATTGGTCAGGAAACAGGAGGTGAGGTTTTAGTAATGCGCCATGATCATGTTTGGTGATGTGGGATGATGGGAGATGGAGTCCACTAAACGTATTCACAAAAAAAAAATACTACTCTGTTAATATATGACAACCGACAACTTTAATTACGTGGAAAAGGGGGATGTTAATGATTAATTGACTTTTGATTAATTGTCGATAAGAATTTAGTTGACTAAATTAAATTAGTTGTCAATTAATTGATAACTCAGCAACCCACTTCAATGGGAGCTTATTCTATGAAATGTTAGTGGCGTCGCCGTCAAGGCGGGGGCGCAAGCGGTCACCCACTGCCGCATTTCAACCAAAAAAACAGAAGACACCAAGCCCCCAGAGCGCATGCATCACTGAGCTGTATAGAAAACACTGGATCAAGCACGCCCCATTAGTGAGTACAGAGCCGAGTGAAGCCACCTGGCCACCATATTGGTACACCCAAAACACTCAGCGAGTCAATGGAGAATGAATGGGTTTAGTAGTAAACTATGTCACTTTTACTTCAATGACTTCCCAAAGAATTAACAGATTTTGAACCTCTTGATATGGAGACACAGCTTATAATCTTGCACAACCAGTGAACTATAGAAATTGAGTTGACATTATGTTTAGCTATGGGACGGCTGGATAATCAGAAAAGTGAAGCCAAGGGGAGTAGTTCTGTGAGTAATACATGCAGTAAGTGTGTTTAGGCATGTCGTCATAATAGTCCAAATGATTGTCCTATATGAGTAAATTAAAATATCATGTAGTGCTTTAATCTTGCTATTAAGTGCCTAGGCCTAATCAAATTTGCAAAATATGATGACCACCACGCTGAATAAATTAATTTAATCAGGATGCTGGTCATCATACAGTGTAAATATCTGTGAACTCTTAATTTACTTGTGATGCTGGTCATCAGTGCATCATGGTCATGATGGTGCTACACATGATGACCTAATTATTTATAATATACTTACCAGGAATAGTGATCACCAAGGACACCTAAGGAGGACTTCTGATTCCTGATCATCTTGACATTGTTTATAGCTGTGCTAAATTATTTTTCCTGATGCTGGTTGTCAACTACTTATTACCAGTCAACACTGGATCAATTCTACGTGCCGATTTTTGTTGATTACCAATCACCTTTCACTGCACCATTGCCTGGTCCCAAGTCCAGGATGTGTATTCAGGAGGGAAGGTGTCATGTTTTGTATCAGAATTCTAAAATTGATGAAGATAATTATATAAGAATTGGCATTAGGCCTTAAAGTAGAACTGAACTGAACGGCATTGAACGGCACTGGGTGATGGTAGATACAATTATAAAGATAATTTATCATTGGCACCCCCTCCACAAATCCTGGAATCTTGGAGAAAATCATGATTTTGAATTTCCCGCCCTGAAAAATCAGACAAATCCGCCGATTAACCGGAAGTGCAGCCGGAGTTCCGCGTGACGTCACGAGTGTGACACAGTCTTCCATGTTTACCATTGCGAGCACGTCGACACTGGTTGTTTTTGGTGCATTTTGTCGTGATAGTCGACTACAAAACACTTCCAACACCTGGGAAGATCTGTTCAGTGGCCAAGGAAAGCTGTCATGGCGACGAAAGAAAAGAAAGGGGGAGGAAAAGCGACCGGGAAGCGCTGTTTTTCTAGATATAGATATTACAGTGATCCCTCACTTATCGCGTTTAATGGGGACCAGAACCGACCGCGAAAAGTGAAAAACCGAGAAGTAGCGTCACCCCCCCCCCCCCCCCCCAAGGGCGTCACAAGCACTATTTTGCACAAAAAGGCACAAGAGAACAGCGAAAAGTGCCACTAAGCAACACGAGCAGTTAAGTTTGCGGGCAGTTTGAGTTGTGCGGGCTCTCCGTGTTGATACCTGATGTTCTACATCAGGTATCAACACAGTTTATCATCAACACGGAGAGCCCGCACAACTCAAAATCCACCTCTCTTACCACCGCTCCACTCCTCTCCGCCCACCTCTTCACCGCTTGGGAATCTCGCAAGCTGATTGGCCGAGACGTTTTACCTCGCAAGCTGATTGGCCGAGACGTTTTACCCAGCTTCTCTCCCTGAAGAGCGCCCATACCCAGCGAAGGAAGACCGCATTCATTGTTCTTTATCGCTCGTGTTGCTTAGTGGCACTTTTCGCTGTTCTCTTGTGCCTTTTTGTGCAAAATAGTGCTTGTGATGCCCTTGGGTGGTGACGGTACTTCACGGTTTTTCACTTTTCGCGGTCGGTTCTGGTCCCCATTAAACGCGATAAGTAAGGGATCACTGTATTCCCCGGCGGCGGACCTCGCCTCTGCATCGCCGTCTGCCAGCTGCTGTCACAGATGCATCAGGTCGCTGTCTCACGGGCTCGCGTGCACGCCTGCCACCTGCCACACTCCTGCATCCTCCTCTGTCTCGTCACCGATCCTGAATGCCTCTTCACTCTGAAAACTCTGGTTTTCTTGACTGCTGGAACTGCTGGAACGGCTATCATTTGCCATTGTTGTTTTGTTTAGGGATCACACTCGTGACGTCACGCAGCGTCGTCTGCACTACTTCCGGTTTGTTTGGCACTGCCAGCCAGAGGCAAAAGTTTATCGGCTTATAGCTTGGCCATCGCACGGCCTAAAAATTTCTTTTATGTGTTGAAAAATACAATAGGTAATAAGGAATTAATCTGCTATTCTACTTTTTGCGCCAAAAGGTGGGTTCAGTTCTACTTTAAGTTTTAATCCATTTGGGCCTATTTATCGCAGTATGACATTATTTCAATATATGGTTAGTCTGTACTAGTTAAATAGGCTATGTATAGCAAGGCCTAGATCTACATCGTCACAGAAAATATGAGGCCTTTTTTCTCAGATTTTTACCTCAGTTTAACCCCTTGCACTCTGGTCAGTTTCCCTAAAAACGCCAAAAAATAACGTACCCAAAGTAAATCAAAAGCTGTTCTTCAACCCTTTGCAGCATCTTCATGGGGTTGGTCTCATTTAAAAGAAAACACTTTGAATTTTTTGGCAAAACAGTCATAATCTCTCTAAGTGCTCCTGCCACTGAGTAACAGCCATCTAAACATACTGTAACGTCGGGGCCATGTTAAGGGGGGCAGGGGTTTCCCAGCATGCTTTGACAATTGAAACGTTACTGTGTGTGTAGTAAATGTTATTACTGAGCTATTCTACTGCTGTGTAATTATAACTGCGTTATAATTACCCAACAGTATTTCATAGGCAAGATTTATTATGTGTGTGTAACCGTGATTTAAACGGAGGTCTGGGAGAATGACCTCCCCTCCTGCCTGTGCTCAGAGTGTGTGTAAAATAAATCCCGTTGATCACAACCATCTTGCTCCATTTTCTTTGTGTGAACCCTGCATACGTCACACTGGTGTCAGGAGTGGGCATGGAGCAAATGGAAGCTAGGATCAGAATGGAGATCCAGCAGCTGGAGCAGGCCATCTCAGCTGATGATGGACGATGGGACCGAGGCACCACCACCGGGAGCCCGGAGCCGGGACGAACGAAGCGGCGGACCTGACGGGGCCAGCGCACCCCGCCTCCCGTCTTTTTAAAGACAGAGCGGGCAGAACAGAGCAAACATTCCACCCTTCTCAGGACAGGACGGGCTGGCGACCCCACGGCGATCAAGAGTGGCGATCGATCAGGAGACGACCACCCCGCCTGTTCGACAGCGGGCCAAGATTCCCTGTTTCAACGGCGAAGCCACATTGGATGACTACCTGACACAGGTCGAGCTGACCGCGGCGCTGAACGGCTGGTCGCCAGAGGAAACCGCCGTACAGGTCGCGCTGGCCTTGGAAGGGAAAGCCCTCTGCACGCTCTCTGATCTCCGGCCCGAGGAGCACCACAGCTGGCCAGCACTACAAGGGGCGCTCCAGAGACGATTTGGGAGAATAGCGAACGCTGAGCATGCCCAAGAACAACTGACCCGCTGCCGCCAGAACCACCAGGAAAAACTAGGAGCCTATGCTGCAGACATGGCTGTTAACCCGGCGCAGCTACCCAGATTTCGCACCGGAGGCAGTAGAGAAGCTCGCCCTCCGGAGTTTCATCCAAGGTCTCCGCCCGGCCCAGCTCCAGAACCACGTACGGCTCCATGCCACGAGCGACTGGAGGACTGCAGTGGCAGAAGCAGAGCGGGCAGAGCCGCTAATAAATCGCACAACTGAAGCGCCAACGCACAGCCGAAGAACCTACCAGGCCACGATGGAGAGCGAGGGGGAGGAGGAGGAATTACGGCAGACCACGGCGGCACGACCACGGAGAAGATGGCCTCGGCGGCGCGAGGAAGGGTGCTTCCGCTGTGGAGAGATGAGACACATCGCACGATACTGCCCCGCACCCACCCCACGACAAACTGGCCCCTCGCTGGCGTTAAACTAGAGCGAGGTGGCGTGAACGGGGATAGGCCACCTCCAGCAGATGTTTCCCCCGAGGAGCCGGCACCGCGCGTGGGCCGAGTTGGACACTATCCAGGGATGTATCTACAGTGCAGCTTGGGGAAGACGTCGATCCGGGCCCTGGTTGACACCGGCTCTACAATCTCCTTGGTTCGACCCGGTGTGCTGCCGGGCACAAGCAAGACGGCTCCGCGGGGGTGGGAACCCACCGAGTGCTGCGTCACCACAGCTACCGGTGAGCGCGCCCGACTGAAGGGGCGGAGAGTGCTGGTGGTGGGGGTGGCCGGTCAGAACATAAAACACCCGTTCTGGCTGGCTGACATCCAAGACCCCTGTATTATTGGACTAGACCTGCTCACAGCCTGGCGTGCCAAGATCGACACCGCCGGACCTTCCCTCCAGCTGGGAAACCGGACCATCACGCTCCACAGCAGAACCCAGGGAAGGGACACGGGGGCCCGCGCAATCGAGGGATCGCCAAGACAGACCGGACCAGGCAGGCCACCGCGAGGACTGGACACGATGACGTCACCAGCGCGGACAGAGGGAGCACGAACGCACACAAGGACAGCAAGGGGAGGGGTCAACGTGTCAGCAGAGACGCAGCAGGCGGTGGAGGAATTATTTCAACGGAGCTGCAGCGGGCTGGACCCGGAACAGAGACACCAGCTGCGGGAGCTATTGGACTATTACATGGGTGTTTTCGCCGTGAAGGATGAGGAATGCGGCCAGACCGGATTGGTGCAGCACGAGATCGACACCGGTGAGGCCAGGCCGATTCGACTCCACCGAGGCGGGCAGCGGCGGAACAAAAAGTGCGAGAAATGCTGGAGGCAGATGTTATTGAGCCCTCCAGCAGCCCCTGGGCGGCGCCTGTGGTGCTGGTCAAGAAGAAGGACGGGTCGTGGCGGTTCTGTGTGGATTACCGACGCCTGAACAACGCCACCAGGAAAGATTCCTACCCCCTGCCCCGCATCGATGACGCACTGGACCACATCGCCGGCTCCAGCTGGTTCAGCTCGCTGGATCTACGCAGCGGCTATTGGCAGGTAGAGCTGTCACCTGAGGCCCGCCAAAAACAGCCTTCTCCATCTGGCAGGGACTGTACCAGTTTAAAGTGATGCCGTTTGGACTCTGCAACGCTCCGGCCACCTTTGAGCGCTTGATGGAGCGAGTGCTGGCTCACGTGCCCCGGAGTCGCTGCGTTGTTTACCTGGACGACCTACTGGTGCATGCAGCTGATTTTGACAGCGCCCTGTCAAATCTCTGAGAGGTGCTGGGAGCCATCCAGCAGGCGGGGCTACGGTTACACCCTAAGAAATGCCACTTGTTCCGGCGGGAGACCACCTTTTTGGGCCACGACGTCAGCGCAGTGGGGGTCGCCACCGACCCGGAAAAAGTGGCAACAGTGAGAGACTGGCCAGTGCCGCGGAACGTTGGAGAACTGAGAAGTTTTCTTGTATTGGCCTCCTATTATAGGAGGTTTGTGAAAGACTTCGCCACCATCGCCAGCCCGCTGCATCAGCTGACGCGGAAAGGACGCATGTTTCAGTGGAGTGACAGCTGTGCTGCTGCTTTCTCCCAGCTCCGCGCAGCGCTCATCGGAGCCCCCATCCTGCAATATCCCGACCCGAACCGCCCTTTCATCGTGGACACGGACGCGAGCAACCAGGGCATCGGGGCGGTGCTATCCCAGGAGGGAGAACACGGAGAGCAGGCAGTCGCTTTCTTCAGCCGCACTCTCAGCAGAGCCAAGAGAAATTACTGTGTGACTGGCAGAGAGCTGCTGGCTGTCATCCAAGGACTGCGTCATTTCCGCCCGTATGTGTACGGGGGGAGGTTCCAGCTCAGGACGGACCACGCTTCCCTGACCTGGTTGTTAAACTTCAAAGAACCGGATGGACAGTTGGCGAGATGGCTGGAGGCACTGCAGGATTATAATTTCCAGATTGTACATCGGGCAGGCCGCCTCCATGCCAACGCTGACGCGCTGTCTCGGCGCCCCTGTGCGACAGAGGAGTGTCGTCACTGCCAACGGGCTGAAGATCGGGACCAAATCGCCCCACGGGCTGCCGCTCTCCGAGCCGCTGCGAGCAGGAATCACGCAGCGACGCACAACCCCTAATATGATCAGGCAGCTCTCCCCAGCGATGACGTCACAGAGGTTCTTGGCACGCAGCAGCTGCAGAGCGAGCAGGACAGAGACCCGGTCATTTCGCGGGTTCGGCAGTGGCTGGACGCAGGACAGCGGCCCGCCTGGGAGGTTGTGTCACCGCTGGACCCAGAGACTAAGGCCCTGCACTCCCAGTGGGCCAACCTCCGCTGCCACGAGGGCGTGGTGTATCGACAGTGGCAGACTCCAGCTGGGCAGCGGCACGTCTGGCAGCTGCTGGTTCCTCGTCGACTCCGGCCCAAAGTACTCCAGCTGGTTCATGGGGCGGTAGGAGCGGGCCACTTCGGAGTGACAAAGACGCTGCAGCGCCTTCGGGCCCGGTTCTACTGGCCCGGTTGTCATCAGGACGTGGAGCTCCACGTTCACCGCTGCGACACGTGCACAGCTCAGAAGGGACCAACTCAGCGATCCCACGCTCCCCTGCAGCAGTACCGGGTGGGAGCGCCGATGGAGCGAGTGGGAGTGGTCATCCTGGGCCCTTTCCCGACCACGGACCGGGGGAACCGCTACGTGCTGGTCGTGATGGATTATTTCAGTAAGTGGCCAGAGGCATGCGCAGTCCCGGACCAAAGCGACACGACGACGGCGTCAAAGCTGGTAGATGAAATGTTCTGTTGGTTTGGCGCACCAGAGGAGCTGCACAGCGATCAGGGTCGGAACTTCGAGGCGGAGGTCTTCGGAGAGGTCTGCAAACGGCTGGGCATCCAGAAGACCCGGACCACCCCGCTGCATCCACAGAGCGACGGCCTGGTCGAACGATTCAACCGGACCCTCACCACCCAGCTCGCTATCCAAGTGGACCAGCGACAGCGAGACTGGGACCTGCACCTGCCTTTTGTTTTGTGGGCGTACCGGACGGCAGCTCAGGAATCTACCCGGTGCACCCCTGCAGCGCTCATGTTTGGACGCGAGCTGCGCACACCGGTGGATTTGGTATTCGGTTCCCCCCCTGAGCCGGAGGTGGAGGGAAAACCCGGATTGGATTATTTTTTTTGTTTGAAAGAACGTCTCCACACGGTGCACGAGCTGGCTCGAGAGGCCCTGGCAGCGGCAGGGGGCCGGCAGAAGCGAGCATATGACTCCCGCTGCCAGGGGAGAGACTTTGCACCGGGAGATCGAGTCTGGGTTTTCTGCCCTGAGAGGAAGAGAGGACGATCACCGAAGCTGGCGAGCCAGTGGTCGGGGCCATGCGTGGTCCTGGAGAGACTGTCAGATGTGGTGTACAGGGTGAGGCTTAGAAAAAGGGACCGGGTTGTGGTCCTTCATCGTGACTGTCTCGCCCCGTATCGGCCATCTGCACCGCTGGTGGACGAACCGGAGCTTCCATCCCGGCCTGATACCCCGACCGAGACCCAGTTGGACACTAGGGGGCCTGTACGTGTTGGCCGCCGGCGCCGAAGACCGCCCCGACACCTGGATGAGTTTGTATTGGACTTTTAAATTGGACTTTAATTTTTCTGGGGACAGAAACCAGTCCGGGGGGGCGCAGTGTAACGTCGGGGCCATGTTAAGGGGGGCAGGGGTTTCCCAGCATGCTTTGACAATTGAAACGTTACTGTGTGTGTGTAGTAAATGTTATTACTGAGCTATTCTACTGCTGTGTAATTATAACTGCGTTATAATTACCCAACAGTATTTCATAGGCAAGATTTATTATGTGTGTGTAACCGTGATTTAAATGGAGGTCTGGGAGAATGACCTCCCCTCCTGCCTGTGCTCAGAGTGTGTGTAAAATAAATCCCGTTGATCACAACCATCTTGCTCCATTTTCTTTGTGTGAACCCTGCATACGTCACAATACTGAACTTGAAGAAAATAAATTTGGCCTGGGTGTTTTTTTGGATACAAATGCTTGCAAATAACACACAGCTTCAGATCCGGGCTGGAAAATGCAACAGAAATGTAGAACCAAGTGTTATCCAGCTGAGGTCAAAATTTTGTAACAATACCACAAAAAAATGAATATATTACACAGCTTTTTCCTCAGGTTGTTCCCAGGCGTTTTTGAACTGTGCCAAATTGTGCCAAATGGCACAGTTTGGAAAAACGTCTAACTTTTGAATGATTCAACATAGAAGCTTCATCTTGGGCTCTAATGAAAGGTGACACTCAGGGCTCTGTGTGTGTGTGTGGGGGGGGTTGTTTATTCATTCATTCATGAATGAATGAACAAACAAGCCCCCACACACAAAGAAGCATGCCACGTAAAAAATGTGTGGCTTTTTTTACAAGAAAAAATAGCCTACAGTGCACTAAAAATTATTCTAAAATATTTGTAATGTAGAAGATAACAACTCCCCCCCCACCCCCCCGCTACAGAGGACGGACATCAGCCATCGCTACATGACAGAACAGTCATGTGGCGATGTGGCGACCGCGGCGCACAGTCCCCATGGTCCCCCCCCCTCTCACTACATAAGAGTAGCGGGGGGGGGGGGCGTTCACGGTCCGGACGCGGCGCGGTCTACTACGCACAGTTGTAATTTACTGATCGGTCAAAAGTCATTTTTGATTACAATTTTCAGGGATAAAGAATAATTTAGCTTATAACACTTACCTGTCCACAACAGCATGTGGACGGTCTATGATGACCATGGAAAAGAATCCTAAACGTCTACTCTGCTGGGACAGCACCGCCTGTGGCTGAACAGGCCGATGCGCGAATAGCAGTCCCTGTCACACAGGTCGTACTTGTGGGTGGTCTCCGTGCTGCTGGGTCTGTGGCGGTTCTTCCTGCGGGTCCTTTTTTCGTCTGCTGCAGCAGTCAGTCTCTCTTCACCTAGCCTTACACAAAACAGCTTTCGAACTTCTGTGCTTCAATTGGCTGGCTGTATTCACAGCCATTGGTAGGCGGGTCCTTCTTGCTAGGTTTTCAGTCATTGGTTCTTCAAGGTTTCAGAAACCCAATTCAAGGCTCTTATTAGTCGAATGAGAGGTCAATCACATCTAAACCAATCAAAGCACTCCTTTGGCTTTCTGTTCGCGGCTGTGTCTGTAGTGGAAGAACGGAAATGCAGCTTTTTTTTTTCAGTGCGCTCTAGGATGCAGCGCCCTCGTGCGCTCTAGGATGCAGAGACGTGCCCGCCCGCGGTACACCAGAGTGCAAGAGGTTAAATAAGACCTTTGTGAAAAGGTTGTGAGCCCATATTTTACTGATTAGATTAGGCCTAGGCACTTAATAGCAAGATTAATTCATTGCATGGTATTTTAATTTACTCATATAAGATTATCATTATGACTATTATTATGACGACATGCCTAAACAAACTTACTGCATGGATTACTCACAGAACTACTCGCCTTGGCTTGACTTTTCCGGTTACCCAGCCTTCCCACAGCCGCTAAACATAATGTCAATTTGATTTCTGTAGTTCACCGGTTGCACAAGATTATAAGCTGTGTATCCATACCAAGAAGTTCAAAATCTCTTAATTTTTTAGGGAGTTATTGAGGTAAAAGTGGCACTGTTTACTATTAAACCCATTCATTCTCCACTGACTTGCTGAGTGTTTTGGGTGTACCAAAATGGTGGCCACAGAGTTTCCGGTGGCTTCACTTCTGCCGGCCAGTGCGCGATCCAGTGTTCTCTGTACAGATCAGTGGCATGCATGCACTGTGCAGAATGAAAATGCTCACCCTTCCGGGTTAAGTCAGAATGCCAAAACAAGTTCTAATATCATGCAAACTTGAAGGTCCACCTGCTTCAAATTAACATAGCCGAGAAACGGACCGAAGCAAAGAAAAAGATAACATGAGCGCAAAAACCCATCCCCACTGCCATTGCCCTGTGCCACAAGACAGAAAAGCAGACGGAACTCAAGTTACCACTGAGGTAACAGACAACAGAGGAGCCCAGATTGTACTGGGTTTGTCTGGATTGCCGGGGTACTGTGATCATGTTTAACGTGCAACAGATGAAGCATGAAAACAGTCTACCAGTGCATCTCAGTAAATTAGACCATTAAAGTTATTTTTTTGTAATATAACTAAAAAAAAGATAAATTTAGGATATTGGTAATAGTTTTTAAAATAAATAAAAAATCACGGCATCTGTAATTGTGACCCATGCTAGCAAAATGAGTCAATGCGCACAGCCTAATTATGAGCTACAGGCACTAGAAGTCAAAAATCATGATTTTGGTTGAAATTAAGATTTTGACAAAACTGAGTCCATAAAAGTATCATCTACCGATCCAAACTGTCAAAATAGCAAATAAATACCTTAAATCACCTTTATTTGAAGGTTTTGTACAAGTCATGTCTTTAGAAATTAGTCCTTTGTTTCCATTTTCCTTAGAAAATTTGTGTATTTCTTTGTTCGCTTGCAGCAAGTCCCAGGAAAATCCCCGTCAGTGCCTGGTATCATTGTAAAGCTGGAACTCCTACTTTCTAAAAATACACATGGAATTCCGGAAAACGTAACTCAGGACCAATAGAATGCAAGTTTTCAAACCAGCCAAGACATAAACAAAATTGGCTTGTTGCTGGTCAGTTTTTGCCCAATTCCTACAAATTATATATAATTTTGAAGGTCTTTCAATACAGAATATGAAAATAACAATACCTCAGTTTTGTAAATTTCCTCATTATAACTCATTTTGCCAGCACAGGTCACAATTTACTGAGATGTACCAGCACATAGTACACACTATACAATACAAAATTTATTACACTACAAAAAATGCTATTGTTTGTAGTAAAAAAAAAAATGCAAATGGTACAATAAATCATTGAGGCATAAGCTGCTCATGTTGTATTCAATATATCAAAAACGGTAATTAATTTTTTATTTGTTAAAAATAGAATAGAAAATAGACCGTACTGTACCGAGGGAAATTCAGATTCCCAGGAAAATTGCCACTTGTCAATTAATCGTTAATCGATCGATAAGATGAATCAGTTAACAATTAATGAATTAATTGATAACTTGCATCCCTAGTGGAAAATTATCTTTTAAATTGACAAACATCATATGTGTAAAATTTGATTGGGATCAAAAGATACTTTCGCTCTTGCCATTCATTTCTATGGAGATTTTTTCCGATTTAAGGTCCCATATGTGAAAGTAGAGGGGGTGTGACTTAGGCTGTCTATACTTTAATCCTCTCTCCCTTGTGTTAAAATACAAGTTCTTTTGGTGATAGCATGTGCAGTTCACAGTTACCTACTTTGTCAGAAAGTATAACTAAAGAAGCATATTGTTCCTCATTTGCTGTAGTGAACAGCTCTAAATACTACTGTCCCCATAAGCTTCAGCAGCTGTTGCTAAGATGAGTGTGATTCAGAGCTTTGTTAAAGTACGGAGAAACAAAAGTTGATGAGTCTGAGGAAAACTGAACAAGACTGTGAGTTGATTTTTTTTAACCCAATGTAGAAGTAACAACATAGCTGCTCATCTTCTGTATTCATGATTTCTTGCTAAGATTTGCTACAACTACCAGACACCAACTTCCTACTGGGCATCTAAAATAGTTTCCTCTAGATTTCTGTAGGCTTTATCAGTCACCCTCAGTAAAGTGCTTCATAGTAATCATAGGGGAGACTTAGAGATTTAGAGATAAAAATGTGATTCCATAATGATGCATCGTAGCAAATTAGGTTGTACAGTTTTTTTTTTCCTCCACCCCTCCACCTGGCTGCTCTCATCTTAAAAACGTGTCCTTGATGAATGAATATAACTCAGAGAAACTGAGCCTTTCTTTTGAGTAGTTCCTCCTTGAAGACATTCATGGTGCTGCACACCACTTTATACAGGAGGTAAGCCACAAAAGTGATAAGGTAGAAGCCAAAATGACTTAAAAAGAAGCTCAGAATCTGCATTTGGTCATGCCACAACCTGATAGTGTTTGTCTTATTGTTTTCTTGTAAAGTGACACAATTCACCTCCTCATCTGACCCTCACACAAGCAGCCTTTTAAACTATAGAAGACATCATTGCAGCCAGGAGCAGTCAGACAGACTTTAAATTATATATATACTGTATAATCTGTATATATAAACTGTATATATTTTTTTTTTAACCAAAACCAGTTTATAATCAGACTTCCCATTTACACAGCCACATGCCAGTGGCAAACTTAGTAGGCAAGTGCAAGGGGCAGAAGGCCTTCCTTCCCTCCCACAGCCTGAGAAAAGCACAGCTTTCTCCTCTGGGTGTTGCCTGCTCCATGGGCTGATGCTGTTCAATTCAGATAAGACTGCAAACTCTCTCTCTTTCTCTCTCCTACTGCTCAGTGGGAAGTACAGCCTGAAGCCTCATTCTGCTTTTTTCTCCGCCACACAGCTCTCTCGGTTGTCTGGCACAGTGTTCCTTGATGTCCTCCATCTTGCTTCACAGCAGGACATGAAGCCCCAAACCTATCTTTATTTCTCACACACAGTTTCAGTGCTCAACAGCCTCATCTGCTCTGTTGCTGTGCCGCTCGTTCATTGCGTCTCTGTCCTCTTTATCCTTTATCTGTTTTTCCCCAAATTTGTGCACTGTTGTCCCTCCTTCCTCCCACTGATTGTTGACCTCTTTCACGTTCCCCCCTTTGCTTTTGTTCTCGCTCTCTTCTTGTTTGCACACTCGGCTGCAGACCCCCCGCTCACTCTCATGCTCCTATCTCTCCTTCCTCATTTTGCTTCTCTTCATCTCTCACTCCCCCTCTCTCCTTGTACGCTCTTGCTTTTTGAACTAAAATGCTGAGAGTCTGAGATAAGGCTATAAAATGGCTGACACGGTCTACCCTGTTGTGCTCCTCAAACTCTCAACCAACTAGAAGATTAAGAATTATAATTAAAAAGTAAACTTGATGACTAAGTACCTGCACTGAACAAAATGTTTGAATGTTTTTCCATACATTTAAAAAGAAGACATTGTGGTATATGGGTGTTATTGGGTCTGTGGCCTTTACACTCAAATGATTCTGCTTTAAAATTATTTTCCCTTTAGTAAATAGTGAAACCTCCAACTGAGATGATGAAGGCATTGGTTTCTTTTTGGGGTTTTACTTTTCAGCAGCTTTACTGAGGTAGTTTGTTGTTTGCAGATTATTCTTTTGTTTATTTTCTTGTGTGCTGTGATTTTTACCTCCACCAAGGGAGGAGGTAATGTTGATTGGTTTGTCTGTTAGCATCATAACTCAAAAAGTTATGAATGGATTTTGATGAACTTTTCAGGCAAGGTGTGTAATGGCATGGGGAACAGATTATTAGATTTTGGTGATGATCTGAGAGGGCATACATCCACCAAGGGCTTTGTTTGTATTTGTGCAGCAGGATTACACAAAAAGTGCTGTACGGATTTGAATGAAATTTTCACCAGAGGTGGTTCTTGGGCTATGGAGGAAGTCATTACATTTTGGTGATGGTCTGAGAATGCATACTTCCGCCAAGGCTTTTATCTTCTCACAGAGTGTTAGCAACATTGATTCATTCATCTTCTTCCGCTTAATCCTTTTCGGGTCGCAGGGGGCAGGAGCCTATCCCAGCATCTTTGGGCGAGAGGCAGGGTACACCCTGGACAGATCGCCAGTCCATCGCAGGGCCAACATAGAGAGACAGACAACCATTCACTCTCACAGTCATACCTAAGGACAATTTAGAATCCCCAGTTTGATGCCAATTAACCTAACTTGCATACTTTTGGCATGTGGGAGGAAACCGGAGAAATCCAGGAGTAAACCCACGGTGTGTTAAAGATTCAAAGAGTCAAGATTCAAAGATTTTATTTGTCAATACTACTATATGTACAGGACATACAGGAGAATTGAAATGGTGTTTCTCTCTCTCTTCAGTGGTGTGCACAATATAAAAAAGAAAAAGGAGTAAGGCTGAAAAAACAACAGCAGTCTATGTACATTAATGCTGCCGGTAGTGCAAATGGTGACAAAAGATAGACCCAGACCTCCCATAGTGCAAATAATGATAAATGATGAGACCCAGCAATCTTATATACAGAAAAGTATAGCAGTAATACTTGTAGTACCAAGTTCAGTGCGGTAGTGTAGGTGCAGACAGTGACAGATAGGACTGCACTTGATCAATATTGCAGCGACAAAGCAGCAGATATGGCATTTGGCACTGGGACGGCAGTGGCTCAGGAGGTAGAGCAGGTCATCCAATAACCAGATGGTTGGCGGTTCAAATCCCGCTCTCCCCAGATATCCTGCCGTTGTGTCCCTGGGCAAGACACTTTACCCACCTTGCCTCCAGTGTCCATAGCAATGGGTATGAATGTGTATAAATGTTCGGTGCGGGCCAGAGAGGCCGTTGGCACGGATTGGCAGCCACGTTTCTGTCAGCCTGCCCCAGGGTAACTGTGGCTACAGTAGTAGCTTGCCACTACCATTGTCTGTCTGGAGTGAATGAATAATGTATCTTACTTGTAAATTGTCTTTGAGTGTCTATGATAAAGCGCTATATAAATCTGATGCATTATTATTATTATTATTATTATTATTATTTGTGCAAATGGTTGCAGTAAAGTGCAGAGACATACATCAGCAAATGTATTACTGTTGGTGTGCCAGTATTTTTGTGTCAACAGCTGAGGTAGTTATTGTGCGAGTGAGTGCATTACGGTCCGGGAAGGGGGTGGGGGGCGTAGTTCAGGGTCCTGATGGCCTGATGAACAAAGCTGTTTAGCAGTCTTGTGGAGCGGGCCCGGAAGCTTCGGTGCCTTTTCCTCAATGGTAGGGGGCTGAAGAGGGAGTGTAAGGGGTAGGAGGTGTCACCTGCAATGTTGATGGCTCTGCGGGTGAGGCGGGTAAGGTAGATGTCCGAGAGGGAGGCAGAGGGGCACCAATGATCTTGCTGGCTGCTTTCACTGTGCATTGTAGTGTCTTCCAGCAGGAGGTGGCACAGCTTCCATACCACACTGTGATGCAGCTGGCGAGGATGCTCTCAACAGTGTCCCGGTAGAATGAGCACATGATGGGTGGGTAGGACTCGTGCTCTCCTCAGTTTGCGGATGGGCAAGTGATGTGGTGTTGTTGGACCAGGTGAGGTCTTCAGAGATGTGCACCCCCAGGAACTTGGTGCTGCTCACCCTTTCCACAGCTTCTCATTGTGGTCTCACAGCATCCCCCTCTAATCATCCATTGATGATCAGAGGGGGATGCTGTGTGTGTCCTCTCCTGAAGTTGACCACAATCTCCTTGGTTTTTCCCACTTTCAGGAAGCGCTTATTGTCTTTACTCCACTGGACCAGTTGGCTCACCTCATTTCTGTAGTTGGCATCCTTGTTGCTGATGAGGCCCACCACTGTTGTGTCATCCGCAAACTTGATGATGTGGTTGGTGTTGTAGGCTGGTACACAGTCATGGGTCAGCAGGGTGAAGAGCAGTGGGCTGAGCACACACCCTTGTGAGGCCCCTGTGCTTAGTGTGATGGTCTTGGATGCGTTGCTGCCAACCCGCACATTCTGTGGCTTCCCTGTGAGAAAGTCCAGCACCCAGTTACAGAGAGAGGTTTTGAGTCCCAGGTGTCTGAGTTTTTGTATGAGGTGCTGGGGGATGATTGTGTTGAATGCTAAACTGAAGTCCAAGAACAGCATTTGCACGTAAGAGTTCTGGCAACAATACTCCAAAAATTAGTGGACAGACTTTGATGCAATTTTCACCAGAAGTGGCTCTAAGCCTATACACAAGCCCATTACATTTTGGAGGTGATCCATGAGGGACAGAAGGAGCCTTGGTGGAGGTATGCGCTCTGTGAGTGCTTTTCTAGTTTTTTTTTTTTTTTTTATTTGACCTAAATTAGAACTCACTGTCTTAATGTATAATTCTTAATTCACACATACATGTTCATGGTCATCATAGACCGACAGAGGCCGACAAACATAATTCACACATACATGTTGTAGTTAATGGTCAGGGTGATTTCTCTTATTTTGTTGTATAAAGAACAGCCTTCATACAAAAGCCCCTTCCAATCTACTCCGGCAATCGAGGCAAACCCAGTACAATCTGGGGTTACCTGCGCTACTTGACGCCGGCTAATGCAAGTGACGTGGGCCATTGCCCACCTCACCTTAGCTCAGTGGACATTTGAATAGGACAATGCGGATAAACATGCAGTTTAAAAACATGTATTTAACCTCTATTTAATCAGGAGGAGAAACTCGAGTTTAAAAATCTTTCACAAGAGTGTCCTGGCCAAGGCAGCAGCACAGATATAATGTTAAAAACATGAGGTAAAGACAATTACACATGAACCCACATCAGAAGTTTAAAGAAAAGCCAAGTTTATTGTCTTTCAAATCCATACATGTATAGTAGAACAAAACTACATTTCTCCTGTTGGAGGAGCCACTGCCACAATTTTTCCTTCCCCCATTCTATTACGTTAAGCACCAAGCTAGAAGGCAGGAAATGTGATTTTTTTTTTTTTTTTTTTTTTTTAATCTGGTCTTTGGTAAAACCCGGTGGGAGCTTGAACCCACAACCTCCTGGCTATGGGGTGGATGCTAAACCACTAGATCACCACTCCAGTAGTATATAAAAGTAGAGTCACCACGTCACAGCGCAGTGATGGAGTGGAAATGAATCAGAAGGCTGTCTGTCATTATTCTGGCAGATTACTATTAATTTTGAAGACAACTCTGTCTGCCACAGTTGGACAAATATCACCGCGACTGAGAAGAAGTTTCTTTTAAGATCATTTTTTCAGTCACTCCCATGGAACCTGCAGTGGCTCTAACTGTCTTCGGCTGCTGTGGAGCTGAAACCAGCCTGTTGTAGTTAGGCATGGGGCAATCTCCCTGTTTAGCTCCACTCTGTGCTCATTCATCCAGTTCCTCCCACATTAACATACACTCTGTGATCTTCTGCTCCTGTTTTTTTCCATGGAACCCCCCTCGGGGCTTTGTGTGGAGCTGGACATGAAACGCGACACAAACGCACAGCCCCACCAAATAAAAGTGCAAGTGTGTGTGCATACACACACCCACACACAGAGTGTCTCTCCTTGTAAATATGAAAGCTATTCAGTCCCAATATTAGAGAAATGACAATTACAGTGGTGTGAAAAAGTGTTTGCCCCCTTCCTGATTTCTCATTTTTTGTATGTTAGGTTAATTGGCTGTTCTAAATTGTCCCTAGATATTTGTTTCCTATAGGCCCTTAGAATAGAGGGTTAGTATTAGTGAAAGCGCTTTGAGTGGTCTTTGTGACTAGAAAAGCGCTATATAAGTGCAGGTTAGTTAGTTAGTTAGTATGTTTGTCACACTTAAGTGTTTCAGATGATCAAACAAATTTAAATATTATACAAAGATAACACAAGTAAAAACAAAATGCAGTTTTTAATTGAAGGTGTTTATTATTAAGGGTAAAAAAAATAAATAAATCCAAACCTACATGGCCCTGTGTGAAAAAGTGATTGCCCCTCTGTTAAAACATAAATTAAGTGTGGTTTATCACATCTTTGAAAGCTGAGTTCAATTTTCTAGCCATTTCTAAAGCTTTGGGACTCCAGCAAACCACAGTGAGAGCCATTATCCACAAATGGCAAAAACATGGAACAGTGGTGAACCTTCCCAGGAGTGGCCAGCTGACCAAAATTACCCCACATGCGCAGTGATGACTCATCTAAGAGGTCACAAAAACCCCACAACAACATCCAAAGAACTGCAGGCCTCACTTGCCTCAGTTAAGGTCAGTGTTCATGACTCCACCATAAGAAAGAGACTGGGCAAAAATGGCCTGCATGGCAGAGTTCCAAGATGAAAACCACTGCTGAGCAAAAAGACCATAAAGGCTCATCTCAGTTTTGCCAGAAAACATCTTGATGATCCCCAAGACTTTTGGGAAAATACTCTGTGGACTGACGAGACAAAAGTTGAACTTTTTGGAAGATGTGTGCCCCATTACATCCAGTGTAAAAGTAACACAGCATTTCAGAAAAGGAACATCATACCAAGAGTAAAATAGTGTGATAGTCTGGGGCTGTTTTGCTGCTTCAGGACCTGGAAAACTTGCTGTGGTAAATGGAACCATGAATTCTGCTGTCTACCAAAAAATCCTAAAGGAGAATGTCCAGCCATCTGTTCGTGACCTCAAGCTGAAGTGCACTTGGGTTCTGCAGCAGGACAATGATTGAAAACAAACCAGCAAGTCCACCTCTGAATGGCTTAAGAAAAACAAAATGAAGACTTTGGAGTGGCCTAGTCAAAGTCCTGACCTGAATCTGATTGAAATGCTGTGGCATGACCTTAAAAAGGCAGTTCATGCTTAAAAACCCTCCAATGTGGCTGAATTACAACAATTCTGCAAAGATGAGTGGGCTAAATTTCCTCCACAGCGCTGTAAAAGACTCATTGCCAGTTATCACAAACGCTTGATTGCAGTTGCTGCTGCTAAGGGTGGCCCAACCAGTTATTAGGTTTAGGGAGCAATCACTTTTTCACACAGGGGCATGTAGGTTTGGATTTTTTTTCCCCTTAATAATAAATGCCTTCATTTAAAAACTGCATTTTGTGTTTACTCGTGTTATCTTTGTCTAATATTTAATTTTGCTTGATGATCTGAAACATTCAAGTGTGACAAACATACAAAAAAATGAGAAATCAGGAAGGGGGCAAACTCTTTATCGCACCACTGGATGTAAAATGTTGGGTGCATTTTGCAATCCTGTCTATTAAAACGGAGCACGAAGAGCAGCAACCATTGATCTAGATCGATGTATTTCAGTCAACCACTGATATGCGCGGAGTTTGACACAGGACGACAAAATTAAAAGTCTGGTAAAAATGCCAGTGACTCTTCAATCAGTAGCAGCCAGCATCACTAGCTTCCAGGCGCATTTATGTGACATCAATGATGTGAGGACATGAAACTTGATACACCAGGGAAATACACTGTTATCTGTGAGTGATCAGACCCACATCTCATTGATGTTTGAAAAAGCCATGGAAGGTTATTGAGGTGTTAATTTATGCTTATGGAACCTATGAATAGGGATGAGAATCCTCCGCTGATCCGAGGAATTCCTCGGATTTGATCATGTCTAAGGTCATTCTCGTGAATTGTCTAAATTCGAGGAGAAATTTTTTTTTTTTTTTGGTGGCGGGGCGGGGGTCTGTTATGAGCGGCGAGTCGTATTTTCGATCGGCTGCTCAAATCCACCGCGCAGAACGCGCTACCCAGCGAGATCAGTAATGTAACAAGGCCACTGATTGGCTGATACTTATTGAAGCAACCAATCAGCAATTTTGTTATTCCTTTGTCATATCCCACACGCGGAGCGAAATGCAAATGGCGGACAATTCAATCAACCGAGTTTTCCCGATTTCGTGAAAATGGTGAACCTAAAACTCACAAAAGACAACAAAGCAAGAAGACAAAGGGATAAGGAACAAATTTCGTTGGGAATGGCTCGAAAAAACCCCAGAAACATCTCAAAATTGTGGCTACAAGGAGATCGAATTATTCGCTCGTGCTGCGTTCAAAACGATCGATGGACACGGTTAAATTCAGATGCCAGTCAAAGTTCATCACAATCGGCCCCGATTACAGCAATTAGTGATCGGAAGACACATTCCGAGGTAAGATTTTTTTTCTCGTTATAAGTAATGTACTTGAGAATTTTCGCGTAATGAATTTGTTATGAAATAACATGTGTAAGTTGTGACGTCATGCCCGTTTTGAAACACTATTGATAATTTGAAACACTAATTAAACATCTTTTAGGTTTTACTTACTTTCTTAGATTATCTTTCAAATATTAAAATATACTAATATGCAACTTTTTTATATTCCTAGTAACACTAACAAATGCACACATTAATAACTCAAAATGCTTGCAGAATGTCAGTATATTTTAATAAATGGGTGATGGACTTGGTGATGGAATTTTGTTAATATTTATAATTTATTTTACTTGGTTAAATTATTTTGTCTGTTCTAGAACAATGTAAATGTAATTCTGTGTCAGTTCTAGGGGCGGCAGTTTAGGGGCAGCTGTGGCGCAGGTGTAGTGTGACCGACTACTGATCGGAGGGTCATGGGTTCGATTCCCACTCTGTCTGAAGTCTGCATGTCAAAGTGTCCTTGAGCAAGACACTGAACCTCCAGTTGCTCCTGGTGGTCAGGCTAGCGCCTGTGTGTGTATGGCAGCTCTGCCGCCATCAGTGTGTGAATGTGTGCGTGAATAGGTGGATAGCAGGATCTGTAAAGCGCTTTGGTCATCCAGAGATGAGAAAAAGCGCTATATAAGTGAACGCCATTTACCATTCTAAACATATTAAATAGTAGTAAAATATAATTTAGTATTATTACATCAACATACCATTCAGATATCATAAATTTACACATGTGATGCAGCAGCAGATTAAAAAGGTAAACAATAAATGCATTTGTACTTACTTCTAACTTTAAATATAAGACCACATTTGAGCATTCTAAAACACCAGATTTCGTTAGCTTCTGGGGGGCATTGCCCCCCAGACCCCCCACCAAGGCTCCGCCTTGGATCCAGCTTGGGGGACACAGGCCTAACTAAGACCCCCGGCTTAATTTCCTCTTTTTTTTTCCAAACCCCATTCTCATCCCTGTATGAACTGCAGTTTGCCAATTGTAATTACAGTGCGTCCGGACGGTTTTCACAGTGCTTCACTTTTTCCACATTTTGTTATGTTAGTGTTACTACAAAATGGATTAAATTAATTTTTTCCTCAGAATTCTACATACAACACCCCATAATGACAATGTGAAAAAAAAGGGTTTTTTGTTTTGTTTGTTTGTTTGGTTTTTTTTGAGATTTTTGCCAATTTATTAAAAATAAAAAACTAAGAAATCACACTACATAAGTATTCACAGCCTTTGCCATGAAGCTCAAAATTGAGCTCCGGTGCATCCTGTTTACACTGATAGAATAGAATAGGCTTTATTGTCATTGTACAGTAGTACAGTACAACGAAATTGTGGGTGCTCCACCAGGTTACTGCGCAATAAAGTAAGGGGGAAGGATTAGATAAAACATGGTTACAGAGCATACGATTAAACATGCAACTGAAATGAAAATAAATGAAAATAAAAACAAAAATGTTCCAGGATTATGGAAATATACACAGGTATGGTAGTGGCTATGCGGGTGGAACTATGTACATAAGAGTGCAGAGTGCAGACACACAATTGAACACACAATTGAGTAAAATGGCCGAAGGATTATGGAAAATATGCACAGTTGTGGTTTCACAGATGGGTCAATATACATGAAAGTGAGGAGTACAAAGACAGGTGAGTTATTGTGATAATTAAAAGGTCCTCACTTCTGAGCATGTGAGCAATCAGAGGGAGGGGGGTGGGGCTTCTGACTGCATTTCGGATGGCCCAGGGGAAGAAACTGTGTGTCATTCTGGAGATGTGGGACCTGATTGATCTCAACCGTCGTCCAGAGGGAAGCAGGCCGAACAGGTGGGGGGTGGGATGTGAGGGGTCTCCTGTGATGGCCTTGATCCTTCTGAGACAGGAGGATCTGGAAATGTCTTCCAGGGAGGGTAGAGGGCTGACGATAATTTTTTTGGGCGGTGTTGATGACGGTGGTTGGAGTACAGTCAAAGGTGTACAGGCAGTACAGTAGAGGGCTTTGCACGCAGCCCTGGGAGGACCCAGTGCTAAGAGACAGTGTGGAGTGGTAGGGGCCAAGTCTGACTGTTTGTGGACAGTTGGTGAGAAAGTTTTTTTTTTTTTTTTTTTTTTTTTTTTTTTTATCCAGGAGCAGGTGGGGAGGGGGGGGGGATCTGGAGGAGGTGCAGTTTGTTGGCCAAGATGTCCGGGATGATGGTGTTGAAAGCTGAGCTGTAGTCCACAAAGAGCATCCTCACATAGCTCCTTGGGTTCTCCAGGTGGCTCAGCGCTCTATGGAGAGTGGTGGCTATGGCGTCTTCTATAGACTGGTTCTCCCTGTAGGCAAATTGGTGGGGGTCGAAGGAGGGGGGAAGACAGTCCCTGATGTGCTGGAACACCAGTTGCTCAAAACACTTCATGACTACAGATGTGAGTGCTATGGATCTGTAGTCATTCAAGCTGTCAGTTGCAGACTTTTTGGGGATGGGGATGATGGTGGTGGCCTTGAGGCAGGAGGGGACGGTAGCGTGCGTCAGGGAGATGTTGAACAGCTTGGTGAGGATCCCTGCCAGCTAGTCTGCACATGCTTTGACCACCGCTCCTGGGATGCCGTCTGGACCTGCAGCTCTGCGGGAGTTCACTGCTGATCATCCTCGAGATATTTCTACAGCTTAATTGGAGTCCCCCTGTGGTAAATTCAGTTAATTGGACATGATTTGGAAAGGCACGCACCTGTCTATATAAGGTCCCCCAGTTGACAGTGCATGTTAGAGCACAAACCAAACATGAAGTCAAAGGAATTGTCTGTAGACCTCCGAGACAGGATTGTCTCAAGGCACAAATCTGGGAAAGGGTACAGAAAAATTTCTGCTGCTTTGATGGTCCCAATGAGCACAATAGCCTCCATCATCCATAAATGGAAGAAGTTCGGAACCACCAGGACTCTTCCTAGAGCTGGCCAGCCATCTAAACTGAGCAATCGTGGGAGAAGGGCCTTAGTCAGGGAGGTGACCAAGAACCCGATGGTCACTCTGTCAGAGCTCCAGCATTCCTCTGTGGAGAGAGGAGAACCTTCCAGAAGGACAACCATCTCTGCAGCAATCCAACAATCAGGCCTGTATGGTAGAGTAGCCAGATGGAAGTCACTCCTTAGTAAAAGGTACATGGCAGCCCACCTGGAGTTTGCCAAAAGGCTTCTGAACGGCTCTCAGACCATGAGAAACAAAATTCTCGGGTCTGATGAGACAAAGATTGAACTCTTTGGCGTGAATGCCAGACGTCATGTTTGGAGGAAACTAGGCACTGCTCATCACCAGGCCAATACCATCCCTACAGTGAAACATGGTGGTGGCAGCATCATGCTGTGGGGATGTTTTTCAGTGGCAGGAACTGGGAGACTAGTCAGGATAGAGGGAAAGATGAATGCAGCAATGTACAGAGACATCCTGGATAAAAACCTGCTCCAGAGCACTCTTGACCTCAGACTGGGACGGCGGTTCATCTTTCAGCAGGACAACGACTCAAAGCACACAGCCGAGATATAAAAGGAGTGGCTTCAGGACAACTCTGTGAATGTCCTTGAGTGGCCCAACCAGAGCCCAGACTTGAATCCAATTGAACATCTCTGGAGAGATCTGAAAATGGCTGTGCACTGACACTTCCCATCCAACCTGATGGAGCTTGAGAGGTGCTGCAAAGAGGAATGGGCAAAACTGCCCAAAGATATGTGTGCCAAGCTTGTGGCATCATATTCAAAAAGACTTGAGGCTGTAATTGCCGCCAAAGGTACATCAACAAAGTACTGAGCAAAGGCTGTGAATACTTACGTACATGTGATTTCTTAGTTTTTTTATTTTTAATAAATTTGCAAAAATCTCAAACTTTTTTCATGTTGTCATTATGGAGTATTGTGTGTAGAATTTTGAGGAAAAAATGAATTTATTCCATTTTGGAATAAGGCTGTAACATAACAAAATGTGGACAAAGTGAAGCGCTGTGAATACTTTCCGGATGCACTTTACGTGGGTAAAGATACCTTTCTCACCAAAGTGCATTATAAGTAGCAGTGAGCGATATAGCCCACAAATGGTATCATATTATTTCTGTGAATTTCTGCACTAACAACATATTGGTGATATCACAAAATACTATTTTCTCTTTAAATTTAGTTTAAGAACAGTTTAACAGACTGGCATAACATTATTTGCCTTCAACATTTTCAGTAAAAACAAAAAAATGTTATTTCTCCAGTTTCTAAACAGTTCAGATTGTGTTTCAGATTCTGTATCGGATATTGCAACAAAATAATATAAACCCCCACATTTAAGTGGATCTTTTGATGTGATGAACTAGTTTACCAGGGTTAAAAGTTCTTACTGCTGAGAACCTGGAGTGGCTGAGGAAGATCAAAAATTGAATTCTGTACACCGGAAACTTCGCACCAGAGTGATGTGAATAATTGACATGTGGAAAAATTCTGCAGGCAGATTTTTTAAGTTGCCTGTCCGCATTTTCATATTGCAACAGTGTGTAACAGCCTTAAAGCCAAAATATTTCCACACAAGTAGATCCTCTTTATGGTACCTGCAGTAGTAGAGCAACTACTGTCTTTCCACATTAGCTTTGCTATGTAGCATGGAATTCACATATACAGCATAATGGTGTGATGTCATTACGCAGCCAAATCAGAATAACAGAATGTTTTACCCTATCATCAAAATTTAGACCAAAATTATCGTAAATGGCACAATATGGAACAGCCATCATTTACAGGTATGATTCCCCGGGTGTGAAGTGTGGGTTCTTGAAAGGTCCAAAACCACCACAAAGGTTACATCACCAGTCCAATTTGTTGGTACCTCATGGACAGTCAACTTGTAACATTTGAATAGTTCATTTCCAAAAACAGATAAGTCCAATTGTTTTAATAATGAGAGAAACAACTTTTCATCTGTTGGTTTCTATGTGTTAGTATTTCCAATTCAGCTTCTAAGACATGGTCACTTGGAATATGAGTATCTCCGACCTAAGAAAGCAGAAAATTGAACATCAACTCATTGTTAATTTTTGGCAATTTTTGAGTACTTCTTGCCGCAAAAACAGATAAGTCCACAACACATACTTTTGCAAAAACAGACATGTCCCGAAAACCATGCTAGTTTGTCTGGTGAACGCATCACTGGTTCATCTGCTCCATCAAAATTATCCATATTTGACATAAAATGCAACAGAATTGTAAAGTCTCAGCATCTAGACATGTGATTGGCTGATCCTCGCTGCACCGTTGAGTCACATCACCCAAATACCAAGTGCTGATTTGCTGTGTTAGGTTAATTGGCATCAAACTGGGGATTCTAAATTGTCCTTAGGTATGACTGTGAGAGTGAATGGTTGTCTGTCTCTCTGTGCTGGCCCTGCGATGGACTGGCGATCTGTCCAGGGTGTACCCTGCCTCTCGCCCAAAGATGCTGGGATAGGCTCCAGCCCCCCTGCGACCCGAAAAGGATAAAGCAGAAGATGATGGATGGATGCATGATTTGCTGTGTGTGGAGTTATATGGTTTTGTAAAAACAGGGTCCCAGCATTTATCGGCTTTTGAAAAAAACAAAACAAAACATGAACTTCGTAGTGTATATAACAGTGGATATAGCAGATATTTAGAAAAAATTTGAACTTCGATAAGTAGATGATGTGAACAGTTGTTTGTTGTACAGAGGGAAATTTTCTTGGAAGTGGTGTTTATTGGTTTTTGCAAATGAACTCTTCATTTATAGCTGTAGTAGTTTAATTTGGTCAACCACATATCTATTTGAGAAACAAAGGCTGTAATAAAAAGGTGCAATGTGTGTGTGTTTTTAAATTTTATTTTATTTTTAAATTAATGTAGAGTGCCCATAGCCTTCATACTAGGGTACTGCTAGAGCAACAAATATTTGCACTTTTTAGGTACAATCCTGCACTATTTTCTGGTTTTGATTGCATTTTTTTTCTTTTACATAGGATGCCATCATTGGTTTAACCAGAATATTTTTTGATGTTGGATGCGTTTCCATTTTTCTCCAGAATCTTCCGTGAGGCCGAAGTAGTGAAACAGCCTTTCAAACTTTGAAGGTCATTTTCTGCTTAAATCCTAATCATCTTTTTTCTCTCATCTTTTTGTCCTATAGGAGAGTCCCATTTCTCTGCGAGTCAGCAGCCCTTCCTCTATTTCCAGGTGTTATTCCTGACAGCTCAGTTTGAGGCAGCGGTGGCTTTCTTGTTTCGTGTAGAGCGACTTCGCAGTCATGCTGTGCATGTGGCATTGGTTCTTTACGAGCTGCGGCTGCTTCTGAAGTCATCTGGTCAAAGCGCACAGCTGTGTGAGTGCAGCATGTATTTTGTATTCTAAAGGCCTTTACATACTTCTCAAGAACAGAGACATTTTTTTCTTTTTCTTGTGGTGGCAAGAACAAGAACAAAGTTCTTACTGGCCAGGACATTTTATACTTCACAAGAAACTCAAGTGCAGAACTCCTGGGAAATTCAAATTTCTGACCAGTGACACAATAATTCTTCGACACCACACAAGAAAAAAGGGAAAAAAATCTGCCACGATGATGTGTCAAGAACAAGCTGCAAGAACTCCCAAACCAGGGCTACAAGAACAAAATGATGTCATTTTGTTCTTGCAGCCCTGGGAGAGAGTACACATTTCTTTGTTCTTGCGGAGTATGTATAGGCCTTAAGGCAGACACTAGAGGAGGACTTTTCAGACTAACAAACTGGTACCATGTTCCCTACAGTGAGTCAGGAGCCTGGCGACCCACCTATGGTACGTCGGCTCAATTTTATCCGACTGCTCATGCTGTACACCCGCAAGTTTGAGTCCACTGATCCGCGGGAGGCTCTGCAGTATTTCTACTTCCTACGGTAATAATTCCTCACATTCTGTCACTGTTTTACCCTAAACTACAAACAAGTAACCCTTTTTTTGTTAAATAAATTACAACCCTAGCTTTGGTGAAGTTGGGACATTGTGTAAAACATAAAATAAAATACAGTAATTTAAAAGTCCTTTTCAACGTATAAAAGACAAGATATTTAATGTTCAAACTGATAAACTTTATTGGTGTGTTTTTGCTTCTTTTTTTTTTTTCAAATATTCACTCATTTTAAATTTGATACCTGCAACATGTTCCAAACAAGCTGGGATGGGGGCATGTTGACCGCTGTGTAGCATCACACAGTGGCACCGTTAAATAGGTAGCCTCATGCGGGTTGCAACATTAAGTGTACAGCATTAAGGCTGTAATTATGTGAATATTAATTAGTAATAATTATTGCATTATCTCGTTCCAACACTGGGGGCCACCACTCGCAGTTTATCTGGAGGTGCGAGAGTTCCATGGATAGATACTTGGCTTAAGAATTTGGCAATCACGAAGCAAAGTTTAATTAATAATTTAATTGACAGTTATTTGATCAGTCTCATAACCTGGACGTCAGTTCTTGACACAGTGATTCTGAAATTTGGAGAAAGAAACTACACCTTTTCTTAGTTTAACAGAGTTTAATGAAAGAACCAAAGTGACAAACATCTGTGGAGCTTGTAAAATAGAGATAACCAGAAATGACAATAACTGGTAATTTTGCATATATGAAGAAATAGCAACATTTACAGTGGGTAGAAAAAGTCTACACACCCCTGTTCAAACGCCAGGTTTTTGTGATTTAAAAAATGAGACCAAGATAAATCATTTCAAAACTTTTTCCACCATTAATGTGACCTATATAACCTGTACAACCCAATTCAAAAACAAACTGAAATCTTTTAAAGGGAAAAATAATTTTAAAAAATGCCTCTCGCCCAAAGATACTGGGATAGGCTCCAGCCCCCCCGCGACCCGAAAAGGATTAAGCGGAAGAAGATGAATGAATGAATACAATAACCTGTACCTCCAAGTCCATGCTCCTCAGCCGGAAAAAGGTGGATTGCCCTCTCCAAGTTGGGGACAAGCTCCTGCCCCAAGTGGAGGAGTTTAAGTATCTCGGGGTCTTATTCACGAGTGAGGGGAGAATGGAGCGAGAGATTGACAGACGGATCAGAGCAGCATCTGCAGTGATGTGGACATTGTACCGGTCTGTTGTGGTGAAGAGGGAGCTAAGCTCTAAGGCAAAGCTGTGGATTTACCAGTCAATCTACGTTCCTACCTTCACCTATGGTCACGAGCTTTGGGTAATGACCGAAAGAATGAGATCGCGGATACAAGTGGTTGAAATGAGCTTTCTTCGTAGGATCACTGGACTCACCCTCAGAGATAGGGTGAGGAGCTCAGTCATCCGGGAGAGGCTCAGAGTAGAACTGCTGCTCCTCCACATTGAAAGGAGCCAGTTGAGGTGGTATGGGCATCTGATCAGGATGCCTCCTGGACGCCTCCCATTTGAGGTATTTCGGGCATGTCCCTCTGGGAGGAGACCCTGGCGCACACCCAGGGCTCGCTGGAGAGACTATGTCTCCCAGCTGGTCTGGGAACGCCTTGGTATCCTCTCTGAAGAGCTGGAGCAGGTGGCTGGGGAGAGGGAAGTCTGGGCTTCTCTGCTTGAACTGCTGCCTCCGCGACCCGGACCTCTGGAAAAGGGGTAGAAGATGGATGGATAATAACCTGTTAGCATAAATATGCACACCCTCTTATAATTGTGGATGTGGCTCTGTTCAGAATTAACCAGTTACATTCAAACTCATGTTAAATGGGAGTCAGCACACCCATGCTACCATTTAAAGTGCCCCTGATTAAACCCAAATAAAGTTCAGCTGTTCTAGTAGGCTTTTCCTGACATTTTTGTAGTGACCTCTTACATCACAAGTCATGGTCCGCAGAGAGCTTCCAAAGCATCAGAGGGATCTCATTGTTCAAAGGTATTAGTCAGGAGAATGGTACAAAAGAATTTCCAAGCTATTAAATATACCCTGGAACACAGTGAAGACAATCATCATCAAGTGAAGAAAATATGGCACAACAGTGACAGGTGACGTGAAGATGGCTGTGCACAGGAGATGCCCTCGCAGTCTGACAGATTCGTTTTTGCAAAGAAGAGTGGGCAAATATTGTCACATCAAGATGTGTCACACTGATAAACTCCTACCCAAAAAGACTGAGTGCTGTAAAAAAAGCCAAAGGTGCTGCAACAAAGTATTAGTTTAAGGGTGTGCATATTTATGCAAACAGGTTATTGTAAGTTTTTTATTTTGTATTTTTCCGCTGAAAGATTTCAGTTTGTTTTTCAGTTGGGTTGTACAGGTTATAGGTCACGTTAATGGTGGAAAAAGTTTTGAAATAATTTATCTTGGTCTCATTTTTTTACATCATAAAATCCTGGCATTTGAACAGGGGTGTGCAGACTTTTTATATCCACTGTACATATTTACAGGTCTTGCATATGTGAAATACGGCTGGAATGTAATTGTGTATCTGAATGGCATATTAGTGAAACAACCATAGAAAAACTGAATATAACACAATGCTAATGAAAAAGGAATTTGAGAAAAAATGTTCTGAAAAAGAAAAACAGATTAATTTTACATTATGCTCCAAAAGGAACAGCATTGTCCTTTGATCAACAAATGATCAAAGGACCTACCAGGATAACCAAACACTCTAGAACACTTATTGACATGGTATTTGCTAATAAACCAGAACGAATAACCAGAACCTATAATCTTGTAACTGGTCTCTCAGATCATAACATGGTTCTTGCTGTCAGAAAACTCACTAAAAAGCGACTACAGTATTTTGGGGGAGTCGATATTGACAAATCAAATTTTATTATTCCCAAATCAAAAAATGATGAGTTTGAACATTACTTGGAGAATCAAAATTGGGAGCAGCTCATGTCAATATATGAAGTAGATGATTGTTGTAATTTTATAACTGCAACAATTACAAAGTCCATAGAAAAATTTACAAAGCAAATTAAAAGTAGACAACAGAAGATTAACCTACCATGGTTAAATAATGAAATAAGAAAACTTATGAAGAGGCGAGACTCTGCATTGAAAACATCATTAACCTCTAAACTACAAAATGATCACCTTGTGTACAAAAGTTTAAGAAATAAAGTGGTACAAGAGCTGCGAAAATCAAAAGTATCTTACTACAATAAACTGATAGATCATGCAAAGGGTAACAACAGTTCCCTATGGAGGCATTTAAATAACTAATAAAAAAAATGTTCAGAAGGGGGTAAAGGAACTTAGAATCAATGGCAAGGCCATCAGTGACAAGGCTACATTGGCAAATGAATTTAATTCATATTTTGTGGACTCTGTGAAAGACTTAACAAAAAACTTTGTGCTGCCAAATGTGCTCAACAACACAAAATCAATACTTCCAACAGATTCTTTTCACATTGATGAGGTAAATGAGGAGATAATTGCTGGTATTGTTAAAACACTGTCAAACTCAAAAACTAATGATATCTACAATATGAGCACTTCCTTTCTCAAAACGCACAGCAAAATATTAATCAAACCACTGACTCATCTCATTAATCTCTCCATTAGGTCTAGTACATTTCCATCTGGCTGGAAAAAAGCTGTCGTCATACCAGTTCACAAATCAGGCAGTCAAGACGATATATGCAATTACCGCCCAATCTCTATTTTACCAGTCCTGTCTAAGGTTCTTGAAAAAGTGGTAGCTACACAGCTGATAGACTATTTACAAGACAGTCAACTTCTTCATCCACATCAATTTGGTTTTAGACCAGGATACTCAACAGAAACAGCAAATTGTTGCCTTATTGAAAATGTCAAACAGTCCTTGGACAGGGGTAATGTGGTAGGAGTTGTTTTTCTAGATCTCAAAAAGGCTTTCGATACTGTAAACCACAGTTTGCTTTTATCCAAAATGGTATCTTTTAACTTCTCTCCAGATACATTAGAATGGTTTGCATCTTATCTCCAGAATAGAGAACAGTGTGTAAAAGTTCACCAGGATAAATCCTCATTTTTAAACAACCGCATGGGTATCCCACAAGGTTCCATTCTTGGTCCTTTACTTTTCAGCATTTTTATTAATGACTTGCCGCTACACTGCTCAACTGCAACATGCCAACTTTATGCAGATGATGCAGTTATTTACACAGCTGCCAAGACTCCAGCACAGGCTGCAGATGTACTGTCTACAAGTATGGTTGATGTCCAAGAGTGGCTCCTCCAGAACCATCTATAGAGTTTTTGCGTAGGCTCGTAAAATTCACGTGACTCGCGGGGATAAACATAAACACGCCGTAGGTGCCGCCATCTTGGATGGCAAGAGCAGCAGTGGCACTGTGACAACCCAGGCGTAACTTGTACTGTTTAGCGATCAGAATGAGTGAGAACACACAGTCACAGTCTGACATAATAACATCCTATCATCCTCTTCAACAACTGACATTGTGGCCTCTGACACTGTGTCTGCGATGTCTGTGTCACATTCAGTGGAGTCATTGTCAGCAGTCATAACAGCAGACAAGTGTTTTTAATCTTGCTCCCGTGCGCTCCTCTGGTGTGCCGAAATGCCTCAGTTGAACGGAGGTGGCGGGTGTGGGGTAACAGCTGGAGCAATTAGCAGAACAATGACTGCCAGTAATCTGCTCAGCGGGGATGATTTGGGGGCAAACAATGAGATGATATCTTTCAAAGACGAAGGGGAGCAGGAGGAAAAGATATCGGAAAACGTGTCAGCGGAAAGGGATCTGGATGATGTGAAGTCTTTGCTGGTGAACGAGTCGGAAAACAACAGCAGCTCCTCGGACTAGGAGGTGAGTGAAGCGCGCTGGGTGTTTTTTTTTTTTTTTTAAAGGCTCTCCACGGCGCGCCGCGTTAAAACGTACCTGATTTTATGCACAATAGTTTTCTCCCCTTTCATGTGTGCATTGTCCTTTGTAGCAAGCAGAGAGGCGCCCCCAAACCAGACCCGACTCACAAAGTTGTTTTTTGTTTTTTTTGTTTTTTTTTTTTTTTTGTTACTTATTTGTACCTGTAGGTAGATTTGGTTTGCAGACAAGCCACCGGCTGCTGCGTGCGCGAGCGCCCTAAACCTACATGTTTTTGGTATGCGGGAGGAAACCGGAGAAATCCGGGAGTAAACCCACGCAACACGGGGAGAACATGCAAACTCCACACAGCTCACTGTTGGTCGGGGGCTGGGATCGAGCCCACGGTCTCATGATCCCCGCGATCCCCCGGCCGAGGGTAAACTGTGCTGCCACAGTGCTAAACCACTGCGCCACCGTGCAGCCCGTTATGAGAAAGCGAGAGATTACGTCAGTGAAGGTAATTATTCAAAAATCCAACTTTTTTTTTTTTTTTTTTTTTTTTTTTTTTGCATTTCACACCGGCCATTTAATTCCCCGCTTATCCCCTTATCAGGGGGAACAACAGGAGTACACCATTTTGCCGAGTTTGTAGGTACACGTGAGCTATGTGGTTTGTTTCACCCTGCTGCTGCTGTTTCTTGCCATCCAATATGGCGGCACACTCTAACGGGCCAGTGCGGCATGCCCCCTGACGTCATATGCAAAAACTCAATTGCTGAACCTTCAGAAAACAGTTTCAGTGTGCTTTTCAATCAAAAAATGTAACCTGCAACGTTTTAAAGTTAATATACATGATCAAGACATCAGTTTAGTTACAGAATTCAAATACCTTGGCATTGTACTAGATCCTCAACTCAAATTTAATCTTCATATAAAGAAAATTTCAAAAACAGTAAAAAAAAATCTGAACTGCTTTAAATTAATTAGATATTACATACCTTACGAAGCAGCTGTACTGTATGTGCATTCTATGGTTTTTTCTCATATATCATACTGTTTGACAGTCTGGGCTCAAGCAGCCCCTTCCACAATAAGACATATAGGTTCATTACTGTATATAATCAAACTCTAAAAATCTTGGACAAAAAGCCCATTAGGTGGCATCACTGTGATATTTTAAAAAAATACAACCTATTGAGTTCTGAGAGTTTCATTGACCTCTGTTTGCTGAAATTAACTTTCAAATGTTTCCATAAATCAGCACCCGAGCCACTTGCTGGTTTCATTCAAAGACAGGACAGCAGCAGAGCCACCAGGAGTTCTGTTAACAATAACTGTAAAATATTCCACCGCAGAACCACATTTGGACAAACAGCTTTCTCTATAAAGGGCAGTCACATCTGGAACACAATGCCAAATGAAATTAAAATAATAACGGACTTTAAAACATTCACTAAAAAGGTTAAAAACTGGCTGAAAAATAAACAAGAATGTACCCATGTATGAAATGATTGTCTGCAGGGTGAGAGTGAATGAAGGGAAGGAATGAATGTGTTTATTTATAGTGAGTGACGAAGGGAGGGAGGCCTGAAATAGGCAAATGTGAGTCAGGTTGTTATATTGTGTATTTATAATATTGATATTTATAATATTTATAATTGTGTATTTATAATGTATTTACAACCTTTTTTGCATTGATGTATGTGGTTATTGTGTATTCTGTTTTCATTTTTTTATCTTTTCCTTTTTACTTGTTTCTCCTTTCTAAAGCCCATCCAGGGAAAAGAGTTGCAAATTAGCTAATAGCTATACACTCTTTGTGCAACACATCAGATTGATTGTCATTGATTAATTGTCTATGTTTACTGCACTGTCCCTGTCAAATAAACAAATAATCTAATCTAATCAGTTACAGAAAAGGTTATGGACAATGTAAGCAGATCTGTTGTCGTATTTCATAATCTGCCACGCATTTTCAATGGGAGACAAATCTGGACAACAAGCAAGCCAGTCGAGTATATGCACTTTTTTTCTGCTACAAAGCCATGCTGTTGTAACATGTGCATAATGTGGCTTGGTGTTGTTTTGCTGAAATGAGCAGGGACGTCCCTGAAAAAAAATGTTGCTTGGATGGCAGCATATGTTGCTCCAAAATTTGTATGTACTGTTCAACATTAATGTTGCCTTCACAGATGAACAAGTTACCTATGTCATGGGCACTAACACACTCCCATACCATCACAGATGCTGGCTTTTAGGGTAGTAGTGGCTCAGAAGGTAGAGCAGGTCGTCCAGGAGGACTGGCGGTTTGAATCCCACTCCCCCTGCCCTGCCGTTGTGTCCTTGGGCAAGACACTGTATCCACCTTGCCTCCAGTGTGTTCATAACACTGGTGTATAAATGTGAATTAATGTCCACCTGGAGGGAGGTGATTGTGAGGAATGGCCTGCCCGATCTGAACCCGAGTGGTGTTCAATTATTGGACTTCTGTGCTAACCACAGTTTGTCCATAACGAACACCATGTTCAAGCATAAGGGTGTCCATATGTGCACCTGGCACCAGGTCACCCTAGGTTGCAGGTCGATGATCGATTTTGTTATCGTGTCATCAGACTTGCGACCGTATGTCTTGGACACTCAGGTAAAGAGAGGTGCAGAGCTGTCAACTGATCACCACCTGGTGGTGAGTTGGATCCAATGGCAGGGGAGGAAGCCATTCAGACCTGGTAGACCCAAACGTATAGTGAGGGTGTTCTGGGAACATCTGGCTGAGGCCCATGTCCGGGAGGTCTTCAGCTCCCGCCTCCAGAAGAACTTCAACCACATTCCAAGGGAGTCTGGAGACATGGAGTCTGAATGGGCCGTGTTCTCCACCTCCATTGTTGAAGCGGTTGCCCAGAACTGCAGCCGCAAGGTCGTCGGTGCATCTCGTGGTGGCAACCCCCTGAACCAAGTGGTGGACACCAGTGGTGGGGGGGCCGTTAAGCTGAAGAAGGAGTCCTATCAAGCTTGATTGGCTTGTGGGACTCCCGAAGCAGCTGAGGTGTACCGGCAGGCCAAGCAGAGTGCAGCTCGAGTGGTTGCTGAAGCAAAAACTCGGGTATGGGAGGAGTTCGGTGAGGCCATGGAACAAGACTTTCGGTCAGCGTTGAAGAGATTCTGGCAAACTGTCCGGCAGCTCTGGAGGGGGAAGCAGCTCCCTGTCCACACTGTGTATGATGCGGATGGGGCACTGCTGACTTCGCCTGAGGATATCGTTGGGCAGTGGAAGGAATACTTTGAGGATCTCTTCAATCCCACTGACATGCCTTCCACTGAGGAAGCGGGGCTTGTGGACGAGGGGGACGACTCGCCAATCACAGGGGCTGAGGTCGCCAAGGTGGTTTAAAAAACCCTTTGGTGGCCGGGCCCCGGGGGCGGACGAGATTCACCCTGAGTACCTCAAGGCCCAGGATGTTGTAGGGCTGTCGTGGTTGACACACCTCTGCAACATTGCGTGGAGGTCAGGAACAGTGCCTTTGGCATGGCAAACCGAGGTGGTGGTTCCTCTCTTCAGAGAGGGGGACCGGAGGGTGTGCTCCAACTTTAGAGGGATCACACTCCTCAGCCTCCCTGGGAAGGTCTATGCCAAGGTCCTGGAGAGGAGAGTCTGGCCACTGGTCAAACCTCGGATTCAAGAGGAGCAATGTGGTTTTCGTCCTGGCCGTGGCACATCGGACCAGCTCTTTATCCTCTCAAGAATCCTTGAGGGTTCGTGGGAGTTTGCCCAACCAGTTTACATGTGTTTTGTGGACTTGGAGAAGGCATTTGGCCGCATCCCTCATGATTTTTTGTGGGGGGGTGCTTTGGGAGTATGGGGTATTAGGCTTGTTATTATGAGCTAGCCGGTCTCTGTATGACTGTTGTGAGAGTTTGGTTCCTATTGCCAACATTCGGTCAGACTCATTCCCAGTGAGAGTTGGACTCCGCCAGGGCTGCCCTTTGTCACCAATCCTGTTCATAATTTTTATCGACAGGATTTCTAGGCACAGCCAGGGAACGGAGGGTGTCATGCTTGGTGACAACAGGATCTCATCTCTGTTGTTTGCAGATGATGTTGTCCTGTTGGCTTCATCCAGCAATGACCTACAGGTCTTACTGGGACAGTTTGCCACTGAGTGTGAAGCAGCTGGGATGAGAATCAACACCTCCGAGTCCATGATCCTTAACCGGAAAAAGGTGGATTGTCCTTTCCGGGTTGGGGACAAGATCCTGCCCCAAGTGGAGGAGTTTAAGTGTCTCGGGGTCTTATTCACGAGTGAGGGGAGAATGGAGCGAGAGATTGACAGATGGATTGGAGCAGCATCTGCAGTGATGCGGACGTTGTACCGGTCTGTTGTGGTGAAGAGGGAGCTGAGCTCTAAGGCAAAGCTGTCGATTTACCAGTCAATCTATGTTCCTACCCTCACCTATGGTCACGAGCTTTGGTTAATGACCGAAAGAATGAGATCGCGGATACAAGCGGCTGAAATGAGCTTTCTTCGCAGGATTGCTAGACTCACCCTCAGAGATAGGGTGAGGAGCTCAGTCATCCAGGAGAGGCTCAGAGTAGAACCGCTGCTCCTCCACATTGAAAGGAGTCAGTTGAGGTGGTATGGGCATCTGATTAGGATGCCTCCTGGACGCCTCCCACTTGAGGTATTTTGGGCACATCCCACTGGGAGGAGACCCCGGGGCATACCCAGGGCTCACTGGAAAGACCGTCTCCCAGCTGGTCTGGGAACGCCTTGGTATCCTCTCTGAAGAGCTGGAGCAGGTGGCTGGGGAGAGGGAAGTCTGGGCTTCTTTGCTTGAACTGCTGCCTCCACAACCCAGACCTCCGGAAAAGCGGTAGAAGATGGATGGATGGATGTTCGGTGGTTGTTGGAGAGGCCGTTGGCAGCCACATTTCAGTCCACCTGCCCCAGGACAGTAGTGGCTACAGAAGTAACTTACCATTACTGTCATCTTCAGTAATTGATGGGGTCTTTCTGCAACTGTGGGGGTCCTCCCTACAGTTGATAGTGCTATGAGATGACTGTTGTTGTGAAATGGCGCTATATAAATAAAGTTGAATTGAATTGAATTGAATCTGTTGAGTGAATGAATAATGACTCATTGTCAAGTGTCTCTGGGTGTCTTGAAAAGCACTATATAAATGCAAACCATTATAATTATTATTTTGAAATTTGTGATAACTATGTGAATGGTCCTTTTCCTCTTTAGCCCGGAGGACACAACTAGGCCTGTAATGATAACAACTAAAACGGAGCCATTCCCAGAGAGAGTTGGACTCCGTCAGGGCTGCCCTTTGTCACCGATCCTGTTCATAATTTTTATGGACAGAATTTCTAGGCGCAGCCAGGGAATGGAGGGTGTCATGCTTGGTAACCACAGGATCTCATCTCTGTTGTTTGCAGATGATGTAATCCTGTTGGCTTCATCCAGCAATGACCTACAGCTCTTGCTGGGATGGTTTGCCGCTGAGTGTGAAGCGGCTGGGATGAGAATCAGCACCTCCAAGTCCGAGTCCATGGTCCTCAGCTGGAAAAAGGTGGATTGTCCTCTCTGGGTTGGGGACAGGCTCCTGCCCCAAGTGGAGGAGTTTAAGTATCTCGGGGTCTTATTCACGAGTGAGGGGAGAATGGAGCAAGAGATTGACAGACGGATCGGAGCAGCATCTACAGTGATGCGGATGTTGTACCGGTCTGTTGTGGCGAAGAGGGAGCTAAGCTCTAAGGCAAAGCTCTCGATTTACCAGTCAATCTACGTTCCTACTCTCACCTATGGTCACGAGCTTTGGGTAATGACCGAAAGAACAAGATCGCGGATACAAGCGGCTGAAATGAGCTTTCTCCGTAGGATTGCTGGACTCACCCTCAGAGATAGGGTGAGGAGCTCAGTCATCCGGGAGAGGCTCAGAGTAGAACTGCTGCTCCTCCACATTGAAAGGAGTCAGTTGAGGTGGTATGGGCATCTGATTAGGATGCCTCCTGGACGCCTCCCACTTAAGGTATTTCAGGCACATCCCACTGGGAGGAGACCCTGGGGCAGACCCAGGACTCGATGGAGAGACTGTGTCTCCCAGCTGGTCTGGGAACGCCTTGGTATCCTCTCTGAAGAGCTGGAGCAGGTGGCTGGGGAGAGGGAAGTCTGGGCTTCTGTGCTTGAACTGCTGTCTCCGTGACCCGGACCCCTGGAAAAGTGGTAGAAGATGGATGGATGGATGGATAAAACGATTAATGGTACAATAAGAAAAAACGACCATAATAAGTTTTCTGGCCATAAGTCGCCGCTTACATGTATATTTTTTGTTTGGGGTTTTTAACCATAATCCACCAACACTTCAGCTGCAGTGCTGCTTCTGTTTGCATGCTGTCCGTGTGAGGTGGGGTTCATGCTTAAAGCAGGGACAGCCAGAAGAGGTGAAGTGGCAAGCTGGGGTCCGCTCACGATATAAACTTGTTCCCAACTAAGCATGAAAGTGTGCTTTGTGCAACAGACACCTCATTTTTTCCCCCCAATTGGAGTGGTCTGGTTCAGCTGTTTCGGTTATGTCTACGATACGTTTGTATTATGTATGATTAGTATTCTTACCGTCAATCATTTTACAACATAGCGGCTGTATTAGAGAGCAGTACTGGGACAAAGATAAGATAAGCCTTTATTAGTCCCACAATGGGGAAATTCCAGGAAAATAACTCAAAATAGACCGTAATGTTCATGAAGATGAAGTATTCACTATGTAGTTCTCAATTGTGCTGTCTATGAGACCATGCATGTTGTAAACAAACGGCACTTACCAGTGATGTAAAGCCACATGTCTCGTTTGTCTGTGGTAACATATAAACAGTAGTGCCCAAAACTACTTTATTTAGTTATTTGTTTTATTTAGAATATTTTTAAAAATTTGCACATTTCTATTTTAGTGTTTAATATTGTTCATAAATAAAAGTTCAAAACTCTTTGAAAAGTTATAAATAGACTTATATCACTATATCCAGGGCATAAAATGGACTTCATGACATCAACGCTAATATCATTTATCGCAATAATTTGGGGGAAAATTTATCGTCCATCAAAATGTGTTACCGTTACAGGCCTAGACACAATGTCCGTGACTTGTCAAACCAGTTTGAAATGTGGGCTCATCAGACCACAGCATACTTTTCCACTTTGCGCCAGACCGTCTCAGATGAGCTTGGGCCCAGAGCAGCCAGCAGTGTTTCTGGGTATTGTTGATACTTGGTTTTCACTTTGCATGGTAGTTTTAACTTGCACTTGTTGATGTAGCAGTGAACCATGTTAACTGACAGTGGTTCTTCAAAGTATACCTGAGCCCACATGGTAATTTCCTTTTCAGAATAATGTTGGTTTTTAATGCAGTGCAGCCTGAGGAATCAAAGGTCATAAGCATTCAACGTCGGTTTTTGGCCTTGCCATTTACGTGCACAAATGTCTCCAGATTCTCTGAATCTTTTGATGATATTATGGACTGTAGATTATGAAATCGCTAAATTCCTTGCAGTTGTAAGTTGAGAAACATTCTTAAACTGTTGGACTATTTGTCCATGCAGTTGTTCACAAAGTGGTGAACATCACCCCACCCTTGCTTGTGAATGACTGAGCCTTTCAGGGATGCTCCTTTTATACCCAGTCATGACACTCACCTGTTTCCAATTAACCTGTTCACCTGTGGAATGTTCTAAAAATGTTTTTGAGCATTCCTCAAGTTTTTCCATGCCCCTGTCCCAGCTTTTTTGGAATGTGTTGCAGGAATCAAATTCAAATTGAGTGAATATTTTTTTGGGGGGGAAACAATCCAACTTATCAGTTTGAACATTAAATATCTTGTCTTTGTCCATCCATCCATCTTCTACCGCTTATCCGGGAATCTGGGTCACGGGGGTATTAGTCCAGGCAGAGTAGCCCAGACTTCCAGCCCAGTTTACATAGCACCATGATCCCCGTGATCCCTCCTGCAGGTGCTGAGCCCACTGGAGGGCAGACCCATGTGCCTCCTTTGGGTGCACTGGTTATCTTGTCTTTGTCTTTGTCTTTTAAAAGAATTTTTAAATCATTGTATTTTGTTTTATTTACATTTTACCCAACGTCCCAACTTCACCGGATTGTGAAAACCATTGCTTGAATTTAAATTACCGTTATGTGTTGATTTCCGTCTTTCTGTGTGGACCCACAGCAATGAAAAAGACAGCCAAGGAGAAAACATGTTCATGCGGTGTGTCAGTGAACTTGTTATTGAGAGTCGGGAGGTGAGTGACCCATTTTTATACCAAGGCCTGGGAATGTCATTCACTGCTGTTATGTCTCAAGATCTTAAACAAAGCACTGCTGATAGATGAGTCCTTCAGGTATTTCATGATTAGAGAGAGAGAGAGGGAGAGTGTCACCCCTTTACACATTCAATCAGTAGAGACTACAAAAGACAAGGAATTATGACAAACACATTCTTTTTATTTCAAATAAAACCATTTTTTTCCATATTGGAAATCGAAGACTATGACGAAAATTATTTGTCAACAAAATTAACACTGGTGCAAACCCAGACTAATTCCAGATGACAGAGGTAAGACTGCATTTTTAAGGAAAAAGATGTTGTCTTTTCTCCACATGTGCTGCCATGTTTCATGTGGGTTTGTGTTGGAGAGAGATGGGAATGGGGGAGGTCCGCAGCACCGGAGGCTGCTTTAATTACGCTAGCGGAAACATGGAAAAGTGAAAATGATATATACATTTATTTTTTGTGGAGAAAAAAATGTGATTCATTTGATTTTTATTTTAAAAAATCTTCCAGACAGAAATATTCAAATGCCAATTTAAAATCGATTTATTGCCCAGCTCTATTTGAAAGTTGGTACCAGGGTGTGAAACACACTGGTTTTGTAATTTATTGTAATTTGGCTTTGATCGGATTATTTTTGCAGGAGTTTTGGGGCAAAACGTCAAATGTCAAGGTTGGCATTCCCTGTCCCCTATTACTGTAGAACGAGTAAACTTTTTTTTTTTTTTTTTTTTTTTTTTTTTTGTTACTTATTTGTACCCGTAGGTAGATTTGGTTTGCAGTCTGGTGACAAGCCACCGGCTGCCGGTCGCTGCGTGCGCGAGCGCCCTAAACCTACATGTTTTTGGTATGCGGGAGGAAACCGGAGAAATCCCGGAGTAAACCCACGCAACACGGGGAGAACATGCAAACTCCACACAGCTCACTGTTGGTCGGGGGCTGGGATCGAACCCACGATCTCATGATCCCCGCGATCCCCTGGCCGAGGGTAAAACTGTGCTGCCACAGTGCTAAACCACTGCGCCACCGTGCAGCCCACTTTGGGTCAACAAATTTGGTACAGAGGTTCACCCTGAGACCCTGACCTCTGACTATGGGTTTGGGGTCCAAAGGTCAAAGTTAACATTCCATTTGCGCTATTGCTATAGAACAGGTAAAGCTACGGTCATGTGAAAAAATTAGGACACCCCTTTAAATATTCAGTTCTTTATTAAGAAACGTTCACATGTCTATTTCTAACCTTGTTTTTGTTTTTATTTGCATTTTTTAAAAATTTATTTTAGCCATTGTAAGTGGGAATGAATGTGGGGGTGTCCTAAAAAAGATGGGGGGTGTCCAAATTTATTCCTCACTATTCGTTTAGAATTACATTTTACAGAAAATTTGAAAAAGACTTTAATTCCTTTTTAATTGTTTAGTTGTATTACATAAATCTCCCAGTATTTTTAATATTGATATTAAAATCCATATGTCCAAATATGTTAAAAAAAAAAACCACACAGGCTTATACAGGGTGTCCTAATTTTTTCACATGACTGTAGGGTCATCAGATTTGGTACACACGTTCACCCTGAGACCCTGAACTGTGATTGCAGGTTTGGGATTGTAAGGTCAAACGTCAAAGTCAAAATGCTATATAAACTATATCTCAACAACAAAGAAAGCTAGGGTCACCAAATGTGCTACACAGGGTCACCTTGGGATCCTGGTTTGGGGTCTAAAGGTCAAAGTTAACATAAACGAGTAAAGCTACGCCCACCAACCTTGGTACACAGGTTCACCCTTGGACCATGACTGCTGACTATTGGTTTGGGGTCAGAAGGTCGAAGGTCAAGGTCGGCATTCCCTATGCCATATTACTATAGAATGAGTAAAGCCGGGATCACCAAACAGGTTGAATATGGTTCATTTGTGTTCATATTCAAGTAGGGCAGGCTCATCTTTGGATCCTGACCTACAACTATGGGTTGTATGCAACTATTTTTGTTGTATACTCATGGATGATGGGCTTATCATAATTGGGTTCTGCTCCAGTAATTATATGGAAAAGTTGAAAACTGCTCTCCTTCAGTAACATATTGGGATCTTCAAAGAAAACAGAGGTGGGAGATATTGCACTCACTTGAGAGTGCTCCTATTTTGTTTTTTTATTTAATGTTTTTGATATGTCTGTCTGTTCGTTCATCCATTAGTTTGTCAACATGCTGTCACCACTCTAGCTTCTACATCTCTAGTTTGATTGACTTAACTTCATACGGAAGCTTTAACTCATCAATATCTGTGACTCATTCGATTTTCAGGCACATGTAATAATAATACATCAGATTTATATAGCATTTTATCATAGACACTCAAGACACTTGTACAAATAGATACATTATTCATTCACTCCAGACAGACAATGGTAGTGGTAAGCTACTACTGTAGCCACAGTTACCCTGGGGAAGGCTGACGGAAACGTGGCTGCCAATCCGCGCCAACGGCCCCTCCAGCCACCACCGAACATTTATACACATTCATACCCAGTGTTATAGACACAGGAGGCAAGGTGGGTAAAGTGTCTTGCCCAGGGACACAACGGCAGGATACAGGTTAGGTTAATTGGAGACTCTGAAGTGTCCCTAGGTGTGAATGTGTGTGTGAATGGTAAAGGGATAGCGCCGTGCCGTGGCTGCTTCATCCATCCAGGTGGATGCCCTCAATTTCCCCTCTGGGGATCAATAAAGCATACAAAATAAAATTTAAAAAAATCAAAAATATCTGGGGAGAGCGGGATTCGAACCACCAACCAACCGGTTATTGGACGACCTACTCTACCTCCTGAGCCACTGCTGCTCAATGTAATGGAACATGGCTCGTGTAATGAGGGGTTCCATGTATTTTGGGCAGCGGTTCTTTAATGTCGCCACTCTAGCTTCTACATTTCTGATTGGATTTTCAAATTTACAGATGCTTTAACCCATCAAAACCGTGGACTGCTTTGATTTTCAGACACATCTGAGGGGTTCCATGTATTTTGGAGATGGGTCTTTGTTATCTCTACTATAACTTCTACAGTTCTGATCAGATTTTGAGGAGGGGGGTCTTACTTTTTTCAAGTCCTTTCTGTGTTCATCACAATTGTTTAGGGGCCACTGATAACGCAGATGTGTGGGGTATGTGAGCTTGCTCAAGGTTCTTTAAATTTTTGAAAGAGGTCAGAACATCACATCGCACTTTTAAATCAGACCTACGCAGGATTATTTTAATCAGTCATTAAGTGGATAGCAGCTTAGAACAAAATTAGGTTGGGGATTTGATGGAATATTTAATCCTACAGTAATCTCTACAACAAAGGTAATGCTAAAATAGGATTTGTTAAATATCAAAATATTTTCTATAGTTTGGAAAGTTTACTTTTATTAGATATAAAGTAATAAAAGAAAAAAAAAGTCATTTTGAATCCATATCATCATCATCATAAACCTTTATTTAACCAGGCAGTTTAGCAAATAACATTCTTATCGAAGGCAACAGCCTAGTAGGAGGCAAAGACCTCCTAAGGGACGGCAGAAAGGGAGAAACAGTATGACAGTCAACATATGTTCTTCATCTTATTAGGATCACATTTTGGATTTTTAATTGACAAAATAAAACTGCTTCCAGATCAAGCATGTTGCCTCCACTCTCATTACTCCTGTATTTGTGAAATTTTGATTTCTTAGATATGATTGGGCTACATGATATACACCACATTTTGTTCAACATTTCAGTGTTTACTTTTCATCTTTTCTGATTCAGTGTTATTGACTTTTTTCATAGTTTGACATGCTGCTGGGGAGATTAGAAAAGGACGGCAGCAGGAAGGTAGGAAGATCAAACCTTTGATCTCTCCGTCTCCCTCTCATCTGTAGTTGCCTTCTCATTTCACCCTCACCATAGTCTCTGCTTTAACCTTGTCTGTTGTTTTACCTGTTCTTGTCACCCTTCATTATCTGTGCTTTGTGGGAATTTAGTCAGCCAGACATGGTCAGAAATCTTCTCTTCTTTAACTTGTCTCCTGAATATTTCATTACACCCTGTTTACCAGCACTCTATGTAACTGTCATGGATCAAAAGGCTGTCATCATAATGCTTTATTGTAGCCATGTTTCTAAAGTTTCATGACATTTTTTTTTTACTGTCTGTGGTGTTTGTGGGTTTTTTTTATTCCACTGAGATTCACATCACTGTATGTTTCATCCCACCCACGACTACAGTGCAAAAGGCCTCCCAGCATGTCTGTCTCTGTACCTACCTGCTATTTTATGGTTTTGCCTACTCTGCTCCAAGCAGTTTAAAAAGTTACATGCTGGCTTATTTTGAGATACATTTTGACTTCAGGAAATATTTTCTTCAGGAAAAATTCTTTAATGTATGACTGCCATGCACCACACAACATATACACTTGCAATTAAAATTAGTCAATCTCCACTACAAATTAGGTTTATTGGCAAAATGTACAAACTAGCAGCTGTTTGCAATTTAAAAAAAAAATGAAACAATTTAAATAGCTCAGCACAACTAATATTACAAGTGGTTTCTCCAGTTCAACACAAAATGCCACTTTTAGTGACCACTGCAGTCTCAAAATTAGTCAGGCCCTTCATGACGAGCATCTTTAGTGCTTAGAGCAAACTTTTGCTGTTATGACTTGCTGTAAATGCGATGTATAGCTAGACACCAGCTTCTGGCAGCGTTCAAAGGAACCTTAGTCCATTCTTCATGGACACAGACCTCTAGTTCACTAATATTTTTGGGTTTGCATGCTGCAACCACCTTTTTCAAATCCCACCAGAGATTTTCAGTGGGGTTCAAGTCAGGCGACTGTGACGGCCTCTCTAGTGCCTTCCAGAACTACTTCTGAAACCAAACCTTGGTGGGCTTTGAGGTATGTTTGGGATCATTGTCCTGTTAGAAGGTCCAATGATGCCCAAGCTTCAGCTTCCTCACAGACGGCAGGACATTTTCACCTAGGATTTCCTGATACTTGATTGAATCCATCTTGCCCGCCACATGTTGCAGGTTTCCAGTGCCAGAGAAAGTGAAGCAGTCCCAGAGCGTCACTGAGCCACTGCCATGCTTCACTAAAGATGCTTGTCATGAAGGGCTTTAATGATCTTGAAACTGCAGTAGTCATTAAAAGTGGCATTTTGTGTTAAATTTGGAGAAAACACTTGTAATATTAGTTGTGTTGAACTATTTAAATGGTTCTTGTTTGATTTGTTTATTACAAACAGCCGCTAGTTTGTTCATTTTAACAGTAAACCTGTTTTGCAGTGGGGGTTGAATGATTTTGATGGCAGGTGTAAGCAGCATGCATTTAGACAACAGTATACTGAAAATAAACTAGTTGTGTTTAGAGGGAGTATTGTGATGATGTGGTGAGACTAAAACAGGCCACGGTGATAATCTCAGTGTACACATCTGTGTTTATTGAAGGATAATGCAGACTGCAGAGCTGTCTGTTTTATCCTGTTCTGTTCAGAAGAGGCCAGCGTGGTGTGGATGGGTTTTGAACTTTTGATATTTTGCAGGGAAATCAATTATTCCAACTACAAGCATTATAACACAGTATTTCCATTGACTTGTAAAGTTTAATAACACTATAGTCTGAATGAATATGTTTAAAAAAATGACCCACATTAAAATAGCACTTACTATTAAAACCCTTTACCATTCGTGCCAATGTTCAGCCAATGTAAAACGTCCCGAGAGGAGGGCACCAGAATGGTAAGAGGTTAAGGCATTTCAGGGTGTTCATTGTAAATTAATGTTGCATTAAGCTGTGCTTTTCATTATAATTTTGTTTGGGAGTGTTTATTGGGTTATTATGTATTGATCTTACTGGTACACTTGAATATAGAAATGTGAAGTTTTTAAAAAATTAATTTTGGGATAATGAAGCAAAACACTATCATAAATTTTGAATCATCAACAGACCGCTAATCTCTCACTCAAAAAAAAAAAAAGTCAGTTTGGAGTTGGCGGTGAATGTTGATGAACATGGCGATTTTTAGATTCACCAACTTTCATAAAGAATGTTAGCAAAAATCAAACTAGTATCTCATGGAGTAGCGAATGGTGGAGAATGAAATATCGTTGTGCTTTTTGAGTAAATTGAAGTATTCCTAATTCTTAAACTCTTTTTTTTTTTGAAGGTCTGCATTTCTGAAATAGTTGTAGCAGATATTTGCTTTAAGAAAACTGAAGATCATACCCTTGGTAATTTCCTAGATAAAGCTGTTTTCAAGCACTTCATCTTAAGAATATGAGACAGTAGAGAGCTAAAATTTACACTTTTCCTATGAACAAGTGAACTTTTTTCAGGGAAAGAGGGGTGATGGTTTAGTGGGACATATTGTATTTGATCAACTAACTACAGGCAGATTTTTTTGTTTCTTGTAATAATAATGGAGCTTGAGATGTTGATCATCCAAGACCTTCATTTTGTGTTTTCTGGACTCAAACTCCAGCTTTAAAAAAAGAGACCGTTTCTGTCAGAAGTACACCAATCTCCAGCTCATTCTAATTTCCTTTCCTCCTCTGTCTAGCCTGGAGTCATAGATAAATTTGCCGGTGACACCAGATCCATCATTAGTAAAGTGGCTCTGGAGGCAGAGAACAAAGGCTTGTTTGAGGAGGCAGTCAGACTCTACGAGCTGGCCAAGGTGAGCATCCATATACTGAGTAGCATCTCTGCAGAGCAGTGGGCTTTGAATTCGCTCCCATCTCTTTTCATTTCTGTCTGCGTAGAACCCAGATAAAGTGTTGGAGCTGATGAACAGGCTGCTGAGTCCGGTCATTGCACAGGTCAGCGCCCCTCAGTCTAACAAGGAGAGGCTCAAAAACACTGCAGTGGCCATCGCTGAACGGTAAGGCAACACAAATTATGTACTGGCTAAAATAGAACCATATATTCCCAAATCGGTATTGTTTTCTCTCTGTGCTGCAGGTATCGTTCCCAGGGTATAGCAGGGGAAAAGTCAGTTGATAGTACTTTCTACCTGCTGTTAGACCTGATGACGTTCTTTGATGAGTACCATGCAGGCCATGTCGACAGGGCTTATGATGTGAGTGCTGCTCTGGCATCAGAGGAAGGAGGGTTTGGATTGCCTCAGAGTTCATTAAATATAATGTGGCTGCCACGAGAGAAAGCAGAAACATTAAAGCGAATGTGCATAGCTTTATTTGACGTCTAATGAGGACATTCATGTTGCTTCTCTGCCAGGTGATGGAACGTTTGAAGCTTCTTCCTCTCTCTCAGGACAGCGTGGAGGAAAGGGTGGCTGCTTTCAGAAACTTCAGTGATGAGGTTTGATCACACTGACATTCATGTCCTCCTTATATTTGCTTCCTGTTTTTTGTTACTTTTTATGAAAATATAGATTTTTGTTCCTCCAGGTGCGTCACAATCTGTCTGAAGTGCTGTTGGCCACGATGAATATCCTCTTCACCCAGTACAAACGCCTGAAGGGGGCACCAGCAGGAACACCGGGCCGACAGCAGAGGGCCATAGAGGACAGGGACATGGTGAGAAAACTTTAGGTGTCAAAGTTGAATCACTAAAGCTGTTTGTACCTATAAACACTCCATACATGTTTGATTATCCACTTTGAATTTCAGTTCAGTCCTATCAAAACCAAACATGTACAGCAGGTAAAAATATTGTCAAGTTAAGATTCAGCAGGGATCTAGTGAAGTGATCCACCCTGAGTTCCACTTTTACTTTATTTGTCCAGTGTATATTAAGGCCCACTCAAGTACATTTTGATGTTATTTTTTTAATCCAACTGACTACAGCCTGCGTTAGGGGTGAGAATTCCTAGGCACCTCCCAATTTGATTCAGTTATTTGACAATTCCTTTGTTTTTATTCATTATGGAAGGAAAAAATGATTGGACCCATTTGTGAATTTTTCAGAGGATAGTGCAGACTTTTAATTTTCAGAAGAAAACTTGCCATTCATCTTATTGCAACAACATTATTCTTAATATTCTGTTTAATATGAGCAGAGGGCGGACACCATACTGTTATTCTGCTTTAGTTGTTAACACGAGTACCAGGGTACAGTTCTGCTTTCTCATAACAGAAAGTCTTCAGGACATTAACAGCACTGTTGTCTTTTCAAACAGCAACTACGCAGCCAGGCCAGATCCCTGATCACCTTCGCTGGTATGATTCCTTATAACATGGCGGGGGACACCAACGCCCGACTGGTCCAGATGGAATTGCTGATGAACTGAGACAACATACACACTCAGGCACACCCTTTGGCTTTTGAAGTAAAAGAAAACATTCAGAGCCACCTGTCATTTTGTTTGCTTCTATGTTCATCATTATGTTAAACATTCTCCTTTTTTTGGTCATCTTTTTTTTTTTTTTTTTGGTTTTATGTGGATTGTTTTTCATAATTTTGTTGATGTTTGTATCATTAATAATTTGAAATAAAAAGAAATCTTTTTCACTTTCAGTTCTCTTTATTTTCACACATTTGAGTGTCTATTACATCTTTTTTTTTATTTTCTCATTTTCTCCAGATTTGAAAGCAGAGGTGAAACATTACAAAGGTCTTTTTGTCTCCGTGTGATTTTGAATTGGACAGTTTGACAACTGTTTTCAGATTTGCAAACTCACCCAGCAGATGTTCAGATGTGCAGTGTGGGTTTAATCCTGTGTTTGTTGCCACCAGAGACTTTATTTTTGTCACAGTTAATCATTCTCTGCCACTAAGAAGATATTTTGTCTGTTAAATGGTAGTATTCAAAAAAGCTTTTATTGCATTTTCATTGAGCTAAATATTTCAAAGGGCCTTAAATGATTAATAATTACGATCACAGTGTTGGCAAATTAAAATGGGAAACATGTTAAGAGAGCAGGCTAGCTTTATAAAGCAAGCCATAACCAGTAGTCGGGTGTTTCAGTGGACTGTGACTCATAATCACATGAGCATTAACCTTATTGGTTTTGTTAACTTTGCTTCAAAATTTCCAAAATACGCTATGAAGCAAATCTCTGCTCATGTGGTTTTAAGTACTGTTGTGTTGGAATTTTCATTAACATGTACAATGAGACATCAGTTTAATTGGTAAAATCAGAGCCTAGTTATCCATTTCTATTTTTCTTAGAAACTGTTAGAGTAGCTGTGCATCGTGTAGCAGATTTGGCTGGACAATCCCTCAGTTAATTGTCTAAAACAAGCTTCAAGTTTGCTGTCCCCTCAAGGCAATATTAATCTTATTGGCTGCTCTTCTCAAATGTAACGTTTGAGCAGTGGGTGGGGGGTGTCTTAGTGTGCTCAGAGATGACCAAATTAAAGATGCTTCCTCTTAAGGTACTATTTAACCTCATTATACACACATTGGTGGGTAAATGCAGCGTTTTACTTTAGCTTATAGGCTTTTATCCTGTAACTTTATTGAGTCAGGTATTTTATGGAGTAATTTCTTGACAGCTCTGGTTTAAGAAACAAACCATCTCTGTAGTTCAGGGTGTAGCTGTGTCCTCTCCACAGGCTATATTGTGGTATCTGTGACATGGACTATCTCCTGGCAGATGGATGGTTGGCTTCAGCTCAGCCAAGGACCTTTAGGGATATGTCTATATAAGAAGGATGTTTTCTTGGGAAAATAACATTTCATTTAAACTGTACAACACAGCACCTCCTGACCACTGACATTAGGTTTTGTGACAGCTTTGTAAGAAAGGGGAAAGTTTTGTCATTTTCTGAATTTATCTCTCTGCAGGTATTTCATATACTGTAAAATCTCCATATTTTTTTCATTGGTTCATTTGCAAAGAGCACAATTTTTAGTTCATTCCAGCAAAGGGATCTTTAAGTCTGTTTGACTGTCCGTCTGTCCTCATTTCACGAGTCGTTACATGTTCCTAAGTAAATGGCCTTATGGTCACCAAGCTCCCTCACAGTGGTCCTGGGTGGGACATAATCTAGGATGTACTCTACATCAAAGATCACAAGCTATGTGTACATGTGAAAAGTTGGGAGACATGGGCACTTAAAGTATGTGATTTTATGAGAATAGCTGCTTTTATGCAATTGTCCTGATGCTCGCAAAACTTGCATCGTGATCCTTAGATGGGTCTGCATCCAGGTTGAGGTCAAAGATCACAAGCTATGAATACATGTCATTTCAGCATTCATAAGGCCTGGTATTGATGTATGTGTGCCGAGGGAAGGGAAGTGTCTTTGTGACCTCCGTGTGTGTTCATCAAAATGAAGCGAGCTGCTCCGTCATTGAGGGTCTGGTGTGTTGTCATTATAAACCACATACGCAGCATTTTTCTGGACACATACCAGCAACCATTAACACCCTGCTGTCCACACCTTTGTTTTTTGCTTTTGCTATTAATGGCCTGTCAGACACGTAGCTGCGGAGCCCGACTTCAGCTGACGTTTGCTATAAACAGCCAGCCTCCATTCTCTCCCGTCAAATCCGTGGCCCACACTCTTTATCCTTCAGTCTGGCCTGAGAGAACACAGATGGAGGCTCATTCTGTCTTGGCTGCTCCAAATAAACTGTGCAGAGACGACAGGTTCATCCACGGCCACAGAGCAAGCTGAGCCAAGGACTGTGAAGTCCATGCTGTTGGACTGGAGCATCTTTTTGAGTCAGGACAGTCTTGCTTCATTGGCATGCAGTTTTAACCGCCATGGAAGTGTTATTTAATGCCACTTGTGACTTTACTGCTCTTCCACTTGCATGGCACAATAAGAAAAGTTGGATGCATTTAGTTTTAATTCAAAATTTGTTTTCACTTTATGACTTAATCACATCTTTGGCCCCGATCTGATCATTCAGGCTTCAGAAAAAAAAAAAGTGGTACAATCTGTGTCATTCTCCAGTGAGCGAGATGGTGCTTCGCCCCTTTAGCAGCAGCAGTAAAGCATCTCTGAGCATGTGTGTTTGTTTTAGGCCACCCAGAAGCAGAAGACCTGCCTCTCAGGTGTGTGTGCAGCAGCTGGTGTTGTGAATCAGGCCGACGACAGACATCTCTTATTACCCGGCTATTTCACAACACCAGGGTGGCACCGCACCACTGCCAACGAGACCAAGAGCACTGCATGATGCTGGTGAAAGTGCAAGAGCTGCAGGAAAACAGAGTTGGAAATCTGACATTGCACCACTGTCTTATAGGAATACTGGAGATTTGTTTAGTGTTTTATGATATTTACTGTTTTTATTTAGCTTATGGATTAGATTTTTTTTCTATCGATAACTGTGATCTTTTTAATTCATGACTGAAATTCACCAAGATATCCAAATAACACACCATGTAGTTATTTAATGGGGTAATGCGTTACATCAATGCATCACTCCAATTTATAAAACAAAACCTTTTTTTTTTTTAGAAAGCAAAACATTTTTGGCTTATTAATAGAGAATGTTGATAATGCTTGAACTGACTGCTTTGTGTTGAGGCTATGAAAGCAAATGAAGGCATTAAAATTTCTCTGTAATAAGATGCAGTTTTTGATGTTTATTTGAACAATTTATCTGCCAGTTAACGACAGCGACAAAATGAGTACAGTGCTGTGAAAAAGTATTCACCCCTTTCCTGATTTCTTATATTTTTGCATATTTCTCACACTTAAATATATCCGATCATCAAACAAATTTTTAATTTTAGACAAAGGTACCCTGAGTAAATACAAAATGCAGTTTTTAAATGATGATTTCATTTATTAAGGGAAAAGCTATCCAATCCTACCTGGCCCTACATGGAAAAAGTAATTGCCCCCCTAAACCTAATGACTACTTTTGCCACTCTTGGTGGCAACAATCAAGCTGTTGAGGAATTTATGCCCACTCTTCTTTGCAGAATTGTTTTTGTTCATCCACTTTGGAGGGCTTCAGTTTAAGGTCACAAACTGATGTCCAGACATTCTCCTTCAGGATTTTATGCTAGAGAGCAGAATTCATAGTGCCATCAACTACAGCAAGTCATCCAGGTCCTGAAGCACCAAAGCAGCCCCAGACCGTCACACTGCCACCACCATGTTTGACTGCTGGTATGATCTTTTTATGAAATGCTGTGTTAGGTTTACACCAGATGTAACAGGAGGCACACCTTAAAAAGTTACTTTTGTCAGTCCACAGAATATTTTCCCAAAAGTCTTTGAGATCATCAAGATGTTTTTTCGCTAATACAAGAGGAGCCTTTGTGTTCTTTTTGGCCAGCTGTGGTTTTCTCGTTGGAATTCTCCCATGGATGCCATTTTTGCCCAGTCTCTTTCTTGTTGAATCATGGACCAGTGTCCAAAGTGAGGCCTGCTGTTCTTTAGATGTTCTGGGTTTTTGCTTCTTATCTGTTCTTGAATTTCTTTAGATTGTGGCATGATGTGTTGCTTTTTGAGATCTTTTAACCTACTTTGTCAGACAGGTTCTGTTTAAGTGATTTCTTGATTCAACAGGTTTTGCAGTAATCAGGCCCAGGTGTGGCTCATGAAATTGAACTCAGATTTCCAAAAAATGTTGTTAATCACAGTTAATTCATGATGTAACGGGGGGGGGGGGGGATTACTTTTTCACACAGGGCCAGGAAGGTTTGGTTAGCTTTTTTCCCGTAAATGAAATCATTTAACAACTACATTTTGTATTTACTTGGTTTATCTTTGTCTAATACAAAATTTTTCTGGTGATCTGAAACATTTAAATGTGACAACTATGCAGAAATATAAGGAATCAGGAAGGGGGCAAATACTTTTTCACAGCACTGTACATGAGCACAAACTCTCAGAAATAAACAGACTTCTAAAGGAATTTTTTTTAAAGGTAAATGTTTTTTGCATTTTGGTATAGACTAGGGTGATAGCCAAATGGGATCAGTTTCATGCAAGACCAAAAATGCTGACCCGAAAAGGATTAAGCGGAAGAAGATGGATGGATGGATGTTTGCTGTGATCAGTAGTTTTGGGTTTGGCATTATAGGACCCCTTACCTCAGATCTCGCCCACTTAAAATTTCACAATCTTTTAATTGTAAATTTGCCACTTTTCTCTCATTAATAATATGTTTTCTGTAACTTTTTAAATTATTTTTGCTTGAAATTTGTGTGTTTTTTTCAGCGGTTAAAGCAGATGGTCTTCACCCCAAATAGAGGAGAAGCTCAGTGATGTCTGAGAATATGGGCCTCAGCCTCAGGGTGAGAGGAGCTGGCACAGAGGAACGATCACTGACCCACTTACAGTCCACCTTCAAGACAAAGAGATTCCCATCATCATCGTTATCCCAGCGCTCCGCCCTTCATTCTGTCAGGCTGACACTAAAACCTGCTGTAGCCTGCCCAGTGATGTGCACAGACATTTCAGGGGGCAGGTGCACAACCAAAGAAAAGGGGCACTCCAAAATATTGAAAAAAGTAAAGTTACATACAGTAGCACAAATTTTACTTTACTTATTTGATATACCTGTTTCATTTTAATACCTATACACTCATTAAGATATTTAATACCCCATAGATATCTACAAAATTACCAATCACACAGAGACCATGGTCTTCATTTTGCACTGCAACTCTCTACAAATGAAAAACATACATCCCTCTAAACTTTTGTTGTTAAATATTGAGCATGGCATCCTTTTAGCCTGATTCTGATTGGCTGCTTAGAGAGGTTTACTACTGATAAATTGAACTCTTTTCAACTTTAAGCGCTAGGATCAAAGTTGTGGGCCAAACGCTCACTGCTGAGAGTGTTTTGCACTGAGGGCATTGAGCGCTAAATGCTGGGCTACACAGAAAATGAACAGAAAAGTTGTCCACAGCAGAAAAAACACGCTTGGTGGACATGCAGCCTAAATATTAGACTTCTAATGAGCTACATGTGGTTCCATCATCTGGTGGCCTGCTCCATAGTAACGCATCTCTGTTTTGTGTCGTGCCATTAACTGTGCGCAGGCAGGGCTAATGCCTACATCACAGCCAATATAGTCACAATATAGTTATTGGACATTAAAATACATTTGATTGGCAATTGGTGTCTCTGTGGGGATAAATTAATAGATATAATACCTTTAAAAAAAAAAAAAAAACTCTCCGGAAGGGCACTTCAGAGGTCAAGGGCTGGTGCTAGAGCACCCCCTGAGGTCTATCTGTGCACATGCCTGAGCCTACCAACACTGGCTTTCACTGACTTCATTCCATTAGGTTATTAAAGAAGGGATCAACGGCCTGACTGGTTTACTGCTCTGAGGTTTTTGCAATAATAGACTATTATCCATTATAGTGTCTACTCTGAATATAGAGATACTTGTTGGATAATTTGCATTCTGTCACTGAATGCAGAAGTTGTGTAAAAATGAGAAAAGGGGTGTTTCATTAAAAAAGGAAAAAAAAATTCTGTATTTATTAATAATATATCAAATTATAAAGAAAATTACATGGTTTAACTGATCCTCCGGGTCAAAATAGGGTGTGATTTCTTTGCTGACCCGCAATGACCAAACACAGGTGCTCCTGATTGAACAACAGCAGGTGGAAACGCAGAGAGGAAAAACAACCACTTTGGCTGAAAAGATTGCATTTAAAATATATATTTACAGCAATGGCCCTAATCAGTTTTAAGGTGAAGGACAAAATTTTGGTTTTCATTAATATCCAAGTTGTCTTGGCGTGTAAAAAAGAGCTTTAAAGAGCATTATTTCTACTTTATTCATCAGCTAAGAGCATTCCTGGTGATCTTCCTCAGCTGTATGGGCCTCATGGTTGAAGGTAACTTAAAAGAATGGCATGTAAGAGGTTGTTGTAGTTTTTATAATTGTTAAGCTATTTCTTTGCATGACTTTTTTTTTTAATTTAGGAATCTGCCGCCCAGAGCTTTGCACTGACAGCACAAGATGCATTGTGTCTAAAAACCAGAACCGATGCAAGTGTGTTGTTGGATTTTATGGTGACCAGTGTGACAAAGGTAGGTTTTATTTGTAATCAATACATATGTGGTTTTAATCTTACGATCTGACTGAACTGGAAGTTACCAGCACCTAAAACCAAAACAGGAACTTTAATGATCTTAAAGGAGACAAACTGTTTTTGCAAGTTTTGGGTGTATTGTGGAGGGAGGAATAACCAGGCCGAGCGTTCAGAGCAGAGGGAACTTTATTCTTCACTCCTTCACATCCACCAGAATCAAAAACAATAAGCACTCAGGTTGCAGGCACTCTTTTACATCACAACACTAACACTCCCCTGCTACCTGAGGTGCTGCGTTAACATATCAACCCCCAAGACAATTCCCCTTGCCCCCCAGCACCTTTGATCTGCCCTGCCTTTCAGTCTGAGGGAAAACTACTGAGTGGGGTCCCCACAGTATGAGCTTTCAGCTCTATCTGCAAAAAGCAATTAATGTAACCCATGTTTATGATGAAGTGTTATGTCTGAACTCGGAGCCAAAGAGGAGACCAGCAGTAGAGCTGAACACAAGTTTATTACACAGGGCGCTGTGCACCCAACTACGCCCACAGCTGCTGGCAGAGGAAAAGGCGGAAGAGGCCGCCCCCCTGCCTGCAGCCCTTCTTATACCCACGGGGTTGGCAGGACCGGAAGGCGGAGCCACCACCCCGTGCCACACAAATAAGAGCGCCATATAAATACAATATATGAACAATAAATAACTACAGTGGGGAAAAAAAGTATTTAGTCAGCCACCAATTGTGCAAGTTCTCCCTCTTAAAAGATGAGAGAGGTCTCCAATTTTCATCATAGGTATACCTCAACTATGAGAAACAAAATGAGGGAAAAAAAATCCAGAAAATCACACTGAAGGATTTTTAATGAATTAATTGGTAAATTCCTAGGTAAAATAAGTATTTGGTCAATAACAAAAGTTCATCTCAATACTTTGTCATTGCCAACAAAGGGTATATAACAGAGGTCAAACGTTTTCCGTAAGTTTTCACAAGGTTTTCACACACTGTTGCTGGTATTTTGGCCCATTCCTCCATGCAGATCTCCTCTAGAGCAGTGATGTTTTGGGGCTGTCACTGGGCAACACGGACTTTCAACTCCCTCCAAAGATTTTCTATGGGGTTGAGATCTGGAGACTGGCTAGGTCACTCCAGGACCTTGAAATGCTTCTTACGAAGCCACTCCTTCGTTCCCCGTGCAGTGTGTTTGGGATCATTGTCATGCTGAAAGACCCAGCCACGTTTCATCTTCAGTGCCCTTGCTGATGGAAGGAGGTTTTCACTCAAAATCTCACAATACATGGCCCCATTCATTCTTTCCTTTACACGGATCAGTCATCCTGGTCCCTTTGCAGAAAAACAGCCCCAAAGTATGATGTTTCCCCCCCCATGCTTCACAGTAGGTATGGTGTTCTTTCTCCTCCAAACACGACAAGTTGAGTTTTTACCAAAAAGTTCTATTTTGGTTTCATCTGACCATATGACACTCTTCCAATTCTCTTCTGGATCATCCAAATGCTCTCTAGCAAACTTCAGACGGGCCTGGACATGTACTGGCTTAAGCAGGGGGACACGTCTGGCACTGCAGGATTTGAGTCCCTGGCGGCGTAGTGTGTTACTGATGTAGCTTTTGTTACTTTGGTCCCAGCTCTCTGCAGGTCATTCACTAGGTCCCCCCGTGTGGTTCTGGGATTTTTGCTCACCGTTCTCGTGATCATTTTGACCTCAGGGGGTGAGATCTTGCGTGGAGACCCAGATCGAGGGAGATTATCAGTGGTCTTGTATGTCTTCCATTTTCTAATAATTGCTCCCACTGTAGAAGAGCTTGAAATGATGAGGCGGTTTGATATATAAACCAAAGTTTAATTATCAGCTCTCCTAACAAGTCTCATCTAGTGCAGAGGTAGCAGAAGGAAAAGAGACCGAATATCTCCGGCTCACTGACTTTATACTTGCACATAACAAAAGACATGCATAACAAAGGCTGACATCCCTCATTATCTTAATTCCCCCATTGTCTTGGTATTTCCTCTCCTCGCCCAGGGGGTGAGGGTAGCTCCTCCGGTCTCCACCGCAGTGTCTGGGAACGTCTTTGTTCTTCACTTGGCGGTTGAGAGCCTTTGTCCTTTCAGAGGTGTGAAGTTGCTTTACATATGTAATTACCAAACATTTCCACATGCTTCAACATATGTAGGTTATGGAATATATGATTAATATAGCCCACAGCCCCCCCCCAAACGACTAAGAAAGAACAATAGAAAGGTTCACAGTCTAAGATAATTACTATGACATACTAAGTGTTACATCTCTTGCCACAGAAGAAACTTTCCAGCAGCCATGCCCCTAAGAGAGTTCAGTGGTAATCATAACAGCATAGTAAAATCATAAGTCAGTCCTAAACTGTTGCAGCACAATTAGTGAACAATTGTGGAGTAGTTTGCATCAGTCCCTGTGCTGTCTGGGTTTTAATCTTCTCCCAAAACTGCTGTGGGTTCGTTTAGGCGTCCTGCTGGGACCTTCTTGTGAGGAATCTGCAGCGTGGGAAGGAGAGTGGTTAATTGTTCCCTGCAGGGGGGCTGAGTCTTTTCTCTTGGGGGGTCTACCCCGCCGAGGTGCTCTCGCCAACTGTGCAGGCTCGTCTTTCAACAAGAAGGCAGGTTTAAGTCTGTCAATGCTGACTGTTTCTTTTCTATCCCCAAAATCAAGCACAAAGTGTTTATCACCATGTTCCAGCACTCTGAATGGCCCATCGTATGCTGGGCGGAAAGTTGGTTTTAAAGCTTCATGCCTAACAAAAACGAACTCGGCGTTTTTTTAAAGCTTGAGGGACAAAAACCCGTGGAAAGGAGTGATGAGCTGGACCGGGGAGAGAGTCCGGTCCGTTGTTGCCTAAAAACCTTGGGACTGGAAGGTGCCCTGGCTCTGGGTTCTCTGGTAAAAATTCACCTGGGAGCCTGAGAGGCTGTGCAAAAACTAATTCTGCCGGAGAGGCGTCTAGATCCTCTTTAGGCGCAGCACGCAACCCCAATAAAACCCAGGGAAGTTTATTTACCCAATTTGTATCCGTTAGTGAGGCTCTGAGGGCAGCCTTTAAAGACCTGTGAAAACGCTCGCATTGTGGCGGTTCGTTTTAACCCCACAACAGACTAAGGACACTCAGCCCTCTTTTCTCTGTTTTTCTGCTGCATTACTGAGAAGCAATGTACCATTCATGTATTTGTGATGCAAACATGCATGTGTTGTGATGTAATGCGCCATTCGGTATAGTGTGCATATGGCTTGTCCTTACTGTGCTTTTTCTGAGCATCTTAGATGTGCTTTGGTGTATTAATGTCTACAGGTAGACGAGTTTCTTCTGTCTCACCTATGTGATGTTAATCGATGCCTTTCATCCTTTGTACTCATGCGTCCTGTCCTTACTGTGACCTAGAGACTCAGATCAATATGTAGATGTGCTTGTTAGCCTCTTTGTCTTGCACTTAGAGCGAGGTCTAGCTAATCTGCCCATTGTGATGTATGGCTTACAAATGCAAATACCTCCTGCCTGTTCTGTTGTCCCTTTGATCATTCTAGACTGTGGGGTATGTCTTTTTGATGTATTGTTATGATCAAGTATTTAAGGTGCAACTCTGTAACGCAATCTCTCTCTTCTTCTCTCACTCTGATCCTGCAACTGGTAGACACACACGTGTCCGCCTCTCCTTCTCTGAGAGCTTAGGGATCCCGCTCCGGGCTGCTCCACTATGCACCGGAGAGGGGATCCCGTGAAGGCGACATGATATAATAAAACCTGCTTAAAACCACAGCACTGCTGCTTATTTTTTCATGCCGCCTCACTGGTGACCCCTCGAACACGCACACGTTTTGTGCGAAAGCAACCTTCCGAGCTGGACAACCACACAGCTGCGTTGGTGGCCCCTTGAAGACGCACACGTTTGTGCAATGCAGCCTTCTGTTTTGGATGGCCACGCTGGCGAACCGACGCTGAAAAAAACGAGCGGCCAGCGAACGCAACACCCGGGCATGAATGCTCCGTCGCCTGAGATCTGCACAACCACGCTGGACCAGCCGCTCTCACTGAGAGCGCACGCACCTCGTCCTCTCTCCACGACGGCAACCTCCAGGGCCGACGGGGAGTGCAGCGCGTGGAACTGAACGCACCATGGCCGCACGAGCGACAACGATCATCTCCTCCCTCTCACCGCTCCAACGCAGCTGCACGAGCCCGGGGCACAAAGATCGTCTATTGCCTCGCACCGCTCCAACGCGTCTCCACGAGCCCGAGGGACGGAGATCGTCTACTTCCTCACACCGCTCCAACGCAGCTGCATGAGCCTGAGGAACAAAAGATTGTCTATTCCCTCCCGCCGCTCCAACGCATCTGCACGGGCCTGAGGGACTAAAGATCGTCTATTTCCTCTCACCGCTCCAACGCACCATGGCCAATCTACAGCCACAGCTCAACCTGGATTTTACCGGCGCCGTCTGCGCCGTTCTCCACCAAGTTTCTGCACCCTGACTCGCCACTCCAGCGGCCCACCCACGCACTGAACCCCCGCGCACGCATCGGGGAGTTACAAGGACGGCGCATCACGCATGGGACAAGTAATGGCTCCACAGACTGCCTTCCTCCTTCGCCGCTGCCTTTCAGGGCTGCTCGCTCACCTGAGGCACGCATGCAGCATACTGGAAGGATTTGTTAACAGTCTCAGCCACGCCACAGACCGCCATCGTCCTCCGCCGCTGCCCACAGAACCTTCAGGGTTGCTCGTTCACCTGAAGCAAGCACGCAGCTCGCCACTGGATTTTTTAATGGTCTTAGCCACGGCACAACGGGATTTCAGCCGTCAGCTGTTCCCGGGAGCTTTGGGGTTGCTTCAGCACCCAAAGCCAACAGTCCCCCTGCTTTGTTTACTTTTTCTCTTACAGCCGCTCCTGCTTTTCTTCATGGCCACAAGAGGAGTCAGAGACTAATTTTTCTTCTTGTGATCTCCGCACGTGCAACGGGACAAACCCTCGACGTCACGGAGCAGCAAGCAATTTTTGCACGGCTCAGGACGATTTCACAGCTCCTGCCGGCACTTACTACCCCTCCCTTCCCTCCCCCTCCGCCTGCAGCGAGCTTCTCCCACAGCTCGCTCACACAGATGGATTATCGAGGTCGCGACCCCCTGCCGCGTCCTCTGGGGGGGAGCGTGTGTGGCGGTTCGTTTTAACCCCACAACAGACTAAGGACACTCAGCCCTCTTTTCTCTGTTTTTCTGCTGCATTACTGAGAAGCAATGTGCCATTCATGTATTTGTGATGCAAACATGCATGTGTTGTGATGTAATGCACCATTCGGTATAGTGTGCATATGGCTTGTCCTTACTGTGCTTTTTCTGAGCATCTTAGATGTGCTTTGGTGTATTAATGTCTACAGGTAGACGAGTTTCTTCTGTCTCACCTATGTGATGTTAATCGATGCCTTTCATCCTTTGTACTCATGCGTCCTGTCCTTACTGTGACCTAGAGACTCAGATCAATATGTAGATGTGCTTGTTAGCCTCTTTGTCTTGCACTTAGAGCGAGGTCTAGCTAATCTGCCCATTGTGATGTATGGCTTACAAATGCAAATACCTCCTGCCTGTTCATAACCCATTAGCCTGAGGGTGATAAGCGGTGGTGTGGTGAATTGTTGCCCCTAAGCTGCTGGACATGGCTGACCAAAGCTCTGAGACAAATTGAGGCCCCCTATTGGACGTGATGTCCGATGGGACGCCGAAACGTGCTACCCAGTTTATCAAAAAGACGCGAGCGACTTCCTCCGCTGTGGTTGCCGCTAGAGGGACTGCCTCTGGCCAGCGTGTGGTGCGGTCTATCATTGTTAACAGGTGTGTGAAACCTTGGGAGGAAGGTAGTGGCCTCACGAGGTCGACATGAACGTAGTCGAACCTTCTAGCAGGGATTGGAAAAGGCTCCAGAGGGGCTTTTGTGTGTCTGTGTATTTTGGCGCGCTGACAAGAAATGCAAGTTTTTGCCTATTCTTTTACGTTTTTGCGCAGGCCTGGCCACACAAACTTTTCGGCGACCATTTTAACTGAGGCGCGCACACCTGGGTGCGCGAGGGAGTGAATTGCGTCGAAAATACGGCGGCGCCATGTAGCTGGTACTAACGGGTGAGGTTGGCCGGTTGAAACATCGCATATTAGGGGGGGCGCGCCGTCGCGTAAACCCGTTTTCTCCAGCCTTAACCCTGTTGGTCCAGACAGGAGTGCGCGCACGTCCGCGTCACTGCTTTGTTCCTCTGCCATGGCTGCATAATCTATCCCTGCATGGATAGGTGCTGCGTATGTGTCTGCGTTAGTGAAGAGTTCTGCTGCTGAGGCAGTATAATCTGTCTCCTCGCACTCTGGTGATGTCACAGCGCGAGAGAGGCAGTCTGCTACCACGTTAAGTTTGCCTGCCACGTGTCGAATGTCTGTGGTGAACTCTGAAATCGCAGCCAGCTGTCTTTGTTGCCTGCCTGACCATGGTTCTGAAATTTTAGCCATAGCAAAGGTGAGCGGTTTATGGTCTACAAAAGCCGTGAAACTCCGCCCTTCTAACCAGAACTAGAAGTGGCGGATGGATAAATGAAGCGCTAGCAGCTCCCTGTCAAAAGTGCTGTATTTACGCTCAGTTTGGTTTAGCGATTTGCTAAAGAATGCTAAAGGTTGCCAGATCCCGCTGACATGTTCTACAACTGCCCCTATAGCCAGGTCCGAAGCGTCTGTGGTTAGCGCGATGCGGGCCGAGGGATCTGGGTGAACTAACAATGTGGCGTTAGCTAGAGCGCTCTTTACTTCCGCGAAGGCGTGTTCGCGCTCCGGGGTCCATTCGACCGTGTTGGAAGCTTTCTTTTTTTTGAGCGCGTCATATAGGGGCTGCATGAGCTGAGCTGCGTGGGGGAGGAAACGGTTGTAAAAATTAACCATTCCTAAAAATTCTTGTAGCGATTTGACCGTCTGTGGCCGTGGGAAACTTTTTATCGCGTGAACTTTGTCTGGAAGTGGAACTGCCCCCTTCGGAGAGACTTTGTGTCCTAAAAAATCAATTTGTGACACGCCGAATTTGCATTTGGCTGGATTGATTATTAGCCTGTGCTCTTCTAGCCTCTGAAAAACCATAGTGAGGTGCTGCTCGTGTTCTTCCTCAGACGAGCTGGCTACCAGCATGTCGTCGAGGTAGACGAAGACGAAAGGAAGGTCGCGTAAGACCGCGTCCATCATTCGTTGAAAAGTTTGAGCAGCGCCTTTGAGGCCGAAAGGCATTCGCAGAAATTCAAAAAGGCCGAAAGGGGTTATTACAGCTGTTTTAGGAATGTTCTCCGCTCGGACTGGGACTTGATGATAACCGCGGACTAAGTCTATTTTTGAAAAAATGCGCGCACCCGCCAGATGTAGTGAAAAATCTTGAATGTGAGGAATTGGGTAGCGGTCATGCGCTGTAGCATTGTTTAATCTGCGGTAATCTCCGCACGGTCTCCAAGAACCGTCGGATTTCGGAACCATGTGAAGTGGTGAGGCCCAAGGGCTCTTCGAGCGTCTAACAATGCCTAATTTTTCAAGGGTAGTAAACTCATCCCGAGCTATGGTGAGTTTGGCTGCGTCTAAGCGGCGAGCTTTGGCAAAAACGGGTGGGCCCGTTGTGGGAATAAAGTGTTCAACCCCGTGTTTAGCCACAGTGGCTGAGAATTTGGGAATTGTGAGTGCTGGAAATTGGGTGAGGAGTTGCTCAAACTTACCTCCTGCCGTGGTGACATTAGCCTGCACAGGTGGTGGAGAAACTCGAGCTGAGCATGGAATAGAAGCAAAGGACAGTGCATTAACCAAGCGCCTATTTGCTAGATCCACTAATAACCCATGTGCACACAAAAAATCTGCGCCTAACAAGTTAAAACTCACCGCCGCTACAACAAATGTCCATCTGTAGTTGCGGCCGTGGATGTGGAGGTGCAGGCTCTTTTCGCCGAAAGTGTCGATGTTAGAGCCGTTGGCTGCCACCGCTCCGTTGCCCCGGGTGCCCATGGCTCGATCTGCGTGGGAGGGCGTGACGAAACTCAGCTGAGCTCCTGTGTCGATGAGGAACTGCTTGCCGGTGTGTCCATCCGTCACATACAACAGCTTATTCTTCTCGCCGAGAACCGCTGCCGTTAACGGCTCTCGGCTTTGGCGTTTAAATTTGCAGGGGGGAACACATTTGTGAGCCTTCTCGGCAAAACAGTGGTGATAATAACAGACGTCGCTCCGTCTGTTACGTTTTGGCCATGTCGCTGTCACCGCGGGCTGGATCTGCTCAGTGGGTTGTGGCTTTTCGTGGTTCTGGGCATCAGCGTTGAGGTCTGCGGATGCTGCTGTGGGTGTCTGCTCCTTGCAGGCGTTGACAAGCCGTTGAGCTTCGTTGGCGAGCACCCGGAAGTCTTGCTGGGTGCTGCATCTCATGTTGGCGAGTGTCCCTCTCATGTGTGGCGGCAGCGTGCTGAGGAATATGAATTGGAGGAGGAAGTTGTCGTTGTCCTCTTCTTTAAGCTGCAGCAAATCCTCCATGAGGGCTTTAGGTTTGCACCCTCTGTGGCCGTAGACCACCAGGATCTTCTCGGCTCTCTCTTCAGCTGAGGGGACGTAATTTACCATGATGGTTGCTTTCAGTATTTCATATTTGTTTTGGGCCGGCGGCCGCCGGATCATGCTCCGCACACACCTCGAAGTGGCGGCGTCGAGTTTGGAGACGATATGATAGAATTTCGTATCGTCAGCCGTGATGCCCGCCAGTGCAAACTGGGCTTCAGCTTGCTGAAACCACGAGGCGGGGTCTTCTTGCCAGAAGTCTGGCAGCTTGACAGCGACGGCATTCGTGTATACCATCACTGCTGTGTCCGCAGGGTGAGAGTGCCTTGCTTCGGCTCTCACAGCGGTGCTGGTGATCGGTTGAGCCCTCTCAATCCCTTCTGCCGGGGGGGAAAGTCGTCCATCTATTCCCCCGTCTGCGTGGTCGCTGGTGTCTGCCTGGGTCGCCACGGATGAGTCGATTGCGGGGGAACGCCTCAGGTCCATACTCGCGTCAGGGGTCACCAGTGTAGAAGAGCTTGAAATGATGAGGCGGTTTGATATATAAACCAAAGTTTAATTATCAGCTCTCCTAACAAGTCTCATCTGGTGCAGAGGTAGCAGAAGGAAAAGAGACCGAATATCTCCGGCTCACTGACTTTATACTTGCACATAACAAAAGACATGCATAACAAAGGCTGACATCCCTCATTATCTTAATCCCCCCATTGTCTTGGTATTTCCTCTCCTCGCCCAGGGGGTGAGGGTAGCTCCTCCGGTCTCCACCGCAGTGTCTGGGAACGTCTTTGTTCTTCACTTGGCGGTTGAGAGCCTTTGTCCTTTCAGAGGTGTGAAGTTGCTTTACATATGTAATTACCAAACATTTCCACATGCTTCAACATATGTAGGTTATGGAATATATGATTAATATAGCCCACACCACAGTTGATTTCTTCACACCAAGCTGCTTACCTATTGCAGATTCAGTCTTCCCAGCCGGGTGCAGGTCTACAATTTTGTTTCTGGTGTCCTTTGACAGCTCTTTGGTCTTGGCCATAGTGGAGTTTGGAGTCTGACTGTTTGAGGTTGTGGACAGGTGTCTTTTATACTGATAATGAGTTCAAACAGGTGCCATTAATACAGGCAACAAGTGGAGGACAGAGGAGCCTCTTAAAGAAGAAGTTACAGGTCTGTGAGAGCCAGAAATCTTGCTTGTTTGTAGGTGACCAAATACTTATTTTACTGAGGAATTTACCAATTAATTCATTAAAAATCCTTCAATGTGATTTTCTGGATTTTTTTTTTCTCATTTTGTCTCTCATAGTTGAGGTATACCTATGATGAAAACTGGAGACCTCTCATCTTTTAAGTGGGAGAACTTGCACAATTGGTGGCTGACTAAATACTTTTTTTCCCCACTGTACATTACACCCCCCCCATAGAAAAATCCAAAACACACATACAGTCAGCCCACCCCAATTTCGAACCCCAATCATCCGCTTAACATAACTAAACTAAAATCACAAAAGGGCCCTATGGCATTCACACAAAATACCTAAAATTAGGGGAGACGGGCAGACTGCCGTCCTACCCCCCACATGGCAAGGCGGGTTATTCTGCCGCCTATGATATATAAAAGTCCAACTAAAAGAAAATTGCTGCTGTGTCTCTTAATTAACAGAACACAAAATAATCCCAGAACTGTAAATACAGATTCAGAACGAATAACATGTATACATGCACAGCTCTGGGAAAATGACCCCGTGGGCCCCCCAGACCATTCACCATTCAGTCCACCCCTAGAGGTGGTTCGCCTCCCGGGCCACAGCTGGTCACCTCAATCCTGGTGCGCCTTCTCCTCCACACCGCCAGATGCTCCATTCATCTGGGCCCACATCGGCCATCTCCGTGGACCTGTACCAAGCCGTCAGTCTAACGGTACCCACTGTGGCCAACTGTCCTCCTCCATAGCCGCAAAGTGGAGCTGAGTCACTTCCATTTCTGTACTGGGGAAAGCGTTGCCTAACTGTAGCCCAGTTCAGCAGAGAACTCTCCGCCCCCGTGTCGATTAGCGTCGATACCAGTACTTCGTCCAACACTACTGTGCAATGTGTGCGCCCACTGGTACTCGGGGACACAGCATGTATTACCATTGCGGTGGAAGGGGCCGAATTTCTGCACAGGCTCTCTTGTTCTGCTGACTGGCATACTCTCGCATAGTGGTGAAGATGTCCACACTTGCCGCAGCGCTTCCCTCTTGCCGCACACCATCTGGCCTTGTAGCGGTGCCTCATGGACCCGCAGCCCATACACCTGGGCTTCCCCAGGGCAGACCTCATCCGCACAGCGCTGGCACCCTCGGCGTCCTCCTCGACGCTCCCATCACTGTCCAAGTCCACTACCTGTGTAGCCATGAGGGATCGTAACTCTCGCAGTGACAGACGCTCGCTCCACTCCCGAGTCAGCTTATCCGCTGCCTCCAGCTGAAGGGCCAACTCAACGGCCCCAGATAGCGTCAATTCACCAGGAGATATGAGCAGCTTAGACCAGACCGCAGCACAGTTGGTATGTTCAGCCAACTGGGCGCGAACCATTTCTTCCCCCAACAGTCCAAATCGACACTCAGCGGCCAGCTGCCTGAAGTCCGACACAAACTGCTGAATGGGTTTGCCTATCTGCTGGCGGCGCTGGCGGAACTTAATCCTTCAGACGATGACGTTGTCCAGTGCCCTGAAATGGTGTGCCATCAGCTCGACCACTTCTTCATAGCTGTCTGCGTCACCAAGCATGCCCAAAATCCTTTGTCCCTCCATACCCAGGTTGTGCACAAGCAACGCATGTGCCCTCAACTTCTCCATCCTTCCCAGGTCCAACACTACCATATACGTTCTAAAGGCGTCGTACCACCGAGGCCACGGTACAGGCGGCTAGCTGGGAGTTCCAAAAACGGCCAAATTGGTGTTTCACACACTTCCATGTCTTCGGTATTACCCGCTTTTATTCTTGTCGCTAAATGTATGTCTGAACTCAGAGCCAAGGAAGGAGTCCAGCAGTAGAGCTGAACACAAGTTTATTACACAGGACGCTGTGCACCCAACTACACCCACAGCCACTGGCAGAGGAAAAGGCGGAAGAGGCCACCCCCCTGCCTGCAGCCCTTCTTATACCCACGGGGTTGGCGGGACCGGAAGGTGGAGCCACCACCACGTGCCACGCAAATAAGAGCTCCATATAAATACAATATATGAATGATAAATAACTACATTACATGAAGCTTGTTCAGTTTTGCATTTGTTTTAATTTTTTTTTTAAATTGAATGACAGAGTTATCAGAACAATTTGATTTAAGAATGAGCAGTCAGAGTGCATATCTCCACCAAGGTTGACATCTGTCTCCAGGGCTTCGTTTAAAAATGATGCTTTTCAGGCAGAACCTTAATCAAAGTCTGTAACAACTCTTTGGGCTATGGTGTGCTGTTGTCTCCATCTACTGGTACAATGTCGACATAGGAACAGCCTACAGGCGTCTGAGGAGGCTTTTAATGAAAATATCATCATCCTGGATCCATATGGCCGTCTAGATTGGTTTTAAAATTTGATGAGTTTCAGGTCAGGGCAAGCCAAAATTGATTAAAGTAATCCTGCTAAGCTTGCACGCGTCTGCCAGTTTTATTATTTTAGCCACCGAGTCTCAAACCTTCACCTGACCTTTTTTCATTCAGATGCACAGATTAAGGTCACATGTGGCAAAGACTATATGGTGGTCAGAGTTGGAGAAGATTTCTTCAAATATCACAACATACCCCTGGAGTCCCTTCACCTGCCCAACAAATCTTGTCGTGCTGAGAAAAAGGTCATCGATGATGTGTCGTACTACATGTTCAGAATATCCAAAGACAAATACCAGACCTGTGGAGGGAAGCCTGTTGAGGTGCTGTAGTGGCGTTATCTGCGTTAATGTTTCTATCAGAGATGAAAAGGGCAAACATCAGGGTTGTTTCTTTTCCCCTCTTCATCTTATAGCAGAATTTCACTCACCTGTCATATTCCCTGAGTGTGGTGTCAGAGCCCCAGGTGATAGGAAACATCATCAGAGATCCAGTCATTAAGATGAACTTCACATGTTTGTATCCGTACATCAGAAGAGTCAGTCTGCCTTTTCCCGTCACCCCCCTTTCCAGGTAAGAACAGCTTTTATAAGTCATGATTATCAGCTTATGTTCTTTGTTTTTGACTCTCCTCTGTGTATGTGGACAGTGAGACTGTGATGCATGTAGAAGACCTTGAGGCCACGATACAGATGATGTTATACACCGACCACACTTACACAAAGCCCTACACCAGAGCTCCCACCATTGAACTCGGAGACAAGGTAGGTTAACGCGTTCATGCTCACCTGATTAGAATGCTGACACTTGTGGTCCATGTATCAGTTTTTTTTCTGTCAGTTTGACTATTTGTAAAGGTTTGAGGCAGAATTTTACATAAATCTCTAGCTTACACAGTATATTTAAAACTTTGGAAGTGTTGTCCCAGTGCATGCTGGGAGAATGGCATCAATCATGTTTTTTGGCTGGTACAGTGGCTGAGAGAGCTCACTAAAATGCAAAAAGAAAAACCCACAACTGAAGTTAGCCCAACTACAACTAGCCTGGCAGCTAACGATGTCCTATCGACTCTAACCGTGACACCAGTGGACAGTTGCTGACACATTACATTGACTGTGACGGTCACATAGCATTAGTAAGTAGCTGCAGTAACACTTACTCATCTCCACCACAGTCTATGATCTCCACATATCTGCTGGTGTCATGGTTAGAGCTGATAGTGTTGGATAAAAATTCCTTCTACTTTATGAAAATAAGGAGAGAATGACTTGATGAAGCAGTAGGCAGACTTTAAGATAAGATAAGCCTTTATTAGTCGCACAATGGGGACTATAATGACAAGATTACCAAGATTAACAGTTTACAAAGGCATTGGTTAGAAAGTCGACGACAGCGCAGATGCTACACAGTATTTATGTGATTCTAAAAACAGTCTGGTCTGGTGTCTCTCTTCTTCCTCTTAACAATACTCCACAGATTCTCTGCAGTTTAGGTCAGGTGAGTTTGCTGACCAATCAAACACAGTGATACCATGGTCATTAAACCAGGTATTGGTACTTTGGGCAGTGTAGGCAGGTGCCAAGTCCTGCTGGAAAATGAAATCAGCATCTCCATAAAGCTTGCCAGCAGAGTGAAGCACTGAAGTGCTCTAAAATTTTCTGGTAGATGCCTGCACTGACTTTGGACTGGATAAAACACAGTGGGCCAACACCAGCAGATGACATGGCTCCCCAAATCAGGTGCCAAGTCCTGTTGTTTGGAAATCAAGGTCGCAGAGTCTGGAGAAAGAATGGAGAGGCACAGAATGCTAACTGCTTGAGGTCCAGTTTGACATTTCCACGGTTAGTGATGATTTGAGGAGCCATGTCATCTGCTGGTGTTGGTGTTATATATAATATTTGGCACCTTTATTGTGAAGTGCAGTGTGGTGACGTGCACTTCCTGTCATGCCGCGCACTGCCTACAGTTAGGCCCAGAAATATTTGGACAGTGACACAAGTTTTGTTATTTTAGCTGTTTACGAAAACATATTCAGGATACAATTATATAATCAATATGGGCTTAAAGTGCAGACTCTCAGCTATAATTTGAGAGTATTCACATCCAAATTGGAGCAAGGGTTTAGAAATTACAGCTCTTTAATACGTAGCCGCCTCTTTTTCAAGGGACCAAAAGTAATTGGACAATTGACTCATAAGGCTGCAAAAAAAATAACAAGGCTGCATGGGCTCTTCCCTCGTTAACCTGTCATCAATTAAGCAGTTAAAAGGTCTGGAGTTGATTCCAGGTGTGGTGTTTGCATTTGGAAGCTGTTGCTGTGAACACATAACATGCGGTCAAAGGAGCTCTCAATGGAGGTGAAACAGACCATCCTGAGGCTGGAAAAAAAAGAAGAAATCCATCAGAGAGATAGCAGAAATGTTAGGAGTGGCCAAATCAACAGTTTGGAACATTCTGAGGAAAAAAAAGAGTGCACTGGTGAGCTTGGGAACTCAAAGGCCTGGACGTCCACAGAAGACAACAGTGGTGGATGATCGCAGAATCCTTTCCATGGTGAAGAACAACCCCTTCACAACATCCACTCAAGTGAAAAACACTCTCCAGGAAGTAGGTGTATCAGTATCTAAGTCTACAATAAAGAGAAGACTTCATGAGAGTAAATACAAAGGATTCACCACAAGGTGCAAACCATTAATCAGCCTCAAAAATAGAAAGGCCAGAATTGACTTTGCCAAAAAACACCTGAAGAAGCCAGCCCAGTTCTGGAACAGCATTCTTTGGACAGATGAGACTAACATCAACCTGTACCAGAATGATGGGAAGAAGAAAGTTTGGAGAAGAATTGGAACAGCTCATGATCCAAAGCACTACATCTTCTGTAAAACATGGTGGAGGCAGTGCGATGGCATGGGCATGCATGGTTTCCAATGGCACTGTGTCACTTGTGTTTATTGATGATGTGACAAAAGACAGAAGCAGCCAGATGGATTCTGAAGTGTATAGGGATATACTTTCTGCTCAGATTCAGCCAAATGCAGCAAAGTTGATTGGACGGCGCTTCACAGTACAGATGGACAATGATCCAAAACATATTGCAAAAGCAACCCAGGAGTTTTTTAAAGCAAAGAAGTGGAATATTCTGCAATGGCCGAGTCAACCACCAGATCTCAACCCAATCGAGCATGCATTTCACTTGCTCAAGACAAAACTTAAGGCAGAAAGACCCACAAACAAGCAACAACTGAAGACAGCTGCAGTAAAGGCCTGGCAAAGCATCACAAAGGAGGAAACCCAGCGTTTGGTGATGTCCATGGGTTCCACACTTCAGGCAGTCATTGCCTGCAAAGGATTCCCAACAAAATATTGAAAAGTAACATTTTACTTAGGGTTATGTTTATTTGTCCAATTACTTTTGAGCCCCTGAAATGAGGAGCGTTTGTATAAAAATAGCTACAATTCCTACATGTTTAATCATATATTTTTGTTCAACCCCTTGAATTAAACCTTAAAGTCTGCACTTCAATTCCGTTGTAGTTGTTTCATTTCAAATCCAATGTGGTGGCATGCAGAGCCCAAATCATGAAGATTGTGTCACTGTCCAAATATTTCTGGGCCTAACTGTATATATAAAGCAGGGGCACCATCTTACGGCCTCTTTCGCCGGATGCCCATGCCAGGTGCCTGCTGTATGTTGTCCTGCATATAGTTCAATAAAGCTGTGTTCGCCAACCATCATTGTGCCTCATCCTTCACCCAGGTATTTTACCATACATAACACCTGGCGATCGAGGATTAACTCATGGAGGTGTGCATTACACCGCTTGGTCCCTTTGTCAAGCTCCCGGGCGAACCACCGGTTTCATGGCCGCATTGGCTGGAGGCCTATCAAACGTATGTTACGGCGCTGGGCCTCAGGAAGCTCGATAAGGTGAGCGCGCGGGCGCTTCTTGTTCACAACCTGGGTATTGAGGGCCAGAGGGTCCTACAGACGCTCAGCATGGCGGACTCATACGAGGAAGTTGTGGAGCTTCTGGCTAAATGTTTCTCCACCCCAGACAATGTGACTGTTCGGAGAATTTGTTTTCGCCGGAGACACCAGCGGGTAGGTGAGCCTATCTGCCAGTATGTCATTGACTTGAAGCAGCTAGCCAGCGAGTGTCGTTTTGGACCACTTGAAGATGAAATGGTACATGACCAACTAGCAGAGCACACGTGCAACACTGAGCTGTGTGCTAGGCTATTAGCGGCGCCTAATGACTTAACATTAGCTAAAGCAGTGGAGCTAGCTCTCTGGTGGGAAGTCGCTGATAAGCTAGCAGTGGAGCTAAATTGGTGCCAGCCACAGAAGACACCGGAGCCACTTGCCTCAGCTAATGTTGTGGACCCTGATAGCGAGGTTGAGGATTTTGGGAAAATCAATGCTGCCAGCCAAAGGTCTGCCCCGGGAAACTCCCATTGCAGGGGTTGTGGGTCCGCGATGCACCACTATAAAGCAAAGAGATGCCCGGCTAGAGGAAAACGTTGTAGCAGATGTGGATGCTTGAATCACTACGCCAGGGTGTGCCGTTTGTCTTGCCCGGGGAACCCAAGGGAGAAATCACCCCGCTTGCCCCGATGGACACTGGGAGCGAATGGTACGAAGAGCTAATGAACACCCTCGCTTTCAAGTCGACCAGTTTTTGCCCAGGGTCGGTACCCATGTCGATGAGTGACACCACGCTAGCCCCAGATGCCTCCGGTACTTGGCCACAGTTGGGTGGGGGTCTGCAGCTACTACAGTGAACACTGCAATGTTTATAGAAAAGGACAGGGTCAGACCGACGAGCATGGAGTTACCGCATGCTCAACAGCAGCACATCGGGCTGAGTAAAATTCCACTCCAGGTTATGGACTTGGTTTGGGGTGAAGGATGTCAACAGCGAAGATGGGCCAAACGACAGCCAGCAAAACATCAAGGGTGTCTGCGCATAGTGGCTAAGCTGGGTGCAGCATACTTCAGGTTGTCCGACTGCTCATCAAGGCACGCCAATCAGCTTCGGCGTGTCTGGGAAGACACTCCATGTGGCGAGGCTGGATGGGGCTCGGTGATGGCGGTGTGGGATCCAGGCTCCGTCATCCAGAAGATCAGTCATCGCTCCGGGGTTCTCCGATCTCCAGGGGCACGCCTGTTGAGGGGCTGCCCTGGAACCCCGCCCCCCCCATACAAGTTTCAACTTTTTCACCCAAAATGACTGTGCAATAGCACTTTATTTATAGTTCTTGTGTTTTGTGCATGCATGTTATGATATGGAATTATTTTATGTGTTTTGCTTTTAGTTAGGCGCACGGCTGTAATTTTTAGTTTCAATAAAGGACTTTTAGTTTAATTGGGTGGCAGAATTATCCACCCCGCCATGCGAGCTGTGCGGTAGTCCACCCGTCAGCCCTATTCTAGGTTGTTTTGTGTGAATGTGATGGACCAATTTAGTACATGGTTTTTCGTTATTTTAGTGCATGATTCGGGTCCCAAATTTGGTGGGGAGGGGGGGGGGGTCTCAATTGTGTGTGTGGTTTTGGGCTTTTCTAAAAGGGGAGAGAAATGTTATATATAGTATTTGGCACCTTTCCTGTGAAGTGCAGTGTAGTGACGTGCACTTCCCATCACATCACCACAGTGCCCATATATAAGGCAGGCACCATTTTTTCACCAGATGCCCATGCCAGGTGCCTGCTGTGTGTTATCCTGCATATAGTTTAATAAAGCTGTGTTTGCCAACCATCACTGTGCCTCATCCTTCACCCAGGTACATATTTTACCATACATAACAGTTGGTCCACTGTGTTTTATTAAATCCAAAGTTAGTGCAGCTATCTACCTGGAAATTTTAGAGCACTTCATGCTTTCCTCTGCTGACAACCATTACGGAGATGTTGATTTCATTTTCCAGCAGGACTTGGCACCTGCCCACACTGCCAAAAGTACCAAAACCTTTTTTTTTTTTTTTTGACAATGGTATCACTCTGCTTGATTGGCCAGCAAACCCTGACCTAAACCCCACAGAGAATCTCTGGATTATTGTCAAGAGGAAGATGAGAGACACCAGACCAACAATGCAGACGAGCTGAAAACCACTATCAAAACAACCTAGGCTTCCATAATACCTTAGCAGTACCACAGGCTGATCACCTCCATGCAACACTGCACTGATGCAGTAATTCATGCAAAAAAAAAAGCCCTGACCAAGTATTGAGTGTGTACATGGATATACTTTTCAGTTGGCCAACATTTCTATAAAATGTCAATTTTTTAAAATTAATTTTAGGTAATCTAATCTTTTGAGAAACTGAATTTGTGGTTTTCATGAGCAATATGCAATAACCATCAAAATTAAAAGAAATACTTGAAATGTCACTTTGTGCATAATGACTGAGTTTTGTTTTTTGAATTGAATTACTGAAATAAATCAACTTTTTGATGACATTCTAATTTATTTGTGTGTGTGTGTGTGTGAGTGATATCCTTTAAAACACTGTTAGTTCAATATTTGGCTTATTCTGTTGATGAATAAGGAGAAAGAAAAACATTTCTGAAAAATCAAACGTACAGGAGACGATCTTTAAAAGTTGGTACTTATTTGTTATTACTACTACTACTTAAGAGTAGTAGTATTAACTATTATTAGTTGTATTGGTATTATCATTATTAATACTACTACTACTATTAACTATTATTATTATTATTACAAATAAGCTCTTCTCAAATTACCTACCCTATGTATCTGGACTTGGTACCTCACAGTTACAATTCTGTGAATGAGAATCACTATGAAAAGCATATAAATATAAGAAGAAAGACATTTTAAAAATCACTTGCATACACAGGAGACAATCTTGAAATGTCAGACACTTGGGTGCTGAAAACGGTACCATTTTACCAATCATCAGTATTTAATCAATTAATGTTTTTTAAACTGAACATAATTTTCTACCATGATCAGGCATTGTACCTGACCAAGAGTGCTGTTCATTTCATGTAACGGCCAACTTCTTCAGCCAAAATGAAGAAAATGCAGTACATGCCGTTATATATGGTAAAATACCTTGAGTGAAGGATGAGGCAAGATGACTAGACGAACACAGCTTTATTGATGTAAGAGAACAGCGGTAACATGGTAGGCACCTGGCAGAGGGCACCGGTCAAAGAGGCCTCAATATGGATGCCCTCCGCCTTATACAGGGCAGTGTAGTGACGTGACGGGAAGTGCATGTCACTACACCGCACTTCACAATAATGTGCCAAAACACTACATAACACATGCCTATGTGGCTTAATTGGCTTGTTTGTGTTTCTTGTCAGCACCAATATTGAATCTACGCTTGGCCACCTAAAACTTGCCTGGTGACAAGTAATAGGCACTCTAGCCTATTATATCTCTGTGGCTCTATCATACAGTGTTCTCTGGGTAGTCAGAAGTGTGATCCTGAGAAAATGATGCATCTTTACATTATTAGCTTCCTTTTTTAACGTTGATCACGACCACTACAGTTTAAAACAACAGTGCAAGCTTTCTCCAAGGTAAAAACAGTAGCCCCATATGACAATAGCTAACAGTTTAAACAGGGAGCTTGGTCCAAATCCCTGTGAAACTGAAAATATACATTTGTTATAAAACTGCGATGCTGAGCAAAGCAGGACACAGCCATTTTTGGAGCATTTTTTCTCCTGTTCTTGGAAAAGCTCCAAATTATTTTTTTTTTATGTACACATGATGAATCTTCCTAGATCTGCTGCACTCATATATTGTAGACACAATCCGGATGCGGAGAAGGTGGATCATTTATAACTGGATATACCTCACACAATCAATCCAATCAAACACTCAATCAATCAATCAACCTTTATTGTCATGATGCTATGCATACAACTGTAGTGCAAGCAAGATGAAATTGCTTTTCTCTAGGCATCCGTATTGTAAAAAGAACATAATTTAAAAAAATACTCACACCCCCCACTTCGACAGCCATTCACACATCCCTAACACACATTTGAATATTACAGTAATGAAATTAACTTATTACAGTTGCAGTTAAAATAACTGCCTATGTGTATATATAAAACAATTAAAATGACTAAGTGAATCTAAGTAGCTAAGAGAAATAAATACTTAAAACTGACAAACTATAATATACATATAATATACATAATGTCCATAAAGTGCAGTAATATGTGTAAAGGATTCCGGATCAACTGTTCAGCATCCTAACAGCTTGTGGAAGGAAGCTGTTGGTTCTGCCTCTGATGCTCCGGAATTGTTTGAAAGATGGCATCAGTTCAAAGTGTTTGTGCAGACGGTGAGAGTGGTCCTTAACAATGTTCAGTGCCCTGCTCCTACAACGGCTCTGAAAAAGTTCTTGAACAGAGGGGAGGGAAACTCCATTTACCTTTTCAGCTCCCTTAACTACCCTCTGCAGAGCTTTTTTGTCTGACATACTGCAACTGGAGTACCATGTTGCAATGCAGTACGTCAGAACACTCTCCACCACACCTCTGTTGAAGGTCCTGAGGATGCAGATGGGGAGAGAGGCCTGTTTGAGTTTCCTCAAGAAGTGCAGTCTCTGTTGGGCTCGCTTCCTGATCTCCAAGGAATTCTTGCTCCAGGTCAGGTCCTGCGAGATCTGCACTCCGAGGAACTTGATGCTCTCCACTCTCTCCACCAAACGGCTGCTGATGCAGAGAGGGACGTGTTCAGGCCGTGACAGCTGGAAGTCGATAATCATCTCCTTTGTTTTGTCCACGCTGAGCACCAGATTGTTCTCCCTGCACCAGCCCTCCAGGTCTCTAACTTCTTCCCTGTACATTGATTCCTCATCCCTCTGAATAAGTCCCACCACTGTGGCATCATCCGCAAACTTAATAATCTGGTTCCCCTCATGTCTGGACACACAGTCATGTGTTAAAAGTGTAAACAACAGTGGACTAAGTACACAGCCTTGAGGGGATCCAGTGCTCAGCGTGATGGAGTTGGATATGTTGTTTCCAACCCGGACAGACTGAGGTCTCTCGGTCAGGCAGGAAATCCAGGATCCAGAGACATGTGGCGGTGTTCAGACCGAGATGGAGTAAGTAACACCATTGCAAATACAGTGTAAAGAAGGTTCAGGTTACTTTATTTGTACCCGTAGGTAGATTTGTTTTGCAGTCTGGTGACATCCATATTTACAAGCCACAATTACATTCAACATAGACACAAACACAGGCACACATGAAGCTGACTATAAACATGATAAAAATACTCAAGGCTCCATCAATCAGGGTATAAAGACAAAGAGATGAGAGAAAAACCAGAGGTAAGAGAGAAGGGTCATATTAAAAAGTTAAAAACTAGTCAAAGAGGTTAAAAACTCAAAGGTCTAAAACCCAATAAAAGATTTAGAACCCAAATAAAATCCTACAAAAATAAGTAAATATAAAATGGAGTTAATAAGATAAGATAAGCCTTTATTAGTCCCACAACGGGGAAATTCCAGGATTGCAACAGCACAGGGATAGCAACACTCAGAGCAACAATCAGAAGGCAAGAAAAAAAAAAAAAAACAAGCAAGCAAGAGCAGCTAATATACATATGTACATATTACTATAAATATATATATATACACACACAGACACACAGTGCAGAGCATTGTAGCTGGATGGGATAAATATGAGTATATAAACACACAGTGCGGAGCATTGTAGCTAGGTGGAATAAATATGTAAATATATAAACACACACAGTGCGGAGCAATGTAGCTAGATGGAATAATATGTAGATATATAAACACACAGTGCGGAGCATTGTAGCTAGATGGAATGAATATATAGATATAGAAACACCCACAGTACGGAGCATTGCAGCTAGGTGGAATAAATATGTAAATATATAAACACACACAGTGCGGAGCAATGTAGCTAGATGGAATAATATGTAGATATATAAACACACAGTGCGGAGCATTGTAGCTAGATGGAATGAATATATAGATATATAAATATAAACAAACATAAACACACCCAGTGCGGAGCATTGTAGCTAGATAGAATAAATATGTAAATGTATAAACACACACAGTGCAGAGCATTGTTGCTAGATGGGTACCTAAAATATGTGCAATATATTGTTACAACTTTTTTTTTTTTTTTTTTTTTTTTTTTTGTTACTTAGTTGTACCCGTAGGTAGATTTGGTTTGCAGTCTGGTGACAAGCCACCGACTGCCGGTTGCTGCGTGCGCGGGCGCCCTAAACCTACATGTTTTTGGTATGCGGGAGGAAACCGGAGAAATCCCGGAGTAAACCCACGCAACACGGGGAGAACATGCAAACTCCACACAGCTCACTGTTGGTCGGGGGCTGGGATCGAACCCACGATCTCGCGATCCCCCGGCCGAGGGTAAAACTGTGCTGCCACAGTGCTAAACCACTGCGCCACCGTGCAGCCCTTGTTCAACTCTTTGACAGCAGCAGGAACAAAGCTGTTTTTGTAGCGCTGGGTTTTACTTTTTGGGACAGCAAACCTCTGTCTTGAGGGAAGAAGCTGAAATTTGCAGTGCAAAGGGTGGGGGGAGTCATTTAAAATGGAGGTAGCCATCCTCTGTACTTGTCTGGTGTACAGGGATATCAGGCTCAGCTGTGACTCACCAAGCAAACGACTGGACCATCTAACTACCTGATCCAAGGATTTCCTCTGTTTCAGTTTTATCTGACCAAACCGTGACACTAAAGAAAAGGATAAAACAGATTCAATAAAAGCCCGATAAAACATTGTCATTATGGTTCGGTCAATTTGGAAGCGTGCGAGTTTCCTCAAGCAATGCAAATGTTGCTGACCCTTTTTGCACACCATTTCACAGTTCTCTTCAAGGTTTAAATTACTATCAATAATCGGACTTCCGGGAAGATGGCGGAGAGGCATAACGCTTAAACAGAGAGCTCTCCCTAGTCGGATTAAAAATCTTTGGTAAATGGCTGACTCGACTTAAATAGGTCAATAAACCAAGGGATGAAAACATGAAGAAGCCGGGCACACGGACAAAAGCAGGGTAAAACTAAAGAATCCCTCTTCAACAGCACTGGAGAAATCGCTGAACACGAGGCCAACAAAAACGAGGAGACTTCAAAGAAAATGGAAGACGCCAACCTCGATGTTATGAACACTGGCTTCGCCAATATAAGTAAGGACATAAAAGACCTCAAGCGACAACTCCAACAGGATTTAACGGCTCTTAAGGAAGAACTGAAAAAAGAGATGAAGGAGGAAATTATGGGTCTCCAAAAAGAAATAGACTGCAAGCTAGCAGAAAACATGGAGGAGCTGCGCACTCAACGGGCGTGCATGGTAGAAGCACAGGCTCGAATATCAAGAGTTGGAAGACTGGAAGACCGAGGCAAGCGAGCTGCTACAGACCCTGACGGCACAAACGGAGGATGCAGGAAAAAATAACCGACCTGGAGAGCAGGTCCAGACGGAGCAATATACGCATCTTCGGGATTCCGGAGGGCACTGAAGGCAACTCAATGACAAAATTCATAGATCAGTTCTTAAAAAAAGAGCTTGAGCTGCCCAATGAAACAGACCTGCAGATCCAACGAGCGCACAGAGCCTTGGCACAGAACCCGAATTCAAACTTTACACCCAGGTCAGTTGTGGTAAACTTTTTAAAATACGACGTAAAGGAAAGAATCCTGACACAAGCGTGGAAAAAAAAGATACGAATTGGCGACAAACAGATATTCTTTGACCATGACTACCCGACAGAAATTGTGCAGCAGCGAAAGAAATATGCCAACATTAAAAAAATGCTGAAAGAGAAAAAAATTAGATTCCAAACACCGCTAACGAAGACGAGAATTCATTGGGATGACGGCGTGAAAACCTACAACACAGCCAGAGAGGCAGCGCGGGACATGACGGAGTGAGGCTTTGTGGTGAGCGTACCGGAGGAAGCGGCTGGAGCAGCGGCGGCACGGAGCGCACCGAGACAGCCGGAATGGAGGCGAGTGAGCGGCAGAGGGCGGGAGACGGACGTGGCGCACCGAGCCCAAGAAAAACTGCAAGGCTTTCAACGGAAAGCCTAGATTATAACAAAGATTAAGAAGGGCACAGAAGAAATGAAGGCCAAGAAGACAAGGTAAAAGAGAAACAAACGGCTAGGAGAGGTTAAAGTGATTTTTGTTGGACATTTCTAGACTAATGACTATTACTTGGATAGTAAATGCAGGTATAGGGAGGGCCCCTCACTCGGTGAGGACATTCCCTCCACCCTCCAACAGGGACCAGTGGGCAGAAGAAAGGCCCAAAGTGCGGAGGTCGAGATTCGTTAATGTGTTTTTGTACATACACTACCGTTCAAAAGTTTGGGGTCACTTAGAAATTTCCTTATTTTTGAAAGAAAAGCACTTTTTTTCAATGAAGATAACTTTAAACTAATCAGAAATACACTCTATACATTGCTAATGTGGTAAATGACTATTATAGCTGCAAATGTCTGGTTTTTGGTGCAATATCTACATAGGTGTATAGAGGCCCATTTCCAGCAACTATCACTCCAGTGTTCTAATGGTAGAATGTGTTTGCTCATTGCGTCAGAAGGCTAATGGATGATTAGAAAACCCTTGTGCAGTCATGTTAGCTCTGCAATGCTGTAATTGCTGCAAATGGAGGATTCTTTGATGAAAGCAAAGTTTGAAGGAAAAAATTATTATTTCAAATACAAATCATTATTTCTAACCTTGTCACTGTTTTGACTATATTTTCTATTCATTTTACAACTCATGGTGGTAAATAAGTGTGACTTTTCATGGAAAACACAAAATAATTGTCTGGGTGACCCCAAACTTTTGAACGGTAGTGTATATGTGTTAGTTTTGTTGTTAAAGGGGCTAGGAGCACAAGTTAAAAAAATGGAAAAACATGAATATGGTTAAAAATCTTAAGATAATGACATTAAACGTGAATGGTCTGAACTCACCTGTTAAAAGGGAAAGAATAATAAGAAAATTCAAGAAGGAAAAAGCCGAAATTATATTTATGCAAGAGACACATTTGAACAAGACAGAACATGAGAAACTAAAGAGATTTGGCTATGAGAACTCCTATTACAGTTCATTTAAGGGAGGAACTAAAAGGGGGGTTATGATACTAATTTCAAATAAAATACAATTTGAATGTGAACAAGAAATCCAGGATAAAGAAGGCAGATATGTAATAGTAAAGGGAAGAATAGATGGTATGCAGATCACATTAGTGAACATCTATGCTCCACCAGAAAGTGACAAGGGTTTTTTTCAACAACTGTTTGATCTCATAGCAACACACAGTGAAGGAGTCCTAATTTGTGGAGGAGACTTAAATGCTGCCATGGATCATGAAGTTGATACAACAAGTACTAAGAAGACAAAAAAACATGTAACAAAGTTCATAAGAACTTCACTGGCAGAAATGGGTATGGTAGACATATGGAGGGACCTGCACCCACTCGAAAAAGACTATACACATTATTCAGCAGTCCATAAAGTACACTCTAGAATAGATTACTTCCTTATGAATGAAGGTGACGGACACAGGGTGAGAAATTGTCGGATTGGAGGGGCAGAAATATCAGATCATAATCCTATATACGTGGAAATATACAGTATTTAAACAATAGAAAACGACAAACAACATGGAAACTTAATGTAGGACTATTAAATGATGAGAAAATGAAAGAAAGAATAAAGTTAAACATAAATGAGTATATCGAGGAGAATGATAATGGAGAAGTAGACCCAACAATACTATGGGACGCACTAAAAGCTGTGTTAAGAGGTAAATTAATTGTTGAATCAGGAAAAGCAAAAAAGTCTAAACTGGAATCATATGAACAAAGATGTGAGAGACTGAGGGAATTAGAACGTAAACATCAAGACACAAATGACCCAAAAATATATCAAGAAATTAAGGAAGAAAAAATAAAGATAAAAGAAATACAAATAGATGAAATTGAAAGGAAAAATAGATATTTAAAACAAAAATATTATGAAACGGGGCCAAAGGCCACAAAACTGCTGGCAAAACGGTTAAGAAAACAACAAACAGTGAATAATGTATATAAGATTAAGGACCCCATCACAAATAAATCCACAGTTACCCCAGAAAACATCGAAGAAATATTCCATAAATTCTATCAAGAACTATACTCGCAACCTGAAGAGACAAATGTTAAGGATATTAAAAAATTTCTAAACACATTGGACTTGCCATCAATAGGAAACCAACAAAATGAAAAGCTAACAGCAGAAATAACAACACAAGAGATTAAAGATGTGATTAAGTCACTTAAAAACGGTAAATCACCAGATAGTGACGGATACCTGTCTGAGTTTTATAAACTGTTTATGGAAGAACTCATGCCACAGCTCCTAAAGTCATTTAATTGGACATTAAACAACAACAAAATACCTCCATCATGGAACAAAGCCATTATTTCAGTTATTTTAAAGCCAGGGAAAGATAGGGAACAATGTGGAAACTATAGGCCAATCTCTTTATTAAATGTGGATTATAAAATATATACAACAATTATCTGTAAATGAATAAAGACATTCTTGACGGAATTGATAGAGGATGATCAAACTGGTTTCATAGAGGGACGCCAAACACATGACAATATCAGGAGAACAATACACATAATCAAATACATAAAGAAAAGAAAAGCGCAGTAATAATGAGTTTAGATGCAGAAAAAGCATTTGATAGGGTTAATTGGATGTTCCTATATAATGTGCTGGAACGCTTTGGATTTAACGAAAAGTCAGTGCAATGCATAAAGACACTGTATCAAAAACCTGTGGCAAGAATCAAGATAAATGGTAGCTTAACAGACAACGTAAATATACAAAGATCAACTAGGCAGGGATGCTGCCTATCGCCCACCTTGTTTGCTCTGTTCATAGAGCCACTGGCTCAAGCAATGCGACAAAATAAGAAATTAAAAGGTGTAACAATAAAGGGAGCGGAACACAAGATTGGGCTGTTTGCAGACGATATTATAGTTTACCTTGAACAACCAGATGAATCAATAATGGAAATGATGGACTTGATAGAAAATTTTGGAAAATTATCAGGATACAAGATAAACATAACAAAAACACAAATACTGACATTCCACTATAACCCTTTAAACCAGATAACTGATAAAATCAAACTAAACTGGAAACAAAAAGAAATAAAATACCTTGGGGTGAACATACCTAAAGATTTAAGCAAAATCTATCAAGCAAACTATGATAGATTAGAACAAGAAATAAAAAAAAAAGATATTGATAGATGGTCAATCTTAAACATGGATCTGAATTCAAAAATTAAGACAGTCAAAATCAGCATACAACCTAGACTGCTTTACCTCTTCCAGGCTTTACCAACAGAGATTCCTGGTGCCCAGTTCTCAAAGTGGGACAGGATGATATCGAGATTTGTTTGGGGAGGTAAAAAGCCAAGAGTGAAATATAAAACTCTCCAATTGCCAAAACAGAAAGGAGGCATGGGCCTACCGAGTCTAAAGGAATATTACTACTCAACACAAATAAGATATATCATATGTTGGTGCAACGGAGGATACGAGGCAAAATGGAAAGAAATGGAAAAGGAAATTGAGGGACTCCCAGTACAAAGCATAATAGGAGATAAGGATGCATATAAGCACATCAAACAAATAGACCCAATCACTAAATTTACTTTGGAACTGTGGTATAAAATAGTACAAAAGTATAATATAAAGGAGGACATAAAACTATTGAAATGGGTAGCATTTGACAGTCAGTTTGAACCGGCAAAGCAAGATAGGGGATACAAAAATCTGGTGAACAAGGGAATCACAGCATGGGGCAATATGGGGGAAAAAAAGATTTCGGGAGTTTTGTATACATGAAAAGAAAATTTAAACTAGAAAAATCTGAATTCTTCAGATATCTGCAGATGAGAGATTATTATATGAGGAAGATTAGACATAACCACACAGATGTGAGCGAGATTATACAATTCATTTTAAGCTCGTATGCAGGAAATAAAATAAGAATTATTTCAAAGCTATATCAGAAACTTGCGGCAAACAAACATTCAAGTAACTATATAAAGGAGAAATGGGAGAAAGAACTAAATTTAAACATAACAGAAGAAAACTGGCAAGAAATATGGAAAACACAACACACATCAACAAGTTCAAGGATATGGAGGGAATTTGGATGGAAAAATCTGATTCGCTATTTCATTACACCACAGATCCAAAGAAAATATACAAATACCAAATCTATATGCTGGAGGGGCTGTGGGGCTCAAAATGCAGACCACTCGCATATGTTTTGGAAATGCTGCAAAATCTCATCATTCTGGAAATCTATACATGTGACAATACAAAGGATATTAGGATATAATGTACCAATGAACTGTAACTTGATGTATTTATGTGATCTTAAAAGAGACAATGTAATACAGGCTGAGGACAGATATCTAGTTAAAATCATGCTGATTGCATGTAAAAAAAACAATCACAAGAAAATGGCAATCAGAAGTTCTTCCTGACCAAGAGCAATGGACAGACATTGTTGAAGATATACGTTTAATGGAAAAACTAACATATCGACAAAGAATGCAAGAAGGACAATATGGAAAAAAAATGGTGGAAATGGACACACTACAAAGTGCAACAACGGGACAGAAATTGAAAGAATAATCAAAGACACTGAAAAACCAGAAGAATTGAGATGGAAACTAAAAACTTGATGCTCCAACATTTGCCCCCCCCCTTTTTTTTTCTTTTCTTCTTCTAGCTCCTTTTTTTTTTAAATATAGAGACTGTGATCTGAATGTAATATGTATGATGAAAAGTGAATAAAAATCAAAAAATTACTATCAATAATCATCCCAAGATATTTGTAGGATTGTACACATTCTGTGGTCTGGCCTTTTAGTACGGTGACTTTGTGCCTGGGAGTTTTCCTCCTAAAGTCAATAATCATATCTTTAGTTTTTGTCGTATTCAGCTGCAGGTAGGAATCCTCACACCAGTGAACAAAATCATCAACTACTGGGCCGTGGCCACTCTCACCATCCTGGAGGAGACTGACAATAACTGAATCACCAGCATACTTTATAATGTGTCTGTTGTCATGTCTGCTCCGACACATGTTTGTGTACAGGATGAAGAGTAGTGGTGACAACACACACCCCTGAGGAGAGCCAGTAGAAGAGCACTTTAGGTCAGACAATGTACCACTGACCCTTACTCTCTGCGTCCTGTTGGTTAAGAAATCCAGAATCCAACCCACCAGATTATTGCTCAAATCAAATTGTTGCAGGAGCCTTTCAACTAAAATATGAGGTTGGATTGTATTAAAGGCGGAGGAAAAGTCCACAAATAAAAGCCTGGCGTGTGTCCCATTAAAATCCAGATGTTTAAAAAGCATGTTTAACAGAGTGACAGTGGCGTCCTCCACTCCTCTGTGAGGCCTATAGGCAAACTGCAGAGGATCCAATGCATGCTCAGTCTGCTTTAGGACCTCACATCTGATCAGTTTTTAAAAAATTTTCATTAAAATTGAAGTCAAAGCAACTGGTCTAAAGTCGTTTACCGTTTTAGGACAGCTGGATTTTGGAACGGGAACAACCACGGCTTCTTTCCAGATCTTAGGCACATGTTGTGTCTGTAAGGACTTATTGAAAATGTAATGAAATATAGGACTCAGTTCATGTGCACAGGACTTTACCAAGCACCCACATATATTATCAGGGCCCTGACTTTTGTTCACTTTTACAGCGCAGAACTCCCTTTTAATATCCTTTTAATATGACTGCTGTTATATATTTATGTATGTATGTACTTGTATTATTTGTGTTTTATTTCATTCATTATGTACTACATCCATTGTGTATGTGTGGATTGTGTGGTTGCAGCACGGGTGACAAGCCCAAGACAAATTTCCCCTTGAGGGACAATAAAGTTTATCTTATCTTATCTTATCCTCAATATTAAAGTGCTGATTGTTTTTGAGTTTTGTCTTTGAGAAGTGAATTCAATTGGGGAAAAGTCCTAAATCTATGCAAGGAAGAACTCTCCTTTTACTGATGCTGAAAGGTCAGTTACTAAATTTACTCTCTTACCTTCATTTCAAAGACGCACTGCGGCGGCTCTAAAACCACCTCAAAAATAAGTGTGTATTGCCCAAAATAGTGTGGATTTTTATCCACAAAAACTTCCATTGCCTTAGAATTGCTTGGAAAGAACTTTTACATCTTTCACGTACAATATGCACGGATCTATGAATATTCTAATTGGCTCCACCCATACTCCCGCCCACCAGTAGCGGATGCTGCAAGGCCAGCCCTCCACTGTCCTCTGACCTGAGAACACCGATGACTGCTTCGCTAAACAATGACTACATACCTGTCAAGGCATACCTCATGCCTCCCTTATTGGGGGGGCCTTCACACCTGTACTGACCTCATGCCTCCCTTATTGGGGGGGCTTTCACGCCTGTACTGAGTACTTAAAAACTGTATTTATCGGCAGATGAAAGAAAACTGAAGCAACAAAAAAAACCAAACAAAAACCAAGCAAACAGCAACTGCAACATGAACTATTTCAAATTCATTCATTTATGCTGCCAATGCTGAAACAAAAGCAGAATGGATTTTTGTTTCATAAGTTAAGTATCAGAAATAATTCTCTTTGAAATTGTGTTAATAATAATAACAATGAAAATATCAATCTTATTCAGCCCTTTCAATATAATGCTATACATTCAGATGTACATTCTGCTGGGGGTTTCTTCCTGTTAAAAGGGAGTTTTTCCTCTCCACCGTCACCAAGTGCTTGCTCACAGGGGATCGCCTGATTGCTGGGGTCTTTCTGCAACTGTGGGGGTTCCCCCTACAGTTGATAGTGCTATGAGATGACTGTTGTTGTGAAATGGCGCTATATAAATAAAGTTGAATTGAATGTAAAGCAAAGTTCCAAGATACAAAATAACAGTACACTATAGGGGATTTGGGCTACCTCTAAGCATGTTTGTTAAGATTTTAAAGCATTTTTTTTTGTTATATTTAGGTAATATTTGAAGGTGAATAATACTGCCCATACCTGAAAACATTTGGAGAGTTCTCCTTCAGTCTGGAAAGGTCTCGACCCACCATCGTGTTGCAATTGTCCGAATCAAAGCCCACAACATTCTGCCATGGAATATTGTGCAATCTAAAATAAATAAATAAATGGTGACGGTGAAGGAGAACGGTGACGTCCAGTCCCTCGATATCCCTTTTCTTCAAGCTTTGTTTACTTTGCCGGTGGCGTGCTGCAAGAAGCCATTTTGAAACTCACAAAAACACTGCTTAGGTGCGCTTGTGGAGGATCGAAATAAGTGCAGGCGGACGCTGAGCGCACTGCCAGCTCTGTACGCTATGGGGGTCACACACGAGGTGTTCCTCCACACTCTCAATAATTTTTTTTCCCGTATATTTTTCTTTTTGGCGTACAGAAATGGCAATACGCCCGCATTTGCTAAAATTGCATTTTCCCCGTATTAAAATACGGCGAAACCGTATCACTTGACAGGTATGTGACTAGTCAAAACATCGGAGTGATTCAGCCGTACACGTATATGCTGCCGACCCCTGTTAAAGCAAGCTGGCTCTCGGCGATCTCACCTGGGGACTAATGAGTGCCCACTGGGCACCGGCAGTCTGGTGTTCCTCAGCACAATCTCAGCGCGGCATGCGTGACCTTACCACAGTCATTGCACCCCCCCCCCCCACCAGTTACCTTCCCCATCCACCCCAAAAATCCACTTCACCGAACAGAGTCAAATGAATGCAAAATGGATGGGTGGCGGTCTTGGTGCCTTCATCCCCAAACAGACATCTCTCTGATTCAGCCTTCTGACTGCGTGCCTCCCATTCCTCTGTGGGCGCCTCTGGGACCCTGCAGGTGCGGCAGCCGGAGGACTCCAGTCTCTGAGCTGATCGTGCCCCACATGTGCTATGGGATTCCGGAATACAGTAGTCCCAGTGGTGGAAAACTACAGGCGGCCGCAGTCAGTTTTTCATCATCCCTGGGAAGGGAAGCTGACTGTCAGCGTGGTCAATGGCAGGTAGACCGTAAGCCTCCATCCCCGGAGCCATGTGAACATCTCCCTCTTCCCCTGGGGGAGTGAACTCAGGTGTTCAGCCATGCCCAGTGCTTAGCCTGATTGGTTAATGGTTATAACATTAACCAGTCAGGCTAAGCATGGGTTAGGTCAAAAATGAATTGATTGAGACTGAATCAATAGGCGGTTTCCAAGTTCTGAGCCATTTATTCTTTCCAATCAGAAAAGAGGCAATAACTCACAGCAAGAAGTGTCTCAGAGCCTGCTCACACTAACTTCCTAACATGCATTACAAAGGTGGTACTCTTTATACCTCAGGCAGACAGACCTTGAGAAGACAGATGGAGCCATCTCTTGGTCAACCTAACTCCCCTCCGGACATCCTGGCCCTGAACAAAACAGTTTGGTATAATAGCGCAGTAAAACCTTTGTCATTATTTACAATCTCGCTCAGCCTAATCTCACAGTGAAGAACATACATTCTTTTCAGGCTGAGACAATGGAAAATCACATAGAATCAGACATTGGCTCATTATATGCACCAGATACAAATAGAATATAAAATAGAATAATACAGCATAAAAATCATATAGAATAATTAACGAAACATGAAAATATCCTATCATTTCCCCCCTTGATGCTTAAAAAGCATCAGATGAAACACTATGGCTTCTAAAACCTCATTGGGCAGCTTGCTAAGTTCTGGTGCATTTTATGCTAAAGCATTTTATTGCAAAAGATCCTAACTCACTTTTTAATGAGGAAAGTCCACCATCGGCCCCGCTGCCACTCCCGAGTACTGCTGGAATGTTTCATTTCCTGGGGAGTATGGGAGGATAATATCCTTTATTCCAAAAAAGAAATCAATCATCTAATTAACCCCTTGCACTCCGGTCAATTTTCCTAAAAACACCAAAAAATAATGTGCCCAAAGTAAATTGAAAGCTGTTATTCAACCCTTTGCAGCATCTTCATGGGGTTGGTCTCATTTAAAAGAAAACACTTTGAATTTGTTGGCAAAAAAACCATGATCTCTCTAAGTGCTCCGGCCACTGAGTTACAGTCATCTAAACATAGTGAACTTGAAGAAAATAAATTTGGCCTGGGTGTTTTTTTGGATACAAATGCTTGCAAATAACACACAGCTTCAGATCCAGGCTGGAAAATGCAACAGAAATGTAGAACCAAGTGTTATCCAGCTGAGGTCCAAATTTTGTAACAATACCACAAAAAATGAATATATAGCACAGCTTTGTTCTCAGGCTGTTCCCAGGCGTTTTGGAACTGTGCCAAATTGTGCCAAATGGCACAGTTTGGAAAAACGTCTAACTTTTGAATGATTCAATGTAGAACCTTCATTTTAGGCTCTAATGAAAGGTCACACTCAGGGCTGTCTGTGTGTGTGTGTGTGGGGGGGGGGGGTTGTCCCCCCACCCCGCTACAGAGGATGGACTTTGGCCATCGCTACACAACGGATTAGCCTCATGTGGCGATGTGGGACAGCAGCGCAATCACCGCGGCTCCCCCCCACCGCTACAAAAGAATAGCGGGGGTGGGGGGGCGTTCACGGGCTGAACGCGGCGAACAACCCCTTGTACAGCGGCGCACGAACTGCACCGCGCCGCACAGTTGTAATTTACCGATCGGTCAAAAGTCATTTTGGATTACAATTTTCAGGGATAAATAATTATTTAGCTTATAACACCTTACCTCTTCACAGCAGCAGAGTCTTGGCCAACTTCTCTTCCTCACTGTCAGACGAAGTCTCGCGACCTGATCAAAACATAATTCCATTATTACGGTTTTGTGCTTCCATGATTGCAGTTTTTGGCGAACGATTTTTCAAAACAAGTAACAGTAGTAATTAAAAAAAGACTGGCGAAGGCGTGTGTGTCACTCAGCCTTCGTCGTCAGCCTCCGTCGGTCTATGATGACCATGGAAGAAATCATAACGTCTACTCTGCTGGAACCAAAACAAAATAAGCACCGCCTGTGGCTGAACATGCCGATCCGCGAATGGCACTCCCTGTCACACAGGTTGCATTTGTGGATGGTCTCCGTGCTGCTGGGTCTGTGGGGCTCTTCCTGTGTCCTTTTTTGATCCGCTCCAGCAGCCAGTCTTCACCCAGCCTTAAAAAAAAAAAACAGCTCGTGAACTTCTCTGCTTCAATTGGCTCACTGCATTCAAAGCGTTGGGAGGCGGGTCCTTCTGGCTAGGTTTTCATTCATCGGTTCTTCAAGGTTTCAGAAACCCAATTCAAAGCTCTTATTAGTCAAATGAGAGGTCAATCAGATGAACTAATCTGTTCACGGCTGTGTCTGCAGCTTTTATTTTCAGTGCGCCCTTGGACGCCACTACATCACCACCTACACCATGCGTCCTGGAGCGCACGAGAGCGCACGAGAGCGCCCTCGTGCGCTGTCGTGCACTCTAGGACGCAGAGACTTGCCTGCCCGCGGTACAACAGAGCGCAAGAGGTTAAGTCATAAGAGAAAAATTAAACCAGTGATGGTGATTAACCATAAATTGAGATGAATAGTGTATGTACTTGTCGCTCTGTCAGTAAATTAGCAGTGATTTAATAAAACAAGTTAATATACATATGTAAATGTAACCTCAGTGAAGAACAATAAAAATGACTAAAAACAATTATATGTGGAAAAGATATGTGTAGGCTTGTAGTAGAGATCTATGTGTGCTAGCATCCTAATCTATGTGTATTAGTACCTTAATGTGAGAATGCAACAAAGTATCAACAGTCAAACAACAATAAATACAGTAAAACTGTATAATGGCTAAATAGTGATTAGTAACATAGTGATTTCAAGTACAACATACAGTATATTAGAACATAAACAGGATAAAGTGAAAAAATCTCAAACAGGGATAACACAACTTCTCTGAACTTCAAGACGTATTTGATTACTCTTGCAACTTAGTACATTTCAAATTTACATCATGAACATAAATCTCCTTTCGGTTTTCTGCATGTCAGTCATACTTTTACTCTGTACTCATAAAACATTAAGCTGGTGTTGTTTCCCCATCATCTCCAGTGGCGGCCTCATGATATAACACTAAATTCATGTGAACAAGTTTCAGCATCATATCACGGATGCAAGGAATGACACATGAAAAGATTAAGAGTATCACTACAAAAATCACCACCAAGTTTATGGCAAGACCCCTCCATGAGGAAAACAACCAGTTTATCCAGTGTGATGAGTCATTAACATTATCCTTAGCTCCAGCTCCCTGCAAAGCGGTCAGATTACGTATGGCTGAAGCAATGACACCTCCATCTGCATCATGTGCAGGTATAAAGGTGCAACAGTACTGGCCTACAATTGCGCACACACCACCACGGGCGGCAGTCAACTGATCAAGCACCATTCTATTTTGTGTCGCAATAAGTCTTATACTGCAGCAGTCATTTCTTCCCTTTCACCTTTCGAGGCAGCTAAGGAAAAATTCACAAAAGGCTGTAGTCTATAGTTAAGAGTCTCAACCCACAAGGTGTTTTGTTGCCACTCCCACCCAAGGGAATAGCGACTGAACTACTTTTTGACCTATAGTGAGTATTTTAAACTGCTCTGGCACATCCGTACCCCAGATGGAATCATGTGGTGTGAAAATGGCATCCTGTGATAGGTCTCTCTTTCCTCTGCTCACCTGACCCGCTGACATAATCAGGGTGTTATCAGTCACAAAGATGGGGGCACAGACTCCTGCTCAGTTCATAGGCAATTCAATTCAATTCAATTCAACTTTATTTATATAGCGCCATTTCACAACAACAGTCATCTCATAGCACTATCAACTGTAGGGGGGAACCCCCACAGTTGCAGAAAGACCCCAGCAATCAGGCGATCCCCTGTGAGCAAGCACTTGGCGACGGTGGAGAGGAAAAACTCCCTTTTAACAGGAAGAAACCTCCAGCAGAACCAGGCTCAGGGAGGGGCAGTCATCTGCTGCGACTGGCTGGGGGGTGAGGGGATAGAGAAGAAGAAAAGAACAGACATGTAGAGAGCAAACAGCACGATGGGGACTCAATCTACGGGAGAGAACAAACAGATGTTAATGACCAGCAAAAAAAAATATTTCATAGAGAGTGAGGAAAGGAGTGAGGCCCAGTGCATTACTGGAGGTTCCCCGGCTGACTAAACCTATTAGCAGCATAACTAAGGGAGGGTTCAGAAACACATGATCCCTCCCTAATTGTAGGCTATATCAAAAAGGTAGGTTTTAGCCCTATTCTTAAAAACAGAGATCGAGTCTGACTCCCGAATCCAGATTGGCAGCTGATTCCACAGGAGAGGAGCTTGATAAGAAGGCAGATGGGAATATGCCTTACGACCACACAGCCACCACCCACCCCTCACCATATGTGCGTCATACATATGAAAGTTGCAGATAGCAGCACTGCAGAGCTCCAGCATGGTGACTAGCCCGTGATAATAACGGTTAGCTTGTGGACACCACCTGCCCACATGATTGGTCAGGGTACCAGCATTACAGGTGCAGTGTACAGTGTACACCGTTTCACACCGAGAAAGGGGTAGGTTGCCCAGAGGGTTGTTACCACGTCCCTTCAAACAGAAAGAGAAGGTCCCTGATGAAACTACTGTAACCGTGCTCTTACAGAGTAAGGGGTGCCATAAGTTTTCTGATTGGTAGAGTGATAGAAGATTTCACAAGAGCGATTCAAAATGATCTTTCTTGTGTAGTCCCTTTCCATAACCTTCTGTAAAAAACAGAGCCTTTGCTGGTTCCATCATTTTAGCCACAACAGCAGTCTGTCCAGCTGACGTTGACATTAAGGAGCAAATGTAACAATTGGAACAATTGGCTGCCCTGGTCGTATAGTTAGCATACCTCCACCACGTATTGGCAGCATATTCATGATTGTGATGCTCATGTAGCTCTAGCCAATTATGCTGAATATGTGCAAGGTCCCTAGCACTACGGTGTATGGTTTGTGGTGAAGCTAAAAGAAACCAAAGTAATAACGTCACCCCTAGGATGATGATGCAAAGGAAACAACTACTACTACACCCTTTAATGATTGAACGTCTTTTTTCCGCTTCTTGTCTCTCCATGATGGTCAACCACTTGCTTCACTATCCCAAGCTGGTACTGGATGCCCCACGTGGGACGTCGTCAGTCAGCGTTTGTATAGGGAAACAATTAAAAAAGTCTCTTGCTGAAAGTCTTTAATGAAATGAAGTTGAAGATATTTACTCAGTAGTCCCTAGCTGTGAGTTCAGAGTAGGGTGAAGTTTACAGTGTGTTAAATGCACCCAAGAGTCCCATCCTTCAACTTTCACCACTGTTGGCGTTGACAAAACAACTTTATGTGGTCCTTGCCAGGGTGAATCAGTCCAATTTTTCTTTTTGATGGCTTTGATGAGGACGAGGTCTCCTGGCTTGGCCAAGATCAGTGCAGTTTCCTTGTGAACCCTCCTGGGGAGAGTAGCAGAGATAACATCTGTTAGTCAACATCCTTCTCATGTAATCTGCTAAACACACTTTTTCATCACCAGGATTGAATGGCCTCAAAGGTGGCAGCAAGTATGGTTTGCCATACATGATTTCAAATGGAGACAACCCCCCCTTTGGTTGGGATTATCTTCATGTAAAACAAAACTAATGGGAGGCAATAAATCCAATTTTGCCCTGTTTCTGCCATTGTTTTTCTGAGTCTTTCTTTAATAGTTATGTTTGTGTATTCCACCAATCCTGCAGATTGTGGATGAGAAGCTGAATGATTCTTCAAACTGATGTTCAGTGCTGTGCCTAAATGTGATATAATTTGATTTACAAAATGTGTACCATTATCTGGTACACATTTTCAGGTTCCAAGGTTGTCATAGCCAGGAGCGGCACTGGGGTTAAGCTCCCAGTGCTCATAAAATGCTCCTTATGGCGTGCGTCTCGAAAAGCCTCTGACAACTAAGTCCAACTCCTAGCCTGCCCGTGTGGTTTAGTCTCTAAGCCCGGCGGAACTGCTTTTACTAATAGGAGAAGGGGCGAGGGCGGATCTGGGGCGCCTTAAAACCAGATGCTTCGGGTAGATGGTGGCTCGTCAACCTGGGAAGGTAGCCCATCTAGGGGAAGGTAAACCCTGATTTCAAACCTCTGCTGCCTTGCGGCATACCCGGTCACGGGAAAGGCTTCGGGAGTCAACCCTGAGGAAAAATCCGGAGTCGGAGCCCCTAAGGCAGTTCTATGTTGTGCTCAACATCGTTCTGGCAGCTCCTGCAACGGCGCTGGTGCCAAACTGTAGCAGCCCTGCTGTTCCTTTGGATTCATCAGTGACGTGGAGAGGGGGGACATGCTGCATGGGCAACATCTTGTCCTCCATATCTTCCTGCCCAGGCTTGAATCCTACCAATGCCCAACGCTGGAAGGTAGAACACCGGATCACTGGAGAGGACACTCCAGCTTCGCCTTTAGCGTAGACAAAACACGGGGAATGACAGTTACCGGTTATAAGCCACTGCTCAATTGGCGTAGAGCGTGGCGCCAGGGGTTGTTCCCGACGGTGGGAGGGATCATCAGATCTCACTGGACAGCTACCGCCCGCCTCAAGCTGGGCAGCCCCCAGCCAATAAGGTGTTGTCCCGCCACAGCTTGCTTTCCTCATTGGGTGCATGGGGATAAGGAGAAATCCAAACAGCAGGCTGAGAACCTTCGCACCAGGCAAGACAATAAAACAAAAGAGACCAACTCTAAAACTGGGAACTTGGAACGTCCGCACTATGATGACAGGACTCACTGCTAACCTCAAGGACATCAACGACACCAGGAAGACTGCCATCATCAATAATGAGCTAAAGAGACTGGGAGTGGATATCGCCACTCTCCAGGAAACACGGTTAGCTGATGCAGGCACACTGAGAGAGAAGGACTACACGTTCTACTGGCAGGGAAAGGGGAAAGGGCAGTGACGAACACAGGGAACACGGAGTGGGCTTCGCAGTGAAGAACACTTTGCTGAAGATGGTGGAACCAGGCAGCACTGGCTCTACACGACTCCTCACCCTCCGCCTGAACACCACTCAAGGCCCAGTCACCCTCGTCAGTGTGTATGCTCCAACACAGACAGCCACACCAGAGGCAAAAGACGAGTTCTACGAGAATCTCGCAACAACTGTCAGGATCATCCCCAACTCTGAACAACTCATTCTCCTTGGAGACTTCAATGCCAGAGTGGGTGCTGACCACGACTCCTGGCCCTCCTGTCTTGGACCTTTTGGCGTGGGCAGAATGAACGACAACGGACAGCGGCTGCTCGAGTTCTGCACATATCACGATCTGTGCATCACAAACTCATTCTTCAAGACCAAGCCCCAACACAAGGTTTCCTGGCAACATCCGCGCTCAAAGCACTGGCACCAGCTAGACTTGATCCTGACCAGGCGCACCTCACTGAAGAACGTGCTAATCACCCGTTCGTTCCAGAGTGCAGATTGCGACACAGACCATTCATTGGTGTGTTGCAAGGTCAAGCTGCAGCTGAAGAAATTCCATCGTGCTAGACAACCTGGAAAGGCACGGATTGACATCAGCAAGATGGCCCAACCAGAACTTGTTGAGCAGTTTGCCTCCACCTTTGAGAAGGAACTTGGTGTACCACAAGGAGGAGAATCTGCAAAGCAGAAGTGGGAAGAGCTGCGAAACACCATCTACCGCACAGCCTTGGCTACCTTTGGGAGGAAGACCTCGAAGTCACAGGACTGGTTTGATGCCAAGTTGACCGAGATGACCCCCGTCATTGAAGCCAAGCGCTCAGCACTTGCTGAGTACAAGAAGTACCCAAACGAGAAGAATCTCCAGATTCTCAGGGCTGCGAGAAGCAAAGTTCAGCAGACTGCTCGGCGCTGTGCCAACGAGTACTGGACTTAGCTCAGCCAAGACATTCAAACCGCTGCCATAACAGGGAACATCCGTGGTATGTACGATGGCATCAAGAAAGCACTTGGTCCGGCTCAGAGCAAGACGGCCCCCCTCAAATCTTCCACTGGGGAGATGATCACAGAGAAGAACAAGCAGATGGAGAGATGGGCGGAACACTACTCCGACCTCTACTCTAGACAGAACACCGTGACACTGTCAGCCCTTGATGCCATCGACTGCCTGCCATCCATGGACGAACTTGACGCCGAGCCAACCATCGACGAACTCAGTAAGGCCATTGATAGCTTGGCCGCTGGCAAGGCACCCGGCAATGACGGCATACCCCCCGACCTGATCAAGCACTGCAAGACCGCCCTACTGCTGCCATTGCATGACGTCCTCTGCCAGTGCTGGAAGGAAGGTGCCGTACCACAGGACATGAGGGACGCCAAGATCATCACCCTCTACAAAAACAAAGGGGAGAGAAGCGACTGCAACAACTACAGGGGCATTTCCCTCCTCAGCGTTGTTGGCAAAGTCTACGCACGAGTTGTTCTCGTTCGTCTACAGAAGCTTGCCGAACGTGTCTACCCCGAGTCTCAGTGTGGCTTCCGCGCTGAGCGATCGACGGTAGACATGATGTTCTCCATCCGCCAACTCCAGGAGAAATGCAGAGAACAGAACATGCCTCTGTACGTCGCCTTCATCGACCTCACCAAAGCGTTCGATCTGGTCAGCAGAGAGGGCCTTTTCAAGATCCTGCCAAAGATAGGATGCCCACCAAAGTTGCAAAGCCTCATCGAATCGTTTCACACCAACATGCAGGGGATAGTGCAGCACGATGGCAACGTCTCAGAGCCATTCAACATACGCAGCGGAGTGAAACAGGGCTGTGTACTTGCGCCAACCCTCTTTGGGATTTTCTTTGCTATGCTCCTGAGGCATGCCTTCAGCACAGCAACAGAGGGAATCTACCTGCACACAAGATCTGACGGCAGGCTTTTCAACCTCGCCCGCCTGAAAGCCAGAACCAAAGTACGCGAGGCTCTAATCAGAGACATGCTGTTCGCAGACGGCGTTGCAGTCGCAACCCACACACAGCAGGAGCTTCAGACCCCGATGGACCGCTTCTCCCAGGCATGCAAGGACTTCGGGCTTACCATCAGCCTGAAGAAGACTAACGTCTTCGCGCAAGGCACGGAAGCACCACCAACCATCACCATTGATGACTACAAGCTGGAGGTTGTGAATCAGTTCACGTACCTGGGGTCCACGATCAGCAACAACCTCTCCCTTGATACAGAGATCAACAAGAGGATTGGAAAATCAGCCTTCACACTCGCTCGCCTCACCACACGAGTGTGGGAGAATCCCAGACTCTCTGTCAAGACGAAAATGGCAGTGTACAACGCCTGCGTCATCAGCACACTGCTCTATGGGAGTGAGACGTGGACAACATACGCCCGGCAGGAAAAGAGACTGAACTCCTTCCACTTGCGCTGCATTCGCCACATCCTGGACATATCCTGGCAGGACAAAGTGCCCAACACAGAAGTTCTGTCCCGCGCCGGCCTTCCCTCCATGTTCACTCTACTCAGGCAGCGCAGGCTCCGCTGGCTAGGCCACGTTCACCGTATGGAGGATGGCAGAATCCCCAAAGACGTCCTCTATGGAGAACTGGCAACTGGCAGGAGAGACGTTGGCCGCCCACAGCTGCGCTTTAGAGACGTCTGCAAGAGAGACATGAAGGCCCTGGATATCAACACAGAGCGCTGGGAGGACCTTGCAACGGACCGCTCCAAATGGAGAGGCACCCTGACCAGACAGCTCAAGGCGGGTGAAGAGAGACTGACTGCTGCAGCAGATGAAAAAAGGACCCGCAGGAAGAACCGCCACAGACCCAGCAGCACGGAGACCACCCACAAGTGTGACCTGTGTGACAGGGACTGTCATTCGCGCATTGGCCTGTTCAGCCACAGGCGGTGCTGTTCCAGCAGAGTAGACGTTTAGGATTCTCTTCCATGGTCATCATAGACCGACGGAGGCCGACGACGACGACCATTATCTGAGTAAATTTTCTCAGGTATTCCAAACCTAGGTACAATTTCGGCAAGCAATTTCTTTGCCACTGTGATCGCATTTGGATGTGTGCAAGGAAAAGCTTCTGTCCATTTAGAAAACATATCACAAATGACCAAACAGTATTTCTTGCCCTCACATTTATTCAGTTCAATAAAATCCATGTAGATGTTCTGAAATGGATAAGTAGAGGCTGGAAAAGTGCCTCTTTAAGGTTTAAAATTTCCCTGTGCATTGTTTTTTGCACAAATCAGACATTTGTCACAAAACTGTGTGGCAAACTGGCTAAACCCATAAGCAGTAAAGGTTTTCTTCAATGTAGATACCATCCCCCCCCCCCCCCCCGCTACATGCGATACGCCATGGAGCAAGGTAGAGACTTGGTGAAACAGTTTGCGTGGTAGAATAGGCTTGTTTGCCTTACATTTGTAGAGCTGTGAAGTGTCATAAAAAATGGCTCCCTTTTATCCATTTGTAAATTTCAGCCTGTGGTGCTGCTTTTTGAGCTTCAACAAGAATGTCATGTGATAGCTCCTCAGTCAGTGTCAAAATAGAATCAGATGTGCTTTGTCCAAGTTGCAAGCCTTGTGCAACCGCTTTTGCAGTTTGATCTGCAAAATGATTACCTTTATAATCCGGATTATTGCCATTTGTATGAGCAGCATATTTGCATATGGCCAATTGTGATGGAAGTTTGACACTTTCAAGCAGCTCCAAAATAAGGTGTTTATGTCATGAGTGTCATGAGTGACAACTGCATAGCCAGACAAAGTTGATCCATCACAATCACGTTTTGATGATCCATCTACAAACAATGTGAGATCTGAATCATCCAAGGGGGTGTCCTGTAAATCAGGACGTGGTAGTGTTAGTGAATAGGCTTCCCTGTTGATGTAATCATGCCTCGGTTTTTCCACTGCTGCACAAAGTGGTGAATAGTGGAGAATGCATACTGGCTATCAGTGTAAACTGTAAGTTTTTTTTATTTTGTTCCAATTTGCATGCTTCAGTTAGAGCAATCAGCTCTGCAGCTTGAGCTGAAAAATGGGGTGGAAGTTTTTGGGCTTTCAAAACAGTGTCATGAGTGACAACTGCATAGCCAGACAAATTTGATCCATCACAATCACGTTTTGATGATCCATCTACAAACAATGTGAGATCTGAATCATCCAAGGGGGTGTCCTGTAAATCAGGACGTGGTATTGTTTCATTTTTCAATTTCTGCCAAACAGTCATGAGGTATGTCTTCAGTGAAAATTGGCAAAAAACTTGCTGGATTTAACAATGGTGTCTTTTTTGCATGTGATTTCATCATCACCCCAGTTGGTCCGGTCAGTACCAAACGAAGCGAATAGGAGTGTCCTGGTACTGCAAATCTTGCAAAACATGGATTTCTGATGCATGTGGGAAATGTGATGCCCTCATACCACCTTCTTTTTTTTTTTTTTTTTTTTGTTATTTGTACCCGTAGGTAGACTTGGTTTGCAGTCTGGTGACAAGCCACCGGCTGCTGGTCACTGCGTGCGCGAGCGCCCTAAACCTACATGTTTTTGGTGTGCGGGAGGAAACCGGAGAAATCCCGGAGTTAACCCGCGCAACACGGGGAGAACATGCAAACTCCACACAGCTCACTGTTGGTTGGGGGCTGGGATCAAACCCACGATCTCATGATCCCCGCGATCCCCCGGCCGAGGGTAAAACTGTGCTGCCACAGTGCTAAACCACTGCACCACCGTGCAGCTTCTGTCGGAATTATGGCGATATTGAGAGTTGTGAGCAAATCCCTTCCTAATAGGTTAACTGGACATACTTATGACAAAATGAATGAACCTTCTGCACTGCCCCCTGTAACAGGATCTTTTACTGTTATAATTTCAGAAAGGTATTCCTTTTTGAGCTTTTCATTTGCTGATTTAATGATCACTGTGTGTTCTGATTTTGTGACACACACCCGCCCCCCCTCAGCATCTAGGCCTGAAATGACAGATCTGCAAGTCCCAGTATCACAGAGAAATTTCAAAGGAGTTCCCTGAACTTCTAGAGAAACCTCTGGTAAACACTCTAGTGTCATGATTAGGTCAAAGTCAGGTAAATAAAATACTGTATGTCAACTGTGTCATTGTCAGTTTCAGTAGCTGTATTTAGCTTTGAGTCGGTTAGTCACATGTTGGGATGTGATGAGACCAGTTGTTGCTGTGGCTGCTGGGCAGGGCATAGTCCCCTCCCCTCTCCCCAGCCTTTTGAACATGCAGGGCAATGTTTCTTCCAGTGACCCTGTTGCCCACAGGAATGACAAAAGTCACAGCTCCACCGTTGAGGGTTTGAAGACCCAGCACCATGGCCCCTCCTCCCTCCTCCACGCAGGGGACTCTGGAAAAATACAGAAGTGGGGGAAGCAAAGGCCTCCCCCTGAGGTTCAGCAATTACATAAACAGGAGTGGGCTTTGTTTTAGCCTTCTTTTCTTCCCTGTCCACACGCTCCCCCTCCAATCATTCCGCATGTTTTGCATATGTCAACACATCAGCAAATGAACATGTACGATATGTTACAAGGTGTTTTGAGTACATACTGTGCTAAATTTGGATGCATGTTCTGTAGGAACACACTTTTCAAATGTTGCCAATAGGGTTCTGAACCTGTATCTGTGGTAGGATTTTCCAAACCAAAAACATATAATTCAATCATAGGAAATTGTCCTAATTCTGTTGCATGTTCCTCTTCCTTAATGTGTTTATCTAAGGATGAGGATGTGTGTGCTTTTGAAGTGGCATAACGTGAAGGTGCATAAACACTTAACTCTTTTGCCATATGAGAAGGCTGGACTTTAGGCTTGACATCTGGCATGTGTTGAAGAGGAGGAGGAGGGGGACGAGGAAGTGGAGATGGGTGCCCAGCCGTGGAGGAGGAGGAGGAGGGGTGAGCCAGGCCCACGGGCGGTGCCGTAGGGGTTGCCTCTGTCTCAAGGTCCGGGTACAGAGAGGGAGGGGTAGGGGTCTCTCTACGCCTCTGGCTCTGGCCGTTCTCTTCTTCCTCACCTCGGAATTTTGAGAAAGAATGTGCATTAGTCAAACCCTTTTTATTACAAACATCCGAGTCTTTTGAGGTCTGGTCTTGTCTGATTACTTTCACCTTATCTTGGTCAGCCTTACGTTGTCTGGCAATTTGAAGCCATTGTTCGGCTTCAAAGAGTCCATATTTTAACTCCTTTCATCTACTGCCATCTGCTGCTAATCTAATGGCAGAGATCAAACCCTCACAATGAATTAAATTTCTTTCTCCATTTTGCCAGAAACCTTGTGCTATTTCTCTTTTTTTCATAAATTTACCATCTCCTGACAATACATAAATTTCATTCTCATCTTGCTGTGTTCTGCAACCCTTACAGCAAAATAAGATATTATTTCCACCTGTCTGAACATTTTGCATTTTGTGGCTGTCTTATGTCTTGCTTGCTATAACATCAACCCATATTTGAAAGTTGTTTTTTTTTTCCCCCTTTTACCAAGTTTCCACACACAAATCAGCAGCTACACAACTTTTTCTATCCCCCCCCCCCCCAAGTTCTCTGTTTTGTTTTTTTTGTTTTTCCACTCAAGGACACACACACACACACACACACACACACAGGGCCCACACAGAAATGCTCTCTTTTGCGTTATCTCCACAAGGTCATACAATAAAGACTTTTAGGTTCATGCCAAAACCCAAAACAGCATAAGAATTATTTCAATTAATCTCCGAAACTGGCAATCTTCAGTGGAAAAAATGCACATATGGCAACCCCACACTGTCACGACAGCATAAAGCTCCCTTTTCTTTTCTTTTCTTTTCTTTTTTTACACTGCCGTGAAAACACAACACCAGTCCACTCCTTTTGCTCAAGGTTACTATTTTCAAATACCTATAATTTTAAACACTTCTCAAAAAGATAATTAACTAATCCCTTTTATGCTCCACAAATATCAGAAAAAATCACAAACATCAATTTCACACCCTATTCACTCCGTCTCCGTGGGAACTCTCTCTCTGTGTTTCACACCGGAGCGGATTTCATGTAACACTGAGACAAAACAAATTCAGATTGCAATAATTTTTATCCAGCGTTTCAACAAACTCACAAAATAAAATCTACCTTTTTTGGGGTTCACGTAACCTCCCCACAAATGCTGAAGGTCCAAACTACTGGACAATAAGCAGAAGTGGCCACAAAGGCACGAAACTATCCCCGAAAATTTACTTTTCTGGGATCACGTGACTCTTCCACAGGACATCAAGAGCCTAGTTATTTAGACAATAAAACGTCTGCGGTTAACCTCTTGCGCTCCGTTGTACCGCGGACGGGCAAGTCTCTGCGTCCTAGAGCGCACGAGGGCGCTCTCGTGCGCTCTAGGACGCATGGTGTAGATGGTGATGTAGGTGGTGATGGTGATGTAGTGGCGTCCAAGCGCGCACTGAAAATAAAAGCTGCAGACACAGCCGCGAACAGATTAGTTCATCTGATTGACCTCTCATTCGACTAATAAGAGCCTTGAATTGGGTTTCTGAAACCTTGAAGAACCAATGACTGAAAACCTAGCCAGAAGGACCCGCCTGCTGTGAATGCAGTGAGCCAATTGAAGCAGAGAAGTTCGCGAGCTGTTTTTTTTAAGGCTGGGTGAAGACTGACTGCTGGAGTGGATCAAAAAAGGATTAGACATTATGAGACGTTATGATTTCTTCCATGGTCATAGACCGACGGAGGCTGACGACGAAGGCTGAGTGACACACACGCCTTTGCCAGTCTTTTTTTAATTACTACTGTTATTTGTTTTGAAAAATCTTTCGCCAAAAACCGCAATCATGGAAGCACAAAACCGCAATAATGGAATTATGTTTTGATCGGGTCGCGAGACCAGAACCACGAGCGGACCAGCGTCGCTTTCGTCTGACAATGGGGAAGAGAAGTTCACCAGGACGCTGCTGTGAAGAGGTAAGGTGTTATAAGCTAAATTATTCTTTATTCCTGACTATTCTTCTGTAGCGAGGGGGGAGGGGGGAAAGCCGCGGTGACTGAGCTGCTGTCCCACATCCCACATGAGGCTAATCCGTCATGTAGCGATGGCCGATCTCCGTCCTCTGTAGCGAGGGGGGGGGACAACCCCCCCCCCACACACACACACACAGACACAGCCCTGAATGTGACCTTTCATTAGAGCCCAAAATGAAGCTTCTACATTGAATCATTCAAAAGTTACAGACGTTTTTCCAAACTGTGCCATTTGGCACAGTTCCAAAACGCCTGGGAACTACCTGAGGAAAAAGCTGTGTAATATATTCATTTTTTGTGGTATTGTTATAAAATTTGGACCTCAGCTGGATAACACTTGGTGCTACATTTCTGTTGCATTTTCCAGCCCGGATCTGAAGCTGTGTGTTATTTGCAAGCATTTGTATCCAAAAAAACACCCAGGCCAAATTTATTTTCTTCAAGTTCAGTATGTTTTTTTTTTTGTAACTTAGATTTTTATTCATTTTTCATCATATATAATGCATTCAGATCACATTCTACATTTAAAAAACAAAGGGGTTAGGGTAGGGAAAAATAAAAAAAAATAAATAAAAAAAAATAAAAAAAAATAAAAAAATAAAATAAAAAAAAAATAAAAGGGGGGGGGGCAAATGTTGGAGCATCAAGTTTTTAGTTTCCATCTCTTAATTCTTCTGGTTTTTTCAGTGTCTTTGGTTATTCTTTCAATTTCTGCCTCGTTGTTGCACTTTGTAGTGTGTCCATTTCCGCCCTTTTTTCTCCCATATTCCTTCTTGCATTCTTCGTCGATATGTTAGTTTTTCCATCATACGTATGTCCTCAACAATGTCAGTCCATTGTTCTTGGTCAGGAAGAACTTCTGATCGCCATTTTTTTGTGATAGTTTTTTTACATGCAATCAACAAGATTTTAACTAGATATCTGTCCTCAGCCTGTATAACATTGTCTTTTTTAAGATCACATAAGTACATCAGGTTACAGTTCATTGGTATATTATATCCTAATATCCTCTGTATTGTCACATGCATAGATTTCCAAAATGATGATATTTTGTAGCATTTCCAAAACATATGTGAGTGGTCTGCATTTTGAGCCCCACATCCCCTCCAGCATAAAGATTGGGTATTTGTATATTTTCCTTGAATCTGTGGTGTAATGAAAAAGCGAATCAGGTTTTTCCATCCAAATTCCCTCCATGCCCTTGAATTTGTTGATGTGTGTTGTGTTTTCCATATTTCCTGCCAGCTTTCTTCTGTTATGTTTAAATTGAGCTCTTTCTCCCATTTCTCCTTTATATAGTTACTTGTATGATTGTTTGTCATAAGTTTCTGATATAGTTTTGAAATAATTCTTATTTTATTTCCTGCATATGAGCTTAAAATAAGTTGTATAATCTCGTTCACATCTGTTTGGAGGTTATGCCTAATCTTCTTCATATAGTAATCTCTCATCTGCAGATATCTGAAAAATTCCGATCTTTCTAATTTAAATTTTCTCCTGATATTTACAAAGCTCCCGAGATCTTTTTTTCCGATATTGCCCCATGCTGTGATTCCCTTGTTCACCAGATTTTTGTATCCCCTATCTTGTTTTGCCGGTTCAAACTGACTGTCAAATGCTACCCATTTCAATAGTTTTATGTCTTCCCTTATATTATATTTTTGTACTATTTTATACCACAGTTCTAAAGTAAATTTAGTGATTGGGTCTATTTGTTTGATTTGCTTATATGCATCTTTATCCCCTATTATGCTTTGTACTGGGAGTCCCTCAATTTCCTTTTCCATTTCTTTCCATTTTGCCTCATATCCCTCGTCGCACCAACATATGATATATCTTATTTGTGCTGAGTAGTAATATTCCTTTAGACTCGGTAGGCCCATGCCTCCTTTCTCTTTTGGTAATTGGAGGGTTTTATATTTCACTCTTGGTTTTTTACCTCCCCAAACAAATCTCGATATCATCCTGTCCCACTTTGAGAATTGGGCATCTGGAATCTCTGTTGGTATAGCCTGGAAGAGGTAAAGTAATCTAGGTTGTATGCTGATTTTGACTGTCTCAATTTTTGAATTCAGATCCATATTTAAGATTGACCATCTATCAATATCTTTTTTTATTTCTTGTTCCAACCTATCATAGTTTGCTTTATATATTTTGCTTAGGTCTTTAGGTATGTTCACTCCAAGGTATTTTATTTCTTTTTGGTTCCAGTTTAGTTTGATCTTATCAATTATCTGGTTTAGAGGGTTATAGTGGAATGTCAGTATTTGTGTTTTTGTTATGTTTATCTTGTATCCTGATCATTTTCCAAAATTTTCTATCAAGTTCATCATTTCCATTATTGATTTATCTGGTTGTTCAAGGTAAACTATAATATCGTCTGCAAATAGCCCAATCTTGTGTTCCGCCCCCTTTATTGTTACACCTTTTAATTTCTTATTTTGTCGTATCGCTTGAGCCAATGGTTCTATGAACAGAGCAAACAAGGTGGGCGATAAGCAGCATCCCTGCCTAGTTGATCTTTGTATATTTACTTTGTCTGTTAAGCTACCGTTTATCTTGATTCTTGCCACAGGTTCTTGATATAGCGTCCTTATGCATTGTACTGATTTTTCGTTAAATCCAAAGCGCTCCAGTACACTAAATAGGAATTTCCAGTTAACCCTGTCAAATGCTTTTTCTGCGTCTAAACTCATTATTACTGCGCTTTTCTTTTCTTTATGTATTTGGTTAATTATATGTATTGTTCTCCTGATATTGTCATGTGTTTGGCGTCCCTCTATGAATCCAGTTTGATCATCTTCTATCAATTCCGTCAAGAATGTCTTTATTCGTTTACATATAATTGTTGTGTATATTTTATAATCTACATTTAATAAAGAGATTGGTCTATAGTTTCCGCATTGTTCTTTATCTTTCCCTGGTTTTAAAATAACTGAAATGATTGCTTCGTTCCATGATGGAGGTATTTTGTTGTTGTTCAGCGTCCAATTAAATGACTTTAGGAGTTGTGGCGTGAGTTCTTCTATAAACAGTTTATAAAACTCAGATGGGTATCCATCACTACCTGGTGATTTACCGTTTTTAAGTGACTTAATCACATCTCTGATCTCTTGTGTTGTTATTTCTGCTGTTAGTTTTTCATTTTGTTGATTTCCTATTGATGGCAAGTCCAATGTGTCTAGAAATTTTTTGATATCTTTAGTATTTGTTTCTTCAGGTTGCGAGTATAGTTCTTGGTAGAAATTATGGAAAATTTCTTCGATGTTTTCTGGGTTAACTGTGGTTTTATTTGTGGTGGGGTCTTTAATCTTGTATACATTATTCATTGTTTGTTGTTTTCTTAACCGTTTTGCCAGCAGTTTTGTGGCTTTTGGCCCCGTTTCATAATATTTTTGCTTTAGATATCTATTTTTCCTTTCAATTTCATCCATTTGTGTTTCTTTTATCTTTGCTTTTTCTTCTTTAATTTCTTGATATATTTTTGGGTCATTTGTGCTTTGATGTTTACGTTCTAGTTCCCTCAGTCTCTCACATCTTTGTTCATACGCTTCCAGTTTAGTCTTATTTGCTTTTCCTGTTTCAACAATTAATTTACCCCTTAACACGGCTTTTAGTGCGTCCCATAGTATTGTTGGGTCCACTTCTTCATTGTCATTCTCTTGGATATATTCGTTTATGTTTATTTTTATTCTTTCTTTCATTTTCTCATCATTTAACAGTCCTACGTTAAGTTTCCATGTTGTTTGTCGTTTTCTATTGTTCAAATATATTTCCATGTATATAGGATTATGATCTGATATTTCTGCCCCTCCAATCCAACAATTTCTCACCCTGTGTCTGTCACCTTCATTCATAAGGAAGTAATCTATTCTAGAGTGTACTTTATGGACTGCTGAATAATGTGTATAGTCTTTTTCGAGTGGGTGCAGGTCCCTCCATATGTCTACCATACCCATTTCTACCAGTGAGGTTCTTATGAACTTTGTTACATGTTTTTTTGTCTTCTTAACACTTGTTATGTCAACTTCATGATCCATGACAGCATTTAAGTCTCCTCCACAAATTAGGACTCCTTCACTGTGTGTTGCTATGAGATCAAACAGATGTTGAAAAAAACCCTTGTCACTTTCTGGTGGGGCATAGATGTTCACTAATGTAATCTGCATACCATCTATTCTTCCCTTTATTATTACATACCTGCCTTCTTTATCCTGGATTTCCTGTTCACTTTCAAATTGTATTTTGTTTGAGATTAGTATCATAACCCCCCTTTTTGCTCCTCCCTTAAATGAACTGTAGTAGGAGTTCTTATAGCCAAATCTCTTTAGTTTCACATGTTCTGTCTTGCTCAAATGTCTCTTGCATAAATATAATTTCAGCTTTTTCCTTCTTGAATTTTCTTATTATTCTTTCCCTTTTAACAGGTGAGTTCAGACCATTCACGTTTAATGTCATTATCTTAAGATTTTTACCCATATTCATGTTTTTCCATTTTTTTAACTTGTGCTCCTAGCCCCTTTAACAACAAAAATAACACATATTTATATAAAAACACATTAAAAAATCTCGACCTCCGTACTTTGGGCCTTTCTTCTGCCCACTGGTCCCTGTTGGTGGGTGGGGGGTTTGTCTTCACAGAGTGAAGGGCCCTCCCTAGACTTCTAATTACTATCAAAGTAATAGTCATAAGTCTAGAAATGTCCAACAAATATCACTTAAACCTCTCCTAGCCGTCTGTTTCTCTTTTACCTTGTCTTCTTGGCCTTCATTTCTTCTGTGCCTTTCTTAATCTTTGTTATGATCTAGGCTTTCAGTTGAAAGCCTTGTAGCTTGTCCTGGGCCCGCTGCTCTACGTCTCTCCCCCTTCTTCCGCCGTTCACTCATCTCCACTCCGTCTGTCGTGGTGCGTTCAGGGCCGCCGCTGCTCCAGCCGTCTCCTTCGGCACGCTCACCTCAAGGCCCCGCTCCATCATATCCCGCGCTGCCTCTTCGGCCGTGTTATAGGTTCTTGTGCCTTCCTCCCAATGAATCCTCATTTTCGTTAGCGGTGTTTGGAATCTAATTTTTTTCTCTTTCAGCGTTTTTTTAATATTGGCATATTTCTTCCGCTGCTGCACGATTTCTGTCGGGTAGTCATGGTCAAAAAATACCTGTTTGTCGCCGATTCGTATCTTTTTTTTCCATGCTTGCGTCAGAATTCTTTCCTTTATGTCATATTTCACAAAGTTTACCACAACTGACCTGGGTGGAGAGTTTGTTTTCGGGTTCTGTGCCGGTGCTCTGTGCGCCCGTTGAATCTGGAGATCCGTTTCTCCGGGTATTTCCAGTTCTTTTTTTAAGAACTGATCCATGAATTTTGTCATCGAGTTGCCTTCAATGCCCTCCGGAATTCCAAAGATGCGCATATTGCTTCGTCGGGATCTGCTCTCCAAGTTGTTTATTTTCTCCTGCATCCTCTGCGTTTGCGTCGTCAGGGTTTGTAGTTGTTCGTTTGCCTCGCTTTTCCAATCTTCTAGTTCCGAAATTCGGGTCTGCGCTTCTGTCATACACGCCCGCTGGGAGCGCAGCTCCTCCATGTTTTCCGTTAATTTACGCTCCATTTCTCTTCGGAGGTCCATGATTTCCTCCTTAATTTCTTTTTTCAGTTCCTCCTTAAGAGCCGCTAAATCCTGTTGTAGCTGTCGCTTGAATTCTCTTAACTCTTCACCCAAACTGGCGATGCCAGCGTTCATGTTGTCGAGTCTGGTGTCTTCCATTTTCTCTGCTGTAGACACCTCGTTTTTTTGGGCTTTGCGTACAGCGGTTTTTCCTGCGTTGTTGGAGAGGAATTCTTCAATTTTACCCTGTTTTTGTCCTTGTGCCCGGTTCCTTCGTGTTTTCATCCCTTAGTTTATTGATTCGTTTATGTCGAGTTGGCCATTTACCGATGATTTTTAATCCGGCTAGGGAGAGCTCTTTGTTTAAGTGTTATGTCTCTCCGCCATCTTCCCGGAAGTCTTTCCAAGTTCAGTATGTTTAGATGACTGTAACTCAGTGGCCGGAGCACTTAGAGAGATTATGACTGTTTTGCCAAAAAATTCAAAGTGTTTTCTTTTAAATGAGACCAACCCCATGAAGATGCTGCAAAGGGTTGAAGAACAGCTTTCGATTTACTTTGGGCACATTATTTTTTGGCGTTTTTAGGAAAATTGACCGGAGTGCAAGGGGTTAAGAGCACAAATCTTTCCCTTTTTCTTTGCATGCAACTTCCAGCACCTCCACGCACTGACAGAATGTATAATTACAGCGGAATTTTAGATTCTAGCCATAACTTCACATTCCAACAGCATCCGCAGTGTTCAATCGGTCTGGGCAATCTCACTGGCCATAAACAACTTTAATAATCAACAACAATAGCTGAAATAAATTACTCACACTTGGTATCCACCTCTTTGAGTTCTAGTAGACCTTTCAGAACTCCACGTCGCTTCCCAACTTCCCCAAGGCCTTGTAGAGGGAATTCAGCACCCCCAGAAATATGGGCTCACCTCTTCACCGTGCACAGTGCAGTCTGGGTCCACCGGAAAATGCCGTGGATTTCTTTGTGGGTCCCTGTTCGGGTGCCAAAATGTTAGGTCAAAAATGAATTGATTGAGGCTGAATCAATAATCAATAGGCGGTTTCCTTGTTCTGAGCCATTTATTCTCTCTGATCAGAAAAGAGGCAATTAGTCACAGCAAGAAGTGTCTCAGAGCCTGCTCACACTAACTTCCTAACATGCATTACAAAGGTGGTACTCTTTATACCTCAAGCAGACAGACCTTGAGAAGACAGATGGAGCCATCTCTCGGTCAGCCTAACTCCCCTCCGGACATCCTGGCCCTGAACAAAACAGTTTGGTATAACAGAGCAGTAAAACCTTTGTTATTATTTACAATCTCGCTCAGCCTAATCTCACAGTGAAGAACAGACATTCTTTTCAGACTCTGAGACAATGGAAAATCACAGAGAATCAGACATTGGCTCATTATATGCACCAGATACAAATATAATATAAAATAGAATGATACAGCATAAAAGTCATATAGAATAATTAATGAAATATGAAAATATCCTATCAGCATGAATGGTTACTCAGCTAGAAACGCACCTTTTTTGGGGGGAGGGGGGGAGCTTAACTGGACATTCACAGCAGAAAAACACAGACTTAGGACATGGGTCTGATTTTACTCTTTGTCTTGTAAGTCATAAAAAACATGTTGCAGACATGTTAACAACGACAAAAAAAAAGCCTGCAATTTTTTTGCAGCGTGTCACTTTAAGGCTTAACTTTGATTTGTGACTAATTTTGAGCCCAAAATTGACATAGTAGAGGTTTGTGGCTCCTTGTATAGGTGCATATGTTTTATATTTCTGCTAATGAAAGAGAAGGCTACCATTTAAGGTGACTTCATCCAGGATTAGAGAGTCAAGTACTGCTTTCAGTTTTTGGTAATTAAAATGATGATGATTCATCCTAATTTAAATGGTTCCATCCACTTCTCTTTGTGCAGGTGTATGTAGAGGTGGCTGTAAAGGAGCCTGCTGATTTCTTCCTGCTTCAAGTTAATGAGTGCTGGGCCACACAGTTCCCCCATCCTAACGCCACAGAGGGATCAGTCCACCCTCTACTTCTGAATGGGTCGGTACTTCTTTTCATGTTGATTTCAGGCATTACTGTGTTCTATTAACAATGAAATCCACATATACAGTACACTCTGATCACAGGTGTGTTAAAGACCAAACAGTTTCCTTCCTCGGTGTGACTGAGGGACTCTCTGGACGCAACGGTGAAAACTCCACCATTCGCTACAGCTTTGACATGTTTTCCTTCACCTCAGAGCCTCATGACCTCTACCTGCACTGCACCGTTCAGCTTTGTGAGCCAGACGACCACGAGTCCTGCACTCCCGTGAGCTTGCTTTCTGACTCATCTACATGTGCCCAGGAGAAAGTGGACCTGGTTTTTATTTGTTGTTGGTAAAGTGGCAAAACTTTCGTTTTGTTTGCAGAACTGTAACTCCATCAGTAAGAGAGAAGCGGTGAGAAAAGATCCTGGTCAAGGCCTCCTCTCATACGGACCCATCAGGATCGAAATGCCAGACAGACCTCAGTCTAGTAAGCTCTCTCTCTCTCTCCCCGTCTGTTTGTCTATCTGTCTGTCTCTCCTTCTTCTTCTTCTTCTTTTAGATTTGATTGGCGGATGGCAACCAGCTTACAGGTGCATTACTGCTGCATACTTCACTCTGTATCATCACTCTATCTGGTCAGGAGCTGATCACTCTATATATAATTTCACATCACTCTACTCTATTCAGACATCACTCTCATTCCGTCTGTCTCGCTTCTTCTTCTCTCTCTTCTTCTTCTTCTTTTAGATTTGATTGGCGGTTGGCAACCAGCTTACAGGTGCATTACCGCCACTGACTTGATTAGCATCACTCTATATCTTTGAATAAGGAGTTCTTTTAAGGAGTTCTGAACAACTCCTTATGTTTGAAAAAATTATCCGTTTTTGGACTGTGTCCTGGACTGGGAGCTTCTCGTCGCCTGTGTCTTCAGCAAGCCTGCTTGGCCGTTCTCTCTCTCTCTCTCTCTGTTCCCAAGTTGAGACCCTCGACCATTTGTTTGTCCACTGTTTTCGTTTATCTGGACTTTTTGACATTTTGCGCGAGTGGTTTCGGACTTTGGGTGAACGATTCTCTTTTGGTCTGTTCATTTACGGTCCGAAGTACAAAGTGGCAAGGAAGGCTGCCCACACTTTGATGAACTTCCTATCTGGGACTGCTAAGCTTGCCATCTGGCTGACGAGGAAAAATCGGGCAAGCAATGCTGGCAATGTGGATCCTGTGTCCGCTTTCAAGGTCTTGTTGACAGTCAGACTCCGGGTAGAGTTCTCTTACTATCAAATGGTAGACAATCTGGAGGTGTTCATCAATAGATGGGCTGTAGGGAATGTTTTGTGTTCAGTGGGTCAGGGGGATGAGTTATGTTTGCACTTTTGAGATGTGACACACTTGGACAACTGATATTGGTCTTTCTGCAATTTTGAAATGTGCAATAAAGCCTTTTTTAAAAGTCAAAGTCTCTCTCTCTCTCTCTCTCTCTCTCTCTCTCTCTGAGTGGGTGTGGTCGTGAGTGTGAGCTGAGAGCGTGTGACAGCGTGAGTGATTTATCTAAAATTTTTCTCTATCTTTTTGTGTTTAAGGTGTTTTTTTGTTAAATAATCTTAATTTTTGTTGTTTTCTGTAGCTGGGGTGGGGTAGGAGTTCTGGGAGGGGGGTTTCTGCTGCCAGCTCTGCTGGTCAGCATGGTTTTGGAGCAAGGCTCCGGGTTTGAGAAGCTGACACACCGGCATGCTGTCAAACTGACACCGGCTGTCAGCTGCTCAGTAGAGGAATGTAGTCTGGCTGTGGGGGAGCTGGTCGGTTATGAAAGCGTTAGATCAGCTTCTAGAATGAATAGTGCCGTAGTGATCTTCCTGGATAGTATTGAAAAAGTTAACCAGGTAGTGGAGAGCGGGGTTGTGATTAAAGACACACTGGTTCCTGTTCTGTCTCTGGTAAATCCCGCGAAGAGAATTACGATCTCAAATGTCCCACCATTTTTAAAGAATGAGCTGTTGGAGAAGATGCTGTCGAGACACGGGCAGCTTTTGTCCCCGATTAAGCACATCCCTCTCGGTTGTAAGTCCCTGCGTTTAAAGCATGTCATGTCTTTTAGGCGACAGGTGCTCATGATTTTAAAGAATAGCAAGGAAAGCCTCAACCTTGTATTTAAATACCGGATTGACGGCTTTGATTACACCATCCATGTCACCTCTGATAATATGAAGTGTTTCGGCTGCGGAATGGAGGGACACTTGATTCGATCATGCCCTCAGGGAATGGGGGGTGATCACTCGGGGGAGGCCGCTAGTGCGGCCTCGGGGCCGTCTGGCGGCGGAGCGGCTTTGCCGCTCTCTGACGCTGACGGCGCGGTAGCGCCGTCAGGCGCTTCGGCCGAGGCCGCGGGGCCGTCTGGCGGCGGGGCGGCTTCGCTGCCCTCCGCAGCCAGCCTGTCTATCATAAATGAAACAGCAGCTAAAGTTAAAGCACATCGCAGGGCTGCTGCACAGACCAACATTGTGGACAAGGGTGAGATTACCAAGAGGGATCACGCTGAGGATCAGACAGATGAGCCAAATGAGGCCCAGGTAGATGGTGGGACTAGAAAAATGAATATAAAAGCACAGCACAGGGTGAGGGAAAGACAGGAAGAGACAGCTACCAGGGTGGCTGAGTCAGTGTTGGAGGATGAGGATGACATCGAAATAGATGAAGAGTTATGTAAAATCTCCATCAAGCGGAAGAATTTGGAAACCAAACAGCAGAGGAGCAAGGTGAAAAGGGTTGTCAAAGACAGTTCTGAGGTTTCTCTATCTCAGCCAGATTCTTATGCTGGGTCTGAGATAGAGAGTGATGGTGAAAGCAGTGATGATGTGGCCAGTGGAGGCGGTTACCCCTTCACAAAAATACAGAAGTTTTTGCAGGACACTAAGGCATCCAGAATGGTTAAAGTTGAAAGCTTCTTCCCCGATCTAAAACGCTTTGTTGACTCTGCTCGGGCCTACATGAAAAATAGGGGCGAGCTTGAGCAGGAAAGTTTTACTGATCAGGAGGTCTACAGACTAAAAAAAGCTTGTGCTAAAAGTTAAGAACCAAATTGCCCAGGATGATTAGTCTTTTATCGCTCTTTCTTTCTTTTCTGTTTTTGTATTGGCTTTGCCCTCTTATATGCATGTGTAGTTTTAATTTTGGCACACTCAACATCAATGGAGCAAGAGAAATGTCCAAGCGAGCGTGTGTTTTTACTCTTGCAGAATGCAAGAAAATTAATGTTCTGTTTGTTCAGGAGACTCATAGTTCTGAGGACAATGCTGCTGACTGGAGGAGGGAATTTCGAGGGGAAATAAAATAAAAGCAGCAACAGTGGTGGAGTGGGTATTTTATTTTCTCGAGATTTTATTCCACTTTCTTATGACATTGATGAGATAATTGCAGGCCACATTTTAAAAGTTCGAGCTGTTTTTGAGAATGTGAAAGTTGTTTTTATAAATGTGTATGCTCCAACCGTAGGCACAGAAAGATTGGCCTTTTTAAATATTTTAGATGACACGATCAAAAGTTGCAGTAATGATGACTTTTTATTTGTGGGAGGTGATTTTAATTGCACAGAAAATCCTCTTATGGATAGGAATCACCCAGAGCCACATGCTGCATCCAGGAAAAGTTTAAAAGGTCTCACAGAAGCTCATGATCTGTGTGATGTGTGGAGGAATTTTCATGTCAAGGCTAGACAGTACACGTGGAGCCATAGAAAGGACAATATTCTGTCCTTAGCTAGACTGGATAGGGTTTACAGTTTTAAGCACCATTTTAGCATTTTTAAAAGTGCTTTTATAGTCCCTGTTGGCTTTACAGATCACTCTCTGGTTCAGTGTTGTGTTTTTATCAAGAATATAAAGTGCAGTAGTGCATACTGGCATTTTAACACATCACTTTTATCGGATAACAGTTTTAAAACTGCTTTTATGTTTTTTTGGAGTAATTTCAAATTAACAAAATCAAGTTTTAGTTCTTTGTAGCAGTGGTGGGATGTAGGGAAGAGCCAAATAAAGAATCTGTGCCTACAGTATACTCGCAATGTCTCTGGAGACTTGGCCAGGTCTGTCAGGGACCTGGAGAGAGAAGTAGTGGAGCTGCAGTCTTTGGCAGGCTCCACAGGAGAAAGAGGACATTTTGAGGCCCTCAATGGCAAAAAGTCTGTTTTAACTGACCTACTGGGTGTGGCCGCCAGGGGCGCTGTAGTACGCAGTAGGTTCCAGAACATCGCACTAATGGACGCTCCATCTCATTTTTTCTTTGGTTTGGAGAGGAAGAATGGTCAGAGGAGGATGATCCACTCTCTCAGCTCCGAGGGCGGGCGGCTAATCCATGAGTCTGCGGAGATCCGTCGCTTTGCAGCTGCTTTCTACAAAGATCTTTTTAAGAAAGAATTTGTTGAGAATCCACATGTGCTGAGTCATTTTTTGACGGATTTGCCAAAAGTGATGGCTAGCATGAATGCGGAGCTGGAGAGCGGGATCACTCTGCAAGAATTAGCAGTGGCTGTCCAGTCTCTTCAGTGTGGAAAAGCCCCAGGGATAGATGGTCTACCATCGGAGTTCTACAAGGCGTTCTGGTCTGAGATCTGTGAGGACTTGCTGGAAGTACTGTCTGACAGTCTGCGGAAGGGTCACCTGCCCCTAAGTTGTAGGAGAGCAGTCCTCACCCTCCTTCCCAAGAAAGGCAACTTGAAAGACATTAAAAACTGGCGTCCGGTGGCCCTCCTCTGTACTGACTATAAAATTCTCTCCAAAGTGTTGGCTACCAGGCTGAGGAAGGTGATGGAGCAGGTCGTACATGTAGACCAGACCTACTGTGTACCTGGTAGGTTGGTTACAGACAACATTTTTTTAATTCGTGATGTTTTGGACCTCTCCAGCTCATTGGTCAAGGAACTTGGTCTTATTTCAATAGACCAAGAAAAGGCGTTTGACCGAGTTGAACATCCATACCTGTGGCAGACACTAGAGGCCTTTGGTTTCAGCTCAGGGTTCATCGCCAAGATCCAGGCTTTATATAGAGACATTGAGAGTATTCTTAAGATTAATGGTGGTTTGAGTACTCCTTTCAAAGTTGAGAGGGGTGTCCGACAGGGCTGCCCCCTCTCAGGTATGCTGTACTCTCTTGCCATTGAGCCCCTCCTTTGTAAACTAAGGCAAGGCCTCACTGGTTTTAAAATCCCCAACTCTGACTCTGTTTTTAAAGTGTCTGCCTATGCTGATGATGTTGTTGTTTTTACAAGAAATCAAAATGATGTAGACTACCTTTTAAGAACTGTTAATCTTTTTGGTGAGTGCTCCTCAGTGAGAGTGAATTGGGGTAAAAGTGAAGCTGTTGTGGTGGGGGGGAGACCACAAAAAATTGCCCTACCTGGTGGCCTTTCGTGGACACAAGGTGGTTTTAAATATCTTGGTGTGTTTTTAGGAAATCAGACTTTTACTGAGAAAAATTGGGAGTGTTTTTTAGAAAAAACTGAAGGAAGACTAAAAAAATGGAAATGGATTCTGCCAAACTTGTCCTTCAGAGGTCGTGTTTTAATTATCAACAACTTGATTGCTTCAATGCTGTGGCATCGACTGTCTTGTCTGGACCCTCCACCTAATTTGCTGGCCAGAGCGCAATCTATAGTCGTGGACTTTTTCTGGGACCGTCTTCACTGGGTTCCACAGAGCATTCTGTTTTTACCGAGGGAAGAAGGTGGTCAAGGGCTCATCCATCTGGCCAGCAGAGGGGCTGTCTTTCGCCTGCAGTTCATTCAGCGACTGCTGAGTGGCCCCCTTGACCTTGTGTGGAGACCTATTGCCAGGGCTGTCCTGGCTCGCTGTGGAGGGCTTGGACTAGAGGAGTCGCTGCTTTTAATGGATTTAAGGGGCCAAAAACTCCCAGAACTTCCCCAGTTTTACCTAAGTGCTTTTAAAATCTGGGGACTTTTTAAAAAGAACTCTCCCCAGGCTTCCTTGTCGCCTTTCTGGCTTTTAAAGGAACCACTTGTGTTCGGGACCCGTTTTGATGTGGGCAATGTTTTAGGACCTTCTGTTTTAAAAAAGTTCATTTCTGCAAAGGTTACAACGCTGGGACATTTGGTGAATTTATGTGGTCCTAACTTGGACAATGCTGTTGCCCTGTGCTCGGCTCTTGGCGTTTCTTCAGTCAGAACTATAATGAACTTACTGAAAGATTGGAGAGACTGCCTGTCCGCAGAAGAACACTCTGCTATTGTTTTACACTGCGAAAACTCTGTGCAAACTGCTGATGAACCTTTTCCTTTTAGTGTTTTATCTCCTGATTTTAAAGATGGCACTGGTGTGTTTTTAAACTCTGAACACATTAACATTTGTGACTCTCCTGGTAAAAAAAATGTATGGACTTTTGGTGAAAATTCTAAATGTGAATAAGTTAAAAGGTCGAGCTGATACACCATGGAGGAAACACTTGGGTCTGGGTCCAGAGGTGAGGCCTGCCTGGAGAGCACTCTATAAACCACCATTAACTAAGAAGGTTGGAGACCTACAATGGCGAGTTTTACATGGTGCTGTGGCTGTAAATGCTTTTATCTCTCTTTTAAACCCAAATGTTGTTGAGGTTTGTCCATTTTGTCCTCAGAAAGAAACTGTGTTCCATTGTTTTCTGGACTGTAACAGACTGCAATTGTTGTTTGTTTTTTTGGGGAAGCTGTTTTATCTGTTTGGAGAAGTCTTTTCCCTGCAGATTTTTATCTTGGGCTTTCCATATAGACAGAGGACTAAGAAAAAAAGTGAACTTTTAAATTTCATCCTGGGTCAGGCTAAAATGGCTATTTATGTTAGTAGGAAAAGAAAAATTGAACAAATGCTGGATTGTAATGTAAAAGACAAGCTGGTTGACATGATCAAGGCTCGAATAGTGATTGATTACAATTACTACCATCTGATGCAAAATGTTGAAACTTTTGAGGCTATGTGGTGCTTTAAGCACATCCTGTGTTGTGTTAAGGAGGGGGAAATTACCTATGGTATAATCCTGATGTAAGAAGCAAGTTTTTTTTAGTTTTCCTGGTTTGGTTACTTATGTCTTTGATTTCTTGTTAGTGAGTCATTTTGCTTTTCCATTGCTTCTTTTAGTTGTTTTAGTTGTTGTGTTTTTCTGTTGAACTTGTGACAATAAAGGTGTGATGAAAAATCAAAATCAAATCTCTCTCTCTCTCTCTCTCTCTCTCTCTCTCTCTCTCTCTCTCTCTCTCTCTCTCTCTCTCTCTGTTCTCCCTCTCCCCCCCCCCTCTCTACTACTGGCCGCATTTTTAGTTTTTGTTTTTTTGGGTGGAGGATGGTGACCTTGGAAATGCCACCTCCATCTATCCACCAGGGGGTGCGGATCGTTCCCCCGGACAGCACTGTTACTGTGGAGGAGGCCCTTCTGGCTGTGGCCGAGCAGGTGGGCCATGATGCGATCTGCTTTGCGTCCCGAATGAATAGAGCTGTAGTTGTGTTTCTGGCTGCTGAAGAGGATGTCCACACCCTGATTGCAAGCGGTGTTGTTATTGGGGATACATATGTACAGGTGTCCCCCTTATCTGTGCCATCAACGCGTATCACCGTCTCAGGTGTTCCACCTTTCATCACTGACGAGCAGTTGGTGACGGAGCTCCGCAGATTTGGGAAGTTTGCGGGCCCGTTTAGAACTCTGACTTTGGGATGCAAGGAGATCAAGTTAAAACATGTGAAATCACTCAGGCGACAGGTGTTCATGTTTTTGGACTCGCCAACTGCGACTCTGGAAGTGTCCTTCCGGGTCAAACACGGGGACGGCTCCTATATGGTGTATGTGAGCTCAGGACAGATGAAGTGTTTTGAATGTGGAGATGTGGGCCATAAATGGTTCGCTTGTCCGCACAGGCAGCGGGCGGGGGGCTCTGATGGGGCCGCAGCTGATGCCGGCGGCATGCCCTCCGCTCACGCCACTGCTGCGGACGGTGTGGCGGGGCCTTCCACCGCAGCTGAGGCTGCCGGCACAGTCTCCGCTCCCGCCGCTACTACGGACGACGTTGCGGGGGCTTCCGCCGGTCCTGCTCCGGAGCCTGCCGCTGTGTCTGTGGACAGCCCGGCTGTGGTGCCCGCAGCCCAGCTTATGGCCGGGAGCGTCGCTGGTGATGGCGCCCAAACTGTCACTGATGGTGCGTCAGAATCATCTCGCTGTGTGACATCAGCGGCTGTGCTTCCGGAGGCTGCTACCGTTTCAGAGCAGGAGACGGAACAATGCCAGTCAGCTGCTGTGGGTGGCGTCCAGGAAAATGTGGCCCATGATGAATCCACTGGGCCAGATGAACCAAACAGTCAGCTGAGTTGTGCTGACGAGGAAATGGAATCTGATCCCGACACTGTGTCTAATACTGAGTCTATTGAGGCAAAATGCAGTACAAACACGAGTTTGTATTCACTGGAAGAAATAAATGCTTTTCTGGATGAAACCTATAACAAGGCCATTAAAGTCACTGACTACTTCAGTGACACTGATAAATTCATCAAGTCTGTTAATGTGCTAAGAAGGCAGGTTAGTCTTGACCTCCTGGATGAAAGGAAACGTTTTCACCTCAAAAAACACCTGACGGCCCTGCGTAAAGCAGCAGGGGGAACAGGGGTCAAGCGCGCCCAACAGAAGGAATAAATGGCGGTTGTTCCTCTGCCGGTTTTACGCATTTTTGGGATATTGTTCGATCAGACCTTTATGACATTTCTAATTGACTGTAATTGACTGTCACAGAACTGGATCTTTATCGGTCTCCTGCTGGCACGCAGCACTATCTTTGCTGCCCGAGGACGGGGACTTGGCCTGGCTTGAAAACGGGATGTCTGTGGCTCTTCTTTGCACGGACTACAAGGTCACTGTTTACTCGCCTGCAGGGCATGGATGCCCCAACGTTTTCTTTCTACAATCTGGACGAGTCTGCTGCAAAGGTGACTTGCTTAAAAATCCCGCATGGTCTAAGGACTACAATCCATCTGAGATGAGGAAAATGTCTCTGGGACATACAACGGAACTGGCTGCAGGCGCGCAGCGCCATCTCTGCTGCCGGAGGAAGGGGACTTGGCCTTGCTTTAAGAACTGGAGGCCTGTGCCTCGTCTTTGCACGGACTACAAGGAAGACTCGGACTACTGCCACTGGCAATGTGGAATAGGTGGACTGCAGGGAATACTTTGTGTGGTGTGTGTGTGGGGGGGTGACTTATGTTTGCACTTTTCCAATGTGAGACACTTGGTGGAATGATATTGGTGCTCTTACATTTTTTTGGAATTGTGCAATAAAGGCATTTTTTTAAAACTCAAAACTCTCTCTCTCTCTCTCTCTCTCTCTCTCTCTCTCTCTCTCTCTCTCTCTCTCTCTTTCTTCCAATCACCCCTCATTCTGTGTCCCACTTTTTGTTCCAGCCATACTGACTTCAGTGGTGCTGCCTGTTGTAGCCATTTGGACCATCGGCTTCTTCCTCATCATCCTCATCACTGTGGCCAAGGCTGCCAGAAAGAGGCTGGAAAATATGGAGTCCTGACAATGATATGGCTGCTGTTAGCAGCTTATAAAACTTTAAAAAAAAATTCATCTGTTGTAATAGGTATTATTTTGAATTTATTGTTCCTTAAACAAGTTCATTGAAATAACTACCGCATTCATGAGGAACTGTTAAGCTTACTTGATTGACCACTTCCAGAATAAAATTGTTAAAATGCTCCTATGGTGTTTTTATCTACTTATGAGAAAACATCATGATCATGATCATGCTGATCATGCCACACACACACACCCGCCCCCGTAGTACTACATACAGGAGGGTTGGGCAGTGAGGGCCAAGGCAAAGCAGATTTTCTTTCCAGTCTCTTCAGCAGGTGATTTCACTGAATTCCTTCCCACTGATTGCTGATCAGTAAAAACACAGCCAGCCACAGGTGGGCACAGGCAAGACTGGTAGGCAGGATTTGAGTTGTGAGAACAACCTAGCCAGCCAGCCAGCAATCATTGATGAAAGATTGTGAGTAGAAACAATTTTACGGTTTTGAATGGTCTGACATGACACTTGGGTGCCTCTCATCTCCTGTAAATGTGCCTGGGGTTGAGTGGCATTCATCATTTGGTTCCGCAGGGCACTGTTCACAATGAAGTGGTCATCAGCGTGGGATGTGGCCAAAGGATGTCCACTTCTATGCCTTTCTGTATCTCAGTTGCAACCTGCTTGATGACACTCTGTGACACTCTAATCTCAGTGACCACTTTCCTCTGAGAGCATCCTGTTTGAAGCCTCGCAATGGCGAGGTACCGTTGATCAATTGTGAGGGTCATCTTGGTCTCATGATGTCAAAATGTCAAAATGTGAACAGCATGATGAAGAGGACTGTTTAAATACCAATTCTAATTGAACCAGAAAATTTACTGGTCGATTCATGGATCAAATACCTGTTGTGAATTTTGCCATCAAGTACCTTGTTAGAGAACAGCAAGTTACGCAAAAGGTACTGAACATTGAACAGTTGGACATATGCATTCAAAAGGTTAGAAGGTCAAAGTTCACCTGTAAAGGTTATAGTGTGGAAGAAGAAAGCAGATGAGGCAGCGAGCTGGATGACACATGAACTTTATTCTCCTTCCCATATCAAGTACAGGAAATACTACCTCTGGGTCTCTCTGCACCTCCTTTTTATAACCTTTATTTCTGCACAGTGAGACCCAGGGAGTCAAAACACAGTACTTTCAGTGCACAAAGACATGCGTGACACATTAACAGAACAACCCCCTCTTTTCCTCTCTCAACTCCTGTGTCTCCCAACTCCCTGGGGGGTGGCTAGTCCTTTCTATTTCTGAGCCCCCCCAGAGCTACTTCCTTCTTCAGTCCTTTTGTTTCAGCTTCCAACTCTGGGTGGAGAACCCCCACACAGTGCCACCACACAGCCCCCCCCCCCCCGCCCCGAACACCCAGAAAGAGCACTAACCTCCTTGTCCTTTGGGTTTGAGTCTGTATCCATAGCGGCTGTAGCGGGGGGTCGCTGGTCCGGTCGAAACACCCTGCTGGCGAGGTGTGCAGGTGGGCACATTAGTCTGTGGAGAGATAAAAGGTGGTGGGGGGACATGTCAGCTTCGCAAGCATAGGTCTCTACCGCGAGAACCCCGACACAGTGCCACCACAATAGTGCATTTTAGGTGCATCCTGAAATTTGACCCGAAAGCTGAATATCTCTAACTTTGTATGGGCAGTGTATATGAACCCAATAGATTAAGCTTAAATTCAACATGCAGTTGAAAGTTTTCATGGTTTTATAATCTGCTAATCTTACATTTTTAAAACTGGATTTTATAATTAATGACGTAGTGGGGGTTCACACAAGAAAGGAGAGATGACTGTGACGAATCAGGCTTTATTAAAACACACTCCCTCAATACAGACAGGAGGGGAGGTCATTCACAAAGACCTCCTTCTCACTAAGGGTGACAAATGCATGATGAGTCACTGCTCTGACTCTTCTTATAACACTGCTGTGTCATTATAACGCAGTTATAATGACACAGCAATAACACTTTAGAACACACGAATGATAACACCCTTTGAATCCTCCGCTGCCAAAGCATGCCGGGAGAATCCCCGCCCCCTTAACATAGCCCCGACACTACACTGTCCCCCCCCCCCCCGGACTGGTTTCTGTCCCCACAATAATAAAAGTCCAGCTCAAAAGTCCAACACAAATCCGTCCAGGTGTTGGGGCGGCCTCCGTTGTCAACGACCAGCACGCACAGGCCCGCTAGTGTTCATCTGTGCCTCGGTCGGAGTATCTGGTCGGGGTGAAGGCTCCGGCTTGACCACCTGCGGGGCAGATGGCTGGTACGGGGCGAGACAGTCACGGTGGAGTACCACAACCCGGTCCCTTTTTTTTCAGCCTCACCTTGTACACCACATCTGACAGTTTCTGTAGGACCACGCACGGTCCCGACCAATGGCTCGCCAGTTTTGGTGACAGTCCCCTTTTTCGCTCCGGGCAGAAATCCCAGACTCGATCTCCTGGTGCAAAATCCCTCCCCTGGCAGTGGGAGTCATATGCCCACTTCTGCCGGCTCCCCGCCACTGCCAGGGCCTCCCGAGCCAGTCCGTGCACCATGTGGAGATGTTGCTTCAAGCAAAACAAATAATCCAACCCCGGTTTGCCCTCCACCTCCGGCTCGGGGGTGGGGTGGGGATACCACATCCACCGGTGTGTGCAGCTCGCGTCCAAACATCAGCACTGCAGGGGTGCACCGGGTGGATTCCTGTGCTGCCGTCCGGTATGCCCACAGAACAAAAGGGCAGATGCAGGTCCCAGTCTTGCTGTGGTTGGTCCACTAGGACAGCGAGCTAGGTGGTGAGGGGCCGGTTGAACCGTTCAACCAGGCCGTCACTCTGTGGATGCAGCAGGGTGGTCTGGGTCTTCCGGATGCCCAGCTGCTTGCAGACCTCCCCGAAGACCTCTGCCTCAAAGTTCCGACCCTGATCGCTGTGCAGCTCCTCCGGTGCGCCAAACTGACAGAACATCTCATCCACCAGCTTTGATGCCGTGGTGGTGGTGCTCTGATCAGGGACCGCATATGCCTCTGGCCATTTGGTGAAATAATCCATTGCGACCAGTATGTAGCGGTTCCCCCGGTCCGTGGTCGGGAAAGGGCCCACAATGTCCACCCCTACCTGCTCCATCGGTGCTCCCACCCGGTACTGCTGCAAGGGAGCGTGGGATTGCTGAGTCGGCCCCTTCTGAGCCGTGCCGTTGTCGCAGCGATGGACGTGGAGCTCTACATCCTGGTGACATCCGGGCCAGTAGAACCGGGCTCGAAGACGCTGCAGAGTCTTTGTTACCCCGAAGTGGCCCGCTCCTACTGCCCCATGGACCAGCTGGAGTACGTTGGGCTGGAGCCGCCGGGGAACCAGCAGCTGCCAGATGTGATGCTGCCCAGCTGGAGTCTGCCACTGCCGATACACAACACCCTCGTGACAGCGGAGATTGGCCCACTGGGAATGTAGGGCCTTGGTCTCTGGGTCCAGTGCAGACACAGCCTCCCAGGCGAGCCACTGGCCCGTGTCCGGCCACTGCCGATCCCGGGCAATGACCGGATCTCTGTCCTGCTCACTCTGCAGCTGCTGCGTGCCGAGGGCCTCTGTGACATCATCGCTGGGGAGAGCTGCCTGATTATCCGAGGGGGAGCTGTGTGCTGCTGTGTTATTCCTGCTCACAGCGGTCCGGAGAGCAGCAGCCCGTGGGATGGCTTGGTCTCGATCCTCTGCCCGCTGGCAGTGACGACAGTCCTCCGCAGCACAGGGATGCCGAGACAGTGTGTCAGCGTTGGCATGGAGGCGGCCTGCCCGATGCACAATCTGAAAATCATAATCCTGCAGTGCCTCCAGCCATCTCGCCAATTGTCCATCCAGCTCTTTAAAGTTCAGTAGCCAGGTCAGGGAAGCATGATCTGTCCTGAGCTGGAACCTCCCCCCGTACACATACGGGCAAAAATGGCGAAGCCCCTGGATGACAGCCAACAGCTCTCTGCGAGTAAGGCAATAATTCCTTTTCAGCTCTGCTGAGAGTGCAGCTGAAAAAGCAACTGCCTGCTCTCCGTATTCTCCCTCCTGGGATAACACTGCCCCAATGCCTTGGTTGCTGGCGTCCGTGTCCATGATGAAAGGGCGGTTTGGGTCGGGATACTGCAGGATGGGGGCTCCGATGAGCGCTGAGCGAAGCTGGGAAAAAGCAGCAGCACAGCGCTCACTCCACTGAAATGCACAGCCCTTGTGTGTCAGCTGATGCAGCAGGCTGCGATGGCGGCGAAGTCTTTCACAAATTTCCTATAATAGGAGGACAATCCGAGAAAACTCTGTAGCTCTCCCACATCCCGCGGCACTGGCCAGTTTCTCACCGCTGCCACTTTCTCTGGATTGGTGGCGACTCCCGCTGTGCTGACGACGTGGCCCAGGAAGGTGGTCTCCCGCCGAAATAGGTGGCATTTCTGTGGGTGTAGCCACAGCCCGGCCTGTCAGATGGCGTCCAATACTTCCCGGAGGTTGGACAGGGCGCTGTCAAAATCAGCTGCGTGAACCAGCAGGTCATCCAGATAAACAATGCAGTGGCTCCGGGGTACATGAGCCAACACTCGCGCCATCAGACGTTCAAAGGTGGCTGGGGCGTTGCAAAGTCCAAACGGCATCACCTTGAACTGATACAGTCCCTGCCCGATGGAGAAGGCTGTTTTCTGGCGGGCCTCAGGTGACAGCTCTACCTGCCAATAGCTGCTGCGGAGGTCCAGCGAGCTGAACCAGCTGGAGCCGGTGATGTAATCCAGCGCGTCATCGATGCAGGGCAGGGTGTAGGAATCCTTGCAGGTGATGTCATTCAGGCGTCGGTAATCCACACAGAACCGCCATGAACCGTCTTTCTTCCTAACCAGCACCACCGGCGCCGCCCAGGGGCTGCTGGAGGGCTCGATAATGTTTGCCTCCAGCATTTCTCGTACTTTTTGTTCTGCTGCTGCCCGCCTTGAAAAAGGCAGACGGCGTGGGTGGAGCCGGATCAGCCTGGTCTCACCGGTGTCGATCCCGTGCTGCACCAAGCTGGTTCGGGTGCATTCCTCATCCTTCGCAGCGAAGTCATCCATGTAGCAGTCCAACAGCTCCCGCAGCTGGCGTCTCTGTCCTGATTCCAGTCCGCTGCAGCTCTGCTGGAACAATTCCTCGACTGCCTGCTGCGTTTCTGCTGACACATTGACCCGCTCCGCTGTGGCCCTCCCCCTTGCTGTCTTTATCAATGATCATGCTCCCTCTCCTCATGCTGGTGGTGCCGTTGGGTTCAGTACTTCAGGTTCAGGTTACTTTATTTGTACCCGTAGGTAAATTTGTTTTGCAGTCAGGTGACATCCATATTTACAAACCACAATTACATTCAACATGAACATAAACACAGGCACACATGTAGCTGACTATAAACATGATAAAAGTACTCAAGGCTCCACCAATCAGGACATAAGACAAAGAGATAAGAGAAAAAAAACAAACGGTGACCTGCCCGGTTTGGCCTGCCCTGGCGGGCCCTCGATCACGCAGGCCTCCGGGTTCCTCCTCTGGGCCCCGCTGCAGAGCGTAATGGTCCGAGTTCCCAGCAGGAGGGACGATCTGGCGCTGTCAATTTTTGCGCTCCATGCTGCAAGCAGATCGAGTCCAGTAATGCAGGGGTCTTGGATGTCAGCCAGCCAGAACGGGTGGTTTGTGTTCTGGCCGGCCACCCCCACCACAAGAACTCTTCGCCCTCCCAGTCTGGCACGCTCACTGGTAGCTGCGGTGACGCAGAGCCCAGTGGGTTCCCACCCCTGCGGTTCTGTCTCATCCGTGCCTGGCAGCACACCGGGTCGGACCAAGGAGACGGTAGAACTGATGTCAATCAGGGCCTGGATCAGCGTGTTGTCCAGGCTGCACTGTAGGTACATCCCAGGTGAGTGTCCAATTCAGCCCACACATGGTGACAGTTCATTGGGGAAAATGTCTGTGGGAGGCAGCAGATCCCCGTCCATGCCACCTCGTTCTAGTTTAACGTTGGCGAGGGGCTGGTTTGTCATTGGGGTGGGTGCCGGGCAGTACCGCGCGATGTGTCCTAGCTCCCCGCAGTGGAAGCACCCTTCCTCGCGCCGCCGTGGCCGTCTTTTCCGTGGGCGCTCCGCCGTGGTCTGCCGTAGCTCTTCTTCCTCGCTCTCAGCCGTGGCCTGGAAGGCTCTCTGTCTCGGTGCCGATGCATCAGCTGTACAATCCATTAGCGGTTCCACCCGCTCCGCTTCTGCCACAGCCGTCTCCCAGCTGCTCGCGGTGTTAATCCAGATGTGGCTCTGGAGCTGGGCCGGGTGGCGAGCTTCTCCACTACTTCTGGCTCGAAATCCGGGTAGCTGTGCCGTGTCAGCAGCCATATGTCTGCTCTGATCCTGGCTTCCATCTGCTCCATATCCCAACTCCTGACATCAGTGTGACATAGTGGGGGTTCACATAAGAAAGGAGAGATGACTGTGACGAAACAGGCTTTATTAAAACACACTCCCTCAACACAGACAGTAGGGGAGGTCATTCACACAGATCTCCGTCTCACTAGAGGGTGATACAAACGCATGATCAGTCACTGCTGTGACTCTTCTTACAACACTTTAGAACACACCAATGATGACACCCTTTGAATCCTCCGCTGCCAAAGCATGCCGAGAAAATCACCGCCCCCTTAACACAGCCCTGACATTACAATAATTTTAAACAAACAAGTGTAAGGTATTTTTTAATTGCCTCTTAATGGAATACACAGAAAAGGCAGTAGAAGTCCAAGTTTTCATTTTATAACTCTCCTTGAGTATAGACAAAGACCCTCGGATACACAATGCATTATTCTACAAACAAGTTTTTTTGGGTACAGAATTCATTATACTTTGCTTTTAGTGAAGGAAAAACATAAATTAGTGGCTCAGAGAGCTGCATCTCTGTTGCAACGCCACAATTTACACTAATTTATGATAAATTCAAGTATTTACAACAATTATGAATGTATGGTCTTGCCTTTACTTGTACTTTAAATGGAAGTAATTTTGCCTATCCTTCTAGACAAAAATTGCTGTGATTTTATTAAAATAAACTCATCTTTTCAGTTTTAAAAATCCAGTGCTTTATTGTGCTCAAGTGCCCCCCCCCCCCCCCCCACACACACACACACCGTTGAGACAGCGGTACTGTGCAACCTCATGGTGATTTTTAACTAAAGTTTTATGTCAGACTAGGAAGACGAAATGTGTTGTAAACACACATAAATGCCATTATATAGTCCATGGAAAGTGAGGACACAACAGAAATGGGTACAAACGGTACTGTGTCGGCAGAGAGATGGCAACGGGGACGCGCATACTGGCACGAGCTCAATCCAGTTTGTGAAGGATTGCGCAATGCTGCATCACTTCGCCTCTCTGCCTTCAGTTTGAACAGGAAATACACAGATTCAGCGATTTTAAATAATGAAATGATTAGAATCATTCAGAAATTACATTTAGAACTGCAAGACAGATCAGAGGACAATTTTTTTTAAATTATTTTTCATGATGATGGGTGCGGTTCTGCCTCCCCTCTGCGTGATGTGTCCTTTTAGCATTGGATTTGCAGAACTTCAAAGAAGCTTTTTCCTCTGAAAATTGAATATATTCACTTTGGAGAAGACTGTCTCCCTGGTTCAGGGGAGCTGCGATCCTCTTCAATTCTGACTGGTCGCGCTGAGCATAAAATTCAAGCCTTTTTGCTAGCTTTCCTTGTTTGCTGAATTTTTTCTATTCCTGCCCACTTTTCCTGCAGTTTCACATTTTCTTGTCATTCTGTGGCTCTTTAGGTATTGTGGTGATCCAGCCTCGATCCATTATCTCCATGCAACAGGAAAACTTGCTTCCTAAAATAGATTTTTTTGCACAGGACAGCTGTCATGTTATATAAACAGATGTGTAAAACTGCATTTCTACAAACTGACTTAAAAACATTTATTTTGACTTATTTTAATTGATGTGCAATTGAAACTGCAAATACTAGATTATGTAGAAAAAGCCAATGCTGACCTTGTCTAGTGACCCAGTTGCGTTTCCACCATATAAACAGCAGATGTCCTCCTGACTATTGCTTTTGTCCGGTCCTCTGATGTGGGCTGTGTGGTTTATTAACAGCAGAGGGGGAGGCTCTCTTTGTTGGGAGTAAGATCTTTGATCAAGTCTGCAGCTCTGTGATGGTGGCACCCAAATATTCTTGATTTAATTGTAAAGATTTTGTCAAGAATCGACTGCGGACAAAACCTGGAAGTATTTAATTGGTTTTGTTCCCCGGCCTATAGTGCGCAGTAACTTCAGAAACTTTTTCAGAACAATTTTACAACCTTTTGAGCGCGACACAAACGCTGGAATTTTCAGATAGCGGACGGAACCTGTTGCAGGAAAAAAAAAAGTTTGCTGCTGATCTGCTATTGTGGAGGACGGACGGGGGAGAGGATTTGTGCCAGTTTACAGCTGTTTGGATGAAAGAAGGGAAGAACCGATGAACCCTCCGGATAGGCTGCCGAACCGGGTCAAAGCAAACCTCATTCCACCAAGAATGCATCAAAACAGCTTTTAATCGGGTTTGTAAATGCACTTTAATTCGTGCTTTACTTTGGAACAACTCTGGTGCTGCACTTGTACTTTGAAAAGCTGATCAGATAACTTACTTTTTGCTGCAACAGTGCAAATGTAAAAAAAAAAAAAAAAAAAGAGTAGACGAAAAGAAGAAGCCCTGCAGCCGCGAGGAAGCTGTTTAATTCTCATCAGCCTTCATATTTATATATCTGGGGGCCACAGAAAGAAATTTAGAGATGAAGATGACGTCCCAACAATCCTGCAACCTCATCATCACCATCACATCTTTACTCACCCTGATACTGTGCAGCACAGACGTCCCAGAGGAAGAAGGCTTCAGTGCTGAGGTACAGTCATGACTGTTAGAAATAATTCCATTAATTTAGAATTTACTCCATGGTTAGAACACTAGCAAACATGCAGAGACGGGTAGAGTAGTCAGAAAGTGCTGTTACTTTAGGTCATAAGAAAAAAAAACTTGAGTAAAACTTTCTAAATAACTGTTTGGATAATAAGCAACATTGCTCAGGTTTATTGTTATTTTAGTAATCATCTTGTTTATCTGTGGAAAAAGCAATAAGGACCTGTACTTATGTAGCACTTTTTCTAGTCTCAGAGACCACTCAAAGCCCTTTATTAGTACTAACTCTCTCTTCTAAGGACCTATAGGAGACAGATTCTTAGGGACAATTTAGAATGACCAATTCCTGTTAGATGTGTGTTTTATGCTTTTATTTGTGAGGCACGGTGTGGTGGCTCTGGGTTCCGGTTCCGCCACCACCTGTGCCTACAAAAGGGCTGCAGGCAGGAGGGGGAGTCTCTGGCCATCTCCTCTGCCTGGCAGCCGTGTGACGTGCACCTGTGCTGACCCTAATAAACGTGTGTTCTGTTCGACACCTGGCCTCGTCCTTCCAGCTCCAAACTCAGACATAACATTTGGCAACGAGGATTAAAAAGGCTTAAGAACGTATGGAAGCATGCGGGTTTAAAATTTGGCCGTTTCTGGAGCTCCCGGATGGGCCACCTGTTTCCTGGCCGAGATGGTACGCTGCCTTCCGGGCTTACATGGTGGCGCTGAACCCGGGAAGAGTGGACAAATTGAGGGCGCACACATTATTGGTGCACAAGTTAGGAACGGAGGGACAGCAAATTCTGAGCATGCTCGGCGACCCTAACAGCTTCGATGATGTGGTCGAGTTGATGGCGTGCCATTTTCGCACCCTGGACAACGTCATCGTTTGAGGAAGCAAGTTCTGGCAGCACCGTCTGTTATGTCCATAACTCGGTACAATAATGATGAGGCTCAGCCCACAGTTGAACGTACTTTATTATAACAGAACCACAGACGATCCGTACAGGCCAAGGGGTCAACAACGAAGAGACGAAGCCTCTTCCACCTTTACCCTTTATACCCCTGGTGACACCACCATTGGAAAGGCGGGTCATCACCTCCCACTACACCCACGGCTGCCATCTTACCACACTCATATACATGTCATCCCGCGCCCCCCATAGAAAAATGGCAAGCACACAGATTAGGCCCTCCCACATTTAAACCCGACTCATACACTAATGGCAAACATATGTACAAAATAAATAAACAGGCCTATCTATTCACACCAAATAAACTAGAGGGGCCAGGTGGACTGCTGGCACCCCCTACACTGCTAGGCGGATTATTCTGCTGCCTTAATTTACAGTCCAAAAGAAAAATATAGCCATGCACCTAAAACTAAATTAATCCCAAAACCTTATATATATATATTTTGAATGAATGAATGAATAAATCTTTATTTTGGATAGATTAAAAGTAAAGATTAAAAGAAAGGAACAGAATAATATACAGTAACAAAGGGGAAAGAAAAAAAAACATCTTACAAGGTCAAATTAAACAATAACTCCTCTGATTATACAGTTCAACATAAGTTATCTGAAATGGGTGATGGCTAAAGCCACAGGTTATATTGCCCACCCACATTCCATCCAAGAATTCAAAAGAAAAACAAGAGCGATTACAATTCAGAACAAAGCTAAGACAAAACGTGACAAAAATCTAAGCAACAGCACAACACAGACTGAATATGATAATCCTTATGTGATTTTACATGCCATCTTGTGTATATGTTTGGAGTATTTCTTCCTTTAGTTTTTGTTTAAATTGTCCAAGCGTTGTACATGATTTTAATTCAGGTCCAAAAGCGTTCCATAATCTAACTCCTTGCACTGAGACACAGTGTTGCTTGGTGGTAGTTCTCACTGAAGGTTTTTCAAATATACATGTTCCTCTGAAATGATATTGTTTCTCCTGTGGAGAGTGCAAATAACGGATGCAGACTCATGCCGCAAACGACTTTATTCACTCTCCATCAGTCATACACAGAAAAAACATTTCCCCTGATACACCAGGGTCTCTCCTTTTATATCATCTGCCCATCTCATATCTGCATGACATCTCGCTTCACAATACATTGAACCATTCTTCCCCCGCTGTCCCCAAACTACTTCTTCCTGCTACCTCACCATAATCTCTCTCATCTCAGTACCTATTGTCCTTCTCTGTTTACCCTCTGCATCCAGTCTGAGATGATTAACCCCGCGTCTACACCGCCCCCCCCGCCCCCCCCCCCCCCCCCCCCAGATTGTCAGACCGAGTTTCAGTCCTTACGTCCTTTTGGCTTCAGTCTCCTCCCGTATCTGCTGTAACGGGGGTTTTCCGCCTCCGCGGTGCTGCTGTGCCGGTGGGGGGCTCCTGGGGGTGTGTCTGTCTGCGGGTAGGCAATGGCGAGGGGGGGGGACCTTTGGCTTGCCCGTGTGGCTGGTTTGATGAATCGTTTACCTGGGGAGTTCTCCGTGGGGGTCTTCCACGCCGAGGGGCCTGAGCCAACATCACTTGCTCGTCCGCCACCACAAAGGCGGGCTTAAGTCTGTCTATACACATTTTCTCCCTACGACCCCCCAAGTCTAACGAAAAATGTTTGTCCCCTGTTTCCAGCACCCTGAACGGGCCATCGTAGGGTGGGCGCAATGGGGGGCGGTGGGCATCGTGCCTGACAAACACGAACTCTGCGTTCTTCAAAGTTTTTGGCACAAAAGCGCGTGGAAAACAGTGGTGGGGCGAGCCCGGCAGCGTGCCTGTATCTGCACTATGCTGCAAACGCTGAGACGGACAGTTGTCCGGCGTGGGATTATCTGGTAAAAATTCCCCTGGGAGCCGCAGTGGGTGAGAAAAAACAAGCTCCGCCGGGGAAGCCTCCAAATCCTCTTTTGGTGCGGAACGCAACCCCAATAAAACCCATGGCAACCAGTCTACCCAATTTGCATCCGTCAGCGAAGCCCTGAGCGCTGCTTTCAGTGACCTATGGAAACGCTCGCACAACCCATTGGCCTGCGGGTTTTACGCGGTTGTGCGATGAATTGCAACACCCAGGCTACGGGCCATCGCGGACCAGAGGTCGGAAACAAACTGCGGGCCCCTATCAGACGTTATGTCCGACGGGATGCCAAAACGTGCCACCCATGTTGTCAAAAAAGTGCGTGCCACATCCGCGGATGTGGTTGCCGCCAGCGGGACTGCTTCTGGCCAGCATGTGGTGCGGTCCACCACTGTCAGAAGGTGCGTGAACCCCTGCAATGGCGGGAGGGGGCCCACGAAGTCCACTTGAACATGGTCGAACCTCTTAGCCGGTATACGAAACGGCTCCAAAGGAGCCTTCCTGTGCCTGTGTACTTTGGCTCACTGGCACGCTACGCAGGCTGCAACCCACTCTTTCACTTGTTTGCGCAGGCCTGGCCAAACGAACTTCGCTCCCACCATTTTGACTGACGCGCGCACTCCTGGGTGCGCCAGAGCGTGAACTGACTCAAACACTCGGCGGCACCAAGCAACTGGGACCACCGGGCGCGGGCGTCCCGTGGAGACGTCGCAGACTGGGGGGGGGGGGGCTGCCGTCTTGCAGTACTCTGCACTCCAACCTTAACCCTGTTGGTCCAGACTGGAGCACGCACACGTCCGCATCGCCAATCTGCTCTGCGGCCATGGCTGTATAATCTATCCCTACGCAGGGGCCACTACTGCGCGCAAGAGGCAGTCCACCACCACATTCAGTTTACCTGACACATGCTGAATGTCGGTCGTAAACTCCGAGATCGTGGCCAGCTGTTTCTGCTGCTGCCCCGACCATGGTTCCGAAACCTTGGCCATCGCAAACGTTAGCGGCTTGTGGTCCACGAACGTGGTGAAGCTGCGCCCTTCCAGCCAGAACTGGAAGTGGCATATGGCAAGGTGGAGAGCCCGCAACTCTCTGTCAAACGCGCTGTATTTACGCTCACTGTCGCGCAAAGCCCTTCTGAAAAAAGCGAACGGCTGCCAAGAACCGGCGACGCGTTGCTCCACGACAGCTCCTATGGCCACGTCCGAGGCATCGGTAGTGAGTGCTATCTGGGCCGCCGGGTCCGGGTGCACCAACAGTGCGGCGTTTGCCAGGGCTGTTTTAACCTCAGAGAATGCCTGCTCTCGCTCCAGAGTCCATTCGACTCTGTCTTCCGGTTTCTTTTTCTTGAGTGCGGCGTACAATGACTGCATGAGCTGAGCTGCGCGGGGGAGGAACCAGTTATAAAAGTTAACCATCCCCAAAAACTCTTGCAGCACCCTGACCGTCTGAGGCCGGGGAAAATTTGCCACGGCGCGCACCTTGTCGGGCAAGGGTATCGCTCCCTCCGGTGAGACGCGGTGCCCCAAAAAGTCAATCCCCGTCACGCCGAACTGGCATTTCACCGGGTTGATTATTCACCTGTGCTCTTCCAACCTCCGGAAAACCGTCCTGAGGTGGGTTACGTGTTCATCCTCGGACACGCTGGCCGCCAAGATATCATCCAGGTAGATGAACACAAACGGCAGATCGCGCAACACCGCATCCATCATGCGTTGGAATGTCTGTGCCGCACTTTTTAATCCGAAGGGCATGCGTAAAAACTCAAACAAGCCAAACGGAGTTATTACCGCTGTTTTGGGTATGTCCTCCACGCGCACTGGGACCTGGTGGTAACCACGGACCAGGTCTATTTTAGAAAAAATGCGCACCCTGGCGAGGTGAACAGAAAAATCCTGAATATGGGGAATCGGGTAAAGGTCATGCGCTGTGACGTTATTCAATCTGCGGAAATCTCTGCACGGTCGCCATGATCCCTTGGCCTTAGGAACCATATGTAGCGGGGTTGCCCATGGGCTGTTTGAGCACCTGATGATGCCCAACCTTTCCAAGTTGGCAAACTCCTCGTGCGCTATGGCCAGTTTAGCTGCATCCAGGCGCCGAGGTCGTGCGAAAATGGGCGGCCCAGTGGTGGTGATAAAGTGTTCCACCCCATGTTTAGTGCTGGCTGCCGATAACATCGGCACCGTGAGTGCTGGGAACTGAGTGAGCAGTGTGTGGAACTTACCGCCTGGAGCTGTGACGTTGGCTAGTGTTATTGGCCCGGCCCCTCAAGCTGTACAGGGAAGAGAATCAAAAGACATTGCATTAACCAGGCGCCTGTTAGCGACATCGACTAGCAACCTGTGTGCACACAGAAAATCAGCTCCCAGGATTGTGAAACTCAATGCCGCTATGACAAAAGTCCACTCATACATACAGCCGTGTAGGGATAAAGTCAGTGTTCTCTCACCAAAAGTCTTAATGTCCGAGCTGTTTACGGCTACCAGCTGGGGGCCGCTAGCTCCCGCTAGCCGGTTGGCGTAGGATGGCAGGATGAGGCTCTTTTGGGAGCCAGTGTCTATGAGGAATCGTCTCCCTGAGCACAAGTCTGTCACGTAGAGCAGCTTGTTCTCTTCACCGGCGGTCGCAGCTGCTACCGACTGCCGGCCTTGGCGTTTCCCGAACGCTTGAATTGGCACGGTGGCACACATCTGCGTGCGTTCTCTCCAAAGCGGCGGTGGTAGAAGCAGAGCGTGTCTCTCTGGTGCTTCCTGGCCCCCGCTGCCGCTACTGTGCACGCGTTGCTGGGGCTTTCCGTCCGGGCTGCCTCTGGGATGCTTGTTGCGTTGCTGGGGGTTCCCGTCCGGGCCAACTCCGGGGTTCTTGCCTCGTGTTCCATAATTCATCAAGGGGTCACCAGTGTGGTGAGTGCAAATAACGGAGGCAGACTCATGCCGCAAACGACTTTATTCACTCTCCATCAGTCATACACAGACAAAACATTTCCCCTAATACACCAGGGTCTCTCCTTTTATATCATCTGCCCATCTCACATCTGCATGACATCTCGCATCACAATACATTCAACCCTTCTCCCCCCCGCTGTCCCCAAACTACTACTTCCTGCTACCTCACCCTAATCTCTCTCATCTCAATACCTATTGTCCTTCTCTGTTTACCCTCTGCATCCAGTCTGAGATGATTAACCCCGCGTCTACACTCCCTTATTTGGAACAACTTTTGGATATTTGCGGGCAGTGATAGATTCTTCACTTTAAACATTATTACTGCAGTTTTAAAATCAACCAGATCTTTCAGCTTGAGAGCTTTTATTTTAAGAAAAAGTGGGTTTGTTGGTTCCCTATAAGCAGCTTTGTTTATTATTCTAATAGCTCTCTTCTGAAGCATAAAGATTGGATATATGTTTGTTTTATATGTATTTCCCCATACTTCAGTACAATATGTCATGTATGGGAGTATTAATGAATGATACAAAGTATATAGTGTGGGTTGATTCAGCAAATATTTCACTCTGTGTAGTTTTGCAATTGATTTAGATATTTTACCTTAAATATAATTAATATGTGACTTCCAACACAGTTTATTATCAATTATTGCACCAAGAAATTTAGTTTCGGATACCCTTTCAATCTCTACACCATTTACACTGAGTTTAGATACTGAGTTGTTGTGATGGTTGTTAAAAACTATAAATTTTGTCTTACTTAAATTGAGCGTTAATTTGTTTGACTCAAACCACAGTTTAAGCTTTCCTAATTCCTTTCTGAGTGTATCCAAAAGTTGTTCAAAATTGCTTCCACTGCATAATATATTAGTCCATCCATCCATCCATCCATCCATCTTCTACCGCTTTTCCGGAGGTCCGGGTCGCGGAGGCAGCAGTTCAAGCAGAGAAGCCCAGACTTCCCTCTCCCCAGCCACCTGCCCCAGCTCTTCAGAGGGGATACCAAGGCGTTCCCAGACCAGCTGGGAGACATAGTCTCTCCACTGAGTCCTGGGTCTGCCCCGGGGTCTCCTCCCAGTGGGACGTGCCTGAAACACCTCAAGTGGGAGGCGTCCAGGAGGCATCCTAATCAGATGCCCATACCACCTCAACTGACTCCTTTCAATGTGGAGGAGCAGCGGTTCTACTCTGAGTCTCTCCCGGATGACTGAGCTCCTCACCCTATCTCTCAGGGTGAGTCCAGCAATCCTACAGAGAAAGCTCATTTCAGCCGCTTGTATCCGCGATCTCGTTCTTTCGGTCATTACCCAAAGCTCGTGACCATAGGTGAGAGTAGGAACGTAGATTGACTGGTAAATCGACAGCTTTGCCTTAGAACTAAGCTCCCTCTTCACCACAACAGACCGGTACAACGTCCGCATCACTGCAGATGCTGCTCCAATCCGTCTGTCGATCTCTCGCTCCATTCTCCCCTCACTCGTGAACAAGACCCCAAGATACTTAAACTCCTCCACTTGGGGCAGGAGCCTGTCCCCAACCCGGAGAGGACAATCCACCTTTTTCCGGCTGAGGACCATGGACTCGGACTTGGAGGTGCTGATTCTCATCCCAGTGTCTCATTAGTGTCATTGGCAAACAATATTAAATCCATTTTTTCCAAAACTTTACATATATCATTTATATACATATTCAATAACAATGGCCACAAAACTGAACCCTGTGGGACTCCACAAGTAACCTTCAGTAACTGTGAGTTTTTGTTACCAACACATACATACTGATATCTGTTCTTTAAGTAACTACATAACCAGGACAGTGCTACCCCCCTAATACCATAATTTTGTAGTTTCTTTAATAATAAATTGTGATCCACTGTATCAAATGCTTTTTTAAAATCCAGGAATACCCCGAATGAATACTCTTTATTTTCAATGGGAGTTTATATTTTTTCTATAAATTCCATTAGAACAAATACAGTTGTCCTCTTGTGTCTGAACCCATATTGCTGCTCACACAATAAATTATTCTTCATTATGAAGCTGTCAATTCTCTCACAGAATATTTTTTCAGGTATCTTGGAAAATTGCGGCAATAGTGAAATTGGTCTATAGTTTGATAATTCCCCTCTGTCACCCATCTTGTATATTGGAATTACTTTAGCTATTTTCACTGCATTGGGAAATTCACCTGTTTGGAGAGACAGGTTACAAATATACGTCAGTGGCTTCATTAAGCATTCAATGATAGTTTTGACTAAAAGCATGTCAATACCATCACAATCCATAGATGTTTTATTTTAAATGATTTAACAATTTCAATGACCTCTCTGTCGTCTGTGTTCTTTATGAAAATGGAGTCTTTTATAGCAATGTTTTTGCTTATTGTATCACCTGTAGGTGCCGTAATGGGTATTTCTCGAGCCAAATTAGGACCAATGTTAACAAAAAATGTATTAAATTCATCTGCAGGTGAGACTGCATTAACACTCTGAGTCGTTTTTTTTTTGTTTTTTGTTTTGAAAGTTTGGTTGGGTAGCTTGTATTTCTGTTTTTATTTCCAAGAATATTGTTAAGTATTGTCCATGTATTTTTAATATTATCTCTGTTTTTCTCCAACTCTTTACTGTAATAGTCTCTTTTACTACATCTCATATATGTTAACTTATTTTTGTATGTTTTATACCGCTGCTCTGCTTCTTTTGTCCTTTTCTTTAGAAAAGCTTTATATAATGAATTTTTCTTTTTACACGCTTTTTTTAATCCTTTGGTTAACCATGGCTTGTCAACAAATTTCTGTTTAAGGTTTTTCTTTACTAATGGACATTTTTTTTTTCATAAAGAGTGGTTACAATGTTCATAAATGTGTCATAGGCTTCATTTACATCTGATACATAGACTTTTGTCCATTCTTGCTTCAGCAGGTCTTCTTTAAAAGAACTGATTGCAATTTATGATTTGTATCTGAAAGATTTTAAAGTTTTTTTCTGTATTGGCCCCGGTGTGGCCATGGATAAGTGCAAAGACTGGCAAATGATCACTTATGTCATTTATCAATAATCCACTTTCTATTTTCTTATCAATAATATTAACAAACAAGTTATCAATAAGTGTAGCAGTGTGAACTGTGATTCTACTGGGATGTGCTATTGTGGGATATAGACTCATACTGTACATAGAATTCATGAATTCTGTAATTACATTTTGTTGAAATGGATTTAGTAAATCAATATTGAAATCTCCACAGATTACAACCATTTTCTTACTAGATATATTATTGTACAGCTCGACTAATTTATCTCTGAATGTCTCAATGCAAGTTCCCGGCATTCTATATATACAACTTATAATTAGATTTTTTGTTTTATCTTGGTCAATCTCAACAGTAACACATTCCAGAATCCCTGGTAGTGCAAAGGACATTCCATTTGCAAGTTTACACCAATACAGGTCATCAATATACAGTGCAACACCACCACCCTTTTTTTGAGATCTATTAATATAAAACATCTGATATCCTTGTATTGCCATCAGAGAAGCCTGCTCTTCATTAAGCCAAGTTTCAGAGACTGCGACAGCTGTAAATTTTCTATCTAGCTGTTTTAAATTGTCCTGAATCTATGGAAAGTTTTTGTTAAGACTTCTGCTGTTGAAGTGTATTATTGATAGTTTACCATCTAATTGCACTTGACTTTTAAATTGCTTTTCAGTATAATATTCACAATGATGATGAATATTATTGAAGAAGTGGTTATCAGGATCAATATCATTCCCCATCTCTTGTAGTTTATGTTCAGCATAATCGCATATTTTCAGAGTTTGAATTTCACTCTATGTCAAATGACTTCCTCTAACTGGGGATAATTGATGTCTATTAAAGTCAGTCATAAGTTTTTTGTTTTGTTTTTGTTTTGTTTTTGTTTTTTTTGTTTTTTTTAATTTAAGTTTTTGTAAAGGGTATACAGGTCATTACAGCATTGCATTGTTTACATTTTCATCACATGTTCCCTTATTTTTTGCTATTTGACAACATTGGTAGGATAGTTATTACAACACCCCCCTTTTTTTTAAAGTGAAAGAAAAAGTGAAATTAAGGAGAATTAAATAAAAAAAAATGAATAAACAAACAGAACAGCAAAAAACAAACAAACAGAAAATTAAGTAATTAAAAGTAAAAGAGCAACTGAGTAGCATTGGAACAAAGAGCTGGACCATTATTGAAATGGTATTTGTCAAAGATTAGATCTAATGGAAGACACATATGTGATCCAGGGTTGCCAAAAGTTCATGAACCCATCCATGTCCTGTCTCAGTGCGAATGTCAACTTTTCCATCGAGTAAATGTCTTGAATCACGTTAATCCAATCTTCAGGTGTAGGACAGTCCTTCAGCATCCATTTTTTAGTTAGGGCTTTTTTACTTGCCAATATTAAAACATTGAATAAGTATTTATCTCCTCGTCTTTCCAGTGAGTCCGGTAGTAAACCCAAATACAAAGTTACAAAAGAAAAGGGAACTGTTATTTTGAATATTTTCCCCAATATTGTCTGTACGTTGGTCCAATATTGGTGGATAACTGGGCATGACCAAAACACATGAAAATGATTTGCAGTCTTTTCACCACACAAGCGCCAACAGTTCAACCCCTTATGGGTAAATTTGTTTTGTGCAGGTGTTCTGAAAAATCTTACCAAGTTTTTCCATCCAAATTCTCTCCACTGCAGGGATGAGGTACTTTTCCATTGCTGTTTATTTAGCTTTTCCCATATTTCCAATTGTAAAGTGAAATTCCCCTCTTTTTCCCATCTCTCTTTTATATATGATGTGTTGCCTCCTTTTAAGTCTTGAAGACCTTGGTATATTTTAGAAATGTATCTGATCCCTGGGATCCCTTTATATGCCATTAAGAAGACCTTCAGAACACCTGACTGGGCCCTTTCCAAATCCTCCTTTTTAAGTATATTGTTTATGTGGTGTCTAAGCTGAAAGAACCTGTAAAGATCTTGATTTATTAGACCTTGTTTTTTTAAATCTTCAAAACTTCTTAAAATTTGCCCCTTAAAAAAATCGTAATATTTTATCAGCCCTTTCTCTTTCCACTCTTTAAATCTAGTGTCTGTTTTATTGGGGGTAAAGTCTTGATCATAGGGAATCCATTGCAGAAGTCGATAGGGCTCTTTGGCTTGATTCTCTCTGACTATCTTAAACCAAATTTTTAGCGGGGTCTCTATCCAGTTAGTATTATTCAAGAGTTTAGTTAAGGCATTGTTCCCTATTATCGCCTGTAGGGGGATGTCACTTGTTATTTGCCATTCCATCTCCTTCCATTGTGCAGTGTAGACTGGGTTACATATCTCTACTAAAGTTTTAATTTGTGCAGCTATAAAATAGTCCCTGATATTTGGCAGCACGAGCCCACCTTTGTCTTTGTTTAGCTGTAGGGTTCTATATCTGATTCTAGGTCTCTTACCCTGCCATATGAATCTTGAGATCCTTCTGTCCAGCTCCTGCCATGTTTTTTTGGGAGGTTCTACCGGTATTGTTTGGAAAAGGTATAGAAGACGTGGAAGTATATTCATTTTGACTGCTTCAATTCTTTGTGCAGTACCTAAGAATGGTATCATATTCCATCTTGCTAGGTCAGATTTTATTTTTGTCACCAGTGGATCATAGTTTAGTGTTATAATTTTGTCGAGTTGTTTCGGGATATTGACCCCCAGATATTTCATAGATTCCAACTCCCAGTTAGTTTTGAGTTCACTTAGTGAAAAATGATTTGGGTCATAGTTGAATGTTAAAACTTGGGTTTTATGCATGTTTAATTTGTACCCCGATAAATCTCCATAGTCTGAAAAAACTGAGATTAATTCTGGTAGAGAAGTGTCTGGCTGCCCTAGGTATATTAAAATGTCATCAGCAAAGAGTGCTATTTTATGTTCCTTCTGACCAAGTGTAATACCTTGAATTTCTTGATTTTGTCTTATCCATTGGCTCAGAGGTTCTATGAAGATTGCAAAGAGCAGTGGAGACAGGGGGCAGCCTTGACGACATCCTCTTTCCAGCTCAAAAGATGATGATAAATTACCGTTAATCCTTATTTTAGCTGTTGGTTTTTTATATAATGCCTGTATAGTTCTAATGAAGTTGTTATGAAAATTGAAACTGGATAAGATTGTATATAGGAAAGACCAGTCAACCGAATCGAATGCTTTTTCAGCATCTAATCCCAATATGACTGCATTTAAGTTATATTTTTTTATATGATGAATTATGTGTAAAGTGCGTCGAATGTTGTCTTGTGTCTGTCTTTGTCTTATAAAACCTGTTTGGTCTAAGTGAATTAAGTCTGTCAGTATGTTTTCTAACCTTTTGGCAAGGATAGTGGTAAAAAGCTTATAGTCCTGATTTAATACACTGATTGGTCTGTAGTTGGAGCATTCTAGTTTATCCTTTTCAGGTTTAGGTATAACTGCAATGACCCCTTCTCTCCAGGAGGGGGGGATTTCCCCTGTGTGGAGGACGTAGTTAAATGTTTTCAGGAGGAGAGGAGATAGTTGCTGTTTAAAGGTTTTGTACCATTCTGCTGTATAGCCATCTGCTCCTGGGGATTTGTTAGCTTTAAGTTTCATAATTGCTTTTTCCAATTCTTTAGGTTGCATTTCTGACAGTAGGGTTTTATTTTGTGATTCTGTAAGTTGGGGAAGGTTTAATGTGTTTAGGAATGTCTCGGATGCGTTTTTATGTTTTTTGTGGGAGTATAAGTTCTTGTAGTAATTCTCGAAGCTTTTAAGAATATCCTGAATTCTGAATTTTATTTCCTTTGATACTGGGTCTCTGATTTTGTAGATTGCTCTTTCTGTTTGTTGTTTCCTCAATTTATAGGCTAGTAATTTTGCCGATTTACTGCCTGCTTCATAGTGTTTTTGTTTCAGAAATGTAAGTTTCTTCTGGATTTCTATTGTGTAGATCTCATTTATTTGATTTTTAATTTCTTTAATCTTGAGCGAGCCATTAGAATGAGTGTTGTCTTTGTGTTCTTTTTCTAGGTTCTTGAGTTCTGACTCTAGTGTGATTAGTTTTTCTTGTCTCAGTTTCTTTTGGGTTGCCAGTTTTGCAATAATTTTTCCCCTTATTACAGCTTTGCACGCATCCCACAGTATTAAAGGGGATACTTCTCCATTATCGTTTTCTTCCAAATATCTGAGAATATCTGATTCCAATTCATCTTTCAGTGGTCCTTTCAGGACATTTGAATTCAACCTCCAGGAAAATGTATTATTTGTGTATTTTTAGATGTTTAAGTCCATATAGATCGGACTGTGGTCAGAGAGATCCATCAGTCCTGTTTTACATGTTTTTACTCTTCCAATGTCTCTATTAAACATAAAAAAGTAATCAATCCTTGAGTAAGATGAATGTGGCGTTGAATAAAAAGTATAATCTTTTACATTGGGGTTGAATTCCCTCCATACGTCACAGATTCCCATTTCTTTTAGTAGCATCCGAGTATTCCTATTTTTTTTTTCCACAATATCTTTATTGAACCTTTTTTTTTTTTTTAACAAACATGATACAAACAATCAAACACTAACACTAAAGTACTACAAAAAAAAAAAATGCACTAAAAACACCAACAACCACCAACAAAATCAAGTCTTCAACAATGCTCCTCTGTTTAGTCTAGACAATCCAATACATAAGTATACATATTATGTTCACCAGTTTGGAATTTACAAGGTCCACACACATCATTCACCTTCTTCTTCAAGAGTTATGTTTAAATTTTTTACATAATCAATAAAAGGTCTCCATATATTCTCAAACACAATTTCCTTTGATTTTAGTATATATGTTATTCTTTCTAATGGAAGGTTTGTTAACATCTGTCTTAACCACTGAGTCACATCTGGTCTATGAGTCTTTTTCCATAATAGTGCAATACATTTTTTGGCATTAAGCAAACTGAGGTCTATGAATGTTCTTTCACTTTTATTAAAATTATGCTTTTCTGGGTACAGACCCAACAAAAACAGTTTAGGATTCAATATGATTTGTTTTGAGATTATTTTTTCAATTGTTACCCTCACCTCTTCCCAAAACATTCTTATTAATCTACATTCCCATAAACAATGAAATAGGGTTCCTTTACTTTCCATGCATTTTGTGCATGTATCTGGTATATTTTTGTTATATCTATTTAACTCCTCCGGTGTAACATACATCCGCATTAACCATTTGAAATGTATCAATTTAAGGCGTGCATTTATTGATTTGGTTTGAGCTTCTGTACAAGCCAATTCCCATTGTTCCTCTGAAATTTCAATTTGCAGATCTTCTTTCCAGTAGTTTAATCTTTTCAGTGAATTTTCACTTGAAGATAGTGTCAATGAGTTATAAAACTCTGAAATAATACCGTTTCTTTTACTATCTTTCATCATCATTTTTTCCAAGGATGAATAAATAGGTCGAGTGAGAGCTTTATTTTGATTTGATCGAATAAAGTTTCTAAGTTGAAGATATTTAAAAAAATGTGTTCTATTGAGATTAAATTTGATCCTCAGCTCTTCAAAAGACATTATGTTGTCTGCACATGGCAAATATAAATCCTGAATCTTTTGTATCCCTTTTAAATTCCATACTTTAAATACAGCGTCCGCTCTCCCTGGTTTAAAATATTGATTACCCCATATTGGACTAAATTGTGACAATAACTGTGGTTCTTTTAAATAGTTTTTAGCTTCACACCATATTTTGATCATATGCTTTACAAATGGATTTTTAACTTGTTTTTGTAATTTTTTTGCCGAATCTGAGTATATGAATATGGGAAGAGGTAAAGGTAAATTGTATGATTCCATTTCAGTCCAGTGAGGGAGATCATTTGATGAAAAATAATATGTCATAGACCTCAGTTGTGCCGACCAATAATACAACATAAAATTTGGACATTTCAGACCTCCACGATCAAATGGTAAATATAATAAAGACAAACGTAATCTAGCCCTCCTGTTGTTCCATATAAATTCCACTAACTTTTTTTTTATTCTTGAGAATAGATCTAAAGGTGGTGATAAGGGAATGTATTGAAATAAATAAAGTATTTTAGGTAAAATATTACTTTTAAGTATATTGATTCTCCCGATCATCGACATTGGTAGTGACATCCATCTCTGAGTTAACTCACTGATATCTGACATTAAGGCTTCATAGTTGACACTGGCGACTGATTCTAGCTTAGGCATAATTTGGATTCCTAAATATTTAAACTGATTTACAACATTGAATTGATTTACCTCAGGGGCTGGGTAATTTCTCTGGGTCTCATTTAGCATTAATATTGAAGATTTAGTTTTATTTATTTTATATCCTGATATTTCCCCAAAATTCTTTATTAGATTCAACAAGGTTGGAATTGATTTTTTTAGATTCGACATAAACAAAATTATATCATCGGCGTACAGGGAGATTTTATGTTCTGTTGGTCCAACTTTAATTCCATATATTTGTGAATGTAAACGTATCGCTATCGCTAAAGGTTCAATTGCCATAGTAAACAGTAAAGGTGAAAGTGGACAGCCTTGTCGACATCCTCTATTGATTTTTATTGGTTTTGAAATATTGTTATTTGTTAGGATTTCTGCTGTAGCATTATTGTATATTATTTGAACCCATTTTATGAAATTATTTCCAAGTCCAAACCTTTGTAGGACTTCAAAAAGAAAGGGCCATTCAACTCTATCAAAGGCCTTTTCGGCGTCCAATGATAGGAGAGCTGTATCCGGTGCTTCTTTATTAAAATAAATAATATTAAATAGTCTTCTTACATTATGGAAGCCTTGTCTACCCTTTATAAAGCCATTCTGATCTCGATTAATAATATTTGGTAAAATTTCTTGTATTCGTCTTGCTAAAATTTTACAGATTATCTTAAGGTCGGCGTTTAATAGGCTTATTGGTCTCATATTTTCACATTTATTAGAGGGCTTACCTGGTTTTGGCAGCAGTATAATTAAGGCATTATTTATGTATGATGGTAAATTATTATTTTGAAATGCTTCTAAAACCATTTCCAAAAAAGGTTTTATTAATTTATTCTTAAATTTTTTATAAAGGTCAACTGGAAGACCATCTGGTCCTGCACTTTTTCCTGATTTCATATTATCAATGGCTAGCCCAACTTCTTCTTGACTAATTTTAGACTCCAATATCTCCCTGTTTTCATTTGGAATACACGGTATAGATAGTTCGTTCAAAAACCCATTTAGTTTTGTTAAATCAGGTTCATTTTTGGTATCATATAATTTTTCATAGTAATCTCTAAAGGCTCTATTAATTTCTAAAGGATCTATAACTACCTGTCCATTACTTATAATACTGGTAATTGGTGTTTTAATTTCCAATTGTTTAATCTGCCATGCTAATAATTTTCCTGATTTTTCACCTTGTTCATAAAAAGATTGTTTCAATCTTAGAAGACTCGAGGCAGCTCTATTCGCTGATTTTTTGTCGTATTCAGCTCTCAAAATCAGTAATTCATTCTCCAACCTTGGGTCACTTCCTGCATACACTTTTTCCTGAAGATTTTTTATTTTATGTTCCAATTTAGCTCTCTCCTCTCGAGTCTTCTTAGATTTTGATCCTGTATAACTAATAATATGTCCCCTAATAAAAGCTTTGAAAGCCTCCCACTTTACACATGCTGATGTTTGTGTAGTATTGATGTCAAAGAACTCGTCTATCTGTTTTTCTATATACTTGACAAATTCCTCATCCTGAAGCCATTTATGCTGAAATTGCCATCTACCTGATTCCTTTGTCAATTTTTTATCTACATATATTAGACAACAGGGTGCATGATCAGAGATCACGATGTTATCATAAAAGCAGTTTTGAATCTTGGACCTTAATTCTGTGGAAATCAAAAAATAATCAATACGTGAGAATGTCTTGTAGGTACTGGAATAACAAGAATAGGCTTTAACTTGTGGTTTCATTTCTCTCCATATATCTAACAATCTCAATTCTTTCATAAAATGATTAATAGTCATCCTACATCCAATGTGCGTACAATCCAGTCCTGTTGATCTATCCACACCTGGATTCAATGTACAATTAAAATCCCCTGCTATTATATGTTGCCCTGTAAGTGATGATAAGATGAGAAATAAATTAGCAAAGAACTTCTGATCATCTATATTGGGACCATATAAGTTCACAAGATTTATATTTTCTAATAGCAAAGAACCTTGAATGATTACATATCTTCCAAATTTGTCTCCAATTACATTTTTCACTTGAAAAGGAACTGATTTATGTATGAGAGTCATAACTCCCCTGGCTCGGGATGAAAATGAAGAGGTGAATACACTTCCCTGCCATCTACTCCTAATTCTTTTAACATCCTCCTCTATCAGATGAGTTTCTTGTAAAAACACAATTCTTGAACCCATGTCCTTTATTTTATTCATAACTTGTTTAAGTTTTTTTAAATTTTGTAGACCTCTGCAATTCCATGAAGTTAAATTAAGATTAACACTTTGGTCCATGATCAATAGAGAGTTTGGGATTACCTTGCAGTGTAAACATGCTCATACAGAGAAGCAAAAACATGAGTGGTTGAACATTCATCCTACAAACTACACACAAACAAATTTCCCCTTCCCACACTTGTGGCAAACCCCCCAAAATCAAAAGAAAAATTCTGTCTCCCGATATAGCCATCGACCGTTCCACACCCACGGGGAACAGCCTAAGCCACTCCTTCTTCATCCTCCCAATCACCCTAACTCTACTGCTTTTAATGACGTAACATTAACTCTCCTCTGTAGTTTTCCAACTTAACTCCAAAATTTTTAACAACTTTGTACATCATAGTTTTTTTTTTTTTGTTTGTTTTGTTTTTGTTTTGTTTTTTTAATATATAATACAATCTATATTTTGTAAACTTACTATTTACTTCAAGTCAGTCAGATGCCTGTGCAAATGCTTAATTATTCTACCTTATATTTTGTTCATGCTTAGCTCCAACCAGTCTCTTCTTCTTCTTTGATCTTCTTGATGAACTCCTGCGCCTCCTCTGGGGTCTTGAAGATGTGGGTTCTGCCCTCATACGTGGTCAGCAGTCTCGCAGGATAGATTACACCATGACGAATCCCAAGGTTGCGCAGCTCCTTACGTACGGGATCAAACTGCTTCCTCAATTGCTGGATTCCTGTGGCCAAATCTGGGTAGAACCGCACCTGCTGGTCCTGGTGTTTAATCTCTCCTTTAGCACGTGCAGCGTTGAAGATCTTCATCCTGTCTCTGTTGCTAAGAAACTTCATAATTAAGGTCCTCGGCGGTCCCTTATCTCTCCGTGGGCCAATACGATGTGTTTTTTCCAGAACCACTGCTGATTGCAACTCCTCGCTGCCCAGCACCTCCGGAATCCACTTTTCCAGAAAGGAACATACGTCCCGACCTTCTGATTCCTCTGGAAGACCCACCAGCCTCAAATTATTCTGTCTCGACCGAGATTCCAAATCCAAAATATTATCTTCCAGAGATTTTTTTTTTTTTTCCAAAGTGCGCACCTTTAATTGAAGACGGGTGACGTCATCTTCAGCACTAGCGAGACGGAGCTCCATCTGCGCCGTTCGTTCTACACAGTCACCCAATTCCTTTCTTATTCCTTCCAACGCTGTCATAATCCCATCAAATCTAGAGGAAAAGTCCGCTCTCATTGAACTCATGGCAGCCATCAGCGCATCTGCGCCATTCCCCGCAGAAATCGCACCGTTGCCAGCCTCCTCCGCCATATATGGAGTTTTGTTTGCTGCGTCACAGACCTGAAAGTCCGTTAATTTGGACTGTTTCGGCGGCTCGCTTTTTCCTTTTCCTGGTTTTCCAGCCTTAGGCTTCGCCGACATATCCTCGCCCAAATGCTGGGATACGTTCTGTCCCAAATGAGAGAGTTATTTGCCGATTTTTTTCTCCAGGAGCAGAGCAGAGCGAGACACGTCCGTCCTACGTGTCAGCCATAACCGGAAGTCCGAGTATTCCTATTTTGGGTGTTATTTTGATGTGAAGAATTACCTATTGCATCCCAGTATGGATTCAGTCTTAGATTGAAGTCTCCACCACATATCACTAAACCTTGGGCTTTAGTTATCATTAGGTCGAATACATTTTTATAAAATTTCCATTTAGCCCCTGGTGGTGCAGATACATTCAGCAGGGTGATATCTTCTCCCTCTAGCCGCCCAGTTACCAAACTGTACCTCCCTTCTTTATCTTTGTGTTCTGATTTTTTTTCAAATGTAATTTTTGTTGATATCAATGTCGCTACTCCCCTCCTCCTCCCTGATTTATATGAAGATGAAGAGATCATTTTAAACCCTTGTCTATTGAGTTTAGTGTGTTCCACGTCTGTTAGGTGGGTTTCTTGTAAAAATATTATTTCTGCTTTGTCTTTTTTCATTTTGCGTAGAATCTTGGATCTTTTAACTGGATTCAGGATCCCTTTTACATTATATGAGGCTATTTTGGTTACACCCTGTTTTTGTTTTTTTAAAGTACATTAACATGGTATGTCACAAAAGAACTATTCTTGCTGTGTGTGTGGATATGGATTATCCTAGTCTCTTAATTTTCTTAATCAGTGTTCATCTATATTTATTTAAGTCAGTAAGATCTCTAATTATTATGGCCTTTGCTTCCTCAGGTGTTCCATTTAGTTTGATCCAAACTCTACAGTTTCTTGTCCATGTTGCTTGTATCTATTCTCAAATTTCCATAACAATTACAACAACCCATCACCCACAACCAGGGCAACACACAGCAAAATACACCTTCTATATTTTTCAAACAGTGTTGGGGAATTTCCTCTCTTCTTTTTTCAAACTCAGGCCAACACACAATAAAAAAGGTCAAAATTTAACAGAACATATTAATTAAATGACCTGGGGTTCTAAACCAACACAAACACTCATTATATATCACCCCCAGTCATTTGACCAGCCCGATGAAAAGGGCCACCCTCTGTGTCTCCATCTGGTGGATCCTGCCTGGAGCGCCTCTGGGGATGGGCTGCGCTGACGCCACTTCTCCTTCACACGCCGCAGCTCATTTGGGTGTCTCCATGACGTATCCGACAGTCTCAAGTAACCATCTTCCCAGGCAGCCACAACTTGCAGCCGCCCTTGTTCATCTCGTTGCTCTCTATTCCTATGGACGCCCCTCAGCCGAGCTTCTACCCTTGGTCGGACGTCATCACCGATGTGCAGGGGAACTCTGTTATGCTTCCACAGTCCACTATGTCATGACCGGGCCTCCTTCCCGGGTCGGGATGGCCCACCGACCCGGTCCAAAGTCCTTCTGTGACGCTGGTGTCTGGCACGCCGTAATATCGCACCAGCCGGTCCTGCCCTGTTCTCTTTCATTTTAGTACCAGCAGTCATCCTCCCGGGTGTCCCGCTGTGCCGTCCAGTTCCCACATCCAGGGCAACTTGGACACTAGCATCGGGATCCTCCTGCATTTGTTCACCACAACGCCGGTCCTCATCACCTTCCAACTCACCAGGCCAATCACTGTCCCAGACTGCGTCATCCTCCACGTGCAGAGGGGGTCGGTCCCACAATCCACAGCCCAACCACTCCTCTCCAGCACCGCTGGCGATCTTGAATCCCAGGCCGTAAAACATATCACAGCCTAAGATGTTTGACCCCGAGGAGGTCACCACGAACTGGACTCCGTTCATCACTGCTGACTTGTACCTCGCTGTCAGCTCCAGTGATCCCACTACGGTCATCCTGCTTCCCCCATAGCCGAAACATGGCATTGTGTACTCCCCCAAACGATGGTATGGGAACAGTTTCTCCACGGTGGACAAGTTCAGCACCGAACCAATTGCTCCTGTGTCTACCAACAGCGAAACCTCCACGCCATCCAGTGATATGGTGCAGTATGTGTACCCATTTGTACTCAGGGAAACAGTTTGAACAACCGTGGGCTCTGCAGCTGGGAGATCCGCTCCACATCTTCGATCCTCCCGCTCAAAATTCTTACAGACTCTGGCAAAGTGATGCAGAAGACCACACTTGCCACATCACTTGCCCTTTGCCGGACATTCTCTTGCCTTATACTGGTGCCTTGTGGATCCACAGCCATAACATCTTGGGGTACCCGGGGCGGACCTAATTTTTACAACAGCAGCATATTCTTCATCACTCATGCTGTCCTCATTGTCCAAATCCACAGCCAGCATCCTCCAACCTGGTTCCCCATGCCTCAACGTGTCTCTCTCACGGAGGTCTTCAGATAAACTTTCCGCTGCCTCACACTGCTGTGCAATCTCCATAGCCATGGCTAACGTCAGTTCACCCGGATAGGTCAGGAGCCTCGACCATGCTGTTGAACAAGCTGTATAACAGTGTAAATTTGCTGCCCCCTCAAAATAACTCAACACACAGCCATTAATAGCTAAACCGCCGGCAACAAAAGTGAGTACACCTGCAGTGAAAATGTCCAAATTCTGCCCAATTAGCCATTTTCCCTCCCCAGTGTCATGTGACTCGTTAGTGTTACAAGGTCTCAGGTATGAATGGGGAGCAGGTGTGTTAAATTTGGTGTTATCGCTCTCACACTCTCTCATACTGGTCACCGGAAGTTGAGCATGGCACCTCGTGGCAAAGAACTCTTGAGGATCTGAAAAAAAGAATTGTTGCCCTACATAAAGATTGCCAAGGCTATAAGAAGATTGCCAGCACCCTAAAACTGAGCTGCAGCACGGTGGCCAAGACCATACAGTGGTTTAACAGGACATATTCCACTCAGAACAGGCCTCGCCATGGTCAACCAAAGAAGTTGAGTGTACGTGCTCAGCATCATATCCAGAGGTTGTCTTTTGAAAATAGACGTATGAGTGCTGCCAGCATTGCTGCAGAGGTGGGGGGTCAGCCTGTCAGTGTTCAGACCATATGCCGCACACTGCATCAAATTGGTCTGCATGGCTGTCGTCCCAGAAGGAAGCCTCTTTTAAAGATGATGCACAAGAAAGCCCACAAACAGTTTGCTGAAGACAAGCAGACTAAGGACATGGATTACTGGAACCATGTCCTGTGGTCTGATGAGACCAAGATAAACTTATTTGATTGAGATGGTGTCAAGCGTATGTGGCGGCAACAGGTGAGGAGTACAAAGACAAGTGTCTCTTGCCTATAGTCAAGCATGGTGGTGGGAGTGTCATGGTTTGGGGCTGCATGAGTGCTACCGGCACTGGAGAGCTATAGTTCATTGAGGGAACCATGAATGCTAACATGTGCTGACATACTGAAGCAGAGCATGATTGGAAACTGGGCGCAGGGCAGTATTCCAACATGATAACGACCCCAAACACACCTGCAAGACGACCACTGCCTTGCTAAAGAAACTGAGGGTAAAGGTGATGGACTGGCCAAGCACGTCTCCAGACCTAAACCCTATTGAGCATCTGTGGGGCATCCTCAAACGGAAAGTGGATGAGCGCAAGGTCTCTGACATCATGATGTCATCATGGAGGAGTGGAAGAGGATTCCAGTGGCAACCTGTGAAGCTGTAGTGAACTCCATGCCCAAGAGAGTTAAGGCAGTGCTGGAAAATAATGGTGGCCACACAAAATATTGATACTTTGGGCACAATTTGGACATTTTCACTTAGGGATGTACTCACTTTTGTTGCCAGCGGTTTAGACATTGATGGCTGTATGTTGAGTTATTTTGAGGGGACAGCAAATTTACACTGTTTTACAAGCTGTACACTGACTATTTTAGATTGTATCAAAGTGTCATATCTTCAGTGTTGTCCCATGAAAAGATAAAATAAAATATTTACAAAAATGTGAGGGGTGTACTCACTTTTGGGAGATACTGTACACTATATAAAAAGACAACCTTTTTCTCACTGTCTGACATTAAATCAAACAGTGGCGGACTCCGATATGTGCCATTTGGGTTGGCGCCCAGGGTGCCATGAAAATCAAAAGAATAAAAATAAGATTCATAATTATGTGTGCTGAGTGTGTCTTTGTGGCAAATGGGTGCTCTCTACAAACGGGATGCCGGCAGCCCTTTGGCTGCAGCTGGAAGACACCATAGCTGTTTTGTGTTTTTTTTTAAAGACCGTACAAGTTGATGAACATTGATATCAAGCAGTGTAAACTTGCCAGATTGTAGCCAGTGGCTAATTTCCATCTGTTGTCCATGAGTTACAATATGGCCGGCATTCAAAGTGGAGAACAGGAGGGAAAAAAAGTTCATTTTTTTTCTTAAATTATGCAGTGGTTTGAATTTCAAAACAATGAGCCCTAAAACGGCAACATTTGGTTATTGCAGCTTATGCTATGTAACATAATTTTTCTCCAATGTGCTGCAATTGGCTTCGGTTTACTGTCCACAATTTCAGGGCTGTGCAGAGACATCTGAGAGGCAGGGTTGCAAATTAATTTTTAAAAAAAGGGCACATTAAATGAGATTTGTTAAAAATATATGTAGTAGTAGTAGTAGTAGATTAGTTTATTTGACAGGTCAACTTTATATGTTACTTACTTGGTATCTATTTTACTTTAATAACACTCATGGATATATTTAATACCCCACAGATTTTTACAAATTATCAACTGCCACAGAGACCATGGTCTTCATCATTAATTATGTAAAGTTCAATGACAAAAATAAAATTTAAAAAAAAATGGGCAGCTTCCATTGAAAAATGATTATCTCTTCAAAATAAAAAACCTCTTTGCAAAAATCTGAAAAAAGCTTTTCTTTCAATAAATCATTAAAACTTCATTCAAATGACTAAATCGTTGCAAAAAAAAAAAAAAACGGTAATTCGCCTAGTCAGCAAAATGAGCCAAAACCATCCCCTGTTAACCCGCCCCCCTCCAGTTCCACAAAGACTGCAAGGATAGTTTATACAGGACAATATAGTACAGGTGCATTTCAATAAATTGCAATGTCATCAAAAAGTTGATTTATTTCAGTAATTCAGTTAAAAAAAATGAAAGTCATATATAGATTCATTAACAGAGTGATATACAGTGTTTCAAGTGTTTTTCTTTTAATGTTGATGGTTATGGCTTAAAGCTCATGAAAATCCCGAATTCAGTTCCTCAAAAAATTATATTACGTATAATTAATTTAAAAAGATGGATTTTTAATAGAAATATTGGCTGACTGAAAAGTATGTCGATGTACACACTGAATACTTGGTCAGGGCTCCTTTTGCATGAATTACTGTATCAATGTGGCGTGTCATGGAGGTGATCAGCCTGTGGTACTGCTGAGGTGTTATGGAGGTCCAGGGCTTTGATAGTGACCTTTAGCTCGTCTGCATTGTTGGGTCTGGTGTCTGTCATCTTCTTCTTGACAATATTCCACAGATTCTCTGCCGGGTTTAGGTCAGGAGAGTTTGCTGGCCAATCAATCACAGTGATACCATGGTCGTTAAACCAGGTTTTGGTACTTTTGGCCATGTGAGCAGGTGCCAAGTCCTGCTGGAAAATAAAATCAGCATCTCCATACAGCTTGCCAGTAGAGGGAAGCATGAAGTGCTCTAAAATTTCCCGGTAGACAGCTGTGCTGACTTTGAATTTAAAAAAAAAAAATAATTTTTTAAAAGTAAGTTTTATGTAATATTCTATTTTTTGGGGGGAGAAAGTGAATTTGAGGTTTTCATTAGCTATAATCCATAACCATCAAAAGTAAAAGAAATAAACACTTGAAATATATCACTCTGTGTGAAATGAATCTACACAACTCACAAAAAGTTAGGGATATTCAACTTTCGAGTGAAATTTCAGGATGCACCTAAAATGCACTGTAACCTTTACAGGTGAACTTAATTTGACCTTCTCTAACCTTTTGAACATACATGTCCAACTGTTCAGTGTTTCAGTAATTTTTGCATAACTTGCTCTTCTCTAACAAGGTGCTTAACGGCAAAATTCACAACAGGTGTTTGATCCGTGAATCAACCAATAAATTTTCTGATTCAATTAGAATTGGTATTTAAACAGTCCTCTTCATCATGCTGTTCACATTTTGACATCATGAGACCAAGACAACACCTCACAATTGATCAACAGTATCTCACTACTGCGAGGCTTCAAACAGGATGTTCTCGGAGGGAAGTAGCCACTGAGCTTAGAGTGTCACAGAGTCAGCAGGTTGCAACAGAGATACAGAGAGAGTGGAAGAGTCACAGAAAGGCATAGAAGTGGATGTCCTTTGGCCACATCCCACACTGATGACCACTTCATTGTGAATAGTGCCCTGCAGAACCAGATGATGAATACCATTCAATTCCAGGCACATTTAAGGTAGGTGAGAGGCACCCAAGTGTCACGTCAGACCATTCAAAACCATTTACATCAGCGTGGTCTGTGTGCTAGATGACCTGCGAGGGTACCTGACCACACCACCAGGCACAGGCATCATCATTTGCATTGGCCAGGGAGCATTTACGCTGGACAAGGGACCAGTGGGCCTCAGTGCTGTTCTCTGAGGAGAGTCGATTCACGATGAGCTGAAATGATGGCCGCCAACGAAGTTGAAGACGTCAAGGAGAGTGCTATGCATCAGCCACTGTTGTCACCATGTTACAGTCTGGGCAGGTGTGTCTACTCAACACAGAACTGCCCTACACCTTGTGAATGGTACAGTGACAAGCTGATACTACCTGAATAACATCATTAATCCAATCATTTTGCCGCTGCATGAGCAACACAGGCCCAGTTTCATCTTCATGGACAACAGTGCTCCAGCTCATCGAGGTCGCATCATTAGGGAATGGCTGCTGGAGGCTGGGGTACCTCCAATGGAGTGGCCTGCACTTTCTCCAGACCTGAATCCCATAGAAAACTTATGGGATCAGCTGAGTTGCCATATAGAGGTTCGTAACCCTGCACCCCCACAACCTCAATGACCTGAGGGCCGTCCTTCAAGAAGAGTGGAATGCCATGCTTCAGCAGACAATAAGTCGACTTGTGAACAACATGAGACGTCGTTGTCAAGCTGTAATTGATGCTCAAGGGCACATGACAAGTTACTGAGACACTGACATTTTTTGTTGTGGTATACCCACCACTGTTGTTGGCTTTTGTTTCAATAGATTGTTTGAGATGAGGAAATCAGTGTTGCACGCTTCTACTTAAATGCCCTACTTTCATGATATTACTGTAGTGTGAACGTTTTACATTTTCCACAAATTTCACCCGAAAGCCAAATATCCTTAACTTTTTGTGAGTAGTGTATGTAATATAGAAGTTTTATTTTTTTTTTAAATTGAATTACTGAAATAAATCAACTTTTTGATGACATTCTAATTTATTGAAATGCACCTATCAATGAGAGGATAAGTGCAAATGTACAAGAAAATCATGAAAATATGAGAAAAAACAGGTGAAACATAGCAAAAGTTTAAAAAAAAAGTAATAAACTTACCAGGAAAAAGTTGCAAGAAAACCCTCACTAATTGTCGAGAAAATTGAACATTTGGACATTTAAGAGAGAAATAAAAAGTAAAAAAAAAAAAAAATTGTGTGTGTTGGTGGGGGGGGGGGGGGGGGGGGGCCCAGTCTGTCCAGGGCATCATACAAGCCAGGACCACCCTTGAAATCAGACTAAACTTTTCCTGTTTTCGGTCAGTTAGGATAACCAAAATTATTTCTATTTGTTAAATTTTTTAGAGAATTTATTACTTTCTTCAAAGTGAGACATTTACATACATTTCCTTAGTATTTGGTAGAGCTGTGAATCTTTAGAAGTCACACGATTCAATTTGATTCCGATTTTTGAGGTCACGATTTGATTCAGAATTGATTTTCAATTCAAAACGATTTTTGGTTCACATTTGGCTCTCAGTTCAGTACAAAAAACCCACTAATCTCAGAAAAAAAAGTCCATTGCACTGCAAAAAATGCTGAGGAAAGCTTGAAAGCGGAGCACAGTGTGTTGATGTTTTGGGGGGTTATATTTTTTAAAAAAACTGATGTGCAATAAAATACTGTTAAATGAAAAAAGTAGGCTTAGGTTAGTAACTGCTTTTTTATTTCTTGAAAACTTGTGAGTTTCAAAAATGAAATTATATACAAGTGAAATAAATTTTGAAAATTTTCCTTTTCAGCATATCACACTTCCTAACTGCTTTTACACAGTGTGTAGGTTTGGTCGCCCTCCAGCATTCTCAAAATATAGGTTATTCATTAAAAAACAAAAGTAAATTCTATTACAAATACTTTGAACATCCATTTAGATTGTAGCGCTACCTGACTGTATGCAGTCCATATACAGTTACCTATACAGTAACTTAATGCAATGAACAAATTAAGTAAGAATGTTGTAGAAACAAAAATGTGCCTACACACTTGCCTTCATTGAAGATGGGACTGGTTGAATTTCTTGCTGCTGTTTTTTCTCTATTTCAACTGTTTCGTCAGGCTGCAAGCTCGAAAGCTACGCTGCATGGTTCTCCTGCATCGGCAGCGTCAGTCTGTAATTACGTATCACGAAGCAGCAATACGTGTCATGTGACAGGACACCGGCACCTCCAACTTCTTCTTCTTCTTCTTCTTCTTTCGGCTGCTCACTTTAGGGGTTGCCACAGCAGATCATCTGCCTCCATCTCACCCTATCCCTTATATCTTCCTCTGTAACACCAACCCTCTCCATGTCCTCCTTCACAACATCCATGAACCTTCTCTGTGGTCCTCCTCTTTTCCTCTTGCCTGGCAGCTCCATCTTCAACATCATTTGTCCAATATATCCACTATCCCTTCTCTACACATATCCAAATCATCTCAGTCTTGCCTCTCTGACTTTGTCTCCAAACCGCTCAACCTGAGCTGTCCCTCTGATATACTCATTTCTAATCTTGTCCTTCTTAGTCACTCCCAATGAAAATCTTAGCATCTTCAACTCTGCCACCTCATTCTCAACCTGCTGTCTTTTTGTCAGCGTCACCGTCTCCAAACTGTACATCATAGTAGGTCTTACTACCGTCTTGCAAAGCTTCCTTTTCACTCTTGCTGCTACCTTTCTGTCACAAATCACCCCGACACTCATCTCCACCCACTCCACCCTGCCTGTACTCTCTTCTTCACCTCTCTTGTGCATTTTTCATTGCTTTGGATGGTTGACCCCAGGTATTTAAACTCATCTACTTTCACTACTGCTACTCCTTTCATCTTCACCATTGCACCTGCCTCCCTCTTATTCGCACTCATGTATTCTGTCTTGCTTCTACTGACTTTGATTCCTCTTCTTTCCAGAGCATACCTCCACCTCTCCAGGTTCTCTTCCACCTGCTCTCTACTCTCACTGCAGATCACAGTGTCGTCTGCAAACATCAAGGTCCACAGAGAATCCTGCCTGACCTCGTCTGTCAGTCTGTCCATCACCATGACAAACAAGAAGGGGCTCAGAGCCGATCCCTAATGTAATCCCACCCCCACCTTGAATCCATCCATCACTCCTACAGTGCACTTCACCACTGTCTCGCTGTCCTCATACATGTCCTGCACCACCCTCACATACTTCTCTGCCACTCCTGACTTTCTTATACAGTGCCACACTTCCTCTCTTGGCACCCTATCATATGCTTTCTCTAGATCCACAAAGACACAGTGTAACTCCTTCTGACCTTCTCTATACTTCTCCATCAGCAGTCTTAGAGCAAACATTGCATCTGTAATACTCTTTTTGGCATGGAACTGTTCTGTTGCTCACTGATTGTCACCTCTCCTCTTAACCTGGCTTCAACAGCTCTTTCCCATATCTTCATAGTGTGGCTGATCAACTTTATGCCTCTGTAGTTACTACAGCGCTGAGGATCACCTTTGTTCTTGAAAATTGGTACCAAAACACTTCTTTTCCACTCCTCAGGAATCCTCTCACACTCCAAGATTGTGTTAAACAATCTGGTTAAAAAGTCCACTACCATCTCTCCTGATCATCTCCATACCTCCACAGGTATGTCATCTGGACCAACCGCCTTTTGATTCTTCATCCTCTTCAAAGCTGCCCTCACTTCCGCCTTGCTAATCCTCAGGACTTTGTTGTTCATCATCTTTCCTTCATCCATCCTCTCTCTCTCTCTCATTTTTTTGTTCATCAGCTCTTCAAAGTACTCCTTCCACCTTTTCAACACATTCTCATTTGTTAGTACATTGCCATTTCTGTCCTTAATCAACCTAACCTGCTGCACATCCTTTCCAGCTCGATCTCCCTGTCTAGCCAATCGATACAACTCCTTTTATCCTTCCTTACTGTCCACCCTCTCATACAACTTACTATATAACTTTCCTTTGCCTTTGCCACCTCTCTCTTTGCCATGCACCTAGATTCTAAATACTCCTACTTTCTTCATCTCCCTGACTATCCCACTTTTTCTTTGCTAACCTCTTCCTTTGAATACTTTCCTGTACCTCCTCGTTCCACCCCCAAGTCTCCTTGTCTTCCTTCCTCTGTCCACTGGATACACCACATACCTTTCTACCTGTTTGCCTCAGTACTTTTGTTGTACTTTCCCAGTCATCTGGTAATTCTTCCCTACCACCCAGAGCCTGTATCAACTCCTTCCTGAACTCTGTGTGACCTTCTTCCTTCTGTAACTTCTCCATTTAATCTTTGGCTCTGCCTTTACTGTTTTCCTCTTCTTGCTTTGCAAAGTCATCCTACAGACTACCATCTGATGCTGTCTAGCTATGTTCTCCCCTGCCACCACCTTGCAGTCTCTTTTCTCTTTCAGATTTCTCCTTCTGTGTAAGATGTAGTCCACCTGTGTGCAGCTTCCTCCACTTTTGTAAGTCACCCTATGTTCCTCTCTCTGAAGTGTGTGTTCACCACAACCATTTCCATCCTCTTAGCAAAATCCACAACCATCTGTCCTTCCACATTTCTCTCCTTAAGACCATACCTACTCAGGACCTCCCCATCACCTCCGTTCCCTTCACCTACATGTCCATTAAAGTCCACTCCAGTCCGTCCATCCCTACTCTCACCTCCACACTTCTACCTTTCCTTTTCTCTCTCTCCCTCCTAACACACCTTCTTTGGGACACCGACACCACCGCAAATAAATAAATAAAAATAAAAAAATTGATTCTTAATTTTTGTGAATCACTTCTGGATCATGTAAAATGAGAATCGCAATTCTTATGTGAATCGATTTTTTTTTTTCCCAACACCCAAGTATTTGGTAGCATTGCCTTTAAACTGTATGAATTAGGTCAAATATTTTGGGTATCCTTCCAAAAGTTTCTCACAATAATTTGCTGGAATTTTGGCCCATTCCTCCTGACAGAACTGGTGTAACCGAATCGGGATTGTAGGCCCCCTTTCTCGCACACTCAGCTCTGCCCAAAAATTTTCTACGGGATTGCGACAAAGTCTTTGTGATAGTCACTCCAAAACACTGACTTTGTTGTCCTTAAGTCGCTTTGTAACTAATTTGACAGTATGCTTAGTGTCATTGTCCATTTGAAAGACCCATTTCCGCCCAAGATTTAACTTCCTGGCTGATGTCTTGAGATGTTGCTTCAATATTTCCACATAATGTTCTTTACTCATGATGCCATCTATTTTGTGAAGTGCACCAGTCCCTCCTGCTTCAAAACATCCTCACAACGTGATGCTGCCTCACCTGTATTTTACATTTGGGATGGTGTTCTCAGGCTTACAAGCTTCATGACTAAACTGCCAGACATAGGAAGTATTTACTACCCACCTCTGTAAACAAAGCAACTTTAAAACCTCAGGTGAACTGTTTTACTGAAAGGAGGACATTTTACCTTCCACGCTGTTTCCTGAAAACTACCAAAAAAACACTGAAATAGTTAAAAATCAGCAGGCAGTTTGAGAGGGGTTGAAGAGGGAAACATCTCCCTTGTTAGCAAAATGACCCAAACCCAATCCCCTTGTTAACCTGCCATCCATATACAGCGGGGGAAATAAGTATTGAACACATCAACATTTTTCTCATTAAACAGATTTCTGATGGAGCCATTGACCTGAGATTTTCACCAGATATCAATAACAGCCCAAGTAATCCACACATAGAAAGAAATCAAGGCAACTGTGTTCACAACACAAGTTGTATTTAATAAAGTGGAATGACACATGGAATAAGTATTGAGCACATGAAGAAAAAGTGGTGCAAAAAGGTAAAGAACGCCAAGAAACCAGCTGAAATCCATCAGAATTTCGGAAGCCATCACATCCCCCATCAGTGAAAATTAATTTCAGCGGGTTTAGTCCTGACTGATAACCTTTTAAAAGGTCTGTGAATATCAGATTGTCATACCACAAAGAACTAACTCATGATGGGGAGAAGCAAAGAGCTCTCTCTAGACTTCCGTAACCTTTTTGCTGCAAAACATAATGATGGCATTGGTTACAGGCACATTTCTAAACTGCTGAATGTTCCAGTGAGCACTGCTGGAGCCATCCAGAGATGAGAAAAAGCGCTATATAAGTGAACGCAATTCACCATTTACCATCATTCGGAAGTGGAAAGAACATCATTTTACCATAAACTGGCTATGACCAGGAACTCCTCGCAAGATCTCTGACAGAGGAGTCAAAAGAATTACAGCCGTGGACAAAATTGTTGGTATCCCTCTGTTAATGAACGAAAAACCCACAATGGTCACAGAAATAACTTGATTCTGACAAAAGTGGTAATAAATAAAAATTCTATGAAAATTAACCAATGAAAATCAGACAATGCTTTTGAATTGTGGTTCAAGACAATTACTTTAAAAAACAAACTCATGAAACAGGCCTGGACAAAAATGATGGTACCCCTAGAAAAAATTGAAAATAATGTGACCATAGGGACATGTTCAACCAAGATGTGTCCTCTAATTAACATCACAGGTGTCTGCAAACTTGTAATCAGTCAGTCGGCCCATTTAAAGGGTGACAAGTAGTCACTGTGCTGTTTGGTGTCATGGTGTGTACCACACTAAACATGGACCAGAGGAAGCAAAGGAGAGAGTTGTCTCAGGAGATTAGAAAGAAAATTATAGACAAGCATGTTAAAGGTAAAGGCTATAAGACCATCTCCAAGCAGCTTGATGTTCCTGTGACTACAGTTGCACATATTATTCAGAAATTTAAGATCCACGGGACCGTAGCCAACTTCCCTGGATGTGGCCGCAGGAGGAGACGGATAATACGAATGGTAACAAAAGAGTCCAGAACAATCACTAAACACATTCATGGTGAACTCCAAGGTCAAGGTACATCAGTGTCAGATCGCACCATCCGTCGTTGTTTGAGCCAAAGTGGACTTCATGGGAGACAACCAAGGAGGACACCACTGTTGAAAACAAATCATAAAAAAGCCAGACTGGAATTTGCCAAACTGCATGTTGACAAGCCACAAAACTTCTAGGAGAATGTCCTATGGACAGACGAGACAAAACTGGAACTTTTTGGCAAGGCACATCAGCGCTATGTTCACAGACGCAAAAATGAAGCATACCATGAAAAGAACACTGTCCCTACTGTGAAACATGGAGGAGGCTCTGTTATGTTCTGGGGCTGCTTTGCTGCATCTGGCACAGGGTGTCTTGAATCTGTGCAGGGTAGAATGAAATCTCAAGACTATCAAGGTATTCTAGAGAGAAATGTGCTTCCCAGTGTCAGACAGCTTGGTCTCAGTCGCAGGTCATGGGTCTTGCAACAGGATAATGACCCAAAACACACAGCTAAAAACACCCAAGAATGGCTAAGAGCAAAACATTGGACTATTCTAAAGTGGCCTTCTGTGAGCCCTGATCTAAATCCTATTGAACATCTGTGGAAGGAGCTGAAACATACTGTCTGGAGAAGGCACCCTTCAAACCTGAGACAACTGGAGCAGTTTGCTCATGAGGAGTGGGCCAAAATACCTGCTGAGAGGTGCAGAAGTCTCATTGACAGTTACAGAAATCGTTTGATTGCAGTGATTGCCTCAAAAGGTTGTGCAACAAAATATTAAGTTAAGGGTACCATCATTTTTGTCCAGGCCTGCATTTGTTTTTTAAAATAATTCTGTTGAACCACAATTCAAAAGCATTGTCTGATTTTCATTGGTTAATTTTCATAGAATTTTTTATTTATTACCACTTTTGTCAGAATCAAGTTATTTCTGTGACCATTGTGGGTTTTTCTTTCATTAACAGAGGGGTACCAACAATTTTGTCCACGTGTGTATCAGAAGAGTTATCCAAGAGCCAAAGACCACTCGTGGAGAGCTCCAGAAAGACCTGGAGTTAGCAGGTACTGCTGTTTCAAAGAAAACATTAAGTAATGTACTCAACCAACATGGTCTCTATGCCCGCTTACCTCACAGGACTCCATTACTGAAGAAAAAGCATGTTAAAGCTTGTTCAAAGTTTGCTGCACAACATTTGGGCAAGCCAGTAAAATGCTAGGAGAAAATAGTCTGGACAGATGAGAACAAGTTGAACTTTTTGGATGCCACAGCACACAGCATGTTTGGAGGAGGAATGGCACTGCACATCCCATCATGGTGTGGGGGTGTTTTTCAGCCCATGGTGCAGGAAGATGTCATATAATTGAAGGAAGGATGAATGGTCACATGTACAGAGACATCCTTGACAATCTGTTGCCATCTGCCAAGATGCTGAAGATGAAAAGAGGGTGGACATTTCAGCAAGACAATGATCCCAAACACACAGCCAAAGAAACTCTCACCTGGCTCCAGAGAAGGAAAATAAAGCTGCTAGAATGGCCAAGTCAGTCACCTGACCTGAACCCAATTGAAAATCTGTGGAATGAACTGAAGATCAGAGTTCATAGAAGACACCCACAGAACTTTTAAGATTTGAAGACAGTTTGTGTGGAAGAATGGGCTAAAATCACTCCTGAGCAATACCTGCACCTAGTTTCTCCATACAGGAGGCGTATGGAAGTTGTTGTTACCAACAAAGGCTTTTCTACTAAATAATAAATGAATTTCACCAAGTGTGTTCAATACTTATTCCCTGTGTCATTCCACTTTATTAAATATAACTTGTTTTGTAAACACAGTTGCCTTAACTTCTTTGTATGTATGGATCACTTGGGTTGTTACTGATATCTGATGAAAATCTCAGGTCAATGGCTCCATCAGAAATATGTTGAATGAGAAAAATGTTGACGCATTCAGTACTTATTTTCTCCACTGTAAATAGTGCAAGGATAGTTTATACAGGAAAAATGAATATAAGTGAGTTTAATTGCAGATGTACAAGAAAAATGTTGAAAATGTATAAGATAAAAGATCCAAATTTAACAGAAAAAGTCGCAGATTAATGAGTATATAGTTTTAATTTTGTGTGGAAAAAGGGCAGCACAGAAGTGGTAAATTTGTTAGGAAAAAGTGTTTCATTTATGAGGAAAGGAAATAGTTGCAAATTTATCTGAAAAAAATCAAGAAAAGTGTTAAGTTTCCACCAAGAACCTCACAAATTGGTGAAAAAATGGGAAATTTATGAAATAAAAAAGTCAAAAATTTTATTGTAAAAATAAATGTGCACCATTTATTTTTGTAAATTTTCTGGGGGGTTTTTCTTATCAATATATGACTATTTTCAGGAGATTTATTTTTCTTCACAAATTAGTAAAGAAAAAATTCTTTTGAATTTGGGACTTATGGTAAATTTGTGGCATTTAAATTGTAAATAAGCATATTTTATCATATTTTTACACCTTTATTCTTGAGAATGTTTGCCTAATTTATGATTGTACATTTGTACCTTATGCTAAATTTGTAAATACACCCCACCATGATGCCCCTTGGTAAAAAAAATGACAAATCACCTACTGGATAATAGCTCACCAATACCTTGCATGTGTACAAAATTGATAAGAATATGCATTTTTTTTATTTCCATTGATATACAGTATCTCACAAAAGTGAGCATACCCCTCAGATTTTTGTAAATATTTTATTATATCTTTTCATGGGACAACACTGAAGATATCACACTTTGATACAATGTAAAGTAGTCAGTGTACAGCTTGTGTAACAGTGTAAATTTGCTGTCCCCTCAAAATAACTCAACACACAGCCATATAGGCTGCATGTCCACCAAACACGTTTTTTTGTCGCCCTACCACCCTGAGCATTTTTTTTTCAGCATTTGTGCGTGGCACTCTGGGGAAAAAAAAAAGGCTGTGCCCTGTATCCCAGCAACAGCTTATCACTCTCAGCTCAGCACTTCCGCTTTTCCTATTGTCAGACTTTCTACTGATTTTTTAATAGCAGTCTCTAAATAACAATGGATGGGAAACATTTTCTAGCAGCTCTGGATGTAAAACATGATGACACGGAAAGCAGGAGTCTGAGTGCAGACTAGTACCGGCGTCCTATGTCCCGCCCACGCAGCAGTTCTGATTGACTGCTTAGGTCTGGCATTGACGAGCTCAGCTGCAGTCTCTGAAAAGTTGAACTTTTTTCAGCTCAGAGTGCCCTGAGTGCAGCGACAAAAAACGGCCACTGCTAAGAGCATTTCAGCGCCAAGGGCGCTCAGTGCTGTAAACACTGGACTACATAGAGAATGAATAAAAAATAGTCGCCCAGAGCGGAAAAAACGTGTTTGGTGGACACGCAGCCTTAATGTCTAAACTGCTGGCAACAAAAGTGAGTACACCTGCAGTGAAAACATCCAAATTCTGCCCAATTAGCCATTTTTCCTCCCTGGTGTCATGTGACTCGTTAGTGTTACAAGGTCTCAGGTGTGAATGGGGAACAGGTGTGTTAAATCTTGTGTTATCGCTCTCACACTCTCTCATACTGGAAGTTTAACATGGCACAGTCATGGCAAAGAACTCTGAGGATCTGAAAAAAGGAATTGTTGCCCTACATAAAGATTGCCTAGGCTATAAGAAGATTGCCAACACCCTGAAACTGAGCTGCAGCACGGTGGCCAAGACCATAGAGCAGTTTAACAGGACAGGTTCCACTCAGAACAGGCCTCGCCATGGTCGACCAAAGAAGTTGGGTGCATGTGCTCAGCGTCATATCCAAAGGTTGTCTTTTGAAAATAGACATGAGTGCTGCCAGCATTGCTGCAGAGGTTGTGTCCTGTTTGAATGACTATCGTCCTGTTGCACTGACACCAATTGTGATGAAGTGTTTTGAACGGCTTGTCAAACCATGCATTACAGCCTGCCTCCCTGCATCACACGACCCGCTCCAGTTTGCATATCGTTCAAACCGCTCCACGGAGGATGCTATAGTCACCACCCTACACTCTGTCATCACCCACCTGGACCAGAAAGACACCTACGCCAGACTCCTGTACATTGATTTCAGTTCAGCATTCAACACCATTATTCCCCAGAGACTGATGGAGAAATTACTCCTTCTCGGTCTGAACACTGCCACATGTCTCTGGATCCTGGATTTCCTGACTGAGAGACCTCAGTCTGTCCGGGTTGGAAACAACATCTCCAACTCTGTCACGCTGAGCACCGGATCCCCTCAAGGCTGTGTACTCAGTCCACTGTTGTTTACACTTCTAACACATGACTGTGTATCCAGACACGAGGGGAACCAGATTATTAAGTTTGCAGATGACACCACGGTGGTGGGACTTATTCAGAGGGATGAGGAATCAATGTACAGGGAAGAAGTGAGAGATCTGGAGGGCTGGTGCAGGGAGAACAATCTGGTGCTCAATGTGGACAAAACGAAGGAGATGATTATCGACTTCTGGCGGTCACAGCCTGAGCACATCCCCCTCAGCATCGGCGGCCATTTAGTGGAGAGAGTAGAGAACATCAAGTTCCTCGGAGTGCAGATCTCGCAGGACCTGACCTGGAGCAAGAATTCCTTGGAGATCAGGAAGCGGGCTCAGCAGAGACTGCACTTCTTGAGGAAACTCAAACAGGCCTCTCTCCCCATCTGCATCTTCAGGACCTTCTACAGAGGTGTGGTGGAGAGTGTTCTGACGTACTGCATTGCTACATGGTACTCCAGCTGCAGTATGTCAGACAAAAAAGCCCTGCAGAGGATAGTCAAGGGGGTTGAGAGGGTAATTGGAGTCTCCCTCCCCTCTGTCCAAGAACTTTTTGAGAACCGTTGTAGGAGCAGGGCACTGAACATTGTCAAGGACCGTTCTCACCCTCTGCATAAACACTTTGAACTTCTTCCATCTGGAGGCAGAACCACCAGACTGATCAACAGCTTCCTTCCACAAGCTGTCAGGATGCTGAACAGTTGACCCGGAATCTCTCATACACACTACTGCACCTACGGACATTTTGTATATTATAGTTAGTTAGTTTTAATTTTTCCCCAAGTATGTCTCAGGGATGTGTGTATGGATGGGGGGGTGGGGTGGGGGGTGGAGCTATGTGGGAGTGTGTCTTAAATCATGCTGCTTCTTATATGGATGCCGAGAGAAACGCAATTTCATCTTGCCTGCACTACAGTTGTATGTACAGCAATATGACAATAAAGTTTGATTTGATTTTGATTTGATTTGATTTGAAGGGGTGGGGGGTCAGCCTTTCAGTGCTCAGGCTATACGCTGCACACTGCATCAATTTGGTCTGCATGGCTGTCGTCCAAGAAGGAAGCCCCTTTTAAAGATGATGCACAAGAAAGTCCGCAAACAGTTTACTGAAGACAAGCAGACTAAGGACATGGATTACTGGAACCATGTCCTGTGGTCTGATGAGACCAAGATAAACTTATTTGACTGAGATGGTGTCAAGCGTATGTGGCGGCAACCAGGTGAGGAGTACAAAGACAAGTGTGTCTTGCCTACTGTCATGTATGGTGGTGGGAGTGTCATGGTTTGGGGCTGCATGAGTGCTGCCGGCAATGGGGAGCTACAGTTCATTGAGAGAACCATGAACGCAAAGATGTACTGTGACATACTGAAGCAGAGCACGATCCCCTCCCTTCGGAAACTGGGCTGCAGGGCAGTAACATGATAACGACCCCAAACACACCTCCAAGACGACCACTGCCTTGCTAAAGAAACTGAGGGTAAAGGTGATGGACTGGCCAAGCATGTCTCTAGACCTAAACCCTATTGAGCATCTGTGGGGCATCCTCAAATGGAAGGTGGAGAAATGCAAGGTCTCCAACATCATGATGTCGTCATGGAGGAGTGGAAGAGGCAACCTGTGAAGCTCTAGTGAACTCCATGCCCAAGAGAGTTAAGGCAGTGCTAAAAAATAATGGTGGCCAGACAAAATATTGACACAATTGGCACAATTTGAATGTTTTCACTAGGGGTGTACTCACTCACTTTTGTTGCCAGTGGTTTAGACATTAATGGCTGTGAGTTGAGTTATTTTGAGGGGACAGCACATCTACACTGTTATGCAAGCTGTACACTGACTACTTTACATTTTGTCAAAGTGTCATATCTTCAGTGTTGTCCCATTATTATTTTTTTTTTTTATTTAGCGAATGCAAAGTCCTTAAGCCAAGCAGTTGCCTCCTGGTTTGCTGTATGGAGGGTGTGTAATCCTCCTTCCAGTCTTTGGAGCGGGCAAGCCTCTATGATGTGTTCCATAGTTTGCTCCTCTCCACATGCGCACAGTGGGCTAGGGCTACTGCCCCATCTGTGAAGCCTGGCCAAGCAGGGGCCATGTCCAGTCCTGAAGCGATTGAGTGTAGACCACTGTCTCCTTGGGAGGTTGGTGCCCGGGACCTGTTGGTTGGGGTTTATCACCAGCTGTTTGTTTGGGACCTCCTTGGTTTCCCATTCCTCTTGCCAAGCTGTCTGGATGGTAAAGTCAGCTGGGGGAGGGTTTTTCCAAATCGGCCGTCTGGATGAAAGTCGGGCAGTGGGTGGGGTGTAGATATCTGCATGGATTGGTAAGTGAGGAAAATCTTTAACTTTTTGGAGCATCCTTTGAGTTAATGCTGCTCGCCGGATGTGTGGAGGGGCTATGTTTGACAGTACAGAGAGCCAGGGGAGTGGTGTTGAGCGGATTGTTCCAGTTATAGTTCTCATGGTTGAGTTGAGCTGGGTGTCTACATGGTGTGTGTAAGATGACCTGGACCAGACAGGGGCACAATATTCTGCTACAGAGTATGAAAGGGCCAGTGCTGAGGTGCGCAGGGTGGAGACTGCCGCCCCCCATTTTGCACCAGCGAGCTTGCAGAGCAGGTTGTTTCGTACTTTCACCTTAGCAGCCGTCCCCTTTAGATGTTCCTTGAAGGATAAGGTCCTATCAAGGGTCACTCCAAGATAAGTTGGATTTGGGGCATGCTTAAGCTTGAGTCCGCTCAGGTGGATGTTTAGTTCTCTGGCAGCTTTTGCATTGTGGAGATGAAATACACTGGAGACGGTTTTTGCTGGGCTTGGTTTTAGGCGCCAGATTTTGCAGAACTGGTCCAGTTTAGCAAGATCTTCCGTGAGCACCCGTTCCAGTGGTTCAAAGTCTGGTGCTTGGAATGCCAAACAGATGTCGTCTGCATAGATGAATTTGCGGGATTTTGTAGTAGGCAGGTCGTTTATGTAGAGGTTGAACAGAGTTGGAGCTAGAACTGAGCCTTGTGGGAGTCCGTTTTTCTGCATTCTCCATGCACTTGTGTTCTGACTGAGGTGGACTCTGAACCTTCGGTTGGTCAGCAGGGTTTTTATAATTGCTGTTGCCCAAGCAGGGATCGCCTTTATAAGTTTCAGGAGGAGGCCTTTGTGCCAGACCGTATCATAGGCGGCTGTAAGATCGAGAAACACAGCCCCTGTCTTCAGTCTGCTCTCGAAGCCATTTTCAATGAAGGTGGTTAGGGCCAGTACTTGTTCTCCTGTACTGCGGTCCTTGCGGAAACCTGCTTGATCCACACTTAGAATATCCTCTATTTCTGGGGAAATGCGTTGCAGTATTAGGCGCTCCATGATTTTGTAAGGAACGCTGAGTAGGGAGATTGGGCGGTAGCTTGCTGGTAGTTTGTGGTCTTTGCCAGGTTTTGGGATGGCAATGACCTTTGCTGTCCGCCATTTCTTTGGGATCGAGTTCGTTTGTGTGATCCTTGTGTAGAATTGTGTCAACCAGGTTAGGGCTCGGGGGCCAAGATTCTTCATGAATTCTGGGAAGATGTTATCGTATCCTGCTGCCTTTCCACATTTCAGGCCCTGTAGGACTTTCTCCAGTTCAGCAGCCTCGAAGGGTTCAGGGTTCGTTTCCTCTACAGGCATTTTTTGGTGTTTTTTTAGCTCAGTTGTAACTGCTCTTCTGGTGTCTTTGTCTTGGGGTGCTTTGGCGATAGTCAGTAGGTGGGATGCAACTTGGTTGGGTGTGACGGATGCTCGGCTTTGGCTAGGGGGCTTCTGTGCAGCTCCTAGGCGACGGATGAGGCTCCAACATTTCCTGCTAGAGTGGGTAAAGCTCCGGTCAGCAACTGTCTCCTCCCATTTCTTTCGCCGGGCTGTATTTAGCGATTCAATGAGATGGTCTGCTATCTCTGGGTCCCCTGATGTTTGATAGGATTGTAGGAGGGCAGCACTTTCTCCGTCCAAACATGGGACATAGAGGGGTCGGTAGCCTCGTGGGATTGCAGTATGGGCAGCCTTGAAGATTGCGCTGCAGAAGCGGTTGTATGCTTCATCTACAGTGATGGTGTGGAGTGGGATGGTAACAATGCTCCGGTCCAGAGTTTCACTGAATTTCTTCCAGTTGGCTTTGCGGAAGTTCCAGCGCATCTTCCTTGGGCTGTATATGACTGGAAGTTGTAGGCCAATGTGTACAAGCAGGGGCCGGTGTTGGCTGTGTGGAAAATCATCAAGAATGAGGATCTGTGTAGGATATGGCTCCCCATTCAAAGAGCTGACCCAACACAGGTCAGGAGAATAGTCCTTCTTCCACCTAGCAGAGTGGAAGGTTCCTCTTTGTTTGGGGTCGTATATCAAAGCGAGGTCATTTCTGGATGCCCAGTCTGAAAGTGCCTCCCCATCACTGTCCACTGCTGGGTACCCCCAGTCAGTGTGATGGCTGTTAAAGTCCCCCACATAGATGGCAGGGTGGGGTAGGGTGGGTAAGACCTGCAGATCCCAGTTGGCATTAGGGGGCTTGTACACATTGACAATATGGAAGCCACCAATGATTATGGTGTCTGAGAAATGTGTTGTTATCAGGTGATTTGCTTCAACTATGTCAGAACGCACATAGGTGGCACGTCCATGTTTAGCATGTAGAACATAGCACAGGAGGTCAAAGCCTTTGATGGTGAAGCGACCAGCTTCCTCTGTGCCAATATGAGTCTCTTGGAGGCAGATTACATCAATCGAATGTTGGAAGGCGAGGACTTCGATAAGGCTTCGCTTGGCTGCAGATAGGCCTTCAACGTTTAGTTGTAATATGCGAAGGGCAGATCCTACCACAAAGTGCTCTTGGGGCTGTTTGCTTTCGGCTTTAGGACTGTGACTAGGATTCTTCTTTGACTTGGCACAGAGGCGTCGTCTCTTTGAATTTAGTCTGCTGGTAGGATCATTAGCTTCCCCAGGCAAGCCTGGGTACTGGCGGAGGGCGCGACGAGAACGCTGATCCATTGCCCCCCAGTGTTGTCCCATGAAAAGATATTAAAAAATATTTAAAAATGTGAGGGGCGTACTCACCTTTGTGGAATACTCTATATGCAAGCACTGTGACACTTCTCATAAGTATTTGTTTTTTATTAGTGATGACTCAGGTGTAACAACTTAATCTATGATTTTTTTTAACAGAAGAATTAAGGAAAATATATGCACACATACACATTATTTAGAAAAATAAACCTACTATTTCAGGTGAAGAATAAAATTGTCAAGAGCCATGTGCCCTAATTAAATTAGTATGACTAATATTTATATCAATATTTATGTATTGATACTTTCATCTTAACAGTTTAATCCTTTTCAGATTGGGGGGTGGGGGGTAGAGCCTATTCCAGCATTTTTGGGTGAGAGTCATGGTACACACTGGACAGATCGCCAGTCCATCACACAGATGTGAATGTTGCCTTTCTCTAAGGACAATTTATCCCCAGTCGATGCCAATTAACCTAACGTGTATGTCGTTGGACTGTGGGAAGAAACTAGAGTACCCGGCAAAGAGCCATGCAGACACAGGGAGGACATGCAAACTCCACACAGAAAGGTCGTGTCATGACTCGCTGCTCATCAGCGGCGCCAGCCGCGCGCACACCTGCTCCTCGTCAGCAGCGAGGTATTTAATCCACTCTGCCCTGGGCTTCGGCCTGAAGCCGTCTCTCTCAGCTTCGGCACCTTTTGCTACTACGGAACTCAAGCCTGCTAGCAAAGATTATCTGGGTAAGCTCCCCTTACCTCTCTCCTCTAGCCTTCCCCTGTGCACAGGTGGACTTCCCCGGCGGCGAACTTCCTCACCTCGCCGCTGTCTCTACGCTGCTGCCACAGGCACTGCAGGTCGCTGTCTCCCGGGCTCCGCCCTTGTCAACGCCAGCCACCTGTCGTAACCAAGTAAGCCAGCTAAACCATTATTATCCTCTGTATTGGTGTGGTGCCCGTTACCCTTCTCCCTCTGCTTCCTCCCATAGGGTTGTCCGGCTGTACGGCCTCCTGCCCCCGTGCCTGACGCAGACGCCACCACCAATACATTCTTATTCCACAGACACGCAGCCACACATCCCTGTTGTCAATAAAGCTGTTAAATCTACCCTGAGCCTGCGTGTGTGTCTCCTGAGCCGTGCATTATGTCAGTACGGCTTCAGCAGAGCGGCTCGGCAGACAGCGGGCTCGCACACCGTCTTTCCACCCTCGAGGCTTGGGTGGATTTAATAGCCCATCAACAACAGGTGATATTAAATCAGTTAACTGTTATTACTAACCGATTAGACCGCTTGGACCCCCAGCAGCCGTTCCCCTCGGCTCGTCCGGGTGGCGCAGCTCCCGCGGCTCCGGTGGCTGCCCAGCTCGCTCCGGGTGTGCCAGCACGGCTCACACCAATCCCCACTCCTGCTCGCTTTAGCGGTAAGCTTGGTGGAGCTCGGGGTTTTATCATGCAGTGTGAGTCCGTGTTCCTTCGCGTTCCTGGAGACTTTCCCTCAGACCATAGCAGAATTGGTTACATTGGTAATCTCCTGGAGGGTCGTGCGCTTACCTGGGCTTACGCCATTATGGTGAAGCCCAGCTACGCCACCCTCACCTATGGCCAATTCGTGCGACAATTTCTGGAAGTGTTCGATCATTCGCGTTTGGACAGTGTCCAGGTCGACCGCCTTCTCGGCCTCCAACAGGGGAGCCGATCGGCGGCCGAATACGCGATCGACTTCCGGGTTACCGCGGAGGAAGTTGGCTGGGAAGAGTGTGCGCTCTGTGGCATCTTCCTCCGCAGCCTAAACTCTGGCCTGAGAGATGAGCTGGCCGGCCGGGATATCCTGGAGACGCTGGCGGAGCTGATTTCCCTAGCCATCAGCTTGGATAACAGGCTGCGCGAGCGCGCCTCAGAGCGGAAGCAGTCTTCTCGCTCGCGGGGCGCCTCTGCGCGCTTGCCCCAAGCTTGCCGCCTGGCGTTGCCGCCGCCGGAGGTCTCCGAGGAGTCGGAACCGATGGTGACGGGCCGGACAAAGCTCCCCCTGGCGGAGAAACAACGCCGCCGTGATCTGGGCCTTTGCATGTATTGTGGGGGTAGCCAGCACACGGTGGAGCATTGTCTGGAGAAGCCAAACGAGGAGGTCCGCGAGTCACTGTAGGGGGCCTCGCGGATGCTAATCGGTTAAATCCCCTCACACATTTGACGCTGCCCATCCGCTTCTGTCACAACCTCACTGGGCACCTCACACATGCACTGGTGGATTCAAGCGTGGAGGGTAGCTTTATTTCACAGAGCCTGGCAACCCGATTGGGCATCCGTTGTCACCCCCTCAACTCTCCTCTCGCCCTGGTTAATCTCTCCCGAGTTTCCCTGGGAAAAGTGACCCACCGAACATCTCCCATTCCGGTGATCATCCCAGGAAACCACCGGGAGGATATCTCCTTCTACGTCCTGCCCCCTTCGGTTACTCCTGTCATTCTCGGATACCCCTGGCTCCGCCTCCACAACCCCGCCTTGGACTGGAAGACTGGGAAAGTGTCAGCTTGGAGCACCTTCTGTATGGGCACCTGTCTCCAATCCGCTGCTTGCGCCCCGTCCTCGCCTCTCACAGCCAAGGACACCACGCCCCCGGATCTCACCCTTGTGCCTTCAGAGTTCCACGACCTGGGTGCTGTTTTCAACAAGTCCAAGGCGATGTCTCTGCCTCCTCACCGGCCCTACGACTGTGCCATCAACATCCGCCAGGGGGGCGCCCCTACCCTCAGGACGCCTCTATAGCCTGTCAGCGCCAGAGAAGGAGGCCATGAACAGCTACTTGAAGGAGTCGCTCAGTGCTGGGATCATCCAACCATCTTCCTCTCCAGTAGGCGCAGGGTTCTTCTTCGTGGGAAAGAAGGACGGCTCCCTTCGTCCTTGCATTGATTATCGAGCGCTCAATGACATCACGGAGAAGGACCGGTACACCCTGCCCCTCATGGATACCGCCTTCCACTCCCTCCAGGGGGCGACCTGGTTTACTAAGCTGGATCTTCGCAGCGCTTACCACCTCGTCTGGATCCGGGAGGGAGATGAGTGGAAGACAGCCTTCCGCACCCCTAACGGTCATTTTGAATACCTTGTGATGCCGTTTGGGTTGACCAACGCTCCAGCCGTCTTCCAGCGCCTCATTAATGACGTCCTCCGGGATTTCATCGTCCTGTTTGTATTCGTCTACCTGGACGACATCCTCATCTTCTCCAGGTCCAGGGATGAGCACCGGGTCCACGTGAGGCGGGTCCTGCAGAGACTGCTGGAGAACCGTCTAAAACAACTTCCTTCCTGGGGTTCATCATCTCCCATGACCAGGTGCTTCCGGACCCAGCGAAGATTAAAGCGGTGGTGGATTGGCCCACACCTACCTCTAGGAAACAGGTTCAGCAATTCATCGGGTTCGCCAATTTCTACCGCTGCTTTGTCCCAAACTTTGGAGCCATCGTCGGGCCTCTGACCCGCCTCACCTACCCTAAGACCCCGTTCCGGTGGACTGAAGAGGCCGCAACGGCCTTCCAGGCGCTGAAGACGGAGTTTTCCTCTTCCCGGGTCCTCAGCCAGGTCGATCCCGCGCTGCAGTGCATAGTGGAGGTGGACGCTTCGGACACGGGGGTGGGGGCGGTGCTGTGCCAGCGGTCTCCAGCCAACGGAGTCAAGCGACCCTGCGCCTTCTTCTCTCGGCGCCTGTCCCCGGCGGAGCGTAATTATGACGTGGGGGACAGAGAGCTTTTTGCCATCAAGCTTGCGCTTCAAGAGTGGCGTCATTGGCTGGAGGGAGCAGCCTTGCCTTTTGTGGTCCTAACTGACCACAAGAACTTGGAGTATCTAAGATCTGCCAAGCGTCTGAACGCCCGCCAGGTGCGCTGGTCCCTGTTCTTTGCAAGGTTTAAATTCAACATCACTTACAGGCCTGGCTCCAAGAACGGCCTGCCCAACGCCCTCTCCAGGCAATTTGCCCCGGAGGCCACAGAACACGCTGTTCACACCATCCTGCCCAGGTCGTGCGTCGTGGGGGCTGTTTCTTGGGACATAGAAGACAAGATCCGGAGGGCGCAGGAGTCGGAACCGGACCCTGGCGGCGGACCGGAGGGGAGGCTTTTCGTGCCATCTGCCGTCCGGGGGGACGTTATACACTGGCTCCACACCTCTGAGCTCACCTGCCATCCTGGAGCTTCACGGATGATCGACCTCCTCCAGCGATCCTTTTGGTGGCCAGGTCTGCGGAAGGATGCCGCCCGTTACGCCCGGGCCTGCCCCGTCTGCGCCACCAGTAAGTCAGGTAACGCTCCCCCTGTGGGCCTGCTCCAGCCCCTGCCCGTCCCTGGCAGGCCCTGGTCGCACATCGCCCTAGACTTCGTCACCGGGCTCCCTGTCTCCAACAACTTTGACACAGTTCTGACCATTGTTGACCGTTTTTCCAAGGCCGCCCACTTTGTGCCCCTACGTGGACTCACCTCAGCCTTGGAGACGGCGGACCTCCTCATCCAACACGTGGTCAGACTGCATGGAATCCCGGTCGACGTGGTCTCCGACCGTGGCCCCCAGTTCTCTTCGGACGTCTGGAGGTCTTTTTGCAACGCCCTGGGAGCTAAAGTAAGCCTCACCTCCGGCCATCACCCCCAGTCTAACGGGCAGTGTGAGCGGACTAACCAGGAGCTGGAGGCTGCCCTCCGCTGCGTTACTACATCCAAGCCCACGTCCTGGAGCTCTCACCTTGCCTGGGTGGAGTACGCCCACAACACCTCTCGCTCCTCTGCTATCGGGATGTCTCCCTTTAAAGCATCCCTGGGTTATGATCCACCTCTATTCCCCGCGCAGGAGGGCGAGTTGGCTGTCCCCTCTGTCCAGGCGCACCTTAGGCGGTGTCGCTCCCTTTGGACCACGGCGCGCAATGCGCTTTTACGCACGGCGGAGCGCAATAAATCCACGGCGGACCGGCACAGGAGACCTGCCCCTGCCTACCAGGTGGGACAACAAGTTTGGGTATCCACACAGGACGTCAACCTAAAGGGTGAGAGGAGAAAGCTGGCCCAACGATTCATCGGCCCATTTCCCATAACCAGGATTATCAACCCGGTGGCTGTGCGTGTGGCTATTCCCTCCTCCCTCCGCATCCATCCCACCTTCCACGTCTCCAAAATTAAACCGGTGGTCTCTGACCCCCTCTGCCCTCCACCTGCGGCGCACCCCGCTCCCCGGATGATTGGTGGCCATCCGGCCTGGACTGTCACTGAGATCTTGGACGCCCGACGCCGGGGTCGCGGGTTGCAGTATTTGGTGGACTGGGAGGGCTATGGACCCGAGTGGAGACAATGGGTGCCTTCCTCGCTGGTGTTGGACCGGTCTCTCATCTCTGAGTTTCATCGAGCGCACCCGGAAAAACCATCGCCAGGAGGCGCTGCTAGAGGGGGGAGTACTGTCATGAATTGCCGCTCATCAGCGGCGCCAGCCGCGCGCACACCTGCTCCTCGTCAGCGGCAAGGTATTTAATCCACTCTGCCCTGGGCTTCGGCCTGAAGCCGTCTCTCTCAACTTCGGCACCTTTTGCTACTACGGAACTCAAGCCTGCTAGCAAAGATTATCTGGGTAAGCTCCCCTTACCTCTCTCCTCTAGCCTTCCCCTGTGCACAGGTGGACTTCCCCGGCGGCGGACTTCCTCACCTCGCCGCTGTCTCTACGCTGCTGCCACAGGCACTGCAGGTTGCTGTCTCCCGGGCTCCGCCCTTGTCAACGCCAGCCACCTGTCGTAACCAAGTAAGCCAGCTAAACCATTATTATCCTCTGTATTGGTGTGGTGCCCGTTACCCTTCTCCCTCTGCTTCCTCCCATAGGGTTGTCCGGCTGTACGGCCTCCTGCCCCCGTGCCTGACGCAGACGCCACCACCAATACATTCTTATTCCACAGACACGCAGCCACACATCCCTGTTGTCAATAAAGCTGTTAAATCTACCCTGAGCCTGCGTGTGTGTCTCCTGAGCCGTGCATTATGTCAGGTCGCTACTGACCAATCCTTGACTTCAAACCCATGACCTTTCTGTGAGGCAACAGTGCAAACCACTGTCCACTGAGCTACCTATTGATATATTCCTCCGTGATTATCTACAATAATAAATTTGAGTATAGAACATTTTTGAAACATGCATGGATAAATGATACAAAAGGTTTTACTAATTTGTTTGTTTTACAAACAAATTTTAATATGTTTTATATGTCTGTATTGGTTAAAAGCACTTTCGTACATCATTATATTTAGTGAGAATTTTTTTGAATCGTCCCCACAGCCAATCTGAAATTAGGGTTTAAACCTCTCGGTCTTGTGCACAAACTCATTCCAATACCTTCATACACAAACTAATGCTATAGGGTTTCTGCTTGAAGGTGTGTGAGTCTGCTTGCCCCTGACCAGTGTTCATGTTGTACCTGTACCGGTTTGAACCCGGTTATGCTGCTGAGGTTCTTTAACTGGCCCATTTTAACAACTGAAGAGGACTTTGTTTGCCCCTCAGGAGCTGTCATCCTGTTTGCGCGAATACGTGGCTCTCAATTTCACTGTCACCAGACATGAAACAAAGACAGTAACTTTAAGTGATTCATGTCTCACCGAGGTGCACACATACAGGGCTGTGTGTTTATCTTGCGGACCACAGGACTGACGTACGATTCAGTTATTGCTGGGAACCATTTTCTTGTTTTTGTCGTCCTTGCCTTGTCTTGGCTGTCAGTGCAGGAATGAAGGAATGTTGCAATGTTAATCCAAACCATCTGGTTTATGTTTCTGATTTCACTTTTCTTTTAACTCCTCACATGCTCTCTTCAGTCATTAGCAGCACTTCTTCCCCAACAGCTGGAGCTGTCATACTCATGTACACACAACGCGCTGCTGACATATACTGTAACAACAAATGAAACATGAGTTAACCTTATCTTGACTGCCTTTTCACATTTCCTTCATGCAGGCGTGGCTCCGTAGGTTTGGCTACTTGTCTCAGGCCAGCAGACAGATGTCCACCATGCAGTCGGCTCAGATTCTGTCGAAAGCTATCAGCGACATGCAGCGCTTCTATGGCCTGGAGGTGACCGGTGAGATGGACCCCGCTACACTCTCGTAAGCTCTACTATACATCTGTAGGTTCTATTCTATGGACAAACATCATCCCACTAGACATCTGTTCAGTCAACAAGTCCTCCCGCTAATACATAAGATTATCATAAATTTCTCACTTCAGAACATGTCCATATGTATGCTGGATGGAGCTAAATGTGCTTCCAAGTTTGATTCTCTGTCTCATCCGGATGTGAGTCGAACTTCCTCATTTGTGACTCACCTTTGCTTTGAGGATGCCATCCTTTTATAATGCATCAGATTTATATAACGCTTTTCATAGACACTCAAAGATGCTTTACAATGGATATATTATTCATTCACTCCACAGACATTGTAGCCACAGCTGCCCTGGTTCAGACTGATGGAAATGTGGCTGCCAATCTGTGCCAACAGCCTCTCTGACCACTACCAAACATTTATATACATTCATTCCCAGTGTCATGGACACTAGAGGCAAGGTGGATAAAGTGTCTTGTCCAGGGACACAATGGCAGGATGTCTGGGGAGAGTGGGATTCGAACTGCCAACCCTTCGGTTATTAGACGACCCACTGTACCTCCTGAGCCATTGCTGCCCACATTTCCCTCCTCCATTCCATTTTTGCTGAGCACCAAGCTGGATGGCAGGAAGTTCCATTTTTTTAATATGGTCTTTGGCATGACCCAGTGAGGACTTGAACCCTGACCTCCCAGTTGTAGGGCGAATGCTCTACCTCTAAGCCACCACTCCAGTAGGCTTTTAGGCAATAAAGTAAAATTTTTAGGTGGCTAAATTTAGGGAAATCTTTTTGTTTGGGGGTAAGAAAGTGTCTGGGACTAGTTTGCGCACATTGCAGCTGTTACCCTCTGCCATGATTCTTCATGTCATTATTTCCATAACCACTAGAGGTCGCTTAATGTCAAAATATATGGTCTGCATTTAAGACCAGCTGGTAAAAGCACTCATATAGTCCATTTTCTATTGGAGGACCAGTGGCGGACTCAAATATGAGCGATGTGGGTGGGCACCCAAGGTGCCACGATAATCAGAAAAATAAAAATAATAATAAAAGATTCATAATTATATGTGCTGAGCATTTATTTGTGGCAAATGGGGGCCCTCTACAGGCGGGATGTCGGCGCCCTCTGGCTGCAGCTGGCAGACTCCAATAGATCAAAATACAGTATGGCAGACATTCAAAGCACAGCAAAGGAGGAAAAAAACATTAAAAGTAAGTTTTTTTTCCTTAAATTATGCAGCAGTTTGAACTTTAAAACTCTGACCCCTAAAACAGCAACATTTGGTTATCACAGCTTATGTAACATGATTTTTTTCCAATGTGTTGTAGTCGACTTCAGTTTACTGTCCACATTAATTAATTTCAGGGCTGTGCAGAGACCATTCGAGAGGAAGGGGCACAAATTAATAACAAAAAAGGGCACATGGAATGAGATTTGTTAAAAATATATATCAACTTTTTATGTTACTTAGTTGGTATCTATTTTACTTTATTAACGATACACTCGTTGACATATTTAATACCCCACAGATTTTTACAAATTATCAGCTCCCACAGAGACTACAGTCTTCATCATTAATTATGTAAAGGTCAATGACAAAAAATTTTTTTTTTTAAAAAAGGGCAGCTTCCATTGAAAAATGATTATCTCTTCAAAATAAAAACATGTTTGCGAAAGTCTGAAAAAAGCTTTTCTTTCAGTAAATAAACTATTAAAACTTCATTCAAATGACTAAATCGTTGCAAAAAATTAAAAAGGCCATTTGCGTAGTCAGCAGAATGAGCCAAAACCATCCCCTCTGTTAAACTGCCCCCTCCATCCCCACAAAGACTGCAAGGATAGTTTATACAGGACAACGTAGTACAGGTGCATCTCAATAAATTAGAATGTGATTGAAAAATTGATTGATTTCAGTAATTCAGAAATCACAAAAATGAAACTCCTCTATTGTATAGATTCATTACACACAGAGTAATATATTTCAAATGTTTATTTCTTTTAATGTTGATGGTTATGGCTTACACAGTGGCTATAAAAAGTCTACACACCCCTGTTCAAATGCCAGGTTTTTGTGATGTAAAAAAATGACACCAAGATAAATCATTTCAAAACTGTTTCCACCATTAATGTGACCTGTAACCTGTACAACCCAATTGAAAAACAAACTGAAACCTTTTAAGGCGAAAAATAAAGAATAAAAAACTTACAATAACCTGTTTGCATAAATATGCACACCTAACTAACTTAAACACTTAAACTAATACTTTGTTGCAGCACCTTTGGCTTTTATTACACCACTCAGTCTTTTTGGGTAGGAGTCTATCAGAGTGGCACATCGTGATGTGGCAATATTTGCCCACTCTTCTTTGCAAAAATGCTCCAAATCTGTCAGATTGTGAGGGCATGTCCTGTGCACAACCCTCTTCAGATCACCCCACAGATGTTCGATCAGATTTAGGTCTGGACTCTGGCTAGGCCATTCCAAAACCTTAATCTTCTTCTGGTGAAGCCATTCTTTTGTTGATTTGATTGTGTGCTTTGGGTCATTGTAATGCTGAAAAAGGAAGTTCCTCTTCATCTTCAGCTTTTTAGCAGAATCCTGAAGGTTTTGTGCCAACACTGACTGGTATTTGGAACTGTTCATACAGTGCATCCGGAAAGTATTCACAGTGCTTCACTTTTTCCACATTTTGTTATGTTACAGCCTTATTCCAAAATGGATTAAATTCATTTTTTCCCTCAAAATTCTACACATAATGACAATGTGAAAAAAGTTTTTTTTTTTTTTTTAGATTTTAAGATAAGATAAGATAAGATAAGCCTTTATTAGTCCCACAACGGGGAAATTCCAGGATTGCAACAGCACAGGGATAGCAACACTCAGAGCAACAATCAGAAGGCAAGAAAAAAAACAAGCAAGCAAGAGCAGCTAATAAACATATGTACGTATTACTATAAAATATATATATATACACACACACACAGACACACAGTGCAGAGCATTGTAGCTGGATGGAATAAATATATGAATATATGAACACACAGTGCAGAGCATTGTAGCTAGATGGAATAAATATGTAAATATATAAACACCCACAGTACGGAGCATTGCAGCTAGGTGGAATAAATATGCAAGTATATAAACACACACAGTGCGGAGCAATGTAGCTAGATGGAATAATATGTAGATATATAAATATATAAACACACCCAGTGCTGAGCATTGTAGCTAGATGGAATAAATATGCAAATATATAAACACACACAGTGCAGAGCATTGTTGCTAGATGGAATGAAACAGCATAACCGTCTACTTAGTTATCCTACATGGTATGATTATGTGCCCATACATATTCTCACCCTCCATAGCGACCGGTATGTTCCTAGTTGTATGCCGGAGGGGACCATTGTGTAAGTCTATTGCATCTTTTGCATTCAAAAAACTATTAGTTTGTTACGTCTTTTTGCTATCTCTGCGAGCAGCCCTGCTTAGGTTGTACAGTCTGACAGCCGTTGGTAGGAAGGACCTACGAAACCTCTCGGTTGTGCACCTGGGATGATGTAGTCTGCTGCTAAATGAGCTCCTCAGTGCATTCAGTATGTCCTGCATAGGGTGGAACTCGGACTCCAGCAGAGATGACAGTTTAGCCGCCGTCCTTCTCTCTCCTATCTCCTCCATCGGATCAAGGCGCTGCCCCAGGACAGAGCTAGCTTTCTTAATCAGTTTGTTCAGTCTCTTCCTATCGGCTGCAGTAATGCCACTGCCCCAGCAGACCACTCCAAAAGTGATGGCTGATGCCACCACCGTGTCATAGAATGACTTCAGCAGCGCCCCTTGTACACCAAAAGACCTGAGTCTCCTCAGCAGGAACAGCCTGCGCTGTCCCTTCTTGTAGAGTGCATCAGTATTGTGTGACCAGTCTAGTTTATTGTTCAGATGAATACCCAGGTACTTATAGGATGTCACCATCTCGATGTCTGTTCCCTGTATATTTACTGGTACTGTGAGGGGCTGCCCATGCCTGCGGCAGTCCACCACCAGCTCCTTAGTTTTCCTCGCGTTGATCTGGAGGCAGTTCCGATGGCACCAGTCCACGAAGTCCTGGATAAGCCCTCTGTACTCAGCTTCATCTCCATTGGAGATGAGGCCAACGATCGCAGAGTCATCAGAGAACTTCTGTAGATGGCAGTGTGTTGTGTTGTGTGAGAAGTCCGCAGTATAAAGAGTGAACAGGAAGGGAGCCAGCACCGTTCCCTGGGGGGCCCCCGTGCTACTGATGATCGTGTCGGACACACAGTCCCGGGTTCTCACAAACTGAGGCCGGTTCGTGAGGTAGTCCAGGATCCATGATGACAGGTGCTGGTCCACCCCTGCGCGCAGCAGCTTGTCCTTCAGGATCATCGGTTGGATGGTGTTGAAAGCACTGGAGAAGTCAAAGAACATGATCCTCACCATATTCCCGGGCTTCTCCAGGTGGGACAGAGAACGGTGAAGGAGGAAGATCACCGCATCCTCCACCCCAATGCCATGCTGGTAGGCGAACTGGAGTGGATCCATCGCTGGTTCCACCAGGGGGCGGAGGTGAGCAAGGAGCAGTCTCTCCAGGGTCTTCATCAAGTGGGACGTCAAGGCCACCGGTCTGTAGCTGTTCAGGTCTTTGGGGTGGGAAGTTTTTGGTACAGGTACCACACAAGATGTTTACCACACAAGATGTGTACCACACAAGATTTTTGCAAAATTATTAAAAATAATAAACTAAGAAATCACATGTAGGTACATAAGTATTCATGGCCTTTGCTCAATATTTTGTTGATGCACCTTTAGCACAATTACAGCCTCAAGTCTTTTTGAATATGATGCCACAAGCTTGGCACACCTATCTTTGGGCAGTTTTGCCCATTCCTCTTTGCAGCACCTCTTAATCTCCATCAGGTTGGATGGGAAGTGTCGGTGCCCAGCCATTTTCAGATCTCTCCAGAGATGTTCAATTGGATTCAAGTCTGGGCCCTGGCTGGGCCACTCAAGGACATTCACAGAGTTGTCCTGAAGCCACTCCTTTGATATCTTGGCCGTGTGCTTCGGTTCGTTGTCCTGCTGAAAGACGAACAGTCACCCCAGTCTGAGGTCAAGAGCGCTCTGGAGCAGGTTTTCATCCAGGATGTCTCTGTACATTGCTGCATTCATCTTTCCCTCTACCCTGACTAGTCTCCCAGTTCCTGCCACTGAAAAACATCCCCACAGCATGATGCTGCCACCCCTATTGCCGTGATTATGAGTGGTGCCTGGTTTCCTTCAAACATGACGCCTGGCATTCACGCCAAAGAGTTCAATCTTTGTCTCATCAGTCCAGAGAATGTTGTTTCTCATGGTCTGAGGGTCCTTCAGATGCCTTTTGGCAAACTCCAGGTGGGCTGCCATGTGCCTTTTACTAAGGAGTGGTTTCCGTCTGGCCACTCTACCATACAGGCCTGATTGGTAGATTGCTGCAGAGATGGTTGTCCTTCTGGAAGGTTCTCCTCTCTCCACAGAAGAACGTTGGAGCTTTGACAGAGTAACCATCGGGTCCTTGATCGCCTCCCTAACTAAGGCCCTTCTCCCCCGATCGCTAGTTTAGACGGCCACCCAGCTCTCGGAAGAGTCCTGGTGGTTCAGAACATCTTCCATTTATGGATGATGGAGGCCACTGTGCTTATTGGGGCCTTCAAAGCAGCAGAAATGTTTCTGTACCCTTCCCCAGATTTGTGTCTTGAGACAAGCCTGTCTCAGAGGTCTACAGACAGTTCCTTTGACTTCATGCTTGGTTTATGCTCTGACATGCACTGTCAACTGTGGGACCTTATATAGACAGGTGTGTGCATTTCCAAATCATGTCCAATCAACTGAATTTACCACAGGTGGACTCCAATTAAGCTGTAGAAACATCTCAAGGATGATCAGTGGAAACAGGATGCACCAGAGCTCAATTTTGAGCTTCATGGCGAAGGCTGTGAATACTTATGTACATGTGATTTCTTAGTTTTTTATTTTTAATAAACTTGCAAAAATCTAACCCCCCCCCCCCCCCCCACACACTTTTTCACATTGTCATTATGGAGTATTGTGTGTAGAATTTTGAGTTAAAAAAATCCATTTTGGAATAAGGTTGTAACATAACAAAATGTGGAAAAAGTGAAGCACTGTGAATACTTTCCAGATGCACTGTAATTCCTTCCACCTTGACTAAGACCCCAGTTCCAGCTGAAGAAAAACAGCCCCAAAGCATGATGGTGCCACAACCATGCTTCACTGTAGGTATGGTGTTCTTTTGTTGATGAGCAATGTTGTGTTTGCGCCAAATATACCATTTGGAATTATGGCCAAAAAGTTAAACCTTGGTTTCATCGGTCCATAACACATTTTCCCCACATGTGTTTGGGAGATTTCAAATGTGTTATTGCAAAATGTAGCCAGGTTTGGATTTTTTTCTTCATAAGATAAGGCTTCCGTCTTGCCCAGAAGGGAGATTGTTGTTACATGTACTAAACAGCCAGTATTTGCCAGAAATTCCTGTAGTTCCTTCAGTGTTGCCGTCAGCCTCTTGGCAGCCTCCCTGACCAGTTTTCTTCTCGTCTTTTCATCAATTTTGGAGGGATGTCCAGTTCTTCGTAATGCCACTGTTGTGCCATATTTTCTTCACTTGATGATGACTGTCTTCACTGTGTTCCATGGTATATTTAATGCCTTGGAAATTCTTTTGTACCCTTCTCCTGGCTGGTACCTTTGAACAATGAGATCCCTCTGATGCTTTGGAAGCTCTCTGCGGACGATGGCTTGTGCTGTAAGATGTGACTACAAAAATGTCAGGAAAAGGCTATTAGAACTGCTAAACTTTATTTGGGGTTAATCAGAGGCACTTTAAATGGTGGCAGGTGTGTGCTGACTCCCATTTAACATGAGTTTGAATGTGATTGGTTAATTCTGAACACAGCCACACCCCCAGTTATAACAGGGTGTGCATATTTATGCAACCAGGTTATTGTACGTTTTTTAAATTTTTTTTTTACCTTAAAAGATTTCAGTTTGTGTTTCAATTGGGTTGTACAGGTTATAGGTCACATTAATCAAACTTCAAACTTTATTTATTTATATAGCACCTTTCATACAGCATAGTGCAGCTCAAAGTGCTTTACAGTTAAAAACAATTCCACATAAAACACAAACAAAACAATAAAAAGACAAAGAGAGTCCTCCCCAAGTCCTCCCCTGCTCCCACCCTTATCCAAGGCATACATCCACCTGACCCTCAACCCACCCTAGAGCCCACCTTCTCCCACCCTGTTCCACCCCACCCACAAGTAATAATAGGCATAGTTAAAACATAGCTGAGGACTGAGGACCAGAGTGAGGACACGCCATCATGGGGGGGACCATCAGCACCAGCGGTCTCAGCCCACACCTGCAGAGACGCCACCACAGGGGCCACCCCGGCCCGGGCAGACAGAAGAGTCCACACCACAACCAACAGGCTGTGACTGGACTCCCCCGTCCCACCAAGCCAGGGCCACCACCACGGCAGCATCCCCACAGCCAGTGCCAATTACAATTCCAAGTGCCAAGAGCCTCCCAGTGAGGAAACATTAGAGCTACAAATACCATAAGATAAAATAAAATACAATAAAATACAATAAGAAGTAGAATAAGGTCATAAATAAAAATAATTAAAGAGAATAAAATGGTTAAAGGAATAATAAATATACCCATATATATACTGTATATTGTAATGCAAAACTGGATTGAAATAATCTAAAAATATAAAGATAAATAAATAAATTAGCCAAATAAGCATATAAACATAAAAGGATAAAATTAGTTAAAAGCTAAACTAAAAAGGTGGGCCTTGAGCCTCCTTTTAAAAATATCAACGCTCTCTGCAGCCCTGAGATCCTCTGGCAGGCCATTCCACAGACGTGGGCCGAAAAACTCGAACAATGCCTCACCATGGGCTTTTGTCCTAACTTTAGGTATCATTAAAAGGCCAGTACCAGAGGAACTCAGGGTCCGTGAGGGACGATATGGTAAAAGCAGATCAAATAAATAAGAAGGACCAAGACCATTAAGAGTTTTATAAACTAATAAAAGAACTTTAAAATTGATTCTAACTAACTAACTAACTAACTACTAACTAACCTGCACTTATATAGCGCTTTTCTAGTCACAAAGACCACTCAAAGCGCTTTCATTAATACTAACCCTCTATTCTAAGGGCCTATAGGAAACAGATATCTAGGGACAATTTAGAACAGCCAATTAACCTAACATGCATGTTTTTGGCATGTGGGAGGAAACCGGAGAAATCCCGGAGTAAACCCACGCAACACGGGGAGAACATGCAAACTCCACACAGATCACTGTTGGTCGGGGGCTGGGATCGAACCCACGATCCCACGATCCCCACAATCCCCCGGCCAAGGGTAAACTGTGCTGCCGCAGTGCTAACCACTGCGCCACCGTGCAGCCGCACTGCGCCACCGTGCATTCTATAACTCACAGGGAGCCAATGCAGCGATTCTAAAACTGGCGTAATATTCTCTCTCTTTCTGGTCTTCATCAGCACATGGGCTGCTGAATTCTGTAATAGTTGTAAGTTACTGATCGTCTTTTTAGGAAGACCAGAAAGGAGAGCATTGCAATAATCAATACGACTGGAAATAAAAGCATGCATTAGCATCTCTGTGTTTTCTCGTGAGAGAAATGAGCGGACCCTGGCTATATTCTTCAGATGATAAAATCCAATTTTTAAAATATTGTTAACAATGGGGAATAAAACTAAGCTCAGAGTCAAAAATAATGCCCAGGTTTTTAACTCTCCTTGATGGAATAAGACAAAATGTCAGGACCGATAACTTCTTCTTCAGGACCGATAACTAAAAGTTCAGTTTTGTCCTGGTTGGACAGGGAATTCTCTGCCATCCAGGACTTAATGTCTAAAATGCAGTTAAAAAGGACATCGACTGGTGCTGGGTCATCAGGAGAGACAGAAATGTAAAGCTGGGTATCATCAGCATAACTTTGGAAACTAATTCCATGTCTCCTGATGACATTGCCTAGTGGCAGCATGTACAAATTAAAAAGAATTGGACCTAAAATCGAACCTTGAGGAACACCACAATCCATATTGTATCTCTTTGATGAGTGTTCACCCAGGGTAATGGTGGAAAAAGTTTTGAAATGATTTATCTTGGTCTCATTTTTTTACATCTCAAAAACCTGGCATTTGAACAGGGGTATGTAGACTTTTTATATCCATTGTAGCTCATGAAAACCCCAAATACAATTCCTCAAAAAATGAGAAGATTACGTATGATTTATGATTGGCAGTGGCTCAGGAAGTAGAGCGGGTTGTCCATTAACCGGATGGTTGGCAGTTCAAATCCCGCTCTCCCCAGATATCCTGCTGTTGTGTCCCTGGGCAAGACCTTTACCCCAATTGTTCCTGGTGGGTCTGGACAGTGCCATGTTGGGCAGCTATGCCCCCATCAGTTTGTGAATGTGTGTGAATGGGTGGATAGCAGGATCTGTAAAGCGCTTTGGTCATCTAGAAATGAGAATAAAAAGCGCTATATAAGCGAATTACAGAGCTGAGTGGAGGAATCTGATCAGACCTAAATGAAACAGTCATTGTCGTCCCCGACAGACTGCTATGATGATGATGATGATGATGATGATGATGATAAGTGAATGCCATTTACCATAATTAATTTTAAAAAATGAATTTTTAATAGAAATATTGGCTGACTGAAAAGTATGTCCATGTACACACTCAATACTTGGTTGGGGCTCCTTTTGCATGAATTACTGCATCAATGTGGCATGTCATGGAGGTGATCAGCCTGTGGTACTGCTGAGGTGTTATGGAGACCCAGGTTGCTTTGATAGTGGCCTTCAGCTTGCCTGCATTGCTGGGTCTGGTGTCTCTCATGTTCCTCTTGACAATATTTCATAGATTCTCTATGGGGTTTAGGTCAGGAGAGTTTGCTGGCCAATCGGGCAGAGTGATACCATGGTCATTAAGCCAGGTTTTGGTACTTTTGGCAGTGTGGGCAGGTGCCAAGTCCTGCTGGAAAATAAAATCAGCATCTCCATAAAGCTTGTCAGCAGAGGGAAGCATGAAGTGCTCTAAAATTCCTCAGTAGATGGCTGCACTGACTTTGAAATTAAAAAAAAATAATCAATTTTTTAAAATCAATTTTATGTAATATTGTATGTGCGGGGGGGGATGGGGGGAGTTGAGAATTGAATTTCGGGGTTTCATTAGCTGTAAGCCATAATCATCAAAATTAAAAGAAATAAACACTTGAAATATATCACACTGTGTGTAATGAATCTATATAATATAGAAGTTTTATTTTGTTAATTGAATTACTGAAATAAATCAACTTTTTGATGGCATTCTAGCTTATTGAGATGCAGAGGATAGGTGCAAATGTATAAGAAAATCATGAAAATATGAGGAAAAAAGGTGAAACATGGCAAACTTCAGTCTATAAAAGCAAGAAATCTCTGTGCGTCTGTGTGTGTCTGTCACGTTTATAAGACATCATAGGATGGCCTATGATCTCTGCCTGAACATCATAGGACGTCCTATGAACTCAGGCATCATAGGATGACTCGCGATTGTCTTTATGATGTCATATACATCAAGGCTGCCTTCATGTCTTTATTGTGTCATATACAGTGAGTCCATGTCGGAAAGCCTCTTTTTGCTCAGATCTATTTTCATGATCGCTTCTCGGCCTTTTGGCTAAGATCAAGTGTAGTAGTGTAGTAATGATTCTGTCCATGAACTGGAATTACGACGCACCTATCCCTCAACCAGTGGTCTCAACGAAGAAGAAGAAGTCCAAGGATGGATAATTTTTTCACACATAGGGAGTTGTTCAGAACTCCTTATAAGAACTCCTGATAGAAAGAGATACAGTGATGATATAGAGTGAAATACGTGGTGGTGATGCACCTGTAAGCTGGTTACAACCACCAATCAAATCTAAAAGAAGAAGAAGAAGAAGAAGAAGACCCATCAGATGGAGAGCAATAGAATAACGACAACTGCTGCACATCAGAAAAGATGCCATGAAGATGAAACACCTGAGGTTCCAGCAGTACATCACACCCGTCTGAGACAGGAGGACACCCTTCACCAGCATAGGGTACAACAGACTTTAAAGCACGTTTGTAGGACATCATAGGATGGCCTATGATCTCTGCCTCATCATCATAGCGCATCCTATGAACTCAGGCATCATAGGACAACTCGCCATGCCTACATGACGGCAAATGTGTAACCTTGACGAATGCCAGTCTACACTACAAATGTGTAAAATGCCAAGCAAAGCGATGATTTTCTCCGGGTGCTCCGGTTTTGTTTCTACAGGCATGCACGGGTCTGCCTGATATCCTATGATGTTCCTATGATGTTGGTGCTACATGACTTCACATAAATGGAACTCTATATGACGTCAGATAAACCGTAAGGCTGCTGTTCCTATGATCTCAGGAGGATGTCTATATGACGTCATACAGAGCGCAGGAATCGCTACAATAGGACACACTACTTTAGATGTAGTGTGTCCTACATCTAAACCACAATGGGTGTGGTTTTACTTTAAACCACACCCATTCAAAGCAGTACATCATGTCTGTGCGTCACAGATCATAGGGCATAGGACATCTTCAAAGATCAAACGCAGGCATGGCTCATGATAGTAGGACTCACTATGACATCATCAATGATCATAGGACTCACTATGACACCATCAAAGATCAAAGGCAGGCATCACTGAATGAGTGCTGACGTGCTTGCTTACACCCTTTCTTACACCTGCTTTCTATGGGCATGCAGAAATACTTGCTTATACTTGGTTTCTATGGGCATGCATGGGTATGTATTGTTTTTTTTTTTTAAGTAATAAACTTGCCTGGAAAAAGTTGCAAGAAAAACCTCACTAACTTGAAAAAACTGAAAATTTGGACATTTAAAGCGTACCTGTGGTGGTCGTGAAGACGCATTTGACTTGAAAACATTATGAAAAAGTATTTCTTATTTTGGTAAATAATTTTTGCCAGCCATATACCACCAGACATATATTCAAATAGGACCTTGGCCATGGGCAGCCAATGAAAACTGTGGGCGCAGCCATGACACATGCGGATGTGACGTCACTTCGTTGATACTCAACAGTCAATGCTCCGCCTGTATGAGAGACTAGGGTGCTGTTGTGAGTGTTTTTATTCTATTATGGCTGAATTGTCGGACTCTGAGGAAGAATTTGTCCAACATGGCTACAGGTTTGAGCCAGAAAGGTCTTCTGAGGGTTAAAGTGACGAAGTGGTCCTCACACACAACGCAATTTCATCTGAAATTATTCGTCTGTGCCCTGTTTCCGCTCCGATCTTCTGACAAGGTGAGCTGGGTTTGGGTACACAAAAAAAGTGTTTCTTTGTTTTTTTCGCTTATTATTCAGACATCCAAAGGCTTTACATTCCGCCATGTTGCGATATCCATATCGCATTGTATGTTTTTGTTTTTAAAAGAGCAACGAGTGTCTGCTGCTCTGTAGATAGTTTTAGAATCATCTTCCGCGATCAGATGTGACAAGCCGCTGAATTTAAGCATTTATTTATTTATTTTCTACTCGTTTTAGTTCTGCATTTAATATGAATCCTGAGCTTGAAATAAACGTTTGAATTTTAATATCCCCGAAGCCGCCGCACATCCGGGTACTCAGATCGCAGTTTTCGAATTATCGTCATTTACGAGCTCAGATCAGAAAAGACGGCTCGCCGAATTTAAACATTTATTTATTTATTTTCTACTCGTTTTAGTTCTGCATTTAATATGAATCCTGAGTTTGAAATAAACGTTTGAATTTGAATATCCCCGAAGCCGCCGCACATCCGGATACTCAGATCGCAGTTTTCGAATTATCGTCATTTACGAGCTCAGATCAGAAAAGACGGCTCGCAGAATTTAAACATTTATTTATTTATTTTCTACACGTTTTATTTCTGCATTTAATATGAATCCTGAGTTTGAAATAAACGTTTGAATTTGAATATCCCGGAAGCCGCCGCACATCCGGGTACTCAGATCGCAGTGTTCGAATTATCGGCATTTACGAGCTCAGATCAGAAAAGACGGCTCGCAGAATTTAAACATTTATTTATTTATTTTCTACTCGTTTTAGTTCTGCATTTAATATGAATCCTGAGTTTGAAATAAACGTTTGAATTTGAATATCCCCGAAGCCGCTCCACATCCGGGTACTCGAGGCTCAGCCAATACTGATCCAGATCGCGGTGTCAACGAAATTACATCACAGGAAGCGTCCTGGAAGTCCCTGTAGCCGCTAGTATGGCTGTACCCATGTTTTGCTGACATAGCTGAACCAGCAGATCAGCAATGGATTTATATCAAATTGCTTTGAACGTGAATTTCAACTTAAACTTGAACTAGAACGTGAGACAGGGGCTCAATATAATATCTTTTTTTTCACGACCACCACAGGTAGATATAAAAAGTAAAAAAAAAAAAAACTTTAAAAAAATGTGTGTTTGTATCTGTGTGTGTGTGTGGGGGGGGGGGGGTGCCAGGGAGGCAGTCCACCCAGGGTGTCATACAAGCCAGGACCGCCCCTGTGGAGGACCACTCAATTGTTGACAGTTAAATTATGCTTTGGTATCACATCTTGATGAGGCAAGTCAGTAGATTATAGCATCTCACTTTTTCCACCCATTTCTTTGTATGAGCTGCTCTGTTTTGATAAACTACACTATACAGATGCATCACTTGATATCTGCGCTTTAAATATGAAGCTGCAGTACTGACCAGTTATGTAAAGACATTCACCCACCAACGTCTTTGCTCAATAATTAACATGCTTGTCTGGGACAAAGTGTGTGGCCCACGGTTTCTCATGTTCCCTACGTTGTTGTGCTAAGCTAAGTTAATCAGCTTCCACTGGCAGCACTGCATTTAGAATACAGAGATGTCAATCTAAAAAACAAAACAAAACACTGCAATGATGAAATGAAAACAAATTGGACTATCTACTACTGGAATTCCCATCAAAAAGGGGGGTGAAAGGTGCAACTTGTATCACAACTGGTGTAATAATGCTAAAATGGTCACTAGTTGTTTGCACATGCAGTATTTCTGTAGTGCTTATGTGGTTTTTTGGATAGTTGTTGTCATTTTGGACATGTTGAAAGCTTTAAATAAACTTGCAGTTGCATAAAACAAGCACATTTGTCCACTCCCATGTTAATAAATGTTTTAAAAACTTGAAAATGAGAAGTTTAAGGTACATCCATCCATCCATCCATCTTCTACCGCTTTTCCGGAGGTCCGGGTCGCGGAGGCAGCAGTTCAGGCAGAGAAGCCCAGACTTCCCTCTCCCCAGCCACCTGCTCCAGCTCTTCAGAGAGGATACCAAGGCGTTCCCAGACCAGCTGGGAGACATAGTCTCTCCACCGAGTCCTGGGTCTGCCCCGGGGTCTCCTCCCAGTGGGACGTGCCTGAAACACCTCAAGTGGGAGGCATCCCCTCATGGATCGTCACCTTATCGTGGTGGGGGGGGTTGCGTGCCCCAGTGATTCCAGGAGCTACATTATGTTGTCCGGGGCAATTTGCCTCTGATAGGGTCACCCAAGACAAACTGGTCCTGAGTGAAGGACCAGACTAAGAACGATCCAACAGACTCTCATGATAAATTCTAGATCAAGGATTCAGTGTACCCCACCTGGTATGAGGTTACCGGGGCCCCACCCTGGAGTCAGGCCTGGGGGAGGGGCTCGATGGCTAGCGTCTGGTGGCCGGGTTTCCACTCATGGGACCCGGCCGGGCTCAGCCCGAAGGACTTACATGGGTCCGCCCTCCAGTGGGCTCACCACCTGCAGGAGGGATCATGGGGGTCCGGTGCTATGTGGATTAGGTGACGGTCAAAGGCAGAGACCTTGGTGGACTAATCCCAAGTTTAAGGTACATTATATAAAAAAAAATCCACATTTAATCGCAAGCTAACATTTTTTAAAATATTAATCACGATTAAATGTGGACTTTTTTCTGTGTAATGTACCTTAAACTTGTCATTTTTCAAGTATTTCATACCTAAAGCTACAGTCACAGATGTAAAAGTCGTTGACCCTGAAAAGCTTGCACGCAGTGCCTCTTGAAGTTATTTTTTGTTTGTTTCTTGAATCCAAATTTCCAATGCATTTATATGCATGTGTCTTACTGTGCAGAGCCATGCGACGGCCCCGCTGCGGCCTCCCTGACAGAAAAACTGAAGAGCTGGTCGACGGAGCAAGGAGGAAACGTTACGCTCTCACTGGGCAGCAGTGGGACAAAGACCACATCACTTACAGGTTTATAGAAATAAAACCTCATTCAGTTGGAAGGTTGCAGCTACTAAGCTCTAATATAGTTTCTCTTTTGCCACAGCATAATGAATCAAAACATCCCCTCCTCGTTGGGGGAGAAGAGGGTGTATGGTGCGATCCGCAGGGCCTTTGATGCATGGAGACGGGTCACACCACTCACATTTGAAGAGCTTCCTGCGGATCAGGGCGTTAATGGCAGCCAAGCCAATCTCGCTGACATCCTGCTCTTGTTTGCCTCTGGTTTCCATGGTGACATGTCACTATTTGACGGTGAGGGCGGGTCGCTGGCCCATGCTTTCTATCCAGGCTCAGGAATAGGTGGAGATATGCACTTTGATGCAGATGAGCCCTGGACACTGGACGACAAAAGCTCCAAAGGTCAGTGGGTTCATTTTAAACCATTTTATTAGCTCTCATATAATGGCTAACTAGCCTTTACAATTATTTTAAAATAATTTGCACAGATCACATTACACCGTTTCACTTGCCTTGCAGGTATTGACCTCTTCTTGGTTGCCGTCCATGAGCTCGGTCATGCACTGGGTCTGGAGCACTCTGATAACCCCATGGCCACGATGGCCCCTTTCTACCAGTGGGTCCACACACAAAACTTCACACTGCATGAGGATGACATCAGAGGAATACAGTACATATACGGTGAGAAGCACACACTGCTAATGAAGTAAACACCAATGTATTTTTTAAACGAATGATTTGACATCACATAACAGATTGATTTGGTGTGTTTTCCTTAAGCTGCTGCAAAGCTATTTGCAAATTCTTTGCAGGGGTTTGAAAGGTCTGTGCATGCAGAACTGATTATTTGAAACGGCCACAGTGCAAAATAAGTGGAACTGGAGTCAGTTTTCAGTCAGCCTGTGTCCAATTATATTATGTTCCTTCATACTTTCAGTAAAATGAAGCTTACACACTGGTCAAGTATAGACCTGTTGAAGAGTGATGTTGCATATTTAGTACCTGACAATGTAAATATAAAGTGATGGTAAAAGGTTGACCAGAATCCATTGCTGCATTTAGCAAGAGCATGAATATTGTTTAAATTCTTTACAGTTAGGCAGATTATTAATTTACTGAATCTTGCACAGACAGACAACATGCCGACATCCTCTTGCCCCAGGGGTTGCCTTTTTGCAATGATTAGCATCCAACATTTCACTACAAGCTGTGGCACCATAGTGAAGAGGACACCCCCCCCCCCAAAACCAGAGTGACTGAAAAACAATGACTTTCTGTGCCATTCTGTTATTGTGATCTTTACCCCTTATTTCCACTGGATGCAGGTGCATTGCATTACGACTGTGATGTGTTCAAGCCTTGTTGGAATCTCCACTAGTTGCATTTCTACTGAAAAACGGCACAACAAGGTTCACAGAGGGCTAGATCATATGAGAATATTAAGAAAATGGCAGAGATCATGTGATAACCGAGTTAATAAGCATGTTGTTAGCTTGTCAGTTCAATGCTTTAAGGATCATCTTCCACTTAAAGTTTACGTATGTAGCCTAATGTAGTAATTTATTTCAAATTTGTGACTTTGTGGCTCCATCTATATGTACAGTTTGGTGATATTTAGTATGTCAGCATGTATTTCTGTTAAAATGCTGAGTAAAGATGGCTTGCCTATACTTCAGTGATGCTGGAAGTTGCTTTTGTTGTTGTAGCTCATAGCGACAGGTCCCATGCCATATTTTGTTTTTTGAAGTGTTTTCCTCGTCATTCATTGCCAGTAATGTAACAGATTATCTGTCTTTAGTTCCCCCCTTTCAAGTATTTCTATTTCCCTCTCATCAGTGGACTATCATCCTACCAGAGATAAGACTTTATGGGAGATTACAAAAGAGTGCAGTGATTTAGAGATATTAATCTGTGATTTAAAGGTTTCTCTCTCTTGTGGCACATGGGGATCTTTGTAGACAAGAAGCCTTGTAGAGAGGCATTGTGAATATGAGCATCTGCAGTAGAACCACACAGAGAATTGGAGATCATCCAAAGCAGCATATCATGCATGCCTTTATGATGTTGTCGTCGCTGTCTCAGTGAATGGGCGACATTGTTAACTGACACATGAAATTTGTGGCTTGTGTCTGTAGTGTGTGCGTTAGAGTTCATGTGTAGGAGCCAATATGTTTCAGCCCTTGTATGAGAGCATTAATGTTAGAACCCTACACATTTCTTTCAAACTCCAGACACTGATTTATTCCAGGCATTGTTTATCTAATTACTATTTTTCTCTCACTATAAGAAACAACAAGAATTTACAACCAGAATAGTGTCTTCTTTTTTCTTTGGGCTTTTCTTTGTTTTGATCACATCTCTGGAAAAAAATAACAGATCCTAAATCTTACTCAGTTTGATAATAATATCTATAGTTAGTTTTAGTGTCTGATATAACCAAACTCTGGATTATTGATATGATATTAATATTGATACTCCACCAGAGTACATTTTTTTTAAATACATGTGAAAAATTGTACATTTTTTTTGCAGCAAATGTTGTATAGTAACCCCTTCGTTGATTGCCACCTTATCGTGGTTGAGGGGTTTGCGTACATTAATGACGCCAGGATCTAGGTTTTCAGAGGACACTTGGGTGAAGGGCCAGACTAAGAGCGGTCCAATGGTTCTCTACGAAAAAAGTTACAATGATCCAGTGTTCCCAAAGGAGCCTCTCTCTGCTCGGACTGCTGCCTTTGAGACCCCCAAATAAGTGGTAGAGGATAGATGGATGAATGAATGATAAATATTTTCATTGATTCTACCAGTAATGGAGGACTCTTCTGACAAGACAGGAAGTGGATCTATTAATTTAAAATAAGCATTTTCTTCGTGGAGTTTAAAGCGTCAGGCAGTAGTGCTGAGTCTTTTGCAGCTGATCCAGTTCTACTGAATGGTTCTCTCAGTGATGGGCCAGGTATTTGACACCTCGGCTGTCAGCAGAAGCATCAATATTTACCTAATAAAATGATTAAAAAAACACATTTTTAAAATAAATGCTTTATTTAAACTTTATGAACAACTCTGCTTACGTCTGGCAACTGGGATGTCGTCCTGAATGTTTAAACCAGCGGTTGTTTGATGTCAAATAACAACTGATTCATTAACTGCATCTACTGTTTCTCACCTTAAATGTTGTTAGAAGCACTTTTCGCTGGCTTGTTTTAAAGATATCAAAGCTTAATCGTGAGCCGCCATGTTGTCTGGGTGCTGAAATACAGTGAAAGACTGCCCACAGCTGGATGTGTCAACCAATCAGGTGCAGCCGTTGTGTTCTCAGCAACAGGACCAATGAGAGTCTCTCCCCCAGCACAGAGCTCTTTGACTATTGTCTTTCTACAGTGTCAATTATTTTCTGTCACTTGATGTGGTTACGCCCCCAATGCCATTCCTTCCATCAAAAAATGGACCAGTGTACATGTGCCATGATCATCCAGTCAACGGACGTGAAAATGCCGACGTTATCAGACACCTGTGAACTTGCTCCTGTGTGGCAAAAATGTAGAGCAAATATAAGAATGTAGGGTGTAAATGTAGGTCAGTGATTCTGTGTTTAGGCCAGCAGCGAAGGCCTTGCTGGCCCTTTCGGCCCACAGCTTATGATGCCAGTCCTATTTGGGAGCCTATTTTAAAATCTATTATTGTTTTGCTCTCTCTGGTTGGCACCAGATCCATTCTTTACACATGCAAAACACTGAACGGCAACCTGGGAAAACTCATTTACTGTATGTTCAAGTTGTTTTGACAGGATTGTTGTACTTGTTATTGCAAATCAAAACTGTGTTGTGACATCTTGGCATCGGATGTACACGGATATTGTAGTGTCTTGTAACATGGCCAGTACTGGGTACTAATTGTTAAATGATGAGCCATTTTTTTGAACGACTCATTAAAAGGAGGGGAGCAATAAGATCCATCTCCTTCCAAGAAGCCATTATTCTCACCATTGTCAGACAGCTTAGCACTTTTCTGCATGCTGGATTCTCATCATCGACTCATGTGCTGATCTAACCAACTTCAACTTGGATTTGAAAATGTACCATTAGCATGTTCCTGCTTATTGCTAAGGCACTATCTATTATGATTGCTGATGTATTAATTTTGACTGTCTGCTTATCTACTACTTTTATCTGCCCCAAATGTTAATCTTTCTGTTCAGACAACTTATCTTTTCAGTGCAGTTGAGTAACTTTATTGTTGCTGCTGCAGTTGGACTACTTATAAAGCTTTATTGCTCACCTTAACAATGAAGTCAGGTGAGGGTGTACTAGTGATCACCCCATCTGTTTGGACACACATCTGTCTGTCCGTATGTCTGTAGCAGTAACTTGAGAACCACAGAGGTCAGGATCATCAAACCTGGTCCTGGGATTGAACTTGAAGTCCCTTTGGCATAAGCTACTATTTTAGGCCAAAAGGTCAAAGGTCAAGGACACAGCTCCGTATGTTTTTCACATTTGGGGCCATTATGTTGTTAGTATTAGTCGTAGGATGACTAAACTTACAGCAATAATCAATCTGGAAGTGCTCTGGACCCAAGTTGGATTACCCCCGCAATGAAGTTGAGGAGCGTATGATGTTTCTGACCTATTTGTTCGTCAGCTCATTCATTCATTTGACAACATGTTGCCACTATAGCTTCTACATTTCTGATCAAATTCACTTCAAATTTACAGAGAGGCTTTGACTCAAATGAGGGGTTCCATTCTGGTGGGAGGGGGACTTACTTTTTTCCAGTCAATTTTATCTTGCTCACAATTCTCATTAGAGGCCCCTGATATGCAGATGCACGAGGAATGTGAGCTTGCCTACTAAAGGCTTGTGTATACTTGATGCATGGGTCGTTAAGCGAGTGAATAGACGTCACTGAACCTCTGCAACCTCTCATAAAGGCACATTGGGCACCTTGAGTTTTCACAGTAAGGGGAGATGATTTTATCTGCTATTTTGAGAGACCAAACTAAAAACAAGTACATTTATCTTTAATTTATTATATTTCATTGTACAGAGATTTCCATTTTGCAAAATTTGCTGTTTAAAGCACCTGATTAATTTAAAAAATATTTATTGTTTTTCAGTGTATAATAAACATTGTGCCAAAATAAATGTGTGAACATCAAATAGCACTTGTATAAGAATGAATCTGTGCACAAGATGTTAGGGAAAAAAGGAAGGAAAATCACCCCCCCCCCAAAAAAAAAAAGAAAAAGAAAAAACCCACACACATTTGTTTTAATGAACTGACTGCGGGTACCAAGTTACAAAAATCAGGAGGTGCACAACCAGCCAAAACGACACAAAAGCACGCCAGGTGACATGCATGCACAGCCGTTTGTGAGGGCCAGCGTCCCAAGTATACACAGGGCTTGAAGTTTTTTTCATTGCTATTAGTACCAGCCTCACCAAACCTGGCCCAGGGGTTGAATTTGAAGACCTCTTGACCTGACCTAGTTTTTGGGTGCTTAAACTCATAGGCCAGTGTTACAAGTTCATTTACTCTGTACCTTGAAAACAAATGAAGCTTGAATCACCAGACTTGGCACACAGGTTGACCTAGGGACCCTCAACTGTGCCTGTAGTTTTGGGGTCATAAGGTCAAAGTTATAAGGCCACCCAGTATGGACATACAGTAAGTCACAAATGCATACAGTGGTGTGGTGTGAAAAACTGTTTGCCCCTTTCCTGATTTCTCTTTTTTTTTTTTTTGTATATTTGTCACACTTAAATGTTTCAGATCATCAAACAAATTTAAATATTAGACAAAGATAACACAAATAAACACAAAAGGCAGTTTTTAAATGAAGGTGTTTATTATTAAGGGTAAAAAAAAAATCCAAACCTATATGGCCCTGTGTGAAAAAGTGATTGCCCCCCCGTTAAAACATAAATTAACTGTGGTTTATCACATCTTTGGAAAGCTGAGTTCAATTTCTCTAGCCACACCCAGGCCTTCTTACTGCCACACCTGTTCTCAATCAAGAAATCACTTAAATAGGACCTGCCTGACAAAGTGAAGTAGACCAAAATATCCTCAAAAGCTAGACATCATGCTGCCATCCAAAAAAATTCAGGAACAAGTGAAAAACAAAGTAATTGAGATCTATCCGTCTGGAAAAGGTTATAAAGACATTTCTAAAGCTTTGGGACTCCAGCGAACAACAGTGAGAGCCATTATCTACAAATGGCAAAAACATGGAACAGTGGTGAACCTTCCCAGGAGTGGCTGGCTGACCAAAATTACCCCGAGTGCAGCAATGACTCATCCAAGAGGTCACAAAAGACCCCACAACAACATCCAAAGAACTGCAGGCCTCACTTGCCTCATTTAAGGTCAGTGTTCATGACTCCACCATAAGAAAGAGACTGGGCAAAAATGGCCTGCATGGCAGAATTCCAAGACGAAAACCACTGCTGAGCGAAAAGAACATAAAGGCTGGTCTCAGTTTTGCTAAAAAAACATCTTGATGATCCCGAAGACTTTTGGGAAAATACTCTGTGGATTGACGAGACAAAAGTTGAACTTTTTGGAAGGTGTGTGTCCCATTACATCCAGGTTCAGGTTCAGGTTACTTTATTTGTACCCGTAGGTAGAGTTGTTTTGCAGTCAGGTGACATCCATATTTATAAACCACAATTACATTCAACATAAACACAAATGCAGACACACATGAAGCTGACTATAAACATGATAAAAATACTCAAGGCTCCATCAATCAGGACATAAGACAAAGAGATGACAGAAAAAACAGAGATAAGAGAGAAGGGTCATATTAAAAAGTTAAAGACTAGTCAAAGAGGTTAAAAACTCAAAAGTCTAAAACCCAATAAAAGATTTAAAACCCAAATAAAGAACCTACAAAAATAAGTAAATATAAAATGAAATTAATAAATAGGTAACTAAATTATGTGCAATATATTGTTACAACTTGTTCAACTCATTGACAGCAGCAGGAACAAAGCTGTTTTTGTAGCGCTGGGTTTTACTTTTTGGGACAGCAAACCTCCGTCTTGAGGGAAGAAGCTGAAAGTGGCAGTACAAAGGGTGGGAGTCATTATTTAAAATGGCGGTACCAATCCTCTGTACCTGTCTGGTGTACAGGGATGTCAGGCTCAGCTGTGACTCACCAAGCAAGCGACTGGACCATCTAACTACCTGATCCAAGGATTTCCTCTGTTTCAGTTTTATCTGACCAAACCATGACACTAAAGAAAAGGATAAAACAGATTCAATAAAAGCCCGATAAAACATTATCATTATGGTTCGGTCAATTTGGAAGCATGCAAGTTTCCTTAAACAATGCAAATGTTGCTGACCCTTTTTGCACACCCTTTCACAGCTCTCTTCAAAGTTTAAATTACTATCAATAATCGTCCCAAGATATTTGTAGGATTGTACACATTCAGTGATCTGGCCTTTTAGTACAGTGACTTCGTGCCTGGGAGTTTTCCTCCTAAAGTCAACAATCATATCTTTAGTTTTTTCGTATTCACCTGCAGGTAGGAATCCTCACACCAGTGAACAAAATCATCAACTACTGGGCCGTGGCCACTCTCACCATCCTGGAGGTCGTCGGCCTCCGTCGGTCTATGATGACCATGGAAGAGAATCTTAAACGTCTACTCTGCTGGAACAGCACCGCCTGTGGCTGAACAGGCCGATGCGCGAATGGCAGTCCCTGCCACACAGGTCGCACTTGTGGGTGGTCTCCGTGCTGCTGGGTCTGTGGCGGTTCTTCCTGCGGGTCCTTTTTTCATCTGCAGCAGCAGTCAGTCTCTCTTCACCCGCCTTGAGCTGTCTGGTCAGGGTGCCTCTCCATTTGGAGCGGTCCGTTGCAAGGTCCTCCCAGCGCTCTGTGTTGATCTCCAGGGCCTTCATGTCTCTCTTGCAGACGTCTCTAAAACACAGCTGTGGGCGGCCAACGTCTCTCTTGCCAGTTGCCAGTTCTCCATAGAGGACGTCTTTGGGGATTCTGCCATCCTCCATACGGTGAATGTGGCCTAGCCAGCGGAGCCTGCGCTGTCTGAGTAGAGTGAACATGGAGGGAAGGCCGGCGCGGGACAGAACTTCTGTGTTGGGCACTTTGTCCTGCCAGGATATGTCCAGGATGTGGCGAATGCAGCGCAAGTGGAAGGAGTTCAGTCTGTTTTCCTGCCGGGCGTATGTTGTCCACGTCTCACTCCCATAGAGCAGTGTGCTGATGACGCAGGCGTTGTACACTGCCATCTTCGTCTTGACAGAGAGTCTGGGATTCTCCCACACTCGTGCGGTGAGGCGAGCGAGTGTGAAGGCTGATTTTCCAATCCTCTTGTTGATCTCTGTATCAAGGGAGAGGTTGTTGCTGATCGTGGACCCCAGGTACGTGAACTGATTCACGACCTCCAGCTCGTAGTCGTCAATGGTGATGGTTGGTGGTGCTTCCGTGCCTTGCGCCAAGACGTTAGTCTTCTTCAGGCTGATGGTAAGCCCGAAGTCCTTGCATGCCTGGGAGAAGTGGTCCATAAGGGTCTGAAGCTCCTGCTGTGTGTGGGTTGCGACTGCAGCGTCGTCTGCGAACAGCATGTCTCTGATTAGAGCCTCGCGTACTTTGGTTCTGGCTTTCAGGCGGGCGAGGTTGAAAAGCCTGCCTTCAGATCTTGTGGGCAGGTAGATTCCCTCTGTTGCTGTGCTGAAGGCATGCCTCAGGAGCATAGCAAAGAAAATCCCAAAGAGGGTTGGCGCAAGTACACAGCCCTGTTTCACTCCGCTGCGTATGCTGAAAGGCTCTGAGACGTTGCCATCGTGCTGCACTATCCCCTGCATGTTGGTGTGAAACGATTCAATGAGGCTTTGCAACTTTGGTGGGCATCCTATCTTTGGCAGGATCTTGAAAAGGCCCTCTCTGCTGACCAGATCGAACGCTTTGGTGAGGTCGATGAAGGCGACGTACAGGGGCATGTTCTGTTCTCTGCATTTCTCCTGGAGTTGGCGGATGGAGAATATCATGTCTACCGTCGATCGCTCAGCGCGGAAGCCACACTGAGACTCGGGGTAGACATGTTCGGCAAGCTTCTGTAGACGAACGAGAACAACTCGTGCGTAGACTTTGCCAACAACGCTGAGGAGGGAGATGCCCCTGTAGTTGTTGCAGTCGCTTCTCTCCCCTTTGTTTTTGTAGAGGGTGATGATCTTGGCGTCCCTCATGTCCTGTGGTACGGCACCTTCCTTCCAACACTGGCAGAGGACGTCATGCAATGGCAGCAGTAGGGCGGTCTTGCAGTGCTTGATCAGGTCGGGGGGTATGCCGTCGTTGCCGGGTGCCTTGCCAGCGGCCAAGCTATCAATGGCCTTGCTGAGTTCGTCGATGGTTGGCTCGGCGTCAAGTTCGTCCATGGATGGCAGGCAGTCGATGGCATCAAGGGCTGACAGTGTCACGGTGTTCTGTCTGGAGTAGAGGTCGGAGTAGTGTTCCACCCATCTCTCCATCTGCTTGTTCTTTTCTGTGATCATCTCCCCAGTGGAGGATTTGAGGGGGGCCGTCTTGCTCTGAGCCGGACCAAGTGCTTTCTTGATGCCATCGTACATACCACGGATGTTCCCTGTTATGGCAGCGGTTTGAATGTCTTGGCTGAGCTGAGTCCAGTACTCGTTGGCACAGCGCCGAGCAGTCTGCTGAACTTTGCTTCTCGCAGCCCTGAGAATCTGGAGATTCTTCTCGTTTGGGTACTTCTTGTACTCAGCAAGTGCTGAGTGCATGGCTTCAATGACGGGGGTCATCTCGGTCAACTTGGCATCAAACCAGTCCTGTGACTTCGAGGTCTTCCTCCCAAAGGTAGCCAAGGCTGTGCGGTGGATGGTGTTTCGCAGCTCTTCCCACTTCTGCTTTGCAGATTCTCTTTCTTGTGGTACACCAAGTTCCTTCTCAAAGGTGGAGGCAAACTGCTCAACAAGTTCTGGTTGAGCCATCTTGCTGGTGTCAATCTGTGCCTTTCCAGGTTGTCTAGCACGATGGAATTTCTTCAGCTGCAGCTTGACCTTGCAACACACCAATGAATGGTCTGTGTCGCAATCTGCACTCTGGAACGAACGGGTGATTAGCACGTTCTTCAGTGAGGTGCGCCTGGTCAGGATCAAGTCCAGCTGGTGCCAGTGCTTTGAGCGTGGATGTTGCCAGGAAACCTTGTGTTGGGGCTTGGTTTTGAAGAACGAGTTTGTGATGCACAGATCGTGATATGTGCAGAACTCGAGCAGCCGCTGTCCGTTGTCATTCATTCTGCCCACGCCAAAAGATCCAAGACAGGAGGGCCAGGAGTCGTGGTCAGCACCCACTCTGGCATTGAAGTCTCCAAGGAGAATGAGTTGTTCAGAGTTGGGGACGATCCTGACAGTTGTTGCGAGATTCTCGTAGAACTCGTCTTTTGCCTCTGGTGTGGCTGTCAGTGTTGGGGCATACACACTGACGAGGGTGACTGGGCCTTCAGTGGTGTTCAGGCGGAGGGTGAGGAGTCGAGCAGAGCCAGTGCTGCTCGGTTCCACCATCTTCAGCAAGGTGTTCTTCACTGCAAAGCCCACTCCGTGTTCCCTGTGTTCGTCACTGCCCTTTCCCTGCCAGTAGAACGTGTAGTCCTTCTCTCTGTGTGCTTGCGTCAGCCAACCGTGTTTCCTGGAGAGTGGCGATATCCACTCCCAGTCTCTTCAGCTCATTATTGATGATGGCAGTCTTCCTGGTGTCGTTGATGTCCTTGAGGTTAGTAGCGAGTCCTGTCATCATAGTGCGGATGTTCCAAGTTCCCAGTTTTAGAATTGGTCTCTTTTGTTTTATTGTCTTGCCTGGTGCGAAAGTTCTCAGCCTGCTGTTTGGATTTCTCCTCATCCCCATGCACCCAATGAGGAAAGCAAGCTGTGGCGGGACATCACCTTATTGGCTGGGGGCTGCCCAGCTTGAGGCGGGCGGTAGCTGTCCAGTGAGATCCGATGATCCCTCCCACCGTCGAGAATAACCCCTGGCGCCGAGCTCTACGCCAATTGAGCGGTGGCTTATAACCGGTAACTGTCATTCCCCGTGTTTTGTCTACGCCAAAGGCGAAGCTGGAGTGTCCTCTCCAGTGATCCGGTGTTCTACCTTCCAGCGTTGGGCGTTGGTAGGATTCAAGCCCGGGCAGGAAGATATGGAGGATAAGATGTTGCCCATGCAGCATGTCCCCCCTCTCCACGTCACTGATGAATCCAAAGGAACAGCAGGGCTGCTACAGTTTGGCACCAGCGCCGTTGCAGGAGCTGCCAGAACGATGTTGAGCACAACATAGAACTGCCTTAGGGGCTCCGACTCCGGATTTTTCCTCAGGGTTGACTCCCAAAGCCTTTCCCGTATGCCGCAAGGCAGCGGAGGTTTGAAATCAGGGTTTACCTTCCCCTAGATGGGCTACCTTCCCAGGTTGACGAGCCACCATCTACCCGAAGCATCTGGTTTTAAGGCGCCAGAGATCCGCCCTCGCCCCTTCTCCTATTCGTAAAAGCAGTTCCGCCGGGCTTAGAGACTAAACCACACGGGCAGGCTAGGAGTTGGACTTAGTTGTCAGAGGCTTTTCGAGACGCACGCCATAAGGAGCATTTTATGAGCACTGGGAGCTTAACCCCAGTGCCGCTCCTGGCTATGACAACCTTGGAACCATCCTGGAGGAGACTGACAATAACTGAATCATCAGCATGCTTTATAATGTGTCTGTTGTCATGTCTGCTCCGACACATGTTTGTGTACAGGATGAAGAGTAGTGGTGACAACACACACCCCTGAGGAGAGCCAGCAGAAGAGCACTTTTGGTCAGACAATGTACCATTGACCCTTACTCTCTGTGTCCTGTTGGTTAAAAAAAAAAAAAAAAATCCGGTGCAAAAGTAACATAGCATTTCAGTAAAAGAACATCATACCAAGAGTAGTGTGATGGTCTGGGGCTGTTTTGCTGCTTCAGGACGTGGAAGACTTGCTGTGGTAAATGGAACCATGAATTCTGCTGTCTACCAAAAAAATCCTGAAGGACAATATCCAGCCATCTGTTCGTGACCTCAAGCTGAAGCGCACTTGGGTTCTGCAGCAAGACAATGATCCAAAACACACCAGCAAGTCCACCTCTAAATGGCTTAAGAAAAAAACAAAATAAAGACTTTGGAGTGGCCTAGTCAAAGTCCTGACCTGAATCTGATTGAGATGCTGCAGCATGACCTTAAAAAGGCAGTTCATGCTCGAAAACCCTCCAATGTGGCTGAATTACAACAATTGTGCAAAGATGAGTGGGCCAAAATTCCTCCACAGCACTGTAATAGACTCATTGCCAGTTATCACAAAAGCTTGATTGCAGTTGTTGCTGCTAAGAGTGGCTCAACCAGTTATTAGGTCTTGGGGCAATCACTTTTTCACACAGGGCCATGTAGGTTTGGATTTTTTCCCCCTTAATAATAAACATCTTCATTTAAAAACTGCATTTTATGTTTACTTGTGTTATCTTTGTCTAATACTTAAATTTGTTTGATGATATGAAACATTCAAGTGTGACAAACATATAAAAAATGAGAAATCAGGAAGGGGCAAACCCTTTTTCACACCACTGTATATCCACTCATATCTTCTAAAAGACACAAAAGATGGGATAGCTATTCAGAGGAGAGGTCTGCATGGGTGTATCTCTGCTGAAGAGTCTGCATTTGTGTTGTTTAAAACACTCACAAATTTTAGCAAGTAACCAAAAACTTAAATGCATTAACTATAAGTTAAACAGCCATCTTGAGTTCTGTCACAGAATTAACAAAAAGTTCACTAGAAACAAAGACTTAATGACCTCTACTGCTGCTGCATATTACAGTATTTCCACATAGCGATTCCTCTGCTACTGGCCAACATTGGCCTATATTTATCCCTAGCAACATTTTTGGTTCAGTGTAACTCAATACATCTTCATGCATATCAGCTAATGTGTATTATATAAGAGTCTTTATCTGTGTGTTTTTCTGTCTTAGCAACTAGCAGGGTGGGGTTTTCAAAAGAGCAGCAGCATGATGACAGTCTGTCAAATGAGCGTATAGTCGCTGCACAAAGTGGAAAATTACCATCACTTTTCTACAGAGGATATTTTAAGGGGGAGGGAGATCGTAAAAGAAAATATTGATGCCTAATGCCACACAGACAGGCTGGAGCCTTCCTTGCTGTAAATCTAATCCCTCTTGTATTTTTTTCTTCCTCAGGGCCTTCTCTCATCACTGAAACTTCTCCCACTTCCCCACCTGACCCCGACGACGAAACCAGCGATGACTCCCCCAGCTCTCCACCTCCTCCCAACGATGAGCCCACCTCCTCTTCACCAACTGAGCCCTCACCCAGTTCACGCAGCACAACGGAGGGTAGCCTAGATCCCCCCGCCCGACCACAATCCACCCCCAGTCCTACGTCTCGTCCCAGTATCCTTTCTCCCACCTCCACAACCTCCCAGCCTGAGACAGAACCTCTTGCCACTAAAAAACCCATCCTCCCTCATCCACCTTCTCCCCCAAAGCCCCCCGTTTCTTCTCGTCCTCCCAAGCGGCCAGACAACCAGCCCCCAGACATTTGTGATGGGGACTTTGACACCGTGACCATGCTGAGGGGGGAGATGTTTGTTTTTAAGGTGGGGAATAAATCTGTGATTAAGAATACTTTGCATTCTCTCCTTTTTGTTGAATTTAACTATCATTATTATTATTATCAATATCATTAGTTTTTTGCATTTGCAGGGTCGCTGGTTCTGGCGGGTCCGGAGGAACCGCGTCCTTGATAACTACCCCATGCCAATTTCGGTGTTTTGGAATGGCCTGCCGAGTGACATCGATGCAGCCTACGAACGTCATGATGGCAAATTTGTTTTCTTTAAAGGTAGCTGTGACAAAATAAACTGCTCACTTTCCTATCAGTGTTTCCCTTAGGTTTACAGCGTGGGGAGGGGGCAGCGTGATGGCTGACTACGACAAACTCTTAAAGGAATCATGGTGTTCTGGTGCTATATAGAAAAATTAATATAGAAAAATTACAACATACCTAACTATTGAAGACAAATGGGACATCCAATATTAGCGACTGTTTCAGAACCCTTGTTTATTTGTTTATCAGATCACTTATTTGTGTGATCATTTATGATTTATATTCATAATAGTGTATCTTGTACTTTGGGGGATGAATCCTAGCATTTTTAGCATTTTTCCTTATGAGGACCAGGCCAAATGTCCTCACAAGGAAAAATGTCCTCAAAAAAGGTGGTTTGTCAAGGGGTGGTCCACACAAGAATAGAAAGATAGGAACACACACACTCTCACACACACACACACACACACACACACACACACACACACACACACATTGGTTTTCATGTTTGAAGGGGACCAATTTTCTGATCATCCCTTGTGGGGACTACCCTTTCAACACAGAGATTCCCTGCATTTTGATAGATAGAAGATTAACTTGACACCCCAAATATAATGGTAGAGGAAGCGCTGCCTATGATGATATGGTGCATCACATTTTCTTAGAAGAGAGTGTGCCAGACATTTTTATACATTTAGCACGGGGTCAGCAGCCTCTAATATGCAACAAGCCACTTTGAGCAGTTTTTAGTTTAAAAAAGAAAGTCTTCATAGAGTCACGGAAACCATGAGAAAGAAGGTGAAACAGCTGAGTTGCAGAAATAAACAGGCCTGTCTAGTCATAAGAGAGATGTGTTCCTCTTTAATCATTGACTTGAGACCCTTCTTGTAAATTGGTGTTTTTACAAATATGTAAGATTCTCATCATTTTTGTTGTAAATGTGAAGCTTTTTTTCTTCCATTTTAGTTTTTTTCATTAATTTGCCACCTGTCTTTTAAATGTGAGGTTCTTTTTATCAACTTTTGTCTCAAGCATTTACAAAATTTTTATAAATTTGTTTCATTTTTTTCTTTTTCACATTAATTTCTTATTTTATTGTCAAAAATGTTCATCTTATTGCAAAACTGAAATGAGCCAATACCACAGCGCACAGACAGATTGTCCACAGTTTGTGAGAATCGTGACTTTTCCTATGTAGCTGCCTGGATGCTCACCAAACTCGCACATGGTGTTCCTCAGGTGGTTCTGCATCCAAGTTGTGCTCAAGGTCAATGTTGAGAAATAGGAATAAGTCTCATTTCAGTTATGAGTAGGCTGATGGATGGATGGATGGATGGATGGATGGATGGATGGATGGATGGATAGAAGTGAAGACTTTGGATGTGTTCATCAGGCTGGAATGAGCTACTCTGTCACTAACAGTTTGATTCATCAAAGCCACAGGGAGACACTGGTTATGTGCTCTCTTGTTTAGCACTTTGCCTGTAGCCATTGTCCTTGTCTGTTTCCTCTTTTCTTTTTTCTGTCCCTTGTGCCAATCTGGAACATGTAGTTACTGTGCTTGATTAACACAACACAGAAGAAAAGTGCAAACTCAGCATTTCCTCCATGCACAGCTGGGTTTATGGTCAGTTTAATGCGCCGTATCATTCACACACACACACACACACACACACACACACACACACACACACACACACACACACACACACGTACCCACTCATGGAAATGTTTAAAGCAACAACAGTTGCATGAAGACGTAGTGAGCCCCCACTACTGAATAACCACTGTATAAATATTCTGACAACACAGTGGCAGATGGAGTCTGCTGAGTTTGTGTGTCACTGCATGTACATATGACCGTGTCAGCGAGTTTATTTGTATTAATGTGCGTTTATGAGCTCACTGGACGTCTCTGACAAGGCCTGTGCAGCGTGGCAGCTGTTGTTGGCCCAGTCCAAGTCCAGCTGAGCCCCCACAAGACAGGCAGAGGATTGCATCAGCCTGCTCTGCACTGCTCTGCCCCAGATGTGGACAGCTGGTTTGCATTTATTTTTATTTTTTTAACAGTGCAGCCATATGGTGATTTGCTACGCGTTTTCAGGATTTATGGAGCTTTTGATCACATAATTAAATGTCATGTATGTTTCAGCTGTTGTTCTTGTTCTAGGGTCACTTTCTTGAGAGCTTTAACCCAATAATTTCAAGGAACACATTGTTGAGTCACTGCCAGTTCTTGCATACATAGGTCTAATGATAAAGATGCACGGTACTTCCTATAAAATAACTAGCAGTCTACCTTTAGTGTTGTCTCTTGGACACCTTTTGTTGTGACTGCTACATCTGGAATCAATATTTTTCTCAAATGTGTGCAGAGAGCAGACATCCCCTTCTATGTCAAATGGATTCAGTTAGACTGTGCACTAAGTCTTCATTTCTAAGGCCCACAGACTTGCCTTCCTGAGGCATCAGATGTTTTTCCTGTCTCAAGGCACCAAATTAGTTCAAACTGGAATCAAATCTGATTAATGATTTTAATAGCCAGAGACACATTCATCTGAAATCACACCTGTTAAGTTTTAACGTCACCACTAGAAATATCCACATGAGGTATGATTGTAACTGTACTGTATGTCAGTCAGTAACACATCTGAACACTGTATACTGTAGTTCTGCAGTACTCTGGCAGTAGAAGTGGAAAGTATCTGAAAGTGTGTCCAAAGGTTAGGGTTCGTGGAGAAACTGGCTTTCACATATGGAAATGTTGAAAAATGTGCGTTGCGCCTGCTATTTGTACCTCTCCTGTCCTTTCTACTTCTTCTCTGGAGTGACTAAACCCCTTAATATATACCATGTGTTCTGGCCTTTGATTGCTGTTCTTTCTCCTTAATTGCCTCCCATTGTCTTCCAGAAGTGGGTCGTAACTAGTTACATTTGGACACATTTGGACACAATGGACACTCTAAAGGGCTGTTTTGAAGCCACAGCCTGGAAGCAGCTCTGCGATCCACATGGTGAGGACATCGATGGCCTCATTCACACCTTCACGGACTACCTCAGCTTCTGTGTGGACAAATCCGTTCCCACCAAGACCATATGGCGTCACTCAAACAACAAACCCTGGATCAACCCTGAGATAAAAACACTTCTGAGAGAGAAGAAGAGGATCTTCAGGTCGGGGAACAGGGAGATGTTGAAGTCCGTACAGAGGGAGCTGAGGAGAAAGATCAGAGAAGGCAAGGACAGCTTCAGGAAGAAGATGGAGGACAAGCTGCAACAGAGCGACATCAGCGGGGTCTGGAGAAACCTCAAAACCATCTCTGGGCTCCAGAATACCTCCCCCCAGGCCACGGGGGGCAGGGAGTGGGCGAACAACCTGAATCTGTTTTTCAATAGGTTTGACCAACCGCCCTCCCCACTGTCTGCACAACAACCACTGCTGCCTCTAAAGAAATCAAGTCCTGCTGCCCACTCCCCACTCCACCAACACCCCCCCACTCCCAACACACAGCCCCCCCATCCTGACCCTGACCAGGACCCAGGTGAGGACAGAGCTGAGGAAGATCAAGGCGAGGAAGGCGTCGGGACCGGACGGCATCAGCGCAAAGCTCCTCAAGTCCTGTGCAGACCAGCTGTGTGGGATTGTGACGTATATCTTCAACCTGAGCCTGAAACTGGGGAGGGTACCACAGCTGTGGAAAACATCTTGTGTGGTACCTGTACCAAAAACTTCCCACCCCAAAGACCTGAACAGCTACAGACCGGTGGCCTTGACGTCCCACTTGATGAAGACCCTGGAGAGACTGCTCCTTGCTCACCTCTGCCCCCTGGTGGAACCAGCGATGGATCCACTCCAGTTCGCCTACCAGCATGGCATTGGGGTGGAGGATGCGGTGATCTTCCTCCTTCACCGTTCTCTGTCCCACCTGGAGAAGCCTGGGAATGCGGTGAGGATCATGTTCTTTGACTTCTCCAGTGCTTTCAACACCATCCAACCGATGATCCTGAAGGACAAGCTGCTGCGCGCAGGGGTGGACCAGCACCTGTCATCATGGATCCTGGACTACCTCACGAACCGGCCTCAGTTTGTCAGAACCCGGGACTGTGTGTCCGACACGATCATCAGTAGCACGGGGGGCCCCCAGGGAACGGTGCTGGCTCCCTTCCTGTTCACTCTTTATACTGCGGACTTCTCACACAACACAACACACTGCCATCTACAGAAGTTCTCTGATGACTCTGCGATCGTTGGCCTCATCTCCAATGGAGATGAAGCTGAGTACAGAGGGCTTATCCAGGACTTCGTGGACTGGTGCCATCGGAACTGCCTCCAGATCAACGCGAGAAAAACTAAGGAGCTGGTGGTGGACTGCCGCAGGCAAGGACAACCCCTCACAGCACCAGTAAATATACAGGGAACAGACATCGAGATGGTGACAGCCTATAAATACCTGGGTGTTCATCTGAACAATAAACTAGACTGGTCACACAATACTGATGCACTCTACAAGAAGGGACAGCGCAGGCTGTTCCTGCTGAGGAGACTCAGGTCTTTTGGTGTACAAGGCGCGCTGCTGAAGACATTCTATGACACGGTGGTGGCATCAGCCATCACTTTTGGAGTGGTCTGCTGGGGCAGTGGCATTACAGCAGCCGATAGGAAGAGACTGAACAAACTGATCAAGAAAGCTAGCTCTGTCCTGGGGCAGCGCCTTGATCCGGTGGAGGAGATAGGAGAGAGAAGGACGGTGGCTAAACTGTCATCTCTGCTGGAGTCCGAGTTCCACCCTATGCAGGACATACTGAATGCACTGAGGAGCTCATTTAGCAGCAGACTACATCATCCCAGGTGCACAACCGAGAGGTTTCGCAGGTCCTTCCTACCAACGGCTGTCAGACTGTACAACCTAAGCAGGGCTGCTCGCAGAGATAGCAAAAAGACGTAACAAACTAATAGGTTTTTTTTTTTGAATGCAAAAGATGCAATAGACTTACACAATGGTCCCCCTCCGGCATACAACTAGGAAAATACCGGTCGCTATGGAGAGTGAGAATATGTATGGGCACATAATCATACCATGTAGGATAACTAAGTAGACGGTTGTGCTGTTTCATCCCATCTAGCAACAATGCTCTGCACTGTGTGTGTTTATATATTTACATATTTATTCCATCTAGCTACAATGCTCCGCACTAGGTGTGTTTATGTTTATATATCTATATATTTATTCCATCTAGCTACAATGCTCCGCACTGTGTGTTTATCTACATATTATTCCATCTTGCTACATTGCTCCGCACTGTGTGTTTACATATTCATATATTTATTCCATCCAGCTACAATGCTCTGCACTGTGTGTCTGTGTGTGTGTATATATATATTTTATAGTAATATGTACATATGTATATTAGCTGCTCTTGCTTGCTTGTTTTTTTTGGGTTTTTTTCTTGCCTTCTGATTGTTGCTCTGAGTGTTGCTATCCCTGTGCTGTTGCAATCCTGGAATTTCCCCGTTGTGGGACTAATAAAGGCTTATCTTATCTTATCTTATCTTATTTACTCAAGTACATGTACTCAAATTACTTTGTCACAGAATTAGACTTTTGTGAGTAATTTAATTGTAGGATACTTTATACTCTTATTTGAGTACATTTATGAATAAAAACCTGTACTTTTACTCAAGTAAATTTGGTTATGTTCATTGAGTTACTTTATGATTTCACAGATTCTGAATTTTATTTATTGTATTTATTTCCTCAGGGTTAAAAGCTGATGAGTCGCAGTGTCTTCTTCTGGCATGTAGAGGATAAGCAAAGCTTGACTCATTTCTCTCCGTAGCTGTCAGGCATGTTTATTGAACCATAGAACAGAACATATCAGCAGCATACAGATGTCTCTCCAGTTGCAGCTCTCACTGCTCGGTGCAGCTGAACACTCATGTCTCATCCTCACTGCAGCCCAACACACTAACGCAGCCTCAGGAAGGGAACCCGGGAAAACAGAGTATGCGATGGCATCACATCATGACGTGCTGTAACCTTAGCAACAGTATGACTGATACAAGTAACACAGTTAGTAGGGACATCAGTGAGTAATACTCAACACTCAGACTAACACATTTACTGTAAAAGAAAAACCTGGTGAGAGTAAAGTTGAAAATTATAAAAAGTTGCACATTTGTCTGTAAAACATAAATTTACATGAAAAAGTGAGAAATTGCTCACAAAAATATTTTTTACCTAAACTTATAGGGGAAATTGTAAATGTACAAGAAAAATTGTGAGGGGAAAAATATTACAAATTTAAAAGAAAAAAAAAACACTAATTGGGAAAAACTGACACATTTCTGAGAAAAAGAAGTAAATATATAAGAAAAGAAATTGCACATTTATGAGGAAAAATATGGCACATCTATAGGGAAAAGGGTCACAAATGTACAAAAAATGTCACACTACAAGAAAAAACTTACAAATAAAAAACTGATATAAGAAAAAAGTAAAAAATTTAAGAGAAAATGATCACAAATTAAGAGAAAATCCTTACAAATTGTCAAAAGTCTATTTTTTTCTCACTAACTTTTTAATAGATGCTTTCTTAAGCCTTATTCATGCTGCATTTCCCCTCTGGTCCGCTTTGGTCTGCGTGCGCTTTGGACGAGCCCGGTTTGCACGCAGCGTTGTACATGCTCACTTTTTTTCATCTGCCAGACCAAGCTGTTGACGCATGTGCACAACTGTTATTTGTAGTTTTGCCTCAGCCCTATGGGTAGCGCAGATGCGCCAACACGCCAGTTTGTTCACCAGCTATAAACATGAAAGCGATGCACATTTTTTTTGTAGCAACAACAATGGCGTCATTCCAAGGAAAAAGAGGAATTACCTTTTTCCAGTACTTTTCTCCACTCAAGCTGCTGCTGCTGCAAAAGGATTCATGTATGTTTATTCTCGTCTTCTGTGTCCTCATTGTCTTCCTCGTCCACTTTGTCTTTGTATGCTGTGTTGGTAGAGCCACCTTGTGAATGGGATGTTCAGTTTTGCGCATGAGCTGTCAATGCGTTCAGGTCATGGGCAGACCACACAGTCATAAAATTTGGGCTGCATGCAGTCATCCACAGTAGAGCCCTGCGACACTAGCGGACTGGAGACAATGACTCAAATTTCATCACACAAGGTTTCCAGTTGCATGTACGCGGACAGCAGAGGTGCAGCATGAATCCAGCTTAACTGTTACTCAAATTTTGTTTTTGTTTTTTGTGGCTACTCTTACTCATACTTGAGTAACTTTTATTCCCCACTTGTCAAAGGGGGGCTTATGGGGTGGTTCTGTCCGTTCGTCCCACTTTTGTGAAATCAGCTCCTCCTACAGCTTTGTTCCAAGTGTTTTGAAATTGGTACCAGGGTTTGATATACACTGATGGGCATGTTGCAATTTGACTCTGATCAGATGATTTTTGCAGGAATTGCAGGCCTTGAGGTCTGCAGACCTCCAGGTCAGAGGTCAGTTTTTCCCTATATCTAATAAATGTGATAACTACTGAAAGAAATGATGAAGGCTTTCCAAATCAACACCATAGTTGTACAGCGAGGAAAATAAGTATTGAACACGTCAACATTTTTCTCAAACATATTTCTGATGGAGCCATTGACCTGAGATTTTCACCAGATATCAGTAACAACCCAAGTAATCCATACATACAAAGAAATCAAGGCAACTGTGTTCGCAAAACAAGTTTTATTTAATTAAGTGGAATGACAGAGGGAATAAATATTGAACAGTTTGGAGAAATTGATTTAATATTTAGTAGAAAAGCCTTTGTTGGTAATAACAGTTTCCAGACACCTCCTGTATGGAGAAACTAGGCACAGGCATTGCTCAGGAGTGATTTTAGCCCATTCTTCCACACAAACTGTCTTCAGATCTTGAAGGTTCCGTGGGTGTTTTCTATGAGCTACGACGTTAATGTGCTACACAGGTCTTTGTTCTAAATAACAATGTATTATGGTCGGAAGTTACAGGTCTCAATACATGGTATTAAAGATATAAAAGAGGAATGCACAGGGACCCGAGAGCTCTTTTGCTGTACTGTATGTTGGAGAAAGAATAAAGTTTATGTGTCATTCAGCTTGTAGCCTCGCCTGCTTTCTTTCTCCACAATGTGTTCAATACTTATTTTCCCCGCTGTATCTAAACCACATCTTGGACGGCTTTCACCCTGAATTCTGACTATGGGTTTGGGATCAGAGATTAAGGTTAACATTTCCTATGCCCTATTACAGAACAAGTAAAGCTAGGGTCGCCAAACTTGCTACTCAGGTTCACCTTGGGATCCTGACCTACAACTGTGGGTTGTATGCAACTATTTTTGTTGCCTGTTAATGGACAATAGGCTTGTCATAATTTGGTTCTGCCCCAAAAATTATATGGAAAAGTTAAAATCTTCAACAAAAGCAGAGGTAGGGGGTACTGCACTCGCCTCCGAATGCTCTTGTCATCAGAACATACTGCTACTTTTACTTGAGTCCAATTTCTGTCTGCTCTACCCACCTGTTTTCTATTTCACCCTTTCTGACTCTATCAACACATCACTTGTGCTTGAAGACCATTCAGCATCTCCTTAGAAAAATGCACGTCTCTTCTGTTCTTACAGATGACAGATTCTGGGTGTTCAGGGAGGCTGACGTAATGCCAGGGTACCCCCAGCCCTTATATGAGTACGGAAAAGGAGTCCCTATCCACAAGATCGACACGGCTATCTGGTGGGAGCCCAATGGATACACTTACTTCTTCAGTGGGGACAGGTACGGTACAGGTGAATGTAATGAGAAGAGTTGTTAATTAAGCTCTGCTTTGTTACAACATTCATTCATTCATTCATCTTCTTCCACTTAATCCTTTTCGGGTCGTGGGGGGGCTGGAGCCTATCCCATTAAGCACCTATTTGTGTGTGGGCAGGTACTGGAGATACAATGAGCAGACCCGGACTACAGACCGGGACTTCCCCAAACCAATCAGCAGATGGGGCCGGATCCCTCACTCCCCCAAAGGAGCTTTCCTCAGTGATGATGGCGGTAAATTCTGTCTGTAAATTGGTCCATTTATTCCAGGGAAGGGAGAATCACAGTGGTTTTGGTTTATGAGAATCACAGTCAACACCGTGAGCTGTGCATTCAGAGTTTGAAACATTACAGAGAAGAGGAGGAAGGGGAAAAACCAAAAGGTTAGAGGGCTGAAATAGGGTGTGTAAAAGGGAAAGGGGGGTATAGGGTGCATAGGAGTCTGGAACACCGAGAAGGGTGAGGGGATGAGAGAGAAGAAAGAGAGCTCTGGTTTACTGGTTTGAGGCTTGGCCCGTCCTTCCTTTGGAAATTAGATTTGTGGCAACGCTGCTCTAAATGCACTCAGTAACAGTCACATCTCATCTCCACCCAAACTGCTCTAATGTCTCTGCAGGCAGCCCGGTCTCCTCGGAGCCTAGAAGTTTACCCCAAAAAGGTTGTGAGCAGTTCTTGTTGGGAGTGTTCAATACCAGTTGGGGCATTAAAGCAACACATTTTATGGATTAATTGTTTTTATAGACAAATTTATGGTGTCTGTTTAATTCCTTAGCGGCACTTTGGAAAAGCTGCTGTAGTGTGTGTTTAGTGGCAGTGGTGCTGGCAGGGTTGCGTTTTATAGAATGCATTTCTGAGGGGAAAAGTTAAGAATTTACACAACAGTCGTAAATTTATATAAAAAAAAGCTCCCAAGTTTATGAGAAGATTTCTTTTTGGCTTTCACTATAATTACTTATACCTGAGTAATCATCATACGGTAATACTATTTTTAGTTGAGTATATTTTCTGCATAGACTACTCAACCCATCTCTGGGAAAAATAGGACTTTTTCGAACAAAGTACATATTGTATATTATCTATTTTGATATAGTCAGTGGTTAATGCAGTTTTGCAAGTAGAGCTTGCATTTTGTGCTCACCAGCCACTGTTACCAGTAGGTTTTACCTCTCGGCCTCTGAAAGGCTAATGGGGTATTGTCGTCACCCCCTGGGCGGATGGACGTTGGCAGCGTCAACACCAACCTTGTGAATGAAGTAACTAGAGAAAGAAATGATGTAGGCTTTTCAAATCAGTACCATAGTTGTAGCTAAGGAAAATCTTGAATGTGTTCAAATTTGGGTGACCTTGACCTTGAGTTTGAAGGCACATTGAGGTCAAGGTCAGTTTTCCCCTAAATCTTGTAAACACGATTGCTCAAGAAGGAAATGAGGGAGACATTTGATACTGATACCATAGTTAACTCCACCAAGGAGGTAATGTTTTTATCCGTCAGCAGGATTACACGAAAACTACTGCACGGATTTGGATAAAGTTTTCACCAAAAATAGTCCTTGGCCTAGAGAGGAGCCCAGTACATTTTGCTGATGATCCAAGAGTGCATACCTCCACCAAGGCTCTATCTTCTCACAATGTGTTAGCAAGATTACTCCAAAACTACTGGACAGAGTTTGATGAAATTTTCACCACAGGTGGCTCTTGGGCTACCCACGAACCCATTACATTTTGGGGGTGATCCATGAGTGCATACCTCCACCAAGGCTCAATGTTTCAGCAATGGTTTAGCAGGATTACACAAAAACTACAAGATTTTTACCTGCTGCCGATATGCAGCGGCAGAGCAGAGTTTGGTGGAGGTATGCACTTTCTGAATGCCATCTAGTTGTATCCATGAGAAATTCATGAGAAATCTTGGACGAGTTAAATTTGGGGGACCCTGAACTTGAGGTCAAAGTCAATGGTCAGTTTTTCCAAAAACATTGTAAACATGATAAGGAAATGGCATAAATGTCTCATGTTCATTCCAGAGTTCTATCTTTGAAAAATATGGGATGAGTTTAAATTATGTTGACCTTGACCTGAGAGGTCAACTGTCAAAAAAAAACCTCTAAATGTGATGGCTTGTGAATGAAATGCCAATGGTTTTTCATATTGATCCCTAAGTTGCATCTATGAGAAATCTGGGATAATTTTGATTTTAAGTGACTTCACACAAAAATTCAGCCAGCCAGTGCTCTTAATGCCAGCAGGCTGAGGGGTACCACTGGCAGCTCTCAGTATGTTTCACAGTTGGTGTCTATCAGATATAATGAGTCTTAGAAAAGTTTAAAATGATTGTCTGTCCTTCATTGCAGAGAGTACGCTAAAGTGTCACAATAACATGTCCTTATATATGAACAATGACATCATATTTTGAGGGAGAGAGAGCAAGAGAAGAATTGAAACTTCTGCCGTACTGCTCCGTGCTTATCAAGGTCAAAGCCTTTCACTTGAAATAGGAGAAAGAAAATACACTGACCTTGAATGAACTCAAATTTAAGCAATGTGCAGTTAGTGAAACAGAATGAAATGCAACAGTACCATATTTAAAGAATCAATGTTTTACAATAATTTTCTATCAGTATGACTTAGCTCCTTCACTACACAAACATACAGGTCATCATCATCATAGCAGTCTGTCGTGGGCGACAATGACTGTTTGATTTAGGTCTGATCAGATTCCTCCACATTAATCTATCCTTAGCCTTCCACTGCCAGGAACTCCTGTCTATGTCCAACTTCTTCAAGTTTCTTTTTACAGTGTCTATAAATCTGAGCCTTGGTCTACCCTGATTGCGTTTGCCCTCGCATAACTGTGAGTAGAGTAACTGCCAAGGGAGATGCTGGTGGTCCATCCTCTCAACATGTCCGAGCCATCTCAGGTTCATCTGTATTAGCATGTCCTCCACTGATGGTAAACCAGCTCGTTTCAACACTTCTATGTTGGTTATCTTGTCTTTCCATGAGATGTTCATTATGGCTTGAAGGTGTCTCATCATGTACGCATGGAGTTTCTTCACCTGCACTCTGTAGACAGTCCAAGTTTCAGCACCGTACAATAGAGTAGCCAGTACTGTCGCTCTGTACACTTTGCATTTCACACGGATAGACACATGTCGATTGTTCCACAGTCTCTCCGTCAAGTTTCCAAACACAGTACTTGCTCTTCCCATTCTGAGAGATAGTTCATCCTCCAGCCTAGCATTCTCTGAAACAGTATTCCCTAGATACTTGAAAGTCTTGCACTTGACTAGTGGCTCTGTACCAATGCTGATCTCTTCTGGTAGTGATGTTGATAATTGGAACTTTGGTGGTTGATAAAGGCACTCTGTCTTCTTGATGTTGATTTGGAGGCTGAATTGGCTAGCTGCTCTTGCAAATTTCTCCACTAAAGATTGTATATCTTACACACTGTGTGAAACTAGAGCACTGTCGTCGGCAAAGAGCATTTCTCTTACTACCTTTATCGATGTCTTACTCTTGGCTTTAAACTGTGCCACATTGAACAAGTCTCCTTCTTTTCTTGTTTGAATGTATACTCCTTCTGAAGTGTCTTTGAAGGCCACCTCAAGCATGGCTGCCAGATATAGCGAGAAGAGTGTAGGTGCCAGCACACACCCTTGTTTCACCCCGTTGCTTACTGAAAAGTCTTTAGATACTGAACCACTCATTGCCACATTTGCTTGCATACCTGTATGGAGTGCCTCGATCAGGCTGACTAACTTCTCTGTACAGCCATATTTCTTGAGTACCTGCCAAAGTCCTTGTCACGAAAGAGTATCGAAGGCTTTACTGAAGTCTATGAAGACTACATAAAGCAGCATATTCTGTTCGATACACTTTTCTTGAACCTGTTTCAAGCAGAAAATCATGTCCATTGTGCTTCTTCCACTTCTAAAGCCGCACTGGGTTTCCGGTAGTACATTCTGAGAGATGTGTTCGTTGAGTGTGTTCAGTACTACACGAGAGAATCTTACCAACAGTGGCTAGCAGTGATATACCTCGGTAATTTCCACAATCTTTCCTGTCACCTTTCTTGAACAAAGGCACAATACATCTCAATAAATTAGAATATCAACAAAAAGTTTATTTATTTAGGTAGTTCATTTCAAAAAAGTTAAAGTTCTATATTGCGTAGAGTCATTACTCAGAGAGTGATATATTTCAAGTGTTTATTTATTTTAATTTTGATGATTATGGCTTACAGCTCATGAAAACCCCAAATTCAGTTTCTCAAAAAATTAGAATATTACATAAAATTGATTTTAAAAAATAGTTTTTTAATAAAATGTTGGCCGACTGAAAAGTATGTCCATGTACACACTCAATACTTGGTCGGGGCTCCTTTTGGATTAATTACTGTATCAATGTGGCGTGGCATGGAGGTGATCAGCCTGTGGCACTGCTGAGGTATTATGAAGGTCCAGGTTGCTTTGATAGTGACCTTCAGCTGGTCTGCATTGTTGGGTCTGGTGTCTCTCATCTTCCTCTTGACAATACTCCATAGATTGACTATGGGGTTTAGGTCAGGAGAGTTTGCTGGCCAATCAAATACAGTGATGCCATGGTCATTAAACCAGGTTTTCATACTTTTGACAGTATGTGTGTGTGTGTGTGTGTGGGGGGGGGTGCCAAGTCCTGCTGGAAAATGAAATCAGCTTCTCCATAAAGCTTGTCAGCAGAAGAAAGCATGAAGTGCTCTAAAATTTCCTGGTAGACGACTGTGCTGACTTTAGTCTTGATAAAACACAGTGGATAAGCACCAGCAGATGACATGGTTCCTCAAATCATCACTGACTTCACACTAAACCTCAAACATCTTAGATTCTGTGCCTCTCCACTCTTTCTCCAGACTCTGGGACTTTGATTTCCAAATGAAATGCAAAATTTACTTTTATCTGAACAGAGGTCATCTGCAGGTGTTTGTTCACTGTGCTTTATCAAGACCAAAGTCAGCGCAGTCGTCTACCAGGAAATTTTAGAGCACTTCATGCTTCCCTGTGCTGACAAGCTTTATGGAGAAGCTGATTTCATTTTCCGGCAGGACTTGGCACCCCCCCCCCCCCCCACACTGCCAAAAGAATCAAAACCTGGTTTAATGACCGTGGCATCACTGTGTTTGATTGGCCAGCAAACTCTCCTGACCTAAACCCCATAGAGAATCTATGGAGTATTGTCAAGAGGAAGATGAGAGACACCAGACCCAACAATGCAGACCAGCTGAAGGTCACTATCAAAGCAACCTGGACCTTCATAACACCTCAGCAGTGCCACAGGCTGATCACCTCCATGCCACGCCACATTGATACAGTAATTAATCCAAAAGGAGCCCTGACCAAGTATTGAGTGTGTACATGGACATATTTTTCAGTCGGCAAACATTTTATTAAAAAACTATTTTTTAAAATTAATTTTATGTAATATTCTATTTTTTGAGAAACTGAATTTTGAATTTTCATGAGCTGTAAGCCATAATCATCAAAATTAAAATAAACACTTGAAATATATCACTCTCTGTGTAATGACTCTATATAATATAGAAGTTTAATTTTTTTAATTGAATTACCTAAATAAATCAACTTTTTGTTGACATTCTAATTTATTGAGATGCACCTATATTTTATATTAAAATGAAGGCAAAATTGTTCTAAAACTGCACTGTGCTCTCTGTACAAAGGCAGTAAAAGCATTCATATTATAACAGTAAACTAAGCAGCATTAATAATCATCATTTTTTAGAAATTTGCATCTCTTTTCTTGTAAATGTGCAGCTTTTTTCTTGTAAATTTGCAAAAAAAAAATCCTTGTAAATGTGTGACTTTAGTCTTGTAAATTTATGACTTTTTTGGGGGGAATTTTGCCCCCCCCCATTTGATTTTTTTTTTAATCTAAATGTGAAATCTTTTGTATCTTTCTTTCATGCAGCTTACACCTACTTCTACAAAGGTACAAGTTACTGGAGGTTTGACAACCACAGGTCAGAAGCAGACAAAGGCTATCCTCGCTCCATCCTGAAGGATTTCATGGGCTGTGTGGGGGCTCCTGACCCAAAACCCGACCAAGACACAGAGCAGGAGCCAGCCGACACACCGTCCAAGCCTTCAGACCGAGGCAAAGATGAGCGCAAAGAGCCCGACAACAGTGGCGGGGACAAAGGCACAGCCTCAGAGGAAGATAAAACAGCTAAACCTGACAACACAGAGGAGGAGGAGGAGGAGGAGGAGGACAGGGACGAGAACGTGGTGGTGACGGTGGCCGACAACGAGTCAAAAGTCATGACCCTGATCATGGTGACTGTCCCTCTGGTGCTCATCCTGTGCATCCTCATCCTCATCTACGCCATCCTCAGGACTCTGCAGAACAAAGAGACGCCGAGGGCCTTGGTGCACTGCAAGCGCTCGCTGCAGGACTGGGTGTGACGAGTCAGAGGAGAAAGAATGTGTTTTGGTATTTTGTCACTTCCATCAAATTTTACTCAACGGCTTATGAGGAAAAAGAAGTGCTGCAAGTTCCAGAGAGCTAATGATGGTTTGCCTCAGCATGGGCCCTATTATTCAGCACGGGAAGTTTTATTGCTTGTGGGAAGTGTGTGGTATAAAAAAAGTGGTGGAGTTGGCACCTGTGGAGCTTGAGCAGAGGTTAGTAACCTCTGCTCAAGAAAAAAGCCATCTCAGCAATTTTTGGCCAATACAGTCTGCATGGAGCAGCAAAGTATATTTGACAGGTAAATTATGACTAAAACTGACCTACTAACATTAGTATAGGAGAGTTTTTTCCCTCCTAAATATGCAACTTTTTCTCATATTTACAAATTTTTTATGTGAATTTGCAACTGTATTTGACTCTTGTAAATTGTAAACTTTTTCTTGTAAATTTGTAACTTCTCACAAATATGCAACTTTAAACCCATAATTTGACTTTTTTCCTCCTGGATTTACCACTTTTTCTTACAAATTTTCCTTTATTTTTTAATGAATTTGCAAGTTATTTTGTAAATCTGACACTTTTTGTTTTGTAAATATGCAACTTTTTAAAAGTGAGTTTTTTTCCCCCTCATAATTTGCATCTTTTTTCCTCCTAAATTTGTGAACTTGCTCTTAAATTTGCATCTTTTTTCCTCATGAATTTCTCTCACAAATTTGTGACCTTTTCCTCTTAAATTGAAGACTTTTCCCCCATGAAATAACAAGTGTATCCTTAAATTTGCCAGTTTTTATACTTGAAAATCTTTGACTTTTATAGCTTTTTCTTAGATATTTGTTATTTTTTGTTGTAAATGTGCAACTTTTTCTCTTAAATGTGTGGCTTTTTTTTAATCGAAGCTACAGGAGCCATAGGAACGTGTGGACCCCTGAGCTACCATTTTCCACACTCAGAGCAAAGCTATAAGCTTTGCTCCAGTTTCTCCCTATTGCCGTGCCTTCCAAGTTTAACAACTATTCCAGTGTTTCTTCAAAAAAGTACTTCTTTAAACAGTACACACTAGGAATGTGGAGGGACGTCTGAGTTTTTTGTAGCAAATGCAGACAAAATTGATGGATCACATGTATTACATACTGTATACTGTCCATACAACAATAAGAGGCTTCATCCAGTCAACATTTCTCTTCATGTTTCAACCTGATGATTTGCACTTTTGATTCTGCTTTCATATCTCCATCGTGCTATGATCCCTTCTCCTCTGCCATGCTCAAGCTCCCAGCTTTCTTTAATAAGGAGGCAAGGCTCGACCTCCGACCGGAGCAGGAATGTCAGACAGCTGTGCGTCCGTGACTGGCCGTCTCCCACTGAGCCCATTATGTCTGCCCTCACTCACCCGCGTGACACACATGAGCTCAACAAAGCCTCATCCCCCCCGCTCGTCTGTGCATGTGTGTCCTCCACATGTCGACCACTTACTCTGACATAAAAGCTCGGAGTTTTTGCTCACAGACACGCAGGCTCCAGCCTCCCCTCCTCCCACAAGTTCAGACTGCACCACTAAAAAACACAGTCCCTCAGGAGGCATATTGATATATGGCTGGTGCCAGTGCTGGGATTTATTTGCCCTTCATGCGAAGCAGTGAAAAGTGTTTTTTCTTCTTTTTAAAACTCTTTCGTTAAGGGTAGAAGCACTGCAATCCCATCCTCTCTGTATCTTCCCTCTTTCATGTCAAAGGTAAATATAGCTAAAGCTAATTATGTCCACATAGGAGAGGCCTGCCTGCATGCTGGGGGAGAAAGGGGCTGGGGGCTGGTTTCCATTGGGGCCACATGTTGCTGATTAAGTAGTGTCAAGCATGAGAGGAGGGGTGGGGGAGCTGGGGGAAAATGCAAATAAAAGGTGGAGTTATAAAACAAAAAAAATGATGATGGTGAGTAGGGAGAGAAAGGGGAAATGAGAGGGGATGAGATGAGAAAGAGAAGAAACCAGGGGAGGTGGGGGGCTGAATAAGGAGGGGCTCCGTTAGACTTTCCTTGCCAAGATTCTGTGGAAAAGGAGTGAGGGAGGGAAGGAAGCATGGAGGATGGAAGGATGTAGAGGAGGGGCAATGCTGGCATTGTGCCACCTGACCTAGATAGGGCCACTATGTCTGTTCTTCCTCTTCAACTCTCGTCTTTACTGGTCTTGCTATGAGTTTGGTGTTTTCCTCTCTTCATGATTCTTGCCTGTCTTTGGGTTTTTTTCTCTTCAAGCTTTTGTCTTCATATTTTTTTCCCCATCCATATCTCTTTAAAGTGGGCTCATGCATTTAAGATTCCAGACCACAGAAACATGATCTTGTCATTATGTTTCCCTGTCATTATCTTTCAACACAGTATTAATGTTCACTTCTCGTTTTATTGTCATTGTTGGGGGACTTCTTTTTAAATAGGTTGAGGGACAGTTTTTGGAATGTAACTTTTGTTTATCATTGATAGTTTTGTACATTGTTTATGTCTAGATTAAGATTTTTTTTTATACAATAGTAGATTATGACAATGCTGATGCATGCGGGGCATGTTCTGTAAAGCCTGCACTCTTGTGTAGAATACATTAATAATTTCACAATAAAATCTAAGAAAACGCACAGAGTTCCATGTTTTTCCATAAACCTTTGAACTGCTGCACATATTAACGATGGCCAAAAAGCAAAACCTTCTATCTGAAAAATACACTTCAGCATTGGTGCCTTGCAAAGTTCAAGATTCAAAGATTTGTCAATACTACTATATGTACAGGACATACAGGAGAACTGAAATGGCGTTTCTCTCTCTCTTCAGTGGTGTGCGCAATATATATAAAAAAAGGAATAAGGCTGGAAAAACAACAGCAGTGCATGTACAGTAATGCTACCCATAGTGCAAATAAAGTTAAACGATAAAACACAACAATCCTATATGCAGAAAAAGGTGGAGCAGTAATACTCGTAGTTGCAAGTTTGATGTGGTAGTGTAGGTGCAGACAGTGACAGATAGGACTGCACGTGATCAATATTGCAATAACAGACAGCAGCAGGTATGTGTCACAATTGCCCAAGCAGACGAGGCACCAGAGAAAGAGCGGAGGCTTCCAAAACAGTTTACAATCAGCAATTTTTCCATTTATTCCAATAATCTTCACAGGCAATAATTCCCATGCACATCTGACACCCCACACTAACCAAATGAAAACACCTGTTAATATACACAGAGAGATAATTTGCCTAATTGGCGCATACCAAAACCCTAGGTAAGACAATAAGCATTTTCATATTTTTCCACATATCCAATAATATCTAAAAAGTCATAAATACTTAAATACTTTCCCCAGAATATTTACAGAATAAATAGAACCATAAATACACCATAAATAATACAATAAATACTTCAACCCCCTATTTACATATTAAATTCCCCTCTTTAAGAATTGCTGTGTCATGGCTTTCACCGAATCTTGGCTTACTGCGCATGACCGAGACGCAGACCTGTGGATTGATGGCTTTGGAGCCCCACTGCGCTCGGATTGGCAGGAAGAGGTAACGGGGAAACGCCAGGGGGGCGGCGTATGTTTATACATTAATAAGCAGTACTGCACATCTGTCATGGTCAGAGAGCGCATCTGTACACCCGATGTGGAGCTGCTGTCTGTGTCACTACGCCCCTTTTATTTGCCTCGCGAGTTCTCCCAGCTTTTCATCACAATTGTGTACATTCACCCGAGGGCAGACGCTGACTCTGCCTTCAGCACCATCTTTGATGTGACCCAGCGGCTGCAGTCAATTTCTCCAGAGGCGCCAAACTTCATTCTTGGGGATTTTAACCATGTTTCTTCAAAGAAGACACTTAAAAACTTTTATCAGTATGTCTCCTGCCCAACCAGGCAAAAAAAGACATTGGACCTGTGCTATGGATCCATAGAGAGGGCCTATAAATCACTCCCCCTTCCTCCTTTAGGATCCTCAGATCACAACTGTGTACATTTGCTGCCCACATATAAAACTGCTCTCAGAAGAGGCAAGGTGGAGACGAGAGACATTGATGTGTGGACAGAAGATTCAGTGCACAGCCTCCAGGAAAGCTTTAACTGTACAGACTGGGAGATGTTCACACTGGCCTGCGGGGATGATTTGGACTCTTTGGTGGACGTCACATGCTCATACATGGCTTTCTGTAAAAATAAGATCGTTCCACGTAACCGTGTCAAAATATATCCCAACAACAAACCATGGGTTACAAAATCAGTTAAATCCTGCTTACAGAGGAAAGCACTTGCCTTTAAACAGGGGTCTGTTTCTGAGCTACAGGTTGCCACAAAAGAGCTGAAGTCCGAAATTTTAAGAGCAAAACAGAATTATAAATCAGAATTGGAAAGCAAGATGGCAACAAAGAAACTTGGTTCAGCCTGGGCCAGTATGAAAACTATTGCAGGCCTTCAGAGCACAGAACGCAGTAATCGTGTGTTTTTAGATGGTTTTAATTCAGACACAGAGCTGGCTAATGCTCTTAATTGTTTTTATGGTCGTTTTGACTCCTTTGATTTTAGCACAGAAACCCAAGATTTGAAACAGAAACTCAAAGACAATCAGCACTTTAATATTGAGGTGCAGGATGTTAAAAGGGAGTTCTGTGCTGTAAAAGTGAACAAAAGTCAGGGCCCTGATAATATACACTACCGTTCAAAAGTTTGGGGTCACTTAGAAATTTCCTTATTTTTGAAAGAAAAGCACTTTTTTTCAATGAAGATAACTTTAAACTAATCAGAAATACACTCTATACATTGCTAATGTGGTAAATGACTATTATAGCTGCAAATGTCTGGTTTTTGGTGCAATATCTACATAGGTGTATAGAGGCCCATTTCCAGCAACTATCACTCCAGTGTTCTAATGGTACAATGTGTTTGCTCATTGCGTCAGAAGGCTAATGGATGATTAGAAAACCCTTGCGCAATCATGTTAGGTCTGCAATGCTGTAATTGCTGCAAATGGAGGATTCTTTGACGAAAGCAAAGTTTGAAGGAAAAAATTATTATTTCAAATACAAATCATTATTTCTAACCTTGTCAATGTCTTGACTATATTTTCTATTCATTTTACAACTCATGGTGGTAAGTAAGTGTGACTTTTCATGGAAAACACAAAATAATTGTCTGGGTGACCCCAAACTTTTGAACGGTAGTGTATGTGGGCGCTTGGTAAAGTCCTGTGCACATGAACTGAGTCCTATATTTCATTACATTTTCAATAAGTCCTTACAGACACAACATGTGCCTAAGATCTGGAAAGAAGCCGTGGTTGTTCCCGTTCCAAAATCCAGCTGTCCTAAAACGGTAAACGACTTTAGACCAGTTGCTTTGACTTCAATTTTAATGAAAATCTTTGAAAAACTGGTCAGATTGAGGCACCTTCGGCTGCCGCGTCATTGGGGAGCGCTTAATATGAGTGCACCTTAATGTCAAGTAAAATTCCTTGTATGTGTAAAAACATGCTTGGCAATAAAGTTCATTCTGATTCTGATTCTGATTCTGAGATGTGAGGTCCTAAAGCAGACTGAGCATGCATTGGATCCTCTGCAGTTTGCCTATAGGCCTCACAGAGGAGTGGAGGATGCCACTGTCACTCTGTTTAACATGCTTTTTAAACATCTGGATTTTAATGGGACACACGCCAGACTTTTATTTGTGGACTTTTCCTCCGCCTTTAATACAATCCAACCTCATATCTTAGTTGAAAGGCTCCTGCAACAATTTGATTTGAGCAATAATCTGGTGGGTTGGATTCTGGATTTCTTAACCAACAGGACGCAGAGAGTAAGGGTCAATGGTACATTGTCTGACCTAAAGTGCTCTTCTACTGGCTCTCCTCGGGGGGGTGTGTTGTCACCACTACTCTTCATCCTGTACACAAACATGTGTCGGAGCAGACATGACAACAGACACATTATAAAGTATGCTGGTGATTCAGTTATTGTCAGTCTCCTCCAGGATGGTGAGAGTGGCCACGGCCCAGTAGTTGATGATTTTGTTCACTGGTGTGAGGATTCCTACCTGCAGCTGAATACGACAAAAACTAAAGACATGATTATTGACTTTAGGAGGAAAAATCCCAGGCACAAAGTCACCGTACTAAAAGGCCAGACCACCGAATGTGTACAATCCTACAAATATCTTGGGACGATTATTGATAGTAATTTAAACTTTGAAGAGAACTGTGAAAGGGTGTGCAAAAAGGGTCAGCAACATTTGCATTGCTTGAGAAAACTTGCACGCTTCCAAATTGACCGAACCATAATGACAATGTTTTATCGGGCTTTTATTGAATCCGTTTTATCCTTTTCTTTAGTGTCATGGTTTGGTCAGATAAAACTGAAACAGAGGAAATCCTTGGATCAGGTAGTTAGATGGTCCAGTCGTTTGCTTGGTGAGCCACAGCTGAGCCTGACATCCCTGTACACCAGACAAGTACAGAGGATGGCTACCTCCATTTTAAATGATGACTCCCACTCTTTGCACTGCAACTTTCAGCTTCTTCCCTCAAGACGGAGGTTTGCTGTCCCAAAAAGTAGAACCCAGCGCTACAAAAACAGCTTTGTTCCTGCTGCTGTCAAAGAGTTGAACAAGCTGTAACAATATATTGCACATAATTTAGGTACCTATTTATTAACTCCATTTTATATTTACTCATTTTTGTAGGATGTTACTTGGGTTCTAAATTTTTTATTGGGTTTTAGACCTTTGAGTTTTTAACCTCTTTGACTAGTTTTTAACTTTTAATATGACTCTTCTCTCCTACCTCTGGTTTTTCTCCCATCTCTTTGTCTTTTTATACCCTGATTGATGGAGCCTTGAGTATTTTTATCATGTTTATAGTCAGCTTCATATGTGCCTGTGTTTGTGTCTATGTTGAATGTAATTTGTGGCTTGTAAATATGGATGTCACCAGACTGCAAAACAAATCTACCTACGGGTACAAATAAAGTAACCTGAACCTGAACCTGAACCTGAATTATCTCACAGAAGGATTCAATTAGTCAGAACACATTATACAATTATATGTGCATTTTTCCCATCAAACACAAGCTGACATTTACAAATATAAATCCTTTACACAAATAATATAACATTCAATACACAGACCTTACGGTGGCGACACTCCGTCGTCACGTTTCCTCCCTCCCTCTCCTGAGAGTACAGTACTCTATGAGTCATGTACTCTGGAGAGGCTGTCTGCCACAAGGTTGGTCTTCCCTGCCACATACTGAACTGTAAAGTTATAGGGTTGTGGGGACAGATACCACCCTGTCAGATGATTATTAGTGTCTTTCATTCTATTAAGCCATTGTAAGGCCCGATGAGCCGTCTCTAATGTGAACTGACGTCCAAGTAGATAATATCTAAGAGACCCTATGGCCCATTTCATGGCCAGACATTCCTTTTCCACCGTAGAGTATCTGGTCTCTCGGTCCAACAATTTACAGCTCAGAAACAGTACTGGCTGTCTCTCTCCCCTCACCTCCTGGAGAAGTACTGCTCCGATGCCAACTCCTGAAGCATCTGTCTGCAAGATAAATGGACGGGCGAAATCTGGACTGCAGAGAACCTTATCCCCAGAAATCGCACCCTTCAAATCTTCAAAAGCTCTCTCACACTCCTCTGTCAATTTTACCCTATTTGGTGCTGATGCCTTCATGAGGTCAGTCAGGATTGCTGCTCTTTCAGCAAAATGGGGAATGAATTTACTATACCACCCTACCAGACCCAAAAACGATTGCACCTTCTTTTTGGTGGTAGGGACAGGATAGGGCTGAATAGCATCCACTTTGCCCACTCGTGGTCTAATAACCCCCTGACCAACCACATGTCCCAGGTACTCCACCTGCTGCTGTCCAAATGCGCACTTGCGAGGGTTAATAGTCAGGCCTGCCTCCTTAATTAAATGCAGGAGCTGCTGAAGATGTAACACATGATCCTCCCAGGTCTGACTATAGATGACTATGTCATCTAGATAGGCAGCAGCAAAGTCTGACACTACTCCTAATACCTGGTCCATGAGTCGCTGGAACGTTGCAGGTGCCCCCTGGAGGCCAAATGGCATGACCTTAAACTGGAAAGAGCCATAAGGTGTTTTAAAGGCTGTCAGTTCCTTCGTCTCCGGCGCCAAGGCCACCTGCCAATACCCCTTGCTTAGGTCTAATGTGGAAATAAACCTAGTCCTGCCCACTTTCTCTAACAACTCATCTATTCGGGGCATGGGGTATGACTTGAACTTGGAGACTGCATTCGAGTACCTAAAGTCAATGCAGAACCTCAAAGAACCATCCTTCTTGGGGACCAACACAGTTGGACCCCCTGAGGGCAGGAGGCTGAAGAGGAAGTGTGAGGGGTGGGAGGTGAGGCGGGTGTGGTAGATGTCGGAGAGAGGGGGCAGAGGGGCACCGATGACCTTGCTGGCAGCTTTTACTGTGCGTTGTAGTGTCTTCCAGCAGATAGGAGGTGGTATTATTAACACATAATATAGGAATATAGTCCAAAACAGTGTATTATGTACTGGGTATCCTTAAAAAATAGCATTCTACAAGAAAACAAAGTTGTTGTTTTTAAGTTTTCTCAAAAAAGTGCAGGCATCTCAAGTTCAGGTGCTGATTCTGCTTGTAGCCACAAGAGAGAGCTGTTGCCTCAATTCATTAACACTGAATTTTGTTCTGATTTTATATTGGTTAAAGTGTGTCCTTTAACCAGCAATTTTTGACTTCAAAAAACTCTATATCAGCAAAACATGTTTGAGCCTTAAAACTGCCGAGTTTAAGTTTAAATTACATATCAACAATAACAATAAGGTCTTGTAGGAATACATCTTTTTTTTCTCAAATTTGTGGTTTGTAAGTGATTTTTTTTTTGTCAGTTTGCAACTTTACTCAATAACAAGAACTTTACGTAGCAGCCACTTATGGCAGACAGAAATATTGTAACCAATTTCCCCTCAATGCAACAGTGTGTCCAGAATAAATGGACGGAAGGCCAAGTTCTCAAAAATAATGACCTTTATTAATCATAAAAAAAGATTAAAAAAACATTCAGGGCAGGTAGGCAACTTAATTGTTTGCACAATGGCGATATTACAAAGGGAAGCACAATTTGACAAGCTCTAATATTTAATATATCTAATGTTCACGGCCTTTGTGACCATGGTTACAAACATACTGACTTTTTGTAACTGAAAACTCAGTTACCACAAACTCCGAGTTAACTTACCCAGGTAAGCCACTAAACCTGCTTTCTGAAACAGGGCCCAGATGCTTTAAAGTCCATGCCTGTTTGTTTCTTGTTCATTTGTTTATGAATAACACATTTGAAGGGATAAGTCCTGCTGTGGCCCTCCTTGTGAAAAGATAAAAAAATGTGTTTTTAGGTATTCATTAATTCTTCAGGGGTATTTTGTGGCACTGTTGCAGTGACGATCCTGATAGGGAAAAGAAATGTCAACATTTAGCAAAAAACATGCAGAGACATGCAACTTTATATTGAGATATTTGAAATGTATCACAAATAAACATTTAAGATTTGTGTAATTAAGAAATAATTCATTATGAAATCAAAGGAAAAGAAGTAGCCATTGTAGGTGCATCTATTGGGAAATATAAAAATGTTCAAGTAAGAAATAATTCTGTTCAAGCAGGATGCTGTCTGGAAATCACAAAATAACCCAGAGACCAGAAGGTTGGCATTTTTAATAAAAAACATTGTGACATGTCTGTGATTAGTTTATTTTACAAAATTAAACAAATGAATGAACATCCTCCAAGAGTGGTGATTCCAGAATTTTTTGCCAGGGTTGGGTTGCATCTGGAAAGATAAACTATGGCTGCTGTCTGCAAATCACATGATAATTAATCTAAAAAAATAGATCGCCATCTACTGACCATAGTGGGAACAGGAGTTAGGGTACAGGAATTGCTTTAGCACATTGCAGTAAGGCTTAATAACAGAATCATATAGCCATACACACAAGTAATTACATTGTCCTGTGTTTAGCATGCTGCAGATCTGGTGCAATTTTTTACTTGTAAATTTGTGATTTCAGGGGCAGCTGTGGCGCAGGTGTAGTGTGGCCGACTACCGATAGGAGGGTCAGGGGTTCAATTCCCGCTCTGTCTGCAGTCTGCATGTCGAAGTGTCCTTGAGCAAGACACTGAACCCCCATTTGCTCCTGGTGGGTCAGGCCAGTGCCTGTGCATGGCAGCTCTACCACCATCAGTATGTGAATGGGTGGATGGCAGAATCTGTAAAGCGCTTTGGTCATCTAGAGATGAGAAAAAGCGCTGTATAAATGAACACCATTTACCATAAATGTACTACTATTTTCTTGTTTTTGGGTTGTTTTTTTTTTTGGCCCAAAGATGAACTCATTACATGTTGGAGGTGATCTGTGAGTGCATACCTCTACCAAGGCCCTATCTCGCAATGTACAGATGGATGGCGATATGGATGGACAAAAGAGCAGAGGGGAGGATAAAGGGAGGAAGTCTTGGTGGAGGTATGCGCTCTCTGAGTGCCCTCTAGTTTGAATAATAAATTAGCTATCTTTTCTTGAATTTCTTAAACATTTTTGTCTTGAATTTGCTATTTATAAATATGACTTTATTCTTGTAAATGTTTTTTCCTCTTAAACTTGTTTCTTGCTAAAAGAAAGCTAGTTACTATTATCGCATAAATATATAATTATAAATTTGCAACTTCATATAAATGCAATGGGTTTGATAATTAGCTGTCTTCTATAAGTGGCTGCAGGCATCCAGTTCTGTCTGAGGTTAAGAACCATCTGACAATCATGTCTGAGTACATAACACTTGAGATGAAGATCATTTACTAGTGCTTTTAGGCAAATTTAACCCAAATAAATCATAATTTGACTGATCTAACTCAGTTTTAAAAGGATTTTAAGTCTTTAACTTTTAGGTTATATTAGCATTTCATAATAGTTTTTCTTGTGTTTCATTGTACAGGTGATGGAATTGTGCAGCTGTAGCAGCCATTGATTGACAAATGGTGTTTTGTAAGTTTTAACCTTCTGAAATGCTTCTGTTGGTCTCGTGATTACCAAAAAATAATATTAAAACACCCATTTCTCTTTAAAAACACACAGCTTTTATTTTGTTTTTCTCTCCAAGAAGCCGTTTAAACTCTTCTGGGTATTTCCCAGTACGTTAAGAAATGGGAAACATACTGTACCTTAAAGGAAACCTCACTAGTTTTGATACCTGCCCACTGCTCTATTATTTGCCAGCCTAGTTGGAAGTAGCTACTGTTAAAGTCCAAAGGTATTTGCCTGTTTGTTACTCAGAATTAAGTATCATGCATATACCAGAAAAATGATGACACCTGAGGAGTTGTAGCTTAGTGTAAAGTTTCCTCAGAGTCAGCAGTTCAATTCTGTACACAGTTTCTCTCCCCTTACTCTTCCTTCTTTTACCAAACTATCATCACGTCTTATCCAGATGTTCATTAGGGATTGAGGCCACTGCAGTGCCACCATTCTCCAGCCAAGGACCAAAGGGTCTGTGTCATCGACCTGTTCAGACAGCTTATCCCCTGCTGAGCTGATAATGGGATCTGCCCGCTGCCTCGTGCCTCATCAGCACCATAAATGGTTTTCACTCTCAAATCCTGCAGCAGACCTCATTAAATGTGGGGTGATCCTTCCACCCACCAGAGTTGGGTGATGTTGTTTTAAAGTCTTTAGTGGCTTTCTCACTTGGTAGCCTGCACATCTGTACTGCCTTGCTTACTGAGTGATGATCTGCTCTCACAGCATATTTGTCGTAGCCCATTAAGACTGTCCATGGCAATAACTGTTGTATTTATCAATATACCAGAAATTTACCATTATTAGGACAACAAACACTGTCCTGTTCACCAGCTGGTCATTTAGCTGGGGGATGTCCTGAATCCCTGCTAATCACTCCCTGGCATCAAGCCATGCTTTCTCTCCTCCTTATCCCTCTTTCCTTGTCTCTTACCATCTTTCCACATCTTTCACTCTTTCAAATTTCCCAGTGAAATGTTAGTTATGAACTATTGTTCATATATTATATTTTGCTTGGATACCCAAAAGCCACTACTTGTATTAGTGAAGTTGTGACGGCTCTTCTTCTGTAGTCCAGAAGAATTAGCACAATTAAATGTAAAACTTGAATGTTACAATGTGAAACTAACATAAAGGGGTCATTGACTGCAAAATTGTGTTTTTTGTGTGTTTTAACTTTCTGAGAGGTGCCTATTGGTCATGTGATTTTCGAAAAAATATCAAAATGCTCACTTGAAGCAAAGTTGACTGTTCCAGATTTACCACAGGATGTCACTTCCACAGTAAACCCAGACCAGCATCCTTGATACCCACCTGCTGCTCTATTATTGGGCAGCCTAGCTGTCAGTCATGTGGACAACAGTAAGCTAAAAAATTAGCTTACCAAGCATGCATTATATGTTATTTTCTTTAGATTTCAGTCACCCAAATAGAGAGCCTAAGTCACGCCCCCTCTACTTCCACATATGGGACTTTAAATCAGAAAAATTCTCCATTGAAATGAATGGCAAGAGCGAAATTCTCTTTTGATCCCGATCGAATATTGCCACAAGTTACGCATTTAATGTTTGTCAGTTTAAAAGATAATTTTCCATGTAAATAACGGTGTAGGTTGTATGACATATTGCTGTACCACTATGCACGGCATGGACGTGGCGACGCAGACACGGATGACGTCATCACGCCGTGCCTATATTAATGGACTGATGGTGAGAGCCCGGATCTTTGGCGCTCCACCTCTAGCCTACACACAGCCTGTACCCCTGCACGGTTAGCTTGTTTGTACTGTTCCATGTGCCGTTAGCTCTGTTAATAAAGTCACCATTCAGCACACAGTTATCGTGTCCACTGGTCCTCTTTCCAGATACAAAAATTGGCAACAAGGAGTAACTTTGAAAACATCGACATGGAAGCGTGCTTGGCGCCCCTGCTGCCATTCCTCACATCCCCATGTGGGCCACCCATCCCATGGCCTCGTTGGTCTTTCTGGATGTACACATCGGCTATGGACCTGGCTAAGATGGGTAAGATGTGACTGCGTGCTTTCTTGATTCATAGCCTGGGTACTGAGGGATACCGTGTATTCAGTATATTCAGACTTGTGGATACTTACGAGGAATGTATCACGCTGCTAGCTGGACATTTTGCGACGCTTGAGAGTGTGCTGGTGAGGAGAATCAGGTTCCACCAACACCAACAAAGAGTGGGAGAGGCAACCCAACAGTACATTGCAGACCTCTGCTGTCTGGCAAGCACGTGCAGGTTTGGCTTCTGGACCATCCCCATTCAGAAAGAAGACCAACACAAGTTGGCGTTCACATTTGCAGACCACCAATACACTTTAACCCGATGCCCATTTGGGTACGCTAATTCTCCAGCAGAGTTTAACATCTTCCTGAACAAGGTGTTTCCAAATGCCAGAGAAAGACCTGCCTACGTGGACAACATTCTCATTTGGAGCTCCACCCTGGATGCTCACATCACCGAAACTGACGACGTCCTTGTCCAGCTCACCAAGTCGATCCTAAGATTTCCTCAGCCAGGTGTCAATGGGCCAAGACCAAGGTCATTTACGTTGGTCTCTTAGTAGGACCCAAGGGACTCCTATCCCAGGTGTCACGAATCCAAGGGATACAGGACCTCAAGATTCCAACCAACATCTCAGAGCTCCACAGTTTTCTTGGGGTTTGCAATTACTCCCACCAGTTCATCGAGAACTACGCCGACCTTGCAAGACCCCTCACTGAGCTCCTAAAAAGGCCTCCCTTATCTGGGATAAACCTCAGGAACAGGCCATGCTAGCTCTGAAAGAAAAGCTATGCACTGCCCTATGCCTGACCTATCCCGACTACGAAAAATCATTCCATCTTCAGACAGGGTTTTCGGCTCATGACCTAAGCGCTGGACTCTACCAGACCTACGACCGAGACAAACAGGTTGTAGCATATGCCAGCAAAACCTTATCAGGCCCAGAACTAAAATACTCCAACTGCAAGAAAGCCCTCTTGGCCAACGTTTGGGCCATAAAACACTTCTCATTACACCGGTGGGCAGAAAATCATAGTAGAGACCTACCACCAGCCAGTGGTCTTCCTCAACAGCCAACACATCAGAGAAGGTGTTATGACAAACCCCAAAGTTGCAGCATGGCTGATGGCTCTACAAAGCTTTGACGTAGAGATTCACTACACTCAGAAAGTCCTCTTGGCACCAAACTGGCAGCCTGCCAATGGTGTTCGAACAACACACCAAGCCCACCAGCAGACACAACTGACTCTGACATCCTAGAAGATCCCAACCATCACTACTTTGACCATGACATCTGCCAAGACATGGTCACAGCCTATGTCGATGGATGCTCATTCCATCATGAAGCGCACATTCAGGCCGGAGTGGGGGTTGCATGGCTGGGACACCAGCCCTGTGATCCCCACAGCTTTTGGTCGGGCTCTCAATCATCTCAATATGCTGAAATCGCTGACGTGCTCATAACATTGGAGCTCACGATCGATCACGGAGTCTGCACCCTGATCATCTGCACAGACTCAAACTACGCGTGGCTAAGCTTCACTTGCAACCTTGCCCTTTGGAAAACCAAAGGCTACATAATTTCCAACCGCAAACCCGTCAAACACAAATAGCTGTTCATGGCTTGTGACCACTTTGTGACCGCCAATAACCTCCAGGTTTACTGGAAGAAAGTCAGAGGTCATTCACAAACACCAGGCCAGCATAAAGAGTGGAATGACCTTGTGGACTCACTTGCCAAGCAAGGAGCCCTACATGGCACTCCCTAGACCTTTGTCCCTGACCTGGTGCCAACTTCCGAACCCCACCCACTCTCCCAGACCGTCTGCGCAGTCACAAGAGCCCAATCCACCAAAACCCAGGATCCTCCACCACCAATGGGTCCGATATCGGTAGATCCAGCATTCGCATGGTGATCTGCAGATCATCCTCTCCTTCAGATGATGATCTGATTGCCCTCCAGGCCCTCAACCCCACTATTCATGCAATGGTTCAGTTCCTCTCGGACCCAACCATGCATACCTCCTCAATGGTGGATTTCGCTGCCACCCCGGAACTTAAGACTCTCTTTGTGATACGCTCGTGTGTGTTTCTGACAAGCCATCTCTACCTGTGCTTGTGGTTCCTTGAAACCAGTGGGGGTGATGCTCATCCATGCCCACGATATACCAGCTGCAGGACACAGAGACATCAAAGCGACATACAATGCCTTCAAACATGTGGCATACTGGCCACAGATGCAGAAGCACGTAGACAACTACATCAAAGGATGCCTTGTGTGCTGCCAGTTTCAGCCAGCCAACCCACTGCACCAAGCACTGCTGCAGAAAAGAGGCATTTCCTTCCCATTGTTGGACCTTCAAAGGGCGGTGCGGTGGAGCAGTGGTTAGCACTGTGGCAGCACAGCAACTCACCCTTGGCCATGGGATCCCTGGTTCGATCCCAGCCCCTGACCAACAGTGATCTGTGTGGAGTTTGCATGTTCTCCCCGTATCTGCGTGGGTTTACTCCGGGATTTCTCCGGTTTCCTCCCACAGGCCAAAAAACATGCAGGTTAGGTTAAGTGGAGACTCTAAAGTGGCCCTAGGTGTGAATGTGTGTGTGAATGGTTAAGGGATAGTGCCGTACCGTGGCTGCTTCACCCATCCAGGTGGATGCCCTCAATTTCCCCTCTGGGGATCAATAAAGTTTACAAAATCAAAAAAAAAAATTGATTGGGTCAGCCCCCTTCCCAAATCAACTAGAAGTAACAAATACTTCCTCACAGTCACCTGCGCTTTCACCAAGTGGGTTGAGTGCCTGCCCGATCCCAATGACACAGCACAAACCATGGCCTGCCTGCTGATGAACCATGTGTTCTTGAGGTTTGGCTTACCCTGCCATGTCAACTCGGACCGCAGTACACACTTCATAACTGAGGTCATGCAACAGCTGTGGCAAACCTTGGGAGCGAAAGCTAATTTCAACATTAGCTATGTAACTGAATTTTACAGCCCTTTATTAGTGTCCTGAAGTGAAATAAAGAGGAAGACGATTCTACCAGCTGGATGACCTTTATTTCTCTGTATACAGGAGAAGAGTGGAGAAGAGACAAAATCTGCTCCCACTGTTCTGCTCTTGTCAGCAGTTTGGCTACCTTTATAATATTCCTCTCTAACCCAAATATGGTAGCAGCCTTGAAGATAAGACCCAAAGCCACACTGTCGGAGCACGCGACTCACAAGAATGTGATCTGACCTTACCTGACAATGTTAACAGTTATTTTCTACAAGGCTTACCCACTCCCCTGCTCACTCAGAACATTCTGTACAGAGGAGAGATAAAACATCCATGCTGAGCATAAATTCATTATGATTCACCTCTCACACTACGCACTGAATATGTAGACACTACATTACTGAGTATGTTGTCTAAATCAATCATTACACAACAGGTTAATATATGAGCAACAATTTCCCACTACAATAAAAGATGTGAATAATAAATGGTGAATTTCTACCACAGCTACCACCCACAATCGTCAAGACAAGTCGAAAGAACCAACCGAATGGTGATAAAACATACTAAAGAAATATGTCTCATCTCACCAGCACGACTGGGACATCAAGCTACCGTTAGCCTTAATGGCCATTTGAGTCATGCCCCACGAAACAACTGGAGTTTCTCCCTTCGAACTGATGACAGGCCAGCAGATGACACTACCCCTACACCTGATCTACCAGCCAGGAGAAGCCAGCGTCGCCATGACTCATACCACACACCTGTACATGACCAACCTCACAAAACTCTTGCACAGAACCTTCGCCTTCACACAAAACCATCTAAAATGGTCGGCCGAGGGATGCAAAGCATAGTACGACCAGAAAGCCTCCCAGGAGGAACCCCAAGTAGGGGACAAAGTCTTCTACTACGCGTTCGCACCCCAGACAGAGCTGACCAAAACACAGGCGGAGAAGACCACCCACAAGCTTCTACCCAAGTGGACCAGTCCATACGTCATAACCGGCAAGCTCTCTCCGGTCATGTACGAAATTAAAGTGCGCAAGGCTCAACAGGAGACTATCCTCAAATGGGTCCACTGCAACCAAATTAAGGCCTTCAGAAACCTTGTGGGACTTGCAGGGGACACCACCACTACAGTAAACCCACAAAACTAAACTAAACACAGACTCGACGCACCCAATAATGCATCCCTAATGAGCTATTAGCCTTAGGCAAATTTGGCTGCGCCCTTCAAACTCATTAGTCGCCAATATTCAAAAACCTTAAAGAAAAGACTAGTCATCCCATCAAAAGTTAGTTAATCCCAAATCCCTTCGGGACCACCAACTAACTTAATATCCTCAAATTAGGCCACCAAACTCTGAATCTCTCAAACCCTAGTTTAAAGTAGGAATTAACCTAGGCTAACAACTCCAGAGTTCCTCAAAAGACTAGATACACACATCCACCAAGACCTAAACTAGAGCTAACCACTTAAGACAACGTCCACCACTGAAGAGTAGCTCCAGCCACCACTATGGGTGCTTGCAAGCAAGGGAGAGCAGGAGACTGTCCCTAGAACTCTTCACTCTTTTGTCTCACCAACAAGATGAAGTTCCTCATCTCAGTTCTAGCTTTCCACTTAATCACCATCTCCAATACTAAAGCTAGCATTGAGAACTCCCCAAACCATTAATGGGACTCCAATTAACAATGTGCTCCGAGCCCCCCGAGTCACATTCTCATGACTCGACTAATTTTTTCAGCCGTTTCTGGTCCATGCTTGGTATGGAGATAGCCCACGCCGTTGCACTCAAATATCTGCTAACGTTAGTCTCAGCCTACTCCCATCTCAGGTGTGCTAAAACTTAGTGAATCAACCGCACAACTGCAACAAGGCACCAAGTGACCAACTTCTGACCAGACACTTACAAACGACAAGCTTATTCCTGAAATTGAAAGCCTAGAACTGGAGAGCTTTCCAGTGACCTAAACACCTGCGAAGCCACCACTCACTTTAGTTTAAACCAAACCAAGCTTGTCTCCCATAGGCTATACATTTCCTCTGCACCATCTTGGGCTAGTCACCAGGTAGCTCAGCTCTCTGCCCTGAGTAAAGAGCTGTGCTCCCATCCAAATTTTTTTTTTTTTTTTTGGCTTCTTTTTTCCTTTAACTTTTTGAATTTTTTTTCTTTTTTTGAATGCTTATTTACCTTTTTTCCCCTTGTCCTGACAAGCAGCTAGGTGAGCAGAACAGAAATCTGCTTCCCTTATTGTGCCAAAGAGATTTACTTTGCCAAAAGGAGCTTTATACAGTACATATATACAGTCATGTGAAAATATTTTGACACCCTTTTAAATATTAAGTTCTTTATTAAGAAATGTTCAAGTATCTATGCCTAACCTTGTTTTTGTTTTTATTTACATTTTTTAACATTTATTTTAGCCATTTTAAGTGGGAATTAATGTGGGGGTGTCCTAAAAAAGATGGGGGAGGGTGTCCTAATTTTTTCCTCACTATTTGTTTAGAATTACATTTTACAGAAAATTTGAAAAAAGTCTTTAATTCACTGTTAATTGTTTAGTTGTATTATATGAATTTCCCAGTATTTCTATTTCCATTATATTGTTTATAAACTCCTCCTACAATAACTTTTAATACTTTATTTAAATTGTTTTACCCATGAAGGACTTGACAGGGGGAATGGGGAAAGGAGGGGTGGGGAGGGGAAAATAAAAGGGAGAGGAACAGACAAAGAAGACAAACAGACTAACACAACTGAAACAAATAGAAGACAGACTGTTTCTTCTACTGAAAAGGTGCCAACACAAGTCTGGTATCTGCACCTATTAAAGGAGAGACATATGTGTGTGTGCATACACGTGTGTGTGTATGAGAGCAAAAAAAGTGTGTGCATGTGAATGGTTTGCCAGGAAACATACGAAGAGGGTGGCCGGAGACAGCAACCCCCCCACCCCCCGGAAACCCTGAGCAAGCAGGATGATGCTACCAACCTCCACAGAGCACAAATGTCCCGATGCCAAAAAGCCCCAGGTCAGCCAGGAATCCGCCCCAGCAGGGACGGCTGAAGGAGGCCGGACCACCAGGCAGCAGGCGTGGCAGACCCCCGCCCCCGGACCGGCCACCCCCGAGCGGGACCAACACCAGCCCCTGGGCCCCAGGCACCGCGAAGCCAGCGCCCCAATCCCCCAGGCCGGAGACTGGCCGGTGCCCCTGGCATGAGCCCCCCCAGACACCCCTACAGCAGACCTGCCAACACCCCAGTACTACTGCCGCACACCCCGGGGACCCCATGCCCATGCCCAAAGAAGGCGGCAGCAAGGCACAGGGGCCCCATGGGGGGCCAGCCTTCCCCCCTCGTCCAAGGGAGCACACACAGCCAGGAGGTGCCACCACGTCAATCCAGTACCGCCGACCAGCACACACACCCATTTCCACACATTTGCACCCTCATGCTCTCATACGCACCCACTTGCACCCATACGCACTCATTCACTCTCACTCGCTCTCCCCCCAACACAATCCCACACTCACACTCCTGGACCCACCCACTGTCTCCAACTCCTGTACCCACTCAATCTCCCTCCCCCTCCCGCTTCCCTCAGAGTGACCCGCACCCACTCATGCTCATCCACACAAACACTCTCACTCGTGTGCCAACCCAGTCACATCCACTTGTGCTCTCCCCCACACACTCACCCACACTCATTCACCCTTATCACTTGGGGCGGCTGCGGCCCAGATGCAGCGAGCATGAACGTGCACAAGCGTCCAGCAGGCGTGTATGCCCGGCTATTTTTATTATCTAAATTCTATTCACCCCCTCTGGGATCCATCTTCATCTACCAACACTTGACCATATACGTCATTCTTAGATGTTATTTTGAGCAGCTAGCTAATGCGAGCTAGCTGCTAACATCAGCTAGCCCCCTTGAGGTGCGCAGTTTAGCCACTCACTGGTGAACGTATCTGTGCTTATCCTACTTCAGGGACCAGTGTTTGTATTAAAGAATGAATGAAATAATGCATCATTGATTAACAATGGTGTGTGGTTTTAGTGGTTGATAGGATATAACTGGTGTTAGGCCGAGAATCGCTCGCTTGCCAAAAATTGCATCCCATAAGTCAAAATCAATACAACTATGCCGAGAATTGCCCGCTTGCCGAGAATTGCATACCATCTGCCACAAACTATAAAATAAAACACTACAGCCAGGCTTGTAACAATTTGTGCATTTTTAGAAGTATCCATTATACATTTTTAGAAGTAAAAAATGTTATTACCTCTTGTAAATTATCTTAAAATTGTTTATAGGTTAGAACTCATTGTGATCCAACTCCACTTTTTACAATCTTCAAGGTCGAGATTTTGCATTTATACATTGTCGGTAAAAAGGGTAATCACCTTTTCAAAGTATCTAGTTGTATTGACTTGGACTTACACTAAACACTTGGTTGCAACGATGGGATGCAATTCTCAGCAAGCGAGCGATTCTCAGCATAACACTGATTATATCCTATCAACCACTAAAACCACACACTATCGTTAACCAATGATGCATTATTTCTTTCATTCTTTAATACAAACATTAGCTTAGGGGTAACAGGTGAAGTTGGCCCTGAAGCAGTCGGCCCCCAAGTCAGCCCCGGGATCCTCAATGGATTGCAAGACTGTTAAAAAGACGTTTCTCTGTCACCAACAAATGTAAGTAGTTTTACAGTAATTCTCCACCCACGAAAGATCCCGGGGTTGACCTGACCAATATTCAGCTCAAGATACATCCGAGATAAAGGCTCTGAGCTAGCCAGTCAATGTGAGTAGGAAGTGGCTATTGACATGTAAGCTGTAGCCCAATATGCATTGTCTATTTTTTCCCCTTGTCCTGTCAAGCAGCTACGTGAGCAGAACAGAAATCTGCTTCCCTTATTGTACCAAACAGATTTACTTTTACAAAAGGAGCTTTATACAGTACATAGAGTATATGTATTATATATTGTTTATAAACTCCTCTTGTAATAACTTTTAATACTTTATTTAAATTGTTTCACCCATGAAGGACCCGATGGGGGGGGAATGGGGAAAGGAGGGGTGGGGAGGGGGAAAGAAAAGGCAGAGGAACAGACAAAGAAGACAAACAGACTGAAGTTACATTCTGATCCACAGTGTACTTCAACTGTATTCCCTACTCCCTGCTCCGTTCTCAGGGAATATTAGTTAACTGCCCTTCACAAAATTTCTCTATTTGAAACACCCTGTAACCGTGAGCTCCCTCCTCCGTGCGCATCCATCTTATTCCTGCGGGTGTCGCTGTAGGAACGATTATGGGCGGAGCTTCCGGTTTCGGCTGCAGTAGTGTTAAATCGGTCAGTAAGAGTGGAGTAGCAGGGGCATTTAAAATAGCATTTTTAAAAGGTCTTCAAATTCATTTTAATATATAGTCCACATATGTGTTATGCACTCAAGTGGCAGCTATTTTCAGCACTTGTAGTTTTTGTATTTTTTGAATGTTTTGGTGTAGTTCTTGTTGTGTTGGGTTCTTTTGTCAATAAAGACTGCTGCTTTGGGTGTTCACGGAACCTTCTTTATTAACAGGCTGCAAGAACATTAACACTCGAACACTGCCATTATATCGTCTCTATCATGCTGTACTCCTGACAACATCCGGTCTATGATCGCCCCCTAGTGGCTCTACATATGTAATGCCTAGATTACACCACATCCCCCTTACTGAAGTTAGGTTGACCCCTTTTAGCTGAAAGAACAAAATACATTTTTGTATGAAATCATTTCTGTTCACTTTGGTCAACTAACTATTATACGGCGATCTAACTTTTTCTAACCCTTTTCTTTTTAAACACTTGTACCACGCGTGAGAACATTTTTATGCAGAAGCCTCTTATATTGCATTTTTACAACATTTCAAGAACTCAAACTCTGCATCTCAGAAATGGCAATACATAAGTTTTACAGATCCAGTCTTTGTGGTTTCTTCACTTCTTTGCCTGATCTTGTTCTCACGATGGCAGCTGTGCATTCCTGAGTCTGAGTTTCTGTGGAGGTTTCCTCAGACTGGACGTCCTGTGGAGTCTCCATTTGGCACTCTGGAGAAGGCATAGGCACTAAATGGCTGTGATTCCTCCTCAGTGTTCCCTGAGAACCGTTGACCAGATATGATTGTGGTGTAGGGTGGGTGGACATCACTGTGCCTGATGTTTTTGCGTTTGAGATCCAAACAGAATCTCCTGCTGACAATCTAGTCAGATCCCTTGCTCTGTGTCTCCTATTAAAATTTTGTGCCTCCATCCTCCTCTTCTCCCTTTCAGTGCGCTGAAGCTGCTGTAGGTCTGGAAGAGATGGTTGCAACATTTCTGGGAGTGCCGGCAATGTGGTGCGAAGGCGTCGACCCATAAGGAGTTGTGCTAGGCTGTAGCCATTGCTCAATTGTGTGGTTCTATAGGCAAACAGGGCATGGTAGGGATCTCTGGCCTTTTTGAGCAGGTTTTTGATCATTTGTACAGCTCACTCTGCCTTACCATTACTTTGAGGATACTTAGGGCTGCTGGTCATGTGATCAAATCCATAATCCTCTGCAAACTCTCTCATGTCATGCCCAGAGAACTGTGGGCCATTGTCACTGATAAGAGTCTCAGGGATACCATGGCGTGCAAATACTGATTTTAAATGGACAACAACATCAGTAGACCGTGTTGGGCTGAGCTGAGCTATCTCTATAAATCGCGAAAAGTAGTCAACCACCAGCAAATAAGTTCTGTCTTTTAAGGTGAATAAGTCCACCCCAACTTTTTGCCATGGCCTATCTGGAAGTTGTGTTGGCATCAGAGGTTCTTTGGGATTTGCCCTTTCCTTTATGCATGCTCTGCACCTCAGGACCAGTTCATTAATCTGATTGCTTAGGCCTGGCCACCATACTGTCTTGCTAGCTCATTCTCTGCACTTTACCACTCCTTGGTGAACTTCGTGGATTTTCTCCAGTACATCATTTCTCATGCATGCAGGTATGACTAACCTCATGCCTCGCAAGAGGAGTCCGTTGTGCACACTTAAGGTGGCTCTTTCCTGCCAGTAGTGTTTGACTGCACCTTATAGCTGATTTCGGTCTGGCCATCCATCCCTGCAGTACTTCATGACCTGGTTGCAAACGCTGTCGGCGTGCAGCTGCTCTCGTAGCTCAATGAGATATCTGTCACTTGCGGGAAAACTGGATAGGACAGACTCAACATATATATTAGTGTCCTCCATCAGGTCAGTGCCAGTGTGTGTGACCCCATTAGGAAGTGGCAGGCGAGACAATGTGTCAGCTGTTGTAAGGCTTTTCCCTGGTGTGTGTGCTATAGTGTACGAGTACCTCATTAGGCGCATCCTGAATCTCTGTATGCGAGGTGGCAGTGAGTCCAGTGCCTGACCTCCCAGCAGACTCACTAGTGGCTTGTGGTCAGTCACCAGTTCAAAATGTAGACCAAGGATGAAGTTGCTGAATCTTTCACAGGCCCAAGTGAGCGCCAGTGCATCTTTTTCCAGCTGAGCGTAGCGCTGCTCCGTGTCCGTTAGTGATCTGGAAGCATAAGCGACTGGTGACCACACCTCACTTCCTTTCTGTAGTAGCACTGCCCCCAGCCCGTATGATGAAACATCTGCAGATATCTTCTGTGGTTTGTTTGGATCATACAGCTGGAGCACAGGTGCAGATGAGAGCTCACACTTCAGGTTGCTGAATGCCTGCTGCTGTTCATGTCCCTAGTACCACTGGTTCTTTTTGGAGAGCAAGTTTCTTAGAGGTTTGTCTTTTTCAGACAGGTTTGGGATGAACTTCCCTAACTGATTCACCATCCCAAGGAAGCTCCTGAGTTCGCTCACATTCCTCGGTTCTTTCAAGTCCTGCACCGCTTTGGTTTTCTCTGGATCTGGCCTCATTCCATCCGCTGAGATGATGTGGCCAAGAAATTTTACTTCTCACTGACCGAATTCACATTTTGACATGTTTAGTGTGACCCCAGCTTTTTCTGCTTGTGCTAGGACCATGTGCGCTCTTGCATCGTGCTGTTCCTTTGTGGCCCCCCAAATAACGACATCGTCCATATGGGAGACGACCCCTTGTAGACACGCTGCTACCTCAGTCACCATCATGCTCTGGAAATGTTCTGGGGCAGAGGAAATACCAAAGGGCAAGCGGTTAAAGTGATAACGCCTAAATGGTGTAATAAACTGTAATTTCCCAGTTTGGGATCAATAAAGTACATCTATCTATCTATAAATGTTGTGTAGAGAGCTGACTCTTCTGACAGCGGTGTCTGCCAGAAGCCCATATTAGCATCTAACTTGGTGAAGTATTGTGCATCTGTCAGCTTTCCCAGAGTTTGGTCCACAGAGGGGAGGATATACCTTTCTCGACACACTGACTTATTCAGGGGTGTCAGGTCCACACAAATGCGTACCTTTTCTTTGTCCTTTTTAGGGGCGACCACCATGCCGCAACACCAGTCAGTTGGTTTCTCCATACGGCTGATGACCCCTAGTTTTTCCATCCTCTCCAGCTCTTGTTTAACCTTATCCATCATAGGTAATGGGACCCGTCGAGGCACTTTCAGAGAAAACAGGACCACATCTGCTTTAAGTTTGATGGTGTATGGCTTCTGAACCAGTCCAAGTCCATCACAGAGTTTTGGATATGTCTTCATGACTGTGTGCTGGTCCACCGTGTTGATCCTAGCCATCAGCTTGAGTTTCACAGAGGCGGATCTGCTCAGCAATGCCGCTCGCAGATTTTTCACAACATATATCTTCTCTGTAGTGCACCTCTCTCTATAAGAGAGGTGCGCATGCGCACGCAGCGACCGGCAGCTGGTGAAAAAAGTCTGTCGTCTGTGTCTCTGTTTTTACGCACTTTAATGTGTTTAAACGAAATTCTCTGTGTAGTTTTTGTCCTTGAATGTTCGTGGACTGTATAACGAAGAGCTCCCTGGTTCCATCAATATGGAATTCCTCCTTATTTTTGCACTGCTGCTTCTTTCACACCGGCTCTTTGTTTTGGAGGTAAGCGCAATCACGATCATGCCAGGGAGAATACAATATTCCAGAGACATGTTACTGCATTTAAACATGGATAATGCAGCGTCTGCGTTTGAGTCTGTGCCGTGACTGCCAGACTTTATTTTAAGAGACTTTCATGGACACAGCGATGAAAAGAGAGACAAGAGGAGGAAACGCGGAAAGCATGGAGGCGTAAAATTAAATCTGAGAAGGCGTCAGTTTAACAGCATTCCTCTTCCTTCCCTGATTTTGGGGAACGTACAATCCATGGGAAATAAAGTAAATGAAATTCAAGGGAATGTACGCTACCAGAAGGACTTCAAGAACTGCTGTGTCATGGCTTACACAGAGACGTGGCTTAGGCGCATGACCGGGATGCGGACCTGTGGATTGACGGCTTTGGAGCCCCACTTCGCTCGGATCGGCAGGAAGAGGTAACGGAGAAACGTCAGGGGGGCGGCGTATGTTTATATATTAATAAACAGTACTGCACATCTGTCACGGTCAGAGAGCGCATCTGTACACCAGATGTGGAGCTTCTGTCCGTATCGCTACGTCCCTTTTATCTGCCCCGCGAGTTCCCCCAACTTTTCATCACGACTGTGTACATTCACCCTAGGGCAGACGCTGACTCTGCCTCCAGCACCGTCTTTGATGTGGTCCAGCAGCTGCAGTCAATTTCTCCAGAGGCTCCAAACTTTATTCTTGGGGATTTTAACCATGTTTCTTTAAAGAAGACACTTAAAAAAACTTTTATCAGTATGTCTCCTGCCCAACCAGGCGAAAAAAGACATTGGACCTGTGCTATGGATCCATTGAGAGGGCCTATAAATCACTTTCCCTTCCTCCTTTAGGATCCTCAGATCACAACTGTGTACATTTGCTGCCCACATATAAAACTGCTCTAAAAAGAGGCAAGGTGAAGACCAGAGACATAGATGTGTGGACAGAGGATTCAGTGCACTGCCTCCAGCAATGCTTTAACTGTACGGACTGGGAGGTGTTCACACTGTCCTGCGGAGAGGATTTGGACTCTTCGGTAGATGTCACATGCTCATACATGGCTTTCTGTAAAAATATGATTGTTCCACGTAAACGTGTCAAAATATATCCCAACAACAAGCCATGGGTTACAAAATCAGTTAAATCCTGCTTACAGAGGAAAGCACTTGCCTTTAAACAGGGGTCTGTTTCTGAGCTACAGGTTGCCACAAAAGAGCTGAAGTCCGAAATTTTAAGAGCAAAACAGAATTATAAATCAGAATTGGAAAGCAAGATGGCAACAAAGAAACTTGGTTCAGCCTGGGCCAGTATGAAAACTATTGCAGGCCTTCAGAGCACAGAACGCAGTAATCGTGTGTTTTTAGATGGTTTTAATTCAGACACAGAGCTGGCTAATGCTCTTAATTGTTTTTATGGTCATTTTGATTCCTCTGATTTTAGCACAGAAACCCAAGATTTGAAACAGAAACTCAAAGACAATCAGCACTTTAATATTGAGGTGCAGGATATTAAAAGGGAGTTCTGTGCTGTTAAAGTGAACAAAAGTCAGGGCCCTGATAATATATGTGGGCGCTTGGTAAAGTCCTGTGCACATGAACTGAGTCCTGTATTTCATTACATTTTCAATAAGTCCTTACAGACACAACATGTGCCTAAGATCTGGAAAGATGCCGTAGTTGTTCCCGTTCCAAAATCCAGCTGTCCTAAAACGGTAAACGACTTTAGACCAGTTGCTTTGACTTCAATTTTAATGAAAATTTTTGAAAAACTGGTCAGATCTGAGGTCCTAAAGCAGACTGAACATGCATTGGATCCTTTGCAGTTTGCATACAGGTCTCACAAAGGAGTGGAGGACGCCACTGTCACTCTGTTTAACATGCTTTTTAAACATCTGGATTTTAATGGGACACACGCCAGGCTGTTATTTGTGGACTTTTCCTCCGCCTTTAATACAATCCAACCTCATATTTTAGTTGAAAGGCTCCTGCAACAATTTGATTTGAGCAATAATCTGGTGGGTTGGATTCTGGATTTCGTTTGTAACTTTGATTTTTATTCATTTTTCATCATACATATTACATTCAGATCACAGTCTATATTTAAAAAAAGGAGCTAGAGGAAGAAAGAAAAAAAAAAGGGGGGGGGGACAAATGTTGGAGCATCAAGTTTTTAGTTTCCATCTCTTAATTCTTCTGGTTTTTCCAGTGTCTTTGGTTATTCTTTCAATTTCTGTCTCGTTGTTGCACTTTGTAGTGTGTCCATTTCCGCCATTTTTTTTCATATTGTCCTTCTTGTATTCTTTGTCGATATGTTAGTTTTTCCATCAAACGTATATTCTCAACAATGTCAGTCCATTGCTCTTGGTCAGGAAGAACTTCTGATCGCCATTTTCTTGTGATTGTTTTTTTACATGCAATCAGCAAGATTTTAACTAGATATCTGTCCTCTGCCTGTATTACATTGTCTCTTTTAAGATCACATAAATACATCAAGTTACAGTTCATTGGTATATTATATCCTAATATCTTCTGTATTGTCACATGTATAGATTTCCAGAATGATGAGATTTTGCAGCATTTCCAAAACATATGTGAGTGGTCTGCATTTTGAGCCCCACAGCCCCTCCAGCATAAAGATTGGGTATTTGTATATTTTCTTTGAATCTGTGGTGTAATGAAATAGCGAATCAGGTTTTTCCATCCAAATTCCCTCCATGTCCTTGAACTTGTTGATGTGTGTTGTGTTTTCCATATTTCTTGCCAGCTTTCTTCTGTTATGTTTAAATTTAGCTCTTTCTCCCATTTCTCCTTTATATAGTTACTTGAATGTTTGTTTGCCATAAGTTTCTGATATAGCTTTGAAATAATTCTTATTTTATTTCCTGCATATGAGCTTAAAATGAATTGTATAATCTCGCTCACATCTGTGTGGAGGTTATGTCTAATCTTCCTCATATAATAATCTCTCATCTGCAGATATCTGAAGAATTCCGATTTTTCTAGTTTAAATTTTCTTCTCATGTTTACAAAACTCCCGAAATCTTTTTTTTCAATATTGCCCCATGCTGTGATTCCCTTGTTCACCAGATTTTTGTATCCCCTATCTTGTTTTGCCGGTTCAAACTGACTGTCAAATGCTACCCATTTCAATAGTTTTATGTCCTCCTTTATATTATACTTTTGTACTATTTTATACCACAGTTCCACAGTAAATTTAGTGATTGGGTCTATTTGTTTGATTTGCTTATATGCATCTTTATCTCCTATTATGCTTTGTACTGGGAGTCCCTCAATTTCCTTTTCCATTTCTTTCCATTTTGCCTCATATCCTCCGTCGCACAAACATATGATATATCTTATTTGTGCTGAGTAGTAATATTCCTTTAGACTCGGTAGGCCCATGCCTCCTTTCTCTTTTGGTAATTGGAGAGTTTTATATTTCACTCTTGGCTTTTTACTTCCCCAAACAAATCTCGATATCATCCTGTCCCACTTTGAGAACTGGGCACCAGGAATCTCTGTTGGTAGAGCCTGGAAGAGGTAAAGCAGTCTAGGTTGTATGCTGATTTTGACTGTCTTAATTTTTGAATTCAGATCCATATTTAAGATTGACCATCTATCAATATCCTTTTTTATTTCTTGATCCAACCTATCATAGTTTGCTTTATAGATTTTGCTTAGATCTTTAGGTATGCTCACTCCAAGGTATTTTATTTCTTTTTGTTTCCAGTTTAGTTTGATCTTATCAGTTATTTGGTTTAAAGGGTTATAGTGGAATGTCAGTATTTGTGTTTTTGTTATGTTTATCTTGTATCCTGATAATTTTCCAAAATTTTCTATCAAGTTCATCATTTCCACTATTGATTCATCTGGTTGTTCAAGGTAAACTATAATATCATCTGCACATAGCCCAATCTTGTGTTCTGCTCCCTTTATTGTTACACCTTTTAATTTCTTATTTTGTCGCATCGCTTGAGCCAGTGGCTCTATGAACAGAGCAAATAAGGTGGGCGATAGGCAGCATCCCTGCCTAGTTGATCTTTGTATATTTACTTTGTCTGTTAAGCTACCGTTTATTTTGATTCTTGCCACAGGTTTTTGATACAGTGTCTTTATGCATTGTACTGATTTTTCGTTAAATCCAAAGCGTTCCAGCACATTATATAGGAACTTCCAAATAACCCTGTCAAATGCTTTTTCTGCATCTAAACTCATTATTACTGCACTTTTCTTTTCTTTATGTATTTGATTAATTATGTGTAATGTTCTCCTGATATTGTCATGTGTTTGGCGTCCCTCTATGAAACCAGTTTGATCATCCTCTATCAATTCCGTCAAGAATGTCTTTATTCGTTTACATATAATTGTTGTATATATTTTATAATCCACATTTAATAAAGAGATTGGCCTATAGTTTCCGCATTGTTCCCTATCTTTCCCTGGCTTTAAAATAACTGAAATAATGGCTTCGTTCCATGATGGAGGTATTTTGTTGTTGTTTAATGTCCAATTAAATGACTTTAGGAGCTGTGGCGTGAGTTCTTCTATAAACAGTTTATAAAACTCAGATGGGTATCCATCACTACCTGGTGATTTACCGTTTTTAAGTGACTTAATCACATCTTTAATCTCTTGTGTTGTTATTTCTGCTGTTAGCTTTTCATTTTGTTGGTTTCCTATTGATGGCAAGTCCAATGTGCATAGAAATTTTTTAATATCCTTAACATTTGTCTCTTCAGGTTGCGAGTATAGTTCTTGATAGAAATTATGGAATATTTCTTCGATGTTTTCTGGGTTAACTGTGGTTTTATTTGTGATGGGGTCCTTAATCTTATATACATTATTCACTGTTTGTTGTTTTCTTAACCGTTTTGCCAGCAGTTTTGTGGCCTTTGGCCCCGTTTCATAATATTTTTGTTTTAAATATCTATTTTTCCTTTCAGTTTCATCTATTTGTATTTCTTTTATCTTTATTTTTTCTTCCTTAATTTCTTGATATATTTTTGGGTCATTTGTGCTTTGATGTTTACGTTCTAATTCCCTCAGTCTCTCACATCTTTGTTTATATGTTTCCAGTTTAGACTTATTTGCTTTTCCTGATTCAGCAATTAATTTACCTCTTAACACGGCTTTTAGTGCATCCCATAGTATTGTTGGGTCCACTTCTTCATTATCATTCTCCTCGATATACTCGTTTATGTTTACTTTTATTCTTTCTTTCATTTTCTCATCATTTAACAGTCCTACATTAAGTTTCCATGTTGTTTGTTGTTTTCTATTGTTTAAATATATTTCCATGTATATAGGATTATGATCTGATATTTCTGCCCCTCCAATCCGACAATTTCTCACCCTGTGTCTGTCACCTTCATTCATAAGGAAGTAATCTATTCTAGAGTGTACTTTATGGACTGCTGAATAATGTGTATAGTCTTTTTCGAGTGGGTGCAGGTCCCTCCATATGTCTACCATACCCATTTCTGCCAGTGAGGTTCTTATGAACTTTGTTACATGATTTTTTGTCTTCTTAACACTTGTTGTGTCAACTTCATGATCCATGACAGCATTTAAGTCTCCTCCACAAATTAGGACTCCTTCACTGTGTGTTGCTATGAGATCAAACAGTTGTTGAAAAAAACCCTTGTCACTTTCTGGTGGGGCATAGATGTTCACTAATGTGATCTGCATACCATCTATTCTTCCCTTTATTATTACATATCTGCCTTCTTTATCCTGGATTTCTTGTTCACATTCAAATTGTATTTTATTTGAAATTAGTATCATAACCCCCCTTTTATTTCTTCTCTTAAATGAACTGTAGTAGGAGTTCTTATAGCCAAATCTCTTTAGTTTCTCATGTTCTGTCTTGCTCAAATGTGTCTCTTGCATAAATATAATTTCGGCTTTTTCCTTCTTGAATTTTCTTATTATTCTTTCCCTTTTAACAGGTGAGTTCAGACCATTCACGTTTAATGTCATTATCTTAAGATTTTTACCCATATTCATGTTTTCCCATTTTTTTAACTTGTGCTCCTAACCCCTTTAACAACAAAACTAACACATATTTGTACAAAAACACATTACCAAATCTCGACCTCCGTACTTTGGGCCTTTCTTTTGCCCACTGGTCCCTGTTGGTGGGGGGAGGGAAAGTTCTCACTGAGTGAGGGGCCCTCCCTAGACCTGTAGTTACTATCCAAGTAATAGTCATTAGTCTAGAAATGTCCAACAAAAATCACTTAAACCTCTCCTAGCCGTTTGTTTCTCTTTTACCTTGTCTTCTTGGCCTTCATTTCTTCTGTGTCCTTCTTAATCTTTGTTATAATCTAGGCTTTCCGTTGAAAGCCTTGCAGTTTTTCCTGGGCCCGGTGTGCCACGTCCGTCTCCCGTCTTCTGCCGCTCACTCGCCTCCACTCCGGCTGTCGTGATGCGTTCAGTGCCGCCGCTGCTCCAGCCGCTTCCTCCGGTACGCTCACCACAAAGCCTCGCTCCGTCATGTCCCGTGCTGCCTCTCTGGCCGTGTTGTAGGTTTTTACGCCGTCTTCCCAATGAATTCTCATCTTCGTTAGCGGCGTTTGGATTCTAATTTTTTTCTCTTTCAGCATTTTTTTAATGTTGGCATATTTCTTTCGCTGCTGCACAATTTCTGTCGGGTAGTCATGATCAAAAAATATCTGTTTGTCGCCGACTCGTATCTTTTTTTTTCCACGCTTGTGTCAGGATTCTTTCCTTTATGTCGTATTTCAGAAAGTTTACCACAACTGCCCTGGGTGTAGAGTTTGGATTCGGGTTCTGTGCCGAGGCTCTGTGCGCTCGTTGGATCTGCAGGTCTGCTTCATTGGGCAGCTCAAGCTCTTTTTTTAAGAAATGATCCATGAATTTCGTCATCGAGTTGCCTTCAATGCCCTCCGGAATCCCGAAGATGCGTATATTGCTCCGTTTGGACCTGCTCTCCAGGTCGGTTATCTTTTCCTGCATCCTCTGTGTTTGTGCCATCAGGGTCTGCAGCTGCTCGCTTGCCTCGGTCTTCCAGTCTTCCAGCTCCGATATTCGAGCCTGTGCTTCTGTCATACACACCCGTTGAGTGCGCAGCTCCTGCATGTTTTCAGCTAGCTTGCGCTCCATTTCTCTTCGGAGACCCATAATTTCCTCCTTCATCTCTTTTTTCAGCTCTTCCTTAAGAGCCTTTAAATCCTGTTGGAGTTGTCGCTTGAAGTCTTTTAAGTCTTTACCTATATTGGCGATGCCAGTGTTCATAGTATCGAGTTTGGCGTCCTCCATTTTCTCTGCTGTAGTCACTTCGTTTTTTTTTTCCTCATGTTCAGCGATTTCTCCTGCGTTGTTGAAGAGGGATTCTTTAGTTTTACCCTGCTTTTGTCCGTGTGCCCGGCTTCTTCGTGTTTTCATCCCATGGTTTATTAGTCCATTTATGTCGAGTTGGCCATTTACCAATGATTTTTAATCCGACTAGGGAGAGCTCTCTGTTTAAGCGTTATGTCTCTCCGCCATCTTCCCGGAAGTCCAGAGTGCAGATTTTAAAGAGCTGGTGGGGGAGAAGGACGGAGGGAGTGAAAGCTGTAATGTTATAAGTATAGGGGGAAATAGATGGAATATATTAATAAATAATAAATATGATCAGGTATGAATTATTTATTTATACTGATGTATTGGAATCTGAGATCAAATCTCATTTCATATACACCAGAAAAGTTAATAACACTCGTAAGGGGCACCAGCTTCTATCTTTAAGAAGCAATTTAATCTTTAATTTCACTTTATACCTGTTTAATCACTCAAATTAATCAATAATCAGTCTCAAAAATTTTCTGTGAATTCGATACCTGTGCTTGAAACAGACTCAGAATGAAAAATTCTCAACGACTTCTCTCATTTTCAAATATTTATTAAATGAAATGATTAACAGACATTGCAGTAATTTCATTAATCATAAAATCAATCTTGTAAATGATAGATTAACAATGTCAATATTTTCGGAACCAGTGTTAACTTGAGAAACCAATTTCTATCAGTTTGAGTTAACAGATTATTGAAACAACGCAAATTTATGGAGAAAGTTTACTAATTATATGAAAAGTCCTTGATTGATCTTAAGAAAATAATATTTTTAATTAAAAGAAGAGTTATGTTAAGGGCTTCTTAATTTGCATCTGATTAGATACACAAATTATTACCGAACCTCAGACGTTTAATTCAGCAGATGAATGAAAGTTTTGCAGCTCACGTGATCCTCGGTGATGACGGTTCTGTCGTCGCCCTCAGCCCAAGATTTCGTGGACGTTAATATCTGCCCACAGACATTTTCAGGGTCCACATATCGACCTTTAAATTCAAGCGGTCGAAGCGGCTGGATTCTGGGCGGTGACCCACAGTTGAAACTGGGTTTGGAGCCAGATGATGATGCTTCTTCAGCGCATTGATTCCTCAGCTGCATGAGTCTCCAGAGGTCTTCGATAATAATTAGATCTAATCAGAGCTCAAATTTAAAAAAAAAAACTTTCGGACTTTAGATAAAAATTATAGCTTCTGGTGGGTGCTTGGTCAAGAAAAATATAAAAATAAAGTCAAGATTAAAGTTTACATTAAAATTAAACAAACGGTGATTTTACAGAAAGTTTAACAAAGAAAAAGTGATGAATAAAAATTGGAGTTTAACTCCGATTAAAAAAAAATTGAGCTCAAAGAAATAGGAATTCCTAGGCATTTAAGAGAAAAAGAAAATACAAAGTTACATAAACAAATTACGAGTTATCTGCTCTGTGTTCAGAAAAGCGACACGTGGTCGAAGTCTATTCAGACGGTCCTTTGTTCTTCCTTGCTGTGTGTAGACAATAGAGCAGGGGTCACCAACCTTTTTGAAACCAAGAGCTACTTCATGGATATCGAGTCATGTGAAGGGCACCAGCTTGACACACTCCTCTAAAATAACAAATTGTGTGTGTGTGTGTGTGTATATATATATATATATATACACACATAAATAATTATCAATAACTTAGAGTGGGTAACAGACAAGATCAATATTCAACACTTTATTTTTATTAATCTCAGCAATTGTTCAGATGATCCCTTCTACATTTCATAAAAAAATGTCCAGTTTTCACCAGTCCCTTTTAACCATAAAAAACTAAACCCTTTTAATTCATGAACTATGTTGAACCATGTTTGAAAAAGTTATGCAACATTTAAGAAAAATCAACTTTCATATTAAATAAATCTTATCACATTTTTAACTGAACAAATCTGCTGCAATTCTGCTCAAAATCTGTTACATTTAATAAACACACTTTTGTGTGTTCTTCTTCACTGGAATTATATCCATACAGTTCTTGCCAAGAATCATGCTTGAGCAACCAGCACTGTCCTTTCATGAGAAGAAACTAAACAAGCACTGAGAGTGCTTATATGCACGGTGGCGCAGTGGTTAGCACCGCGGCAGCAGTTTACCCTCGGCCGGGGGATTGCGGGTTCGATCCCTGCCCCCAGCCAACAGTGATCTGTGTGGAGTGTGCATGTTCTCATTTTTCATGCAAAAACATGCAGGTTAGGGAGTTAAGGGGCGCTTGCGCACGCAGCGGCTGGTGGCTTGTTACCGGACTGCAGAACAAATCTACCTACGGGTACAAGTCAAGATAAGTCCAAAAAAAAAAAAAGAGTGGGTAGTGAAGTGGCGCTTTGCCATCGCCCCGCAAATGAAATACACGCAGCTTCCTTTCACGGTAGTAAAAAAGAACTCTTCCTCCCGCTCACTTTGAAAATGATAAATTTTCTGTCTTTTTTTTGCCATGTTTTTGGGCTTGGAAACCGCACTGCGCCCACCATCTTAACTGCCCGCTAGCTAAGCTTACGCTCCACAAGCGCGAAGGTTTTGTCATGCGCACAATACTGACCTTTGAACTAGGTCAGAGTTCACCTTAACTTTACGTATAATAAACATATTTTCATTTTTTTTATTTTTAAGACATTGTCATTTTAAAATCTATATAAATGCAAGTGTGATTTTAAAAAATATAAAAAATATAAAATAAAAAATAGCGGCAGAAAAAATTACATCTGCAGCTCACTTGCGAGTTGTGCTATTTTTAGAACAGGCCTGCGGGCGACACATGTGGTCCCTGCAGGCGACATGGTGCCCGCGGGCACCTCATTGGTGACCCCTGCAATAGAGAGATGATCAGTGAAAGGGGGAGCCGGAAAGAGACTAAAGAGCAGCCGAAAAGAGGATCCGGAAGAGAGCCAAAGGGGAAGAGAGAGTCGAAAAAGAGGCTGGAGCGAAGAGTCTTTCGCCTTTTATAAGTTCTGTTCAGCTTTGCGGGCTTCCGGGATCTCAGCCAATGAGCGTCCTTCGTGGGCGGGCTCGATGAACTTTTAGTCCAATAACAGGCCTCGTCTGTGAGAGACCATTAGGATGAAGAAGCTGGGGTTCTATGAAGACTGGTGAAACGTGATATCAGTCCACAGGAATACACACAGTTTTAAATACATTGGAATATACTGTTACACACTTATGTATAACTAAACTAACCTTAGTGTATCTTATAAGCAGTGCTTCTAAATCAACATGCAGGAATAAACATTCATTTAAACATTTTTAACATGCATATACACTACCGTTCAAAAGTTTGGGGTCACCCAGACAATTATTTTGTGTTTTCCATGAAAAGTCACACTTATTTACCACCATGAGTTGTAAAATGAATAGAAAATATAGTCAAGACATTGACAAGGTTAGAAATAATGATTTGTTGTAGAAGCATGCTCAAATAACGAGGCTGAGTTTCAGTCATAAAACCAGCTTTATTTGACAGAACGCAGCTTCTAGCATTCTCAAAGCAGGAAAGAGAAAGAATCATACTTCAACACCCTTTTATACATTTCCAGCATCAGAATTCAAGTCACATGGTGTCTTCAGTCAACATACAGTTACAAAGCATCCCCTTGAAGCTTCACCATTGTCTCTCATTTCCTGATGAACTGGAATACCCTCCAGGGCGTCTTCTGTGGGACAAAGAGACAAATCTCACACTTCCTTGTTACCTCCTGTAGATTCGAGTCCTTAGTCCTTGCAGACGTGACACCCCACAATACACATTCAGTCCTGTCTCTGTGGCAGCGTGAGCCCACAATGTGTGTCGGCCACATTGTATTTGAAATAATAATTTTTTCCAGATACTCAACCTGCTCAAAGGAAGGTCAGTTTTATAGCTTCTCTAACCAGCTAAACTGTTTTCAGCTGTGCTAACATGATTGCACCAGGGTTTTCTAATCATCCATTAGCCTTCTGACGCAATGAGCAAACACATTGTACCATTAGAACACTGGAGTGATAGTTGCTGGAAATGGGCCTCTATACACCTATGTAGATATTGCACCAAAAACCAGACATTTGCAGCTAGAATAGCCATTTACCACATTAGCAATGTATATTAGATATTAGAGTGTATTTCTGATTAGTTTAAAGTTATCTTCATTGAAAAAAGCAGTGCTTTTCTTTCAAAAATAAGGAAATTTCTAAGTGACCCCAAACTTTTGAACGGTAGTGTATATATATAAAATCACAGATTAATGCATTTCACACATATTATTGATTTTCCACATCAAAAACATGAATGAATGAATTTATTTATTTATTTTATTTATTTATTTTCGGATAGTACATTACAGGTTAAAAGAAACTGTATAATATAACAACAAGGTCAAATTAGACAAAGACTCCTTCTACTATACAATCATATACATCAGAGTCCATCTGCATTTTCATAGTTCTGAAAAGAATGAAGGTTTAGAATTGAGTTTGTAATAATGTACTTTAAAGTTCACTGGTTAAATCCAGCATTTCCCAGAGTTTAAGGGAATTTGTGGGTCTGTTGCATGTTTATGGGGGCAATAAAAGTGAAGCCGGACATTGGGGAAATTCCTTAGGCTGGTTTTAACAAAAGAATGGGATTTTAGCTGTAGCCTGGGGAGAAAATCCATTTCTTTGTCTTACTCCTGGGTGAAACAAAAAAATGTCTTTAAGCAGAAGAATAATTATTGCTGAGCCAAAGTGAGATGATGCTACATAAGAGAGAGAAAGAGATGGAGTGAGGGAGTGAAGGATAAGAGGGAGCTGGATTCTGGATTTCTTAACCAACAGGACACAGAGAGTAAGAGTCAATGGTACATTGTCTGACCAAAAGTATTCTTCTACTGGCTCTCCTCAGGGGTGTGTGTTGTCACCACTACTCTTCATCCTGTACACAAATATGTGTCGGAGCAGACATGACAACAGACACATTATAAAGTATGCTGATGATTCAGTTATTGTCAGTCTCCTCCAGGATGGTGAGAGTGGCCACGGCCCAGTAGTTGATGATTTTGTTCACTGGTGTGAGGACTCCTACCTGCAGCTGAATACGACAAAAACTAAAGACACGATTATTGACTTTAGGAGGAAAACTCCCAGGCACAAAGTCACCGTACTAAAAGGCCAGACCACTGAATGTGTACAATCCTACAAATATCTTGGGACGATTATTGATAGTAATTTAAACTTTGAAGAGAACTGTGAAAGGGTGTGCAAAAAGGGTCAGCAACATTTGCGTTGTTTAAGGAAACTTGCACGCTTCCAAATTGACTGAACCATAATGATAATGTTTTATTGGGCTTTTATTGAATCTGTTTTATCCTTTTCTTTAGTGTCATGGTTTGGCCAGACAAAACTGAAACAGAGGAAATCCTTGGATCAGGTAGTTAGATGGTCCAGTCGTTTGCTTGGTGAGTCACAGCTGAGCCTGACATCCTTGTACACCAGACAGGTACAGAGGATTGCTACCTCCATTTTAAATGATGACTCACACCCTTTGCACTGCCACTTTCAGCTTCTTCCCTCAAGACGGAGGTTTGCTGTCCCAAAAAGTAAAACCCAGCGCTACAAAAACAGCTTTGTTCCTGCTGCTGTCAAAGAGCTGAACAAGTTGTAACAATATATTGCACATAATTTAGTTACCTATTTATTAACTCCATTTTATATTTACTTATTTTTGTAGGATTTTTATCTGGGTTCTAAATCTTTAATTGGGTTTTAGACCTTTGAGTTTTTAACCTCTTTGACTAGTCTTTAACTTTTTAATATGACCCTTCTCTCTTATCTCTGGTTTTTCTCTCATCTCTTTGTCTTTATGTCCTGATTGATGGAGCCTTGAGTATTTTTATCATGTTTATAGTCAGCGTCATGTGTGCCTGTGTTTGTGTTTATGTTAAATGTAATTGTGGCTTGTAAATATGGATGTCAGCAGACTGCAAAACAAATCTACCTACGGGTACAAATAAAGTAACCTGAACCTGAAGAGAGTGTCTCTGTAACTGACCCTAGAACAGTCCACCTGAGCCCAGGCCCAGTCCACCTGGGCCATAAAGAGGTTTTTGTGCTTTTTGTAGTGTTTCATCTCTGTCTTTTATCCCTTCAAACACTTGTTCGGGAATAACAGTGACTTCTGCTCTGGAATTTAGTTTAAATGTCACTCTGCTGCCTCTTAAGTTAAGGTCCGCCATACATGGCTCATCCCCGGAATCTAGCTCTCCTAAAAACAATCCATCTTGGTCTTTTGTAACCTCACTGATTATGCTCTTGGACCTGCAGACTTTTCTGTAATGTCCCTTTTCCCACAGAGGCAACATTCTGCACTCTTAGCCAGGCACTGGGATGCTGAGTGGAAGGGTGTTTGGCCACATTTAGGACATGCTCTGTTGTTTTCTATTCTGGTCTGTGCAGTCTTCTTAATTTTATGCTGTCCTTGTGTCTGCCCTTTATATTTGTGCTGTTTTCCTCCTTTAACATGCACTACATCCACAGCTGTTTTACTTGTCTCTCCTCTCAGATCTGACTGTTGCTGCTATATTTCTTCTGACTGTCGGGCCATAGTGATAGCTTTAGCGAGAGTGAGGTCTTTATCAAGCTGCATCCTCTCTGACAACACTGAATTTATAAGGCCCACAACTAAAGGCGAGGAAGGCCTCGGGACCGGACGGCATCAGCGCGAAGCTCCTCAAGTCCTGCGCAGACCAGCTGTGTGGGATTGTGGAGCACATCTTCAAACTGAGCCTGAAGCTGGGGAGAGTACCACAGTTGTGGAAAACATCTTGTGTGGTACCCGTACCAAAGACTTCCCACCCCAGAGACCTGAACAGCTACAGGCCAGTGGCCCTGACGTCTCACATGATGAAGACCCTGGAGAGACTGCTCCTTGCTCACCTCCGCCCCCTGGTGGGACCAGCGATGGATCCACTCCAGTTCACCTACTAGCATGGCATCGGGGTGGAGGATGCAGTGGTGTTCCTCCTTCACCCTTTCCTGTCCCACCTGGAGAAGCCTGGGAACACGGTGAGGATCATGTTCTTTGACTTCTCCAGTGCTTTCAACACCATCCAACCGATGATCCTGAGGAACAAGCTGCTGTGCGCAGGGGTGGACCAGCACCTGTCATTATGAATCCTGGACTACCTCACAAACTGGCCACAGTTTGTGAGAACCTGGGATTGTGTGTCCGGCACAATCACTGGCAGCACGGGGGCCCCCCAGGGAACAGTTTTGGCTCCCTTCCTGTTCACCATTTATACTGCGGACTTCTCACACAACACAATACACTGCCATCTACAGAAGTTCTCTGACAACTCTGCGATTGTCGGCCTCATCTCCAACGGAGATGAAGCTGAGTACAGAGGACTTATCCAGGACTTCGTGGACTGGTGCCATCAGAACTGCCTCCAGATCAATGCGAGGAAAACTAAGAAGCTGGTGGTGGACTGCCGCAGGCAAGGACAACCCCTCACAGCACCAGTAAACATCCAGGGAACAGACATTGAGATGGTGACATCCTACAAGTACCTGGGTGTTCATCTGAACAATAAACTAGACTGGTCACACAATACCGACGCACTGTACAAGAAGGGACAGCTCAGGCTGTTCCTACTGAGGAGACTCAGGTCTTTTGGTGTACAAGGGGTGCTCCTGAAGACATTCTACGACTCGGTGGTGGCATCAGCCATCACTTTTGGAGTGGTCTGCTGGGGCAGTGGCATTACAGCAGCCGACAGGAAGAGACTGAACAAGCTGATCAAGAAAGCTAGCTCTGTCCTGGGGCAGCACCTTGACCCAGTGGAGGAGATAGGAGAGAGAAGGATGGTGGCTAAACTGTCATCTCTGCTGGAGTCCGAGTCCCACCCTATGCAGGACATACTGAACGCACTGAGGAGCTCATTTAGCAGTAGACTACATCATCCTAGGTGCGCGGCCAAGAGGTTTCGCAGGTACTTCCTACCTACGGCTGTCAGACTTTATAACCTAAGCAGGGCTGCTCGCAGAGATGGCAAAAAAACGTGACGGCCTAATAGTATTGAATGCAAAAGATGCAACAGACTTACACAAATGGTCCCCTCCAGTATACAACTAGGACAATATCAGTCGCTACGGAGGGTGACAATATGTATGGGTACATATTCATACTATGTAGGATAACTAAGTAGACGGTTATGCTGTTTATTGAATCTAGCTACAATGCTCCGCACTGTGTATATATATTTATATATTTATGTGTACATACAGTATGTATATTCACTGCTCTTATTTTCTGATCTTCTAAATTATTGCTGTGAGTGTTGCTATCCCTGTGTTGTAGCAATCTTGGAAGTTCCCCATTGTGGGACTAATAAAGGCTTATCTTATCTTATCTTAATCTGTCTCTCAAGAGTTCGTCATGCAGTTCTCCATACTCAGTTTTCAGCCAGCGCATAAAGTGCTGTGATGAATGAATCCACTGTCTCTGTTGGCTGCTGCACTCTCTTGTTAAATTTAGCTCTTTCATATATTACGTTCTTCTTTGGAACAAAGTATCTGTCAAACCCATTTCTGACAGCATCATATCGCTGGCGCTGCTCGGTAGTTAGCTCTAGCCCTCGTAGCTCGTCATCAGCTTCATCCCCCATGCAGTACACAAGAGTGTTCACCTGGTTAGCATCAGACGAGTTGTTCAGGTTACTTGCCAGTCTAAAGCGCTCGAACCGCCGTATCCATTTCTCCCACTCCTGTGCTTTCGAGAAATCAAAAGGTTTGGGTGGTTTAATGGTGAAGGTTGCCATTGGGGTTGCCGCCGCCGCCATTACAGGACCCGTCAGCGCGGCTGCCTGGGCCGCTGCTGTAGCTTGTGCTGACTCCATAGTCACTAGCCGGTTGCAAAACTGACTTCTTCTCACCTCAAAGCGCACCAGCTTCTGACACCATGTTGTGTTGGGTTCTTTTGTCAATAAAGACTGCTGCTTTGGATATTCACGGAACCTTCTTTATTAACAGGCTGCAAGAACATTAACCCTCGAACACTGCCATTATATCGTCTCTAGCATGCTGTACTCCTGACAACATCCGGTCTATGATCGCCCCCTAGTGGCTCCACATATGTAATGCCTAGATTACACCCCAGTTCTGGCACTTGTCGCTGGTGTTTGTGGTTGTGCCATAGACTGTATAAATGGAGGCTTCTCATCGGCAATGCATAGATCATACACTGTGATTGGTGGTACACACAGGACAGATACAACACCACCAGGTATGTTTTCACTTATATGAATGTCGCAGATCTGACGTTTATGTGTTATACTGTATATGTCACCTTAGAATGAAGGCTGCATGAAGTAAAATAAAAAATAGCAACAATTTGCTTCCTCAGGCTTAACAACTTAAGAAAGATAAACAGTTTTGGGGTTTTTTTTGGTTTTTTTGCATTCGTTGCACTGCCTTGGAACGATATGGACGTTAGCATGCTTCAGTATGCATTAATTTTTAAATTATCACAAAATATAGGTCAATAAAATTCTAAACAATTGTCAGAAAATGTCTGTACATGTGAAGTTTAAAAACAAGCATTTATGGCATGACAGCAGTATGAGTATTTTAATTTCAGGGTAAAACGAATGGCTGCAGCTGTCTGTATATACATGACAGCCAAGCACGGTGTTGTGGCGTACGTCTGCTCTAAGGTAAATTTGATTATATCCAACATATTTTAACAAAATGCAGCCGACTTTATTGTGGTGGAGACATTGATATATCTCAAAGCTTTTATTTGTTTACAGCATTAGTATCTTAGCAACGGCGCTAAGAAATTGAGCTACTGTCTGCCAGGCAACTTTTTAAGGTCATCTTCCCATCCCTCCATAGTCATGGGATGTGGTATGATTATATTACTGTTTTTGAGGTGCAAAAGGACGTGTTCCTGCATTTTTGATGCCGAAATCATTGTTTTTTACAAAAGAAAAGTGTCCCGTTTCAGTGACAACCATACGTTCTAAACTAGTACCAGAAGTTGCTACCATAATTCACGCAAGGCATCATGGGGCCTAGGAATAAGGTGGATATATTTTTATTACTATCAATTAATAAAACAATAACCAACATCAGTTTAGCTTAATAACGTTAACAACAATAGTTTGTTTTACTCGTATTTGAGGTGCAATGGCTTATGGGTAATCTTCCTGTCAGCTTCTGGTGAAGTGATGTCTGGTTGTTCACTTCTTCCCTGCTCAGTTCTCAGTTCCCTTTGAACTGAAGACCGTTCCCTCCCTTTGGTTTGGAATTTCACATAATATGGCAGAATACCCTGTGCAGTCCACTTCGGAGTACACTATTGGGCAATCGGAATGCAGCTTAACACAACTGAAACAAACAGACAGACTGTTTCTTCTACTGAAAAGGTCTCATCACAAGTCTGGTATCTGCGCCTGTGTGTACGTATGCACACACATATGTGTGTGTGTGGATACGTATGCGTGTGTATGACAGCGCGTGCAAAATAACTGTGTGCGCGTGAGTAGGGGTGTGCCATATCGTATCGTTCATGATAATACCGGTATAAATTTTGATACCAGTGTAAAAATGAATATCGTGATATTTGGGGTCTGCTGCGTGACAACATCACGCCGCATACAAACGGCAAAACAAACATGGTGGGAAGCTGCCACTCCGAAGTCAGACCATCTCCAGTTGAGTGGAAATGTTTAAGTTTCACTTTCTGTTTCAGACTACTGTCACGCTAAAAAAACCAAAAAACAAAATGGTGCAGCAGTGTGGATAATATGCCTGCATTTTTTCCGCACATCAACACCGCTGGAGCAGTATTAACATTCAGCAATGTGCAGCTCGAAGTGGCTGTAGATTTTTAATTCCATTTTGTCCACTTTATCTTGATTTTATTCAACCACCTGAAGAGAGAGGAAAAGAAAACATCCGTTCAGTGCAACAACGAGAGCCACAAGCCCCAGGACAGGTCCATGCAACAGTCCGGAGTAATGCAGGTAAAGTGATTCAGCATAAAACCCAACCTCTGTGTCCAGTAAAGATGTAACGGTTGAAATTATTTTCTTGTAATATTTGATACAGAACTAAAAACACAAATCACCCACCAACCCCCGGGCCCCAGGTGCTGCAAGGCCAGCTCCCCCACCCCCCGGGCCGGAGACCGGCCTGCGCCCCTGGCGCAAGCCTGCCCCCACCCCAGCACCACCGCCACACACCCCGGGGACCCCCACACCAAAGGAAGGTGGCAGCAAGGCACAGGGGCCCCAGCCCCCCGTCCAGGGGAGCCCACGCAGCCAGGAGGTACCACACTCTCAATCCAGCCCCTCTACTGTAGTTGGCTCTGCTGATGAAGTCATCAGCAAAGCCAACAAAGGATGCCTTCTAGGCCCAATAATTCTCTGGCTTGTCATCAAACTTCAGGAGGCCTGAACTTAGCAACTCACGTCTCATTAGATACTTTCCCAGGTCTGTTTTAGCTGCTGTGCTGGGTGAGCAAATGTTGTACATTGGGGATGAATGTGCTTCAGATGGCTGGAGAAACTTGAGATCACCACCGCTGTATTTTATGTTGTGGGGGAGTTCTCTGTAGCTGCATGTTTTTTTTTCTGTCCACTTGCAATGCTAGCAGTCTGATTTGCAACCCAGGTAGGTTGTCCTCTGGATGAGTGGTGCGGAGCCAACTCCATGAATTCATAGTCACTGATTTCACTTGATGGTACGCCACTCTGATTCCCATAATTCTTTACTTCACCGCTGTCCATGTTAGGCTGGCGTGTTGGTGAACGTGGGGTGTTAGTTGGACGTACAACAGTTGTTGAGGCTGTGACTGAATTTGATGTTTTGACCGTATTTACACTCTGACAGGACTGGTGACCAGAATGTTCAACAGCAGTTTGCACTGTAGCTGTTTCACTAGGAAACTCAGCTGGGTTCTGTAGCAACATGTTTATTTTAATGTGCTGAAGTATGCTTTTGTATTCGCATTTTTCTTCAGCAGCTGCTTCTAATATTTTTGCTTCAGCATCTGCAGCTGCAACTGCCTTTTCCATTTTCAGTTCATGCAAATTGCCTTCTATAATAGCTTGTTGTTTTAATATCTCTGCTTTACGCTTAGCAAATGCCAACTCAGCACGTGCGGCCTCTGCTTTAGCCTGTGCTTTTAAGGCGAGGGAGCTAGCTACTGAGAGTCTGCTGGATCATGAGCAGCTGAATATTTGTGAACTTGTCTCTAACTCTTCAAAATCCAGTTCTTCTTTATTCTGTGTTATGATGATTGATTTGAGTGGTTTTCACTTGCAGGACAAAGGATTGTTGGCCATTGGAAGGGCTGCCTTTTTACTGTTCTGCCCCTGCTGACGTGTGTGGCGTAGTCTAGCAGCCTGCTACCTCAGCTCGACAGATAAGTTTCCCAAGAAAAGTCTGTAGCTGACGGTCTTTTCAAAACTTTACTTAGGATTCACTGTAAAACTAAACAGACACCGAAAATACACATCAGTTGTTATCTTATTACATTCACTATTCAAGAAAAAAATATGTTGCATTACACGTTAAAACTCAGTGGAAACCAATATGGTAGCCCAAGGCTAATTTCTATGAAAAACGCCATAGAGATGTTAACGATTAGCATGTACAAATTAACAGAAGATTAAGAGCAAATTTTTCATCTTTAAAAATGGGTTGTACATCTAAAATACAGTATACTTCAAATCAACTCAACATAAAATACTCAGGCAAATGTTTTCTGGCCACAACAAACAAGCTAAGTAAAATGTGGCTGCTCACTTTCCTCCATTACTTCTGAACTGTCTATGGCAATACCGAACAGACAAAATAAAACCATACTGAAAGGGTTTTGTCCACTAGGGGTCTCTTTACCCCAAATATTACAACAGAGCTTCACAACTACAAAGGACAATGGTATTTATATCAGAGATGATATGAACCTGAGATGGCATAAGCCTATGTACAGTGTGCAAATGAGCAATGTACAAATTGGCACCCAGTGTGAGAATTTATCTGTAATGATAATACCCAGTAGACTGTACAATAATAATTTAGCAGCAGAGATGATATGGACATGAGACGGGGTGAGACTATGTACACTGTGCAAGTGAGCAATATGCAAATTTAGCAACTAGTGTGTGAATTCCTATTTGCAAAGCTGTGTCCAGAGTTGTTATTTAATCAGGAGTCTGATGGCAGTGGGAAAGAAGGAGTTTTTTAGTCTGGATGTCCTGCATTTCACACTTCTGTACCTCCGGCCTGAGGGTAGAAATGCAAACATTCTGTGCCGGGGGTGGGTGGGGTCCTGGAGGATGGCAGCAGCTCTCCTTTGGACTCCGCGGTGGTAGATGCTCTGCAGAGAGGGGAGTGAAGTCCTGATGATCTTCTCCACTGTCTTCACCACTCTCTGCAGGCATTTGCGGTCCAGGGCAGTAGTGCTTTCGTACCACACAGTGATGCAGTTGCTCAAGATCCTCTCGATGCTGCAGCTGTGGAAATTTTTGAGGATCTTGGGGAACATGCCAAACTTCTTCAGCCTCCTCAGAAAGTACAGCCGCTGTTGAACTCTCTTAACCAGCTCTGTGGTGTTAAGTGCCCACGTAAGGTCCTCACTGATGTAGATGCCCAGGTATTTAAAGCTACTCACCCTCTCCACCTCAAGCTCCCGGATGAACAGCGGCCGATGGGGTCTCTTCCCTTTCCTCATGTCCACTATCATCTCCTTCATTTTGTCCGTGTTGAGGGTGAGGATGTTGTCCTTACACCATGACACCAGGCTGGCCACCTCGCTCCTGTAGGATGCTTCATCACCACCAGTGATGCGTCCTATCACTGCTGTGTCATCCAAGAACTTTAAGATGATATTGTCCTTGTGGGAGGCAACACAGTCATGGGTGAAGAGGCTGTAGAGGATGGGGCTGAGAACACAACCCTGTGGGACACCTGTGTTCGTGATGATGCTGGCTGAGGTCATGTTACCCATCCTGACAGAATGGGGCCTGCCAATCAGAAAGTCCAATAGCCAGTCACAGAGGGTGAGGTGCAGGCCAAGTGAAGACAGTTTGTCAATGAGTTTGTGGGGGATGCATAACTTATGTTGTTAACCATTTTTACTTGTTGGATTGCAAACTGCTCTTTTCCTGACCTCACACCCACCATATGTCACACTGTGCTGACCCCCACCGTTACAGCATCTAGGCTGTACATTTTCTCCACATTCTTCATACCTATGATTACCTCCACATTTAGCACATCTCTGTTTTGAATTGCATGCTACGGCAATGTGACCATACCGCTGATATGTGTAACAGCGAAGTGGAGGTGGAATGTAAGTCCTAACCGGGAAACTCACATAGTTTAATTCAATTCAATTCAATTCAACTTTATTTATATAGCGCCATTTCACAACAACAGTCATCTCATAGCACTATCAACTGTAGGGAGGACCCCCACAGTTGCAGAAAGACCCCAGCAATCAGGCGATCCCCTGTGAGCAAGCACTTGGCGACGGTGGAGAGGAAAAACTCCCTTTTAACAGGAAGAAACCTCCAGCAGAACCAGGCTCAGGGAGGGGCAGTCATCTGCTGCGACTGGCTGGGGGGTGAGGGGATAGAGAAGAAGAAAAGAACAGACATGTAGAGAGCAAACAGCACGATGGGGACTCAATCTATGGGAGAGAACAAACAAATGTTAATGACCAGCAAAAAAAAAAATATTTCATAGAGAGTGAGGAAAGGAGTGAGGCCCAGTGCATTACTGGAGGTCCCCCGGCTGACTAAACCTATTAGCAGCATAACTAAGGGAGGGTTCAGAAAACACATGATCCCTCCCTAATTGTAGGCTATATCAAAAAGGTAGGTTTTAGCCCTATTCTTAAAAACAGAGATCGAGTCTGACTCCCGAATCCAGATTGGCAGCTGATTCCACAGGAGAGGAGCTTGATAACTGAAGGCTCTGCCTCCCATTGTACTTTTGGAGATTCTAGGTATTACAAGTAAACCTGCATTTTGGGAGCGTAGTGCTCTGTTAGGATGATACGGTAGTATCAGATCTTTTAAATAAAAAGGAGCCTGATTGTTTAGAGCTTTGTAAGTAAGAAGAAGGATTTTAAACTTAATTCTAAACTCTATGGGAAGCCAATGAAGGGAGGCCAGAACCGGAGAGATATGATCTCTCTTTCTAGTACCTGTTAAAACTCTTGCTGCAGCATTTTGGACCAGCTGAAGACTTTTTAAAGATGTTTTAGGACAACCTGATAATAAAGAATTACAATAATCTAATCTCGAGCTAACAAAAGCGTGGATCAGCTTCTCAGCATCACTCTGAGACAAGATGCTCCTAATCTTGGCAATATTACGCAAATGATAGAAGGCAGTCTTAGAAACAAATTTAATATGTGAATTGAAGGACAAATCCTGATCAAAAATAACTCCAAGGTTCCTCACAGAGCTATTAAGAGAAAGAGTAACTGCATCCAAACTGAAAGTTTGATTTGGAAAGGAATTTCTAAGGTTTTTTGGACCAACAAGAATGACTTCAGTCTTATCTGAATTTAATAGCAGGAAATTACAAGTCATCCAAACTTTGATTTCCTTAAGACAGGCTTCTAACTTGGCTAATTGATTAGTATCATCTGGCTTCATTGACAGGTATAATTGTGTGTCATCTGCATAACAGTGAAAATGTATACAGTGCTTTCTAATAATGTTGCCTAACGGAAGCATATATAAACTAAAAAGAGTAGGGCCAAGCACAGATCCCTGTGGAACTCCATGACTAAGCTTTGAGCTGAGAGAAAACTCATCATTTACATGAACAAACTGGAACCTATCAGATAAATAAGATCTAAACCACTGCAACGAAGTTCCATTAAGTCCAACATAGTGTTCTAATCTATCAAGTAGAATATTATGATCAATAGTATCAAAAGCTGCACTAAGATCTAAAAGGACAAGTACAGAAACTAGTCCATTATCAGATGCAATGAGGAGGTCGTTAGTGACCTTCGCTAAGGCTGTTTCAGTGCTATGATGGATTCTAAACCCAGATTGAAACTCCTCAAATAAACCATTTCCCTGCAGGTGGTCAAATAATTGCATAGCAACAACTCTTTCTAAGATTTTTGAAATGAAAGGGAGATTAGAGATTGGTCTATAGTTAGCTAAAGCTCCTGGATCTAGCGTTGGCTTTTTGAGTAAGGGTTTAATTACAGCCGTTTTAAAAGCCTGCGGTACATGGCCTAAAGTTAATGAAGAATTGATTATATGAAGAATAAAGCTACCAATAAGTGGGAAGACTTCTTTAAATAACCTGGTAGGAATAGGGTCTAAAAGACAAGTTGAAGGTTTGGATGAGGAAACTATTTTGTCTAACTCACAAAGGTCGATTGGAGTAAACTCATCAAGACAGACATCAATAGAAGGAGTTGTAGTAGTTACAGTATTTAAGTTAACTGTGGGAAGAATCTGATTGATTTTATCTCTGATGGATGAAATTTTATTATTGAAAAAGTTCATAAAGTCCTGACTAGTAAGCTCTAAGGGGATGCTAGGATTGACAGAGTCCTGACTCTTTGTCAACCTGGCTACAGTACTGAAAAGAAACCTGGGATTATTCTTGTTCTCTTCTATTAATGCAGAGTAATAACTCGTTCTAGCTTTTCTAAGAGATTTTTTATAAATTAAAAGATGATTTCTCCAAGCTAAATAGATTTCATCTAAATTAGTAGAGCGCCATTTTCTTTCTAATTGACGAGTCTTCTGTTTTAAGCTACGAGTTTCTGTGTTGAACCAAGGAGTTAAAAATCTCTGATTAGACTTTTTCTTTTTTAAGGGGGCCACCAAGTCTAGAGCCTGATGCAGAGAAGCTGAAACACTATCCACCATGTTATCAATTACAGAAGGAGCAAGCTGTCTACAGCTTATTTCCGTTGTGTTGACACATGGCATAGAGGAAACAATCTGCATAAATTTGGAAACAGCATCATCTGAGAGGCATCTACTGTGATAATATTTTTATCCTTATTTTATATGGAAGTATGGGATCTTGAAACTCTATCAGCACTGACATACTGGGCTCTTTCTTCCCATTTACTGTCTTAAACTGTAGTGGTCCAGGCTGCACACACACTCTCTCTCTCATCCATATTAACCACTCATTCCTTACAGCTGCACCTACCACCTGTGGGCATTCAGGGAGCCCTTTAAATGGGGCCAGTCTCCTTCTGGATGTCAGAAGTGTGTCAAGATTTCCTCCATGCTGGACTCTGGAGGCTCTTTTCCCAGTGTGCAGCCTATTGACCATCCCCTCTGTGAAGACTGCCTCCAGCCCCCCAGTTGACCTGTGGACTAGTGATGGCCAGATGAGGCTTTCTAGAGGATTTGAGGCCTTTCATCAAAATGGCTCATAGACGAGGCCTCATGTGAAACTTCATTTTCTCTACTAGGCCGTCTAGTGGACAAAACATATACAACATATAGATTTTTACAAGGGCATTATTGGTTTAATGTGTATTTTTTTCCATTTCAATAAATGCACTGTTTGTCTCTCCCAGTACATTCACCTCTGTCCTCATTGTCATGCAGGGCACAATAGTGCCTCAGCATAATGATGTGTTATTGTTGTATCCAAGGTCTTTGAAACACAACAGACACTTCACTGTGCAAATAAAAATAAATTATAAGAATGGCCCAGCTGGGACTTGAACCCCAGCTTCCCAGTTACAGGACAAATGCTTTGCCTCTAAGATACTATTTAGTGATGGCTAGGTGAGGCTTTCTTGAACACTTGAGGCTTTTTTATCAAATTGTTCATATAGACGAAGCCTCATATGGAACTTCATTTGCTCTACTAGGCCATGTAGTCGACAAAGTATACAACATGCAGATTTTTGCAAGGGCATTATTGGTTTAATGTGTATTTTTTCTATTTCAATAAATGCACCTTCTTTTAAGAAATATCAATGATCATAGGGGAAAAAGAAATAATAAAACTTGAGTGACTACAGTGAGTGTGCTTGTAGTACTTATCCATTTTTATTAAGAAACAATAACTTTTCAACAGTCTTTGGACTAAGGCGATTTCTTCTTTTTGAGATTGTTTCTCCAGCTTTGAAGAATACTCTCTCAGAGCACAGAGGATGCAGGTGTGCAAAGGAAGGCTACTGCAAATTTGTACAGTGTAGGGTAGACATGTTTCTGTCTCTCCCAGTAAATTCACCTCTGTCCTTATTCTCATGCAGGGAACAATAGTGCCTCAGCATAATGATCCAAGCTCTTTGAAACACAACAGACACTTCACCTTGCAAATAAAAATAAACTTACAAGAACAGCCACCTGGGAATGTTTACAACAGCCCAGCTCTGTGAGTTCATTCTTGGACTAACACCCTACCCATTCTGCTGCACTCCCAGCACAGGTGCACCACAATGTAAATACGCACCATATGAATCACTCTACCACACGGAGAGCCTGCTGCCTCCCTGCTTCCTAGTGGAAGGATCATCATGTGAAGGTATGGGGGTTGCCCAGTTTAGTGGAACAGAATTAATCAACTCTCTTATTAACCTCCAACAAAACAAATCCCTTTTAGGTTCCTACTACGAGGGTGAGCAGTACTTAGTAACCATCAAACACCAAGATTGCAAGCACAAACATTTATTACACAAGGCAAAATAAGATAAAAATCACACATATTGCCAAAAAGGCAAAAGTCATTAAACATTCTTATCAGTCCCAGAGGCTCGCTGTCACACTCCAGGCCTTGTCCTTCAACATCCTCGATTGAGTCCACACCAAACAGGCCCACACATCCAGGAGTCTTCCTCACCCACACTTAGAAGAAAGGGGTCAGCTCTACTCAAACCTCCAACAACAATTAGTGTATTGGATTAAAAAAAAAAAAAACCTCACAGCTTTAGGCAGAAGCTCCTGCCCCTGTATTCCCATTGGGCCATATGGGCAGCTGTAGCAGTCAATTGGCTGGTTCAGGCTGTCAGTCAGTGCCTGAGTTTCCCACTCATTGTGTCCAGCTGTGTTCAATCATTCAAAAGCATGCTTATAAAAAGCAAGAAAACACTACACTCCAAATAATCATAATTATCAACAACAACTAAAGTATAAACATGCAAAAGTATAACAATCAACATACAGATAAGATTAAACAATATGTCCAAAACAGCATGATACGCCGCATGACAATCACAATCTGTAAAAGAGACAAACAATAACATTATCAAATTGTTGTTAGCTCCATACTTACCCCTTGTCTCCTCTCTCCTTCCTACAGGGCGGCCCGACTCTCTGCACACATTCATTTCTGTTATTATTGTAATAAAGATAATTGTTCACTCTCCTTTGGTTTCTTTTCTGCCTGCTTTTAGGTCTGTCTGTCACCACAAATCATGTCATAAACAATCTCTTCATTCGTTTTACCTCACCACCATGAATATTCCATTGGAGACTTTCCAGATTTTCCCCAACTGGGATACTACTTATTACCCATCAAGTGACTTTATTCTCTCCCACTACACTTCTTCCACACATCATTTTTTTGCAGATATTCTCAACACTCAATGCCTTATTTTTTTGCTCATCATTTCTGCTTTTAATTAACAAATTTCCATCTTGGAGAACCCTTGCCATTTCTACCTCCACAACCTTCCTTTCCAACTGTCTAGAAACTATTGGGCTAAGAACTATCTGCTCATCTTCTTTCTGGAATCTTAGAATTATCTTCATTTCTTCACTCTCTGTCTTCTCAGACGAATCACCTGTGTTTCATCGTCTGAGCTAGACTCTAACTCTTTTATTATTTTGGCTAGCGCTGTACAATTTGGATATCTTTTTCCCACACCAGGGGTGCCTCCAGAAATTTTTCATAGGGGGATCCACATGGGGGCCACTTAAAATCTTGTGTGGCACATCAAAATCAATTTAAAATGTAATCATGCTGCATGCTCATTCACATTTGGTCTGAATGCACCTCAACAGTGTGATCTGTCCTACTTTGTTGTATTTTGTTAAAATTTGTTAATAATATACAGCACACATCAATTATTCTTAAACATCTACTACATGTAAAATATGACACAGAAAAACAAGTTCTAAAATTATGTTAGACTGTCCAGTGGCAGGGACCGGGGTGGCCACTGGGGAACACCTTCCACTGGTCCTTCCTCGACCTCCTTTTTTCTCAACTGTCGTCCAGCCATTGAGCTCCAAATCATCCTCCCCATCCATACACTGCTCCTCCTTCCCAACCCAGCTGCACACCAGCCTGCGCCAACCGCCAAAGTAAAGTCCGCAACAATGGCCAGGGGAACTATCGAACACATGCTCTCCTCCCAAAGGTGAGATCGAATTGCACATTCTGCATCTGATTAATCAGCAAATTGCCTGTAGCTGCTGCTAATTACACACCTGTGCTGATTGCTGCCTTCAGTATAAATAGTCCTCGGTTTCTTCCAGACACTCATGGGTTTGCCTCAGATTAACACTGCTGTGAATGTTTGGTACGCTTGACCCCTTGTGATTTCATGCCTGCCTTGATCTCACCTTCTATGGACCATTTCCCCCTGGATCGCAAATAGGCTTGCAACATTCTCTGACTCGTACCTACCCTGGATCTTGTTCTCTCTCTCTCTGTGCACCCAGCATCTCGTCACCATTATTCCAATTCAAACAATGATAAACTAACCAATAATCACAGGAACCTTCTATAACACTTGGGCCATCAGTTCTCCCCATTGTTAAGTCCTGAAGTCCTCCATCATACTTCTAATACTCACCCTGTTGAAGTCCTCTTCCTTTCTCATCCATTCTATCCATTCACAAGCTGTAAATGAAGAGAGAATCATTAATCAGTACATCTGGGAACTCCTGTATTCACTCATTGGCATCATTGTTGGTTGTGGCAACACCCCTTGTTTTCAACTGTAAGACCTCTCATTCTCAGATTGTTGGCCACATTGCACTCCTGTGTACTCATGTCTCCTTCTTCTCTCCTTCCCTACAACCCTGGTCCACATCCCATCTCCACCGTTTAAATAAAATCTCAAAACCTTGCATTCTTGTCTTAGTGTGTTTCTGTTGCTGCAGCTGCCACTGGATTCTGTATCTAAACATGTCATGGGATAGGGTCATCACATCTTCACAAGCCAATACTGTAGGATCGTAATGTAGTTATAATATATTAGTATGGCAGTGCCCTAGGCTGGGAGGGGTGATGCCCCGCCTTCGGGGGGTGGCGTCACCTGGGATATATAAGCCTGGAGCAGGAGACATATTGCCTCCTTGCTGTTACTCCTGTACTCACGGTAGGGTCTCCCCACGTGTACATAGTTCTTGTAATAAACTTTATAAAACGTCATCTTGCCTCCTCACTTATTCGGACACTACATTTGGCGACGAGGACAAACGGAGATGGAGAGGGCTGTGACCACATTACGTCCCTTTTCGGAGGCTCCAGGAGAGCTGCTGGTCCCTTAAGCCAGGTGGTTTGTGGCCTTCCAGAACTATCTACTCGCGTTGGACCTCGGCAACCTGGACAAATTATGAGCGAGAGCAATTCTGGTCCGTAACCAGGGCATGGAGGGTCAGAAAATCCTCAGCACCTTAAGGAGGAGGTGATAGCTTTGACGACATTGTGAGGCTCATGGCCGGCTACTTCCGCGCCCCTGAAAATATCATCATGCAGCACATCCAGTTCCGGCAATGGCACCAGTGACCCAGAGAATCAGTCCAGCAGTTTGTGGCAGACCTCCGACAGCTGGCGGGTGAGTGCAGGTTTGGGGCCCTAGAGGAGCAGATGGTCCGTGACCAGTTGGCCGAGCATGTGGCCTACTCCTCGGTGAGGGTTCGCCTGCTAATTCACGCTGGTGAGCTAACTGTGCTAGCGGCCATGGAGCTAGCACAACAGCACGAGGCAGCAGAGCAGCTGACGAAACAGCTGGGTCAGCGGTCTCCATCCTCAACTTGGCAACTGTAACTCGGTGTTTTCCCCACTATAGAGTCAGTAACACTAATATCACCTGTTATGGTTATGGTAGCCACTCGCTGGATGTTGTGGGCTCGGTGTGGCTGTCGGTGAGGTACAAAGGGGCCTCCATGTGTGCCAATGAGCTCATGGTGTCTCGGGAAGGTAATAACCTAATGGGCTGTGATTTATTCTCTGGGCTCGGTTTCACCATTACCTGTGATGAAGTGAAGGAGTGGTCAGGTGGTGGCTTATGGGACCAGCCTTTCTACGTGGGAAGTGGTGATGAAATGCGGGACTTTGGGTGGCCCATTCCGGGTGAAGAGGGACACCGCCAGCACCTTAAGCCTGTTTTCCACTAGCCCAGCACACCTCGGTACGGCTCGATTCACTTCAGTACGGCTCGGAATGCTTCTGTCTCCATTAGCATGGTGTTGTGCTTGTGCTGTGATGGTTTGTGTTAGGAGGTTTTAGAAACGGGGCAGCGGCAGATTCTCAGCGAGGCGGGGCCACACTCCCATGACGTTACGCACCCGACTGAGTCCTTATTTACACAAGACAAAAAAGGATCCAAGGATTATTGCCTTGCTCGCTCTGTGGTTTTATCTCACAATTAATTTTATCTCATAATTAAGCTGCAACAACACAAGTCACTTTTGTTTTGAATTAACTGCCAAATGACCTAGAAATAATGAGCTGAAACTTGTTTTTATTCGTATTAAATAATGAGACGGTGGCACACTGGCCAACACCAAATTGTATTATTTTTTACATCCTAGGGCATTTTGGATGTACTGAATTAAAAAAATTCATGTTTTTCACCTTCAGGTCAACGTTTGGAACAACAGTATTATTATTTTCCGTTTAGATGATGCTACACTCCTTCTAAAGTATTGTAAATCTCTGAATTTGGAATGCCGATAGAACATTCAATTTACATATACTTGTACCTACTTTGACTTGGTGCTAATTTTTTATGATATTTCAATAAAAAGAACAGAAAGCTTACAAAAAGATTTCTTTTTTGGTCTAGTTAAAAATTACATTACCTTTACAATGGTTGACCCCTGACAGGATGATCAGCATCATTTTGATCAGACTAGGCAATGGAATTTCTATGTAATTATACTGTTTTATAATTCAGTGTTATAACAGACAAACCACACTTTCCAAAACAATTCCATTTTATTATATACAAAATATTAAAAGAAAAAAATAACTTTGCAACACAACATGAAGGTTAATCGACATTTTATACACGCCGACCACTGAGTGCCTCTACACCAGCTTCCCAAACTGGGTCAGCAAGGCTCGGTTGAATGAAGGCGTCTCTGCCAGCTGTGGTTCAGGAAGGCTCGGTTGAATTAATCCGGACGGGCTGTCGTGGCGGACGCGTGGGATGATTCTACAAGGAAAATGCACACAATAAAATACAGCACGTAAGTGCAAGATATACAGAAAAGACAATAGGTTTTAACAAGAATACATAAGCTTATTTCAGCGTATTGTTCACATGAATAATTAAAATAAAAGCTTTAGTCCGCAGTGTGCTGCAATAAAGCAGCGATCCATCCACAAATGAACAGCTTTTTTATTGCATAAATAAACTGAGCGTCTTACCGAATATATTTGCGAAAAAACGCACAATAAAAAAAAATTTAAACTCACCGTTAAAGGACTCCGATGTCGAGACCTCCCGGTATATTTTTTTCATTCCAGGCGGCTCCGTCTAACTTGCTCTGGATACGTTCGCAGACACTGCAGCTCCTTATTGGTCCATGGAACACCCTTATTACGCGAAGCCATTTTTGATAGAGAATAAATGAAAATAGCACAGCAATACACTGAAAAGAAACCGCCAACAGTGGTTGCGTGCTGAGTAAAGGCGGTCGTGAAGATTCTTTTTTTTTTTCAAAAACTTTATTGAGAAGGTCGTGAAGATTTGGTAGATAAGGAGGAGGAGAGGGACGGTTACAACCTGACCAATCAGCGCCGGTTACGACCTGACCAATCAGCGGCGACCAGTCTGTTAACGTCACAACACGGCACAGCTCAGCACTGCTGTACCCTGCCCTGGAGCGGGGCTGAGAATCGCGGCTGTTAAACTGTGTTGGGGCTTGTGGAAAAGCGTACAAAGCGTGCTGAGCCGTCCCGTGTCGCGCTAAAGCGTGCTAGTGGAAAAGGCCCTTTAGTACGCTGAATAGGTGTGGGTCCCGTGCCAGTGTTTGTGGTCCCATGGACGGTGGTCCCGAACGGCTTGGTTTGAACTCTGCGGTAGCGGAAAGGTCCAAAGAGCGTGAGCTACAGGGCTCTGGCGGCCGACAAGTTCTGGTTGCTGAGCCAACAGTGACTGGTGCCGCTCTGACGCAACAACATCTGGTATCCAGGGTACCTCCAGACGGCACGAACCTTAGCCATGCCGATACCAAAGACAAGGGGCATGACTCTAGTCAACTTGGCGAACCGCTGAGGAGTCATAAGGGAGTCAGATCGCGACGCAGACGACGGAGGAAGCCAGTGAGTGCTCCCCTGGGCGAGGGTGATGATGTGCGCCCTAGGGTCGAGCCTCAGCTTGGTCGGGCGCGCAGTTCCAGGAAATGGACAGATGGGCAGGATAATCTGTGGGTGGTCCAGTCCAGCATCGACAGCTACCTGAGTTTGACTAATAGGCCGAGACGGGGGGGGCCTTCGGGAGACCCGGGTTGAATGTATGAGAGCTTACGGTGTGTCTGAAATGTGCATTTATTAGTAGATGTGTTTTGTTTACAGTTATTATGGTTAATGGGTTCTGAGTATATTCACATGTTGAAGTTGTATGGGAATGGGGTTGAAGAGAACCATGTGAATGATGTGTAACGTGTATAAGTTGGTTCCCACGGACATTTACCCGATTAATGGTACAACTTATGTGACTATTTAGTTTGTTCTGCAGTTATAAAAAAAAAAGAAAACAGTGTGTTTATAGAATTGTTTTATTACAAATTGACCTGTTTGTGTGTGTGCCACCTCTTGGTCAGTGTAACTGTCTATAATATTTTGATAGGTTGTATTTTATTTCTATTTCCAGCACAAGATGCTGTGTTTATTTCCCTGTTTGTGGTGGAGCCTTTATGGCTGTTTACATTATTGTTAGCAATGGGATATGTCTGCCACTGTAACAGGGTGATTAAGGGATTGAAAGCACAAGACCACTGTTGTGTGACTGTTGTTGAGTGCGAGGTGCAGTAACACCTGGGTGTGAATAATTAGGTTTACTGCCCTATACTGTGAGAATTCTGTTTTGTTTGGGGAGTTCTCTGTATGTACTTTTATGTGCTTTTCCTCAACACTGAAATATTCTTGGAAACAGACTCTTGTCTCCTTGTCCACTGCAAATTTTTGAAAAACTGTGGCAAAATGCCACCTGACCCAAAAGCAGAGGTCAAATCCGAGGAGGAATATGTGTCCCTTGCACAGGTAAATGACTTACTGCAACAACAAAAAGAACTGTTTTCTGCATTGTTAAACCAACAACAGGAAACTTTCAAAAGCCTCATCAAAGTGATTATGGATTCAGCAAATGCAAGAGTGGACACGATGACGAGAGAGTTGCAGGACATTAAAACCAGTCTACAGTTCACCCAGAAAGACATAGATAACATAAAAGCTGATTTGTCTAAACAAGCAGACCACAACAATATGCTGCAACCAGATGTTTTTAAAGTGTGCGACAGTCTGTTGACTGTCACCAACAAATCTGAATACTTGGAAGGACAATCCTGGAGAAATAATCTGGTATTTGATGGTGTTGTGGAAGCATCAGGAGAGACCTGGGCCGACACGGAGGAGAAGATTAAAATATTCTCATGGAGAAACTACAGTTACCGACTTCCGGTCTGGACACCATGGTGATAGCAGCTTAACGATGAAGCTCCCAGACCCAATCCAGGAAAATACCTTGAAAATCAGATTTAACGGATTTTTGGAAGAGTGAAAATCAAAAGACAAAGTCATCATGCCTAAAGGAAAACAGAAGAAATCGACATTTACCAGGCCAGGACACACATCGGCCGAAGAATCTGATCTGGAGGATTTCCATTCAGAAGACGAGGAGCTGAATGAAGCTAACAAAAAGGTTAGCTTGAAAATGGTACTTAGAGAATTAAGACGATTCGTCGAGAGTGTTGGGCCGAATTTCGTGAAATCAAAGAAGAATTAAAAAGGACAAACAGCAGAGTGGACCAGGCCAAGGACCGAATTTTGGAAGCAGAGGAAAGAATAAAAGGGCTGGAAGATTCCGTGCTGGATCTACACAAAAGGTAGTCAAGACTGGAGGCTAAGCTAACCGACCAAGAAGGAAGACTGAGAAGAGACAACATAAGAATTCATGGTCTGAAAGAAGGAGTCGAGGATGGTTTCACCACAGTGGCGGCATGTGTGGAATCCTTACTGAGAGAGAAGTTGGATATTCCACAATCCACCGACTTGAAGATAGAAAGGGCGCACCATACATTAGCCCCTAGGCCGGCGGCGGAAGCACCACCAAGATCGGTGGTGGTGAGGTTCTCCAACTCCAAAATAAAAGAAGAGGTTGTAAGACTGGCTTGGTAGAAAAAATGATTTATGCACCAAGACAGAAAAGTTTTCGTGGAACACGATTAAGCCCAGGAGGTCCTTAAAAAGCATCGGGAATACAATGATGCTAAAAAGGTACTACGAGAGAAAAAATTGCGCTTCCAGACACCATTTCCGGCGAAGCTGCGCGTCTTCTACGGCGATGAGACTTGTCTCTACAATTCGGTGGAAGAAGCAACCGCGGATATGGTGAGAAGAGGGCTCCCGGTAACGGTGTTTAAACCCGCAGCAGACCCGAGCGAAAGAATCAAGGCTCAAATGTGGTCCACACAGAGACCCTCAAAATCCACGGGCCAGCAGCGGGAAACCCAGCGCCAGAGCTACAAGGAAAAACTGGCCGTTTACAGGAGGAAATAACGATTTTTTCAGTCAATCTGCACATCCAACCCCCCTCCTACAAGGTAACAAACATTAAAGGAGATGCAGAATCAGCATGTGGTAAAACATTTCATGGAACAGTCATAATATTAGAAACAAATAAGTCTTTAAAAAAAAAACAACAACTTGTTAAAATAGAAATGTGACAATGATCCACATGTTCTCCCCACACTAACAAATACTGTATTGACGTGAACGTTTGCTGTGATGGTGGTGGGAGGGTGCACACAATTTCATATATATAGGCATAAAAAAAAAAAATCATTACAAGTTCGGATTGGGGTCTGAAATTCATATTAAAAACATGGGACAATTTACAGGGGTAAGAGAGGGCCCTCAACACGTAACAGAGTTTGAGGAATTTCCCTCAGAGCCTACACTCCATCAAGGCTCTTCCAGGGTCTCTAAAAAGACCTCAGCTCAGGAAGTTCTTTTGTCAGTTTTTTGTTTTAAAGTTTTAATCACTATGTTCTTAATGTTTTTTATGTTCTTAATGTTCTTTCAGTTTCTGAGTAGCATAAAAGAGGGCCACCACACTGTTATACTAAATAAGACAATACAATGGAGAAACAGGGTGTAACCAAAATAATCTCATATAATGTAAAAGGGATCCTGAATCCAGTTAAAAGATCCAAGATTCTAGGCAAAATGAAAAAAGACAAAGCAGGAATAATATTTTTACAAGAAACCCACCTAACAGGCGTGGAGCACACTAAACTCAATAGACAAGGGTTTAAAATGATCTCTTCATCTTCATATAAGTCAGGGAGGAGGAGGGGAGTAGCGACATTGATCTCAACCAAAATTACATTTGAAAAAAAAATCAGAACACAAAGATAAAGAAGGGAGATACAGTTTGGTACTTGGGCGGCTAGAGGGAGAAGATATCACCCTGCTGAATGTATATGCACCTCCAGGGGCTAACTGGAAATTTTATAAAAATGTATTTGACCTAATGATAACTAAAGCCCAAGGTTTAGTGATATGTGGTGGAGACTTCAATCTAAGACTGAATCCATACTGGTTCAGGTTCAGGTTCAGGTTACTTTATTTGTACCCGTAGGTAGATTTGTTTTGCAGTTGGTGACATCCATATTTACAAGCCACTAATTACATTCAACATAGACACAAACACAGGCACACATCTTACAAAATAGGTAAATATAAAATATGTACAATATAATTTTTATAGCTTGTTCAACTCTTTGACAGCAGCAGGGACAAAGCTGTTTTTGTAGCGCTGGGTTCTACTTTTTGGGACAGCAAACCTCCGTCTGGAGGGAAGAAGCTGAAAGTTGCAGTGCAAAGGGTGGGAGTCATCATTTAAAATCGAGTCGGCCATCCTCTGTACTTGTCTGGTGTACAGGGATGTCAGGCTCAGCTGTGACTCACCAAGCAAACGACTGGACCATCTGACTACCTGATCCAAGGATTTCCTCTGTTTCAGTTTTATCTGACCAAACCATGACATTAAAGAAAAGGATAAAACAGATTCAATAAAAGCCCGATAAAACATAGTCATTATGGTTCGGTCAATTTGGAAGCGTGCAAGTTTCCTCAAACAATGCAAATTTTGCTGACCCTTTTTGCACACCCTTTCACAGTTCACCTCAAAGTTCAATCCACTATCAATAATCGTCCCAAGATATTTGTACGATTGTACACATTCGGTGGTTTGGCCTTTTAGTATGGTGACTTTGTGCCTGGGAGTTTTCCTCCTAAAGTCAATAATCATATCTTTCGTTTTTGTTGTATTCAGCTGCAGGTAGGAATCCTCACACCAGTGAACAAAGTCATCAGCTACTGGGCCGTGGCCACTCTCACCATCCTGGAGGAGACTGACAATGACTGAGTAATCAGCATACTTTATAATGTGTCTGTTGTCATGTCTGCTCCGACACATGTTTGTGTACAGGATGAAGAGTAGTGGTGACAACACACACCCCTGAGGAGAGCCAGTAGAAGAGCACTTTAGGTCAGACAATGTGCCATTGACCCTTACTCTCTGCGTCCTGTTGGTTAAGAAATCCAGAATCCAACCCACCAGATTATTGCTTAAATCAAATTGTTGCAGGAGCCTTTCAACTAAAATATGAGGTTGGATTGTATTAAAGGCAGAAGAAAAGTCCACAAATAAAAGCCTGGCGTGTGTCCCATTAAAATCCAGATGTTTGAAAAGCATGTCAAACAGAGTGACAGTGGCATCCTCCACTCCTCTGTGAGGCCTATAGGCAAACTGCAGAGGATCCAATGCATGTTCAGTCTGCCTTAGGACCTCACATCTGACCAGTTTTTCAAAAATTTTCATTAAAATTGAAGTCAAAGCAACTGGTCTAAAGTCATTTACCGTTTTAGGACAGCTGGATTTTGGAACGGGAACAACCACGGCACCTTTCCAGATCTTAGGCACATGTTGTGTCTGTAAGGACTTATTGAAAATGTAATGAAATATAGGACTCAGTTCATGTGCACAGGACTTTACCAGGCGCCCACATATATTATCAGGGCCCTGACTTTTGTTCACTTTTACAGCGCGGAACTCCCTTTTAACATCCTGCATCTCAATATTAAAGTGCTGATTGTCTTTGAGTTTCTGTTTCAAATCTTGGATTTCTGTGCTAAAATCAAAGGAGTCAAAACGACCATAAAAACAATTAAGAGCATTAGCCAGCTCTGTGTCTGAACTAAAACCATCTAAAAACACACGATTACTGCGCTCTGTGCTCTGAAGGCCTGCAATAGTTTTCATACTGGCCCAGGCCGAACCAAGTTTATTTGCTGCCATCTTGCTTTCCAACTCTGATTTATAATTCTGTTTTGCTCTTAAAATTTCGGCCTTCAGCTCCTTAGTGGCAACCTGTAGCTCAGAAACAGACCCCTGTTTAAAGGCAAGAGCTTTCCTCTGTAAGCAGGATTTAACTGATTTAGTAACCCATCGTTTGTTGTTGGGGTATATTTTGACACGTTTACGTGGAACAATCTTATTTTGACAGTAAGCCATGTATGAGCATGTGAGCTCAGCCAGAGAGTCCAAGTCATCCCCGCAGGCCATTATGAACATCTTCCAGTCTGTACAGTCAAAGCATTCCTGGAGGCTGTGCTCTGAATCTTCTGTCCACACATCAATGTCTCTCATCTCCACCTTGCCTCTTCTGAGAGCAGTTTTATATGTGGGCAGCAAATGAACACAGTTGTGATCTGATGATCCTAAAGGAGGAAGGGGGAGTGATTTATAGGCCCTCTCTATGGATCCATAGCACAGGTCCAATGTCTTTTTTCGCCTGGTTGGGCAGGAGACATACTGATGAAAGTTTTTAAGTGTCTTCTTTAAAGAAACATGGTTAAAATCCCCAAGAATGAAGTTTGGCGCCTCTGGAGAAATTGACTGCAGCCGCTGCACCACATCAGAGATGGTGCTGGAGGCGGAGTCAGCGTCTGCCCTCGGATGAATGTACACAACTGTGATGAAAAGTTGGGGAAACTCTCGAGGCAAATAAAAGGGGCGTAGTGACACAGACAGCAGCTCCACATCGGGTGTACAGATGCGCTCTCTGACCGTGACAGATGTGCAGTACTGCTTATTAATGTATAAACATACACCGCCCCCCTGACGCTTCCCAGTTACCTCTTCCTGCCGATCCGAGCGCAGCGGGGCTCCAAAGCCGTCAATCCACAGGTCTGCATCTCGATCATGCGCAGTAAGCCAAGATTCAGTGAAAGCCATGATGCAGCAGTTCTTAAAATCCTTCTGGTAATGTACATTGCCTTGAATTTCCTCCACCTTGTTTCTCACGGACTGTGCATTCCCAAAAATGATCGAAGGAAGAGGAATGTTACCAAACTGACGTCTCCTAAGGCGCAATTTCACACCTCCACGTCTTCCACGCTTCCTCCTGCCGCTTCTCTTTTCACCGCTGTGTCCATCTCTCAAAATAAAGTCCGGCAGTTGAAGTTTGGGCTCAATCACAGCCGCTGAATCAGCTGTGTTAAAGCGTAGCAACACGTCCTTGGAATATTGTATTCTGCCCGCTATTCTGCTCGCCATGGGGCCGAACGCGTTTACCTCAGAGACAAAGAGCCAGAACACAGAAAGCAGCAGTGCGAGAGAGGAGAGGAATTCCATGATGTAAATACCAGGGAGCTCTTCGCCATATATTCCACAAACGCTCCAGGGCAGAAACGACACAGAGGATTTTCTAAAAACGTAAAAAAGTACAAAAAACACACACACGCACACACGCACTATATCACCAGCTGTTGGTCGCTGCGTGCGCATGCGCCCAATACTGGGATGCATCAGGTATTTCTCCACATCAAAATAACACTCAAAGTAGGAAAACTCGGATGCTACTAAAAGAAATGGGAATCTGTGATGTGTGGAGGGAATTCAACCCCAGTGTGAAAGATTATACATTTTACTCAGCGCCACATTCATCATACTCAAGGATTGACTATTTTTTTATGTTTAATAGAGACATTGGAAGAGTAAAAACATGTAAAATAGGACTGATGGATCTCTCTGACCACAGTCCGATCTACATGGACTTAAGTATCCAAAAATACACAAATAATACATTTTCTTGGAGGTTAAATTCAAATGTCCTGAAAGGACCACTGAAAGATGAATTGGAATCAGATATTCTCAGATATTTGGAAGAAAATGATAATGGAGAAGTATCCCCTTTAATACTGTGGGATGCATGCAAAGCTGTAATAAGGGGAAAGATTATTGCAAAACTGGCAATCCAAAAGAAACTGAGACAAGAAAAACTAACCACATTAGAGTCAAAACTTAAGAACCTAGAAAAAGAGCACAAAGACAACACTCATTCTAATGACTCGCTCAAAATTAAGAAAATTAAAAAACAAATAAATGAGATCTACACAATAGAAATCCAGAAGAAACTTACATTTCTGAAACAAAAATACTATGAAGCAGGCAGTAAATCGGCAAAATTACTAGCCTATAAATTGAGGAAACAACAAACGGAGAGAGCAATCTACAAAATCAGAGACCCAGTATCAAAGGAAATAAAATTCAGAATTCAGGATATTCTTAAAAGCTTCGAGAACTACTATAAGAACTTGTACTCCCTCAAAAAACATAAAAATGCATCCGAAGCATTCCTAAACACATTAAACTTTCCCCAACTTACTGAGTCTCAAAATAAAACACTACTGTCAGAAATGCAACCTAAAGAATTAGAAAAAGCAATTATGAAACTTAAAGCTAACAAATCCCCAGGAGCAGATGGCTATACAGCAGAGTGGTACAAAACCTTTAAACAGCAACTATCTCCTCTCCTCCTGAAAACATTTAACTATGTCCTCCACACAGGGGAAATCCCCCCCTCCTGGAGAGAAGGGGTCATTGCAGTCATACCTAAACCTGAAAAGGATAAACTAGAATGCTCCAACTACAGACCAATCAGTGTATTAAATCAGGACTATAAGCTTTTTACCACTATCCTTGCCAAAAGGTTAGAATATATACTGACAGACTTAATTCATTTAGACCAAACAGGTTTTATAAGACAAAGACAGACACAAGACAACATTAGACGCACTTTACACATAATTCATCATATAAAAAAATATAACTTAAATGCAGTCATATTGGGATTAGATGCTGAAAAAGCATTTGATTCGGTTGACTGGTCTTTCCTATATAGAATCTTATCCAGTTTCAATTTTCACAACAACTTCATTAGAGCTATCCAGGCATTATATAAAAAACCAACAGCTAAAATAAGGATTAACGGTAATTTATCATCATCTTTTGAGCTGGAAAGAGGATGTCGTCAGGGCTGCCCCTTGTCTCCACTGCTCTTTGCAATCTTCATAGAACCTCTGAGCCAATGGATAAGACAGAATCAAAAAATTCAAGGTATTACACTTGGTCAGAAGGAACATAAAATAGCACTCTTTGCTGATGACATTTTAATATACCTGGGGCAGCCGGACACCTCTTTTCCAGAACTAATCTCAGTTTCTTCAGAGTATGGAGATTTATCGGGGTACGAACTAAACATGCATAAAACCCAAGTTTTAACATTCAACTATGACCCAAATCAATATTTACTAAGCAAACTCAAAACTAACTGGGAGATGGAATCTATGAAATATCTGGGGGTCAATATCCCGAAACAACTCAACAAAATTATAACACTAAACTATGATCCACTGGTGGCAAAAATAAAATCTGATCTAGCAAGATGGAATATGATACCATTCTTGGGTACTGCACAAAGAATTGAAGCAGTCAAAATGAATATACTTCCACGTCTTCTATACCTTTTCCAAACAATACCGGTAGAAATAGAGGGTTAGTATTAATGAAAGCGCTTTGAGTGGTCTTTGTGACTAGAAAAGCGCTATATAAGTGCAGGTTAGTTAGTTAGTTAGTTAGAACCTCCCAAAAAAACATGGCAAGAACTGGACAGAAGGATCTCAAGAATCATATGGCAGGGCAAGAGACCTAGAATCAGATATATCAATCAATCAATCAATCAATCAATCAAAGACTTTATTCCAGACTCAAGGTCCATCAAAAAAAGTAGAAAAGTAAAAAACAAGACAGTTGAAACAATCAAAAAGTTACAAAAAACACTAAGATACAACTGCTAAGAGAAGTACAAAGACAGTACAGACTTTTAAAAAGACTTAAAAAGACAACTGTACCAGTGCCTTCTAAACTGTGACTGACAGCGAATAGAACTGAGCTTAATGCTAGACATGACTTGAATGATTTCATTTCTAGATACATCAAGCCGACAGATGAATTTATACATAAGATTCCTAATTACTGCATGCAGAGTATTTACACGTGATGAGACAAATAACTCGGAAGCACTGCACCATCGAGGCTTTTTAAGTAAAATTCTTAAGGCATCATTGTAGGCAACCTGTAATTTCTGCATACTTTGTTTCCTATAATTTATCCATAAATGAGCAGTGTATAAAGGTGTACAATAGGTTTTAAAAAGAACCAGTTTCACCTCATCTGAGCAAAAACCAAATCTGCGTGCAAGAATATTTGCTTGCATGTAGATTTTGCAGCGTTGTCTGAAAATATCATCATCATCAGTCATTCTATCATTAATAAAATGTCCCAGATATTTAATTTTATCCCTGACAATTAATTCCCTGCCTGCCAATTCAAAGACAGGGAATTTCATTAACAAATCTTCTTTAGTGCGGCAAATCAGCACACAACTCTTATTTGTATTATATTTTATGTCATTTTCCTCTCCATAAGCAGTACACACTCTTAATAACTCCTGAAGACCAACACTACTTGGACTGAGAATAACTAGATCATCAGCATACATAAAATGATTCACTAACTTATTCTCTATTAAACACCCAGTTTTACAGGCATTCAGTTGCTTTGACAACTCATCCATGTAAAGATTAAATAGAATAGGGGACAGTATACTGCCCTGTCTGACACCACTGCTCACACCAAATGGGGATGAATGACTCTTCCCCCATTTCACCAGCATCTTCTGATGTGCGTACCAGTAAATCAGGATACGTACTAAGTACTTGGGAACCCCCCTGTCAATCATTTTCCTAAACAATATCCTGTGATTAACACGATCAAACGCCTTGGAGGCGTCAATAAAACACAGAAAAACTGAAGAGTTTTGATGTCTGTACTTATTTATAATTTCTTTTAAAGCATATATGCACAGATCTGTTCCATGATGGGGTTTGAATCCAAATTGATGATCAGTAGATTTGATGAATACATTTAATTTTTCAAACATGATTTTTTCCAGTACTTTAGATATTATATTGGCTATAGCTATGGGCCTGTAATTATCCAGGCTACACAGCTTGCCAGCTTTATCTTTAATGATTGGTACCAACACAACAGACAATAAAGATTCTGGTAACATCCCATGAATCATGAAGCTGGTGAAACAGATTGCAAGAAGAGGAGCAATTCTTGAGCTAGCATATTTAAGATGCTCAGCAGAAATACAGTCTAATCCACTCGCTTTGTTATCTGATAGCTCTCTAATGGCTTTGGTCACTACATGAGTGTCAATCAGGAGTGACTCGTCCCTTTCTACTTTCCCTACCTTATAAGTTTCATCCTTAGTTGAATTAAATAATGAGTAAAAGTGTTGCCGCCATAGATCCACAATATTTTCTGTACCTGAAATGCCTTCCAAAGTACAGGGCAAAGACGTTTTACTGTTACTAATCCGTCTAAGCTCCTTCCAAAAATCTGTGACATTCTTATCTAACAATTTCTTGGCCAAGGAATTACTTCTCATTAGCTGCTCATTTTTAGAAATATGACGAATAGCATACTTAAACTTTGCATTTGTACATTTCTTCATCTCAAATTCTGGCCCTTGTCTGGGTCTCCCAGCCACCACCCATGCTTTATATGCTTCCCGAGCTTCAGAATAAGGCACAGCTACGGCCTCATTCCAGCCAGGTCTAACATTGTGTGTTTTACGTATTTTCTTATAATAAGGCTTACTGTCCTTATACAGGGAGTTAACTATAGCATTGTACAAACTACAAAGGTCTTTCTTATGCTCAACAATGCTACAGTTCACATCGCTGCACATTACAGCATCTCTAGGAAGACATATTTTACTCAAGGATTTATCTGTACGAACACAATATTCTACAATTTCTTCCTCAGAAAGAGTGACCCAGTCTAATTTTCCCACCTCATCCTGACTGACATTTTGACAAAGTGCAGGTAGACAGTCAACATTAATTATCATCTCAAACGGTATATGATCAGACATTGCTAACCCATAATAAATACTCATGCCACCCAAAGAAGCATGTGCATCACCAGTGCTGATGCAATGATCTAGCCAGGACGTAGTGTGCCAAGCCTCACTTATACAGTGGGGTAAAAAAGTATTTAGTCAGCCACCAATTGTGCAAGTTCTCCCACTTAAAAGGTGAGAGAGGTCTCCAATTTTCATCATAGGTATACCTCAACTATGAGAGACAAAATGAGAAAAAAAAAAAATCCAGAAAATCACATTGAAGGATTTTTAAGGAATTATTTGGTAAATTCCTCAGTAAAATAAGTATTTGGTCACCTACAAACAGGCAAGATTTCTGGCTCTCACAGACCTGTAACTTCTTCTTTAAGAAGCTCCTCTGTCCTCCACTCGTTATCTGTATTAATGGCACCTGTTTGAACTCGTTATCAGTATAAAAGACACCTGTCCACAACCTCAAACAGTCAGACTCCAAACTCCATTATGTCCAAGACCAAAGAGCTGTCAAAGGACACCAGAAACAAAACTGTAGACCTGCACCAGGCTGGGAAGACTGAATCTGCAATAGGTAAGCAGCTTGGTGTGAAGAAATCAACTGTGGGAGCAATTATTAGAAAATGGAAGACATACAAGACCACTGATAATCTCCCTCGAGCTGGGGCTCTATCCAAGATCTCACCCCGTGGGGTCAAAATTATCACGAGAACGGTGAGCAAAAATCTCAGAACCACACGGGGGGACCTAGTGAATGACCTGCAGAGAGCTGGGACCAAAGTAACAAAGGCTACATCAGTAACACACTACGCCGCCAGGGACTCAAATCCTGCAGTGCCAGATGTGTCCCCCTGCTTAAGCCAGTACATGTCCAGGCTCGTCTGAAGTTTGCTAGAGAGCATTTGGATGATCCAGAAGAGGATTGGGAGAATGTCATATGGTCAGAGGAAACCAAAATAGAACTTTATTGTAAAAACTCAACTTGTCATGTTTGGAGGAGAAAGAACACCATACCTACTGTGAAGCATGGGGGTGGAAACATCATGCTTTGGGGCTGTTTTTCTGCAAAGGGACCAGGACGACTGATCCGTGTAAAGGAAAGAATGAATGGGGCCATGTATTGTGAGATTTTGAGTGAAAACCTCCTTCCACCAGCAAGGGCATTGAAGATGAAACGTGGCTGGGTCTTTCAGTGTGACAATAATCCCAAACACACCACTCAGGCAATGAAGGAGTGGCTTCGTAAGAAGCATTTCAAGGTCCTGGAGTGGCCTAGCCAGTCTCCAGATCTCAACCCCATAGAAAATCTTTGGAGGGAATTGAAAGTCTGTGTTGCCCAGCGACAGCCCCAAAACATCACTGCTCTAGAGGAGATCTGCATGGAGGAATGGGCCAAAATACCAGCAACAGTGTGTGAAAACCTTGTGAAAACTTACAGAAAACGTTTGACCTCTGTCATTGCCAACAAAGGGTATATAACAAAGTATTGAGATGAACTTTTGTTATTGACCAAATACTTATTTTACTGAGGAATTTACTAATTAATTCATTAAAAATCCTTCAATGTGATTTTCTGGATTTTTTTTTTCTCATTTTGTCTCTCATAGTTGAGGTATACCTATGATGAAAATTGGAGACCTCTCTCATCTTTTAAGTGGGAGAACTTGCACAAATGGTGGCTGACTAAATACTTTTTTACCCCACTGTATAGGTATAACTATCAGGAGGCATTAACACCTTACTTGACAAGATTAAGTTGTTCTCATGACAAAAATGATACATATGTTTTGCAAATAAGGAGTCAGTGTCAGATATGTCTGCATTCAAGTCCCCCATAATAAAAATACAAGTATTATTATAGTCTTGCAGATAAGAATTAATAAAGGCAAGCTTATTTAAATATTCATCCTCATTCTGTTGACACTCAAATGGCGTATATACATTAATAATAAGGAATTCCTTATCATTACAATTAAACTGCACACCAGTACACCAATCGACACCAAGTCGGACCACTTTTATCAAGGAGTCCAGCTTCTTTCTCCAGAGGATAGCCACCCCTCCAGGTATCCTCCCCCTGACAATCCCCTTGCTGAGGTCAGTTGTAGACTCCCCAGCACCATGGAAATCAGGGTTAAGACAGTTCAAACATTCCAAGTCTTGTTCTGAAAGAAACGTCTCCTGAAGGCACAAAATATCACAATTGTTCAATAAATTGTCAATATAGAACCCTACAGCTAAACAAAGACAAAGGTGGGCTCACGCTGCCAAATATCAGGGACTATTTTAAAGCCGCACAAATTAAAACTTTAGTAGATATATGTAACCCAGTCTACACTGCACAATGGAAGGAGATGGAATGCCAAATAACAAGTGACATCCCCCTACAGGCGATAATAGGGAACAATGCCTTACCTAAACTTTTGAATAACACTAACCCGTGGATAGAGACCCTGCTAAAAATTTGGTTTAAGATAGTCAGAGAGAATCAAACTAAAGAGCCCTATCGATTTCTGCAATGGATTGCCTATGATCAAGACTTTACTCCTAATAAAACAGACACTAGATTTAAAAAGTGGAAAGAGAACAGACTGACAAAATATTACGATTTTTTTAAAGGGCAAATTTTAAGAAGTTTTGAAGATTTGAAAAAACAAGGTCTAATAAATCAAGACCTTTACAGGTTCTTTCAGCTTAGACACCACATAAACAATATACTTAAAAAGGAGGATTTGGAAAGGGCCCAGTCAGGTGTTCTGAAGGTCTTCTTAATGGCATATAAAGGGATCCCAGGGATCAGATACATCTCTAAAATGGTCTTCAAGACTAAAAAGGAGACAACACATCATATATGAATGAATCTTTATTTTGGATAGTACAGGTTAAAAGGAACTGAATAATATAGCAAAAGGGGGAAAGAAATCCAACAAGGTCAAATTAGACAATAACTCCTCTGATTATACAATTCAACATAAGTTATCCGAAATGGGTGATGGCTGAAGCCGCAGCTTATATTGCCCACCCATATTCCATCCAAGAATTCAAAAGAAAAAAAAACAAGACAAGGGCAATTACAATTCAAAAAAAGAAAAAAAAAAAAAAAGAAACGAAGCTAAGACAAAGTGTGACAGAAAAAAAAACTAAGCTACAACACAACACAGGCTGGATATGACAATCCTTATGTGATTTTACATGTCATCTTGTATATATGTTTGGAGTATTTCTTCCTTTAGTTTTAGTTTAAATTGTCCAAACGTTGTACATGATTTTAATTCAGGTCCAAAATCGTTCCACAATCTGACTCCTTGCACTGAAACACAGTGTTGCTTGGTGGTAGTTCTCACTGAAGGTTTTTGAAATATACATGTTCCTCTGAAATGATATTGTTTCTCCCTTATTTGGAACAACTTTTGGATATTTGCGGGCAGTGATAGATTCTTCACTTTAAACATTATTATTGCAGTTTTTAAGTCAACCAGATCTTTCAACTTGAGAGCTTTTAGTTTAAGAAAAAGTGGGTTTGTTGGTTCCCTGTAAGCTGCTTTGTTTATTATTCTAATAGCTCTCTTCTGAAGCATAAAGAGTGCATATATGTTTGTTTTATATGTATTTCCCCATACTTCATTACAATATGTCATGTATGGGAGTATTAATGAATGATACAAGGTATATAGTGTGGGTTGATTCAGCAAATATTTCACTCTGTGTAGTATTGCAATTGATTTGGATATTTTACCTTTAATATAATTAATATGTGACTTCCAACACAGTTTATTATCAATTATTACTCCAAGAAATTTAGTTTCAGATACCCTTTCAATCTCTACACCATTTACACTGAGTTTAGATACTGAGCTGTTGTGATGGTTGTTAAAGACTATAAATTTTGTCTTACTTAAATTGAGCGTTAATTTGTTTGAATCAAACCACAGTTTAAGCTTTCCTAATTCCTTTCCGAGTGTATCCAGAAGTTGTTCCAAATTGCTCCCACTGCATAATAGATTAGTGTCATCGGCAAACAATATTAAATCCATTTTTTCTGAAACTTTACATATATCATTTATATATATATTGAATAATATATAAAAGAATATATAAAAGAGAGATGGGAAAAAGAGGGGAATTTCACTTTACAACTGGAGATATGGGAAAAGCTAAATAAACAGCAATGGAAAAGTACCTCATCCCTGCAGTGGAGAGAATTTGGATGGAAAAATTTGGTAAGATTTTTCAGAACACCTGCACAAAACAAATTTACTCATAAGGGGTTGAATTGTTGGCGCTTGTGTGGTGAAGAGACTGCAAATCATTTTCATGTGTTTTGGTCATGCCCAGTTATCCACCAATATTGGACCAATGTACAGACAATATTGATAAGATAAGATAAGATAAGATAAGCCTTTATTAGTCCCACAACGGGGAAATTCCAGGATTGCAACAGCACAGGGATAGCAACACTCAGAGCAACAATCAGAAGGCAAGAAAAAAAACAAGCAAGCAAGAGCAGCTAATAAACATATGTACGTATTACTATAAAATATATATATATACACACACACACAGACACACAGTGCAGAGCATTGTAGCTGGATGGAATAAATATATGAATATATGAACACACAGTGCAGAGCATTGTAGCTAGATGGAATAAATATGTAAATATATAAACACCCACAGTACGGAGCATTGCAGCTAGGTGGAATAAATATGCAAGTATATAAACACACACAGTGCGGAGCAATGTAGCTAGATGGAATAATATGTAGATATATAAATATATAAACACACCCAGTGCTGAGCATTGTAGCTAGATGGAATAAATATGCAAATATATAAACACACACAGTGCAGAGCATTGTTGCTAGATGGAATGAAACAGCATAACCGTCTACTTAGTTATCCTACATGGTATGATTATGTGCCCATACATATTCTCACCCTCCATAGCGACCGGTATGTTCCTGGTTGTATGCCGGAGGGGACCATTGTGTAAGTCTATTGCATCTTTTGCATTCAAAAAACTATTAGTTTGTTACGTCTTTTTGCTATCTCTGCGAGCAGCCCTGCTTAGGTTGTACAGTCTGACAGCCGTTGGTAGGAAGGACCTACGAAACCTCTCGGTTGTGCACCTGGGATGATGTAGTCTGCTGCTAAATGAGCTCCTCAGTGCATTCAGTATGTCCTGCATAGGGTGGAACTCGGACTCCAGCAGAGATGACAGTTTAGCCACCGTCCTTCTCTCTCCTATCTCCTCCATCGGATCAAGGCACTGCCCCAGGACAGAGCTAGCTTTCTTAATCAGTTTGTTCAGTCTCTTCCTATCGGCTGCAGTAATGCCACTGCCCCAGCAGACCACTCCAAAAGTGATGGCTGATGCCACCACCGTGTCATAGAATGACTTCAGCAGCGCCCCTTGTACACCAAAAGACCTGAGTCTCCTCAGCAGGAACAGCCTGCGCTGTCCCTTCTTGTAGAGTGCATCAGTATTGTGTGACCAGTCTAGTTTATTGTTCAGATGAATACCCAGGTACTTATAGGATGTCACCATCTCGATGTCTGTTCCCTGTATATTTACTGGTACTGTGAGGGGCTGCCCATGCCTGCGGCAGTCCACCACCAGCTCCTTAGTTTTCCTCGCGTTGATCTGGAGGCAGTTCCAATGGCACCAGTCCACGAAGTCCTGGATAAGCCCTCTGTACTCAGCTTCATCTCCATTGGAGATGAGGCCAACGATCGCAGAGTCATCAGAGAACTTCTGTAGATGGCAGTGTGTTGTGTTGTGTGAGAAGTCCGCAGTATAAAGAGTGAACAGGAAGGGAGCCAGCACCGTTCCCTGGGGGGCCCCCGTGCTACTGATGATCGTGTCGGACACACAGTCCCGGGTTCTCACAAACTGAGGCCAGTTCGTGAGGTAGTCCAGGATCCATGATGACAGGTGCTGGTCCACCCCTGCGCGCAGCAGCTTGTCCTTCAGGATCATCGGTTGGATGGTGTTGAAAGCACTGGAGAAGTCAAAGAACATGATCCTCACCATATTCCCGGGCTTCTCCAGGTGGGACAGAGAACGGTGAAGGAGGAAGATCACCGCATCCTCCACCCCAATGCCATGCTGGTAGGCGAACTGGAGTGGATCCATCGCTGGTTCCACCAGGGGGCGGAGGTGAGCAAGGAGCAGTCTCTCCAGGGTCTTCATCAAGTGGGACGTCAAGGCCACCGGTCTGTAGCTGTTCAGGTCTTTGGGGTGGGAAGTTTTTGGTACAGGTACCACACAAGATGTTTTCCACAGCTGTGGTACCCTCTCCAGTTTCAGGCTCATGTTGAAGATATACGTCACAATCCCACACAGCTGGTCTGCACAGGACTTGAGGAGCTTTGCGCTGATGCCGTCCGGTCCCGGCGCCTTCCTCGCCTTGATCTTCCTCAGCTCCGTCCTCACCTGGGTCCTGGTCAGGGTCAGGATGGGGGGCTGTGTGTTGGGAGTGGGGGGGTGTTGGTGGAGTGGGGAGTGGGCAGCAGGACTTGATTTCTTTAGAGGCAGCAGTGGTTGTTGTGCAGTCAGGGGGGAGGGCGGTTGGTCAAATCTATTGAAAAACAGATTCAGGTTGTTCGCCCACTCCCTGCCCCCTGTGGCCTGGGGGGAGGTATTCTGGAGCCCCGAGATGGTTTTGAGGTTTCTCCAAACCCCGCTGATGTCGCTCTGTTGCAGCTTGTCCTCCATCTTCTTCCTGAAGCTGTCCTTGCCTTCTCTGATCTTTCTCCTCAGCTCCCTCTGTACGGACTTCAGCATCTCCCTGTTCCCTGACCTGAAGATCCTCTTCTTCTCTCTCAGAAGTGTTTTTATCTCAGGGTTGATCCAGGGTTTGTTGTTTGAGTGACGCCGTATGGTCTTGGTGGGAACGGATTTGTCCACACAGAAGCTGAGGTAGCCCGTGAAGGTGTGAATGAGGCCATCGATGTCCTCACCATGTGGATCGCAGAGCTGCTTCCAGGCGGTGGCTTCAAAACAGCCCTTTAGGGTGTCCATTGTCTCCTCAGACCATAACTCCACAGTGTGCATGGCCGGAGGTTGTCTGTGCACTAGGGGTTTGTACACCGGCCGGAGATGAACCAAGTTGTGATCCGATCTCCCGAGTGGGGGGAGTTGTGATGAGGTGTACGCCTCCTTAGTGTTTGCGTAGAATAAATCCAGTGTTTTATTGTCTCTAGTGTGGCATGTGACATACTGGGTGAACGTGGGTAGAATGGGAGACAGTGAAACATGGTTGAAATCGCCTGAGATGAGGAGAAGAGCATCTGGGTGTTCTGTCTGCAGCCTGCTGGTTACTGAATGGATGACGTCACGTGCTGTCCCAGCGTTCGCCGTCGGATTTGCATAAACAACAATGCAGATCACGTGTGAGTGTTCTCTCGGGAGATATGTAGGCCTCATGCTAACAGCTAGCAACTCAATGTCTTTGCTGCAGTGTCGTTGTTTAACAGTGATATGTCCCGGTCTGCACCAGTTGTTGTTAACATACATTATCACTCCACCGCCCCTAGCCTTGCCACTGTCTGGTGTTCGGTCAGCTAGTATCATGTGAAAACCCTCCAGCTCAATGTTAGCATCTGCTGCTAGTTCAGTTAGCCACGTCTCAGTAAACAAAAGGAGAGAGCACTCCCGGTATGTGCTATCATAACGGGAGATAGCCGCTAGCTCATCTAACTTTCCCAGTATCGACCGTACATTTCCCATGACAACAGATGGAAGGGAGGGTCTGTACCTTATATTTTTTGTCCTCCGCCTTACTCCAGCCCGGCAGCCGCGGCGTTTTCGCCTCAGTTCTCTCGGTATGTCGAGTTTTTCCAATGGGACCGGGTGGCGGTTGAATGCTAGCAGCTGTTCTCTGCTGTATCGTATCCTGCTATAGACAGTGGCTCCGTCCACCGGCTCAGGAGACATTTAGGACGATCTGTGTGTCCGTGATATAAGTGGGGTGAAAAAAAAAGACGGATCAAAAGAGAGAGGAAGGGAAAAAGACTCGGAATCGAGCCGCTGTTGCAAAAGGCAGCCGACTCGTGTGGCGCCGAGAGAAAAAAAAAAAAAAAAAAAAAAAAAAAAAAGGGGAAAATATTTTCCCCAATATATTGGGGAAAATATTCAAAATAACAGTCCCCTTTTCTTTTGTAACTTTGTATTTGGGTTTACTACCGGATTCACTGGAAAGACGAGGAGAAAAATACTTATTCACTGTTTTAATATTGGCAAGCAAAAAAGCCCTAACTAAAAAATGGATGTTGAAGGACTGTCCTACACCTGAAGATTGGATTAACGTGATCCAAGACATTTACTCGATGGAAAAGTTGACATTCGCACTGAGACAGGACATGGATGGGTTCTTGAACTTTTGGCAACCCTGGATCGCATATGTGTCTTCCATCAGATCTAATCTTTGACAAATACCATTTCAATAATGGCACCGCTCTTTGTTCCAACGCTACTCAGATGCTCTTTTATTTTTATTTATTTATTTTTATTTATTTTTTGTTTTTTGTTTTTTGCTCTTTTGGTTTTTTTGGGGGTTTTTTTGTTCTTTCTTTACTTTCACTTTTTCTTTCACTTAAAAAAAAGGGGGTGTTGTAATAATTATCTTCCAATGTTGTCAAATAACAAAAAATAAGGGAACATGTGATGAAAATGTAAACAATGCAATGCTGTAATGACATGTATACCCTTTACAAAAACTTAAATAAAAAAAAAAAAAAGAAACTACAGTTACCACCGGGGATCGAGATGGAAAGAGCCCACCGCATCAGGAAACCTGGAGGAGAAAGACCGAGGCCCATTGTGGTCAAGTTCCTGCGGTACAAGGACAGGATGACCTTTCTTCAAAGAGCCAAGTCCCTCAAAGGAACAAAAATCTTCATCACTGAGGTCTTCACTGATTCGGTAAGAAGGAAGAGAAAAGAATTAATGCCAGAGCTGAAAGCTGCAAGAGCATGGGGGGGCATAGCCTACTTAAGGTATGACAGACTCATTATTCACCCACACCATCCCTGTAACAGTACACCAAAATCAATGGAGCCAAAAATCAACCAGAAATGATTGGCATTTCATTATCATCTGAGAGATATAAACTGTGCATTTGTTTCCATTGACTGGAATAATTAAGATGCAAACTTTTATAGGAAACAACCTAATTTTTAAAGGGTACAAATATACTGAGCACAAGCCACACACTATTGAATATGAAACCGATCCTGAAAATCACTTTTTCAACAGTGTAAAATATCAGTATAAATACTTTAGCTCAGACCAACTAAAAAATGCTATTTCTGACCAATCATTGTCAATAATACACTTTAATAGTAGAAGTCTCAACATGAATTTTTCCAAAATCCAGGAAAGTTTGTTGCAATATAACACAAATTTTTCTGCTGTTGCAGTTTCTGAGACTTGGCTAAAAAATGACCAACTTCATACAGTGCAAATGAGAGGCTATGATTTATATACCACAAGCAGGTCAAAAAAAGGGGTGGTGGTGTTGGTTTATGTATCAGGTCTTGCTACCAAAGCCAAGTTGTAGATAATATGTGTCATGTTCACTGCGCAACCTGCACAGCGAAAATAGGGAATAGCAACGAGCCCAAAACGCAGAGTAAGTAACGTGTTTATTTACAATGGGTGAATGTGGAGAAAGTCCAAATACAGTCACAGCTGAAGGGAAGACACCCGGCTACAAGCTTTATTGGTCAAAGGAATGCCTAACGCGCTCCAAGCAAACAGGAGCGGAGGGGAAAGGCACAAAAGAAAGACTTACGAAGGTGTTGGAGTGGAAAGGCTCTGTGGGAACAACACACTTTTAGTCCAGGGGAAAACCAACCAATGCGAGCCTGGATATCCAAAGTTGACATTGCAAAGTTGCCAACCCCGGCTGGTTGTACTGCCCTGCCATTAATACCAAGCGCTAATGACAGCAAGTACGACCAGCCACGTCGCAGCAGGTGCGTGACTGATTGAACTCAACATGTGTGTGCGTGTATGTGAGTATAAGTATGAGAATGAGTGTGTGAGTGTGTGTGTGTGCATGAGTGTGTGAGTGTGTATGTGGTGAACAGAAAACTGGTGAATGCCTGGTAAGAGGAGGAGGCGTGGCTATGGGGCTGACGGAGAGCAAAGCTCAATCCATCAGCTGGAATTAATAAGTAGTAACTAGAAAAGCACTCGGAGAGCGCAGACCTCCGCCAAGCGCCACAGTTCCCCCCATACAGTGTTTTACATCATAAATATTAATCCTACATTTATTGTGTCTACATTTTCAGATTCCTTGACCATGAAAACATATGACTAGCAATTGGATTGACATTGATAGGATTAGTGGTTCAGTAGTTATTCACGAAAATTGCATTTCCTGTAATGGCGTTTTTCTTCCAGACGGTGATCTGGATCACGACCAAAATGTAGTCATCTGTAGGATACCCCATTTCTGACAATCTGTGAAAATTTCATGAAAATCCGTCCATAACTTTTTGAGTTATCTTGCTAACAAACAAAGAAACAGACAGACAGACAGACATTATTCCATTATGCGGATCAGTCTTCGATATATTATAGAACCTATTGGCACCTTGCCCTGTATTTTTTTTCCAAGTGTCTTAACCATTTTTTGAGGAGTTACATGCACACATGTTGAAAATGGCCCTATCTCACAATGTTAAAGAATCCTTTAAAAAATTCCTGGATCCAGACGGTCATCTGGATCATCCCCAAAATTTAATCAGTTCTTCCTTGTACCATTTCCAACAACGCCTGAAAGTTTCATCGAAATCCGTCCAAAACTTTTTGAGTTATCTTGCTAACCAACAGACAAACAGACAGACAGACAAACCCCGGCAAAAACATAACCTCCTGGCGGAGGTAATAAGAAGCTGGTATTTATTTGTAGAGACTTTAATATTGACTTATTATTATTATTTTTTTTTTTTTTCCGGTTCCGGTTCCGCCGGACCGGCGGCGCCACACGAGTCGGCTGCCTGTTGCAACAGCCTTTTTTTTTTATCTTCCTTCTTCTTTCTACACCTTTCACTCTGTATATATATCACGGACGCACGGATCGCCCCGGGGGTCTCCCGGGTCGGCGGACGGAGCCACGGTTTGCAGCGGGAGACGTTACAGCGGGGAGGAGCTAGTGCTAGCTAGCACTTGGCCGCCGCCCGGTGCTAATGGGAAACTCGACATACCGGGAGCTGTAGCGAAAACGAAGCGGGTGCCGGGCTGGAGTTTAGGCGGCGTGAAAGAAATATAAGACAGAATAATAAAGAGCGATGGCAAGAACCAAGCAGACCGCCCGTAAAATCTACTGGAGGAAGAAGCCCCCCAGGAGACAGCTAGCCACAGGGCTGCTCGGAGAGGCGCTCTGGCCACCGGCAGAGTGAAGAGGCCTCGCCGTCACAGGCCCGTGGCTCTGAGAGAGATCCGTCGCTACCAGAAATCCACGGAGCTGCTCATCCGTAAGCTGCCCGTCCAGCGCCTGGTGAGGGAGATCGCTCAGGACTTCAAGACCGTCCTGCGTTTCCTGAGCTTCGCCGTCATGGCTCTGCAGGAGACCAGCGAGACCCACCTGGTGGTCTCTTCTTCGCTAAGGGGGTCACCATCATGTCCAAAGACTTCCAGCTGGCCCGCTGCATCCGTGGAGAGAGAGCTTAGACTTTCTGCTGCACATCCACCAGCCATAATGCTCTGCACTGTGTGTCTATATATATACATTTATAGTAATATGGACTCACCGGCCACTTTATTAGGTACACCTGTCCAACTGCTCGTTAACACTTAATTTCTAATCAGCCAATCACATGGCGGCAACTCAGTGCATTTAGGCATGTAGACATGGTCAAGACAATCTCCTGCAGTTCAAACCGAGCATCAGTATGGGGAAGAAAGGTGATTTGAGTGACTTTGAACGTGGCATGGTTGTTGGTGCCAGAAGGGCTGGTCTGAGTATTTCAGAAACTGCTGATCTACTGGGATTTTCACGCACAACCATCTCTAGGGTTTACAGAGAATGGTCCGAAAAAGAAAAAATATCCAGTGAGCGGCAGTTCTGTGGGCGGAAATGCCTTGTTGATGCCAGAGGTCAGAGGAGAATGGCCAGACTGGTTCGAGCTGATAGAAAGGCAACAGTGACTCAAATAACCACCCGTTACAACCAAGGTAGGCAGAAGAGCATCTCTGAATGCACAGTACGTCGAACTTTGAGGCAGATGGGCTACAGCAGCAGAAGACCACGCCGGGTGCCACTCCTTTCAGCTAAGAACAGGAAACTGAGGCTACAATTTGCACAAGCTCATCGAAATTGGACAATAGAAGATTGGAAAAACGTTGCCTGGTCTGATGAGTCTCGATTTCTGCTGCGACATTCGGATGGTAGGGTCAGAATTTGGCGTCAACAACATGAAAGCATGGATCCATCCTGCCTTGTATCAATGGTTCAGGCTGGTGGTGGTGGTGTAATGGTGTGGGGAATATTTTCTTGGCACTCTTTGGGCCCCTTGGTACCAATTGAGCATCGTTGCAACGCTACAGCCTACCTGAGTATTGTTGCTGACCATGTCCATCCCTTTATGACCACAATGTACCCAACTTCTGATGGCTACTTTCAGCAGGATAATGCGCCATGTCATAAAGCTGGAATCATCTCAGACTGGTTTCTTGAACATGACAATGAGTTCACTGTACTCAAATGGCCTCCACAGTCACCAGATGTCAATCCAATAGAGCATCTTTGGGATGTGGTGGAACGGGAGATTCGCATCATGGATGTGCAGCCAACAAATCTGCGCCAACTGTGTGATGCCATCATGTCAATATCGACCAAACTCTCTGAGGAATGCTTCCAGCACCTTGTTGAATCTATGCCACGAAGAATTGAGGCAGTTCTGAAGGCAAAAGGGGGTCCAACCCGTTACTAGCATGGTGTACCTAATAAAGTGGCCGGTGAGTGTATGTTTACTAGATGTAGTTTTTTCTTGCCTTCTGATTGTTGCTCTGAGTGTTGCTATCCCTATGCTGTTGCAATCCTGGAATTTCCCCATTGTGGGACTAATAAAGGCTTATCTTATCTTATCTTATCTTATCTTATCTTATTAAATCCAAATGACCATATCCAGATAAGTGAATTCATAAATTCCATGTTTTGTATGGGTTTCTACCCTTCAATAACATACCCCACTAGAATAACAACAAATTCTGCAACTCTTATTGATAACATTTTCACAAATGTCACTGAGGGGAATGTAACTGCTGACCTTATTATCAATGATGTGACAGACCATCTGCCTGTTTTTGTTTCTTCAGACACTGGTGTAACACATAACATTGAAACGGATAAGGTTTTTAAATGACTTGTAACAGAAACCGCAATCAGCCATCTTAGAAACTAGAAAAGCACTCGGAGAGCGCAGACCTCTGCCACGCACCACAGTTCCCCCCATACAGTGTTTGTGTGTACGTTTTCAGATTCCTTGACCATGAAAACATATGACTAGCAATTGGATTCGCAATGATAGGATTAGTGGTTCAGTAGTTATTCACGAAAATGACATTGTCGGTAATGGCGGCCACAGTTCCACCCATACAGTGTTTGTGTGTACGTTTTCAGATTCCTTGACCACGAAAACATATGACTAGCAATTGGATTGACAATGATAGGATTAGTGGTTCTGTGGCACACATATGTGAGTTGCTTAGGCTGCATATGTATATTACTCTTGCTTCACGTCTCAGAATGAACAATAGGTCTGGGTTTCCTGGGGATAACAGGAGGGTGCGAAATGTGATCTTTAGAGATGGCCTTGAGAGATTTCCTGACCACCAGTGGTTTTAGGTGGAGGGGAGAAGACCTGGAGGATGATGTATTGTGTCTTGGGATTTAAAGACAATGTGACTCTGTACTTTGATGTCCCGGGTATAAAAAGGACAGATGTGGGAGGATGTGTCTCTTTTTCTGTTTGGAGGATGTTGGAGACAAGTGAATAAATCTGATTTGAGAAATAAACTCAGCCTCATCTTTTCACGCTCTCCACACTGGTGACCTTAAGACGTATCATGGGCGAAAGAAATTCCCCCGAGCCGGACTCGCCAGGAACCAGGCAGGCGAACGCAGTCTCAGTCAAACTACCAGATTTCTGGCAGGACAACCCGGACTCCTGGTTCCTCTTGGCCGAAGCTCAGTTCGCTCTCCAGGGAATAACGGCAGATGACACGAAATTCTACCACGTTATCGCCAAGCTCGACAACCGCACGGCTCGACATGTGCAGAGCCTGATGCAGCGCCCACCAGCCGAAGACAAATATGGCGGGTTGAAGGCTGCGCTCATCCAGCGTTTCACTCCCTCAGTCCAGGAAAGAGCGGAGAGACTCCTGGCCCTGAACGACTTGGGAGACAGCACACCCGTTGACCTGATGGAAGACATGCTGAGGCTGAGGGGCTCAGATGGCGACGACCTTCTCTTCACCCACATTTTCCTGAGAACCCTACCGTCAGCCACGAGAGCGACTCTGGCCGGTTCACCGTTGTTGACCCAGCGGGACTTCCGCGCGCTGGCCCAGGAGGCACAGCGGATTCTCAATGCCAGCAGACAGCGCGCGGCCACCACAGCAGTGACAGGACTCGATGCGAGGGCCAGAGATGGCAGGGGGCCAGAGGCGGCGGCAGCAGACCCACCGGCAACGGCGGCGGTGAAGGCCAAACATCGCGGAGGAGATGACCTCTGTTTCTACCATCGTCGCTTTGCAGAGAGGGCACGCAAGTGTATACCACCGTGTCAGTTCGAGAGCTCGGGAAACGCCAGAGCCGAGGGTCGGTAGCAGCCGCGGCCCTCGGTGAACAGAACAAGCTGCTCTACGTGACGGATGCACGTTCGGGGAGGCAATTCCTCATGGACACAGGCTCCCAAGTGAGTTTCATCATGCCAACCTATGCTGACCGGCTGGCAGGCCCCGGGAATCACGGAGCATCGGCAGCGAACGGCTCGAGCATTAAGACCTTCGGTGAGAAGACTCTGCTTCTGTCCCTGCAAGGCCGTACATTTGAGTGGACTTTTATTATAGCTGCGGTGAGCTTCAACATGTTAGGGGCTGATTTTCTGTGCTCACATGGGTTGTTGGTTGATCTTCCCAATAGACGCTTGGTTAATGCACTCTCTTTTTACTCTATTCCCTGTGCAGCCCGAGTGACCCCACCCACAGCACAAGCCAACGTCGCTAAGGCAAGCGGTAAGTTCCACACACTCCTCACTCAGTTTCCAGCACTCACGGTTCCCACATTTTCAGCAGCCGTCGCTAAACACGGAGTGGAACATTTTATTACTACCGCCGGTCCCCCCGTTTTTGCAAAAGCTCGGCGCTTGGACGCAGCTAAACTGACCATAGCGCGCGAGGAGTTCGCCAACCTTGAAAAGTTGGGCATCATCCGACGTTCGAACAGTCCATGGGCTTCCCCACTTCACATGGTCCCTAAAGCTGACGGCTTGTGGCGACCTTGCGGTGATTTCCGTAGGTTGAACAACGCTACAGCGCACGACCGCTACCCAATCCCGCATATCCAAGATTTGTCCGTTCATCTGGCGGGGGCGCACATTTTTTCTAAAATAGACTTGGTCCGCGGATACCATCAAGTCCCAGTACGCGCTGAGGACATACCCAAAACAGCGGTAATAACTCCGTTTGGCCTTTTCGAGTTTTTGCACATGCCGTTCGGGCTTAAAGGCGCTGCGCAGACGTTCCAACGCATGATGGACGCGGTGTTGCGCGATCTCCCCTTTGTGTTCGTCTACCTGGACGACATTTTGGTAGCCAGCGCGTCCGAAGAGGAACACGAAAAACACCTCACGGCAGTTTTCCGGAGGTTGGGAGAGCCCGGGTTAATAATCAACCCAGCGAAGTGTCAGTTCGGGGTGACGCAGATTGATTTTTTGGGGCACCGCGTCTCTCCAGAAGGAGCAGTTCTGCTGCCGGACAAAGTGCGTGCAGTAACAAATTTTCCCCAGCCACAAACGGTCAAAGCATTACAGGAGTTTTTGGGAATGGTGAATTTTTATAACCGTTTCCTCCCCCGCGCAGCGCAGCTTATGCAACCACTGTATGCCGCGCTTAAAAAACAAAAACCCGCAAATAAAATCGAATGGTCTCCGGAGCGGGACCGCGCATTCTCGGAGGTTAAAACAGCCTTGGCAAACGCTGTGTTGTTAGCACACCCAGACCCAACGGCCCGCATAGCGCTCACTACTGACGCGTCAGATGTGGCCATAGGGGCGGTTGTAGAGCAGCGGGTCGCCGGGGCTTGGCAGCCGCTCGCTTTTTTCAGCAGGACTTTGCGTGATACCGAGCGAAAATACAGCGCGTTCGACAGGGAGTTATTAGCGCTCCACTTGGCCATTCGCCACTTCCAGTTCTGGCTGGAAGGACGCCGTTTCACTGCGTTCGTTGACCACAAGCCGCTGACTTTCGCGATGGCCAAGGTTTCAGAGCCGTGGTCAGGCCAGCAGCAGAGGCAGCTGGCTGCAATCTCCGAGTTTACTACCGATATTCAACACGTAGCGGGTAAACTAAATGTAGTGGCAGATTGTCTCTCTCGCGCCGTAACTACTCCAGTCCGCGTAGGGGTAGATTGTGCAGCCATGGCCGCGGAGCAGGCTAGCGGCGCGGAGGTGCGCGCGGCCCCAGTCCGCATGGGGATAGATTATGCAGCCATGGCCGCAGATCAGGTTAGTGACGTGGACGTGTGCGCGCTCCAGTCTGGACCAACAGGGTTAAGGCTGGAGAGCAGGGTGCTGCAAGGTGGTATTTTTTTTTTTTTTTGTTACTTATTTGTACCCATAGGTAGATTTGGTTTGCAGTCTGGTGACAAGCCACCGGCTGCCGGTCGCTGTGTGCACGAGCGCCCTAAACCTACATGTTTTTGGTATGCGGGAGGAAACCGGAGAAATCCCGGAGTAAACCCACGCAACATGGGGAGAACATGCAAACTCCACACAGCTCACTGTTGGTCAGGGGCTGGGATCGAACCCACGATCTCATGATCCCCGCGATCCCCCGGCCGAGGGTAAAACTGTGCTGCCACAGTGCTAAACCACTGCGCCACCGTGCAGGTATGCCCCCCTTAATATGCGATGTCTCCACGGGACGACCACGTCCCGTGGTGCCGGCCGCATGGCGCCGCCGCGTTTTTGACTCGATTCATTCTCTGGCACACCCGGGGGTGCGCGCGTCGGTCAAAATGGTAGGAGAGAAATTTGTATGGCCGAGCCTGCGCAAGCACGTTAAGGAGTGGGCAAGAGCCTGCATGGCTTGCCAGCAAGCCAAAATACACAAACACACTAAAGCCCCCTTGGAGCCATTTCACATCCCGGCTAAGAGGTTCGATCATGTGCATGTCGACCTCGTAGGCCCCCTCCCGCCATCACAAGGGTGCACACATCTTTGACAATGGTGGACCGCGCCACGCGTTGGCCTGAAGTGGTCCTACTGGCATCAACCACAGCCGAGGAGGTGGACCGCGCGTTTTTAACAGCTTGGGTAGCGCGTTTTGGAGTTCCGTCAGATATTACGTCCGACAGAGGTCCTCAATTTGTTTCTGAGCTTTGGTCAGCGATGGCCCGCAGCCTGGGGGTAACGATCCACCGCACTACCGCGTACAACCCCCAGGCTAATGGTTTATGCGAACGTTTCCATAGGTCATTGAAAGCAGCCCTCAGAGCGTCACTTACGGATGCAAATTGGGTAGACAGGCTACCATGGGTTTTATTGGGGTTGCGTTCTGCACCTAAAGAGGACTTAAAAGCCTCCCCAGCTGAATTGTTTTTTACGCAGCCACTTCAGCTGCCCAGGGAGTTTCTCCCAGATAATACTGCGCCAGAGTGCCCCCCTGCTCAGCGGTTACTGAGCGACACGGGAGCGAGCACGCTTCCTGGCCCCGTTCATCACAGTTTTCCGCGCGTTTTTGTACCTAAGCCTTTAAAAAATGCGGAGTTTGTTTTTGTCAGACACGGTGCTCATCGCCCAACCTTGCGACCGCCTTATGATGGCCCATTTAGAGTGCTGGAAACAGGTGATAAGCACTTTTTGCTAGATTTGGGGGGCAGAAGGGAAATGATTGGCATAGACAGACTCAAACCCGCTTTTGTGATGGCTGACGAAGCTGTGCAGTTGGCGAGGGCTCCTCGACGCGGCAGACCTCCTAGGGAGCGTTCCCCAGAGCTCCCACAGGGATTGACTAACAGTTCTCATCCTCAGATAGCAGTTCCACAGCAGGATGGCGCCGCGGGAGTGGTAAAGCCCACTTACAGCAAGTTCGGAAGACGATTGAAGCCCAAACAGCACGTGGACTGATGTTTGTGATTTTATCATGATATGCAGACTGTGTTGTATTGTTTCATCTTAGACGTTTGGGGGGGGGGGTCATGTGGCACACATATGTGAGTTGCTTAGGCTGCATATGTATATTACTCTTGCTTCATGTCTCAGAATGAACAATAGGTCTGGGTTTCCTGGGGATAACAGGAGGGTGCGAAATGTGATCTTTAGAGATGGCCTTGAGAGATTTCCTGACCACCTGTGGTTTTAGGTGGAGGGGAGAAGACCTGGAGGATGATGTATTGTGTCTTGGGATTTAAAGACAATGTGACTCTGTACTTTGATGTCCCGGGTATAAAAAGGACAGATGTGGGAGGATGTGTCTCTTTTTCTGTTTGGAGGATGTTGGAGACAAGTGAATAAATCTGATTTGAGAAATAAACTCAGCCTCATCTTTTCACGCTCTCCACAGTTCAGTAGTTATTCATGAAAATGGCATTTTCCGTAATGGCGGCCACAGTTCCCCCCATACAGTGTTTGTGTGTACATTTTCAGATTCCTTGACCATGAAAACATATGACTAGTAATTGGATTGACAATGATATGATTAGTGGTTCAGTGGTTATTCACGAAAATGGCATTTTCCGTAATGGCTGCCACAGTTCACCCCATACAGTGTTTGTGTGTACGTTTTCAGATTCCTTGACCATGAAAACATATGACTAGCTATTGGATTGACAATGATAGGATTAGTGGTTCAGTAGTTATTGACGAAAATGGCATTTTCCATAATGGCGGTTTTCTTCTGGACGGTGATCCGGATCATCCCCAAAATTTAATCAGTTCTTCCTTGTACCATTTCCCACAACGCCTGAAAGTTTCATCGAAATCCGTCCAAAACTTTTTGAGTTATCTTGCTAACCAACAGACAAACAAACAAACAGACAGACAAACCCCAGAAAAAACATGAACTAAAACTAGAAAAGCACTCGGAGAGCGCAGACCTCCGCCAAGCGGCACAGTTCCCCCCATACAGTGTTTGTGTGTACGTTTTCAGATTCCCTGAGCATGAAAAGATATGACTAGCAATTGGATTCACAATGATTATTTGTTTATTTGACATGGACAGTGCAATAAACAGACAATTAATGAATGACAATCAATGTGATAGTGATAGGATTAGTGGTTCAGTAGTGTAAAACGGGGCTATAAGGGACGGCGGGTTGATAAGGGACACTTTTGTGGGAAATGTTTTAAATGTAATTCTGCTTTTTTTATTTTGAGCAGGACGCTGAGTTGTGTTGTTATTGTCAAATATCCATGAATCCTTCATCAAATGTAGGCGGAAGCAAAATTAAAAAAGCAGAATTACATTTAAAAAAGTGTCCCATATTACCCCGCCGTCCCTTATAGCCCCGTTTTACGGTTGTAAAAGCATTGCCTCCTTGGCGGAGGTAATAAACTGAAGTGTTGGTGTGTCCATCTCCTTCACTGACGGATGCAGATTGGTTAGACAGGTTGCCGTGGGTTTTATATTATATTGGGGTTGCGCTCGGCGGCAAAACAGAATGTAGAATTTTCCCCGGCAGAGAGGTCGTTTTTACGCAGCGCCTATAGCTGGGCGGGGAATTTGTGGCAAATAATCGGGCGGCGGACAGGTGGCCGTGTCAGGTTTTGCAGCGTGGCGCAAAAACACGCACGCTGGCGGGCCCAGGCCAGCAGTGTTTTCCGCGTGCTTTTGTGCCTAAGACGTTGAAGAACGCGGAGTTTGTGTTGGTCAGACACGACGACCAGCGCAATGTGCGCAGCGCCTATGGCTGGCGGGCCCAGGCCAGCAGTGTTTTCCGCATGCTTTTGTGGCTAAAACATTGAAGAAGGCGGAGTTTGTGTTGGTCAGACACGACGCCCAGCGCCGTCCATTGCGCCTGCGCACATGTTGAAAATGGCCATATGTCACAGTGTGGAAAAATGCTTTAAAAAATTCCTGTATGCAGACGGTGATGCGGATCATCCCCAAAATTTAATCAGTTCTTTCTTGTACCATTTCCAACAACGCCTGAAAGTTTCATGGAAATCCATCCAAGACTTTTTGAGTTATCTTGCTAACCAACAGACAGACAGACAGACAGACAGACAGACAAACACGCAAACCCTGGCAAAAACATAACCTCCTCCAGGCCTTTTCGGCCTGGCGGAGGTAAATACAAGACTGGAGTGGTGTTTATGTTGACGACATTGACACAGCATATGGAGAATCTGTCACTATTTTATCACAACTATATAATAAACATTGCCTTCTAGTGGTAAAGGAAACTAAAGTTAAATACAGAAATAAGCCTTGGATCACCAAGAGCCTGCAAAATGCTTGTAAAAAGAAAAACTTGTTATACAAAACGTTTCTGAAATTAAGAACTGTGGAAGCTGAAAAGAAATACAAGACTTATAAAAATAAACTCATTAGTATCTTAAGATCGAGTAAAAAAAATATATTACAGTAAATTATTGGAAAATAACAAAACTAATACATGTAATATATGGAAGGTGTTAAATAATATAACAAAGAGAGGAAAACTAAATTCCAACCACATCTCTTATTTAAATTCAGAAAATGGAATAATCAATGAAAATAGCTTGATCTCCAACACGTTTAATGAATATTTTGTTAATATAGGAAAAAAGATCGCCAACTCCACTGTATCATCAGCAAATACAAGTGGCGCTGACAGTGTCATCAACATAAACGCTTACTCAATGTTTATGAAAGAAACAGATGAAAAAGAAATTCTTGACATTGTTAACAAATTCAAAGACAAAAAATCAACCGATTGTAATTATTTCAGTATGTTTTTGGTTAAATGTATTATTGATTGTATTGTTAAACACTTCACTTACGTATGCAACATGTCGCTTACTGCTGGTAAATTTCCAAAGAAAATGAAAATGGCAAGAGTCGTTCCTCTGTATAAGACTGGTGACAAACACTTATTGTCAAACTACAGACCCATCTCTTTGTTACCTCAGTTCTCCAAAATACTGGAAAAAATATTTGTAAATAGACTAAATGATTTCATTGATAAGCAATGAACTCTGTGAAGCAATGAATACTCTGTGAACAACAGTATGGATTCAGGAAGAACCAGACCACCTCACTGGCACTCATGGACTTTGTTGAACAGATTACAGATGCAACAGATAGAAGAGAATACACTGTTGGAATATTTCTGGACTTAAAAAAGGCATTTGATACAGTTGACCATAAATTACTCCTCAGTAAATTACATAAGCATGGCATCAGAGGAATTGCTTTTGACTGGTTACACAGATATCTTGAAGACAGATATCAATATGTTCATGTGAGTAATACAGACTCTGAGTTGCTGAAGATGACGTGTGGGGTTCCACAGGGTTCCGTGCTTGGTCCATTGCTGTTTATGTTGTATATTAATGATTTATGTTCTGTGTCTAAATTGCTCAAGTGTATTTTATTTGCAGATGACACAATTTTTTTTTTTTTTTTGTAGTGGAGAAAATCTTAAACAGCTTCTGGATTCAGTAGAAAATGAACTTAAGCAAATCAATCAGTGGTTCACTGCCAATAAATTATCTATTCACCATGGAAAAACAAAATGTATAATATTTGGAAATTATATAATCACAGAAAAATTAAAATAAACAATGTTGAAATTGACACAGTTTTGGAAACCAAGTTCCTAGGGGTCATTGTTGATAACAAACTAAACTGGAAATCACACATAAATTATGTCAAAACTAAAATGTCTAAATCCATTGCTGTACTGTATAAAGTTAAGGATCTCCTGTGTCAGAAATCCCTTTGCATTTTGTATAATTCACTGTAGTTCCTTATATGGCATACTGTGTGGACATCTGGGGAAGCACATACAAAACAAACACAAATTTAATCTTTTTACTACAGAAAAAAGCCATACGCATTATATCAAAGAAACCTTACCATGAACCAACAAATCCAGTATTCTTTCAGTTACATACTCTTAAATTTAGAGATCTAGTAGATTATAATGTCATTCAAATCATGTACAAAGCAAACTAGAAAAGCACTCGGAGAGCGCAGACCTCCGCCAAGCGCCACAGTTCCCCCCCATACAGTGTTTGTGTGTACGTTTTCAGATTCCTTGACCATGAAAACATATGACTAGCAATTGGATTCATAATGATAGGATTAGTGGTTCAGTAGTAAAAGCATTGCCTCCTTGGCGGAGGTAATAAACTGAAGCGTTGGTGTTGTGTCCATCTCCTCCACTGAAAGCAGCACTCAGTGCTTCACTGACGGATGCAAATTGGGTAGACAGGTTGCCGTGGGTTTTATTGGGGTTGCGCTCCGCGGCAAAAGAGGATTTGGGAGCTTCCCCGGCAGAGAGCTCGTTTTTTGTGCAGCCCCTATGGCTGCCCGGGGAATTTCTGCCAAATAATCCGGCGTCGGACAGCTGCCCGTTTCAGCTTTTGCAGCGTAGCGCAAACTCAGGCACGCTGCCGGGCATGTGAAACACTGTGTCCACGTGTTTTTGTGCCTAAAACTTTGAAGAATGCGGAGTTTGTGTTCGTCAGAGATGACGACCAGCACCCTCCATTGCGCCTGCGCACATGTTGGAAATGGCCGTATCTCACAATGTTAAAGAATCCTTTAAAAAATTCCTGTATCCAGACGGTGATCCAGATCATCCCCAAAATTTAATCAGTTCTTCCTTGTACCATTTCCAACAAGGCCTGAAAGTTTCATCGAAATCCGTCCAAAACTTTTTGAGTTATCTTGCTAACCAACAGACAAACAAACAGACAAGCAGACAAACAGACAGACAAACACTGGCAAAAACATAACCTCCTCCTGGCCTTCGGCCTGGCAGAGGTAATAACCAATTACCTGTTAATATTCAGAGACTGTTTAAAAAAGGGGAAAGCAAATATGAGCTAAGAGGTAACTCCCTTTTTAATAAACTAAAGGTCAGGACAAATACAAAGTATCATTGCATGTCTGTCACTGGGGTTAAACTGTGGAACTGTTGCTCTGAAAATATTAAAACATGTTCGACTCTGAAACAATTAAAAAAATTGTACAAAGATGAGACAATCTCTCAGTATCTCACTGTAAATACTAGGAGATAAATTTGTAATAACTTAAAAGTTTTTGTTTTGCTTTTTTTCTATTTGCTCTATTTGATTACCTCCGCCAGGCCTTATGTTTTTGCCAGCGTTTGTCTGTCTGTCTGTTTGTTTGTCTGTCTGTTGGTTAGCAAGATAACTCAAAAAGTTTTGCACGGATTTCAATGAAACTTTCAGGCGTTGTTGGAAATGGTACAAGGAAGAACTGATTAAATTTTGGGGATGATCCGGATCACCGTCTGGATACAGGAATTTTTTAAAGGATTCTTTAACATTGTGACATACGGCCATTTTCAACATGTGTGCAGGCCCAATGGAGGGCGCTGCTCATCATGTCTGACGAACACAAACTCCGCCTTCTTCAAAATTTTAGGCACAAAAGCACGCGGAACACAGTGGTGGGCAGGGCTCGGCAGCGTGCCTGTGTGCCTGTGTTTGCGCTACGCTACAAAAGCTCAGACAGGCAGCTGTCCGCCGCCGGATTATTTAGCAGAAATTCCCCGGCCAGCCATAGTAGCTGCGCAAAAAGAAGCCGGGGAAGATTCCAAATCCTCTTTTGCCGCGGAGCGCAACCCCAATAAAACCCACGCCAACCTGTGTCTACCCAATTTGCATCCGTCAGTGAAGCCCTCAGTGCTGCTTTCAGTGATCTATGAAAACGCTCGCATAACCCATTGGCCTGTGGGTTGTACGCGGTTGTGTCATGATTTCTTTTGTTTTTTCTTTTGAATTCTTGGATGGAACATGGGTGGCCAATATAAGCTGCAGATTCACCTATCACACATTTTGGATAACTTATGTTGAACTGTATAATCACAGGAGTTATTGTCTAATTTGACCTTGTTGGATTTTATTACCCCCTTTGTTATATTATTCACTTTCTTTTAACCTGTACTCTTAATCTATTCAAAATAAAGATTAATTCATTCATTCATTCAATTGCAACGCCCGCAGCCTGGGAGTTTGCAGATGCAGGAGATGGACACAACACCAACACTTCAGTTTATTACCTCCGCCAAGGAGGTAATGCTTTTACTACTGAACCACTAATCCTATCATTGTGAATCCAATTGCTAGTCATATGTTTTCATGGTCAAGCAATCTGAAAACGTACACACAAACACTGTATGGGGGGGAACTGTGGTGCTTGGCAGAGGTCTGCGCTCTCCGAGTGCTTTTCTAGTTTTCTTTGTTGATTTTGGGTATGACTTAAATTTTTATGTTCTTGATTTTAAAATCGTAATGGGGTAGGCACTATATAAGCACCTGCTTCAGCCTACACCCTTTCGGTTGTTCTTTTATGTGTTCTACATATTTTGTTGTTCTTATTGTAAGTATGTTCATTACCAAATAAATTCATTCATTCATTCATTCATGTACTCTGTGAGTTTATGGGATCGGGTACCACCATTGTCCATATTTGTTATGTGTTTAGCTTAGGAGGGATTAATTTAGTTTGGTGTATGGCACATTTTTCTTTCAGGGACTATTTGATTACATAGCGGAGAGTTCCTCTGGGCCAGTATGTTGTGTGAATGTGTAGGCCTATTCTCCTCTGTATTAGTGTATGATTCGGGTGTACGTTATTTGGTTGGGTAATTTGTATGCTTGCACTTTTTCAAGGGGAGGGGGGTGTAGGATCGTAATGTAGTTATAATATATTAGAATGGCGGTGCCCTAGGCCTGGGGGGGGGGGGGGGTGATGTCCCGCCTTTGGGGGGTAGCGTCACCTGGGATATACGTATAAGCCTGGAGCAGGAGACATATTGCCTCCTTGCTGTTGCTCCCGTACTCGCGGTAGGGTCTCCCCACATGTGCATAGTTTTTGTAATAAACTTTATAAAACGTCACCTCGCCTCCTCACTTATTTGGACACTACAAATACAAAATCATATTGTATGTATATCTTTGATGATAAATATTGTTCTTTTTTTCTCTCATAATTAACATCAGCTCTTATTTGAATATTTTTTTAATTAATTCAAATATTTAAATGATTTTGATTTTTTTTTTTTTTTTTTTGATTTTCTATACTTTATTGATCCCCAGAGGGGAAATTGAGGGCATCCACCTGGATGGATGAAGCAGCCACGGTACGGCGCTATCCCTTAACCATTCACACACACATTCACACCTAGGGCCACTTTAGAGTCTCCAATTAACCTAACCTGCATGTTTTTGGCCTGTGGGAGGAAACCGGAGAAATCCCGGAGTAAACCCACACAGATACAGGGAGAACATGCAAACTCCACACAGATCACTGTTGGTCAGGGGCTGGGATCGAACCAGGGATCCCATGGCCAAGGGTGAGTTGCTGTGCTGCCACAGTGCTAACCACTGCTCCACCGTACCGCCCCAATGGGGGCAGCTGTGGAAAAAGTGTAGTGTGGTTGACTTCTGATTGGTGGGTCGGTGGTTCGATTCCTGCTCTCTCTGCAGTCTGCATGTAGAAGCATCCCCAAAGGCAAGGCTGTAGAAGAGCTGGAAATGATGAGGCGGTTTTGTATTAAAAACAGAGTCTTTAATGAACAACTCTTCTATCTTGTCTCATCTGGTGCAGAGCTTGGCAGAAGGCAAAAGAGAAAGATTTCTGCCCAGCTCGCTGGTAAAATACAGGCACACATCAAAGACATGCAAAACACAAGCCGACATCCCCCGTATCTTAATCCCCCATTTGTCCTGTTAACTCCTCCCTTCGTCTTGGGAGGTGATGGGAAAACCTCTCCTCGCCTTAGGGGGTGAAGGTGTCAAGTCTGTCGCCGCCGCGTCCTGTGACGTCGTTGGTCTTCACACGGCGGTGAGATTCCTTTGTCCTTTCGGAGGTGTGAAGTTCCTTTGCATATGTTGCCCCAAACATTTCCACATGCTCTAACGTATGCAGGTATGGAATATATCAGTAATATATACCACAGGCCCCCCAAACAACTAGGAAAGGACACAGAAAGATTCACAGTCTAGGGTAATTACTAAGACATACTACGTGTTACAGCTGTTGCCACAGAAGAAACTTTCAAGCAGCCATGCTCCTAAGAGAGTTCAGTGAAAACATAACAGCATAGTATAATCATAAGTCAGTCCTAAACTGTTGCGGCACAATTAGCGAAAAATTGCAGAGTGGTGTAATCAGTCCCTGTGCAATCTGGGTTTTAATCTTCTCCCAAAGCTGCTGTAGGTTGGTTTAGGCGTCCTGCTGGGACCTTGTTGTGAGGAATCTGCAGTGTGGGAAGGAGAGAGATTATCTGTTCCCTGCCTGGGGGCTGAGACTTTTTCCTTGGGGGGGTCTGCCTCGCCGAGGTGCTCGCGCCAACTGTGCAGGTTCGTCTCTCAACAAGAAGGCAGGTTTGAGTCTGTCAATGCTGACCGTTTCATTTCTATCCCCATAATCAAGCACAAAGTGTTTGTCACCATTTTCCAGCACTCTGAACGGGCCATCGTATACTGGGCGTAACGTTGGTTTTAGGGCTTCATGCTTAACAAAAACAAACTCGGCGTTTTTTAAAGTTTGAGGAACAAAAACTCGTGGAAAGGAGTGATGAGCTGGACCGTGGAGAGAGTCCGGTCCGTTACTGCCTAAAAACCTTGGGACTGGGAGGTGCCCTGGTTCCGGGTTTTCTGGTAAAAATTCACCTGGTAGTCTGATAGGCTGAGCAAAGACTAATTCTGCAGGGGAAGCGTCTAAATCCTCTTTAGGTGCCGCACGCAACCCCAATAAAACCCAGGGAAGTTTATTTACCCAATTTGTGTCCGTTAATGAGGCTCTGAGGGCGGCCTTTAAGGACCTGTGAAAACGCTCGCATAACCCATTAGCCTGAGGGTGATAAGCGGTGGTACGGTGAATTGTTGCCCCTAAACTGTTGGACATGGCTGACCAGAGCTCTGAGACAAATTGAGGCCCCCTATCTGACGTGATGTCTGATGGGACGCCGAAACGTGCCACCCAATTTGTTAGAAAAACGCGAGCGACTTCCTCCGCTGTAGTTGCCGCTAGAGGGACTGCCTCTGGCCAGCGCGTGGTGCGGTCTATCATTGTTAGCAGGTGTGTGAAACCCTGGGAGGAAGGCAGTGGCCCCACGAGGTCGACATGAATGTGGTCGAACCTTCTAGCAGGGATGGGAAAAGGCTCCAGAGGGGCTTTTGTGTGTCTGTGTACTTTGGCGCGCTGACAAGGAATGCAAGTTTTTGCCCATTCTTTTACGTTTTTGCGCAGGCCTGGCCACACAAACTTTTCGGCAACCATTTTGACCGAGGCGCGCACACCTGGGTGCGCGAGGGAGTGAATTGCGTCGAAAATACGGCGGCGCCAAGCAGCTGGTACTAACGGGCGAGGTCGGCCGGTTGAAACATCGCATATTAGGGGGGGCATGCCGTCGCGCAACCCTTTTTTCTCCAGCCTTAACCCTGTTGGTCCAGACAGGAGCGCGTGCACGTCCGCATCACTGCCTTGTTCTTCCACCATGGTTGCATAATCTATCCCTTCATGGATAGGTGCTGCATATGTGTTTGCGTTAGAGAAAAGCTCAGCTGCTGAGGCAGTGTAATCTGTCTTCTCGTGCTCTGGCGGTGCCACAGCGCGAGAGAGACAGTCCGCTACTACGTTAAGTTTGCCCGCTACATGTCGAATGTCTGTGGTGAACTCTGAAATCGCAGCTAGCTGTCTTTGTTGTCTGCCCGACCAAGGTTCTGAAATTTTAGCCATAGCAAAAGTGAGCGGTTTATGGTCCACAAAAGCCGTGAAACTCCGCCCTTCTAACCAAAACTGGAAGTGGCGGATGGACAAATGGAGCGCCAGCAGCTCCCTGTCAAAAGTGCTGTATTTGCGTTCCGTCGGGTTTAGCGATTTGCTAAAGAATGCTAAAGGTTGCCAGACCCCCTTGACAAGTTGTTCTACAACTGCCCCTATGGCCAAGTCTGAAGCATCTGTGGTTAGAGCAATGCGGGCCAAGGGATCTGGGTGGACTAACATTGTGGCGTTAGCTAGGGCATTTTTAACTTCCGCAAAAGCGCGTTCGCGTTCTGGGGTCCATTCGACCGCGTTGGAAGCTTTCTTTTTTTTGAGCGCGTCATACAGGGGCTGCATGAGCTGAGCTGCATGAGGGAGGAAACGGTTGTAAAAATTAACCATCCCCAAAAATTCCTGTAGCGATTTGACCGTTTGGGGCCGTGGAAAACCTTCTATCGCATGAATTTTGTCTGGAAGCGGAACTGCCCCTTTCGGGGAGACTCTGTGTCCCAAAAAATCAATTTGCAATACGCCGAATTTGCATTTGGCTGGATTAATTATTAATCCGTGCTCTTCTAGCCTCTGAAAAACGGTAGTGAGATGCTGCTCGTGCTCTTCCTCCGATGAGCTGGGTACCAGCATGTCGTCGAGGTAGACGAAAACAAAGGGGAGGTCGCGTAAGACTGCATCCATCATGCGTTGAAAAGTCTGAGCAGCACCTTTGAGGCCGAAAGGCATTCGCAGGAATTCAAAAAGGCCGAAAGGGGTTATAACCGCTGTTTTAGGAATGTCTTCAGCTCGGACTGGGACTTGGTGATAACCGCGGACTAAGTCTATTTTTGAAAAAATGCACGCACCCGCTAAATGTAATGAAAAGTCCTGTATGTGAGGGATGGGGTAGCGGTCATGCGCTGTAGCATTGTTTAATCTGCGGTAATCTCCGCACGGTCTCCAAGAACCGTCGGATTTCGGAACCATGTGAAGCGGCGAAGCCCAAGGGCTCTTCGAGCGTCTAACAATGTCCAATTTTTCGAGAGCTGCAAACTCGTCCTTTGCTATGTTGAGTTTGGCCGTGTCTAAGCGGCGAGCTTTGGCAAAAACGGGAGGTCCCGTTGTTGGAATGAAGTGTTTAACCCCTTGTTTGGCTACAGTGGCTGAAAATTTTGGGGTTGTGAGTGTTGGAAATTGGGTGAGGAGTTGCTCAAACTTACCTCCTGCCGTGGTGACGTTGGCCTGCACAGGTGGTGGAGAGACTCGAGCTGAGCATGGAATAGAAGCAAAAGATAGTGCATTAACCAGGCGCCTATTTGCTAGATCAACTAATAACCCATGTGCACATAGAAAATCAACGCCTAACAAGTTAAAACTCTCCGCCGCTACAACAAATGTCCATCTGTAGCTGCGGCCGTGAATGAGGAGGTGCAGGCTCTTTTCCCCGAACGTGTCGATGTCAGAACCATTGGCTGCCACTGCTCCATTGCCCCGGGTGCCCATGGCTCGATCTGCGTGGGAGGGCATGATGAAACTCAGCTGAGCTCCCGTGTCGATGAGGAACTGCTTGCCTGTGTGTCCATCCGTCACGTATAACAGCTTGTTTTTCTCGCCGAGAACCGCTGCCGTTAACGGCCCTCGGCTTTGGCGTTTTCCCGACATCGTGAACTTGCAGGGGGAAACGCATTTGTGGGCTTTCTCGGCGAAGTGGTGGTGATAATAACAGACGTCGATCTGTTTGTTACGCTTGGGCCGCGCCGCTGTCACCGTGGGCTGGGTCTGCTCCGTGGGTTGTGGCTCTCCATGGCTCGGGGCGTCAGTTTTGAGGTCCACGGATGCCGCTGTAGGTGTCCGCTCCTTGCAGGCGTTGACGAGCCGATAAGCCTCGCTGGCCAGTGTGCGGAAGTCTTGGTGGGTGTTGCACTTCGTATTGGCGAGTGTCCCTCTCATGTGTGGTGGAAGCGTGCTGAGGAAAATAAACTGGAAAAGGAAATTGTTGTTGTCCTCCTCCTTAAGCTGCAGCAAATCCTCCATGAGGGCCTTCGGATTGCCCCCTTTGTGGCCGTAGACCGCCAGGATCCTCTCGGCTCTTTCCTCCGCTGGTGGGACATAGTTCGCCACGATGGTCGCCTTGAGAGTCTCATACTTGTCCCGGGCCGGTGGTCGCCAGATCAAGCTCCGCACACACCTCGAAGTGGCGGAGTCGAGTTTGGAGACGATATGGTAGAATTTTGTATCGTCTGCTGTGATGCCCGCCAGTATGAACTGGGCTTCAGCTTGTAGAAACCAAGAGGCGGGGTCTTCTCGCCAGAAGTCTGGCAGCTGGACAGCGACGGCGTTCGTGCACACCATCACTGTTGTGCCCGCCGGGTGAGAGTGCCTTGCCTCGGCTCTCACGGCGGTGTTGGAGCTCGGTTGAGCCCTCTCAATTCCTTCTGCTGGAGGGGACAGCTGTCTGTCTGCTCCCTCGTCTGCGTCGTTGCTGGCGTATGTCAGAGTCACCACGGATGAGTCGCTTGAAGAACGCCTCCGGTCCATACTCGCGTCAAGGTCACCAGTGTAGAAGAGCTGAAAATGATGAGGCGGTTTTGTATTAAAAACAGAGTCTTTAATGAACAACTCTTCTATCTTGTCTCATCTGGTGCAGAGCTTGGCAGAAGGCAAAAGAGAAAGATTTCTGCCCAGCTCGCTGGTTAAATACAGGCACACATCAAAGACATGCAAAACACAAGCCGACATCCCCCGTATCTTAATCCCCCATTTGTCCTGTTAACTCCTCCCTTCGTCTTGGGAGGTGATGGGAAAACCTCTCCTCGCCTTAGGGGGTGAAGGTGTCAAGTCTGTCGCCGCCGCGTCCTGTGACGTCGTTGGTCTTCACACGGCGGTGAGATTCCTTTGTCCTTTCGGAGGTGTGAAGTTCCTTTGCATATGTTGCCCCAAACATTTCCACATGCTCTAACGTATGCAGGTATGGAATATATTAGTAATATATACCACAGGCCCCCCAAACAACTAGGAAAGGACACAGAAAGATTCACAGTCTAGGGTAATTACTAAGACATACTACGTGTTACAGCTGTTGCCACAGAAGAAACTTTCAAGCAGCCATGCTCCTAAGAGAGTTCAGTGAAAACATAACAGCATAGTATAATCATAAGTCAGTCCTAAACTGTTGCGGCACAATTAGCGAAAAATTGCAGAGTGGTGTAATCAGTCCCTGTGCAGTCTGGGTTTTAATCTTCTCCCAAAGCTGCTGTAGGTTGGTTTAGGCGTCCTGCTGGGACCTTGTTGTGAGGAATCTGCAGTGTGGGAAGGAGAGAGATTATCTGTTCCCTGCCTGGGGGCTGAGACTTTTTCCTTGGGGGGTCTGCCTCGCCGAGGTGCTCGCGCCAACTGTGCAGGTTCGTCTCTCAACAAGAAGGCAGGTTTGAGTCTGTCAATGCTGACCGTTTCATTTCTATCCCCATAATCAAGCACAAAGTGTAAGTTTATTTGTATAGCACATTTCATGTACAAGACAATTCAAAGTGCCTTACATAAAACATTACAGCAAGTTGCAAAAGAAATGCATAAGAATTTAAAATCAAACTAAAAAAGAAATTAAACAGAAACAAGTTAAAATAGAATAAGACAGATAAAGTGCAAGAAATAAAAGTTACAGTGCATTGTGGGAGATTAACAGTTGTTCTACTGAAAGGCAGCTGGAAATAGGAAAGTTTTCAACCTTGATTTAAAGCAGCTGAGATTTTCAGCAGCCCTGATGCTTTCTGGGAGTTTGTTCCACATGTGAGGAGCATAAAAACTGAACTCTGCCTCATCATGTTTGGTTCTAACTCTGGGCACAGATAGTATAGTCCTGAGGACTGGAGTAATATGTTCTACTTTCTTGGTATTAGTGAGGACTTGAGCTGCAGCATTCTGAACCAACTGTAGCTATTTTATCCATGTCCTGTTTTATTCTGTACTTTGTTTTTAATCCATAATTGGGAGTGGATGTGTGCATGCACGCGCATGTGCGTGCATGCATGTGTGTGTATGTGTGTAGACAGCAAAATCTGTAAAGCGCTTTGGTCATATAGGGATGAAAAAAGCACTATATAAGTGAATGCCATTTACCACTTTAAAAAAGGGGTAATTTTGTGGAGCAGTGGTTAGCACTGTGGTCACGGGTTGACCTCACAGCAGTGAGGTCAAGGGTTCGATCCCACCCTTGGCCAACTGTGACTCTTCTGTGTGGAGTTTGCATGCTTTCCCCGTGTGTGTGGGGATTTTCTCTGGGTACTCCGGTTTCCTCCCACAGGCCAAAGACATACACATTAGGTTAATTGCCATCGGCTGGGGATTGTAAATTGTTCTGAAGTGTGAATCGTTAGCAGTCTCTCCGTGTTGGCCCTGCTGCTCCCTTTAGGTGAATGGATTTTAAAAAAATGGAATTTTATTTACAGTATATTTCCGGATTTGGTTGTTGGTAGTCTGATGAGGCTCTTAATTACTTTTGTGGCAGTGAAAGTCAGTTGTTGCTCCGGTTTTGTTTTGTTCCCCCTCTTATTTCGTGATAGTGTGTTGGCTGTATCAAAGGTGTCCTGACTATACTTTGTTTGCTGATAATCTGCAGTTGCTCACGGTCCCATATTGTGCCTTGACCTTCAGGTGCTGCAGGTTAATCCCATTAGAACCATGGGCACCAGCCACTGTGGAAATCCTAGCAGATCTAAACTGGCTGTGCCGCCCTCTGGATCTCTACAGCACCGTAATGCAGGACCAATAGTCAGACAGGTAAGAAAAACATAGAAGAGATGAGCAGAGTGGTAAAAGAATAGAAAAAAGCGGTTGAGATATGCAGTAGGCCTGCTTGGTAAAGTTTTAACAGAAATGGGGAAAATTCTCCTTGCCATATTTAATTAATTTCAAAAACTTAACCAACTCATAAATTCTTTCCATTTGAGGTGTTTTTTCTTTTGTTTTTTACGATTGTGTTTAACTGTAAATGGTCATCGTGTGTGATTGGGAACTCATGTCTAGAGGTAATCCAACCTTAAGCTATGATGATGACAGTTTAGTTGATTAGATGAGAGGGCAAAGCTTCAATATTTAATCCAATACTACCAATTTGAGATTAGGGATTTAAAAAATGGGACAAATGTGGATTCTTCATGATGACAATCTTTATAGAAAAACACTCCGTCACCCAAAAAACGACAGATCTGTCCATGTTTTTTAGGTTGACACTGGTGGACACATGGTTCCACAAGCCTGGAAAATTCATGTTCAAAATCACTAGACAATGGAGAATAGATTTTATTCTTTACCATACTACTTTTTTGTGCATCAGTTCCACTGATAGGCAGTTTAGTCAGAGCACAGCCCACCACGTTTGCTGGAGGCCCATGTATTTATTACCTATGATGCTTTTCAAAATGAAATTTTATCAAATGCTCACAAGCAGCATACATTTTAATTGTTACACCATAAGAAACTTTCAGCAATAATTCCATATGTCCCTAACTTTTCTACTGTCACATCATCTTGTTGTTTTACTGATGTCAGCATGTTGATAATCTAATCACGTTTGAGATGAAGTCAGATGAGGGGCACATTTACCTTTTCCTACCCCACCCCTCTATTCTTCTTTGTCTTTTTGTTTGTGGCTTATTTCTCTGGCTTCTAATTGATCTAAATGGCTGAATCCTCCACCCACCTGTGGCACCTCTTGTAAAGCAGCTTAAAGTGAACTGGTGCCTAAACCTCTGCCTCTGATGTCCTCTAACTTTTGACTTGTGTGTGGTGCTTGCACAAACTACAGCGGGGAAAATAAGTATTGAACACGTCAACATTTTTCTCATTAAACATATTTCTGATGGAGCCATTGACCTGAGATTTTCACCAGATATCAGTTACAACCCAAGTAATCCATACATACAAAGAAATCAAGGCAACTGTGTTCACAAAGCAAGTTATATTTAATAAAGTTGAATGACACAGGGAATGTGTTGAACACATGAAGAAAAAGAGGTGCAAAAAGGCATAGAAAGCCAAGAAACCAGATGAAATCCATCAGAATTTAGGAAGCCATCCCAGTGCATATCAGTGCAAATTAATTTCAGCTGGTTAAGTCCTGATTGATAGCCTTTAAAAGGGTCTGTGAATATCAGATTGTCACACCACAAAAATACTCATGATGGGTAGAAGCAAAGAGCTCTCTCTAGACATTCACAACCTTATTGCGGCAAAACATAATGATGGCATTGGTTACAGGTGCATTTCTAAACTGCTTAATGTTCCAGTGAGCACTGTTGGAGTCATCATTTACAAGTGGAAAGAACATCATTTTACCATAAACTGGCCACGACCAGGAACTCCTCACAAGATCTCTGACAGAGGAGTCATGAGAATTATCAGAAGAGTTACCCAAGAGCTCCAGAAAGATCTGGAGTTAGCAAGTACTGCTGTTTCAAAGAAAATCATAAGTACTGCACTCAGCTGACATGGGCTTTATGCCCGCTCAGCTTGCAAGACTCCATTACTGAAGAAAAAGCATGTTGAAGCTCGTTCAAAGTTTTCTGCACAACATTTGGGCAAGCCAGTAAAATACTGGGAGAATATAGTCTGGTCGGATGAGACCAAAATTAAACTTTTTGGATGCCACAGCACACAGCATGTTTGAAGGAGAAATGGCACTGCACATCCCATCATGGTGTGGGGGTGTTTTTGAGCACATGGTACAGGCAGACTTCATATAATTGAAGGAAAGATGAATGGACAAATGTACAGAGACATCCTTGATAAGAATCTGTTGCCATCTGCCAAGATGCTGAAGATGAAACGAGGGTGGAAATTTCAGCAAGACAATGATCCCAAACACACAGCCAAGGAAACTCTCAAATGGCTCCAGAGAAGGAAACTAAAGCTGCTAGAATGGTCCAATCAGTCACCTGACCTGAATCCAATTGAAAATCTATGGAACAAACAGAAGATCAGAGTTCAATAAAACACTGGATTTGTTCTACGCAAACACTAAGGAGGCGTATACCTCATCACAACTTCCCCCACTTGGGAGATCGGATCACAACTTGGTTCATCTCCGACCGGTGTACAAACCCCTAGTGCACAGACAACCTCCGGCCATGCACACTGTGGAGTTATGGTCTGAGGAGACAATGGACACTCTAAAGGACTGTTTTGAAGCCACTGCCTGGAAGCAGCTCTGCGATCCACATGGTGAGGACATCGATGGCCTCATTCACACCTTCACGGGCTACCTCAGCTTCTGTGTGGACAAATCCGTTCCCACCAAGACCATACGGCGTCACTCAAACAACAAACCCTGGATCAACCCTGAGATAAAAACACTTCTGAGAGAGAAGAAGAGGATCTTCAGGTCGGGGAACAGGGAGATGCTGAAGTCCGTACAGAGGGAGCTGAGGAGAAAGATCAGAGAAGGCAAGGACAGCTTCAGGAAGAAGATGGAGGACAAGCTGCAACAGAGCGACATCAGCGGGGTCTGGAGAAACCTCAAAACCATCTCTGGGCTCCAGAATACCTCCCCCCAGGCCACGGGGGGCAGGGAGTGGGCGAACAACCTGAATCTGTTTTTCAATAGATTTGACCAACCGCCCTCCCCCCTGTCTGCACAACAACCACTGCTGCCACTAAGAAATCAAGTCCTGCTGCCCACTCCCCACTCCACCGACACCCCCCCACTCCCAACACACAGCCCCCCATCCTGACCCTGACCAAGACCCAGGTGAGGACGGAGCTGAGGAAGATCAAGGCGAGGAAGGCGTCGGGACCGGACGGCATCAGCGCAAAGCTCCTCAAGTCCTGTGCAGACCAGCTGTGTGGGATTGTGACGTATATCTTCAACATGAGCCTGAAACTGGGGAGGGTACCACAGCTGTGGAAAACATCTTGTGTGGTACCTGTACCAAAAACTTCCCACCCCAAAGACCTGAACAGCTTCAGACCGGTGGCCTTGACGTCCCACTTGATGAAGACCCTGGAGAGACTGCTCCTTGCTCATCTCCGCCCCCTGGTGGAACCAGCGATGGATCCACTCCAGTTCGCCTACCAGCATGGCATTGGGGTGGAGGATGCGGTGATCTTCCTCCTTCACCGTTCTCTGTCCCACCTGGAGAAGCCCGGGAATATGGTGAGGATCATGTTCTTTGACTTCTCCAGTGCTTTCAATGCTTTCAACACCATCCAACCGATGATCCTGAAGGACAAGCTGCTGCGCGCAGGGGTGGACCAGCACCTGTCATCATGGATCCTGGACTACCTCACGAACCGGCCTCAGTTTGTGAGAACCCGGGACTGTGTTTCCGACACGATCATCAGTAGCACGGGGGCCCCCCAGGGAACGGTGCTGGCTCCCTTCCTGTTCACTCTTTATACTGCGGACTTCTCACACAACACAACACATTGCCATCTACAGAAGTTCTCTGATGACTCTGCGATCGTTGGTCTCATCTCCAGCGGAGATGAAGCTGAGTACAGAGGGCTTATCCAGGACTTTGTGGACTGGTGCCATCGGAACTGCCTCCAGATCAACGCGAGGAAAACTAAGGAGCTGGTGGTGGACTGCTGCAGGCATGGGCAGCCCCTCACAGCACCAGTAAATATACAGGGAACAGACATCGAGATGGTGACATCCTACAAGTACCTGGGTATTCATCTGAACAATAAACTAGACTGGTCACACAATACTGACGCACTCTACAAGAAGGGACAGCGCAGGCTGTTCCTGCTGAGGAGACTCAGGTCTTTTGGTGTACAAGGGGCGCTGCTGAAGTCATTCTATGACACGGTGGTGGCATCAGCCATCACTTTTGGAGTGGTCTGCTGGGGCAGTGGCATTACTGCAGCCGATAGGAAGAGACTGAACAAACTGATTAAGAAAGCTAGCTCTGTCCTGGGGCAACGCCTTGATCCGATGGAGGAGATAGGAGAGAGAAGGACGGTGGCTAAACTGTCATCTCTGCTGGAGTCCGAGTTCCACCCTATGCAGGACATACTGGATGCACTGAGGAGCTCATTTAGCAGCAGACTACATCATCCCAGGTGCACAACCGAGAGGTTTCGTAGGTCCTTCCTACCAACGGCTGTCAGACTGTACAACCTAAGCAGGGCTGCTCGCAGAGATAGCAAAAGACGTAACAAACTAATAGTTTTTTTTTGAATGCAAAAGATGCAATAGACTTACACAATGGTCCTCTCCGGCATACAACTAGGAACATACCGGTCGCTATGGAGGGTGAGAATATGTATGGGCACATAATCATACCATGTAGGATAACTAAATAGACGGTTATGCTGTTTCATCCCACCTAGCAACAATGCTCTGCACTGTGTGTGTTTATATATTTACATATTTATTCCATCTAGCTACAATGCTCTGCACTGGGTGTGTTTATATTTATATATCTATATATTTATTCCATCTAGCTACAATGCTCAGCACTGGGTGTGTTTATATTTATATATCTATATATTTATTCCATCTAGCTACAATGCTCCGCACTGTGTTTTTATATATCTACATATTATTCCATCTAGCTACATTGCTCCGCACTGTGTGTGTTTATATACTTGCATATTTATTCCACCTAGCTGCAATGCTCTGTACTGTGGGTGTTTATATATTTACATATTTATTCCATCTAGCTACAATGCTCTGCACTGTGTGTTCATATATTCATATATTTATTCCATCCAGCTACAATGCTCTGCACTGTGTGTCTGTGTGTGTGTGTGTGTGTATATATATATTTTATAGTAATATGTACATATGTATATTAGCTGCTCTTGCTTGCTTGTTTTTTTTCTTGCCTTCTGATTGTTGCTCTGAGTGTTGCTATCCCTGTGCTGTTGCAATCCTGGAATTTCCCCGTTGTGGGACTAATAAAGGCTTATCTTATCTTATCTTATCTTATAGAAGAGACCCACAGAACCTTCAAGATTTGAAGACTGTGTGGAAGAATGTGCTAAAATCACTCCTGAGCAATGCCTGTGCTTAGTTTCTCCATACAGGAGGCACCTTGAAGCTGTTATTACCAGCAAAGACTTTTCTACTAAATAGTAAATGAATTTCGCCAAACGTGACGAATACTTATTCCCTGTGTTATTCCACTGTGTTGATTTGTTGATATACAGCATAGGCAGAAAATGAAGCAGGTGATTGTTCTTCATCAGACCTCATTAGCTACAGTGGCTGCTTCACTTCAGATTTATCATTTTGGATGCTGACCATGTGTGTGTATATTTGACAGGATGTTTAACTGGGTGGTTAAAGTGGTTCCTCAACCTCCTGATGCTACTGGGACAGATGCCAGTTCCCAAGAGGGTAAGGACTGTTTCTTTTATATTGTGCGCCATGCACAATTAGCCATGAATGCATGGGTTTGTGGGTAAAATTAACACTATTTTGCATCTTAACATACCCAACAGGGAAGTGTCCTCCACTAAAATCACCAGAAGAAGTTCCAGAGGAAAGGTAAACCTTTGCCCATCAGCTTATGTGCACGCACGTGTGTATATGTCCATACTGATATTTGTATGACCACCTCTGCAGCCATGCCCAGACTGGAGTGTTAGGATGGCTGCCTAATGGGTTTGTCAGTGCCCTGCCACAGCCTTCAGGAACCCCTGGGCTCAACAGGGCCAACTCTGATGCCAGGGTGAGTTTGTGAGTGAGGGAGTGGGTGCATATAGGGTCAAAGTGTGTTTAAAAAGAATGTGGGGTTTTCAGAGCTACCATAAGAAAGGTGACCACCTAATTTGCTTTAATGACATATTAGTCTGATTATTGTTTCTACCTCCATCTAGTCATGACAGCTACAGTACAGATGTTTCTTGAGTAATTATTAAATGTATTTTTTAAAATCTCTATTTAAAAAAAATGCCTTTAGAGCAGTGATTTTACTATAACAAAGCAATGCTATGAAGACCTATGCAGAAATGTGGATTGTAATTTGTTGTCAGCATGTGGAAGTTCCAGCTCTAATTATCTGTTTTGGTTGACAAATGGAGCACAAGACGGACATATTTTTAATGTATCAGTTAAATATGTAACATTAAAAGCAATCCTTTTTTATACTATTCTGGGCCTTTATGACACCCCTCAATTCACCCTCTGTTTGAAATGAGCTACAATGGCTCCTCGTGTTTACATAAAGGCCATATTTCCTTTAAATCAGATTTTCTTCTGATTGAGTGCCTCTCATAAATTGAAGGTTTAATTAACTGAGCATCCTGAACATACAGTACTGTGAAAAAGTATTTGCCCCCTTCCTGATTTCTTATATTTTTGTATATTTGTCACACTTGGACAAATATAGGACACCTGTGTTTGTGATGATGCTGGCTGAGGTCCTGTTACCCATCCTGACAGACTGGGGCCTGCCAGTCAGAAAGTCTAGTAGCCAGTCACAGAGGGTGGGGTGCAAGCCAAGTGAAGACAGTTTGTCGGTGAGTTTGTGGGGATAACCGTGTTGAAGCGGGAGCTGGAGTCGACAAAAAGCATCCTGATGTAGAAGTCTTTATCTGCTAGGTGGGAGAGAGAATAATGGAGTGCAGCAGCAATAGCATCTGAGGTGGACCTGTTGGGCCGGTAGGCGTACTGCAGGGGGTCCAGGGTATCCGGTATGCTGTCCTGAATGAGGGCCAGCACCACTCTCTCGAAGCACTTCATGATGATTGGAGTGAGTGCTACCTGCCTGTAATCATTCAAGCAGATTGCCGGGCTCTTTTTGGGGAGGGGGACGATGGTTGTGGTTTTGAAGCAGGAGAGGACTATGTTCTGGTTGAGGGAGAGGTTGAAGATGGATGTGAGAACATCGGTCAGCTCGGCAGCACATGCTCTGAGAGCCCACCCAGGGATGTTGTCTGGCCCTGCTGCCTTGCAGGGGTTGATATTCCTTAGTGCTTTGTTTACCTGGCCTGATGAGACTTTTAGTGGAGGGGGAGGGTGCGTGTATGTGTGTCTCCTCTCTGGACTGTAGCTGGAAGTCTCAAAGCGGGTGTAAAAGATGTTGGGATCATGCGGCAGGCTGTCTGTGGAGTTAGTGGTGCTGCTGTTGGTCCTCTTGTAGTCTGTGATGTGCTGCAGGCCTTGCCATATGCACCTTGGGTCAGGAGTGGAGTAGAGGCTGTCCAGCTTTTCTCTGTACTGCCTCTTGGCTGTTGTTATAGCCTTCCTCAGTCCATACTTTGCAGCTTTGTACTCGGCCTCATTGCCTGATTTAAATGCAAGAGAGTGAGCACGCAGCATCTGACGTACCTGACTGTTGTGTCATGAATCGCCCCTTGGGGCAAAGAGGAGAGACCCACACGCAGGACTGCAGTTTGTGAATTTATTAAGAAAAAACAAAACACAACATCCAAAATGTGCTCAACACTAAATCCAAAAGACAAGCAAAGGAAACTTACAATTTACCACACCAGAGGTTGGGCTGGTTCTGGTGGAGATGAGGGAGAAGAACGTAAGACTCCGACAAGGAGGAATGAACATAACAGCCCTTAAATATGGTTAAACACAAATGAAACAAATAATGACAGGTGCGAATCACATGAGTGGGTTGGGGAGACAATGACAATCAGCTGTGAGTCCTGGAGCTGACAGTTTGACAGGAGCACCACCCACCACCAGGCAAAAACCCAGAAGTGCTCCTGACAACTGCAACTCTCAAGGGAGAAAGAAAAAATAAAGTGGAAGCAAATAAGAACAAAACTACACTGAATGAAAACAGGAGGATAAATCATACAAAGAAACAATATCCAATATGTGAAAACAAACTAAAAAACATAACAGGCATAGAATTCCAAAATGCAACATTATACCAATAAGGAAAAACCAAAAGGCAAAGAACTCAGAATACTTTATACAAATAAGGAAAAACAAAAAACAAAGAAACAGAGCATGGTGAAATCCCCCCGTGCACAGATTGTGACATATTGATCCAGGGCTTCTGGTTGGGGAACTTCCTGACTTGTATGGTGGGTGCGATGGTATCAACACAAGTACTAATGTACCCAGTCATATACTCAGCATAGTCCTGTATATTTACAGAAGGGTCCTCCCAGGTGGCTGCAGCTATAAACACATCCCAGTCTGTCCAGGCAAAACAGTCTTGCAGGGTGCTCTCAGCCTCGAGTCCAGCGTTTAATCTGTTTAATAACAGGGTTTGTTTGTTTGTTTCAAACTTTGTCTGTAGACCGGGTACATGAACAGGGAGATGTGATCTGACTGTCCGAAGTGGGGGTGGGGTGCCGCTCTGTATGCACCATGTATGTTTGTTTAAACATGGTCCAGTGTATTCTTATCATGGGTGAGAATGTCCATATGCTGGTAATATTTAAGAAGTACAGTCCGTAAATTGCACTGGATAAGGTCACCAGCAACAATAAAAACAGCATTGGGATGGGACATCTCTAATGCGCTGATGACGTCATGGAGTTTGCGGAACGCTGCTGTGTGATTAACTCATGGGGAAATGTAAATGGTGGCCAAAAACGCAGTGGTAAATTCCCTCCGTAGATAATAGGGACGGCATTTCAGCAGTAAAAACTTCACATCAGGTGAACAGTGCTTGTAAACAGTCTGTACATCTCCACACCACGAGTTGTTTATAAACACACACACGCCCCCCCCTCTCTCGTCTTACCCACGGCTGATGTCTGGTCTGCCCGATGTACCGAGTGGGTCTGTAGCTGAATGGCGCACTCGGGGACTTTGTCTGAGAGCCAGGTCTCACAGAAAATTAGAGCGCAACACTCTCCTTATCTCCCGCTGCTCTTCATTCTTTACTGTTAGATCGTCCAGTTTGTTTTCCAGACACTGTACATTGGCTAGCAGGAGTCTAGATAACGGTGGGAAGCTAGCCCGAGCTTTTAGCCTAGCATGGAGTCCCCACCCCCCCCGTTGTCTCACTTGCGGCACCGTTTCCGAAGCGCTTTCTTGGGGTCAGCATGCTCACGCAGGCTCGGTTCTTCGGGGCCTTCCAGGGGGTAGTGGTGATTGCTGTGAGAGCAGACAATGCATTGTCGTTCGGGTGGTATAAAACGAGTAAATTCTGTATGGCTGCTTGTCTTGGCGATGTCCAGCAATGCCTGTCCGTTAGCAGTGCGTGACATTTATGCACTGCAGAAAGAGCAACAAAAATGCAAAGAAGAATAAAAAGCCGGCATTCAAGAACGGAGCGAGCAAACACGTCTGCCTCGGGGGGCGCCATGATGCAGAAGATCACGTACCATGTTCACTAACTAGAAGCCATGTATGAAAGTATGAATAGAAGCCATGCATGACGTATGAAAGATGATTGCTCTAACAAAATAATGTGTGTGTGTGTGTTGGTGGAGTTCATTGGGTGCTCAGCACTCCTAAAGCTCTGATCCTAGAACCACCCCTTTTATCAGATCTTTTAAGTAACGAGGGGGCTGATCATTTACAGCTTTGTAAGTGAGGAGAAGGATGCAGAGAAGGTGCTCAGCCTCCAAGTTGTTTTATGACTTCTTTTGTATTTCTGTATTTGTTTATTTTGTATTTAGTATGGTTATCTTAGTTTGGGGGGGGGGTTGTATGTTGTCTGGGTTGTTATTTATCTCTGTTCAGTTATAAGATGTCTTGTATTGTTAGTTGTGTCATTATAGCCTTGTTAGGGGATTTGTGTATCGCCTTGTATTTATTGTATTATTTGCATCTCGTGGGTTTATGTTCTTTCCATTTTCAGTGACATTATTTATTCACTCTGGTGCTTTTATTTTGGCTGCGTTTGACAGCTGTACGTTTGACAGCTGTACGTCAGCTGTACGTCCAGCGTTTGACAGCTGTACGTCCAGCTGTCAAACGCTGTTTTGCGGGCTGCACAGCTGACACTTGCTGTTTTGATTATTCCCCACTCTTGTGACCCACACCTGTCAATCATGGTTCATTTTCTCCATTTACTTCCATTTCCCCATTGCCGTGTCCTACTGTTTGCTTCCTCAGAGCACCAGCCAAACTCTGAGTGAAAGTGTTTTTCCTGCAGAGGTGAACGGGTGCCCTCCATCCCGAAATTATCTCTTTTTCGTCTCTTCAGGCGTGAGCCCCGGTTTTGTTCAGGTGTGACTCTGTCTGGGTTTTGTCTCTTTTTCCCCGGTGTATCCGAGCACCTCAGTCTGGGTCCGTCCAGGCTGTTCTCTTTTCCCCTGGAGATGTGAGCCCCGTTCTCCTCCAGTGTTTCTCCCATCACTCCTTATTTGTAAGTGTTGTTTCTGTTTAAGTTAATAAATGTTGCAACTCACAGTTGGTGTTTGGTGTCCTCAGTCCTGCCCTTGAAAAGGGCAATTTATGACAGAAGGACATGGCCTGAGTGGACACCAGTCACTGTGTGTTTGCTTTTTCTTTTTCACCTGTTATTTTGCTTACCGGAGGGAGAGTGGACATTACGCCATCAGAGTGCTGGGGCTCCGCTAGGAGAGGGAGGTTGGCAGCTGGAAACCCTAGTGTGGATGAATAGTGGCCGGCACAGTTCACCCAGGATTTTGTTGATGCAGCACTCACCTCCCGATCACCTTAGGAGGTTCTGAAGAACGTGGAGTCAGCGGCAGTTATCGTGGAGGCACGTCCAGGGTTGAGGAAGTACCCCAAGTTTGCGGAGCTGTTGACAACTGTCTCCACCCTCCAGTTGACATTTTGTGGGTTGGTGAGAGGCTCACCCCCGCCTGTTCCTGAGCTGATGAGAGAGCGTCCCCTGGAACAGATATACCCAGCCTCTCGCCACCACTCAGCTGCATCTCATTGGAGTAACTCAGCAGCAGCCTCCTTGCTTTTTCAGTTTTTCTTCATCGGCTGTCCCATCAGCCTCCTCCTCCTCGTCTGCTGCTGCTGCCCCATCTTCCATGAAGTCACCTCCCACAGCTGAGTATTTGGCAGTCAACATGCTTGCAGGCCTGGCTCATCCATTTTCTACAATGGGGCCCATGCCCGCAGCAACTTCTGAGAGGAATAATTGTGGGTCGTCTGCAGCAGCCACCACCACACCATGGGAATTAAGGCAAGTACATTTTCATTCTCAAACACTTCTTGATGAAATGCCTTGTATTATTCCCGGTGGGGAGGCTCAGCAACAGCAGCCTAATTTAGTTGAGTCCTCATCATCTGCTGCTGCTATCTTATCCTCACCTGCTACTCCTGTGTCCCCTCCTGTTTTCACTGAATGTCCGCCAGTCCTGAGAGAGAGCCGCTGGATGATGGAGGGGCCTGCGACCCTGGAAGATTCTGTTCCTGCCCTGCAGCCACATCCTAGATGGGACAAGAGCACCCCCTGTGCCCTGAAGACTGAGCCGACAAGAGAGTGTCCCCTGACTTCAGCAGCACAGGTCTCTGTGCCAGTGGTGAGGCAACCTCCAGCATCAGCCACCACGCCGGGAGCTCCACCAGTGTCAGTTGCCATGTCAGGAGGTCATTCAGCAGTAGATTCCATCGTGCCCCGGGAGATAAGACTAGTGTGTTTTCATTTTCCTGCACATAAAAATGAAATGTCTTGCCTTATTCCCGGTGGTGAGGCTCAGCATCTGCAGTCCACGTTAGCTGATTCTTCACTGCCTGCTGCTGTCACCGGTTCCTCACCTGCCTCTCCCATGTCTCCTCCTGTGTTCCCTGAGTGTCCGCCGGCCCTGGAATGGAGCCACCGGATGACGGAGGAGCCTGCGGTCCTGGAAGATTCCGTTCTAGCCCCGCAGCCACATCCCGGATGGGAGGGGAACGCGACCTGCATCCTGAAGCTTGAGCCAACAGGAGAGTGTCCCCTGGTTTCAGCTGCATGGGAGCCGGTATCATCGGTGAACCAACCTCCAGCTTCAGTCGCCACGCCGGGAGTTCCACCTGCGTCGGTTGCCATACCTGGAGGTCCTTGGGCTGCATCCGCCATCATGCCTGCTGCTGGGGTCATCGCAGCAGAGTCGCCGGACTCATGGATGGCAGTAGAGCTCGAGTCAAGGCAAGTTCTCTGTTCAGTCACTCCATTATTAGCCTTAGAGAAATCGTCTTGCTGGTGGCAGGGAGAATCAGCTGCAGATGTGCTCTGCTCCTGAGTTCTTCTCGCCAGGCTCCACTGCTGCCAGTAATAGTGTTCCAGTGTCCATCTCCTCCTTCCCGTCCGAGGTGGCTATGTCAGGAGTAGATGTCCGGAGGAGCGGATTCAAGACGTCCCAGCCTGTGTTGTCAGAGTCCTGGACAGAGGTGGCACTCGAGTCCAGGCAAGTACTCTGTTCTGAGTTAACACCAGCAGATCTAGAGAAGTTTTGTCTGGCTCATGGTGAGGAGAATCAGCTGCAGATGTCCTCTTCTCCTGAGCTCTCCTCTCCAGGTTCCACTACTACTGGCAGTGTTCTGGTGTTTCTTTCTTCTTGCCCATCGGAAGTGACCGTGCTGGAGCCGGAACGCCAGATGTCCAGAGTCGAGACGTCCCAACCTAATTCACTGGAGTCCTGGACAGTGGTGGAGCTTAAGCTCAGGCAAGTTCTCTTTTTCATTTTCACTATAACTGTATTAGAGAGATCTTGGTAGGGAGGACCAGTTGCAGCCGCCAGCTGCACCTGAGTTCTTCTCGCCAGGTTCCACTGCTGCCGATGACTCTGAACCAGTGTCTGCTTCCTCTCTTTCTGAGCCTCCATCTCTGCCAGAGGTCACCGTGGGTCCTCCATCTCCGCCAGAGGCCACCATGGGTCCTTCGTCTCCGCCAGAGGTCACCATGGGTCCTCCCTCTCCACCAGAGGTTGCCGCGGGTCCTCCACCTCCACCTGAGGTTGCCACAGGTTCTCCACCTCCGCCTGAGGTCGCCATGGGTCCTCTACCTCTGCCTGAGGTCGCCGTGGGTCCTCTGCCTTCACCCAAGGGGTTGTCACCATGAGATGTACTAACAACCATGCAGCCACAGCTCTGGGCAGCTGCTTCAACAATAGAAGTGGAGAACATGGCCCATTCAGACTCCATGTCTCCAGACTCCCTCTGAATGTGGTTGAAGTTCTTCTGGAGGTGGGAGTTGAAGACCACCCGGACCGAGGCCTCAGTCAAACGTTCCCAGCACACCCTCACTATACGTTTAGGTCTACCAGGTCGGATGGCAGGGGCTGCCATCGGATCCAGTTCACCACCAAGGGGTGATCAGTTGACAGCTCTGCACCTCCCTTTACCCAAGTGTCTAAGACATGCGGTTGCAGTTCTGATGGCACGATAACAAAATCAATCATTGACCTACGACCTAGGGTGTCCTGGTGCCAGGTGCACATATGGACACCCTTATGCTTGAACATGGTGATCCTTATGGACAAACTGTGGTTGGCACAGAAGTCCAATAACTGAACACCACTTGGGTTCAGATTGGGCAGGCCGTTCCTCCCAATCACGCCCCTCCAGGTTTCACTGTCATTGCCCACATGTGCATTGAAGTCCCTCAGTAGGACAATGGAGTCTTCAAGAGAAGCACTCTCTAGCACCCCAGTCAGAGACTCCAAAAAGGGTGGGTACTCTGAGCCATCATTTGGTGCATAGGCACAAATGATGGTCAGGGCCCATTTCCCAACCCGAAGGCACAGGGAAACTACCCTTTCATCCACCAGGGAGAACGCCAATGTCGAGGCAGCAAGGCGAGGGCATATAAGAATATCCACTCCTACCCGTCGCCTCTCACCCGGGGCAACTCCAGATTAGGCCAAGCTCCAGCTCCTCTCCAGGAAACTGGTTCCAGAGCTGGAGCTGTGTGTTGAGGTGAGCCCAACTATATCTAGCCAGTATCTCTCAACCTTGTGCACCAGCTCCAGCTACTTCTCTACCAGAGAGGTGACATTCCATGTCCCAAAAGCCAGTTTCGAAAGCCAGGAATCAGACCACGAAGGTCCCTGCCTTCACCTGCCACCTGATCCACATAGCACCCGACCCCCATGGCCCCTCCTGCGAGTGGTGAGCCCACTGGAGCAATTGAAAGTGCGTTACATAAAAACATTAAAGCATTACATCAAGTTGCAAAAGGAATACATAAGAATTTAAAACCAAACTAAAAAGTAAATTAAAGAGAAACAAAAACAATCTAAAATAGAATAAGGGAAAACGTGCAAGAAATAAGTTACAGTACATTGTAGGAGATTAACAATTGTTCTATTGAAAGGCTGCGGCAAATGGGAAAGTTTTTAACCTCAATTTAAAGCAGCTGAGAGTTTCAGCAGCCCTGCTGCTTTCTGGGAGTTTGTTTCATATGTGAGGAACATTAAAACTGAATGCTCACTCACCATGTTTGGTTCTAACTCTGGGCACAGACAGTAGGCCTGACCCTGATGACCTGAGGGCTCTGGGTGGTTTGTAATAGACCAGCAGATCTGTAATGTCTTTTGGCCCTAACCCATTCAGAGCTTTATAAACCAACAGGACTATTTTGAAATCTGTTCTTGAACAGACAGGAAGCCAGTGTAAAGATCTGAGGACTGGAGTTATGTTTGTCTACTTTCTTGGTCTGAGGGAGGACTCGAGCTACAGTGTTCTGAACTAACTGCAGCTGCCTGATGGATTTTTTAGGGAGACCTGTGACGACAGTGTAACAGTAGTCCAGTTTACTGAAGACAAATGCATGGACAAGTTTTTGTAGATCCTGCTGAGACATCAGATCTTTAAACCTCGTTATGTTCTTTAAGTGGTAATAGGCTGACTTCACTACTGTCTTAATGTGGCTGTTAAAATTCAGGTCTGAATCCAGAACCACATCCAGATTTCTGGCCTGGCTGTTGATTTTTAGCATCACTAATTGAAGTTGAGTACTAACTTTGAGTCTTTCTTCGTTGGCTCAGAAAACTGTTATTTCGGCTTTGTCTTCATTTAACTGAAGAAACTTCTAGCACATCCACTCTTTAATTTGATCAATGCATTTGATCAGGGTTTTATTTGGACTATAGTCTCCTGGTGATATGGTTATGTAGATTTGTTTATCATCTGCATAATTACAGTATGGTAATATATTTTGTTGTTTTTTATGATTTGAACTAGTGGGAGCATATAGATGTAGAAAAGCAAAGGTCCCAATATTGGAACTTTGGGGAACTCCACAGGTTATTTTTGTTCGCTCAGATTTGTAGTTACCTACAAACACAAAATAGCCCCTGTCTTTTAAATAGGACTCAAACCAGCTAAGTGCTGTACCAGAAAGTCCCACCCAGTTTTTCAGCCGGTCTAGTAAGGTGCTATGGTCGACCGTGTCGAATGCAGCGCTAAGGTCCAATAGAACCAAGACTGAAATGTTGCCATTATCTGTATTGGAGCGGATGTCATTAAGGACCGTAACTAGAGCTGTCTCAATGCTGTGGTGTTGCCAAAAACATGACTGGAAGACATCAAAACAGTTAGTTAATGTAAGGAAGTTGTGCAATTGTTGAAAGACAGCTTTTTCTATTATTTTACTAAGAAAGGAGAGGCTTGATATGGGCCTATAGCTGTTCATAAGTGAGGTATCTAGGTTGCTCTTTTTTAGAAGTGGCTTGATAACAGCTGTTTTTAAGCACTGAAGGAAAACACCTGAAAGCAGAGACATATTGATGATCTGTAGTAGATCTGAGACCAAACAATGTGAAACATTAAAAAAAAAAAACTGTTGGGAGAGTATCAAGGCAGCTGGTAGTGGATTTCAGGTGGCATATGATGCCCTCCAAGTTTTTATGATTGATAGGAAAAAGTTTTGCCATGGTGTTTACATCTTCTCTACGTGGACACAGAGGAAGAACATGTCCAGCACGTGGCATAGGAGCACTGACTGACTGTCTTCTTCTTCTTCTTCTTTCGGCTGCTCCCATTAGGGGTCGCCACAGCAGATCGTCTACCTCCATCTCACCCTATCCCTTACACCTTCCTCTGTAACACCAACCCTCTCCATGTCCTCCTTCACTACATCCATAAATATTCTCTGTGGTCTTCCTCTTCTCCTCCTGCCTGGCAGCAACATCTTCAACATCCTTTGTCAAATATATCCACTATCCCTACTCTGTACATGTTCAAACCATCTCAGCTTTGCCTGTCTTTGTTTCCAAAACCGCTCAACCTGAGCTGTCCCTCTGATATACTCTTTTCTAATCCTGTCCCTCCTAGTCACTCCCAATGAAAATCTTAGCATATTCAACTCTGCCATCTCCAGCTCCATCTTCTGTCTTTTTGTCAGCTCCACCGTCTCCAAACCATACATCATAACAGGTCTCACTACCGTCTTGTAAATCTTCCCTTTCACTCTTGCTGCTATCCTTCTGTCACAACTCACCCCCGACACTCGTCTCCACCCACTCCACCCTACCTGCACTCTCTGCTTCACCTGTCTTGTGCATTTTCCATTGCTTTCGATGGTTGACCCCAGGTATTTAAACTCATCTACTTTTTTTTTTTTTTAAAAAAGCAGAGTTCAAGAAAACATGCTTGCCTTGCATTTCTCAGCTCCAAATTATAAATGCTCAATCTCTCATTATAGATTTCATAATCAACCTTTAATTTAGTTTTTTGCCACTTACATTCAGCTTTTTGACACTCTCTTTATTCAGCTCTTACAAGTTTGGCATTTGTCCATGGAAGTTTCTTTTTAATAGTGACCACCTTCACCTTGATTGGAGCAATGGCATTGATAATATTTGTAATTTTACCACTGAAATTTTCTGCAAGCTCATTTACTGAAGGTGAAGGGGTGTGGGGGGTGAGGAAGTGAAAGCTTGGATGAATGTTTCACTGGTATTATCACTGATGTACCATTTTTTGATGACCTCTGTCTCTGTATTTCTGTTGACATTAATAGTACTCTCAAGGAAAACACAAGAATGGTCGGACAGAGCAATGTCCATCACCATAACCTTAGCGATGTTCAGACCTTTGGAAATGATCAAGTCCAGGCTGTGTCCTCTGTTGTGTATTTTTTCTGACATGCTGAGTCAGCCCAAAGTAATCAAAGACACAACAATTCTTTGGTCCCTCTGTCCTGAGTGTTTTCAACATGGATGATAAAATCACCAACAATAACTACACAGTCAAAGTCAACACAGATGATAGACAGCAGCTTTGTAAAATCATCAAAAAAGGTTGCATGGTATTTAGGTGGTCTGTAAACATTAAGAAACAACACACAGGAGGAGAAATTCAGCTGAAGAACAACATATTCAAATGAAGTAAACTTGTTATAACACATCTGCTTGCACTGGAGGGAATCATTAAACAAAACAGCTGCTACTCCTCTTTTCTTATGCAGCCGGGTGTCAGGATTCTGTCTATCAGGCAGATTGTAGTAGAAAGGACCCAAGGCACGTGCTGAACTCCAACATGTCATGTTTTATTAAAGAACAAAAAACACTGAGAACACAAAATAAATGACTGCACAGGGGCAGAAAACAATGCAGACAAAACTAAACTTACTTGAGAAGATAACAAGTTCACTGGGAGAATGCTGGAGAAACACAACAATGACGCCAGACATAGCACATGCAAAAATCTCACATAAATAGGGTAACTAATCATTGCAAATGCCGGACAGGTGGGAGCAATCAAGGGCTAATCAATGACATGGGGAAACAAAGACAGGATGGATGGGGCTACACAGACAATCAGACAGGGAGTGCACATGAAGCGTGACAATGAACATGCAGAGAGGGCAGCGGCTAGGGATACAGAAAGCAAAAGGAGCTAGAACAATAGGTAAACAGATACACATACAAGCCCAGGACCAAACAGACGGAGACACAGAAGACAAGGACAGGGGAATACAAAGGACAAGTGGTACAAATAATAATCATAAGAAATCATAGAAAACACAATGATACAAACATAAAGCGTGGGCACGGTCCCTGGCAGTGCCCCGACTGTGGCATAATCACCCCTTTAAGGGGTGGATTCCAGACACCCCTTAAAAAAACATAGTAGCACCAAAACGGGAGGGGGGGGAGCAGGGCAAGGCACGGTGGAAAGAAGCAGAACACAGGAATCTAAAAGAATGAGAAAAAAACATAAATGTCTATCAGGAGTTCCTTAAAAGTTCACGGGTCCACCTACCAGACACCCCCAAACAAAAGAAAAAAAAACATGGTACCACCAAGACAGGCAGAAGGAGGGGAGCAAGGCACGGTGGGAAAAACAAAAACGTAAACAAAGGCAACAATGTCCATTAGGTGGTCGGCCAGAGCCCCACAACCACCAAAAGGAGGAACATGATGAATCTGGTGGCCTACCAGAGTCCAAGGCCCACTAGACGGAAAAACATGGCGCGTCAGGTGGTCTATCAAAGTCCAAAGGCCACCAGACGGGTGAAGAAGGTCCGTCAGGAGGCCTACCAAAGTCCAAAAGCCACCAGACAGGTGAACATGGAGTGGTGGAAGTGCAAGGATCTGAGACCAGTTGCAACAGAGCCTTTTACATGGGAAATAACATAGAAGTACTTTGCTCAAGAGATAATGATAACACAGAGTCTTTAACCTTGGGAGGTGACAACTTGGAACCTTGAACCTCAGGAGGAGACAACATGGAAATTTCACACTCAGGAAATGACATTTAAATTTTAAACTCAAAAGATAATGTCAACCTGGGACCTTTAACCTCAGGAGACCATGACAACATAGGATTCTTTAGCTCAGAGAAGAACATAGGGACCTTAAAGCGTACCTGTGGTGGTCGTGAAAAAAAAGATATTATATTGAGCCCCTGTCTCATGTTCTAGTTCAAGTTTAAGTTGAAATTCATGTTCAAAGCAATTTGATATAAATCCATTGCTGATGTGCTGGTTCAGCTATGTCAGCAAAACATGAGTGCAGCCATACTAGCGGCTACATGGCCTGCCAGGACGCTTCCTGTGACATAATTTCGTTGACACCGCGATCTGGATCAGTATTGGCTGAGCCTGCAGTGCCTGGATGAGCAGTGACTTTCGGGATATTCAAATTCAAACGTTTATTTCAAACTCAGGGTTCATATTAAATGCAGAACTAAAACGAGTAGAAAATAAATAAATAAATGCTTAAATTCAGCGGGCCGTCTCGTCTGATCTGAGCTCGTAACGGCCGATGATTCTAAAACTATGCGATCTGGATCAATATTGGCTGAGCCTGGAGTACCCGGATGTGCAGTGGCTTTCGGGATATTCAAATTCAAATTCAAACGTTTATTTCAAACTCAGGGTTCATATTAAATGCAGAACTAAAACGAGTAGAAAATAAATAAATAAATGCTTAAATTCAGCGGCTTGTCTCGTCTGATCTGAGCTCGTAACAGCCACGAGACGGGCTGGGCTCCTCCCTCGCCGCGGGAGCAGCAGAGAGAGAGAGCAGCAGAGCAGAGCAGCAGACACTCGGCGCTCTTGTAACAACAAAAACATACAATGCGATATGGATATCGCAACATGGCGGAATGTAAAGCCTTTGAATGTCTCAATAATAAGCGAAAAAACAAAGATAAACACTTCTTTTGTGTACCCAAACCCAGCTCACCTTGTCAGAAGATCGGAGCGAAAAACTGATCTCGGAACAGGGCACAGACGAATCCTTTCAGACAAAATTGCGTTGTGTGTGAGGACCACTTCGTCACTTTAACCCTCAGAAGACCTTTCTGGCTCAAACCTGTAGCCATGTTGGACGAATTCTTCCCCAGAGTCCGACAATTCAGCCATAATAGAATAAAAACATTCACAAAAGCACCCTAGTCTCTCATACATTGACTGTCGAGTATCAACGAAGTGACGTCACATCCGCATGTGTCATGGTTGCGCTCAGAGTTTTCATTGGCTGGCCATGCCTGCGGTTGTATTTGCATATTTCTCTGGTGGTATTTGGCTGGCAATAATTATTTAACCAAATAACGAATAATTTGCCTAATGTTTTCAAGTTGAATGCGTTTAGACGACCACCACAGGTACCCTTTAACTTTAGGAAATAATGATATTGAAGTCTCAAACTGGGGAGCGCTGACCACACTGGGAGACGACTGGGGAGCACTGACCACATTAGGAGACAAATGGGGAGCGCTGACCTCACTGGAAGATGACTGGGGAGCACTGACCACATTGGGAGACAAATGGGGAGGGCTGACCTCAATGGGAGACGACTGGGGAGCGTCGACCACAGAGGGTACTGGAGCTGTGATGTGCACCTCGGGGGCTGCTGGAGCAGCGGTGTGCACCTCGGGGGCTGCTGGAGCAGTAGCGTGCACCTTGGGAACTGTTGGAGCAGGTACGTGCTCTACAGTGAAAAGAAGCGTCGAGGGGTGCTCCTCCATCCCTGATGCAGCCACCTCAGACAGGGAGGAAGAAACACAAGTAGGTGTCAAGTCCACACAACATCCTGCAGAAGAGCCCGGCGAGGAGAGCTCAGAAGCAGATGGAAACTGGAACTGGGTCTCCCCACTTGGAGCAAGACGAGCCCTTTCCAGCAATGATATTATAAATACGAAAAAGAGTACTTTCCTTAACTCCTGCTCCTCTGCTGGCAAGGATTCCGATGCCATTGTTGCCGGAGAGATGATGACGCCCCCTGAAGATACTGGAGGAACAGCAGATGAAGCGCTTTCACATGCAGCAGCGGGCAGGGGCCCCCCGTGTAGCAGGGGTGGGAGCCGGCACTGCAACTTGGGAGTGACGTGAAGCCAGCACTACAGCTGCCATGGGAACCGGCATTGTAGAAACCAGCAATGCAGTTGCCATGGGAGCCAGTGTTACAGCTGTCATGGGAGCCAGCGTTACAGCTGTTATAGAAACCAGCATTACAGCTGTCATGGGAGCCGGCGTTACAGCTGAGCTCTGCGTGGCTGAAGCGGAGCATGGCAGTGTGTTCTCCTCCAGCTCAGGACATGGCTGTGGTGCAGAGGAGAGGCTAGCTGGAAGTGGAGCAGAACACCGAGAGGAGCGGCATCTTCCAGAATCTTCCCTCCAACTGGGACCACCAAACGCCAAGCGGGTGGCCCGGTACTGCTCCCTCCCGGCGGCAGACCTCTCCCAAGTGGCTCGTGTTGCAGTGAACTGTTGCCTGGGAGGTGGAGTTGGAACTGGATCTGGTGTACAGCCTGGTGGGAAAGACGCTGGAGAAAGGAAACACCCTCTCCTAGGCTCCGACTTTGGCACAGCTGGAATAACTCCCACCATCTCACAGTACATGCGCCAGAGGTTCTGGATAGACATAAGCAGTACAAACAGGTGGGAGTAGCTCTGCAAGCTGGGGGTAGTTTTAATGATTGCGGCTGCCAGGTCCAGAAATCCCAGGGCTTCCTCCGGCGTGTGGGAGGTGCGGGCGTCCGAGGCATAATCCTAAATTGTCTGTGCTGCCCACACCTCATCCACGTCCAGTTCCAAACTCACAAAGTCCAAGTCCGCAGGGTCCTTGGGTGCTGGCGTCATTCTGTCAGGATTCTGTCTATCAGGCAGACTGTAGTAGAAAAGGACCCAAGGTGTGGACTGAACTCCAACATATCATGTTTTATTAAAGAACAAAAAACATTGAGACCACAAATAAAATAAACAACTGCACAGGGGCAGAAAACAACACAGGCAAAACTAAATTTACTTGGGAAGATAACAAGTTCACTGGGAGAACGCTGTGGAAACATGACAATGATGAGCACATACCCCATCATGAGTTCTTTGTGGTTTATAGACGGCAGTGGCTAGAGATACAGAAAGCATGAGGAGCTAGAACAATAGGTAAACAGATACGCATACGCATAAATTAATTTGTACGGATGGGGGATTGGATGACTTCCGAAATCCTAATGGATTTCATCTGGTTTCTTGGCCTTCTATGCCTTTTTGTACCGCTTTTTCTTCATGCGTTCAATACTTATTCCCTGTGTCATTCCACTTTATTAAATATAACTTCTTTTGTGAACACAGTTGCCTTGATTTCTTTTTCTGTATGGACTGCTTGGGTTGCTACTGATATCTGGTGAAAATCTCAGGTCAATGGCTCCATCACAAATATATTTAGTGAGAAAAATGTTGATGTGTTCAATACTTATTTTCCCCATTGTATATTAAAATTCTTGTCATCCTTTTTCTTACAGCACCCGGGAGAAGACGGAGAAAGGTATTGTAACACTGGATAGCTAGTAAATATGTGTTGTTGTTTTTTTAACAATACTCAGTGAGAAATGTAAAATAAGGACAGTTTGTCTGTCAGGGCTGGAGTGATCAGCTGGGTCACCCAGGGTCTGACCAAAGTGCTCCCTCAGCCAGATGAGAAGTACAGAGAGACCACTGGCAACAAGTCCATTAATGAGGAAAACACAGAGGTGAGACAGCGTAAAGGCTGTTAATGAAATGCATATAAAAGTATGTAGAAGTTGAAATCACACCAGGCAGATGACATTTGACTGAAGCAACTTAACATTGGCCCACAGGCTTAAGACTAATCATGTGTGACGATTAAGCCACTTACAGGGGGCTGTTTATCCACCCTAAAGCCCTGCCTTAACTTTACTATTCAAACCAGTATGTTCAAGGGACAATAAAAAAAAAATAAATCTGTTTTCTATTGTTTTAATACCTTTCTTTGCTGTTTCAGGTGTATGAGGTAGCAGCAATTCCAGGTACGTTTTAGAAAAATCATTTTCACATTTTACTTTTTAAATTAAACATGCTTTATTCGTAGCACTAAATAAAGTTAAAGACTGAAATTATGTGTTGTAGCACAGCAAAAGTATTAAAGTCATTTCATTGGAAAATGTCACGTGTGTAAGTCATCCTATCTGATCAGGAGTTTATATGAACCTGTTGGTGTGCTTATTCAGATTACGATCCTCTTGCACACATCCCAGTGGTGGAGATGGTATCAGATGATGAGGAAGGTGAAGCAGAGGGCTCAACCGCTCAGTTTCCCCCAAAGTGAGTGCAAATCATGTCCTAATATACGGTCTGAAAAGTTCATAGGCTGACTATGATGCAGTGGTCAAATTTGACCAAATGTGGTTTATTTTTCAACAATCTCCAGTGTCAGTGTATCTGAAAAGAAACAATGCAGTTAGTATCAGAAAAGGTTGAATTTAATGTATGACTAGTTTCGTTGCTGTAGCATAACTCCTTCTTAGTCAGCCTATGAACTTTTCAGCCCCCCCCCCCCCCCCCCGTTATAAGGGGTCTGCAACCTGTGGCTTCTTTGCCCATTGACAGTGGCCTGCTGTGGCTTTGACACCTGTCCAAAAACAAAAAAATTACATTTATGAGAAAAAAATTCACATTTATGAGAAGCTGTAAATGTACAAGAAAAAGGTCACAAACTTGTGAGAAAAGTGGCAAATCTATGCAAATTTAAGAGAAAAAAAACCCTAAAATTAAAAAATAAACTTTTTAGAAAAGTTGTACATTTGTGAGGAATAAAGTAATTTACAAGAAAAAATGCTCATTGAAATAAAGTATAGCGAATTTATGAGGAAAATGCAAATAATAATAATAATAATACATTTGATTTGTATAGCGCTTTCCAAGGCACTCAAACACTTCACATTAAAAAAGTCAAAAATTAAGGATTAAAATTAAAGATTAAAAGCAAGTCTGAACAAATGGGTTTTGAGTAATAGTTTGAAGTAGTTTAAGTCTGTGCAGTCACGGATCTGTTGGGGGAGAGCGTTCCAGAGGGAGGGGCCGCAATGGAAAAGGCTTTATCCCCCCAGGTTCTGTGCTTGGTTCTGTCTGGTGGAGAGAGGAGGTTTGCATCAGAGGAACAGAGGCAGCAGGGAGGGTGTGGTGGTGGTGGGGGGTGCTGGTACAACAGGTCGGTGAGATAGGAAGGGGCCTGGTGATGGAGGGCTTTAAAGGTGAGGAGAAGGACTTTGAACTGTATGCATTGTGAGATTGGGAGCCAGTGGAGGTTCTGGAGGACAGGGATGATGTGGTCGTAGGAGCGTGACTGGGTGAGAAGACAGGTGACTGAGTTCTGAATGTATTGAAATTTCTGGAGGACTTTGGATGATGAGGCATAAAGAATGTTATTGCAGTAGTCGAGTCTGGATGTGATAAATGCATGTATGAGGGTTTCTGCGGTGGAGAAGGTCAGTGAGGGACGTTGTCGGAATATGTTTTTTTAAGTGAAAGAAGGCACTTTTGGTGACATGATTGATGTACAGTTCAAAAGTGTGGTGGCTGTCAAAGATGACTCCAAGGTTTTGTATCTGTGCGGATGGGGAAAGTGTGGAGTTGGCAACAGTGAGGTTCAAGTTGTGGGTGGTACTGACGAGAGATTCTGGGCTGATGATCATCATGTCAGACTTATCATAGTTAAGTTGTAGAAAGTTCTTTCGCATCCAGGATTTTATTTCAGAGAGACAGTTTTCCCGTGTGGAGCAGCTTACTGTGGTTTTGCAGTTAGTAGAAATGTAGATCTGAATGTCATCAGCATGACGATGGAAGTTAAGGCCGTGTCGGCGGATGATGTTACCAAGCGGGAGTATACGTATAGATGGTGAAGAGGAGAGGGCCAAGCACAGAGCCCTGGGGAACACCATGGGAGAGGGGGGCTGTGAGGAAGGTGCAGTTGTTGATGTGGATGAACTGTTGTCTGTTGGTGAGATATGAGTGGAACCAGGAGAGAGCTGTACCAGTGATGCTGATGAAGGTTTCCAGACTAGAGAGGAGAATGGAGTGGTTGACTGTATCAAAGGCAGCTGTTCAGGACTCCAGAGTCAACTAAGAGGAGGAGGTCGTTTGTCACTTTGAGAAGGGCTGTTTCGGTGGAACTATGTTGTGAGCGGAATCCAGATTGGAATGTCTCAAAGAGGTCATTGACATAACGTTCGGCTCAGGAGACGCACACACACAGGCTCAGAGTAGTTCAAACCGTTTATTAACAACAGGGATGTTTGGGTGCGTGTCTGCGGAATGTTAATGTGTTGGTGGTGGCGTCTGCTTCGGACCCAGAGGCAGGAGACCGTTCAGCCGGCAACCCTATGGGAGGAATCAGACACAGGGTGATGAGCACACACCAACACAGGAGGAGAATAGGCGAGGGAGAGAAGCTTACTTGTTTAGGACAGATGACTGGCGCTTCAAGGATGGAAGCCCGGGAGACAGCCACCTGCAGGGCTCGGTGCAGCAGCGAGGAGAGACGAGGGACGGGATAGTCCTCCGCCGAGGAATCCACCTGTGCACAGGGGAGCAGACTGGAAAGATGAGGTAAGTGATCTTCTTACCGGTAACGAGGATGCTGAAGAGAATGTGGTAGAAGCCCATGAAAGGGAAATGAAGTCTACGGCTTCAGACCGAAGCTCAGGGCGAGGCGGCTTATATCCCTCGCCGCTGATGACTGACAGGTGTGAGAGCAGGTGGCGCCGTTGATGAGCGGCGCGGCGTGACAGTCATTGGGGGTGATGGGTGGCAACAACACGTTCTACGATTTTTGATAGGAAGGGCAAGTTGGAGATGGGATGGAAGTTATTCATGATGTTGGGGTTTAGTCCAGGTTTTTTGAGGATTGAGGTGACAGTAGCAAGTTTCAGGGGGTCAGAAACTGAGCCGGAGTTGAGGGAGGTGTTGATGATGGTGCAGATGAGTGGGGAGAGGGATGGGAGGCAGGATTTGATAAGTGTGGAAGGGACAGGGTCTAGTACGGATGGGGGGGCATCTCTTGCCTGTGGTAATTTTATCGCGTTCTAGAGGGGTCAGTGTGGGGAAATGAGACAGTGGCTGAATAGAGGTAGTGGGAGGAGCGAATGGAGGGGTTAGGATTGGAGGGGAGATGGTCAGGTTGCTGTGGATGGTGGTGATCTTTGTTTGGAAAAAAGACAGTTATGAGTTGCACTTTTCAGCAGTGAACGTCGGGGAGGTGTTGTTGATGGGTTTGAGAAGTTTGTTGATTGTGGAAAAGAGTGTTTTGGGGTTGCTGGAGCCAGCATGTATGAGGTGAGAGTAGAAGTTGGACCAGGCTGTGTTGAGGGCAGTCTTGTATTGTTGGAGGTGGTCAGTGTAGGCTTGGAGTTGAACTGTTAGGTTTGCTTTCTTGTAGAATCTTTCCAGCTGTCGCTTACAGGATTTCATGGCATGGAGTTTAGGAGTGTACCAGGGAGCAGATTGAGTCAAGGAGACTCAGGAGATGGGGGCTAACTGGTTCAGGCAGGAGGAGAGAGTGGTGTTGTAATAGCATACAAGATCCGTGTGGTCATCAGAGAGTGGGGGAGGGGAGGCAGACGTCATGCTGGTGAGTGAGGCTGAGAAGACTGGAGGAGTGATCGTTTGGTATTTCTGAAGGATATTGTGCGCTTTTCTTTAGGGGAGGGGAGGGGATGGGGACATTGATGTCCATCGTGATTGCCAGGTGTGATGAATTGCCCCTCGGGGCAGAGAGGAGACACCCACGCACAGGACTGCAGTTTGTGAATTTATTACAAAAAACAAGCACAACATCAAACCCGTGCTCAAAACTAAATCCAACAGACAAACAAAGAAAACTTACAATTAGCCGCACCAGAAGAAGGGCTGGTTCTGGCGGAGAAGAGGGTAGAGAACTTAAGACTCCGGTGACAAGAAATGAAAATAACAGCCCTTTAAATGCAACTTAACACAAATGAAACAAATGATTTTTTTTTTTTTTTTTTTTTTTTTTTTTGTTACTTATTTGTACCCGTAGGTAGACTTGGTTTGCAGTCTGGTGACAAGCCACCGGCTGCTGGTCGCTGCGTGCGCGAGTGCCCTAAACCTACATGATGACTGGTGTGAATCACATGAGCGGGCTGGGAAGAAAATGACAATCAGCTTTGAGTCATGAGGAGGAGAGACAGAGCTGACAGTTTGACAGGAGCACCACCCACCATCAGGAAAAAACCCGGAAGCGCTCCTGACAACTGCAACTCCAGAGAGAGAAAGAAAAGAAAATATACAGGCAAAAATAAAGTGGCAGCAAATAAGAACAAAACTACACTGAACGTAAACAGGATAAATACAGTCAATCATACAAAGAAGCAATACAGAATATGTGAAAACAAACTGGAAATAACATTACAGGCCAAGACCTCAGAATACATTATACAAATAAGGAAAAACAAAAAGCAAAGAAACAGAGCACAGTGAAAGTTGGAGTATTGTTAGTCCAGTTGAGCTGACCAGATCCAAAATGTGTCCATGTGAGTGAATCGAGAAGTCAACGTGTTGAGTGAAGGTGAAGCACTGAAGCAGTTCCAGGAAGTCGGTGGCAGATTTGCAGTTGGTGGCATCGATGTGGAGATTAAAGTCAGCCAGGAAAAGAACAGAGGGTGAGATGGCGGAGAGCTGGGTCAACAGATCCGAGTGTTCGGGTAGAAAGGAGGGAGTTGGCTTGGGGGGTCAGTCGATAACAGCGGTGATCAGGGGGGTGGGACCAGGGAATTTCAAGGCAAGCTGTTCAAATGAGTGGACTGCGGGTGGAAATCAACAGAGGCTGCACAATAGAATATTATCACGATTACTGGGCCGCAAACCGATACTATCATGACCTTGCGATCCGTTGAGTATTGCGATATCATACATAACAATTTCCTGTCTCGATCTTTGTCTTGTTCAACTCCTGGCTAGATCTTGTGAGTCACTCCTTTGCTGTCCAGAGAGTGAGCCAAGTTTAGCACCATCTAGTGGACTGAAAGGTCAATTGGTTTTTATTACTCTCATACCTAAATAGGTAAGTTTGTATTTGTTTATATTTATTAATAATTACATCCACCAAGGAGGTTATGTTTTTGTCGGCATTAGTTTATTTGTTAGTCTGTCTGTCTGACTGTTAACAAAATAACTGAAAAAGGTATGAACAGATTTGGATGAAATTTTCAGGAAAGGTGTGTAATGGCATGGAGAACAGATGATTCGATTTTGGTGACAATCTGAGACTGCATACCTCCACCAAGGGCTTTGTTTTTTATTTGTGCAGCAGGATTACACAAAAACTACTGTATGGATTTGGATGAAATTTTCACCAGAGGTGGTTCTTGGGCTACAGATGAACCCATTACATTTTGGTGGTGATCTGACAATGCATACCTCCGCCAAGGCTCTTAACTTCTTACAGTGTGTTAGCAACAATACTCCAAAACTAATGGACAGACTTTGATGCAATTTTCCCCAGAAGTGGCTCTAGGCCTACACACAAGTCCATTACATTTTGGAGGTGATCCATGAGGGACAGAAGGAGCCTTGGCGGAGGTATGCACTCTCTGAGTGCTTTTCTAATTTTTAATAAAATATCACAATACTGGTGTCTCTGACTATCACAATACTACGTCATATTGATTTTTTTTCTCCCACCCTAATGAGAAATGTCACAAACTTTATTTAAAAAAATCAAATTTATTAGGAAACTAGAAAAGCACTCAGAGTGCATACCTCTGCCAAGGCTCCTTCCTTCCCTCCCTTTGTCCATCCATCAGTCCATACCTCACTGCCTCCATCCCATCATACATTGCAAGATAGGACCTTGGTAGATGTATGCACTCATAGATCAGCTCCAAAATCTATTGGGTTCTTCTGCAGCCCAAGGACCATCTCTGGTGAAAATTTCAGTAAAATCCATCCAGTAGTTTTAGCATTAGCCTTCTAAACCACTGCAAGAAGATTGAGCCTTGGTGGAGGTATGCACTCACGGATCACCTCTAAAATGTAATGGGTTTGTTTGTAGGCCAAGAGCCACCTCTGGTGAAAATTTCATCCAAATCTATGAAGTAGTTTTGGAGCATTGCTGCTAACACTCTGTGATAAGATAAGATAAGATGAGAAGGTAAAAAAGAGAGGTATGCATTCTCAGATCATCACCAAGATGTAATGACTTCCTCTGCAACCCAAGGACCACTTCTGGTGAAAATTTCATCCAAATCCATCCAGTAGTTTTTGTGTAATCCTGCTGCACAAATAAAATTAAAGCCCTTGGTGGAGGTATGCACTCTCAGATCATCACCAAAATCTAATCATCTGTTCCCCGTGCCATTACACACCTTTCCTGAAAATTTCATCAAAATCCGTTTATAACTTTTTGAGTTATCTTGCTAACAGACAAACCAGCCAACAAAGCAACAGACAAACCAACAAACCAATGCCACTAAAAACATTACCTCCTCCCTTGGTGGAGGTAAAAAAAAAAAGTTGCACATTTTGAGAGAGAAAAAAATCCCAATTAAAAAGAAAGTTGTAAATTCAAGGAAAAAGTGCTAAATATGTTTCAAATATCTTTTGTGGATCCATGCATATTTTCTTTGGCCAAAAAATAGATCAACATGGCTCTTTCCATGGTAGAAGTTGCCAACCCCTTTGCTACTACACTACATATTGATTATTACCTCCCCCAAAGGAGGACGGAGGTAATGCTTTTAGTGGCCGTTGGTTGGTTTGTCTATTGGATGGTTGGTTTGTCTGTTAGCAACATAACTCGAAAAGATATGAACAGATTTTGATGAAATTTTCAGGAATGGTGTGTAATGGCATGAGGAACAGATGATTAGATTTTGGTGGTGATTTGGATCACGATGTGGATGCAGGATTTTTTTTGAATATTATTTTATATATTAATCTGGCACTTTTCATGTGCTGCCCCTTTAAGACTTGTCCACTCAGTTATGTGTGTGGTCACACTATAGGGCCATGTGTCATCGGCAACCCGGAAGCCGGAAGTCCAGCGTTTACAGTACTGAGCGCCCATCCATCCATCCATCCATCCATCTTCTTCCGCTTAATCCTTTTCGGGTCACGGGGGCGCTGGAGCCTATCCCAGCATCTTTGGGTGAGAGGCAGGGTACACCCTGGACAGATCACCAGTCCATCGCAGGGCCAACACAGAGAGACAGACAACCATTCACTCTCACAGTCATACCAAAGGACAATTTAGAATCCCCAGTTTGATGCCAATTAACCTAACGTGCATGTTTTTTGGCATGTGGGAGGAAACCAGAGAAATCCCGGAGTAAACCCATCCAGACACGGGGAGAACATGCAAACTCCACACACTGTTGGTCAGGGGCTGGGATCGAACCCAGGATCCCCCGGCCAAGGGTGAGTTGCTGTGCTGCCGCAGTGCTAACCACTCCGCCAGCGCTCTGCCCCGCACTGAGCGCCCTCGGCACTGAAACGCTTTGAGCAGTGGCCGCTTTTTGTCGCAGTGCTCAGGGCTGAAAAAAGTTCAACTTGTCAGACTACTGCAGTTGTCAGACTACTGTTCAACTGCACTTGTCAATGTCAGACCTTTCTAATCAGTAGCCAATCAGAATTAAGACAGGACGGGCCATAGGGCACCGGTACAGGAAGACGAGAACAGGAGGTGACGGTGGAGGAGGTGGAAGCTGAACTTTGCTGCATCAAACAATGTGAAGTTGTAGTTGATAACTGCAAAAAAATGGTATGATACTGCACTGTTGTGTAATATTGCTTAATAATTATGAACCTTGTCAGTAAACTGTAATGGAGAAGAGAGGAGCGAAAAAAAAAAAAGAAAACCGACCTGAAAGATTCAATAAACCATGATGCTGATTTAAGGTGGAATTGCCCAGCCCCAGTGTATGGTCAATACAATTATGACAGTCTTGTTATTATTATTATTATTATTATTATTATTATTATGTAGTCATATAATGTAGTCATATTTTTTGCTGTCGTTTCTCCGTTGATAATGATAATAATAATAATGGATTGCATTTATATAGCGCCTTTCATTCAAATTTTCAGGAAAGGTGTGTAATGGCACACTGAACACAATTAGATTTTGGTGATGTTCTCAAAATGCATACCTCCACCAAGGCTCTTATCTTCTCACAGAGTGTTAGCAACAATACTCCAACACCTGCTGGATGGATTTGGATGACATTTTCACTAGAGGTGGTTCTTGGTCCAAAGATGAACTCATTAGATGTTGGAGGTGATCTGTGACTGCATACCTCCACCAAGGCCCTATCTCGCAGTGTACAGATGGATGGCGATATGGACGGACAAAGGGATGGAGGGGAGGACAAAGGGAGGGAGGGATGGAACCTCGGCAGAGGTATGCACTCTCTGAGTGCCCTCTAGTTACATCTTATATGGGACTGCACAGCAGTGCTGTATGGGGCCCCTACTGAACCCTCAATATTTAACAATAAATTGCTCAGCTAAATATTCCACGTAAGTCTAAGGACAAACCTCTGTCTCTTATGATTATTCCAGTGTTGTAAAGTGGATAAAGCAGATTGTCCCTCAGCCAGTGTTGGTGCCTCCCGGTGCCGTCCCTCTGGACACAGCCAACAAGTCCTCCCGCAACTCTCTGGACAAAAGTAAATCAAGCCTAGAAATGCCAGCCACCTCTGTCACACATTCTGACTCTGTATGAGGTTATACGTTTTGTGCAGTATTTTACATTGTCTGCTCTACAGTTCTGTCTCCCCCACCTGAATCACTCAGTGGAATCTCGCTGGACACTGACAGCAAGGCCTCTGGGTAAGTCTGAGTTTCTGAGATCTTCAAGGGAGTTCACCAGTGTGATGGGCTCAGTTTGTCAGGTAAAAGAGTGTAACGGAATGGCATATTTCTGCTAGCACTGTTTAATACAGCCTGCAAATTAAAGGGTAAGCAAAGGGTATGTACAGGTTAAGTACTAGGGGAAAAAAAAACAGGAAAAAGACTGGGTAAAAACAAGGAAAAAACAGGCTGTTTTTACTGTTTTACCCATATAATGGTTATGCATGATGGAAGTTGAGGCCTATGACTTAGTACTTACCCCTTACTTATCTTGCAGTACTTACCCTGTGCTTACACTGTACTTAACCCATTATTATCATGATATGCGTATTATAAAATGCTACTGTGTGCTCAGTTCCTTTGGTTGTGTGTGTCCTAACAGTGTGGCTGGCTGGTTTGTGTCCGGCCTGGGTCTGAAGATGCCTCAGCCTGTTTCTCTACCCAAAGATGAAGCTGAAGTAAGTTTAATCCTTTTCCTCTTTGTCATTTCATTTTGTATTGTAATGCTCAGTGATAGGTACTGACTAAACCTTTTTTTCTTATTCTACTTTTTTTTTTTTTTCCACATTTCATTTGTTCAGAGTGCATCTGAAGTCTTGAAAAAAGGTGAGTATTTAATTCTTTCAGAATTTTTTTCATTTATGGGCACCACACTCCTAGTTCACCTCGTTCAGTCAAGTGGATCAGTATCAGATATAATGAAAACAGCTCTTCACTAACATGTGGCACATTTTGTTAAAACATGTCTTTACTCTTCACCCACATCAATGGTAACTAGGGCGTGGGTGAGGTTTTTACATCTATCTGTTTTTCCGATTCTTGGTGCTTTCCAGGAATTTTTCCAAGTTGAATTTGAATTTTCCCAGCCAGTCACTGGAAGTGGTTGAATGGTCCGTTCCCAAAGCTGGATTTTTGACCATAAACATGTTCTAGCACAGCATTTTCGCAAAGTCAGAAACCCAAGATACACTGCAAATGTAACTAGCTGTTCCAACTTTAAAAAGTTACTGTTGCCTTTAAATTCTAAGTTGACTGAACTTGAGAAGACATGTTGTAGCTGGTTTTTAAGTTGAAAAACAAAGTTATATTTTAATGTGACAAGCCAGCCCCAACTGGTGGCATCCAGATGGGGATCAAACCCATAATCCCTCACACCGGACCTGCACACTCCACTCGTGTCATCAAGAGGGTCAACCCACTTGGCAAGCCAAGTAGGAATGTTTTGTTGACTCCATCACATTAACAGTGTAGATGACTCCATGAAAGCTACTATTGTGCTCATGCTGTTGGAAATGCAAATAAATAGTAGGTTACATTTTACTTAAGCGTCCCCTTACTGTTGATGCTGTGCAATGAGAATCCCTAACTCCTCCTTAACTCCGGTATGGTGATGGCTGCTAACTTGTACAGTCAGAAATCCAATTCAGTTAATCCTGTCAAACTAAATCAGTTCCTGTCCAGAAAGGTTCTTACTGCACGTCTGTCCCCGTCTGTTTCCTGTCTCTTTTGACTATATCTGTCCATTAAAATAAAAGCAAAAAATTTATGTTGAAAAAAGAAAGAAATACAACTTCAGGGGGTGTAGCATTCGACAACTTCCAGTGGCGGACTGGGACAATACAACCTAGGACAAGGCCTGCAACCTGCGGCTCTGGGGCCACATGTGGCTCTTTTGGCCATCGACCGTGACTCCCTGAGGCCTTGAGAAAAAAACCCCCTCAGATTTCCAAGAAAAGAAGCATTACATTTACAAGAAAATAGGTTGCACATTCATGAGAAAAATATCATTAAAAGTGGAAAATGAGAAAGCCTGAAAATGTATGCAAAACTCACAAATGTAGGGGGAAAAAAATGATATTTTCTGAGGAAAACATGCCCACAAATTTGCAAGAAAAAAAGTCAGAAAATTCTGGAAAAGAAATCATAAATTTACAGGAAAAGGTTTTATGAGAGTAATATAATATATTTACATAAGAAATGCTGCAGTTTTACTCATGAAAGGTAATAAATTTACAACGAAAAATAACAAATTTAAGAGAATAGCTGAAAATTTATGCCAAAAATACTTAAAAATTTAGGGGAAATGAAGCAATTTTATATGGGAAACCCCCACCCCCACAAATTGACAAGAAAAAAGTCAAATTTACCAGAAAAATCTACAATTTTATTTGAAAATGGATGCAAATTTATATGAACAAGGTGGCATTTTTACCTGAAAAGGGTAACAATCAGATAAGACAATCTTATGAGAAAAGATTATGCACAAAAATGCCAAAATTTATGAAAAGGGCTTATAACTTTTTTTTTCGAGAAAATGTCATAAACTTACTTGGAAAAAGTCTTCAGTCTTATTCAATAGAGGTATTAAATTTGCAAATGATTTGCAAATTTGCAGATGATGATGTCCTGTTGGCTTCATCCAGCAATGACCTACAGGTCTTACTGGGACGGTTTGCTGCTGAGTGTGAAGCAGCTGGGATGAGAATCAGCACCTCCACGTCTGAGTCCATGATCCTCAGCCAGAAGAAGGTGGATTGTCCTCTCTGGGTTGGGGACAGGCTCCTGCCCCAAGTGGAGGAATTTAAGTATCTTGGGGTCTTATTCACAAGTGAGGGGAGAATGGAGCGAGAGATTGACAGATCAACTGGAACAGCATCTGCAGTGATGCGGACGTCGTACCGGTCTGTTGTGGTGAAGAGGGAGCTGAGTTCTAAGGCAAAGCTGTCGATTTACCAGTCAATCTACGTTCCTACCCTCACCTATGTTTATGAGCTTTGGGTAATGACCGAAAGAATGAGATAGTGAATACAAGCAGCTGAAATGAGCTTTCTCCATAGGATTGCTGGGCTCACCCTCAGAGAAAGAGTGAGGAGCTCAGTCATCCGGGAGAGGCTCAGAGTAGAACCGCTGCTCCTCCACATTGAAAGGAGCCAGTTGAGGTGGTTTGGGCATCTGATCAAGATGCCTCCTGGACACCTCCCACTTGAGGTGTTTTGGGCGCGTCCCACTGGGAGGAGACCCTGGGACAGACCCTGGACTCGCTGAAGAGACTACGTCTCCCAGCTGGTCTGGGAACGCCTTGGTATCCTCTCTGAAGAGCTGGAGCAGGTGGCTGGGGAGAGGGAAGTCTGGGCTTCTCTGCTTGAAGCATAGGTCTGCCTCCACGACCCGGACCTCTGGAAAAGTGGTAGAAGATGGATGGATAGATGGGTATTAAATCTGCAAAGAAAAATATGCTAAATTTAGGAAAAAAGCAAAACACATTTATGCCAAAAATATATTATGCACATCAGTTTGGCAAGAAAAAAAGATAAACTTTAAAAAACAAATTACCAGAAAAAGTAGCAATTTTGTGAGAAAAAGGTAACAAAATTTGCAAAATAAATTAAAAAGCTGCAAATTTATAAGAAAAAACTCTTAATCCTGATGTTGTCAGGCCACATTGTAGTTGTAATTCTACTGTTTTACCTTAGTTTTTAGGCTCAGATTTTTTCTGGCCCATGCAGACTTTTGTTAATACAGAAATCACTCACAGGAGCTCTTAGTGTAATACGGGTTGCCAACCCCTGACCTAGGGCAACTCCTGGGACGTGCTATCTAAAACGAGAACAACTGCAACACCACACTGTGTTTTGCAGGTCAAAAAGTTCAAGGTTACTGGGTCAGAGGTTGTCTCAACTTTGACAGAGTGCCTTCTAGTATCCAGTGACTTTTGTTCAAACTTTGGAAAGCACTCTTACGTATGTGTGTGTCTTTTTCCCTCCATAGTTGTTGAAGAGGTGTTTTGGTGGGATGGTCGGAGCCTAACTCAGTGACTCTTCTCCTTCTGTTTCAGGGGGAAAGGCGCTGCGAGCCCCTTAAACAGCAGGAGGAGATGACTGGGGGATGCTCTGACCCCCACCCCCAACACACGCACACACATATATAGACACATTATGCTGCTATGAGACATAGAGTCTCTGATAAGTTTAGAGACGATACAAAATTGTAGCTCTGTCTGAGTGCTCAGTACAGTTTAAATGAAAGTATTATGACTTGATTATAAATGCACTTAAACTCGGTATAGATCCGTATATTCTTTCTATATTCTATAATCTTGTCTTCAGTCTGGTATTGATAATTTACACATTTAGTGATCGTTTCAAATTTGCTCTAGGTTTGCGCATGATATATTTCCTGGAATGATTTGTGCTTTAACCCACAAGCTATTTATTCATGTTGCCATTTTACGTCGAGAAAAACATCAAGAGGAAGAGGACAAAAGAGAAGAGAACAAAAGAGGGTGTACCTGTCAGAAATTTTAACACAAACCTGATTGTTTTCAGAAGGCAAAATATAGTGTGGTACATTTCTATTTTGGCACAAATTTTGTCACATTTAAATGGCAGCTATGTTGATATGTTTTTGTGTGATATGAGGACAAAGTCAAATCTACTGTTCCTTTATATTTATACTGTATGTACCATAAAAGAAAGTGTTATCAAAGTTTTATTTTGTTTTGTCTGAGTCCTGTTCATGAAGACTGTTTGAGTTAAGAAAAAAGTTCAGTTTGGGTCATAATGATATTATGTTATATGTAAACTTTTCCAGAGATTTAATTGAAGCTGACGAGCAGAAATGTAAGAGCTGGAGATACAATAATGATCTGATTTTGATCCACTTGCTCTGCTGCAAACACCTTGAACTGTGAAATGTGGCCTGAGGGTGTGGTGTTGGATTTGCTTTTAGAGGAACGCATGCATTCTCATGCTATGAGAATACAGTTAAAGAATGATTTCTGTACTATAATGCTGGAAAAAATAAAGGCAGAGTAAAACTGATTTATATGTGGTGCTTTTATCAATATTCTACCTTTGACACTAAAGCTGTTGATGACTGACAGCAACTGAGCCTGTGACAAACGCCCTTTAGCCCCTCATGACTATTTTCTTGAAAATTAGGTCTTTTTTCTTTTACATTTACTTGTCATCTTGTAAATTTGTCATTTTTTCATAGATTTGCAACTTTATTCTCATATTTTTCTAATTTTAAAACTTTTTCTTTTAAATTTTCATTTTTTCACCTAAATTTTGAGTTTTGTTACTCAAAAATTTACAAGTATCTTTTTGTGAATGTGGGTTTTCTTCAACTCCTTTTATATTAGTAACACTTTTTTTTGCAAATTAATTTTTTCTTCCTAAATTTCCAACATAAATTTGTAACATTTTCCAATGAATTTGCAACTGTATTGTAATGAAGATCCTTGTATATTTGTGACTTCTGTCTTGTAGTTTTCCATCTGTTTTTGTTAAACTGGCATTTTGTTCCTCAAAACTTTTTTGAAATGTTAATTTTCTCATTTGTTCCTCCCCTTCCCACCATCCCCACCTCATTTTTCTAAGAGTTGAGTCTCAGAAAAAGTGTAAATCGTTTTTGATGCATACAGCTTGAATAGAGATCATCCCCCCCCCCCCAATTGTTATGATATGGGAGAAGAAATTTAAAATGTTAAAAATCCTTGGGCCCTATTTCAATTCAAAAATGACACCATATGAGTTTGTTTGATCACTGAAACATGGTGTTTTGAGCGTTACAAATGGAACCTTTGCATCAAAGGCTCTTTTATTTACTTACACACAACTGTTCAAGGTTCTAACATGCCACCATCCAATCACAGCTTCATCCAAACTCAAGCCTGACATGGTACTAGAAGATGTGGAGTCAGACCATGAGGACCAGAAGAAATGCAACGATCAGCACAAAGCTGCAGCCACCTCTACATCCCTGTCTGTACCAGCGCCACCATCAACACCACTATCACCAACCACAGCACACCAACAGCAAGAAGTAACGAAGCCCACATCAGTGGAGTCTCAGATATGTGGTGATGCCATACAAGAGCCACAGCAATCAGAGAGTGCAGCCAAAGTATCTCTGGAGGATGCTGAGACCCAGACGGGCCGCTGGACACCATTTGTGGAAACCATCAAGAAGGAGGCTGAAGATGTGGCTTTGGCTACTATGGAGGAACGGTAAGGCTGGTGGTGAGCTTAAGGGTTACAATTTAAGGTTAATTTTTACATTTATTGGACAGATACAGTTAAGATAGAGACAGGAGGTGGAGTGAAGATCAGGAGATATGCAGGAAAGATCAGTCTGGCTTGGAATCACTGTGACTGAATAACATGCCCTTATGGTATGTGCTGTAACCATTAAACCACTGCAAACCCCATGGCTTACGATTTAAGAGTGTTCAATTAATCAGACGTCCGACAAGTATAAACATTACTGGTCCATGAGTCTGACTTGTTGTGAATGTTCACAATTAAGAGAGAAGCAAAGGAAAAGCAAAACCACGCCCAATGTTTGATTTTAGGTTCTATGCATATTTAAAGAAGTAAAACACATGTGACATTAGCCAGCCCTGTTTCCCTTTAGCCTGCTTCAGGAGAGGATAGAGGTGGCACGTATGGCTGAAGAGGTGGCCAGACAGACGGCCGAGATTGCCGTCAGACAGATGGCCAGTGAGGGACAATCCATCAAATTCTCGCTGGGAAGTCAAGATCTTCTGCTGGAGCCTGAAGCCAAGTAAGTCTGCTGCTGAATGAGACAATGCGTGCGTTCATTTTAGCTTTGTAAATTAGAACCTCCCTGTGAAGTAATGCAGAGCTGTTTGTTGAACAGGCTGCCAGTGCCTCCAGAGGAGGAGGAGGAGATGGACATGGAGAAAGTCACAGAGTAAGAATGAAAACTAAGATAAAAACTTTCTCCTTGCACGCCTATCATATTCCTCATGTGTTGTGCAGCAAAATGACTAACTGACAGAATAAATAATAGTTTACTAAACCATAGACCACTTATGATCCATTAAAGATTTGCATTATTATTATTTTTCAATTCTATTATCAACCACTTTTCCAATTCTGGGGAAGAAAAATTCAAGTAGGCGCAAGTTATTGTTTTTAATATGAAAAAAATTCAGCATCCTTTCCCATTATCACCATTACTACTACTATGATGGCAACTACTGCTACTACTGTTACAACTAATACTTATACTAATAATGAAACTAATGCTACTCTAAATCAGAAAAAGCTCAGACAGCAGGGAAAATGAAACCTCACAGTGATTCTTAAATTTACTTTGACTTATTTCATTGCAGACAGTATGAACCCAAGATATTTCATATCGATCTGGTCAACTCCATTTTTAAAATATACACCCTCTCCTGCATTACATGTGCATCCCCTCCCCACCACCACCACCACCACCAAGTTCACCTGTTTGAAATCACACGATTATCATGAGTTTTTAGCTCTTGAAAGGAGCTAATGCGATGATACTGCATCTGTCTGTCCATCCACATTTTGTGGTAATCACTACTGCGAGGCATTTGCCCCGATGGTCACTGAACTCACAATGATCCTCAGGTGGGTCTGCATCCAGGTTGTACCCAACATCAAGGTCAAAGTTCGGGAGATCTGGGTACTTAAGTAATTTCAGAAAAATTGCTACTCCTCCTAGGCAATTGCCCTAATTCTCACCAAATTCATGCCAAATGATCATCCACTAGGTCTGCATCAAGGCTGTGCTCAAGGTCAGGGTCAAAGGTCAGGAGATCTCAGTGCTTAGAATAATTTTATGAAAACAGTCACTCTTCCAAGGCAATTGTGCTAATTATCAACAAATTCACATGCAGTCATCCTCAGGTCTATGCATTGTCTACGAGGGGGGGGCTGAAAAGTTCATAGGCTTAAAAGTTCATAGTGGTCAAATTTGACCAAATGTGGTTTATTTTTCAACATAGTCTCCCCTTTGGTCCACACACTTCTCCCATCATTGCTGCAGCGCTTGGATCCCTGCAGTTGAAAAATAAACCACATTTGGTCAAATTTGATGACTATGAACTTTTAAGTCCCCCCCTCGTACATTCACGTTGAGCTCAATGTCATTGTCAAAGGTCAGGAGTTGTGGGCATGTATGGCTTTACAAAAATCATTATTCCTCCTAGACAATTGCCTCAATGTTCAGCAAACTCATGCACAATGATCTTCGAGTGGGTCTGTATCTATTCTGTGCTTAAGGTCAAGGTCAGTGGTCAGGTGATCTGAGCACACTTGGGGTGATTCCATCAGGCTGGAATGAACTACTCCGTCACTGACGGTCTGGTTTTAACCTCATTACTAATGCTTTTATCTCATTATTATTAACTTGCCCCTCTCCCAGCCTTTTAAATAGCTACTTTAACCTGTGATGCAGGCCTGAAATGCAGGAATTAATGTAGATTAACATCCGGACAAAACGTGATTTTTTTTTTAATCCTTTATTAGTTCCACAATGGAGAAATTACAGGGCATCCACCTGGATGGATGAGGCAGCCATGGTGCAGCGCCAATCCCTTCACCATTCACACACACACACACACACACACACACACACACACACACACACACACACACACACACACACACACACTCACACCTAGGGCCACTTTAGAGTCTCCAATTAACCTAACTTGCATGTTTTTGGCCTGTGGGAGGAAACCGGAGTACCTCGAGTAAACCCACGCGGACACGGGGAGAACATGCAAACTCCACACAGAAGGGTCACTGATGGTCAGGGGTGGAATCAATCCCGTGACCTTCTTACTGTGCTGCCACAGTGCTAACCACAGTGCTAACCACTGTACCACTGAGCTGCCCGACTTTAAAAAAAAAATAAAAATCTGAACCGTTTATTTATTTTATCTTAGGTTCATATGGTCTGCAATGGAATAAAACTAAAAGTAAATTTAAAAATTACTGCATTTTTAAAAATTTTTCCTTCTCACTCACATTTTTCTGGTTTGGGGCATTATTATTATTATTATTATTATTATTATTATTATTATTATTCCCTTACTACAAAAAATCAATTGCAGTACTGGATGTGCTTGCAATGACAGCATCATAACAGTTAGTTATAAAAAAATATATATATACTTTTACATTAACTATTTTACACCTTGTTAAAAAAGAGCGAAAACACATTTAAATGACAGCAAAACTAAATCCAAACAAACCATTTTCATGTCAAGTGGTTCTTGGCAGGTTTCAAATCTCGTGGGTTCTCGTTATATGATCATTATCGCGCGCTGCGTCAGCATCCCTGCACTGTATCCTAGCAACCACGGCTTCCCTTGGCAACAGCTGTCCTCGCTCTCAACAGGCACCCTCCCTCTTGCCTCCCTCTCTCCGGTTCCTCCGGTAACGGAGCACCTGCTGCAGCTGGTTCATGTTGTAGGAGACATGGACAGACGAGTACTAACAGGGCGTCTTCCCCGTACTTTAGCCAGTGTTTCTACTATTAGAGCGGTTTATACACCACAGTAGAGTTAATCCGTGTCAGCGTTGTGGACGTTTTGCGTCTGGACTGTCAAAGATAAAAGGCTCTTGCTGGAGAAAGTGAGTATGGTGCCATAATTTTTTGATAGTGAAAATTAAACGGAAATGAGGAAGTTAATTAGCATTTAATTGCTACAAAGAGATATTAGGGAACCCTTCACTATTGTTTCATGTGGTTACTAATTCTTGATTTTTTTGTTGTTAACACAGCAAACCAACATAAGCTGGAGCCTCCACAAACACAAAGTAAAAAGTATACCATTTAGGTGAAAGCCTGTTCACATTAACACTGTTTCTTTTATTTTAATTTGTCACATCTGTAGTATCTGCCTTGAATTCAAACGCTACATAATGCAGTCTAGTGTTATCACATTATTACCTTATTCACACACACAGCCTACTTTTAAAGATAAGCCATATTAATTTTCCTTGTTTACATTCAATTCATTTTTATTGTGCCAATTCACAGCATTGTTTATGTATTTACCTTGCAATATTAGAAAGGTGAAACTTAGCACTCTTATAAGCACAATTGTAAATCAGGGTTATCTGATCCAGCCATAACTAAGTTTAATCAGCAAAGAACATTTAAAACCTAGTCTTAAAAGTAGAAACAGTGTCTGATTCTTCAATCCAAAGAGCCAGCTGTATCCACAGGATGGGATCTGATCGCTGTAGAAACCATATCTTATCTTCAGCTCTTTTAGCAAAGTGGTCTGTTGCCATAATATAGTGTTATGACGTATTTAAGATAATATCCTACAGAGTCCCAGTGAAAGGAAGATTGTAAAGGGGAAATATGATCACATTTTACATTCATTCATTCATTCATCATCTTCCACTTAATCATTTTCGGGTCGCGGGGGGGTTGGAGCCTATCCCAGCATCTTTGGGCGAGAGGCAGGGTACACCCTGGCCAGATCACCAGTCCATCGCAGGGCCAACACAGAGAGACAGACAACCATTCACTCTCACAGTCATACCTAAGGACAGTTTAGAATCCCCAGTTTTTGATGCCAGTTAACCTAACTTGCATGTTTTTGGCATGTGGGAGGAAACCGGAGAAATCCCGGAGTAAACCCACACAGACACGGGGAGAACATGCAAACTCCACACAGATCACTGTTGGTCGGGGGCTGGGATCGAACCCAGGATCCCCCTGCCAAGGGTGAGTTGCTGTGCTGCTGCAGTGCTAACCACTCCGCCACCGCGCCGCCCCACACTATACATAACCTAAGCCAATATCAGAAATGTTTTGTGGTGTGTTTCCTGTGACAGTATCACCTCTGTCTTTACTTAAACAGCATAGGTGTTTATATGTGGAACTCGCTGAAAGTCCAACAACCGGATCTGTTGTCTTGTTCTGCAGAAAAGAGGAGAGCCTTACTCAGGAGGAGCAGAAGGTGGACACTGAGGAGCCTAACATTAAGGAACCAGGTATGGAACAAGTTTTGAAGCAGAATCCACCTCTATATCCCAATCTTTGATCGAAACGAAGACAGATATGAAATAATAGTATGTTGGTTTACAGCCGTAGGCAGTTGTTTCTTAATTAAAAAATATTTCAAATATGTTGCAGCAGTATTGGCACTATGATTATTATCATACTGTATATCATCAATGTTTTATATTGAGTGATGAGCTCTAAGAATGGTCACAGTTATGGGTTGATGAACATTCTAATAATTCCAATAAATCTCAAGTTATCTTATTTAAAACAAAAAAAAAAATCAGAGTCCAAGGAGGAGACAGCACCACAACAGGCCCCACCTTCACCACCTCCAGACGAGGGTGAACCAGCACCAGAACCAGAGACCAAAGACCAGGAAGCCAGTCCAGAACCTGAACCCGTAACTGTGCAGCCACAGAAACAAGAAGCAAACGGTCAAGCTCCTACTGCTGACAAGGCTGCTGAAAAAGTAATGAAGCCTTCTAGGCTGTGCCACTCGGTTATTGCAAAAGTTTGTTTTCAAACTTTAGTAAGGTCTACAGTTATGTAACTAGGCTATATTTTTGAGAGCGTTCTTTCTGCAGGCTTGTTTGTCTTTTCTGTCCACGTCCTACATTAGTAAACTTAACAGTAGTAGTACTATTTACTAACATTGCAGTAAAAATTCTCCAACTTTCCTCTTTTTTCCATATATATATATATATATATATATATATATATATATATATACAGTGGGGAAAAAAGTATTTAGTCAGCCACCAATTGTGCAAGTTCTCTCACTTAAAAGATGAGAGAGGTCTCCAATTTTCTCCATAGGTATACCTCAACTATGAGAGACAAAATGAGAAAAAAAAATATCCAGAAAATCACATTGAAGGATTTTTAATGAATTAATTGGTAAATTCCTCGGTAAAATAAGTATTTGGTCAATAACCAAAATTTCATCTCAGTACTTTGTTATATACCCTTTGTTGGCAATGACAGAGGTCAAACATTTTCTGTAAGTCTTCACAAGGTTTTCACACACTGTTGCTGGTATTTTGGCCCATTCCTCCATGCAGATCTCCTCTAGAGCAGTGATGTTTTGGGGCTGTCCCTGGGCAACACGGACTTTCAACTCCCTCCAAAGATTTTCTACGGGGTTGAGATTTGGAGATTGGCTAGGCCACTCCAGGACCTTGAAATGCTTCTTACGAAGCCACTCCTTCGTTGTCCAGGCAGTGTGTTTGGGATCATTGTCATGCTGAAAGACCCAGCCACGTTTCATCTTCAATGCCCTTGCTGATGGAAGGAGGTTTTCACTCAAAATCTCACGATACATGGCCCCATTCATTCTTTCCTTTACATGGATCAGTCGTCCTGGTCCCTTTGCAGAAAAACAGCCCCAAAGTATAATGTTTTCACCCCCATGCTTCACAGTGGGTATGGTGTTCTTTCTCCTCCAAACATGACAAGTTGAGTTTTTACAATAAAGTTCTATTTTGGTTTCATCTGACCATATGACATTCTCCCAATCCTCTTCTGGATCATCCAAATGCTCTCTAGCAAACTTCAGACGGGCCTGGACATGTACTGGCTTAAGCAGGGGGACATGTCTGGCACTGCAGGATTTGAGTCCCTGGCGGCGTAGCGTGTTACTGATGGTAGCCTTTGTTACTTTGGTCCCAGCTCTCTGCAGGTCATTCACTAGGTCCCCCCGTGTGGTTCTGGGATTTTTGCTCACCGTTCTCGTGATCATTTTGACCTCACGGGGTGAGATCTTGCGTGGAGCCCCAGATCGAGGGAGATTATCAGTGGTCTTGTATGTCTTCCATTTTCTAATAATTGCTCCCACAGTTGATTTCTTCACACCAAGCTGCTTACCTATTGCAGATTCAGTCTTCCCAGCCTGGTGCAGGTCTACAATTTTGTTTCTGGTGTCCTTTGACAGCTCTTTGGTCTTGGCCATAGTGGAGTTTGGAGTCTGACTGTTTGAGGTTGTGGACAGGTGTTTTTTATACTGATAATGAGTTCAAACAGGTGCCATTAATACAGGTAACGAGTGGAGGACAGAAGAGCCTCTTAAAGAAGAAGTTACAGGTCTGTGAGAGCCAGAAATCTTGCTTGTTTGTAGGTGACCAAATACTTATTTTACCAAGGAATTTACCAATTAATTCATTAAAAAATCTTTCAATGTGATTTTCTGGATTTTTTTTTTCTCATTTTGTCTCTCATAGTTGAGGTATACCTATGATGAAAATTGGAGACCTCTCTCATCTTTTAAGTGGGAGAACTTGCACAATTGGTGGCTGACTAAATACTTTTTTGCCCCACTGTATATATTTATTTTAAACATCAGTTTGACAATTTCAAATTGTATACAGTATAAAAAATATATTTTATTTGGGATTTTATACCTCTGGCTTATTAATTTTTTGTGAAATTTATTTGTGTATTTTTCCTGGGATTAATATACTGTATATTGTTTTGTTTTGGTAGGAGGAAGCTGCTGAGGAAGTGGGGGGTGGTATGTACTTTAACTTTTTTCAGGAAAGTTTTTTTTGTGAGTGATTTTATGATTCTTTACTTCATGCATTAAAGTTAATGTGTAAAATTTTGGGAAACTCAGGTTCCACAAAGTACATTCAGCTAGTTGTGTTGCAGGTCACACAACTGTCATTTTACAAACATGTCTGTATCTAGACACCTTTTACTTTATTCGATTTCATTTCTGCATTAACACAAATCACAGTAGCTTGACTGCTGCGTTGCTGTTTTATTTTTCAGTAGTCTCCTTCTCCCACCTTGCTTGTACTCTCTCACTCGATCTGCTTATCCACCTGTCTCTTCTATTGCTCCAGTCAGCTGTGATGCATTTAAGAACTGCCTGAAGCGCATTCCCTTCACCTCAGAGTGCCTCGATAACATCAACGCATTCTTCAAAGAGAACGGCATCACTCCTCCCAAAATACCTCCCATGCCTAAGCTACCTACCCAGCTTCCTGATATCACCAAGCACCTACCCTCCTTCCCCTCCCTTCCCCCTGAGATACGGCAAGAGCTCTCCCAGATCCGACTTACACAAGTCCCCCGAAATATAGTGCATACGCTGACCGAGGTTATGCCCCAAAGCTCAGAGGGTTCGGCAGGCCCCAGTCTTTCTGGTCTTTCTCAAAGCCTCACAACCATCTCGCAGAAGCTCGCCCAGTTTCCCAACCGAACGCAGGAGTACTTCCTAAACATTCGGAACCGCCTCAACAGCCTTATGCCTCAAGATGCCTAAGAAACAGCAACAGCAGCAAAAACAGAACCAAGACAGGAATCAGCAAGATGTAGAACTTCATAGGCTTGTGCGACATTCCCCTCTCCCTCCTCCTCATCACCCTCAACCGGGATCTCGCTCTCCATCTCCATCCTCCCCTAATGGAAGCACCCTAGACTTACCCAACGTGCCATCCTATCCGAGACTGCCTCCCATCATCAGCTCGCCATCAAAGTCGCACCGCGCAATGTCACATCAACTGACTGCTCTGTCTAACCCAGCTTTCTTCATTGAGGATGACTCAGACACTTCAGCAGTAAGACCTGCAGGTGAATCCACTTTAGTGGAGAGTCCTCTCTGCCCTTTGTTTTGACGTCAGTTGTACAGTACATACTGTATCTTAACTAAGCCATACTTTATAGTTTTACTGAAAACTTAATGAAGGATAGAAGACGTATGGAAGGAAGGACTTTATCGATTGTGTTTAAAGCATATGTTTGTTGTGAAGATTGAACAAAAACCTCTGTGTGGTGAAGTTATGTAATTTTTCACATCACAATAATCCACAATATCACCTTTAGTTAAGACTTAGAAAAAAGTATAGAAAAAGAGAAATACATCCAGATCAATAGTACTATTGATCTGGATGTATTTGTATTATTTGATACAAATCAATACAAATTTGATCAATTTGTACTGATCTTAGAGCTGATTCAAAAATATAAGCTCCCCTTTATCTTCCTCATGGTTTTAATGATATATGAAATACAATAACTGTTTAGACTTACATTTAGCAAATAACAGTGTGACAGTGTGTCACAAGCCACGTTAGACTGATTGAATGTCTTGTAAGATTAGTAAACTGGTCCTTATCTGCCAGGACACTCTGATACACGGCCTACTTCTCAGTGGATCTTCTTGCATTAGGTTAGTCTACAGTAGGTCCTTCTAAATCTGTCCGTCTGCTGCTCTCACCTGCCCTGTGTCTGCTTCCAATCATAAGCTGAGTTAACCATTGCTCTACTCTATCACATTTCTAAGTGGTTTTACCTCGATTTTTGGTTACTGTATCAGTGACGTACGGTGAGGCTATGATGCTTTCGAGGTCAGATTTACATATCAGATTTTACAAATAATTTTAACAAAACAAGTGTAAGGTATTTTATTGAATTACCTCTTACTGGAATACACAGAAAAGGCAGTAGTAAAAGTCCATGTTTTCATTTTATAATTCTCCTTGAGTATAGACAGTGTGCAAAGACCCTCGGTTACACAAGTGTAATGTGTTGTTATTTTACAGACAAGCTTTTTAGACACAAAATTCATTATACTTTGTTTTTGGACGAGGAATAATGTATTGTAAATTATAGTGGCTCAGAGAGCTGCATGTGTGGAAATATGGGCGGATACGACCACGTGTTGAGGTTAGCTTTATTGAACATTCACAGCAAACAGTACACAGTACAGAGTGTGGCTGGAAGCAGGAAGAGAGCGACTGGCCCTGGCAGTTGCCTAATATACCCTAGGTGCACTGACGTCACTCGTGCGTGCATGCTACTGCAGTGTAGTGCGTCACACCGTTTTACATACACCACATTACCCCCCCACCCCCCGCCGAGAAGCTCAGGACATTAGCTCACTTAGCTAGTTTAGCAGAAAAGTGCTTGGATCAGAGCAAACTTATTAGCGTATCGGCTAATGTAAAATAGAACACATACACGATTGGGCCGAACAGGCCAGTATAAAGAACCTTACCTTTATATGTTTAAGAAACATTTCAACCACAGCATTATTAACTAGGCAACCGGGTAGACTACCGGTGTGCACGCGTGGTCATGTGGGTTATTTTGCCACTGAACAGACCATGCACTAGCTATTTATGAACTCAGAGTCATTAGCACAGTTCTTCTTGAACTCAGTGGGGCTTCTGTTGAGCCTGTGCTGGGCACAGCCCTGGATGCGCTGGCTCGGGCAACTCTGGAGGACGCCCTGCTGGAGTTGCGATCTGCTCATCAGCAAAGTTCCAGTCTGGATCCCACACTGGCTGGGTCAGTGCAGTTGCAGTCTCTTAAGTGAGAGGTGGTGTTATCCTTTTTGAGACGGCTAGCATGCCATCGTGACCCATCAGCCAGCATGAAGGTGGCTAGCCCAAGCTGAGCAGTGATTTGCATCGGCGTCGACAGGAACAACTGCAGCTCTTGCGAGCGGCTGGGTCACCAGATCCAGACCCAGTTGAGCACCATGAGCAAGGGTTGCTTCTGCTTCATGGTGTGCTGTTGTTCCTTCGTCCTGCTGCCGGAGAAGGGTGCCATTGCTGGGGCGTCATCTGGTGGAGGACGTGAGCAGTCTGGAAAAGAACATAGAGGCGGGCCAGTCTTGTTGCTGGCAGGGTAGGCCCTATCTTCTTCCGGATCCTGCGGGGAAGTGGACCAGAGCTCCTGCAGTGAGGCAGTGGCTTGGGGAGACTCACACCACCTGAGGATCGGCTTCAGGTCCCAGTGACCTGATTGTAGTGCGGTGTGAAGTGGTGAGTGGCTGTGTCCACATATGAACGTAATGGGCTTGGGCCGTCATTGGTCAAACAGAAATCCATGTGGTCTGCGATGGAAAAGCCCAGTTCTTGGAGCAAATCATGCCCCAGGATGTTATCGCTGTGGTGCAACACTTGAAATGTGAACCCCTGGAGGATTGTTGACCCATAGCGAACCGAAAAGGTAACAGTTCCTACCATGCCAATCTTCGTGTGTCCATAGCCAAACAGCTCCACTGCATCTAGCTCAGTTGGTTGTAGGGGAAAAAGCCTCCTAACCATGGCTTCATTCATCATTGTAGCGGCAGTGTCCATCAGCAATGGTAGACTGATGCCGTCCAATTCTACTGTGCACCATTTATACGGCGTGTTACTGGAGTCCACAGAATGAATGGTGGTCAGACTGGGCCGACTGGGCGAGACAGACAGCAGCCTTGCAGGAATCGAGTGAAACACTCTGGCGAAGTGGTTTAGCTTACTACCGATGGCACCTCTGTCCTGTGGCTGGGCAGGCAGGCAAATGTGTACGGTGTGAGGATGAACCACACTTACCAGATGGTCAGCGTGCTGTAGTACCTTGTCATCCTGCAATGTTCACCTCGGGATCTTCGTGAGGAGATGTGGGGTCAGCGGGCTGAGCAGCTGGGGTAACAGCCTGTGCTAGCGGAGCTGAATGTGGGGGGTGCAGGCTGGAGGCCACTAGCTGTGTTGCTAACTGGGCCGCTGCCTCTAGCTGGGACACCATTTCCACCCCCCTGGCCAGCAGTAAGTTGTCCGGTGCCATTAGCGGCTTCTCCTGCAGCTTCAGATTCGTAGTGTGCTCCGCTTACTGGTCTGGCACCATCTCGTCTTCCAGGTGTCCAAACCTGCACATACTAGCCCAACAGTGGAGGTCGGCGACGTATTGTTGGACTGACTCAACTGTACACCGTCGGCACTGGCAAAACTTAATTTGTCGGCCCAAAATGCTCTCTCAGGTGGTGAAATGTCCATCCAGTAAAGCTACACACTCGTCATAGGTCCCCGCGGGTCCAAGCATCCGAAAAACACGTTGTCCCTCACTGCCAAGGCTATGAATTAGCATAGCTTGTAGCCTAGCTTTGCTAGCTTTAGCTAGATTGATGGCGGACATGAACATTTTAAACGACTCATACCAGTGGGACCAAGGAGTAGGTGGCTCACCAGGCAGAGCGAGAAACAGTGGTAGTGGTGTCAGCAAAGTCTCCATTACCCTCGTCACCAGTGTTATGTCTGGAAATATGGGCGGACACGACCAAGTGTTGTTGGCTTTGCTCATCTTTCTGGACAAAAATCACTGACTTTGTTAAAAAAAATTTCCTTAAATTCTTTTAGTTGTAAAAAATCCTGTGCTTATGGTGCTAAAGCATGCCCCCTCTCATTGGGGCAACGGTACTGCGCAGCCTCTTATTGTGATTTTCAGCCTCACCTGCCTCCCCTGACTGCACGTCACTGTACTGCCTATGTTATTTGTGATTCCCCAGGCTAATGAATTCCGATGTACTTTATATGTCAAACACTGCAGACAGCTCCAGCCTCAGCCTTCGTCCAGCTGTCAATGTAGAGGATGTTGATTCGGATCATGAGAGAGGAGGAAGAGGAGCTTCAGGAGGAGCAGGAGCAGAGAATCAGAGTAATATTCTCATGCCACAGGACCCCAAACTTACAACCCTCACCGTCCCCGTGACCCCTTCAGGAGGTCGGCAGAGGTAGGATACAGCTGCTAAAGCAACGGAGGCTGCTTTTAATAAGGTTGGGACACTTTGGTACATTGTAAATAAAAGCAGAATGCAGTGATTTGTGAATCATCAATTAAAACTAATGCAAAGACAAAATTTAAATAGCTGAAACAGAATTGGTTATTGTGCAAAACACATGCTCACTGTGGATTTTACACGGACAGTCAATGTGAATGTAGTCATCAAATACAAATTAAACTCCACCATACCAAGAAAAAAAAATCATTTTCATAGACGATTTGTAGAATAAGTAGTCAAAAAAATGATGGATGGATGTTTCCATGAAAGTCTGAATGAAGAGTAGAGGCTTCATTCAAACTCCAAGAATCATGATACCATAGAAGTTTGTTTTTCTAGTATTAATCACTGAAAATATTTGAAAGCAAAATTGCTGATGAACGACACACAGTTTATGGAGCAACACATGCTTGAGGGAAGGTCTTGCTTATTTCAATGTCATCATGAAATCTCATTTTGCATGAATGCATTACAACAATATTGCTTTATAGTATGACTATAAGACTGTGAAAACATGATGAAGCTAAAGTTCATCTGATGCAGCCCCAGACAATCCTAATGCTGACATGAAATTATGTCATGTTAAGTCTCATTTTATCTTGATAAATACTGAATTATTTCTGTTTTTTCTGTCCTTTCCTGCTTTGTGTCTACAGTAAAGGAGAGAAAGAGTAAGGAAGCTGCATGAGTTTGAATTGACTGTGGTAGTAGCCTCGTGGAGTTTTTGTACTTTCCATTGTCTTTCAACAGTAACCAGTTCCATCAGTAAAACTATAGATACAGAAGTTGCATGCAATCATAGCAGTGATCTCATAATACTGAAATGAAAAAACAGAATCATTGGGATGCATTTGTAAAGGCACTGGCTTCTCTGTGAAGCATTTTGGTCCAAAAGAGGACAAATAAAAACAATTAAATCACATATTAGTTTTATGGGACAAAAATGTTCATGATATTGGAAAAAAAATGTCATAAAATCCAAGAATCTCCAGTGAAACAATTTTATCTTTAACAATTTTGTCAAATAAGCTGTCATAATCACTTTGAAATGAAATGCTTCACATGTTCAGTCTGCACTGCTGTTTAAAATGCAACCCACTGCCATCTGCTGTCCATGTCCCTGCAGTCTAGTCTGTTCACAGTCAGTACTTGAGTCACTGCAGTCTGTCTTTTAGTGTCCTGCACAAATCATCAGAGGTGGGTAGGAACTAGTTACATTTACTCAAGTACATGTACTCAAGTAATTTCCACAAAATTGAACTTTGTGAATAGTTTTATTGCAGGATACTTTTTAATCTTTCTTGAGTACATTGAAAAAAATGTACTTTTACTCAAGCACAATTGGTTGCAATTTGAGTTACTTTTGATTTCACTGATTTGAAAACAGATTAAAAAGGTGCTTGCTTATATTGTAATAACTTGTTCTCAATATAAATTACTGCATCTTTGTCATTTGCATAAATCCATCCATCCATTCTCTACCACTTATTCAGGGGTTTGGGGTCACAGGGGCAGCAGTCCAAGCTGCCACCCAGTTCACATGATCTATGATCCCATGATCCCTCCCACAGGTGGTGAGCCCACTGGAGGTCAGATCCATGTGGTTCCGACCAGTTTGTCTTTGGGCACCCTCTAAGGGCAAGTTCCCCTGATCACGTAGTTCCTGGTATCATTAGGGCACACAAATCCCTCCACCACATAAGATGGTGATCCATGGAGGGACATTTGAATAAAATTTTTAATCTTATTTCGCAGAGATTGGTGTTATCGTTGTTTTTCTCTTCAAGCGCTATTCAGGTAGTTCAAGAAAAAAACATTACAAATTTGGGAGTAAAAGGTTGCAAAGTTGCATGAAAAAGTCACTGCCATAGTGAAAAAGTCACTGAAAAAGTCCCTGCCACAGGGCTAACCACTGCGGCAATACAGTAAGAAGGTCACAGGATCGATTCCACCCCTGACCATAGTGGGTTCGATCCCACCCCCTGACCATCAGTGACCCTTCTGTGTGGAGCTGGCATATTCTCCGCGTGGATTTACCCCGGGTACTCCGTTTTCCTCCTACAGGCCAAAAACATGCAAGTTAGGTTAATTGGAGACTCTAAAGTGGCCCTAGGTGTGAAGTGTGTGTGAATGGTGAAGGGATTGGCGCCGTCCATGTCTGCCTCATCCATCCAGGTGGATGCCCTGAATTTCCCTTTGGGATTAATAAAGTATACAAAAATAAAATAAAATTTATGAGGAAACAGTAATGAATTTAAAATTAAAATGTATGAAATGTATGAGAAAAACCTTTACAACTTTACAAGAGAAAAGTGGCAAATTTATGCGTAAAAAGTTTCAAATTTATGTTTTAAAAATAGCAAAGTTATGTGAAAACGGGTCCTAAAAACCTGTAAAATTAGGACAACAACCATTGTTACTGCTCAAGTAACTTTCTTACTCTTACTGAAGTAATTTTTGGTGGCTACTTATAATTGAGGAATCAATATCATAAGGTAACATTACTTTTACTTGAGTACAATTTCTGGCAACACTACCCACCTCATGCTGCCCTCCTTTTTTAAAGCCTAGCAAGTCTGTTTTTCCTACGTTTGAGAAAAAGATGAAAAACCAGAAGTTGTCAGCCTTTATCTGTCTTAAGTGATACTTCCCTATTATTTGTATCAAAAGCTATGTTGGCACGACGTCTTATTAATGCAATAATAGTGACTGGTTACATAATAGTTTACTAGGTTTTGGTAGGTTTTACTTGATAAGGAGCCTCTAATTTCCTGACATGCTAGGTTATACCAGGCTGAAGTATCATCAACATGATGACTTTTCTGCATTTTTACTGGGGTTTCTAACAGGGTAACACCTAGAAGGTGTAAAAATGGGTCAACCTCAGATTTGATGAAAAAATTGACTTGCTAGGTTTTGATAAATGACGGCAGATGTGTGTAAATATGTAATGTGACTTAACTGAAAAATCTGTAAAATCCCTTTTAATGGGGTAAAAAGTTGCCAAAATCACACACACAAGTGAGCACACTGTGTTTATGCAGAACACAGACAATTTAAATTGTAGTGTGTAAATTGTTTAGAAAGTGTTTTTTTGTGTTTTGCATTTCTTTGTATTGCTTTGTTCAGTTGGGATTTGTGATGATGCTGTCCACTTTTGGATAGTTTTGTGCTTTTAGCTTCTGTATGGTTGTTGTCATACTGTAAAGTAGCAAAAGTCAATAAACAAATGCATGATCACCAGCTGGATCATCACTGTGTTACCTGCAGTATTTGTTTTAGAATAAATGTTTGGTTTATTAGCTCATTCCGGCAAAGCTGAAAGCAGCTAATGTGATGTTGCAGTATGTGTCATTCATCCATCTGTCCATCCACCCACATCGCTACTCCTCCTAGCTAACTGCACCGATGCACAACAAACTTACTCACAGGGATCCTCAGGATGGTTTGCGTCCAAGATCTGGGCACTTAGGTGATTTCAGAAAAAATCATTACTCTTCCTAGGCAATTGCCCTGGTTCTCAACAAACTCAAAAACAGTGATCCTCAGGTGGGTCTGCATCAAGGTTGTGCTCAAGGTCATTGTCAGAGGTCAGCTTTTATATGGTTCTATGAAAATTGTTGCTCCTCCTAGGCCAGTAGTCTTCAAACCTGTTCCACAGTGGGCCAAGACCCTGCAGTTTTTCTGTTCCACCCAGCTTCTTCAGCAGGTGTTTTCACTGATCGGTGGGAAGAAATTCAGTGGAATCACCTACTGAAGACACTGGTTGGAGGTAAAATGTGCAGGATCTTGGGCTTCCAGGGTTCATGGTTGGGGACAACTGTCCTAGCCAATTTCCCTAATTCTCAACCAAACTCACACATGACCCTCAGGCTGGTCCAGATTGAGCTCAAGATCAAGGTCATTGTCAAAGGTCATTACTCCTATACACCAATGTTCATCAAACTCATGCACAAAGATCCTCAAGCAGGTCTGCAGCTAGGCCGTGTCTAAAGTTGGGATCAAAGATTAGGAAATATGAGCACTACTGGCGTGATTTTATCAGCCGGAATGAGCTACTTCATCATTGATGGTCTGGTCTGGTTTCATCTGTGTCTTAAATAACACAGCCCCCCACTCCCACCCCCAACCCTCAATACACACAAACCCTTTTTCCTCCACAACCCTCTCTCTCACTTGCCCTGACTATTCGAAACGGTAGTGGAAGGAACCGTAGGACAATCTGGACAAAAATGTAAGCTATACAAGCTTCAATCTATTTCTATATAATCTATTTCTACATTCTTCTAAAAGCAAGAACATGTTTTCACTATTTTTATGGGAAAAGTATGACTTCTTTTGTTTAAACTAATGCTGTTGTATCTATTTTAATAACAGGAGGCTACATTCTGAAAGTGAAGATGACGATGAAGAAGGCAACATCCCCGTCAGAGCCTGGCCCAGCCAGTCCAGCCTGCACCGCTCAGATGATGTGTGAGTGTCGTGTTTACATGTATATAGATAGATAGATAGATAGATAGATGTACTTTATTGATCCCAAACTGGGAAATTGCAGTGTAACAGCAGCATGACAGAAACACACAGCATAATAGACAAAGGAATTACTCATGGAAAGTAAAACTACTAAAAAAAAAAAGCTTATCTATATAGATACATGAATCATATCCGCTGTGCAATGCAGGACTATCAGGTGCAGAGTGAAATGTGAGGCACCAATTAGACTGTAAGGTGCAGTATGGCAGCATAGTTATGACCAGAATTCAACATCAGCGTGAGTTATTGTACAGTGAAATGGCATGTGGCAGGAAAGATTTCCTGTACCTAACCGTTCGAAAGTGAAGCTGTAGCAGTCTGCGGGAGAAAGTGCTCCGCTGTCTGTCCAGTGTGTGGTGGAGGGGGTGATCAGGATTGTCCATGATGGATCGCAGTTTATTTAGTGTTCTCCTCTCCACCACACTCTCAAAGGTCTCCGGCCTGAGACCAGTTACAGGGCCAGCCCTCTTGATAATCTTGTATCTATTCAAGCCGGTTCTGGCTGTAAAGCACAGCACACAAATGCAATGGGCCCCCTCAGTCATCAGGGGACCCTCAAGTTCACTATCATTTTTGGGGGGAGAGTTGAAATTACCATTAGCTTTTTTTTTCCTCGTAACTTTTTCTCTTAAAATTACAATTTTAAAAATTTGCTGTTTTTTCATTGTAAATGTTTTGTCTTAGAAAGCTTGGGATGGGGAGCTTGGGAAGCTTGGGAAGCGGAGTGCAGCTCGGGTGGTTGCTGAAGCAAAAACCCGGGTATGGGAGGAGTTCGGTGAGGCCATGGAACAAGACTTTCGGTCGGCTTCAAAGAGATTCTGGCAAACTGTTCGGCGGCTCAGGAGGGGAAAGCAGCTCCCCGTCCACACTGTGTATGGTGCGGATGGGACACTGTTGACTTCAACTGGGGATATCGTCGGGCGGTGGAAGGAATACTTCGAGGATCTCCTCAATCCCACTGATACGCCTTCCACAGAGGAAGCAGGGTTTGGGGACAAGGGGGATGACTCGCCTATCACAGGGGCTGAGGTCGCCAAGGTGGTTAAAAATCTCCTTGGTGGCCAGGCCCCGGGGGTGGACGAGATTCGCCCCGAGTACCTCAAGGCCCTGGATGTTGTTGGGTTGTCATGGTTGACACGCCTCTGCAACATTGCGTGGAGGTCGGGGGCAGTGCCTTTGGCATGGCAAACCGGGGTGGTGGTTCCTCTCTTCAAAAAAGGGGACCGGAGGGTGTGCTCCAACTTTAGAGGGATCACACTCCTCAGCCTCCCTGGGAAGGTCTATGCCAAGGTACTGGAGAGGAGAGTCCGGCCGTTGGTCGAACCTCGGATTCAGGAGGAGCAATGTGGTTTTCGTCCTGGCCGTGGCACATCGGACCAGCTCTTTACCCTCTCGAGAATTCTTGAGGGTTCGTGGGAGTTTGCCCAACCAGTTTACATGTGTTTTGTGGACTTGGAGAAGGCATTTGACCGCGTCCCTCGTGGATTTTTGTGGGGGGTGCTTCGGGAGTATGGGGTATCGGGCTTGTTGTTACGAGCTATTCGGTCTCTGTACGACCGTTGTGAGAGTTTAGTTCGTATTGCCAACACTCGGTCGGAGTCATTCCCAGTGAGAGTTGGACTCCGCCAGGGCTGCCCTTTGTCACCGGTCCTGTTCATAATTTTTATGGACAGGATTTCTAGGCGCAGCCAGGGAATGGAGGGTGTCATGCTTGGTGACCACAGGATCTCATCTCTGTTGTTTGCAGATGATGTTGTCCTGTTGGCTTCATCCAGCAATGACCTACAGCTCTTGCTGGGACGGTTTGCCGCTGAGTGTGAAGCGGCTGGGATGAGAATCAGCACCTCCAAGTCCGAGTCCATGGTCCTCAGCCGGAAAAAGGTGGATTGTCCTCTCCGGGTTGGGGACAGGCTCCTGCCCCAAGTGGAGGAGTTTAAGTATCTTGGGGTCTTGTTCACGAGTGAGGGGAAAATGGAGCGAGAGATCGACAGACGGATTGGAGCAGCATCTGCAGTGATGCGGACGTTGTACCGGTCTGTTGTGGTGAAGAGGGAGCTTAGTTCTAAGGCAAAGCTGTCGATTTACCAGTCAATCTACGTTCCTACTCTCACCTATGGTCACGAGCTTTGGGTAATGACCGAAAGAACGAGATCGCGGATACAAGCGGCTGAAATGAGCTTTCTCCGTAGGATTGCTGGACTCACCCTCAGAGATAGGGTGAGGAGCTCAGTCATCCGGGAGAGGCTCAGAGTAGAACCGCTGCTCCTCCACATTGAAAGGAGTCAGTTGAGGTGGTATGGGCATCTGATTAGGATGCCTCCTGGACGTCTCCCACTTGAGGTGTTTCAGGCACGTCCCACTGGGAGGAGACCCCGGGGCAGACCCAGGACTCGGTGGAGAGACTATGTCTCCCAGCTAGTCTGGGAACGCCTTGGTATCCCCTCTGAAGAGCTGGAGCAGGTGGCTGGGGAGAGGGAAGTCTGGGCTTCTCTGCTTGAACTGCTGCCTCCGCGACCCGGACCTCCGGAAAAGCGGTAGAAGATGGATGGATGGATGTTTTGTCTTTTTCTCATAAATTTGTGGCTTTCCTGTAAATTTGCAACTCTTTTGTCATAAATTTTCAAAATTTTCTTGAAAATTTGTGACTTTCTAAAAATGCGTGACTTTTTAATAAATGTTGAATGTTTTCTGGTAAATTTGTGAATTTTTGTAAATTTGCTTCTTTTTTCATCATAAATTTTAAACATTTTTCATTATAAATTTTCACTTTTTTATCTAACATTTTCAGCACTTTTTCCTCAGACTTGTGGCTTTTTTTTCTTTTAAGTTTGCTGCTTACAGCCGTGGACAAAATTGTTGGTACCCTTCTGTTAATGAAAGAAAAACCCACAATGGTCACAGAAACAACTTGAATCTGACAAAAGTGGTAATAAATAAAAAGTCTATGAAAATTAACCAAAAAATCAGACAATGCTTTTGAATTGTGGTTCAACAGAATTATTTTAAAAAAACAAACTCATGAAACGGGCCTGGACAAAAATGATGGTACCCTTAACTTAATATTTTCTTGCACAACCTTTCGAGGCAATCACTGCAATCAGACGATTTCTGTAACTGTCAATGAGACTTCTGCACCTCTCAGCAGGTATTTTGGCCCACTCCTCATGAGCAAACTGCTCCAGTTGTCTCAGGTTTGAAGGGTGCTTTCTCCAGACAGCATGTTTCAGCTCCTTCCACAGATGTTCAATAGGATTTAGATCAGGGCTCATAGAAGGCCACTTTAGAATAGTCCAGTGTTTCGCTCTTAGCCATTCTTGGGTGTTTTTGGCGGTGTGTTTTAGGTCATTATCCTGTTGCAAGACCCATGACCTGCGACTAAGACCAAGCTGACACTGGGCAGCACATTTCTCTCTAGAATACCTTGATAGTCTTGAGATTTCATTGTACCCTGCACAGATTCAAGAAACTCTGTGCCAGATGCAGCAAAGCAGCCCCAGAACATAACAGAACCTCCTTCATGTTTCACAGTAGGGACAGTGTTCTTTTCTTGGTATGCTTCATTTTTGCATCTGTGAACATAGAGCTGATGTGCCTTGCCAAAACGTTCCAGTTTTGTCTCGTCTGTCCATAGGACATTCTCCCAGAAGCTTTGTGGCTTGTCAACATGCAGTTTGGCAAATTCCAGTCTGGCTTTTTTATGATTTGCTTTCAACAGTGGTGTCCTCCTTGGTAGTCTCCCATGAAGTCCACTTTAGCTCAAACAACAACGGATGGTGCGATCTGGCACTGATGTACAATGACCTTGGAGTTCACCATGAATGTGTTTAGAGGTTGTTCTGGGCTCTTTTGTTACCATTCGTATTATCTGTAATGACGAGGCGCACACACACCGAGTGTCAGTCAGAACTTTTACTTGTCACTGCAACTTCAACCAACAACTAACCACAGTGGCTCATGTACAACTCCTTTTATACTCAGGTCATGGCCAGGGTCATACTGCCCTCTTGTGGTGACTCTATATGAACTTCACATATCAATACATCTCCCTTTTTTTTCAAGTAAAGGTCATGTCCACTATAAACTTATTCTCAAATTTCAATAAACAAAATAAACTCCATATCTGTTTACATCTTTGTCAACCTTGTACACTGAATCACAACTTTAACATTTCTCTGTTTACAACTCAACATCAACACATTTTTTTTTTTTTTCATTCATCTCAGTACTCCTTACATTTCCTCAATCAATCTTTTCGGTTTCACAATTTGCCTTTGTGAGCATCTCTTTTGTGTCACCTCAGTCTGTTCGTTAGTGTCTGTCTCTATGTTCTGGTTCTCAGCCATTTCTGGTTGTTCGGTTTGGCTGGGAATTGGCATGTCGCTTGTTTCACTGTCTGTGACTCTCATTTTTGTCTGAGGCACTTTCAGTAAGTGACGTCGGTTTTGCCTCATTGTTTTCCCATGCTCTGTGATGACTTCATATGATCTGGGAGTTGTTTCTTTGACCACTTTTGCCAGCGGTCCCCATTCTCCATCACATCTCACTCGCACAATGTCCTCATGTGCAAGTGGTCTCAGAGGTTGTGCTGTTCTGTTGTACAGTTCAGTTTGCCTCTCATCACGCCTCACATCTCTCTTTTCCATCACCTGAGATGCTGATGGAAGTCGCGTTCTGAGTTTTCTGTTCATGAGCATTTCTGCTGGGGAAAGTCCATTCTCCAGTGGTGATGCTCGGTAATTCAGGATCGCCAGATGTGGGTCTTCTGCATTGTCTGCAGCCTTTTTCAGTATGCGCTTCACTATTTGCACCCCTTTCTCTGCTAACCCATTCAACTGTGGGTACAGAGGGCTTGAGGTCACGTGCTTGAACCCATATGTGTCTGCAAAGTCTTTGAAGCACTGACTCGTGAATTGTGGTCCGTTATCGCTTACAACAGTCATTGGAATTCCATGGCGTGCGAACATTGTCTTTGTATGTGCAATCACCTTTTCTGCTGTTGTGTCACTCAACCCTGCAAACTCTGGGTAGGTGGAATGATAGTCCATGACTAACAGATAGTCCTTGCCCTTAAGCTGAAATAGATCCATGCCCACTTTTCTCCATGGCCCTTGAGGCTTCTCATGGGGCCTCATAGGCTCCTTTGGCTGTTGATACCTGTGGCGCTGGCAAGTCTCACAGCGCTGCACATATGCCCCAATGTCCTTGTGCATGTTGGGCCAATACAAAACATCACGTGCACGTCTTTTGCACTTTTCAATACCCAAATGCCCCTCATGCACTAATTTAACCATTTCTGATCTCATGGAGGTAGGTATGACTATCCTTGTACCCTTTAACAGAACCCCATCTAACACAGACAGTTCACCTTTAAAGTGTTGGTAAGGCTTGTCAATCATAACCTGTCCTGGCTGATGTATCTGTTCCATTACTCTTTTTAGTTTCTCATCCTTTTGTGTTTCTTTCACTATCTTCGTCCATTTTGCATCTGACACTGGCATGTGTGCCTTAATAGAGTCTACATGTATTTGCACAGCTTCCTCTGTTGTGCTGCTGGTGTTGCTCAAGCTAGCCCTACTCAGCGCATCGGCTACAATTAGTTGCTTGCCTGGTGTAAACTCAAATTTCAAGTCATATTTCTGTAATCTTAACATTAGACGCTGGATGCACGGTGGTGCGTCACCCAGTGGCTTCTGTGAGATAGCAATCAGTGGTTTGTGGTCTGTTTCTAGTATTACTGACCGTCCATACACATATTCATGAAACTTCTCACATCCAAACACTGCACCTAGAGTCTCTTTCTCTATTTGCGCGTAATTTCTTTCTGCGCTTGTCAGAATCAGAATCAGAATCAGAATCAGAATCAGGTTTATTGCCATTGTTCATGTAGTACACAAACTAGGAATTTGTCTCGGTACAATGCTGCAACATTAAACATGATAAGATAAAAGAAATAAACTATACATGTAATAAAGTGTAGGATAAGATTAAGTGATACTGGTCAACAGTTAAAATATATTAGCCAGCAGCAGATACTGTGGAGAACTATATAGTGCAGTCGGTAATGCAGGAAGAAAACAGTGATGATTGACATGAGTCTGGTTGAGCTGCTGTACATAGTGCACGAGAGTCAATAAGTCACTTAGTGTTCAGCAGTCTGATGGCAGAGGGGAAGAAGCTGTTCATGTGACGGGAGGTTTTAGTCTGGATGGACCGAAGTCTTCTACCAGAGGGGAGGGGGGCAAACAGTACGTGACCAGGGTGTGAGGGATCGGCTATGATCCGGCCAGCACGCCTCCGGGTCCTGGAGATGTACAGATCCAGGAGAGATGGGAGCTTGCAGCCGATCACCTTCTCAGCAGTGCGCACGACGCGCTGCAGCCTTAGTCTGTCCCTGGCAGTGGCTCCTGCGTACCACACGGTTATGGAGGTGGTGAGGATGGACTCGATGATGGCTGTGTAGAACTGCACTAACATCTTGGTGGGTAGCTTGAGCTTCCTCAGCTGCCGCAGGAAGAACATCCTCTGCTGGGCTTTTTTGATGAGTGAGCTGATGGTCGGCTCCCATTTGAGGTCCCTGGTGATGGTAGTGCCTAGGAAGCGGAAGGAATCAGCAGTGGTGATGGGAGAGCCTGAGAGGGTGAGGGGGGGCAGAGGAGTAGTGACTTTCCTGAAGTCTACAATCATCTCCACTGTCTTCAGAGCGTTCAGCTGCAGGTTGTTATTGCTGCACCAGGACGCCAGCTGGGCCACCTCTCTCCTGTAGGTGGACTCGTCGCCGTTGGAGATGAGCCCGATGAGGGTGGTGTCGTCCGCAAACTTGATCAACTTGACAGACTGGTGGCTGGAGGTGCAGGAGTTGGTGTAAAGGGAGAAGAGTAGGGGGGAAAGTACACAGCCCTGGGGTGATCCGGTGCTGATGCTAGTATAGTCTGAGACAGTCTTTCCCAGCCGCATCGTCATGGTGCGCGATGCGTATGCGACTGGATACCACTCTGTGTCATGTTTTTGCAATAGCACAGCTCCTAGGCCGGCTTTGGACGCATCTGTGGACACTTTTAGCAGTTTGTCCTGATCATAGAATTTTAACACTGGCTCCTGTATTAGACTGCTTTTGAGCCACTCCCATTCTCTGGCATGCTCTGCCATCCACTGCCACATTGTATTGGTCTCTAACAAGCTTCTAAGAGCTATTGTGTTAGCTGATAAATTTGGGATAAATTTCCCCATATAATTGACTAGCCCTAAGGCTCTTTGCAAGTCATTTTTGTCCTGCGGTACTGGCAGCTCTGCTATGGCCCGCACTTTTTCTGGATCTGGTTGCACGCCTGCCCCAGATAACTTCTCTCCCAGGTATGTAATCTCCTGTACCCCAAATTGGCACTTACTCTTATTCAGTTTCATACCTGACTTTTGCGCCTGTGTGAGAACTCTAGCCAACCTTTCGTCGTGCTCCTCTTTTGTTTTTCCCCAGACTACCACGTCATCAAGAAAAACTCCCACCCCTTCTATTCCGTCAAACAATTGCTGCACAGTTCTATGGAAAATCTCAGGGGCTGAGCTAATCCTGAACGGCATTCGTAGAAAGCAATGCCTTCCGAATGGCGTATTAAATGTGCACAATTTAGCGCTTTCCTCATCGAGCACTATTTGGTAAAACCCAGATTTGGCATCTAATTTTGTGAAGTAGCTTGCTCCACTCATTGTGCTGGTAATGTCAGATTTTGTTGGTAGCCTGTAATGCTCCCGCTGTATTACTTTATTTAGATCTTTCGGATCTATGCACAATCTCAAATCTCCATTTGGCTTCTCCACTATAACTAGGGAGTTAACCCATTCAGTTGGTTCTTCTATTTTTCTGACCACTCCGTCTGCTATCAGTGAGTCTAGTGTTTCTCTCAGCCTCTTTTTAAGAGCTATTGGCACTTTTCTTGCTGGATGTATGACTGGCTCTGCATTCTCTTTCAGCCTAATTTTTTGTTTGCCTGGTAGGCGGCCTATTCCTTTGAACACCTCTTTGTATTCTTTCACCCAGTCAGTGTGTTTGTGCCTACTTGTTGTAGCCTCTGTATTTTCTCGTGCTGTCACCTTGTCTGTATCAATGACATTCACCCTCTTGATCAGACCTAGCTGATCGCATGTTTTTAAACCCAAAATTGCTTGTCTATTTCCATCAACAAGTACAAACAATGCATTCACTGTCTTATCTTTGTTTGACAGTGTAACCCTGCACATTCCCTTAGTGGGTATTGGCTTATCGTCATATGTTCTCAGATTAATCTTTTTATCTCTTATTTTCGGTTTGTTTTTCAGTCTTTTAAAATCTTTCATTGGCAGGATGTTTACCTGCGCACCTGTGTCGAGCTTCAGTGACATGTCTGTGCCATTCATCTCCAAGCACACTATCCATTCGTCAGCGCTCGTCTCTCCCTCGATGGCGTCCACGTAAAACTGATCCTCTTCGCTGTCGCTCTTTTTCTCCACGAGTTGCACCCTCTTCTTCGAGAAGCAGGTCTTTGCGAAGTGATTCTTTCCGCCACACTTGCGACATTCCTTCCCGAATGCTGGACACTGCTTCGGCGCATGTTGCATTCCACACCGCTCACAGTTCCCGTGCGCGCGCTTTGCACCTCTTTTCCTTGCATACAACGTTCCTTTCGGCTTCGCACGCTGCACTGCATCGACTTCAGCAGTCTCTCTTTCCTTGCTGCTAAAAGTCTTTAATTGTGCCTTTGTACTCTCAGACGCTTGGCAAATCTGTATCGCTTTCTCCAGTGTTAAGTTAGTCTCTTTAAGTAATTGCATCCGCAATTTGTTGTCTTGGACCCCAATTACAATTTGGTCCCGTATCATTGACTCACTCAATGTTCCAAAGTTGCATGACTGACATTTCAACCGTAGGTCTGTGACATACAGCTCGATGGACTCTGACTCTTTCTGAAGTCTTTTTCTGAACACATACCTCTCGTACGTTTCATTCTTTCTCGGTGTGCAATAATCGTCAAACTTCTTCATTACGACGTCGAATTTGCCTTTTTCTTCTTCCGTGAAGACGAATGTGTTGAACACATCTAGCGCCGCTCGCCCTGCTACTGTTAGCAGTAATGCTATCTTCCTCTCCTCGTCACGGAGACCGATAGCTAGCCAATAAAGTTCAAAACTTTGTTTGAATGCTTTCCAGTTCTCGTTGACGTTACCGGTCAACTTTAACTCGTCCGGCTGTCGAAGAGCGTTCATCTTCACCGTCGGTTCGTATCTTTTATCCTGGTACCATGTAATGACGAGGCGCACACACACCGAGTGTCAGTCAGAACTTTTACTTGTCACTGCAACTTCAACCAACAACTAACCACAGTGGCTCATGTACAGCTCCTTTTATACTCAGGTCATGGCCAGGGTCATACTGCCCTCTTGTGGTGACTCTATATGAACTTCACATATCAATACATTATCCGTCTCCTCCTGTGGCCACGTCCAGGGAGGTTGGCTACAGTCCTTTCATTCATTCATCTTCTTCTGCTTAATCCTTTTTGGGTTACGGGGGGGGGGGGGGGCTGAAGCCTATCCCAGCATCTTTGGGCGAGATGCAGGGTACACCCTGGACAGATCGCCAGTCCATCACAGGGCCAACACAGAGAGACAGGCAACCATTCACTCTCACAGTCATACCTAAGAACAATTTAGAATCCCCAGTTTTGATGCCAATTAACCTAACTTGCATGTTTTTGGCATGTGGGAGGAAACCGGAGAAATCCCGGAGTAAACCCACGCAGACACGGGGAGAACATGCAAACTCCACACAGATCACTGTTGGTCGGGGGCTGGGATCGAACCCAGGATCCCCCGGTCAAGGGTGAGTTGCTGTGCTGCCGCAGTGCTAACCACTTCTCCACCGCGCCGATGGCTACAGTCCCGTGGATCTTAAATTTCTGAATAATATGTGCAACTGTAGTCACAGGAACATCAAGCTGCTTGGAGATGGTCTTATAGCCTTTACCTTTAACATGCTTGTCTATAATTTTCTTTCTAATCTCCTGAGACAACTCTCTCCTTTGCTTCCTCTGGTCCATGTTTAGTGTGGTACACACCATGTCACCAAACAGCACAGTGACTACTTGTCACCCTTTAAATAGGCCGACTGACTGATTACAAGTTTGCAGACACCTGTGATGTTAATTAGAGGACACATCTTGGTTGAACATGTCCCTATGGTCACATTATTTTCAATCTTTTCTAGGGGTACCAACATTTTTGTCCAGGCCTGTTTCATGAGTTTGTTTTTTAAAGTAATTCTGTTGAACCACAATTCAAAAGCATTGTCTGATTTTCATTGGTTAATTTTCATAGAATTTTTATTTATTACCACTTTTGTCAGATTCAAGTTATTTCTGTGACCATTGTGGGTTTTTCTTTTATTAACAGAGGGGTACCAACAATTTTGTCCACGTGTGTATTTCTTGTCTAGATTAACTTTTTTTTCTTATAAATTTTCTACTTTTTTCCTTGTAAATCTGGTTTTGGAACTTTGCATTCTTTTTTTCTCAAATTTGCAATGTTTTTCTCATAAATTTCTGGCTTTTTTTGTAAATATGCAACTTTTTTTATGTAAATTTGCTACTTTTTTTGTCCTGTCCAACTTCTTGGTAAGTAGAACAAATATCTGCTTGCCAAACAGATTTACTTTGCTTAAAGGAGCTCTGTTCATATACTCACTGCCAATGAAAACGCAACACAATTTTTGCATAAATATTTTTGGGTTCAGCCTATGTGAGCTTGAGTAGTAGTGTTTGTATGATGCAAAATACATCTGGAACTCATTTTAAAGTGGTTGTACTCACTGTCACGATTCACTGCCTTTGAGCTCTGGCTCTATAGTCTTTCTGAGCTTGTTGTTTGTTTTGGGTTATGTCAATGTCAAAAAGTCAAAAATGGGTGATCTTAAGGAGTCGTCATCTTCCCTGTATAAAAATGAACAAAAATACATAGGACTATGTTGTGAAATCTCCATCTCCATGATGCCACAACATGGCTGTGTTCCAGCAGGAAAATGCTCGTCCACATGTGGCCCAAGTCACCAGGGAGTATCTGCAGCAACAGAACTTTGATGTCCTTCCTTGGCCTTCTTATTCTCCAGATTTATCCCCTACTGAACACTTGTGGGATCATCTTGGGCGATGTGTTTTAGCCAGAGTGCTAGTGCCGCAGAGCAGACAGTAACTGGCCATGGCATTGCAGGAGCAGTGGCTAAATATTCCCCAGGACAACAGATGGCTTGTGAGGTCCGTGCGGAGGCATATTACTGCCTGCATTAACACAAATGGAGGCCATATTTCAAACTGAACTTTGTTTTTAAGACAAACATTTTGTTGTGATTTCGTAAAGTCAGGGTGCTTTTTCTTCTTCTTCTTCTTTTGGCTGCTCCCTTTAGGGGTCACCACAGCGGATCATCTGTCTCCATCTCACTCTATCCCTGCATCTTCCTCTGCAACACCAACCCTCTCCATGTCCTCCTTCACTACATCCATGAATCGTCTCTGTGGTCTTCCTCTTCTCCTCCTTCCACCTCCAGCTCCACCTCCTGTCTTTTTGTCAGTGCCACCGTCTCCAAACCATACATCATAGCAAGTCTCACTACCATCTTGTAAATCTTCCCTTTCACTCTTACTGCAACCTTTCTGTCTCAAATCACCCCTGACATTTGTCTCCACCCATTCCACCCTGCCTGCACTCTCTTCTTCACCTCTCTTGTGCATTTTCCTTTGCTTTGGATGGTTGACCCTTGGTATTTAAACTCATCTACTTTCACTACCACTACTCCTTCCATCTTCACTGTTGCACCTGCCTCCCTCTCATTCACACACATGTATTCTGTCTTGCTTCTGCTGACTTTCATTCCTCTTCTCTCCAGAGCATACCTCCACCTCTCCAGATTCTCTTCCACCTGCTCCCTACTCTTACTGCAGATCACAATGTCATCTGCAAACATCATGGTCCACGGAGACTCCTGCCTGACCTCGTCTGTCAGTCTGTCCATCACCATAGCAAACAAGAAGGGGCTCAGAGCCAATCCCTGATGTAATCCCACCCCCACCTTAAATCAATCCATCACTCCTACAGTGCAATTCACCATCGTCTCGCTGTCCTCATACATGTCCTGCACCACCCTCACATACTTCTCTGCCACTCCTTTCTCATACAGTACCACACGTCCTCTCTTGGCACCCTATCATATGCTTTCTCTAGATCCACAAAGACACAGTACAACTCCTTCTGAACTTCTCTATACTTCTCCATCAGTACTCTTAGAGCAAACATTGTATCTGTAGTACTCTTTTTTGGCATGAAACCATACTGCTGCTCACTGATTGTCACCTCTCCCCTTAACCTGGCTTCAACAACTCTTTCCCATACCATCATAGTGTGGCTGATCAACTTTATGCCTCTGTAGTTACTACAGCTCTGAGCATCACCTTTGTTCTTGAAAACTGGCACCAAAACACTTCTTCTGTACTCCTCAGGCATCCTCTCACTCTCCAAGATTATGTTAAACATTCTACTTTCTTCATCTCCCTGACTATCCCACATTTTCTTTGCTAACCTCTTCCTTTGGATACTTCCCTGTACCTCCTCGTTCCACGACCAAGTCTCCTTGTCTTCCTTCCACTGTCCACATACCTTTCTACCCATTTCCCTCAATACTATTGCTGTATTTTCCCAGTCATCTGGTAATTCTTCCCTAGTCAAAGTGCTTCTATTTTGTTCAATATTGAACATTTTTGACACACAGATTTTCACTTGTCGATCTCTGATAGTGTTTTGAAGATGTCTAAAAATAATTTACATCCTTTAATGGACCATTTCCATAAAAATATCAAACTTTACTAGAGTGTTGTGGTTTCATTGGTAGTGAGTGTACTTGATATACAGTATATATTATATCATTTATATTATATATATATATATATATATATATATATATATATATATATATATATATATATATATAACAACTTGATATAATAACTATACTTTATTTGAATTGTCTTAATTATGCTGGCCCTGACAGAAGAGAATGGGAGAGGCAACTGAAAGGACATTTGCTACTTTTATCAAATAATTTGTAATGTTTTTCTTGTAAATTTTCAACTTATTTTTTTTTAAATTTGCAATGTTCACATGGATGATATTTAAATTTGTATTTTGTGTATTGTTTTTTTTTTCCTGTTCATCTTGAAAATGATGATCTTGAAATATTTTTTAATGGTTTTATTGGGAGTGGGAGTTTACAGAAAATAGAGCCCCCAAAAAGCTAGAAACAGCCCTGCATGCACACACATAAACAACCAACATTTAAAAAAAAAAAAAAAAAAAAATCAACAATGTCTAATTTTATTTCTGGCTTTATTTCTAAGTTTGAAAGAACGTCCAGCGTCTTCAGCCAGTCAGACCAGCACGGTGGTCAATGAGCGTCTTCAGGAGCTAGTCAGAATGTTTAAGGAGAGAACAGAGAAGGCGAAGGAGAAACTCATTGACCCTGACAGCTCAGATGAGGACAGCATCGTCCCCTGTGAGTGAGAGTGTCTAATTCTTTTTTCTGGTCTATTTTTCCTCACATACTACAGACTTTGGCTTGAAACAAATATCACAAATGAAACAAGTAAAAAAAAGCATGTTTATATAGAAACAGATATTATAATATAGGGATGCACCGATCGTGAAATTTCAGGGCAATAAGAGTGTTTAAAATAATCTGGTTTATGGTTGATACCCAATACAATTGTTTCTTATATTTTTGTTGTCATCTGTTCCATCTTTAATGTCAAGGAAGCAACGAAATAAGCATTATAAAAAATTACTTAAAGGGGTCACTGACTGCATTTTTCCCACATTTTGACAGCTCACACATGATTTAATGAAATGTTGGTGACATATTTTGGTCAATTTTTCTTTAATTATTGCAGCAATTTTTTTTTTTTTTTAATTTTATTATTTTTTTTGCAGCCTTTCTGAGAATGGCTGGTTTCAGTGAGCGTCTCTTTAAATCTCTCAAACCGCATTCAACTCCGCTCTCTCTCTTGCGCCACTATTATTAACCTAGCTTAGCTTAACTTATTACTAACCATTTTAGCTTAGATTAGCTCAGATGGCGAGCATGAGCCAACTAACGTAAATTTGTCTTAAAGAATGAATGAAATAATGCATCACTAGTGGGCAGGGGTGTGTGGTCTCAGGTATGACTGGTCCCTGGACTACAATAAGCACAGAAACATTTGTGAATGAGTGGCTAAATTGCTAGCTTCAGCTAGCCACCTTTGATCCCGGCTATAGATAATACTAAAAGAAAATAAGCTAAAATAACATCTAAGAACAATGTATATGGTCAAATATTGTGCTGTAGATGAACAGGGATTCCAGTGGGGGTGAAAAGAAATAATAGAAAATAGCGATCAAAGCTGGCCAAATCAACAGTTATGCTAATGCTATGTAGCCAGTGTGTCATCCCCTTACCACTGAAGCTGTCATGAATGGGGATGATGGTCAACCCCGTTCTTTGACTTGTGGCTGCAGTTTTCATTGTTTGGTAGTGTCTCTAGCTGGCAGATCTTTAGAGCCCCTGTCCTGGGCTCTCTGCCAGTCTGCAGCTAGCCTCTCCCTCTCCTGGCATCCACCTGTGCCTATCATCATTATTATTATTATTTATTCCTTCCCCTGTTTTTTCATATTCTCATTTACACACATGCATGCATTCATACACGCAGACACACAGTCATCCTGGCACACACTCATCCAGTAATCATTCATTCCATGCTGCCAGCTGCTACCACACCTGCCTCCACTCTTCTCTCATTGGGATTCTGAGTATTTATGTGTGACGGTGTGTAGCAGGCGGTGTGGTGGCATTGGCAACACTGATGGTCAAGCTCCTCTGTCGGTTCCTCAGTTGCATGGACTTTGTGCCGTGTTGTTTCCCAGAGCCCGCTGAGCTCCGACCCTACTTGTAAGTCTTCTTTTCAACTTTTGCCTCCTTATCCGCTTCAGTTCCATCTGGAGCGCGTGGGCCTGCCTGCAGAGTGTAGCTGATCTTCTCCTTCATAATTCATGTTTGAACTGTTTGGACATTTTGTGTATGTATGTCTTTCTGTTATTAAATGCGTTCACTTCACCAGCGTTTGGGCTTAATCCTTTTCACCTGCGCGCTGCGGTGCACGTATCTGACAGAAGCGAACTGTATCCTGGTTACAACGATCAGTTCTGATTGCCTAGGACGCTGATGCTAATGGCTCAATATAGCATCACAGTGAAAATATAACAAAATAAGCCAGAATGACGTGAGATATATTTTCAACTGTGGATTAGTGAACCAGATGGAAACAGGGATGTCTATTAGGGTTACTGAAATCTAAAGAAAATAACAAAACAGAGTAGAGTTTACAACTTTTGAGAAAAGCTTGAAATGAGATTTAGAGGGAATTGTGCACTGGGGAGACTGGGGGGTAGGGGTGGAGTGAGCCTGTATATGCACAATACCCATAAAGTTTTATTTTTTTTAACACATACACTTGTTTCCCTCAGAATAAGTTTTAAAGCATGTTCAGTCTGCTGCATGCTGCCTTGAAAGCTCTTATTGTGTAAAAATCTGAAGAAAGTCAACACGATATTGGCAGTAATTTCCTCATATTGGAGTGAAAAATAGGATTTGTGGTGTGAGAGAGGGGAAAAGAGTGAGAGTTGGTAACACTGAATAAAGTGCACTTGGTGTGAGCTTCCTAACACCACTGTTGGTGCTTAAGCTAATGCCTTTGGCTCCCCACCCATCTATGTGACAGGCGGGCTGGCTAGTGATGTTTACCTTTTGGTGACGTATCCTATTTCTTGACATACAGGAAAATACCCGGAAGAGTAAAAACAGCTTCTTGAAAAGAAAAACAAGATAAAGCGTGTGTGATTTTTTTTTTTAAGAGGAGCAAGTGTTTTGATATTTTTTCAATAGTCAGGGTCACCAACAGAAACATTTCAGAGGTTAAAACCTAAAAAAAACACAATTTTTCAGTCAATGACCCCTTTATCTTAAGTACTGTAAAACAGTTCAGTCTTGGATGTTTTCTGAATTTGCAGCTGTAGGCTACTGTTGTCTGTTTTGGGGCAAAATCAATACCACACAACTGGGACGCAGTGCTGTGGCACTAATTCTGTGTGGCATTGATTTAACAGATAATCTTAGTTCATTTGCCCATAGTCCGATATCCGTCAACAAGATGAATATCGGTGCATCCCTACTTACAGTTCATTTTGATTCCAGGATGAAAGAATCAGCCTTGCCCCACTGGAAAAAGAACCACTCACTGGACTCAGCTACACACACAAAAATGGCATAAAAATAAACTGAAAGCACCCAGTAACCTACAAGGTGAGTAGAAGCAGTAGCTGCTTCTATCCTGGCTGCCAACCCTTCTCCACCCTTTGTTCCTAAAAGCATAGCCACAGTTTCCCTCATTTATCCTTCAGTAAATACTTCAGTCCCACAAAATCACCCTAGCACAATTTAATTAAGTGCTTCCCTCTTGGTAGATCTAATGGGTCAAGCGATTCGAAAGACTTTTATGTCCCTTTATCATAAAAGCAAAACAAGGCTTTATTTTCATATGAAACTTTTTAAAGGCAATATTGAAGAAATAGACAATAAAAATTAAAATTCTTGTGGAAAATAGGGTTAATTTTGTGTGATGTTCAAAACCTTCATAAAAAGAAATCAGTTAAAATGATCAATAACAGTTTAGTGTATACTGTCCTCAGACTTTTCTGGACTCATTCAATGAACCTCACAGGCTCAGAGAGGGAAGAAAATCTAAAAAACATCAGTGTGAAATCATGTCCTGTCATGTTGCAGAAAGGAAAGTATACTTACTGTATGTGTGTCTTCTTTTTGGGGCATAACAAATTTCTCTGTCTTGGTACTCTTCCTTGGATAAAAAGCTCTAGATTCTAGAATGACTGAATTAAACCCTTTAGAACCCTTTAGAATTTTTTATATTTCTGTGTAAATATGATGGAAAACAACATCAGATTTTCACACAAGTCCTAAAAGTAGATAAAGATAAGTCAGTTAAATAAATGAGACAAAAAATACTTTTTCTTTTATTTATTGAGGAAAATGATCCAATATTACACACACAATTCACAAAAAGTTAGGGATATTTGGCTTTCAGGTGAAATTTCAGGATACACCTACAGTGGTGTGAAAAAGTGTTTGCCCCCTTCCTCATTTCTCATTTTTTTCTACGTTTGTCACACTTAAGTGTTTCAGATCATCAAACAAATTTAAATATTAGACAAAGATAACACAAGTAAACACAAAATGCAGTTTTAAATGAAGGTATTTATTATTAAGGGTAAAAAAAAATCCAAACCTACACAGGAAGAGGGCAAACACTTTTTCACACCACTGTAAATGCACTATAATCGTTACAGGAGAACTTAATTTGACCTTCTCTAATCTTTTGAACGCACATGTCCAACTGTTCAATGTTTCAGTACTTTCTGCATAACTTGCTGTTCTCTAACAAGGTGCTTAACAGCAAAATTCACAACAGGTGTTTGATCCATGAATCAACCAATAAATTTTCTGTTTCAATTAGAACTGGTATTTATAGTCTTCTTCATCATGCTGTTCACATTTTGACATCATGAGACCAAGACAACACCAACAGCTGATCAACATTACCTCGCCATTGCGAGGTTTCAAACAGGATGTTCTCAGAGGGAAGTGGCCACTGAGCTTAGAGTGTCACAGGGTGTCACCAGCAGGTTGCAACAGAGATACAGCGAGACTAGAAGAGTCACAGAAAGGCACAGAAGTGGGCATCCTTTGGCCATATCCCATGCTGATGACCACTTCATTGTGAACAGTGCCCTGCAGAACCGGATGATGAATGCTACTCAACTCCAGGCACATTTAAGGGAGGTGAGAGGCACGCAAGTGTCACATCAGACCGTTCAAAACTATTTATATCAGCGTGGTCTGCGTGCTAGATGACCTGCAAGGGTACCTAACCACACCGCCAGGCACAGGCGTCATCGTCTTGCATGGGCCAGGGAGCATTTATGCTGGACAAGGGGCCAGTGGGCCTCAGTGCTGTTCTCTGATGAAAGTCGATTCACGTTGAGCAGAAATGATGGCCACCAACAATGTTGGAGACATCAAGGAGAGCGCTATGCATCAGCCACTGTTGTCACCAGACAAGCTTTTGGTGGTGGTGTTACAGTCTGGGCAGGTGTGTCTAGTCAATCCAGAACTGCCCTATACCTTGTGAATGGGAAAGTGACAAGCTGACACTACCTGAATAACATCATTAATTCAGTCATTGTGCCCCTGCATGAACGCAGGCCTAATTTCATCTTCATGGACGACAATACTCCAGCTCATCGAGGTCGCATCATTAGGGAATGGCTGCTGGAGGCCGGGGTACCTCAAATGGAGTGGCTTGCACTTTCTCCAGACCAGAAAATCTATGGGATCAGCTGAGTCGCCATGTAGAGGTTCATAACCCTGCACCCCACAGCCTCAGTGACCTGAGGGTCGCCCTTCAAGAACAGTGGAATGCCATGCCTCAGCTGACAAGTCGACTTGTGAACAACATGAGATGTTATCGTCAACCTGTAATTGATGCTCAAGGGCACATGACAAATTATTGAGACATTAATTTGTCTCAAGTTAATGTTTTTGTTGTGGTATACCCACCACTGTTGTTGGCTTTTGTTTCATTTTATTTTTATTTATTTCGAATGTGTAACATCAAGCATTCAGTGACAGTGATGTAGGAAACATTGTCAAGAAAATAAAGATAAAGTATACATCAAAACATAAGTCACCATACAAAACATAAGTTTCACTATGCACATAATTTATGTACATGTCCGAAAAGGAGTGGGAAGAAGTCTAAACTTATTCAATCCCACCCCTTCTCCACAAATCATTGATTTCTATTCATTTGTTTCCTAGCCATACACAACACAATTTTTATATGTAACCGAGGGCACAAACTGGCAATGTCCAACTGGGAGGCTTGAACTCATGACCTCCCGCTCCGGAGTCCAGCACTCTACCTGTGTCGTCAATACAGTCGACCCCCTTGGCAAGCCAAGTAGGAATGCTTTAATTCACTCTATCACATATTCCCCCTCAGATTTTGACATTGTCCCAATGTCAGAGGTGCATTTAAGCTTTCAGGCTCTTCTGACACACCACCATCATCCTGCACCAGACAAATCCCACTTCTGACACCAAATGTAATCGAGGGCACAAACTGGCAATATCCAACCATGAGGTTCAAACTCACAACCTCCCGCTCCGGAGTCCAGCACGCTACCTGTGTCGCCAATAGGGTTGACCCCCTTGGCAAGCCAAGTAGGAATGCTTTTATTCACTCTATCACATACTGTATATATCATTTAAATTAAATCATAGAAAATAATAACACATACATTTAAGAAACAATATTCAGAAACACAGTTTTGTTCAAACACCTTCATCCCTGTACCTTGTGAAGATCTTTTTTTTATACATCCTTTTAAATTGTTTTATGTTTGGACATTGCTTCAGTTCATTCAGATTGTTCCATAATTTCGCTCCACAGATGGATACACAGAAACATTTCCTGGTTGTTTTACATTTACTGTTTTAAAATTAAATAATCCCCTTAGATTGTAACTGCCTTTCCTTTCTGTAAACAAGCCGAGAATTTTTTTGGAAGCTGATTATTTTTGGCTCTAAAACTATTATTTTGACTCAAGAAATTGAGATGAGGAAATCACCATTGCATGTTTCTACTTAAATGCCCTCCTTTCATGATATAATATCACTGTAGCGTGAACTTTTTACATTTTCCATAAATTTAATCCTAAAGCCAAATACCCCTAACTTTTTGTGAGTAGTGTATCTGTGAGTGGCAAAAGTGTGTGAACCTTTGATTTCAGTATCTGGTGTGACCAGATTTTGCAGCAATAACGGCAACTAAATGTTTCCAGTAACTGTTGATCAGTCATCAGCTTGGAGAAATTTTAGTCCATTCCTGCGTACAGAACAGCTTCAATTCTGGGATGGTGGTGGGTTTCCTCACATGAACTGCTCACTTCAGGTCCTTCCACAACATCTCAATTGAATTAAGGTCAAGTCTTTGACTTGGCCATTCCAAAACATTAACTTTACCTTTTTTAACCATTTTTGGTAGAATAACTTGTGTGTTTAGGATTGTTGTCTTGCTGCATGACCCACTTTCTCTTGAGATTCAGCTCATGGACAGATGTCCTGACATTTTCCTTTAATATTTGCTGGTATAATTCAGAATTCATTGTTCCATCAATGATAGTAAGCCGTCCTGGCCCAGATGCAGCAAAAAAAGGCCTAAACCATGATATTACCTCCACCATGTTTCACAGATGGGATAAGGTTCTTATGCTGGAATTCAGCGTCTCCCTTTCTCTAAACATAATGCTTCTCATTCAAACCAAAAAGTTCTATTTTGGTCTCATCTATCCACAAGACATTTTTCCATTTTTCCTTCTGGCTTGTCCACATGATCTTGTCCCTAGATATCTGTCTCCTATAGGCCCTTAGAATAGAGGGTTAGTACTAGTGAAGTGCTTTGAGTGGTCTTTGAGACTAGAAAAAGCGCTATACAAGTACAGGTCCTTATCCCTTATCCTTTATCCTTATCTTTAGCAAACTGCAGATGAGCAGTAATGTTCTTTTTGGAGAGCAGTGGCTTTCTCCGTGCAACCCTGCCATGCACACCATTGTTGTTCAGTGTACTCCTGATGGTGGACTCATGAACATTAACATTAGCCAATGCCAGAGAGGCCTTCAGTTGCTTAGAAATTACCCTGGGGTCCTTAGTGACCTCGCCAACTATTACACGCCCTGCTCTTCGGGTGATCTTAGTTGGTCAACTCACTCCTGGGGATGATAACAATGATCTTAAATTTCCTCCACTTGTGCACAATTGGTCTTACTGCGGATTGGTGGAGTCTAAACTCTTTAGAGATGGTTTTGTAACCTTTTCCAGCTTGATAAGCATCAACAACCTTTTTTCTGAGGTCCTCAGTAATCTTTGTTCTTGCCATGATACACGTCCACAAACATGTGTTGACTGATAGATCTTAAAATAGATTCTTTAAATAAAACAGGGTGTCCGCTCATACCTGATAGTCATCCCATTGTCTGAAAACACCTGACTCTAATTTCACCTTCAACTTACCTGCTAAGAGGTTCACAAACTTTTGCCACTCACAGATATATAATATTGGATCATTTTCCACAATAAATAAATGAAAAGGTTGTTTTTTTGTCTCATTTATTTAACTGACTTCTCCTTATCTACTTTTAAGACGTGTGAAAATATGATGTTTTCTGTCATATTTATGCAGAAATGTAGAACATTCTAAAGGGTTCACAAACTTTCAAGCACCACTGTACCTCAAAGCAGATAAAGTGGGTACCTGCTGTTGATAAGGATCATTGCTAATTATGCAGACACACTGTCCGTCATTTAAACAGATATATAGGCTAATATAGTATAGTATAATATAGTATAAACCTGAACACCACCAAAGATTCAACTCTTGCAATTAGTGGAGATGATTTTAATGCAGAACGTAAGCTTTCAGTGATCTTTTTGCCACAGTGACGGCAATAGATCCTAATGTTTCTGATTCCCAAGTTGTTTTCCTTCCTCTGGCACAAAATTAAAGCTTATGGCACAGTTACCTCCTGTTTAAAAGACAGAGTGTGTCTGTCAGGTCAACAACGATCCTCATCAACAGTAGGGACCCCCTTTTGTGCTTGCAAAAATTTGTATTGAAACTCTTTCACTGCCCTCTCACTTGGTCAGAAATGATAATCTTATTTTGATCATATTTGCTTCTACAATCACTCTGGGGGCCATCTTCTGACATTTAGTCCATTTTACTCTCACCTCTCCCCAGCTCCTCCCCAGCCCCCAGCTCCCCAGCCTGCTCCTGGAACTCAGCCACCAGATGGAGAAGAGAAGGAAGTGCAAGCTGGTCCATCAGGAAGTGGTGGAGGAGGAGAAGGGGTAGTGAAAAACGGGGCAGAGGAGGAGCAGTCTAGTTGCTGCCGCACACCTCGATGGATACTCGCCTGTATGCACTTACGATTCCCGGCCAGCATCGACCCTTTCACCAGTGAGAACCCAGCCAAATATGCTGCCCTGCTGCCTCCTTCAGAGTTGTATTAAATAGCAGAACCTTCTTTACTCAAGCACCTCACAAATAAATGACAAACATTCAGTGAACTGATCGCTTTTAAAATTTCCAGCCTTCCACTTCTTACAAAATATTTCTAAATTAACACATCCTTTTTGAATTAATGGATAGTAAAATGGACAAAGACACTTAGGCATATTGTGACATATTTGAGTAAAGGTGAATGGTGGACATACTCCTGTCCTTTTCTCTGTATTTTCACCTTCATGTGGATTCTGTGCAGAGGAGAGTAGTAACCAACTAGCTACATTTACTCAATTACATGTACTCCAATAACTTTTTCTTTTTTGCAAAATTGTTCTTTACTGAGTAGTTTTACTATGAGATACTTTTTAGTCCTACTTGAGCACATATGTGAAGAATAACCTGTACTCTACTCAGCTTTATTTGGTCATGCTCTGAGTTACTTTATTTCACTGATTTGTATTGTGTATCCAGTTTTTTACCCATTTTCAGAACTTAACCTTGATATTTTTTTCAGTGGAATCATTATTCTATCATGGCAGGAAATATTTAATGCTATTTATTTTTCCCCTTTTATATGATATGGATTATATTAAAGGCTACATGCGCGTAGTTTATACAGCAGGGAAAATAAGTATTGAACACGCCAATATTTTTCTCATTAAACATATTTATGATGGAGCCATTGACCTGAGATTTTCACCAGATATCAGTGACAACCCAAGCAATCCATACATACAAAGAAATCAAGGCAACTGTGCTCACAAAACAAGTTATATTTAATAAAGTGGAATGACATAGGGAATAAGTATTGAACACATGAAGAAAAAGAGGTGCAAAAAGGCATAGAAAGACAAGAAACCAGCTGAAATCCATCAGAATTTAGGGAGCCATCCCATCCCCCATCAGTGGAAATTAATTTCAGCTGGTTAAGTCCTGACTGATAGCTTTTAAAAAGGTCTGTGTATATCAGATTGTCACACCACAAAGAACCCATGATGGGTAGAAACAAAGAGTTCTCTCTAGACCTTTGCAACCTTAATGTTGCAAAACATAATGGTGGCATTGGTGACAGGTGAATTTCTAAACTGCTGAATGTTCCAGTGAGCACTGTTGGAGCCATCATTCAGAAGTGGAAAGAACATCATTTTACCATAAACTGGCCATGACCAGGAGCTCATCGCAAGATTTCTGACAGAGGAGTCAAAAGAATTATCAGAAGAGTTATCCAAGACCCAAAGACCACTCGTGGAGAGCTCCAGAAAGATCTGGAGTTAGCAGGTACTGCTGTTTCAAAAAAAACAAAACAAACAATAAGTAATGCACTCAACCAACACGGGCTCTATGTCCGCTCACCATGCAAGACTCATTGCTGAAGAAAAAGCATGCTGAAACTTGTTTGAAGTTTGCTGCACAACATTTGGGCAAGCCAGTAAAATACTGGGAGAATATAGTCTGAGCAGATGAAACCAAAATTGAACTTGTTGGATGACACAACACACAGCATGTTTGAAGCAGAAATGGCACTATGCCTCCCATCATGGTGTGGGGTGTTTTTCAGCACATGGTACAGGCAGACTTCATATAATTGAAAGAGAGATGAATGGACAAATGTACAGAGACATCCTTGAAAAGAACCTGTTGCCATCTGCCAAGATGCTGAAGATGAAATGAGGGTGGATATTTCAGCAAGACAATGATCCAAAACACACAGTCAAGGAAATTCAACTGGTTCCAGAGACGGAAAATAAAGCTGCTAGAATGGCCTAGTCAGTCACCTCACCTCAATCCAATTGAAAATCTACGGAACGAATTGAAGATCAAAGTTCATAGAAGACACCCACAGAACCTTCAAAAGTTGAAGATAGTTTGTGTGGAAGGATGGGCTAAAATCACTCCTGAGCAATGCCTGCACCTAGTTTCTCCATACAGGAGGTGTGTGGAAGCTGTTATTACCAACAAAGGCTTTTCTTCTAAATATTAAATGAATTTCATCAAGCGTGTTCAATACTTATTCCCTGTGTCATTCCACTTTATTAGATATAACTTGTGAACACAGTTGCCTTGATTTCTTTGCATGTATGAATTACTTGGGTTGTTACTGATATCTGGTGAAAATCTCAGGTTAACGGCTCCATCAGAAATATGTTTAATGAGAAAAATGTTGATGTGTTCAATACTTATTTTCCCCGCTGTACATTTTTTTCTATAGACTAATTAAGAGGAAAAATTTGTAGGAGTAAAGTAAAAAAATTCTCAAATTTATGAATGAAAAGTAGTTAAAACAAAGTAATTTATTTGAAAAATAAATTTACCAAAAATGTCACAAAATTTACAAGGAAAAAAATCTAATTCATGAAGTATAAGACAAATTTCACAAATTTAAGAAAAAAACTACAAATTTATGAGAAAAATTTCAAATCTGTGTACAAAAACCTTTCAAATTCATGAATAAATTTACAAGAAACATGTCACACATTTAAGAGAAAAATTTGGTGACAGCAAAGTCTTTACTCATTATTCCAGTTAACTTTTTAGCTCATTCTATCAAAGCTAAACGGAGCTAACGCGATCATGTAGTGTCCATTGTCCATCCGTCTGTCCGTCCACATTTCATGGGAATCACTACTCCTGCTAGGCATTTGCCTCGATGCTTACCAAACTCACTCACAATGATCCTTAGGTAGAGTTCCATCCAGGTTGTGTTCAAGGTCAATGTCAAGGATAAAGGTCAGGAGATCTGGGCACTTATATGATTTTAGAACATTAACTACTAGACAATTGCTGCGATTCTCACCAAACTCACAATGATCCTCAGGCAGGTCTGCATCCAGGTTGAGGTCAAGGTCATTGTCAACAGGAGATCTGGGCATTTATGATTTCACGAAAAAATTACTCCTCCTGGGCCATTGACCTTGACCTTAAGCACATCCTGGAAAGGTCTGTATCTAGGCTGTGCCTAACAGTAATTTTTTTTTCCTTGATCCACCTCACAAAATAGAGGAATATGTGGATAACGTAACATACATTTTAATTTCAACTGAAAATAAATGAAAGCATTACAACAAAATGTCTGTTCTTTAAACCTCCATAGTATGTAACTTTCTAATGAAATGACTGCGCTTTAAGCACTGAAAACTAAATGTACAAATGTCTGATTTTCAAACAATGAAAACCAAATTAAATGAGTTTTTTAAGCACTGACAACAGTTATTGCTATTTAAGAGCATGGAATGATTCTCGAGAATGATAAGCGGTCCTGACACTAACTCCAAGCCTTTTGAGAAGCGGAATATCCTCATATGAACGCATAGGATGTGCATGTTTCACTTTGTGAGAGGGCAACAGAAACACGTTACTCAGTGCTTGATGCTGTTTTTCGTTCAATTCATCTTGCCGTCTGTTGAACGGACCACTGAGCCTCTGGCCCTGGCTGCGCCTGCTAGCAATATCAATCACTTGCACTACTTTCCAGTGCTCTCTGCTCTTCGCATGCTTATCAAAAGCTGGATGATTAAAGTTTTTAGTACCTGTATAAAAGGCGCTGTTTTTATCCACCAGAATGGGATTTTCACGGCATAGTTTGCACCACATCTCGGTGCGGGCGTCAGTTGTTGAAAGCCAGCTGACCTCCTGCAGCCACTTTTCCGAGAACACATGCTTCTTTTGCGTTTCAGGCTCAGTCTGGCGTTTCTTTGGAGGTGGAGGAACACCAACGTAATTGCTTAAAGGAGCTTGCTTCTTGGACATTTTAATGAAAGGAGAAAATCCTAAAAGCAGTTACTCATACTCTGCACTGCAATCCAACGTTTAGAATTTATCTGTCCCTAGGTACGCAAACGCACGTTACAACATTTGATCTGGTGCGCACTGCTTATTTTGATCGCGCATGCGCACCACTTATGTGCATACCTGTCTATAATGACCATCAGCTTTGTCTCCTGATTTCCACCCTCTGCACAATTGGTCTTTAACTCACAAATTTCGGTTTTTCTCATTCAACTTCATCCCTAAATCGTTCTTGCCAGACCTGATGTACGTGCTGTGGATGTTTTTGGTGTCTCTGGCCTGGAACTGGAACGTGTGGCTGATTCCAGTACGCTGGGCCTTTCCCTACCAAACCCCCAACAATATCTACTACTGGCTGTTGACTGACTACCTGTGCGACCTCATATACATCCTGGACATCACTGTTTTTCAACCACGCCTACAGTTTGTGCAAGGAGGAGACATAGTGGTGAGTGGAACATCAAATGGCATGAATGTAACCGGGCACCACATTTATTAGTAATCCACTGTCAAATGACTGAGTTGCACTGTACTACTACTGAGAGTATAATGTGTGTGCATATATAGAAACAGATTTTATTGTTTCAAGATCAGTTTTCATAACTTCTGTGTGATTTATTTTTATTACAGTGCGATAAAAAAGAGATGAGAAAGAATTACATGAAAAAAAAACGCTTTAAGGTAAAATATTAGAAAGCTGTTTGTAGTCAGTTTTTCTTGGAATTAATATTTCTGGAGTCAGTCACTGAAGTAAAATAAAATCTTCTTGTTTTTCAGTTTGATGTGGCCAGCCTTGTTCCTCTGGAGCTCTTTTATTTCAAAACAGGCATCAACCCTCTGCTTCGTTTACCCAGGCTGCTGAAGGTGAAACGTAACACACATTTTACTATTACCCCTGTATAAACTTTATACCAAATGAAACTAGTCTCTTAAAGTTCATATGTTAAATTTTGCTGACAAATTTTCAAATAAACTCAACAAATATAATTTTTTTAGCTCGTTCCGGTGAGGCTGAAAGGAACTATTGTGATGATGTGGCGTCCGTCTGTCCATTCGGCCACCTTTCATGGCAATCACTATTCTTCTAAGGCATTTGCCCTGACGCTCACCTAACTCACTCACAATAATCCTCAGATGATTTGCATCCAGGTTGTGCTCAAGGTCAAGGTCAAAGGTCAGGTGATCTGGGCACTTATAAGGGGATAATGACCTGTACTTATATAGTGCTTTTTCTAGTCTCAAAGACCACTCAAAGGGCTTCACTAGTACTAATCCTCTATTCTAAAGGCCTATAGGAGACAGATACCTAGGGACAATTTAGAATGACCAATTAATCTAACGTGCATGTCTTTGGGTTGTGGGAGGAAACCGGAGCACCTGGAGTAAACCCACGCAGCACAGGGAGAACATGCAGACTCTACACAGAAAGATTCCTACCCCTGCAAGCCTGGGGATTCAAACCTGGAACCTTCTAGCTGTTAGGCAACAGTGCTAACCACTGTACCACCATGCTGTCCTTTATGTGATTTCAGAAAAATTGCTACTCCTTCGAGGATTTTAACTCAATTGTCACCAAACTCACTCACAAGAATCCTCATGTAGGTCTGCATCCAGGTTAAGGTCAAGGTCAGTCAGGAGATTCGGGCATTTATGATTTCATGAATAACATTACTTCTCTTAGGCTGTTGGCCTTGACCTTGAGCACATCCTGGGTGGGTCTGTATCTAGTCTGTACTTAATGTCAGGAGATCTTTGCACTCTTGGGGTGATGTCGTCAGGCTGGGATGAGCTACTCTATCATTGACAGTCTGGTTTTCTTTGCTTTCGTGCCTTCACAGATCAACTCTTTCTTTGAGTTTAATGAGCGTCTTGAAGCCATCTTGACCAAAGCCTTCATCTACAGGTCAGCCACTACTGACGGTAATCTGTAGGTCATCTTCTATCCTGTTATGTTAGTACAGTCATGCCAGGAACCATTAGGTTGGGAAATGCTCTCAGACAGTACAGCAAATATCCAAGTTTAGATATAGAGTTGTTGAATGTTTCTTTCTCTTGTCTTAGGGTGATCCGTACCACCTCCTATCTTCTTTACTGCCTCCACTGTAACGCCTGTCTCTACTACTGGGCCTCTGCCTACATAGGACTGGGAAAAACTCAGTGGGTGTATGATGGGAAGGGCAACAGGTTGGTCGGACACACCATAGATGTCTACACATAGATGCTGCATTCAGTAACTAGGCATACGTCTACCTGGTTGCCATATTGGACAGATCAGCGATGAGGTTTTGACAAAGAAATCAGTGTAAACACTGGTTGAAACAAGCCTCAGATTTGTGCAGCTTTTAGCTCTACTGACATGAAATATACAAACAAGACATGGGGGGGGCACTTTTCTTCATGAAATGTCTCCTCATATTTTCCTGAAAATTGCACACAATGTTACAAAAGAGCATTAGTGACAAGTGCATTGTGATAGGCCTATTTATTTGACAGTAATCCCTTTGCTTCCTTTTGGTTTTAATGTGTTTAGAGAATTATTGGCAGGAATACCTGTAGAAGTTAGAGTCACTATGCTAAGTGCACTTGGTGACACTGTTGGTGATGAGGAATTATGTGATGGCACAAAGATCATCACAGTTAACTCATTGTAAACAAGTGTAACTTAATTACTTTTGTGTCATTTTCAGTTTGTTACAACAGTTGACAAATTCTGGGAAAATCGGTACATTTTAGAGTGAGTAACGATAGATTTTTGTAAAGGTGGTCATATTTCATGTTTTTGTGGTATTGGTGTACAGTAGCTGATGCAACATCAACCTGTAGATATCTATGGGACACACATGCACAAAGATCTTGGCTGTTGCTTTTCCACTTTTGAAGATAAGAAAATGTGATTATGCATCATTTTATCTGCTCAGTTACATTCGGTGTTACTACTTTGCGGTGAAGACCCTAATCACCATTGGTGGTCTACCAGACCCCAGCACCCTGTTTGAAATCGTCTTCCAGCTTATCAACTACTTTGTTGGAGTTTTTGCCTTCTCGATCATGATTGGGCAGGTAAGTGAAGCATACGTTTGTTTTATTCTTTTTATGAGACAGGACCACAAGTAGATGATAAAGTAATTTTACCACTTTCTTTGTCAGATGCGTGATGTGGTCGGTGCAGCCACGGCAAGTCAAACCCACTACCGCACCTGTGTTGACAATACTATTAAATATATGTCTTCCTATCGCATCCCAAAAGACGTTCAAAACCGTGTCAAAACCTGGTACAATTACACCTGGCAATCACAAGGCATGCTGGGTAAGGACTACATTAAATGTGCACAGTCTCATCTATCTTGTGTAATTCACCTGTCACTCTTTTTTTATCATTTGTAATCCAGATGAGCAGGAGCTGTTGACTCAGTTGCCAGATAAAATGCGTCTTGACATAGCAGTAGATGTCAACTACTCCATTGTGAGCAAAGTCCCCCTTTTTCAGGTAGGAATTCCTTTAACTCTTTGATAACGACATTGTAGTATACATTATAAATATTGGCTTTCGGGGGTGGGGGGTGGGGGGGGGGTCCTTTCAGGGCTTCCGAACATTGGTACATATGTCAGACAATCTGGCTTTTACAGTGGTGCTTGAAAGTTTGTGAACCCTTTAGAATTTTCTACATTTCTGTATATGATCTAAAACATCATCACATTTTCACACAGGTCCTAAAAGTAGATAAAGAGTATCCAGTTAAATAAATGAGACAAAAACATTACTTTTTCATTTATTTATTTAGTAAAATGATCCAGTATTACATATCTGTGAGTGGCAAAAGTTTATGAACCTCTGATTTCAGTATCTGTGTGAACCCCTTTTGCAGCGGTAACTGCAACTAAACATTATCAGTAACTGTTGATTAAGTTTTTTTCTCCTTACAGGGCTGTGACAGGCAGATGATTTTTGACATGTTAAAGAGCCTTCGCTCGGTTGTCTACCTGCCAGGGGATTATGTCTGTAAAAAGGTACAACCATGTTTCCTTGTACTGAATGATTGTGTGCATCTTTTTTTGTTCCAGTGATTTTTTTTTTTATCACATCACTCTCCTTTTTGCCTTGTATAGGGTGAGGTGGGTCGGGAGATGTACATCATAAAAGCAGGAGAGGTGCAAGTGGTTGGAGGACCGGATGGCAAAACAGTGTTTGTCACACTCAGAGCAGGATCAGTCTTTGGAGAGATCAGGTAAACCTTCACCTTGTTTATAATAAAACCTGCTCTCAGTGTATGTTGTGTTAAATATGTAATTAATCTTTTCTGCTGCATCTGGATATAGGGGTGCAGCAGTTCTCAGCATAAAATTGAATCATTTGGTACAGAACCAGTGGTTCAATATGACCATCCATCCATCTTCTACCACTTTTCCGGAGGTCCGGGTCACGGAGGCAGCAGTTCAAGCACAGAAGCCCAGACTTCCCTCTCCCCAGCCACCTGCTCCAGCTCTTCAGAGAGGATACCAAGGTGTTCCCAGACCAGCTGGGAGACATAGTCTCTCCAGCGAGTCCTGGGTCTGCCCCGGGGTCTCCTTCCAGTGGGACGTGCCCAAAACACCTCAAGTGGAAGGCGTCCAGGAGGCATCCTGATCAGATGCCCATACCACCTCAACTTGCTCCTTTCAATGTGGAGGAGCAGCGGTTCTACTCTGAGCCTCTCCCAGATGACTGAGCGCCTCACCCTATCCAGCGATCCTACAGAGAAAGTTCATTTCAGCCGCTTGTATCTGCGATCTCGTTCTTTCGGTCATTACCTAAAGCTCGTGACCATAGGCAAGAGTAGGAACGTAGATTGACTGGTAAATCGACAGCTTTGCCTTAGAACTCAGCTCCCTCTTCACCACAACAGACCAGTACAACGTCCGCATCACTGCTGATGCTGCTCCGGTCCGTCAATCTCTCGCTCCATTCTCCCCTCACTTGTGAATAAGACCCCAAAACTCCTCCACTTGGGGCAGGAGCCTGTCCCCAATCCGGAGAGGACAATCCAGCTTTTTCCAGCTGAGGACCATGGACTCAGACTTGGAGGTGCTGATTCTCATCCCAGTCGCTTGACACTCAGGGGCAAACCGTCCCAGCAAGAACTGTAGGTCATTGCTGGATGAAGCCAGCAGGACAACATCATCTGCAAACAACAGAGATGAGATCCTGTGGTCACCAAGCATGACACCCTTCATTCTCTGGCTGTGCCTAGAAATCCTGTCCATAAAAATTATGAACAGGATCGGTGACAAAGGGCAGCCCTGGCGGAGTCCAACTCTCACTGGGAATGAGTCCGATCGAGTGTTGGCAATACGAACCAAACTCTCACAACAGTCGTACAGAGACCGAATAGCTCGTAACAACAAGCCCGATACCCCATACTCCCGAAGCACCAGCCACAAAAAACCATGAGGGATGCGGTCGAATGCCTTCTCCAAGTCCACAGAACACATGTAAATTGGTTGGGCAAACTCCCACCAACCCTCGAGGATTCTCGAGAGGGTAAAGAGCTGGTCCGATGTGCCACGGCCAGGACAAAAACCACATTGCTCCTCCTGAATCCAAGGTTCAACCAACGGCCGGACTCTCCTCTCCAGTACCTTGGCATAGACCTCCCCAGGGAGGCTGAGGAGTGTGATCCCTCTAAAGTTGGAGCACACCCTCCGGTTCCCTTTTTTGAAGAGAGGAACCACCACCACGGTTTGCCATGCCAAAGGCACTGCCCCCAACCTCCACGCAATGTTGCAGAGGTGTGTCAACCATGACAGCCCTACAACATCCAGGGCCTTGAGGTACTCAGGGTGAATCTCATCCACCCCCGTGGCCCAGCCACCAAAGAGATTTTTAACCACCTTGGCGACCTCAGCCCCTGTGATAGGTGAGTCATCCTCCTCATCCACAAGCCCTGCTTCCTCTGTGGAAGGCGTATCAGTGGGATTGAGAAGATCCTCGAAGTATTCCCTCCACCGCCCGACGATATCCCCAGTCGAAGTCAACGGCACCCCATCCGCACCATACACAGTGTGGACAGGGAGCTGCTTCCCCCTCTTGAACCGCCGGACAGTTTGCTAGAATCTCTTCAAGGCCAACCAAATGTCTTGTTTCATGGCCTCACTGAACTCCTCCCATACCTGAGTTTTTGCTTCAGCAACCACCCGAGCTACACTCCGCTTGGCCTTCCAGTACACCTCAGCTGCTTCGGGAGTCCCACAAGCCAACCAAGCTTGATAGGACTCCTTCTTCAGCTTAATGGCCCCTCTCACCACTGGTGTCCACCACTTGGTTCGGGGGTTGACACCACGAGATGCCCCAGTGACCTTGCGGCCGCAGCTCTGGGCCGCTGCTTCAACAATAGAGGTGGAGAACATAGCCCATTCAGACTCCATGTCTCCAGACTCCCTTGGAATGTGGTTGACATTCTTCCAGAGGTGGGAGTTGAAGACCTCCCGGACATGGGCCTCAGCCAGACGTTCCCAGCACACCCTCACTATACGTTTGGGTCTACCAGGTCTGAATGGCATCCTCCCCTGCCATCAGATCCAACTCACCACCAGGTGGTCATCAGTTGACAGCTCTGCACCTCTCTTTACCCGAGTGTCCAAGACATACAGTCGCAGGTCTGATGACACAATAACAAAATCGATCATCAATCTATGAAATAGGGTGTCCTGGTGCCAGGTGCACATATGGACACCCTTATGCTTGAACATGGTGTTCGTTATGGACAAACCGTGGTTAGCACAGAAGTCCAATAACTGAACACCACTCGGGTTCAGATCGGGCAGGCCATTCCTTCCAATCACTCCCTTCCAGGTTTCACTGTCATTGCCCACGTGCGCATTGAAGTCCCCCAGTAGGACAATGGAGTCTCCAAGAGGAACACCCTCCAGCACCCCAGTCAGAGACTCCAAAAAGGGTGGGTACTCTGAAACATCATTTAGTGCATAGGCACAAATAATGGTCAGGACCCGTTTCCCAACCCAAAGGCACAGAGAAGCAACCCTTTCGTCCACTGGGGAAAACTCCAATATAGAGGCAGCAAGATGGGGGGATACAAGAATACCCACCCCTGCTCGTCACCTCTCGCCGAGGGCAACTCCAGAGTAGGCCAAGCTCCAGTCCCTCTCCAGGAGACTGGTTCTGGAACCAGAGCTGTGTGTTGAGGTGAGGCCGACTATATCTAGCCGGTATCTCTCAACCTCATGCACCAGCTCAGGCTCCTTCCCCATCAGAGAGGTGACATTCCACGTACCAAAAGCCAATTTAGGAAGCTTGGGATCAGTCCGCCAAGGTTTCCGCCTTTGACCACCACCTGATCCACATAGCACCGGACCCTCATGATCCCTCCTGCAGGTGGTGAGCCCACTGGAGGGCGGACCCATGTAACTCCTTCGGGCTGAGCCCGGCCAGGTCCCCTGGGTGGAAACCTGGCCACCAGACGCTAGCCATCGAGCCCCTCCCCCAGGCCTGGCTCCAGGGTGGGGCCCCGGTAACCCCTTACCGGTTCAATATGTACAGGGGCGAAAATCCCGTTTCACTGCTGGGGGGGACAATAAACAGGAAAATGTGAGAGCTTAATTTTTGAGGGGGACATAAAAAAATGCCATTTTTGCTGTGTTGTCTGATACTTTTTCAAATGTCTTATATAATGATATTAGACAATTATGTCAATGTTCCTTATTAGTCCATATCCTACCTGTCTACAGGTTTTTACACGATCAACCAGCAATACCAAAAGGTGTATTGGGTGGTCGGTGGCAATTACACCATAATGCTCTAACAAAATGTCTTTGCTCACTATGAACACTGGTCTGATCCCCACCACAGCAGCTTTACAAGAATTTAAAGCTCAAAATAAGTTCTAAAACTAGAAGAAATACCTTTTTGAATAACTAAACTACATCAAACTGTTCTTCAAAAATATATATTTATTAACGAGCAACAACAAAACAAAATCTCAGTGTGTCTTAAAACAAGGGCTGTCAAACAATAAAAAAAAATTAATCAGATTAATCATAGTGATACTGTGGATTAATTTATAGTAATCATGATTAATACCCATCCATTATTAGTTATGTTTCTTTTTGTGGAGGCAAAAAGACTCATGACTAAAGAAATGAACAAATATAGACAAAAATGCATCAAAATAAAGAAAATAAGCAAAAAAAACAAACACAATTGGCAGCAAAATCTAGGAAAAAATGAACAAAAACACACAAACTTTATGGGCAACAGTGTATTTGAACCACTTTTCTACAGCGAAAAATGCTGAAAATATTACTCTATCATACAAAATGTATTATTTACAATATAAACAGAAATGTCCCACTCCTTTTTTTTATCCTGATGATTTTTCATCATCAGAATCAGAATCAGAATCAGAATCAGGTTTATTGCCATTGTTCATGTAGTACACAAACTAGGAATTTGTCTCCGTACAATGCTGCAACATTAAACATGATAAGATAAGAGAAATAAACTATACATGTAATAAAGTGTAGGATAAGATTAAGTGATACTGGTCAACAGTTAAAATATATATTAGCCAGCAGCAGATACTGTGGAGAACTATATATACTGCATCATTGATGCCAGATAAGGAAGCAGTTTGTGTTTGCAATGAGGAAATGTGCAATTAAACACATCCTCCTAACTAAAGGGTCATCTATGCATTTTTATTACATTTGCAACATTTTACTTACTTATTTGGCTGTTTTTCATACAGTAGCAATTGAACAGGAAATGGGTAAGTATCTTGAAGTAAATGCACTCTTTGGCTCCTAGCTGAGGGGGGAACTATCTTGCACACTCTTTGGAACACCATGTCATAACAAACTGGTCTCCATCTCTCTAAACAAAAGAACCAAATGTTTTTCTTCTGGCATTACTGGATCCAACAAACTCCTGGCAGATCATTTTTATGTCCAGTTTGTCCAGTCTCTCCTTATGGACATTACAGACAACCACATTGTTCAGTCTGTCTTGGACCATAGTAGCCCGAAGCCAACTCTTAAGTATGCGCAGTGCACTAAAACTCCTCTCAACAAGACTTTGGACAAATGAGATGAAATATCGCTTTCCATGTTCTGTATGTGATTGTTGAAAACATGGACTGATAAATAACTTAACCATTCACACATTAAGCTTTCAATGCACTTACTCACTCTAGACCGCTCTCTGCCTGAGCTGCCTCTCTGTCTGCATGTGCGTTGGAGCCGCAGCAGCTCCACCTGCAGAAACAGATTGGACTAAACCACTGTGAGGATGGGAATGGGAAGGTGGGGGTTCTAATCTTTCAATAGTTATAAATGTCAAACAATGTGTTTTTAAGTCGTGCCACTTGTATTGTGCCTTCAATGAACATTACTATGCAATTCAAATAAAAAATGTTTGTGTTTACAATGTCATTTTTTGGGGGGACAACTTTATGGAAGGGGGGACATCCCCCCCCCTGCCGGGATTTTACACCCCTGAATATGTGCTTGTAAACTTGTAAAGGGTGGTAGAGAGAAAAAACTTTTAACAAAAGTGTAACTGTGCAACCATTGCCTGACGCACGTTGCCTACTTGGAAGGAAATATTTCTAACATGATCCCGCATCTGCACTGCCATCACCCAATTGTCATGATCCTGCAGCAGGACACATTTAGTAATTTTGCATCATATAATACTAGTGCATACCCGTGCATGCCCGTAGAGGGGATGCATTGGAACAGAATTCTTGCCAGTTACAGGACAGTTGGTATAGCAACACAGCACTAAGTGGCAATCACGTGACGGCTTCTGTATGCAGCAAAACATAAAAATCACACAAAATATGCCCTGCCATCTGGGACTGTTTGCCCCTACTTGTTACTACTTCTACTGCCTGTCACTGTTCTGTGTTATGTTGCTTACCTGTGTCTATATACAGTATATGTCTTGTAGGGAGTCATGTGCTCTGTCTACTGTATGTGCCATCATATAGACATCATCTGGTCAGTCTTCTTCTTCGTTCAGACCACTGAAGGGTCTCCTCCTGTCTCAGACGGCTGTGTTGTTCACAGTCATGCCTGCGGCGTACTGGTGGAACCTGAGGTGTTTCATGTTCACGGCATCTTTTCTGACATGCAGCAGCTCTCCTCATTCTATTGCTCTCCATCTGGTGGGTCTTCTTCTTCTTTGTTCAGACCACTGGTTGAGGGATAGGTGCGTTGTAATTCCAGTTCATGTGCACGATCCTGAAAAAGTGGCTTTCGACCCTGTTCAGGAAGGCCCGTGCATGCCTGTAGAAACCAAGAAACTGGAGCACCCGGAGAAAATCAGCGCTTTGCTTGGCATTTTACACATTTGTAGTGTAGACTGACATTCGTCAAGGTTACACATTTGCTGTCATGTAGGCATGGCGAGTCGTCCTATGATGCCTGAGCTCATAGGACGTGCTATGATGACGAGGCAGAGATCATAGGCCATCCTATGATGTCCTAGAAACGTGCTTTAAAGTCTGTCGTACCCTATGCTTGTGAAGGGTGTCCTCCTGTCTCAGATGGGTGCGATGTACTGCTCGAACCTCAGGTGTTTAATCTTCATGGCATCTTTTCTGACGTGCAGCAGTTGTCGTCATTCTATTGCTCTCCATCTGGTGGGTCTTCTTCTTGTTCTTCTTCTTCGTTGAGACCACTGGTTGAGAGATAGGTGCATCGTAATTCCAGTTCATGGTCAGGATCATGAAAATCATAAAGACACATGGTATAGCACGTCCTATGATGTTCAGGCAGTGATCATATGACATCATAAAGGCACATGTCCTATGCATATAGACACATAGACAAATCTATGTGTGACATCATAAAGACAAATCGTCCTATGATCTCTGTGGCGATGATGATGACTAGTACATACCCGTGCATACCCGTCCATGCCCGCTGAAACCAAGTATAAGCAAGTATTTCTGCATGCCCGTTGAAGGGTCTCTTCTTGTCTGAGACGGCTGTGTTGTTCACAGTCATGCCTGCGGCGTACTGCTCGAACCTGTGGTGTTTCATCTTCACGGCATCTTTTCTGACGTGCAGCCGTTCTCCTCACTGTATTGCTCTCCATCTGGTGGGTCTTCTTCTTGTTCTTCTTCTTCATTCAGACCACTGGTTGAGGGATAGGTGCATTGTAATTCCAGTTCATGGACAGGATCATGCAAATAGATCTGAGCAAAAAGTGGCTTTCGACCCTGTTCAGGAAGACCCATGCGTGCCCATCAAAACCCAGAAACCGGAGCACCCGGAGAAAATCAGCGCTTTGCTTGGAAATTTACACATTTGTAGTGCAGACTGCCATTCTTCATGGGTACTGCTTCGAATGGGTGTGGTTTAAAGTAGGGTGTCCTATTCTTAATCGGGTGACAGACTGACACACTAACAGAGATTTCTTGAATTTATAGAGTGCCTTCTGCCTTACTGAATGAGATTTCCAGATTTACTGCTTGGAATGGGTGTGGTTTAAAGTAGTGTGTCCTATTCGGCCTCAGCTTCTCTGTGCCTTGCCTGGCGTGCAGTGTTGATGGTCAGCCAACTATTCCACATCTCCTGGGTCTCAGCTTGTCTGTGCCTTGCCTGGCATGCAGCGTTGCTCGCTTTGCGGGCATTTCGGGCTTCAAGTGACTCAGCACGTGCATGGCGCACTGCCACATGTTTCCTGTCTGTCTGTGCGTCCCTTGTCTGTCCTACCCTATGCTAGTGAAGGGTCTCCTCCTGTGGCCGGCATCATAGGACACTCCATCATAGGTAGGCAGGCATCGTGAGTGATGATCTATGTATATGACATCATAAAGACATCAAGGCCGGCATCATAGGACACTTCATCATAGGTAGCCAGTCCTATTGTCTATATGACGGCATCGCCTATATGACGGCATTGCGAGTTCTATGTAGCCTGAGATCATAGAATCATCATAGGACATCAGGCAGACATCATAGGCCGTCCTATGATGTCCTATGATCATGACACACACACACACAGACTTATAGAGTAATATGTCCTATGATGTTCAGGCAGAGATCAGAAGACACAGACACATGGTCTATGTGACATCGAAAGACACATGACACAGACATCAAAAGACATATGGTCTATGTGACATCATAAAGACACATTTGTGTCCTATGATGCCTGAGATCATAGGCCAGGGGTGTCCAAACTTTTTTCACTGAGGGCCACATACATAAAAATATAGAAGGGGCTGGGCCACTTACTAGAAATTATGTATATAGCCTTAACTTTAGTGTATTAAAGTTAGAAAAATCAAAAGTGGACAAATACAGTATGTTATATTGTTGAATATAATTAAAGACAAAACTGCCTTCATCACAGCTTTCCATAAATGGATCTTTACTGATTTATTCAGAAAAAGCTTTGGTAGCTCATTCTCAGAACAGCAGCCTCAGATTTCTTCTTAGACAGAAGATTTACAGTACAGAGAAAAAACAATTGGGCTTAGCAACACACCTATTAACGTTCGTTTGAAATGGTTATCAACATTAACAGACTGAACTGGACTTAATAACAGGAGTGCGTATAATTTTAGTAAATTATTCTGGTGAGTATCAGCTGCGCTGGGTATGTAAATCGGTCCATCCAGCCGCGGTGCTGATCCGACGCCACTCGTGCAAAAAATCCGGACAAATGTCACTTGATCAAGGAATAAATCTGCATCAGATGAGATCAGCTGACTTTGTGTGCGCAGTGTGTGCGCTGTGCACAGCGGTGTGTACTCTGTGAGTTAACAAGAAAAACGCATATAAGAAAGTGATGCGCAAAAGCAGGGTAGCAACAGAATTGATGCGCATTATTGATATTCGTCGCATGTGTACTTGCACATGCATGCTTATTAACACACGGGTACTGTGGAATATATTTTTACTCACCTAAAATGGGAACGGCTTTGCACTCAGTGGGAGCAGTGACGCTGCGCTTTGGACCGAAGGATGGCTGACAAGTCTTCAATGCGTCGCGCAACTGTATTTCTGGACATGCTGATGTTTTTGAAGTCCTGCACTTTTTCCGGGCACATTATTTCGGCGACTTTAACGAGGCAGTGTTTTATCAAGCCTCCATCTGAAAAAGGCTTGCCATGTCTTGCGATGAGTTGGGCGACCTCATAGCTGGCCATTGTAGCCTTTTCCTGGACTTTTTGAGCACGAAAAAAATACTGTTGCTGACCCTGCAGGATAGCTACCATTTGCTTTACTTTCTGCTCTCGCTCAGCACCAGTGTTGGATGCATAGGCCTGATGTTTAGTTTCATAATGACGTCGTACATTATACTCTTTCATAACTGCCACAGTTTCAGTGCAGATCAAACAGACACACTTCCCCTTGAACTCTTTGAAGAAATATTCACTCTCCCACTGTGTCTGAAATTTTCTGCACTCACTTTCTACCATTCGCTTCTTTGGTTCTGCCATGTTGAGTAACTTGGGGTAAATTTATTCTGTGATTGTCCTTTTTGGTGGAGCAACTGCCTTGATCAACAGTAGCTCCCCCTGGTGTTAAAACTAAGAAGTGCAATACACTCAGGCAAAAGTTGAAGTGTGGGCCATATTCTATTCTATTTAAAAAAATTCTTGCGGGCCAATTAAAAATGGACCGCGGGCCGCAGTTGGCCCACGGGCCGTAGTTTGGACACCCCTGATAGGCCATCCAATGATGTCCTGTGAAGCATGACACACACACAGACACACACAGATTTCTTGTTTTTATAGAGTGATAGAGTGATGATGAAGTAATGATGGCAGAAATGCATGCATGGAAAAGGTTTTTGCTTTGATTTAAAAAAAAAGGCTGTTTTTTTTTCTCCTTGTCCCTTACTGTTGTGTAAAAGTCACCAAAAACACCTACAGTACTCAATGCTTCACTTTTTCCACATTGTTATGTTACAGCCTTATTCCAAAATGGATTAAATTCAATTTTTCCCTCAAAATTCTACACACAATACCCCATAATGACAATGTGAAAAAAAGTTGTTGTTTTTTTTAGATTTTTGCAAATTTATATGAAAAATAAAAAAACTAAGAAATCACATGTACTGTACATAAATATTCACAGCCTTTCTCAGTACTCTGTTGATGCACCTTTGGCAGCAATTACAGCCTCAGGTCTTTTTTAATATGATGCCACAAGCTTGGCACACCTATCTTTGGACAGTTTCGCCCATACCTCTCAAGCTCCATCAGGTTGGATGAGAAGCATCGGTGCACAGCCATTTTCAGATCTCTCCAGAGATGTTCAATTGGATTCAAGTCTGGGCTCTGGCTGGCCCACTCAAGGACATTCACAGAGTTGTCCTGAAGCCACTCCTTTGATATCTTGGCTGTGTGCTTAGGGTTGCTGTCCTGCTGAAAAATGAACTGTTGCCCCAGTCTGAAGTCAAGCGCGCTCTGGAGCAGGCTTTCATCTAGGATGTCTCTGTACATTGCTGCATCATCTTTCCCTCTATCCTAACTAGTCTCCCAGTTCCTGCTGTTGAAAAACATCCGAATAGCATGATACTGCCACCACCATGCTTCATTGTAGGGATGGTATTGGCCTGGTGATAAGCGGTGCCTGGTTTCCTCTAAACATGACGCCTGGCATTCACGCCAGAGAGTTTAATCTTTGTCTCATCAGACCAAAGAATTTTGTTTCTCATGGTCTGAGAGTCCTTTAGGTGCCTTTTGGCAAACTCCAGATGGGCTGCCATGCGTCTTTTACTAAGGAGTGGCTTCCGTCTGGCAACTCTACCATACAGGCTTGATTGGTGGATTGCTGCAGAGATGATTGTCCTTCTGGAAAGTTCTCCTCTCCCCACAGAGAAACACTGGAGCTCTGACAGAGTGACCATCGGGTTCTTGGTCACTTCCCTGACTAAGGCCCTTCTCCCCCCATCGCTCAGAAGAGACAGCCAGCCAGCTCTAGGAAGAGCCCTGATAGCTCCGAACTTCTTCCATGTATGGATGATGGAGGCCACTGTGCTCAATGGGAACTTCAAAGCAGCAGAATTTTTTTTGTACCCTCCCCCAGATTTGTGCCTCGAGACAATCCTGTCTTGGAGGTCTACAGACAATTCCTTTGACTTCATGCTTGGTTTGTGCTCTGACATGCACTGTCAACTGGGGGACCTTATACAGACAGGTATATGCCTTTCCAGATCATATCCAATCAACTGAATTTGGCACAGATGGACTCCAATTAAGCTGTAGAAACATCTCAAGGGTGATCAGTGGAAACAGGATGCACCTAAGCTCAATTTTGAGCTTCATGGCAAAGGCTGTACATGAAATCGCATGTACTTATGTACATGTGATTTCTTAGTTTTTTTATTTTTAATAAATTTGAAAAAAAAAATATCAAAAAAATTTTTTTCACGTTGTCATTATGGGGTATTGTGTGTAGAATTTTGAGGAAAAAAATGAATTTAATCGATGTTGGAATAAGGCTGTAACATAAAAATGTGGAAAAAGTGAAGCGGTGTGAATACGTTCTGGATGCACTGTAAGGACCCCTCATGCAGTAATTCATGCGAAAGGAGCCCTGAGTCTGTACATGGACATACTTTTCAGTTGCCCAACATTTCTATTAAAAATTTATTTTTAAAAATTATTTTTACATAATATTCTAATTTTTTGAGAAACTGAATTTGGGGTTTTCAAGAGCTGTAAGCCATAACCATCAAAATTAAAAGAAATTAACACTTGAAATATATCACTCTGTGTGTAATGAATCTATATAATGTACAAGTTTCATTTTTGGGATCAAATTACTGAAATGAATAAACTTTTTGATGTCATTCTAATTTATTGACATGCACCTGTATATAATGAATGAATCTTTATTTTGGATAGATTAAAAGTAAAGATTTAAAAAAAGGAACAGAATGATATAACAAAGGAGAAAGAAAAAAAATCTAACAAGGTCAAATTAAACAATAACTCCTCTGATTATACAGTTCAACATAAGTTATCCGAAATGGGTGATGGCTGAAGCCGCAACTTATATTGCCCACCCATATTCCATCCAAGAATTCAAAAGAAAAACAAAACAAGAGCGATTACAATTCGGAACAAAGCTAAGACAAAACATGACAAAAAACTAAGCAACAGCACAACACATACTGAATATGATCATTCTTATGTGATTTTACATGTCATCTTGTGTATATGTTTGGAGTATTTCTTCCTTTAGTTTTTGTTTAAATTGTCCAAGCGTTGTACATGATTTTAATTCAGGTCCAAAATCGTTCCACAATCTGACTCCTTGCACTGAGACACAGTGTTGCTTGGTGGTAGTTCTCACTGAAGGTTTTTGAAATATACATGTTCCTCTGAAATGATATTGTTTCTCCCTTATTTGGAACAACTTTTGGATATTTGCGGGTAGTGATAGATTCTTCACTTTAAACATTATTACTGCAGTTTTAAAGTCAACCAAATCTTTCAACTTGAGAGCTTTTAATTTAAGAAAAAGTGGGTTTGTTGGTTCCCTGTAAGCAGCTTTGTTTATTATTCTAATAGCTCTCTTCTGAAGCATAAAGACTGGATATATGTTTGTTTTATATGTGTTTCCCCATACTTCAGTACAATATGTCATGTATGGGAGTATTAATGAATGATACAAAGTATATAGTGTGGGTTGATTCAGCAAATATTTCACTCTGTGTAGTATTGTGATTGATTTGGATGTTTTACCTTTAATATAATTAATAAGTGACTTCCAACACAGTTTGTTATCAATTATTACCCCAAGAAATTTAATTTCAGATACCCTTTCAGTCTCTACACCATTTACAATGAGTTTAGATACTGAGTTGTTGTGATGGTTGTTAAAAATTATAAATTTTGTCTTACTTAAATTGAGCGTTAATTTGTTTGAATCAAACCACAGTTTTAGCTTTTCTAATTCCTTTCTGAGTGTATCCAAAAGTTGTTCAAAATTGCTTCCACTGCATAATAAATTAGTGTCATCTGCAAACAATATTAAATCCATTTTTTCAGAAACTTTACATATATCATTTGTATACATATTGAATAATAATGGCCCCAAAACTGAACCCTGTGGGACTCCGCAAGTAACCTTCAGTTAATATGCATCATTCTGCTATCTGTTACAGGTCTATTACATGTACACTACTTACAACAACTTTACAACTGTTACGAGCTGAGTCTGATGTTCTACTGGACTCAGTCTCGTGGCTCTTTCCTTGTGTTCATACTTATCTGTTGTATTTCTTGAGCTTTTTTGAGTTGTTACACTGCTTCCTATTTTTTTCTGTTTGTGTTTCAGTTTGTATTGACTATGTCCCGCTTTATTTGTGCTTATTATCTAATCTGTATTTGGTTGTGTTTGTATTTATTTTATGGGCTGACAGCTGTCAGGTGTTATTTCCGGGTTCTGTGCTGGCAAGCTGTCAGTCCGGCCGCTCCTCCCTCATTTCTCATCACTGCCAGCTGGTCCCAATTACTAGCTATTGTTCCCTTCTCCTGCTCAGGTGAACCCACATCTGTTATTACTCATGTCATTATTCCATTCACTATTTAAGCTCTGTCTGTTCACCTCATCATTGCGGCTAGATTGAATGTACCAATACTGGTTATTCTCTGAATTATTCTCCCTCTGGTCATCACTCTGATCAGCTCTTTGTCTCCTCCTGAGTCAAGCTGGCTCAGGAGTGCATCCTCCTGTAAGTGTTTCTTGGTTTACATTTTTGTATGTACAGCACTATTTTTGGACTTTTATGTTCTTTTTGTTAGTAAATGTCACAACACCATCCAGCGCATGGGTTTGTCCTTCTGTCCCGAAGGGGCAAACATGACAACAACTTTCTTTCATTCTTAGTTTTTAATGATTCTTAAAGGCATTTTAAATTAAATATTTTGGTGGAATATCTGTGATTAGTTTATTTGTTTATACCAAATTAAAGCTATTGAATCCTCCAAGATTGAGATTCCATAATTTTCACCAGGGTTGTATTTGCAGTTTTTAACATATTCTACTACTGTAGCAGTGTTGGACAAATAATTGCACTTTATATTCTGACCACACTCTACCCTTTTGTACATAGTACTCACTTTGTTTTATCTATTTTTTATGTTGAGAGTTAAGTTTGTTCTTTTATTTAGTTCAGTTTTTTTTAGTTATGTGAAGGGACCTCGCAAATTAAGATTCATTGCTCAGTATAACCATTGTGTTTTGCTGTGTATATGACAATAAACTTCTTGAATCTATATTTAAGGGAAAAAAACTAATGAATTTGCCAGAGTTAAATCACAAATTTACAAGAAAAAGATTACAAATTTATTGGAAGAAAAGTCTCAAACGTATGTGCCAAAAGTTGCAAATTTAAAAGAAAAACTAATATTTAAAAAAAGTTGCAAATTTAGTAGGGAAAACAGCATTTACCAATATATAAGATTAAAATGACAAGTTTACAAGAAAAATGTTTCAACTCTATGCCAAAAATACAAATTTATGAAAATAAAGTCTCAAATGTGGAAAAAAGATGCACAAGAAAAAAAAAATCAGCAAATTTATGATTAAGATGTAAATTAACATGTAAAGTCACACATTTATTCTAATAAGTCCCCCTAAAAGGAAAAATAGCAGATTTATGAGAGAGCAGTCACATATAAGGGCTTATCTCATCTTATTCATTAAAAAAACAACAAATTGGTCAAAGTTGTTACTCGAATAATCTTTTTCTGAATTCCCATTACATAACTCAAAATAATTTGAGAACTGCTTTTCTAATATAGATATCAAGAGTGGATGAAATACACCAATAATATGCATTTTAACTGCTCATTTAACACGTGGTCTGATTTCAGTTTGCTTGCAGTCGGTGGAGGTAACAGGCGCACAGCCAACGTGATTGCCCACGGCTTTGCCAATTTGTTCATCCTGGACAAAAAAGACCTCAATGAGATCCTGGTCCACTATCCAGAGTCCAAGAAACTGCTACGCAAGAAAGCAAGGTTAACACACACACACACACACTTGAGCTTGCTATCGTCATGAAAAGACCAAAACACAAACGGGAGTTTTCCTACGATACCTTAGTTAACAAAACCTTAAAAGATCATCATAATCAGAATGCTACCAATTTTATTTTGGCCATCCCCCATAGTGATTACTGAACCTTGACTATTTTATCATAGATTTCAGGTCAAAGCAAAGGGAAGACAACATTTTTCTTAAAATTATTTGATTATTGATGAGCCGGCTGCAAAGTTGTGTTTCTCATAAATCTGCTTAGTCTTTTTGCCAATAGTTTAAGATTGACGTGTATTCATATTAAGGTTAATAAATATTTTACTTTTATTTAATAGGACCAAACTTGGCACAAGCAGTTGCTAAAGGCAATTTTCAGACAAAGGTTTTCTACACTCTGCGTTGTAATCAATACAAATAGGAAGTTAGATCACATCTCGACAAATCTCAGTGTAACCTCCATCTTGCTGAAGCTGTTAAAACACCCCCCCCCCACACACACACACACAAATACTTGGCAGACCCTCTCTTATATGAAAATATTAGGTTGTTGTGGCCAATGTTCCCCTGGTGAAATGTCTGCCCCCTCCCCCACTGCTGCTGCCACATAAGATTACATGGTTTATCCAATTGTCTCAATCACAGGAAGATGCTTAACAAGGGAAAGAAACCCGAGCCCAAAGAAGAGTCTAAGGAACCTGCTCAGGCTCCAGCAGCTCCAGTCAGACCAGAAACTCCCAAACTGCTCAAAGCAGCACTTGAGGTGACAGAGAGATCAACTGGCCTTAAAGGAGCTCTGGCTAAAGTCAAAGAAAAGACCAACAAGTCCAGCATCTCACTGCAGGTGATGATCATCTGAGCAAACCACAAAACAAGATCGTACATTATACCAAAGATTAATGAATTCCTTCTTCTCTCAGCCATCAATCTCCTCCCCGCTTCCCCCACCATCGCCTGCTTCCAGCTCTGGACTTGATAGAGATATGGATACACCATCCCCAATCTCTGTCAGTGACACGTTTCGCTCAGCTTCCCGTTGCTACAGCTCCGCTCTGTCTCAGCCCACGTCACTGTGCCATGGTGATGTGATCAAAAAGGAGCACAGTGTCAGTAAGGATAAATGGAATGAGGGTGGGAAGAGAAAAGGAAAGAAGTTGTGACTTTTATCTTGATTGCTGGAGAAGACTTAAAGGAAGGAGTGAGATGGACACAAACAAAATTCCCGCCTGCACTCCAAATTAAAGAAATCGAAGATAAAGTGAAGGAGGGAAGAAGGAAAAGTCATGAAATAGAAATGTGCATTATAGTGATTAAATAAAGGTTACTGGGTGTAAGAGGACAAGTCAGAGGAGGTGTTGCATTTAAGAAATGTGCGAAAACTAAAGTTTCCTATTGTGAACTTGATCAACACATTATTGCATTTGCACTTTTCTATTAGACATTATTCAGTGCAGCTGTAATCCTGTAAACTCTGAAAGTTTTTATTCTGAATCAAACTCCCTTTTAGTTCAACTGAGGAAATAATTTCACCTGATTACTAGACCTGATAATTTAGTCTTATTCATTATTCACAATGAGTTCACATCACTGAATTCACTGTAGTAGATGATTAAATTCAGTCATTTTTGACAGAATTGTACCTCTTGTTTGTTTGCAACATAAGTTATGAAAAAATGTTTTTGCTGTTGCTGTTCAACACATGTTTACAAATATATTTTTGGGGGAAATGCCTTATAGTTTTCACTTGGTGTACTGTTTTTTTAAGTAGATTGTGCTGATGTTTTATAAGCTGACTTGAAAAATAGAGATACATACTGTATTTTATTGTTGTGATATTATTATTACTGTTGCAACACTAACAGCAGAGATTCTCTCTGCATCAGTCACACATTCTGCTATTGCCAGATTAACTTTTTTAAAACAGAATTGGATCTTTCTTTGCTCATCAGTTGTTTAGAAAGCTCTGTTTGTAATCTAACTTCAGTACTGGATTTCACACAATAATTCACCATGTGTACAGTATGTCATTTCAAAGCAATATTGCTTTCTGTAGCTGATCAGGGTGTGTAATTAGCATTGTTTCACATTGTGCTCCCAGCAATGTTTTTACAATTCAGCTTTATTCATATAGCACCATTTCACAACAATGTTCATGTTCATTTTGTACAGTGATGTAAATATTAGATTTTTTTTTAATTAGCTTCCCCATAATTTCTTACTGTCAATAATTTATAATTAGTGTGGTGTTTTTGAGGTTTTTTAAATTAATTTTAGAGATGCTAAAAGTTTGCTCTGTGCTGTCAATGTACTTATGATTTGTAGTGTGTGTGTGTGTGTGTGTGCGCGCGCGCGCGCGTGCGTGTGTGCATATGTGCATGTGCACACCCACAAACCAGCTAACCATGCTGCCAGACAATCTGTAGAAAGTATAGGACTGATAATAAATAGTAATAAAAGACATTTGATGCATTACATCCATTATGCCTGTACATTTTTATGTTGTTTGTATATTTTTATTGTGTCCACCTCAGAGGGTGGCATTGTGCAGCTTTACTTCTGTTTATATTTTAATGCTGCTACCAAGATAACAAAACATGATGCTGTCATTAATAAAACTACCCAACAGCTTTTTGTCTGGGCTGTATACTAAAGTGTAACTGAAGCAATAAATCAGTTAAAGCAAAATATTCAGACAACTTTATAGCTCAGTTTTTAAAATGTGACAGGAAGTCTTTTAAATAGTTTCATATGGGAATATGTATTTGACAAATATAAGCACTTTTGTTTTTGCTTTTATTTATTCACAGGTTGAAAGTAATTATCTAACATGTTTACTGTGCACACGGAAGGCATAGTTCATCATATTTTCACCAAAATTTCATCTGTTAGTGAGCACTTGTGCTTTGCCAAGACAACCCATCCACCTGGCAGATGGCCTATCAAGACTCTGATTAAATGCGAGGAAATGTTGCACAACCTGGTCACAAGGAAACCCTAAAATATGCAGTTTAATCTTTACGGAATCAAGCAAACAGGAGATAGGAGAACTTACCTTATCCTCCTGACTACCAGTAGTTCAAATTTGTCCTCTGTGGAGGACATTTGTAATCCTGAATATCTCCCACCCACTACATGCTACTGAATTAACTCATTTTGTCATCTAAAGAGGACATTTAGGGCTTTTCAATGATACCAAATGTGAAGGGGTGGGGCTTTGGTACCTTTTTTTTCTCAACAAGGAAGATGGCGTCCATTAGTGTGAGCACATTTTATGGAAAGAGGAAAAGTAAGTACATAATACTTTTTATTGGGCAAATTTTGTCTTGAAATGTTGTTGGCATATTTTATATAAATCTCTTAAGAACATATTAAACTATTTTCTGAATTACTTTAACTGTATTTTACCATAATTTTCAAGTGTTTAAAAAATGTCCTCCATAGTGGACATTTGTAGTTATTTCCTCCATTTTGTTATGTGTTTTTTCAAATGCCGCACCAACTGGTCTAGTCTTAGACTTTATGGTCTACCAAGGCAAGACTACCTTCAGAGTTACAGGAGGACAGGGCATTGGAGAACAAGCTGTTCGTCATTTGGTCGAGTCTGTTCCCCAAGGAACCCACCTGTTCTTTGACAGGTTCTTTACAACTGTCAAACTCCTCGACACCCTGATGACAAAAGGGCTGACAGGGACTGGAACCCTGATGAATAACAGGGTTCCAAAGGAGTGCAAGATCATAGGGGATAAGCCCTTGCAAAAGAAAGGAAGAGGGGCTTCGGAGATGGTAGTCAGACAAAGCCCTCCTGAACTTGCTGTCATAAAATGGTTGGACAACAAGCCAGTTGTCATGGCGTCCTCTGCCTATGGCATTGAACCTCAGGACACACGCAGAAGATGGTCTAAGAAAGACAAAAGGTTTGTCCAGGTCTCAAGGCCACTGGCAATTGCTGAGTACAACACCAACATGGGTGGCGTGGACTTGGTTGACCGAATGTTGAGCTTCTACAGGATGGCCTCTCGCACTCAGAAATGGACAGTGCGTGCAGTTTTTCACTTTTTTGATCTGGCAATCACCAACTCTTGGCTTCAGTATAAGGGTGACTGCCAGTTTCTGGGGAAGAAACCACTGAAGTTCCTTGACTTCAAACTGCTCCTTGGTGAAGAGTTGATTACTCAGGCCCAAGTAGGAATCGCAAGTGACAGCGAGGATGACTACACTCCCCCACGTCAAAAGTGGAAACCGCAGCCAAATGCAGCTCTGAGACAATATGGTGCAATCCATCTTCCAGAGATGGTGGATGAAACATATGCATCAAGGTGCCGCAGATCTGGTTGCAAGAGCAAAACATATGTGATGTGCACGAAGTGCAAGGTATTCCTTTGTGTTTCAAAGAAGGGGAATTGCTTTTTGAAGTACCATACCAAATAAGCACAACAAAGCAGTAATGATGGAGTTTCATTATGCTTATGTTTACTTTTTTGTATGCTTATACACTACATAACAAGTATGTGAAAGTTAAATTCATTCTGATGTTGACTTTTTGGTATTTTCTTTGGGACTAACTGATTGCTGCCAAGGTTCAGTTTCACATGTATGGCGTTCCGATGTCCACTATAGTGGACACATGATATCTGTAAAATAAAAACTTTTTTTTTCCCAAAAAATGTTTTCAGTGTTCTAATTACCTTACAAAGATTGGGGAAGTTAAAAAAAATTGTGATTGGACATTTTTTTTTTCCTGGTAGTCAGGAGGATATGTGCTTTCAGAAAAAAATGGCTTCTGTTCTTAGAAAAACTGCCTGGAGTTTCACCAAACTCACTGACAGTAATCCTCAAGTGGGTCTGCATCCAGGCTGCCTCAAAGTCAAAGGTCAGAAGAGCTGGGCACATTTGTGGTGATTTAGCAGGCCGGAATGAGCTACTCCATCATTGATGATAATCACACTGACCACTCAGTCATCATCAAATTTTATTAAGGAGAAGGGAGAAGTGGATGGAAGTGCAATCTAGAGCAGAGAACTCATTGAACACTGTCTCTTGACAGTTACTGGTAACTTGAGGTCATCCTTTTTCCCAAAACCATTAAAGTTTAAAAACAGTCCATACTATGAAACTAATTAACAGTACAAGCTAAAATAAAACAGTAGAAACCGTGTCTGATTAAATCCTTTATGGCCATATGCCCACTTTCAGCCCAACATAATTCATGGCGGAGGCAAAGGAGTACTCCAGTCCTGTAACAGGATCTCAAATCTTTACAGCCACAACTTCTTGGTAGCAGTGACTTAAATTAACTTCAGTTTAGCTCGGGCTTTTTCCATTAATCAAACAACATCCTTCACTCTGAATGAGAGGGAAAATCTACAGCAGTGCAATCAGTCACTCACTACCACACCTGTTGACTTTTATCATTTCCTGGTTACATGCTGCCCGGCCACATGACCATGTCAGGTAACCTACCAATTAAGGTCCAACACACGTAATAACATTGTTAAAAATGAACATATTTTTCTACCATTATCAGCCACTGAAAATGAAGAGTGCTGTTTATTTCATATAATAGTCAATTTCTTGAGCCAGAATGAAAAAAAAATGCAGTAGCTGCATTATCTTTGCAGTGTTGCCAACTCTCACTCTTTGGGAGTGAGTCTCATTGAATTGCTATCTTTCTCACTTCAAAATAAAGAAAATACTGTCAATATCATATTGACTTCCCTTAGATTTTTACACAATAAGAGCTCTTAAAGGGCTCAGTGACTGCACTTTTTACACATCTTAACAGCTGACTCATGTCTTAATGAAGTGCTTGTGACATATTTCGTTCACATTTTCTTTGATTTTTGTTAATTATTGAAGCAAATTTGTTTTTTATTTTTCTTGGCTTTCTTCAAACGCTGTGATTTTATAGCCTGTCACTTTAAGAAACAGACTTCAGCTGTTCAACTCCACCCTCCCCCTTACAGTTAGCCATTAGCTGAGTAGCTTCTAGCTGGTGTTCTGCCATGGTTCCTTCTAGCTTGGATGAGCAGCACTGGTTCACCGATCCGCAGTTGTTTGTGCATCTTGCATCATCCCGGCCCACTCAACAACCCCGCCAAGACGCCACGTTAAATCGCCAGCATTACGCGCTCCACTGATCACCACAAACTGAGGCCGGTGGCCGAGCCACAGGATGTCAAAGGGCAATGTCTCTATTACGACTCACTTACTGGGCCAAGGCCAGAATTGTCTATTTCAGCCTGGGATATCCAAGTCCATTTCGACCTCACGTCAAGGTGGACCAACCTATAGTCATTTTCACCCACAGGCAAGGCAGACTAACACCGACACAGTCTCTTTTGCACGCATCAAAGCAGACATACACCTATATCCTAGGCTGGGATTTGAACCCATGACACTGTGATCTAAGGGGGCATTCAAACAGCCACTGTTTGGTTTGGACCAAAGGACCAAATAATGGTTTCTGCGAATAGTTAGGTTCGTTTGGTGCAGTCTGAACGCACACTGGGACTCTGGTGTGCACCAAACAAGCGAAGTCTGGACCCCCTGAAAACGGGGGTCTCGATTCTCTTGCAAACGAAGTCTGGTGCACTCCACTTGCAGTGTGAATCCAAATGGAGTATCCAGTGGACCAAAGGGCAGAAGTGCCCCTCGGCATTTGTGTAACCATAGCAACACGTAGTCTGAGAAGAGGAAATGGTGTTTACCGTAGTACATTTTGGGTTGAAAATAACAATAAAGACAACCACACAAATCCGAGAAATCCTTTTACTGGTGAAAGCCGAGCAGAAAAGTTAAAAAATGTCTCATTTGTGGCGGAGAAACAACCCGGCTGAAGGGAATGGATTTCCGTTTTCAGTCCTGGCCATTCAATGAGCCTGATTTTCTTCTTCGCCAAGATTTTTCTTCCTGGTCAGTGGTGGTTTCAGCTATAGCGTCCCGAATGAACAGTTGTTGTAACTGCGGGACATTGTGGTCCACTACAGTGTGAATGCAAACCAAACCAAACGAAGGTGTGAAAATTCTTGGCATTTCCTGCTCAGGCGAACCGAGACCCCCCAGACTATCCTGGTCTGAATGCAGCCTAAATCCTCCCACTCTTACCACTGAGCCAAAGAGGAATTCCTCTCTAGCACTGGTCTAGTAGCGGAGGTGTACCCTAAGGTGTCAGGGACTGCACTACTACCTAATTCCTTATGGAGGGGTCCGTAACAGTTTCGTGCCGCGGTACTTTTGCTCCTCTCTCACAAGCAGCCGGGGGGAAGGAGGGATCTGCTCAGTCACGAAGCAGCTCCCTCACGCTACCCATGAGAGTATGCCCGGAGGATGATGACAGAGTTGAGCCGGCAGTTCCTGGCAGCATCCCAGGTCACAGCAACTGCCTGCACCACGCCCTGAGTGCTGGGGCAGGCAGTTGCTGCGACCCGGGGCTGCTGCTTGGGGCTGCTGGCTCTCAGCTCCACATGACTGGCATGCTGGTGACCCGCTGTGAAACCACTGGGAGATGGGCCGGAGCGACGCAAGGCACATTATGGACTGCGGATCGGTGAACCAGGTGGTAGCAGAGATGGTTATTAGGGTGACTAAAATCTAAAGAAAATAACAATATAAGCTGCGCTCAGTTTGAGCTTCCTGTTACCAATGTTAGCCATCACGCCATGCCTACTTAAGGGGACTGTTGGCAGGAGTCGACCTCTTTGGCGCTCTGCCTCCATGCCAGTAATAGCCTGTGTCAGCTAAGTGTTAGCTTGTGTGCTATACACTGCAGCACGTGTATCCACTATTGTGTTTATAATAGTTATTGTTCGGTGCAACTCCTGCCTCCGCTGTCCTGTTTCCAGACATAACAAATGGCGAAGAGGATATGATGGGTCTTCTGGAGGAAAATGCTATGTTTTTCCTGAAGACAGACACACATCTGGAAGAGTGTCTGGCACTCCAGAAGAAGATGTCAAATAGGCAAATCAAGTTTGGCCAGCACCGACAGCGAGCGGGTGAGTCGGTCCAGCAGTTTGTCGTCGACCTCCGCCAGCTGGCTAGGAAGTGTGAGTTCAGACACTTGGAGGAAGAGTTTTTGCAAGACAAGTTGGCAGAGAACACTACCTGATGTGGTGTGTGGAGGCATCTTGGTGTGTGGACGGACGCTTCCTGTGGTAACGTATCGTCACTTCCTGTGTTGCTGGCTGTCGTTGTGGTTTGCTTTGTGGTTCACTCTCCTGAGAATTATTGCCTTTAATTGTATTTTTTTTTAATTTTATTTAAGTTTTTGTAAAGGGTATACAGGTCATTACAGCATTGCATTGTTTACATTTTCATCACATGTTCCCTTATTTTTTGCTATTTGACAACATTGGTAGGATAGTTATTACAACACCCCCCTTTTTTTTTAAAGTGAAAGAAAAAGTGAAATTAAAGAGAATTAAATTAAAAAAAATGAATAAACAAACAAACAGAACAGCAAAAAACAAACAAACAGAAAATTAAGTAATTAAAAGTAAAAGAGCATCTGAGTAGCGTTGGAACAAAGAGCGGGACCATTATTGAAATGGTATTTGTCAAAGATTAGATCTAATGGAAGACACATATGCGATCCAGGGTTGCCAAAAGTTCATGAACCCATCCATGTCCTGTCTCAGTGCGAATGTCAACTTTTCCATCGAGTAAATGTCTTGAATCACGTTAATCCAATCTTCAGGTGTAGGACAGTCCTTCAGCATCCATTTTTTAGTTAGGGCTTTTTTACTTGCCAATATTAAAACATTGAATAAGTATTTATCTCCTCGTCTTTCCAGTGAGTCCGGTAGTAAACCCAAATACAAAGTTACAAAAGAAAAGGGAACTGTTATATTGAATATTTTCCCCAATATTGTCTGTACATTGGTCCAATATTGGTGGATAACTGGGCATGACCAAAACACATGAAAATGATTTGCAGTCTTTTCACCACACAAGCGCCAACAGTTCAACCCCTTATGGGTAAATTTGTTTTGTGCAGGTGTTCTGAAAAATCTTACCAAGTTTTTCCATCCAAATTCTCTCCACTGCAGGGATGAGGTACTTTTCCATTGCTGTTTATTTAGCTTTTCCCATATTTCCAATTGTAAAGTGAAATTCCCCTCTTTTTCCCATCTCTCTTTTATATATGATGTGTTGTCTCCTTTTAAGTCATGAAGACCTTGGTATATTTTAGAAATGTATCTGATCCCTGGGATCCCTTTATATGCCATTAAGAAGACCTTCAGAACACCTGACTGGGCCCTTTCCAAATCCTCCTTTTTAAGTATATTGTTTATGTGGTGTCTAAGCTGAAAGAACCTGTAAAGATCTTGATTTATTAGACCTTGTTTTTTCAAATCTTCAAAACTTCTTAAAGTTTGCCCCTTAAAAAAATCGTAATATTTTATCAGCCCTTTCTCTTTCCACTCTTTAAATCTAGTGTCTGTTTTATTGGGGGTAAAGTCTTGATCATAGGCAATCCATTGCAGAAGTCGATAGGGCTCTTTAGCTTGATTCTCTCTGACTATCTTAAACCAAATTTTTAGCGGGGTCTCTATCCACGGGTTGGTGTTATTCAAGAGTTTAGGTAAGGCATTGTTCCCTATTATCGCCTGTAGGGGGATGTCATTTGTTATTTGGCATTCCATCTCCTTCCATTGTGCAGTGTAGACTGAGTTACATATCTCTACTAAAGTTTTAATTTGTGCCGCTATAAAATAGTCCCTGATATTTGGCAGCGCGAGCCCACCTTTGTCTTTGTTTAGCTGTAGGGTTCTATATCTGATTCTAGGTCTCTTGCCCTGCCATATGAATCTTGAGATCCTTCTGTCCAGCTCCTGCCATGTTTTTTGGGAGGTTCTACCGGTATTGTTTGGAAAAGGTATAGAAGACGTGGAAGTATATTCATTTTGACTGCTTCAATTCTTTGTGCATTACCTAAGAATGGTATCATATTCCATCTTGCTAGGTCAGATTTTATTTTTGTCACCAGTGGATCATAGTTTAGTGTTATAATTTTGTCGAGTTGTTTCGGGATATTGACCCCCAGATATTTCATAGATTCCAACTCCCAGTTAGTTTTGAGTTCACTTAGTGAATAATAATTTGGGTCATAGTTGAATGTTAAAACTTGGGTTTTATGCATGTTTAATTTGTACCCCGATAAATCTCCATAGTCTGAAAAAACTGAGATTAGTTCTGGTAAAGAAGTGTCTGGCTGCCCTAGGTATATTAAAATGTCATCAGCAAAGAGTGCTATTTTATGTTCCTTCTGACCAAGTGTAATACCTTGAATTTCTTGATTTTGTCTTATCCTTTGGCTCAGAGGTTCTATGAAGATTGCAAAGAGCAGTGGAGACAAGGGGCAGCCTTGACGACATCCTCTTTCCAGCTCAAAAGATGATGATAAATTACCGTTAATCCTTATTTTAGCTGTTGGTTTTTTATATAATGCCTGTATAGTTCTAATGAAGTTGTTATGAAAATTGAAACTGGATAAGATTCTATATAGGAAAGACCAGTCAACCGAATCGAATGCTTTTTCAGCATCTAATCCCAATATGACTGACTTACACAATGGTCCCCTCCGGCATACAACTAGGAACATACCGGTCGCTATGGAGGGTGAGAATATGTATGGGCACATAATCATACCATGTAGGATAACTAAGTAGACGGTTATGCTGTTTCATTCCATCTAGCAACAATGCTCTGCACTGTGTGTGTTTATATATTTACATATTTATTCCATCTAGCTACAATGCTCAGCACTGGGTGTGTTTATATATTTATATATCTACATATTATTCCATCTAGCTACATTGCTCCGCACTGTGTGTGTTTATATACTTGCATATTTATTCCACCTAGCTGCAATGCTCCGTACTGTGGGTGTTTATATATTTACATATTTATTCCATCTAGCTACAATGCTCTGCACTGTGTGTTCATATATTCATATATTTATTCCATCCAGCTACAATGCTCTGCACTGTGTGTCTGTGTGTGTGTGTATATATATATATTTTATAGTAATACGTACATATGTATATTAGCTGCTCTTGCTTGCTTGTTTTTTTCTTGCCTTCTGATTGTTGCTCTGAGTGTTGCTATCCCTGTGCTGTTGCAATCCTGGAATTTCCCCGTTGTGGGACTAATAAAGGCTTATCTTATCTTATCTTATCTTATAGTTCTAATGAAGTTGTTATGAAAATTGAAACTGGATAAGATTCTATATAGAAAAGACCAGTCAACCGAATCGAATGCTTTTTCAGCATCTAATCCCAATATGGCTGCATTTAAGTTATATTTTTTTATATGATGAATTATGTGTAAAGTGCGTCGAATGTTGTCTTGTGTCTGTCTTTGTCTTATAAAACCTGTTTGGTCTAAGTGAATTAAGTCTGTCAGTATGTTTTCTAACCTTTTGGCAAGGATAATGGTAAAAAGCTTATAGTCCTGATTTAATACACTGATTGGTCTGTAGTTGGAGCATTCTAGTTTATCCTTTTCAGGTTTAGGTATAACTGCAATGACCCCTTCTCTCCAGGAGGGAGGGATTTCCCCTGTGTGGAGGACATAGTTAAATGTTTTCAGGAGGAGAGGAGATAGTTGCTGTTTAAAGGTTTTGTACCATTCTGCTGTATAGCCATCTGCTCCTGGGGATTTGTTAGCTTTAAGTTTCATAATTGCTTTTTCCAATTCTTTAGGTTGTATTTCTGACAGTAGTGTTTTATTTTGTGATTCCGTAAGTTGGGGAAGGTTTAATGTGTTTAGGAATGTCTCGGATGCGTTTTTATGTTTTTTGTGGGAGTATAAGTTCTTGTAGTAATTCTCGAAGCTTTTAAGAATATCCTGAATTCTGAATTTTATTTCCTTTGATACTGGGTCTCTGATTTTGTAGATTGCTCTTTCTGTTTGTTGTTTCCTCAATTTATAGGCTAGTAATTTTGCCGATTTACTGCCTGCTTCATAGTGTTTTTGTTTCAGAAATGTAAGTTTCTTCTGGATTTCTATTGTGTAGATCTCATTTATTTGATTTTTAATTTCTTTAATCTTGAGCGAGCCATTAGAATGAGTGTTGTCTTTGTGTTCTTTTTCTAGGTTCTTGAGTTCTGACTCTAGTGTGATTAGTTTTTCTTGTCTCAGTTTCTTTTGGGTTGCCAGTTTTGCAATAATTTTTCCCCTTATTACAGCTTTGTATGCATCCCACAGTATTAAAGGGGATACTTCTCCATTATCGTTTTCTTCCAAATATCTGAGAATATCTGATTCCAATTCATCTTTCAGTGGTCCTTTCAGGACATTTGAATTCAACCTCCAGGAAAATGTATTATTTGTGTATTTTTGGATGTTTAAGTCCATATAGATCGGACTGTGGTCAGAGAGATCCATCAGTCCTATTTTACATGTTTTTACTCTTCCAATGTCTCTATTAAACATAAAAAAGTAATCAATCCTTGAGTAAGATGAATGTGGCGTTGAATAAAAAGTATAATCTTTTACATTGGGGTTGAATTCCCTCCATACGTCACAGATTCCCATTTCTTTTAGTAGCATCCAAGTTTTCCTATTTTGAGTGTTATTTTGATGTGAAGAATTACCTGTTGCATCCCAGTATGGATTCAGTCTTAGATTGAAGTCTCCACCACATATCACTAAACCTTGGGCTTTAGTTATCATTAGGTCGAATACATTTTTATAAAATTTCCATTTAGCCCCTGGTGGTGCATATACATTCAGCAGGGTGATATCTTCTCCCTCTAGCCACCCAATTACCAAACTGTACCTCCCTTCTTTATCTTTGTGTTCTGATTTTTTTTCAAATGTAATTTTGGTTGATATCAATGTCGCTACTCCCCTCCTCCTCCCTGATTTATATGAAGATGAAGAGATCATTTTAAACCCTTGTCTATTGAGTTTAGTGTGTTCCACGTCTGTTAGGTGGGTTTCTTGTAAAAATATTATTTCTGCTTTGTCTTTTTTCATTTTGCGTAGAATCTTGGATCTTTTAACTGGATTCAGGATCCCTTTTACATTATATGAGGCTATTTTGGTTACACCCTGTTTCTCCATTGTATTTTCTTATTTAGTATAACAGTGTGGTGGCCCTCTTTTTTGCTACTCAGAAACTGAAAGAACATTAAGAACATAAAAAACATTAAGAACATAGTGTACGAAACTTTAAAACAAAAAACTGTCAAAAAAAACTTGCTGAGCTGGGGTCTCTTTAAAGACCCTGTAAGAGCCCTGATGGAGTGTAGGCTCTGAGGGAAATTCCTCAAACTCTGTTACGTGTTGAGGGCCCTCTCTTACCCCTGTAAGTTGTCCCATGTTTTTAACGTGAATTTCAGATCCCAATCCGAATTTGTAATGATTTTTTTTTTTTTTTTTTTTTTTATGCCTATACCCTATGAGATTGTGTGCACCCTCCCATCCCCATCACAGCAAACATTCACTCTAATACAGTATTTGTTAGTGTGGAGAGAACATGTGGGTCATTGTTACATTTCTGTTTTAACATGATTTTTTTTTTCCTTTAAATTAAGAAGACATTTGTTTCTAATGCTATAACTGCTCCATGAAAGGTTTTACCGCATGCTGATTCTGCATCTCCTTTAATGTTTGTTACCTTGTAGGAGGGGGGATGGAAGTGCAGAATGACTGAAAAGAAAAAAAACAAAACAAAAAGGTCGCTATTCCTTCCTGGAACTGGAAAGCTTATCTTTGTAGCTCTGGGGCTGGGTTTCCCGCTGCTGGCCCATGGATTTTGAAGGTCTCTGAGTGGACCACGTTTGAGCTCTGATCTTCTCGCTCAGATTCGCTGCGGGTTTAAACATCGTTACCGGGAGCCCTCTTCTTGCCATGTCAATTGTTGCTTCTTCCGCTGAATTATAGAGACATGACTCTTCACCGTAAAAGACCCATAACTTCGCCGGAAATGGCGTCTGTAAGCGTAGATTCTGTTCCCGTAGAACCTTTTTGGCGTCGTTATATTCCCGTCGCTTTTTAAGAACCTCAGGGGCGTAATCGTGCTCCACGAAGACTTTTCTCTCTTGATGCATAAATCCTTTTTTCTGCCAAGCCCGTCTTACAACCTCTTGTTTTATTTTGAAATCGGAGAATCTTACCACCACTGAACGCGGGGGCGCTTCTGCCGCTGGCTTTGCGGCTAATGTACGATGGGCCTTTTCTCTCTTCAAATCGGTGGTTTGTGGAATATCCAACTTCTCTCTCAATATGGATTCCACGCATTCCGCCACTGTGTTGAAACTATCTTCAGCTCCTTCTTTCAGACCGTGAATTCTGATGTTATCTCGTCTCTGTCTTCCTTCTTGGTCGGTTAGCTTAGCCTCCAGCCTTGACTGTTTTCTGTGTAAATCCAGCATAGAATCTTCAAGCACTTTTACTCTTTCTTCAGCTTCCAAGATTCGGTTTTCGGCCTGGTCCATTCTGCTGTTCGTCCTTTTTAGTTAAGATAAGCCTTTATTAGTCCCACAACGGGGAAATTCCAGGATTGCAACAGCACAGGGATAGCAACACTCAGAGCAACAATCAGAAGGCAAGAAAAAAAACAAGCAAGCAAGAGCAGCTAATAAACATATGTACATATTACTATAAAATATATATATATACACACACACACAGACACACAGTGCAGAGCATTGTAGCTGGATGGAATAAATATATGAATATATGAACACACAGTGCAGAGCATTGTAGCTAGATGGAATAAATATGTAAATATATAAACACCCACAGTACGGAGCATTGCAGCTAGGTGGAATAAATATGCAAGTATATAAACACACACAGTGCGGAGCAATGTAACTAGATGGAATAATATGTAGATATATAAATATATAAACACCCACAGTACGGAGCATTGTAGCTAGATGGAATAAATATGCAAATATATAAACACACACAGTGCAGAGCATTGTTGCTAGATGGAATGAAACAGCATAACCGTCTACTTAGTTATCCTACATGGTATGATTATGTGCCCATACATATTCTCACCCTCCATAGCGACCGGTATGTTCCTAGTTGTATGCCGGAGAGGACCATTGTGTAAGTCTATTGCATCTTTTGCATTCAAAAAACTATTAGTTTGTTACGTCTTTTTGCTATCTCTGCGAGCAGCCCTGCTTAGGTTGTACAGTCTGACAGCCGTTGGTAGGAAGGACCTACGAAACCTCTCGGTTGTGCACCTGGGATGATGTAGTCTGCTGCTAAATGAGCTCCTCAGTGCATTCAGTATGTCCTGCATAGGGTGGAACTCGGACTCCAGCAGAGATGACAGTTTAGCCACCGTCCTTCTCTCTCCTATCTCCTCCATCGGATCAAGGCGCTGCCCCAGGACAGAGCTAGCTTTCTTAATCAGTTTGTTCAGTCTCTTCCTATCGGCTGCAGTAATGCCACTGCCCCAGCAGACCACTCCAAAAGTGATGGCTGATGCCACCACCGTGTCATAGAATGACTTCAGCAGCGCCCCTTGTACACCAAAAGACCTGAGTCTCCTCAGCAGGAACAGCCTGCGCTGTCCCTTCTTGTAGAGTGCATCAGTATTGTGTGACCAGTCTAGTTTATTGTTCAGATGAATACCCAGGTACTTATAGGATGTCACCATCTCGATGTCTGTTCCCTGTATATTTACTGGTACTGTGAGGGGCTGCCCATGCCTGCGGCAGTCCACCACCAGCTCCTTAGTTTTCCTCGCGTTGATCTGGAGGCAGTTCCGATGGCACCAGTCCACGAAGTCCTGGATAAGCCCTCTGTACTCAGCTTCATCTCCATTGGAGATGAGGCCAACGATCGCAGAGTCATCAGAGAACTTCTGTAGATGGCAGTGTGTTGTGTTGTGTGAGAAGTCCGCAGTATAAAGAGTGAACAGGAAGGGAGCCAGCACCGTTCCCTGGGGGGCCCCCGTGCTACTGATGATCGTGTCGGACACACAGTCCCGGGTTCTCACAAACTGAGGCCGGTTCGTGAGGTAGTCCAGGATCCATGATGACAGGTGCTGGTCCACCCCTGCGCGCAGCAGCTTGTCCTTCAGGATCATCGGTTGGATGGTGTTGAAAGCACTGGAGAAGTCAAAGAACATGATCCTCACCATATTCCCGGGCTTCTCCAGGTGGGACAGAGAACGGTGAAGGAGGAAGATCACCGCATCCTCCACCCCAATGCCATGCTGGTAGGCGAACTGGAGTGGATCCATCGCTGGTTCCACCAGGGGGCGGAGGTGAGCAAGGAGCAGTCTCTCCAGGGTCTTCATCAAGTGGGACGTCAAGGCCACCGGTCTGTAGCTGTTCAGGTCTTTGGTGTGGGAAGTTTTTGGTACAGGTACCACACAAGATGTTTTCCACAGCTGTGGTACCCTCCCCAGTTTCAGGCTCATGTTGAAGATATACGTCACAATCCCACACAGCTGGTCTGCACAGGACTTGAGGAGCTTTGCGCTGATGCCGTCCGGTCCCGGCGCCTTCCTCGCCTTGATCTTCCTCAGCTCCGTCCTCACCTGGGTCCTGGTCAGGGTCAGGATGGGGGGCTGTGTGTTGGGAGTGGGGGGGTGTTGGTAGAGTGGGGAGTGGGCAGCAGGACTTGATTTCTTTAGAGGCAGCAGTGGTTGTTGTGCAGTCAGGGGGGAGGGCGGTTGGTCAAATCTATTGAAAAACAGATTCAGGTTGTTCGCCCACTCCCTGCCCCCTGTGGCCTGGGGGGAGGTATTCTGGAGCCCCGAGATGGTTTTGAGGTTTCTCCAGACCCCGCTGATGTCGCTCTGTTGCAGCTTGTCCTCCATCTTCTTCCTGAAGCTGTCCTTGCCTTCTCTGATCTTTCTCCTCAGCTCCCTCTGTACGGACTTCAGCATCTCCCTGTTCCCCGACCTGAAGATCCTCTTCTTCTCTCTCAGAAGTGTTTTTATCTCAGGGTTGATCCAGGGTTTGTTGTTTGAGTGACGCCGTATGGTCTTGGTGGGAACGGATTTGTCCACACAGAAGCTGAGGTAGCCCGTGAAGGTGTGAATGAGGCCATCGATGTCCTCACCATGTGGATCGCAGAGCTGCTTCCAGGCGGTGGCTTCAAAACAGCCCTTTAGGGTGTCCATTGTCTCCTCAGACCATAACTCCACAGTGTGCATGGCCGGAGGTTGTCTGTGCACTAGGGGTTTGTACACCGGCCGGAGATGAACCAAGTTGTGATCCGATCTCCCGAGTGGGGGTAGTTGTGATGAGGTGTACGCCTCCTTAGTGTTTGCGTAGAATAAATCCAGTGTTTTATTGTCTCTAGTGTGGCATGTGACATACTGGGTGAACGTGGGTAGAATGGGAGACAGTGAAACATGGTTGAAATCGCCTGAGATGAGGAGAAGAGCATCTGGGTGTTCTGTCTGCAGCCTGCTGGTTACTGAATGGATGACGTCACGTGCTGTCCCAGCGTTCGCCGTCGGATTTGCATAAACAACAATGCAGATCACGTGTGAGTGTTCTCTCGGGAGATATGTAGGCCTCATGCTAACAGCTAGCAACTCAATGTCTTTGCTGCAGTGTCGTTGTTTAACAGTAATATGTCCCGGTCTGCACCAGTTCCTCTCTGAATTCATGAAATTCGGCCCGAAATCGTCGTAATTAATCAAATAGCGATTTCAAGCTAATCTTTTTGTTAGCTAGGTCCAGCTCCTTGTCTCCTGAATGGAGGTCCTCCGGTTCAGATTCTGCGGCCGCTGCGCGTCCTGACCTGGGGAATGTCAGTTTCTTCTGTTTTTGGTTAGGCATGGTGTTTTTGTCTTTTGATTTTTATTCTTCCAAAAATCCGTTAAGTCTGATTTTGAAGATGTTTTCCTTGGATTGGGTCTGGGAGGTTCAGCGTTAAGTTGCTATCACCATGGCGTCCAGACCGGAAGTCTCCCTTTAATTGTATTTTAATCGCTTTTTTCTACCTACCGTCACCTCTCACTTCTGTTTAACAAGCCTCTTGCACCTGTGTGCACACTCAGTGTCACCTAATCACCCTCTTTAGCCTTCTGTTCACCTTTCATCGGTGTTTGTGTTAGCTTCAGGTTAGCCACTAGCTATGACTACTAGCTCTCCTTCCCCTTCTCCTCTGGTGTGCGCTCTCTGTCAGATGTTTAGCTACACCTCTGCCTCTTTTAGTGATAATGGTAAATGTAATAAATGTCTTTTTGAGGCACTCGAGGTGAGGTTGTGTCATTTGGAATCCTGGCTCCGCTGCATTGAAACACCTTCTGCGCCAATTAATAATGACGGCCGCCCCTTAGCGGCAGCGGAGCTTCCTAGCATAGGGCGGCCTGCTAGCGGTCCCCCAGCTCCAACTTCTCCTGAGCAGCCAGGAGAGAATGGGTGGGTGATGGTGAGAAGGAAGCATAGCCACAAGCCCCTGGTACACCACCAACCTGTTCATGTTTCTAATCGCTTTTCCCCACTCAGTGACACACCCGCTGAGGAAAAAACTCTGATCATTGGTGACTCTGTAGTCAGAAACGTGAATCTAGACACTCCAGCGGCCATAGTCAAATGCATTCCCAGGGTCAGAGCAGGTGACATCTCCACAATTGTTATCCATGCCGGCATTAACGACATCCGATTCCGGCAGTCAGAAGTCACAAAACTTAATGTGGAATCGGTGTGTGACTTTGCAAAAACAATGTCTGCCTCTGTAGTATTCTCTGGGCCCCTCCCCAATCTGACCAGTGATGACATGTTTAGCCCTTGTCATCCTTCAACCACTGGCTGTCTGTGTGGTGTCCTGCAAACGATGTGGGCTACATAGACAATTGGAACTCATTTTGGGGAAAACCTGGTCTTATTAGACAAGACGGCGTCCATCCCACTTTGGATGGTGCATCTCATTTATCTAACAATCTGGCATTTTTATCCAAATTTCCAAAACCTTGACAACTCAGAGCTGGGACCAGGAAGCAGAGTCGCAGTCTTACACCCCTCTCTGCAGCTCCTCTTCATCCGCCACCCCTCAACTTAGCCCCTGTCTTCCCCATCAGAGAATCATTGTCTGCTCCCTCCAAAGTAAATAAAAATATAATGTATAAGCATCCCAAAGTGATTAAACAAAAAGTTGGTAAAACTCAAATTAAACATGAAGCCTCTAAATTTAATGATTTGGCCTCTCTTCCTCCTCATAATGTAAAAATTAAATGCGGTTTGTTAAATATTAGGTATCTAACTCCCAAGTCTCTGTTAGTCCATGATCTGTTAATTAATCATCAGATTGATTTAATATCCCTTACAGAGACTTGGTTAGGGCAAGAGGATTATGTTGGTTTAAATGAATCAACTCCCTCTGGTTATTTAAACTGTCAAAATCCCAGAAGTTCTGGTCGTGGAGGAGTAGCAACAATTTACCATTCCAAATTACTAGTTAATGTAAAGCAAAAAAACACATTATAATTCCTCTGAGGGCCTGGTCCTCAGTATTGGGCATTTTAGCAATTTTAGGTTAAACCCAATTTTATTTGCCATAGTTTATCGTCCTCCCTCAGCCTACTCAGAGTTTTTATCCAAATTTGCCGAATTCTTAGCTGATTTAGTGCTGAAATCAGATAGAATAATTATAGTAGGGGACTTTAATATACATGTAGATGTAGATAGTGATTGCCTTAATATGGCATTTAATTCAATATTAAACTTGATGGGGGTTTCTCAGAAAGTAGGAAATTCTACCCATTATCTCCACCACACCTTGGACCTTGTTCTGACATATGGCATAGAAATAGAAAATCTGGTAGTGTCTCCTCATAACCCTGTACTGTCAGACCATTGTCTGTTAACCTTTGATTTTACTATTTCTGACTATTTGGCTCCTAAAGAAAAACATTACTACAGTAGATGCCTCTCAGATGATGTTACCAAGTTTATGCAGATTGTTTCCTCTATGCCATGTGTCAACACAACGGAAATTAGCTATAGAGAGCTTGCTCCTTCTGTAATTGATAGCATGGTAGATAGTGTTACAGCTTCTCTGCATCAGACTCTAGACATGTTGGCCCCTTTAAAAAAGAAAAAGTCTAATCAGAGATTTTTAACTCCTTGGTTCAACACAGAAACTCATAGCTTAAAACAGAAGACTCGTCAGTTAGAAAGAAAATGGCGCTCCACTAATTTAGATAAATCTATTTAGCTTGGAGAAATCATCTTTTATTTGATAAAAAAAAAAATCTCTTAGAAAAGCTACACCTCTACTATTCTGCATTAATAGAAGAGAACAAGAATAATCCCAGGTTTCTTTTCAGCACTGTAGCCAAGCTGACAAAAAGTCAGGACTCTGTCAATCCTAGCATTCCCTTAGAGCTTACTAGTCAGGATTTTATTAACTTTTTCAATAACAAAATTTCATCTATCAGAGACAAAATCAGTCAGATTCTTCCCACCGTTAACTTAAATACAGTAACTACTACAACTCCTTCAATTGATATCTGTTTGGATGAGTTTACTCCAATTGACCTTTTAGAGTTAGATAAAATAATTTCCTCATCCAAGCCTTCAACTTGTCTTTTAGACTCTATTCCTACCAGGTTATTTAAAGAAGTATTCCCATTTATTGGTAGCTCTATTCTTCAAATAATCAATTCTTCATTAACATTAGGCCATGTACCGCAGGCTTTTAAAACTGCTGTAATTAAACCCTTACTCAAAAAGCCAACACTGGATCCAGGAGTTTTAGCTAACTATAGACCAATCTCTAATCTGCCTTTCATTTCAAAAATCTTAGAGAGTTGTTGCTACGCAATTATTTGACCACTTGCAGGGAAATGGTTTATTTGAAGAGTTTCAATCTGGGTTTAGAATCCATCATAGTACTGAAACAGCCTTAGTGAAGGTCACTAATGACCTCCTTATTGAATCTGATAATGGACTTGTTTCTGTACTTGTCCTTTTAGACCTTAGTGCAGCTTTTGATACTATCGATCATAATATTCTACTTGATAGATTATAAACCTCATGGGAAGAGATGTGTCCCTGAGAGCAAGGGCACACATCTGTTTTGCTTCTATTGGTACCATTGTGTGTTGATGAAATGGGACTGTGCTCCACAGAAGCAGACACAGAGGAAGATCAAACCTCTTTCGTAACTGTGTGATGGCTGCAACTGAATGATGCAAGCCCTGGCAAAGGTCAACTGGTGGACAAGATGTTTCACGGGCTCCATGGATTGACCCTGATTGACTTGATGACCCCCACATGATCCACTCCACTGTACAAAGAACTATTCACATGATGATCAGTGGGAGACTTCGGTGGGGGTACAGGACTTGGTGAACAGGGACAATTGTGTGGATTTACAAGGAGTCACTACTGCAGTTCATCTGGACAAAGACGTGTTGCCTCGGTATGCCCTCTTGGACATCGCTGCACCATGCTGGGGGTGTCCGCAAGGGAGGATGCAAGGATGCCAGGACCAATAGTGAAAACCTATCTTGGACTGACTGACTGGGTTGACACACAATGTGGGGGCCTACCTTATTCACCATCTGCTGATCGCTAGCGTATCTCACACCATATATTTTAGATTTTTTTTTTTTTAGATTTAGTATACTTTATTGATCCCCAGAGGGGAAATTGAGGGTATCCACCACCTGGATGGATGAGCAGCCACGCTACGGCGCTATCCCTTAACCATTCACACACACACTCACACCTAGGGCCACTTTAGAGTCTCCAATTAACCTAACCTGCATGTTTTTGGCATGTGGGAGGAAACCGGAGAAATCCCGGAGTAAATCCACGCAAACACGGGGAGAACATGCAAACTCCACACAGATCACTGTTGGTCGGGGGCTGGGATCGATCCCACGATCCCCGGGCCAAGGGTAAACTGTGCTGCCGCAGTGCTAACCACTGCGCCACCGTGCAGCCCGTGCAGCATATATGGTTGACATGATAAAATCATGTCAAAAGGGGGGAATGAAAGGTCATGAAAAGTTAGTGACAAAATAATAATTCTGTAGGTAATCTCCCATTATGCTCTACACATATTGTGTTTGTGTTCTTATGAACAAATATTGTATGTTGAGTCTCTGTTTGTGTTCTTATGAGCAAATATGTTGAAAGTATTAAACCATCATCTGAAGTGACAGACAGGAACTGGACGTAACCATAGAGCTCTCTCTCTCTCTCTCTCTCTCTCTCTCTCTCTCTCTCTCTCTCTCTCTCTCGGGCGCATGCGTGAGCGTTTGTGGGAGCAGGGGTGTGGAGTGGTGTCGAGTGAGTACTTTAAACTTTGTTTTTTCTAACTTTTCTCTATCGTGTGTGTTTGAGGTGTGTGTTTAGTATATAGTGGTTTGAGTGTGTGTGTGCTGGGGTGTGAGTGTTGGTGTGAGTGTGTCGGGGAACGGTAGCTTCTGCTGCCTGTTTTTCCCGGCCGGCCATCATGCCGGTGTTTGATGGTGGTGTGGAGTTTGAGCGCTTGACCCGGCGTCATGGCGTGAGAATCCTCCCGACAGTTCCCTGTTCTGTGGAGGAGGCCAGCCTCGCTGTAGGACAGGTGGTTGGGCATGACGGTATAAAATCAGCATCGAGGATGAACAGCGCAATTGTGATCTTTCTGGATTCAACTGAAAAAGCTGATCAGGTGGTGGCACAGGGAGTGGTCATAAATGACACTTTTACTCCCGTTTTACCGCTGGTGAACCCATCTAGGAGGATCACCATCTCAAACGCTCCTCCTTTTGTTAAAAATGATCAGCTGATAAGAGAGTTGTCCCGTTTTGGCCAGGTTGTTTCCCCTATCAGAATGGTCTCTCTGGGTAGTAAATCACCCCTGCTGAAGCATGTTGTATGTCACAGGAGGCAGTGTTTCATGGTGTTGAAAGACAGCTCTGCTGAACTGAACGCGTCTTTTAACTTCAGGATTGACGGCTTTAGCTACTTGGTGTTTGCAACATTTGAAACCATGAGGTGTTTTGCATGTGGTGCAGAAGGCCATCTCATTAGGTCATGTCCTGAAAAGGCGAACACAAAGAGCACTGGCGGTAAGAAAGGTGACGCCGCTGTTTCTGGTGGTCCGGAGGGTAGCGCTATATGTGGTGCGGCGGATGCCGCTGCGGCGCCCGCTTGTGCTGGGGCGGCCGCGGCCGCCTCTGCTGGGGTGGCCGCGGCGGACGCGGTAGTTGCTCCCCCAAACAGTGATGGTGGGGAATTTCTGTCTGGCGGCGGCTCTGATCATTGTGACGAGCCTGTCACCCGAAGTAAAGAGGTGGAGGGCGAAATGAGTGCAGTTAAGCGAAGGAACGTGGATGAACAGACTTTGCAGGCGGGGGAGGAGCGGTTTGAGGCTGTAGCGGACACACAGAGCAAACACTGCATGACAAACGTTGCAGTTCACGAAGAAATGCAGGAATGTAGTTTTGTTGAAGAGGATCCTTTTAAAGCTGCACAAAAAAGAAAAAGTGCTGAAAACTTGCAGAGCTCTGCTAAATCTAGTAGGGTTGGGGATTTAGAATTACTGGATTAGAGCGCTTCTGACGAAAGTGGAGCTGAGTCTGAACTGATGCAGACGCAGGAGGAGCAAGGCTCCTATTGTTTTGCCAAGATTAGGAAGTTTCTTCAGGTGACTAAGGGGAGCAGAGCTGTGAAAGTGGAAAATTACTTTCCAGATCTGGAGTTATTCGTGGCATCAGCTCGCAAATTTATGAAACTGAATGATGGGAATGAGACTTTCACTGATCAGGAAATATATCGTTTAAAGAAACTGGTTGTTAAACTGAAATCGCAAATTACTAACAGTCATGTTGACTCTTAGTTTGTTTCTTCCCTTTTATGCTATATGTGTGTTTTTTACTGTACCCTGTTTTTATCCTTTTTAATGCCCCACCTTAGAATTGGCACTCCCAATATTAATGGGGCCAGGGATGATGTAAAAAGGGCCTCTTTATACAAGCTTTTTAATTTAAAGAAACTTGACGTGCTGATGCTCCAGGAGACTCACAGCACTGTAGACATTGAGAGCCGTTGGAGAAAAGAGTGGGATGGCTGCATTTTTTTGAGCCACAAATCCAATAGCAGTGGGGGGGGTGGCTGTACTTTTCTCTAGGGGTTGTGTGCCTGTCTCTTATGAGGTAGAAGAGGTGGTGAAAGGTCATTTCCTTTTATTAAAGGTACAGTTTGAAAACGTGAACTTCGTTTTTATAAACGTGTATGTGCCAACACGGAGCAGAGAGGATCAGGGTCTTTGACGTGCTTTCAGATACGGTTAGGTCCTGTAATCCAAATAGTTTTTTATTTCTGGGGGGTGATTTTAACTGTACATTACACCACAGACTAGACACGAACCATCAGGAGCCTCACCCTGCTTCTGCCAATAGGCTGAGGGAACTGGTGAAAACACATGAAATGGCCGATGTGTGGAGATCACATCATGGGGACCAGAGGCAGTACACCTGGAGCCATGTCAAAGATAACCTTTTATCTATGGCTAGGTTAGACCGTTTTTATGGTTTTAAACATCAAATGAGTGTTTTTAAAAATAGTTGTATCTGTCCTGTTGGTTTCACTGATCACTGCCTGCTGTTTTGTTCTGTGTTTATTGAAAATGTAAAGTGTAAGAGTGCTTTTTGGCATTTTAACAATACACTTTTAAATGATGTGTTTTTTAAAGAGGTTTTTCATGATGTATGGAAGTCACACAGGGAACAAAAACCCTCTTTTAGTTCTCTCCAAATGTGGTGGGATTTTGGTAAGGCACAGATAAAACAACTCTGCCAACAGTACATTCAAAATGTCACTCGTAGCTTGACCCAATCCTTGAAAGTTCTGGAGACTGAGGTGGTAGAGCTAGAGGAGTTGCTCAGTTCTACAGGAAAACGAGAGCACTTAGAGGCTCTTAAGTCAAAAAGGTCAGCCTTGGCTAGCTTGCTAGGGGTCACCGCACAGGGTGCTCTGGTCCGCTCACGCTACATGGATGTAGCTCTGATGGACTCGCCCTCCCAGTACTTTTTTGGACTGGAGGGGAAAAATGGACAGAGAAAACTTATTCACTCCTTGTTGGACGATGACGGGAGAACAATCTCCACAGCAGCAGAGATCAGGAAATACGCTGCTAGCTTTTACAGTGAATTGTTTAGAGCAGAGTGGAGGGAGGACACATCACTGGGCCAGGTTTTCCTTGATGGTCTTCCAGTGCTCTCAGAGGACCTTGTTGCCGGCTTGGATGCTCCACTGTCTCTGTCTGAGCTGCATACGGCGCTAATGAGCCTCCAGAATGGAAAATCACCAGGCATAGATGGTCTCTCTGTGGACTTTTTTAAGGAATTCTGGCCCCTGCTTGGTCCAGACCTGCTGGAGGTTCTCCAAGATAGCTTGGAAAGGGGGACCCTACCCACGACCTGCAGGAGGGCCATCATCACACTGTTGCCGAAAAAAGGGGACCTCCAGAGCCTAAAGAACTGGAGGCCAGTCTCTCTGCTCTGCACAGACTATAAGATTCTTTCAAAAGCTATGGCCCGAAGACTGAGAAAGGTGATGAGCGAGCTCATTCATGTAGACCAGACTTACTGTGTGCCTGGCAGGCTGATTAGTGACAACGTCACTTTAATTCAGGATGTTTTGGAGGTCTCTGGTTCATTGGCGGTAGAAACTGGTTTGATTTCAATTGACCAGGAAAAGGCGTTTGACCGGGTTGAACACCAATATTTATGGACAGTTTTAGCTGCTTTTAGGTTCAGCCCAGGCTTCATAGCCAGGATACGGGTCTTGTACAGTGACATTGAGAGTGTGCTGAAGATAAATGGGGGCCTGTCTGCCCCTTTAAAAGTCCAGAGGGGGGTTCGGCAGGGCTGCCCTCTCTCAGGGATGCTGTACTCCCTCGCCATAGAGCCTTTGCTTCACTGCCTGAGAAGGGATCTATCAGGAGTTACTTTTCCTGGCTGTGACACCACGTTCAAGCTGTCGGCCTATGCAGATGATGTAGTCATTCTGCTAAACAAGCAGAGTGACATTGACGTTTTGGTTAGGAGTGTAAATCTTTTTGGCCAACTTTCCTCTGCAAAAATAAACTGGGGAAAAAGCGAGGCTCTGATGGTGGGGGAGAACCTAGAAAATCAGCTTACGCTGCCTGGTGGGCTGATTTGGAAAAAAGGAGGGTTTAAGTATCTTGGTGTCTTTATTGGAAATCAGCAGTTTGAGCAAAAAAATTGGGATGGGGTCAGAGAAAATCAACGGGAGACTAAACAAGTGGAAGTGGCTAATGCCAAGAATATCTTTTAGAGGAAGAGTGCTCATTTTAAATAATCTTGTTTCCTCATCCCTGTGGCACCGCCTCATGTGCATGGACCCCCCTGCTGGTTTGTTGTCAAAAATTCAGTCTGTTTTGGTGGACTTTTTTGGGGGGGGTGGACTCCACTGGGTCCCTCAAGCCCTGTTATTTCTTCCCAAAGAGGAAGGGGGGCAAGGAGTGGTTCATTTAGCTAGTAGAGGTGCTGCTTTTAGACTGACTTTTATACAGAGGCTGCTGACGGGCCCCCAGGACCTGGTATGGAGGCCTTTGGCCTGTGTTATTTTACAGAGAGTCCTTGGGCTTGGGCTAGACCTCCCTGTGTTTTTAATGGATTTTAAGAACTCTAGTGCACTGTCTTTGCCCAGTTTTTACCGCAGTCTTTTTTCAGTATGGACTCTTTTTAAAAAACAAAGAGGGTCATGCGATTCCCTCCACTGGTTGTTGAGGGAGCCGCTGGTTTTTGGTGGTCGCCTTGGTGTCCTGCCGGGAGTTGGAAGGACCTTCCTTGATAGGCTGTGTTCCAGGAATGTTCTCACTCTGAAGCAAGTGGTGGAACTGGCTGGTCCTGGCCTCAACAACGCCTCAGCCTTAGCAGCTCATCTTGGTGTCAGATCAAATCGTTTCATCAATGGCCTTCTTGCACACTGGAAACAGAAGCTTCATGGACTTGAGCGCTCCCTACTCATGAACTTTGGCAATGGCACGCTGCAGCCAGAAAGCACGGACCCGTTTCCCTCTCTCACGCTTTGTATGGACTTTGACTTCTCTCCTTGCTCCTTACTGGCATTCTGTGCTCCCACTGGTGTGGACTTTGGAGGAGCCAGTGGTAAGGCACTCTACAGACTGGTGGTGATGGCACTCAACAAAGACAGATTGAACACCTGTGTGGACACTCCATGGAGAGCCTATTTTAGACTAGGAAAAGGGCATCGGCCTGCCTGGAGGGCTCTTTATAAAGCCCCTCTCCCTAAGAGGCATGGAGACTTACAGTGGAGGGTCCTGCATGGTATTATAGCTGTCAATGCTTTTGTTTCTGTGATTAACAGCAGTGTCAGTGATCAGTGTGTTTTTTGTTCCTCTAGGGAGACAGTTTTTCATTGTTTTACTGAATGTCAGCGCCTGAGTGGCCTCTTTGAACTTCTCACAGAACTTTTTCACATTTTTAAGGAAGTTTTCTCTAAGCAGGTTTTCATTTGTGGTTTTATGTACAATCGTCGTTTTAAGCAGAAGTGTCAACTACTGAACTTTGTTTTAGGGCAGGCAAAGTTGGCTAAGCCGGAGAAGAAAACTTGAAAATGTTGAGAATGATGTTGATGTCAAAATTTTATTTGTGAGGCTACTTAAAGCCAGAATCAGGCTGGACTTTCAGTTTTTTATGGGGAATGGGGATGTGGAAGGTTTCAGGACCCTCTGGTCCCTGGAGAATGTCCTCTGTTCAGTTCGTGATGGACAGCTTTTTTTGGGGCGTTTTTTGGGGGAATAATTTTCTGTGTAATATAGCATGACATAGAAATTGTATTGAATGATGGACAAGTGTGTTTATTAAAGATCTTTTAAAAATCAAAAATATCTCTCTCTCTCTCTCTCTCTCTCTCTCGTGCGCATGCGTGGGCGTTTGTGGGAGCAGGGGTGTGGAGTGGTGTCGAGTGAGTACTTTAAACTTTGTATTTTCTAACTTTTTCTCTATCTTGTGTGTTTGAGGTGTGTGTGTTTAATATAGTGGGTTGAGTGTGTGTGTGCTGGGGTGTGAGTGTTGGAGTGAGTGTGTTGGGGAACGGTAGCTTCTGCTGCCGGTTTTTCCCGGCCGGCATCATGCCGGTGATTGATGGTGGTGTGGAGTTTGAGCGCTTAACCCGGCGTCATGGTGTGAGAATCCTCCCGACAGTTCCCTGTTCTGTGGAGGAGGCCAGCCTTGCTGTAGGACAGGTGGTTGGGCATGGCAGCATAAAATCAGCATCGAGGATGAACAGCGCAATTGTGATCTTTCTGGATTCGACTGAAAAAGCTGATCAGGTGGTGGCACAGGGAGTGGTCATAGGTGACACTTTTACTCCCGTTTTACCGCTGGCGAATCCGTCTAGGAGGATCACCATCTCAAACGCTCCTCCTTTCGTTAAAAATGATCAGCTGATTAGAGAGTTGTCCCGTTTTGGCCAGGTTGTGTCCCCTATCAGAATGGTCTCTCTGGGTAGTAAATCACCCCTGCTGAAGCATGTTGTATGTCATAGGAGGCAGTGTTTCATGGTGTTGAAAGACAGCTCTGCTGAACTGAACGCGTCTTTTAATTTCAGGATTGACGGCTTTAGCTACTTGGGGTTTGCAACATCTGAAACCATGAAGTGTTTTGCGTGTGGCGCAGAAGGCCATCTTATTAGGTCATGTCCTGAAAAGGCGAACACAAAGAGTACTGGCGGTAAGAAAGGTGACGCCGCTGTTTCTGGTGGTCCGGAGGGTAGCGCTACATGTGGTGCGGCGGATGCCGCTGCGGCGCCCGCTTCTGCTGGGGCGGTCGCGGCCTCGACTGCGGCCGCGGCCGCATCCGCGTCCGCATCCGCTTCTACTTCTGCGGGGGCGTCCGCGTCCGCGTCCGCGTCCGCTTGTGCTGGGGCGGCCGCGGCCGCCTCTGCTGGGGTGGCCGCGGTGGGCGCGGTAGTTGCCCCCCCAAACAGTGATGGTGGGGAATTTCTGTCTGGCGGCAGCTCTGATCATTGTGACGAGCCTGTCGCCCGGGGTAAACAGGTGGAGGGTGTAAGTAAAAGTGCGGTTAAACGAAGGAACGTGAATGAACAGACTTTGCAGGCGGGGGAGGAGCGGTTTGAGGCTGTAGCGGACACACAGAGCAAACACTGCATGACAAACGTTGCGTTTCATGAAGAAATGCAGGAATGTAGTTTTGTTGAAGAGGATCCTTTTAAAGCTGCACAAAAAAGGAAAAGTGCGGAAAACTTGCAGAGCTCTGCTAAATCTAGTAGGGTTGGGAATTTAGATTTACTGAATGAGAGCGCTTCTGACGAAAGTGGAGATGAGTCTGAACTGATGCAGACGCAGACGCAGGAGGAGCAAAGCTCCTATTGTTTTACTAAAATTAGGCAATTTCTCCAGGTGACTAAGGGGAGCAGAGCTGTGAAAGTGGAAAATTACTTTCCAGATCTGGAGTTATTCGTGGCATCAGCTCGCAAATTTATGAAACTGAATGATGGGAATGAGACTTTCACTTATCAGGAAATTTATCGTTTAAAGAAACTGGTTGCTAAACTGAAATTGCAAATTACTAACAGTCATGTTGACTCTTAGTTTGTTTCTTCCCTTTTATGCTATGTGTGTGTTTTTTTACTGTACCCTATTTTTATCCTTTTTAATGCCCCACCTTAGAATTGGCACTCTCAATATTAATGGGGCCAGGGATGATGTAAAAAGGGCCTCTTTATACAAGCTTTTTAATTTAAAGAAACTTGACGTGCTGATGGTCCAGGAGACTCACAGCACTGTGGACATTGAGAGCCATTGGAGAAAAGAGTGGGATGGCTGCATTTTTTTTAGCCACAAATCCAGTAGCAGTGGGGGGGTGGCTGTACTTTTCTCTAGGGGTTGTGTGCCTGTCTCTTATGAGGTAGAAGAGGTGGTGAGAGGTCATTTCCTCTTATTAAAGGTACAGTTTGAAAACGTGAACTTCGTTTTTATAAACGTGTATGTGCCAACACAGAGAGCAGAGAGGATCAGGGTCTTTGACGTGCTTTCGGATACGGTTAAGTCCTGTGATCCAAATAGTTTATTATTTCTGGGGGGTGATTTTAACTGTACATTAAACCACAGACTAGACAGAAACCATCAGGAGCCTCACCCTGCTTCTGCCAATAGGCTGAGAGAACTGGTGAAAACACATGAAATGGCCGATGTGTGGAGATCACATCATGGGGACCAGAGGCAGTACACCTGGAGCCATGTCAAAGATAACTTTTTATCTATGGCTAGGTTAGACCGTTTTTATGGTTTTAAACATCAAATGAGTGTTTTTAAAAATAGTTGTATCTGTCCTGTTGGTTTCACTGATCACTGCCTGCTGTTTTGTTCTGTGTTTATTGAAAATGTAAAGTGTAAGAGTGCTTTTTGGCATTTTAACAATACACTTTTAAATGATGTGTTTTTTAAAGAGGTTTTTCATGATGTTTGGAAGTCACACAGGGAACAAAAACCCTCTTTTAGTTCTCTCCAATTGTGGTGGGATTTTGGTAAGGCCCAGATAAAACAACTCTGCCAACAGTACACTCAAAATGTCACTCGTAGCTTGACCCAATCCTTGAAAGTTCTGGAGACTGAGGTGGTAGAACTAGAGGAGTTGCTCAGTTCTACAGGAAAACAGGAGCACTTAGAGGCTCTCAAGTCAAAAAGGTCAGCCTTGGCTAGCTTGCTAGGGGTCACCGCACAGGGTGCTCTGGTCCGCTCACGCTACATGGATGTAGCTCTGATGGACTCGCCCTCCCAGTACTTTTTTGGACTGGAGGGGAAAAATGGACAGAGAAAGCTCATTCACTCCTTGTTGGGCGATGACGGGAGAACAATCTCCACAGCAGCAGAGATCAGGAAACACGCTGCTAGCTTTTACAGTGAATTGTTTAGAGCAGAGTGGAGGGAGGACACGTCACTGGGCCAGGTTTTCCTTGATGGTCTTCCAGTGCTCTCAGAGGACCTTGTTGCCGGCTTGGATGCTCCACTGTCTCTGTCTGAGCTGCATACGGCGCTAATGAGCCTCCAGAATGGAAAATCACCAGGCATAGATGGTCTCTCTGTGGACTTTTTTAAGGAATTCTGGCCCCTGCTTGGTCCAGACCTGCTGGAGGTTCTCCAAGATAGCTTGGAAAGGGGGACCCTACCCACGACCTGCAGGAGGGCCATCATCACACTGTTGCCAAAAAAGGGGGACCTCCAGAGCCTAAAGAACTGGAGGCCAGTCTCTCTGCTCTGCACAGACTACAAGATTCTCTCAAAAGCTCTGGCCCGAAGACTGAGAAAGGTGATGAGCGAGCTCATTCATGTAGACCAGACTTACTGTGTGCCTGGCAGGCTGATTAGTGACAACGTCACTTTAATTCGGGATATTTTGGAGGTCTCTGGTTCATTGGCAGTAGAAACTGGTTTGATTTCAATTGACCAGGAAAAGGCGTTTGACCGGGTTGAACACCAATATTTATGGACAGTTTTAACAGCTTTTGGGTTCAGCCCAGGCTTCATAGCCAGGATACGGGTCTTGTACAGTGACATTGAGAGTGTGCTGAAGATAAATGGGGGCCTGTCTGCCCCTTTAAAAGTCCAGAGGGGGGTTCGGCAGGGCTGCCCTCTCTCAGGGATGCTGTACTCCCTCGCCATAGAGCCTTTGCTTCACTGCCTGAGAAGGGATCTATCAGGAGTTACTTTTCCTGGCTGTGACACCACGTTCAAGCTGTCGGCCTATGCAGATGATGTAGTCATTCTGCTAAACAAGCAGAGTGACATTGACGTTTTGGTTAGGAGTGTCAATCTTTTTGGCCAACTTTCCTCTGCAAAGATAAACTGGGGAAAAAGCGAGGCTCTGATGGTGGGGGAGAAACTAGAAAATCAGCTTACACTGCCGGGTGGGTTGATTTGGAAAAAAGGAGGTTTTAAGTATCTTGGTGTCTTTATTGGAAATCAGCAGTTTGAGCAAAAAAATTGGGATGGGGTCATAGAGAAGATTAACGGGAGACTAAACAAGTGGAAGTGGCTAATGCCAAGAATATCTTTTAGAGGAAGAGTGCTCATTTTAAATAATCTTGTTTCCTCATCCCTGTGGCACCGCCTCATGTGCATGGACCCCCCTGCTGGTTTGTTGTCCAAAATTCAGTCTGTTTTGGTGGACTTTTTTTGGGGGGGTGGACTCCACTGGGTTCCTCAAGCCCTGTTATTTCTTCCCAAAGAGGAGGGGGGGCAAGGAGTGATTCATTTAGCTAGTAGAGGTGCTGCTTTTAGACTGACTTTCATACAGAGACTGCTGACGGGCCCCCAGGACCTGGTATGGAGGCCTTTGGCCTGTGTTATTTTACAGAGAGTCCTTGGGCTTGGGCTAGACCTCCCTGTGTTTTTAATGGATTTTAAGAACTCTAATGCACTGTCTTTACCCAGTTTTTACCGCAGTCTCTTTTCAGTGTGGACTCTTTTTAAAAAACAAAGAGGGCCATGCGATTCCCTCTACTGGTTGTTGAGGGAGCCGCTGGTTTTTGGTGGTCGCCTTGGTGTCCTGCCGGGAGTTGGAAGGACCTTCCTTGATAGGCTGTGTTCCAGGAACATTCTCACTCTGAAGCAAGTGGTGGAACTGGCTGGTCCTGGCCTCAACAACGCCTCAGCTTTAGCAGCTCATCTTGGTGTCAGGTCGAATCGTTTCATCGATGGTCTTCTTGCACACTGGAAACAGGAGCTTCATGGACTTGAGCACTCCCTACTCTTGGACTTTAGCAATGGCACGCTGCAGCCAGAAAGCACTGACCCCTTTCCCTCTCTCACGCTCTATATGGACTTTGACGTCGCTCCTTGCTCCTTACTGGCATTCTGTGCTCCCACTGGTGTGGACTTTGGAGGAGCCAGTGGTAAGGCACTCTACAGACTGGTGGTGATGGCACTCAACAAGGACCGATTGAACACCTGTGTGGACACTCCTTGGAGAGCCTATTTTAAACTAGGAAAAGGGCATCGGCCTGCCTGGAGGGCTCTTTACAAAGCCCCTCTCCCTAAGAGGCATGGAGACTTACAGTGGAGGGTCCTGCATGGTATTATAGCTGTCAATGCTTTTGTTTCTGTGATTAACAGCAGTGTCAGTGATCAGTGTGTTTTTTGTTCCTCTAGGGAGACTGTTTTTCATTGTTTTATTGAATGTCAGCGCCTGAGTGGCCTCTTTGAACTTCTCACAAAACTTTTTCATATTTTTTAAGGAAGTTTTCTCTAAGCAGGTTTTCATTTGTGGTTTTATGTACAATCGTCGTTTTAAGCAGAAGTGTCAACTACTGAACTTTGTTTTAGGGCAGGCAAAGTTGGCTATCTATGTAAGCCGGAGAAGAAAACTTGAAAATGTTGAGAATGATGTTGATGTCAAAATTTTATTTGTGAGGCTACTTAAAGCCAGAATCAGGCTGGACTTTCAGTTTTTTATGGGGAATGGGGATGTGGAAGGTTTCAGGACCCTCTGGTCCCTGGAGAATGTCCTCTGTTCAGTTCATGATGGACAGCTTTTTTGGGGGCGTTTTTTGGGGGATTAATTTTCTGTGTAACATAGCATGATATAGAAATTGTATTGACTGATGGACAAGTGTGTTTATTAAAGATCTTTTAAAAATCAAAATCTCTCTCTCTCTCTCTCTCTCTCTCTCTCTCTCTCTCTCTCTCTCTCTCTCTCTCTCTCTCTCTCTCTCTCTCTCGCTATCCTATTAATTGAGGTCTATTGCATTAGTTACACACCCAAATCAACACTCACACACACACATTTCATAATACATCATAGTGGATAACTATAGGTGAGCAGAGGATTGCCTGTTCACGTCAGAGTTAAACTGGCCAATCAGACAGTTGCATGCGCGTCCATTCCACTGTACGGGGCGTGCCTACCCCAAGAAGATAAATGTAAGTTGCACTCGGAAGTCGGGGTTCAGTCTGACTGCGTTCCTGCGAGAGCTGTGTTCCACTGAGCCCAGCGCTGCTTGCTTTACATGTGACCTCTGAATAAATGTTGCATCTTTGAACTGAAGAATTCTCCGGCTTATTCTTGGAGCTTTCAACCAAAGAACTGGGGCTTAAACAGTGGTCTTTGCTGGTTTGGTGTTGGTTTATCTGGTGGACCAGCATTGCTAAACCAACACCAAACCAGTATAGTATGCTGGTATGCTATGCTGGTGACCAGCTTCAAAACACAACAAATGTTGGTCTGCATGCTGGTGACCAGCATGCTGGTCCATGCTGGTTTTTCCAGGAAGGTTGTTAATCTTCCACAATGTACTGTAACTCTTATTTCTTGTACTTTATCTGTCTTATTCTATTTCAGCTTGTTTCTGTTTCTCTTAAATTTAATTTTGAGTTTTCTTTTAAATTCTTATGTATTCCTTTTGCAACTTGCTGTAATGCTTTAATGTTTTATGTAAAGCACTTTGAATTGTCTTGTACATGAAATATGCTATACAAATGCCTTGGCATTTACTGTATGTTATTCATTATGGTTTCGTTTCTTACTAATAAAGTAAAGCATTTTTACTTTTTACTTTAAACTTTTAATTGAATTTAACAATATGATTAAAATGGCAAGGACTTCTTATTTTTCCAACATCATCTCCTCCAATAGCAACAACCCAAAGATCCTCTTCAGCATAACAGACAGTATAGTTAACCCTGTCACTTCTGCTCCCCCTGTTCATTTAATTATTGACTGTACAAAGTTTCTTTCCTTCTTTGTTGACAAGGTTACTGCTGTTAGGGCTGGTTTTACTCATTCCTCTTCCCCAATCCTTGATTGTCCCAATAGACAGTGTAGCATCATCTCGCTTTGGCTCATCAATAAAATTATTCTTCATCTTAAAGACATTGTTTCACCCAGGAAAAGGACAGTCAAGAACTGTTCTTTCATCCCAGGACCACAGCTGAACTAACATTGCTTTGTTAAACCAGTCTCCAGAATTCCTTCTAATGGACTTCCTCCTGAACATTTTATTGGCCAATAAAATGTGAACAAAGAACAGACATTTGTGGAGTGCCTCATATGGTCACTACAAAATATCCACAGCTCAACATTGCCCTCTACTGGAAACTCTGGGACATGCTGGATTTAACCAGTGAACTTTTTATTGACTGCATTCTTGTTACAGAACTCAATTCTCAAATTATCCTCTTTTTCAGGACACCATGGAAAAGCAAATGGACTCTGATGTTCGGTGTGGACAATCAATAATGGGTTTGAAATATATTAATTCTTGATTTTAAATATGTACATGTTAAAATGTTTAAATGAATCTTTATTCTTGCATGTTAATTTAAAAGCACTAGTTATAAAGTTGCATGAATCACTGAAGTAGGTTAGATTTTACACAAGTATAGTGATGAATCCTCAATATTAAAATATGTCATTCTGTGAGGACCGATATCAGCCAATCATCACCCAGCATATGTTGGGCTCAAGCTCTTTCATTCCATTGGTTCCTTACAGACAAAAGTCCGTTTGTTCATTGGATTAAAGTTCATAAGGCCCGCCCATGAAGGAAGACTATTGGCTTAAGCTTTTGTCAATCCCCAGAAGCCTGCAAAACTCGATTGGAGTTATAAGGAGAGGAAGACATTTTCACAGCAGAGCACTACTGGAGAACAAAGAGATCACTTCAGTGCCACAGAACAAAGGAGACTTCTCGCACATGCTTTTTCTATGAACACTTCTGCAGATCAGATCACTTTATAGCAGAGAACATGGAATATTGTGTTTGTGTAAACTTCTGTGTATTTTAATTAATTAATTCATTCATCTTCTTCCGCTTAATCCTTTTTCAGGTCGCGGGGGGGCTGGAGCCTGTCCCAGCATCTTTGGGCGAGAGGCAGGGTACACCCTGGACAGATCGCTAATCCGTCGCAGGGCCAACACAGAGAGACAGACAACCATTCACTCTCACAGTCATCCCTAAGGACAATTTAGAATCCCCAGGTTTGATGCCAATTAACCTAACTTGCATGTTTTTGGCATGTGGGAAGAAACCGGAGAAATCCCGGTGTAAACCCACGCAGACACGGGGAGAACAAGCAAACTCCACACAGATCACTGTTGGTCGGGGGCTGGGATCGAACCCAGGATCTCCCGGTCAAGGGTGAGTTGCTGTGCTGCCGCAGTGCTAACCACTCCGCCACCGCATCGCCCTGTGTATTTTAATGTTTTTCTTTAAACATCTAGGAATTAATTCTTTTCTTTCCTGAGCTCAAATCCTAATTCAGAGTCAAACTCCCATTCCTAGACGTCTATTTTTATAACTTTCTCCTGTTAAACTTTCTTTAAACTCACCATTTTTAGTTTTAACTTTATCTTTATATATATATACAGTATATATATATATATATATATATATATATATATATATATATATATATATATATATATATTTCTTTAAAAGGACTGAGTGACCATCTCCATAATAGAAGCTTTTTTAACTCCACGAAGTCAGAAAAATCTTTTAATTTTGCTATTGGATCAGATTTTGTAATTATTCTCAGATTCCCTTGGGAAGCAGCTGATCGATGAAGGCCACCACGCGCCACTGAAGAAATTAACGTCGCCATGGAGAAGAGGATACACCGCCACCATCTTGGCTGGACTTCAACCCAACTGATCGATACAATCAAAATCTCATCTTCTGACAATAGACTGGAAAGCTGCCGTACCTTGTCCAAATATCTGCTGGCAAGATATTCTGGTTTTGGTGCCATCTACAAACTAAAGCTTCAAGAAGACTACGACAAAGGATCTCCACCACGCCATGGGTCACGTTGTGGCACATATGTTGGGTACATATTTTCCACAAATGTATTGCTGTATGTTTATTGTGTGCTTCACGTCTCGAGGGACAAAAGGACTGAGTCTGCAGGAGATATCGAGAAGGTGTGAGATTTGGCCTTTGTCTCAGAGAGATGCCCTGGAGGGACTTCCGGGCCATCGAAGGCTGAGAGACAATGGTGGAAGATCAAAAGGGTTACAGCGTGACTGGGATGAAGTACCATGTGACTGTATATTTGCTTAGACACCATGTGACTTGAGTTTCAATGTTCCGGAGTATAAAAGAGCGATGTGATATTGATCTGTCTCTTTTCTTGCTTGGAGATTGTTAGAGAATGTGTTCTGTTAATAAAGCTGAACCTGAGAAATAAACTCAGCCTCATCCTTGAGCACATCCTCTACACTGGTGACCCTAAGACGAATTATGGCCGGTGACGACTCTTCTGCACCGGACTCATCAGGAGCCAGCCAGGCTAATGCAGCTACCACAGTCCAGCTACCTGATTTCTGGCAGCATAGCCCACACTCCTGGTTTAACACAGTCGAGGCACAGTTCCATCTTCGGGGAATTTCGGCGGACGCCACGAAATTCTACCATGTGGTTGCAAAGCTGGACAGCCACACAGCCCAGCGGGTGGAGAGCCTGATTAACCACCCGCCAGACGACGACAAGTATGGCGCATTGAAAGCTGCTCTCATCCGTGCTTTCACCCCCTCGCTGGGAGAGCGAGCAGAGAAGCTCCTGGCGTTGACTGAGGGCGAAGTCGACAGACCTGCAGACCTGATGGCGAAGATGCTGAGTTTGAGAGACGCCGAAGATGATGGCTTTATCTTCGCCCATCTTTTCCTCAGGACACTACCGTCAGCGGTGAGAGTTACCCTGGCCAGTTCACAGCTGCTGGCCCACTGAGATTACCACGAGCTGGGCCAGGAGGCGCAGCGACTCGTCGACGCCCATAGGCGACACACGGCCACGACCGCAGCGGCGGAGCTGAGCGCAACACCCGGAGATGGCAGGGGGCCAGAGGCTGCAGCACCAGACTCGCTGACGACAGCAGCGGCGGAGGCCAGGAGACGCGGAGCGGGTGACGTCCTTTGCTTTTACCATCGCCGTTTCGCCGAGAGGGCACGCAAGTGCATTCCACCGTGCCAGTTCAAGCGCTCGGGAAACGCCAAGACCAAGAGTCAGTAGCAGCTGCGGTTCTCGGTGAAAAGAGCAAGCTGCTCTACCTGACGGACACGCGATCAGGGAGGCAGTTCCTTGTGGACACAGGCTCCCAGCTGAGTTTCATCACACCTTCCTGCGCTGACCGGCTGGTGCCTTCCAGTGGTCCCCTGGTGTCGGCAGCGAATGGCTCGGCGATTAAGACCTTCGGGGAGAAGACTCTGCTCCTGTCTCTACACGGCCGAACATTCGAGTGGACTTTCGTCATAGCGGCAGTCAGTTTCAACATGTTAGGTGCTGATTTTTTGTGCTCACATGGTTTATTGGTTGATTTTGCTAATAGACGTCTGGTTAATGCACTTAATAGAGTGAAAATGTCTTTTCACTCTATTTCCTGCACAGCCCGGGTGGCCCCGCCTACTGCACAGACCAACGTCACAGCTGTGGGTGGTAAGTTCCACGCACTACTCACTCAGTTCCCAGTGCTCACAGTCCCAACGTTTTTGGCGACAGTGGCTAAACACGGGGTGGAACATTTTATCACTACCGCCGGGCCCCCCGTTTTTGCAAAAGCTCGGCGCTTGGACTCAGCTAAACTGGCCATAGCGCGCGAGGAGTTCGCCAACTTGAAAAAACTGGGCATCATTAGATGTTCTAAAAGCCCCTGGGCTTTACCGCTACACATGGTCCCAAAGGCTGATGGTTCATGGCGACCTTGCGGTGATTTCCGCAGGTTGAATAACGCCTCAGCACATGACCGCTACCCGATTCCGCACATCCAAGATTTTTCGGTTCATTTGGCGGGGGCGCGCATTTTTTCTAAAATAGACTTGGTGCATGGTTACCATCAGGTTACCATCAGGTCCCAGTGCACGCTCAGGATATACCCAAAACAGCGGTAATAACTCCTTTCAGGCTTTTTGAGTTTTTGCGCATGCCTTTTGGACTCAAGGGTGCTGTGCAGACGTTCCAGCGTATGATGGACGCGGTTCTACGCGACCTCCCTTTCGTGTTCGTCTACTAGGATGACATTTTGGTAGCCAGCACGTCCGAAGACGAACACGAAAGCCACCTCACAGAGGTTTTTCGGAGGCTGGCAGAGCACGGGTTAATAATTAACCCAGCGAAGTGCCAGTTTGGGGTGGTGCAAATTGATTTTTTGGGGCATTGCGTTTCGCCAGAAGGAGCGGTCCCTCTGCCCGATAAAGTACGCGGAATAACAGATTTTCCCTGACCTCAAACGGTCAAAGCGTTACAGGAGTTTTTGGGAATGGTTAATTTTTATAACCGTTTCCTCCCAAGTGCAGCGCAGCTCATGCAACCATTGTATGCTGCACTAAAGAAGCAAAAACCCACAAATAAAATCGAATGGTCTCCTGAGCGGAAGCGCGCATTCTCCCAAGTCAAATCAGCCCTGGCAAACGCGGTTTTGTTGGCACACCCAGTACCAACGGCCCGCATGGCGCTCACCACTGACGCTTCTGATTTAGCGGTGGGGGCGGTCGTTGAACAGTTTGTTGCAGGGACCTGGCAGCCGCTCGCGTTTTTCAGCAAAACCTTGCACGATAGTGAGCGAAAATGCAGCGCGTTCGACAGGGAGCTGTTGGCCCTACACTTGGCCATCCGCCATTTCCAGTTCTGGCTGGAAGGGCGCCGTTTCACCCTGTTTGTGGACCACAAGCTGCTAACGTTTGCGATGGCCAAGATTTCAGAACCTTGGTCGGGCCGGCAGCAAAGACAGCTGGCCACGATATCGGAGTTCACCACCAATATCCAGCTTGTCGCAGGTAAACATAATGTAGTGGCAGACTGTCTCTCGCGTGCGGTGGCGGCGCCAGGCCCCGTGGGGGCAGACTCGGCAGCCGTGGCCGCGGGCCAGGATAACGGCGCGGAAGCGCACGCAGCCCTGGTCCGCGTAGGTTTAGATTATGCAGCCATGGCCGCGGAGCAGGTTAGTGATGCGGATGTGCGCGCGCTCCAGTCTGGACCAACAGGGTTAAGGCTGGAGCACAGGGTGCAGCAAGTCGGTATGCCCCCCCTAATCTGCGATGTCTCTACAGGACGGCCGCGCCCCGTGGTACCAGCTGCGTGGCGCCGCCGCGTTTTTGACTCGGTCCATTCCCTGGCGCACCCGGGGTGTGCGCATCGATCAAGATGGTGGGGGAGAAATTTGTTTGGCCGGGGTTGCGCAAACACGTCAAGGAATGGGCAGCAGCCTGCGTAGCGTGTCAGCGAGCTAAAATACACAAGCACACTAGAGCTCCTTTGGAGCCTTTTCACATCCCGGCTAAGCGCTTTGATCATGTGCATGTCGACTTGGTGGGCCCCCTTCCATTGTCACAGGGGCACACACACCTTTTGATGATGGTGGACCGCACCACGCGTTGGCCAGAAGCAGTTCCTCTGGCATCAACCACAACGGAGGAAGTCGCGCGTGCATTTTTAACATCTTGGGTTGCGCGTTTTGGAGTCCCGTCGGACATAACGTCAGACAGAGGTCCTCAATTTGTCTCCGAACTCTGGTCATCGATGACCCGCAGCCTAGGGGTAAAGATCCACCGCACTACTGCGTATAACCCCCAGGCTAACGGTTTATGCGAACGTTTTCATAGGTCATTGAAAGCAGCCCTCAGAGCGTCGCTTACGGATACAAATTGGGTTGACAAACTTCCATGGGTTTTATTGGGGTTGTGTTCTGCACCTAAGGAGGACTTGCACGCCTCCCCAGCTGAGTTAGTTTTTGCACAACCTCTCCGTTTACCCGGTGAATTTCTCCCCGACAATCCTGTGTCAAATTGCCCCGCCCCCCCGCTCAGCTGTTGCAGAGCGACACAGGATCAAACACGCTTCCTGGCCCCGTTCATCACAGTTTCCTACGCGTTTTTGTGCCGAAGGCTTTAAAAAATGCGGAGTTTGTTTTTGTTAGACATGATGCTCATCGCCCAAATTTGCTTCCACCTTATGATGGACCTTTCAGAGTGCTGGAAACAGGAGAGAAGCATTTTTTGCTATATTTGGGAGACAGGAAAGAGTTGATTTGTATAAACAGACTCGAACCTGCTTTTGTTTTGGCGGATGAACAAGTGCAGTTGGCGAGGGCCTCCCGTCGCGGCAGACCTCCGAGAAGGCATTCTCCAGAATCCCCACAGAGATTGGCTAACAGTTCTAATCCACAGGTGCAGGAAGACACTGCAGAAGCAGCAAGGCCGGCCTACAGCAGATACGGCAGGAGGTTTAGACCTAGGCAACTGGTGGATTGATATTTGATATGTGGTAATGTTTTTATGTCATGCATCTCTGATTGTTTGTCCCATATTAGACGTTTGGGGGGGGGGGGGGTCATGTGGCACATATGTTGGGTACATATTTTCCAGAAATGTATTGCTGTATGTTTATTGTGTGCTTCACGTCTCGAGGGACAAAAGGACTGAGTCTGCAGGAGATATCGAGAAGGTGTGAGATTTGGCCTTTGTCTCAGAGAGAAGCCCTGGAGGGACTTCCGGGCCATCGAAGGCTGAGAGACAATGGTGGAAGATCAAAAGGGTTACAGCGTGACTGGGATGAAGTACCATGTGACTGTATGTTTGCTTAGACACCATGTGACTTGAGTTTCGATGTTCCGGAGTATAAAAGAGCGATGTGATATTGATCTGTCTCTTTTCTTGCTTGGAGATTGTTAGAGAATGTGTTCTGTTAATAAAGCTGAACCTGAGAAATAAACTCAGCCTCATCCTTGAGCACATCCTCTACAACGTGAGCTTTACTTTTCATTCATCTGCTGAATAAAACGTCTGAGATTTGAGAATAATTCTGCATCTGATCAGATACAAAATTAAAGAACAATTAATATAACTCTTCTTTTCATTAAAATTCCATTTTCATTTTCTTAAGAGTAATCCAGAATTTTCCATATAATTAGTTTAATTTTCCCCCATAAATTTGTGTTCAGTTTTCCATAATCCATTAACTTCAAACTGATCTAAATTCAGCTTACATTTTCACCCTGGTTCTGCAAATGTTCACACTGTTACTCTATCATTTACATGTTTAATTTAATGGTTAATGCAAATCATTTCAATGTCCTTTAATCATCATTTCATTTAATAAATATGTGAAAATGAGAAGTTGTTGGGAATTTATTTCATTCCGAGTCTGGTTTCAAAGCCCCAGTATCGAATTCACTAATATTTTCAGACTGATTTTTTAATTAATTTATTGAGTGATTAAATGGGTATAAAGTGAAATTAATGACTAAAATGCTCACTAAAGAGGTGAGCTGGTGCCCTGACGAATGTTTACTATAAATTTTTTCTGCGTGTGGACCCGGAGTAAATCTTAGTGTCACGCCGCGCCATTCATCAGCGGCGCCACCTGCTCACGCACCTGCTACTCGTCAGCGGCGAGGGATAAAAGCCGCCTCGCCCTGAGCTTCGGCCTGAAGCTGTTAGACTTCATCGCCTTCCATGCGAAGCGTCAACTCACTCTTCAGCGTCAAGCTAAGTGGTAAGAAGATTCCTTTCCTTACCTCTCCCAGTCTGCTCCCCTGTGCACAGGTGGATTCCTCGGCGGCGGACAACTCCGTCCCTCGTCCTTCCTTGCTGTTGCACCGAGTCCTGCAGGTGACTGTCTCCCGGGGTTCCGTCCTTGAAGTGCCTGCCATCAGTCAAACACAAGTAAGCTTCTCTCCCTCGCCTATTCTCCTCCTGTATTGGTGTGTGCCTGTCACCCTGTGTCTGTTCTTTCCCATAGGGTTGCCGGCTGAACGGTCTCCTGCCTCTGTGCCCGAAGCAGACGCCACCACCAATACATTTACATTCCGCTGACACACACCCATACACCCCTGCTGTTAATAAACAGTTTGAACTACTCTGAGCCTGTGTGTGTGCGTCTCCTGAGCCGAACGTTATGTCAGTACGGCTTCAGCAGAGCGGCTCGGCAGACGGCGGGCTCGCGCACCGGCTAACCACTCTCGAGGTTCGGGTGGATCAAATTGCTTATCAGCAGCAGGTGATTCTAAACCAACTTATTAACATCACTAACCGATTGGACCGCCTGGACCCCCAACAGCCGTTCCCCCCGGCTCACCAGGGTGGCGCAGCTCCTGCTGTTCCAGCGGCCGTCCAGCCGGCTCCAGCGGCACCGGCTCGGCTCACGCTGATTCCAACCCCCGCCCGCTTTAGCGGAAAGCTCGGCGGAGCGCGGGGGTTCATTATGCAGTGTGAGTCCGTATTCCACCGTGTGCCCGGAGACTTCCCCTCGGATCACAGCCGAATTGGCTACATAGGGAATCTCCTGGAGGGGCGCGCGTTAACTTGGACCTACGCCATAATGGCGAAGCCCAGTTACGCCACCCTCACCTATGACCAGTTCGTGGCACGCTTCCTGGAGGTCTTTGACCATTCCCGAACCGAGACGGTCCAAGTCGATCGGCTTCTCGCTCTCCAGCAGGGAAGCCAGTCGGCAGCGGACTATGCGGTCGACTACCGGGTAGCGGCGGAGGAATTGGGCTGGGACGAACGCTCCCTCTGTGGCCTGTTTCTCCGCAGCCTGAATGATGATCTGAGGGATGAACTGGCTGGTCGGGATATCCCTGGCACGCTAGCTGAGCTAACTTCTCTCGCCATCAGCTTGGATAACAGGCTGCGTGAGCGCTCCTCTGGACGGAAGTCGTCTTCTTCTCGCCCTCGGGGAGCCTCGTTGCGCCTGCCCCAAGCTAGCCCCCTGGCGACGCCGCCGCCATCACACTCCGAGGAGTCGGAGCCGATGGTGACGGGCTGGACAAAGCTCTCCCCGGCAGAGAGACAACGCCGCCGTGAGTTGAATCTCTGCATGTATTGCGGAGATAATCAACACACGGTGGAGCTTTGTCCACATAAGCCAAACGGCGGGGTCCGCGAGTCACTGTAGGGGGCCTCGCGGACGTCAATCGGTTAAGTCCCCTTACCCAATTGAAGCTGCCCATCCGTTTTTGCCACAATCCCACTGGGCATCTCACCCACGCACTGGTGGATTCGGGTGCAGAAGGCAGCTTTATTTCACAAAGCCTGGCAACCCGTTTGGGCATTCGCTGTCAGGCACTGAAGAATCCCATCTCCCTTGTTAACCTCTCCCGTGCCTCCCTTGGGAGAGTATCACACCAAACCATCCCCGTTCCGGTCATCATCTCGGGAAATCACCGGGAGGAGATGACCTTCTACGTCCTTCCCAACTCTGTGTCGCCCGTCATCCTGGGGTATCCCTGGCTTCGCCTTCACAACCCGGTCCTGGATTGGAAATCAGCTGGGATATCGGCATGGAGTACATTCTGCATGGGCACCTGCCTTCAGTCCGCTGCCTGCTCTCCGTCCGCTCCTCCCCCTGCGACGGACGCTGCACCCCCGGACTTGTCTCTGGTGCCCCCAGAATTTCACGACCTGGGTATGGTGTTCAGCAAAGCGAAAGCTATGTCTCTCCCCCCTCATCGGCCCTATGACTGTGCCATCAACCTCCGCCAGGGGGCTCCCTTACCTTCTGGTCGCCTTTACAGCCTGTCTGCGCCGGAGAAGGAGACGATGAACGCCTACCTGAAGGAGTCATTAAGTGCTGGGATAATCCGCCCATCATCGTCACCCGTGGGGGCAGGGTTCTTCTTCGTGGGAAAGAAGGATGGGTCCCTCCGCCCTTGTATCGACTACCGGGCCCTCAATAATATCACGGAGAAGGACCGTTACACCCTGCCTCTCATGGACACTGCTTTCCACTCCCTCCAGGGGGCGACCTGGTTCACCAAGCTGGACCTACGCAGCGCTTACCACCTCGTCCGGATCCGGGAGGGAGATGAGTGGAAAACGGCCTTCCGTACCCCGAACGGCCACTTTGAATACCTGGTGATGCCGTTCGGGTTGACCAACGCTCCTGCAGTCTTCCAGCGCCTCATTAATGACGTCCTCCGGGACTTCATTGGCCTTTTCGTGTTCGTCTACCTGGACGATATTCTCATCTTCTCCAAGTCCAGGGATGAGCACCAGGTCCACGTGAGGCGGGTCCTCCAAAGGCTGCTGGAGAATCATCTGTACGTAAAGGCAGAAAAGTGTGAATTTTACGCCAGGAGTACGTCCTTCCTGGGGTTCATCATCGCCCACGATAAGGTGCTCCCTGACCCAGAGAAGGTAAAGGCGGTGGTGGAACGGCCTGCACCTGCATCCCGGAAGCAGGTGCAGCAATTTGTTGGCTTCGCCAATTTCTACCGCCGCTTTGTCCCCAACTTCAGTACCATCGTTGGACCACTGACCCGCCTCACATCCCCGAAGGTCCCGTTCCGGTGGACCGAAGAGGTCGCTGCCGCCTTTGAGGCACTGAAGGCGGAATTCTCCTCCTCCCGGGTCCTTCGCCAGGTCGACCCCGTGCTGCAGTGCATCGTCGAGGTAGACGCTTCGGACACGGGAGTGGGAGCAGTGCTGTCCCAGCGGTCACCGGACGATGGCGCCAAGCGACCCTGCGCCTTCTTCTCCCGGCGCTTGTCCCCGGCGGAGAGAAATTACGATGTGGGGGACAGAGAGCTCCTGGCCATCAAACTCGCCCTGCAGGAATGGCGTCACTGGCTGGAGGGGGCGAACCTGCCGTTTGTGGTCCTTACGGACCACAAGAACTTAGAATATCTACGATCTGCCAAGCGTCTGAACGCCCGCCAGGCGCGTTGGTCTTTGTTCTTCGCCAGGTTCCAATTTTCAATCACCTTCAGGCCTGGCTCTAGGAACGTCCTGCCTGACGCCCTCTCCAGGCAGTTCGCCCCCGTGGAGTCGGAGGAGACGCCCCACTCCATCCTGCCCAGGTCGTGCGTCGTGGGAGCCATCTCGTGGGACATCAAGAGCAAGATCCGGAAGGCACAGGAGGTGGAACCTGACCCTGGTGGCGGACCGGAGGGTAGGCTGTTCGTGCCATCCGCGGTCCGAGGAGAGGTCATCCACTGGCTCCACACCTCCAAGCTCACCTGTCACCCTGGCACCTCCCGGATGATAGATCTCCTCCAACGGTCCTTTTGGTGGCCAGGCCTGCGGAGGGATGCAGCCCGCTACGCCCGGGCTTGCCCAATCTATGCCACCTGCAAGTCGGGAAATGCCCCTCCAGCGGGTCTGCTCCAGCCCCTGCCCGTCCCTGGCAGGCCCTGGTCGCACATCGCGTTGGATTTCGTCACCGGACTCCCTGTCTCCAACTCCTATGACACCATCCTGACCATCGTGGACCGCTTCTCCAAGGCCGTGCACTTCGTCCCCCTGCGAGGCCTCCCTACTGCCCTGGAGATGGCGGACCTCCTCGTCCGACACGTGGTCAGGCTACACGGGATTCCGGTGGACGTGGTCTCGGACCGGGGCCCCCAGTTTTCATCCGAGGTTTGGAGGTCTTTCTGCAACGCCATCGGAGCCAAGGTGAGCCTCTCCTCCGGCCATCACCCCCAATCCAACGGGCAGTGTGAGAGGACCAACCAGGAGCTGGAGGCTGCGCTCCGCTGTGTGTCCAGATCCAAACCCACGTCCTGGAGCAACCATCTTGCCTGGGTTGAATATGCTCACAACACCGCTCGCTCTTCTGCTACAGGGATGTCCCCCTTCAAAGCGTCCCTGGGTTACGACCCCCCGCTGTTTCCGGAGCAGGAGAGTGAGGTAACTGTCCCGTCAGTTAGGGCCCATCTCAGGCAGTTCCGCTCCACCTGGACTGCCGCGCGCAATGCGCTATTACGCACAGCGGAGCGCAACAGGACTGTGGCGGACCGGCGTAGAAGACCTGCCTCGGCGTACAGAGTTGGGCAACTTGTTTACATTTCCACCCAGGACGTCACTTTAAAAGGCGAGAGGAGAAAGCTGGCACAGCGCTTCATGGGTCCCTATCCCATCACCCGGATCATCAACCCGGTGGCTGTGCGCGTGGCAATTCCCCCCTCCCTCCGCATTCATCCCACTTTCCACGTGTCGAAGGTGAAGCTGGCAGTCACTGACCCCCTTTGCCCTCCTCCTGCAGCGCAACCCGCGCCCCGGATGATTGGTGGCCATCCGGCCTGGTCCGCTTCCTCCATCCTGGACTCCCGGCGCCGGGGTCGTGGGTTGCAATACTTGGTGGACTGGGAGGGCTATGGGCCCGAGCATCGACAGTGGGTGCCCCCGTCATTTGTGTTGGACCCATCGCTCATCGCGGACTTCCACCGAGCGCACCCGGATAAGCCATCGCCAGGAGGCGCTGCTAGAGGGGGGAGTACTGTCACGCTGCGCCATTCATCAGCGACGCCACCTGCTCACGCACCTGCTACTCGTCAGCGGCGAGGGATAAAAGCCGCCTCGCCCTGAGCTTCGGCCTGAAGCCGTTAGACTTCATCGCCTTCCATGCGAAGCGTCAACTCACTCTTCAGCGTCAAGCTAAGCGGTAAGAAGATTCCTTTCCTTACCTCTCCCAGTCTGCTCCCCTGTGCACAGGTGGATTCCTCGGCGGCGGACAACTCCGTCCCTCGTCCTTCCTCGCTGCTGCACCGAGTCCTGCAGGTGACTGTCTCCCGGGGTTCCGTCCTTGAAGTGCCTGCCATCAGTCAAACACAAGTAAGCTTCTCTCCCTCGCCTATTCTCCTCCTGTATTGGTGTGTGCCTGTCACCCTGTGTCTGTTCTTTCCCATAGGGTTGCCGGCTGAACGGTCTCCTGCCTCTGTGCCCGAAGCAGACGCCACCACCAATACATTTACATTCCGCTGACACACACCCATACACCCCTGCTGTTAATAAACAGTTTGAACTACTCTGAGCCTGTGTGTGTGCGTCTCCTGAGCCGAACGTTATGTCACTTAGGTCCTGATACAAATTAAATAATCTTTATACCTGATCATAATCAAATCACATATCGCTACAACAGGCCATTTTAAGTTATTTTACCCCAATTTCTTTTGAGGATTTGTTACTGTTGGTGGGCTCTATGAAATCCTCCTCCTGCCCTTCAGATATCTTGCCTACCTCAATGGTAAAAGAGGTAACTGGCTCAGTGGGTACATCTTTGGTTAATATCATTAACAGTTCACTTGAATCTGGTTGTGTCCCCTCGTATTTTAAACATGCAGTTGTGCAGCCACTTTAAAAAAAAACCTAACCTTGATCCATCTGTTTTAAAAAAAAACTTAAGGCCAATTTCTAAGCTTCCTTTTATTTCTAACCTTTTAGAAAAAGTTGTTACGAAGCAGCTCACTGACTTTCTGATTGAACACAATATTTTTGACAAATTTCAGTCAGGTTTTCGTCAGAAACTCTTGACAGAGACCACTCTTCTCAGGGTGTCGAATGATATTTTAATGTCATCAGACTCTGGCAAATGCGCTGTTTTAGTGTTATTAGATCTTACTGCAGCATTTGATACTATTGATCATTGTATTTTGCTGCAAAGGCTTACAGATTGGGTAGGGATTTCTGGAAAAGTTCTGAATTGGTTTTCCTACTACCTTTCTGGTAGGAGTTTGTCCATGGTTGTTGGCTTTTATTCATCTGACTCTGCTCCTTTAACCTGTAGGATGACTCAGGGTTCTATTCTGGGTCCACTTTTATTTGCCCTGTATATGCTGCCACTTGGTTCTATCACCAACAAATTTAAAGGTGTGTCTTATCACTGCTATGCTGATGATTTACAATTTTTTTTTCTTTTAAACCTGACTATGTTGACAATTTAAAAATTATTCATGATTGTCTGTCCGCAATTAAGGACTGGATGTCTAGTAACTTTGTGCAACTTAATGCTGACAAAACTGAAGTCCTTATTGTAGCACCTGATAATCTAATTCCTAAGATGGTTAATAGCATTGGTTCATTAAGCTCTAATGAACGGTCTAATCTAAAAAATCTTGGTGTCATTTTTGACCAATCGATGAGTTTTGATCAGCATGTCAAATCTCTGGCCCAGAGCTGCTTTTTTCCACCTTAGGAATATCTCCAAAAGTAGGTCATTGGTTTCCTACAGTCTTTTAGAAATTATTATTCATGCCTTTGTTTCTTCACGTTTGGACTACTGTAATGCTCTTTTCACACGTCTTACTAAATCCTCTTTGCACCACCTACAGTTAGTCCAGAACTCTGCTACTAGATTACTAACTAGGTCCAGTAGATTCTGTCATATCATGCCTGTTTTGGCCTCCTTGCATTGGCTCCCTGTAAATTATAGAGTTGATTTTAAAGTTCTTGTTCTTACTTACAAAGCCATTCATAATGAGGCGCCTTCTTATATCAGTGACTTGCTCCATCTACACCATCCCAGCAGGTCTCTCAGGTCTTCTAATCTACTGGAAGTCCCTAGCACTAGGCTCAAAACCAAAGGCGATAGAGCCTTTGCTGCTGTTGCTCCCAGACTTTTGAACTCTTTACCTTTTGAACTTAGATCTGCACCTTCCATTGATGTTTTTAAGAAGCAACTCGGCCTGTCCTTGCCACTGATAATACCTCTATCTGCCAAGAATGTGCCGCTAGACCAGCAAAAGCTAGCGATACTCAAATGCTTGCAAAGTATTTGAGTCCGGCTCGGATGTCGCCCGGGTAGCAGAGGGCAAAGGACAGAGCTGGGTGGAGGAATCTGATCAGACCTAAATGAAACAGTCATTGTCGCCCTCGACAGATTGCTATGATGATGATGAAAGACCCACCTTTTTAGCCTGGCTTTTTAATTAATTATGTGTTGATTGTATTTTTATGTGCTTTTGCTGTCTACTTTGTTCTTTTACTGCTTTATGTGCCTGTGTAGAGGAGCTTGAAATAACGAGGCGATGTGATTCATAAACCAAAGTTTATTATCAGCTCCTCTAACAAGTCTCATCTAGGTGCAGCAGCAGAAGATGTAAGAGAGCAAACACCTTCGGCTCTACGAACTTATACTCGCACATAACAAAAGACATGCATATCAAAAGCTGACATCCCTCACTATCTTAATCCCCTCTTTTGTCTTCGTACTCCTCCACCTGGCCCTGGGGGGTCAGGGCAACCCATCCGGTCTCCACTGCAGCGCCTGGGATGCTCTTTGATCTTCACTGGCGGTTGAGACCCTTTGTCCTGTTCTGAGGTGTGAAGTCGCTTTACATAAGTAATCACTAAACACTCTCACATGCTTAAACATATGTAGGTTATGGGATCTATGATTAATATAGCCCACAGCCCCCCCCCCAAACGACTAAGAAAAGGACAATAGAAAAATTCACAGTTTAAGATAATTATTATGACATACTAACTGCTACACCTCTTGCCACAGAAGAAACTTTCCAGCAGCCATGCTCCTAAGAGAGTTCAGTGGTAATCATAACAGCATAGTAATATCACAAGTCAGTCCTAAACTGTTACAGCACAATTAGTGAACAACTGTTGAGTAGTTTGCATCAGTCTCTGTGCCGTCTGGGTTTTAATCTTCTCCCGAATCTGCTGTGGGTCCGCTTGGGCGTCCTGGTGGGACCTTCCTGTAAGGAATCTGCAGCTTGGGGAGGAGAGTGATTATTTGTTCCCTGCAGGGGGGCTGAGTCTTTTCTCTTGGGGGGTCTACTCCGCCAAGGTGCTCTCGCCAACCATGCAGGCTCGTCTCTCAACAAGAAGGCAGGTTTAAGTCTGTCAGTGCTGACTGTTTCTTTTCTATCCCCAAAATCAAGCACAAAATGTTTATCACCAGGTTCCAGCACTCTGAATGGCCCATCGTATGGTGGGCGGAAGGTTGGTTTTAAAGCTTCATGCCTAACAAAAACGAATTCAGCGTTTTTTAAAGCTTGGGGGACAAAAACCCGTGGAATAGAGTGATGTGCCGGTCCGGGGAGAGAGTCCGGTCCGTTGCTGCCTAAAAACCTCAGGGCTAGAAAATGCCCTGGCTCTGGGTTCTCTGGTAAAAATTCACCTGGGAGCCTGAGAGGTTGTGCAAAAACTAATTCTGCTGGGGAGGCGTCTAAATCCTCTTTGGGCGCAGCACGCAACCCCAATAAAACCCAGGGAAGTTTATTTACCCAATTTGTATCCGTTAGTGAGGCTCTGAGGGCGGCCTTTAAAGATCTGTGAAAACGCTCGCATAACCCATTAGCCTGAGGGTGATAAGCGGTGGTGCGGTGAATTGTTGCCCCTAAGCTGCTGGACATGGCTGACCAAAGCTGCGAGACAAATTGAGGCCCCCTGTCGGACGTGATGTCCGATGGGACGCCGAAACGTGCCACCCAGTTTGTCAAAAAAACGCGAGCGACTTCCTCCGCTGTGGTTGACGCCAGACGGACTGCCTCTGGCCAGCGCGTGGTGTGGTCTATCATTGTTAGCAGGTGTGTGGAACCTTGGGAGGAAGGTAGCGGCCCCACGAGGTCGACATGAACGTGGTCGAACCTTCTAGCAGGGATTCGAAAAGGCTCCAGAGGGGCTTTTGTGTGTTTGTGTACTTTGGCGCGCTGACAAGAAATGCAAGTCTTTGCCCATTCTTTTACGTTTTTGCGCAGGCCAGGCCACACAAACTTTTCAGCGACCATTTTAACTGAAGCGCGCACACCTGGGTGCGCGAAGGAGTGAATCGAGTCAAAAATACGGCGGCGCCATGCAGCTGGAACTAACGGGCGAGGTCGGCCGGTTGAGATGTCACATATTAGGGGGGGCACACCGTCGCGTAAACCCCTTTTCTCCAGCCTTAACCCTGTTGGTCCAGACAGGAGTGCGCGCACGTCCGCGTCACTACTTTGCTCCTCTGCCATGGCTGCATAATCTATCCCTGCATGGATTGGTGCTGCGTATGTGTCCGCGTTGGCGAAGAGTTCTGCGGCTGAGGTAGTATAATCTGTCTCCTCGCGCTCTGGCGATGTCACAGCGCGAGAGAGGCAGTCTGCTACCACGTTAAGTTTGCCTGCCACATGTCAAATGTCTGTGGTGAACTCTGAAATCGCAGCTAGCTGTCTTTGTTGCCTGCCTGACCACGGTTCGGAAATTTTAGCCATAGCAAAGGTGAGCGGTTTGTGGTCTACAAAAGCCGTAAAACACCGCCCCTCCAACCAGAACTGGAAGTGGCAGATGGATAAATGGAGCGCTAGTAGCTCTCTGTCAAAAGTGCTGTATTTACGCTCAGTTTGGTTTAGCGATTTGCTGAAGAATGCCAAAGGTTGCCAGATTCCGCCGAAGTGTTGTTCTACAACTGCCCCTATGGCCAGGTCTGAAGCGTCTGTGGTTAGCGCAATGCAGGCCGAGGGATCGGGGTGAACCAACAATGTGGCATTAGCTAGGGCGCTTTTTACTTCCGCGAAGGCGCGTTCATGCTCCGGGGTCCATTCGACCGCGTTGGAAGGTTTTTGTTTTCTGAGCGCGTCATATAGGGGCTGCATGAGCTGAGCTGCGTGGGGGAGGAAGCGGTTGTAAAAATTAACCATGCCCAAAAATTCCTGCAGCGATTTGACCGTTTTGTGGCCGTGGGAAACTTTTTACTGCGTGAACTTTGTCTGGAAGTGGGACTGCCCCCTTCGGAGAAACTCTGTGTCCTAAAAAATCAATTTGTGACACGCCGAATTTGCATTTGGCTGGATTGATTATTAACCCGTGCTCTTCTAGTCTCTGAAAAACCATAGTGAGATGCCGCTCGTGTTCTTCCTCAGACGAGCTGGCTACCAGCATATCGTCGAGGTAGACGAACACGAAAGGGAGGTCGCGTAATACTGCGTCCATCATCCGCTGAAAGGTTTGAGCAGCGCCTTTGAGGCCGAAAGGCATCCGCAAAAATTCAAAAAGACCGAAGGGGGTTATTACAGCTGTTTTAGGAATGTCCTGTGCTCGAACTGGGACTTGATGATAACCGCGGGCCAGGTCTATTTTTGAAAAAATGCGCGCACCCGCCAGATGTAGTGAAAAGTCTTGAATGTGAGGAACTGGGTAGCGGTCATGCGCTGTTGCATTGTTTAATCTGCGGTAATCGCCACACGGTCTCCAAGAACCGTCGGATTTCGGGACCATGTAAAGTGATGATGCCCAGGGGCTTTTCGAGCGTCTGATAATGCCTAATTTTTCAAGGGTGGTAAACTCGTCCCAAGCTATGGCGAGCTTGGCCGCGTCTAAGCGCCGAGCTTTGGCGAATACAGGAGGGCCCGTTGTGGGAATAAAGTGTTCGACCCCGTGTTTAGCCACTGTGGCTGAGAATTTGGGAATTGTGAGTGCTGGAAATTGGGTGAGGAGTTGATCAAACTTACGTCCTGCTGTGGTGACACTAGCCTGCATGGGTGGTGGAGAAAGTCAAGCTGAGCAGGGAATAGAAGCAAAGGACAGTGCATTAACCAAGCGTCTGTTCGCTAGATCAACTAATAACCCATGTGCACACAAAAAATCTGCGCCCAACAAGTTAAAACTCACCGCCGCTACAACAAATGTCCATCTGTAGTTGCAGCCGTGGATGAAGAGGGGCAGGCTCTTTTCGCCAAAAGTGTCGATGATGGAGCCGTTGGCTGCCACCGCTCCATTGCCCCGGGGGCCCATGGCCTGGTCTGCTTGGGAGGGCATGACAAAACTTAGTTGAGCTCCCGTGTCGATAAGGAACTGCTTGCTGGTGTGTCCGTCCGTCACATATAAAAGCTTGCTTTTTTCGCCGAGAACCACCGCTGTTAACGGCTCTCGGCTTCGGCGTTTTCCCAAAATCGTGAATTTGCAGGGGGGAACGCATTTGTAAGCCTTCTCGGCGAAACGGTGGTGGTAATAACAAACGTCGCTTCGTCTGTTGCATCCTGGCCGTGTCGCTGTCACCGCGGGCTGATTCTGCTCGGTGATTTGTGGCTCCTCGTGGCTCCGGACATCAGTGTTGAGGTCTGCGGATGCTGCTGTGGGTGTCTGCTCCTTGCAGGCGTTGACGAGCCGTTGAGCTTCGTGAGCCAGCGTGCGGAAGTCTTGCTGGGTGCTGCATCGCATGTTGGCAAGCGTCCCTCTCATGTGTGGCGGCAGCGTACTGAGGAATATGAAATGGAAGAGGAAGTTGTCATTGTCCTCTTCTTTAAGTTGCAGCAAGTCCTCCATGAGGGCCTTGGGTCTGCCTCCTCTGTGGCCGTAGACCGCCAGGATCCTCTCGGCTCTCTCCTCGGCTGAGGGGACGTAATTTGCCACGATGGTCGCTTTCAGTTCTTTATATTTGTCCTGGGCCGGCGGCCGCTGGATTATGCTCCGCGCACATCTCGAAGTGGCGGCGTCGAGTTTGGCGACGATGTGATAGAATTTTGTATCGTCAGCCGTGATGCCCGCAAGTGCAAACTGGGCTTCAGCTTGCTGAAACCACGAGGCGGGGTCTTCCTGCCAGAAGTCCGGCAGCTTGACGGTGACGGCATTTGTGTAGACCGTCACTGATGTGTCCGCAGGGTGAGAGTGCCTTGCTTCGGCTCTCTCCGCGGCGCTGGTGCTCGGTTGAGCCCTCTCTATCACTTCTGCCGTGGGGGAACGTCGTCCATCTGTTCCCCTGTCTGCATGGGCGCCGGCGTCTGCCTGGGTCGCCACAGATGAGTCGATCGCGGGGGAACGCCTCTGGTCCATTCTCGCGTCAGGGTCACCAGTGTAGAGGAGCTTGAAATAACGAAGCGATGTGATTCATAAACCAAAGTTTATTATCAGCTCCTCTAACAAGTCTCATCTAGGTGCAGCAGCAGAAGAAGTAAGAGAGCGAACACCTTTGGCTCTACGAACTTATACTCGCACATAACAAAAGACATGCATATCAAAAGCTGACATCCCTCACTATCTTAATCCCCTCTTTTGTCTTCGTACTCCTCCACCTGGCCCTGGGGGGTCAGGGCAACCCATCCGGTCTCCACTGCAGCGCCTGGAATGCTCTTTGATCTTCACTGGCGGTTGAGACCCTTTGTCCTGTTCTGAGGTGTGAAGTCGCTTTACATAAGTAATCACTAAACACTCTCACATGCTTAAACATATGTAGGTTATGGGATCTATGATTAATATAGCCCACACCTGTATTTTTATTTGCTTTGTTATTTACCATGTGAAGCACTTTGTGACTCTGTGAAAAGTGCTCTATGAATAAACTTACTATTAAAAATTAAATGCCCCTTTTGTCATTTTTATTATTATTATTATTATTATTATTATTATTATTATTATCTGGAGAGCTCTGAAAGATAAAACGGCATAAAAAGTGGACCAGTCCGTTGCTAGGAAACTGACCCTCAATGCTCCACCCCCTGACGGCAGAGCGGCAGCGGTTCCTTGAGTCAGCTGACTAGAGCAGAGACTGTATGGTGTACTTGTAGCAGGCGTTGGAGACATGCTACGATATGAGGCGTTCCATTGGTATGCATCTGAACACTACTATGGCCCCGTGAATCCATACGACAGAGTGGGTTTGACTGCCTTTAGCCGGTGTTAGCTTAGAAGCTAAAGCTAGTTCTCTAGAGGGTTTTAACTTGCGCAGCTAGCCAGTGGGAGGCTAGTTGAATCATAGACTTAGACCTATTATACATGGAATGCCTATGCTGAATCTCGCTCGTTGAGATGGTCTGAAGTTCGCTTTAATAACAAATGAGAAGTTGAGATGGACGACAGCGATGGGGAGGACATGGCTGAAGCACCTGCGCTACCTGTGGAGGTGAGTCAGTGCCACAAAATACACGCACAATACACTGACAGGGTCTCTGGCCATTACACATTGTCCTTCATGCATGATTATTCTCAGTCTTGCATGTAACTTCTTGCTCTTTATTTTTATTTCTACAGATTATAGTTTACATCCTGAGTTTTCTCCATGCTTCAGATCGGAAGGAAGCTTCACTTGTCTGCCGCAGCTGGTACTATGCCAGCCAGGACCTGTGCTTTCAGGTAGCCTGTCCCCAACAGCATTCATGGGGCTGTGTACACTTATGTCACCGATCTCATGAACGCACAGAACGACGCGCAGAGGTAACAAAAACTGACGATTTCAATAGATGTCTATGGCAATATTAGCTAAATTTCAACCAGGAAAATGCCAAAATTGTGCACAGTTGGCTCATGTTGCCATCACCATCTTATGAAAGAAGGGTGAAAAACACCCAAATTTGCATCAGAGGGAGTTAATAGCTAAAATAGCATTAGCATAGAAAGGCGTCAATTCTGTAGAAATATTAATTCCAATTTGAGCTGTTTATCAGCCTCAGAAAAACATATTAACACTGCAATTAAACTAGTTTAAAAATAAGACTGATACTCACCTGCTGACAAATGGACCAAAGCTCTGCAGAGCTGAAACAAAGTGTCAGGATTAACAGGGCGAACAGTACAATTTTTTTCCTTTTTTTATTTTATTATTATTATTATTTTTTTATTTTTTTTTACCAGCGTAAATAAGCAGCATCTCCCGTACAGGAGACGGGAGGCTGTTTTTCCTGTGAGCTCCAGTGGATAAATTTTGCAAACCTAAACATGACGGCTTTTGGGGGATTTCCACAGCAGGTACATTTTATTTTCTGCCAGTGTCCCACCAATGTACAGCCACACTGGCACATTTATTCATCGTTACAAATATCAATATTGTTTCTGGCCACTCTGTTGACTCATTCTTCCACATACTGGCTGGTAGAGGGTAGGGACACTTTCTGAGATCACAAATTTAAAGTTTTTGATCGTATCTGATCCGACCTTGCGGAGAAAGCTTGTCATAATATTGATATGCCGTATTGCTTCAATGGTAAACTGCCGCTTTTTGTTACCCTCAGTTTGCTCGTTCACATGAAGAACCCGGATGTGTAGACAGCCCTGTTAACTACAGGTGACCACAAAAGATTGAGAGATAATCATCATGGCACCACTCTGTCTTTTCTTTCCGGGCAGAAGAACGTCACCTTCTCCTTCCCGGCTTCAGCCTCCTCCCTGGAGCTGATCAGGGGTCTTGGCAGAAAGAAATGCTGTAGTCTGATCATAAGTCAGCTCGATGGCTTCAGCATTTCCCGATCACTGCTTGTGGAGGTGCAGTATGCTGTTCCCGGTTGTTAAATACCGTTTTGTCTACACACTCTACCTGTGGTGTGGTTAATCATGGCAATGTTTCCTGTTGATGTTACATTCATGCTTATGCAGATTAAAGCCTATAAATCACAGATTTAGGTGCTGCTCACGAGCACACATTTGGTCCCATTTCAGTCCTTCAGAGTCTGATCCTTTTTGCTGAGGTTGGAAATCAGTATTTTTTCCTGTGTTTCTGTGGCATAATTTTATAGGTGACAATTCAAAATTTTCTGTCTTCTGTGCCACACAAAATAATGTATATCTTTATCATTCCCAATGTCATTGTATGTCTCTTCTTTCTTTCTTTTCTTCCTCTCCCCCCTTACCCCCTCCCCCCACCCCCCCAACCAGTCGAAGACGTGCCCCTCCTTGAGCTTGGTTCTGCCGGAGGTTTTTTCCTTCCCACTGTTGCCTAGTGCTTGCTCATAGGGAATTGTTTGTTCGTTGGGGTTTTTCTCTGAAATACTTATGATTTGTGTTTATGGATCTAGTGCCTTGAGATAACCTTTGCTGTGATTTGGCACTATACAAATAAAGTTGAATTAAATGTGAAAATTTCATTTAGTGTTTCACTTGAGCTGAGTCCTCAAATGAGAAATCACACGCTTCCTGTACAGTGGGCCTCATATCTCCAGGGCTCATAAAAAGCATCTGTAAAAACTGAGTAGAAAAGCAGTTGAGTGGATTATATTCAGGTGGGAAACGCCAAGCCCATGTTATGTCTATTTGCCTGTTCATATTTTTTCTTTATTTGATATATTGCATCATCCCTCTTCACCTTTATGACTCATCAGACTGAGCGTGATGAGCTACAGTCACAAGTAGTCATGCCATGGTCCATAGTTCAGAGCAGCTGTAGTAGTGACTTTAAATTCACACAGATCACAAAAGCACGTCTTGTTGTTTGTGTGTGCTAGTTTTGAATTTTCCATTAATATATGGTGCAGGGCCAAGTTGTAAAATTAAATGCTGAGGGCAAAATCTGATTTGTTAGTGTCATGTGCTGACCATATGCCATTTTTTTTATTATATGGAAATAAATCAAACAACAGTTCCCACTTTCATCTTTGTTCCCCTTTTCTTCCTTATTCAAATGGTGTATTTCATAAAAGTGTGTTTAACATAGTCTTCTGCTTTTACTTGTTCCTTTCCTTGGATCATCATTACTCCTTTCTGTCCCTTGATCTTCAGGTGGGTGTGTGCCTTGGCTCTAAACTGGAGAGCTTGGCCCTGCCTGGTAGCAGTATAACGGAGGCCTCTCTGCTAGCCCTTCTCCCTTGCCTCACCTCCCTACGCAGGCTGGACCTCAGGGGCCTTGACAGCCTTTTTATGTCTGGAGCTTTCCTCTCTAGAGAGGAGCACAGGCAGCAGGTATTGTGTTAAGAGACAGGCCATTGTTTCATTTCACCTGAGTATTCCTCCAGTTCTTATTCTTTACCCTTAAAGAGCCTGTGTTGGGGTTTTCCTTTCATTTAATGGGCTATGTGTGATTTTTTTTTTTTTTAATTTTTAATTTATTTATTTATTTTTTTTTTTTACCTGAACCCATTAGATTTTTGGAGGTGATCTGGGTCAGGATGCGGATTCTGGATCACTTTTTCACTTTCTTTAACATTGCAAGATAGGACCTTGGCGGAACTCCTCCAAGAATCTGCATCCTGACCCAGATCTCCTCCAAAATCTAATGGGTTCATTCACAGCCCAAGGCCCACTTCTGGTGAAAATTTCATCCAAATCTATCCAGTGGTTTTTGTATAATCCTGCTAATAGACAGACAGACAAAGAACCAAACGCAGGCAAAAACCTTATACTGCCTTGGTGGAGATATAATAATTGTGACATTATATGGTTGACAAAGTCAAACAGCCCAAAGTCAGTGGGCACAGGAGTTTTCTCCCACAGAAACTAGGACTACAATTTTACCTGAAACATCTCGTTTGGATTTGCTGTTCCTTTTTGTGAGATTATCAAGTCATTACTGAATAGACCTGATACAGCTCTGCCCCATGGCTAGTCTTGCATGTGCTCTTAGAGGAGGAGAAAAGGAGCTTTCCAACTGAGCCTCAAAGCTTCCATAACTACAGTGCTGCTATCTTAGCTAGCAGTCCAATTTGGCTTTTTAGAGTTCTTTTCTATTAATTCTAGTCACCCCACTAGACATCCAGCGTCTCAGCTCGTTCATTAAGCCACAGTCTTTCTGGTCAGTTTTGCTATTTTTTCAGGGCATGACACTGGTATTAGTGGCGTTAGCATTGCTAGCTTTACAAAGAGAATCATTATGACCAGGGATTTCACAGCTCTGTTTTGTAAACTGCAGTCACCATACTAGACCACCTCATTCATTAATCCTCACCATGTGGCTGGAAGGCCATGGTCTGTCCAGTGGAGGTGTGGGGTGTGGAGGCTTCCGAGGCAAATTGGCTACTAAGCTGCTTAAGGACTTGGGAATCCAAGGCCAGGCCTTACAGCATTCCATTTAAGACATCGCATCTCAAGCCAGCGTATCTGGATAAAGAGGAACAAAAACTCCTGGGCCCAAAGCTAATATGAACAGCACCACAATCAATAGAGGACTGCATCTAGGATGCCAAATGTCGCCGATGAGCCCTCTGGAGGTGCTGTTGGCCTATCATCGAAACACTGAGGAAGGAGAGTGCCCACCAGAGGTCCCCAATGATGCTTACACCTTGGAACCATTTTCCACAGCAGCCCTTTCCCTTAAAATGCTATCCACTCATACTCAACATACTTAAAGTTTGACTTGCTATGAAGGGATTGTACCACCTAGCCCTATTTACAACGGACAGTCTGCGTTCCCCCAGTGACTGTTGTGAAAGAACAGCTGGCAATCAAGGAAAGACCTGGTGACAGCCTGGAAAGACTGCCGATAGGAGGGAAAGACCTCACCTGGACCTCCCATAGGCTAGCTACTTATGGTAGGAGGAGCCTGGCACATTTTAGTGTATGGGGCCCACCTGTTCCTGGCTACAGAAAGATTACCAATGAGAATAACCTCAGAATCAGCGGGAGCAGCAGTGGAAAGCCATTCTCTTGCATATAACACGGCAAAAGACCTAGGACTGGAACATACTACGAGCATGGTCAGCAACTTACCTGAGATAACATCTTTTCCAGGGACTAAGCTCCAAACATGCATTTGTGATTGGACAAAAAGTAACATCTACCACAGGCTTAAGAATACACTAAGGCCAAAAAAGTACTTGAAGACAGCAGGTCAGGGACCTCACATCAACCATTCCCTCCTCAAAAGTAAATTGAATCAGTCAAGTGAAGTTCAGCAGCAGGACAAAAGCCAAAGTCTGCAGGATGTCAATACCTCTGCCCTTGAGGAGGTGTCAAGCATGGCAGAGTATGGAGACCCTAAGCCACCACAACCATCATTTGAGGAAAAAGATCCAGGGGCAAAGGCCACCAATGAAGTGGCCAAAATCCTGTGAGAAAAACTAGTGGGATAGCGTCAAGATGGCTCTCCTAAAAACAGTGGAGCAGCTAAGGCGAACAGCGCTGAAGAAGCAGGAGAGAATAGGAGACACAATTTACAACTACTGAGCCAAGCACTTTGGAGTAATACATTAAAGGAAGAAAACTCCTGCCACTAAAGTAAAATCTAGAAGATGCCAGGAAATGGAGCAGCTGATCAAGGAGAGAAGGCAACTCACGAAGCAGTGGAGAAAAGCCTCAGAGAAAGAAGGAATACATGTGCTGCAAGCAGAAATCCAAAGTCTGTGCCTGTGCATGTTTTTACTGTTCCTCCTCTCATTGCAGTGGTCCCATTTAAATTCAGACTTCTTGTTCCAGGTCCGGTCAGCACTGTGTGGTCTGGAGGAGCTGGACCTGTCTGACCTACGCTACCTCTCCGACCTCACCTTCAATCGGCTTACCGGGTGCACGCCACACCTCCACCGGCTCTCGCTTGCTGGCTGCCACATTGCTTTTGAATTTGACCCATATCGAGGCTGTCCTGTGGGAAGTGTGGAGGGCTCTTCAGCTCTGCTTTCACTGAGGAATCTAAGGAGGCTGTTAATGGAGCAGAAATCCACCCTCATGGCCTTGGACCTCAGCAGAACTTCTATTACCCCCGAATCTCTGCGGACTGTTGCACAGGTTAGCAGACTGTTGCAAGAGCTTTTTGCTTAATCATAACTGCAAAATACTTCTGATATCATGTGTATTGTTCCAGGTCAAGGATTTAGTCTTGCAGGAGTTGATTCTGCATGGCTGTAAGGAGCTGACTGACTACTCGATGGAAGTTTTGGTGAAACACCAGCCCAACCTCCACAAACTGGATATCAGTGGCTGTACTGAGCTAACGAGCAGGTCTGTGGAGGCCGTGGCACGAGGTCTGAAGTCGCTGAGGCACCTGTCCTTGTCCCGCAATTGGAGAATCACAGAGAAAGGTACTATAAACTTCCTATACTGTGGCCTGTGTCTCCTTGGTGGGTGAAGAATTGAAAATAAAAAAAAAATTTCATTTTCAAATATGTGTTGCTTAACCTCTTGCACTCCGGTGTACCGCGGGCGGTCACGTCTCTGTGTGTCCTAGTGCGCACTGGAAAAAAAAGCTGCATTTCCGTTCTTCCACTACAGACACAGCCGCAAACAGAAAGCCAAAGGAGTGCTTTGATTGGTTTAGATGTGATTGACCTCTCATTCGACTAATAAGAGCCTTGAATTGGGTTTCTGAAACCTTGAAGAACCAATGACTGAAAACCTAGCAAGAAGGACCCGCCTACCAACGGCTGCGAATACAGCGAGCCAATTGAAGCACAGAAGTTTGAAAGCGTGCGTCCCTTGCAAAATCTGTTTTGTGTAAGCCGCTGGGTGACACACACGTGTTCGCCAGTCTTTTTTTCTTACTACTGTTCTTATTTGTTTTGAAAAATCGTTCGCCAAAACCGCAATCATGGAAGCGCAAAACCGCAATAATGGAATTATGGTTTGACCGGGTCGCGTGACCAGAACCACGAGTCCGTAACAAGCGGACCAGCGTCATGTTCATCTGACAATGAGGAAGAGAAGTTCGCCAGCGATACTGCTGTTGTGGACCGGTAAGTGTTATAAGCTAAATTATTCTTTATCCCCGAAAATTGTAATCAAAATAACTTTTGACCGATCGGTAAATTCCAACTGTGCGTCATCGCAACATGAAGACCGTGGCGCACGGACTGGACCCGTCCGGACCGTGAAGGCCCCCCCCCCCCCCCCGCTACTCTTCTGTAGCGGATTGCAGATATTATTGCAGATATTTTAGTACAACTGTGCGTAGTAGACTGCCGTCATGTGGCGATGGACAATGTCCGTCCTCTGTAGCGGGGGGTGGGGGGTGGGAGTTGTTATCCTCTACATTACAGATATTTTAGTATAATTTTTAGTGCACTGTAGGTTATTTTTTCTTGCAAAAAAAAAAGCCACACATTTTTTACGTGGCATGCTTCTTTGTGTGTGGTGGCTTGTTTGTTCATTCATTCATGAATGAATGAATAAACAACCCCCCCCCACACACACACACACACAGCCCTGAGTGTCACCTTTCATTAGAGTCCAAGATGAAGCTTCTATATTGAATCATTCAAAAGTTAGACGTTTTTCCAAACTATGCCATTTGGCACAGTTCAAAAACGCCTGGGAACAACCTAAGAAAAAAGCTGTGTAATATATTCATTTTTTGTGGTATTGTTACAAAATTTTGACTTCAGCTGGATAACACTTGGTTCTACATTTCTGTTGCATTTTCCAGCCCGGATCTGACAGCTGTGTGTTATTTGCAAGCATTTGTATCCAAAAAAACACCCAGGCGAAATTTATTTTCTTCAAGTTCAGTATGTTTAGATGACTGTTACTCAGTGGCAGGAGCACTTAGAGAGATTATGACTGTTTTGCCAAAAAATTCAAAGTGTTTTCTTTTAAATGAGACCAACCCCATGAAGATGCTGCAAAGGGTTGAAGAACAGCTTTTGATTTACTTTGGGTACGTTATTTTTTGGCGTTTTTAGGGAAATTGACCAGAGTGCAAGGGGTTAACTAAAATGGCTTTATAAACAATCCAAAGCACCAAAACCAAGCTTATAAGATTTTTCTTTTTCTTCTTGAGAGTCTGATCACTTTTATGGCTCAATTTTTTTTTTATTCAGATGTGGGCAATGATATAAGCATGACTGTGCAGGCATGTGTTCAGCATTTTTTTTTACAGCTGAATTATAAATTACTGGGGAATAGATAGAAGATTTGTGATAATACTGTTGGAATATTCCATGACAATGCCTCCTAACCACTCTAAAAAGACATAGTTGTGGTAGTCGTTATAGGCTGACTTTAAAAGGCAGCATTTCCACTTGACCTCATTTTTTTTTTTTTTTTTTTTTTTAAGAACTTCTTGAAAACTCCACTCGTCTTTCAGTTTTCCACTTCCTCCCGTTTGTACACCTCTACTCTCACAGACACACTGTATTAGCTCCTTCTTTGTAGTTAGTAGTTGGGATATACAGTGGGGCAAAAAAGTATTTAGTCAGCCACCAATTGTGCAAGTTCTCCCACTTAAAAGATGAGAGAGGTCTCCAGTTTTCATCATAGGTATACCTCAACTATGAGAGACAAAATGAGGGAAAAAAAATCTAGAAAATCACATTGTCTGATTTTTAAAGAATTTATTTGCAAATTATGGTGGAAAATAAGTATTTGGTCACCTACAAACAAGCAAGATTTCTGGCTCTCACAGACCTGTAACTTCTTTAAGAGGCTCCTCTGTCCTCCACTCGTTACCTGTATTAATGGCACCTGTTTGAACTCGTTATCAGTATAAAAGACACCTGTCCACAACCTCAAACAGTCAGACTCCAAACTCCACTATGGCCAAGACCAAAGAGCTGTCAAAGGACACCAGAAACAAAATTGTAGACCTGCACCAGGCTGGGAAGACTGAATCTGCAATAGGTAAGCAGCTTGGTGTGAAGAAATCAACTGTGGGAGCAATTATTAGAAAATGGAAGACATACAAGACCACTGATAATCTCCCTCGATCTGAGGCTCCACGCAAGATCTCACCCCATGGGGTCAAAATGATCACGAGAACGGTGAGCAAAAATCCCAGAACCACACGGGGGGACCTAGTGAATGACCTGCAGAGAGCTGGGACCAAAGTAACAAAGACTACCATCAGTAACACACTACGCCGCCAGGGACTCAAATCCTGCAGTGCCAGACGTGTCCCCCTGCTTAAGCCAGTACATGTCCAGGCCCGTCTGAAGTTTGCTAGAGAGCATTTGGATGATCCAGAAGAGGATTGTGAGAATGTCATATGGTCAGATGAAACCAAAATAGAACTTTTTGGTAAAAACTCAACTTGTCATGTTTGGAGGAGAAAGAATGCTGAGTTGCATCTAAAGAACACCATACCTACTGTGAAGCATGGGGGTGAAAACATCATGCTTTGGGGCTGTTTTTCTGCAAAGGGACCAGGACGACTGATCCATGTAAAGGAAAGAATGAATAGGGCCATGTATCGTGAGATTTTGAGTGAAAACCTCCTTCCATCAGCAAGGACATTGAAGATGAAACGTGGCTGGGTCTTTCAGCATGACAGTGATCCCAAACACACCACCCGGGCAATGAAGGAGTGGCTTCATAAGAAGCATTTCAAGGTCCTGGAGTGGCCTAGCCAGTCTCCAGATCTCAACCCCATAGAAAATCTTTGGAGGGAGTTGAAAGTCCATGTTGCCCAGCGACAGCCCCAAACATCACTGCTCTAGAGGAGATCTGCATGGAGGAATGGGCCAAAATACCAGCAACAGTGTGTGAAAACTGTTTTCCACCCTAATTTGCAAATAAATTCTTTTTTTGTATATCAAACTTTTCTGATCATTGCTGTTATGTTCATGGCAAACCGATATAGTATAGTCTGCTTTAGAGAGGTCTGCACAAATACTTTCTTTGTGATTATTTTAGTTAAGATTACCCCTGTTCTCCCAGGCCCTACATTTGCTAGTCAAACATGAAAGGATTTTCTGTCTGTTCCTGTTTACGACTTGCTGTACATCTCTCTCACTCACTCACTCACTCACACACACACACACACACACACACACACACACACACACACACACACACACACACACACACACAGCATGATTAGTGATTCCACACCTACAGACTTTAGTCCTTTTAGTTGACCTCGAGTTCATTTTCTCCTGTAGTGTGTTTTGTTTCATCTCACTTGAGAGCACAGAAATCATACTTTGGTTCTGCACCAGATAAAATGGGCCTGGACCCCAGAAAGAGGTGGTCTTGATCTGAATCATATGGCAAACTCTGATGCGGTCCTCCAGGTGAGAGTGCATGTTGAGCTTGTCACTGTTCAGGAGGATAAATGTACACCACCTTCTGTGTTGTCTCAGTATGCTGTATCAGCAAATCCAGTGCATCAACACATTTCAAATCTTATAGCTTTATTTGTCTCAAGTGGTAATTGCACATAATATATGGTAAATGGCGTTCACTTGTATAGCGCTTTTCTTCTCATCTAGGATGACCAAAGCGCTTTACAGATCCTGCAAACCACCCATTCACACACACATTCACACATTGATGGCGGCAGAGCTGCCATACACACGGGCGCTAACCAGGCCACCAGGAGGAACTGGGGGTTCAATGTCTTGCTCAAGGACACTTCGACAAGCAGACAGCAGACAGAGTGGGAATCGAACCCATGACCCACCGATCAGTAGTCGGTCACACTACACCTGCGCCACTGCTGCCCCAGTAATATAATATATATATAATATAATAAACAATCACCATGGTGACAACAAATGCATATGTTAATTTCCATCTTTCCTTCTCACAGAGGCATGTTATCAACACAGGATCTACTTCTATTATTTATATTTCTTGTTACCTCCGCCAAGGAAGGAGGTAGTGTTTTTGCCGGCATTTGTTAATTGGTTTGTTTGTTAGTTTGTTTGTTTGTCTGTCTGTTAGCAACATTACTCCAAAAGTTATGAATGGGTTTTGAATAAATTTTCAGGAAAGGTGTGTAATAGCACAGGGAACAGATAATTAAATTTTGGGGGTGGTCTGGATCATGATCTGGATCCAGGAATTTTTTGAAGATTATTTTATATAAATATACCAGAGTGGTGGACTAGAGGTAGAGCATCCACCTCACAACCGGGAGGTTAGAGTTCAAGTCCCAGCCGGGTCATGCCAAAGACCATATGAAAATGGAACTTCCTGCTGTCCAGCTTGGTGCTCAGCAAAAATGAAATGGAGGAAGAAAATGTGGGCAGTAGTGGCTCAGGAGGTAGAGCGGGTCATCTAATAACTAGAGGGTTGGCGGTTTGAATCCCGCTCTCCCCAGACATCCTGCTGTTGTGTCCCTGGGCAAGACACTTTATGCACCTTGCCTCCAGTGTCCATGACACTGGGCATGAATGTGTATAAATGTTCAGTAGTGGTCGGAGAGGCCGTTGGCGCAGATTGGCAGCCACGTTTCCATCAGTCTGCCCCAGGGCAGCTGTGGCTACAGTAGTAGCTTACCACGACCATTGTCTGTGGAGTGAATGAATAATGTATCATTGTAAAGCATCTTTGAGTGTCTATAAAAAGTGCTACAGCGGGGAAAATAAGTATTGAACACGTCAACATTTTTCTCATTAAACATATTTCTGATGGAGCCACTGACCTGAGATTTTCACCAGATATCAGTAACAACCCAAGGAATCCATACATAGAAAGAAATCAAGGCAACTGTGTTCACAAAACAAGTTCTGTTTAATAAAGTGGAATCACACAGGGAATAAGTATTGAACACACTTGGTGAAATTCATTTAATATTTAGTAGAAAAGCCTTTGTTGGTAATGACAGCTTCCAGACACCTCCTGTATGGAGAAACTAGGCGCAGGTATTGCTCAGGAGTGATTTTAGCCCATTCTTCCACACAAGCTGTCAAATCTTGAAGGTTCCATGGGTGTCTACTATGAACTCTGATCTTCAGTTTGTTCCATAGATTTTCAATTGGATTCAGGTCAGGTGACTGACAGGGCCGTTCTTGCAGCTTTATTTTCCTTCTCTGGAGCCAGTTGAGCGTTTCCTTGGCTGTGTGTTTGGGGTCGTTGTCTCGCTGAAATGTCCACCCTCATTTCATCTTCAGCATCTTGGCAGATGGCAACAGATTCTTATCAAGGATGTCTCTGTACATTTGTCCATTCATCTTTCCTTAAATTACACTACCGTTCAAAAGTTTGGGGTCACTTAGAAATTTCCTTGTTTTTGAAAGAAAAGCACTTTTTTTCAATGAAGATAACTTTAAACTAATCAGAAATACACTCTATACATTACTAATGTGGTAAATGACTAATATAGCTGCAAATGTCTGGTTTTTGGTGCAATATCTACATAGGTGTATAGAGGCCCATTTCCAGCAACTATCACTCCAGTGTTCTAATGGTACAATGTGTTTGCTCATTGCGTCAGAAGGCTAATGGATGATTAGAAAACCCTTGTGCAATCATGTTAGGTCTGCAATGCTGTAATTGCTGCAAATGGAGGATTCTTTGACGAAAGCAAAGTTTGAAGGAAAAAATTATTATTTCAAATACAAATCATTATTTCTAACCTTGTCAATGTCTTGACTATATTTTCTATTCATTTTACAACTCATGGTGGTAAATAAGTGTGACTTTTCATGGAAAACACAAAATAATTGTCTGGGTGACCCCAAACTTTTGAACGGTAGTGTATATGAAGTCTGCCTGTACCATGTGCTGAAAAACACCCCACACCATGATGGGATGTGCAGTGCCATTTCTCCTCCAAACATGCTGTGTGTTGTGGCATCCAAAAAGTTCAATTTTGGTCTCATCTGACCAGACTATATTCTCCCAGTATTTTACTGGCTTGCCCAAATATTGTGCAGCAAACTTTAAATGAGCTTCAACATGCTTTTTCTTCAGCAATGGAGTCTTGTGAGGTGAGCGGGCATAGAGCCCATGTCGGCTGAGTACATTACCTATTGTTTTCTTTGAAACAGCAGTACCTGCTAACTCCAGGTCTTTCTGGAGCTCTCCATGAGTGGTCTTTGGCTCTTAGATAACTCTTTTGATAATTCTTTTGACTCCTCTGTCAGCAATCTTGTGAGGAGCTCCTGGACATGGCCGGTTTATGGTAAAATGATGTTCTTTCCACTTCCAAATGATGGCTCCAACAGTGCTGACTGGAACATTCAGCAGTTTAGAAATATACCTGTAACCAATGCCATCATTATGTTTTGCAACAATAAGGTCGAGAGAGAGCTCTTTGCTTCTCCCCATCATGAGTTCTTTGTGGTGTGACAATCTGATATTCACAGACCTTTTTAAACGCTATCAGTCAGGACTTAACCAGCTGAAATTAATTTGCACTGACGGGGGATGGGATGGTTTCCTAAATTCTGATGGATTTCAGCTGGTTTCTTGGCTTTCTGTGCCTTTTTGCGCTTCTTTTTCTTCATGTGTTCAATACTTATACCCTGTGTCATTCCACTGTAGTAACTTGTTTTGTGAACACATTTGCCTTGATTTCTTGGTATGTATGGATTACTTGGATAAGATAAGATAAGCCTTTATTAGTCCCACAATGGGGAAATTCCAGGATTACAGCAGCAAAGGGATAGCAGCACTCAGAGAATAGTTAATAAGATAGTAAGAACTGGTTAGCCAAAGCAGTAAAGTAATATACATATGTACACAGATATATACTGTATATATATATATATATATATATATATACAGTGCAGAAGCATTGCAGCTAGATGGAATAAACAGCATTACGGTTTAAGTTACTCTGCTGAATATGAATATGTACCCAGACAGTATATTTCATATTTGACTCAACAGTGTTGTTGCCACCCTCAGTAATGATTGATATTGTCCTAGTTGTATAATAGAGGGGACAATTTATTGTGCAAGGTTGTTACATTTGGTACATTCAGTACAACCTTTATGAGTAGCCCTGGTTAGGCTATAAAGTCTGACAGCCGTAGGTAGAAAGGACCTGCGGAACCTCGCCGTTGTGCACCTAGGATGGCACAGCCTACCACTAAATGAGCTCCTCAGTGTGTTCAGCATTTCCTGCGTGGGGTGGGACTTGGACTCCAGCAGAGATGACAGCTAAGCCACCATCCTCCTCTCTCCTATCTCCTCCACTGGGTCGAGATGTCGCTCCAGAACAGAGCTAGCTTTTTTGATCAGTATGTTCAGTCTCTTCCTGTTGGCTACCGTGATGCCACTGCCCCAGCAAACTACTCCAAATGTGATGGCTGATGCCACCACAGAATTGTAGAAGATCTTCAGGAGTGCCCCTTGTACACCAAAAGACCCGAGTCTCCTCAGGAGGAACAGCCTGTGCTGCCCCTTCTTGTAGAGCACATTGGTGTTGTGTGACCAGTCCAGTTTATTGTTCAGGTGAACACCCAGGTACTTGTAAGATGTCACCATCTCAATGTCTGTTCCCTGGATGTTTACTGGTGCTGTGGGAGGTTGTCCTCGCCTGCGGCTGTCAACCACCAGTTCCTTAGTTTTCCTCGTATTGATCTGGAGGCAGTTCCGTTGGCACCAGTCCACAAAGTTCTGGATAAGTTCTCTGTTCTCCACGTCATCTCTATCAGAGATGAGGCCAACGGTCACAGAGTCGTCAAAGAACTTCTGTAGGTGGCAGTGTGGTGTGTTGTGTGAAAAATCCACAGTATAGCGGGTGAACAGGAAGGCAGCCAGAACTGTTCCCCGGGGGCCCCTGTACTGCAGATGATGGTATCAGACACACAGTCCTGGGTTCTCACAAACTGTGGTTGGTTTGTGACGTAGTCCAGGATCCACGATGACAGATGCTGGTCCACCCCTGCGCACAGTAGCTTGTCCCTCAGGATCACTGGTTGGATGATGTTGAAAGCACTGGAGAAATCAAAGAGCATGATCCTCACAGTGCTGCCAGGCTTCTCCAGGTGGGACAGGGAACGGTGTAGGAGGAAGATCAATGCATCCTCCACCCCGATGCCATGCTGGTAGACAAACTGAAGTGGATCCATTGCTGGTCCCACCAGGGGGTGGAGGTGGGCAAGGAGCAGCCTGTCTGGGGTCTTCATTAGGTGTGATGTGAGGGCCACTGGTCTGTAGCTGTTCAGGTCCTTGGGGTGAGGGGTTTTTGGCACGGGTACCACATAGGATGTTTTCCACAGCTGTGGTACCCTCCCCAGTTTCAGGCTCAGGCTGAAGATGTGCTCCATGATCCCACACAGCTGGTCTGCGCAGGACTTGAGGAGCCTCAAGTTCATGCCGTCCAGACCCACAGCCTTCCTCGCCTTGATCTTCCTCAGCTCCACCCTCACTTGGGTCTTAGTGAGGGTCAGGTTGGGGCAGGGGGGCTGTGTGCTTGGGGGGGTGTTGGTGGGGGGGGGAAGCCGTGGACAGTGGGACTAGATGAAGGTGGAGGCAGCAGTGGTTTGTGGGCAGGCAGGGAAGAGGGCAGTTGGTCAGACCTGTTAAACAGCTCCAGGTTGTTCACCCATTTCCTACCCCCTGTGGCCTGGGAGGAAGTATTCTGGTGCCCAGAGATGGTTTTGAGGTTTCTCCAGATACCGCTGATGTCACTCTGTTGCAGCTTGTCCTCCATCTTCTTCCTGTAGCTGTCCTTCCCCTCTCTGATCTTGTGACTGATTGTTACTGATATCTGGTGAAAATCTCAGGTCAATGGCTCCATTAGAAATATGTTTAATGAGAAAAATGTTGACGTGTTCAATACTTATTTTCTCCGCTGTATATAAATCTGATACATTATTATTATTATTGCATTTTTCATGTACTGCCCCTTTAAGAAGTGTCCGGAGTTGCATGCATGGCCACACACCTTCGCAATCCAAAAGCAGTGCACTTTTACCACCAAACACTGCAGAAAAAGTAAAACAGCTTGGAACGAAAGGACTGTGGTCTCCGTCCACATAGTATGTCATGATTGACATTATTACCGCTGCCAAGGGCGGTAATAATGTAGAGATTGAAAGGGTATCTGAAACCAAATTCCTTGGAGTAATAATTGATAACAAACTGTGTTGGAAGTCACATATTAATTATATTAAAGGTAAAGTCTCCAAATCAATTGCAATATTACACAGAGTGAAATATTTGCTGAATCAACCCACACTATACACCTTGTATCATTCATTAATACTCCCATACATGACATATTGTAATGAAGTATGGGGAAATACATATAAAACAAACATAGTATATCCACTCTTTATGCTTCAAAAGAGAGCTATTAGAATAATAAACAAAGCAGCTTACAGGGAACCAACAAACCCACTTTTTCTTAAACAAAAAACTCTCAAGTTGAAAGATCTGGTTGACTTTAAAACCGCAATAATAATGTTCAAAGTGAAGAATTTATCACTGCCTGCAAATATCCAAAAGTTGTTCCAAACAAGGGAGAAACGATATCACTTCAGAGGAACATGTATATTTCAAAAGCCTACAGTGAGAACAACCACCAAGCAATACTGTATTTCAGTGCAAGGAGTCAGATTATGGAACGATTATGGACCTGAATTAAAATCATGTACAACGCTTGGACAATTTAAACAAAAACTAAAGGAAGAAATACTCCAAACATATTTACAAGACGACATGTAAACTCACATAAGGATTGACATATCCAGCCTGTGTTGTGTTGTAGCTTAGTTTTTTTTGTTTTTTTTTTCTCTCTGTGATATTCTGTCTTAGATTTGTCTTGAATAGTAACTGCTTAACTTAGCTTAGCTTAGTTTTCTTTTCTTTTTTTTTTTTTTTTTTTTTCTCTCAGTCACACTTTGTCTTAGCTTTGTTCTAAATTGTAATCACTCTTGTCTTGTTTACTCTTTTTTTCTTTGAATTCTTGGATGGAATATGGGTGGGCAATATAAGCTGCGGCTTCAGCCATCACCCATTTCGGATAACTCACGTGGAATTGTTTAGTAGAAGGAGTCTTTGTCTAATTTGACCTTGTTGTTATATTATACAGTTTCTTTAACCTGTACTGTATTATCCGAAATAAATAAATTCATTCATTCATTCATTCATTCAATAAAGGAAGAAATCTCGGATTGATTTGTGGCTTATATCGCCCTCTTGTGTATAGTTAGTTTTAGGAAAAAGTTTGGAGAAATTTCTTTCCTGTATTTGATGAGGGTGGATTCACACTGCAACGTTTCGACCAACTTTTACTGACATTTTTGCAAATGTCTGGCTCTGCTGGCAAAAGTTAGTAAAAGTTAATGATAGTTGGTGTTTTGTTTTTTGTTTTTTTTTGTTACTTATTTGTACCCGTAGGTAGATTTGGTTTGCAGTCTGGTGACAAGCCACCGGCTGCTGGTCGCTGCGTGCACGAGCGCCCTAAAACCTACATGTTTTTGGTATGCGGAAGGAAACCGGAGAAATCCCGGAGTAAACCCACGCAACACGGGGAGAACATGCAAACTCCACACAGCTCACTGTTGGTCGGGGGCTGGGATCGAACCCACGATCTCATGATCCCCGCGATCCCCCGGCCGAGGGTAAAACTGTGCTGCCACAGTGCTAAACCACTGCGCCACCGTGCAGTTTGTTGGCAAACACTGGAGAAAGTTGTGTTCTTTGAAAATTTTCAGCATGTTGAAAATTTGCTGACGTTTGGAAATGCACATTGATGAAAGCTGTGCTCAGTTTGTAAAAGTTCCTGAATGGTGGGCTAAGTTACGCAGAGCTCGCCTAAGTCGCCCTAAGTTAGGCTCCTTCAGCAAACATTGACTGAAACACTGGTGAAAGCAGATGCTTTTAGACTGAAACTCACTTCAGACATGCACAGACGCAAGAGAAATGAAGAGAAGGGGGAATTTAAAAAAGAAAAAATATATATAATCCCCCCAAAAATGTGACAGCCCAAAAGAAAAAAAAAAAAATCTGGTCATTGCAAAATTTACTGTTCTTAATTTCCTGCTCCATGCATAATCATTCTCCAGGATTTATTGGTTCAATTCAAGTTCAATTTGTATAACCTTACTGTTTCGATTTTATCATTGTGAATTCTAGTCTCCTGAACAGCTTCTTTTTTCTTTCTAAAATCAAGAATTAATTCCTTGGTTTTAGACACATGTAAATCAAAAAGGTTGTCATCACACCAGGAGATAAAATCATTAAGAACCAAGCCATGCTGAGATTGTGGACCTTGAAGAAGGGACAGCAAAGCTGTGTCATCAGAAAATTTGACAATATAGCTGCCGTCATAATTGCTCCTACATTGATCTGTGTACATAATAAAAAGAAGGGGTGAAAGGACACACCCTTGTGGTGATCCTGTAGAAGTGCTCAGACGGTAATCATTTACAAGTACCTTTTGAGTCCGACCAGTTAAAATGTCCATAATCCAAAGCACGAGTTGGTGAGATAAATTAAAATCATAAATTAATCTTTCTGTTAAAAGATGAGGTTGCATGGTGTAAAAAGCTGAAGAAAAATCAGCAACCAGAAGCCTGGCATGGGCCTGTGGTTTTTCTAGGTGTTTATATACACAATTTGAAATGAAAAGCTTAGCATCCTCGACACCCTTTTTTGTTTGGTATGCGAACTGAAGTGGATCAAGTTTATCTTGAACAGACTGTAGAAGAAGATTTCTTACAATTTTCTCAAAGATTTTCATCATTAATGATGTTAGAGCCACAGATCTGAAATCTTTGAGTTCTTTAGGAGAAGTGGACTTAGCAATAGGCACTACTGTAGACGATTTCCAGATGGCAGGAATATGACTACAGTTCAAAGACATCTAGAACATATAGTGAAGGACACTGCTAAGCTGATCAGCACAATACCGGAGTGTACGGCCACAGATAAGATCTGGACCTGGAGCCTTTCTAATATTAGCCTTTTTAAGGTAATCCGTAACACTTTCCTCTTTAATAATAATATTGTTATTTGAAGAAATAGACTGTTTAAGGTGGGATATTTTCACAGAAAAATCATGCTTTTCAAAACGACAAAAGAAGTCATGAAAAATATTAGCAAGATTCACATTATCCTCACCCTCAATCTTTACAAGTATTCTGTTGCCTTCATTTACTTTCTGATTTATAGAGGGCATGGACTTAATTCCTCTCCAGGCTGCTCTCAGATCACCACTGCTGTATTTCAATTCCACCTTTTCCTTATACAGTCTTTTTGCTTTCCTTATCTCATTCCTGACCTCTCTGTTAATTTCTTTTCTTTCCTCAGTGTTACCAGTGAAAAAACACGTTTTTTCTTATTTATGACAGTTTTTAGCTGTTTTGTCACCCGTGGCTTGTTATTGGGGAAGACTGTAATGGTTTTACATGGAATGTTTGTGTCCTCACAGAAAGAGATATAAGATGAGACAGTCTCTGCCAGTTCATCCAAGTCTGTGTATGAGCTATAAAAAAACATCCCAGTCAGTACAGTCCAAACAAGCCTGTAAACTGGTGATGCTGTTTTCTGACCAGCACTTCACTGTTTTCGCAGTTTGCTTTTGTTGCTTACACCTGAGCTTGTAAATAGGAATGAGGTGAACACTATTGTGATAGGATGATGGGATGTTCCAAAAGGGGGCAGAGGCAGTGATCTAGAAGCACCAGGCACTGTGCCATAACGCAAGGTTCGTAAGCTTCAGTACTGGACAATGTTTAATTTTTTTGTTTGTGAAATCACAATAGGCCTGTTCTATTATCAGTCCCTTCAGGATTTCGCAGGATGTTTTTATGATTGTTGCAGCCCAAAAAGCCTGAATTCATGGGAGCTTTTTTAAAAAGTTGCGATAAAAGTATGGAATAACATTTGCGACAGCAGGAACTGAATTTGAATTTTAATTATTTGAATTTGAATAACTGAATTTGGTTTCCTCCCACATGCCAAAAACATGCAAGTTAGGTTAATTGGCATCAAACTGGGGATTCTAAATTTTCCTTAGGTATGACTGTGAGAGTGAGTGGTTGTCTGTCTCTCTGTGTTGGCCCTGCGATGGACTGGCAATCTGTCCAGGGTGTACCCTGCCTCTCGCCCAAAGATGCTGGGATAGGCTCCAGCCCCCCGCGACCCGAAAAGAATTAAGTGGAAGAAGATGAATGAATGAATAACTGGATTTGAACCTGAATTAATCAGTTTGAATAATTGCTTTTAAAATTTGAATCTGAATTGCCTAATTTGAAATCGAATGTATTGGTTTGAATGTGTATTGCAATAAAATTGAAACTGTATTTCATTTACTTGAAAAATTCGACTCCCTAATTCATTATCAGAGTTGTTTCTCTTCTTGTCATACAAATTCAGTTTTTTATTTCAGGTTTTTGTGCCACACATCCGAGACCAAGGCTCAGTCAAAACTAGTTGAATGTAGATAGAAAGAACTCTGCTTTACGCCTGCAACTCTCGCTTTACATGCTGTTTACCTGTTAAACACCCGCACAGACTTGAGTGGTTAATTTAAAGTGATATCCAGCAGCCACACGCCAGGTTTGTAATAATAATGATGACATGTATGAGAAAAGGTGTCATGTATGCATACAAAACATCATTAGCCAGGGCAACAGATTGCAGAGATTAACAGCAGAGCCTCCATTCAGGTGTTGGAGGTGTAGCAGCCCAGGAGGTGGTGACTGTGCCGTCAGGACACTGCTCTTTCAAAAACCAGAGGCTTTCTGTGACAGATGTTTCTTCTACACAAAGTTCAGTGGAGTCAGAAAGTGGACGAAGGTCAGTAACTTGCGTTAATCTTGGCTATTTAGCATCATAGAAGACATAATTATGAAATGATAAGAATGACGCATTCTGCCTTCTCTGAGTTACTAAGAGGATGAAGACTGTAGTTACAGTGGTTGTCCATCCTTTAAAATTAGGTTTTTAACTAATAAAGCTGTTAGTAGGTTGCCAAGTAAATTAATAGTGTTGTTAGCTTGATAACTAGCCACAGTCAGCTGGTAAGATGCTAACGTCAAAAATCAGCACTTAAAAATGACTTTAGATATATAATCTATAGATTATTCATCAAAACTGCCACACTTTAGATTTGTAACAGCCTAATATTACATTTAATGTATTGATAAAAACCATTGCCATAAAACTTATTGTCAAATTTGCCTTGTGACAGCAGATGATCAGTAACTGTTCACTTTTGTTTGTTTCATTATTAACTACACAGAGCTCATCCACAATATTAGGGCAGAATTGTTTGCATGGTAATTTATAATCTGTAACATATCGCATGCTGTATAGAAACATGATTGCATTAACATGATGAGCATATTCAGAGCACTTAGAGCTTAATCAGAATAAATTATTCTATATTTTCATGTCAGGTGAGTAAATCTCACTAAACATAAGCAAAAATCTGTGACATGTATACTGCATTTTATTTTTTCAACAAATGTGTAGTACATGTGAAGAGTAGACTGCTGTGGTAAAGTTTCAGCCATACATACATTAAACTTAATAATTATTTTTAAAAGATAACATCAATCAACTTATTTGTGAGATTTTTTTATTTTTTTTTAAACCTAGCACTGATTTATAGTGGGACTCACCCCTTTATATCAACTTCATAGACTACGAGAAGGCCTTCAACAGTGTGGACCATGAGACGCTGTGGAAGTTGTTGAGGCATTATGGAGTTCCCGAGAAGATAACCTCCCTCATCCAGTGCATCTACCAGGACATGAGCTGCAAGATCGCACACGCTGGCCAGCTATCGGAGAGCTTGGAGGTGAAGACCGGAGTCCTCCAGGGGTGCTTGCTGTCACATTCCTCTTCCTCTTGGTCATCAATTACATCATGAAGATCACGACAACAGGCAAGAAAAACGAGATACAGTGGACACTCTGGACACAGCTAGATGAGCTCAACTTTGCTGACGACCTGGCGCTCTTGTCACATACAGTGTATCCAGAAAGTATTCACAGTGCTTCACTTTTTCCACTTTTTTTTATTTATGTTACAGCCTTATTCCAAAATTGATTAAATTCATTTTTTTCCTCACAATTCTACACACAAGTCCCCATAATGAAAACTTGAAAAAAGTTTGGCATTTTTGCAAGTTTATTAAAAATAAAAAACTAAGAAATCACATGTACATAAGTATTCACAGCCTTTGCCATGAAGCTCGAAATTGAGCTCAGGTGCATCCTGTTTCCACTACTCATCCTTGAGATGTTTCTACAGCTTAATTGGAGTCCACCTGTGGTAAATTCAGTTGATTAGACATGATTTGGAAAGGCACACACTTGTCTATATAAGGTCCCACAGTTGACAGTGCATGTCAAAGCACAAACCAAGCATGAAGTGAAAGGAATTGTCTATAGACCTCCGAGACAGGATTGTCTCGAAGCACAAATCTGGGGAAAGGTACAGAAAAATTTCTGCAACTTTGAAGATCCCAATGAGCACAGTGGCCTCCATCATCTGTAAATGGAAGAAGTTTGGAACCACCAGGACTCTTCCCAGTGCTGGGTGGCCATCTAAACTGAGCGATCAGGAAGAAGGGCCTTAGTCAGGGGGGTGACAAGAACCCGATGGTCACTCTGTCAGAGCTCCAGCGTTCCTCTGTGGAGAGAGGAGAAGCTTCCAGAAGGACAACCATCTCTGCAGCAATCCACCAATCAGGCCTGTATGGTAGAGTGGCCAGATGGAAGCCACTCCTTTGTAAAAGGCACATGGCAGCCCATCTGGAGTTTGCCAAAAGGCACCTGAAGAACTCTCAGACAATGAGAAACAAAATTCTCTGGTCTGATGAGACAAAGATTGAACTCTTTAGCGTGAATGCCAGGCATCATGTTTGGAGGAAACCAGGCACCGCTTATCACCATGACAATACCATCCCTACAATGAAGCATGGTGGTGGCAGCATCATGCTGTGTGGATATTCTTCAGCAGCAGGAACTTTGAGACTAGTAAGAATAGAGGGAAAGATGAATGCAGCAATGTACAGAGACATCCTGGATGAAAACCTGCTCCAGAGTACTCTTGACCTCAGGCTCATCTTTCAGCAGGACAACAACCCTAAGCACACAATCAAGATATCAAAGGAGTAGCTTCAGGACAACTCTATGAATGTCCTTGAGTGGCCCAGCCAGAGCCCAGTCTTGAATCCAACTGGAAAATCACTGGAGAGATCTGAAAATGGCTGTACACCGATGCTTCCCATGCAACCTAATGGAGCCTGAGAGGTACTGCAAAGAGGAATGGGCCAAACTGCCCAAAGATAGGTGTGCCAAGCTTGTGGCATCATATTCAAAAAAAACTTGAGGCTGTTATTGCTGCCAAAGGTGTATCAACAAAGTACTGAGCAAAGGCCATGAATACTTATGTACATGTGATTTCTTAGTTTTTTATTTTTAATACGTTTTCAAAAATCTCAAAAAAAAATTTCACATTGTCATTATGGGGTATTTGTAGAATTTTGAGGGGAAAATTGAATTTAATCCCTTTTGGAATAAGGCTGTAACATAAAATGTGGAAAAAGTGAAGCGCTGTAAATACTTTCCAGATGCACTATAACCACAGCCAGATGACTACTCACTTGGAGACTACATCAGTCGGGACAGGACTCCAGATCAATAAGAAGAAGACGGAGCTGATGAAGATTAACACCACTGCCGACACACCAGTCATGGTTGGAGGAAAGCCCATCAGAGAGGTGGAGCCCTTTGTCTACCTGGGAAGCGTGGTGGATTGACAGGGGGCCACAGACTGAGACCTCACAGCCAGAATTGGCAAGGCAAGAGCGGCTTTTGTCATACTGAAGAATATCTGAGCATCAAAAAAGATCTGTACGAGAACAAAACTGCATCTTCAACTCCAACGTCAAGTCTGTTCTACTTTATGGATGTGAGACCTGGAAGACAACAAAGATGATGCAGCAAAAGATCCAGACTTTCTTTAATACATGCCTGAGGTGCATCTTTAACATCAGGTGGCTGGAGAAGATCAGGAATGAAGACCTGTTGGAGCAAGCAGGACAGAAACCAGTGGCAGAACAGATTCTGTGGAGGAAGTGGGACTGAATTGGACACACCCTCAGGAAACCAGCATCACACACCAAGTCCTGACCTCGAACCTGCAGGGAAAGAGAAAGAGAGGCCGACCTCAAAACAACTGGAGACGAGACACTGAGGCGGAGTTGAAACAGCAGGGAACCAACTGGAGGGGAGTAGCGAGAGCAACCCAGAACCGAGTGCAATGGCAAGGGGTCGTCGATGGCCTATGCTCCATGGCGAGCTATGGGCTTTACTAACTACTGATTTCCAGGTACAGGAGCAGAGTCAGTGTCAGTAGATTAGGAAAATTCAACAGTTTGTAAAACAGGGGGGAAAAAAATTAAACAGCTTTCATTGTGTACTAATTTATTGTATTTAGTTTAGTAAATACCATATTTGCTTTATGTCTTATATTTATTTGTCTCTTTTTTTAAAACGGGAAAGGTCCAGAGATGAGCTTGATCTCCTGTTTTAACATTCAAGCACATCCTGGTCTTCAGAAGAATTGGTGATGAAGTAACAAGGAGAGAAGAGCATCTGCTCCTGGAGGAAGTTAAATGTTATTATTAAGGATTTGAGCATTATGAGCTATAAGCAGCCTGGCAGTTGGAAATATTAGATGGCTAATAAATTCTTATGGGGTACTTTTTTCTAAATCTCATGGCATCATTCATTTTTTACACATTTTAACACTTTTAACATATTTTACTATGATTTTTTTTATTTCAAATACTTGTAGTTTTTTAAGCTATCCATTTAATCTTATCCAATCCAATAAGTCTTTGAATTTATTTTTTTAAAACCTTTATACAGTTACCATTGAATCAATGAGATTTGTTCTGAAAAGTGCTGTTTAAATACAGCTTCACTGTTCTATACATTAATAGTATCACAGAAACTGGCGCAGACATTGTTTTTGGTAAAATGGTGTTGCTTTAAATGAGACACCCAACAATATATTTTTAATTTGTTTTGGCATCTTATTTGTTCTGCAGATTATAATGGAGTTCTTATCTGTAAGTACAAACATGTTGTTGCACCTTTTGCCCACATGGTGGCATTTTTGCTCTGATTGTGAGCTAAGGACTATTGAATTTGCTAGTGGATTGTGGGAGTTGTAGTTGAAAGTAGCGATATACCTCAGCAGTGGCTCAGGAGGTAGAGCGGGTCATCCAATAACCAGAGGGTTGGCAGTTTGAATCCCGCTCTCCCAGCCATTCTGCTGTTGTGTCCCTGGGCAAGAAACGTTACCCGCCTTGCTTAATGTGCCTTGCTTGAATGTGTATAAATGTTCAGTAGTGGTTGGAGAGGCTGTTGGTGTGGATTGGCAGCCACGTTTCTGTCAGTCTGCCCCAGGGCAGCTGTGGCTACAGAAGGAGCTTACCATTGTTTACTATTGTCTGTGGAGTGAGTGAATAATGTATCCATTGTAAATCATCTTTGAGTGTCCATAAAAACCATTATATAAATCTGATGCATTGCTATTATTATTATTACCTTTAAAAAAATGTCTGTATGGAAGAAAATGGAGAGTGTAATATCTGTAAAAGTCCTTTATTAAAAGGAGCAACAAACTTTGTACGGTGAGAATTATTCAACTGTACAACACTGGATTTGATTCAGTTATTTAAAATAATCTAATCCATCTATCTGCATAGAAGTTACAAGTTCATGTTGAAATTATTACTTTTTACTAGGAGAAAGACAGTAAGCTCTTTAACTTCTAAGGAGATATGATGGTGTTGAGGGTGCTAAAACTTAACTCCCATTGGCACTTATGTGAACCATGTGACTCCAGAAACATCTCCTTGTTTACAGAGGTGGGTAGAATAGCTCAAATATGTACTCAAGTAAAAGTAGCATTACCTTATATGTTTAGCTTGTATACATACAAGAGTAGTCCCCTAAAAAACAGTTTCAATAAGAAAGTATTAGTGTGTAACACCTTCACTCTTGCTTAACTATTTTCATCTATATTTCCAACGGTTTTAATAAGTTTGCAACTCATTTTGGTTTTTTTGGGGTTTTTTAAAATTTTGCAGCTTTGCAGTAAGTTTACATTAATATTAAGAAAAATTTAATCACACATTTTAAGGGTTGGTCCGGTCATTGGTCAAACCTCAGATTCAGGAGGAGCAATGTGGTTTTCGTCCTGGCCGTGGCACATCCGACCAACTCTTTACCCTCTCGAGAATCCTTGAGGGTTTGTGGGTGTTTGCCCAACCAGTTTACATGCATTTTGTGGACTTATAGAAGGCATTTGACCGCGTCCCTTGTGGTTTTTTGTGGGGGTGCTTCAGGAGTATGGGGTATCGGGCTTGTTGTTACGAGCTATCTGGTCTCTATACAACCATTGAGAGTTTGGTTTGTATTGCCAACACTCGGTCAAACTCATTCCCAGTGAGAGTTGGACTCCACCAGGGCTGCCCTTTGTCACCGATCCTGTTCATAATCTTTATGGACAGGATTTCTAGGCGCAGCCAGGGAAGGGAGGGTGTCATGCTTGGTGACCACAGGATCTCATCTCTGTTGTTTGCAGATGATGTTGTCCTGTTGGTTTCATCCAGCAGTGACCTACAGGTCTTACTGGGACAGTATACTACGGAGTGTGAATCGGCAGGGATGAAAATCAGCACCTCCAAGTCCGAGTTCATGGTCCTCAGCTGGAAAAAGGTGGATTGTCCTCTCTGGGTAGAGGACAAGCTCCTGCCCCCAAGTGGAGGAGTTTAAGTATCTCAGGGTCTTATTCACAAGAATGGAGCGAGAGATTGACAGACGAATCGGAGCAACATCTGCAGTGATGCGAACGTTGTACCGGTCTGTTGTGGTGAAGAGGGAGCTAAGCTCTAAGGCAAAGCTGTTGATTTACCGGTCAGTCTACGTTCCTTCCCTCACCTATGGTCACGAGCTTTAGGTAATGACCGAAAGAATGAGATCGCGGATACAAGCGGTTGGAATGAGCTTTTTTCGTAAGATTGCTGGACTCACCCTTAGAGATAGGGTAAGGAGCTCAGTCATCTGGGAGAGGCTCAGCGTAGAACCACTGCTGCTCCACATCAAAAGGAGCCAGTTGAGGTGGTTTGGGTGTCTGATCAGGATGCCTCCTGGACGCCTCCTACTTGAGGTGTTTTGGGCACGTCCCACTGGAAGGAGACCCCGGGGCAGACCCAGGACTCGCTGGAGAGACTACGTCTCCCAGCTAGTCTGGGAATGCCTTGGTATCCTCTCTGAAGAGCTGGAGCAGGTGGCCAAGGAGAGGGAAGTCTGGGCTTCTCTGCTTGAACTGCTGCCTCCGCGACCCAGACCTCTGGAAAAGCAGTAGAAGATGGATGGATGGATTTTAAGGGTTTTAGTGACACTATATGACCTACAGCACACATCAAACCATCTCAAAATTAAATGAAATAAATATGGTTGCATTTTCCAAAAGTTCCATATTTTTAAGCTCAAGTTGAACAAGAATTTACATGATTTTATATCACTTATTTTAAATGTTGGGTCCTTTTTCATCAGCCACCCCTCCAACAGCTATAAACTGGGGCTGTAGTTATTCCTCCTGTTCAGTCTCTCATATTTAGAGGTGAAGGTCCATTCATTCCAGTCTGATGTTTATGTTCTCCTCTGTCTGGTAGGAAGTCTGTCATATTGGAAAAGAGAGCAGCAAAGATACTGAGAACTGGAACAGATCTGTTTAGGTGTGCTTGAATTGATAAAGTGAAGGTGGAAACTGACACATGTGGTCAGGAAAAAGAGCAGCAGGATCCTGATGGTCATCTCCTCCCTGCCAGAGGAGACAGGTGAAGTTAGGAGTTTTTATAGTGAAATAATTCAGTCACATGGTGGCATCAAACAGGAACCTATCTACAGTCTTCTACACCTTGTACCTACAGTACATGCTCTTGGGGCCCCTTAATACAACATGGAGATCATTGAGATGGTGGACCAGTTTTTGAGCTTGGTATCATTTAGGAGATCCATGTGTATTTTGGACTGAGTCAAAAGTCTGAGGACACTGTGGAGAGTGCGGAAATCATTAAATGTCATTGATGGATTAAAAAAAAAAAAATGGCCAGATCTGCACTTCTGTGTAAAGGGGGTATTACACTCATATCTATGTTCCAGAGTCTGATCTAGATGGTTTATGGATTTGCAGTAAAATGTGATGGACTGGCGATCTGTCCAGGGTGTACCCTGCCTCTCGCCCAAAAGATGCTGGGATAGGCTCCAGCCCCCCCGTGACCCGAAAAGGATTAAGCGGAAGAAGATGAATGAATGAATGTATTGGAACAAATAACCTCTGTTGTCTTACTGGTGGAGGACTTGCTGACTTCTAATAAAATCATATACCAGGGGTCACCAACTGGCGGACTCCGGTACAGATCCGGACCCCGAGAGTCCTCTGTCCAGACCCCGAAGCCTTTTGATACAATTTGGGGAAAAGGAAGACCGTTTTATTTTGGTGGGAAAAAAGTGGAACTGAACTGCTGCATCAGCGACACGCCTGACAGATTATGGCACGGGCCCTTGGGTGCTCTCCTCCTGCTGCAGTCTGCCCTCTTTGCTGTCCCATGAACGCCACTCTCTGCAGAGACTCTGCGGCTCCAACCACCCCAGAGAGTATGCAGCGGGTTACAAAAAGCAGGCAGGTTCGCTGCTGCCCCCCCCCCCCCCAACCACACACACAAGGCCGACACGAAAAAACTCTGTAAAAGCTCCATGTGTTACTGAACATAAAATGTTCCACCTCCCCTCTCTCTGTAACCATGGAGTTACAGCTCCATCCCTGCTGTAACAGTTTACTGTTGAGATTTTTAAAAAATGTCGAGGAATTCTGTCCTGTGGAATTATATTTTGTGTCCGTTTTTTTTTTTTTTTTTTTTTTGTCTTAGTTTGAAACAGTTTTTTCTGCAATGAAAATATTGTATAGAGGTGGGCTTTTTGTGAAATTTAGTTTTTTAGATATTAATCTTTTTATAAAATGCAATACAATTTAGTTTGTGTTCTCCTGTCAAACATTTTTAGGATTTTAGTTGATTTTAGAATTTCAGACCTATTTATTTTGAGTCAAGAAACGCATTTAGTGTTCTCCTGTATTATAAAATTTTATATTACGTTTTGTTTGAAATTGAACAAAGAATTCATTTTAATTTTTTTTTTTGTTTAAAAATTCATATAGAGCTAAAACATGAGCTTAATAAAATAATGTGTGAAAGCAAGTTAAATGATCCTGGCCTGTCTTGAGACAGCTGTGGTCTTCTGAAAGAATGTCCATGAAAGGATGACAGTTCTTAAAAGCACATTTTGAGATAAATTTGTCCGTTTATTTTATTATTTAACCTTTATTTATACAGGGTGGTTCCACTGAGAGACGGCCTCTCTTTCAAGGATGCCCTGTTCACACTCATACCAGGAAGCTGCCCAGTACAACCACAGTCTGATCTTTGACCACTGAGCAGCTCCAGTTGGGGTTAAGGGCCTTGCTCAAGGGCACCACAGTGGTGTTGAAGAGGGTGGGGCAAACATTGCTATGTTGTCTGTCCCACCCAGATCTAATCCTGCTGGTCCAGGGATCAAACCTGTGACCCTCCACTCACCAGTCCACATCCCTAACCATTAGGCCACCACTGCCCACCATGTGTCAGATTTCTCTTACATTTGTTTTAATAAAAGATGTTGGAAGTAAATACTTTGCTTTAAAAGGGCCAACTTGTCACACAGTGGGAGGGAAAAATCTTGAATAGAAAAAAAAATGTGTCAAGATGCACTGAGAATTGTTTTAGAATCAAGTCAGAGTTCTGAACCATAATCGAATCATGAGGTGCCTAAAGATTCCCACACCTAGTTCGGCCCTCAGCTGGGGAGGAGGACCGACTTATCGGACCTTTTCAGTTTTATTTGGTGACTCCTGTTATATAGGAAATGGTAAAAAGAAATGCATATTTCCTGAGCCTGAGTCGACAATGATGTGAACACTGATTTATATTAGATACAATTATAAATTCACTTTAAGACTCATAAGCCTGGTTCTTCTCTTTTCAGAAATTAATATTTTAAAAAAAAAATTAAGTTCAATGTATTTATGGATGAAACTTTACCACAGCAGTTTGCTCTACACATATACTACAGATTTGTTGAAAAAATAAAATGCAGTATACATGTCACAGATTTTTGCTTATGTTTAGTGAGATTTACTCACCTGACATGAAAATATTGAATAATTTATTCTGATTAAGCTCCAAGTGTGCTCTGAATATGCTCATCATGTTAATGCAATCATGTTTCTATACATCATGTGATATGTTACAGATTATAAATTATCATGCAGTCAATAATTCACTAATATTGTGGATGAGCTCTGTGTAGTTAATAATGAAACAGACAAAACTGGACAGTTATTGATCATCTACTGTCACAAGACAATAAGTTTTATGGCAGTGGTTTTTATCGATACATTAAATGTAATATTAGGCTGTTACAAATCTAAAGTGTGGCAGTTTTGATGGATAATCTATAGATTATATATCTAAAGTCATTTTAAGTGCCGATTTCTGACGTTAGCATCTTACCAGCTGACTGTAGCTAGTTATCAAGCTAACGGCATTATTAATTTACTTGGCAACCTACTAACAGCTTTATTAGTTTGAAACCTAATTTTAAAGGACAGACAACCACTGTAACTACAGTCTCCATCCTCTTAGTAACTCAGAGAAGGCAGAATGCTTCATTCTTATCATTTCATAACTATGTCTTCTATGATACTAAATAGCCAATATTTTTTTTTTTTTTTTGTTACTTATTTGTACCCGTAGGTAGATTCGTTTTGCAGTCTGGTGACAAGCCACCAGCTGCCGGTCGCTGCGTGCGCGAGCGCCCCGTATCCCTGACCTGCATGTTTTTTGACGTGTGGGAGGAAACCGGAGAAATCCCGGAGTAAACCCACGCAACACGGGGAGAACATGCAAACTCCACACAGATCACTGTTGGTCGGGGGCTGGGATCGAACCCACGATCTCACGATCCCCGCGATCCCCCGGCCGAGGGTAAACTGTGCTGCCACAGTGCTAACCACTGCGCCACCGTGCAGCCCACAAGTTTATTTTTACAAGTATTAGCACAACTTACTGACCTTTGTCCACTTTCTGACTCTACTGAACTTTGTGTAGAAGAAACATCTGTCACAGAAAGCCTCTGGTTTTTGAAAGAGCAGTGTCCTGACGGCACAGTCACCACCTCCTTTCTCATTTCTCAAAAATGAGAAATGACATGTTTGCCCCCTTCCTCATTTCTCATTTTTTGTATGTTTATCACACTTAAATGTTTCAGATCATCAAACAAATTTAAATATTAGACCAAGAAAACACAAGTAAACACAAAATGCAGTTTTTAAATGAAGGTGTTTATTATTAAGGGAAACAAAAATCCAAACCTACATGGCTCTGTGTGAAAAAATGATTGCCCCCTGAACATAACTGGTTGGGCCACCCTTAGCAGCAACAAGTGCAATCAAGCTTTTGCAATAACTGGCAATGAGTCTTTTACAGCGCTGTGGAGGAATTTTGGCCCATTCATCTTCGCATAATTGTTCTAATTCAGCCACATTAGAGGGTTTTCGAGTATGAACTGCCTTTTTAAGGTCATGCCACAGCATCTCAATTGGATTCAGGTCAGGGCTTTGACTAGGCCACTCCAAAGTCTTCATTTTGTTTTTCTTAAGCAACTCAGAGGTGGACTTGCTGGTGTGTGTTCAGCTCTGTGAGTGTGCTGCAGGCTGCAGCTGAGCTAATCAGAACAGAGAGCAGGTGAGTCTGTGAAAATGTTCACAGAGCATCACAGAGTCTTCAACAATATTATTAGTCAATTATTTCTACAAACCTATTACAAAATGGTTAGAACACACCCGCAGTTGGGATACAAGGAAAGCGCCAAGTCTGACCACACACAGAAGCAAACCGCTCCTCCTCCTGAACTCAGTGGAGCAGCACACCGAGACACAGTACACATCTGTCAGGGGAGGGGCCGGATACTGACAGTATGAGGAGCTTTGTTTAAGAAACAGGACAAAATATAAATGTTTTTGCCATCATGAGGAATGTAACATTTATTTTAGAAACTATCAAGCCTGGTTTAATCAGTGACCAAAGGTGAGGAGCCAGGAAAGAACAGGCTGGGTGATGCCTCCACCCTTGCTGCCCTCCTTCTGCCGGTGGCCTGGGGCCTGGTTGGTGGCCTGGGACGTCATGTTGTCGTTATCCCTGAGTTGCTACTGCGAGTGAATGGGTGCCAGTAAGAGAGTGAGTGAGCAAGTGAGAGTGAGTGAGTGATGAGTAGTGATGGTGGTGGTGGGTCAGATTTGTGTGGCGCTTTGCATATCAGGTGGCATCTCGGAGAACTTGAGGTGGGTCCGTTGTTCATCCACTCTGGGTGGGCGTTGGTGGTGGTGGTGGGCTGTTTCCGTGGCTGCAGCTGACCTGCGGCGGGCTGGCGGGGGCGTGGCTGCCAGTCCCATGTGGGCAGCCTTCCCAGCCGCTGCCAGACATTTGTGCACATTTGTGCCCAGTATTGTGGGTGCTGGGGGCAGGGTGGGTGGGGTGTCTTGCCTGGGGGTGCGGCAGCGGGATGGCTGGGGGGGGGGGGGGGGGGGGTTGGGGCTGCCGGCCCTCTGGTTGTTGGGCAGCCTTCTCTGCCCCCTAGGCTGTTGCCAACCCTCAAAGGAGTGGTGAGCAAGTAAGTGAGAATTAGTGGGTGATGGTGGTGGGTTGGATTTTTGCTGCACTTTGCATGTCGGATGACATCTCAGAGCGCTCGCGGTGGGTTCATCGTTTGCTCGGGGTGGGTATTGGTTGTGGTGTGTTGTTTCTGTGGCTGCAGCTGCCCTGGGGTGGGTTGGCAGGGGTGCGACTGCTGGTCCGTGCCAGCGGCCTCTCCAGCCGCTACTGGGAATTAGTGCATGTTTGTGCCCGCTGCATCTGTGCAGCGGCCACCCCAAGCGCTAAGTGTGAGTGAGTGTTTAAAAGAGAGCACGAGTCAATGTGAGTCAGAGCGCGAATGAGAGTGTATACATGAGTGAACGTAAGTGGAATGAAGCATGTGCGAATGACTGAGAGAGCGAGTGGGAATGGGAGCGAGACTGAACACGTATGGGAGTGGGTGAGAGTGAATGAGTGTGAGTGCAAGAGTTAGTGAGTGTATGTGTTGGTCAGGGGGTGCTGTACTGTTGGGGGTGGCACCTCCTGCTACCTCCTGGCCGTGTGGTCTCTCTCCGACTGGGGGGGGCTGGCCCCCCGTGGGGCTCCCCGCACCTTGCTGCCACCTTCCTTGGGTGTGGGGGTCTGGAGGCTCGGGGGGGGTCCGCTATGTGTGGGGGTGTTTGGGGCGTGAGTCGTCTCCAACTCAAGGGGGGTATTGGCCTTCCGGTGCTTGGGGCCTGGGGCTGGCGTTGGCCTCGCTGGGGTGGGTGGGGGCTGGGCGGCCCGGGGGTGGGGGTGCACTGCACCAGCCTCTTGGTGACCCAGCCTCCTCCGGCTGTCCCTCCTGGCTGTCCTGGGGCTTAGTGGCTTTAGGACATTTGTGCTCTGTGGGGGTTAGTGGCGCTGTCTTGCTTGCTTTGGGTTTTCCGGGGGGTGGGGGGGGGTTGCTGTGGCCTGCCACCCTCTTTGCATTTTTCCTGGCAAACCACTCACACGCACGCACTCACTTTGTGCACGCTCTCATATACACACATACACATACATGCACACACACACATCTCTGTTCTTTTACAGGTGCAGATAGCAGACTTGTGATGAGACCTTTTCAGAAGAAGAAACAGTTTGTCTTCTGTTTGTTTCAGTTGTGTCAGTCTGCTTGTTTTCTCTTTTTGTTCCTCTTTTTCCCACTCCCCTCCCCACCCTTCCTTTCCCCATTCCCCCTGTTAAGTCCATCATAAGTAAAACAATTTAAATAAAGTATTAAAAGTTTTTATAAGAGGAGTCTATAAATAATATTTGTATACAGTACATATCAAATGTGAGCAAAGCTCCTTTTGGCAAAGTAAATCTGTTTGGCACAATAAGGGAAGTGGATTTCTGTTGTGCTTACCTAGCTGCTTGACAGGACAGGAGGGAAAAAAGTCTGCTCACACACAGATGCCAACTGCTCCTCCTCTGGAACTCAGCGGAGCAGCACACCAAGGCACAGCACACACCTGTCAGGGGAGGGGCAGGACACTGACAGTATGAGGAGCTCTGTTTAAGAAACAGGACAAAATATAAATGTTTTTGCTATCATGAGGAATGTAACGTTCATTTTTGAATATCAAACCTGGTTTAGTCAGTGACGCTCCCCCGTCTGACAAACTTATAAATGCGTTATTTTATTTATGTAAATAATTTGTATTGTTTGTTCTGTTTACTTTGAGTGGATGATTGATTATGTGATCCACTTTGTTGGTAGTTTCCCTAGTAATTATGTATTTAATTTAAATTTTGTCACATTTTGTCTTAGCTTTGTTTTAAATTGTAATCGCTCTTGTCTTGTTTTCTCTTTTTTCTCTTTTGAATTCTTGGATGGAATATGGGTGGGCAATATAAGCTGCGGCTTCAGCCATCACCCATTTCGGATAACTCACGTGGAATTGTATAGTAGGAGGAGTCTTTGTCTAATTTGACCTTGTTGTTATATTATACAGTGTCTTTTAACCTGTACTGTACTATCCGAAATAAATTCATTCATTCATTCATTCATTCAATTGCCTATTAAAGTGAGATTCTTTTTCTCTTATAAGCCCCTCAGTTTTCTAACCTGCAGTTTTTTTTTTAATCCTCTGCTCTTAACCCCCCTTTTTTTTTTTTGAAAACCGGAATAACCTGAAATGTTGTCATAGTGATTGTTCCATGTGTCACCAGGCATCGCTGATGTGTTGTCGCTGTCGTCTCTGAGGTCACTGTATCTGTCCGAGTGTCTGCATATCAGCGGAACAGAGATGGTCAAAGGCCTGCAGGTGCCCAACGCTCCCAGAGCTCAGCTGGAGACACTCAACCTCAAAAGCTGTACCTACATTAGGGTCAGTTGGGTTTTTTTTGCATGTATGAGTTGCATTTTTTTGCCAAAAAAAGATGTTAAAAAAATTTCCCTCTCTGTCAGGATCTGGGAGTTTTCTCTCTTGCCCAGCTTCTTGGGGATACTCTCCGTGAGTTAGACTTGACCTCATGCGTCAATGTGACCGACCTGTCTGTGTGCGCCATTGCCACATACCTGCAAAAGCTGGTGGTTCTACGCCTGGGCTGGTGTAAAGAAGTCACTGATTGGGGTCTGCTGGGGATGGTGCAGAAAGCCGAATGTGAGCTCAGCAATGAGATGGTGAGAATCGCAGCTTTAGCGCCCTCTGAAATTTCAAGTTAATTGTGTCTGTTTACATGCACACAAATACACCAACCTTAACCTGAATATCATACTTTGAACAAGACAATGTCACATAAATAGCATCTTCTGCTAGGAGTTGGAATAACCAGAGGCACCACGACACAATACTCTTGTGATCTTGCGATACACTGAGTATTGCAATATCATGCAGTATATTGCAATTTCCCATCCTGATCTTTCTTGTTCAGCTCCCGGCTTGATTTCATGAGTCACTCCTTTGCTATACTGACCTCATCAGACAGTAAGCATTTAGCACCATCTCATGGATTGAAAGTCAGTAGTTTGTTGTGAGTTTTTTTTAATTACTCTGGTGCCAAAAAAAAACAAAACAACTGAATTTGTATTTGCAACATTTATTAATACTTTTAAGTATCATGATACTGGTTCTCTGAATCAATACAGTATCATGGACACAAAGTATTGTGGGGTTTTGTTTTTCTCATTTCAGACAAGGATGGAAAGGAGATGTTTTAACTTTACCTTGACATGTTTCGATTGGTGTCTGTAGTCTTCCTCAGAAGCATCAGCTGATCACTGTGACGTGTCGTATAATATTAGCTGTTTTTCCTAGGCGTGGCCAGCCCAGCGGAACTGTCAGATCCACTGGGCTGGTCACACCTGCCGCCGCCCAGTGGCCTCTGGAGAATGTAGTCCCAGGTGTGAGAAAGCATAAATGCCCCCTCATTGATCCTGTCTTTGCCCCGCTTCTTGATTTCTGTAGCCTCCTTGATCCAGCGTTTGTGTCTGTTGTTCTCTGATCCAGTGATTTTTGCGTTGTCCCAGTCCATGATATGATTATTTCTTTTGCAGTGATCCGATATTGCTGATTTTAGTATCACTTGTTCTGCCTTTTCTTTTTGCGATCTTGTGAGTCGTCCTTGTTTCCTTCTCACATTCCTTCTGGTGCTCTTTTTGCCTTGTGGTGAATGATCTTCCCGCTTCTCTGATGTATGTCTTTTCACATGATCTGCATGATAGTTCATATATTACATTGCATTTTTTGCCTTGTTCTATTTTTGACTGCCTTAACTTTTTGTGGTTTTACCTCTGTGTTTGTTTTTTCATGATCCTTTGAATTGGTTCTTTTATCCCTCGGATGTACAGTATGGTTATGATGTCCTTGTTTTTGATTTCGGCTTTTGGTCTGTGTCTTGTTTTCTCTTTGTTTTCTTTGTTTTCGACTTGTTGTTTCCCTTTATTTATGGCCCATATCGGATATTGGCAGCATGTGAGTGCATGTCTTATGTAGTTTTCGTCCTGTCTGTCTTCTTGGTCTGTGATGATGGTGGCCCGTTCATATAGTGTCCTGACAACTGATAGTTTGTGTGGTGTGGGCTGTTCTGATGTCCATAGTAGGTACTGATCTGTGTGGGTTGGTTTCCTGTAACGTGAGATTTTTATACTGCCATCATCTTTGTGATGGATTTTCATGTCCAGAAAAATTATGGTCCCATTTTCTTCCTCTGATATCACCGGGGGGTTTTGTGAATAATGACATCCTGTGACATGAGGATCGTGTCTGATTCTATTTTCATGTTTTTGAGTTCTTGTGCCAATTGTTTTGAGTTTTTGCAGTAGTATTCTGATAGTCTAAGGAGGGGTTTGATGATTTCAGCCAGGGCTTTTGATAAATTGTATGTGACTGATCTGATGCCGTCTATAGCAAATAGGCACTGACATCACTGCCATAATGAATTGTGGGATAGATCCTCCATGTTGGGAGAGTAGGCGCATCACCTGCAGCATGTAGAAGAACAGATGGAGGAGTAGCTATTGAAGTATTTTGGTTCTTTTGGGCTGTTGTGTTCTTCCTAAAATCAGAAAGGATTCTGTATTGCTGTGTAGCAGCTCCCATGACCAGCACACAAAAAAGAAATTATCCAAGGGAATTGCATTCTACCGTTTCTGTGTTTGGAAGCAAAGAGAGGGGGAACAGATGAGCGAGCTAACAAGGAGACGTCGGGATGGCCTGGGTGTCTACAGTAAGATGCAAAAAAATCATTTTGACAACATCTTGGAGTCAATAAAAGTGTGCTCTCTACATTTCCACTCAGGTATGTACTCATTTCAAATCACGTTATACTATAAAAACACCTGCTCTGGATAGCCAACAAGCTAACTGTGTTGCATGTACACGTGTGATTATTACATCAGTGCACCCTGTGTATCAGACCCTTTGTGTTAAGACTTTTACAGTTGATCTGCTCACAGCTACCTTAGCTGGTGCTTTATATTCTATACAGGTAGACTCTACTGCACTTTATCACGGGGATCACTTAGCAAAAATGGAGTCTCCACTTTCTCTTCACTTAATAAATGTATTAACATGATGTTTTCATATACAGAATTAAATATTGTTTGATATAAATTATTACATTATGTTTAAGTTATCACAGGATTGTCTTCATGTATTTATATTTTAAATGTAACATCTAAGTGGTTACATGTTAAAAGCATTAATCTTAAAACTTTTTGTTACTCTTTTTGTGTCTGGAGTCAAACCAGCATATGAAATGCAGACCACACATCCAGACTGATTGTCAGTGGGGCCATCACGGAGACACCACACCGTCAGTCCAGGACGCAGAGATCTGCTGTTCCATCCATCCATCTTCTATCACTTTTCCGGAGGTCCAGGTTGCAGAGGCAGCAGCTCAAGCACAGAAGCCCAGACTTCCTTCACCCTGACCACCTGCTAAAGCTCTTCAGAGAGGATACCAAGGCCTTCCCAGGCCGGCTGGGAGACATAGTCTCTCCAGCCCATTTCATATAAAGGACACCTTGTGAATGGTACAGTGACAAGCAAATATTACTTGAATAACATCATTCATCCAGTCATTGTGCCCCTGCATGAAAAACACAGGCCTAATTTCATCTTCATGGCCGACAATACTCCAGCTCATCGAGGTCGCACCATTAGGGAACGGCTGCTGGAGGCTGGGGTACCTCCAATGGAGTGGCCTGCACTTTCTCCAGACCTGACTCCCATAGAAAACCTATGGGATCAGCTGAGTCGCCGTCTAGAGGCTCATAACCCTGCACCCCACATCCTCAATGACCTGAGGGCCGCCCTTCAAGAACAGTGGAATGCCATGCCTCAGCAGACTATAAGTCAACTTGTGAACAGCATGAGACGTCGTTGTCAAGCTGTAATTGATGCTCAAGGGCACATGACAAGTTACTGAGACACTGACATTTTTTGTTGTGGTATACCCACTACTGTTGTTGGCTTTTGTTTTAATAAATGGTTTGAGATGAGGAAATTACCATTGCATGTTTCTACTTAGATGCCTTACTTTCATGATACTATACCACTGTAGTGTGAACGTTTTACATTTTCCATAAATTTCACCCGAAAGCAAAATATCCCTAACTTTTTGTGAGGTGTGTGTGTGTGCGCGCGCGCACACACACACACACACACACACACACATAAAAAATGGAGAGAGAAGTGCAAAAATGAATAAATGTATACATCAGTAAATTATTCTATTGATCATTAATTAAAAATATTATTTAAAATTACAAGTAAATATACGGATGCTTTATTAAATGCATAAAAATTCATTTGAATGCAACAATTTTATTACAAGACATGTATAATTACATTTACTTATTTCATGGTTACTTGGGCTGCTTTATTTGTTGTTGGACCTAGTTATTCTGTTAGTGGAACAATTTTTTGATTTAAGAGGAGGAAAATGAAAAATATTTATTCTACCCACTGCAACAACGTTGTGGAGGTTATAATGTTTTTGACTCATCTCTTCGTTCATCCATCCATTTGACATTTTGTGTTGTTGCCACTATAGCGTCTACATTACTGATCCGATTGAATTATACATTTACACAGACGCTTTAACTCACCAGTATCTTGAAAGAGTTCAATTTGGAGATAAATCTAATGAGGGGTTACATTTTTGGGGAGGATGACTTGTACTTTTTCAGTCCACTTTATGTTGTCACCACAATATCTTTTACATTTCTCATTGGGTTCACTTAAGAGGTTCCGCTTTTGGGGAGGGGAACTTGATACCTGATATGGGGATGCATGGAGTATGTGAGTTTGCTCACCAAGGTTCTTTCATTGGTAAAGTTCTTTTTTTTTTTTTGTTTTCTCCCTATTGAGATCTTGCCGACAGGCTGAAATATAAAAAAATATAAAAGCTAGTTTGCATTTCATATTGACTCATGAATGTTTTTCTTTGTATTGATAAAATAATGGCATTTTTATCAATACAAATATTTTTAAGCTGCTTGTTTTAACAGCGCTTTAATGCTCTGGCAGCATTCCTCATAGTGGTTTATTTGAATAGTATATGCTGCTTACCATGTAAACGGTATTCACATAACCATCTTATTTGGAATACTGCCATAACCAGAATATGGACTTAAACAGGAATCAGTTGTGCCTGTAAACAGTCATTGCCAACATTTTTGTTTTCTTCCACAGGGTGATAAAGACCTCAAGTTTACTCGGACTTTTGGCAACATGGGCTTCTTCAAGCCTCCCCGGCTGGCTTTTGAGGAGCGACCCAAGCTGGTGACTCAGAATGACCTGGAGCAGTTCAGACGGCAGGCCGGAGCGTCGCTTTTAGCTCTGAGTAGGCTGCAGGAGCTGGATCTTTCTGCCTGCTCCAAACTCACTGACAGCAGCATTACCCAGGTGGAGGGGTTAAGGGGAGGTGGGTGTATCAGTTTCAGCAGCATGAATGCAAAATGTCTAACACCACATTGTTTTCCTTCCCCTCAGGTGGTGCGTTACCCAGACCTCCACTGCTTGTCTCTCTCCATGCTGTCAGAGATCACTGATGCCAGTTTGGCATCGGTGGCATGGCACTGCCGCGGTCTTGTTAGTCTGACCCTCAGCCAGTGCCCGGGTATCCGTGACCACGGAGTGGCACAGGCAGCGCCATACCTCCACAGACTGCAGCATCTCTCCCTCTCATGTTGTAATAACATCACTGACAGGTGCGTCCTTCTCGTTAACATCACACCTCAACTAGCTGCAGCCTAGGTTGATACTGTACGTGAACAAGCTATTGACTTTAAATCTCCTGCAGATCCTTGTTCTCGCTGATGCAACACTGTAAGCGTCTCAAGACACTTGACATCTCAATGTGCAAAAACATCTCCGTAACGGCAGTGGACCTCCTCCAGTCACAGCTGCCCTTCCTGGAAAACATCCACTACAAATTTATAGGTGGGGCTGATCCCAGCCTCTGACTTGCTGAATGTCTTGGCTCACTGCTGGATCTTTACATGACCCAAATCATGAGCCTTAGCACACTTTGTAGGAGTGTTTGTGGAAGAAATGTTAATGTTGTATCTGGGAACTATTGCAGTACCTCCTCCTTATCAAATGTCATATTTTAGTGTGCTTGATGCACTACTCCAGTCATATCCAAGCTGAAGCAGTTTAAATGTTTTAGTGTGTCATTAATGATGGCACACAGTTCATCCAAAGAAGAGATTTTTTTAATTTTTTTCCCTGAAAGCACCATCACAGTAACATGAAAGTCACAGTTAAAAGTTAAGGGATTTATAATTTTGATTTTTTTTTTTGTACAATGGTGCTTTTCATTATGGAAATATGTATCAGAAAATATCGTTTGCTGCCCCACAGAGTGCATGTGACATTGAAATTATATACTGGCAAAGTCAGTTTATTTGCTACGTCTTTCTTCCTCTTAATGAATTTCCACCAAAGGACTTTTATTTCTCGACTAGCATTGATGTTTCTTTTTTTTCCCCTGAATGTTTTTTAACCGGAGATGCTAGTCGGATATAAAATGAAAATCCTTCATGTTTTAGATGAAAGGGAATCTCTTCAAATCTAAGATGATTCATGCCAAACTGTCTTTTTTTTTTTTTATCCCCTCCTGAATGCTGCCTCAAAGCAGATGGGAGACTTCCTCTTGGCTTTTTTTTTTTTTTCCTCCTTTTTGTCCTGTAACTTTTGTGTCATGCTGTTGTGTGGTTTTAAATTATAATTTATCAGATTTTTCTTTAAATGTCTCAAATTTTAAGGAATTAAACTTGAAAGTTATAAACTGAATGATATTGTTGGCTAGCATAATGTCTAAATAAAGAGATGACGGCTCTTCACTGTATGTACACTGCTAAAATTATGTTGCACTGTTTTTAACTCTGTATGATGCTGAATAACTGGGGAAAGTAAAGTAAAAAGATGTAGCTTTTATAAATAAAAACATTTGGGTACGATGCTGCCACCAAGACAGTTTTCTTTATGCAGAATTGCTTTTTTATTCATGTGCCGTCACCCAAAGGACATGATTCAAAGTGATAATTATTACAGAGGGGTGGGTGTCAGGAATGCACTCCAGAGGACAGCTGTAAATAATCCACAAAATAAAGCAGAAAAAAAACACCCAAACATACTATTAGGGATGCAGTGATTTACTGGCATTGGTCGATATTCACCTTGACAGATACTGGCCTATTAACTAACTAACCTGAAACTTATATAGCGCTTTTCTAGTCACAAAGACCACTCAAAGCGCTTTCATTAATACTAACCCTCTATTCTAAGGGCTGGCAAATAAGATGAGATTTGCCAATATTTATCTGGTGTGATCCAGTTGTGCGACATTAATTTTTGCCCTAAAACGGACAACAGTAGCCTACAACTGCAAATTTTGGGGGGAAAAAAATCATAATGCATATTACCTTTTTCCCTGGCATGACTAGATAACCGAAACAAAAGAGCACGTATCGGCTATCGGTCAAATCAGCCTAAAATTTCACAATCAGTGCATCCCTAATGTTTTATACAGTCATGTGAAAAAATTAGGATAGCCTGTATAAGCCTGTGTTTTGTTTGGTTTTTTTTTTTACATATTTGGACATATGGATATTTAATATCAGTGTTTAAAATACTGGGAGATTCATGTAATACAACTAAACAATTAAGACTTTCTTCAAATTTTCTGTAAAATGTAATTCTAAACAAATAGTGAGGAATAAGTTAGGATACCCCCCTTCATTTTTTTAGGACACCCCCACATTCATTCTCACTTAAAATGGCTAAAATAAATGTTAAAAAATGCAAATAAAAACAAAAACCAGGTTAGACAGCTATGTGAACATTTCTTAATAAAGAACTGAATATTTAATGGGGTATCCTAATTTTTTCACATGACTGTATATACTGAATACATCTGTCAGTTCCAGAGTAGCTGCTTATCCATCATATTCTGAGTACCGTGGATCAAAATGAAAAAAAAAAAAAGCATTAAGTTTAAATAATAGTTGATTTTAAACATTTGGGGCAAACCCAAAAAACAGTTTCATAAAGTACCACACACCTTTACAGGAAGTAAGATCCTAACAATCAAAAATAATAAAAACTCTTGATTCGGGCAAAGGTACAGACAGACTGCTATGATGATGATGACAGTTTTGCTGTAAAATACATAAAAAAATCTGTTTTAATCTGTGATGAAATTGATGCATGGTGCAACCTTTAGAGCACAGATTCCTGTATGAGGGAAATATTGCCCAGCATTTATTTTACATGTTGGAACTTAATTAGCGTGTACCATGTAAGGAGAATAATTATTGCTCACTAAACAAGAAAAGCAACACAAAATCCAAGAATTTAACAGCCAGGAACACTAACTGGGTTTATGCTCCACCTCGCTCTGTGCATCTGCTCAAGCGCAAGGCTTGTGTGACAAATTTCATCATCGTCTCCAGTCCGCTAGGCTCAAATTTTGTGACCGCATTGCCTGTGCGCACTGACTACACGTGCAAGATCCCACCCCCCATTAAAAACATGCCACTACTGACACAGCATACAAAGAGAAAGCAAACACATTCTAAAAAGGGACAAGACCAGAAGAAAAGACGACTGGTGGTGAAAGCAGGAAACACAGCAGTTCCTTTTCTCACCTTCCTGCAGTCGCCATTGCTATTGACCATTTGCTGTGACGTCACATCCTTTTGTTTACGCCGCCATATTGGACGGCAGAAGCGAGTGGACAGCGCATTCAGCAGCTGTTCAGTGGTGTACCAGATCTCGATATATTTACCTGATTTCAACCTACATCTACATCTAGGAGCTTGTTCTTCTTTTATGTAGCCAGTGAACATAATAGCATGTCAATGCATTTTACACTACCTAGTGGGCTGGAGTAAAACTGCAGATGTTTATGCGCATGCGTAAAACACTTCGCCAAACAGGCGCAAAAAAAAAAAACAAAAAAAAAACAAAACAAGCACATGCGTATACAGCGGCTGCTCACTGGCTTTGTCCAAAGCGTATGTGCATCATAGATGCGCAGAGTGGAGGTGGAGCATAAACTCAGCCTTAAGCTGTACAAACTAGCCTCACACAGGAGAATTTCTTACATCATCCAGATAGATATATTTTAAAATAATAAAAAATATCAAACTAAAAAAGTACCATAACTTGAGTGGCTGAATTTCATTATCCAGGTACCAGTTTTTAGAGCTTTATGGAGCAGTGCAGTGAGGCACAGAAAGAGGGAGAGTTGGACACCAACAGGTCGTAGTTTAAGTCCTTTTGCAAGTTTTGGTTTCCTCTTTCGTGCTTCACTTGGGTGTAGAAGAGTTCTCACCAACCACACATATTTACACATTCATACGTGCACATCACTGCTCCGTCTGGCTGAAGTCATAGCAGAAGTTGTAGTTGCTCGGAGGTTTGGGGATGACTGGGGCATTCTCGGGGATGGGGACGTTTTCCAGGTCTAGGAGGCGGAGTTTAATCTCCATGGACAGGAGGATCTCCAGCTCGCTGCGCATGGAGTCGCTGCTCATCTCCCGGCCCAGGAGGACACTCAGTCCATCGGTCCACAGGCAGAACTGACACATGGGAGGCAGGTAAGGATTCTGTTTATACAACTCTTGCACATAAACACAGACGCTGAACAGAGCACAGGTTAGACTCACATCAGTTCTGGAGGGGGCAATGAAGTCTAGGCTGGACTCCTCTACGTCATACGTAATGCTGAATGCTAAATCTAGCACCTCCTACAGCACGAAAACAGAAGTCCCATTTAAGCCATGCAGCAGAGTGGTTCTGAAATCATTTTGTGAAGTGTGGCTGACCTTGTTCTGTTTGCCTTTGTTCTCCTTCATATGAGGACAGTCCTTCCCCATTAGCAGGCCTTTGATATCAGCTACTGGAACTGCAGCAAGCAGAGAAAGAGAAATTAGACATTTACAAACTATCATGAATATGAATTCTTACCATTATTCTTAAGTGTTTTTATTGATATCCATATAGTCGTATAGGGAGTCTAAATGGGTTAGGACGTGCTGGGGTGGAATGCAGAAATGAGCACCTACATTTCCACTGAAATACCTCACTCATAGCACAGCGTCTCTCCAATAGCCTCTCCTAACCAAATCCTACTGTCTGGCTTCTCATGCCGACCCTGTTTTCACTAAATGACAGAGGGTGTCAGCGAGTCTCTGGTGCTATAACCAGGTTGCTCTGGGTAGGTGGAGCTCGTCAGACTTGGGTGTCAGTCCACCTAGGAGAAGGACCACTCTGATTTCAAATCCGGGCAGGTGGTGCCCGTTAGCCTTGGCCGGCAAACTACCTAGGAGAAGGTAAACTCTGATTCCAAACCTCCGCTGCCTTGCGACTATACCTGATTACAGGAAAGGCTTCAGGAGTAAACTTCGAGGATAAATCCAGAGTGGAGCCCTAAGGCGGTTGGCAGATGCTCAGCACCACTTCCGGCAACTCCTGCAGTGGAACTGGTGCCAAACTCTATTGGCTCATCCTTTCCTTTGGACTCAGCCAGTGACACCGAGAGGGGGACACTGACGTATGGGCAGCCTAGTGTCTCCATACTACCCCGCCCAGGCTTTTTAGCGCAAACTGGAAAGGCCACTCCAGTGGTGTCGCAAGATTCCAGCACAACACGGGACAAGGCAGTTACCGGTTATAAGTTCCAAATGATTGGCGTAGGGAGCAGCGCCAGGGGTCTCGTCCGATGGTGGGAGAAGCCTTCGCAGCTTCATTGGGCAGCTACCGCCCGCCTCAAGCTGGGCAGCCCCCAGCCAGTAAGGTGCCGCCCCGCCATGGCTTGCCTGCTCTACTGGGTGCATATTGCTTAGGGGTCTATCCCGACAAGCAAGCGTCAATCTGCACCAGGCAGTCAAAAGGAGAAACATACGAAGACTCCAGCTCTTCAATTTGCAAGCTGGAACGTTCGCACCATGCGCCCCGGACTTACCGCTGATCTCCAACAAATGGATGACTCTCGCAAGACCGCCATCATCAATAAGGAACTGGCATGACTTAACATCGATGTTGCCTGCCTTCAGGAAACCCGCCTGGCCAACAGCAGCTCTCTTAGAGAATCAGACTACAGCTTTTATTGGCAGGGCCTGTCCCAGGACGAGTCCAGGCAGCATGGTGTAGGTTTTGCAGTGAGGAACTCGCTGATCGCCACCACAGAAACCCCTACAGGAGGGTCCGTAAGAATCCTTGCCCTCCGCATGAAGACATCATCGGACTTTGTGAACATCCTTTCTGTGTATGCCCCGACCCTCACGTCTACTCCAGAAGCCAAAGATCAGTTCTACGAGGCTCTAGAGGAAGTGCCATCTAGAATCCCCCACTCTGAAGGCTTATTTTTGCTAGGCGACTTCAACACTCGCGTCGGAGCAGACTGGCAAGTGTGGCCATCCCGTCTTGGCCACTTTGGCATAGGCAGGATGAACGAGAGCGGACAGAGGCTGCTGGAATTCTGTTGTCATCATGGCCTCTGCATTACAAACTCTGACGTCAAGTGTAAAGAGCTGCGGAAAGTGTCTTGGAGACACCCCCGGTCCCGTCACTGGCACCAGCTAGATCTTGTCATCACCAGAAGAGCGGACCTCAGCAGTGTTCTTCACATGAGAAGCTATCTCAGCGCTGATTGTGATACAGATCATTCCCTTGTTGCCGGTAAGGTCAGACTGAAGCCATGGAAGATCCACCATGCCAAGACTAAGGGTCGCCCCCGCATCAACACCTGCAGAATTTCCGATCCGATCAAGGCTCAGACCTTCGCTGACAGCTTTCAGAGGAAACTTGAAGCTCACCTCCAGTCCGATATCCCAGGCAACGTGGACACCAAATGGAACCACCTTCGCGATGCTATCTATGACTCAGCCATGACCACATTCGGAAAGAAAGAACGCAAGAATGCTGACTGGTTTGAGGCTCACTGGGATGAAATGCAGCCAGTCACAGAGGCCGAAAGAGAAGCACTGCTGGATCACAAGCAGAACCCTTGCCCTGGCACACGCGACGCCCTTCGAGCAGCAAGGAGCAAGGCACAGCAGATTGCCCGCCGTTGCGCCAGTGAGTACTGGCAGAACCTGTGCACCAACATCCAGGTAGCTGCCGATTGCGGATATGCCAAAGGAATGTATGAGGGCATCAAAACAGCTATCGGCCCCACAAGCATCAAAACAGCACCGCTCAAAGCCAAGACAGGCGAAGCCATCACCGACAAGAGCAAGCAACTTCAGCGTTGGGTCGAGCATTATCTTGAATTGTACTCGACCCAGAACATGGTGACAGACGTTGCCCTCAACACCTTGCCTGGCCTACCAGTCATGGAAGAGCTTGACAAAATGCCCACGCTGGAAGAGCTCAGCAAAGCCATAGACTACCTCGCATGTGGCAAGGCTCCAGGGAAAGACGGTATCCCCCCAGAAGTTCTGAAACATGGGAAAACAGCCATCTTACAACCACTATATGATCTCCTCTGCCTTTGCTGGGCGCAAGGTCACATTCCCCAAGATATGAGAGATGCCAACATAGTCACGCTGTATAAGAACAAAGGCGACCGCAGTGACTGCAACAATTACCGCGGCATCTCTCTTCTGAGCATAGTTGGCAAAGTCTTCGCCCAGGTCACCCTGTTCCACCTGCAGAGCCTCGCTTTGCGAGTCTATCCTGAGTCCCAGTGTGGCTTCAGAGCCGGAAGGTCCACAGTGGATATGATCTTCTCCCTCTGTCAGCTGCAGGAGAAGTGTCAAGAGCAGCAGCAGCCATTGTTCCTTGCGTTTGTGGACCTGACCAAAGCCTTTGACTTAGTTAGTCGAAGCAGGCTCTTCCAGATCCTGCGAAAGACTAGTTGTCCCCCAAAGCTCCTTGCAATCATCTCCTCCTTCCACATGGACATGCATAGTATTATTTGCTTTGATGGAGCCACCTCAGATGCCTTCCCAGTCAGCAGTGGAGTGAAGCAGGGTTGCGTTCTAGCACCGACTCTCTTTGGGATTTTTTTCTCAATGCTCCTACACTACGCCTTCGCTGACTGTCCTGAAGGCGTCTACGTCTGCACGAGATCAGATGGAAAACTCCTCAACATCGCAAGACTTCGTGCTAAAACCAAAGTCTACGAGGTCCTCATACGTGAGCTGCTGTTTGCAGACGACGCTGCTCTAGCATCGCACAGCGAGGAGGGCCTGCAGCACCTGGTGGACAAACTGTCCCACGCCTGCAAGGAGTTTGGGCTCATGATCAGCCTTAAGAAAACCAACATCATGGCGCAAGATGCTGTCTCCTCTCCTGTCATTACCATTGACAACACACAGCTGGAGGTTATGGACACCTTCACCTACCTAGGGTCCACTGTTTCAAACACGCTCTCGCTGGACATCGAGATCAGCTCCAGAATCGCCAAAGCAGCTGCTGTCATGGCCAAACTACACAAGCGTGTGTGGAACAGCAATCTACTGAGTTTGAAGACCAAGTTACTCGTATACCAAGCTTGCGTCCTGTCCACTCTCCTGTACGGCAGTGAGTCCTGGACCGCCTATGCCAGGCAGGAGAAGCGGTTAAACAGGTTCCACCTCCACTGTCTTCGGCGCCTTATGCACATCAAGTGGCAGGACAGAGTCCCCAACACTGAGGTCCTTGAGCGTGCTGACTTGTCAAGCACTCCTGCATTTCTCAGCTAGAGACGACTCCGGTGGCTCGGCCACGTGCACTGCATGGAGCCTGACCATCTGCCGAGAGAAATCCTTTATGGAGAATTGCGGGTGGGCGTCCGCCGTGTGGGCCGACCGCTGTTGCGTTTTAAAGATGTCTGCAAATGCAACATGCCGTGTGCGCAGATCAACACCAATAACTGGGAGGTTATTGCCAAAGATCAAGCCACCTGGCGCCACAGTGTCAAAGAGGGTGTTCTCAAGACGGAAGAGAACACGAGAGTCCAGATGGCAACAAAGCGTGCGGCAAGGAAAGAACGTGCTGCATCAGCATGTACACCATCAATCTTCATCTGTGCCAACTGCTCCAAAGACTGTCACTCAAGGATTGGGCTGTATAGTCATTCCATGCGCTGCTCCAACCCTTGACGCGCTAACCATTGCCCCTTCGAGACGAGGATGCCAGAGAGAGAATAGTCGTATAGTTATTACTTTGGTCTTTATCTGGTTCATTGTGTTTAAAGCTGGTGTTTTCTTTTCCTCAGTATCATTTACATTTTTCTTTGTGTCACTATGTTTTTGTCAAACTTGTTTCATGTAGGTTTCAGATCAACTCAATCACTGCAAAATAAATTCACTGACCACTTCAATAGATACACCTGTTACACTGTTTAATGCAGATATCTAATTAGCCAATCACATGGCAGAAAGTCAGTGTATTTAGACATGTAGACAGTGCCAACCTCAGCTTTTGAAGTTCAAACCTAGCATCAGAATGGTGAAGAAAGGTGTTTTAACATGGCATTGTTGATGCCACACAGGCTCGTCTAAGCATCTCAGAAACTGCTGATCTACTGGCATTTTTACACACAACCATCTCCAGGGTCTAATAGAGAATCAGTTTGTTCCTTTATATTTTTCTACTTTTGCCTGTTTATTCTGTTTTTTAAGCTCTGAATTGATTCGATGTGTTGTTTTGGTATTGTCTGCAAGTTTTGCTGTAGAGCTGCACGCCAATATTCGTTTGCTCCCTTTAACATTTTTACGGAATGTCCTTTGACCTCTACCCACCCATTTCCTCAAGAGACTGCCTTTTTCCAGGCTGCCAGTGAGAATATGTTCTCAATGGCATGACTGGTTAAATAGTTGTATTTTCTGCTTCTACTCACTCTTGTTTTTCAGTGTTTCTATTGGTGGATTATCTGCATCTTCCTCAACATCGTCGTAATGAAGCATTTTGTGGTTGGGCGACAAGCGACAGTACCACAGTTTATCTGAGAGGGAAGAAAAACAACTGCATGTGTGTTAGTCTGCTAAAGACAAGCCCGTTGTCTATTGAGAGTCTGCTATAATGTGTTTGTGCAACGCCCCGACAACCACAATGGTTAATGTACCGAAAAGTGTGTTTGTGTTTTCCTCTGACCTTGTCTACGTCGGCTGCTGATCTTTCTGAACATGGTTCCCTGGCACAGCCTGTTGAGCCTCTGCTGGCGGATCAACTCAAGCAGCTCTGGCTTCAGTCGCTCTTTGAGCTCTCTGAAAGCAAAACACAGATTCAATTCAAAGACAACGTAGCTACAAACTCATTGAAACTGCAGTGAAAATGACAAAACCAAACCTGAGCCATTAAATAAAAAATAATCACCATTGCTTCATTTGTGCAAGATTTAAAAAAAATAAAACAAGATAAATAATATTAGCTAAAGACAAAAGCAAGTTGGTAGGAAGGATAAGCTAGAGCTCACCTGTTAATTTTCAGAAGTTAAAAAATTTCAATTTTGATATACTATGTGCTCAGGTCGTGAACAGTTGTGACAAGCTAATGTCAGCTTCTGCTGGACAAATATCTCCCTGATACTCACAGTACGGGTGGAGCGAGAGTTTCTTCTTGGTGCAGCCGTTCGGTCTGCCGCAGTTTGAGGATCTCGCTGTAGTTAAGAGCGTTTACTTTGTTCTTGAACAGCTCTAAGGAGGTGGGCTTACTAGCGAGCGTCCTGGTGATCTGCTCCCTCACCACCTGCATCACCTGAGAGTGAGAAATGCAAGCAGGTTATATATGTGCAGTGTCAGCTGTTGGAAAGGGACGATGATTGTTAAATGACTGCCAGTTACAAGTCCTCGTTTAGTGGAGTTTGGTGGATGCATCCAAAGACCAGATAAAAATGGAACTTTCTACCTTCTAGCTTGGTGCTCAGCGTAATAGAATGGGGAAAGTTAACACACAGAGCTACCAGAGGACTGACCCCCCCCGTGTGGCCTTGGGTCATAGAAATGGAGGTGGATGGTGCCCCTATACACCACCTGGTGTCCCACGTGCTGTGGAATTAGATGCATATGGACTTACATGTCTGCTTTTTTCCACTACTTACACTGAGTCAATCTACTAATTTAACAAGTTAGAACTCATTCCGGCAAAGGCAAAGCAGCTAATGTCATAGTACTGTGTCCATTGTCTGTCCATACACAATTTGAGAGAATCCCTACTCTTCCAGGGCAACTGGCCAGATGGTCATCAAACTCACACGCAGTGATCCTCAGGTGAGCCTAAATCCAGGTTGAAAATCGTGATATTCAAATTTTCTGAGATGCACTAGTATTGTAATCGTTTCCATTTCCTTTAGACACTGTTTATATCTTTTCAATTAAAAATATGCTATTTTGTCAATAGGTGGCCACATTTTTGCATACCAGTGTAAGTAGAAAGGAGACAAGTTGTGAGGTTAAAGGCTGCACCTTAACCACTAAAACAAATCTTTTGCTCTACACAATGTGAGTGTTTCACTTTCTTTGTACTTCATTCAAGTATTATTATATTTAAACATTTTGTTCAGGTTTTCACGAAGCTGAGGAGAGAGTTCAATAATATGCAGCGATGAAGATCAATGCTTAGTATCTTTGGTAAAAAACTGATGTAAAAAAAATCAAGTCATACTGTATGTTGACAAGAACAAACTTTGCAGTTCAAGTTTAAAGAATGAAAAGGTGCTTCCACTTTAGTCACAGTCATCAACAATCACAAGCCTAATGCAAATTACTGATGACTTTTTTACCTTTAAAGACCAAATTCATTTAATTTTACCAGGTTGGTTCAGGTTATTAGTCATAGCAGTATGGCACTTCCTTCTTCTTTAATTACCTTCTTTTTAAAATTTCTGGGTCTCACAGCGATGTGATGTAATCATAAATTACAAGAGCACTCTGAGGCGAGTGCAGTATCTCCCGCCTCCGTTTTCTTTGAATATTCTAATACTTACTGAGAGCAGTTTTCAACTTTTCAATATAATTACTGTGGCAGAATCAAATTATGATAAACCCATCATCCACAAATATACAACAAAGTATAGAACCCATAGCTGTAGGGCAGGATCCTGAAGTGAACCTGTGTAGCAAGTTTGGTGACCCTAGCTTTCTTTATTGTTGAGATATAGTTTATAAGCCATTTTGATGTTGACCTTTGACCTTGCTATCCCAAAACCATAGTCACACTTCAGAGTCACAGGGTGAACCTGTGTAAGAAGTTTGGTGATCCCAACTTTACTCGTTGTACAGCAATAAGGCATAGGGAATGTTAACCTTGACCTTTGACCTTTTGACCCAAACCCATAGTCAGGGGTCAGGATCCCAAAGTGAACCTGTATACCAGGTTTGGTGGCCCTAGCTTTACTCGCTTTATAGTAAATGTAGCATTTACCATAGTGCAACTGCAATGTTAATGTTGAACTTTGACCTTTGACCCCTTGACCCCAAACCCATAGCTAGGTCAGGGTGTAAACTGTCCAAGATGTGTATTAGATACAACTACTGTATTGAATTGAAAAGCCTACATCACTTCTTTCAATAGTTATTGTGTTTAGAAGATTTAGGGAAAATCTGACCTCTGAACTCAAGGTCATCCGATGAGAGTGAAATTGCAATATGTGCATCATCAGTGTATATCAAACCATGGTAACACGTTTCAAAACAATCAGAGCCAAACTGTAAGAGGAGCTGATTTCACAAGACGGTTACTGTCTATGAAGTGAGGTGAAACAGGAGGTCATAGGTCAGGGGCTACAACGGCTGCAAAAATCATCCGATCAGAACCAAGTTGCAATATGTGCATCCTCAGTGTTTATCACTGAGGATATCACCATGGTACCAACTTTCAAAGCAGTCAGAACAAAACTGCAGGAGGAGTTGATTTCACAAAAGTGGGACAGACGGACCGATAACATAATCCCCCTTTGGGCTTCGACCAGCAGGGGATAAAAAGTGTAAAGTTTATACAAGCAGTGTGCTTTTTTTATAACCGTGACTCCCTCCAACATCTACTTAGTTCACTCACCAGCCACACAATAGCTGCATCATGATGGAAATGACAGTCAAGTCCATACTGATCCACTGTGGTAGTTCAATCTATGTCTGTGTGATTTGCTGGGGTGAAGTTCACACAAAAGGACAGAGGGTGACACTGAAACAGGAGCTGAAGGCAGTTTAAAATCTATAGCTCCCTCAAATGTAAATAGTGGAAAATCAATTAAAGAAAAAAAATCCATTGTGTTACGGGACTGAGCCAGCCTGTTTGTACTGCAATTGCTTTCCTGACACACACTCTGCTGACCTAGATCAATCCCTCTCACAGCCAATTTAACTGAACAATCAGAGACTGAAGTGCAGTGTGACACATTCAGTGAGGCTCAAATAGCTATCCAACAGCAAAATAATGTGATCTCTCAAACTCAGCAGAGCCCCTGTTGGATGTTCTTTGGAAAGTAAAGGCAATATGAATTTTTTAAAATTAAAAAAAGTGACCAAAAAGTCTGTGAGCACAGCCTCTGTGTGTTTGCAGCAGTGGAAAAGCAGGCAAAAAGACCCAGCCTGCTGGTCTACATTGTGTGGATACGCAGGGACACAAAACAAGCAACTACAGTTTCACACTGTGATTGTCCCCAGAGCCAAAATAACCTCAGTGTCCAACAACTTTCACATGACACCCGCCTCAGACACTTCAGACACCAATCTCACCTAATGCTCCGAATACTTTTTTTTTGTTTAACTGCAAAGCAGTTACAGATAACCAACAATCTACCTAAAGCAGACAACGAAAGCTTTATAGAAAACCTTACCTCCATCGTTGCGTCTCGCTTTAAACCTATTTCACTTTGGTTTAAGATTCCACCTGTCGTCAGGAAACAGAAATGCTCCGTGGACGGCGGGAGGTGAGATTAAGGGAAGCGAGACAGGGATTGCCTACATGATAGGAGCGGTGCGGGCCTTTGGGTGTTTTGTAAACAGACACCCTGATACTGTTACACACATGCACACACGCACACACACACACCCTAATGTCTGGCCCCTCTGTCATTTAGCCTTCACTGGCCAATAGGAGCAATGACCCCGCAGCATGTGCACGTGTGATAGCGCTGTACAGATCTGCACGTGATGGGATGGAGGGAGGGTGTTTTTATGCAGCAGATTTCTTTTTTTTTTTTAAATTCTCACCTACATTTGTAACGTTAACATGCAACCAACAAAAGCTCCTTTACTTCTTTGGTTTATATTCCTTCCACTTTCCGAAGCTACACCCCCTCACATTACTTTCTACAGGTTTTACGTTCTCTGCTGTTGTTGTCTAGTTACTGCTGATGCCATGGGCGCTTTGTTTTCCTCCTTCTCCATCCTTTTCTTTTTTTTTTTTGGCCTTGCTCACCACGCTTCTCTTTGTCCACCTAAAGCTGCTTTGTCGTCACTGCATAGCACCCCAGGAGGCCGGCCGTGAGCAAAAACAAAAGACCAGTCTGCCGGCCTGCAGCCCAGGACACCGGGCCACTTCTGAAAGGTCAAAGGATCAGAGTTTTATGACCGCTGACAATCCTTTGTGGATAAAGAGATGGTTTAGTGTGCTGCTGAAATGCAGATCAGGACAAAAGCTCAAACGTGCTCTCTTTTCAGGGCGGGTTCTCGATATTTCTCCCAGACGTGAACGCTCTGCTGAAGGTCTGGGTTAAACTGTTACCAAGTAGTAAATGTGGCTGGGTGGTTAGTGGGCACCTGCAGGGGCAGTTCAGGGATGGCTGGCACAAGAATTAAAAAAACAAGCAAACAGAAACCCTACAAATGAACCATAAATGCGATGTTAATCACATTCTTTTTGTTTAACTGGTGTGAACTTTTTGTACTGCCTAAATCATATGGTTACTTTTATTGCTCAGTACCACCTGAACTACAAATGCTTTAACAGCTGCAAAACTGCATGCACTATAAAAAAACCAGTTCCATTCAGCTTCCCTCCATTCAGAAGAAGTGTGGTACATTAATATATAACTGCTGTGATGTGCTGTAGTCATGAAGCCACACGCTGAGTGACACACATCACCGCGGTGCTATATTCATGATGGCGCATAACCCTGAGTAGAAAATTGCATTTATACAACAGTTCCATAAACGCCATTTGTAACCGACAGTAATAGGCAACTAGAGGGCACTCAGAGAGCACATATCTCTGCCAAGGCCCCATTTTGTAATGTTAAAGAAAGTGAAAACAATGATCCTTGATTCCCATCCTGACCCGGGTCACCTACAAATCTAATCTGGGATCATCCATAGCCAGAGGGCCACCTCTGGTGAAAATTTCACCAAAGTCTCTGCAGTAGTTTTTGCGTAATCCTGCTAACAAACAAACAAACCTATATGAAAAGTTTTCACGTAGATTTGTTTGTCTGTTGGTTGATTTAGTTGAATTGTGATAACTCAGCAATTTTTGGAGATTAATCACGATTAAAAATGTTAATCACTTTTCACCAGTAATGAAGACATTACCTCACAGGAGAAGGTAACAATAGAATATGATTTTTATTAATTTAACGTTAAAGCGTCAGAAACACACATTTCATTGTGAGGATTTATTCTCAACTTTGGGTAATAAATTTAGAAGTAGCCTCTATCTGAGCTAACTCTTAGCATAAACGCAGAACACAAACAATATCTGGATACAAACCTTAAAGCCACTACTTGAAACAGCAAAGACTGGTGTGTAACATCTCTGAGAGAAGATTTTAATTCAACTCTCATCTGTCAGAATAATCAGTCTTACAAAAACAATTATGACTGCAGCTGAACTTCTAATGATGTATTACTGAATGGCAATGGGGGTTTCTATTTAGTTTTAAGGTACAAAAAATTAAAAACCAAGAAGTGAAATCAGTATCTTACAGTATCTAAAGGTAATACAAATTAGATTTTTCTTCCTGTAAATTTATGATTTCTTTTACTTGCATGTTGCACCTTCTATGTCACATTAATTTGTGAGTTTTACTTTAATTTGCAGCTTTTTGCGGCGCATGCTGGCAGAGGTCTCTGTTGGATTCAACAGCTCCTTCCATTCATTACTACTATACCTTGTCGAAGTCCTCCTGCGTGGCCCTCATCTCCTTCCAGGTCTTGTTGAGCAGCTGAATGCAGATACAGAAAAGCTCCTCCACGAGCCGATCCTGACTGAAGAAGATGGGGTGGTAGTCTGATCCAGTTTCTGAGGCTGGAAAAGTCAGGTGTGGAGGAAGACTTTAAGATTTAAAACGGGGAAATTCACAGCTGTATTGCAAAAACATCAGACTTCTGTGCTAAAAGAAGACAGGAGAACCTGCACTGTAAGGAGCTGTTTGTAGTTTTTCTACTTTAAAACAGTCAAAAAGATTTCTGAATTAGTGTTTAGCAATAACAGCTCTGCTAAAGATGCCAATGTGCTGCATTATATACTGCACTGAATTTACGGTTAAAGCCGGATCAGATGTCCTGTAATACCACTGTGTCACCTGTAGGGTGAGTCGTGACTGTCACAGGCCTCAGCAGCATGTAAAGTGATCTGCCCAGCCCCGCTTTGGACAGTGCTGCCACCTAGTGTTGACAGCTAAATCAGCTGAAAACTACAAATGGCTCATTTACAGAGATGAGACAAAGAATGTTAGACTTATCTACTGAGTAAGAAAAATATCAACCCAGTATTACACAGGTGTGAAAATGTATGCTTCTAGTGGCTGGTGTGTCCACCTTACGGCAGTATCAGGCTGGCGAGGAACTTACGTGGCTCTCCGATGCGAAGGATTTCACACAGGATGAGCGTGAGCTGAATACTGCTCCTGGCAAACGGGCACTCGTGTTTGTCTTCTCTGCTGCTGTTCTCCAGGACGAACTGTAAGACCAAACGAAGGTGCACACAGCAGCAAATGATGGAGCAATAATATCACGGAAAAATGAAACTGAAAACAGGCAATCCTGTGACACGACAATCCAAGCATCTGAGCTGCTTTTTTATAGTCTCAAATTTCCAGTCCCTTGTGGAAAATCGCTATATTTTATCTTACCTTTTAAAAATGACGGCGATTTCAAAGTCAGTGAGAGAAGAAGAATCAAAAACAACGGAAAGCCTGACCTCTTCAAAAGCACTGAGAAATCATGCTTACCCGACTGTAGGCGTCAGGATAACGGTTGGCAAAATAATACATGGTGTCCAAAGCCAAAAGACCTGGAGGTGTTCGCACCAAGTCCTGACCCGGGTTACTATTGTTCTAAAAGAAAAGAGACAATACACAGTATTCAGATGACGTGAGGATGAGTACTAACTGGAAATATTACAGTAAAGCTTCTGATGAAGATACTTACAGAGAAGCCCAATTTCTTGAACTCTTTGGCGCAGAGGGACCGTCGTCTCTCATGACTCAGGCTGTTCTCACTGTCTGTCTCAAACGCTGCCTGCCGCAAACCATGCAGGATGTCCCGTTGTTCCTGAAGTGGCAGGACAAAGAAAAACTCTTTAACTATGGACATACTGCACACTACTCATCTAATTTAGCTGACAATTACAGCAATAACAACAACAACAAAAACCCCCCAAACATGTCAGATAAGAAATCTAATTTGGGTTATGTTTTTAACATGATACACAAACATTTGAACGACAATTAAGAGACGGTTTTAAAAGGATGTCAGGTGGCATTTTTTTTTTCAGGTTTATCACATCTTTTTCCTCACCTGGCTATAACAATCAAGAGGTGTCCTCATGCGCGACTCCAGGTGATTTAAGCTAACGGACTGAAGGACATAGAGGTAGTGGGCCATCTCATCCTGGACTGAACCAGAACTATGGATGATGTTCTGCAACAGACGCATGTTTTATTAACAGTCCAGATTCTGTGCCATCATTATCTTTACTTTTGCTGAAATACCCTACGAAAAAAACTAAATGCAAATACCTTATAAATATACTGACGGAGATTCTTCTTATTGAGAAAGGCAAACATATCCTGTAACAAAAAAATAAACAAGAGAGCAAATGTGAGTCGGGCTGCAGTGAGGCATCTCTAACATGGGGTGGCGATATAGTGTCAGTAAAAGTTTAAACTAGGCATGAAGAGGAGTGGGACTTTGACCGGTCACTTCTCGCTGGCATGTGCTTCTCTGGTCAAACTCCTTTTGTGTGCAGCATGTGTGCTGATAAGAAGGGTGGGGTTTATTGACCTGATGTAGAAGTGAGGAAGTGTGTGTGCGTCCATGTGTGCAACAGAGAGGCGGACAGACGGCTGAATGAAGGAACTGTTCTCACACAATGAGAGGAGCAGGAAGAGAGAACAGCAGAAAGACTCAACTGTCTGCAGAAAATTGGAGATGACAGACAGAGGGAGAGGGAGATGGGTCTTTTTCTCGCTGTATCAAAGAAGCAGTGCCTGCATGTACAATAGTGGTCCAGTGGTGCAAATAACCCTATTCACTACCCCCATTTAGTCCGACACAAAGCAGGTTAAAAGAACTGGGTGATACACTGTTTTGGTAATTTAATCATATGTACCTAATCTTCCTTCATAAATATAAACTTGCACTTTTGTAAACCACTTTACATCAAAAATACATAAGAAATGGCTATCAAAATCAAAACTTTGATTAGATCCCTTGGTAAATAAACATAGATCATCTACTAATGAAAGCACCATAGGTGCTGATGCCTTGGTGCAGACAGACAGATACACAGAGTGAGTCACAACCATATGCCTCTTGCACACTGAGGTGTAATATACTAAGAAAAGAATATGTTAAACATAAACTTGAAAGTAGACCAGAAAAAAAAAAAATCACAAAAACATTAAGTCCAAAATAATAAAGCAACTGAAAAGGTAGGGCATGAGCATTCAGTTTTATTTGTATAGCGCCTAAACACCACAAAAGTCGTCTCAAGGTGCTAGATACATGAGGCATGAATCATAAGTAATGCAGACAAAAGGCCAACAATCCCCTATGAGCAAGCACGAGGCAACTGTGGGAAGGAAAAAATTTCCTTATAGGAAGAAACTGCCGGCAGAACCAGGCTCAGGGAGGGGCAGTCTTCTACCATGACTGGTTGGGGGGGGCGGGGGTAATAGAGGGGATGCAGTGGAACAGAACTCTTGGCAGTTACAGGACAGTTACCATAGCAACATGGTGGCAATCACATGTGACAGCTTTATTTTGTATGCAGCAAAACATAAAAATCACCCAAATATTTAGTCACAGAGTACCTTTTATAACTTTAGATGTTAACACTACACCATTTACTTGACTGTAGTGATATGTAGGTGAAGACCAAGGAGCACATGGCAAGTTTTATTTAGCGAATGCAAAGTCCTTAAGCCAAGCAGTTGCCTCCTGGTTTGCTGTATGGAGGGTGTGTAATCCTCCTTCCAGTCTTTGGAGCGGGCAAGCCTCTATGATGTGTTCCATAGTTTGCTCCTCTCCACATGCGCACAGTGGGCTAGGGCTACTGCCCCATCTGTGAAGGCTGGCCAAGCAGGGGCCATGTCCAGTCCTGAAGCGATTGAGTGTAGACCACTGTCTCCTTGGGAGGTTGTTGCCCGGGACCTGTTGGTTGGGGTTTATCACCAGCTGTTTGTTTGGGACCTCCTTGGTCTCCCATTCCTCTTGCCAAGCTGTCTGGATGGTAAAGTCAGCTGGGGGAGGGTTTTTCCAAATCGGCCGTCTGGATGAAAGTCGGGCAGTGGGTGGGGTGTAGATATCTGCATGGATTGGTAAGTGAGGAAAATCTTTAACTTTTTGGAGCATCCTTTGAGTTAATGCTGCTCGCCGGATGTGTGGAGGGGCTATGTTTGACAGTACAGAGAGCCAGGGGAGTGGTGTTGAGCGGATTGTTCCAGTTATAGTTCTCATGGTTGAGTTGAGCTGGGTGTCTACATGGTGTGTGTAAGATGACCTGGACCAGACAGGGGCACAATATTCTGCTACAGAGTATGAAAGGGCCAGTGCTGAGGTGCGCAGGGTGGAGACTGCCGCCCCCCATTTTGCACCAGCGAGCTTGCAGAGCAGGTTGTTTCGTACTTTCACCTTAGCAGCCGTCCCCTTTAGATGTTCCTTGAAGGATAAGGTCCTATCAAGGGTCACTCCAAGATAAGTTGGATTTGGGGCATGCTTAAGCTTGAGTCCGCTCAGGTGGATGTTTAGTTCTCTGGCAGCTTTTGCATTGTGGAGATGAAATACACTGGAGACGGTTTTTGCTGGGCTTGGTTTTAGGCGCCAGATTTTGCAGAACTGGTCCAGTTTAGCAAGATCTTCCGTGAGCACCCGTTCCAGTGGTTCAAAGTCTGGTGCTTGGAATGCCAAACAGATGTCGTCTGCATAGATGAATTTGCGGGATTTTGTAGTAGGCAGGTCGTTTATGTAGAGGTTGAACAGAGTTGGAGCTAGAACTGAGCCTTGTGGGAGTCCGTTTTTCTGCATTCTCCATGCACTTGTGTTCTGACTGAGGTGGACTCTGAACCTTCGGTTGGTCAGCAGGGTTTTTATAATTGCTGTTGCCCAAGCAGGGATCGCCTTTATAAGTTTCAGGAGGAGGCCTTTGTGCCAGACCGTATCATAGGCGGCTGTAAGATCGAGAAACACAACCCCTGTCTTCAGTCTGCTCTCGAAGCTATTTTCAATGAAGGTGGTTAGGGCCAGTACTTGTTCTCCTGTACTGCGGTCCTTGCGGAAACCTGCTTGATCCACACTTAGAATATCCTCTATTTCTGGGGAAATGCGTTGCAGTATTAGGCGCTCCATGATTTTGTAAGGAACGCTGAGTAGGGAGATTGGGCGGTAGCTTGCTGGTAGTTTGTGGTCTTTGCCAGGTTTTGGGATGGCAATGACCTTTGCTGCTCGCCATTTCTTTGGGATCGAGTTCGTTTGTGTGATCCTTGTGTAGAATTGTGTCAACCAGGTTAGGGCTCGGGGGCCAAGATTTTTCATGAATTCTGGGAAGATGTTATCGTATCCTGCTGCCTTTCCACATTTCAGGCCCTGTAGGACTTTCTCCAGTTCAGCAGCCTCGAAGGGTTCAGGGTTCGTTTCCTCTACAGGCATTTTTTGGTGTTTTTTTTAGCTCAGTTGTAACTGCTCTTCTGGTGTCTTTGTCTTGGGGTGCTTTGGCGATAGTCAGTAGGTGGGATGCAACTTGGTTGGGTGTGACGGATGCTCGGCTTTGGCTAGGGGGCTTCTGTGCAGCTCCTAGGCGATGGATGAGGCTCCAACATTTCCTGCTAGAGTGGGTAAAGCTCCGGTCAGCAACTGTCTCCTCCCATTTCTTTCGCCGGGCTGTATTTAGCGATTCAATGAGATGGTCTGCTATCTCTGGGTCCCCTGATGTTTGATAGGATTGTAGGAGGGCAGCACTTTCTCCGTCCAAACATGGGACATAGAGGGGTCGGTAGCCTCGTGGGATTGCAGTATGGGCAGCCTTGAAGATTGCGCTGCAGAAGCGGTTGTATGCTTCATCTACAGTGATGGTGTGGAGTGGGATGGTAACAACGCTCCGGTCCAGAGTTTCACTGAATTTCTTCCAGTTGGCTTTGCGGAAGTTCCAGCGCATCTTCCTTGGGCTGTATATGACTGGAAGTTGTAGGCCAATGTGTACAAGCAGGGGCCGGTGTTGGCTGTGTGGAAAATCATCAAGAATGAGGATCTGTGTAGGATATGGCTCCCCATTCAAAGAGCTGACCCAACACAGGTCAGGAGAATAGTCCTTCTTCCACCTAGCAGAGTGGAAGGTTCCTCTTTGTTTGGGGTTGTATATCAAAGCGAGGTCATTTCTGGATGCCCAGTCTGAAAGTGCCTCCCCATCACTGTCCACTGCTGGGACAATGATGGCAAGTGATGGCAAGTGAAGGCAAGTGAAGAACTGATTCAGAGCCTTTAATTATTTATTTAATTTTTTGCCAATTAATACAAGATGGAATGATAAGATTAGCTCTCCACAATGCAAGCAGGTACCCTGTATACTGCTGTGATTGAATACTGTGTGTATTTTTTGTATTTTAATGCATACCCCCTAATTCTGCCACTCGGTGTTTTTTTAACTGGCATGGGTTCTGTTCAGTGGCGTTATACGCATACCCTCTGTACTATTCACAGAGATGACAACAACCTACAGTGAGAACAACATTTGTACAGATACAGTGCGTGCAATGATGCATCAAAGCAGAATAATGCTTACAGCTGGCATCTGACAGAAACTGTAACTTGAGCAAAACTTTAGTTCAACTGTTTCAGGTGAAGTTAAGTCGTCACTGAAATGTGTTATTGAAGAATCAAACTAACTGCTGTTACGACACACACAGCCTATAACAGTGCATTGGCTTTTAGTGTTAACACACAGTACACCAGCATCCCCGTAGTACAGTTCTAAATGAAAAAATACAGTTGAGATATCAATTTGTGGCATCACAAAGGGAAAGCTAGTCTTTTTTTATTGCATTTTCTTTTTCTTTAGAGAGAAACTGAACAGTTCAGGACAGGAAACCACAAGGGAAAAGTGGGGTTTTTTTCTGTTCTTCTGTTTACTCATGATTTGAGCCTCTTATTTATGAGCAGGCTGAGGATGAGTGTTGTGCTAGAAATAATTAATAAAACCTTACAGGAAGTCCTTTTTTCCCAAATCTACTGCAGTCTAATATCCTTGAATTGATAACTGAAGCTAAACAAATACACACAAAACACAAATGTGTGTTCTAATTATTTTCTGTCACTCTCTTCTTCAATTTTTTTAAATTTGTAGTATATTTTACACAGATTTTCACCTTGAAATATTTTAAGCTTCCAATTATCATTGAATCTGTCCTTCAATTCACATATTAAATTTGTTTCTAAGACTGCCTTCTATCATTTGCGTAATATTGCCAAGATTAGGAGCATCTTGTCTCAGAGTGATGCTGAGAAACTGATCCAAGCTTTTGTTAGCTCTAGATTAGATTATTGTAATTCTTTATCAGGTTGTCCTAAAACATCTTTAAAAAGTCTTCAGCTGATCCAAAATGCTGCAGCAAGAGTTTTAACAGGTACTAGAAAGAGAGATCATATCTCTCCGGTTCTGACCTCCCTTCATTGGCTTCCCATAGAGTTTAGAATTAAGTTTAAAATCCTTCTTCTTACTTACAAAGCTCTAAACAATCAGGCTCCTTTTTATTTAAAAGATCTGATACTACCGTATTATCCTAACAGAGCACTACGCTCCCAAAATGCAGGATTACTTGTAATACCTAGAATCTCCAAAAGTACAATGGGAGGCAGAGCCTTCAGTTATCAAGCTCCTCTCCTGTGGAACCAGCTGCCAATCTGGATTCGGGAGTCAGACTCGATCTCTGTTTTTAAGAATAGGGCTAAAACCTTCCTTTTTGATATAGCCTACAATTAGGGAGGGATCATGTGTTTCTGAACCCTCCCTTAGTTATGCTGCTAATAGGTTTAGTCAGCCGGGGGACCTCCAATAATGCACTGGGCCTCACTCCTTTCCTCGCTCTCAATGAAATATTTTTTTCTGCTGGTCATTAACATCTGTTTGTTCTCTCCCATAGATTGAGTCCCCATCGTGCTGTTTGCTCTCTACATGTCTGTCCTTTTCATCTTCTCTATCCCCTCACCCCCCAGCCAGTCGCAGCAGATGAGTGCCCCTCCCTGAGCCTGGTTCTGCTGGAGGTTTCTTCCTGTTAAAAGGGAGTTTTTCCTCTCCACCGTCACCAAGTGCTTGCTCACAGGGGATCGCCTGATTGCTGGGGTCTTTCTGCAACTGTGGGGGTTCCCCCTACAGTTGATAGTGCTATGAGATGACTGTTGTGAAATGGCGCTATATACACTACCGTTCAAAAGTTTGGGGTCACCCAGACAATTATTTTGTGTTTTCCATGAAAAGTCACACTTATTTACCACCATGAGTTGTAAAATGAATAGAAAATATAGTCAAGACATTGACAAGGTTAGAAATAATGATTTGTATTTGAAATAATAATTTTTTCCTTCAAACTTTGCTTTCGTCAAAGAATCCTCCATTTGCAGCAATTACAGCATTGCAGACCTAACATGATTGCACAAGGGTTTTCTAATCATCCATTAGCCTTCTGATGCAATGAGCAAACACATTGTACCATTAGAACACTGGAGTGATAGTTGCTGGAAATGGGCCTCTATACACCTATGTAGATATTGCACCAAAAACCAGACATTTGCAGCTATAATAGTCATTTACCACATTAGTAATGTATAGAGTGTATTTCTGATTAGTTTAAAGTTATCTTCATTGAAAAAAAGTGCTGTTCTTTCAAAAATAAGGAAATTTCTAAGTGACCCCAAACTTTTGAACGGTAGTGTATATTCGCTGCTCTTGTTTTTTCTTGTCTTCTTGATTGTTGCTCTGAGTGTTGCTATCCCTGTGCTGTTGCAATCCTGGAATTTCCCCATTGTGGGACTAATAAAGGCTTATCTTATCTTATCTTATCTTATCACAGTGCTGGCCAGTTAAATGCTGCCAATGTTGCAAAGTTTAAAACAAAAAAAGCAGCAGCATTGCTGAACTAAGTCAAATTTATAATATATTCTTTGACTTTTATATGTGTGCAAAATGCAACCGATCATTACCAAAGTATGTTCTGTACTTTAAGTGTTTTAAATGAGAAAGACTATCGGGTTTGGATCGGTATCAGTTGATACTCAAAGTCACAGTATCGATATTGGTCTTGAAAAAGTGGTATCAGCTCATCCCTAGTTCTGACACAAATGAAATACCTGCTTGTCTGCATACTTAAACAGAGAAAAGTACCTGTCGATCTGACTCTCCAGCTGCTTGTAGTAGGGCTATAAGTAAGGCCATGGCTTTGGTTTGTAGCTGTTGATTCGTCCTGAAAGAGGTAAGAGAGGAAAATGTGACATGTTTGGCTTTGAAAAAGAGACTACTTTATATCCTACACAGATATGCGTATTAAATTCAGAGATAAAAAAGATCTCCTTTAGATGTTTTTAGTTTGTACAATATTACATCATACCAAATAAACTGTCAGAGTGACTGATAGCACTGATTTATATATCTAAAAAGGCTCCCTCACAAAAACAATGCTGCCATCTACTATTCTGCACTCATAGAACATTGGTAACAACCAGACTCTGCATTCACAGGACAGCAGCATCAGGAATTTATTTGCCTTTTAATGCTTGAGCCTGAAAAAAGTTTATCTTGTGTGTTAATAGCCAAGAATAAAAATAAATAAATAAATAAAAGGACTAGTAGTGGTGCTGTACAGATTTTTCCTAAGCAAAGGCAGTTACACATATTTTATACCTAGATTATTTGGCTACCTTTGTTAACTTACACCTGGAGGTGAGCGATGAGCCTCTCCATGGTGACTTCATGCTTGACCTGCTGAAAAAGGCTGTGGCTGCTCAGCACCATGCTCTCCAGGATGTCCAGGGACACCTGCTGTATCGACGCGTCTGCCTGCTTAGCATTGACAAAGCTGGCAATCTGAGGGGAGGAAAAGAAGGAAAGGAATGGTGAGAAGAAGGAAAAAAGATGGAGATGGGTCTGAGAGAATGAAAATACAAACAGTGATCTTCTTAAACCTGAAAAATCAACAGAGACAGCAGCAGATATATTACCTTCTTGATGAAGACAGAAGAAAGGTTTTCCCACGAAACTATCCCATGATCCATCAGTTCCATGAAACCCGTTAGTGTGTGGGTCATGATCATGTTACTCCTGAATGAAGAAGACAAACAAGAGCATTATTCATTTATTGTGGACTGAGGCATAAACACTAGAAAACAACATTCACCTGGAACATTCAATCAGTTACTCAGTAATTGATTTAAAGTGTAAACTAATGGTAAAAAATGTTTCATTCATCACTGCCCACTTGCAATTAACCAGTAACTTTTACCCGCAAAAATTAAAGGGACAGCTACAATATTTCAGCCCACAGGAATCACATCACAGCTCCAGTATAAGGACTGGTATTTACGCAGTGCTTTTCTAATGTCAGTGACCACTCTCAGTACTTTAAACTACAACCCCACATCAGAAAAAGTGGGCACAGTGTGGAAAATCAAACATAAAAAAAAATGCAGTGATTTTTAATTTTACTTTGACTTCTGTTTCATTGCAGACACCATGTATTCATGATAGTTCATATTTGGTCTGGTCAAATTCATTTCTTTTGTTCTTTCTAGCTGTGAGGCAACAGTGATGCCACTCTGTCCCTTTTCTTCTTTTTATCCCAACCTTCCACAACATGCTGCTACAGATAAACATGCGGACTATAATATCTATCCATTCCACTCACAAAAAGGAAAATATTCACATACACACACAAACACAGAGAGAGAGAGAGAGAGAGAGAGAGAGAGAGAGAGAGAGAGAGAGAGAGCGAGAGAGAGAGAGAGAGAGAGAGAGAGAGAGAGAGAGAGAGAGAGTACTAACTCATTAGAGTCCTCTACAATCTTGACCAATAAGAGATGTCCATCTCGGTTGATGAACTCCTGAGCAAAGGTCACGTCTGTGGACACACTTGCTAGTTCCTTCAATGAATCACAACGCACACCTGCATCTGAGTTCTGGATACCCTTGTACAAGTCATCTGCACAGCGGCCCTGTGTTTAGCAGCAGCAATGAAACACAAGGAGAAACGCATATAATCACACACGCTAAAAGGGTGTTCATTTGATAATGTCGCACTTCATTAAGGGTAGCATCTCACTGGGCTGTGACAATTCGTGACTAGTTGGAGGACAGCACGTGTGAGGGAGTTCTCAAAATCTCTCCAAACATTCATGGGAGTTTGCAAATTCCTCTCATGAGTCACAGGGCCTCACTATCATGTCACAAGAATTTGGAACATGTTCAAAAAAATCTGTGCAACAAATGGTGCTATGTGAATCGGGCTTAAGTCTGGGGTACTCTGCCTGGACTGATGCCCCCGCGACCCGGATTTCTGGATAGGCGGTAGACGACGGATGGATGGATTTTCTCTCAAACTAGCCAGAGTCTTTGTGGGTGTCTCAAACCCTTCTCAGTTTAGTTTTCGCAAGTCAGAAAGTGCAAGAAAAGTTAAGATGACTTTGCGAGGGGTTGGGGACCTATGAAACCAGATTGTGACAGACTGTAGACAGAAGGCAGCTGCAGCAGGGATAGATATTGCACACAGCAGCCTGGTGCCTTCCAGCACCAGAGCGGTACTTCCCAGCAGTGGCAGCAGCCTCGTACCTGTTAGCATCAGAATGGTCAGGATGGTGCTTCACTGCAGCAGTGGCAAGGAGGCATGCAGCAGCCTTCAGCACGTCAGCCTGATTCACATCCAGCATTACAAGAATAAACAAATGAAGATAAAACTTATGCAGGACTTGATTCAGTAAAACTGTGAAGATTGGGAGGAGAGGCACAAAAATTCTTACAGCATAATTTTAGTTTATATGGTCCCAGTTGCGTAACTGGCACGGGCAACAGTCACGCGAGTGTTGCACAGGATTTGGGTGGCTGTCTCAGGACAGTCATAACTGCAAAAAAAATTCTCAATTTTGTCTCACACATGTTGTGAGAATGTCCTGCAACACTTGCATTATATGTATGTGAACTCCTTGTGAACTCTGGCCCACAATTTGCTGAGAGCTTGTGCGACATTAATGCAATATTCTTGAGACATATGCAAATGTTTTGTATGTGCCAATTCAGTATATTTCAACTGAAAATTGTCACAAATTCGCATATCTGTTGCATGTTTTTCCCCAACTAGTTGCACATTGTCACAGCCCAGTGAGATGCTACTGTAAGCTTTTATTCCAACTGCAGCAGTGGATCAGGGTTGACATGCATGCAGGAAATGCTATAATTTGCTGAGTGTCAGATACTAACACTGACACAGTCAAGTGACAGTTTTCAGACTGGAGGAATGTGAAAAGAGGGAGGTGACAGGAATAAAAAAAAAAGGAGAGCCTGTGAGCGCAGACTCACCGGTGCCTTGGTCAGACGCAGAATGCTGCCATTTTTAATGTCCAGACGATTCTGCAACACAGAGATACACATGCAAGGGAACAAGCATTGAAAAAAAACAAAAAACAAGAACACCAACCAGAAACCAGGATACTTTCAAGCCATGAGGCAGGAGGCTATTTATGTACTACAGAGCAGAGTTAAAAACATGCAGGCTAACTGCAGCACAACCATCAGATGCAAACCTATAAACAAAAATGTATCAACAGCACTGAGCTGGTATCCCTTCATGAATAAAGAAAAGTTTAAAAAAAAAAAATAGTGTTATGGTGGTCATTTAAAAAAAGGCAAATATCAGTGTGGTAAGCCTAAAACAGCACCGTCTTAATAAAGTGTTTTCACAGTTTCTTCAAGTCAGCACTGACATTCAACATCAGCTCTGATAAATATAGAACCATAATGGTCTTAAACACCTCCATGTCAAGAAAAGGCCAGTTTGTGTTCTGTGTGACACAAGCACAACCCAACAGAGACCCGCAGTGGTGTGCTAGTGGTAGAGCATCCGCCCCACAGCCAGGAGGTTGTAGGTTCAAGCCCTGCACAGGTCATACCAAAGACCATATTTAAAGAGGGTACGTCCCGTCTTCTAGCTTGGTGTTCAGCATAATAGAATGGGGAAAGGACGGTTGTTTGTGACGATGCCTTGCGTGGCAGCAGCCCCTCCAATTCTAGATGAGATTGACAATGTAGATAGGAAAAATGCAATTTGTTCTACAGTACACGATTGGCTGTATGAACTGAGCCAAGTCAAGTCAAAGTTTATTTATATAGCACATTTAAAACAACCTCAGTTGACCAAAGTGCTGGACAGATACCAAAAACATAGAATTAACCATAAAAACAAGTTAAAAGTAATAAAATATAACCATGTAAACATAAAAGGATTAAAATACTAGGAATTGAAATAAAAGCAGATATAAATACAATAAATTTTAAAAATATTAGTGATAATTAAGAACAAAATGAAAGATGCCAAGACAACTTGCCTAGCTGGGACTAAATGCCGAAGTGAAAAAATGGGTCTTTAACAGTGTTTTAAAGTGCTCTAATGTCTGGTGCAGCTCTAACCTGATAAGGTAGGCTGTTCCACAGTTTCGGGGCCACCACTGAAAAAGCTCTGTCTCCACGAGTTTTGAGATGAGCCCTGGGAACAGCCAGAAGCAGCTGGTTTGATGACCTCAGTGCTCTGGTTGTAGAGTGAGTGTGCAACAGCTCAGATAAATAGCAAGGAGCCAACCCATTTAAAAACAATTTATAAAATTTTGAACTGGATCCTAAATTTTACAGGAACCCAGTGCAATGATGCAAGAAGTAGACTTGTGTGGTCAATGTAGTTTATTTCCAGTCAACAAGCGGGCAGCAGCATTTTGAACAGTTTGTAATTGTTTCAATGATGACTGGTCTAGACCAACACAGAGGGAGTTACAGTAGTCTAAACGTGACATAATAAAAATATGAATCAGTCTCTCAAAGTCAGTACTTGGGAGCTAGGCCTTTACCTTTGAGAGAAGTCTGAGTTGAAAGAAACTGGTTTTGACTACTGAACTAATTTGTTTGTTGAACTTAAACTCCCAATCAAAAATTATACCAAGGTTCTCGCAAACAAATGACAGTGTGACTGGAGGAGGCCAGTGGCACTGTCATAACCCTCTAAAACACTTTGTTGCCCAAATAAAATTATTTCAGTTTTATTTTTATGAAGGCTCAGGAAATTAACTTCCCTCCAAGACTGGATGTCCCTGAGACAATCCAATAAAACCTGAATGGATGTGCAAGTGTTCGTTTTAAGAGGTAGGCAGATTTGGACATCATCCACTAAACAGTGGAAGGAAATATTGTGCTTTCTAAAAATAAAACCCAAAGGCAGCATATACAGTGAAAAAGGAGAGGGCCCAAAACTGAGTCCTGTGGGACCCCACAATTCAGCTAGAAAACAGCTGAAGAATATTCTCCAATCTGAACAGAAACACTCCTGTCAGATAGATAAGATTCAAACCATTTGAGGGCAGTGCCCCTAATGCCCACACACTGGTCGAGACGTGACAGAAGAATGTTGTGGTCAACAGTACCAAAGGCTACTGTTAGGTCCAAAAGCAGAGTTACCAGAATCAACTGTTAAAAGCAAATCATTTAAAACTCTTAAAGGTGCTGTTTCAGTACTGTGATACGCTTTAAAACTAGACTGGAATTTCTCAGAAATGTCATTTTGATCAATGTGGGTTTGTAGTTGTTCATAAACAACTTTTTCAAAGACTTTTGAAATAAAAGGAAGTTTTGAGATGGGTCTAAAAATGGATAAAACTGTGGGGTCAAGATTAGGCTTTTTAATGAGGGGCTGGACCACAGCACATTTAAGAGCTGAATGAACATCACCAGACATTAAAGAACAATTAATTATATCCACCACAGAGGGACCAATAATGTTAAAAACTTCCTTAAAAAGTCAGGGTGGCAAGCTGTCAAAAGGACAGTGTGAAGGTCGTAAACGCTGAACCACATCAGTCACAGCAGTAAGAGACACTGGTTCAAAACTGTCAAAAACAGCTGAGCACATCATTAAAACAGGAAGATCTGCTGTAGGTGGAGACAGATGACCTTACAGCAGAAATTCTGTCAATAAAAAAACTGAAGGAATTTCCCACAAATTTAATCTGAATGTAAAACACCAGTGCGGTCACTGGGATTTAAGAGAGTTAAAAACATTAAAAAGAAACTGAGGTTTGTGACTATTGACTGACACCAGGTTTAATAAAAACAGACTTTTTGCAGTTTTCACAGCCTGCTGATATTCCATAAGGCTGTCTTTCAAAATATCCAAAGAAACTTAAAGGTGGTCCTTTTTCCATTTTCTTTCTGCACATTTACAGATGCGCCTTAGGGTGCGAGTAGAATCGTTCAGCCAGGGTTCTGTTATTGGCTTGGAAGGTCTGCTTTTAAACGGAGCAACCAAATCCAATATTTCAGTACAAGTGGAATTAAATACGTCTATCAACTCATTAGGGCTGAAGCTGTAATAACTATCCCGAGTATGCAGTGCAGAAGGTTCAAAAGCTTCAGAAAAAAGTGCTGCTGTCAAAGGGTTAATTGTGCGCTTATGGTGGGCTGGAGCATATGGCTTAACCTGGGAATGGGACAGTGTAACATTAAAAAAGACAGCAAGATGGGGCCATTGAGTGACAATAAAAGTTGGCTTTCATTATTTTCCTCAGCACAAGTCACGAATTTGGTATGCAGTGCACCTGAAAGTGGAAGAGGAAGAACTGCTGATCCATATACCATCAAATCAACATGCTATGGGATTTAATCATGACAAAAAAGTGGAATTCATAATTGTTTGCTTCAATTCAGAACTGTTGCCGTCTTGAAAAGGTTTTATGGAGGTGTTGTACTATGAGGCTAAATAATTAGCATGTGCTCCGGTGTTGGCATCAAAATAGATAACAACGAAAGTCATCACAAATCTCACATTACAACAGCTTAGGACCACAGCAATGCATTTCCATTTCTTTAGTTTCATTACCTCCGCCAAGGAAGTTATGTTTTTACCGGGGTTTGTTTGTCTGTTTGTCTGTTACCAACAAGGTCAAGGAATCTGAAAATATAGATAAAATAAATGTAGGACTATTATATTTGGGGAAAATCCCAATATTAGGGGGAACTGAGGTACTTGGCGGAAGTCTGCACTCTCTGAGTGCTTTTCTAGTTTTTACTATGAAACTGAACCGCTCTAGTGCCGCTGCCTGCAGTGAAACATTGGAAAAGGACACAAATCTTAGCTAAAACATTATGTACCACCCTAGGGGCAACAGCTTGTGGACTTTTTTGCTGTCTGCATGAGATTCAATACAATAATGAGCCCAACATGCGCAATACTTTTTAGAATATATTCATCTCTGACATAGGAAACAATTGGTATCACTATCAGACTGTACACAGTCAGGTGGCTAAAAGTTTTGACGACTCATCAAGAAGCTACTGTTAAAGTGAAACATCTGTGGTCACTTCACAGTGGAGCCACTGCCAACCAGAACAGAACAGAAGGTAAAAACTGCCTGCAGCAGTCTCACCATTGACTTTATTCGCATTTCTCTGAAAGCATTAATGATTTCTAGTCTTGTCTTTAGCTCAAAGGGGGAGGTTTGCTTCCAGTCATTTCTCTGCTGTTGTCTTCTGCTTTATCAAAAGCAGAAGACTTTTGATCTGAATTCAAGGAAACACTCAAAAGTTCAAACAAAGTAGTGATTCACAGATCATTCTAAGAAGCACCAGCTCAAGCTTATCGTTTCATGCCTTCATGGTGTACTCACTCATTCAGCGGACTGATTCACAGGTGTAAGTGTGCAGATTTTAGTAGAGAAGTGACTGACCGATTCAGTTATGTACATCTGGGCTCCATCAGCGTACTGCAGAGCGTAGTTCTCTGGACCTCCGAGATTCCAGCTAGACACACACATCCATACACAAAAATATATTACCTATCAAGTTAGCACATACATTTAAATAAAAAGGATCTCAAACATTAACCCATAAGAACCCAGACCCCTTTCTCCTTCACGGAAAATTATGGAGGTCTGGGTTCTTATGGGTTAAAAGCTACTCAATTCTGAGCCATCACTTTCAGCTTACCCATCACACACCTCCTTTATCACAGCAGACAGAGGTTTTTTCTGCACGGGGACATAACAAAACAACATTCAGAATTTCAAACAGTCAAGCAAAGACTGTAAAAAATGCACACCTGCTGCATTAGCAATAAAACTTTACTACTTCTCCTTGTCAGAGAGCTGAACTCATGCTTGGGCAAAGACACACTCTTATGGGATCATGGTACCACAGCCATTTGGGCTGACTGTGTCTGCTGAAAAGAGGAAATCCTAGCGCTCCCCCAACGCCTTCTGAACAATGTTGCCCTCGGTGCCCAGATCCCCTCTCTACATGGAAATAAAAGCCAGACTACTTCCATGTCTGACTCTCAGCCATCCTGCTATTAGTGGTCAGCCCTGTGGTCACCCAGTCAAAATGTCTTCAGATTCTGCGGTGGACCCAGCGCGCAGTCTGTTATTAGTGGCACCCATGAGGTCAACCAATCAGATGTGGCTAGTGAAAAATGTTTGGGCCAATGGGAAGTGTTTGAGATCTAAATTAAAATAAAATACACTCATTAGTAAAGACTGAATCCAGTGTAACACTCCTAAATGTGTGAACTGTGATATTTTCCTTAGGATCAATGTAAAAAAAAAAATGTGCTGCTAAAGGTGTCAGGAATTGAGGAAAAAAGTATTAAACTTGATATTCACTTGAGTTGTGCTGGAAATTCCCACCAGTGAAATTACCAGACAGTCTGTTTGGTACCTGTTAAATCTATTTTCTCACTTCAAACATGTGCGTTCTGTCACACGCACACCCTGCAGTCTGCCATGTAGTTTAAACTAGAACTCGTGTTGTAGTCTTGTGAAAGGCAGTACAACTTCCTCAAACATTCTAGGAAACTAATGGAAAACTTCCCCACAATCACAACTGGTCAAAGCTGAGAAGCATAACCAGTGGTGAACTGGTGGGAGCCTGAAGTTGTCATTATGAAATTAATTATGCAAAAATATGTATTTTTTCAAATGAAAAAAAACAACAACAAACAACTTGAAATGAAAAACAATTTAGAACACATTTCTATTAGGCATATTTACAGTGGGGCAAAAAAGTATTTAGTCAGCCACCGATTGTGCAAGTTCTCCCACTTAAAAGATGAGAGAGGTCTCCAGTTTTCATCATAGGTATACCTCAACTATGAGAGACAAAATGAGAAAAAAAAAATCCAGAAAATCACATTGTCTGATTTTTAAAGAATTTATTTGCAAATTATGGTGGAAAATAGGTATTTGGTCACCTACAAACAAGCAAGATTTCTGGCTCTCACAGACCTGTAACTTCTTCTTTAAGAGGCTCCTCTGTCCTCCACTCATTACCTGTATTAATGGCACCTGTTTGAACTCGTAATCAGTATAAAAGTCACCTGTCCACAACCTCAAACAGTCAGACTCCAAACTCCACTATGGCCAAGACCAAAGAGCTGTCAAAGGACACCAGAAACAAAATTGTAGACCTGCACCAGGCTGGGAAGACTGAATCTGCAATAGGTAAGCAGCTTGGTGTGAAGAAATCAACTGTGGGAGCAATTATTAGAAAATGGAAGACATACAAGACCACTGATAATCTCCCTCGATCTGGGGCTCCACGCAAGATCTCACCCCGTGGGGTCAAAATGATCACGAGAACTGTGAGCAAAAATCCCAGAACCACACGGGGGGACCTAGTGAATGACCTGCAGAGAGCTGGGACCAAAGTAACAAAGGCTATCATCAGTAACACACTTACGCCACCAGGTACTCAAATCCTGCAGTGCCAGATGTGTCCCCCTGCTTAAGCCAGTACATGTCCAGGCTCGTCTGAAGTTTGCTAGAGAGCATTTGGATGATCCAGAAGAGGATTGGGAGAATGTCATATGGTCAGATGGAACCAAAATAGAACTTTTTGGTAAAAACTCAACTTGTCATGTTTGGAGGAGAAAGAACACCATACCTACTGTGAAGCATGGGGGTGGAAACATCATGCTTTGGGGCTGTTTTCCTGCAAAGGGACCAGGACGACTGATCCGTGTAAAGGAAAGAATGAATGGGGCCATGTATCGTGAAATTTTGAGTGAAAACCTCCTTCCATCAGCAAGGGCATTGAAGATGAAACGTGGCTGGGTCTTTCAGCATGACAATAATCCCAAACACGCCGCCCGGGCAACGAAGGAGTGGCTTAGTAAGAAGCATTTCCAGGTCCTGGAGTGGCCTAGCCAGTCTCCAGATCTCAACCCCATAGAAAATCTTTGGAGGGAGTTGAAAGTCCGTGTTGCCCAGGGACAGCCCCAAAACATCACTGCTCTAGAGGAGATCTGCATGGAGGAATGGGCCAAAATACCAGCAACAGTGTGTGAAAACCTTGTGAAGACTTACAGAAAACGTTTGACCTCTGTCATTGCCAACAAAGGGTATATAACAAAGTATTGAGATGAACTTTTGTTATTGACCAAATACTTATTTTCCACCATAATTTGCAAATAAATTCTTTAAAAATCAGACAATGTGATTTTCTGAATTTTTTTTTCTCATTGTGTCTCTCATAGTTGAGGTATACCTATGATGAAAATTGGAGACCTCTCTCATCTTTTAAGTGGGAGAACTTGCACAATCGGTGGCTGACTGAATACTTTTTTACCCCACGGTATATTTCACTTTAGTCATTTTCTTACAATTTTACTAGTGACATGTACATTTTATATCATCATTGGAGACAGCTGACTACTGAAGAAAAGGCCCGTTTTAGCTGCTACAGATATTTTACATGAAAATTTCTGCAACTGCATTTAGGTCAGCAAGTTTAATAATTAACAATTAGGTCCACAGAATATCAACTTTTCAATAAGAAGTCATAACATACAATTAATACCCTAATAAAGGATTTATAAATGGTTCACATTTAGGTAGTGAACACTTTATGACTCAAACCCCAGATATCAGTTTATTTAGATAATCATCAAATATCTGTCGATAAACTACTAGCTTTTAAGCACAGTCAGCATTTGTAGCCAAAAGGTCTCTTGATTTTGACAAACAGGGAGGCGTCATCAATGTTGAAATGTCGTGTCTCTTTTTTTATAACTGCACCTTTTTGTGATTTAGAAACAATTCAAAACGTCAATTAACCGCCAGCTTACACACTATCTGTAAATATTGTATTAAAAGCAGTCTTTATGGCTGTACACAAATATTTGATTATCTAGATATTCATTCATTGCGCTGGTATTTGGGCTTCACATTTGGTATTCAGATACTGTGGTGGCCCACCACACTCTACACAAACATTTCTCACACTGCGCACTGAGCTACAAAATGTGTCACATTATGTTGGAGGAAATAAAACCTGGCAACCTTCCAGCTCGTCGCATCTCGCCTGATCATTTTCCTCCACAGTACTTGCTTTTCCCCCCAGAAAATTACCATAAAACCACTACAAATTTAGGAGAAAAATGTCAAATAAAAAGCAGCAACTTGATGATAAAGGCACTTTTGCAAATTCACATAAATAAATGTGCAAATATAATTTTTAAAAAACTCAAATTCATGTAGCACATTAAATTTGTGAGAAAAAAGTCCTAAAAATTACAAAAAAAAAATCAAAATTAAAGAAAAAATGCATTGAAAAAGCTACATTATTTTAAAAATATACATTTACAAAAATCAAATGTCTCAAATTTACAAGCTGCAAATGTATGAAAAAAAGCTGCAAACTTAGATAAAAAAAAATTCCAGATTTATAGGAAAGGACAGATTTCTGAAAAACACTGATGCTGATAGTTTACTGAGCGAAAAGAAAGACTATGGAGAACATATGGATATTTACTCTGGGTTGCTCCCAAATATGCAACACTGATATCTGAGCCAGCCCTAGCAGTTTCACTGTAAAATGGTACCAAATTGTGTTTATGGTCAATTATTGGTTAGCTTCTCACCTTAAAAAAATCACTTAAGTACACTTCAGAAACCTTTAAAGGTTAATAAGTGTATAATAAGTGTAACATTTAAAATGATAATAGTTTGCACGATTTATCAGTGTTTATCTTTTAGTTAAAGGTTAATCTGATGTCCATATATGAGCGGGTGAGTTTACATGGATCGTGTTTAAACGTTTCCATCTGTGAAATGGTGAAAAGGGAATGTTGATCCTCCAACTGTATGAAGTGACACCGTGTTCTGCATCGTCACTAGACTTGGCGGTGCTCTGCTTTGGTCATGTCCCACTGGAGCAGCTCTGTTACACTGCACAGGAAGGAAGAGGCCATCACAACCCTCAGTAGGCACACAATCCATTATCGCCCAGAAACTGCCAACAATTCCTGCTAACAACTGCTATAATCCTTTTTTTTTTTTTGTTCATGTGTTTTTTATTACACCATATACATATTTTTTTTCCTAAACACGTTCTTGAGGAGAAGGGGCGTCTACATGGACTGACCAATGGCATGACTTACACTGAAGTTTCAGTCTATGTACACTACAGTTTAAATTGTACACAGAATCCAAACTTCAATCATAGACTACGTCAAACAGGTTCATTTTGTCTTCTTTCAATTATTTATCCTTTTTTTTTTTTTTTTTTTTTTTTTTCCTTTGAAAGACAAAAGTAAAATAGAAAGATGTCTTTACCTTCTTTACATGTTTCAACTGCACTGCAGCCTTCATCAGAAGCACTGAAGCCTTCTGATGAAGGCTGCAGTGCAGTTGAAACATGTAAAGAAGGTAAAGACATCTTTCTATTTTACTTTTGTCTTTCAAAGGAAAAAAAAAGAAAAAAGGATAAATAATTCAATCATAGAGTCGACGTCCGTTTACAGGCTTTAGGCTCAGGTATCACTGATAAATTCAGACTGAATCACCTCCATCTAATTTCTTCCGAGTAAGTTTATGCTTACACAGATTGTGAACTCAGTTTAAAATGACATAAATTCAATTCAGCCAGCCCTGCACAATCTTCACGACATCATGCAGCTGTGCACGCTTGCATCCCAGTGGTGAAAAGATAACAGTGTGTTGTGAGGATCAATGTATGAGGTGCATCAGGTGTGTTTTATATTCCATAACCTCGCTGTAGGATTTTGCGTCACAAGATCTAACCCAGTGTCAGTACAAGTTTACAGTGTTGGGCTGAGGTCATTCACCACTGTAGCAAAAAGCACAGTGGCCTTTACAATCACTATGTGGTTTTTTAATGATGAATCTCAGTGAAAGATGAGAGAATTCCTTCTATGGGTGTTGTGATATTGAAAATCATAGTGGCTCTCATTTATCAAGCGTGCATAAGACAGTAAACTGATCATACGACCATTTAAACCCAGAGATCAGCATTTATCAACCTGGATGTGATCGCAGTCGTCCGCTAACATTCTACAGCAGGTCTCAGCCCATTTACACAAGTTTTCACGTCAGTGTGGACTTGTGGTGCAGCAGTGAAATCTGGCTAAATAGGAGAATTATTTGACTGTATCAAGTTATATTGGGCAGTGCAACCTAAATTACTGTGCATTTTATTTACAGTAGATGAGGGTTTTAAGGGTTTACATTAGAGAATAAAGAGCCTGCTTTCAATAAAAGTTTCACATGCAGTTACGTTACAGTAATAATTACAACTTTTATATATACATTTGTTCTGGGGTTGATACGCACATTTATCTGAAGAAATGTTTAAATCTTAATGTAGCTATTCGGTGGTGAATCACAACATTACGCTTCTATTGTGTGCATGAGTGTGTATTACCTGGTCCAGTTGGATGAGCTGGGGGTAGGCCCCAGGCATCTGGATGGCTATCTTCACGATGTCCTTCTGCTGCGGCATTTTGCCACCTCTCGACTATCAAACTGTAAATGGGGAAAAATCGAGAGACTGAAGTCAAAAAGTGAGTGATATGGAAAAAAACAACACCACCTAAAACCTAGGGCGACCAGGCGTACCACTCTGTGCTGGACACAAGTTGGATAAGTAATATTTACTATAATTATGAAAACAGCACCCCAAGTATTTTCCACAGATTTAAACCATACTATTTTGAGAGCAACTTTTCAGCAACATATGGGATGGTTTCACAAGCACACAAAGTTGAACTATATCCACAAAATTTCATATATTAGGGTGATCAGGTGTCCAGCGCAAAGTGGGACTTTGGTTACCTTAGCAACAACTCCTGTTTTGTTTCAGAAACTTAATGAAATTGAGTTCATCTCTCTAACACTGTCTGGCCAAAAAAGTCATACATTGTAATAAGTTACAGTTAATCGATTTTAAATTGGAAATTAAATTTCTTGATATGGACAATGTCAAAAAAGGAACACACATGAAAATCAATTTCTGCAATCACCAGAGTAAATATGGCCGACTCCAGTTCTAACCCCCCCCCCCCCCAATCAGAAACGTGTGGATTCATCTGTTTCAACAAACCTTTATTATAAAAAAAAAACTTTGCTCTGGTTAAAGCCAGGTTTGTACTTTCTTCCCAAAAGGGAATGTTTGTTTTTTTTGTTTGTTTGTTTTTTTTTGGGGGGGGGGGTCTTTTTAAATAATTCTTTTTCTCCAATTGTAAATATCACTTAAAATCAGAAATCGAATGGTGACATCAAAAAAAATTGAGAATTTTATTTCTAGGCCAGATCGCCCAGCCTTAACTGTAGTATTTTTGTGGACTTTAGCTTCTAGCTCTGATTATGTCCCGTTTTCTCAGAAGCATCATTTCAATAAGCTTATGCAATGTTGCAGCAATTATTTCTATCCAATGCTGCATTAATTTTTGTCCAATATCTTGTATTGTTGATGGGAGAAGGTGAGAGGTGATGATAACGATGATGGTTCACTACTATCCTTCCAGGTTATAATAATACATTGGGCAGTTCTTAACTCAGTTGTGGTACTTTCACTAATCTTATTTCATTTTTTTGCTTGATGCAGACCAATAATTTGACACTTCTGAAACAGACCAATTTGTTTTCCACAAAGACGGGATATATCTTCCTACAGTAGCTGTTTCAGGAATGAGAAGCTACTGACCCTATCAACTGAGGTTAAAAAGACCTGGAGCCAGTTGAAACCTACTAATGTCACTACAGGAACTAGGTGCATTCGACATGAACTGCAGCTGACTGTTGCTGACTTGAGTGTCTTATGTAAACTGCAAGTGGCTGCATGGGTGGAGTATAAACACAGAGCAGCAAACTCAGACAAGTTCGGCTTCTCACAGCGCCATCCTGCATTTTTTTTTGGGGGGGGGGAGATTATTTATAAAATATTTATTACAAATCTAACTAATTACATACACAAAACAGAAAATAAAAACAAAATGTTTATAAAAATTCACTATAAGTGACCGCTTTTCATCAGGTGTAAAATTAAATTATTTTCAACTTCTTTCAACCTAATTATCATCTAAAAAACAGATTTGTTCATGTATTTGATATATCTCTTGTTCCAAATTGCTTGTCTGTGTGGAGAAAAATGATGTTTGTAAATGTGAAGCTAACATGTAAGAGCCTCTTTATGGAAATTTGATAGCTGGAGTTTTTCTTAATCTTTGGTAAATTGTTTAATCCAGTCATTTTAGAAGTTATTGTAATGTACAGTGGGGCAAAAAAGTATTTAGTCAGCCACCAATTGTGCAAGTTCTCCCACTTAAAAGATGAGAGAGGTCTCCAATTTTCATCATAGGTATACCTCAACTATGAGAGACAAAATGAGAAAAAAAAATCCAGAAAATCACATTGAAGGATTTTTAATGAATTAATTGGTAAATTCCTCAGTAAAAAAAAGTATTTGGTCACCTACAAACAAGCAAGATTTCTGGCTCTCACAGACCTGTAACTTCTTCTTTAAGAGGCTCCTCTGTTCTCCACTCGTTACCTGTATTAATGGCACCTGTTTGAACTCGTTATCAGTATAAAAGACACCTGTCCACAACCTCAAACAGTCAGACTCCAAACTCCACTATGGCCAAGACCAAAGAGCTGTCAAAGGACACCAGAAACAAAATTGTAGACCTGCACCAGGCTGGGAAGACTGAATCTGCAATAGGTAAGCAGCTTGGTGCGAAGAAATCAACTGTGGGAGCAATTATTAGAAAATGGAAGACATACAAGACCACTGATAATCTCCCTCGATCTGGGGCTCCACGCAAGATCTCACCCTGTGGGGTCAAAATGATCACGAGAACGGTCAGCAAAAATCCCAGAACCACACGGGGGGACCTAGTGAATGACCTGCAGAGAGCTGGGACCAAAGTAACAAAGGCTACTATCAGTAACACACTACGCCGCCAGGGACTCAAATCCTGCAGTGCCAGACGTGTCCCCCTGCTTAAGCCAGTACAGTACACGTCCAGGCTCATCTGAAGTTTGCTAGAGAGCATTTGGATGATCCAGAAGAGGACTGGGAGAATGTCATATGGTCAGATGAAACCAAAATAGAACTTCTTGGTAAAAACTCAACTTGTCGTGTTTGGAGAAGAAAGAACACCATACCTACTGTGAAGCATGGGGGTGGAAACTGCTTTAGGGCTGTTTTTCTGCAAAGGGACCAGGACGACTGATCCGTGTAAGGAAAGAATGAATGGGGCCATGTATCGTGAGATTTTGAGTGAAAACCTCCTTCCATCAGCAAGGGCATTGAAGATGAAACGTGGCTAGGTCTTTCAGCATGACAATGATCCCAAACACACCGCCCGGGCAACGAAGGAGTGGCTTCGTAAGAAGCATTTCAAGGTCCTGGAGTGGCCTAGCCAGTCTCCCAATCTCAACCCCATAGAAAATCTTTGGAGGGAGTTGAAAGTCCGTGTTGCCCAGCGATAGCCCCAAATCATCACTGCTCTAGAGGAGATCTGCATGGAGGAATGGGCCAAAATACCAGCAACAGTGTGTGAAAACCTTGTGAAGACTTACAGAAAACGTTTGACCTCTGTCATTGCCAACAAAGGGTATATAACAAAGTATTGAGATGAACTTTTGTTATTGACCAAATACTTATTTTACCAATTAATTCATTAAAAATCTTTCATTGTGATTTTCTGGATTTTTTTTCTCATTTTGTCTCTCATAGTTGAGGTATACCTATGATGAAAATTGGAGACCTCTCTCATCTTTTAAGTGGGAGAACTTGCACAATTGGTGGCTGACTAAATACTTTTTTACTCCACTGTATGAAAATTAAGTACATATAAGCCTCCTTGGTTACATGCAGGGCAGCTTGGTGGTGCAGTGGTTAGCACTGTGGAAGGCTGGCAGCACAGCAAGAAGGTCAGGGGTTCAATCCCACCCTTGACCATCGCTGACCCTTCTGTGTGGAGTCTGCATGTTCTCCCCGTGTCTGCGTGGGTTTACTCCGGGTACTCTGGTTTCCTCCCACAGGGCAAAGACATGCAGGTTAGGTTAACTGGCATCAAAAATGGGGATTCTAAATTGTTTAGGTATGAATGTGAGAGTGAGTGGTTGTCTGTCTCTCTGTGTTGGCCTGCAATGGACTGGTGATCTGTCCAGGGTGTACCCTGCCTCTCGCCCAAAGATGCTGGGATAGGGTCCAGTCTCCCTGCAACCAGAAAAGGATTAAGTGGTAAGAAGATGGATGGATGGATGGATGGATGGATGGATGGATGGATGTCACCTGCTGTTTCTAGCCTATCTAAGGAAATAAAGAAAGCCTACTTTGTCATTCAGTCCATACAGCCAAGCATGTACAGCAGAATAAAGTTGTTTTTCCCCATCTACAATATCAATCACATGTAGAATTGGAAGGGCCACTGCCATGCAAGGCGCCACCATGACCAACTTTCCTTCCCCCATTCTGTTAACCAAGCTAGAAGGTGGGAAGTACCATTTTTACCTGGTCTTTGGTATGACCTGGCCAGGGATTAAACCAACGGCCTCCCAGCTGTGGGGCAGATGCACTACCACAAGGTCACCACTCAAGTAAAATGATTTAGATGAGTTTTATTTTTCCATATAACTTAAAAAATAAAAGAAACAATGCTTGAAATAACTGAATCTGTGCTGAACAAACTAAATCTGACAGTCCTTTAGTTTTAGACAGAAGTGTTCTACCTTTGAGGGCTAAATCCATCGTAACACCACATATTAAATTTATTTCTCATTTTTGGATTAAGGAAATGAAAACTGAGTTGTACACTATGCTACACTACATCCATTGTGTATGTGTGGATTGTGTGGTTGCAGCACGGGTGATAAGCCCACAACAAATTTCCCCTTGAGGGACAATAAAGTTTATCTTATCTTACCTTATTTTATCTTGTACCTCGACAGCGTGACGGTAAAGGTTTAAGCCAGTCAGGGCAAAGTTCTGACGTCACAAGGCTATATCTCAGCCGGTGGAGAACAACTGCAGGATCTGACTTAAGCCAACTGGCTCCGATGAGGTTTTAAGGTCATGTGACATGGTGATGTTTTGCAGCAGTGTCTCAAGTCAGACAAACATGTCTAACTAGCATGCACTGCTTTAAGTCAGTTTGCACAAATGTGCATAAAGTCAAATGTACCTACTATCCAATAGAAGACTCATATGCTAAGTTAAACCCAGGTGGTGATTTTTTTTCTGACCAGACTGTACAAATTTTAAATAAATTTACAAAAATACGGGCCTTGAAAATTTCTCATATTCTCAAAGGAGAATTGAGCTGTTCAGCAATTTCAAAAGCGAGCGACAAGCAACACTTCCCCGAAGCCAGAGCAGCATTTTTGCGAGAAGTGATGACCTCTGTCACCTCCTGAGTGCCTCACAGCCATAAATCATAGACTCATTTTCAGTATCAAGCTGGAGAACACAGTCTTCCTCTTTTACTGTATTTATGGTGCATGGAGTGAGGCTGAGAAGGCTAAAAGCTGTAAAGACACAACTGGTTCTTCCCCCTTTCTTCACCCACTTCCTAACTCACACACAAAAACGCACACTTCCTCCTCAGCCTCGGCGCAGCATTCCCAGAGGACACAGAAAAAACTGTTGTTGAGTTTTAAACCCTTCCCCCTTTCTGGTCCTCCATCTCTGACTCTCAGCACATGGAAGCAATACAAATGGATCTAGACTCTTCTGTACATTCATGAGCTCACAACGAAAGAAAAAAAGCTTGAGCTTAGAGTGATTAGCAACCCCCACCCTCTTGTAAGAAAAAAAAAATCAGATACAATCACTTCTGGCCTCATAAAACGGCTCTCACGATTTATTGGCACTTTCAAAGGTTCAAATACTCCTGGTGTCACAACGACCACACGCATTTACCATCTCCTCACCTCACTATAATACTTGTGTAATGTTTCTGGAGCTGAATGTGCCTCAAACAAATAACAAAAAACTGTCCACAGCCTTAATCTTAAAGAGATTTGTAGGAATGTGGGCTGATTCGAGGCCAAGCTTATGAGTCAGCTAATTCAAGGGAAAACTTGGGGTAATGGCCTGTCGTGTCTTTGCAACAAAAGAGATCGTCTGTGGGTTTTAAGCTGGCCAAGCTGAAATAATAATGAAGGTGAAACTGAGTCCATGGGTGTATCTGATGGATTATTGCATTAGCTGCCAAAAAAAAAAAATGAGAGGTACTGGTTAGAATGGTGATTCACAGCTAATTTCATTTAAAAAAAGCAGACAATGTGGCAAAATGAAGCAAATTTCAAGCCTCTATGGCAAAATCTATCCATGAGTAACTTTAAGATTTATTTTTTGGCATTTTTAGCCTATATTTATATGAAATGAGACAGACAAAGGGGTGAGGAGCAGGAGGAGAGATGTAGGAAAGATCACTTCTGATAAGACTCAAAGCAGAGATTATTGAAGACAAAGGGCAAACTCTTTATGGTATGTGTAAGGCACACTTGTTTCCCTGTGTTAATATATTAATGGAAATGATCAGGTGAGTATACAGTTGCAATCAAAATTATCCAGTCCCCACTGTGAATTAGGTTTATTGGCAAAATGTACAAACTAACAGCTGTTTGCAATGTTTTAGTTTATTTGAAAGGGACATTACATACTAATGAACATTAGTATCCTATATATGATACTAATGTTCTATATATAACATTAGAGTCAGGCAGCCATCTGGGAGCCAGGAGAGAGCTGAGGAACTGAATCTGTTTTTTTAATAGGTTCAACTCACAGTCTGTCACCCCAACAACACAACCAGACCCCCACCCACCATCCTGTGCAGAACCTCTCTCCAGCTTCACCCCCCCCCCCCCCCAGGGGGAACCAGGATCCTCCCTCACTTCATGGTGACTACAGACCAGGTGAAGAAACAGTTGGAGAGACTCTGCCAGCAGAAGGCAGCAGGCCCTGATGGCATCTCCACCAGGACCCTGAGGACCTGTGCCAACAGCTAGCGCCGGTACTGAAACACCTGCACAAGCTGAGCCTGAGTCTGGAGAGAGTACCAGTGCTGTGGAAGACATCCTGTCTGGTTCCTGTTCCCAAGAAGTCATCTCCATCGGACCTGAACGACAATCGATCAGTTGCCCTCACATGTCATGTGATGAAGGTCCTGGAGAGACTGGTCTTAGCCCACCTGAGGCCGCAGGTGAAGACATGGCTGGACCCTCTGCAGTTCGCATATCAGCCCCATTTAGGAGCTGAAGATGTTGTCATCTACCTGCTGCAACGAGCCCATCTGCACCTGGATGGCGGAGGAGATACTGTGAGAATCACTTTTTTTGATTTCTCCAGTGCCTTTAACACCATCCAGCCACTGCTGCTGGGTGAGAAGCTGCGGGTGATGGGGGTTGACAGCTCTGTGACCTCCTGGATTACTGACTACACTACCGTTCAAAAGTTTGGGGTCACTTAGAAATTTCCTTATTTTTGAAAGAAAAGCACTTTTTTTTCAATGAAGATAACTTTAAACTAATCAGAAATACACTCTATACATTGCTAATGTGGTAAATGACTATTCTAGCTGCAGATGTCTGGTTTTTGGTGCAATATCTACATAGGTGTATAGAGGCCCATTTCCAGCAACTATCACTCCAGTGTTCTAATGGTACAAAGTGTTTGCTCATTGCGTCAGAAGGCTAATGGATGATTAGAAAACCCTTGTGCAATCATGTTAGGTCTGCAATGCTGTAATTGCTGCAAATGGAGGATTCTTTGACGAAAGCAAAGTTTGAAGGAAAAAATTATTATTTCAAATACAAATCATTATTTCTAACCTTGTCAATGTCTTGACTATATTTTCTATTCATTATACAACACATGGTGGTAAATAAAAGTGTGACTTTTCATGGAAAACACAAAATTGTCTGGGTGACCCCAAACTTTTGAATGGTAGTGTACCTGACAGGCAGGCCACAGTTTGTCCGGCTGGGCAATGTCTTGTCTGGAGTGGTGGCTAGTGATACAGGAGCTCCACAGGGGACTGTGCTCTCAACCTTTCTCTTTACTTTATACACCACTGACTTTCAGTACAACACAGAGTCATGCCACCTGCAGAAATTCTCTGACGACTCAGCTGTTGTGGGGTGTATAAGAGGAGGAGAGGAGGGGGAGTACAGGGCACTGGTTAACAGATTTGTAGAGTGGACAGAGCAGAATCACCTGAGGTTGAATGTCAGCAAGACCAGAGAGATGGTGATTGACTTCAGGAGGAGGAAGACACCTTCTCAGCCACTGCAGATTAGGGGGGAGGATGTGGGAGTGGTTGAGGACTACAAATATCTGAGTGTCAGGATCAGCAGCGGGTTGAACTGGAGACCCAACACCGATGTTGCGTACAAGAAGGGGATGAGCAGACTCTACTTCCTGAGGAAGCTGAGATCCTTCAACGTGTGTAGCACGATGCTGGAGCTTTTCTACCAGACCATTGTCGCCAGCGCCATCTTCTTTGCTGTGGTCTGTTGGGGTAGCAGTATCAGGGCCAGAGACACCAGCAGACTTGACAAGTTTATCAAGAGGACTGGCTGGCTCTGTAATTGGTCTCAGACCGGAGACCTTTGAGACAGTGGTGGAGAGAACACTAAATAAACTGCAATCCATCATGGACAATCCTGATCACCCCCTCCACCACACACTGGACAGACAGCGAAGCACTTTCTCCAGTAGACTACTACAGCTTTGCTGTCGAACAGCCAGGTACAGGAAATCTTTCCTGCCGCATGCCATTTCACTGTACAATAACTCACTATGATGTTGTATTCTGGTCATAACAATGCTGCCACACTGCACCTTACAGTCTAACTGGTACCTCACATTTCACTCTGCTCCTGATAGTCCTTCACTGTGCAACGGGATGATTCATGTGTTTATACGGGTCATCATATATTAAGCTATGACGTATATAGGTTTTATAGTCGTGTTAGTTTTAATTTCCATGGGTAATCCCTTTGTCTGTCATGCGTGTGTTTCTGTCATTTGGTTCTCTACTGTCATGCTGCTGTTACACTGTAATTTCCCAGTTTGGGATCAATAAAGTACATCTATCTAATACAAAGGTAAGTATGCCAGATTTAGCAATACTGCTAATTTGCATCTATTGTAAATTGAGCTCAGGTGCATCCTGTTTCTACTGATCATCCTTGAGACGTTTCTACAGCTTAATTGGAGTCCAACTGTGGTAAATTCAGTTGATTGGACATGATATAAGGTCCCACAGCTGATGATGCATGTCAGAGCACAAACCAAGCATGAAGTCAGAGGAATTGTCTGTAGACCTCCAAGACAGGATTGTCTTGAGGCACAAATCTGGGGAAGGGTACAGAAAAGTTTCTGCTGCTTTGAAGGTCCCAATGAGCACAATGGCCTTCATCATTCATAAATGGAAGAAGTTTGGAACCACCAGGACTCTTCCCAGAGCTGGCCGTCCGTCTAAACTGAGCGATCAGGGGAGAAGGGCCTTAGTCAGGGAGGTGTCCAAGAACCCAATGGTCACTCTGTCAGAGTGCCAGCGTTCCTCTGTGGAGAGAGGAGAACCTTCCAGAAGGACAACCATCTGTGCAGCAATCCATCAGTCAGGCCCGTATGATAGAGTGGCCAGACGGAAGCCACTCCCTGGTAAAAGGCACATGGCAGCCCGCCTGGAGTTTGCCAAAAGGCACCTGAAGGACTCTCAGAAAATGAGAAACAAAATTCTCTGGTCTGAGACAAAGATTGAACTCTCTGGCATGAATGCCAGACGTCATGTTTGAAGGAAACCAGGCACCGCTCATCACCAGGCCAATACCATCCCTACAGTGAAGCATGATGGTGGTAGCATCATGCTGTGGGGATGTTTTTCAGCAGCAGGAACTGGGAGACTAGTCAGGATAGAGGGAAAGATGAATGCAGCAATGTACAGAGACATCCTGGATGAAAACCTGCTCCAGAGCGCTCTTGACCTCAGACTGGGGCGATGGTTCATCTTTCAGCAGGACAACGACCCTAAGCACACAGCCAAGATATCAAAAGAGTGGCTACAGGCCAACTCTGTGAATGGCCCAACCAAAGCCAGACTTGAATCCAACCAACATCTCTGGAGAGATCTGAAAATAGCTGTGCACCCATGCTTCCCATCCAACCCGATGAAGCCTGAGAGGTGCTGCAAAGAGGAATGGGCAAAACTGCCCTAAGATAGGTGTGCCAAGCTTGTGGCATCATATTCAAAAAGACTTGAGGCTGTAATTTCTGCCAAAGGTGCATCAACAAAGTATTGAACAAAGGCTGTGAATATTTATGTACATGTAATTTCTTAGGTTTTTATCTTAGGTTATCTTTCTTAGGTTTTCATAAATTTGCAAAAATCTAAATAAAAATAAAACTTCACATTGTCATTATGGGTTATTGTGTGTAGAATTTTGAGGAAAAAAATCTAGTTCTTCCATTTTGGAATAAGGCTGTAACATAAAATGTGGAAAAAAATGAAGCGCTGTGAATACTTTTCAGATGCACTGTACTTAGTAGAGCACCCTTTTGCTGTTATGAGCTGCTGCAAATGTGATACATAGTCAGACACTAGCTTCTGACAGTGTTCCTGAAGAATCTTAGCCCATTCTTTGTGGGATAAGGCCTCCAGTTCACTAATATTCTTGGGTTTGCGTGCAGCAACCGTCTTTTTCAGATCCTACCAGAGATTTTCAGTGAGATTCAAGTCAGGCAACCGTGATGGCCACTCTAGTATCTTCCAGGACTTCTTCTGAAACCAAGCCTTGGTGGACTTTGAGGCATGTTATGGATCACTGTCCTGTTGGAAGGCCCATTTACGCCAGAGCTTCAGCTTCCTCACAGACGGCATGACATTTTCTCCCAGGATTTCCTGATACTTGACTGAATCCATCTTGCCCTCCACACACTGCAGATTTCCAGTAGCAGAAGAAGCAAAGCAGCCCCAGAGCATCACTGAGCCACCACCATGTTTCACTGTAGGGAGGGTATTCTTTTCAGCATACATATGCTTCATTTTTCCTCCTCCAGACATACCACTGATGTGTAGGCCCGAAAAGTTCCCATTTTGTTTCATCACTCCACAGAACAGAATCCCAAACCTCTGGATTATTTATATTGTTTTCAGCAAATCGGAGCATACTTTTCTTGTGCTTTGGGGTCAGTAGCATTGTACGTCTTGGAGTTCAGGCATGGAACTCTTCAGCGTTTAGTATGCGCCTTACTGTGAAAAACTGAAAGCTGTTGATAGCTTCCTCCTTCTGCCATGTCCAGGTAGTAAAGCCACAGCTCCTTTAACTTGAAACTTGTGAACTATGCTTCCAACTGTGTTTCTTGGAACATTCAGTGCCTTTGCTATCTTTTTGTATCCTTTTCCTTGTTTGTGCAAGGCAATGATCTCTTCTCTGAACTTTTTGGACAATTCTCTTGATTTAGTCATATTTCTAACATGCAACCACACATTACTGTCAACAGTCCAGGTATTTGAGGTGTTCTATCTCAAGCACACCTGATGCAACTAATGAAGCCCTTGATTGGTTGCATCAGGTGTGCTTCAGACCACACCTGATGCAACAAAAGAAACCCTTGACTGGCTGCATCAGGTGTGCTTCAGACCACACCTAATTTCCAAATGTGTGCTCTTATGAGGAATTCTATTCAGGAGGTTAAATAATATTGAGACTGCAGTAGTAGGATTGAAAGTAGGATTTAGTGTTCAATAAAATCCTTGTAATATTAGTTTTAACTCTTTAAACTGATCTTGTGTAATTTGCTTATTGCAAAGACCTGAACATTTTTAAATTTTGCAAATAACTGGGATTGAATTATTTTGGCTGCAACTGTATGATTGATTAAAGTCACTTATCTTTCAAGACAGTGCCATGAGCAGCTCAATGCTGTTAAGTGTTTTAGGTTAGAGTAATTAAAAAAAAGACTTCAGTCCACTAGATGGTGCTAAATGCTCATTGTCTGGTTAGGTCAGCACAGCAAAGGAGTAAATTAGGCTGCGTGTCCACCAAACGTGTCTTTTCCCCTCTGGGTGACTATTTTCTATTCATTCTCCATGTAGTCCAGTATCTACAGCACTGAGCGCCCTCGGTGGTGGCCATTTTTTGTCGCGGCGCTCAGGGAGCTCAGGGCTGGAAAAAGTTGAGCTTTCCAGACTACAGCTGAGCTCGTCAATGTCAGACCTTTCTAAGCAGCCAATCAGAATTAAGGAAGGGTGGGCCATAGGACGCCGGTACAGAAAGACGAGAACGGTAGAATGACGGGGAAGAGGCTGAACTTTGTTGCATCAAACAAAGTTGAACTTTGTTATTTAGAGACTGCTATTAAAAAATAAGTAGAAAGTCTGACCATAGGAAAAGCGGAAGTGCTGAGCTGTGAGTGACAAGCTGTTGCTGGGATACAGGGAACAAACTTTTTTCCCAGACCGCAGCACACAAGTGCTGAAAAAGACATTCAGGGTGGTCGGGCGACAAAAAACGTGTTTAGTGGACACGCAGCCTAACTCCTGAGATGTATCAGGGAGTTAACCCTCAAGGCACTTTGGGGCCCCAAACCTTTTGCTTTTTATGACTCTCAATATACTGGTCAGTTTAAAGGCTAATTGTATGAAACTTGCCGAGTATTTTTCTTTTTTTTTTGGTGTACTTTATTAATCCCAGAGGGAAATTACAGGGCATCCCACCTGGATGGATGAGGCAGCCAAAGTGCAGCGCCAATCCCTTCACCATTCACACACACATTCACACCTAGGGCCACTTTAGAGTCTCTAACTTTCCATGACCCCTTCTATTGCAAGATGTATAGAATAGGTGATTTTTATATATGCCTACACTCTTTACCCAATTTGGTCCCACTGACTCCCATTATAATTACATATTTTTGGCATACTGTAATCCTGACATATTATAATGCTTTTCCCACAATTGCCAAATGAATTTAAGCTTCTACCTTGAAAATACAGGGAAAACAGGTTTTTGGTGTGAAGACCCCCCAAACCACCAGGAGCAGCAGAGCTTCATCACATAAAGTTTGAATGGAGACCTGGTTCTATTTCCTTTCAAAATGCATGGTGATAAAAAAGCTGAACACCATAAAACTGGTCTTGGTGTGTTGGGATTGATATAAAAGAGTTGTGTGAATGTGGTTGAGAACGAAGCTGGATTTATGCACCTGCATCATGTCAACGCCATTGCCAACGTATGTCGCCGGGGCAGTGATCGTCAATTTGTCCTTGTGTATTGGGTGGAATGCATTGTTCTGCTGCCAAAATGGGTTTCAGCCAACGCGTAGAATGATTTGTGTTGTGTGTTTTTGTTTATTAAATAATGACGGACAAGAGCAGATTGTGATGGAGGTGAAGCTAATAAATCTTAAGGAAAAACACTTTTTCATACAACTGCTGCACAGAGAAAAAGAGGCGTCGGACAAAAACTGTGCGTGCGATGACCGCCACTGCCATTATTTAACAATCTGTGTAATTACTGGGGTTATGATGATAAGCCATATGCCAAACGACATAAGCCAAATGTGACTTCCGGTTATGGCGGCCACGTAGGAAGACGTGTTTCGCCCTGCTCTGCTCCTAAAGATAAAAAATCGGCAAATAACTCTCTCATTTGGAACAAAGCCTATCCCAGCGTTTGGGCGAGGATATGCCGGTAAAGTCTAAGGCTGGGAATTCAGGTGGAGGAAAAAGTGAACCGCCGAAACAGTCCAAGTTAACGGACTTTCATGTTCGTGACGAAGCAGCAGAAAAATCTTCAGATATGGCGGAGCAAGCTAGTGGTGGAGCGGTGACTGCTGGCGACGGCACAGGTGCGGTGCTTGCTGCCATTAGCTCAATGAGAGCAGACTTTTCCGCTAAATTTGATGGGATTATAGCAGCAATAGAAGGAATGAGAAAGGAGATAAGCGACTGTATGGAACGAGTAACACAGGTGGAGCTCCGAATTTCCAGCGCTGAGGATGACGTCACCAGCCTACAATTAAAGGTGCGCACATTGGAATTAAAAAATAAACGTCTGGAAGATAATGTCCTGGACTTAGAATCCCGGTCGAGACGGAACAACCTGAGGCTGGTGGGCCTCCCAGAGGGAACCGAGGGTCGGGACCCATGTTCCTTTTTGGAAAAGTGGATTCCAGAAGCGCTGAACAACGCGGAACTGCAGTCATCAGTCGTTTTAGAGAGCGCCCATCGAATTGGCCCACCGAGAGATAATAAGGCAACACCGAGGACGCTGATTATGAAGTTCCTCAGCTACAGAGACAAGATGATGATCTCCAACGCGGCGCGAGCCAAAGGAGAAATTAAATACCAGGATCAACAGGTGCGGTTCTACCCAGATTTGGCCACAGGAATCCAACAATTAAGGAAACAGTTTGACCCCGCCCATAAAGTGCTGCATAGCCTCGGGATTCGTCATGGAGTGATTCATCCTGCAAGACTGCTGGTCACATATAAGGGCAGAACCCACACCTTCAAGACCCCAGAGGAGGCGTAGGAGCTCATCAAGCAGATCCAAGAAGAGACTGGTGGGAGCTAAGCATGAAGCATGAACAAAATATAAGGTAGAATATTTAAGCATTTGCACAGGCATCTGACTGATCTGAAGCATATAGCAAGTTTACAAAATATAGATTGTATTATATATATAAAAAAAACCTATGATGTACAAAGTTGCTATAAAATTTTGGAGTTAAGTTGGAAAACTACAGAAGAGAGTTAATGTTACGTCATTAAAAGCAGTAGAGTCAGGGTGATTGAGAGGATAAAGAAGGAGTGGCTTTGGCTGGTCCTCGCGGGTGTGGAGCAGTCAATTGCTATAGCGGGAGACGGAATTTTTTTTTGATTTTGGGGGGATTACCACGAATGTGGGAAGGGGGAATTTGTTTGTGTGTAGTTTGTAGGATGAATGTTCAACCACTCATGTTTTTGCTTCTTTGTATGCGCATGTTTACATTGCGAGGTAATCTCAAACTCCTTATTGATCATAGACCAAAGCGTTAATCTTAATTTAACTTCATGGAATTGTAGAGGTCTACAAAATTTAAAAAAACTTAAACAAGTTATGAATAAAATAAAAGACATTAGGTTCAAAAATTGTGTTTTTACAAGAAACTCATCTAATAGAGGAGGATGTAAAAAGAATTAGGAGAAGATGGCAAGGAAGTGTATTCACCTCATCATTTTCATCCCGAGCCAGGGGAGTTATGACTCTCATACATAAATCAATCCCATTTCAAGTGAAAAATGTAATTGGAGACAAATTTGGAAGATATCTAATCATTCAAGGATCTTTGTTATTAGAAAATATGAATCTGGTGAACTTATACGGTCCCAATATAGATGATCAAAATATCTTTGCTAATTTATTTCTTATTTTATCATCACTTACAGGGCAACATATAATAGCAGGGGATTTTAATTGTACATTGAATCCCGGTATAGATAGATCAACAGGACTGGACTGTACGCATAATGGATGCAGGATGATCATTAAGCATTTTATGAAAGAACTGAGATTGCTAGATATATGGAGAGAAATGAAACCACAAGTTAAAGCCTACTCTTGTTATTCTAATACCTACAAGACATTCTCACGTATTGACTATTTTTTGATCTCCACAGAATTAAGGTCCAAGATTCAAAACTGCTTCTATGATAATATTGTGATCTCTGATCATGCACCCTGCTGTCTAATATATGTAGATAAGAAATTGACAAAGGAACCAGGTAGGTGGCAATTTCAGCATAAATGGCTTCAGGATGAGGAATTTGTTAAGTACATAGAAAAACAGATAGATGAGTTCTTTGATATCAATACTACACAAACATCAGCATGTATAAAGTGGGAGGCTTTCAAAGCTTTTATTAGGGGGCATATTATTAGTTATACAGGTTCAAAATCTAAGAAGACTCGAGAGGAGAGAGTCCAATTGGAACATAAAATAAAAATTCTTCAAGAAAAAGTGTATGCAGGAAGTGACCCAAAGTTAGAGAACGAATTACTGATTCTGAGAGCTGAATATGACAAAAAATCAGCGAATAGAGCTGCCTCGAGTCTTCTAAGATTGAAGCAATCTTTTTATGAACAAGGTGAAAAATCAGGAAAATTATTGGCATGGCAGATTAAACAATTAGAATTTAAAACACCAATTACCAGTATTATAAGTAACGGACAGACAGTTGTAGATCCTTTAGAAATTAATAGTGCCTTTAGAGATTATTATGAAAAATTATATGATACAAAAAATGAAACTGACTTAACAAAACTAAATGGGTTTTTGGACGGATTATCTATACTGTGTATTCCTAATGAAAACAGGGAGATATTGGAGTCTAAAATTAGTCAAGAAGAAGCTGGGCTAGCCATTGATAACATGAAATCAGGAAAAAGTGCAGGACCAGATGGTCTTCCAGTTGACCTTTATAAAAAATTTAAGAATAAATTAATAAAACCACTTTTGGAAATGGTTTTAGAAGCATTTCAAAATAGTAATTTACCACCATACATGAATAATGCCTTAATTATACTGTTGCCAAAACCAGGTAAATCCTTTAATAAATGTGAAAATATGGGACCAATAAGCCTATTAAATGCTGACCTTAAGATAATCTGTAAAATTTTAGCAAGACGACTACAAGAAATATTACCAAATATTATTAACCGAGATCAGAATGGCTTTATAAAGGGAAGACAAGGCTTCCATAATGTAAGAAGACTATTTAATATTATCTATTCTAATAAAGAAGCACCGGATACAGCTCTTCTATCATTGGACGCCGAAAAGGCCTTTGATAGGGTCGAATGGCCCTTCCTTTTTGAAGTCTTACAAAGGTTTGAACTTGGAAATAATTTCATAAAATGGGTACAGATAATATAAAATAATGCTACAGCATAAATCCTAACAAACAGCAATATTTCAAAATCAATAAATATCAATAGAGGATGTCGACAAGGCTGTCCACTTTCACCTTTACTGTTTACTATGGCAATTGAACCTTTAGCGATGGCAGTACGTTTACATCCACAAATATATGGAATTAAAGTAGGACCAACAGAACATAAAATCTCCCTGTATGCCAATGACATAATTTTGTTTATGTCGAATCTTAAAAAAAATCAATTCCGACCTTGTTGAATTTAATAAAGAATTTTGGGGAAATATCAGGATATAAAATAAATAAAACTAAATCTTCAATATTAATGCTAAATGAGACCCAAAGAAATCATCCAGCTCCTGAGGTAAATCAATTCAATGTTGTAAATCAGTTTAAATATTTAGGAATTCAAATTGTGCCTAAGCTAGAATTAGTCGCCAGTGCCAATTATGAAGGCTTAATGACAGACATTAATGAGTTACTTCAGAGATGGATGTCACTACCAATGTCGATGATTGGGAGAATCAATATACTTAAAAGTAATATCTTACCCAAAATACTTTATTTATTTCAATACATTCCTTTACCACCACCTTCAGATCTATTCTCAAGAATTAAAAAAAAGTTAGTGGAATTTATATGGAACAATAGGAAGGCTAGATTACGTCTGTCCTTACTATATTTACCATTTGATCGTGGAGGTCTGAAATGTCCAAACTTTATGTTGTATTACTGGTCAGCACAACTGAGGTCTATGACATATTATTTTTCATCAAATGATCTCCCTCACTGGACTGAAATGGAATCATACAATTTACCTTTACCTCTTCCCATATTCATATACTCAGATTCGGCAAAAAAATTACAAAAACAAGTTAAAAATCCATTTGTAAAGCATATGATCAAAATATGGTGTGAAGCTAAAAACTATTTAAAAGAACCACAGTTATTGTCACAATTTAGTCCAATATGGGGTAATCAATATTTTAAACCAGGGAGAGCGGACGCTGTATTTAAAGTATGGAATTTAAAAGGGATACAAAAGATTCAGGATTTATATTTGCCATGTGCAGACAACATAATGTCTTTTGAAGAACTGAGGATCAAATTTAATCTTAATAGAACACATTTTTTTAAATATCTTCAGCTTAGGAACTTTATTCGATCATATCAAAATAATGCTCTCACCTGACCTACTTATTCATCCTTGGAAAAAAATTTGACGAAAGATAGTAAGAGAAAGGGTATTATTTCAGAGTTTTATAACTCATTGACACTATCCTCAAATGAAAACTCACAGAAAAGATTGAATTATTGGAAAGAAGACTTGCAAACTGAAATTTCAGAGGAACAATGGGAATTGGCTTGTACAGAAGCTCAAACCAAATCAATAAATGTACGTCTTAAATTGATACATTTTAAATGGTTAATGCGGATCTATGTTACACCGGTGGAGTTAAATAGATATAACAAAAACATACCAGATACATGCACAAAATGTATGGGAAGTAAAGGAACCTTATTTCATTGTTTATGGGAATGTAGAAAAATTAGAATGTTTTGGGAAGAGGTGAGGGTAACAATTGAAAAAATAATTTCAAAACAAATCATATTGAATCCTAAATTGTTTTTGTTGGGTCTGCATCCAGAAAAGCATAACTTTAATAAAAGTGAAAGAGCATTCATAGACCTCAGTTTGCTTAACGCCAAAAAATGCATTGCACTATTGTGGAAAAAGACTCATAGACCAGATGTGACTCAGTGGTTAAGACAGATGTTAACAAACCTTCCACTAGAAAGAATAACATACATACTGAAATCAAAGGAAATTGTGTTTGAGAATATATGGAGACCTTTCATTGATTATGTAAAGAATTTAAACATAACTTTTGAAGAAGAAGGTGAATGATGTGTGTGGACCTTGTAAATTCCAAACTGGTGAATGTATAATATGTATACATATGTGATGGATTGCCTAGACTAAACAGAGGAGCATTGTTGAAGACCTGTTCTTGTTAGTGGTTGTCGGTGTTTTTAGTACTTTTTTTTTTTTTATTACTTTGGTGTTAGTGTTTGATTGTTTGTGTTATGTTTGTAAAAAAAAAAAAAAAAAAGGTTCAATAAAAAATACTGTGGAAAAAACATAAGCCAAATGTTCTGTATGTGCTCACTTCCTCAATACTCTTCTGAATTTGGACCACTGTTTAACCGACTCGCTTTGGAAGTTGTGCCGCCCTGAACTGGCAAAGCGGAGCAGTGACGGGAACCAGGAAATGTGAAGGAGACAAAGCAGACTAATCACAGCTCTTAGGGTCTTCGTTGCCTCTCTAGAGAAGGAGAGGTGCACGTCAGGCAACGCAGGGGGATAAATCTAGCTTGAGAACTAGAAAAGTGTTCAGAGCGTGCATACTTCCGTCAAGGCTCCTTCTGTCCCTCATGGATCACTTCAAAAATGTAATGGGTTTGTGTGTAGGCCATGAGCCAGTTCTTGTGAAAACTGTATCAAAGTCTATCCAGTAGTTTTGGAGGATTCTTGCTAACACACTGTGAGAAGATAAGAGCCTTGGTGGAGGTATGCATTCTCGGATCATCACCAATATGTGATGGGTTCCTCTCTCGCCCAAAGACTACCTCTGGTGAAAATTTTATCCAAATCCATGCAGTAGTTTTTGCGTAATCCTGCTGCACAGATACAAACAAGGTCCTTGGTGGAGGTATGCACTCTCAGATCATCACCAAAATTTAATGAGTTCATCCTTGGCCCAAGGGCTATCTCTGGTGAATTTCATCCAAATCCGTCCAGTACTTTTTGCATAATCCTACTAACAGACAGACTGACAGACCACCCCAATTACAATGAGGAAGAGGAAGAAGAGGCAATGAAGGGTAACACCTCAGCCTGCTCCGGGACAAGCTGTCCCTGCTCAACGTGCCTGACTCCCTCTGCAGGTGGATCATCGACTTCCTGACGGACCGGAGGCAGCATGTGCGGCTGGGAAAGACTGTCTCAGACTATACTAGCATCAGCACCGGATCACCCCAGGGCTGTGTACTTTCCCCCCTACTCTTCTCCCTTTACACCAACTCCTGCACCTCCAGCCACCAGTCTGTCAAGTTGATCAAGTTTGCGGACGACACCACCCTCATCGGGCTCATCTCCAACGGCGACGAGTCCGCCTACAGGAGAGAGGTGGCCCAGCTGGCGTCCTGGTGCAGCAATAACAACCTGCAGCTGAACGCTCTGAAGACAGTGGAGATGATTGTAGACTTCAGGAAAGTCACTACTCCTCTGCCCCCCCTCACCCTCTCAGGCTCTCCCATCACCACTGCTGATTCCTTCCGCTTCCTAGGCACTACCATCACCAGAGACCTCAAATGGGAGCTGACCATCAGCTCACTCATCAAAAAAGCCCAGCAGAGGATGTTCTTCCTGCGGCAGCTGAGGAAGCTCAAGCTACCCACCAAGATGTTAGTGCAGTTCTACACAGCCATCATCGAGTCCATCCTCACCACCTCCATAACCGTGTGGTACGCAGGAGCCACTGCCAGGGACAGACTAAGGCTGCAGCGCGTCGTGCGCACTGCTGAGAAGGTGATCGGCTGCAAGCTCCCATCTCTCCAGGATCTGTACATCTCCAGGACCCGGAGGCGTGCTGGCCGGATCATAGCCGATCCCTCACACCCTGGTCACGTACTGTTTGCCCCCCTCCCCTCTGGTAGAAGACTTCGGTCCATCCAGACTAAAACCTCCCGTCACATGAACAGCTTCTTCCCCTCTGCCATTAGACTGCTGAACACTAAGTGACTCTCGTGCACCATGTACAGCAGCTCAACCAGACTCATGTCAATCATCACTGTTTTCTTCCTGCATTACCGACTGCACTATATAGTTCTCCACAGTATCTGCTGCTGGCTAATATATATTTTAACTGTTGACCAGTATCACTTAATCTTATCCTACACTTTATTACATGTATAGTTTATTTCTCTTATCTTATCATGTTTAATGTTGCAGCATTGTACCGAGACAAATTCCTAGTTTGTGTACTACATGAACAATGGCAATAAACCTGATTCTGATTCTGATTCTGATTCCATGGAGATCCCGAAATGGGTAAATCCTGTGGTCTCCCACACATGGAGAGGCCCTGCTGTTCTTTCCCCCTCCTATCTTGACCCCAGGGCTGATTTATGTCACACTTGCCAGGATGAGTAGCCCTGAGACTGCATTTGATCTTTTTTGTCCTTTTTACCTTATTTACATGATGGTAGTGAGACCTGCTATGATGTATGGTTTGGAGATGGTGGCACTGAGAAAAAGACAGGAAGCAGAGCTGGAGATGGCAGAGTTGAAGATGCTAAGATTCTGTGTGGATTTATTTTGTAAAAATTATTTGACTTATTATTAAATACCCAGAACCAGTATAAGTACTTTTTCAATGAGTTACATGGAGGTGAAAAAGAAAAGGGGGAAAAAACTGCATTAATAACACAAATATAAAGATTGGAAAATGGGAAATAACTACACAGTAGCCTCTTTAGCCTATGTAAAAGTCTTTTTTCTTGACTGGCCCACTGTTTTAGTTACAAACATTTCATTGATTTTACTGCATTTTGGTGCATCTGTGGTAAGAGCTTTTCTTCTTTTAATTCACCCCATCTCTGCTCCCCTTTTCCTTTTCTTCTGCGCACCATCACTACCTTCCATCTTGCTGCTGACAGGAGCCTTATGTCCATTATTAATAGTGTTAGAATTTTTTAACCATCAGCTGAGCAACTTTGGAGTGAGTGTCGACCATAAAATAAGTAAAGTAGTACCCAGTGTTGTTGCAACCTTCAATAATGATAATATCACAGATGATCTGAAAAGGAACATTCATTATTAGTGCAAAGAAGTAGTGTTGCAGTCTCTGTGAGCAATGAAGATTGTAAAGTCTGAAGCAGCAGGTATGAAGTAGGCTATATAAACATAAAACACTGTCTCTTTAATTTTACTCATGACTCGATCGTAAATACATGTCAGACATTTGTAACGAACCAAGAGGCTTAAAAAATTTTTTTTTTTATAAATTTAGCAATTCATGGTGTTTTCTTTCTGGGAAGATCATGGCCCCAATGGACATTCATGCATTAAATCCTTCCAAGGAATAGCAATAGCCAAGGCGAGCAGGGCTTGACATAAACACCTGCCAACGGAGGGTACTGTAGATTTCAGCAGTAGCCGGTAAGAGAGTGACTCCCACTAGCCATTATGACAGGTTGCAGTTTTCTCAAACAGCATTAAAAATAATAATATCCATCCATCCATCCATCAATTTTCTACCGCTTTTCCAGAGGTCCGGGTCGCGGAGGCAGCAGTTCAAGCAGAGAAGCCCAGACTTCCCTCTCCCCAGCCACCTGCTCCAGCATTCCAGAAAGGATACCAAGGTGTTCCCAGACCAGCTGGGAGACATAGTCTCTCCAGCATGTCCTGGGTCTGCCCCGGGGTCTCCTCCCAGTGGGACATGCCCAAAACACTTCAAGTGGGAGGCGTCCAGGAGGCATCCTGATCAGATGCCCATAGCATCTGATCAGCAACTGGCTCCTTTCAATGTGGAGGAGCAGCGGTTCTACTCTGAGCCTCTCCCGGATGACTGAGCTCCTCACCCTTTCTCTAAGGGTGAGTCCAGCAATCCTACAAAGAAAGCTCATTTCAGCTGCTTGTATCCGCAATCTCGTTCTTTCAGTCATTACCCAAAGCTCATGACCATAGGTGAGGGTAGGAACGTAGACTGACTGGTAAATGGAAAGCTTTGCCTTAGAGCTCAGCTCCCTCTTCACCACAACAGACCAGTACAATGTCCGCATCACTGCAGATGCTGCTCCAATCCATCTGTCAATCTCTCACTCCATTTCTCCCCTTCTTCATGAATAAGACCCCGAGATACTTAAACTGCTCCACTTGGGGCAGGAGCCTGTCCCCAATCCAGAGAGGACAATCCAACTTTTTCCAACTGAGGACCATGGAGTTGGACTTGGAGGTGCTGATTCTCATCCCAGCCGCTTCACACTCAGCGGCAAACCATCCCAGTAAGACCTGTAGGTCATTGCTGGATGAAGCCAGCAGGACAACATCATCTGCAAACAACAGAGATGAGATCATGTGGTCACCAAGCATGACACTCTCCGTTCCCTGGCTGCGCCTAGAAATTCTGTCCATAAAAATTATGAACAGGATCGATGACAAAGGGCAGCCCTGGCGGAGTCCAACTCTCATTGGGAATGAGTCCGACCGAGTGTTGGCAATACGAACCAAACTCTCACAACGGTTGTATAGAGACCGGATAGCTCGTAATAACAAGCCCAATACCCCATACTCTTGAAGCACCCCCCACAAAAAAACGCGAGGGACGCGGCTGAATGCCTTCTCCAAGTCCACAAAACACAAGTAAACTGGTTGGGCAAACTCCCACAAACCCACGAGGATTCTTGAGAGGCTAAAGAGTTGGTCCAATGTGCCACGGCCAGGACGAAAACCACATTGCTCCTCCTGAATCCAAGGTTCGACCAATGGCTAGACTCTCCTCTCCAGTACCCTGGCATAGACCTTCCCAGGGAGACTGAGGAGTGTGATCCCTCTAAAGTTGGAGCACACCCTCCAGTCCCCCTTCTTGAAGAGAGGAACCACCACCCTGGTTTGCCATGCCAAAAGCACTGTCCCCGACCTCCACACAATGTTGCAGAGGCGTGTCAACCATGACAGCCCCACAACATCCAGGGCCTTGAGGTACTCAGGGAAAATCTCGTCCACCCCCGGGGCCTGGCCACCAAAGAGTTTTTTTAACCACTCTGACAACCTCAGCCCCTTTAATGGGCGAGTCGTCCCCCTTGTCCACAAACCCTGCTTCCTCTGTGGAAGGTGTGTCAGTGGGATTGAGGAGATCCTTGAAGTATTCCTTCCACCACCCGACAATATCGCCAGTTGAATATACCTATATATATATATATAATACAATTATATAATAATAATATACCTATCAAAATGTGAGACTACGAAACTACAACTCCAATAAGCACTATCTACACACAGTTTATGGTCATTGGTCCACTGTCACTGTGGATGGAGTCAATCACGGCCCGGTAAAGGAGAATCCACAGACGGTCTCCTCCGTGGGTCAGTCTCCCATCCTGCCCCAATTCACACCGCAGCCTAGGGCTGTGCAATATGACCATATAAAAACATCTATCATTTCATAGAATACTCTATCATTTACATCGTGATTTAAAATGCATATACTCCTATTTATTCAGCGAAGCTCCTCACACACTACTTGTCAGCTCCCCACACTGTGTGCAGTGGAACAGGTGTGTGGTGGTTGGCTAGGCTTCAACCGGTGGTTGCTAACTCCAAACTACTGGTTTGGTCAAATAGCTGCTCCTCCTGTTTGCCAGGGATGTGGGACCGTTTACCATCATGTTGTGTCAGAGAGGATAGTCAGCTAACCTCATTTTAATAGAAGGTAAGTAACGTTAACACCATGTCTAATTATAAAATGGCAAATACTTAACGATGCCAAGTTGTGCAAACTGGAAACATTATAGTGTATCAGACCATTGTTTCTTTGGTTTAAATTACTGAGGAGTTTCTTAGTTTTGAAAAAAAATTATTACAGCTGCAAAAGTGCATGATGGTGGCACATACATGCAAAGTAAATAATAAATACACTACAGTAAAACGGGTCGGAGGAGCAAGTTGGCTCTTAATGTAATTTATCTGATTTCTAATAAATTTTAATTATTCAAGTATTGATAATGAATAAAGTTAAAGTCATGACATGTATTTTATTACATTACCTTTTGTGTCTTTGATATTCAGATCATGACTAATCTGAAATATTTTTATTAGCAAGCAAATAGGTTAAATCAGGCCAGAATGGCATCTTCAGGCTGCAGGTCTACACTTAAATTTTCATTGATTTTAAAGGCCAAATGTCACGTAACAGGGTACTTTAAATATCTTGAAACTAGATATAAAAGGGAACCGATCCGTTCGGGTCTTGGTGCATATGCTTCAGTAACAACGGAATATTCGTTAATTTAAAACTGGCCTGACACGGCCCCTGGAATCGCCTGGGGAAGAAGGCGGAAGTGACGAAATCGATTGTACCCTAGTTTGATGCTTGGGGTATTTCAATTGATTGTTTATATGGAGACTGGAAGGTTGAAGTGAGCAACAAGAAAGAAAAAATTGGATATTTCACCCATACCTTAAAACGGGACTATCAGGGACAGCTGGGTAATAAGGGACACTTCTCTGGGAAATGTTTTCATACCTGTCAAGTGAGACGTTTTCGCCGTACTTCAACACCGTAAAAAGCGGCTATAAGGAACGGTGGAGCAACAAGGGACACCTCTCTGTGAAATGCCCCAAATGCAACTCGTGTTGTTATTGTCAAATATTTTAAGGATTCATGGATATTTGACAATAACAACACAACTCAGCGTCCGGCGCAAAATAAAAAAAAACAACAGAATTCTGTATTTGTCAGGCGATCTCTGTCTGTTCCGCAACCGCTGCACAGCTGAATGTGTAAACCATTGTCCTAATGACTTCTCATTGTAGTGAGAATAGCTCAAGCTGAGCGATCAGCCCGCCCAGACAATTAAACTAATGATTGACTCCACACTTCGAACAGTAGTGAGAATAGCTCAAGCTGAGTGATCAGCCCGCCCATACAATTAAACTAATGATTGACTCCACACTTCGAACAGTAGTGATAATAGCTCACGCTGAGCGATCTGCCAGCACGAGCTGTGGGGGATCACACACAGGAGTGCTCCTCAAGACACTCAATTTTTTTTCCAGTATATTTTTCTTTTGGGCGTACAGAAATGGCAATACGCCCATTTTTGCTAAAATTGCATTTTCCCCGTATTTTCCTTAAAATATTTGACAATAACAACACGAACTACATTTAAAACATTTCCCAGAAAAGTGTCCCCCACAGCCGCGCTTGGCACCAAAATACGGCGAAAACGTCTCACTTGACAGGTATGCGCCTCCATTTTCATATTGATCTGGTCAATTTCTTGACAGCAGCGGCTCTCCTCCACTGTAATAATAATGGCTTCCGAAAAATCAATATTTATGGGGCGCCCTCGACAGACCCCCTTCGGCTTCGCAATTCTGGAGGCGATTAATGTCCAGTTCAATGACATTTTCCACTGGTTCTGCTCTCTGGTCATCGTTGGAACTGTTGTCATCAGACAAAGCATCTGATTCCGTCTCGGACGGCTCAAACCAGTAAGGTTCTATGCCTCTGTCACTGTCTGAACCACTGACAAAAAAAAAGACCAAAAAAAAAAAGACAAAACTAAACTAATTTGTTCACAATCGCTGTCACTTTCCGTCATGATTGTCCAATGTTGATAAGTGTGAATGTGGATAGGCAGGGCAGCCAGGGTACAACTGGTGATGTCAAAAACATGGGCGTGGTCTGGACTGGCTGTCACAAGCCAGCAAGCAAGGTGGGGCCTTCACCTGGTGTATTTTGTGCAATTATGTAAATACAGGTGGGTGATATGGTCTCCGGTATGAATATTTGGTTTAAGCTATGTGTATTTTATCTAAATTCGTTGTCATTTAGAAAAAAAAATTACGTGACATTTCGCCTTTAAGGGGTCATTGACTGCACTTTTCCACATTTTAACAGCTCACACATGTCAATGAAATGTTTGTGGCATATTTTGTTCATATTTTCTTTAATTATTGAAGCAAATTTTTGTATTTTTCCTGGCTTTCTTGAAACGCTCTGATTTATCAATTCCTGTCACTTTAAGAACCATCCTTCACCTAACTCATCTCTGCCCTCCCTCTTACATCAGTTAGCCATTAGCTGACTAGTTTCCAGCCTCCTAGCTCAGATGAGCGGCTCTGGTTCACTGATTCATGGTTGATGGTCAGGTCGGGGAACAGGGAGATGCTGAAATTCGTACAGAGGGAGCTGAGGAGAAAGATCAGAGAAGGCAAGGACAGCTTCAGGAAGAAGATGGAGGACAAGCTGCAACAGAGCAACATCAGCGGGGTCTGGAGGAACCTTAAAACCATCTCTGGGCTCCAGAATACCTCCCCCCAGGCCACGGGGGGCAGGGAGTGGGCGAACAATCTGAATCTGTTTTTCAATAGGTTTGACCAACCGCCCTCCCCCCTGACTGCACAACAACCACTGCTGCCTCTAAAGACATCAAGTCCTGCTGCCCACTCCCCACTCCACCAACACCCCCCCACTCCTAACACAAAGCCCCTCAACTTGACCCTGACTAAGACCCACGTGAGGACGGAGCTGAGGAAGATCAAGGCGAGGAAGGCGTCGGGACTGGACGGCATCAGCGCAAAGCTCCTCAAGTCCTGTGCAGACCAGCTGTGTGGGGTTGTGGCATACATCTTCAACCTGAACCTGAAGCTGGGGAGGGTACCACACCTGTGGAAAACATCTTGTGTGGTACCTGTACCAAAAACTTCCCACCCCAAAGACCTGAACAGCTACAGACCAGTGGCCTTGACGTCCCACATGATGAAGACCCTGGAGAGACTGCTCCTTGCTCACCTCCGCCCCCTGGTGGGACCAGCAATGGATCCACTCCAGTTCGCCTACCAGCATGGCATTGGGGTGGAGGACGTGGTGATCTTCCTCCTTCACCGTTCTCTGTCCCACCTGGAGAAGCCCGGGAATGCGGTGAGGATCATGTTCTTTGACTTCTCCAGTGCTTTCAACACCATCCAACCGATGATCCTGAACGACAAGCTGCTGTGCGCAGGGGTGGACCAGCACCTGTCATCATGGATCCTGGACTACCTCACTAACCGGCCTCAGTTTGTGAGAACCCGGGACTGTGTGTCCGACACGATCATCGGTAGCACGGGGGCCCTCAGGGAACGGTTTTGGCTCCCTTCCTGTTCACCCTTTATACTGCGGACTTCTCACACAACACAACACACTGCCATCTACAGAAGTTCTCTGATGACTCTGCGATCGTTGGCCTCATCTCCAATGGAGATGAAGCTGAGTACAGAGGGCTTATCCAGGACTTCGTCGACTGGTGCCATCGGAACTGCCTCCAGATCAACGCGAGGAAAACTAAGGAGCTGGTGGTGGACTGCCGCAGGCAAGGACAACCCCTCACAGCACCAGTAAATATACAGGGAACAGACATCGAGATGGTGACATCCTATAAGTACCTGGGTGTTCATCTGAACAATAAACTAGACTGGTCACACAATACTGACGCACTCTACAAGAAGGGACAGCACAGGCTGTTCCTACTGAGGAGACTCAGGTCTTTTGGTGTACAAGGGGCGCTGCTGAAGACATTCTATGACACGGTGGTGGCATCAGCCATCACTTTTGGAGTGGTCTGCTGGGGCAGTGGCATTACGGCAGTCGACAGGAAGAGACTGAACAAACTGATCAAGAAAGCTAGCTCTGTCCTGGGGCAGCGCCTTGACCCAGTGGAGGAGATAGGAGAGAGAAGGACGGTGGCTAAACTGTCATCTCTGCTGAAGTCCGAGTTCCACCCTATGCAGGACATACTGAATGCACTGAGGAGCTCATTTAGCAGCAGACTACATCATCCTAGGTGCACAACCGAGAGGTTTCGCAGGTCCTTCCTACCAACAGCTGTCAGACTGTACAACCTAAGCAGGGCTGCTCGCAGAGACAGCAAAAAGACGTGACAACCTAATAGTTTTTTTTTTTTTTTTTTATTTAAGTTTTTGTAAAGGGTATACAGGTCGTTACAGCAATGCAGTGTTTACATTTTCATCACATGTTCCCTTATTTTCAGATATCTGACAACATTGGAAGATTAATTCTTACAACACCCCTTTTTTTTTTTTTTAAAGTGAAAGAAAAAGTGAAATTAAAGAGAAAAAAAAACAAGAAACAAATAACAAAAAAAAACCCAAACAAACCAGTAAAAAACAAACAAAAAGAAAAAGTAAGTAAATAAAGATAAAAGAGCATCTGAGTAGCGTTGGAACAGAGAGCGGAACCATTATTGAAATGGTATTTGTCAAAGATTAGATCTAATGGAAGACACATATGCGGTCCAGGGTTGCCAAAAGTTCATGAACACATCCATGTCCTGTCTCAGTGCGAATGTCAACTTTTCCATCGAGTAAATGTCTTGGATCACGTTAGTCCAATCTTCAGGTGTAGGACAGTCCTTCAACATCCATTTTTTAGTTAGAGCTTTTTTGCTTGCCAATATTAAAACATTGAATAAGTATTTTTCTCCTCGTCTTTCCAGTGAGTCCGGTAGTAAACCCAAATACAAAGTTACAAAAGAAAAGGGAACTGTAATTTTGAATATTTTCCCCAATATTGTCTGTACCTTGGTCCAATATTGGTGGATAACTGGGCATGACCAAAACACATGAAAATGATTTGCAGTCTTTTCACCACACAAGCGCCAACAGTTCAATCCCTTATGGGTAAATTTGTTTTGTGCAGGTGTTCTGAAAAATCTTGCCAAGTTTTTCCATCCAAATTCTCTCCACTGCAGGGATGAGGTACTTTTCCATTGCTGTTTATTTAGCTTTTCCCATATTTCCAGTTGTAAAGTGAAATTCCCCTCTTTTTCCCATCTCTCTTTTATATAAGATGTGTTGTCTCCTTTTAAGTCTTGAAGACCTTGGTATATTTTAGAAATGTATCTGATCCCTGGGATCCCTTTATATGCCATTAAGAAGACCTTCAGAACACCTGACTGGGCCCTTTCCAAAACCTCCTTTTTAAGTATATTGTTTATGTGGTGTCTAAGCTGGAAGAACCTGTAAAGGTCTTGATTTATTAGGCCTTGTTTTTTCAAATCTTCAAAACTTCTTAAGATTTGCCCTTTAAAAAAATCGTAATATTTTATCAGCCCTTTCTCCTTCCACTTTTTAAATCTGGTGTCTGTTTTATTAGGAGTAAAGTCCTGATCATAGGCGATCCATTGCAGAAGTCGATAGGGCTCTTTAGTTTGATTCTCCCTGACTATCTTAAACCAAATTTTTAGCGGGGTCTCTATCCACGGGTTAGTGTTATTCAAAAGCTTAGGTAAGACATTGTTCCCTATTATCGCCTGTAGGGGGATGTCACTTGTTATTTGGCATTCGATCTCCTTCCATTGTGCAGTGTAGACTGGGTTACATATCTCTACTAAAGTTTTAATTTGTGCGGCTTTAAAGTAGTCCCTGATATTTGGCAGCGCGAGCCCACCTTTGTCTTTGTTTAGCTGTAGGGTTCTATATCTGATTCTAGGTCTCTTGCCCTGCCATATGAATCTTGAGATCCTTCTGTCCAGCTCCTGCCATGTTTTTTTGGGAGGTTCTACCGGTATTGTTTGGAAAAGGTATAGAAGACATGGAAGTATATTCATTTTGACTGCTTCAATTCTTTGTGCAGTACCCAAGAATGGTATCATATTCCATCTTGCTAGGTCAGATTTTATTTTTGTCACCAGTGGATCATAGTTTAGTGATATAATTTTGTTGAGTTGTTTCGGGATATTGACCCCCAGATATTTCATAGATTCCGACTCCCAGTTAGTTTTGAGTTTGCTTAGTGAATAATGATTTGGGTCATAGTTGAATGTTAAAACTTGGGTTTTATGCATATTTAATTTGTACCCCGATAAATCTCCATACTCTGAAAAAACTGAGGTTAGTTCTGGTAAAGAAGTGTCCGGCTGCCCTAGGTATATTAAAATGTCATCAGCAGACTTCCGGTTATGGCTGCCACGTAGGACGGACGTGTCTCGCTCTGCTCTGCTCCTGGAGAAAAAAATCGGCAAATAACTCTCTCATTTGGGACAGAACGTATCCCAGCATTTGGGCGAGGATATGTCGGCGAAGCCTAAGGCTGGAAAACCAGGAAAAGGAAAAAGCGAGCCGCCGAAACAGTCCAAATTAACGGACTTTCAGGTCTGTGACGCAGCAAACAAAACTCCATATATGGCGGAGGAGGCTGGCAACGGTGCGATTTCTGCGGGGAATGGCGCAGATGCGCTGATGGCTGCCATGAGTTCAATGAGAGCGGACTTTTCCTCTAGATTTGATGGGATTATGACAGCGTTGGAAGGAATAAGAAAGGAATTGGGTGACTGTGTAGAACGAACGGCGCAGATGGAGCTCCGTCTCGCTAGTGCTGAAGATGACGTCACCCGTCTTCAATTAAAGGTGCGCACTTTGGAAAAAAAAAATAAATCTCTGGAAGATAATATTTTGGATTTGGAATCTCGGTCGAGACAGAATAATTTGAGGCTGGTGGGTCTTCCAGAGGAATCAGAAGGTCGGGACGTATGTTCCTTTCTGGAAAAGTGGATTCCGGAGGTGCTGGGCAGCGAGGAGTTGCAATCAGCAGTGGTTCTGGAAAAAGCACATCGTATTGGCCCACGGAGAGATAAGGGACCGCCGAGGACCTTAATTATGAAGTTTCTTAGCAACAGAGACAGGATGAAGATCTTCAACGCTGCACGTGCTAAAGGAGAGATTAAACACCAGGACCAGCAGGTGCGGTTCTACCCAGATTTGGCCACAGGAATCCAGCAATTGAGGAAGCAGTTTGATCCCGTACGTAAGGAGCTGCGCAACCTTGGGATTCGTCATGGTGTAATCTATCCTGCGAGACTGCTGACCACGTATGAGGGCAGAACCCACATCTTCAAGACCCCAGAGGAGGCGCAGGAGTTCATCAAGAAGATCAAAGAAGAAGAAGAGACTGGTGGGAGCTAAGCATGAACAAAATATAAGGTAGAATAATTAAGCATTTGCACAGGCATCTGACTGACTTGAAGTAAATAGTAAGTTTACAAAATATAGATTGTATTATATATTAAAAAAACAAAACAAAAACAAAACAAACAAAAAAAAAAAAAACTATGATGTACAAAGTTGTTAAAAATTTTGGAGTTAAGTTGGAAAACTACAGAGGAGAGTTAATGTTACGTCATTAAAAGCAGTAGAGTTAGGGTGATTGGGAGGATGAAGAAGGAGTGGCTTAGGCTGTTCCCCGTGGGTGTGGAACGGTCGATGGCTATATCGGGAGACAGAATTTTTCTTTTGATTTTGGGGGGTTTGCCACAAGTGTGGGAAGGGGAAATTTGTTTGTGTGTAGTTTGTAGGATGAATGTTCAACCACTCATGTTTTTGCTTCTCTGTATGAGCATGTTTACACTGCAAGGTAATCCCAAACTCTCTATTGATCATGGACCAAAGTGTTAATCTTAATTTAACTTCATGGAATTGCAGAGGTCTACAAAATTTAAAAAAACTTAAACAAGTTATGAATAAAATAAAGGACATGGGTTCAAGAATTGTGTTTTTACAAGAAACTCATCTGATAGAGGAGGATGTTAAAAGAATTAGGAGTAGATGGCAGGGAAGTGTATTCACCTCTTCATTTTCATCCCGAGCCAGGGGAGTTATGACTCTCATACATAAATCAGTTCCTTTTCAAGTGAAAAATGTAATTGGAGACAAATTTGGAAGATATGTAATCATTCAAGGTTCTTTGCTATTAGAAAATATAAATCTTGTGAACTTATATGGTCCCAATATAGATGATCAGAAGTTCTTTGCTAATTTATTTCTCATCTTATCATCACTTACAGGGCAACATATAATAGCAGGGGATTTTAATTGTACATTGAATCCAGGTGTGGATAGATCAACAGGACTGGATTGTACGCACATTGGATGTAGGATGACTATTAATCATTTTATGAAAGAATTGAGATTGTTAGATATATGGAGAGAAATGAAACCACAAGTTAAAGCCTATTCTTGTTATTCCAGTACCTACAAGACATTCTCACGTATTGATTATTTTTTGATTTCCACAGAATTAAGGTCCAAGATTCAAAACTGCTTTTATGATAACATCGTGATCTCTGATCATGCACCCTGTTGTCTAATATATGTAGATAAAAAATTGACAAAGGAATCAGGTAGATGGCAATTTCAGCATAAATGGCTTCAGGATGAGGAATTTGTCAAGTATATAGAAAAACAGATAGACGAGTTCTTTGACATCAATACTACACAAACATCAGCATGTGTAAAGTGGGAGGCTTTCAAAGCTTTTATTAGGGGACATATTATTAGTTATACAGGATCAAAATCTAAGAAGACTCGAGAGGAGAGAGCTAAATTGGAACATAAAATAAAAAATCTTCAGGAAAAAGTGTATGCAGGAAGTGACCCAAGGTTGGAGAATGAATTACTGATTTTGAGAGCTGAATACGACAAAAAATCAGCGAATAGAGCTGCCTCGAGTCTTCTAAGATTGAAACAATCTTTTTATGAACAAGGTGAAAAATCAGGAAAATTATTAGCATGGCAGATTAAACAATTGGAAATTAAAACACCAATTACCAGTATTATAAGTAACGGACAGGTAGTTATAGATCCTTTAGAAATTAATAGAGCCTTTAGAGATTACTATGAAAAATTATATGATACCAAAAATGAACCTGATTTAACAAAACTAAATGGGTTTTTGAACGAACTATCTATACCGTGTATTCCAAATGAAAACAGGGAGATATTGGAGTCTAAAATTAGTCAAGAAGAAGTTGGGCTAGCCATTGATAATATGAAATCAGGAAAAAGTGCAGGACCAGATGGTCTTCCAGTTGACCTTTATAAAAAATTTAAGAATAAATTAATAAAACCTTTTTTGGAAATGGTTTTAGAAGCATTTCAAAATAATAATTTACCATCATACATAAATAATGCCTTAATTATACTGCTGCCAAAACCAGGTAAGCCCTCTAATAAATGTGAAAATATGAGACCAATAAGCCTATTAAACGCCGACCTTAAGATAATCTGTAAAATTTTAGCAAGACGAATACAAAAAATTTTACCAAATATTATTAATCGAGATCAGAATGGCTTTATAAAGGGTAGACAAGGCTTCCATAATGTAAGAAGACTATTTAATATTATTTATTTTAATAAAGAAGCACCGGATACAGCTCTCCTATCATTGGACGCCGAAAAGGCCTTTGATAGAGTTGAATGGCCCTTTCTTTTTGAAGTCCTACAAAGGTTTGGACTTGGAAATAATTTCATAAAATGGGTTCAAATAATATACAATAATGCTACAGCAGAAATCCTAACAAATAACAATATTTCAAAACCAATAAAAATCAATAGAGGATGTCGACAAGGCTGTCCACTTTCACCTTTACTGTTTACTATGGCAATTGAACCTTTAGCGATAGCGATACGTTTACATTCACAAATATATGGAATTAAAGTTGGACCAACAGAACATAAAATCTCCCTGTACGCCGATGATATAATTTTGTTTATGTCGAATCTAAAAAAATCAATTCCAACCTTGTTGAATTTAATAAAGAATTTTGGGGAAATATCAGGATATAAAATAAATAAAACTAAATCTTCAATATTAATGCTAAATGAGACCCAGAGAAATTACCCAGCCCCTGAGGTAAATCAATTCAATGTTGTAAATCAGTTTAAATATTTAGGAATCCAAATTATGCCTAAGCTAGAATCAGTCGCCAGTGTCAACTATGAAGCCTTAATGTCAGATATCAGTGAGTTAACTCAGAGATGGATGTCACTACCAATGTCGATGATCGGGAGAATCAATATACTTAAAAGTAATATTTTACCTAAAATACTTTATTTATTTCAATACATTCCCTTATCACCACCTTTAGATCTATTCTCAAGAATAAAAAAAAAGTTAGTGGAATTTATATGGAACAACAGGAGGGCTAGATTACGTTTGTCTTTATTATATTTACCATTTGATCGTGGAGGTCTGAAATGTCCAAATTTTATGTTGTATTATTGGTCGGCACAACTGAGGTCTATGACACATTATTTTTCATCAAATGATCTCCCTCACTGGACTGAAATGGAATCATACAATTTACCTTTACCTCTTCCCATATTCATATACTCAGATTCGGCAAAAAAATTACAAAAACAAGTTAAAAATCCATTTGTAAAGCATATGATCAAAATATGGTGTGAAGCTAAAAACTATTTAAAAGAACCACAGTTATTGTCACAATTTAGTCCAATATGGGGTAATCAATATTTTAAACCAGGGAGAGCGGACGCTGTATTTAAAGTATGGAATTTAAAAGGGATACAAAAGATTCAGGATTTATATTTGCCATGTGCAGACAACATAATGTCTTTTGAAGAGCTGAGGATCAAATTTAATCTCAATAGAACACATTTTTTTAAATATCTTCAACTTAGAAACTTTATTCGATCAAATCAAAATAAAGCTCTCACTCGACCTATTTATTCATCCTTGGAAAAAATGATGATGAAAGATAGTAAAAGAAAGGGTATTATTTCAGAGTTTTATAACTCATTGACACTATCTTCAAGTGAAAATTCACTGAAAAGATTAAACTACTGGAAAGAAGATCTGCAAATTGAAATTTCAGAGGAACAATGGGAATTGGCTTGTACAGAAGCTCAAACCAAATCAATAAATGCACGCCTTAAATTGATACATTTCAAATGGTTAATGCGGATGTATGTTACACCGGAGGAGTTAAATAGATATAACAAAAATATACCAGATACATGCACAAAATGCATGGAAAGTAAAGGAACCCTATTTCATTGTTTATGGGAATGTAGATTAATAAGAATGTTTTGGGAAGAGGTGAGGGTAACAATTGAAAAAATAATCTCAAAACAAATCATATTGAATCCTAAACTGTTTTTGTTGGGTCTGTACCCAGAAAAGCATAATTTTAATAAAAGTGAAAGAACATTCATAGACCTCAGTTTGCTTAATGCCAAAAAATGTATTGCACTATTATGGAAAAAGACTCATAGACCAGATGTGACTCAGTGGTTAAGACAGATGTTAACAAACCTTCCATTAGAAAGAATAACATATATACTAAAATCAAAGGAAATTGTGTTTGAGAATATATGGAGACCTTTTATTGATTATGTAAAAAATTTAAACATAACTCTTGAAGAAGAAGGTGAATGATGTGTGTGGACCTTGTAAATTCCAAACTGGTGAACATAATATGTATACTTATGTATTGGATTGTCTAGACTAAACAGAGGAGCATTGTTGAAGACTTGATTTTGTTGGTGGTTGTTGGTGTTTTTAGTGCATTTTTTTTTTTTTGTAGTACTTTAGTGTTAGTGTTTGATTGTTTGTATCATGTTTGTTAAAAAAAAAAGGTTCAATAAAGATATTGTGGAAAAAAAAAAATGTCATCAGCAAAGAGTGCTATTTTATGTTCCTTCTGACCAAGTGTAATACCTTGAATTTTTTGGTTTTGTCTTACCCATTGGCTCAGAGGTTCTATGAAGATTGCAAAGAGCAGTGGAGACAGGGGGCAGCCCTGACGACATCCTCTTTCCAGTTCAAAAGATGATGATAAATTACCGTTAATCCTTATTTTAGCTGTTGGTTTTTTATATAATGCCTGTATAGGCATTATATAAAATATATATATGGGATTGTGACGTATATCTTCAACATGAGCCTGAAACTGGGGAGGGTACCACAGCTGTGGAAAACATCTTGTGTGGTACCTGTACCAAAAACTTCCCACCCCAAAGACCTGAACAGCTACAGACCGGTGGCCTTGACGTCCCACTTGATGAAGACCCTGGAGAGACTGCTCCTTGCTCACCTCCGCCCCCTGGTGGAACCAGCGATGGATCCACTCCAGTTCGCCTACCAGCATGGCATTGGGGTGGAGGATGCGGTGATCTTCCTCCTTCACCGCTCTCTGTCCCACCTGGAGAAGCCCGGGAATATGGTGAGGATCATGTTCTTTGACTTCTCCAGTGCTTTCAACACCATACAACCGATGATCCTGAAGGACAAGCTGCTGCGCGCAGGGGTGGACCAGCACCTGTCATCATGGATCCTGGACTACCTCACGAACCGGCCTCAGTTTGTGAGAACCCGGGACTGTGTGTCCGACACGATCATCAGTAGCACGGGGGCCCCCCAGGGAACGGTGCTGGCTCCCTTCCTGTTCACTCTTTATACTGCGGACTTCTCACACAACACAACACACTGCCATCTACAGAAGTTCTCTGATGACTCTGCGATCGTTGGCCTCATCTCCAATGGAGATGAAGCTGAGTACAGAGGGCTTATCCAGGACTTCGTGGACTGGTGCCATCGGAACTGCCTCCAGATCAACGCAAGGAAAACTAAGGAGCTGGTGGTGGACTGCCGCAGGCATGGGCAGCCCCTCACAGTACCAGTAAATATACAGGGAACAGACATCGAGATGGTGACATCCTATAAGTACCTGGGTATTCATCTGAACAATAAACTAGACTGGTCACACAATACTGATGCACTCTACAAGAAGGGACAGCGCAGGCTGTTCCTGCTGAGGAGACTCAGGTCTTTTGGTGTACAAGGGGCGCTGCTGAAGTCATTCTATGACACGGTGGTGGCATCAGCCATCACTTTTGGAGTGGTCTGCTGGGGCAGTGGCATTACTGCAGCCGATAGGAAGAGACTGAACAAACTGATTAAGAAAGCTAGCTCTGTCCTGGGGCAGCGCCTTGATCCGATGGAGGAGATAGGAGAGAGAAGGACGGTGGCTAAACTGTCATCTCTGCTGGAGTCCGAGTTCCACCCTATGCAGGACATACTGAATGCACTGAGGAGCTCATTTAGCAGCAGACTACATCATCCCAGGTGCACAACCGAGAGGTTTCGTAGGTCCTTCCTACCAACGGCTGTCAGACTGTACAACCTAAGCAGGGCTGCTCGCAGAGATAGCAAAAAGACGTAACAAACTAATAGTTTTTTGAATGCAAAAGATGCAATAGACTTACACAATGGTCCCCTCCGGCATACAACTAGGAACATACCGGTCGCTATGGAGGGTGAGAATATGTATGGGCACATAATCATACCATGTAGGATAACTAAGTAGACGGTTATGCTGTTTCATTCCATCTAGCAACAATGCTCTGCACTGTGTGTGTTTATATATTTACATATTTATTCCATCTAGCTACAATGCTCAGCACTGGGTGTGTTTATATATTTATATATCTACATATTATTCCATCTAGCTACATTGCTCCGCACTGTGTGTGTTTATATACTTGCATATTTATTCCACCTAGCTGCAATGCTCCGTACTGTGGGTGTTTATATATTTACATATTTATTCCATCTAGCTACAATGCTCTGCACTGTGTGTTCATATATTCATATATTTATTCCATCCAGCTACAATGCTCTGCACTGTGTGTCTGTGTGTGTGTGTATATATATATATTTTATAGTAATACGTACATATGTATATTAGCTGCTCTTGCTTGCTTGTTTTTTTCTTGCCTTCTGATTGTTGCTCTGAGTGTTGCTATCCCTGTGCTGTTGCAATCCTGGAATTTCCCCGTTGTGGGACTAATAAAGGCTTATCTTATCTTATCTTATCTTATAGTTCTAATGAAGTTGTTATGAAAATTGAAACTGGATAAGATTCTATATAGAAAAGACCAGTCAACCGAATCGAATGCTTTTTCAGCATCTAATCCCAATATGGCTGCATTTAAGTTATATTTTTTTATATGATGAATTATGTGTAAAGTGCGTCGAATGTTGTCTTGTGTCTGTCTTTGTCTTATAAAACCTGTTTGGTCTAAATGAATTAGGTCTGTCAGTATATTTTCTAACCTTTTGGCAAGGATAATGGTAAAAAGCTTATAGTCCTGATTTAGTACACTGATTGGTCTGTAGTTGGAGCACTCTAGTTTATCCTTTTCAGGTTTAGGTATAACTGCAATGACCCCTTCTCTCCAGGAGGGGGGGATTTCCCCTGTGTGGAGGACATAATTAAATGTTTTCAGGAGGAGAGGAGATAGTTGCTGTTTAAAGGTTTTGTACCACTCTGCTGTATAGCCATCAGCTCCTGGGGATTTGTTAGCTTTAAGTTTCATAATTGCTTTTTCCAATTCTTTAGGATGTATTTCTGACAGTAGTGTTTTATTTTGTGACTCCGTAAGTTGGGGAAGGTTTAATGTGTTTAGGAATGCCTCGGATGCGTTTTTATGTTTTTTGTGGGAGTATAAGTTCTTATAGTAATTCTCGAAGTTTTTAAGAATATCCTGAATTCTGAATTTTATTTCCTTTGATACTGGGTCTCTGATTTTGTAGATTGCTCTTTCTGTTTGATGTTTCCTCAATTTATAGGCTAGCAATTTTGCCGATTTACTGCCTGCTTCATAGTATTTTTGTTTCAGAAATGTAAGTTTCTTCTGGATTTCTATTGTGTAGATCTCATTTATTTGGTTTTTAATTTCCTTAATCTTGAGCGAGTCAGTAGAATGAGTGTTGCCTTTGTGTTCTTTTTCTAGGTTCCTAAGTTCTGACTCTAATGTGGATAGTTTTTCTTGTCTTAGTTTCTTTTGGGTTGCCAGTTTTGCAATAATCTTTCCTCTTATTACAGCTTTACATGCATCCCACAGTATTAAAGGGGATACTTCTCCATTATCGTTATCTTCCAAATATCTGAGAATATCTGATTCCAATTCATCTTTCAATGGTCCTTTCAGGACATTTGAATTTAACCTCCAAGAAAATGTATTATTTGTGTATTTTTAGATATTTAAGTCCATGTAGATCGGACTGTGGTCGGAGAGATCCATCGGTCCTATTTTACATGTTTTTACTCTTCCAATGTCTCTATTAAACATAAAAAAATAGTCAATCCTTGAGTAAGATGAATGTGGAGTTGAGTAAAATGTATAGTCTTTTACACTGGGGTTGAGTTCCCTCCACACGTCACAGATTCCCAATTCTTTTAGTAGCATCCGAGTCTTCCTGTTTTGGGTGTTATTTTGATGTGGGGAATTACCAGAAGCATCCCAGTATGGATTCAGTCTAAGATTGAAGTCCCCACCACATATCACTAAACCTTGAGCTTTAGTTATCATTAGGTTGAATACATTTTTATAAAATTTCCAGTTAGCCCCTGGGGGAGCATACACATTCAGCAGGGTGATATCTTCTCCCTCTAGCCGCCCAGTTACCAAACTGTATCTCCCTTCTTTATCTTTGTGTTCTGATTTTTTTTCAAATGTAATTTTGGTTGATATCAATGTCGCTACTCCCCTCCTCCTCCCTGATTTATATGAAGATGAAGAGATCATTTTAAACCCTTGTCTACTGAGTTTATTGTGTTCCACGTCTGTTAGGTGGGTTTCTTGTAAAAGTATTATTCCTGCTTTGTCTTTTTTCATTTTGCCTAGAATCTTGGATCTTTTAACTGGATTCAGGATTCCTTTTACATTATATGAAATTATTTTGGTTACACCCTGTTTCTCCATTGTGTTGTTTTGTTTAGTATAACTGTGTGGTGGCCCTCTTTTGTGCTACTCAGAAACTGAAAGAACATTAAAAACAAGAAAAACATTAAGAACATAGTGTAAAAAACTTTAAAACAAAAAGCTGTCATAAGAACTTCCTGAGCTGAGGTCTTTTTAAAGACCCTGTAAGAGCCTTGATGGAGTGAAGGCTCTGAGGGAAATTCCTCAAACTCTGTTACGTGTTGAGGGCCCTCTCTTACCACTGAAAGTAGTCCCATGCTTTTAACGTGAGTTTCAGAACCCAATCCAAACTTGTAATGATTTTTTTTTTTTTTTTCCTTTTATGCCTAAACCCTGTGAAATTGTGTGCACCCTCCCACCCCCATCACATCAAACATTCACGCAAAAACAGTATTTGTTAGTATGAGAACATGTGGATTATTGTCACATTTCTATTTTAACAAGTTTTTTTTTTTTATTACAAAGACTTATTTGTTTCAAATAATATGATTGTTCCATGAAATGTTTTACCACATGCTGAATATGCATCTCCTTTAATGTTTGTTACCTTGTATGAGGGGGGATGGATGTGCGGATTGATTCAAGAGAAAAAAAAAAAAAAAAAGGTCGCTATTCCAACCTGAAAACGGATAGTTTATCCGCGACGCTCTGGTGCTGGGTTTCCCGCTGCTGGTCCGTGGATTTTGAAGGTCTTTGTGTTGTCCATGTTTGCGCTTTGATCTTCTCACTCGGGTCTGCTGGGGGTTTAAATACCGTTACCGGGAGGCCTCTTTTCGCCATGTCAGCTGTTGCTTCTTCCGCCGAATTATAGAGACACGTTTCATCGCCGTAGAAGACCCTTAACTTCGCAGGAAATGGTGTCTGAAAGCGCAATTTCTTCTCTCTTAACACCTTTTTCGCGTCATTGTATTCCCTGCGCTTTTTAAGGACCTCCGGGGCGTAATCGTGTTCCACGTAGACTTTTCTCTCCTGGTGCATAAATCCTTTTTTCTGCCAGGCCAGTCTTACAACCTCTTGTTTTATTTTGAAATTGGAAAATCTTACCAACACCGAACGTGGGGGCGCTTCCGCCGCCGGCCTAGCGGCTAATGAACGATGTGCCTTTTCTATCTTCAAGTCGGTGGTTTGTGGAATATCCAATTTCTCTCTTAGTAAGGATTCCACGCATTCTGCCATTGAGTTAAAACCATTTTCGGTTCCTTCTATCAGACCATGAATTCTTATGTTGTCTCTTCTTTGTTTTCCTTCTTGGTCGGTTAGCTTAGCCTCTATAGCTGCTTGTCTTTTGCGTAGGTCTAGCACAGAATCTTCGAGCACTTTTATTCGATCCTCTGTTTCCAAGATTCGGTTCTCGGCCTGGTCCACTCTGCTGTTTGTCCTTTTCAATTCTTCTCTGAATTCCCGAAATTCGGCCGTAACATCTCGGCGAAATCGTCGTAGCTCCTCAAATAGTGATTTCAGGCTAACCCTTTTGTTAGCTATCACCAGTTCCTCGTCTTCTGAACGGAGATCTTCCAGTTCGGATTCTCCGGCCGATACGTGTCCTGGCCTGGAGAATTTCAGTTTCTTCTGTTTTCCTTTAGACATGATGATTTTGTCTTTTGATTTTCCCTCCTCCAAAAATCCGTTAAGTTTGATTTTCAAGGTGTTATCCTAGATTGGGTCTGAGAACTTCAGTGTTAAGCTGCAGTCGCCATGGCGTCCAGACCGGAAGTCAACAACCTAATAGTTTTGAATGCAAAAGACGCAATAGACTTATACAATGGTCCCCTCCGGCATACAACTAGGAAAATACCGGTCACTATGGAGGGTGAGAATATGTATGGGTACATAATCATACCATGTAGGATAACTAAGTAGACGGTTGTGCCGTTTCATCCCATCTAGCAACAATGCTCTGCACTGCGTGTGTTTATATATTTACATATTTATTCCATCTAGCTACAATGCTCCGCATTGGGTGTGTTTATATATTTACATATTTATTCCATCTAGCTACAATGTGCCACACTGTGTGTGTTTACATATTTACATATTTATTCCATCTAGCTACAATGCTCCGCACTGTGTGTCTATATATATATATATATATATATATATATTTATGTTTATATGTACATATGTATACTTGCTGCTCTTGTTTCTTTTTTTTTTGTCTCTTGCCTTCTGATTGTTGCTCTGAGTGTTACTATCCCTGTGCTGTTGCAATCCTGGAATTTCCCCATTGTGGGACTAATAAAGGCTTATCTTATCTTATCTTATGGTGCATCTCGCCGCACTCCAGCCAATCTCCCAATAATTTTACCATGATTCCACAATGAATCGCTAGCACCATGCCCCGGACGGGCCTCCCCGATTACTTTGTGGGAGTTCGCTCTGTAGTCGCGCGGCGCCCCAAAGGACGGTGGGGGAGCTGTCCTCTGGGTTATTTAGCATCGGGTTCTCCATGAACATTTGTCCAAGATGGGGGTGGGGGGCACCTACCAGCCGTCCCCCACCCCAGTCGTGAGAGCTGTCCCATCACTGGCCGGGGCAGCTATCCGTGGCCAACCGGAAGTTCGCAGCACTACGTTATTGCTACATCTAGGCAGGATTTTCTATGGGGTTGAGATCTGGAGACTGGCTAGGCCACTCCAGGACCTTGAAATGCTTCTTACGAAGCCACTCCTTCATTGCCCGGGCGGTGTGTTTGGGATCATTGTCATGCTGAAAGACCCAGCCACGTTTCATCTTCAGTGCCCTTGCTGATGGAAGGAGGTTTTCACTCAAAATCTCACGATACATGGCCCCCGATTCATTTTTTCCTTTACACGGATCAGTCATCCTGGTCCCTTTGCAGAAAAACATCCCCAAAGCATGATGTTTCCACCCCCATGCTTCACAGTAGGTATGGTGTTCTTTCTCCTCCAAACACGACAAGTTGAGTTTTTACCAAAAAGTTCTATTTTGGTTTCATCTGACCATATGACATTCTCCCAGTCCTCTTCTGGATCATCCAAATGCTCTCTAGCAAACCTCAGACGGGCCTGGATGTGTACTGGCTTAAGCAGGGGGACACGTCTGGCACTGCGGGATTTGAGTCCCTGGCGGCGTAGTGTGTTACTGATGGTAGCCTTTGTTACTTTGGTCCCAGCTCTCTGCAGGTCATTCACTAAGTCCCCCCGTGTGGTTCTGGGATTTTTGCTGACCGTTCTCGTGATCATTTTGACCCTACAGGGTGAGATCTTGCGTGAAGCCCCAGATCAAGGGAGATTATCAGTGGTCTTGTATGTCTTCCATTTTCTAATAATTGCTCCCACAGTTGATTTCTTCGCACCAAGCTGCTTACCTATTGCAGATTCAGTCTTCCCAGCCTGGTGCAGGTCTACAATTTTGTTTCTGGTGTCCTTTGACAGCTCTTTAGTCTTGGCCATAGTGGAGTTTGGAGTCTGACTGTTTGAGGTTGTGGACAGGTGTCTTTTATACTGATAACGAGTTCAAACAGGTGCCATTAATACAGGTAATGAGTGGAGGACAGAGGAGCCTCTTAAAGAAGTAGTTACCCGTCTGTGAGAGCCAGAAATCTTGCTTGTTTGTAGGTGACCAAATAGTTATTTTACTGAGGAATTTACCAATTAATTCATTAAAAATCCTTCAATGTGATTTTCTGGATTTTTTTTCTCATTTTGTCTCTCATAGTTGAGGTATACCTATGATGAAAATTGGAGACCTCTCTCATCTTTTAAGTGGGAGAACTTGCACAATTGGGGGCTGACTAAATACTTTTTTGCCCCACCGTATATCATGATTTGAAATTCTGGTCATACTGCACCCCGATAGGAAGAAATGTCATGGTGGGTGGCAGTGTGGAGAAACGGCAACAAACAGACAGCAGCTGGAGGAACACACCTGTCCCTGCTCTCAGCGATCACATCACCCAGGTAACAGCCCCTAATCCCCCGTTGTCTCAGCGGTGTGTACCTAATAGTGTGCCCCACCCCCTTCCCCACCACCACTACATCAGCTCCTACCTCTGTGGTTAAACGTTATTATTTTTAGAGCAAGATGCTCCGTTTATTGTCCACAGTTGCACTTTTTTTTCTTATGACAGAGAGAAAAAGTGGCTGCACTTTGATTTGTTGTTGTAAAAATCAAATTAAGATTCTTCTGAGGTGAACTTTCGTTTATCTGTTATCTTATTCATTTACATGCTGTTGTGATATGCAGCTATTTCATGGAAGTAAATTCTCTAAATATGTATTTTTAATGGGCTGATCCAGAGGTGTCAAACATATGGCCCACAGACCAAAACCGGCCCGCCGGGGGGGTCAAAATTTTTTTCTGTGAATTTACAGCTTTCTTTCTAGTAAATTTGACTTTTTCTACTGATTAGAAATTTTCATGTAAATTTTAGACATTTTTCTCCTTAAGATGAGACTTTTTCCTCATCAGTTTTCTATTATTTCTCTTCTTTTTTTCTGGTAAGAACAAGTAATGTTAACTTAGGCTAAATTCATCAGCAACTACTAATGACATAGTGCTATCTGAAGGGGTAGGAGTACAAATGAGAACTGGGACGGACTCCAAATCTACCTGTACTTCACTCTCACATTGCAAATATTTTTTTTCTCCACTGTTTTACAGTATTTACTGCTGTTAATAAATAACTAAACAGTGTTTCTCTTGCCATTTTTCATGTATGTATAAGGGTCATTTATATTTAAAAACATAAATTTAGTTCAAGTAAATTTTAGCATGCCATAGTCAAATTTGATTAAACATACTTTTCCAACCACAAAACTGTGTGTGTGAAAAGGCTGAGTGGCTAGTAACTTTGGAAAATCACTAGCCACAGTGGCTGGTGAGCAAAAAAGTTAATGTCAAACCCTGAAGGCAGGATCTAGTGTTCATATTTATCAGCGCAGACTGCAGTAGTGAGCAAATGTGATACTCACTCTCTGAGGTATCTGAGGAGGCTCCGATTCGAGCCCATTACAATGCTCGATGCATCTTTTTTTCTATTCAGAATTTTTTTTCCTCCCACTGTGTGACAACTTCTTGCTTTTAAAGCATCTGCAATGGCCCATGAATTTACTTCCAATATCTTTTAATGTTTTAATGTTTCGAAAAACCAACATGAAAAGTGCCAGCACATTTGCCAGTGTACCAGCACATTTGCTGCTATAACACAGACTTTAAAATAACACAGACTACTTAAAATTCAAGTATCTTGAATTTTAACAAATAAGACTTACAAACATTCTGTTATGTGCGACAAGTAACTGAGTACTTCAGTCCAAAAACCGAGAACATTTTGCTGTATTAAAATCACATTTACCTTTTATTCAAAAATGTGCAGTTACCATTACAAATGATTCGGTGGCAATGGATGTCCACACATCACACGAGATAGCAATCCTACCCGCTGTCTTCAGTGATTGCAAGACTTTGGCTTTGGTCTCGTAGAGAGTGGGGATGGCCGTGTCTGTAAAATATCTCTGTGATGGGACATTGTACCTCGGCTCTACAGTGCGCATCATAGCATGAAAGCCACTGGTTCTCAACAAAAACATACGGGCGTAAATCCTTGGCAGTGAAAGCGGCAACAGATGTTGCAATTTGCTTTGCCTTTTCCGAGTTTTGTGGAAGTTTTGACATTGCTGACTCAATGGCCCTCTGGTCAGCAGCGACAGCCACAACTGTTTTTTTCTCTCCAGCAGCCGGATGGAAAGGTGTGATATGGTTTTGTATGTTTGTCATGTTTCCAAAATATTTTAGTTTAGTCTGACAGAGCTTACATACAGTGTGGGTCTTGTCCAAGTCTTTTTTCTCTTCGACTTCATAAAAACCAAAGTACTGCCAGATGTTTGCTTTGAATGAAGAGGGCACCGATCGTATACTCTGCTCTGCCATTTTGTTTCACATGCAAGTATCACAATACTGTGTCTCTGAATCAATGCAGTATCACCACCACAAAGTCTTGTGATACTACAATGCATTTATTTTTTCCCCCACCCCTGGAGAGGACCCAAAGAGACACAAGTTGTCCAAAGTTCCATGTAGTGCCTTTAACTCTGAATGCAGCTTATTTAGTCAACAATTAGCCCTGTAGAGTGATTATGCATCAGTGAAAACAGAGACATACGGTAATCAGTCAATGTGTCTGTGTGTGTGGTTGGTTGTATCCGTCTGTCTGTTACCAGCTTTTCAGCTCGCCGAGTCAAAATTAAGTGCAACTAAAGGCTTGTATCATTGTATGGCCATATTTTGTTGACTTTTAATTTGCCAGAATTTCGAGATAAGGCTTTGTTTTCAAAATAAACACAAATTTAAGTCACCATTGCTGTGTAATGAAGCTGGGGAAAAGGTATTGTAATTACTATACTGGGCCAGTAGAGGTGGCAGTGCGATTTTTTTTTACAGCACATGGCAACTTCCTGTCACAGTCAATTTCTCGCTGAACTGTTATAAAATAGCGGTTGTTACTGAAAAAAAAACCAAGTATTCAGCAACTACAACCATTTATTCATCACATCAATAGTTTTCACACTGGTTTTGCTGTTTAGTTCTGCAGAGGAAGGCCGAGGTACTTTTTTTCCCCTGGAGTTTTCAGTTCATCGGTAAAAACTACAAGTCCCAACATTTCTCGCCTCAAAAACATGGCGGACCTCAGTTGAGACCTGAACAAAGCTAAAAACATTTAAAAGTAAGATCTGTGCTTAAATTATGCAGCAATTTCAATATTAAAACACTATTAACTCCTACAACTGCATATTTGATTCTTAAAGTTTATGTTACGTCACATTTTATTTCCAATGTCCTATTTCTTTCCATATGGGGACTGCTTGGTTACATTAACTTAACCCATTTTCTCCATAGACCCAGCCACAGGGAGTGCACAAGCCAGTGTACTCCTACTGCCAGTGCCAAGCCTGGGTAAATGGGGAGGGTTGTGTCAAGAAGGGCATCCAACGTAAAACCTTTGCCAAATCAAACATGTGGATCATGATGAATGAGACTTTTGTACCAGATCGGTCGAGGTCCGGGTTGACAACGACCACCACTGGTGCTGTTAACTGACAAGTTGACAGCACCTGCTGGTCGAAGATCGAGGAGGAAGAGAGGGGGAAGATGTGTTAGAAGGGAGAGAGAGAAAAGGAAAGGTAGCAGTGTGGAGGTGAGAGTAGGGACATTAAATGTAGGGACTATGACTGGTAAAGGCAGAGTTGGCTGATATGATGGAGAGAAGAAAGGTAGATATACTGTGTGTTCAAGAAACCAGACGGAAGGGAAGCAAGGCTAAGAGCATTGGAGGGGGATTTAAACTGTTCTACCATGGTGTAGCTATGAAGAGAAATGGAGTAGGAGTAATCTTGAAGGAAGAGTATGTGAAGAGAGTTCAGGAGGTAAAGAGGGAGTCAGACAGAATCATGAGTTTGAAGCTAGAAGTCAAAGGTGTGATGTTGAATGCTGTCAGTGTGTATGCCCCACAAGTTGGACATCAGGTAGAAGAGAAAGAAGAATTCTGGAGGAAGTTGGATGAAGTGGTAGAGAGTGTTCCCAGGGGAAGAGAGTGGTGATTGGAGCAGACTTTAATGGACATGTAGGTGAAGAGAACAGAGGTGATGAGGAGGTCCTGGGTAGGTATGGTCTTAAGGAGAGAAATGTGGAAGGACAGATGGTTGTGGATTTTGCTAAAAGGATGGAAATGGCTGTGGTGAACACATACTTCAAGAAGAGAGGAACATAGAGTGGAGGAAGATCCACACAGGTGGACTACATCTTATGCAGAAGCAAAGACCTGAAAGAGATAGGAGACTGCAAGGTGGTGACATGGGAGAATATAGCTAGACAGCATCAGATGGTAGTCTGTAGGATGACTTTGGAAAGCAAGAAGGGGAAGAGAGTGAAGGCAGAGCCAAAGATTAAGTGGGGGAAGTTACAGAAGGAAGAAGGTCACACAGAGTTCAGGAAGGACTTGATACAGGCTCTGGGTAGTAGGGAAGAATTACCAGATGACTGGGAAAGTACAGCAAAAGTATTGAAGGAAACGGGTAGAAAGGTATGTGGTGTATCCGGTGAACAGAGGAAGGAAGACAAGGAAACTTGTTGGTGGAATGAGGAGGTACAGGAAAGTATCCAAAGGAAGAGGTTAGCAAAGAAAAAGTGGGATAGTCAGGGAGATGAAGTAGACAGGAGTATTTGGAATCTAGGCGCATGGCAAAGAGAGAGGTGGCAAAGGCAAAGGATAAGGCATATAGTGAGTTGCGTGAGAGGCTGGACACTAACGAAGGAGAAAAGGAGTTGTATTGATTGGCTAGACAGAGAGATCAAGCTGGAAAGGATGCACAGCAGGTTAGGTTGATTAAGGACAGAAATGGTAATGTACTAACAAATGACAAGAGTGTGTTGAGAAGGTGGAAGGAGTACTTTGATGAGATGATGAATAAAAAAAAATGAGACAGAGAGGAGGATGGATGAAGGAAAGATGATGAACAATGAAGTCCCGAGGATTAGCAAAGCTTAAGTGAGGGCAACTTTGAAGAGGATGAAGAATGGAAAGGCGGTTGGTCCAGATGACATACCTGTGGAAGTATGGAGATGTTTAGGAGAGATGGCAGTGGACTTTTTAACCAGATTGTTTAACACAATCTGGAGAGTGAGAGGATGCCTCAGGAGTGGAGAAGAAGTGTTTTGGTACCAATTTACAAGAACAAAGGTGATGCTCAGAGCTGGAGTAACTACAGAGACATAAAGTTGATCAGCCACACTATGAAGATATGGGGAAGAGTTGGTGAAGCCAGGTTAAGAGGAGAAGTGACAATCAGTGAGCAACAGTACGGTTTCATGCCAAGAAAGAGTACTACAGATGCAATGTTTGCTCTAAGAGGGCTGATGGAGAAGTATAGAGAAGGTCAGAAGGAGTTGCACTGTGTCTTTGTGGATCTAGAGAAACCATATGATGGGGTGCCAAGAGAGGAAGTGTGGTACTGTATGAGAAAATCAGGAGTGGCAGAGAAGTATGTGAGGGTGGTGCAGGACATGTATGAGGACAGTGAGACGGTGGTGAGGTGTGCTGTAGGAGTGATGGATGTATTCAAGGTGGGGGTGGGATTACATTAGGGATCGGCTCTGAGCCCCTTCTTGTTTGCCATGGTGATGGTCAGGCTGACAGACGAGGTCAGACAGGAGTCTCCGTGGACCATGATGTTTGCAGATGACATTGCAAGGTTTCCTCTGGTAACATTTCTCGGTGGCAGCCCACCACGCCAGAAATTTTACCGCCGTGCCAAGGAGATATGAATTTATTAAGAAAAATATATGAAGCAATGACTTTCTGCAAGCGCGCACACAAACAACGCGCGTGGCCATTATCCACACGGAGTTTAGAAGCGCCCTGCCCACGCGAGTTTTCCAGTCAGTCAGCAAGCAGTGTCTCGTTAAGTGCGACTGTCTGACAGAAACATGAGTTTGTTAAAGTACTTTAAACACAGAAAAAAAAAATCAGAAGAGATGTATATAAGCACTGGAGGTGTTTATCATGGTTTTAACACGCTGGAAACGGGAGCAATAATGGAAGAGTCGCTTAGCTAAGAGAGGTGGTTAGAATTCACATGCAGCCGGCTTCATATGAAGGGACAGGCAAGGGGGACTGATGAATTGCTGAGGCTATATTTCACCAGCCACTACAATATTAAGTTATGTTCTGTGGGAATGGCAGGAATGAAGAGACTGGCAATTTCTCTCTTTTCTCGCATGAGCAGGCATGCCGTTTTTATTCTCCAGTGGCAGTGACAAAAAGAAACAGCTAAAAACACTAGCTCTCTTTTCACGTTAAACTGAGGTCCTTCAGCGGCCGCCTACAGAGGTGCCTGAGAGCACAACTATCACTGCCTAAACAGATCATTCTGTACATGAACACTACAGTTCCGCTACAGTTCCCCATTATGTACCTGGCAGGTTAAGATGACCGAAATTCATGAAGTCAATGACTTTAATCTGTCAGCAGCCTTCAGATCAAACTAAACGTGCCAATATTGGATTTCAAAATAAGGGAGGTTTTTCCTGCTGTCTGGGTGGTGAGGAGATTTCTAAAAAAAAAAAACTATGAATATAAAGAAATATTATAACAGAAATAACGACATCCTTGGTCATTTATTTCATTAAATACAATTTTATTAATATTTTTTCTTTGTAATCAGAGTTAAATTATTGTTCTGTTCTGACTGCAAAATTATGGTCAAAAATGTAAATTGTTATAAGGAAAAAGTAAAAAAAAATTACCACAGTCTGTTTCAAATTTATCTAAAAAACCAGTAATTTTATTTTAAAAAACAGACAAAAATTAGTCATAAAATAATCCACAAATTTATAATAAAGTTCCAAATGTACAAGAAAAGTCAATTTTACAAGAGGAAATTACAAAATTTGAGGAACATGGTTTCAACTTTAGATTTACAGAGAAAAGTAGAAAACTATAAGAAAATTAATACAAATTTTTGAGAAAAACCTCAAACCTTCAAGACTGAAGTCATTACTCAAGTTTTTAAGTGGGTGCTCTTTGTACCCTTAACTCAACTAGAAATTTTTGGTTGTCTACTTTTAATTATTAATTTCGAAGCACTGCTGTTACATGAGTAGAATTTCTGGTTACTATACCCACCTGATCATATAATTTAAGTATGCATGAGTACATTACTATTATGAATGTTTCTTTCACTTCCCTACTCTCTCAATGGAAAAAAGAAACACTAGAATAAAAACACACATATTTTTGTCATTTATGTAAACCATGACAAAAAAAATCCTGCAGGACAAAACATGACACTTGATATTTTCTAACCTGTTTGTAAACCACCATAGACAGAGAGAGAACCTGAATTAGACAGAGCTCAGAGAGGGAAAGATGAGACAGAAGAGAAGAGCCAAGGAGAGGAAGTGTTCAGGCAGAGGAAGGAGAGAAGGATAACACCACTAAAAAGTCTAAACACAGGATGTCTGGGTGGGACCCCAACTGGTCCAATATTCAAGCCTCGGTTGTACAAGACTTCATATGGTAAGTTCCATATGCAACGTTACTGTGTAAAATTTTAAAAAGAAATAAATAGTATAAAATTAAAATATTCCGGTATGTTTACCCCCCCGGGGAAAAATATGTTGCCACCGCGCCAAGGTCTTTAAGCCAGAGGAAACACTGCATTGTGATCTATAGTGAGAGTAGTGATGTTACATTCAACACCGCCCACTTGACACTGATTTGCGCAATATAAAGCGGAACTGTCATGAGCACTGCATCGAGCGCCATTTCAGCACGTCCACAGTCCCATGACCGTAGCAAGCAAGGCCTCGTTATGTCAGTCACATCACGTGACTTGAGGTCTCGCGGGAAGTTTGGGAGGGAATTAGTTTTTTTGTTTGTTTGCTTTGTATTGTTTTTTCCTGCCATCTGATTTTGAATAGACCTCGGATGGCCAAATGCTCAAAAAAAAAAAAAAAAAGTATTGAGATTTTTTTTCAGGTTTTCCACTCAGATGCAGTTCTGGCAGTCAGTCACCTGATGGCAGTCTTTATTAGATGTTTCATAACACTGTGTTGCTCATGAAGCAACTGTCTCAAAGTTGCTCATTGTTTCATAAGGCCTCAGTTTCAACATCACTAAGTGAGAGTAGGGAGCAGGTGGAAGAAAGGTATGCTCTGGCGAGAAGAGGAATGAAAATCAGTAGAAACAAGATAGAATACATGATTGTGAATGAGAAGGAGGCAGATGCAACGGTGAAGATGGAAGGAGTAGGGGTAGTGAAAGAAGTTGAGTTTAAATACCTGGGGTCAACCATCCAAAGCAATGGAAAATGCACAAGAGAGGTGAAGAAGAGAGTGCAGGCAGGGTGGAGTGGGTGGAGACGAGTGTCTGGGGTGATGTGTGACAGAAGGGTAGCAGCAAGAGTGAAAGGGAAGATTTACAAGATGGTAGTGAGACCTGCTAAGATGTATGGTTTGGAGACTGTGGCACTGACAAAAAGACAGGAGGTGGCGCTGGAGGTGGCAGAGTTAAAGATGCTAAGATTTTCATTGGGAGTGACTAGGAGGGACAAGATTGAAAATGAGTATATCAGAGGGACAGCTCACACTGAGCAGTTTGAAGACAGTAAAAGAGGCAATCCTGAGGTGGTTTGGACATGTGCAGAGAAGGGATAATAATAATACATTTTATTTGTACAGCGCTTTGCATGACACTCAAAGATGCTTTACATAAATAAAAAAAAAGATTAAATTAAAGATTAAAAGCAAAGGACAGAGGATATATTGGACAAAGGATGTTGAAGACGGAGCTGCCAGGCAGGAGGAGAAGAGGAAGACCACAGAGAAGATTCATGGATGTAGTGAAGCAGGACATGGAGAGGGTTGGTGTTACAGAGGAAGATGCAAGGGATAGGGTGAGATGGAGACAGATGATCCGCTGTGGCGACCCCCTAAAGGGAGCAGCCAAAAGAAGAAGAAATAGTTTTGTTTAAACTTCAGCTGATTTTTTAAGTCTTAATACTAATGTCAGTAATATAAAAACACCACGGTGTGTCATGCCTCATTCCCTCACTTTAAAATGATTCACTCACTAAACCAAGCAATTTATTAAGCTGAGGAGAACATGACACCTGTATTTGTTTTAGATACACTTCTCACAAAAAGTCAGGGATATTCAGCTTTCTGGTGAAATTTCAGGATGCAGCTAAAATGCCCTATAACCTATACAGGTGAACTTAATTTGGCCTCCTCTAACCTTTTGAATGCACATTTCCAACTGTTCGATGTTTTTGTGTTTTTTGCATAACTTGCTGTTCTCTAACAAGGTGTTTAACGGAAAATTCACAACAGGTGTTTGATCCATGAATAGGCCAATAAATTTTCTAGTTCAATTAGAATTGGTATTTAAACAGTCCTCCTCATCATGCTGTTCACTAGGGCTGTGCAATATGACCAAAATTTCATATCACAATATAAGTAATCTTATTTGATGATAACGATATATATCACGATATACATTTCCAGTAAATTCTATAGTTTATATACAATAACCAATAAAAAGACCATCTCTTTTTCTACATTTTAAATTACATACTGAAAAAAATCAATTGTACAAATTCATCTGTCATTAAGTTTATGCACTTTTTTCCTCTTAATTTTGCAGTGTTATAAAATTGTTTTTTTAATGTGCATTTGAGATGACGTCAACTTTATTCATTATCGCTACATGACTAATTAAAAATTATTAAAAATCAAGTTACATTAAGAGCCAGTTTGTTCCTCCGATACATTTTAATTTATTTATTATTTATTTAGAGAGACTGGAAGAGTCACAGAAAGGCATAGAAGTGGACGTCCTTTGGCCACATCCCATACTGATGACCACTTCATTGTCAACAGTGCCCTGCAGAACAGGTTGGTGAATGCCACTCAACTCCAGGCACATTTAATGGAGGTGAGAGGCACCCAAGTGTCACGTCAGACCATTCAAAACTGTTTACATCAGTGTGGTCTGCGTGCTAGACCACCTGCAGGGGTACCTGACCACACCACCAGGCACAGGTGTCATCATCTTGCCCGGGCCAGGGAGCATTTACGCTGGACAAGGGAGCAGTGTGCCTCAGTGCTGTTCTCTGATGAAAGTCGATTCACACTGAACAGAAATGATGGCCGCCAACAATGTTGGAGAATCAAGGAGAGCACTATGCATCAACCACTGTTGTCACCAGATGAGCCTCTGGTGGTAGTGGTGTTAGTCTCAGCAGGTGTGTTTAGTCAATACAGAACTACCCTACACCTTGTGAATGGTACAGTGACAAGCCGATACTACCTGAATAATATCATTCATCCAGTCATTGTGCCCCAGCATGAACAACACAGGCCTAATTTCATCATCATGGACAACAATGCTCCAGATCATTGAGGTTGCATCATTAGGGAATGGCTGCTGGAGGCTGGAGTACCTCAAATAGAGTGGCATGCATATAGATGATCAAAAGTTCTTTGCTAATTTATTTCTTATCTTATCATCACTTACAGGGCAACATATAATAGCAGGGGATTTTAATTGTACATTGAATCCAGGTATAGATAGATCAACAGGACTGGATTGTACGCACAATGGATGTAGGATGACTATTAATCATTTTATGAAAGAATTGAGATTGTTAGATATATGGAGAGAAATGAAACCACAAGTTAAAGCCTATTCTTGTTATTCCAGTACCTACAAGACATTCTCACGTATTGATTATTTTTTGATTTCCACAGAATTAAGGTCCAAGATTCAAAACTGCTTTTATGATAACATCGTGATCTCTGATCATGCACCCTGCTGTCTAATATATGTAGATAAAAAATTGACAAAGGAATCAGGTAGATGGCAATTTCAGCATAAATGGCTTCAGGATGAGGAATTTGTCAAGTATATAGAAAAACAGATAGATGAGTTCTTTGACATCAATACTACACAAACATCAGCATGTGTAAAGTGGGAGGCTTTCAAAGCTTTTATTAGGGGACATATTATTAGTTATACAGGATCAAAATCTAAGAAGACTCGAGAGGAGAGAGCTAAATTGGAACATAAAATAAAAAGTCTTCAGGAAAAAGTGTATGCAGGAAGTGATCCAAGGTTGGAGAATGAATTACTGATTTTGAGAGCTGAATACGACAAAAAATCAGTGAATAGAGCTGCCTCGAGTCTTCTAAGATTGAAACAATCTTTTTATGAACAAGGTGAAAAATCAGGAAAATTATTGGCATGGCAGATTAAACAATTAGAATTTAGAACGCCAATTACCAGTATTATAAGTAACGGACAGGTAGTTATAGATCCTTTAGAAATTAACAGAACCTTTAGAGATTACTATGAAAAATTATATGATACCAAAAATGAATCTGATTTAATAAAACTAAATGGGTTTTTGAACGAACTATCTATACCGTGTATTCCAAATGAAAACAGGGAGATATTGGAGTCTAAAATTAGTCAAGAAGAAGTTGGGCTAGCCATTGATAATATGAAATCAGGAAAAAGTGCAGGACCAGATGGTCTTCCAGTTGACCTTTATAAAAAATTTAAGAATAAATTAATAAAACCTTTTTTGGAAATGGTTTTAGAAGCATTTCAAAATAATAATTTACCATCATACATGAATAATGCCTTAATTATACTGCTGCCAAAACCAGGTAAATCCTTTAATAAATGTGAAAATATGGGACCAATAAGCCTATTAAATGCTGACCTTAAGATAATCTGTAAAATTTTAGCAAGACGAATACAAGAAATTTTACCAAATATTATTAATCGAGATCAGAATGGCTTTATAAAGGGAAGACAAGGCTTCCATAATGTAAGAAGACTATTTAATATTATTTATTTTAATAAAGAAGCACCGGATACAGCTCTCCTATCACTGGACGCCGAAAAGGCCTTTGACAGAGTTGAATGGCCCTTTCTTTTTGAAGTCTTACAAAGGTTTGGACTTGGAAATAATTTCATAAAATGGGTTCAGATAATATACAATAATGCTACAGCAGAAATCCTAACAAATAACAATATTTCAAAATCAATAAAAATCAATAGAGGATGTCGACAAGGCTGTCCACTTTCACCTTTACTGTTTACTATGGCAATTGAACCTTTAGCGATGGCGATACGTTTACATTCACATATATATGGAATTAAAGTAGGACCAACAGAACATAAAATCTCCCTGTACGCCGATGACATAATTTTGTTTATGTCGAATCTAAAAAAATCAATTCCAACCTTGTTGAATTTAATAAAGAATTTTGGGGAAATATCAGGATATAAAATAAATAAAACTAAATCTTCAATATTAATGCTAAATGAGACCCAGAGAAATTACCCAGACCCTGAGGTAAATCAATTTAATGTTGTAAATCAGTTTAAATATTTAGGAATTCAAATTGTGCCTAAGCTAGAATCAGTCGCCAGTGTCAATTATGAAGCCTTAATGACAGATATCAATGAGTTACTTCAGAGATGGATGTCACTACCAATGTCAATGATAGGGAGAATCAATATACTTAAAAGTAATATTTTACCTAAAATACTTTATTTATTTCAATACATTCCCTTATCACCACCTTTAGATTTATTCTCAAGAATTAAAAAAAAGTTAGTGGAATTTATATGGAACAACAGGAGGGCTAGATTACGTCTGTCTTTATTATATTTACCATTTGATCGTGGGGGTCTGAAATGTCCAAATTTTATGTTGTATTACTGGTTGGCACAACTGAGATCTATGACATATTATTTTTCATTAAATGATCTCCCTCACTGGACTGAAATAGAATCATACAATTTACCTTTACCTCTTCCCTTATTCATATACTCAGATTCGGCAAAAAAATTACAAAAACAAGTTAAAAATCCATTTGTAAAGCATATGATCAAAATATGGTGTGAAGCTAAAAACTATTTAAAAGAACCACAGTTATTGTCACAATTTAGTCCAATATGGGGTAATCAATATTTTAAACCAGGGAGAGCGGACGCTGTATTTAAAGTATGGAATTTGAAGGGATACAAAAGATTCAGGATTTATATTTGCCATGTGCAGATAACATAATGTCTTTTGAAGAGCTGAGGATCAAATTTAATCTTAATAGAACAGATTTTTTTAAATATCTTCAACTTAGAAACTTTATTCGATCAAATCAAAATAAAGCTCTCACTCGACCTATTTATTCATCCTTGGAAAAAATGTTGATGAAAGATAGTAAGAGAAAGGGTATTATTTCAGAGTTTTATAACTCATTGACACTATCTTCAAGTGAAAATTCACTGAAAAGATTAAACTACTGGAAAGAAGATCTGCAAATTGAAATTTCAGAGGAACAATGGGAATTGGCTTGTACAGAAGCTCAAACCAAATCAATAAATGCACGCCTTAAATTGATACATTTCAAATGGTTAATGCGGATGTATGTTACACCGGAGGAGTTAAATAGATATAACAAAAATATACCAGATACGTGCACAAAATGCATGGAAAGTAAAGGAACCCTGTTTCATTGTGTATGGGAATGTAGATTAATAAGAATGTTTTGGGAAGAGGTGAGGGTAACAATTGAAAAAATAATCTCAAAACAAATCATATTGAATCCTAAACTGTTTTTGTTGGGTCTGTACCCAGAAAAGCATAATTTTAATAAAAGTGAAAGAACATTCATAGACCTCAGTTTGCTTAATGCCAAAAAATGTATTGCATTACTGTGGAAAAAGACTCATAGACCAGATGTGACTCAGTGGTTAAGACAGATGTTAACAAACCTTCCATTAGAAAGAATAACATATATACTGAAATCAAAGGAAATTGTGTTTGAGAATATATGGAGACCTTTTATTGATTATGTAAAAAATTTAAACATAACTCTTGAAGAAGAAGGTGAATGATGTGTGTGGACCTTGTAAATTCCAAACTGGTGAACATAATATGTATACTTATGTATTGGATTGTCTAGACTAAACAGAGGAGCATTGTTGAAGACTTGATTTTGTTGGTGGTTGTTGGTGTTTTTAGTGCATTTTTTTTGTAGTACTTTAGTGTTAGTGTTTGATTGTTTGTATCATGTTTGTTAAAAAAAAAAAAAAGGTTCAATAAAGATATTGTGGAAAAAAAAAATAGAGTGGCATGCACTTTCTCCAGATCTGAATCCCATAGAAAACCTATGGGATCAGCAGAGTCGCCATGTAGAGGCTTCCTGCACCCCACAACCTCAATGACCTGTGGGCTGCCCTTCAAGAAGAGTGGAATGCCATGACTCAGCTGACAACAAGTCGACTTGTGAACAGCATGAGACGTCGCTGTCAAGTTGTAATTGATGCCCAAGGGCACATGACAAGTTATTGACACAGACATTTTTTGTTGTGGTATACCCACCACTGTTGCTGACTTTTGTTTCAATTGTTTGAGATGAGGAAATCACCATTGCATGCTTCTACTTAAATGCCATACATTCATGACATTATATGACTGTAGCGTGAACTTTTTACATTTTCCATAACTTTCACCCAAAAGCCAAATATTCCTAACTTTTTGTGAGTAGTGTATATTACATTGGTAACAGTAATCACATTTTTTTGCCATTTTTCTTTCCTCTTTGTCTCTCTGAGGTCCACGGTGGTGAATCTGAGGGTGAGCAGTCAGAGCAGCTGTGAAGATAACAGGCTGGAAGCTAAACAAGAATATTACATGTTTACTGTTTGTACAAGAAACTGCTACTGTATTTCAATAAATTAATGTTTGGAAAAACTTCATCTTTTGCAAGGTTATTTAAGAAACTCTCAATATTCATTACACATAAGTGTGAAACATTCCAAACCATTCTGATTTAATATTCATAATGACGCTTTTTCTTTTGGAAATTTTAATATGTTTGCCTGCTATTGCATGGCATCATGTAACTATACATGCATACAATTAATAAAATCTGTTACTCCAGCTTTTTTCTTTGTGACCCTAATTTTATTCTTGTGCTTCTGTATTTTTATGCCTCAGTGCAAAGGTAACAAAGGCATATGGTAATCCCTCCATGTGTCTGTGTATATACAGTCATGTGAAAAAAATAGGACACCCCTTTAAATATTCAGTTCTTCATTAAGAAATGTTCACGTATCTATGTCTAACCTTGTTTCTGTTTTTAATTTGCATTTTTTTTTTTTTATTTTAGCCATTGTAAGTGGGAATGAATGTGGTGGTGTCCTAATTTATTCCTCACTATTTGTTTAGAATTACATTTTACATAAATTTTGAAAAAAGTCTTTAATTCATTTTTAATTGTTTAGTTGTATTACGTGAATCTCCCAGTATTTTTGCATTGATATTAAATATCCATATATCAAAATATGTTAAAAAGCGCACAGGCTTATACAGGGTGTCCTAATTTTTTCACATAACTGTATCTGCCTGTCTGTTACCAGCTTTTCAGCTCACCCACTCAAAATCAACTGGAACTAAAGGCTTATATCATTGTATTGCCATATTTTCTCGACTTTTAATTTACCACAGTTTCCAGATAAGGCTTTGTTTTCAAAATAAGCACAAATCTAACTCACCTTTACCATCAATGCAGCTGCAAAAAAAAGGTATTGTAATAACTATGGCCGTCCACTAGAAGTGGCAGTGTGACTTTTTTTTACAGCCCCTCATGCTACAGGCACCGAGGCATCAGCACCTTGGTGCTTTCATTCTAAAAGCAATGATGCACTGATTTATCAGCCAATGTCGGCCTGACTAGAGAAGGGAGCATTTTTAAAGCGAAGAGACTCAGGCTGGGCGATTACCGGAAATAAAACTGGAATCAACGTTCAGACTGTAGAACTGACGTGCTCTTGCTCACATGGTTTTTTCTTTTATTCTCCTCTCCCTGTTGTGTACATGTATGTGAGAGTTTTTCATGTACTGCCCATTTAAGACGTGCCCACAGAGTTACAGTTGTGGGCATGTAATTCCAGAAGGAATCAGCACTGTTCAGATGCACCAGAACACAGGAAGAACAATTGAAGATAAGATAAGATAAGATAAGATAAGCCTTTATTAGTCCCACAATGGGGAAATTCCAGGATTGCAACAGCACAGGGATAGCAACACTCAGAGCAACAATCAGAAGGCAAGAAAAAAAAAAACAAAAAAAAACAAGCAAGCAAGAGCAGCTAATATACATATGTACATATTACTATAAAATATATATATACACACACACACAGACACAGACACACAGTGCAGAGCACTGTAGCTGGATGGAATAAATATATGAATATATGAACACACAGTGCAGAGCATTGTAGCTAGATGGAATAAATATGTAAATATATAAACACCCACAGTACAAGATGGTCTGTAACAAAAACGAATGTGGTCTTCATGTATATAGTATTTGATAAATACTCTTTATTTCATCTGAAGGTGCCAAGAAAAAGCAAACAAAGTGCATGGATCCTAACATTAAAGGGAACAGAAGCCAAGTCGTTGTTAGCCTCTGATAGCCATCTCTGTCATCTCAACCTTTAGACCATCTAAGGCTGTATTTAAGAACCACATAAGAGACTCAATCACTATGTGTTGGTAACACAATCCTGGGTGCACAAAGGACTCCCCCAAATAGCTAATAAGCTAATTAGCCACCATGCACCTGACATGACTCACAAACCTTCAAGAGGTGCAGTATGTGTTGTAAACACTGGACAATGTTTATTTTGTGTGAGATGACAATAGTCCTGGTCTTTATTATATTATGCTCATTATTTAGGAGTCTTGTCAGTAAGAAAAATAGAGGGAAAAAATAACCAATGAAAACTGACATGAAAGATTCAATTAACTGATGCTGATTTAAGGTCAAATTGCCCAACCCTAGGAGAGACTAGCATTTATGTTACATTTCATTTGACATAATTTTGACTAAATAAATGTTCAAATATATTGTGTTGAAGCGCTGGAAGGTTTTAAATTAATTCTGCTACTTGTTTTCATTGAAGTAAAGTTTGGTTGTCAATTCAAGTAAGACATGAATATATTCTTGTAGAGAATTAGATTTTCTTGTAGAGGGGGGTTATGTTATTTGCTAATCTAAACAGAAAAGTGGAAAATATGTAATCTCAGTTTAAAGATTGATTCTGGTTGAGAACACATGTAACATCATATATCTTGAGTTCATCTTCACGTGTCCATACATGTCTCAGACCTTGTGTAACTCAGGATGGAAACAGAAGAGCTAATCTCCAAGAGGGAGCAACTTAAGCTGGTGCTGGAAACTTTAAAGACAGCAATAATGCACCCTGACACAGAGCTTGTGAACTGTCTGTATCTGATTTTACATGATTGTTCAATTAAAGACACCAGTGGCTGCATAAACAAATCAATAAGACACCAAAATATCCATCTTCTCAAAATCCTTTACACAGCAACACTGGAGAGAATTACTACATTAGGGATAAAGCCCGAAATCAAATCAAATCAAATCTATACTATTTGAACTTTTGACCTCAAAAAGTTATTTTTACACAGCTCAAAACCGAAAAAAATTTATCTGTAAAAATGTGTGAATGTCTTCTTTTTCTCAGGTCAGCACAAAGAGGCAGCTCGTCTCACTCAAAAGAGGTTAACTACCAAAAGTGTGTGTATGAGTGAGCATGTGTACCTGTCTGTGCCTGTTTGTGATGTCCCCTGAATTAGACAAGTGGAAACTGAAACCACACCTTCTGCATGTGTCTGCTTTTAAACAGAAATGTAATCAGAATGTTTTAGCTCGCTGCTCCCTGACCGCAGTCAACACATGATGGTGCTACAATATAGATAAGTACAAATTAATATCAGGCTGTATTGGTCTTCAATACATTGGAGGGTGAAACTGGGCATCCTGGCAGAACTAAAAACAATATCTGTCACAGGTCTGTGGTGGACCACTCCCAGTTACACAGGGTGAGACTGGACATCCTGGCAGATAAGCACATGTGTCGCAAGGTCTGTGGTGGACTTTTGCCAGTCGATGCATTGTGACATGCACTACACAAAGAGCAGAGATAAACAAACCTATCATCTGGTCAGTCACTGCAACAGATACTGGGGTCAGTTTGTCTTGGCCTGTCCTTGCCACTGATAATACCTCTATCTGCCAAGAATGTGCCGCTAGTCCAGCAAAAGCTAGCAGTACTCAAATACTTTGCAAGCAGTTTCATGAAATGGTCAGTCAGAAAGCAACTCATGCCAGCTCGGACGTCGCCCGGGTTAACAAGGTCAGTAGTTCCTGGCAGCGGACGGCAAAGGACAGAGCTGCGTGGAGGAATCTGATCAGACCTAAATGAAAGTCACTGTCGCCCCCGACAGACTGCTATGATGATGATGATGACATTTAACTTCTTAAGGGCAAAAATGGCTCATTGGTTAATAGGGTTTTGTATTTTCTTTCTGCTCTTAATGTCATACGTGAATACTGTATTAGATTCCAAGCTGTTCCTGCCATTTTTATATCATATTTTTCACTCCAATAAATTACTGACAAAGGTTATCATATGAATCAATCAAATCATGTTAAACTGATAAAAGATGGGTAATTAAAATATGGGAAGTCCCTGCAGCTACAATACAGGAACATCTGTTTAGGTGTGAGAATATGTCATGTCAACCACAGCAGCAGCAGCTGCCACTGTCTGTATTCTTCTGTGAACAGTTTGCTTCATTAAGCTTAAAACCACAGGCATGCCCAGACCTTTTGTTATCCTGCAGGTCCAGTGGGTGTCTCAGACCCCCTGGACTGACACAGACCCCCTCCACAGTGTGTGGATGTGGTGGTGCTGGGGCCTCTCAGCTGCATGAAATTCCTGACCTGACAGGGTAGCGCATACACTTCTCAGAAAGTTGATTTTTTTTTTTCTTCCCACAAGTAACACCAGAGTTACACCACAAAGGAAACCAGTACTTATATTGTGAGTATTCAGTCTGTATGTGTGTGTACATATCTTTTATTGGTATCAGCCCAATTCTTAAAAACAACATAAATTACATTTTAAATGGCTTAACATGGGGCCAAAATAAAAGAACAATGGGATATGTATTTACTGTACAACTTTAATATTGCCTAAGTCCACACTTATACAGTATATTCTATACTTAGTAAGAAAATCCAGTTTCACTCATGGATTAATAAAGTATTTATGATTCTGGTTCTTACACCTATTAATCTTCACTATGACATCATGGGTGCATTAGGTTATTGGTACATGAATCAGTTTTACAATAGTCGTTATCGGCTGCAGTATCGGTCACTTCCTCTACCAAAGAACTGCATTGTTATTATTTTAGTGAGATTCGTTCACACGCACACAAAACTTAAGGCATCTAGACTAACGAAGTTCTTGATAAAGTTTTGCTGTACAAAATCAGCGCCTTAACTCTGCTTTGGAAAGTACAAATGGTTAAACAAGGACAAAAGTTATTACATGAATTTAGCGCAGCTTTTTTTTTTTAAACAATAAAAAGCAATAAATCGAGCACAGGCTGCAGTTTTTTGGGTTTTTTTTTTTTTTTTTTTTTTTGGTCCTACCTGGTATGAAAAGACAGTTGAGGCTACTGCAGACCTGCAGCAGTCGAAGGCAGAAACATCTGCAGCAGTTTGTTTCCGCTCACGTTGGCCCTCGGAGCTCACTGGAGCCACAAAAACATCTGGGGAGCTCAGAAAAGCGCGTAAAACCCCACGCAGCAACTTTTCAGGAGTTATTAGTTGATTTTAAAAGTTCCGGGTTGGCCAGAGACGCTCCTCGGTGGACTTTTGGATCAATTAGCTACAATAGGGGAACAATTTCCGGGTAAGATTTTCATAATAAAGTCCAGTCGTGCTTTTCACTTTAATTGAAGTTTTAAGAGCAAATATAAACAATCAGAGATTGAATCCCAAACAGTCATCGTATTTTATATATAAATGAATTGACTTTTTGGACACCCGTAAATATTTTGCTCAAATTACACAAAAGATAACTTTCTGGATAGTCCGTGAAATGTTTGCCACTTGTTCGCTGACAACATTCTGAACTGTGGTGAGCATAAGGAGCAGGTGGAAGAGAACCTGGAGAGGTGGAGGTATGCACTGAGGAGAAGAGAAATTAAAGTGCGTAGAAGCAAGACAGACTACATATGTGTGAATGAGAGGGAGGCAGGTGTAATGGTGAAGATGCAGCGAGTAGAGGTAATGAAGGTTCTGTTATGTCTGAGTTTGGAGTCAAGGAGAGCGCCAGGAGTGGAGCTGAACACTTATTAAATACAGGGCTCCGTGCACCTAACTACACACACAACCACAAGTAGAGGTAAAAGTGGAAAAGACCACCCCCCCCTACCTGCAGCCCTTCTTATACACACGGGATTGACGGAACCGGAAGATGGAACCACCGCCCCGTGCTACACAAATAAAGGCTCCAATGTAGAACAATATGAACTATAAATAACAACGTCACCACCACCACCCTCAGAAAAGACCAAAACACACACACCATTAGAACCCACCCAATTTGGAACCTGAATCTTCCGCTAAACATAACTACACTAAAATCACAAAAGGGGCCTATGGCATTCACACAAAACAACTAAAATCAGGTGAGACTGGTAGAAACCCGTCTTACCCCCACACACAGCGAGGCGGGTTATTCTGCCACCAATTATATATATGTCCCGTGATAAAGTAAAAAGAAAATTACTGCCATGTCTCCTACTTAAAACAGAACACCAAAATAATCCCAGAACTATAAATATAGATGAATAACTAATAACATATACATATCCATAGCTCAGTGAGAATGGCCCGTGGCCCCTTCACCATTCAGTCCGCCCCCGGAGGTAGCACGCTTCCCGGGCCACAGCTGGTCCCCTCAATCCCGGTGTGCCTTCTCCTCCACACCTTCGGACACTCCAGTCGCCTGGGGCCATGCCCAACTGCCTTCTGCAGGGCACGCCGTAACTCTTTAGGATGACGCCATGAGCCATCCGACAGCAGAAGGTAACCATCCTGCTGCTGGTCCATCACCTGCAGCTGGCCCAGGTACTGCTCCATCTTCTCTTGGCTCTCACCCACCTGGACCTCGCCTGCACCCGAGCCCGAACCCAGTCTGCGACTCCAAGTGGGGCCCTGTTCGGCCTGCGGTGTTTCCACCTGGCACTCGCCCTCCCAGTGCCATTTGTTCCTGCCCCAACTGTGTGTAAACCCGCTGTGGACCCCGCCAATGATGTGGCCCCATGTTCACTGGCCCACCACGACCAAGCTCCAGGAACACCTGGGACCATCTTTTGGGCATCTCTTGCCACCGCAGACTCTCCCCCATGCTGCCCAGTACCCTCGTCCAGGGCGACTTGGACACTGGAACTGGGGCCCTCCCGCAGCAACCCTGAGCGCAACAAGGCCTGTCTACTTTCCAGAGTGCCCAGCAATTGTTCATCCCACACAGTGACGTCCCAAACTCTTTGAACTGGTCAGCCCCACAGTCCGCAGCCTGACCACTCTTCCCCAGCGCTGCTCCTGATGGAAAACCCGAGACCATAGAATAGGTTGCAGCCCATGATGTTCATGTCACAGGCCGTCATGACGAGCTCCACATCGGCCATCTCCGCTGACTTGTACCAAGCCGTCAGTCTGACGGTTCCCACCGTGACAAACCGTCCTCCTCCATAGCCGCAAAGTGGCGCTGAGTCACCTCCAATTCTGTAGTGGGGAAAACATTGCCTAACTGTAGCCCAGTTCAGCAGTGATCTCTTCACCCCCATGTCGATCAGCGTTGGTATTGGTACTCCATCCAACACTACCGTGCAATGTGTGCGCCCACTGGTACTCGGGGACACAGTATGGATTGCCGTCGCAGGCTCTCGTGTTCTGCTGACTGGCATACTCTCACGAAGTGGTGCAGACAGCCTCACCTGCCGCAGCGCTCCTCTCTTGCCGCACACGCTCTGGCCTTATAGCGGTGCTTCGTGGACCTGCAGCCCATACACCTGGGCTTCCCCAGGGCAGACCTCACCCATACAGTGTTGGCCCCCTCCACGTAGTCCTCAATGCTCCCACTGCTGTCCGGGTCCACTACCTGCGTAGCCATGGGGGATCGTAAATCTCTCGGTGATAGATGCTAGCTTAGCTCCTGAGTTAGCTTGTCTGCTGCTTATAGCTGGAGCGCCAACTCGACGGCCCTGGCCAGCGTCAACTCACCCGGGAATGTGAGCAGCTTAGAGTGGACCGCAGTTGGTGTGTTCCGCCAACTGGTCGCGAACCATTTCTTCCTCCAATAGCCCGAAGCGACACTCAGTGGCCTGCTGCCTCAAATCCAACACGAACCGCTGGACGGGTTCGCCTACCTGTTGGTGGCACTGTCTGAACTTAATCCTCCGGACGATGACTTTGTCCGGCACCCTGAAATGGCGCGCCATTAACTTGACCACGTCTTCATAATTGTCCGCGTTACCAAGCGTGCCCAAAATTCTCTGTCCCTTCATTCCCAGGTTGTGCACAAGCACGCATGTGGCCTCAGCTTCTCCATCCTTCCCAGGTCCGACACCACCATATACGTTTGAAAAGCTTCATACCACGAGGCCACAGTACAGGCGGCTCACTCGGGAGCTCCAAGAATGGCCGAATTGGTGTCCCACACGCTTCCATGGTTTTACTTATCGTCAAAATGTTATGTCTGAGTTTGGAGTCAAGGAGAATGCCAGGAGTGGAGCTGAACACAAGTTTATTAAATACGGGGCTCCGTGCACCTAACTACACATGTGACCACAAGCAGAGGTAAAGGCAGATGAGACCGCCCCCCTACCTGCAGCCCTTCTTATACACATGGGGTTGGTGGAACCGTAAGATGGAGCCACCAACCCGTACTACACAAATAAAAGCTCCAATGCAGAACAATATGAACTATAAATAACATCACATGTAGGTGAGTTCAAATAGCTGGGGTCAACCATCCAATGCAATGAAAAATGCACAAGAGAGGTGAAAAAGAGAGTGCAGACAGGGTAGGGCAGGTGGAGATGCATGTTATTGGTGATTTGTGACAGAAGGATAGCAGCTAGAGTGAAAGATTTACAAGACAGTGGTGGGGGACCTGCTATGATGTATGGTTTGGAGACGGTGGCACTGACAAAAACACGAGGCTGAGCTGGAGGTAGCAGAGCTGAAGATGCTAAGATTCTCATTGGGAATGACTAGAAAGGACAAGATTGTAAATGAGAATATTAGAGGGACAACCAGACTTCATGGTTTGAAAGTGGTGGAAGTCAGATGGTGCGAGGTCGGGTGGGGTGAGGAAGGATTTCATAGCCATAGGACTACCTGGTGCTGTCTTGCAAGAGGTAGATGCTTTTGGTTAGCATGCCATGCCTCTCAGTTTTGATGGTCTTCCACAATTTCTGTAGCAGTGAAACGTAGTAAGTTCAAGTAATTATGGTACCCTTTACCCAGAAATCCATCATCAATACTCCATGCTGGTCCCAAAAGACCTTGCCCACCAACTGTTGGACATGTGCCGTCTTGGGAGGTGGAGAGTCGTAATGGTTCCACTGCTTCGACTGGATCATAGTGATGGACCCATACTTCATCCTGCATGATTAGTCCATCTGGTTTTCTTGGCACAATTACCAAAAGAGAATGGGAGCTCTGGAAAGGTGTAAACACCCAGGGAGTCCATTGTGCAGGCAACTTCCGATTGTACTCATGATTTTTTTCACAGACCCCACACCGATCTTGACATCTTGGGTGAGTTGGTGAACAGTTACAGTGATCCTCCAAAGTGGTGGTCTCCACTTCCCAGATGGCGTCTTCGTCATGACATCATGCAATGGGGCATCCTCCCCATGAGTCACTTTCATATCTGGTAGACCATCCATGCTTTTAGAACAGTTTTACAACAGTCTTATAAACCGTGATGTGAATGACTTTTTCTTTTCAGTAAAATTTAATCACGTTTCTTGTTTTACTTTGTATGATTGAGCAAATATAATTGTTCCATTACTATAATTTAGTCATTTAGTTCTATCACATTCTAAAATAAGTGCTTTTATTTTGAAATAAAACCATTGCATTATATTGTGAGCAGAACTGCATATTAGGTGAAGTAATTCAATGTAGTTGGTTACAGCTGCCCCCTGCTGTCACTGGTTTATCTAGCTACATTATCAAAATAATAGTGGCATTCAAAGTATTTTTATAATGAATAAAAAGTTCACTTCATGTACAACCCCCCCCACCCCCACAAAACTTCCTTTTTTTTAAGCTGAGAGGAATTGTGAGAAAATAAAATGAGTTTAAAATGCACAGCTGAAGTTTTGACATGTGCAGTACATCAAATGTCAGCCTTTAAAAAAAATCCCTACATTAATCATAATCAGGCTTTAAAACCATATGGAAGACAGATGCATACTTCATGCAGATAGCTTTCTATGTCTGCATATAAGACTCTAATCACATAATCTACCATCCTTCATCCCTAGAGATTTGTTAAATTTGTCGACATCAGAAAGCCTGCTATGCATGCTAATTTGATTCAAGTTCCTAGCTTGAATCAAATTACGTTAGATTTTCACCTTAATGTTTCCAAAATCATTTTGATTGTACGTCAGCCTTTGACCAGATGAGTGCCATTTTCACCATAGCCTGAACGGGCCTGCAAGAACACTAACAGGGTTGCTCCTGGTGGGAAAATGGCAAACACAACTGACACATTACACCTCAAATCCATTAATCAATTATAGGGCAAGACTTTAACCATGAACTAACAAAGCACCTTGACTGGCTATTGGGACTGGCTGTAAAAGCAGCCAGTTGCAGTCTGTCAAGTGTAAAGTTAGATAGTGCAGCACAGTTGAGACAGTCTGGCACAGTAACACATCTGGAGAGCACACAATAATAAAAAGTTTCTTTTATTTGATGTAACTACAGCTTATCTCATGATCCTGTTAAAAACTGTTTGTACTCGAGTCTCGTGCAGACATGATTCATCCATCTCACTCCTGTTGACCTCCAGCCCAGATCACAGACCAGTCCAAAGACCATGAATGGCCAGTGAATGAGGAGACGGTGAGTAGCAACCAGTCGGTCCCACAAAGTGCAACAGTGAGGCAGGATGCCTTGCTAAAGCCGAGGGTTCTGTCGGTAAAGCTCCAAATTAGTAGCGACAATCCTTTAATAGTCTCTAGGTGGTATCAAAAAATAAAAGCTATTCTATACAAGCAGTAGAGGGATATATACAGTATGTACTGTATATACACACACAATGTCCAGGCGGGGGGAAAAATACAAAAGGTGGGATGACTGAGGAAAGCACTGCAGCAAGGTGAGGGTCAATTCTGTACAAAAACAGTGTCTCATCCTGAACTGCTACTCACTCCTGCACAAAGAGAATTATTACATGTGGGGAAAAAAAGTAACTGAATGACAGGCAGGAATTTCAAACAGAAAAAAAACAAACTACAGAACTGCACCAAATATACAGAACCAGAGGGATATACACTGGCATAATAGCTATATTCACTGCATCACTGGGAATACATTAGAAATGCATACATGTCCTTTACATACAATCAATGGCATTTGAATACATACAAAACTGAAAGTCAACTGGTATGAATTCACTATGGACTGGGGGAAGGTACCCATGCTGAACACCAGCAACTTTTAACCAGAGCCCGTAAACATAAAAGCCAAAAAGACACTTTGGTGTTTAAATTTGATTTTAGGAGATGATCATGCAAAATTGGATTTTAAAACCTCATACAAACTTCCAGAACTGAAAAAAAATTAAAAATAATTAATTAAAAACTAATACCAATACAGTGGTATGAAAGTGTTTGTCCCCTTCCTGATTGCTCTTTTTTTGTATGTTTGTCACACTTAAATGTTTCAGATCAAACAAATTTAAATATTAGACAAAGATAATGCAAGCAAACACAAAATGCAGTTTTTAAATTAAGGCGTTTATTATTAAAGGTAAAAAAAAATCCAAACCTACATGGCCCTGCATGAAAAAGTGATTCCCCCCCGTTAAAACAAATTAACTGTGGTTTATCACATCTTTGGAAAGCTGAGTTCAATTTCTCTAGCCACACCCAGGCCTGATTACTGCCACACCTGTTCTCTATCAAGAAATCACTTAAATAGAACCTGTCTGACAAAGTGAAGTAGACAAAAAGATCCTCAAAAGCTAGACATCATGCTGCAATCCAAAGAAATCCAGGAACAAATGAGAAACAAAGTAATTGAGATCTATCAGTCTGGAAAAGGTTATAAAGCAATTTCTAAAGCTTTGGGACTCCAGTGAACCACAGTGAGAGCCATTATTCACAAATGGCGAAAACATGAACAGTGATGAACCTTCTCAGGAGTGGCCAGCCGACCAAAATTACCCCAAGAGCACAGTGACAACTCATCCAAGAGGTCACAAAAGACCCCACAACAACATCCAAAGAACTGCAGGCCTCACTTGCCTCAGTTAAAGTAGAACTGAACTCACCTTTTTGCCAAAAAAGTAGAATAGCAGATTAATTCCTTATTACCTATTGTATTTTTCAACACATAAAAGAAATTTTTAGGCCGTGCGATGGCCAAGCTATAAGCCGATAAACTTTTGCCTCTGGCTGGCAGTGCCAAACAAACCGGAAGTAGTGCAGACGACACTCCGTGACGTCACGAGTGTGACCCTTATCAAAACAACAATGGCAGATGATAGCAGTTCCAGCAGTCAAGAACACCAGAGTTTTCAGAGTGAAGAGGCATTCAGAATCGGTGACAAGACAGAGGAGGATGCAGGAGTGTCAAGTGAACAGGAAGAGAGCGAGGGAGGCATCGAACCGTACAGATTAGAGCCAGAATTTTCGGGGGATTCCAGCACCGACTCAGACCGCAGCAGTGATGGGGAGGAGAGTCGCTTATTGAATACAGAATGGTGAGTCTTTACTTTGGCATGTTTGGGGCGTCAGGATAAGGAAAATTAACAATAAAAAAGAAAGGGGAAAAAAAATTCAGCATTTTTCCAACTTATTACAGTTATCCCTCACTTATCGCGTTTAATGCGGTCTTCCTTCGCTGGGTATAGGCGCTCGGCAGGGAGCGAAGCTGGTAAAACGTCTCCGCCGATCAGCTTGCGAGATAAAACGTCTCGGCCAATCAGCTTGCGAGATTCCCGAGCGGGCTGGGGAGCCGGGGAGAGCGGGCTCTCCGTGTTGATACCTGATGTTCTAATGTAGTCTCCCTGCCTTCTCATTAGAACATCAGGTATCAACACGGAGAGCCCGCACAGCTCAAAATCTACCTCTCTGACCACCGCTCCACTCCTCTCCGCCCACCTCTTCACCGCTCGGGAATCTCGCAAGCTGATTGGCCGAGACGTTTCACCTCGCAAGCTGATTGGCCGAGACGTTTTACCCAGCTTCTCTCCCTGCAGAGCGCCTTCTTTATCGCTCATGTTGCTTAGTGGCACTTTTCGCTGTTCTCTTGTGCCTTTTTGTGCAAAATAGTGCTTGTGACGCCCTTGGGGGGGGGGGGTGACGCTACTTCGCGGTTTTTCACTTTTCGCGGTCGGTTCTGGTCCCCATTAAACGCGATAAGTGAGTGATCACTGTATATCTAGAAACGCATCGCTTCCCGGTCGCTTTTCCTCCCCCTTTCTTTTCTTTCGTCGCCATGACAGCTTTCCTTGACCACTGAACAGATCTTCCCAGGTGTTGGAAGTGTTTTGTAGTCGACTATCACGACAAAATGCACCAAAAACAACCAGTGTCGATGTGCTCGCAATGGTAAACATGAGGACTGGGTCACACTCGTGACGTCACGCGGAACTCCGGCTGCGCTTCGGCGGATTTGTCTGATTTTTCAGGGCGGGAAATTCTAAATCGCGATTTTCTCCAAGATTCCGGGATTTGTGGAGGGGGTGCCAATGATAAATTATCTTTATAATTGTATGTACTATCACCCAGTGCCGTTCAGTTCAGTTCTACTTTAAGGTCAGTGTGCATGACTCTACCATAAGAAAGAGACTGGGCAAAATGGCCTGCATGGCAGAGTTCCAAGACAAAAACCACTGCTGAGTAAAAAGAACAAAGGCTTGTCTCAGTTTTGCCAGAAAACATCTTGATGATCCCCAAGGCTTTTGTGAAAATACTCTGGACTGACGAGACAAGAGTTGAACTTTTTGGAAGGTGTGTGTCCCATTACATCCAGTGTAAAAGTAACAGCATTTCAGAAAAGGAACATCATACCAACAGTAAAATATGGTGGTGGTAGTGTGATGGTCTGGGGCTGTTTTGCTGCTTCAGGACCTGGAAGACTTGCTGTGGTAAATGGAACCATGAATTCTGCTGTCCACCAAAAAATCCTGAAGGAAAATATCTGGCCATCTGTTCATGACCTCAAGCTGAGGCGCACTTGGGTTCTGCAGCAGGACAATGATCCAAAACATACCAACAAGTCCACCTCTGAATGGCTTAAGAAAAACAAAATGAAGACTTTGGAGTGGCCTAGTCAAAGTCCTGACCTGAATCCAACTGAGATGCTGTGGTATGACCTTAAAAAGGCAGTTCATGCTTGAAAACCCTCCAATGTGGCTGAAATACAACAATTCTGCAAAGATGAGTGAGCCAAAATTCCTCCACAGTGCTGTAAAAGACTCATTGCCAGTTATAGTAAACGCCTGATTGCAGGTGTTGCTGCTAAGGGTGGCCCAACCAGTTATTAGGTTTAGGGAGCAATCACTTTTTCACACAGGGCCATGTAGGTTTGGATTTTTTTTCCCCTTAATAATAAACACCTTCATTTAAAAATTGCATTTTGTGTTTACTTGTGTTATCTTTGTCTAATATTTAAATTTGTTTGATGATCTGAAACATTTAAGTGTGACAAACATACAAAAAATGAGAAATCAGGAAGGGGCAAATACTTTTTCACACAACTGTAGCTCTACTTTCCCCCCCAATAGCCACTGGCGACAGGCTCTAAAACTGAAGCTTTAAAACATTCAATCATGAGGTTTATTGGTATCATTAGATTAGCACTGAGTTCCCCTTCTGCAGAGTTATACTTAAAAAAAAAAAAAAAAAAGACTTCTGCTAAGAATGATTCAATGATTCATGAGGGAGATAAAGCACTGTGTTATTTGAGCCTTGTGTAAAAAAAAAAAGTAAATTATACAATTACCTTGTGTACTGGTAATACAAAATATATATTATCTATGTACATGAGGACAGTGCATTTAAAACCAGCTGTGTTTGAACTCAGTGGTCATACATGAACTTGACTGCCATGGCCTTCACCCTGAAAGTAGCAGGACTTTTTCTTCCCTCTTTGCCCTGGAGGCATGTGACACAAGAGATCAGTCAATACAAACGCACACTTGCAGACACGCACACACCCTTCCATTCCCAAGCATACGAGAAAGCTGACATACACAATTTATAATACCTAAAAAAAATTGGCAAAAATATAATCACTCTCTTTCTGTGGAAAAGCAGTAAGTAAAATGTGTTGTTCTTGTCAGTTTTTCCCCTCAAGGCTGTGCAGAGAGCTGCTCTACAAAGGTGCCCTCGAAATGCTCATCAGATCGTCTCAGCTTCCTCCTGTCCCTTTTCTCATTTTCACTGTCAGTGAGGACAGGGTGATTTGAAGAAAAACATCACCGTGTTTGGGCAACTGTTTGTCACTGACCGCAAACTCAGGAGTCTTCTTCTTTTTAGATTTGACTGGCGGTTGGCAACCAGCCCACAGGTGCATTACCACCACGTACTTCACTCTATATCATCACTCTATATATCTTCTGGCCTAAACTCAGGAGTCAGAGGTTAAGGATGGGGACATCGAAGAGGTCACACAGGCCTTCTGTCTCATCCAGATTGTATATGTAGTCATGGTCACTGGGCGGAGGGGACAGACGGAGAAGAGGCGAGAACACTGGGGATGATAGAGAAAGAGGTAAGAACCCTTTGGTGCAATGGTACTAACCATGTTCCTTATTTGCATCCTGGTTAAATACAAGTATAATACACACATGGTACAGTGGATATAAAAATTGTACATACACCACTGTTAAAATGTTAGGTTTTTGAGATGTTTAGAAAAAAAGAGACCATGATAAATCATTTCCAAACTTTTCCCAATTTAAAAGTGGCCTATAACCTGTACAGTTCAATTGAAAAACACATTGGTTGGAGGAAAACTGAAAAAAAAAAAAAAAAAAAAAGTACCACAAACTGGTTGCTCAAGTGTGCACTGCGCTAAACTAATAATTTGTTGCAGCACAATTTGATTTAATTATAGCATTCCGTCTTCTGGAGTACACATCTACCATCAATTAAAGTGAATGATTAACCCCAACGGTCCTAACAAGATTTTAGTAATATTTACTCTGTTGCATGCTACAGCAAAACCCATGATTCCCAGACAGCTTACAAAAGCATCAATGGGAGCTCATTGTTCAAAGGTAGCAGTCAAGAGATGGGTAGATTTTTTTTTTTTTTTTTTTTTTTTTAAATGGGATTACATATAACATAGAACACAGTGAGCAGCACAGTCATCAAGAAGTGGAGAAAAGATGGGACAAAACAGTGATGTTAGAGAACTAGACAACCCTGAAAAATTAATAAAAAAATAAGACAAAAACAAGTCAGGAAAGTTGCCAACAGCAACAGTGAAGGAACTGCAGGAATTTCTGGCAAGTACTGGTAGTATACTGAATGCCCTGTACATGTTACGGTCTGACGAAAGCAAGCAAACTTTCTGACTACCAGTACAATTCCAAAAGGTATCTTTGGCACAAAAACAACACTGTGCATCACTAAAAGCTTGCCATGGTGAAGGATGGTGGTGGTAGCATCATGCTTTGGCATTGATTTTCTTCATATGGAACTGGGGTTTTAAGCCACGGTTGTGGGGATTATGAACAGTTCTATATACTAGTCAATTTTGGTCCAAAAAGTTTAGGTGTCTGCTAGAAAGCTGAAGGTGAAGAGCAATTTCACCTTCATAATTTTAACAATGACCCCAAGCATATATCCAAATCGACAAAAGAATGGCTTCACACATGACAATACAACTATAATGTTTATCATATTTGTGGTATTTTTTAACAACAGCACTCTCAGGCGAGTGCAATATCACCCGCCTCCGTTTTCTTTGAAGATCACCATATGTTACTGAAGGAGAGCAGTTTTCAACTTTGTCCATATAATTATTGAGGCAGAACCAAATTATGATAAACCTATCATCCATGAACATTCAACAAAAATGTTTTATACAACCATAGTTGAAGGGCAAGGCCAAGGTGAACCTGTGTAGCAAGTTTGGTGACCTTAGCTTTCTTTGTTGTTGCGATATACAGTAGTTGATATGGTATTTTGACATTAACCTTTGATCGTACAAAGCTTGGGATCAGTCCGCCAAGGTCTCCGCCTTTGACTGCCACCTAATCCACATAGCACCGGACTTCCATGATCCCTCCTGCAGGTGGTGAACCTACTGGAGGGCGGACCCATGTAACTCCTTCGGGCTGAGCCCGGCCGGGTCCCATGGGTGGAAACCCGGCCACCAGACGCTAGCCTTCGAGCCCCTCCCCCAGGCCTGGCTCCAGGGTGGGGCCCCGGTAACCCCATACCGGGCGGGGTACACTGAATCCTTGATATACAATTTATCATGAGAGTCTGTTGGATCGTTCTTCGTCGGGTATGGGAGGAGTTCGGTGAGGCCATGGAACAAGACTTTCGGTCGGCTTCAAAGAGATTCTGGCAAACTGTTCGGCGGCTCAGGAGGGGAAAGCAGCTCCCCGTCCACACTGTGTATGGTGCGGATGGGACACTGTTGACTTCAACTGGGGATATCGTCGGGCGGTGGAAGGAATACTTCGAGGATCTCCTCAATCCCACTGATACGCCTTCCACAGAGGAAGCAGGGTTTGGGGACGAGGGGGATGACTCGCCTATCACAGGGGCTGAGGTCGCCAAGGTGGTTAAAAATCTCCTTGGTGGCCGGGCCCCGGGGGTGGACGAGATTCGCCCCGAGTACCTCAAGGCCCTGGATGTTGTTGGGTTGTCATGGTTGACACGCCTCTGCAACATTGCGTGGAGGTCGGGGGCAGTGCCTTTGGCATGGCAAACCGGGGTGGTGGTTCCTCTCTTCAAAAAAGGGGACCGGAGGGTGTGCTCCAACTTTAGAGGGATCACACTCCTCAGCCTCCCTGGGAAGGTCTATGCCAAGGTATTGGAGAGGAGAGTCCGGCCGTTGGTCGAACCTCGGATTCAGGAGGAGCAATGTGGTTTTCGTCCTGGCCGTGGCACATCGGACCAGCTCTTTACCCTCTCGAGAATTCTTGAGGGTTCGTGGGAGTTTGCCCAACCAGTTTACATGTGTTTTGTGGACTTGGAGAAGGCATTTGACCGCGTCCCTCGTGGATTTTTGTGGGGGGTGCTTCGGGAGTATGGGGTATCGGGCTTGTTGTTACGAGCTATTCGGTCTCTGTACGACCGTTGTGAGAGTTTAGTTCGCATTGCCAACACTCGGTCGGAGTCATTCCCAGTGAGAGTTGGACTCCGCCAGGGCTGCCCTTTGTCACCGGTCCTGTTCATAATTTTTATGGACAGGATTTCTAGGCGCAGCCAGGGAATGGAGGGTGTCATGCTTGGTGACCACAGGATCTCATCTCTGTTGTTTGCAGATGATGTTGTCCTGTTGGCTTCATCCAGCAATGACCTACAGCTCTTGCTGGGACGGTTTGCCGCTGAGTGTGAAGCGGCTGGGATGAGAATCAGCACCTCCAAGTCCGAGTCCATGGTCCTCAGCCGGAAAAAGGTGGATTGTCCTCTCCGGGTTGGGGACAGGCTCCTGCCCCAAGTGGAGGAGTTTAAGTATCTTGGGGTCTTGTTCACGAGTGAGGGGAAAATGGAGCGAGAGATCGACAGACGGATTGGAGCAGCATCTGCAGTGATGCGGACGTTGTACCGGTCTGTTGTGGTGAAGAGGGAGCTTAGTTCTAAGGCAAAGCTGTCGATTTACCAGTCAATCTACGTTCCTACTCTCACCTATGGTCACGAGCTTTGGGTAATGACCGAAAGAACGAGATCGCGGATACAAGCGGCTGAAATGAGCTTTCTCCGTAGGATTGCTGGACTCACCCTCAGAGATAGGGTGAGGAGCTCAGTCATCCGGGAGAGGCTCAGAGTAGAACCGCTGCTCCTCCACATTGAAAGGAGTCAGTTGAGGTGGTATGGGCATCTGATTAGGATGCCTCCTGGACGCCTCCCACTTGAGGTGTTTCAGGCACGTCCCACTGGGAGGAGACCCCGGGGCAGACCCAGGACTCGGTGGAGAGACTATGTCTCCCAGCTAGTCTGGGAACGCCTTGGTATCCCCTCTGAAGAGCTGGAGCAGGTGGCTGGGGAGAGGGAAGTCTGGGCTTCTCTGCTTGAACTGCTGCCTCCGCGACCCGGACCTCCGGAAAAGCGGTAGAAGATGGATGGATGGATGGATGGATGGATGATCGTACAAGCCCAAAACCATAGTTACAGTGCAGGGTCACAGGGTGAACCTGTGTATAAACTGTGGTGACCCTAGCTTTACTCGTTGTATAGTAATAGGGTATAGGGAATGCCAACCTTGACCTTTGACCCCAAAACCATAGTCAGAGGTCAGGGTCTCAGGGTGAATCTGTATCTGGGTTGGTGACCGTAGCTTTACTTGCTCTACAGTACCACTCTTTAGGAAAGAAGGTTCAGCACAGATTGGTCAGTGCAAGTTTGCTTAATACATAAACAGCAAGATTTTGGTCAAAAGGTCTTCAATCAAAAGAAAAAAAAAAAGACGTAAAAAGCTTATCTGATTAATTCATAGCTGCAGTCCTAGTAATAGCATAAATGGAATATTAACTTTGACCTTTTGACCCCAAACCCATAGTCAGGTCAGGGTGTAAGCTGTCCACGATTTATCTTAGATGCAACTATGGAATGGATTTGAAAAGACTACATCATTTCTTCAAGTAGTTATTGTGTTTATAAAAAATTAATGGAAAAACTGACACCTGACTTTGACCTCAAGGTCTATAATTCTTGCAAAAATCATCCAATCAGAGTCAAATAGCAATATGCACATCATCAATGTATATCAAACCCTGGTCAGGACTGGACAGTGTGACATGTTGCACGTGCAACATAAATATTGGTCTGTGCAAAGACTGAATGAACCGACGTAGCACCGGTGCGAAGAATCCACTGTGTACTTGTTTGCAACTTTATTAGCAGCGTCCTCTTAACATCACGACAACAACAACATAACATGAGTAACATCCTCTCTGCCCACAACACTCTCTGGTCGCCCTTTAGTGACTAAAGGGCTCACACGATAACGTGCAGCGGGCAGACCACAGTGCACAGTGGCCAAAAAACTGACAGTACACAATAACGTAAATAGTTCGGGTTAACTTAGAGTCCTCCAGGACACGCTACTGACTCGGGAGAAAGTAACTGGGCAAAGTGCCGAAGTGTAGCAGCACCGCTGCAAGGGGAAACACTAAAGGCCCTTTTCCACTAGCCTCACTTAGCCCTACACCGCACCACTCAGCCCGCGTTTGAGCATTTTCCATTAGCCCCAGCACCGGTTAGCAGGTGCTTTTTTAGTACCTGATCCAGGGCAAGGTCTAACCGAGCTGAGTAGGGCTGAGTATGGCTGTGATATGACTTTAAGAGACTGGTCGCCGCTGATTGGTCAGGTCGTAACGTCACGAAAGCGACTTTTTCTGCTGAATCTACTCCACGACCGCCATTTGTAGTTGTTCAGCCAGTGAACACAGTGCGCCCCTTTAATACAGTATATTATATTAATATACTGTATAATATACTTATATAATAATATACTCCTAATATTATATATTAGGAGGTGCGCAATTTTCTTTCTATATTAGCCGACGATCGCATCCAGCGCGAGTTGGACGGATCTACTCGAAATGCAGGTGTCCGAGCAGATGGGTTCCCAAGGGCACATCCGTACTGCCAAACAGTGTCGGGAGAAGCTGAAAAAGCTGAAAAGCGATTACCGAGCAGTGAAGGACCACAATGCTCTAAGTGCAGCAGATCGGAAGGAGTGGAAGTGGTTCGCTGAGAGACATTGGGCTCGACACGGCCACAGTCACGGCCTTGGAAACCGTGGATGGTGAGTGTTGTTTTGATATTGCGCGTCTTTTCGCCACTTTATCCTTTCTGTGCCAAGCTCACCGTTTTTAAGAAATAGGAAGGTTGTTAGATTGTGGGTAATGGTTATTACTGAGGCTTGCCTACTGTTTTGCAGCCAACTGCAGATTCACGCTTGCTTTGTGTTAAGTATTAGCGCGAACAAAACGCTGAATTACGCTTATTGTATTCCGGTTAAAAACTTTAGAGTGTTGTGTACATGTTGCACTTTGGTGTTAAGTTTTAAATTGCGTGCATTTTCTTTCTAGAATCGCAGTTCATATCACAGGGGTCCACCTCAGTGGACATGGGCACACCGGACTCTCCTGCCTCTGCGTCTGCATCTGGCGGAGCGCCAGCTGGATCGGCTCCGATGTCAGCCACATCACCAGCTCCATCTGGATCACGTTCAAGTGCCAGTAAGGCACAATAACCACGATTTTTTTTTGGTTGAAACAGGTCCAGCGGAAACCAGGGTCGAAAATCCATCCATCCATCCATCCATCTTCTACCGCTTAATCCTTTACAGGTCGCGGGGGGGCTGGAGCCTAACAAGTTATGTACCAAATTGATTAATGCAATTTCCTGTAGCTGCATATTAATTAATTGAAAATGTCTTTTTAAATGTACAAAAAGGTTATTCTTTGGTCTTCACTTATCGGTGTTCCACAACCATTTTTAGGTGTGGTGACTGAAGTGCTGTTGTAACTCCTGTTTTATAAAAACAAATAAAGCTCATGAACTGCCGTTGAAATCAACATGCTTCATTGAAATGCTTTGCGTCAGCTGACTGTATTAACCCATTCAGATTTCTGCGGCCACACTACTACAAGCAACTAGTTTAAACATTACCCATCCATCCATCCATATTCTTAATCTTAATCCTTTTTAGTTTTGCAGGGGGGCTGCAGCCGAAGACAGCACCCTGCGTGGTGCAAAATCTGCTCTACTGAGGGGCAGCAACATGACAGTTCAGCTTATATACAGCAATGAAGCATAATATAATAGTGACATTCCACCACAGACTTTCACCTGTGTAATTCCATAATATATGTAGTGATCCAGCTTTAACAACCATGCCTTTCTGTCTTTCCATCTAGGCAAGACGAAAACAGACAACTCCATCGCTGACCTTACATTAGCGATGGTCAACATGCATGACGAAGAGATGCGGCTCTTGGAACGGCAACATGACCAGCGGCAAGAACACCATCAGGAGTACATGCAGCATTGGCGACAGGTGGCCGCAGATGTGCGGGCAGATGCGCGTGAAGCCCTGGAGCAGGACGCTGCGTTACGAAGGGAAGAGCTCGCAGAGATGTCATCATTCAACAGAGATTTCCTGACCCTATTTGGCAGGCTTGTGGACGCATTTAGCAGTCGGCGTGTCTAACCATGTCTCCCCACGCCCAGTCTGTTTTTTTGTTTGTAAATTTTGCTTCTGGAATAAAATTGTATTGTTTGCATCAAAAGTCTGGTTTATCTGTTATGACACCGTATGAGAAAAGCCAATAATTACATACACATTCCATTCTCTGTTCACTCCACATGCTGCTGTTCATCAGGTCAGGTGTATAGCCTTCTAATGGTAATTTAATTTTTAACAACACAACGAAACGTAATGTCTTGGTAGGTTTTTTTTTTTATTTTAAACAAATTTGAAATGCTGAATCCATTTCTCTTGAACGGGTCCATTTTTTATGTTATAAGCAGTTGTACAGGTGTGCTTTAACTTGTACAGTAGACACCGATAAAGGTAAGTACATGTAAGTTGAATGTTGCATCACCAGTCAAAATTTAATAAATTAAGAAGGAATCTAGCAAAAATTTGGCACTAATAACATTAGACACAACTGTGTTTTTGTTGCACACAACTGTTGTTACCAACAAGTTGTGCAAAATTTATATTCCCTTTTCCCAAAAATTAAAAATCAATTTGTAAGTAAAAGTGGGAGACCTTTACATGGGAATATGACATGTATCAGCACATGATTTATAGTTCAATTTGCATTTCCACCTAAGCAAAAGTGGCTTGTCGAGCTGGATTTTTGTGAAGATGGCCTGTGCGGTGTTTCTACATGTAATTACATACCTGTCAAGTGATACGGTTTCACCGTATTTTAATACGGGGAAAATGCAATTTTAGCAAATATGGGCGTATTGCCATTTCTGTATGCCAAAGAGAAAAATATACGGGAAAAAAAATTATTGAGAGTGTGGGGAGGAACACGTGGTGTGTGACCCCCACAGCGTACGGGGCTGTCAGAGCGCTCAGCGTGAGCAATTATCACAACAATGAGAAGTGTGGACTGATCATTAGGCTGATGGCTTCGCACCTTCTTAACAGATAAGCGTTATGAACAAGAGGACAGGTAGATGGACCATGCACAACATTTTATTTACAAAAAACATTTTTGAAATATGTATGCACATAAATGTGGGCGAAATAGACAAGTACTGTATCACAGCACAGCATCTCGTATATCGGCTCCCTGCTCCTCTGCTCCCTGGGTCGCTGCCACCACTGGTTCATCTACTGCATCATCCAATGTAGTGTCAAACGTCTCTCCATGACTCTCACACAGATTGTGCAGAGCACAAGAAGTCAGCACCATAGATTTCACCAGTTTCATGTCACAGACATTCCTCTCTCCTTCCTCCTTCCTTCTCTCCTCATCATCAGCCATTTTCTTTGTTGTGGAGGATTCGGTTGCGTGTTTGACGTCACGAGAGTGCGGCGCCGCCTGCTGTTCAACAAATCCCACCCACAGCAGGTGTGCCAGCAGTAATGTTGAAACGCAACCGAGGCAGAACCGAACCGAAGTGAGTAGTGTCGGGTTTTCTAATCGGGGCTAGTGGAAAAGGGCCTTAACAGTTTGTACTCACAGAACAGGAGCAGTCCACGTATATCCCGTGAGCACACACAACCAGAAACCACACTGAGGGGAGTAGCGGCAGTGCGGCTTCCGACTCCCTCGTTAGACAGTACATTCATATCACGATTGTCTGTTAAATGCAGCTTTCTTTTTCTTGGAAGTCGTAGGCTCTTCTTCTGTCTCCTCACTGGGCCTTTTCGCCTTTGCAAAGAAACTTTCAATTTTGCTAGCTCGTGGGTTTAATTTTAGCGGTAACGTATCACGTTACCGAGACAAGCGTCTTGAAGTATGTCAAGAGTGAGCCATAGACTGATGTAACAGAGAGAATCTGGTAATTTTTCTAAATAAAACAACATTCAGACTCAGATAATAAATAAAATGAAGTAATGCAAGTTATTTATTCTTTCTGTGCGGCCCAATATCAAATGACCCACGGACCAGTACCGGTCCGAGGGTTGGGGACCGCTGGTCTAGAGAGTCTATTCGGCCCAGAGTGCAGAACATCCGCTGTCCTTCCTCACCTAGACAGTGAATCAGGACATTCTTCAGTCTCTATTCGTCGGTGTCACCTAGGCCAGTTGCGTTGACAAAGCTGTCAAATAAGTCGAGCCAGCGGTGCCACGGTGTAGGTGGCACGCCTGATGACTCCAGAAACAGAGGTGGTGGTCCCACGCATGCTCCCATGGTTTTGCCATAATCCCCTTTTTGACCGGCAGGGGATAAAAACCTATTTAAGGTAGCTTTAACGATTGGTTGCCATTTTTAAATATAATTAAGGCCCCAATTTTGAACAGGGTGGGGGGACACAGAATATAGTAAGTTCATTTCAAAATTCCTTTTATTTCAAATTTCATGATTTTGTTAAGCACGTCTGTAGGCAAACATACCTTCTGATGACATCAAGTCATCCAACAGGTCTCCACCCATGATTTCTGTCAAAAAAATAATAACAACACAGGGTTAAAAAAAATAATTTTTTTTGTAAGATGTCTGTTTTTTCAACTGATTTAAGACAATTTTGCACTGCTGAATTCAAAAATGACATCTGTTTCTCTCAATCAGGTCAGGTTTCTATGCTAAGTTGATTTTTTTTAAAAATCTGATCTTCTGACTAAATTGATTACATTTTTGTGACATTATCGGTTGATTTTTGTTAATATTTCTCATCCAAAATAGATTCTTAAGAGAAAAAAATCATTTTCTAACACAATTTATTGATTAAATGTTACAAACTTCAATTACTGTAAATTGAATAGTAGACACTGAAAGTTAAGTACTTGTAAATTGAATGTTACGTCATCATTGTTCAAAATTCCAAGCTTCAACTTCCGTTTATTCAAACCTCTAGAATGCTCAGCGGCAGGGATGTCCCTCTTCAGAGTCCAACAGTAATCAGCCATCATGACAATTTATGACATCATGTCATAAACTGGCACATGCAAACTCTTCAGAGTTTGAGAAATTTCAAGAAATAAAAAAGAATTTTGCATCATATAAAGCGAAAATACCCGTACATGTAAACAAAAATGTAAAAAACATGTGGCCATAGTTCAAAAAGTTGACCTGATTGAGCAAAACCAATGTGATTTTTGGATTCAGCACATCAAAACTGTCCTAAATCAGCTAAAAACAAAAACAAAAACAAAAAAAAAAACACCAGACAATAAATGTGGTCTTGACCAGTGTAATAATACATTTCATCAAACTATAATTCTGGAGGACACTGAATACAAATGATTTCTAACAACAGAGACTCGACTGGGATGCATGCATCACTAATACACCCCTGAAAACTAGAAAAGCACTCAGAAAACGCATACCTCCGCCAAGGATTCTTCCGTCCCTCATGGATCACCTCCAAAATGTAATGGGTTTGTGTGTAGGCCTAGAGCCACTTCTGATGAAAACTGCATCAAAGTCGGTCCATTAGTTTTGGAGTATTGTTGCTAACACACTATGACAAGATTAAGAGCCTTGGCTGAGGTATGCATTCCCGGATCATCACCAAAATGCAATGGCTCCCTCTGTAGCCCAAGAACCACCTCTGGTGAAAATTTCATCCAAATCCATTCAGTAGTTTTGGAGTATTGTTACCAACACCCTGTGAGAAGATATGAGCCTTGGTGGAGATATGCATTCTCAAATCATCACCAAAATGTAATGAGTTCATCTCTACTCCAAGAACAACCTCTGGTGAAATTTTCATCCAAATCCATCCAGTAATCTTTGTGTAATCCTGCTCCACAAATACAAACAAAGCTCTTGGTGGAGGTATGTACTTCAGATCATCACCAAAATCTAATCCTCTCTTCCCCATGCCATTACACGCCTTTCCTAAAAATTTCATTAAAAACCATTCATAACTTTTTGAGTCATGTTGCTAACAGACAGACAAGCTAACAAATCAACACCAGCAAAAACATAACCTCCTTGGCAGTGGTGAAAATCTTAAGACTGGGAAAAATTTACAAGTATTTGCATTTCATACTGGTGGATCATAACCAGGTTGTAAGTTGAGCTTCAAAATGCAAAAGGAAGAAACAGGAGCAAACGACAAAAAAAAAAAAAAAGAGTAGGTAATTTATTGAAAACTGCATTTACACTGCATTCCAAATTATTATGCAAATTATTTTTGTCTCTGATTTTCCTAAACAGTCGATGCAAATGACAGTCACTATAATTTTCAAGTGATCAACCGTTAGAGCATAATTCAAATTTTATTGAACAAACCTCCCAATGATAACTTTACTTTGCAAAAATAAAAAAACTCAAAATGCACTGTTCCAAATTATTATGCACAACAGAATTTCAAAACATTTTATTGGTTGTAAAGAACTGAAAATGGTCATTTGTTGAATTTGCAGAATTAAGAGATCATATTTAAAGAAATCAAAAGCTATATCAAAAACATCTCAACAGGCCAAGTTGCATGTAAACACAGGACCCCTTCTTTGATATAACCTTCATAATTCTTGCATCCATTGAACTTTTGAGGGGTTTTTTTTTCACTTTCTGCTTCAATTTCTTTGCAAGATGTCAGAATAGATCTCATTCTACCAGGGCACCGTTGAGAGCATCCTCACCAGCTGCATCACGGTGTGGTATGGAAGCTGCACTGCCTCCGGCCGGAAGATGCTACAACGCACAGTGAAAGCAGCCAGCAAGATCATCTGTGCCCCTCTGCCCCCCCTCTCGGACATTTACCTCACCCAAAGAGCCATCAACACTGCAGGCGACACCTTCCACCTCTCACACGCCCTCTTCAGCCCCCTGCCCTCGGGGAAAAGGTACTGGAGCCTCCAGGCCCACTCCAAAAGACTGCTAAACAGCCTTGTTCATCAGGCCATCAGGACCCTGAGCTCTATCCACACACCCCGCCCCCCAGACCATAACACACTCACCCACACAATAACTACCTCAGCTGTTGGCACAGAAAGACTGACACACCAACAGCAACACATCTGCTGCTGTATGTCTCTGCACTTTACTGCAACCATTTGCACAAATGCCGTATCTGCTGCTGCAATATTCATCATGTGCAGTACAATCTGTCACTATCTGCACCTACACTACCGCATCAAACTTGTAACTGCGAGTATTACTACTCTATTTTTCTGTATATAGGATTGCTGGGTTTCATTGTTTTATCTTTATTTGCACTATGGGATGTCTGGGTTTATCTTTTGTCGCCACTTGCACTACGGGTAGCATTACTGTACATGGACTGCTGTTGTTTTTCCAGCCTTATTCCTTTTTCTTTTTTTATATTGCACACACCACTGAAGAGAGAAACATCATTTCAATTCTCCTGTATGTCCTGTACGTATAGTAGTATTGACAAATAAAATCTTTGAATAGCCTCCCACAGCTGCTGTTTTGATGTAAACTGCCTCCCACCTTCATAGAGCTTTTGCTTGAGGATGCTCCAAAAGTTCTCAGTAGGGTTGAGGTCGGAGGAGGATGGGTGCCACACCATGAGTTTTTCTCCTTTTATGCCCATAGCAGCCAATGACACAGAGGTATTCTTTGCAGCACGAGATGGTGCATTGTCATGCATGAAGATAATTTTGCTACAGAAGGCATGGTTCTTCTCTTTGTATCATGAAAGAAAGTGGTGAGTCAGAAACTTTATATACTTTGCCGAGGTCATTTTTACTCCTTCAGGGACCCTAAAGGGGCCTACCAGCTCTCTCCCTATGATTCCATCCCAAAACATGACTCCACCACATCCTTGCTGATGTCGCAGCCTTGTTGGGACATGGTGGCCATCCACCAACCATCCACTACTCCATCCATATGCACCGTCCAAGGTTGCACGGCACTCATCAGTAAACAAGACTGTTTGAAAATTAGCCTTCATGTATTTCTGGGCTCACTGCAACCATTTCTGCTTGTGAGCATTGGTTAGGGGTGGCCGAAAAATAGGTTTATGCACAACTGCAAGCCTCTGGAGGATCCTACACCTTGAGGTTTGTGGGACTCCAGAAGCTTCAAATACCTGTTTGCTGCTTTGTAATGGCATTTTAGCAGCTGCTCTCTTAATCCGATGAATTTGTCTGGCAGAAACCTTCCTTATTATGCCTTTACCTGCAAGAACCCGTCTGTACTCTGAATCAACCACAAATTTCTTCACAGTATGATGATCACGTTTAAGTTTTCGTGAAATATCTTATGTTTTCATACCTTGTCCAAAGCACTGCACTATTTGATGCTTTTCGGCAGCAGAGAGATCCTTTTTCTTTCCCATATTGCTTGAAACCTGTGGCATGCTTAATAATGTGGAACATCCTTCTGAAGTAGTTTTCCTATAATTGGGCTCACCTGGCAATCTAATTGTGACAGGTGTCTGAGATTGATATCAGCAATCCAAGGAGCCCTGAGACACAATACCATCCATGAGTTTAATTGGAAAAACAAAAAAATTTATGTTTATGACACTAAAATCCTATTTGCATAATAATTTGGAATGCAGTGTAAACTCAAACAGGCTGTTCATCAGCTGATCAAAAGTTTAAGACCATAACCCCCCAAAAAACCCAAAACAGAAGTAAAAGTGTCCAAAAAGGACTCACTAGTGAGTAGCCCCACTGTTCTTGTTTAGGCATGCTAGATTCAAGTGTTTCCAGGAGGTTGGTGGGAACGCTGCTCCATGTGGTGAAGATGGCTTCATGAAGGGCATCCACGGTATGGAACTGACGTCCGTTTTTATAAACTTCCCTTACAATTCATCCCCAAACGTTCTCAATGAGATTTAGATCAGGTGAACACACAGGATGGCCCAAAAGAGCGACATTATTCTCCTAGCAGTAGTCCTTCGCTAGGCGGGCATTGTGAACTGCAGCACTGATATGTTGAAAGAGCCAGTTATTACCGCACAGACGAGGGTCCTCAGTCAAAAGAGATGCCCGCTGCAACATCTTCACATGTGCCTGCCGTTCACCTGCTGTTTGATGACCCTGCACAACCTGCAGTGCCATTGTACCATTGAAGGAAAAAGCACCCTAGATCATGATGTAGCCTGCTCCACTGTGCTGCGTAGAAAACATCTCCAGTGGGAACTCCTTGTCATAACTCTTCGTCATGCCAGTAATGTTGGAAATCATCATGACTGTCCAGGTTAATTTTTTTCTCGTCACAGAATAGAACTTTCTTCCACTTTTCAGTGTCCCATGTTTGGTACTCATTTGCAAAGTCCAAATGGGCAAGTTTGTGGAGTGGAAGGAGACAGGGCCTTTGAAGATGATTTTTTGTTCTTTAAGCCCTTCTTTTGTAGATACTGCCTTATGGTTATTGGGCTGCAGTCAGCATCAGTATGGGCCTTACTTTGGGTTGAGGATTGACCCGTGTCTTCACAGACAGCCTGTTGGATTCTCCAGCTCAGCTCTTTTGGACAATCCTGCGTGTTCCCCTGATCTAAAGCCTATTGAGAATGTTTGGGGATGAATGGCGAGGGAAGTTTACAAAAACAGATATCAGTTCCAGACTGTGGATGCCCTACGTGAAGCCATCTTCACCACATGGAGCAACATTCCCACCAGCCTCCTGGAAACACTATGGGCTATGGTCTTAAACTTTTGATCAGCTGATAAACAGACTGGTTGAGTTTAAATGCAGTTCTCAATAAATTGCCTACTCATATTTTTTTGTCTTTTGCTCCCATTTCTTCTTTTTGTATTTTGAAGCTCAGCTTACAACGGGGTGATGATCCACCAATGCAAAATGTGAATACTAGTAATTTTCCCCCCAGTCTTAAGATTTTGTTCAGGAGTGTACATTATATACATTATATTACAACTTATAAAGAAACTGAAACTGACTAGAATTTAAGGTGTTTTTTGGGATTCAAATGAGACTTTCCTCAGTGATGCAGTTTACCTTTAGTTGGATCAAACATTTCAGAGAGTTCTTTGGGAAAGTCCAGCACTACAAGGAAATCAAAAAATGTTTTCAGTTAAATGCATGAGCACAGAAATTCATTGTAATGATATTTATGTGGATTTGAGTCATAATTGACTTAACATAACTTACTAAATAAATGTCTGAATAATCATCAACAATCTGTATAACATGAGACAATCCAATTCATCATTTCAAGACGTCAACACTCACACTGAGATGGATCTGTCTTCATTGGTTCAAACACTGCAGAGGCAGAAGATGACGTTGGTCCATCCAAAGAGGCAGAAGACTGTAGCTGCTGAGTAACAGTAGCGGGTAATTCTGTTGTTGGGGTGAGTGCTGTGGTGCTAGTCTCCTCTGAAATAAAACAAAGATGAAACGGCATTACTCTGAGATGGTGCTGACACTCTGCATTCAACCAAAATGCAATACGTGTAAACATTACAAATGGATCAGCCATTGCCAGTACACAAACAGAAGAATATATTCAATGAGGTGGTGATTCCACCACAAGTGTTCCTCCTTACGTGTCACTGTCTGGTTAGCTGCAGTATCCAACGTGGCAGGAGCTGATTTCGTGGGAGTGGCTGGACTTACTTTGGGGGCCTGGATAGTTAATGGGGAGGAAAAAAAAAAAAAAAAAAAAAGGATGAAAATCATGAACTGAATGACAATAAGCAGATTTTTTTTTTTCAAAATGATATTATAAAGGAACAAAATTTAGTCATAATTACAAGTGAAGTTCTATGCATGCACAGATCATTACAAAGCAACACGTATGCTTTCATTGACGTGCCTTTGCTTAAGTCAATCATACCAACAACAAAATGTCATTTTTGAGACTGCTCAATTATTTTAAACACTTGAAACAGAGAAAGTAGATGAGCTTCACAGAGCTTTTCTGGATGAGACAGCTCAGATCAGTGAATAAAGAAAATAAATAAAGAGATGCTTGGGATTTTGCTCCGGAGGACGATTTGTCAGCTGTATGTGATGGGGTCCAGAAGAAGGAAGAAAGCCAGATGCGAGCTGTTTTAGCAACAGCTGCTGCGATTGACGCCATCAACAGTATTACCTGATAACACTGACCTACACACGTGCAGAGGTAAAAAGTCATGTAAACTGATCTAACTGCTCTGTCAAGTTATTTGTTTGATTTTGTTTTGAATTTGTATACTTTATTGATCCCCAGAGGGGAAATGTATCAGATACAAAAATTACTCAAATGCAATCTCAAATTTATTGTTTGAGATGGCATCTGTGCATTCAGTTCAGCGGAGGAAACAGTGTTGCCCTTAGATCAACTCAAGAATTTGAACAAAACTGTGTTGGCAAGAACTGACTTAGACATGATGATACTGATTTGAAAACGCTACATCATTCCTTTGTGTAGTTATCACCTTCACAAGATTTTGGAAAAATTGACCTCTGACCTCAGCCTAAAGGTCACCCAAATTCGGAATTGTTCGAGATTTTTCATAGATATACCCATGGCATCAATTTGAAAAGGACACATCATTTCTTTCTCTTGTTATCACGTTGACAAGGTAGGTGTTAACGTGACTGCTGCTGCATATCCACCTGGCGGGGTGACAATACCCCTTCAGCCTTTAGAGGCTGAGGGTTAAAAAACAGATACACAATTCTAAAGAAAGGAGTTCAATGAGGAGGGAAAAAAACCCCAAAGGGAATTGAGTAGATTGAGCTGTGATGTTATACAAATGTGCAGTTAATTGACATAATACATTTAAACTGCTAAATGATCAAAGAGTAATGCTTTTTAAGTACAACTATGCAAGCTGACGGCGGGGGGGGGGGGGGGGGGGCAAGAGCTACAAAACAACTGCAGAAACAATGTGGAAAACTAGAACAGAGATAATTAAGAGGTGAGTATGTGGGATACTGTGAAGTGTGACTGTAAATTTGAGTTTCAAGGCTGGGAATTACAAATGCCATTGTCTGTAGTAAAAAAAATGCAAATGGCACAAGAAATCATTGAGCAATATAATGTTCATGTTTTATTCAGTATATGACAAAACAGCAACTTTTTATATGTTAAAGATAGACCGTATTATACTGAGGGAAATTCAGATTCTCAGGAAAAACACCGCTTATCAATTAATTATTAATCGATCGATAAGGTGAATCAATTATCAATTAATGAATTAATCGATAACTTGCATCCTTAGTTGAGATACAGTTTATATGCAATTTTGACCATGACCTTTTGACCCCAAACACATAGTCAAAGTCCAGGATACTAGGATTGTGTACTAGGTTTGGTGACTCTAGCTTTACTTGTTCTATTGTAATAGTGCAAATGCAATGTTAACCTTGACCTTCGACTCTAAACCCATAGTCAGAGGTCGGGGTCTCAGGGTGAACCTGTGTACTAACTTTGGTGACCCTAGCTTTACTCGTTCTGAAATTATAGTGCAAACAGAATGTTAATTTTGACCTTTTGACCCAAAAACCATAGTCCAGTCAGGGTTTTAAGTCCTCCAATTGTCTTATATACAAGTATGGCATAAATTTGGAAAGTCCACATCATTTCTTTCAGTAGTTACCACATTTACAAGATTTAAGGAAAAGCCGACCTCTGATTTTGACTTCAAGGTCGATAGTTCCTACAAAAATCCTCAGATCACAGTCAAATAGCAATATACGCATCATCAGTGTATATCAAACCCTGGTACTATATTTTAGAACATTTGGAACACAAATGTAGGAGGATTTGATTTCACAAGACAGTTACCAACTGTGGTGAAATATGACATCATACTTCAAGGGCTCCAACTCCTGCAAAAATCATCCGATTGAAGCAAAATTGTAATATGTGTATCATCAGTGTATATCAAACCATAGTACCAAGTTTTAAAACAATATGAATATGAGGAGTTGATTTCACAAAAGTGGGACGGACGGATGGACCACCCATAACATAATCTCCCTTCGGTCTTTGAAGGGGGATTAAAAAAAGACTTAATTTCGGCAATAAATTTATAACATACCATATCTTTAGAGCAAAATGCCTGAATTGATTTTACACAGACATTAAGGGCATTTTCACACCTTAAAATCCACACCAAGGTTCATGTTTTTGTGATATTGTATACATTTGGTCAGGTTTCACACTGCTCCTTCTCAAACTGAATGAAACAATTTTTATGTAACACATCTAGCTGTCATGACAACGTTTGTGTTAGCACAGACGCTACTCATCTTCTGATGTGTTTTCTGAAGCGATGGACACATTAGTAACGGCATTTTAAATTGAAACTGGGAAAGACCATCTTATTTAAAGGCAAGAATATTACCCAGGTCTTCGTTAAACTGTAGGGTTGTCCTTCTCATCAGCCATAATGATCTTCAGGTGTCATTCCTCACATTTTTCATTTGATAAACCATTGATAAACCATCCATTCTCTCTGAAAATATCTGGTAATTTTCAGCATTTTAATGTTTCTTTTTCCCCTCAATTGACTATGCCACAAACAGACTATAACCTGTGTCTCTTCTTCTCACCGAGTGCTACACTGGCTCATTTTCCCTCTTTTCGGCTGCTGTGACTTCTTGTGTTTGGTCTGAAAGTCCCTTTCACACCTAAATTTGTTTACTTTGGTCTGAATCAGTTGATAAGTTTGTTACTTTGTATCATTTTCAGCTTGGCTCGGTTCCTTTCACACAGGCAAAAATTCAAGCAGACCAAACTGCGTCACATTAAATCCCACGAAATTTATGTTAGAACGTTCTCTGTTCTTATTGGTCAGATTTTTTTGCCACAAGAACAGGAAAGGTAAATGCAGGAAGTAGGATGACTACTGTGCATTTATGCATTTATGCGGAATCAGGGCAAGATGGCAGACAGGACACTTGGCAAACTTTGAGCTTTACACGCCATGTCCCAATTTTTTATCTTAAACTTGTCCTCATCTTTTAAAAGTTATTCTAGACGTTCACCGTTGTTTTGTTAACTTATACCATCCATCCATCCATCTTCTTCCGCTTAATCCTTTTCGGGTTGCGGGTGGGCTGGAGCCTATCCCAGCATCTTTGGGCGAGAGGCAGGGTACACCCTGGACAGATCGCCAGTCCATCGCAGGGCCAACACAGGGAGACAAACAACCATTCACTCTCACATTCATACCTAAGGACAATTTAGAATCCCCAGTTTGATGTTGCCGGACACACATGTCTGGTGTGTCCGGCGCCACACGAGTTGGCTGCCTTTTGCAACAGCGGCTCAATTCTGAGTCTTTTTATCTTCCTCCTTCTTTCTGATCCGGTGATGGCTTTCTGATCCGGTACACCTTTCACTCTATGTGTATCACGGACACACAGATCGCCCCGGGGGTCTCCCGAGTCGGCGGACGGAGCCTCTGTTTACAGCGGGAGACGATGCAGCGGGGAGAAGCTAGCTAGCACTCGGCCGCCACCCGGTGCTAACGGAGAGGCTCGACATACCGGGAGAGCTGAAGCGGGAGTGACGCGGGGGCCGGGCTGGAGTTTGGGCGGCGTGCAGGAAATATAAGACAGAATAATAAGATAAGATAAGCCTTTATTAGTCCCACAATGGGGAAATTCTAGGATTGCAACAGCACAGGGATAGCAACACTCAGAGCAACAATCAGAAGGCAAGAAAAAAAAAACAAAAAAACAAACAAGCAAGCAAGAGCAGCCAATATACATATGTACATATTACTATAAAATATATATATACACACACACAGACACACAGTGCAGAGCATTGTAGCTGGATGGAATAAATATATGAATATATAAACACACAGTGCGGAGCAATGTAGCTAGATGGAATAAATATGTAAATATATAAACACCCACAGTACGGAGCATTGCAGCTAGGTGGAATAAATATGTAAATATATAAACACACACAGTGCGGCGCAATGTAGCTAGATGGAATAATATGTAGATATATAAACACACAGTGCGGAGTATTGTAGCTAGATGGAATAAATATATAGATATATAAATATAAACACACCCAGTGCGGAGCATTGTAGCTAGATGGAATAAATATGTAAATATATAAACACACACAGTGCAGAGCATTGTTGCTGGATGGGATGAAACAGCACAACCATCTACTTAGTTATCCTACATGGTATGATTATGTGCCCATACATATTCTCACTCTCCATAGCGACCGGTATTTTCCTAGTTGTATGCCGGAGGGGACCATTGTGTAAGTCTATTGCATCTTTTGCATTCAAAAAACTATTAGTTTGTTACGTCTTTTTGCTATCTCTGCGAGCAGCCCTGCTTAGGTTGTACAGTCTGACAGCCGTTGGTAGGAAGGACCTGCGAAACCTCTCGGTTGTGCACCTGGGATGATGTAGTCTGCTGCTAAATGAGCTCCTCAGTGCATTCAGTATGTCCTGCATAGGGTGAAACTCGGACTCCAGCAGAGATGACAGTTTAGCCACCGTCCTTCTCTCTCCTATCTCCTCCACCGGATCAAGGCGCTGCCCCAGGACAGAGCTAGCTTTCTTGATCAGTTTGTTCAGTCTCTTCCCATCGGCTGCAGTAATGCCACTGCCCCAGCAGACCACTCCAAAAGTGATGGCTGATGCCGCCAACGTGTCATAGAATGTCTTCAGCAGCGCCCCTTGTACACCAAAAGACCTGAGTCTCCTCAGCAGGAACAGCCTGCGCTGACCCTTCTTGTAGAGTGCGTCAGTATTGTGTGACCAGTCTAGTTTATTGTTCAGATGAACACCCAGGTACTTATAGGATGTCACCATCTCGATGTCTGTTCCCTGTATATTTACTGGTACTGTGAGGGGTTGTCCTTGCCTGCGGCAGTCCACCACCAGCTCCTTAGTTTTCCTCGCGTTGATCTGGAGGCAGTTCCGATGGCACCAGTCCACAAAGTCCTGGATAAGCCCTCTGTACTCAGCTTCATCTCCGTTGGAGATGAGGCCAACGATCGCAGAGTCATCAGAGAACTTCTGTAGATGGCAGTGTGTTGTGTTGTGTGAGAAGTCCGCAGTATAAAGAGTGAACAGGAAGGGAGCCAAAACCGTTCCCTGGGGGGGCCCCCGTGCTACTGATGATCGTGTCGGACACACAGTCCCGGGTTCTCACAAACTGAGGCCGGTTCGTGAGGTAGTCCAGGATCCATGATGACAGGTGCTGGTCCACCCCTGCGCGCAGCAGCTTGTCCTTCAGGATCATCGGTTGGATGGTGTTGAAAGCACTGGAGAAGTCAAAGAACATGATCCTCACCATATTCCCGGGCTTCTCCAGGTGGGACAGAGAACGGTGAAGGAGGAAGATCACCGTATCCTCCACCCCAATGCCATGCTGGTAGGCGAACTGGAGTGGATCCATCGCTGGTTCCACCAGGGGGCGGAGGTGAGCAAGGAGCAGTCTCTCCAGGGTCTTCATCAAGTGGGACGTCAAGGCCACCGGTCTGTAGCTGTTCAGGTCTTTGGGGTGGGAAGTTTTTGGTACAGGTACCACACAAGATGTTTTCCACAGCTGTGGTACCCTCCCCAGTTTCAGGCTCAGGTTGAAGATATACGTCACAATCCCACACAGCTGGTCTGCACAGGACTTGAGGAGCTTTGCGCTGATGCTGTCCGGTCCCGACGCTTTCTTCGCCTTGATCTTCCTCAGCTCCGTCCTCACCTGGGTCCTGGTCAGGGTCAGGATGGGGGGCTGTGTGTTGGGAGTGGGGGGATGTTGGTGGAGTGGGGAGTGGGCAGCAGGACTTGATTTCTTTAGAGGCAGCAGTGGTTGTTGTGCAGTCGGGGGGAGGGCGGTTGGTCAAACCTATTGAAAAACAGATTCAGGTTGTTCGTCCACTCCCTGCCCCCCGTGGCCTGGGGGGAGGTATTCTGGAGCCCAGAGATGGTTTTGAGGTTTCTCCAGACCCCACTGATGTCGCTCTGTTGCAGCTTGTCCTCCATCTTCTTCCTTAAGCTGTCCTTGCCTACTCTGATCTTTCTCCTCAGCTCCCTCTGTACGGACTTCAGCATCTCCCTATTCCCCGACCTGAAGATCCTCTTCTTCTCTCTCAGAAGTGTTTTTATCTCAGGAGCGATGGCAAGAACCAAGCAGACCGCCCGTAAATCTACTGGAGGAAAAGCCCCCAGGAAGCAGCTGGCCACCAAGGCTGCTCGAAAAGGCGCTCTGGCCGCCGGCGGAGTGAGGAGGCCTCACCGTTGCAGGCCCGGTGCCGTGGCTCTGAGAGAGATCCGTCGCTGCCGGAGGTCCACGGAGCTGCTCATCCGTGGGCTGCCCTTCCAGCGCCTGGTGAGGGAGATCGCTCAGGACTTCAGGACCGACCTGTGCTTCCAGAGCTCCGCCATCATGGCTCTGCAGGAGGCCAGCGAGGCCTACCTGGTGGGTCTCTTCGAGGACACCAACCTGTGCGCCATCCACGCCAAGAGGTTCACCATCATGCCCAAAGACATCCAGCTGGCCGGCCGCATCCGCGGAGAGAGAGCTTAAACTTTCTGCTGCACATCCACCAACCACAATGCTCCGCACTGTGTGTCTATATATATATATATATATACTGTATATATATATTTTAATATGTATATATGTATACTCGCTGCTCTTGTTTTTTCTCTTGCCTTCTGATTGTTGCTCTGAGTGTTGCTATCCCTGTGCTGTTGCAATCCTGGAATTTCCCCATTGTGAGACTAATAAAGGCTCATCTTATCTTGATGCCAATTAACCTAACTTGCATGTTTTTTGGCATGTGGGAGGAAACCGGAGAAATCCCGGAGTAAACCCACACAGACACGGGGAGAACATGCAAACTCTGCACAGATCACTGTTGGTCGGGGGCTGGGATCGAACCCAGGATCCAGAAAAATATGTTGGTCACCAACAACAATGAAGAATTTCCTCCGCTGGGGGATCCTGGGGTCGATCCCAGCCCCCGACCAACAGTGATCTGTGTGGAGTTTGCATCTTCTCCCCGTGTCTGCGTGGGTTTACTCCGGGATTTCTCCGGTTTCCTCCCACATGCCAAAAACATGCAAGTTAGGTTAATTGGCATCAAACTGGGGATTCTAAATTGTCCTTAGGTATGAATGTGAGAATGAATGGTTGTCTGTCTCTCTGTGTTGGCCCTGCGACGGACTGGCGATCTGTCCAGGGTGTACCCTGCCTCTCGCCCAAAGATGCTGGGATAGGCTCCAGCCCCCCCGCGACCTGAAAAGGATTAAGCGGAAGAAGATGAATGAATGAATGAAAACAGCTAATGCTAACGCGGGAAACATGCTAGCATTCCACAGCTATGCTACAACTACTGCCTCTACGCGGATGGATACTTCAAACCCAAATAAGCCTACTGCTCACAGTACTAGACGCCTGCTAAACGTTACTCCAACTAAACTCCCACCAACCAAAAGGCAGGCTACATCAGCTGAGCCCTCCCTTGCTGATGCGCTAGCTGCCATACGAAATCTGGATAATAACGTGGAGGACTTTGGAAAACAACTATGAGAGAACTCTGAAATATTTGCCAAAGTGATCCAAAGAGTGGACTAAAATTCTGTGGAAATCACCAAATGCCGGTCCAAAATGGAAGAGTTAGACAAAGAATATCTACACCTGAAGAAAGAAAATGTTGAACTGAAAGAACAGATACTCAAGGTGGAGAGATACAAACACCGGTGGAATTTGAGACTCTCTACGCTGAAGGAGGAAGACTGAGGATATCAGAATGAAAATCAAGGAGCTTCTCCTGCAAATCTTCCCACAATGGAGCAAGAAGATCGGGGATGTTGTCGACTCAGTTCATCGCGTGGGGCGAAAAGGTGACGGAAAGAGTCGGCAAGTTATCATGCAGTTCATGAGGAGACTTCACCGGGATGCGGTATGGAAGGCAACCAAAGACTCCCCATTGTGCAAGAACAGAGGGCTTCGCTTTGTGCAGGACTTCACCAAGAAAGATTGACAGGCAAGAGAACAACTGTGGCCAAAAATCAAACAAGCCAGATCACTGGGTAAGGTGGCTTTATATAAAGGCCACATCGCAGTAATTGATGGACACACAGTAAAAGCTTAGTCACCTTTTAATTCATGGTTTGGATAGTATGTTTATCTGTCTAGTGGGTTAACACAGTAATATGTTTACACTTACTTATTAAAAGATAAAGGAGTTCTGAACCTGCAGCTCTGAGTAATACCTCCCTTCATTGTGTGAAATGTGTCCAAAATAACCTAAAAGATGCAAACATAAGAGGAGGTGCAGCAGCATTATGCATATGGCTTAAATGTTCTATTTAGATGTAATATTCATTTTGAGGACAAATTTTTTCTCCACACCTATTTTAAGGGACCTTCCTTAAGTTTAAGCTTCTAAGAAGGAAAGCTTTGAGTTGGATTAGATTGTTATTCTACTTTGCACTTCATTTATTTCACTTATCTATTTCACGTTTTTTTTTTTTAAACTGTAATGTCCTTAAAAAGCAAGGTTAAACTTCTAACTTTGAATGCTAGAGGTCTAAAAGACAATGTAAAAAGAAAAGCTGTTTTTTATACTGCAAAGGTAAAAGCCCACAATGTGTATTACTGCAAGAAACCCACTGGTAAATGATACATGGCGTTCACTTATACAGCGCTTCTTCTCATCTCTGGATGACCAAAGCGCTTTACAGATTTTGCTATCCACCCATTCACACACACATTCACACACTGATGGTGGCAGGGCTGCCATACACAGGTGCTAGCCTGACCACCAGAAGCAACTGGGGGTTCAGTGTCTTGCTCAAGGACACTTCGACATGCAGACTGCAGACAGAGCGGGAATCGAACCCCTGACCCTCCGATCAGTAGTCGGCCACACTACGCCTGCACCACAGCCGCCACCATTCTAATGATGCAGGTGAAAAGTTTTGGGCAAACCAATGTAAGATTGCATTTTCACATGGCACATCCAGGTCAGGAGGTGTCGCAATTCTGTTTAACAACTGCCCATCATCATCATAGCAGTCTGTCGAGGGCGACAATGACTGTTTCATTTAGGTCTGATCAGATTCCTCCACGCAGCTCTGTCCTTCTCCCTCCGCTGCCAGGAACTCCTGACCTTGTTAAGCCGGGCAACGTCCAAGCCGGTATGAGTTGCTTTCTGACTGACCATTTCATGAAACTGCTTGCAAAGTATTTAGGTAGAGTAATTTCAAGCATCTCTAGTAATGACGGTCACTGGATTCTGTGTGTGTTGGGAATAGATGACTATGCTAATCCTTGGTAATATTTATGGCTACTGTAACAGCACAAAATAGAAAGCTTTTGATACAAGTTAAAGGTTTTCTTTTACAACTCAAAGAAAGATATGTTACAGATAATGTATTAATAGGTGATGACTGGAACATGGTCGTAGATGAATGGAGTGACAAGGTCCCCAGTAAATTTGCAAGCCCGCATCCGAACACTATAGTGGCTGAGTTTTGCAACTCATTATGCTTTCATGATGCCTGTAGAGAAAAACATCCACATCAGACAATTTTCCTGGTTCAAACTAGATACCTCATCCAAATCCAGATTAGATTATTGGCTAGTAGCAGACACAGTGTGTAACCAAATATCCAACTGTGAAATATCCCCGGCACCCCTTAATGATCACTGCTGTATTGATCTGACAGTAATGCCTCTAGTACAGACGGTGAGGAGAAAGGGATACTGGAAATTTAATGCCAGTCTCTTAAAATATGAAGAGTACTGTGAAAATATCAAAGACCTCATACAAGATACTTTACAAAATGACTCCATAATATCAAATACTCAGAAATGGGAATTCTTAAAATATAAAATCTGTCAATTTTCAGTCTCATTTAGTAAATACATTAAGACTATAAATGTCCAGGAGGAAGAACATATCACAAAAGAAATACTCTCAATTTCTGTGAAGCGGCTATTGGACAGCGCAGGCTGTTCCTGCTGAGGAGACTCAGGTCTTTTGGTGTACAAGGGGCGCTGCTGAAGTCATTCTATGACACGGTGGTGGCATCAGCCATCACTTTTGGAGTGGTCTGCTGGGGCAGTGGCATTACTGCAGCCGATAGGAAGAGACTGAACAAACTGATTAAGAAAGCTAGCTCTGTCCTGGGGCAGCGCCTTGATCCGATGGAGGAGATAGGAGAGAGAAGGACGGTGGCTAAACTGTCATCTCTGCTGGAGTCCGAGTTCCACCCTATGCAGGACATACTGAATGCACTGAGGAGCTCATTTAGCAGCAGACTACATCATCCCAGGTGCACAACCGAGAGGTTTCGTAGGTCCTTCCTACCAACGGCTGTCAGACTGTACAACCTAAGCAGGGCTGCTCGCAGAGATAGCAAAAAGACGTAACAAACTAATAGTTTTTTGAATGCAAAAGATGCAATAGACTTACACAATGGTCCCCTCCGGCATACAACTAGGAACATACCGGTCGCTATGGAGGGTGAGAATATGTATGGGCACATAATCATACCATGTAGGATAACTAAGTAGACGGTTATGCTGTTTCATTCCATCTAGCAACAATGCTCTGCACTGTGTGTGTTTATATATTTGCATATTTATTCCATCTAGCTACAATGCTCAGCACTGGGTGTGTTTATATATTTATATATCTACATATTATTCCATCTAGCTACATTGCTCCGCACTGTGTGTGTTTATATACTTGCATATTTATTCCACCTAGCTGCAATGCTCCGTACTGTGGGTGTTTATATATTTACATATTTATTCCATCTAGCTACAATGCTCTGCACTGTGTGTCTGTGTGTGTGTGTATATATATATATTTTATAGTAATACGTACATATGTTTATTAGCTGCTCTTGCTTGCTTGTTTTTTTTCTTGCCTTCTGATTGTTGCTCTGAGTGTTGCTATCCCTGTGCTGTTGCAATCCTGGAATTTCCCCGTTGTGGGACTAATAAAGGCTTATCTTATCTTATCTTATCTTATCTTAAACTCTCTTCCCTGCAATCCACACTGGATAGAATATATAAAAGGAAAGCCCAAGGGGCTTGTATCAGCTGAATGGATGGAGGAAGGACAGAAAAATTCAGCATATTTCTGCAGACTGGAAAGAAAGCGACAGGAGAGGAACTCTATGGCTACGGTCACACTGCAGGTCTTAATGCTCAATTCCGATTTTTTGCTGAGATCCGACTTTTTTGTGTGGGCATTCATATTATAATTTAAATGCGACCCCCATCAGATTGGAGTATGAACGGTCTCCAGCTACGAAGTGACCCGCATGTGCAGAAGAAAACACAACGTCAGACACAGCGCTGTGTTTGAGGAAGTAAATACGAGCCCTGAACGATTGAGGGGACAGAACTTCTTCACCTTTGATGGAGTGCAGCAAAATTACAATCCAGTGATAAAGGGAAGGAGACTGATTAAAAAGAGAGCACAAATCAGCTGTGTCTCCTATGCCTGCGGCATCCGCCACCACAGAATTGTAGCGTCTGTCTTCAATGAGGAAAAAGTCGGATGAAATGCGACGTGACCGTTCAGACGGAGGTTGCTTTGGAAAATATCAGATACAATTCGGAATTAGGACCACATATGAAAGTGGCCTGGATCTGGTGTGAAAAAAAAATTGGATCTGTGTTGTTCAGACAGTCATTAAAAAAAAAAAATCAAATATGTCTGTTCTGTTATCATTTTTGGCTCACTCTTTTGCAAAATTTAAATAAGGTGAAAAAAGCCAAAAAAAAAAGTATGCATTTTTGGGGAGAAAATAATACAAATCGTAGCACACTCTATGGGGATTTTAATCACCCTGGTTATCATTTATTACATTACGTGCATCTACCACTTTTGGCAAATCATACAGTTTGAAAATGAAGCGTGGCGACAGATGGAAAATAATATGTTAATGTTCATTAATTCTCTAAAACCGTGACGTGCTCAGCCACAGATATTTTTGAAGATCTATCAGGTATGTACAGTAACATAAAATGTTTTACTGTTTGCTGCTGGTCCTGTTTTAGGACGATCCCTTTCTCACCTGCAGGACCACACCAGAGTTCGCCATTTGATTCGAATCAAGACCACCTCTTTCAGGTGGTCTCAGTACGGTTGGTTTGGTGCTCACTTGAGTGCCATTACTGTGTTCTCACCAGACAGAATGAACCGCACTAACGGAGAAAACAAACTTGAGTTTGATTGAAATGAACTAAAGCCTGTAGGTGCGAAAGCACCCTAAATGAACCGGACCAAGGTTCAGTTTGATCCAGACCTAGATCACCAGTTGTTGCTGGACCAAATTTTGACTCTTTGGTTAGAACCATGGTTCTAGGGAGGTTTCCCACCTAAAATTTTGGTCCGGATCAAACTGAAAAGTCCGGACCAAACAGGTTAGGTGTGAAAGCAGTTTAAGAGTGCTTTCACACCTAAAATCGTTTAATTTGGTCCGAATCAGTTGACAAGTTTGTTACTTTGTATCATTTTCTCCTTGGTTCGGTCCCGTTTCACACAGGCAAAAATTCAAGCAGACCAAACTGCGTCACGTTAAATCCCGCGAGACTTACATCAGAATGTTCTCTGTTCTTATTGGTCAGATTTTTTTTGCCATGAGAACAAGAAAGGTAAATACAGGAAGTAGGATGACTGTGTATTTATGCATTTCTGAGGAGAAAATAATACAAATCATAGCGTAATCTACAGGAGATTTTCATCGCCCTGGTTATCGTTTATTACATATATGCATATACCACTTTCGGCAAATCGTACTGTTTGAAAATGAAGCGCGGTTACAGAAGGAAAATAACATGTTAATGTTCATTAATCCTCCAGAACCGTGACGTGCTCAGCTAAAGATATTTTCAAAGATCCATCAGGTACAGTGGTGTGAAAAAGTGTTTGCCCCCTTCCTCATTTTTTGTATGATTGTCACACTTGAATGTTTGTTTTTTTGTTTTTTTTAAAATCACCCTTTATTGTCATTCAATCCATACAGCCAATCATGTACAGTAGAATGAAATTGTGTTTCTCTTATCTACAGTGTTAATCACACACACACCCCATATACAGAATCAGAGGGGTCGCTGCCATGCAAGTCGCCGCCACAGATTTCCCTCCTCCATTCCATTATTGCTGAGCACCAAGCTGGACGGCAGGAAGTTCCGCATTTATATGGTCTTTGGCATGACCCGGCCGGGATTTGAACCCCTGCCTCCCGGGTGTGGGGCGGATGCTCTACCAACTGAGCCACCACTCCGGTGGCTCAGTTGGTAGAGCATCAAACAAATTTAAACATTAGACAAAAATAACACAAGTAAACACAAAATGCAGTTCTTAAATGAAGGTGTTTATTATTAAGGGAAAAAAATCCAAACCTACATGCCCTGTGTGAAAAAGTGATTGACCCCTAAACCTAATAACTGGTTGGGCCTCCCTTAGCAGCAACAACTGCAATCAAGCATTTGTGATAACTGACAATGAGTCTTTCACAGCGCTGTAGAGGAATTTTGGCCCACTCATCTTTGCAGAATTGTTGTAATTCAGCCACATTGGAGGGTTTTCAACCATGAACCACCTTTTTAAGGTCATGCCACAGCATCTCAGTCGGATTCTGGTCAGGACTTTGACTAGGCCACTCTAAAGTCTTCAGTACTTTGGACCAAAGTCTTCAGAACTGGAGTCCCAAAGCTTTAGAAATGGCTTTATAACCTTTTCCATACTGATAGATCTCAATTACTTTGTTTCTCATTTATCTCTGAATTTCTTTGGATCACAGCATGATGTCTAGCTTTTGAGGATCTTTTGGTCTGCTTCACTTTGTCAGGCAGGTCTTATTTAAGTGATTTCTTGATTGAGAACGGGTGTGGCAGTAATCAGGCCTGGGTGTGGCTAGAGAAATTGAACTCAGTTTTACAAAGATGTGATAAACCAGTTAATTTATGTTTTAACGGGGGGGGGGGGGGGGATCACTTTTTCACACAGGGCCATGTAGGTTTGGATTTTTTCTTTACCCTTAATAATAAACACCTTCATTTAAGAACTGCATTTTGTGTTTACTTGTGTTATCTTTGTCTAATATTTAAATTTGTCTGATGATCTGAAACATTTAAGTGTGACAAACACAAAAAAATGAGAAATGAGGAAGAGGGCAAACACTTATTCATACTTTTTCATGTACAGTGGCATAAAATGTTTTACAGTTTGCCGCTGGTCCTGTTTTAATGCGGTCACTTTCTCACCTGCAGGAAGGCACCAGAGTTCGCCAGTTGATTCAAATCGAGACCACCTTTTTCAGGAGGTCTCGGTACGGTTCCTTTGGTGCGCACCTGAGTGTGATTACCATGTTCTCACCAGACAAAACAAACCGCACTACAGAAGAAAACGAACTTGAGTTCGACTGAAACGAAGTAAAGCCTGTAGATGTCAAAGCACCCCAAGACAACACACCCACTAGAATGGTCTACTTCTTATGCTTTTGTTAACATCAGTGTCAGACAGACATTTTGCTAAATGCAGAGAATAGACAGACATCTGTGTGAACCTGTGTAGCAGCAGTGGGCAGCTGAGAGGTAGGTGCTGATAGGTTCTGAAGGATGTCATCTGGAGGAGGGACCGGCAAAACTACAGGAGAGGCACTGGAAGGGTCCTTATTGACCAATAAAACCTCAATGGGGCCAGACGTACTTTTGAGACGGATCTGGTATTTTCGTTGTCCGTTGAGGCCCTATGAACATGACAGTTAGTGTATTTAGGTCTATCTTCTATTCATAAAACAGAAGATGGACCTTAAAAAAAGGAAAAAAATACTTACAGATTCAGGCATTGGCACCTCTAATTGTGTGCCCATTGGTGCACGGATTGCCAACAGTGTGTCACCTATTGAGAGAAGCGACGAGGAAAAAAATGTTGAAGCAAAATCAATTAGAATATGTGTCCTCGACAAAGCACAAGTCTGACACAGTTACCTTTGAAAGCTCCACAAAGGTCTTCATGTTTTACATATGCCATAGTGTGATTAAGTTAAGGGTCTAATTGAAGCAGATGTTAAATTGTACAGATCTGTAACTGACAGGGTGGTAACAGAATGTTGCCAAATTCTCCTCTGAGGATAAATAAAGTAAATATGAATACTTAAAACTTTTATTCCTTTTTTATTGCATGTACAACAGCTGCAAATATATAACAGTGTCTCAAACCAAGTAATGGTTTTCTCATGAGTTGAGAATTTTCAGAACGAGAACTAAGTAGTAGTCTTCATTCACAATCCAAGAAATGCCCTAACACACCTGATGACATCATCAAGATTCTGTTCCTCACAATTTACAAAGTCCCTCGTTGAGCCCCAGCCCATACAATAACTAATTTTACAAGGCGAGTAATACTTTCCGCACCTTTAAGAGTTAAAGTGGTGGTTCGCATCTTAAAGTGACCAGGACAGACAGCCTCATATTAAGCTGGATGGCTGACAAAGTTGGTGATACATACCTAGGCACCCATCGGAATACTTAAACGGATAGCAGAAGAGGCAGTTGCAAAGTGTACAAAGACACATCTGGGTCTATAAAAAAAAAACTTTCACCTGGAACTTAACATTTCCCACAATACGAACAACGTCACTTGGGAGAACGCATGTGCTCTTTTCTGACCAAGCCCAGCTAAAAATTAGTAAAACAAAAAAGTATTAAGAATTAGGGCTGAAACTAACATTTTTTTACTGATTAATCTGATTATTATTTTTTTGATTAGTTGAAAACTCATTTTGTTGGTAAAACATTTTGACAAGAGGCAATCGCATAGCCTGCCAACACTTGTCTGCATTGATAAAAACTTTGACCTGGAACTTAACATTTCCCACAATGCCAACAACTACAACACCATCACCAGGGAGAACGCATAAATGCATCCCTGGATCTCTTGACCCAGATGAGCTAACCAGACCATCGTTGACAGAGTAGCTCATTCCGGCCTCATGATATCACCCCGAGTGCACTCAGATCTCCTGACCACTGACCTTAAGCACAGCCGAGCTGCAGACTCACCTCAGGATCACTGTGCATGAGTCTCTCAAACACTGGAGCAACTGCCTAGGAGGAGTAACGATTTTTATGAAATCATAAATGCCCAGGGCCCTCATGTATAAAGGACCGTGCAGCTTTTATACTGAAAGACAGTGTACGGTACTCACAAAATTTGAAAAGTATGTGCGCACAGAAATTTTCAGATGTATAAACCTGTGCGCATGCCCGATTCGCCGGTTCTTTTCTTTATACATCCCACCTCACTTTGACAACCAGTGCATGTACATGATGTCTTTACTCCGCCTCGGTTCCTCCCACTAACGACCATGTAAATGAAGAAAAATGCCCCTCCTGTCACTCTTCTGTCAAACAGTGTTCGTCAATCCTGCGGGAAAGCACAACATAAAAAAATAACTTAACGGAGTGTGACGCTGAGGTGTTGGTAACGGAGGCGGAGATCAGACAAAATATTTTATTTTGTTCTGACCCTCCGGAATCAACAATAAACCTAAGTTTACCGAGTGGACCGTCTTACAATGACAGTTCATTCATTCATTTTTTTTTTTTTTTTTTATTTCTATCAGATCATAACAAGACAAAAAAGAAAAGGAAAGAGAAAAAGACAACATATTTCGGACAGAAAGGGTGTAGGCTGAAGCAACAGCCTGTGCCTACACTTCAGTTAATGCAGCTGGCTCAGACTGAAACAAAATAAAATGGTCTGGCATTAAAGTTACAGTCTATAGACAGATCACTATTCAATGACAGTGTGACTGGGGGTGGGGGTGCTGACACACGGGGGAAAAAAATGCTGTTAAAGAAAGCCCTCGGTAGTTTGCATAGACAGACGTGATGTTACCAAGTAAAATAAGTAAATAATACAGCTGAATTTATACTAATTACAAACCAAATCTGTGTCAGAATCCAAATTACGCAAAACAGCCAGGGAGAAGCCTTTTATTTTCAGACTGTAATCTCCAGAGATATTTTAGACTATGGAAACATCTCTTTACTCCGACACAGCTGTAAATGTCACTGCTGCAGCTACAGGGGTTCACCTGCAGGCATCTGCAATCCAGCTGCCTCTGCACGTATTGCGCTGGAGCTGGGGCTCGACAAGAGGGCATTTTGCCTAACAGAATTCCTCCCAGGAGAGATGGATTTACGCGCGTTGCCTCATGAGCCAACTGTATAGTCTCCAGTAAATTTTATTATCTCTGTCACGTTTACAGAAACGGGATCCAGTTTGCAGTGGCGCTGGTTTTGGACCACCTGAGGAAAATTAGTTATTCATCGGGGTTTCACTGCACTCAGTAAGCAGAGTTATGGAGATAAATCACATAATATAATAATGTTTTTCAACCACTAATTCTTGGACGAATCATTTTTACTTGCGTAGAAATGCTATACTAACACATTCTGTGAGTTTCAGCTGTTTTGTAGTTTAACAGACCCACCTGATAGAGTCAAACAGAATTTCACGGAGAGCCCGCAACTTCTCATGGCAGGTAGGACACTTCGCGGCTTGGCAAGCAGATTCTCACGTCACGTTTGTTTTTATACATCCCACTGTGTGCGTGAAACTCAGCGTACGCCGTGTTTTTGTGTGTGCACACCATTTATACATGAGGCACCAGATCTACTGACCTTTGACAAGGACCTTGTGTTTAACCTGGATGCTTGTGAGCGAGTTTGGTGACCACTGGGGAAACTGCCTAAGAGGAGTAGCAATGCCTGTGAAATGTGGACGGACGGAAAGAGAGACAGACGGACACTGCTCCTTTCAGCTTTGCTGGAATGAGCTAAAAATGAATATAACCAAAATAAAATCCACTATAATTAGGGCTGAAACTAACAACATATTAATCTACTAATTACGTTTCTGATTGGTTGTCTAATCTTTTGGTCTATCGAGTATATATTTTTTTTAAAAAAAATGCCCATCACAATATGTCTGAGCTCAAGATGGTATCTTTAAATGTCTCGGTTTGTAAAACAAATAGTACAAAAACAAAAATTATCCAACTTATAATGCAAAAAAAACAAGTACCAAATTTTCATGTTTGAGATTTTGAAACAATCATGTTTTTACAATTTTTACTAGAAGAGAATGCAAAAGAGGTTAGTCGATTATAAAATTAGTTGTGATTGATGTTGATCAGCTAGACGACTATTTGACTTGCACCAATTATGATATGCTCTTGTCAAAACCTACAAATTGGTGTTCTAGTCATGGGGGCCTGGTCTCTCTTCCTGATGGCAAAACTGACAGGCCTGTTCTATGGAGGAAAAGATGTGACTGTAGCCTGCAGCAGTACGTACAGATGATTGTTACCCACACCGACCAGTCGTGTGGCTAGAGCTGCTGGTGCCATCTGCGGCCGGCAGGTTATGTGTGTGCGCTAACTTGACAGGGAATGAGGCTACAGCCACCAAACCTGGCACATAGTTGATCTTAGGACTAGCACCTATGGCTCTACTTTTGGGGTCAAAAGGTCAGAGGTTAGAATGCCATATAAGCAATATCTCAACAACACAGAAAGATAGGCTCACCAAACCTGGTACACAGGTTTACCCTAGGGACCTGAACTGTGACTATGGGTTTGGGATCACAAGGTCGAAGGTCGAGGTCAAAATGCCATATAAACTACACCTCAAGAATAAGGAAAGCTAGGGTCACCAAACTTGGTACAAAGGTTCACTCTGACACTGACCTGACTACGGGCTGGGGGCCAAAAAGTCAAGGTTTGACATCTATAGGGCTTCAAAAGGCGTGGGTCTGCATCTCGGCCAAGTGCATTTTAGTTATAATTATGGCATGTTTCTTAGCAGTGTTAAACATTTTTCATTAACAGTGAACATTACCCAGTGTTTTTTACGACTCGCCTCATGGCTTCAGTTGTAACAGAAAACACAATCACAATAAAGTGACAATGAAAAACCCAGCCATTTTCAACATCAAGATAAGTTACCAAGTTTTGTCAAGGCAGAAAGAATTACTAGAGATGTCATAAAGTTTAGGTGAAATAAGCCTGTCAAATCAGTAATTGTGTGAGTAAAGAATGTCCTGGCCGACATCTTCAACATCTCCCCGAGTAAAGCTGTTGTCCCCACGTGTTTCAAAACTGCTACCATAATACCAGTCCCAAAGAAGCCCGTCCCATCCAGCTACAACAATTACCAGCCTGTAGTACCAACCCCCATCATAATGAAGTGCTTCGAGCGGCTGGTTATGCAGAACATCAAGTCCACCCTGTCTCCCTCCCACGATCTATCTCAGTGTGCATGCAGATCCACAGACGATGCCATCTCTGCTGCTCTCTATCCAGCCCTCACCCACCTGGACTCAAAGAACTCCTATGTGCGAATGCTGTTCTTGGACTTGAGTTCAGCATTCAACACAATCATCTCCCAGCACCTAAAACAAAAACTCAAGACTCTTGGGACTCAAACCCTCTCTCTGTAACTGGGTGCTGGATTTTCTCACTGGGAGGCCACAGAACGTGTGGGTCGGCAGCAACACCTCCAAGACTATCATGCTGAGCACAGGGGCCACACAAGGGTGCGTGCTAAGCCCGCTGCTCTTCACCCTGCTGACCCATGACTGTGTTCCAGCCTATAGCACCAACCACATCATCAAGTCTGTGGACAACACGATGGTGGTGGACCTCATCACCAACAATGAAGAGGCCAACTACAGAAATGAGGTGAGCCAACTAGTCCAGTGGTGTAAAGACAATAATCTCTTCCTGAACGTGGGAAAAACCAAGGAGATTGTGCTCGACTTCAAGAGAGGACACACACGGCATCCCCCTCTGATCATCGACGGAGCAGCTGTGGAGAGGGTGAGTAGCACCAAGTTCCTGGGGGTGCACATCTCTGAGGACCTCTCCTGGTCCAACACCACATCACTGGCCAAGAAAGCTCAAACTTGCCTCCATTTCCGCCGCAAACTGAGGACAGCATGAGTCCCCCCCCCCATCATGTGCTCATTCTACCGGGGCACTAATGACAGCATCCTCACTAGCTGCATGACTGTGTGGTATGGAAGTTGCACTGCCTCCTGCCGGAAGACTCTACAACACAGTGAACGCAGTCAGCAAGATCATCGGTGCCCCTTTGCCCTCCCTCATGGACATCTATCTCACCCGCAGAGCCATCAACATCACAGGTGACACCTCCCACCCCTCACACTCCCTTTTCAGCCTCCTTCCCTCAGGGAGAAGGTACTGGAGCCTCTAGGCCTGATCCACAAGACTGTTAAACAGCTTTGTCCACCAGGCTATCAGGACTCTGCCCACTCCCCCTCCCCACAAAAAAACTCTACCTCAGCTGTTTGCACAGAAAGACTTGATACACCTCAACAGTATTACATCTGCTGCTGTATGTCTCTACACCTTACTACAACCATTTGCACTAATGTCACATCTACTGCTGTTTGTTATTGCATTACCCACCTCCAGACTGTCACTGTTTGCACCTCCTCTACCGCACTGAATTTGCACTATGGGTATTTTTTTATTGTACATAGGATTGCTGTGTTGTTTTTCACCTTTAATTGCACTATGGGTATTATTATTGCACATCGATTCCTGATGTTGTTTTTCATCTTTATTCCTTCTTTTTCTTATATTACACACACTACTAAGAGATAGAAATGGCATTTCAATGCTCCTCCAAGTCCTGTACATATAGAGCATTGACAAATAAAAAAAAACAAAAAAACTTTGAATCTTTGAAATTTGGGATTGATAAACCCACTGCATTAAATCAACAAAGACAACTGATATACACCACTGTAAAGCATACAGCTATGATGGCTAAAGACCCACAGTTCAGACTGCAGAAAAGGATATGGGCTGTTGTTGGAGTCATCTGTGACATTTCTGATGCTTTGCTGGACCCAGACTCTCTGCTGGTCCAGCTCATTTTCCCGGAGAGCCAGGTCATCTAGCTCTGCCTTCAGATCTATCAGCTTATCTGCAATCTCCCTGGTGTTGCAGCCTGGACCCACACCCCTGAAAAAGCAAAGTGAAATACAGGGTTGCGTATGGAAATAAGAGAGGAGACAAGAAATCACAATTTCAGGCAGTCATATACAGTTAAGTTTAAATCCTTCCCACATCATGTGCTGTATCAGATAGTGGTCATCTCAGGTTTGGTGACCCTTGGTCACAGAGCCAGAGCTCCAATGCCTAATGCACTACAATGAAGCAAACTATTTTAACATGGTTATTTCATTTTAACATAGCTATAGTTTTTCAAGGGCGGTGCAGAATCCTAACCATAGAGGACAAATTTTCCTCTGTCATCAGTATAAACACAGACTCTAATGTGTTTTTTTTTCCATAAAAATTCAGACTTATGTTAATTGGTCACGTCTGTACTGTTATTGTTAGTAGATGACCATAAGTCAGATGAATCACTTTCAGCTCACTCAGCATTTCTCTTTTGTTAAACTATACAGCTGGGGACTAATTAAAATGCTTAGAAAACATATGTAATGGGATGTTTTCTCGGGGTCTAACACTTCTGAAAGAAAGACCACAATCACAATATCATATTGCAGTTCTGTCTTTCAATATTGTGGAATTCATATAAAAGCTGGTAATGCCTGGTTCCAACATACAAGTTGAGTGAAAGCGCCAATGTCAAATCTTCAGCAAAAGACTGAATAGGAAATACACTGCAGTAAAGAAGTTTTAACAAAAAAGCTAACCAACCAAATTGTGGCTTTGAATAAATGTTACCAACTAATGGTTTTGCATTGCTCACTCTCCTCATTACCTATGCACAGTGAATTTTCTATGAAGAAGGAAAGCAATACAAATGCACAAGCAAAATAACAGCAGGGCTAAAAAATTAAAGAAAAAGAAATATTCTAATCATTTGGGGATTGAAATCAAAGGGTGGACTTACTTCCATTGGATACTGTTTTTGGATTTCTTCTCTATGAGTCCAATTCCTTCCAGCACGTTGGTGATATCATAGATTCGTCGTTTTTGTCGTACTGCTAACGTGTCTGCTGCCTAAATTACAGGATGAGAGCAACGGAAAATACAATTAAGTTTACAGGCATTGCCTTTAGCTTGCTTGTGGCTTAAATCTAATAAAAGTCATTGTGTAATTCTAACTTCCTTCATAGCCCAACCTCCGGGTCTTCAGCTAGCCAGCGATAACCCATATGGCAAATGCTGATACAGAATGTCTAGCCTTTATCTCTGAGGCCTGTGGGTGAACTGGAGTCATGGACTGGCTTAATGATGCCACTGTGTGGAACATCATTTTCTTATTTAAGAACATCAGCTGAATGTAAAGGCCATCCAGACAGGTGTAGCCGTAGCAGTCCAGGATGACAAAAAGGACCTGACCTGTGGCACATTACACTGCATAAAGTCATAAGACAGTATACTGTCCAGAAGGAATACAGATTTCTGAGCATGTGAAACTGATCGGAGTGGTGGCCTAGTGGTAGAGCACCCACCCCCTCAGCCGGGAGGTCATGGGTTCAAGCCCCAGCCGGGTCATACCAAAGACCATATACAGTAAAAATGGTACTTGCCGCCCTCTAGCTTGGTACTTAGGATACTAAAATGAGGGAAGGAAAAATTGTAACCAATGGACAACAGATGGAAATTAGCCACTGGCTACAATCTGGCAAGTTTACAATGACTGATACCAATGTTCATCAACTGCGCCGTCCTTAAAAAAACAAACAAACAGCAGTTAATAACAGCAATCAAGTGACAGCAAAAGTTAAGTGAGTGGATCCCTGGTTACTACAACTGTGATATAACAGCACCAAGACAAGTAATGCTTGACTGGTCAAGCTGCAGTTTGGTTGACTGGTTTCATGCCAAGCAAAAGCGCTGATGGCAATGCCAGATGAAATGTTTCCATTCATATTTAGTTGACTATTTCATTGATTCTCTGGGTAAATTAACCTGGAGTTACAAAACACAATCAGTGCCAAGAGTGGAAGCCATTTAAGTGTTAAACGGACTCACAAGTGCAAAAAGCAAAACATTGAGCATCATCATAATAACTGCAAATGTTGAAGATTAACTACCACATCTAATGAAAAAGACATGGGCCGGTAATATGAAAGATTAATTAGAATTATGATTAAAAACTGATATTTCACTACTTGGTGCTCCTCTGAACAAAAAGCAAAGCTGCTGCCATTCAAAGTAGCTGGAGAGAGAGGAAACAGTGAATGGCTGTCGTTAAGTGACAAAGACGTTATCAATCAGAGAAAATGTGTTCATGTGTGAAGATGCACCCGGGCTGACTCAAAGGGGAACGACAAAAGCTGACCCACTTTTTAAACTTGGGAGTCTGCAGGGGGTTAGAGCCTCAAAAGTTGACTGGCGTATTCACAGCTCACGGTACGAGCGTCAACTACGTCCAGTTACTAAACGTGAAAACATCTCGAGTATTTTAGGAAGTAATTCGGACACATAAAATTTATAAACAACTATCATAAATTCAAATGAGGCTGTGACACAGCTAGGATACGCTAAGCTAACGAAAATGCGTGCAAGCCAACGAGAGCTAGCAGGCTCCAAGTGACATGTGCTAGCTAACAACAAAGACTAGGCAGGACTGCAAGCTCACCGCCTTCAAGTCCAACACGCCGTCCTTCGCCTCTTGCAGTAAAGTCACAAACTTGGTGGTCAGCAACCCCAGGCTCTTCTCATGCCTGCTAGGGGTCTGCGGTTGCAGCGCGGAGTCCCCCACGGCTCCCGGGTCGCCTCTGTTACTGGCCGACTCCAGCTCCATCATCACCGGGAGCAGTTCCGTACTTTCCCCTGCCTTCCCGATCAACCCCAACCAGTGAGCCCAGGAAAGTGCACCCCCGCAGACAGAATCAGAAGGTTTGGACTGAAAGAATCTACTGGGACGTGTTTATCTCCAAACTAATTCAGTGGAGAAAGCGGAACATAACGAGCAGAAGCGCAGAGAAGATTCAATGGGCGAGTAGAACCGTTGGGCACGCTAGGTATGACGGGACGGTTCAGTCATTTAGGGAGCGTCTGCAAGTGTCCTGATTACAGAGCGTAGACAAAACACCGGAGTGAAGAGTTGCCAGGTTAATGGATACTTCTTAAATTTAAAAAACAAATTAGAGTTTATTGAAAAGTTCATTTGAGGCTCAGGTTTAGTTTTAGTTATCTCAAGCCTAGCAAAAAAAAAAGATTATCCGGCTTATTGTAGAAGAGTAATTTTTACACGGATCCTTACTTACTCAAACTTGAAGAAAACACACGCATGCGTCCAGGAACGTGCACGCTCACGTGCGCACGCTTGAGCACGCTGGTCACAGCAGTTATAGTGGAAGGGTTACGTCAAATTTTTCAATTTACAGTCTTTCTCTCTAAAACAAACGGATGGATTATGTGCAGTCTTTATGTATTTGTTTTTTGCTAATTCATTTTAAAGTAGAATTAACAACTACACAACTTACTAATTTTATAATGATTATTTCTACTGCGTGAACTGTATAAATATGGCACATACTGTGTTTTGAACGCATTTTGCTGCTCATATATTAAAAGGAAATATGCATTTAATGTGAACAATTTTGTTTTTTTCCCTTTTCTAATTTTCTATCATGTTGTGGGACATTCTGCCGAATGTGCCTCTTATGTTCACAGGACGTTACTTGAGAACATGCGTGAAAAACAGCTGTACAATGCATGTTATTGCTGAGTAAAATGTCCTGTACATTGACGTAATAGCATATTTAAGATACATTAATTAAAAATTCATTAAAACTGCCCAGAATATTGAAAAAATAGCATTTGTTACCTGTCCCACCTCTTTAACACTAAACTTTACCCTGAAATATAAGGAATAAAATCCTTTAGAAACTGTATTAGTTTTGGCTTGTTGTGTGACCCCATGTCCTAGCTATTTAAATATTTGGAGGAGTGGTCAGCACTGTGGCAGCACAGCAACTCACCCTTGGCCAGGGGATCCTGGGTTCGATCCCAGCCCCCGACCAACAGTGATCTGTGTGGAGTTTGCATGTTCTCCCCGTGTCTGCGTGGGTTTACTCCGGGATTTCTCCGGTTTCCTCCCACATGCCAAAAATATGCAAGTTAGGTTAATTGGTATCAACTGGGGATTCTAAATTGTCTTTAGGTATGACTGTGAGAGTGAATGGTTGTCTGTCTCTCTGTGTTGGCCCTGCGATGGACTGGCGATCTGTCCAGGGTGTACCCTGCCTCTCGCCTAAAGATGCTGGGATAGGCTCCAGCCCTCCCGTGACCCGAAAAGGATTAAGCGGAAGAAGATGGATAGTAAATCCATAAATTAGTATCTAACACACATTTTAGTTGTGTCCCCATAGTTTCAATCAATCAATCAATCAATCAATCAAAGACTTTATTCCAGACTCAAGGTCCATCAAAAAAAAAGTAAAAAAGTAAAAAGTAAAAAACAGGACAGTTGAAAACAATCAAAAAGTTACAAGAAACACTAAGACACAACTGCTAAGAGAAGTACAAAGACAGTACAGACTTTAAAAAGACTTAAAAAGACAACTGTACCAGTGCCTTCTAAACTGTGACTGACAGCGAATAGAACTGAGCTTAATGCTAGACATGACTTGAATGATTTCATTTCTAGATACATCAAGCCGACAGATGAATTTATACATAAAATTCCTTATTACTGCATGCAGAGTATTTACACATGATGAGACAAATAACTCGGAAGCACTGCACCATCGAGGCTTTTTAAGTAAAATTCTTAAGGCATCAGTCCTGTTACCCTAAATTGCAAATTGCTCTTTTTAAGGACAGCGCAAGTTGACGAACATTGATATCAGTCAATGCAAACTTACCAGATTGTAGCCAGTGGCTAATTTCCATCTGTTGTCTGTGGGTTACAATTTTTCCTTCCTCCATTCTATTATGCTGAGCACCAAGCTAGAGGGCAGGAAGTACCATTTTTATATGGTCTTTGGTATGACCCGGCCAGGGATGGAACCCATGACCTCCCGGCTGAGGGGTGGGTGCTCTAGCACAAGAGTGGTGGCCTTGTGGTAAATCCAAAACTAAAGATATGATTATTGACTTAAGAAGGAAAACTCCCAGGCACAAAGTCACTGTACTAAAAGGCCAGACCACTGAATGTGTACAGTCCTACAAATGTCTTCGGACGATTATTGATAGTAATTTAAACTTTGAAGAGAACTGTGAAAGGGTGTGCAAAAAGGGTCAGCAACATTTGCATTGTTTAAGGAAACTTGCACGCTTCCAAATTGACCAAACCATAATGACAATGTTTTATCGGGCTTTTATTGAATCTGTTTTATCCTTTTCTTTAGTGTCATGGTTTGGTCAGATAAAACTGAAACAGAGGAAATCCTTGGATCAGGTAGTTAGATGGTCCAGTCGTTTGCTTGGCGGGTCACAGCTGAGCCTGACATCCCTGTACACCAGACAAGTACAAAGGATGGCTACCTCCATTTTAAATGATGACTCCCACCCTTTGCACTGCCACTTTCAGCTTCTTCCCTCCAGACGGAGGTTTGCTGTCCCAAAAAGTAAAACCCAGCACTACAAAAGCAGCTTTGTTCCTGCTGCTGTTAAAGAATTGAACAAGATGTAACAATATATTGCACATAATTTAGTTACCTATTTATTAATTTTATTTTATATTTACTTATTTTTGTAGGTTTTTTATTTGGGTTCTAAATCTTTTATTGGGTTTTAGACTTTTGAGTTTTTAACCTCTTTGACTAGTCTTTAACTTTTTAATATGACCCTTCTCTCTTATCTCTTTGTTTTTTCTCTTATCTCTTTGTCCTGTGTCCTGATTGGTGGAGCCTTGAGCACTTTTATCATGTTTATAGTCAGCTTCATGTGTGCCTGTTTGTGTTCATGTTGAATGTAATTGTGGCTTGTAAATATGGATGTCACCAGACTGCAAAACAAATCTACATACGGGTACAAATAAAGTAACCTGAACCTGAACCTGTGTCAGAAGACACTGGCACAACAGCCTCTACAAGAACTCTTTAAAGACTGCTATGGTGTTCTTATTGCTGCTGTGTTGTTTATTGTTTCCCTGATACCCTTACCCTTCCTTATTCTATATGGACCCGCTTGTGTGTCTGAAATAAAGATTACACAACGTACCGGTAACAAAAATATTTTTTTTGTAAGTTGTCTGTGTTTTTTCAACTGATTTAAGACAATTTTGCACCGCTGAATCCGAAAATGACATCTGTTTCTCTCGATCAGGTCAGGTTTTTATGCTAAGTTGTAAGCAGTTGTACCACAGTTGTACAGTTGTACTGTAAATTGAATAGTAGACAGTGATAAAGGTAAGTACATGTAAATTGAACGTTACGTCATCATTGTTCAAAATTCAGAGAATTTAAAGAAATAAAAAAGAATTTTGCATCATATAAAGCGAAAATACCCATACATGTAAACAAAAACGTAAAAAATATGTGGCCATAGTTCAAAAAGTTGACCTGATTGAACAAAACCAATGTGAGTTTTGGATTCAGCACATCAAAATTGTCCTAAATCAGCTAAAAAAAAAATTAGACAATAAATTTGGTGTTGACCAGTGTTATTATTTATCTTTGACGCAGCGCGGTGGTGGAGTGGTCAGCACTGTGGCAGCACAGCAACTCACCCTTGGCCGGGGGATCCTGGGTTCGATCCCAGCCCCCGACCAACAGTGATCTGTGTGGAGTTTGCATGTTCTCCCCATGTCTGTGTGGGTTTACTCCGGGATTTCTCTGGTTTCCTCTCACATGCCAAAAACATGCAAGTTAGGCTAATTGGCATCAAACTGGGGATTCTAAATTGTCTTTAGGTATGACTGTGAGAGTGAATGGTTGTCTGTCTCTCTGTGTTGGCCCTGCGATGGACTGGCGATCTGTCCAGGGTGTACCCTGCCTCTCGCCCAAAGATGCTGGGATAGGCTCCAGCCCCCCCGCAACCCGAAAAGGATTAAGCGGAAGAAGATGGATGGATGGATGGATGGATGGATGTCACCTGCTGTTTCTAGCCTATCTAAGGAAATAAACAAAGCCTACTTTGTCATTCAGTCCATACAGCCAAGCATGTACAGCAGATGGATATTCTACCTGTGATTAAAACCATCAATCTCCATGTTCAGTCCTGTTAATTAAATTATTTCTGAGGTGACATTTGTTTATTTTACAAATACTAATTTTTGATAAATAACTAGAATGTGCTCAGTGCTGTCATGCAGTTAGCATGGATGCCATCTTCTTTTTCTTCTTCTTCCGGCTGCTCCCTTTAGGGGTCACCACAGCGGATCATCTGTCTCCATCTCACCCTATCCCTTGCATCTTCCTCTGTAACACCAACCCTCTCCAAGTCATCCTTCACTACATCCATGAATCTTCTCTGTGGTCTTCCTCCTTTCGTCCTGCCTGGCAGCTCCATCTTCAGCATCCTTTGTCCAATATATCCACTATCCCTCCTCTACACATGTCCAAACCATCTCAGCCTTGCCTCTCTTACTTTGTCTCCAAACCGCACAATGTGAGCTGTCCCTCTGATACAGACGTGGACAAAATTGTTGGTACCCCTCTGTTAATGAAAGAAAAACCCACAATGGTCACAGAAATAACTTGAATCTGACAAAAGTGGTAATAAATTAAAAATTCTATGAAAATTAACCAATGAAAATCAGACAATGCTTTTGAATTCATTCATTCATTCATTCAATTGTGGTTCAACAGAATTATTTTAAAAAACAAACTCATGAAACAGGCCTGGACAAAAATGATGGTACCCTTAACTTAATATTTTCTTGCACAACCTTTTGAGGCAATCACTGCAATCAAACGATTTCTGTAACTGTCAGTGAGACTTCTGCACCTCTCAGCAGGTATTTTGGTCCACTCCTCATGAGCAAACTGCTCCAGTTGTCTCAGGTTTGAAGGGTGCCTTCTCCAGATGGCATGTTTCAGCTCCTTCCACAGATGTTCAATAAGATTTAGATCAGGGCTCATAGAAGGCCACTTTAGAATAGTCCAATGTTTGGCTCTTAGCCATTCTTGGGTGTTTTTAGCTGTGTGTTTTGGGTCATTATCCTGTTGCAAGACCCATGGCCTGCTACTGAGACCAAGCTGTCTGACACTGGGCAGCACATTTCTCTCTAGAATACCTTGATAGTCTTGAGATTTCATTGTACCCTGCACAGATTCAAGACACCCTGTGCCAGATGCAGCAAAGCAGCCCCAGAACATAACAGAACCTCCTCCATGTTTCACAGTAGGGACAGTGTTCTTTTCTTGGTATGCTTCATTTTTACGTCTGTGAACATAGAGCTGATGTGCCTTGCCAAAAAGTTCCAGTTTTGTCTCGTCTGTCCATAGGACATTCTCCCAGAAGCTTTGTGGCTTGTCAGCATGCAGTTTGGCAAATTCCAGTCTGGCTTTTTTATGATTTGTTTTCAACAGTGGTGTCCTCCTTAGTCATCTCCCATGAAGTCCACTTTGGCTCAAACAACGATGGATGGTGCGATCTGACACTGATGTACCTTGACCTTGGAGTTCACCATGAATGTGTTTAGAGGTTGTTCTGGGCTCTTTTGTTACCATTCATATTATCCGTCTCCTCCTGCGGCCACGTCCAGGGAGGTTGGCTACAGTCCCGTGGATCTTAAATTTCTGAATAATATGTGCAACTGTAGTCACAGGAACATCAAGCTGCTTGGAGATGGTCTTATAGCCTTTATCTTTAACATGCTTGTCTATAATTTTCTTTCTAATCTTCTGAGACAACTCTCTCCTTTGCTTCCTCTGGTCCACGTTTAGTGTGGTGCACACCATGTCAACAAACAGCACAGTGACTACTTGTCACCCTTTAAATAGGCCGACTGACTGATTACAAGTTTGTAGACACCTGTGATGTTAATTAGAGGACACATCTTGGTTGAACATGTCCCTATGGTTACATTATTTTCAATCTTTTCTAGGGGTACCATCATTTTTATCCAGGCCTGTTTCATGAGTTTGTTTTTTAAAATAATTCTGTTGAACCACAATTCAAAAGCATTGTCTGATTTTCACTGGTTAATTTTCATAGAATTTTTATTTATTACCACTTTTGTCAGACTCAAGTTATCTCTGTGACCATTGTGGGTTTTTCTTTCATTAACAAAGGGGTACCAAGCATTTTGTCCACATCTGTATATTCATTTCTAATCTTGTCCCTCCGAGTCACTCCTAATGAAAATCATAGCATCTTCAACCCTGCCACCTCCAGCTTCACCTCCTGTCTTTTTGTCAGCGCCACCGTCTCCAAACCATACATCATAGCAGGTCTCACCATACATCTTGTAAATCTTCCCTTTCACTCTTGCTGCTACCCTTCTGTCACAAATCACCCCTTACACTCGTCTCCACCCACTCCACCCCGCCTGTTGTGTGTAGAATGTGGTGTGTGTGTGTGGCGCTGATGGCTTGCCATAGCGGCCCTGGTAGTGACGTCAGGCGGGCTGCCAGACCAGTATATACACTGTGGTTCTCTCAGTAAAGTTCAGTTCATTGCTTGGCATAAGACCGACTCCAGTCTCCCGTTATTCAGACATAACATTTTGGCAACAAGAGAAAACTATGGGTGTGTACGGGCTGCCTCTATTTCTGGAGTACCTGGGAGAGCCAGCAATCCTGTGGCCGAAATGGGTGGTCATGTTCGAGGGTTACGTCGTAGCGCTGGGCCTAAGTAGACTTGATGGAGTACGAAGATGAGCACTTCTGGCCCACCATCTTAGCGTGGAAGGTTGGAGAATTCTCTGCACGTTGGGAGAGACGGGGTCTTATGCGGATGCTGTCGGGCAGCTGGCTGAATATTTCACTGAACATATGAGGACCATGCAGCTGTGGGTAGAAGAGCTGTTGGTGCCAAAAGAAGCTAAGCTAGCTAGCTCGGAGAAGCTAACGGCTCAGTCAGTGGCAATGGGGAAGTTAGTCATGAGGCTAGGTGCGTCAAAATCAAGCTACAAGCTACCAGCTGGACTTCGAGGCAGAACCGGGGACATGAGTGGGGGAGCCCCCGGTTACCGAAGACGGCAAGCCAGCCGAAGAGCTCAGTACGGTGTGTGACCGTAGCGCTGGTGTTGTTGACAGCGCAGTGATCAGCAACAGCAGAGAGGGACAGCAGCGACCGGAGTATTCCCTGCAGCTGGAGTCCGGGCAGCAGGAGAGCAGGAGGAAGCAGGCTGGAAGCCCCGGGAAGCAGCAGCGACAGCCGGGCGCAGAGGCAGAGCAGTGGAGTGCCTTGGATGAGGGTGCTGGGCGCAGAAGTGAAGCGCCTGGGTCAGTGAGTGACGCTGACGAGAGTGATGCTGTGAGCTCCGGGAGTGAGCAACAACAGCCGGGCACGGAGGCAGTGCAGCAGAGCACCTCGGATGACAGAGAGGGCGCCGTGGAGGTCAGGCAGGATCTCAGGATCTTGTCCAGAGCTCAGGGCGCCCTGGACGAGGGTGCTGGGCGTTACGGCGAGGTGCCCGAGTCAACGGGTGACGCCAACGAGTGAGCTTCGGTTTTCCCCGGAGTTCGGCCACAGGGGGCCAGAGTGTTTGGGGTTACAACGGCAACAGCTATAGCGACGGTGAAGGCGGTCGGGGGCAGACCGACAGGCACGGAGGGGCTATGTGCAGGGCAGCAACACTGCAGGTCCAGACAAGAGACGCAGTCGGTGGTGAGAGGGGACATTCTCTCCAGGGAGATCAGCTTGGACCCCGGCAGCAGGAGAAGAGGCATTCTCACTGGGGAGGTCAGCTTCAACCCTGGGGGTAGGCGGTTTCCAGTGGCACGCAGGCCATGGGGCTGCCCTGAGCCTCCGAGCCGGTTTTACCTTTGGTTGCCCATGGACATTGGAGAAACATAAATTTTTCAATGTAAATATGTTTATATGGTGTTTAATAATAATCATTATAATAATAGGTTCATATGTGCATGTGTTCCAAATATATTGTTGGATGTGTGTGACGTGCATGTGAACGTGTGTTGTTGGGGATTAATTCTATGTGTTTTTTTTTTTTTTAGTTTAGGAGCATGGCGGTTGTTTAATATAAGTGGACTCTTTTAGTTTAATAGCAGCAGAATAACCCGCTTTGCCGTGTTGGGAGGAACAGCAGTCCACCTGTTTCCCCTAGTTTTTATTTGTTTTGGGTGAATGTGTTAGGCCATTAGAGTTCATGGTTCCCTGTTATTTTCTTAGTGCATGATTTGGGTCCTAAATTGAGGTGGGTCTGAATTGTATGTGTTTTGGATGTTTGTAAGGGGAAGGGGAATGTTTTGTGTAGAATGTGGTGTGTGTGTGTGGCCCTGAGGGCTTGCCGTAGCCGCCCTGGTGGTGACATCAAGCGGGCTGCAGGACCAGTATATATATTGTGGTTCTCTCAGGAAAGTTCAGTTCATTGCTTGGAATAAGACCGACTCCAGTCTCCCGTTATTCAGACATAACACTGCCTATATGCTCTTCTTCACCTCTCTTGTGCATTTTCCATTGCTTTGGATGGTTGACCCCGATTACTTAAACCCAGGTTGTCATGAAACTGGGTTTGGTGTTCCAAACCCAGTTCTGACTTATGATTGTTTGCCCTATTTTCTATCAGGCGCGTCAGGGAGCTGTTTGGGTCCTTCGCTCCCTGACAGCTTGGGCACACCTCCTCCTCTTGTGAGTGCCATCAGCTGTTTCTCATTACGGTGGTTTACACACACATACACACACTCCATTCATTCCCATTCACACGCTCATATACTCACTCATGCACACCAGGGTGTAATTATGTTCAGCCCACGCTTCCTCACACTGGCAGTCTCTTCCCGTGTTAGCATTATGATTATAAATATGCTGCATTGGTGGGAAGAGATTGTCGGAGCATTCAACCTCATACATGTAGCATGTTCCTCATGTGTGTGTGCGCGTCCACCACCTTCGTGTATTCAGCTGGACATTTACAGACAGTAAATCCCTGCATGTTAACGGCTGACCCTGCTTCACTCCTTCATCCACCAGACTGCGCGGATAGCCCTGGATCACTCCAGTTCTGTAAATTATGTTTGCCTTTCTTCCTGTGTCGACAGCAGCCCTGTGGCACTAGACATTCCTATCGCTGGGCTGTAGAGCATCCGGGAGGCGCCCTGTATGTCTGGTGGCTTAATCTCATCATGACAACTTCCTGTATTTGTGTGGTGATAATTTTATTATATATTTGTGTGGTAATAAATGGCACGTTCTTCTCTTGCATTTGGGTTTTTCATTTCTTCCCTTGTGCGCCACATAATGGCGCACGGGGAATTGTGACACAGGTGACTCTAGCTACTCCTTCCATCTTCACCATTGCATCTGCTTCCCTCTCATTCACACACATGTATTCTGTCTTGCTTCTACTGACTTTCATTCCTCTTCTCTCCAGAGCATACCGCCACCTCTCCAGGTTCTCTTCCACCTGCTCCCTACTCTCACTGCAGATCACAATGTCGTCTGCAAACGTCATGGTCCACGGAGACTCCTGCCTGACCTCATCTGTCAGCCTGTCCATCACCATGGCAAACAAGAAGGGGCTCAGAGCATATCCCTGATTTAATCCCACCCCCACCTTGAATCTATCCGTCACTCCTACAGTGCACTTCACCACTGTCTCGCTGTCCTCATACATGTCTTGCACCACCCTCACATACTTCTCTGCCACTCCTGGCTTTCTCATACAGTACCACACTTCCTCTCTTGGCACCCCATCATATGCTTTCTCTAGATCCACAAAGACACAGTGCAACTCCTTCTGACCTTCTCTATACTTCTCATTCAGCACTCTTAGAGCAAACATTGCATCTGCAGTACTCTTTCTTGGCTGTCCACTGTTTGTTACCTCTCCTCTTAACCTGGCTTCAACAACTCTTTCCCATATCTTCATAGTGTGGCTGATCAACTTTATGCCTCTGTAGTTACTACAGCTCTGAGTATCACCTTTGTTCGGGAAAATTGGTACCAAAACACTTCTTCTCCACTCCTCGGGCATCCTCTCCCTCTCCAAGATTGTGTTAAACAGTCTGGTTAAAAAGTCCACTGCCATCTCTCCTAAACATCTCCATACCTCCACAGGTACTGTATGTCATCTGGACCAACCACCTTTCCATTCTTCATCCTCTTCAAAGCTGCCCCCACTTCCGCCTTGCTAATCCTCGGTACTTCCTTGTTCACTATCTTTCCTTCATCCATCCTCCTCTCTCTCTCATTTCCTCTATCAGCTCTTCAGAGTACTCCTTCTACCTTCTCAACACACTCTTGTCATTTGTTAGTACATTACCATTTCTGTCCTTAATCAACCTAACCTGGGTGTTCATCTGAACAATAAACTAGACTGGTCACACAATACTGACGCACTCTACAAGAAGGGACAGCGCAGGCTGTTCCTACTGAGGAGACTCAGGTCTTTTGGTGTACAAGGGGTGCTGCTGAAGACATTCTACGACACGGTGGTGGCATCAGCCATCACTTTTGGAGTGGTCTGCTGGGCAGTGGCATTACAGCAGCCGATAGGAAGAGACTGAACAAACTGATCAAGAAAGCTAGCTCTGTCCTGGGGCAACGCCTTGACCCAGTGGAGGAGATAGGAGAGAGAAGAATGGTGGCTAAACTGTCATCTCTGCTGGAGTCCGAGTTCCACCCTATGCAGGACATACTGAACGCACTGAGGAGCTCATTTAGCAGCAGACTACATCATCCTAGGTGCACAACCGAGAGGTTTCGCAGGTCCTTCCTACCTACGGCTGTCAGACTGTATAACCTAAGCAGGGCTGCTCGCAGAGATAGCAAAAAGACGTGACAACCTAATAGTTTTGAATGCAAAAAGACGCAATAGACTTACACAATGGTCCCCTCCGGTATACAACTAGGAAAATACCAGTCGCTATGGAGGGTGAGAATATGTATGGGTACATAATCATACCATGTAGGATAACTAAGTAGACGGTTGTGCTGTTTCATTCCATCTAGCTACAATGCTCCGCACTGTGTGTGTTTATATATTTACATAATTATTCCATCTAGCTACAATGTTCCGCACTGGGTGTGTTTATATATCTACATATTTATTCCATCTGGCTACAATGCTCTGCACTGTGTGTTTATATATCTACATATTTATTCCATCTGGCTACAATGCTCTGCACTGTGTGTTTATATATCTACATATTTATTCCATCTGGCTACAATGCTCTGCACTGTGTGTTTATATATTCATATATTTATTCCATCTAGCTACAATGCTCTGCACTGTGTGTGTTTATATATTTACATATTTATTCCATCTAGCTACAATGCTCCGCACTGTGTGCTTATATACTCTTATATTTATTCCATCTAGCTACAATGCTCTGCACTGTGTGTTTATATATCTACATATTTATTCCATCTAGCTACAATACTCCGCACTGTGTGCTTATATACTCTTATATTTATTCCATCTAGCTACAATGCTCTGCACTGTGTGTTTATATATCTACATATTTATTCCATCTAGCTACAATACTCCGCACTGTGTGCTTATATACTCTTATATTTATTCCATCTAGCTACAATGCTCCGCACTGTGTGTCTATATATATATATAGTATATATATATATATATATATATATATATATATATATATATATATATATATATATATATATATATATTTATTTATTTATTTATATTTATATGTACATATGTATACTCGCTGCTCTTGTTTTTTCTCTTGCCTTCTGATTGTTGCTCTGAGTGTTGCTATTCCTGTGTTATTGCAATCCTGGAATTTCCCCATTGTGGGACTAATAAAGGCTTATCTTATCTTATCTTATCTTATCTTAACCTGCTGTACATCCTTTCCAGCCTGATCTCTGTCTAGCCAGTCGATACAACTCTTTTACTCATTCCTTAAGTGTCCAGCCTCTCATACAACTCACTATATGCCTTTTCCTTTGCCACCTCTCTCTTTACCATGTGCCTAGATTCCAAATACTCCTGTCTACTTTCTTCATCTCCCTGACTATTCCACTTTTTTCTTTGCTAACCTCTTCCATTGAATACTTTCCTGCACCTCTTCATTCTACCACCAAGTCTCCTTGTCTTCCTTCCTCTGTCCACTGGATACACCACATACCTTTCTACCCGTTTCCCTCAATACTTTTGCTGTACTTTTCCAGTCATCTGGTAATCCTTCCCTACTACCCAGAGTCTGTATCAACTTCATCCTGAACTCTGTGCGACCTTCTTCCTTCTGTAACTTCCCCACTTAATCTTTGGCTCTGCCTTTACTGTTTTCCTCTTCTTGCTTTGCAAAGTCATCCTACAGACTACCATCTGATGTTGTCTAGCTGCATTCTCCCCTGCCACCACCTTGCAGTGTCCTACCTCCTTCAGATTTCTCCTTCTGCATAAGCTGTAGTCCACCTGTGTGCACCTTCCTCCACTCTTGTAAGTCACCTTACGTTCTTCTCTCTTCTTGAAGTATGTGTTCACCACAACCATTTCCATCCTTTTAGCAAAGTCCATAACCACCTGTTCTTCCACATTTCTCTCCTTAAGACGATACCTACCCAGGACCTCCTCATCACCGCTGCTCTCTTCGCCTACATGTCCATTAAAGTCTGCTCCAATCACCACTCTCTGCCCCTGGGAACACTCTCTACCACTTCATCCAACTTACTCCAGAATTCCTATTTCTCTTCTACCTGACATCCAACTTATGGGGCATACACACTGACAACATTCAATATCACACCTTTGACTTCTAGCTTCAAACTCATGATTCTGTCTGACTCCCTCTTTACCTCCTGAACACTCTTCACATACTCTTCCTTCAAGATTACTCCTACTCCATTTCTCTTCCTATCTACACCATAGTAGAACAGTTTAAATCCCTCTCCAATGCTCCTAGTCTTGCTTTCCTTCCATCTGGTTTCTTGAACACAGAGTATATCTACCTTTCTTCTCTCCATCAGCCTTTTCCAGTCATAGTCCCTACATTTAACGTCCCTACTCTCACCTCCACACTCCTGCCTTTCCTTTTCTCTGTCTCTCTCCTAACACGCCTTCCCCCTCTCCTCCTCCTCAGTCTTCAACCAACAGTAGCCCAATTTCCACCAACACCCTGTTGGTTAACAGCACCGGTGGTGGTTGTTGTTAACCTGGGCCTCGACTGATCCGGTATGAAAGTCTCATTCATCATGATCTGTATGTTTGATTTGGTAAAGGTTTTATGTCGGATGCCCTTCCTGACACAACCCTCCCCATTTACCCGGGCTTGGGACCAGCACTAGGAGTACATTGGCTTGTGCACCCTCTGTGGCTGCGTTATTAGCATGGATGCCATGTGGCATCATTTTCAGTCAACAGCTCAGTGAAACAGTGGTTAGCACTGTGGCAGCACAGTAAGAAGGTCACGGGATCAATTCCATCCCTGACCATCGTGGGTTCGATCCCATTCCCTGACCATCAGTGACCCTTCTGTGTGGAGTTTGCATGTTCTCCCCGTGTCTGCGTGGGTTTTCTCTGGGCACACCGGTTTCCTCCCACATGCCAAAAACATGCAAGTTAGGTTAATTGGAGACTCTAAAGTGGCCCAAGGTGTGTTTGTGTGAATGGTGAAGGGACTGGCACTGCACTGTGGCTGCCTTATCTATCCAGGTGGGTGCCCTCTTATTTCCCCATTGAGGGACTAATAAAGGATTATGTTGTTTTTGTTACTTAAACTACGAAAAAACAAAACAAAACAAAACAAAAAAACACCTGCAGGAGAGATCATGGGGATCATGGTGCTATGGGGACCGGGCAGAAGTCTGGGCTACTCTGCCTGGACTGATGCTCCCACAACCCGGATAAGCAGAAAATGGATGACTGGATGGATGGATGGAAAAATAAAGTTGATTTTTTAAAAGTTACAACATGCAAACCAATCAGCGAATGGCCCTTGTATTTTTTATCTGTTTCTACATCTGTAACTGACTGCTGAGTTTCTGGAGCACAATAATTTCCACTGCATTTTATGTCTTTGTTTGCAAGCTTGCAACATTCCTGTTCTTAATAACTTTCTTTAGCTCTTCCAGCAACAGTTCTTGTGTCTCTATACTACAAAACCATCTGCAGGTGTGAGTTGTTTCTTCTTATGTTAAGTGTGGGTCTCATTCATAAACTTGTAGTCATAGTCCATAACTCCATTTACAAATACCTTGATTGCCTTTTTATTAGTCTATTTTGTAATAAATGATTCTTGTTGTGTAAATGCAATACAAACAGTTTTTGCACTGATTAAAGGAATCCCCTCCAAAGTGATGAAAACCTTCTTCTTCTTCTTCTCTGAGCTGTTCTTTTCAGGAATCTCCACAGCAGATCGTCTGCCTCCATCTCACCTTCTCCTTACATCATCTTGTGTCACACCAACCCACTCCACTGTCCTCCTTCACTACATCCATGAATCTCCTCTGTGGTTTTCCTCTTTTCCTCCTGCTTTGAATCTCCATCTTCAACATTCTTTGTCCAGTATATCCACTGTCTCCCCTGTACATGTCCAAACCATCTCAGCCTTGCCTCTCTTACTTTGTCAAATGGTATACTCATTAAAATTGATTTACTCATTTATTTAGGATTTAAAATGATAATCCCCCTCCTAGTCACTCCCAATGAGAATCTTAGCATCTTTAACTCTGCCACCTCCAGCTCTGCCTCCTGTCTTTTTGTCAGTGCCACCGTCCTAAAACCATATATTGTATCACAGCAGGTCTTATTACAGTCTTGTAAACCTTTCCTTTCACTCTTACTACTATCCTATCAAAAATCATCTCTGACACTTGTCTCCAGCCACTCCACCCTTCCTATACTGTCTTCTTCACTTTTCTTGTGCACTGTCCATTGCTTTGAATGGTTGAGCCCACACTGTATTTAAACTCGCCTTCACTACCTCTACTCCTTATATCTTCACTGTTACACCTGCCTCCCTCTAATTTACACACATGTATTCTGCCTTGCTTCTATTAACATTTATTCCTCTCCAGCACAGACCTCCACCTCTCCCCTACTCTCACTACAGATCAGAATGTCTACTCCTAACCTTAATCCTGATCTACAAAGTTCATAGTCCACAGAGACTCCTGCCTGACCTTGTCTGTCAGTTTGTCCATCACGATGGCAAACAAGAAGGGGCTCAGAGCCGATCCTCGATGTAATCCCATCCCCACCCTGAATCCATCTGTCATTCATAAAGCACACCTCACCTGCGTCTCAATGTCCTCATACATGTCCTGTGTCACCTTCCTAATACAATACCACCCTTCCTCTCTTGGCACCCTAACATATGTTTCTCTGTAGCCACAAAGACAGTGCAACTCCTTCTGACCATCTCTATACTTTTTCATCAGCTCTCTTAAGGCAACCTTTGCATTTGTAGTACTCTTTCTTGGCATGAACCCATACTGCTGCTTGCTGACTGTCATCTCTCTTTTTAATCTAGCTTCAACAACTCTTTTCCCATATATTCAGTGTGGCTAATCAACTTAACGTCATGATTACTAGCAAAATTGGCCCACATGCAAGATGCATGGGGGAAGTTCAGGGCAACGTGAGACCATGGACGGCTGGGGATCGGGAGGGGGTGGAGCAGACTGGCGGGAGGGGAAGAGTCGGATTTATTTCTGGTGCACACTTGACATGCCTTAACATAATCCCGGACATCCGTCCACAGCGTGGCCCACCAGAACACTTGCTGAATGAGACTGATGGTTCGGGAAATCCCTGGGTGACAGGCAAAATAACTGGAGTGGCCCCACCTGATAACTTCGCTGCAGAAGCCGGCCGGGACAAACAGTCGGTTCTCCGGTCCTCCCTCGGGCTTGGGCTCGGTGCCCTGGGCCTGTCGGACTCTCTGCTTGATCTCCCAGGCAAGAGCCCCCAAGATGCATGAAGGGGATACAATGGGTTGGGGAAGGGAGAGGGGGCTGAGTGGTCAGAGGAAAACTGGTGGGAGAGAGCGTCAGGTTTAATTTTGCGAGAGCCCGGCCTATAGGTGATGGTGTGGGGAACCCACTCAGTAGTTTTCCCTCAGACTGAAGAGATGGCAGATCAAAGATGCTGGGGGACAAGGGGAATTGTCATGGGGGGTTGAGATGTGAATACAGCACCTCAGGTAGCGGAGGAGGGAGAATATAAAAGAGAGTGCCTGTAACCTGTGTATTTATTGCTTTTGATTCTGGTGGATGTGAAGGAGGGAAGAATAAAGTTCCCTCTGCTCTGAACGCTCGGCCTGGTTATTCCTCCCTCCACAATGGTAAGATAAAGTCTAATAAAGAATAAGGCCCACCGGGCCTGCCGGACATTTAATTGGCTGGCCGACCAAAGATATTCTAAATTTTTATGGTCGGTCCACACCACGATAGGATGAACTGCTCCCTCCAGCCAGTGCCTCCACTCCTCCGGAGCCAATTTAATGGCTAAGAACTCTCGATCCCCTACATCGTAGTTCCTCTTGGCTCGCGTGAGCCGCCAAGAGAAATACGCGCATGGATGGAGCTTCTGATCAGAGGCTGAGTGCTGCGAGAGGACAGCGCCCACCCCCAAATCAGAAGTGTCCACCTCTACAATGAATTGTAGCTGAGGGTCGACCTGGGCCAAGATGGGAGCGTTGGAAAATAGACTCTTCAATTTAAGGAAGGTCCGTTCAGCCGCCTCGGACCAGGTGAAAGGCATCTTGACCAAAGTCAGCTGCATAAGAGGCTGTGCTTCCCCACTGTAATTTCTAATGAAGCGGCGGTAGAAGTTAGCAAATCCTAGGAGGCGTTGGAGCTCCTTACGGGACTGGGGTGTTGGCCAGTCAACCACAGCCTTCACCTTGGCCGGATCAGCCCTCAGCTCTCCCTCAGTGACAATAAAACCCAGGAAGGAGGTGGAGCTGGTGGAAAACTCATATTTTTCGGCCTTCACAAAGAGCTGATTTTCCAGAAGCCACTGTAACACGGCCCTGACATGGACTGAATGCTCCTCTGGTGTGCGCGAAAAAAAAAATCAAAATATCATCAAGGCACACAAAACGAACTGATTAACCATATCGCGCAGGACGTCATTAATCATTCGCTGGAAGACGGCAGGGGTGTTGGTGAGCCCAAAATGCATCACAAGATGTTCAAACTGCCCCAAGTGAGTTTTAAATGCCGTTTTCCATTCGTCCCCCTCGTAAATGCGGACTAGATGATACACATTACACAGATCTAATTTAGTAAACACTTGCGCGCGCTGAAGGAGCTTGAACGCAGAGTTGATCAGGGGCAAGTGGTATTTATCTTTGACGGTAATCGCATTCAACTCGCGGGAATCTATGCATGGACGCAGAGATCCGTCCTTCTTTCTGACAAATTAAAACCCTGCCCCAAGAGGAGCTGAAGAGGGCCGAATGAGACCAGCGTTCAAAGAGTCCTTAATATAACTCTCCATCGCCTCCCTCTCCAGTCCAGAAAGGCTGTAGAGTCAGCTGGATGGCAACCGCACACCCGGGAGGAGGTCAATAGCACAGTCATAAGAGCAGTGAGGAGGTAAAGAAAGGGCTCTAGACTTGCTAAAGACCTCCCCATGGTCATGGCAGACCTCGGGTATGAGGCTGAGATCCGGCGGCTCCACTGGAGGAGAGGAGACGGAAAGGGACGGGGAACACTCGGCCAAACAGAAGCAGGATACTAAACAGAAAGGGCTCCAGGAGATAATAGGGTTATGCTTCCGGAGCCACGGATACCCCAGAACCACCGGGGAAGATGAGCTAAGGAGAATAAGAAACGAAATGGTCTCCTGGTGGTTCCTGGACAGAAGGACGGAAATCGGTGCCATGCACTCAGTAATAGCCGTCACACAACCCCCACATAGTACTGCAATGTTAAGTGAAGCCAGCAGTTTAGTTGTGGGAACACTGATTTCCTGCACAAGCCGCCGAGAGATGAAATTTTGCTCTGCCCCTGAATCAATTAAAGCCGAAACCCTCCTCTCAACCCCCAGAAACTGAATGAGGGCCGTAATGGAAAAGTTACCGGGGGGATAAATAGATTTCCTGCCTGTCAGACCCCTGACAGCTACTGACAGGCCCCGTCTTTTTGGCTTAAGGTGGCAATTAAATATCTTGTGCTCAAGCGAGCTGCAACACATGCAAGCGCCGGTGCTCCTCTGGAGTCAGTCAGACTTGGCCAAGCACCATAGCCTTGGAGGTCTCACCTATGCCAGTAGCCGGGGAGAACGTGCGTGAGATGGGCGGGCCAGAGGAGGCCTTCCACTCCTTTGCGCACTCGCAGTAGCGATTATCCAGACTAACAGCTTGATCGATCAGCTCATCCAGAGAGGAGGAAGCAGCATGAATCACCAGGTCGTCGCGTAGGTTGGTATTGAGGCTCTGGAGGAAGGCGCTTCTTAGAGAAACATCATTCCAACCAGAATCTGCCATAACAAACTGAAACTCCAGAGTAATCGGCTGCTGACTGACCACCTTGGCGGAGTGACAACACACGACTCATGATGTTTCCCTCGCTTTCCGAGCGATCGAAAGCCTGAGAAAATTCGCCAACAAATCCATCAATAGAGTAATGAGGGCCCTCCTCACTATCTAGAATTGATTGAGCCCAGCTGAGGGTTCGGTCTCGTAGCAGGAGGGTCATAAAGTGAATTTTTGATGTGTCGTGCGGGTACTCCCTGCCCACCTGCCGCAGATACAGCTGAATCAGACACAAAACCCTCTACATTTCCCCACCTCCCCCGCATACGGGGCAGGTGAGGGAACACAGGTGGTTCGGCAGATGGTAGAAGAAACTTGAGCGGCAGGTGGAGGAAGAGGCCTCGAGCGAGACTCAGATGTTTGGTGACCGTGCTCAGCTGCTGCGGAATGGTCTGCAGCTGTTCAGTCAGCACGGCCACCTTCCCCTCCGTAGCGTTGAGGTGGAAAAGGGTGAAGTGTTCCACTGATGTAGCACCTGCTGAACCTAATTCATGGCTGGCTCGTTCTGCCAAGATTACTAGCAAAATCAGCCCATGTGCAAGATGCTACACCAGAGAAAACACACAACGCCGAGAGGCAAAGTTTAAACACAATTTTATTGAAAAGAATGATGCAAATGTAGTGGAAAAACACCTCACTCGCCAGAGGAGCACCCAGCCTGTAATGGGAGAGATGACAGCAGATTAGAGAGAGGAGGGAGGCAGGTAAGAATAAATCTTAGAGAATTCTTATGAGTGAGAGCAGAGAGCCCGATGAGGAAGCCAGGAAGGCAAAGATGAATAGGAGCAGATGCTGCGGGAGAGAAGGCTTGGTGGAAGTCTGACCGGGTGGAGTAGGCTATCAGGAGAGAAGCTGATGAAGATGAAGGAGTAGGTGAGCGCACAACAAACCCCCGGGGACACACCACAGAGATGGCAGCAACCTGGGAAGGAGAAAGAGAGAGACGGTTATTTCTCTGGGTTCCAAGACACTCAACACACTTTTACTTGCTTAGTTTCTGTATGGCAGTATACCCAGCGACCCAGCACTGGAGCATTCACAGACTGATCCTTTTGAGCGCTGGCAGCGAGGAGACAGCAGGTGCATCCATTCACGCAGGTGTCTTGATTACCTGCGGGGCCGGGGACTCTCCCGCAGATTGGGAGGGGGAGTGCGCTCACCAGTTACTACAGCACTGAACATCACACTTGTTCTTGAAAATTGGTACCACAACACTTCTTCTCCATTCCTCAGGCACCCTCTCACTTTCAAAGAGTGTTAATCAAGCTGGTTAAAAAAATCAGCCGTCATCTCTCCTAAACATCTTCATATCTTCACATGTACGTATGTCATCTAGAGCAATAGCCTTTCCACTCTTCATCATCTTCAAAGTTGCCCTCACTTATACTTTGCTAGCCCTCTGCACTTTCTGATTCACTATGATCCTTCCACCTGTCCTTTTCTTTCTCTCTCTCTGTTCCTTCATTCATCAACTCCTGCTATCTTCTCAGAACAATTTCTTCAGTTGCATTAAATGTTTTTACTTACCCAACGCAATGTCATAGGAAGTTTTGAGGGAGTGGGAAAATGGCATTCTGAATGCATAAATGACTACTAGATCTGCTGTTCTGTGCCCCCCAAATATGTTTTGCCAAGATAAAACTGCACATTTTGAATTTTTTTTTTTTCACTGTGACTAACCCAGTCATGATGTTTAAAGACACCTACCAGGTAGATGGATTATCTTGGCGAAGGAGTAGTGGCCTAGAGGTAGCACATCCATCCCACAACCAGGAGGTCAGGCTTCAAGTCCCAGCTGGGTCATGCCATAGACCATATGAAAATGGAACTTCCTACCGTCCAGTTTGGTGTTCAGCAAAAATGGAAAGGAGGAGGGAAAATGTGGGCAGCAGTGGCTCAGGAGGTAGAGCGGGTCATCTAATAACTGGAGGGTTGGCAGTTCGAATCCCACTCTCCCCAGACATCCTGCTGTTGTGTGCCTGGGCAAGAAGCTTTGCCCACTTTACCCCCAGTGTCCATGACACTGGACATGAATGTATATAAATGTTCGGTAGTGGTCGGAGAGGCCGTTGGAGTGGATTGGCAGCCATGTTTCTGTCAGTTTGCCCCAGGGCAGCTGTGGCTCCAGTAGTAGCTTACCACTACCATTGTCTGTGGAGTGAATGAATAATGTATATATTGTAAAGCGTCTTTGGGTGTCTATGAAAAAGTGCTATATAAATCTGATGCATCACTCTATTAAAGCAAGAAATCTCTGTGTGTCTGTCTGTGTGTCACGTTTATAGGACATCATAGGACGGCCTATGATGTCTGCCTGATGTCCTATGATGATCCTATGATCTCAGGTATCATAGGACTCGTGATGCCATCATATAGGACTCGCGATGCCGTCATGAAGGTATGATGTCTATATGATGACACATAGACAGACAAGACATATACAGTGATCCCTCGCTACTTCGCGCTTCACCTTTCGCGCCCTCAGTGCATCGCGGATTTTTCCATCAGGTGTCAACACGGAGAGCCGCACAACTGTCTGTTTGCTGTTGTCGTGTTGGCTGGGCTCGGAAATCTCGCAAGCTGATTGGCCGAGACGTTTCACCCCGCAAGCTGATTGGCCGAGACGTCTCACCCACCTCCTCTCCCTGCCGAGCACCCATGAAGGGAAGGAAGACCGCATTCATTGCTTTTTATCGCTTGTGTTACTTAGTCTCGCCGCGTGGACCTTTTTGCTGTTCCCTTGTGCCATTTTGTGCGAAATAGTCTTCCCGTCGAGCCACTACGCCGCCTCCTGCAGCTTCAGCTCTATCGGAAGCTGCCCTCGATGATCCTGCGCCTCCAGCACCTCACGATGAGGCGTCACCTGAGGAGCAATAAAGCTCTCATTAACCTGTGCAGTAAATCATTTTCATCTTGAGTTACGTATCTTGTTATAAGAATAAAAGAGTTCTAAAAACATATTTATGTACACTTTGTTTACATCTACGTATGTATGTACACGTACACACACACACGTATCATATGAGAGTGAGAGAATGAACGTACGTATTGTTTATGGATGACGTCATTGGGGTGACGCTACTTCGCGGTTTTTCACTTTTCGCGGTCGGTTCTGGAACCCATTAACCGCGATAAGTGAGGGATCACTGTATATAGAAACAGGTAAGCAACATAACACAGAACAGTGACAGGCAGGAGAAGAAGTAACAAGCATGAGACAAGGAATATCACTTCACTCTATATAAAATTCAAGAAATCACTGTCTGTCACAATGCCATGATATCACGACTCGCTAAAACATCATAGCACTTGCAAAGAGATCAAAGGCAGGCTTCACTCCTGATCATAGGACTTGCTATGACATCATCAAAAATCAAAGGCAGGCATTACTTATGATCATAGCACTCGCTATGACATTATCAAAGATCAAAGGCAGGCATCACAGATCAAAGGCAGGCATCAACAAACGAGTGGTGATGTCATTCATCCAAGGCAGGTTTCACTATGATTGCTGTTGCCATGGTAACAGTAACTTTTCTCCATTGAGAATACCAGCATGGATGGTAGACTGGCGCTTGTTGAGCTCCTTCATAAAGAGTTCCAGAGTTTGCAGGAGAGTTTAGAGTTCAGTCAAACACAGCTCGTCTCTCTCGTAGAGGAAAATAACAGCCTAAAAAAGTCAGTAAACACACTAACCACGCGGCTTGGCGTTGTTGAGCAACACAGACTTTCAACTCCCTCCAAAGATTTTCTATGGGGTTGAGATCTGGAGACTGGCTAGGCCACTCCAGGACCTTGAAATGCTTCTTACGAAGCCACTCCTTCGTTGCCCGGGCAGTGTGTTTGGGATCATTGTCATGCTGAAAGACCCAGCCATGTTTCATCTTCAATGCCCTTGCTGATGGAAGGAGGTTTTCACTCAAAATCTCACGATACATGGCCCCATTCATTATTTCCTTTACACAGATCAGTCATCCTGGTCCCTTTGCAGAAAAACAGCCCCAGAGTATAATGTGTCCACCCCCATGCTTCACAGTAGGTATGGTGTTCTTTCTCCTCCAAACACGACAAGTTGAGTTTTTACCAAAAAGTTCTATTTTGGTTTCATCTGACCATATGACATTCTCCCAATCCTCTTCTGGATCATCCAAATGCTCTCTAGCAAACTTCAGACCGGCCTGGACATGTACTGGCTTAAGCAGGGGGACACGTCTGGCACTGCAGGATTTGAGTCCCTGGCGGTGTAGTGTGTTACTGATGGTAGCCTTTGTTACTTTGGTCCCAGCTCTCTGCAGGCCATTCACTAAGTCCCCCCGTGTGGTTCTGGGATTTTTGCTCACCGTTCTTGTGATCATTTTGACCTCACGGGGTGAGATCTTGCGTGGAGCCCCAGATCAAGGGAGATTATCAGTGGTCTTGTATGTCTTCCATTTTCTAATAATTGCTCCCACAGTTGATTTCTTCACACCAAGCTGCTTACCTATTGCAGATTCAGTCTTCCCAGCCTGGTGCAGGTCTACAATTTTGTTTCTGGTGTCCTGTGACAGCTCTTTGGTCTTGGCCATAGTGGAGTTTGGAGTCTGACTGTTTGAGGTTGTGGACAGGTGTCTTTTACACTGATAACGAGTTCAAATAGGTGCCATTAATACAGGTAACGAGTGGAGGACAGAGGAGCCTCTTAAAGAAGAAGTTACAGGTCTTTGAGAGCCAGAAATCTTGCTTGTTTGTAGGTGACCAAACACTTATTTTACAGAGGAATTTACCAATTAATTCATTAAAAATCCTTCAATGTGATTTTCTGGATTTTTTTTTTCTCATTTTGTCTCTCATAGTTGAGGTATACCTATGATGAAAATTGGAGACCTCTCTCATCTTTTAAGTGGGAGAACTTGCACAATTGGTGGCTGACTAAATACTTTTTTGCCCCACTGTATGTATTGCAAGTGTTTATAGCCCAAATGTTGACAACCCATCCTATTTTCACACTTTTTTCACTTCTCTTTCTGAGCACTTGGACGCTACACTTATAATAGGAGGGGACTTCAAACTGATATTAAACCCTGCAATCGATAGGCTCAGTACATCGGGGAATTACCAAAAATGGCAGGCTACTGACACTCTCAAACAGTACATGAATGATTTTGATCTTTGCGATGAATGGCATTCTCTTCACCCAACTCTTCGGGAATACACTTTTTTTCATCAGTTCATAGTTCACATTCATGTCTAGATTTCTTTTTAGCTAGTAACTCTATTGTGAGGGACATCACAGACACTGAAATATGTTCAAATCAAGCTATTAGTGATCACCATCCAGTATCTCTTACACTAGTAAATAGGAAAGCTACAAGGGAAACTAGGAGCTGGAAATTTAATATAACACTTCTGAAAGACAAAGACTTTATTAACTACTTTAATAAAGCAGTGGGACTCATATCTGGAATATAATGATGTGGCAGGAGTATCCCCAGGTGTTCTTTGGGAAGCAGCAAAAGTGGTCATGCAAGGTAAAATAATCTCTTACTGTTCATATAAGAATAAAAAAAGAAAAAGCACTCGTACTGGACTTAGAACAGAAAATTAAATCACTGGAGACAACCTATGCCGTTTCCCCACAGGAACAGACACTTAACAAGCTGAGAAAATTAAAGCTGGAATTAAAAGAAATTTCAAACTGAAGAGCACAGTTTTTAATACAAAGACTGCATCTTGAGAAGTTTGAACACAGTAATAAATCAGGGCGATATCTTGCGAACCAGCTTAGATTGAATAAAGAAAAAACAACTATCGACTCTATCAAGAATATGACTGGAAATATTGCTCATGAGCCTGAAGAAATAAATAACTCCTTCAGAAAGTTTTATGAAAACCTCTACTCATCTCAGGTTAACCCATCTGACTCAGAGATAAATAAATTTTTGGACAATATTAATTTACCACGATTAAATAATGAACAGATTGCAGCTCTGGATGCACCTCTTCAGGTGTCTGAACTCCAGGAGGCACTTAAGCACATCCTAAACAACAAAACTCTGGGACCAGACGATTTTCCAGTAGAATTTTATAAAGAATTTTGGTCTGTGATGGCACCTACTTTTTTTAAAATGGTGAACCAAATTAAAGAAGATAATGTAATTCCTCCAAATATGAATTTGGCTAGTATTATCCTGCTCCTTAAACCTGGAAAAGAACCTACGCTTCCATCCAGCTACCATCCCATATCACTTATGAATGTCGATCTTAAAATAATTTGCAAAGCTCTCGCCAAAAACTGGAAAGGATAATTCCATTTATTATACACCCAGATCAAACAGGTTTCATCAAAGGTAGGCACTTGGCTGATAATACACGTAGGCTATTTAATTTAATGGACTACTGCAAGATCAATAACGTAGAAACTACACTCTTGTCCCTGGTGCAGAGAAAACGTTGGACCGTGTTAACTGGAAATTTCTTTTTATGGTGTTAAACAAGTTCGGGTTTGGTTCATCTTTCATAAACTGGATTAAAACACTATATAGGTGTCCAGCTGCGTCTGTCCGAACAAATGATCATACTTCCCGAAGCTTTAATCTCCAGAGAGGTACTACGCAGGGGTGTCCACTCTCTCCCTCACTTTTTACCATCTTTATTGAGCCATTAGCACCAGCCATACGACAAAATGTTGATATCAGAGGTATTCAAACTGGAGAAAAAGAACACAAGATAAGTCTTTATGCTGATGATGTATTGATTTTCCTTGAAAACTCACAAAGATCTCTTCTTCAGACAGTGGCGCTCATTGATAAATTTTCATCATTATCAGACTACTCTATTAACTGGGTAAAATCAATAGTTCTACCTATAAATTGCAATTTCTCAAATACATCTACTATTCCAATACAATCAGGTAATATTAAATATTTAGGAATAGATATTTCCCCCAGGCTCTCAGAGTTATTGCGACTAAATCACATTCCCCTTTTAAAAACAATACAAGATGACCTTATGCGCTGGAGGACACTACCTTTATCACTAATGGGAAGAGTCGCAACCGTTAAAATGATGGTCCTTCCTAAAATCAACTATTTGTTCTCAATGATTCCTACCCAACCATCAATGGCCTGGTTTAAGTCTCTAGACTCAAATATAAGTAAATTTTTATGGAAGGATAAACCACCACGGATTAGTTTAAAAACCCTCCAAAAAGCGAAAGAGTGCAGAGGCTTAGATCTACCAAATTTTTTTTATTGACTTTTTAGCCAATAGACTGCAGTTTGTTTCAAAATGGATAAAATCAACCCCACTAGGAAACTCATGGTTAGATGCTGAACAGGCTCTCTGTGGGTCACTAAATATCTCTGACATGTGTGTATGGGTAGGAGAACTTTTTTGGGTGGCAGGGGTTGGGCAGTCCATCTAGTGGCATGGGGGTTGGCGTTTCGGGGCCTGCTTTTCCCGGCTGCCCTGCTGTTGTGTTGCGGGGTGAGGCGCTTTGTCACATCGCCCCTGGTGTCATTGGCGGCGGGTGTGTGTTGGTGCTTGGGGGTGGTTGGGAGGCCACTGGCGCGGGTTGATGGCCGTGTTTCCGTCGGGTTGCTCCGGGGCAGCTGTGGTTGCAGGGCGGCCTGCGGCTGTCGGTGTGCGTCTGGGGTGGGTGGTTGTGGGCCTGCGTGGGTGCTCGGGGGTGTCGCTTGGCATGTTGGGCGCCATGTGGGTCCGGCCCATTGTTCACTATCGTGACTATTGTTGTCCATGTTTGTGTGTGTAAGATGAGTGGAAATTGATATGGCTGCCCCATCATGTTAGTGGTGCTGGGAGCGCCGGGGTGTGATGCTGGTGGGTCCTGGGCTATTTCAGGTTCAGGTTCAGGTTCAGGTTACTTTATCTGCACCCGTAGGTAGATTTGTTTCACAGTCAGGTGACATCCATATTTACAAACCACAATTACATTCAACATAAACACAAACACAGGCACACATGAAGCTGACTACAAACATGATAAAAGTACTCAAGGCTCCATCAATCAGGATATAAGACAAAGAGATGAGAGAAAAACCAGAGATAAGAGAGAAGGGTCATATTAAAAAGTTAAAGGCTAGTCAAAGAGGTTAAAAACTCAAAAGTCTAAAACCCAATAAAAGATTTAGAACCCAAATAAAAACCTACAAAAATAAGTAAATATAAAATAAAATTAATAAATAGGTAACTAAATTATGTGCAATATATTGTTACAACTTGTTCAACTCTTTGACAGCAGCAGGAACAAAGCTGTTTTTGTAGCGTTGGGTTTTACTTTTTGGGACAGCAAACCTCCATCTTGAGGGAAGAAGCTGAAAGTGGCAGTGCAAAGGATGGGAATCATCATTTAAAATGGAGGTAGCCATCCTCTGTACCTGTCTGGTGTACAGGGATGTCAGGCTCAGCTGTGACTCACCAAGCAAATGACTGGACCATCTAACTACCTGATCCAAGGATTTCCTCTGTTTCAGTTTTATCTGACCAAACCATGACACTAAAGAAAAGGATAAAACAGATTCAATAAAAGCCCGATAAAACATTGTCATTATGGTTCGGTCAGTTTGGAAGCGTGCAAGATTCCTCAAACAATGCAAATGTTGCTGACCCTTTTTGCACACCCTTTCACAGTTCTCTTCAAAGTTTAAATTACTATCAATAATCGTCCCAAGATATTTGTAGGATTGTACACATTCAGTGGTCTGGCCTTTTAGTACAGTGACTTCCTGCCTGGTAGTTTTCCTCCTAAAGTCAATAATCATATCTTTAGTTTTTGTCGTATTCAGCTGCAGGTAGGAATCCTCACACCAGTGAACAAAATCATCAACTACTGGGCCGTGGCCACTCTCACCATCCTGGAGGAGACTGACAATAACTGAATCATCAGCATATCAAATCAATCAATCAAAGACTTTATTCCAGACTCATGGTCCATCAAAAAAAAATAAGATAAAATAAAATAAAAACAAGACAGTTGAAAAACAGTTAAGAAAAAACAAACAAAAAGTTACAAAAAACAATAAGACATAACTACTAAGAGAAGTACAAAGACAGTACAGACTTTAAAAAGACTTAAAAAGACAACTGTACCAGTGCCTTCTAAACTGTGACTGACAGCGAATAGAACTGAGCTTAATGCTAGACATGACTTGAATGATTACATTTCTAGATACATCAAGCCGACAGATGAATTTATACATAAGATTCCTTATTACTGCATGCAGTGTATTTACACGTGATGAGACAAATAACTCGGAAGCACTGCACCATCGAGGCTTTTTAAGTAAAATTCTTAAAGCATCATTGTAAGCAACCTGTAATTTCTGCATACTTTGTTTCCTATAATTTATCCATAAATGAGCAGTGTATAAAGGTGTACAATAGGTTTTAAAAAGAACCAGTTTCACCTCATCTGAACAAAAACCAAACCTGCGTGCAAGAATATTTGCTTGCATGTAGATTTTGCAGCGTTGTCTGAAAATATCATCATCATCAGTCATTCTATCATTAATAAAATGTCCCAGATATTTAATTTTATCCCTGACAATTAATTCCCTGCCTGCCAATTCAAAGACAGGGAATTTCATTAACAAATCTTCTTTAGTGCGGCAAATCAGCACACAACTCTTATTTGTATTATATTTTATGTCATTTTCCTCTCCATAAGCAGTACACACTCTTAATAACTCCTGAAGACCAGCACTACTTGGACTGAGAATAACTAGATCATCAGCATACATAAAATGATTCACTAACTTATTCCCTATTAAACACCCAGTTTTACAGGCATTCAGTTGTTTTGACAACTCATCCATATAAAGATTAAATAGAATAGGGGACAATATACTGCCCTGTCTGACACCACTGCTTACACCAAATGGGGATGAATGACTCTTCCCCCATTTCACCAGCATCTTCTGATGTGCGTACCAGTAAGTCAGGATACGTACTAAGTACTTGGGAACCCCCCTGTCAATCATTTTCCTAAACAATATCCTGTGATTAACACGATCAAACGCCTTGGAGGTGTCAATAAAACACAGAAAAACTGAAGAATTTTGATTTCTGTACTTATTTATAATTTCTTTTAAAGCTTATATGCACAGATCTGTTCCATGGTGGGGTTTAAATCCAAATTGATGATCAGTAGATTTGATGAATATATTTAATTTTTCAAACATGATTCTTTCCAGTACTTTAGATATTATATTGGCTATAGCTATGGGCCTGTAATTGTCCAGGCTACACAGCTTGCCAGCTTTATCTTTAATGACTCTTTACTTTATAATGTGTCTGTTGTCATGTCTGCTCCGACACATGTTTGTGTACAGAATGAAAAGTAGTGGTGACAATACACACCCCTGAGGAGAGCCAGTAGAAGAGCACTTTTGGTCAGACAATGTATCATTGACCCTTACTCTCTGCATCCTGTTGGTTAAAAAATCCAGAATCCAACCCACCAGATTATTGCTCAAATCAAATTGTTGCAGGAGCCTTTCAACTAAGGTGGTTGCCCTCACCCTGGGTTGGGATTTGGGGGCAGTGGGTGGCCTCATGAACCAGTTTGCAAGCTGGCTTCTGGGGGGGGCTCGCTTTTAGACCGCCTACCTCCCAGTCTTATTTCCCACCCTCCCCCTCCCCCTGACTCTGGGTGGAATATACATCTTCTTTGTTACATTTAGGGCTTTGGGGTGGGAGTGTGCTGCACTATGTCGGCAAAGGGGATACCTTTGCTGCGCGGTGGGGCTGCACTCATCTCAGTTTTAATTGCATTTTAGACACTGAGGGATTGGGGGGATGGGGGCCCTGCTGCCCTAGCGGTGCTCCAATCACTATCCCCCCAATTTTAATTGCACTTTGGTAGTCCACACATTTACACACAATTACATCATATGACCAATACACGCCGACCATGTTTTGTGCAGGGGGAGGGGGAGGGGGGAGGGGGTCTTCCCCCACCCCTGTTGCCCTGCTCCTGCTGGGGGCATGGGGGCCTGGTGGGGGGCCTGGGACCTTTCATGTTGTCAAAATCCCTGGGTGCTACTGAATGTATAGATACAACCAAGGGAGTGAGAGGGGGGCTGAATATGAGCGAAAGTGAGAAGTGAGGGGGTGATGAATGGAGGTGGTGATGATGGGTCAGTTTTGTGCAGCGCTTTGCATGTTGGCTGGCATCTCTGGGCGCCTGCAGTGGTCTGCTGATTGGTCGCTCAGGTGGACGCCAGGGGTGGGGGTCTGCTTCTGTGGCCTGCGCCGGTGGTCTCCCTGGTCACTTCTGGGCACTGGTGTGTGTTCAGGCTCGCTGCATCTGCTTCGCAGCTGTCTTATGAAACAAGGGTGAATGAGGGGTGAGTTTGAATGGGTACAGGCCTGAGAGAGAATGGGTCGGTCTGGGTGAGTGAGAGGGAGTTAGTGCATATGGGTGTGCATGGGAGCATGTGGGTGTGAAGGTGTGGGGAGGGGTGTGTCTGCGAGTCGGAAGGTGCTGGATTAAGGGAGATAGTGCCTCTCTGCAATGTGGGCTCCCCTGGGCGGGGGGACTTCTTTGGGCATGGGAGTCCCCGGGGTGTGCGACAGAGGAGCTGGGGCAGGCCTGCTGTGGGGGTCCCTGAAGGGGGGCTCGCGCGGGCTGGTCTCCGCCCCGGGGGGTGGGGTCGCTGGCCTCCTGGTGCCTGGGGCCTGGGATCTGGGGGTGGGCGTTGGCCCTGCTGGGGGGGGGGCGGGGGTCAGGCGGGTCCGGGGGTATGGGCTCGCTGTGCCGGCCACCGAGCAGCCTGGCCTCCCTTGATCGTCCCTCCAGGGGCGGATGCCTGGCTTTCCTGGGGCTTGCTGACCTCGGATGTTTCTGCCCTGTGGGGGTTGGTGGCGCTACCTTGCCTGCTTGGGGTTCCCGGGGGGAGAGCTGCTGCGACCGGCCCTCTGCTTCGTATGTTTCCTGACAAACCACTCACATGCACACACTTATTTTGCGTGCGTTCTCATATATATGCACGCAGACATACACGCACAAGTGTCTCTCCTTTAAGAAGTGCGGAAACCAGACTCGTGTTGAGACATCTTCGGTGGAAGAAGCAGTTTATCTTTTGTTTATTTTAGTTGTTGGTTTATTTGTTTTTTGTCTGTTCCCCTCCCTTTTCTTTACCCCCTCCACACACTTCCTTTCCCTCTTCCCCATCCTGTTGGGTCTTCCATGAGTAAAATAATTAAAATAAAGTATTAAAAGTTATTACAGGAGGAGTTACAACAATATACAATCCACAGTTAGGTACTGTATAAGCTCCTCTTGGCAAAGTAAATCTGTTTTGGCACAATAAGGGTGACAGATCCCTGTTCTGTTTGCCTAGCTGCCTGACAGAACAAGGGAAAAAAAAAAAAACGAGTGGTGACGTCAATCATCCAAGGCAGGTTTCACCATGGTTGCTGTTGCCATGGTAACAGTAACCTTCTACGGGCATGCAGAAATGTTTGCTTACACTTGCTTTCTGTGGGCATGCACGGGTATGCACGGGCACTAGTTATTATTAAAAGAGAAGTGTAACTGTTAATAAAACATTTTTCCCAAACTCAATAAAGCCAGCAACGCGGCTACTGTTATGGGTACGGGCTCCGGTAATATTAAAACAGTTCGGACTAAGATGGTGAGTGTGTTTGCTACCCGTTTTCATTGTGATTTGGAAGCTGACACCTTATCTGCATATCTTAAAGACAGGCTTGGACAAGAAGTTTTCTGTCAGAAAATCCTCACTGGGAACAGCAGGGTTGGTTCATTTAAAGTAACGGCGGAATGCTCTGAGGTGGGGGACATGTACCAGCCAGAGCTCTGGCCAGAGGGCGCATTGGTGCGGCGATACTATGAGCCCCGGGGGGCTGGGAGGACTGGAGCTAGTGGAGCGGCTGCTGTGGAGAATATGCGGGCACCCACGGATGATGGTGATCTTTCTTAACTCTTCCTCCTCCTTTTTTTTTTTTGATGGGCATTCAGGTCATGTCTTACAACTGTCGTGGCCTTAAATTGGGGCAAAGTGCTGGGGAGAAAGCTCGCCGGTTAGTTATTGACAATTTATTGAACAATTGTGATATTTTGTGCCTTCAGGAGACGTTTCTCTCTGAACAAGACTTGGAACATTTGAACTGTCTTAACCCTGATTTCCATGGTGCTGGGGAGTCTACAACTGACCTCAGCAAGGGGATTATCAGGGGGAGGATACCTGGAGGGGTGGCTATCCTCTGGAGAAAGAAGCTGGACTCCTTGATAAAAGTAGTCCAACTTGGTGTCGATTGGTGTATTGGTGTGCAGTTTAATTGTAATGATAAGGAATTCCTTATTATTAATGTATATACGCCATTTGAGTGTCAACAGAATGAGGATGAATATTTAAATAAGCTTGCCTTTATTAATTCTTATATGCAAGACTATAATAATACTTGTATTTTTATTATGGGGGACTTGAATGCAGACATATCTGACACTGACTCCTTATTTGCAAAACATATGTATCATTTTTGTTATGAGAATAACTTAATTTTGTCAACTAAGGTGTTAATGCCTCCTGATAGTTATACCTAGATAAGTGAGGCTTGGCACACTACGTCCTGGCTAGATCACTGTATCAGCACTGGTGATGCACATGCCTCTCTGGGTGGCATGAGTATTTATTATGGGTTAGCAATGTCTGATCATATACCGTTTGAGATGATAATTAATGTTGACTGTCTACCTGCACTTTGTCACAATGTCGGTCAGGATGAGGTGGAAAAATTAGACTGGGACACTCTTTCTAAGGAAGAAATTGTAGAATACAGTACTGTGTCCGTACAGATAAATCCTTGAGTGAAATATGTCTTCCTAGAGATGCTGTAATGTGCAGCGATGTGAACTGTAGCATTGTTGAGCATAAGAAAGACCTTTGTAGTTTGTACAATGCTATAGTTAACTCCCTGTATAAGGACAGTAAGCCTTATTATAGGAAGACACGTAAAACACATAATGTAAGACCTGGCTGGAATGAGGCTGTAGCTGTGCCTTATTCTGAAGCTCGGGAAGCATATAAAGCATGGGTGGTGGCTGGGAGACCCAGACAAGGGCCAGAATTTGAGATGAAGAAATGTACGAATGCAAAGTTTAAGTATGCTATTCGTCATATTTCTAAAAATGAGCAGCTAATGAGAAGTAATTCCTTGGCCAAGAAATTGTTAGATAAGAATGTCACAGATTTTTGGAAGGAGCTTAGACGGATTAGTAATAGTAAAACGTCTTTGCCCTGTACCTTGGAAGGCATTTCAGGTACAGAAAATATTGTGGATTTATGGCGGCAGCATTTTTATTCATTATTTAATTCAACTAAGGATGAAACTTATAAAGTAGGGAAAGTAGAGAGGGACGATTCGCTCCTGATTGACACTCATGCAGTGACCAAAGCCATTAGAGAGCTATCAGATAACAAAGCCAGTGGTTTAGACTGTATTTCTGCTGAGCATCTTAAATATGATAGCTCAAGAATTGCTCCTCTTCTTGCTATCTGTTTCACCAGCTTCATGATTCATGGAATGTCACCAGAATCATTGTTGTCTGTTGTGTTGGTACCAGTCATTAAAGATAAAGCTGGCAAGATGTGTAGCCTAGACAATTACAAGCCCATAGCTATAGCCAATATAATATCTAAAGTACTGGAAAGAATTCTGTTTGAAAAATTAAATGTATTCATCAAATCTACTGATCATCAATTTGGATTTAAACCCCATCATGGAACAGATCTGTGCATATATGCTTTAAAAGAAATTATAAATAAGTACAGAAATCAAAATTCTTCAGTTTTTCTGTGTTTTATTGACGCCTCCAAGGCGTTTGATCGTGTTAATCACAGGATATTGTTTAGGAAAATGATTGACAGGGGGGTTCCCAAGTACTTAGTACGTATCCTGATTTACTGGTACGCACATCAGAAGATGCTGGTGAAATGGGGGAAGAGTCATTCATCCCCATTTGGTGTAAGCAGTGGTGTCAGACAGGGCAGTATAAGATAAGATAAGATAAGATAAGCCTTTATTAGTCCCACAACGGGGAAATTCCAGGATTGCAACAGCACAGGGATAGCAACACTCAGAGCAACAATCAGAAGGCAAGAAAAAAAACAAGCAAGCAAGAGCAGCTAATAAACATATGTACGTATTACTATAAAATATATATATATACACACACACACAGACACACAGTGCAGAGCATTGTAGCTGGATGGAATAAATATATGAATATATGAACACACAGTGCAGAGCATTGTAGCTAGATGGAATAAATATGTAAATATATAAACACCCACAGTACGGAGCATTGCAGCTAGGTGGAATAAATATGCAAGTATATAAACACACACAGTGCGGAGCAATGTAGCTAGATGGAATAATATGTAGATATATAAATATATAAACACCCACAGTACGGAGCATTGTAGCTAGATGGAATAAATATGCAAATATATAAACACACACAGTGCAGAGCATTGTTGCTAGATGGAATGAAACAGCATAACCGTCTACTTAGTTATCCTACATGGTATGATTATGTGCCCATACATATTCTCACCCTCCATAGCGACCGGTATGTTCCTAGTTGTATGCCGGAGAGGACCATTGTGTAAGTCTATTGCATCTTTTGCATTCAAAAAACTATTAGTTTGTTACGTCTTTTTGCTATCTCTGCGAGCAGCCCTGCTTAGGTTGTACAGTCTGACAGCCGTTGGTAGGAAGGACCTACGAAACCTCTCGGTTGTGCACCTGGGATGATGTAGTCTGCTGCTAAATGAGCTCCTCAGTGCATTCAGTATGTCCTGCATAGGGTGGAACTCGGACTCCAGCAGAGATGACAGTTTAGCCACCGTCCTTCTCTCTCCTATCTCCTCCATCGGATCAAGGCGCTGCCCCAGGACAGAGCTAGCTTTCTTAATCAGTTTGTTCAGTCTCTTCCTATCGGCTGCAGTAATGCCACTGCCCCAGCAGACCACTCCAAAAGTGATGGCTGATGCCACCACCGTGTCATAGAATGACTTCAGCAGCGCCCCTTGTACACCAAAAGACCTGAGTCTCCTCAGCAGGAACAGCCTGCGCTGTCCCTTCTTGTAGAGTGCATCAGTATTGTGTGACCAGTCTAGTTTATTGTTCAGATGAATACCCAGGTACTTATAGGATGTCACCATCTCGATGTCTGTTCCCTGTATATTTACTGGTACTGTGAGGGGCTGCCCATGCCTGCGGCAGTCCACCACCAGCTCCTTAGTTTTCCTCGCGTTGATCTGGAGGCAGTTCCGATGGCACCAGTCCACGAAGTCCTGGATAAGCCCTCTGTACTCAGCTTCATCTCCATTGGAGATGAGGCCAACGATCGCAGAGTCATCAGAGAACTTCTGTAGATGGCAGTGTGTTGTGTTGTGTGAGAAGTCCGCAGTATAAAGAGTGAACAGGAAGGGAGCCAGCACCGTTCCCTGGGGGGCCCCCGTGCTACTGATGATCGTGTCGGACACACAGTCCCGGGTTCTCACAAACTGAGGCCGGTTCGTGAGGTAGTCCAGGATCCATGATGACAGGTGCTGGTCCACCCCTGCGCGCAGCAGCTTGTCCTTCAGGATCATCGGTTGGATGGTGTTGAAAGCACTGGAGAAGTCAAAGAACATGATCCTCACCATATTCCCGGGCTTCTCCAGGTGGGACAGAGAACGGTGAAGGAGGAAGATCACCGCATCCTCCACCCCAATGCCATGCTGGTAGGCGAACTGGAGTGGATCCATCGCTGGTTCCACCAGGGGGCGGAGGTGAGCAAGGAGCAGTCTCTCCAGGGTCTTCATCAAGTGGGACGTCAAGGCCACCGGTCTGTAGCTGTTCAGGTCTTTGGGGTGGGAAGTTTTTGGTACAGGTACCACACAAGATGTTTTCCACAGCTGTGGTACCCTCCCCAGTTTCAGGCTCAGGTTGAAGATATACGTCACAATCCCACACAGCTGGTCTGCACAGGACTTGAGGAGCTTTGCGCTGATGCCGTCCGGTCCCGGCGCCTTCCTCGCCTTGATCTTCCTCAGCTCCGTCCTCACCTGGGTCCTGGTCAGGGTCAGGATGGGGGGCTGTGTGTTGGGAGTGGGGGGGTGTTGGTAGAGTGGGGAGTGGGCAGCAGGACTTGATTTCTTTAGAGGCAGCAGTGGTTGTTGTGCAGTCAGGGGGGAGGGCGGTTGGTCAAATCTATTGAAAAACAGATTCAGGTTGTTCGCCCACTCCCTGCCCCCTGTGGCCTGGGGGGAGGTATTCTGGAGCCCCGAGATGGTTTTGAGGTTTCTCCAGACCCCGCTGATGTCGCTCTGTTGCAGCTTGTCCTCCATCTTCTTCCTGAAGCTGTCCTTGCCTTCTCTGATCTTTCTCCTCAGCTCCCTCTGTACGGACTTCAGCATCTCCCTGTTCCCCGACCTGAAGATCCTCTTCTTCTCTCTCAGAAGTGTTTTTATCTCAGGGTTGATCCAGGGTTTGTTGTTTGAGTGACGCCGTATGGTCTTGGTGGGAACGGATTTGTCCACACAGAAGCTGAGGTAGCCCGTGAAGGTGTGAATGAGGCCATCGATGTCCTCACCATGTGGATCGCAGAGCTGCTTCCAGGCGGTGGCTTCAAAACAGCCCTTTAGGGTGTCCATTGTCTCCTCAGACCATAACTCCACAGTGTGCATGGCCGGAGGTTGTCTGTGCACTAGGGGTTTGTACACCGGCCGGAGATGAACCAAGTTGTGATCCGATCTCCCGAGTGGGGGTAGTTGTGATGAGGTGTACGCCTCCTTAGTGTTTGCGTAGAATAAATCCAGTGTTTTATTGTCTCTAGTGTGGCATGTGACATACTGGGTGAACGTGGGTAGAATGGGAGACAGTGAAACATGGTTGAAAGAATATTGTCCCCTATTCTATTTAATCTTTATATGGATGAGTTGTCAAAACAACTGAATGCCTGTAAAACTGGGTGTTTAATAGGGAATAAGTTAGTGAATCATTTTATGTATGCTGATGATCTAGTTATTCTCAGTCCAAGTAGTGCTGGTCTTCAGGAGTTATTAAGAGTGTGTACTGCTTATGGAGAGGAAAATGACATAAAATATAATACAAATAAGAGTTGTGTGCTGATTTGCCGCACTAAAGAAGATTTGTTAATGAAATTCCCTGTCTTTGAATTGGCAGGCAGGGAATTAATTGTCAGGGATAAAATTAAATATCTGGGACATTTTATTAATGATAGAATGACTGATGATGATGATATTTTCAGACAACGCTGCAAAATCTACATGCAAGCAAATATTCTTGCACGCAGGTTTGGTTTTTGTTCAGATGAGGTGAAACTGGTTCTTTTTAAAACCTATTGTACACCTTTATACACTGCTCATTTATGGATAAATTATAGGAAACAAAGTATGCAGAAATTACAGGTTGCTTACAATGATGCTTTAAGAATTTTACTTAAAAAGCCTCGATGGTGCAGTGCTTCCGAGTTATTTGTCTCATCACGTGTAAATACACTGCATGCAGTAATAAGGAATCTTATGTATAAATTCATCTGTCGGCTTGATGTATCTAGAAATGTAATCATTCAAGTCATGTCTGTGGCTTATATTAATCATATATTCCATACCTACATATGTATAGACATATTAGAATGTTTAGTGATTACATATATGGAATGACCTCACGCCTCAGAACAGGACAAGAGGTCTCAACCGCCAGCGAGGATCAAAGAACAGACGGAGTCGCAGCGGTGGAGACCGGATCGATCTCCCTGACCACCCAGGGTCAGGTGGAGGAGACGGAGGACAATGGAGGGGGGATTATGTTAATGCGGGATGTCAGCTTTGATATGCAATGTCTTTTGTTGAGTGTGGGTATAAGTATGAAGGTCTGACTGCGCTCGATCTCTTATTCTGCTTCTGCACCGAGATGAGACATGTTAGGGAGGTGAAGCTGATATTAAACTTTGGTTTATAAAATCACATCGCTTCTTCATTTCAAGCTCCCTACACTGGTGACCAGACGTGAGGATGGAACAAAGACGTTCTCCCGCGATTAACTCATCGGAGGCGACCCAGGCAAGCGCCGGCGCCCATGCAGACAGGGGAACAGATGGAAGACGTTCCCCCACGGCAGAATCCACAGAGGGGGCTCAACCGAGCACCATCCCCAGCTCCGCCGTGAGAGCAGAAGAAAGGTGTTCTCACCCGGCGGACACATCAGGGGCGGCCCACACAAGCGCCGTCACTGTCAAGCTGCCAGAATTCTGGCAAAACGACCCGAGCTCGTGGTTCCAGCAAGCTGAAGCTCAGTTTGCACTGGCGGGCATAACGGCGGACGAGACGAAATTTTATCACATCGTCGCCAAACTCGATGCCGCCACGCATAGATGCGCGCGGAGCATAATTCAACAACCGCCCGCCCACGACAAATACAGGGAACTAAAGGCGACCATCATTGAGAACTTCGTCCCCTCAGCCGAGGAGAGAGCAGAGAAGATTCTGGCGATCTACGGCCACAGAGGATGCAGACCAAAGGCCCTCATGGAGGACATGCTGCAGCTTAAGGAAGCGGACAACGACAACTTCCTTTTCCAGCATATCTTCCTCAGCACTCTGCCGCCACACATGACAGGGACACTGACCAACATGCGGTGCAGCACCCAGCAGGACTTCCGCGCGCTGGCACGAGAAGCGCAGTGGCTCATCAACACCTGCGGCGATCAGACGGCCACAGCAGCATCTGCAAATTTCAGCGCGGAGGCCCAGAGCAGCGGAAAACCGCAGACAGCGGAGCAGAGCCCGCCCACCATGGCAGCGATGCGACCAAGACGCAGCAAGCGGAACGACCTCTGCTATTTTCATCAACGTTTCACCGAGAGGGCACACAAATGCGTGCCCCCCTGCAAATTCAAGAAACGGTTAGCAGCTACGGCTCTCGGCGAGACAAATAAGCTGCTTTATATGACTGACGGACGCACCGGGAGACGGTTCCTCATCAACACCGGAGCTCAGGTGAGCTTCATCACCCCTTCCCCTGCAGACTGGGCCATGGGACCCCGGGGAAACGGAGCGATGGCAGCCAACGGCTCGATCATCGACACTTTCGGTGAAAGGGACCTGCCTCTTCTCATCCACGGCCGCAACTATAGATGGACATTTATTATAGCGGCGGTGAGTTTTAACTTGTTGGGCGCCGACTTTTTGTGTGCACATGGGTTATTAGTCGATCTTGCAAATAGACGCTTGGTTAATGCTTCTATCCCCTGCTCAGCTCGAGTTTCTCCACCACCCGTGCAGGCCAGCGTCACTACAGCAGGAGGTAAGTTTGACCAACTCCTCACCCAATTTCCAGCACTCACAGTTCCAAAATTTTCAGCAACAGTAGCGAAACACGGGGTTGAACACTTCATTCCCACAACAGGCCCACCCGTGTTCGCCAAAGCTCGGCGCTTAGACGCGACCAAGCTCGCCATAGCACCGGACGAGTTTGCCAGCCTGGAAAAATTAGGCATTATTAGGTGCTCGAAAAGCCCTTGGGCATCACCACTACACATGGTCCCGAAAACCAACGGTTCTTGGAGACCTTGCGGCGATTACCGCAGATTAAACAATGCGACAGCGCATGACCGCTACCCAATCCCTCACATCCAAGATTTTTCACTACATCTGGCAGGTGCGCGCATTTTTTCTAAAATAGACCTGGTCCGCGGCTATCACCAAGTCCCCGTTCGAGCGGAAGACATTCCTAAAACGGCTGTAATAACCCCTTTTGGTCTTTTTGAATGTTTGCGAATGCCGTTCAGCCTCAAAGGCGCTGCTCAAACTTTTCAGCGTATGATGGACGCGGTATTACGTGATCTCCTCTTCGTGTTTGTCTACCTCGACGATATGCTGGTAGCCAGCCCGTCAGAGGAAGAACACGAACAACATCTCGCTACAGTTTTTCAGAGACTAGAAGAGCACGGGTTAATAATCAATCCAGCCAAATGCCGATTCGGCGTGTCACAAATTGATTTTTTGGGACACAGAGTTTCACCGAAGGGGGCAGTCCCATTGCCAGACAAAGTCCGCGCGATAAAAAATTTCCCACGACCACAAACGGTCAGATCGCTGCAAGAATTGTTGGGAATGGTGAATTTTTACAACCGTTTCCTCCCCCACGCAGCTCAATTCATGCAGCCCCTGTATGCCGCGCTCAGAAAACAAAAGCCTTCCAACGCGGTCGAATGGACCCCGGAGCGCGAACGCGCCTTCGCGGAAGTAAAAAGTGCTCTAGCGAATGCCACATTGTTGGTTCACCCCGATCCCTGGGCCCGCATAGCATTAACCACAGACGCTTCAGACCTGGCCATAGGGGCAGTCGTGGAACAACATGTTGGCAGAACCTGGCAACCTTTAGCATTTTTTAGCAAATCTTTAAACCAAACCGAGCGCAAATACAGCACTTTTGACAGGGAGCTGCTAGCGCTTCATTTATCCATCCGCCACTTCCAGTTCTGGCTGGAAGGGCGGCGTTTCACGGCTTTTGTAGACCACAAACCGCTCACTTTTGCGATGGCTAAAATTTCAGAACCATGGTCAGGCAGGCAACAAAGACAGCTAGCTGCAATTTCAGAGTTCACCACAGACATTCGACATGTGGCAGGCAAACTTAACGTGGTAGCAGACTGCCTCTCTCGCGCTGTGACATCGTCAGAGCACAAGGAGGCAGATTATACTACCGCAGCCGCAGAACTCTTCGCCAACGCGGACGCGGACGCGGCCCCAATTCACGTAGGGATAGATTACGCAGCCATGGCAGAGGAACAAAGCAGTGACGCAGACGTGCGCGCACTCCTGTCTGGACCAACAGGGTTAAGACTGGAGGAAAGGGGTTTACGTGACGGTGTACCCCCCCTAATCTGCGACGTGTCAACCGGCCGACCTCGCCCGGTAGTCCCAGCTGCATGGCGCCGCCGCATTTTTGACTCGGTTCACTCCCTCGCGCACCCAGGGGTGCGCGCCTCGGTCAAAATGGTCGCAGAAAAGTTTGTTTGGCCGGGCCTGCGCAAAAATGTAAAGGAATGGGCAAAAACTTGCATGTCTTGTCAGCGTGCCAAAATACACAAACACACAAAAGCTCCTCTAGAGCCTTTTCGAATCCCAGCCAGAAGGTTTGACCACGTTCATGTCGACCTCGTGGGACCACTACCTTCGTCTCAGGGTTTCACACACCTGTTAACAATGATAGACCGCACTACGCGCTGGCCGGAGGCGGTCCCTTTGGCGTCAACCACAGCTGCGGAAGTCGCTCGCGTTTTTTTAACAAACTGGGTGGCACGTTTCGGCGTCCCATCGGACATCATGTCCGATAGGGGGCCTCAATTTGTCTTAGAGCTGTGGTGAGCCATGGCCAGCAGCTTAGGAGCGACAATTCACTGCACCACCGCTTATCACCCTCAGGCTAATGGGTTATGCAAGCGTTTTCACAGATCTTTAAAGGCCGCCCTCAGGGCCTCACTAACGGATACAAATTGGGTGAATAAACTTCCCTGGGTTTTATTGGGGTTGCGTTCTGCGCCTAAGGAGGATCTAGACGCCTCCCCAGCAGAATTAGTTTTTGCACAACCTCTCAGGCTCCCGGGTGAGTTTTTACCAGAGAACCCAGAGCCCGGGCATCTTCCAGCCCTGAGGCCTTTAGCCAGCACCGGACCGGACACGCTCCCCGGACCGGCACATCACTCTTTTCCACGGGTTTTTGTCCCCCAAGCTTTAAAAAACGCCGAGTTTTGTTTTGTTAGACATGAAGCTTTAAAATCGACCCTCCGTCCACCATACGACGGACCATTCAGAGTGCTGGAACCTGGTGATAAGCATTTTGTGCTTGATTTAGGGGACAGAAAAGAAACAGTCAGCATTGACAGACTTAAACCTGCCTTCTTGTTGAGTGACAAACCTGCACGGGTGGCGAGAGCACCTCGGCGGGGTAGACCCCCCAAGAAAAAAAACTCAGCCCCCCTGCAGGGAACAAATAACCACTCTCCTCCCCAAGCTGCAGATTCCTTACAGGAGGGTCCCACCACGACGCCAAAGCAGACCTACAGCAGATTCGGGAGAAGATTAAAACCCAGACGGCACAGGGACTGATGCAAATTGACAAAGAGTGTTAACTATGTTATCAGATTGTGCCGTGACAGTTTTAAGGCCGTTTTGTGATATTACTATACTGTTGTTGTTACCACTGAATTTTCTACAGGAGCATGACTGCTGGAAAGATTTTTCCTTGTTTTCCCTGTCAAGAGGTTTAGCAGTATAATATGTCGTAGAGATTATCTTAAACTGTAAACTTAGTTTGATTGTCCTTTTCTTAGTCGTTTGGGGGGGCTGTGGCTTATATTAATCATATATTCCATACCTACATATGTATAGACATATTAGAATGTTTAGTGGTTACATATGTGGAATGACCTCACGCCTCAGAACAGGACAAGAGGTCTCAACCGCCAGCGAGGATCAAAGAACAGATGGAGTCGCAGCGGTGGAGACCGGATCGAACTCCCTGACCACCCAGGGTCAGGTGGAGGAGACGGAGGACAATGGAGGGGGGATTATGTTAATGCGGGATGTCGGCTTTGATATGCAATGTCTTTTGTTGAGTGTGGGTATAAGTATGAAGGTCTGACTGCGCTCAACCTCTTATTCTGCTTCTGCACCGAGATGAGACATGTTAGGAAGGTGAAGCTGATATTAAACTTTGATTTATAAAATCACATCGCTTCTTCATTTCAAGCTCCCTACAATGTCTAGCATTAAGCTCAGTTCTATTCGCTGTCAGTAGCAGATTAGAAGGCACTGGTACAGTTGTCTTTTTAAGTCTTTTAAAGTCTGTACTGTCTTTGTACTTCTCTTAGTAGTTGCGTCTTATTGTTTTTTGTAACTTTTTGATTGTTTTTTCTTAACTGTTTTTCAACTGTCTTGTTTTTATTTTATTTTATTATTTTTTTTTTGATGGACCATGAGTCTGGAATAAAGTCTTTGATTGATTGATTGATTGAACAACTATGAATAAGAACAAATACCAGCAAACAAAAAACACTATTTTAAATACTCTGCTGTAACCTTTATGTGCATAGCAAAAAAAAAAAAAAATCTTAGAATTTTTTATTTATATACGGCTTTATTTTTTTTGTTTATTTTTGTTGAGTACAAACGTATTAGCTTCATAATGGTGTTCGTAACATTCAGTTATAAAAGTTCCTGTCCATGCCAATGTGGTAAATTCCCCTGAAGACTACTGTTATTCGATAATGACCCAGCAGAGGGAGACATGCCCAAGGAAAACCGTTAAGGTAAATTGAGCAAGTTCGTCAGCAGATTAGTTTCGTTTCAAAACTGTGCATTAAGAGATGGTTAAGAGGAATAATACGCCTCCGCATTTATTAAACCTTGTGACGCATATCACACGAGTTTCAACGCGTAACAATAAACTCTATAAAATAGTTATTTTACAGTCCACTGTATATGCATAACTCTTCGGTAACTCTTCGGGGCTTTTGTGACGAAACTGCTGGTGTTGTCATTCTGCTGCTTTTCCATGAAGCTGTCAGCTGACCTACTAAACAGCAGCCTAACAGTAAATAGCGTTCATGCATTCATTCATACTCAGGTAAATCTGAATTTTAAGAGAGATTTATGCGTGTATAACAAATAAATTAATATTACGATCTCCTAGCTGCATTTCTTCGACTGTGCTCTTTTTTGAAAATGTATTTTAGTTTGTTGTTAAGTTTATCTACATTGCTAGCTAGTGTTTAGCTAAATGCACTTCAGCTGGCTGATGCAGTGATGCAGTATTCATCATTTTAATATTTTTAGCAAGTATAATCCATGAGTAGTTTGACGGAGGACGAATTTACAGTGTGGGAATTTCCAGATTATAGCCAGATACTTATGATATGATGTTTTCATCAATATGCTAATATGTGCTCTTTTCCAGCTGTGACTATGAAGAAGAGCAAAGGGAAAACAAGCAGTGCTGCCGAGAAGGAGTTTGTGTTTGAGTTCAGGGCAGGCAGACATAACTGTGTGCTCAAAGTACCCCTGCAGTTTCCTGTTCAGGAGAACATCAGTGACCTCCATGGGCGCCTGATGCTGCTACATAAAATACCCTGCTACATAGAAAACGGTATTTTTATTTTTTTTTTCTTAGCAGAATAATGCAGGTTGTTGGGTGAGCTTGTATTATTGTTGCACAAACTTTAGCCCACAACTAACAATCCGGACCTAAACTCTAAAAATATAATTGAAATAGCGAAGTATTTTCCTGGAGAAGATTGCCTTATGGTGTACTTTGCTTGGAATGACATTCTTTTGTCCTCTAGAAAGAACATAATATGAGGGGGCGCTGAAAAGTTCACAGAGGTCAAATTTAACATTGTGGTTTATTTTTCAACATAGTCTCCCCTTCGGTAGTGATGGTGAAACTGAGGCCTCATGAAACAATGAACAACTTTGAGACAACCGCTTCATGATCGACACGGTGTTAGGAAGCATTTAATAAAGAGTGCTGAGTATCAGAACTGCATTTGAGTGAAAATCCTCAATACTCTACTATATCAGAGGTTGCATGACACTTTTTTATCTGTCATTTTCTCAGACAGGCTTTTAAAAATTCTGTCAATCTGTTATATGCCATTTTAACTGACTTTAATTAGATCACCCTCCGTGTAATCTCAAATAATAGACAGCTTTCAGAATTTGTAGTCATTGCTTAAAAAAATTTTGCCGAAGGACAATTTTCATTGAACGAAACCTCTGAGATATATATACACTACTCACAAAACGTTAGGGATATTTGACTTTCGGGTGAAATTTATGGAAAATGTAAAAAGTTCACGCTACAGTGATATAATATTATGAAAGTAGGGCATTTGAGTAGATTCATGCACTGGTGAGTTCCTCATTTTAAACAGTTTATCAAAACAAAAGCCAACAACAGTGGTGAGTATACCACAAGAAAAATGTCAGTGTCTCAATAACTTGTCATGTGCCCTTGAGCATCAATTACAGCTTGACAACAACATCTCATGCTGTTCACAAGTCAATTTATTGTCTGCTGTGGCATGGCATTCCACTCTTCTTGAAGGGCGGCCCTCAGGTCATTGAGTTTGTGGGGTGCAGGGTTATGAGCCTCTACATGGTGACTCAGCTGATCCCATAGATTTTCTATGGGATTCAGGTCTGGAGAAAGTGCAGGCCACCCCATTGGAGATACCCCAGCCTCCAGCAGCCATTCCCTAATGATGTGGCCTCAGTGAGCTGGAGCTTTGTCGGCCATGAAGATGAAATTAGGCCTGTGTTGTTCATGCAGGGGCACAATGACTGGATGAATGATGTTATTCAGGTAGTATTGGCTTGTCACTGTACCATTCACAACATGTAGGGCAGATCTGTTTTGACTAGACACACCTGCATAGAGTGTAACACCACCACCACCACCAAAGGCTCGTCTGGTGACAACAGTGGCTGATGCATAGCGCTCTCCTTGACGTCTCCAACATCGTTGGCGGCCATCATTTCTGCTCAACATGAGTCGACTTTCATCAAAAAACACCACTGAGGCCCACTGGTCCCTTGGGCAGCGTAAATGCTCCCTGGCCCATGCAAGACGATGATGCCTGTGCCTGGTGTGGTCAGGTACCCTTGCAGGTGGTCTAGCACACAGACCACGCTGATGTAAATGGTTTTGAATGGTCTGACATGACACTTGGGTGCCTATCACCTTCGTTATCCATGCAGGGCACTGTTCACAATGAAGCAGTCATCAGCACGGGATGTGGCCGAAGGACATCCACTTCTGTGCCTTTCTGTGACTCTTCCAGTCTCTCTGAACCTCAGTTGCAACCTGCTGATGGCAGTCTGTGATACTCTAAGCTCATTGGCTCTTAGAACCCTCTGAGAACATCCTGTCTGAAGCCTTGCAATGGCAAGGTTCTGTTGATCAGTTGGTGTTGTCTTGGTCTCATGATGTCAAAATGTGAACAGCATGATGAAGAAGACTGTTTAAATACCAGTTCTAATTGAAACAGAAAATTTATTGGTCGATTCATGGATCAAACACCTGTTGTGAACTTTGCTGTTAAGCATCTTGTTAGAGAACAGCAAGTTATGCAAAAAGTACTGAAACATTGAACAGTTGGACATGTGCATTCACAAGGTTAGTGAAGGTCAAATTAAGTTCACCTGGAAAAGTTATAGTGTATTTTAGGTACACCCTGATATTTCACCCGAAAGCTGAATATTCCTAACTTTTTGTGAGTAGTGTGTGTGTGTGTGTGTGTGTGTGTGTGTGTGTGTGTGTGTGTGTGTGTGTGTTGGTGCTCAGCAATAACGGAATGGAGAAGAAATGGTTACCCAGTCACAGTGAGTGCACAAGCCAGTGCACTCTGTGTTGGTCCCAAGCCCAGCTATAAATGGGCAGGGTTGCGACAGGAAGGGCATCCGGTGTAAAAACTGCTCTAATCTATAAGGCTATGGCAGATACATTGATGTTTGCCATAGCGACTCGTCCAACCCACTTGGTAGTGGAAAAAATGGATGTTAAAAGAATAAAATATATATACAGTGGTGTAGAAAAAGTGTTTGCCCCCTTCCCGATTTCTCATTTTTTTGTATGTTTGTCACACTTAAATGTTTCAGGTCATCAAACAAATTTAAATATTAGACAAAGATAACACAATTAAACACAAATGCAGTTTTTAATTGAAGGTTTTTATTATTAAGGGTAAACAAAAATCCAAACCTACATGACCCTGTGTGAAAAATGATTGCCCCCCTGTTAAAACATAAATTAACTGTGGTTTATCACATCTTTGGAATGCTAAGTTCAATTTTCTAGCTATTTCTAAAGCTTTGGGACTCCAGCGAAGCACAGTGAGAGCCATTATCCACAAATGGCAAAAACATGGAACAGTGGGGAACCTTCCTTGGAGTGGCCAGCGGACCAAAATTACCCCAAGAGCACAACGACGACTCGTCCAAGAGGTGACAAAAGACCCCACAACAACATCCAAAGAACTGCAGGCCTCACTTGCCTCAGTTAAGGTCAGTGTTCATGACTCCACCATAAGAAGGAGACTGGGCAACAATGGCCTGCATGGCAGAGCTCCAAGACAAAATCCACTGCTGAGCAAAAAAGAACATAAAGGCTCATCTCAGTTTTGCCAGAAAACATCTTGATGATCCCCAAGACTTTTGGGAAAATACTCTGTGAACTGACAAGACAAAAGTTGAACTTTTTGGAAGGTGTGTGTCCGATTACATCCGGCATAAAAGCAACACAGCATTTCAGAAAAGGAACATCATACCAACAGTAAAATATGGTGGTGGTAGTGTGATGTTCTGGGGCTGTTTTGCTGCTTCAGGAACTGGAAGACTTGCTGTGGTAAATGGAACCATGAATTCTGCTGTCTACCAAAAAATCCTGAAGGAGAATGTCCAGCCATCTGTTCGTGACCTCAAATTGAAGCGCACTTGGGTTCTGCAGCAAGACAATGATCCAAAACACACCAGCAAGTCCACCTCTGAATGGCTTCAGAAACACAAAATGAAGACTTTGGAGTGACTTAATCAAAGTCCTGACCTGAATCCGATTGAGATGCTGTGGTATGACCTTAGAAAGGCGGTTCATACTCGAAAACCATTCAATGTGGCTGAATTACAACAATTCTGCAAAGATGAGTGGGCCAAAATTCCTCCACAGCGCTGTAAAAGACTCATTGCCAGTTATCACAAACGCTTGATTGCAGTTGTTGCTGCTAAGCGTGGCCCAACCAGTTATTAGGTTTAGGGGGCAATCACTTTTTCACACAGGGCCATGTAGGTTTGGATTTTTTTTCCCCTTAATAATAAACACCTTCATTTAAAAGCTGCATTTTATGTTTACTTGTGTTATCTTTGTCTAATATTTAAATATGTTTGATGATCTGAAACATTTGAGTGTGACAGACATACAAAAAATGAGAAATCAGGAAGGGGACAAACACTTTTTCACACCACTCTGCGTATGTATATATATATATATATATATATATATATATATATATATATATATAAAATCCATTAACCTTTATTTTTACGGGTAGTCTCATTGAGACACAAAGTCTCATTTTCAAGATATATACTGTGTGTGTATATACAGTATCTCACAAAAGTAAGTACACCCCTCACATTTTTGTAAATATTTTATCTTTTCATGGGACAACACTGAAAATATGACACTTTGATACAATGCAGTCAGTGTATAGCTTGTATAACAGTGTAAATTTGCTGTCGCCCCAAAATAACACATAGCCATTAATATCTAAACCGCTGGCAACAAAAGTAAGTACACCCCTAAGTGAAAATGTCCAAATTGTGCCCAATTAGCCATTTTCCCTCCCCGGTGTCATGTGACTCGTTATTGTTATAAGGTCTCAGGTGTGAATGGGGAGCAGGTGTGCTAAATTTGGTGTTATCGCGCTCACACTCTCTCATACTGGTCGCTGGAAGTTCAACATGGCACCTCATGGCAAAGAACTCTCTGAGGATCAGAAAGAATTGTTACTCTACATAAAGATGGCCTAGGCTGTAAGAAGATTGCCAACACCCTGAAACTGAGCTGCAGCACGGTGTCCAAGACCATACAGTGGTTTAACAGGACAGGTTCCACTCAGAACAGGCCTTGCCATGGTCAACCAAAGAAGTTGAGTGCACGTGCTCAGCATCATATCCAGAGGTTGTCTTTTGAAAATAGATGTATGAGTGCTGCCAGCATTGCTGCAGAGGTTTAAGGGGTGGGGGATCAGCCTTTTAGTGCTCAGACCATACGCCGTACACTGCATTAATTTGGTCTGTGTGGCTGTCGTCCCAGAAGGAAGCCCCTTTTAAAGATGATGCACAAGAAAGCCCACAAACTGCACGGTGCACCGTGCAACCGGCTGCACGTGGCGCAGTGGTTTAGTACTGTGGCAGCACAGTTTTACCCTCGGCCGGGGGACCGCGGGGATCATGAGATCGTGGGTTCGATCCCAGCCCCCGACCAACAGTGAGCTGTGTGGAGTTTGCATGTTCTCCCCGTGTTGCGCGGGTTTACTCCGGGATTTCTCCGGTTTCCTCCCGCATACCAAAAACATGTAGGTTTAGGGCGCTCGCGCACGCAGCGACCAGCAGCCGGTGGCTTGTCACCAGACTGCAAACCAAATCTACCTACGGGTACAAATAAGTAACAAAAAAAAAAAACAAAAAAAAAAAACAGTTTGCTGAAGACAAGCAGACTAAGGACATGGATTACTGGAACCATGTCCCGTGGTGTGATGAGACCAAGATAAACCTATTTGATTCAGATGGTGTCAAGCGTGTGTGGCGGCAAGCAGGTGAGGAGTACAAACACAAGTGTGTCTTGCCTACAGTCAAGCATGGTGGTGGGAGTGTCATGGTTTGGGGCTGCATGAGTGCTGCCGGCACTGGGGAGCTACAGTTTATTGAGGGAGCCATGAATGCCAACATGTACTGACATACTGAAGCAGAGCATGATCCCTCCCTTCAGAAACTGGGCCGCAGGGCAGTATTCCAACATGATAACGACCCCAAACACACCTCCAAGACGACCACTGCCTTGCTAAAGAAACTGAGGGTAAAGGTGATGGACTGACCAAGCATGTCTCCAGACCTAAACCCTATTGAGTATCTGTGGGACATCCTCAAATTGAAGGTGGAGGAGTGCAAGGTCTCTAACACCATGATGTCGTCATGGAGGAGAGGAAGAGGATTCCAGTGGCAACCTGTGAAGCTCTAGTGAACTCCATACCCAAGAGAATTAAGGCAGTGCTGGAAAATAATGGTGGCCACATAAAATATTGACACTTTGGGCACAGTTTGGACATTTTCACTTAGGGGTGCACTCACTTTTGTTGCCAGCGGTTTAGACATTAATGGCTGTGTGTTGAATTATTTTGAGGGGACAGCAAATTTACACTGTTATACAAGCTGCACACTGACTACTTTACATTGTATCCAAGTGTCATATCTTCAGTGTTGTCCCATGAAAAGATATAATGAAATATTTACAAAAATGTCAGGGGTGTACTCACTTTTATGAGATACAGTATGTCTGTATGTGTGTGTACACACACACACACACACACACACACACACACACACACACTGCATATACAGTATGTAGAGGGAGATGGGAAAATCTATGTTGTGGAACATCAGGGAACTTGCTGGTGCTTCCGCAACTGGGGAGTGTTATTAAATGGGGAGTGTTTAAAGATTTTTATTCAAAAAAGAAGCAGTTCAACAGTGTGTCGTTTCAGTCTGCTCCTCTTTTGGCTTACTACTTTCCCAGCTTTGGAGAAGACCCGCTCACATGGCACTGATGTTGCTGGCATGTGGAGATACTTTTTTGCCATCTTGTAAAGGTTTGAGTATATGGTTTTGCATGTTGCCCAGTAACAGAGTGGGTCTTCTCCTCTGTAGAGGTAGGGCTCAGACAAATAATGTTGAACTTCCACTGTGGCATCTGCTGTTGCACTTTGAGAGTGCTGTGTTTCACCTAAACAAAAAGAAAAACACATGTAATTAGCAATCTTTTATAATAAGAAAATGATACTTAAAGTAATAACATAATACAAACCAACTCTGCTATCCAAAAGGTCCCACAAGCTGTCTTCTGCTGAGGCCCAGGTTCTTCCTCTGCTGCTGACTGATGAAACTGATAACATTTTAATACATATGGCTAGAGAGGTTTGGAAAACACTATCATAATATGGAATAATGAATGGTACACTACCTGTTATGTTGATGGCGGTGTCCTCTCCATCCTCATGGGTGCAGCGCATTCAGCAGTCAGTTTTGACATGGCCTCCTGTGCACGTGTTTCATTGCCAGAACCTAATGTTTTAAATCGTGGGCCCAAAAATGAGGTTTTCCTCCATGTCCCTCCCTTACTACACGTGCACACGCTCACTCACTCACAAAAACACACCTTACACTCTCAAAAAATGACACTGTCTCAACCACACAAACAACTCTCTTGCCTGTCTATCTATCTATCTATCTATCTATCTATCTATCTATCTATCTATCTATCTATCTATCTATCTATCTATCTATCTATCTATCTATCTATCTATCTATCTATCTATCTATCTATCTATCTATCTATCTATCTATCTATCTATCTATCTATCTATCTATCTATCTATCTATCTATCTATCTATCTACTAGTGTGTTTGTGTGAATGAGTGTGTATGCATGTGTCTCTGTGTCATATTTAGTAAATGTATTGTGTTTTTGTTTAATGTTACTGAACCTAAACCTAATTCTAACTTGTGTAATACTCTCCCTCAAATGCCCAGCCCTCTCAAACTTCCCACGAACCCTCGAGTCACGTGGTGTGACGGACATAACGAGGCTTTGCTTGCTACGGTCACGTGACTGTGGTCGTGCTGAAACAGCGCTCGAGACATAGCTCATGACACTTCCGTTTCATATTGCTCGAATCAGGCTCGACTAGGCGTTGTCGAGCTTAACATCACTCATAATAGCTCAAGTAGGTTCATTTTGTCTTCGTTTAATTATTTACCTTTTGTTCTTATTAAAGACAAAAGTAGAAAGGAGATGTTTTTACCTTCTTTACATGTTTTGACTGTTCACTGCAGCCTTCGTCAGAAGTGTCAGCTGATTGCTGCGAGGTGTCATTTTATCAGCTGACTTTCGTAGGCGGGGCCAGCCCAGCAGACCTGTCAGATCCACCGAGCTGGCCCCGCTTTCCGCCATCCGATGGTCTCTGGAGAATGTGGTCTCAGGTGTGGGAAAGCATAAAGGCCCCCTCATCCCAGTTCATGCTATCTTTTCCCCGCTTCCTGATTTCTGTGGCCTCCTTGATCCAGTGTTTGTGGCTGTTGCTTTCCGATCCAATAATTTTTGCGGGCTGCAGTGAACAGTTGAAACATGTAAAGAAGGTAAAAACATCTCCTTTCTATTTTTGTCTTTAATAAGAACAAAAGGGAAATAAAAAATTAACATCACTTCCCTTCGGTCCACACACTACTTCCATCAGTGTTGCAGTGCTTGGATCCCTGTGGTTGAAAAATAAACCACATTTGGTCAAATTTGAACACTATGAACTTTTCAGCCCCCTCTTCCCCCTCGTATGCTTCCCTTGTTAATTTGTATACATGTGTTATATCTAATATTTATTAACTCCTAAAACCATATCACATGCAGAATATACTAAATTACTCTATGAATATATGTATGAGTGAGGGTAGCTCGGGGCGCAGTGGTTAGCACTGTGGCAGCACAGCAATAAGGTCACAGGATGGATCCCACCCCTGAACATCAGTAACCCTTCTGAGTGGAGTTTGCATGTTCTCCCCGTGTCTGCGTGGGTTTTTTTCTGGGTACTCTGTTTCCTCCCGCAGGCCAAAGATGTGCAGATTAGGTTAATTGGCATCAACTGGGGATTCTAAATTGTCCTTAGGTATGAATGTGAGAGTGAATGGTTATCTGTCTCTCTGTGTTGGCCTTGTAATGTGCTGGTGATCTGTCCAGGGTGTACCCTGCCTTTCGCCCAAGACGCTGGGATAGGCTCCAGGCCACCCCCCCACCGCGGCAACCCAAAAAGGATTAAGCAGTAGAAGATGGATGGATGGACTATATGAATGAGCTTTCTCTCTTAAACACCTCATGTCTAGCATTTAAATCAGCAGTGTTGGACAAAAACATTTTTTTAAATTTGAATAACCTGCCACATATTTCTGAGGAGAAGACTGTTTCTCTATTCATTCATTGTTAAAACAGTATAAAATAGAAAAGTTGTTTCATTATTTTCCTTTTTTAAGCTAATCAACTTTTGCTATGCTGTCTTTGCTTAGAGATAAAAACGTCACTTACCAACTTTGTCGAGAAGGAGACCATTCTGGATTATGACAGAGAGGCTGAACTGGCCTTACAGAGACTCACAACAGGAGAAGTAGATGTGAACCAGCTCACCAATGCATGGGCCAGGTCATATGAAGAGGTATAACACCTGTCAGTCATTTGTCTAAATGAAAATTACACCTGTGTTTTTGATGCATATTTGTTGGCCATTGTACAGGTTACCTTCATTATCTAGAAATGTGGGAGTATATTTGATATACCAGTATTCCCACAGTTTTTTTTTCTTTTATTCTTTAATTTTTTATGTATTCAGCAAGGTAAGATGCCCAGGCCCAAGAGTGAATTATTAAAAAATACATCTGGTTCCAGATCCAGTTTTAATTCAACTCCAAATTAATCAGTTGAGAGTGAGATCGCAACAATTGTGCCCATTGTTCACACAAGTGTGAGTTGTTCCGGAAGTAGACGGAGAGAGATGCTATTTCTTTGGTTTGGAAGTGTGAACTGTGGATGTTCGAAACTTGTCACAGTGGTGAGCTGCTGTGCTGTAAAATGGCACAGCTGTCTATACAGTAATCATATTATAATGCAAGAAATCTGTCTGTCTGTTCCGCGTGTATCTCCCAAACCATTTGTTGGACTGGCCTCAGATTTGATACGTGCTGTGCTGAGGTTACGAGGGTGTGCATCCCCCGAATTTCAGCCTCCCCAGATATGTGGAAATTTAGGAGGAGAAATCTCTGATGAATGTCCATAGGGGCGCTATGGAGTTACATCAAGGAGTAGGCAGGCATGGTTACTGTGATATCATAGATCAAAGGCAGGCCTCACCATGGTTACTGTTGCCAGGCAGACACATCAAAGACCAAAGGCAGGCATCACTGAACAAGTGGTGATGTCAAAGACCAAAGGCAGGTTTCACCATGGTTACTGTTGCCATGGTAACCATGTCAAAGATCAAAGGCAGGCATCACCATGGTTACTGTTGCCATGGTAATAGTAACTTTCTACGGGCATGCAGAAATACTTGCTTATACTTGGTTTCTACGGGCATGCACAGGTATACGCTAGTAATAATAATAATGGACTAGATTTAAATGGAACTTTCCATGTCAAGTGACATCTCGAAGTCCTTACAGTCAGTCCGTTATTCATTCACTCCATACAGACGTTGATAGTGATAAGGTACTACTGAAGCCACAGCTGCCCTGGGGCAGACTGACGGAAACATGGCTTCAAGTCCGCACCAACAGCCTCTCCGACCACTACCGAACATACACATTCATACCCAGTGTCGTGTACACTGGAGGCAAGATGGGTAAAGTGTCTTGCCCAGCAACACAACGGCATGATGGCTGGGGAGAGCAAGATTCGAACTGCCAGCCCTCCGGTTATTGGAAGACCTACTCTACCCCCAGAGCCACTGCCACCCTAAAACCTTTTGCGGAACAGTATCAGATTTTCCACTTTCCGGCCTTGCAGCAGCATTATTTAGCTGAGGGCGCAATAGGAATAAGTAATTAAGTTGTTCTTATTGTGTTTAACGTGGTTACACCTACACCATGTTTTTGTGTGAGAGAGAGAAATGGTGACTAGTGATCTACTATAGCATTTACAATTGTCTTCTGGTTCTTGGAAGTGTAAGAAATCGCATCAAGAAAAACAGAAAAGCGCCTCAAATTCAAGCAAGTATTCTTTGTGTTTTTGGGGATCAACCTTACCACCTTGTTTTTTTTTTTTTGGTTTTTTTTTTTTAGCTTCATCTGTAATTTTTTTCACATAAGTGTGACTTCTGAGAATGCCATGTGATTCCTGTTCTTATTCCACATAGGGCAAGTCCCATTCTGGTAAAATTATCTGTCAGAATTGACCTTACACAGGACAAACTGATGTTAGCATATAAAAATGTACAAATACCTTTAAAGTGACACTCCACCAAAAATCTTTTTTTTCTTCTTGTTAATATGTGTGTAACATGTTTTTTATGGCTTACAAGGGCAAAATCATTCAAATTTGTCATGTTTGTGGTGGTTTTTTTTTTTTTTCTTTGCTGTGAAGTTTCAGTTCAGCTCCTCCCGTTGGAAAATAGGCAAGTTTAGATGGAGCATTTTTGGTGATGTCACTATAATAGATCCAGAGTGTTGAGCGAGTCCTCCGGGGAAGAGGCTGGACTAAAGACTGAAGTTAGCCTCCGGGGCAGTTAGCATTTTTGGACAGCTGCTTTGAAAACTTGACCCAAATTAGGATGGGTTCTACCATTAAATTGCTTTTAACGACCGTTGCAGTTTCAGTCATTAACCTGGGTCACCGTGCACACAACTGGACATGTCCTCCAACTATGAGGTCAGATATTTAGCAAAATTAAGCACATATATTAGCCTGCAGTCATGCATAGAAGCACAATATTACATTTACAATCTCTTCATTATGAATACAAATTGCCAAATGTGAGACTACACTTCCGTCTATGAGAATATGCTTCAGTGTGTGGATACCAGTTGCAAAAATACATTTCAGTGTCTTTGAGAGTACGAGTGCAATGTTATGGTTACAATTTCTACATTATGAACACGGATCACCAGTCGGCACATAACTGTCAGAATATGTCACAGGGTCACAGGCATTATGCAACAAGCAGAAAATTCAGCGATTCCACACACTGCGCAGGCGTCATCTCAGGGGACAAACACGGACACTTAAAATATTTTCCTAGTTTGACCTTTAAGTGCAACAGTAGTTAAATAAAATGTCACTGAAATTACATTTTTCAGATTTGAAGATCGGCATATTTTTCTGTGACATTGGTTGGTGCTCAGTGGTCTGCATTTGCTACTTCTGAGGGTATTTATTAATGGAGGATAATTACACTGAAACTAAACAGATGTAAGGGCGGTCGTTTTTTTAAATATTTTCCTGACTGACACCGACTGTAGTGGTATATTTCACGTGATCAAAACGAGGAGATTTATTACATGTTAAACAGCTGGCTGATGTCTACACTGAAACGACAGAGGTGCTGTTAGCCGTGACGCTAACGTGTAAGGATCCTTTTATATAAACAAGTTAACAGTTTTTGGATCCAATAGGAGTGATGATTCATCAGATAAAAAAAAAAAAAAAAACCTCTCAAGTCTAATCCTACTGTTCTGTGATATTTTTTTCTCTGATAAAGTCTGGTGTCCAGAGATCACTGCACAGACTGTTAGCATTGAGGTAACGTGTGCTAACATCAGTTCAACTAAAATGGTAATCAGGCAAACCAGAAATAAATACATCCTCAGTAGAGATGTGACCAAAATATACCAGCACCACTGTTTTCTATTCTTTTTTAAGATGAGCCTTTATTAGCCCCACAATGGGGAAATTCCAGACATTTTAGATAATAATTAGCTCATTTATGCGCAACAAACCATGAGAAGCAGTTTATAATCAGCTTTCTTACCTTGATTAAAACCCCTAATATCATTGCAGTCTCCTTAGAATTAAAATGCTTTTTTCCTTCATCTGGTAAAAACTGATCATTTCAACAGGAACTTGGATTTTACTTCCAACCAAATTGATTAGATTTTTAAAATACTTGAACTCAACCTAGTTTACCAAAAACAAAAATCTTTATTTTATCAGCGTCTACAACAGTGAAGCTGCACCAGTTCTGAAACAAATGTCAGTTGTTGCACAAACAGTGCCTCAGTATAAACAAATGTTTAAAAAAATCAATTCAAAGACGTACATAAAAAGTTTAGGATTGAAATAATGGGTAGCTTAAAAAGTGAAAAATCTGAGTAAAATACACTACAAATTAAAAATTTTAAAAACAGAGCTATTCTTTTTGTCTTGCAGGGGAAAAAATAAATCCATTACTATCTGAATGACCACAGTTTGGTCATTCAAATTAAGTTTGTAATTAATAAATTAAGAACTCTTCAGTTCTTAATTTAAAGTTAATGCACTAGACTGTGACAGATTTGGAAAACAAAAAGACCTTCAGAAGGATTTTTAATTATTTCTAGCACAATACTCATCTTCAGGCTGCTGGTAAATAAGAGGGTCTAATCAGTTAATAAAGTTAAAACATGTTCAGTGACAGTTTGTGTCTCAGTTTCTCTTGATTGATTTTCTTCATCACCAATCCTGACACCTGGATCTGCCTGAACATTAAAACATTTCTGTCAGAAACTTCACACATCCTAAACTGTTGTAAAAGGTTTTAAGTCCTTAACAAAGTGTAACAGATCAAGTCTGGTCAGTGTTCTCTGATGATTCATAATGACTGAACTTATCTAAAGTGGAAAACTTTTTCAATAGTAACACCACATCATTTTTGTCAGACTTTATTATTACTGTGTATGAAGATAATCACAAGGAAGCATGGTGGTGTAGTGATTATCACTACTGCCTCACAGGAAGAATGTCATGGGTTCAAATCCACCAGCCAGCAGGACCTCTCTGCATGTTCTCCTCATGCTTGCGTGGGTTAATCCTGGGTGCTCCGGTTTCCTCCCACATTCCAAAAACATGCTAGTTAGGTTAACTGGAGACTGTAAAGTGGCCACAGATGTGAATGTCTTGTGTAAATGGGGAAGGGTCTGGCGCTGCACCGTGGCTGTCTCATCCAGGTGCATGTCCGTGAATTTCCCTCTGGGATTGATAATTAATAAAGTAATGAAAGCACCAAGGTGCAGCTGCCTCTGTGTGACCTCTACTGGCCCGACCTAGTTATTACAATACCTTTTTTCGCAGCTCCATTGAGGGTATAATGGTGAGTTAAATTTGTGCTTATTTTGAAAACAAAGGCTTATCTCAAAATTCTGGCAAATTAAAAGTCAAGAAAATATGGCAATATAATGATACAAGCCTTTAGTTCCACTTGATTTTGACCGGGCAAGCTGAAAAGCTGCTAACAGACAGACAGATACACACAACCACACACAGACACATTGAGTGATTATCGTATGCCTCCGTTGCACTGAGGCATAATTAATAAAAATACAACATACTGCAAATGTGGTATTCACTAAAATATTTTTTTCAAAATCAATTAGTACACTGAAAGCCTCCTATTCACAGATGTATCCATGCTCATCATTTTCTGTTTTAGAAATGGCAGCGTTTTATAAATCTACCGGCACTGGTCTCTGGTTCTATAAAGTGGCAGGTCAAAATTTAGTCACTAATTAGTTGTTGGAGGTCTAACAATAAATACAGAGGGATAAGGACAGATGAGAAGACTGACAGAAAAGTGAGGGGGACAGCAGTGAAGTCAGGGGCTGCAGAAAGGGGAACACAAACAGAACTGAGTCAGGCAGAAATGACAGTAACTAAACGCAAGTACAGCAATAAATGTTACTATTGATGGTATTTTTTTCTGAATTCTTACCCGTAATCAATCACTCACATGGAGGGCAGCAGCAGGAGTCATGTCAGCTCTTCTGGGCCATGAGGTCAAAAGTCCCTCAGTCAAACAGGGGGTCTGATGGTGAGAAACGAGACAAAGTGACTCAGTGACTGTGGAAGCATCAGGGCTGACAGAGTTTGACAGCTGTAGCAGAGAAGGAGCTAAATATTTATGTTCAGTCACCTTACTAAGGAAAATCCTATTTGTTATGAAGCTCAAGATTAAATGTATTAATGGATGTAACTTTACCACACAGGTTGGTTACAGTCAGGGTAACACAATATATACTGCAGTTATTGATGTATAATATACTTAATCTTTCAGGAGTACAAAAATATTTACTGAAATGTGACACATGAAGGATTATGCTAGCAATACAACTGAATATTTTTGTGGTCTGCATGTAAGATCTGTCTACAGCCGGTCCATACTTAACAATATTTCATTATATTTTCAGCATTATGGCATGACACTCCATTATCAACATAATTTTAGGCTCTTCCAGTAAATATATCCTGCCTTATTCAAGTTAATGTGCTCCTGTGATGATGTTAAATAGCTAATGTTAGCACCATTAATTAACCCAGCACACAGGGGGTACGCAAGCTAGTATACTCCTAGTGCTGGTCCCAAGCCCGGGTAAATGGGGAGGGTTGAGTCAGGAAGGGCATCCGACGTAAAACTTTTGCAAAATCAAACATGTGGATCGTGATGAATGAGACTTTCATACCGGATCGGTTGAGGCCCGTGTTAACACCGGCCGCCACCGGTGTTGTTAACTGACAGGGTGCCGGTGGAAATTGGGCTACTATTGGTCGAAGATCGAGGAGAAGGAGAGGGGGGAGGTGTGTTACGAGGGAGAGAGAGAAAAGGAAAGGTAGAAGTGTGGAGGTGACAGTAGGGATGTTAAATGTAGGGACTATGACTGGTAAAGGCAGAGAGTTGGCTGATATGATGGAGAGAAGAAAGGTAGATATACTGTGTGTTCAAGAAACCAGATGGAAGAGAAACAAGGCTAGGAGCACTGGAGGTGGATTTAAACTGTTCTACCATGGTGTAGATAAGAAGAGAAATGGAATAGGAGTAATCTTGAAGGAAGAGTATGTGAAGAGTGTTCAGGAGGTAAAGAGGGAGTCAGACAGAATCATGGGTTTGAAGCTATAAGTCAAAGGTGTGATGTTGAATGTTGTCAGTGCGTATGCCCCACAAGTTGGAAGTTACAGAAGGAAAAAGGTCACACAGAGTTCAGGAAGGAGTTGATACAGGCTCTGGGTGGTAGGAAAGAATTCCCAGATGACTGGGAAAGTATAGCAAAAGTATTGAGGGAAACGGGTAGAAAGGTACAGTGGATATAAAAAGTCTACACACCCCTGTTCAAATACCATGTTTTTGTGATGTAAATAAATGAGACCAAGATAAATCATTTCAAAACTTTTTCCACCATTAATGTGACCTATAACCTGTACAACCCAACTGAAAAACAAACTGAAATCTATTAATGGAAAAAAGAAAAAACTTACAATAACCTGTTTGCATAAATATGCACACCCTCTTATAACTGTGGATGTGGCTGTGTTCAGAATTAACCAGTCACATTCAAACTCATGTTAAATGGGAGTCACCACACACCTGCCACCATTTATAGTGCCTCTGATTAACCCCAACTAAAGTTCAGCTGTTCTAGTAGGCTTTTCCTGACATTTTTGTAGTCACATCTTCCAGCATAAGCCATGGTCCGCAGAGAGCTTCCAAAGCATCAGAGGGATCTCATTGTTCAAAGGTATCAGTCAGGAGAATGGTACAAAAGAATTTCCAAGGCATTGAATATACCATGGAACACAGTGAAGACAGTCATCATGAAGTGGAGAAAATTTGGCACAACAATGACATTACCAAGAACTGGACATTCCACCAAAATTGATGAAAAGATGAGAAGAAAACTGGTCAGGGGGGCTGCCAAGAGGCTGACAGCAACATTGAAGGAGCTGCAGGAATTTCTGGCAAGTACTGGCTGTTGAGTACATGTGACAACAATCTCCCGTCTAGAGTGGCAAGACAGAAGCCTTATCTTATGAAGAAAAACATCCAAGCCTAGCTACATTTTGCAAAAACACATTTGAAATCTCCCAAACGCACGTGGGAAAATGTGTTATGGTCTGTTGAAACCAAGGTTGAACTTTTTGGCCATAATTCCAAAAGGTATATTTGGCGTAAACACAACACTGCTCATCACCAAAAGAACATCGTACCTACAGTGAAGCATGGTTATGGTACCATCAGTCAATCAATCAATCAATCAGTCAACCTTTATTGTCATGATGCTATGCATACAACTGTAGTTCAAGCAAGATGAAATTGTGTTTCTCTAGGCATCCGTATTGTAAAAAGAACATAATTTAAAAACACACTCACACCCCCCACCCCGACAGCCATTCACACATCCCTGAGACACATTTGGATGTTACAGTAATGTTAACTTATTACAGTTGCAGTTAAAATGATAACTACCTATGTATATATAAAACAATTAAAATGGCTAAGTGAATCTAAGTAGCTAAGAGAAATAAATACTTAAAACTGACTAAAACTATAATATACTGTACATATAATATACATAATGTCCATAAAGTGCAGTAATATGTGTAAAGGATTCCGGATCAACTGTTCAGCATCCTAACAGCTTGTGGAAGGAAGCTGTTGATCAGTCCGGTGGTTCTGCCTCTGATGCTCCGGAATCGTTTGCCAGATGGCAGCAGTTCACAGTGTTTGTGCAGAGGGTGAGAGTGGTCCTTAACAATGTTCAGTGCTCTGCTCCTACAACGGCTCTGAAAAAGTTCTTGAACAGAGGGGAGGGAAACTCCAATTACCTTCTCAGCTCCCTTAACTATCCTCTGCAGAGCTTTTTTGTCTGACATACTGCAACTGGAGTACCATGTTGCAATGCAGTACGTCAGAACACTCTTCACCACACCTCTGTAGAAGGTCCTGAGGATGCAGATGGGGAGAGAGGCCTGTTTGAGTTTCCTCAAGAAGTGCAGTCTCTACTGGGCCCGCTTCCTGATCCCCAAGGAATTCTTGCTCCAGGTCAGGTCCTGCGAGATCTGCACTCCGAGGAACTTGATGTTGTCCACTCTCTCCACTGAACGGCCGCTGATGCAGAGAGGGACGTGTTCAGGCCGTGACCGCTGGAAGTTGATAATCATCTCCTTCATTTTGTCCACGTTGAGCACCAGATTGTTCTCCCTGCACCAGCCCTCCAGGTCTCTAACTTCTTCCCTGTACATTGATTCCTTATCCCTCTGAATAAGTCCCACCACTGTGGTGTCATCCGCAAACTTAATAATCTGGTTCCCCTCGTGTCTGGACACACAGTCATGTGTTAAAAGTGTAAACAACAGTGGACTGAGTACACAGCCTTGAGGAGATCCAGTGCTCAGCATGATGGAGTTGGAGATGTTGTTTCCAACCCGGACAGACTGAGGTCTCTCTGTCTCTCGGTCAGGAAATCCAGGATCCAGAGACATGTGGCGGTGTTCAGGCCGAGAAGGAGTAATTTCTCCATCAGTCTCTGGGGAATAATGGTGTTAAATGCTGAACTGAAATCAATGTGCAGGAGTCTGGTATAGGTGTCTTTCTGATCCAGGTGGGTAATGACAGAGTGCAGGGTGGTGACTATAGTGTCCTCTGTGGAGCGATTTGAACAATACGTGAACTGGAGCGGGTCATGTGATACAGGGAGGCAGGCTGTGATGTGTGGTTTAACAAGCCGTTCAAAACACTTCTTCTGATCCAGGTGGGTAATGACAGAGTGCAGGGTGGTGACTATAGTGTCCTCTGTGGAGCGATTTGAACAATATGTGAACTGGAGTGGGTCATGTGATGCAGGGAGGCAGGCTGTGATGTGTGGTTTAACAAGCCGTTCAAAACACTTCATCACAATTGGTGTCAGTGCGACAGGACGATAGTCATTCAGACAGGACACAATCACTTTCTTTGCCACCGGTACTATGATAGAGGTCTTAAAGCATCTAGGGACGATGGCCTGACTCAGGGAAATGTTATATATGTCAGTCAGGACATCCGCCAACTCACTCACGCAGACTCGGAGCACACGTCCCGGGATGTTGTCTGGACCTGCAGCTTTACGTGGGTTAACCCTGATTAGGGTCCTCCGTGTGTCTGCTGCGTTGATGGTGATAGCTGGCCCCACAGATGGTGAAGATGGGCCAGCCCTCCCTCTGATTGTCAGGTTTGATGCTTCAAAATGTGCAAAGAAGTTATTGAGCCTGTCTGGAAACAAAGCGTCATCATCATTGACCCCCTGCCTAGACTTATAATCCGTCAACGCCCGTACTGCCTGCCACATCCGTTTGGGGTTCCCTGTGTCACAGAAATGTCCCTGGATTTTTTTCCACGTAGGCGCGTTTCGCCGTCTTAATTCCCTTTGCGAGCGCAGACCTGGCTGGGCGGAGGGCGATCCTGTTCTCTCTGAAGGCTGCATCTCTGGCTGTGAGCAGCGAGCGCACCTCTGCAGTCATCCAGGGTTTATAGTTGCCCCGTGTAGTGAAGGTCTTCAATATAGTGACATCCTCTGTGCACTTCGTGATGTAGCTGGTGACCGTTTCAGCGTACTCCTCCACATCAATCCTGTCTCCCTGAGAGGCTGCTATTTTGAAAACCTCCCAGTCTGTATGCAGAAAACAGTCCTGAAGTGTCGAGGCTGCACCCTCTGGCCAAGTCCTGAATTGTTTCTCTACTGGCCTGCTGCACCAGTAGAGAAACAAGGGTTTGTAGGCAGGCACCAGCATCACGGATAGGTGGTCAGAATGGCCGAGGTGGGGGCGAGGTGTTGCCTTGTATGCATTTGGGAAATTTGTGTACACCAAGTCCAACATATTCTCTCCTCTGGTCTTAAAGTCCACACATTGTTTGAACTTGGGGAGCACAGTCTTTAGACTGGTGTGATTAAAATCCCCTGCAACCACCACAAAACTGTCCGGGTGTGAATCATGGTTTGGGGCCGTTTTTCTTCAGCTGGAACTGGGGCCTTAGTCAAGGTGGAAGGAATTATGAACAGTTCCAAATACCAGTCAGTGTTGGCACAAAACCTTCAGGCTTCTGCTAGAAAGCTGAAGATGAAGAGCAACTTCATCTTTCAGCATGACAATGACCCAAAGCACACATCCATATCAACAAAAGAATGGCTTTACCAGAAGAAGATGAAGGTTTTGGAATGGCCCAGCAAGAGTCCAGACCTGAATCCCATCAGACATCTGTGGGGTGATCTGAAGAGGGCTGTGCACAGCAGATCCCCTCGCAATCTGACAGATTTGGAGTGTTTTTGCAAAGAAGAGTGGGCAAATAATGCAACATCAAGATGTGCCACGCTGATGGACTCCTACCCAAAAAGACTGAGTGCTGTAATAAAAGCTAAAGATGCTGCAACAAAGTATTAGTTTAAGGGAGTGCAAATTTATGCAAACAGGTTATTGTAAGTTTTTTATTTTTCCCCTTAAAAGATTTCAGTTTGTTTTTCAATTGGGTTGTGCAGGTTATAGGTCACATTAATGGTGGAAAAAGTTTTGAAATGATTTATCTTGATCTCATTTTTTTACATCACAAAAGCCTGGTATTTGAACAGGGATGTGTAGACTTTTTATATCCACTGTATGTGATGTATCCAGTGGACAGAGGAAGGAAGACAAGGAGACTTGGTGGTGGAATGAGGAGGTACAGGAAAGTATTCAACGGAAGAGGTTAGCGAAGAAAAAGTGAGATAGTCAGGGAGATGAAGAAAGTAGACAGGAGTATTTGGAATTTAGATGCACAGCAGTGAGACAGGTGGCAAAGGAAAAGGCATATAGTGAGTTGTATGAGAGGCTCGACACTAAGGAAGGAGAAAAGGACTTGTATTGATTGGCTAGACAGAGAGATTGAACTGGAAAGGATGTATAGCAGGTTAGGTTGATTAAGGACAGAAATGGTAATGTACTAACAAATGACGAGTGTGTGTTGAGAAGGTGGAAGGAGTATTTTGAAGAGCTGATGAATAAAGAAAATGAGAGAGAGGAGGATGGATGAATGAAAGATAGTGAACAAGGAAGTCCCGAGGATTAGCAAGGCGGAAGTGAGGGTAGCTTTGAAGAGGATGAAGAATGGAAAGGTGGTTGGTCCAGATGACATACAGTGGGGGAAAAAAAGTATTTAGTCAGCCACCAATTGTGCAAGTTCTCTCACTTAAAAGATGAGAGAGGTCTCCAATTTTCATCATAGGTATACCTTAACTATGAGAGACAAAATGAGAAAAAAAAAATCCAGAAAATCACATTGAAGGATTTTTAATGAATTAATTGGTAAATTCCTTGGTAAAATAAGTATTTGGTCAATAACAAAAGTTCATCTCAATACTTTGTTATATACCCTTTGTTGGCAATGACAGAGGTCAAACGTTTCCTGTAAGTCTTCACAAGGTTTTCACACACTGTTGCTGGTATTTTGGCCCATTCCTCCATGCAGATCTCCTCTAGAGCAGTGATGTTTTGGGGCTGTCGCTGGGCAACACGGACTTTCAACTCCCTCCAAAGATTTTCTGTGGGGTTGAGATCTGGAGACTGGCTAGGCCACTCCAGGACCTTGAAATGCTTCTTACGAAGCCACTCCTTCGTTGCCCGGGCAGTGTGTTTGGGATCATTGTCATGCTGAAAGACCCAGCCACGTTTCATCTTCAATGCCCTTGCTGATGGAAGGAGGTTTTCACTCAAAATCTCACGATACATGGCCCCATTCATTCTTTCCTTTACACGGATCAGTCGTCCTGGTCCCTTTGCAGAAAAACAGCCCCAAAGTATGATGTTTTCACCCCCATGCTTCACAGTAGGTATGGTGTTCTTTCTCCTCCAAACACGACAAGTTGAGTTTTTACCAAAAAGTTCTATTTTGGTTTCATCTGACCATATGATATTCTCCCAATCCTCTTCTGGATCATCCAAATGCTCTCTAGCAAACTTCAGACGGGCCTGGACATGTACTGGCTTAAGCAGGGGGACATGTCTGGCACTGTAGGATTTGAGTCCCTGGCAGCGTAGTGTGTTACTGATGTAGCCTTTGTTACTTTGGTCCCAGCTCTCTGCAGGTCATTCACTAGGTCCCCCCGTGTGGTTCTGGGATTTTTGCTCACCATTCTCGTGATCATTTTGACCTCACGGGGTGAGATCTTGCGTGGAGCCCCAGATCGAGGGAGATTATCAGTGGTCTTGTATGTCTACCATTTTCTAATAATTGCTCCCACAGTTGATTTCTTCACACCAAGCTGCTTACCTATTGCAGATTCAGTCTTCCCAGCCTGGTGCAGGTCTACAATTTTGTTTCTGGTGTCCTTTGACAGCTCTTTGGTCCTGGCCATAGTGGAGTTTGGAGTCTGACTGTTTGAGGTTGTGGACAGGTGTCTTTTATATTGATAATGAGTTCAAACAGGTGCCATTAATACAGGTAATGAGTGGAGGACAGAGGAGCCGCTTAAAGAAGAAGTTACAGGTCTGTGAGAGCCAGAAATGTTGCTTGTTTGTAGGTGACCAAATACTTATTTTACCAAGGAATTTACCAATTAATTCATTAAAAATCCTTCAATGTGATTTTCTTTTTTTTTTTTATTTAAGTTTTTGTAAAGGGTATACAGGTCGTTACAGCAATGCATTGTTTACATTTTCATCACGTTCCCTTATTTTCTGATATCTGACAACATTGGAAGATTAATTCTTACAACACCCCTTTTTTTTTTTTTTAAAGTGAAAGAAAAAGTGAAATTAAAGAGAAAAAAAACAAAAAACAAATAACAAAAAAACAAACAAACCAGTAAAAAACAAACAAAAAGAAAAAGTAAGTAAATAAAGATAAAAGAGCATCTGAGTAGCGATGGAACAAAGAGCGGAACCATTATTGAAATGGTATTTGTCAAAGATTAGATCTAATGGAAGACACATATGCGGTCCAGGGTTGCCAAAAGTTCATGAACCCATCCATGTCCTGTCTCAGTGCGAATGTCAACTTTTCCATCGAGTAAATGTCTTGGATCACGTTAGTCCAATCTTCAGGTGTAGGACAGTCCTTCAACATCCATTTTTTAGTTAGAGCTTTTTTGCTTGCCAATATTAAAACATTGAATAAGTATTTTTCTCCTCGTCTTTCCAGTGAGTCCGGTAGTAAACCCAAATACAAAGTTACAAAAGAAAAGGGAACTGTAATTTTGAATATTTTCCCCAATATTGTCTGTACCTTGGTCCAATATTGGTGAATAACTGGGCATGACCAAAACACATGAAAATGATTTGCAGTCTTTTCACCACACAAGCGCCAACAGTTCAATCCCTTATGGGTAAATTTGTTTTGTGCAGGTGTTCTGAAAAATCTTGCCAAGTTTTTCCATCCAAATTCTCTCCACTGCAGGGATGAGGTACTTTTCCATTGCTGTTTATTTAGCTTTTCCCATATTTCCAGTTGTAAAGTGAAATTCCCCTCTTTTTCCCATCTCTCTTTTATATAAGATGTGTTGTCTCCTTTTAAGTCTTGAAGACCTTGGTATATTTTAGAAATGTATCTGATCCCTGGGATCCCTTTATATGCCATTAAGAAGACCTTCAGAACACCTGACTGGGCCCTTTCCAAAACCTCCTTTTTAAGTATATTGTTTATGTGGTGTCTAAGCTGGAAGAACCTGAAAAGGTCTTGATTTATTAGGCCTTGTTTTTTCAAATCTTCAAAACTTAAGATTTGCCCTTTAAAAAAATCGTAATATTTTATCAGCCCTTTCTCCTTCCACTTTTTAAATCTGGTGTCTGTTTTATTAGGAGTGAAGTCCTGATCATAGGCAATCCATTGCAGAAGTCGATAGGGCTCTTTAGTTTGGTTCTCTCTGACTATCTTAAACCAAATTTTTAGCGGGGTCTCTATCCACGGGTTAGTGTTATTCAAAAGCTTAGGTAAGGCATTGTTCCCTATTATCGCCTGTAGGGGGATGTCACTTGTTATTTGGCATTCGATCTCCTTCCATTGTGCAGTGTAGACTGGGTTACATATCTCTACTAAAGTTTTAATTTGTGCGGCTTTAAAGTAGTCCCTGATATTTGGCAGCGTGAGCCCACCTTTGTCTTTGTTTAGCTGTAGGGTTCTATATCTGATTCTAGGTCTCTTGCCCTGCCATATGAATCTTGAGATCCTTCTGTCCAGCTCCTGCCATGTTTTTTTGGGAGGTTCTACCGGTATTGTTTGGAAAAGGTATAGAAGACGTGGAAGTATATTCATTTTGACTGCTTCAATTCTTTGTGCAGTACCCAAGAATGGTATCATATTCCATCTTGCTAGGTCAGATTTTATTTTTGTCACCAGTGGATCATAGTTTAGTGATATAATTTTGTTGAGTTGTTTCGGGATATTGACCCCCAGATATTTCATAGATTCCGACTCCCAGTTAGTTTTGAGTTTGCTTAGTGAATAATGATTTGGGTCATAGTTGAATGTTAAAACTTGGGTTTTATGCATGTTTAATTTGTACCCCGATAAATCTCCATACTCTGAAAAAACTGAGGTTAGTTCTGGTAAAGAAGTGTTCGGCTGCCCTAGGTATATTAAAATGTCATCAGCAAAGAGTGCTATTTTATGTTCCTTCTGACCAAGTGTAATACCTTGAATTTTTTGGTTTTGTCTTATCCAATGGCTCAGAGGTTCTATGAAGATTGCAAAGAGCAGTGGAGACAGGGGGCAGCCCTGACGACATCCTCTTTCCAGTTCAAAAGATGATGATAAATTACCGTTAATCCTTATTTTAGCTGTTGGTTTTTTATATAATACCTGTATAGTTCTAATGAAGTTGTTATGAAAATTGAAACTGGATAAGATTCTATATAGAAAAGACCAGTCAACCGAATCGAATGCTTTTTCAGCATCTAATCCCAATATGACTGCATTTAAGTTATATTTTTTTATATGATGAATTATGTGTAAAGTGCGTCGAATGTTGTCTTGTGTCTGTCTTTGTCTTATAAAACCTGTTTGGTCTAAATGAATTAGGTCTGTCAGTATATTTTCTAACCTTTTGGCAAGGATAATGGTAAAAAGCTTATAGTCCTGACTTAGTACACTGATTGGTCTGTAGTTGGAGCACTCAAGTTTATCCTTTTCAGGTTTAGGTATAACTGCAATGACCCCTTCTCTCCAGGAGGGGGGGATTTCCCCTGTGTGGAGGACATAATTAAATGTTTTCAGGAGGAGAGGAGATAGTTGCTGTTTAAAGGTTTTGTACCACTCTGCTGTATAGCCATCAGCTCCTGGGGATTTGTTAGCTTTAAGTTTCATAATTGCTTTTTCCAATTCTTTAGGATGTATTTCTGACAGTAGTGTTTTATTTTGTGACTCCGTAAGTTGAGGAAGGTTTAATGTGTTTAGGAATGCCTCGGATGCGTTTTTATGTTTTTTGTGGGAGTATAAGTTCTTATAGTAATTCTCGAAGCTTTTAAGAATATCCTGAATTCTGAATTTTATTTCCTTTGATACTGGGTCTCTGATTTTGTAGATTGCTCTTTCTGTTTGATGTTTCCTCAATTTATAGGCTAGCAATTTTGCCGATTTACTGCCTGCTTCATAGTATTTTTGTTTCAGAAATGTAAGTTTCTTCTGGATTTCTATTGTGTAGATCTCATTTATTTGGTTTTTAATTTCCTTAATCTTGAGCGAGTCAGTAGAATGAGTGTTGCCTTTGTGTTCTTTTTCTAGGTTCCTAAGTTCTGACTCTAATGTGGATAGTTTTTCTTGTCTTAGTTTCTTTTGGGTTGCCAGTTTTGCAATAATCTTTCCTCTTATTACAGCTTTGCATGCATCCCACAGTATTAAAGGGGATACTTCTCCATTATCGTTATCTTCCAAATATCTGAGAATATCTGATTCCAATTCATCTTTCAATGGTCCTTTCAGGACATTTGAATTTAACCTCCAAGAAAATGTATTATTTGTGTATTTTTGGATATTTAAGTCCATGTAGATCGGACTGTGGTCGGAGAGATCCATCAGTCCTATTTTACATGTTTTTACTCTTCCAATGTCTCTATTAAACATAAAAAAATAGTCAATCCTTGAGTAAGATGAATGTGGAGTTGAGTAAAATGTATAGTCTTTTACACTGGGGTTGAGTTCCCTCCACACGTCACAGATTCCCATTTCTTTTAGTAGCATCCGAGTCTTCCTGTTTTGGGTGTTATTTTGATGTGGGGAATTACCAGAAGCATCCCAGTATGGATTCAGTCTAAGATTGAAGTCCCCACCACATATCACTAAACCTTGAGCTTTAGTTATCATTAGGTCGAATACATTTTTATAAAATTTCCAGTTAGCCCCTGGGGGAGCATACACATTCAGCAGGGTGATATCTTCTCCCTCTAGCCGCCCAGTTACCAAACTGTATCTCCCTTCTTTATCTTTGTGTTCTGATTTTTTTCAAATGTAATTTTGGTTGATATCAATGTCGCTACTCCCCTCCTCCTCCCTGATTTATATGAAGATGAAGAGATCATTTTAAACCCTTGTCTACTGAGTTTATTGTGTTCCACGTCTGTTAGGTGGGTTTCTTGTAAAAATATTATTCCTGCTTTGTCTTTTTTCATTTTGCCTAGAATCTTGGATCTTTTAACTGGATTCAGGATTCCTTTTACATTATATGAAATTATTTTGTTTACACCCTGTTTCTCCATTGTGTTGTTTTGTTTAGTATAACTGTGTGGTGGCCCTCATTTGTGCTACTCAGAAACTGAAAGAACATTAAAAACAAGAAAAACATTAAGAACATAGTGTAAAAAACTTTAAAACAAAAAGCTGTCATAAGAACTTCCTGAGCTGAGGTCTTTTTAAAGACCCTGGAAGAGCCTTGATGGAGTGAAGGCCCTGAGGGAAATTCCTCAAACTCTGTTACGTGTTGAGGGCCCTCTCTTACCACTGCAAGTAGTCCCATGCTTTTAACGTGAGTTTCAGAACCCAATCCAAACTTGTAATGATTTTTTTTTTTCCTTTTATGCCTAAACCCTGTGAAATTGTGTGCACCCTCCCACCCCCATCACATCAAACATTCACGCAAAAACAGTATTTGTTAGTATGAGGAGAACATGTGGATTATTGTCACATTTCTATTTTAACAAGTTTTTTTTTTTTTTTTTTTTTTTTTTTATTACAAAGACTTATTTGTTTCAAATAATATGATTGTTCCATGAAATGTTTTACCACATGCTGAATATGCATCTCCTTTAATGTTTGTTACCTTGTATGAGGGGGGTTGGATGTGCGGATTGATTCAAGAGAAAGGAAAAAAAAAAAAAAGGTCGCTATTCCAACCTGAAAACGGATAGTTTATCCGCGACGCTCTGGCGCTGGGTTTCCCGCTGCTGGTCCGTGGATTTTGAGGGTCTTTGTGTTGTCCATGTTTGCGCTTTGATCTTCTCACTCGGGTCTGCTGCGGGTTTAAATACCGTTACCGGGAGCCCTCTTTTCGCCATGTCAGCTGTTGCTTCTTCCGCCGAATTATAGAGACACGTTTCAATCGCCGTAGAAGACCCTTAACTTCGCAGGAAATGGAGTCTGAAAGCGCAATTTCTTCTCTCTTAACACCTTTTTCGCGTCATTGTATTTCCTGCGCTTTTTAAGGACCTCCGGGGCGTAATCGTGTTCCACGTAGACTTTTCTCTTCTGGTGCATAAATCCTTTTTTCTGCCAGGCCAGTCTTACAACCTCTTGTTTTATTTTGAAATTGGAAAATCTTACCAACACCGAACGTGGGGGCGTTTCCGCCGCCGGCCTAGCGGCTAATGAACGATGTGCCTTTTCTATCTTCAAGTCGGTGGTTTGTGGAATATCCAATTTCTCTCTTAGTAAGGATTCCACGCATTCTGCCATTGAGTTAAAACCATTTTCGGTTCCTTCTATCAGACCATGAATTCTTATGTTGTCTCTTCTTTGTTTTCCTTCTTGGTCGGTTAGCTTAGCCTCTATAGCTGCTTGTCTTTTGCGTAGGTCTAGCACAGAATCTTCGAGCACTTTTATTCGATCCTCTGTTTCCAAGATTCGGTTCTCGGCCTGGTCCACTCTGCTGTTTGTCCTTTTCAATTCTTCTCTGAATTCCCGAAATTCGGCCGTAACTTCTCGGCGAAATCGTCGTAGCTCCTCAAATAGTGATTTCAGGCTAACCCTTTTGTTAGCTATCACCAGTTCCTCGTCTTCTGAACGGAGATCTTCCAGTTCAGATTCTCCGGCCGATACGTGTCCTGGCCTGGAGAATTTCAGTTTCTTCTGTTTTCCTTTAGACATGATGATTTTGTCTTTTGATTTTCACTCCTCCAAAAATCCGTTAAGTTTGATTTTCAAGGTGTTATCCTGGATTGGGTCTGAGAGCTTCAGTGTTAAGCTGCAGTCGCCATGGCGTCCAGACCGGAAGTCTCTCAATGTGATTTTCTGGATTTTTTTTTTTCTCATTTTGTCTCTCATAGTTGAGGTATACCTATGATGAAAATTGGAGACCTCTTTCATCTTTTAAGTGGGAGAACTTGCACAGTTGGTGGCTGACTAAATACTTTTTTGCCCCACTGTACCTATGGAAGTATGGAGATGTTTAGGAGAGATGGCAGTGGACTTTTTAACCAGATTGTTTAACACAATCTTGGAGAGTGAGAGGGTGCCTGAGGAGTGGCAAAGAAGTGTTTTGGTACCAGTTTTCAAGAACAGAGGTGATGCTCAGAGCTGTAGTAACTACAGAGACATAATAAAGTTGATCAGCCACACTATGAAGATATAGGAACTAGTTGGTGAAGCCAGGCTACGAGGAGAGGTAACAAACAGTGAGCAGCCAAGAAAGAGTACTGCAGATGCAATGTTTGCTCTCAGAGTGCTGATGGAGAAGTATAGAGAAGGTCAGAAGGAGTTGCACTGTGTCTTTGTGGATCTAGAGAAAGCATATGATAAGGTGCCAAGAGAGGAAGTGTGGTACTTTATGAGGAAGTCAGACGTGGCAGTGAAGTATGTAAGGGTGGTGCAGGACATGCATGAAGACAGCGAGACGGTGGTGAAGTGCGCTGTAGGAGTGATGGATGGATTCAAGGTGGGGTTGGGATTACATCAAGGATCTGCTCTGAGCCCCTTCTTGTTTGCCATGGCGATGGACAGGCTGACATAAAGTATGAGGTCAGGCAGGAGTCTCCATGGACCATGATGTTTGCACATGACATTATGATCTGTAGTGAGAATAGGGAGCAGGTGGAAGAGAACCTGGAGAGGTAGAGGTATGCTCTGGAGAGAAGAGGAATGAAAGTCGGTTGAAGCAAGACAGAATACATGAGTGTGAATAAGAGGGAGGCAGGTGTAGCGGTGAAGATATAAGGAGTAGAGGTGGTGAAAGTAGATGAGTTTAAATACCTGGGGTCAACCATCCAAAGCAATGGAAAATGCACAAGAGAGGTGAAGAAGAGAGTGCAGGCAGGGTGGAGTGGGTGGAGACGAGTGTCAGGGGTGACTTGTGACAGAAGGGTAGCAGCAAGAGTGAAAGGGAAGATTTACAAGATGGTAGTGAGACCTGCTATGATGTATGGTTTGGAGACGGTGGTGCTGACAAAAAGACAGGAGATGGAGGTGGCAGGGTTGAAGATGCTCAGATTTTCACTGGGAGTGACAGGATTAGAAATGAGTATATCAGAGGGACAGCTCAGGTCGAGCAGTTTGGAGAAAACGTAAGAGAGGTAAGGCTTAAATGGTTTGGGCATGTGCAGAGGAGGGATAGTGGATATATTGGACAGAGGATGTTGAAGATAGAGCTGCCAGGCAGGAGGAGAAGAGGAAGACCACAGAGAAGATTCATGGATGTAGTGAAGGAGGACATGGAGAGGGTTGGTGTTACAGAGGACGATACAAGGGATAGGCTGAGATGGAGACAGATAATCCGCTGTGGTGACCCCTAAAGGAAGCAGCCAAAAGAAGAAGAAGAAGAGCACTGTTAATTACCTTGATTAGTTCACATCAGTTCAGCTGAACATCATGGAGCAGAATCTCTCACAGAAAAGCACCTGGTTCTTGGAACATGAATTACTCACAAAATATCCATAAACAAGTGAGCCACAGCGATGTCCTGACCGCACAGCACGGTCCACACAGAGTCTCTGAGATGACACATGTGCAGTGTGTGGAATCAATGATTCTTCTGCTCCATACGTCATGCCTGTGACCTAAGTGATGTACAGTACTTTTGAAAGAATGTCATGTAGAGTAATTTGTGTTCATAATGATTAAATCGCAACAGTAACATTACACTTGTACTGTCAAAGATACAAGTGCATTTTCACAAGTGGGAATTGGTATCCATATATTGAAGCGTCAGTGTTTCCTCTGGCTTAAAGACTTTGACATGGGGGGCAACGTTTTTTGGGGGGGAGGGGTATGCAAAGCATGTATAAACATGACAAAATACATGACACTCAAAGGGAAAAAACATTCATAATACTGTAGTAATTTGCTCACACATACTTAAAATGTATGAACAGAGGTGGGTATAGTAGCCAGAAATTGTACTCATGTGAAGGCAGTGTTGTCTTATGAAATTAATAATTAAAAGTAGACACCCCAAAAATGCTAGTTGAGTAAGAGTATAAAAGCACACACTTAAAAAAGTACTTGAGTAATGACTTAGTCTTGAAAGTTTAAGGTTTTTCTCCTAAATGTACAACCATTTTCTTGTCATTTTCTACATTTTTTCCTCTGTAAATTTGTTTTTACCTAAATTTGCAACTATTTTCCTCATAAATGTGTAATTTGTTCTTGTAAAATTATGATTTCTTGTACATTTGATATTTCATTGTCATTCATTTTTGGATTAATTTATTGCTAATTTTCACCTATTTTTATAATGAAATTGCTGTTTTTCTAATAAATTTGAAACAGTTTGTGGTTAAAATTTTTACTTTTTTTCTCATATAATTTAAACTTTTGATCAATATTTTGCAGAGCCAGAATAGAATAATTTCAACTCTGATTTCAAAGAAATTTAAAAGTATTAATAAAAAATATATATTTAATGAAATAAAATTAACTAAACTGACCAAAGATGCAGTTATTTCTGTTATAATATTTCCATATATTCACAGTTTTTTTTAGAACACTTCTCACCACCCAGACAACTGGAAAAACCTCCCTCAGTATGAATTGAGAGGGACAGTTCTCTCTTTTTTTCCAGGTTTGGGGGCATGTTCCCTCCTTTATTTGTGCATATGGCATGATGCGATGGAAGCAACTTATTATGGTGCCTATGCTCTGAAATCTGCAGCAAACGCTCTTGACTTTATGACTGAAAATAACCTCTATACATTCAGCCGTGGCACTGCATTTTGACATTTTGCATTGGCAGAAAGCAGCCAAAATGTAAAAGAAACAGCTGAGCGAGGCAAACTCGGCATTGCAGCGGTCAGCCGGCTGTGTAAGGCTACAGTCACAGCAGTGACAGACAGTGGAAATGAATGATGGGGTAGGGGTACAAATGAGAATTGGGACGGACCCCAAATCTACCTGTACTTCACTTTCACATTGCAAATATTTTTCTCTACTCTTTTGCAGCATGTACTACTGTTCATAAATAATTAAACAGTGTTTCTCTTGCTATTTGTTATGTACTGTATGTATTATGGTCATTTACATTTAAAAAGGTTGTAAATTTAGTTCAAGTAAATTTTAGCATGCCATAGTCAGATTTGATCATATTAAATATAATTTTCTAACCACGTAATTGTGGCTAGTGGAAAGGCTGAGTGGCTAGTAATTTGGGAAAATCACTAGCCACAGTGGCTGGTGAGCAAAACAGTTAATGTCAAACCCCACTAATAAAAGATTTCTAAAATGTCTTTTGTAGTATTTAACCTGAACCATCTATAAGACATACAGCAGGGAAAATAAGTATTGAACACATCAACATTTTTCTCATTAAACATATTTCTGACGGAGCCATTGACGAGATTTTCACCAGATATCAGTAACAACCCAAGTAATCTATACATACAAAGAAATCATGGGAACTGTTTACAAAACGAGTTATATTTAATACAGTGGAATGTCACAGGGAATAAGTATTGAACACATGAAGAAAAAGAGGTGCAAAAAGGCATAGAAAGCCAAGAAACCAGCTGAAATCCATCAGAATTTAGGAAGCCCTCCCAGCCCCGATCAGTGCAAATTAATTTTAGCCTTTAAAAACATCTGTGATTATCAGATTGTCACACCACAAAGAACTTGTGATGGGTTGAAGCAAAGAGCTCTCTCTAGACCTTCACAGCCTTATTGTTGCAAAACATGATGGCATTGGTTACAGGCACATTTTTACACTGCTGAACATCATTCAGTCACCTGACCTGAATCCAATTGAAAATTTATGGACCGAACTGAAGATCAGAGTTCATATAAGACAGCCACTGAATCTTCAAGATTTGAAGACAGTTTGTGTGGAAGAATGGGCTAAAATCACTCCTGAGCAATGCAGGCTCCTAGTTTGTCCATACAGGAGGTGTCTGGAAGCTGTTACTACCAACAAAGGCTTTTCTGCTAAATATGAAATGAATTTCCCCAAGCGTGTTCAGTGGTGTTCACTTATATAGTGCTTTTATCTCATCGCTCGATGACCAAAACACTTTACAGATCCTGCTATCCACCCATTCACACACACATTCATACAATGATGGCGGCGGAGCTGACATGCAAGGTGCTGGTCTGACGCACCAGGAGCAACTAGGGGTTCAGTGTCTTGCTCAAGGACACTTCAACATGCAGACTGCAGACAGAGCGGGAATTGAACCCCTGACCCTCCGTTCTCTAGTCGGCCACACTACACCTGCACCATAGCTGCCCTATGTCATTCCCTATTATTCTCTGTCTGTCCGTCCGTCCGTCACTCCGTCCGTCCGTCCTTCTCTCTCTCTTTCTCGCGCTCGCTTGCTCTCTCTCTCTCTCCAGGATGATTGAGCTCCTCACCCTATCTCTAAGGGTGAGTCCAGCAATCCAACGAAGAAAGCTTATTTCTGCCGCTTGTATCTCCAATCTCATTCTTTTGGTCATTACCCAAAGCTTGTCACCATAGGTGAGGGTAGGAACGTAGATTGACCGCTAAATCCACAGCTTTGCCTTAAAGCTTAGATTCCTCTTCACCACAACAGACCGGTACAATGTCCGCATCACTGCAGATGCTGCTCCAATCTGTCTGTCAATCTCTCACTCCATTCTCCCCTCACTCGTGAATAAGAACCCAAGATACTTAAACTCCTCCACTTGGGGCAGGAGCTTGTCCCCAACCCGGAGAGGACAATCCACCTTTTTCCAGCTGAGGACCTTGGACTTGGAGGTGCTGATTCTCATCCCAGCTGCTTCACACTCAGCGGCAAACCGTCCCAGTAAGACCTGTAGGTCATTGCTGGATGAAGCCAACAGGACAATATCGTCTGCAAACAACAGAGATGAGATCCTGTGGTCACCAAGCATGACACCCTCCATTCCCTGGCTGCGCCTAGAAATCCTGTCCATAAAAATTATGAATAGGATCGGTGACAAAGGGCAGCCCTGGTGGAGTCCAACTCTCACTGGGAATGAGTCCGATCAAGTGCTGGCAATACGAACCAAACTCCCACAACGGTCGTATAGAGACCGGATAGCCCGTAACAACAAGCCCGATACCCCATACTCCTGAAGCACCCCCCACAAAAAAAACCCAAGGGACGCAGTTGAATGCCTTCTCCAAGTCCGCAAAACACATATAAACTGGTTGGGCAATCTCCCTGAGACCTTCGAGGATTCTTGAGAGGGTAAAGGGTTAGTCCGATGTGCCGCGGCCAGGACGAAAACCACATTGCTCCTCCTGAATCCTAGGTTCGACCAATGGCCGGACTCTCCTCTCCAGTACCTTGGCATAGACCTTCCCAGGGAGGCTGAGGAGTGTGATCCCTTTAAAGTTGGAGCACACCCTCCGGTCCCCTTTCTTGAAGAGTGGAACCACCATCCCAGTTTGCCATGCCAAAGGCACTGTCCCCAACCTCCACGCACTGTTGCAGAGCCACGTCAACCATGACAGCCCTACAACATCCAGGGCCTTGAGGTACTCAGAGCGACTCTCGTCCACCCCCGGGGCCTGGCCACCAAGGAGCTTTTTAACCACCTTGCCAACCTCAGCCACTGTGATGGGCGAGTTGTCCCCCTCGTTTTCAAGCCCTGCTTCCTCTGTGGAAGGCCTGTCAGTAGGATTGAGGAGATCCTCGAAGTATTCCTTCCACCGCCCTATGATATCCCCAGTCGAAGTCAGCAGTGCCCCATCCGCACCATACACAGTGTGGACAGGGAGCTGCCCCCCACCCCCCCGAGCCGCCGGACAGTTTGCCAGAATCTCTTCGAGGCCGACCGAAAGTGTTGTTCCATGGACTCACCGAACTTGTCCCACACCTGAGTTTTTGCTTCGGCAACCACCCGAGCTGCACTCCGCTTGGCCTGCCGGTACACCTCACCTGCTTCGGGAGTCCCACAAGCCAGCCAAGCTCGATAGGACTCTTTCTTCAGCTTAATGTCCCCCCTCACAACTGGTGTCCACCACTTGGTTCGGGGGCTGCCACCACGAGATGCCCCGACGACCTTGCAGCCACAGCTCTGGGCAGCTGCTTCAACAATGGAGGTGGAGAACATGGCCCATTCAGACTCCATGTCTCCAGACTCCCTTGGAATGTGGTCAAAGTTTTTCCAGAGGTGGGAGTTGAAGACCTCCCGGCCTGAGGCTTCAGCCAGACGTTCCCAGCACACCCTCACTATACGATGAAGTCTACCAGGTCTGAATGGCATCCTCTCCTGCCAGTGGATCCAACTCACCACCAGGTGATCAGTTGACAGCTCTGTACCTCTCTTTACCCGAGTGTCCAAGACATACGGTTGCAGGTCTGATGACACGATAACAAAATCAATCGTTGATCTGCGACCTAGGGTGTCCTGGTGCCAGGTGCACATATGGACATCCTTATACTTGAACATGGTGTTTGTTATGGACAAACTGTGGTTGGCACAGAAGTCGAGTAACTGAACACCACTCGGGTTCAGATTGGGCAGGCCGTTCCTCCCAATTCCTCCAGGTTTCACTGTCGCTGCCCATGTGTGCATTGATGTCCCCCAGTAGGACAATGGAGTCTTCAAGAAGAGCACCCTCCAGCACCCCAGTCAGAGACTCCGAAAAGGGTGGGTACTCTGAACCATCATTTGGTGCATAGGCACAAATGCTGGTCAGGATCCGTTTCCCAACCCAATGGCGCAGGGAAACAACCCTTTCGTCCACTGGGGAAAACTCCAATATAGAGGCAGCAAGGTGGGGGATACAAGAATACCCACCCCTGCTCATTGCCTCTTGTCCGGGGCAACTCCAGAGTAGGCCAAGTTCCAGCCCCTCTCCGGGAGACTGATTCCAGAACCAGAGCTGTGTGTTGAAGTGAGGCCAACCATATCTAGCCGGTATCTCTCAACCTCATGCATCAGCTCAGGCTCCTTCCCCACCAGAGAGGTGACATTCCATGTCCCAAAAGCCAGTTTAGGAAGCCTGGATCAGACCGCCAAGGTCTCTGCCTTTGACCGCCACCTGATCCACATAGCACCAGACCCCCCATGGTCCATCCTGCAGGTGGTGAGCCCACTAGAGGGTGGACCCATGTAACTCCTTCAGGCTGAGCCCAGCCGGGCCCCATGGGCAGAAACCCGTCCACCAAGCGCTAGCCATCGAGCCCCTCTCCCAGGCCTGGCTCCAGGGTGGGGCCCCAGTAACCGGGGCACACTGAATCCTTGTTCTAACATTCATCATGAGAGTCTGTTGGATCATTCTTAGTCTGGCCCTTCACCCAGGACCAGTTTATCGTGGGTGACCCTACCAGAGGCAAATTGCCCTGGACAACATGCCTCGTAGGATCACTAGGGCACATAAATAAAAGTGACAATCCGTGTGGGGAAGTGGAATGGCATTCTCTGTTCAATTCCACTTTATTAAATATAACTTGTTTTGTAAACACAGTTCCCTTGATTTCTTTGTATGTATAGATTACTTGGGCTGTTACTGATATATGGTGAAAATCTCAGGTCAATAGCTCCATCAGAAATATGTTTAATGAGAAAAATGTTGACGTGTTCAATACTTATTTTCCCCACTGACATCCCTGACATCAATAGGATTATAACCTGGGACCCCCTGACATCCCTGTACACCAGACAAGTACAGAGGATGGCCGACTCGATTTTAAATGATGACTCCCACCCTTTGCACTGCAACTTTCAGCTTCTTCCCTCCAGACGGAGGTTTGCTGTCCCAAAAAGTAGAACCCAGCGCTACAAAAACAGCTTTGTCCCTGCTGCTGTCAAAGAGTTGAACAAGCTATAAAAATTATATTGTACATATTTTATATTTACCTACTTTGTAAGATGTGTGCCTGTGTTTGTGTCTATGTTGAATGTAATTGTGGCTTGTAAATATGGATGTCACCAACTGCAAAACAAATCTACCTACGGGTACAGATAAAGTAACCTGAACCTGAACCTGAACCTGTATTTAAGCTTGGTATTAGTTGCAGAATTTTTCTTTTGCACATGTAATGGCCTGGCTCATCTCAATTACATATCTACTGCTCCACGTTTCTGTGTCATAAAACTGTTGGGAAATGTCCTTGAATGCCCCCTGCTGACTTCAGAGGATTCATGGATCATTGAAGTCATTTCAGTAGAAGTAGTGCTGTAATTGATTATTCATGAGTTATTGACAAAACAAATTCTCATGCTGCATTTATTGTCTCTCTTGAGCAGTTTTCATGGTTTTACTTAAGAGCATCTCAATAGAGATCATGTGGTGAAAGTCCCACATATTTGAATACTAGAATCACTACATTGATATTGTGGATCATGAACATGCAGCATTTATATACAGCCTGTTCACTCACACATCTGTCAAATGTCTCAGGGTGTATTATTAAAACTTAGACATTTAGAACCTTTCACTGCATTCACAGATGAAAGCGCACTGCCTCCACTTTGTGTGTCGTGAAGTTTCTTGAAGATGTTTAAATTCCTGATTTTGCTCAGTTGTTTTTTTTTTTAAATTATAAATAGGATGTATGAATTGCTGGTGTTGTGCAAAGCATAGACATGAAAATATGCTGACACTGCAGTTTTACTTTCTTGTTTTTCCACTTCTGTGGATGGGATTGTCACCCTTCTAAAAATCAGATATTTGGCCATAGCATGTGCAGCTGATCACCGGCTATGGGAGTTTAAACTTTGGACATTGCTTACATCCCCACAGTGTGTAATTTACAGTATTGTAAAACTTTACTGTTTACCTGCATCTAGTTTGAACCACATGCATTCATTATTTTACCAGAATATGCATTTTCTCTGTCAATGCATTTCAGACTACACTGGAGCATGCTCGGCCTGAAGAGACCAGCTGGGATGAGGACTTTGCCAACGTGTACCATGAACTGATCCACTCCCCTGCTTCAGATACGCTCCTCAACCTGGAGCACAACTACTTTGTTAGCATCTCAGAGCTCATCAGTGAGAGAGATATGGAGATTAAAAAGCTTCAAGAGAGGTTTGTGTTATCATAAGTATCGATAATTATTTAGATACTGAACCAGGACAATCTGCAGAAATATATTGTGCTACAAATAGCAAAAAATACTTTCCTTCTGTAGTTCTTGTGGCAGAGGCCCTTAGGTTGAAAAAAGTACTAATTCAAATCCATTCCATAAAATCCTGTAAGCCCCCCCAACAACTCACTCACAAAAACATCTTTCAAAAATTACAAGTACAAAGACACACAAATGGTCATCAAAAAAAACGAAACCATCATTGCATCAAACATAACAACCTTCCAGGTTCACTAAAGACATTTAAGCATATTCATCATTACACAATTTAATGACTGCAGACTTGAGGGTCTTTTAGACAGGTTTCCACACATGATTTAAAATTCTTATTAAAGATACAACACTCTGTTACACCTTGTGATAAAGATTTCCACATCTCAGCTACCTTCACTGAAAAAATTTTTGGTCCCAGAAGTTGTAGGCCTATTGTAGTGGAGGCTCGGGTTACCCCTGAGCCGTCCCTGCATGGTGCACCAAACGGGTTTAGAAGTGGTGGTGCCAAACTCTTGATTAGTAGACACACATTTTCTGTAAAATATTTTTTTTTTCAAGTCAAATGATTATACTTTTAATACACTGAGTGATGAATGATGAGAAGGTGGTTTTGTGCATATTGATGTTTGCTTGTTTGATCTGGCCTCCAGCGTATGATTTTGGACGGTGTCATACTGCAGTGTTTTTCAACCTTTTATGAGCCACAGCATCCTTTTTACATTGAAAAAATCTTGCGGTATTCCACCAGTATAAAAGGCTGCAAAATGACACATTATAACCTCTTACAGCCTATATAATGACAATTTAGTCTTATAATTAGTTTGTAATCTCTCACTGTGAAACTTTGGCCTGTTCAGATGAACACAAAGCTGATATCCTGGCAGGAACTGAAGAAAGGCAGATGTAAATAAAGTTAACGGTTTCTCTATGTGCTCACAGAGATGAATGAAGTCTGTGTTCTTATTCTTGTTCGCATTTCCGCTTCCAGTTTGACAGGACGCTGGTGTGTGTGTTGCTGCTTCTCATTCTGAACCAAAACCTGCGTTTTCTGTGTTTTTTCTCTGTATTCACCACACTGCAACTGGATCATCAGTGGATGATACTACAGGACGTTTGTACACTTTCTGTACTTGCCAACTCCATCGATCTGCTGCTGCTGTTGGCATGGGCTGTTCAGCCGTGCCTTTGGCAAACCTGTAATGATAACCGCTAACATGATTAATCACATGATAAGAAAAAACGACCACAATAGGTTTTCTGGCCACGATAATTTGAAGTTTACATATGCGTTTCTTTACATAATCTGCCAACATTTCAGCCGGCCGTGCTGCTTCTGTCCCACTGCATGCTCTCCATGGGGGGCGAGACTCACTCACACAGCAGGGACAGCCAGAAAAAGAGACACCGCGAGTTGAGGGTCCACTCATAATATAAACTATTATGAGTGGACCCTATTACTATTATGAGTAACTATTATAGCCTAAAAGTCTGCTCTTTTTTTTTTTAACAGTGATTGCTTTGCACAGCGAAGCCCTTGGTTTCTGCCCGATTGAAGAGGTCGGCTTCAGCTTGGCTCGGTTATTCATGTTTACGTTGCATTTGTATGATTGGTGTGACCGTCCTCAACGTTTTTACCGGCTGTATTGGAGAGTGCTACGGGAGGAAAAAAACTCAAAATAGGAGAAGAAGAAGAAGCCAACTTTGTCATTCAATGCATACAGCCAGTCATTTACAGTAGAACAAAATTATATTTCTCCTATCTACAATGTTAATCACATCTAGAATCAGAGGGGTTGTTGCCATGCAAGGCGCCGCCACAAACAACTTTTCCTTCCCCCATTCTATTATGCTGAGCACCAAGCTAGAAGGCGGGAAGTACCATTTTTTTATAGGTCCATGAAGTCGAAATGTTCACTGTGTAGTTCTCTACTGTGCCATCGCTGAGACAGACATATTGTAAACAAACAATTAAGAAGTGAAATTAGATATGTTATGGCCCCGCTTCTCTCCGGAGTGGGACCACTGTGTGTTGCTCTATATAAGCCATCTCTCCGCACCTGTCAGTAGCGCTTCTGCTTCCGTTGGAGGCCAGTCGCCTTCCTGGTGTTTGTGCTCTGCCTACTGTTTTTGTCTGTCGCTTGGTCGGGATTGTGCTGGCGGTCCGTTTGTGTGTCTGTAGCCTGTGGGCTTTCTGGTTCTGGGTTTGCCGCTGGGCATAATTACAGCCCTGACAGAGGCGTGGGGTCGCTGGGTTGGCCAGCAACTAGGTTTGTTTTTTTGTTTATCCGCACATCCAATACATACAGTACACGCATCACTGATTATTACAGACACCTTTTTTTTATTGTTTTCTTTAAAAATAAACTTGTGTTTAAATTGGCACCTCCGTGTGGTTTCCCTTTTTTGTCCAAGCCGCGAGCCAGGCTTGTGACACATAATTTCCCAAGGAACCCTGAACGTCCTCTCATGGACCCCTGGTTGAAAAACACTGCCATACTGTACCCTACTACACTCTCAAGTCAACTCAGTTTTGTTGTGTATATGGTTGCAAATACACAAAAAACATTGAAGTTCCTGCTTTTACCTAATAAGGGAATGTCCAGGAGGATATTAGTTACTTTTTGGATTTTTTTTGCTTTATTCTTTTGCATGGTTTTCCAACACTAAACTACTTAAACAATCAAATTGTCATCAATCTTAATATTTGTTATACCTGGATAGTGATGCCTTTATTTAACTTTTGTATCTCTCTAAAGATAACGTTGTAATTGAATAAATATTTTTCATTGATCGAATAAAGTCATCGACTGTTTTCCCATCTCTAGGCAAGCAACAGAAATGGACAAAGTCATGCATGAACTAGGAAATACTTTGAGTGACCAGGATGTAAACGCTGTGGCCTCTCAGCATTTTGATGCCCAGCAGGTAAAAATAAGCTGTTGTTTTCAGGAAATTAAGCAAGAGAATATGAAACATCCCCAACATTTTGACATTGTCTTTCATTAATGCAGATCCTTGAGAACAAGTGGGCCAGTGAGCTGAAGCAAGTGACCAGCATTCAAAAGCAAGAGTATCAAGACTGGGTGGTCAAACTTCACCAGGACCTGCAGAAATCCAACAACAGCAGCCAAATAAAGTGAGTTCCTCTTTATGTGTATGTATGCCCATGTGCTACAGCAATATAGCTGCATGTGCGTGTATACTGAAAGGATACACACATCTGATATGTAAATGGTAACTTTATTAGTTTATAATATTATACCAATTATATCCAGTTATTTCCAGTGTCTGAATAAAAATTATCTTTGTTTTATCTTTTTAAACTGTAGATACAGCTTAGTGCTAAATTCTGTCTGACTGGTTTTGATCTTTGGGCTTGTATGGTCTGTGAGAGACTACAGCTATGCTAGCTGATTAAAGGGTAAAACCAGCAGCAGAAACAATTAATATAGGAAAAAAAAATTATTTTCTTGACTCATACACAAGTTAAAACCAGCTTGAAAATTATTAGTGTCCTTGTGGTTGTAAATTTTTAAGGGTTATAATGTGACTAAGAAAGCTAAAGGTTTGTTGTAGAAGATAATCTGAAATAGGATTATAACCTGGGACCCCCTCTGTCCCTCATTTTCCGTGGAGCAGTAAACCAGCAGTGGGACACACCAACAGAGGTTATATGTAATAAATGTAAATGATGTTTTGATTTTACAAAGCTCTATAACATATGATCACTCCTGGACCTTCCATGTATAAGACAAACCTGCCTGGCCTCCTCACCTTCTATAACTGGGCATGTTTAAGTGATGGGTGTATCTTTTCATAGATATGATTGATGGATGGATTTCTTTCTGTGGTTTATTTGATCCAGTGAGGAGATAAAGGTGCAGCCCAGCCAGCTGTCAGAAGCTGCAGATTCAGGTGCCCGGATGTTTGAGGAACAGCCTCAGCTGGAGGAGAGCTTCACCATACACTTAGGTGATTGACCTCTGCTATTTTTCCCCTCTATACTGCCCTACCACAGTCATCAAAACACTCTGCAGTCACTTCAAATACAGTGCCTGTAAAAAAAAAAAAAAAAAAAAATTGTGTATTTTGTTTTTCTTTGACCAGGAGCACAACTAAAGACAATGCACAACCTGCGACTGGTCCGAGCAGAGGTGCTGGATTTCTGTAAACACCGGCGACATGGCAGCAGTGGAGCAAAGCTGCGACGGCTACAGACGGCACTTTCACTCTACTCCTCCTCACTGTGTGGGCTGGTACTGCTGGTAGACAACAGGGTCAACTCTTACAGTGGCATCAAGAGAGGTCAGTGGGTCAATTTTAACATCTTATTCGCAGAGGTGGGTGGTAACTACAGACATCCTGGAGCGAAACAGTGCTGATATCTTTCTTCTTTTTGTGGGACTGCAAATCAGTGAGAAGAAAGTGGCAAATTTATGAGCAAAAAGTAGTAAATTTAAACTAAAAATGTTTAAAATATGCAAGAAGAAAAACTCACAAATTTATGAGAATAACATCTGAAATACTCAAGAAAAAACCCTGTAAATTTATGAGAATAAAGCCCCTTTTAGAATGTCAAGAATTCGGTTCCAATGCATCCCCTCTATAGAGTTACCTGTGCTACTTGACGTAGGCTAAATGATCCTGCAAGCGACGTGGGTCATTGTCCACCTCACCTCACCTCGGCGGACATTTGAATAGGACACCATGGATAAATGCGCGATGAAGTAGGTGTCACCGTCACCACGTCACAGCACAGCAACAGAGTGGAAATGAATCAGTTTACCGTTCTGTGGGTGTTTATATATTTACATATTTATTCCATCTAGCTACAATGCTCTGCACTGTGTGTTCATATATTCATATATTTATTCCATCCAGCTACAATGCTCTGCACTGTGTGTCTGTGTGTGTGTGTGTATATACGTATATATTTTATAGTAATATGTACATATGTATATTAGCTGCTCTTGCTTGCTTGTTTTTTTTTCTTGCCTTCTGATTGTTGCTCTGAGTGTTGCTATCCCTGTGCTGTTGCAATCCTGGAATTTCCCCGTTGTGGGACTAATAAAGGCTTATCTTATCTTATCTTATCTTATCTTACAGTCTGTCATTATTCTACAGATTATATTAATTTAGAAGCTGCAACAGACAACTGTGTGTGCCACGATTACGCAAATATCACAGCGACTGAGAGGGAGATGTTTCTTTTAAGGGCAATTCTTTATTCCATCCATCATCCATCTTCTTCCGCTTAATCCTTTTCGGGTCACGGGGGGGGGGGGGGGGGCTGGAGCCTATCCCAGCATCGTTAGGCGAGAGGCAGGGTACACCCTGGACAGATCGCCAGTCCATCGCAGGGCCAACACAGAGAGACAGACAACCATTCACTCACAGTCATACCTAAAGACAGTTTAGAATCCGCAGTTGATGCCAGTTAACCTAACTGACATATATGATAACCTAACCTAATTAACCTAACTGACAAATATAAAAGAGCGTAAATGGAACACAACCTCCTACAGTTGTGTTCCAAATTTTTTGAAACTTGGTGCCATGGTTTGATATATCCTGATGATGCGCATATTGCAGTTTGACTCTCATTGGATGACCTTGAGGTCAGAGGTCAGATCACATTTTCCCTAAATCTTGTAAACACAGTAACTACTGAAAGAAATGATGTAGGGTTTTCAAATTGATACAGTAGTTGTATCTAAGATACATCTTGGATGACTTACACCCTGACATAACTGTGGGTTTGGGGTTTGGGGTCAAAGTTACAGTTCCATTTGCACTATGGTAAATACTAAATTTACTATTACTATAAAATGAGTAAAGCTAGGGTCACCAAACCTGGTATACAGATTCACCTTGGGATCCTGAGCTCTGAATATGGGTTTGTGGTCAGAAAGTCAAAGGTCAAGTTTAGCATTCCATTTGTTCTATTACTATAAAATGAGTAAAGCTAGGGCCACCAAACGTGGTGCAAGGGTTCACCCTGTGACCCTGAAGGGTGACTATGGCTTTGGGATCACAAGGTCAAAGGTCAACATCAAAATGGCTTCCAAACTATATCTCTATATTTGTTTTACGTTCATGCAGGTTGGTTGATTGCTGTACATGGCTGAAGATTTAACAAAAAAAAAAGGAAAAACAGATTACCCTGAAATTATTTAAATTGGTCCGCCCTCCAGTAGGTTCACCACCTGCAGGAGGGATCATGGAAGTCCGGTGCTATGTGGATTAGGTGGCAGTCAAAGGCGGAGACCTTGGCGGACTGATCCCAAGCTTTCTAAACTGGCTTTTGGTACGTGGAATGTCACCTCTCTGGTGGGGAAGGAGCCTGAGCTGGTGTACGAGATTGAGCGATACCGGCTAGATATAGTCGGCCTCACCTCAACACACAGCTCCGGTTCCGGAACCAGTCTCCTGGAGAGGGGCTGGAGCTTGGCCTTTTCTGGAGTTGCCCCGGGCGAGAGGCGACGAGCAGGGGTAGGTATTCTTGTATCGCCCCACCTTGCTGCCTCTATATTGGAGTTTTCCCCGGTGGACGAAAGGGTTGCTTCCCTGCGCCTTCGGGTTGGGAAACGGGTCCTAACCATCATTTGTGCCTATGCACCAAATGATGTTTCAGAGTACCCACCCTTTTTGGAGTCTGTGACTGGGGTGCTGGAGGGTGCTCCTCCTGGAGACTCCATTGTCCTACTGGGGGACTTCAATGCGCACGTGGGCAACGACAGTGAAACCTGGAGGGGGGTGATTGGGAGGAACGGCCTGCCCGATCTGAACCCGAGTGGTGTTCAGTTATTGGACTTCTGTGCTAACCACAGTCTGTCTATAACGAACACCATGTTCAAGCATAAGGGTGTCCATATGTGCACCTGGCACCAGGACACCCTAGGCCGCAGGTCGATGATCGATTTTGTTATCGTATCATCAGACCTGCGACCGTATGTCTTGGACACCCGAGTAAAGAGAGGTGCAGAGCTGTCAACTGATCACCACCTGGTGGTGAGTTGGATCCGATGGCAGGGGAGGAAGCCATTCAGACCTGGTAGACCCAAACGTATAGTGAGGGTGTGCTGGGAGCGTCTGGCTGAGGCCCCTGTCCGGGAGGTCTTCAACTCCCACCTCCGGAAGAACTTCAACCACATTCCGAGGGAGTCTGGAGACATGGAGTCTGAATGGGCCATGTTCTCCACCTCTGTTGTTGAAGCGGCAGCCCAGAGCTGCGGCCGCAAGGTGGCCGGTGCATCTCGTGGTGGCAACCCCCGAACCAAGTGGTGGACACCAGTGGTGAGGGGGGCCATTAAGCTGAAGAAGGAGTCCTATCAAGCTTGGTTGGCTTGTGGGACTCCCGAAGCAGCTGAGGTGTACCGGCAGGCCAAGCGGAGTGCAGCTCGGGTGGTTGCTGAAGCAAAAACCCGGGTATGGGAGGAGTTCGGTGAGGCCATGGAACAAGACTTTCGGTCGGCTTCAAAGAGATTCTGGCAAACTGTTCGGCGGCTCAGGAGGGGAAAGCAGCTCCCCGTCCACACTGTGTATGGTGCGGATGGGACACTGTTGACTTCAACTGGGGATATCGTCGGGCGGTGGAAGGAATACTTCGAGGATCTCCTCAATCCCACTGATACGCCTTCCACAGAGGAAGCAGGGTTTGGGGACGAGGGGGATGACTCGCCTATCACAGGGGCTGAGGTCGCCAAGGTGGTTAAAAATCTCCTTGGTGGCCGGGCCCCGGGGGTGGACGAGATTCGCCCCGAGTACCTCAAGGCCCTGGATGTTGTTGGGTTGTCATGGTTGACACGCCTCTGCAACATTGCGTGGAGGTCGGGGGCAGTGCCTTTGGCATGGCAAACCGGGGTGGTGGTTCCTCTCTTCAAAAAAGGGGACCGGAGGGTGTGCTCCAACTTTAGAGGGATCACACTCCTCAGCCTCCCTGGGAAGGTCTATGCCAAGGTATTGGAGAGGAGAGTCCGGCCGTTGGTCGAACCTCGGATTCAGGAGGAGCAATGTGGTTTTCGTCCTGGCCGTGGCACATCGGACCAGCTCTTTACCCTCTCGAGAATTCTTGAGGGTTCGTGGGAGTTTGCCCAACCAGTTTACATGTGTTTTGTGGACTTGGAGAAGGCATTTGACCGCGTCCCTCGTGGATTTTTGTGGGGGGTGCTTCGGGAGTATGGGGTATCGGGCTTGTTGTTACGAGCTATTCGGTCTCTGTACGACCGTTGTGAGAGTTTAGTTCGCATTGCCAACACTCGGTCGGAGTCATTCCCAGTGAGAGTTGGACTCCGCCAGGGCTGCCCTTTGTCACCGGTCCTGTTCATAATTTTTATGGACAGGATTTCTAGGCGCAGCCAGGGAATGGAGGGTGTCATGCTTGGTGACCACAGGATCTCATCTCTGTTGTTTGCAGATGATGTTGTCCTGTTGGCTTCATCCAGCAATGACCTACAGCTCTTGCTGGGACGGTTTGCCGCTGAGTGTGAAGCGGCTGGGATGAGAATCAGCACCTCCAAGTCCGAGTCCATGGTCCTCAGCCGGAAAAAGGTGGATTGTCCTCTCCGGGTTGGGGACAGGCTCCTGCCCCAAGTGGAGGAGTTTAAGTATCTTGGGGTCTTGTTCACGAGTGAGGGGAAAATGGAGCGAGAGATCGACAGACGGATTGGAGCAGCATCTGCAGTGATGCGGACGTTGTACCGGTCTGTTGTGGTGAAGAGGGAGCTTAGTTCTAAGGCAAAGCTGTCGATTTACCAGTCAATCTACGTTCCTACTCTCACCTATGGTCACGAGCTTTGGGTAATGACCGAAAGAACGAGATCGCGGATACAAGCGGCTGAAATGAGCTTTCTCCGTAGGATTGCTGGACTCACCCTCAGAGATAGGGTGAGGAGCTCAGTCATCCGGGAGAGGCTCAGAGTAGAACCGCTGCTCCTCCACATTGAAAGGAGTCAGTTGAGGTGGTATGGGCATCTGATTAGGATGCCTCCTGGACGCCTCCCACTTGAGGTGTTTCAGGCACGTCCCACTGGGAGGAGACCCCGGGGCAGACCCAGGACTCGGTGGAGAGACTATGTCTCCCAGCTAGTCTGGGAACGCCTTGGTATCCCCTCTGAAGAGCTGGAGCAGGTGGCTGGGGAGAGGGAAGTCTGGGCTTCTCTGCTTGAACTGCTGCCTCCGCGACCCGGACCTCCGGAAAAGCGGTAGAAGATGGATGGATGGATGGATGGTATATTTTTTTAGAATAATTTCTCTTTTTGTGATAGTATACAACTGTTTGCTATGGTTTATTTATTTGCTATGGTTGTATTTATTTAAAATGCCCCCTCACCAAAAAAAAAAAAAAATGAGAAGGATTAAAATGTCAGCCTACATAGTTTGGTTTTCAGTTAAAGACACTGTGTGTAATATTTTTGGTAATCTAAATTATTAATTTTCATGCTCAGTGGAGTACAAGTGCTGCTTGACCTGAGCTCCTCTCGTGTCATTTTTCCTGCTCCGATTCATTTCATCCTGTTTTCTTGTTCTTTTGTTTCTCAAAAGTAAGTTTGACTGTTGGTATCTACTTTTGGTTTAATAATGTTTGATGGTGAAGAGCATGAACTTTATGTAATTGTTCAGCGTGAATGGGAGTCGAATTAGTAATCATAACTTTTATCAGTGGATTTATTTTAAAAGAATTATAGATTAAATAACAGGGTTGCAAACATTTGGTTGTGAAATATGATTTCAGTAACATTTGCATATTTTTTCTTGTCTTTTTTTGTGACAAGAAAAAACTTTTTCTAGTTTCAAATAAATAGTCTAAACTTTTTCTAGTTTCAAATAACGTTTGAAACTAGAAAAGCACTCAGAGTGCATACCTCCACCAAGGCTCCATCCATCTGTCCGTACCTCCCTGCCTCCAACCCTCGGTACACTGCAAGATAGTGCCTTTGTGAAGTGAGGGGTTGTTCAGTTCAGACTCCTTATAAGATAAGATAAGGTGTTTTTATAAGGAGTTCTGAACAACTCTTTATAAGGTCTTCTAAGGAAGACCAGGTTCCGGAGCTCGGATTGGGCCCACATTTTATTCCACCGGCCTCCAGAGCCTGCCCTGTGAATTTCAGTCCTCCAGCTCCCAGCGGTTACACCTTTTCCACCTCCGTGTTCATTTCATAGCTCCCTTATGGATGTTCAATAATGATTTCCCCTCTTAAACTTCCACATATCCAGGGAGGCTGAAATTTACAGGGGTTATTGGGCTTAATATTACAGCTATAAATCTAAATGTTCATCCCCAAATCCCAGCGGTTATATCTTTTCCACCTCTGTGTTCATTTAATAGCTTCCCTAGGGATGTTCATTGTCGAAGATTTCCCCTCCTAAACTTCCATATATGTGGGGAGGCTGAAATTCGGAGATGCACACCCTTATAGCACATATCAAATCTGAGCCCAGTCTGACAAACTGTTCAAGAGATATGCGAGGAACAGACAGACAGACACACACATACAGACGGAGAATCCTTGCATTATAAAATGACTAGTGTGTTGCCCGTAGAACGCAAGTATTCCTGTCTGAAACAGGTATTCCAATCAGGCTTTACAGGCCCAAATGTAGACTGTGTTTGAAAGTGGAATACAGAGGTGTAGCCTATATTGTATGTCAGCAATCGCACGTTAGACTTTGACAAATATAAAAATGAGTAAATGGAACTAAGATTTATTTGGTTGTGCGAATATTAATTACAGAATACCTAAATATTGAAAATGAATGGGACATCCAATATTAGTGACTGTTTCAGATCCCTTGTTTATTTGTTTGTCAGATCACTTATTTGTGTGATCTTTTATTTTATTTTTTTTTTATTTTGTGTACTTTATTGATCCCCAGAGGGGAAATTCAGGGCATCCAACTAGATGGATGAAGCAGCCACAGTACGGCACCATCCCTTCACCATTCACACACACATTCACACTTAGGTTAATTGGAGACTCTAAAGTGGCCCTAACTTGCATGTTTTTGACCTGTGGGAGGAAACTGGAGTACCTGGGGTAAACCCACGCAGACACGGGGAGAACATGCAAACTCCACACAGAAGGGTCACTAATGGTCAGGGGTGGAGTCGATCCCATTACCGTCTCACTGTGCTGCTACTGTGCTAACCACTGCTCCACCATGCTGCCCCACATATTATTTATCACATATTCAAGATAATAGTGTATCTTGCACTTTGGGGAATGGGAGTTGTTCAGTCATCATTATAATTATTTTAGTTTATATCACTGTTCAGTGATGGAGTTCAGTGTAATATTGATTTTTTTTTTTCCTGTGTATTGTCAATAAACTCATGCAGTACTATAACAGGACACGTTTACAAATATTTGCGACCCATTGGCTGCTGCTTTACCTGTGTGCCTGTGAAGGACTGCGATCCACCGGTTCAGCTGCTGCTTCCCCTCCAGCCACCCCCCCACCCCCCGGGCGCACCTTGTGTTCATCAAGCTGAATTATCCATTAGACCTATGCAGTCACGGTAACTTTATGGTATAATTTTTTAAGCATTAAACCTTAAGCCTATCTTGTCGCTATTTGCACTACAGGTAGCATTAGTGTACATGGACAGCTGTTGTTGTTCTTCCAGCCTTATTCCTTTTCTTTTTTATATTGCGCACACCACTGAAAACAGAGAGAAACGCCATTTCAGTTCTCCTGTATGTCCTGTATGTATATCAGCTGTTCTGATCGATATGTCAAAATGTCAGAACACCGGTGGATCAGTTCAGCTGATCGCTCGAACCACAGAGCTCAGCTGTTTTCCATGATAAATCAGCCTCAGGGCAAAAGCACACTCCATGCGTTATCTTTTTTTTTCACTTTATTGAAAGTAACTTTTTTAATCGCCATCAGTTAGTGTGCCTTTGAACCAGGTCATGTCTGGCCGCTGCTTCTCCTGGCTTCTCCTGGTTGATTTGTCAGACCCAGTCCCCACTGACGCTCCGCCCAATCCGCTCACGCGCCTCATTCTCCACATATGACGAATTATCCTTTAGACCTATGCAGTCATGGCAACTTTAGGGTATAATTTTTTTAAGTATTAAATCTTCAGTATTATCTTTTTCTATCTTTCTAACTTTCATTTCCTTGTTTTGTCCAGGGAACACTGTGGTGACTGACAGGTCGTGATGCTGTATGTTATCCAATCAGTATGGCCATGATGGCACGTATTATCCAATCAGCACGGAGTCAGTTTGAAACCCCACCCACACTTCTTGAAGCCAGGCATGAAGAGACACAGAGCGGTGGCTAAACTTTTATTGATAAAAATTACATATTTTGACTGAGGGACTCCATACTCGGTGATGCACACCCTCGTAACCTCAGGAAACCACATATAAAACCTTAGGTCAGTCTGAGGAACCGTTCAAGCGATATACGTGGAACAGGCACACAGACAGAGACTTCGTGAATTTATAGATAGATGACTAGTGCATTGCCTGTAGAACGCAAGTATTCCTGTCTGAAATAGGTGTCCCAATCAGGATTTACAGGCCCAAATGTAGGCTGTGTTTGAAAGTGGAATACAGAGGTGTAGCCTATATGTCGGCAATCACATGTTAGACTTTGACAACTATAAAAAGGAGTCAGTGGCACTAAGATTTATTTGATTGTGTGAATATTAATTACAGAATACCTAAATATTGAAAATGAATGGGACATCCAATATTAGTGACTGTTTCAGATCCCTTGTTTATTTGTTTGTCAGATCACTTATTTGTGTGATATTTTATCACTTATATTCAAGATAATAGTGTATCTTGCATGTTGGGGAATGGGAGTTGTTCAGTAATCATAATAATTAATTTAGTTTATCACTGTTCAGTGATGGCATTCAGTGTAATATTGAATTTCTTCTGTGTATGGTCAATAAACTCATGCAGTACTATAACAGGACACGTTTGCAAATATTTGAGACCCATTGTAGTGCGTCATTTTATATTTTAGCAATATTTTGTTATTAAAAGGTTTTTTAAAACTGTAATCAACCGAATTAACTACAAAATGCCCAACATTATTATACACAGTAGAAGGACCCATTTGACTGCAACCGTTGCATCAGTGTTGCCCATTTGTCAATAAATATTGAACTAAAAATGATTTATTTCATTATTTGGGCATTTTTGTGTTCTACGTTTAGGCCCTGTCACACTTAGACAATTTAGGCAGCATTTGCAAAATGTATAAAAAAATTTGGAGAATACGCTGCCATGTGTCAGATCAGTTATGGCTAAGTTTTGTCTAAGTTAAGAGCATGCTTGTTTTATGAAAATATTTAGACAGGTTCGTGAGGAGTCGGCGCATATGAAAGAATTCACACAGACAGGCTGCTAGAATAAGCTGTATCTCTTTATTCCCCACAGACCATATCTTCATACACAAAAGAGAAATCATTGCATGTCACACATTTCCTTCACACAAGGATCAATGCATTTCATGTCATTCCACAAGCTCTTACCGTTTGATACAGGTGACTGGGAGCCCACAGCCAGGAAGAGCGTGATTTCCCCTAGCCGGACGTCTTGCGCAAAACTCACGGCAGACTTGCCGAACAAAGGGAAAGCCCCTGTTTTTAAAGGAAGGCTAGGTACAGAACAGAGTGGCCATCTCTGTTCCGAGCAAGCCCCCCTCCCATCATAGAATCGCGTGGGGAGCAGGAAGGGCCAATTCCTGCCCCCAGACGATTCCCTCTGCCCGGCTCCCAAAACATACACGAACACCTGCTACATTTCACACACACACATGAGGAATAAAGGTCACGCCTTTGTTTCATAAGCATGCAACAGTGATTTAAGGAGTGAGAAACTTGCTGTGCTAAGGAAAACAGTTTCTAGAAACAGGTCATATTGTCCAGGTCATGGTGTGCCTTAAGATAAATTCATCATGGGAAGAGAACTGGATTGTTAAAACATAAAAACAACTGAGAAACAAATCAGGGCACACATTAAAAACACATTTATATTACAATGCTGAAGCACCCTGAAGCACACTGGTATACAGTGTAGTTCGCTGAGCTCCTCTGAAAATTTTCAGCATAATTGTCAGCATGCTGAAAATTTTCAGATGTATCCAGCGTATGTATGGTTGATAGGTCCAGCATTCATGCAGCAAAGGTTGTAGGGAAGTTATGCGTTCATTTACACATGTTAGTTGTCAGCGACTCATAGTTGCTCAAAAGTCAAAATACATTGTGATTAATGTCGAGTGTACCCAAAAATTATTTCTAACATGAGTAACGCTCTTTGAACCTATGTGTAACTTATTGAACGGGTTTCTAACTTGAGCTACCCTATAATGACATATTTGCAGCATTGGTTCACAGGAAAAACCCATACAGAGCTCTGCTCAACTGCTGTCTGCAGCGCATACACACACACACACACACACACACACACACACACACACACACACACACACACACACACACACACACACACACACACACACACACACACACACACAGAGCTAAACACACGTACTTGTTCGTATAACAGGACCTGTCGGGATGTGTCTGAGCACTTTCAAGCTACAGGATAAAGATCCAAATCACTGTTTAGCCCCCCCCCCCCCCATGGGTTTTTTTTTTTTTTTTTTTTTTACATTTGATTGCAGTCTGTACCATCAGCTGTCCAGTGCTGTTCTGATATGGCAAAATGTCAGAACACCGGAGGAGGTGGATCCCATCAGCTGATTGCTCGAAGTACAGAGCTTAGCTGTTTTCCATGATAAATCACACTTTGCTGTTGGCTGCACCTCCCAGCAAAAGCACACTCCATGCGTTATCTTTTTTTTTCTTCACCTTGTTGAAAATAACTTTTTTTTAATCGCCATCAGTTAGCGTGCATTTGAGCCAGGTCATATCAGGCCGCTGCTTCTCCCAGCATGTTCTGTGTTGGATACTCCAGTGTTCTTTGCTAGACCCAGGTCCCCGCTGATGTTCCGCCCAGTCTGCTCACGTGCCTTGTGTTCTCCACATATGCTCCACATATTCTTTAGACCTACGCAATCATGGCAACTTTGTGGTATAATTTTTTAAAGCATTAAATCTTCAGTATTATCTTTATGTAGTCAGATTTGTCATTTTTCATTTCCTTCTTTTATCCAAATCAGCATGGTCGCCACGTATTATCAATCAGCACAGAGTCAATCCGAAACCCCGCCCACACTTCCTGAAGTCAGTACATGAAGCGACAGAGTGGTGGCTAAACTTTTATAGATAAAAATTACATAGAGTGGTGTGAAAAAGTGTTTGCCTCCTTCCTGATTTCTCATTTTTTTGTATGTTTGTCACACTTACATGTTTCAGATCATCAAACAAATTTAAATATTAGGCAAAGATAACACAAGTAAACACAAAATGCAGTTTTTAAATGAAGGTCTTCATTATTAAGGGTAAAAAAATCCAAACCTACATGGCCCTATGTGAAAAAGTGATTGCCCCCCATGTTAAAACATAAATTAACTGGGGTTTATCACATCTTTGGAAAGCTGAGTTCAATTTCTCTAGCCACACCCAGGCTTGGTTACTGCCACACCTGTTCTCAGTCAAGAAATCACTTAAATAAGACCTTCCTGACAAAGTGAAGTAGACCAAAAGATCCTCAAAAGCTAGACATCATGCTGCGATCCAAAGAAATTCAGGAACAAATAAAAAACAAAGTAATTGAGATCTATCAGTTGGGAATAGGTTATAAAGCCATTTCTAAAGCTTTGGGACTCCAGCAAACCACAGTGAGAGCCATTATCCACAAATGGCAAAAACATGGAACAGTGGTGAACCTCCCAGGAGTGGCCGGCCGACCAAAATTACCCCAAGAGTGCAGTGATGACTCATCCAAGAAGTCACAAAAGACCCCGCAACAGCATCCAAAGAACTGGTGTGTGTCCCATTACATCCAGTGTAAAAGTAGCACAGCATTTCAGAAAAGGAACATCATACCAGCAGTAAAATATGGTGGTGGTAGTGTGATGGTCTGGGGTTGTTTTGCTGCTTCAGGACCTAGAAGATTTGCTGTGGTAAATGGAACCATGAATTCTGCTGTCTACCAAAAAATTCTGAAGGAGAATGTCCGGCCATCTGTTCGTGACCTCAAGTTGAAGTGCACTTGGGTTCTGCAGCAGGACAATGATCCAAAACACACCAGCAAGTCCACCTTTGAATGGCTTAAGAAAAACAAAATGAAGACTTTGGAGTGGCCTAGTCAAAGTCCTGACCTGAATCCAATTGAAATGCTGTGGCATGACCTTAAAAAGGCGGTTGATGCTTGAAAACCCTCCAGTGTGGCTGAATTGCAGCAATTCTGCAAAGAGGAGTGGGCCAAAATTCCTCCACAGCACTGTAAAAAACTCATTGCCAGTTATCACAAACACTTGATTGCAGTTGTTGCTGCTAAGAATGGCCCAACCAATCACTTTTTCATACAGAGCCATGTAGATTTGGATTTTTTTCCGCTTAATAATAAACACCTTCATTTAAAATCTGCATTTTGTGTTTACCTGTGTTATCTCTGTCTAATATTTAAATTTGTTTGATGATCTGAAATATTTAAGTGTGACAAACATACAAAAAAAAAAAAAGAGAAATCAGGAAGGGGGCAAACACTTTTTCACACCACTGTATTTTGACTGAGCGGCTCCATAATTGGGGATCCACACCCTCGTAACCTCAGCAAAGCATGTATCAAATCTTAGGCCTGTCTGACAAACGGTTTGGGAGATATCTGAGGAACAGACAGAGATTTGGTGCATTTATAGATAGATAATCATTTTAAGTAAAAATTGTGTTGTAAGATTACTTTCTTATACACAGGAAGAGAGTATGGCTCCTTGTAGGCGGCCATCTTGGATCACCGTAATGGTTTTCCAAGTGGATATGGAGATGATTATTTATTTATTTACTTATTGAAGTGGAACATTCTAGTTTGATATATAGAGAGATATGGACAGCAAGAGGCCAGTTCCTAGTCCACAGAAGAAACCCTGTTATTTGTAGGGTCTAAGTCTTTCTTCTCATCAGTGGACCTTGTTTTTGTCACAGCACCAGCAGGATGAGATGTGGGAGGAAATGAGCGTGTCTTCTCTGTTGTCTGTGGTGGTGATGGAATTGGAGGCAAAGGTCCCTTGTCGTGCAGTGATGTTGGAGACAGAAAAACATTCATATCTGCAGCTCCTTTTCTCTTGGATGTTTTCTCTTGTTACATGGGGCAGTCTCCCTGTTCAGCTGCATTTTGTGCTCGTACATGCTTCCAGGTTTCTGGATCACCCCGCGTTAACGTACACCTTTGTTCCTCTTCTTTCCGTGACAACCCCCTCTGGGAAAAACATCTTGCTTTGTGTGTCACTGGACAGACACACACCCTGCGTCTCGTCTCTTCTTGTAAATATGACAGTATTCACTGCCAATATGGGGAAAAAAATTATGGTAATTATGTAAAATGTTGGGTGCAATTTGCAACCAGAGGACAGAGAGCAGCAACCATTGAACTACACTACTCACAAAAAGTTAGGGATATTTGGCTTTTGGGTGAAATTTATGGAAAATGTAAAAAGTTCATGCTACAGTGATAGTATTTCATGAAAGTAGGGCATTTAAGTAGAAGCATGCCGTGGTGATTTCCTCATTGCAAACAGTTTATTGAAACAAAAGCCAACAACAGTGGTGGGTATACCACAACAAAAAATGTCTGTCTCAATAACTTGTCATGTGCCCTTGAGCATCAATTACAGCTCGACAACAGTGTCTCATGTCGACTTAGTGTCTGCTGAGGCATGGCATTCCACTCTTCTTGAAGGGCAGCCCTCAGGTCACCGAAGTTGTGGGGTGCAGGGTTACGAGCCTCTATACGGCGACTCAGCTGATCCCATAGGTTTTCTGTGGAATTCAGGTCTGAAGAAAGCGCAGGCCACTCCATTTGAGGTACCCCAGCCTCCAGCGGCCGTTCCCTAATGATGCGACCTCGATGAGCTGGAGCACTGTCATCCATGAAGATGAAATTAGGCCTGTGTTGTTCATACAGGGGCACAATGACTGGATTAATAATGTTACTCAGGTAGTATCGGCTTGTCACTGTACCATTCACAAGGTGTAGGGTAGTTCTGTATCGACTACTCACACCTGCCCAGACTGTAACACCACCACCACCACCAAAGGCTCGTCTGGTGACAACAGTGGCTGATGCATAGCGCTCTCCTTGATGTCTCCAACATTGTTGGCGGCCATCATTTCTGCTAAACGTTAATCGACTTTTATCAGAGAACAGCACTGAGACCCACTGGTCCCTTGTCCAGCGTAAGTGCTCCCTGGCCCATGCAAGACAATGACGCCTGTGCCTGGTGGTGTTGTCAGGTACTCTTGCAGGTCGTCTAGCATGCAGACCACGCTGATGTAAATGGTTTTGAATGGCCTGATGTGACACTTGGGTACCTCTCGCCTCCCATAAATGTGCCTGGAGTTGAGTGGCATTTATCATCTGGTTCCATGGGACACTGTTCACAATGAGGTGGTCATCAGTGTGGGATTTGGCCAAAGGACATCCATTTCTATGCCTTTCTGTGACTCTTCCAGTCTCTCTGTATCTCTGTTGCAACCTGCTGATGACACTCTGTGACACTCTAAGCTCAGTAGCCACTTTGCTCTGAGAACATCCTGTTTGAAGCCTCTCAATGGCTAGGTACTGTTGATCAGTTGGTAGGTGTCGTCTTGGTCTCATGGTATCAAAATATGGACAGCATGATAAAGAGGACCGTTTAAATACCAGTTCTAATTGAACCAGAAAATGTATTGGTCGATTTATGGATCAAACACCTGTTGTGAATTTTGCTATTAAGCACCTTATTAGAGAACAGAAAGTTATGCAAAAAGTATTGAAACATTGAACAGTTGGACACGTGTATTCAAAAGGTTAGTGAAAGTCAAATTAAGTTCACCTGTAAAGGTTATAGTGCATTTTAGGCACATCCTGGAATTTCACCCGAAAGCCAAATATCCCTAATGTCACGAACTGAGCTGGTGTTATCCTTTAGGCTCAGTTCTGACCGTTCTCTGTGGCTCAGGTATCGGGTTATTTATATATGGTGTTATCTTTTGAGTTCTTGTTGTTTTTATGTCTTTGTTCCTTTTTTTTTCCGTGCCTATAGTCACCGCTCTGGCCAGCGGCTGTTAGGCAGCCTCTTTGACCTACATTCGTGTGGGTGTTGTCTAACACTCGCTGGTCTGACCACACCCCCTCTTTCTTGACAGCCAGCTGATTCCACTCCGGTAATTGTCCTCCCCGCACCTCGCCCAGGTGTACCCAATCTGTTGGCCAGCAATGCTTGTACTTTAGCGGCCTTTGCCAGTCAAGCATTGCTGGACCGTTGTATCATCTTTTGGATATATTGTCATGTGTGTGGGGTTTGCCAGAGACAGTACAGCGTCCTGGAGGACTCCTTGTGTGCCCTGAGCTGTTTTGTTATTTTGTACAGTTGGTTTTTGTTTTGTCCTTTGTTCAATAAATGTGTGTGTGGAGTAACCTGCGCGTAAATCCATCTTTTTTCCTTCCTCTGTGCGCTGCATAAAAGCGCACAAGAAGGCTCATGACACCTAACTTTTTGTGAGTAGTGTATATTTAGATCTCTCTATTCCAATCAACCACTGATCTGTTGATGACAAAATTAAGAGACCCGTAATGATGGTGACTCTCATCTCATCAGTAGCAGCCAGCATCCCTAGCTTCAAGGCTGATGGTGTGACATCAGTGATGTGATGACATGAAACTTGAAACAGCAGAGAAGTGCACTGTTCATCTCCGGGAACTCAGACCCACTTATCCTTGAAGTTTGAAAAAGCCATGGAGGGTTGTTGAGATGTTCATTTATGCTAATGGAACCCATGACTGCAGCTCACCAATTGTAGTTTGAAAATGGCATGAGACACAAATTGGTGATAAAAAATAACAATGTTACCAAAAAAGCTGTCACAAATGTATGAGTATAAAGTTATAGTTTGAGAAAAATGTTGCAAATTTATGAGTAAAGTTTTGCAGATTTACCTAAAAAAGTTATCAAAAAAAGTTACTCATTTATGGGAAAAGTAATTAATTTTTTTAACTGTATAAGCAAAAACCTCACAAACGTATCAGTTAAAAAAATCTCAAACATAAGAAAAAGTCAAAATTTAAAAAAGAAGTTGCACTTGTATGTGGTAAAGATCATAAATGTATGTGAAAAAACTAACATTTTTGTAGAAAATGTTAATTTATGAGAAAAGAGTTACAAATTTAGGGGAAAAACTTTGCACATTGGCACCTGTCGTTACTTACAGTTCCAATCAAAATTATTCAACCCCCACTGCAAATTAGGTTTATTGGCAAAATGTACAAACTAGCAGATGTTTGCAATAAACAAATCAAACAAGAACAAAAGTGGTTTCTCCAAATTCAACACAAAATGCCACTTTTAACCCTTTAAGGTTCTGCGCAACCGTTTGGTCGACCACACTTTGAGTCACAATATCTCATTGAATAATGCATTGAGCTTAACTCAACCTGAATGAGCCATCTCTGCCACTTGGTTTAGTTGCGCTATGCTAAAAAAATCCTCTAGATGGCACTGCGTGTTTGAGCAGTCCCTAACCCTAACCCTAACCCATGAGCAAATTCTACTCATTTGTTGAAGAAAATTAGTAATTCATTTGACTTGTTCTCAATGTTTTTTTGTATGCATTTAAAGGTATATAATATGGGTGACCTCCACAACAGACTGGGACAAGCAGAGCGTTCAGCTGGGGCAATTAGCAGAACAATGAGATGTGTGTATTGAGATCAATAGGCAGCCTCTCTTTGTCTAATTCAGGCGCCAGTATCCTGTTGATAGGTGTGACTCAAATGCAGGTGCTCATGCTTCCTGTTCTGTTCTGTGATGCAAATGTGCCTTTCATGTATTGTCTGTAGTGGGGTATTTAAACTGCATCGCTCTGTAACCCTCTCTCTCTCTGACCACTGCTTCTGACTACACGCATTGCCTGTATCTGCTGAGGAGAGCCTCCGGGCTCGCTCCGGCGCGCATGCACGGCACTGGAGTGAGTTCTCGTGATGGCGGTATGATTAATAAACTCCCTTAAAAACTCTCAGTTCGCCGCTTATTATTTCATGCCGCCACACTGGTGACCCCGAGAAAGCACACGCTTTGTGCAACGCAACCTTCTGGTCTGGACAGCCACACTGGTGACCCGACCAAGAAAAGAACACGCTGGCAGCCCCCGGCGGTGACTCTCCGACGACAAGCGAACGCAGCAGCCTGACACAAATGATCTGCCCTCCCTTCTGCTACAGGGAGACCTCGACGCAGAGCCACCACCAGGCGAAACTCTCCTGAGATCACCCATGACCGGGAAAGCTGCAGAAAGCTTCATGGTGAGATCTGCACGCCTGAGATCTGCACATCCACGCTGGGACCGGCCGCTCTCACAGCTCCTCCACACGAGAGCGCACGCACCTCGTCCTCTCTCCACGACGGCGACCTCCAGGGCCGACGGAGAACTCAGCGCGTGGACCTGAACGCACCATGACCGAACTACAGCAACAACCTGAACAGGGATGACCATCAGCGCTGACCTCCAGCAAGCTCCCTGACCCTGACTCGCCTCTACAGCGGACCTGCCAAGTACCGAACCCCGCACGCACACCGGGGGGTTATGAGGACGGCGCACCACGCACGGGACAATAACGGCTCCACAGACCGCCATTGTCCTTCGCCGCTGCACACAGAACCTTCAGGGCTGCTCACACACCTGAAGCACGCATGCAGCTCGCTCACAGGATTTTGTACGGGTCTCAGCCACGGCGCACAAAGGGAATTCAGCCGTCAGCTGTCCCCGAGGGCTTTAGGGCTGCGCGCGCGCACCTAAAGCCAACACGCCTAGTCCCTCACACAGCTGCAGCTCCTTTTTTCTCACAGCCGCTACGCAGCCTTGCAGCTCCTGTTTTTCTTCATAGCCGCGAGAGGAGTCAGAGACAAATTTTTCTTCGCACAGCCGCTGTGGACCTCCGCCACGTTCAACGGGACAGCCCCTCAACATCGCGGATCCACAGGCAATTTTTCGCGGCCCAAACAATTTCGCCGTCCTGGGCCGGCACTTGCTACCCCCACCCCCCTCTCTCCACCTCCTCGGCACAGAGCCTTCCCCGCAGCTCACTTCCAAAGCTGGACTATCGAGGCCTCAGCTCTCCGCTGAGCCCTCTGGGGGGGGAGTACTGTGGGTGACCCCCACAACAGACTGGGACAAGCAGAGCGCTCAGCTGGGGCAATTAGCAGAACAATGAGATGTGTGTATTGAGATCAATAGGCAGCCTCTCTTTGTCTAGTTCAGGCGCCAGTATCCTGTTGATATGTGTGACTCAAATGCAGGTGTTCATGCTTCCTGTTCTGTTCTGTGATGCAAATGTGCCTGTCATATATTGTCTGTAGTGGGGTATTTAAACTGCATCGCTCTGTAACCCTCTCTCTCTCTGACCACTGCTTCTGACTACACGCATTGCCTGTATCTGCTGAGGAGAGCCTCCGGGCTCGCTCCGGCGCGCATGCACGGCGCTGGAGTGAGTTCTCGTGATGGCGGTATGATTAATAAACTCCCTTAAAAACTCTCAGTTCGCCGCTTATTATTTCATGCCGCCACATATAATACTTTTACTATGAACAGACCTCTCAACCGTTTGGTAGAGGCCTATATCTAAAAAACTGGGGGGTCTGATTTTGGAAAAACAGTTGATTGTTGTTATTGCTATCCTAAGTGAGTAAAAAATGCAAAGAAAAAAATTTTCCGTTGCTTTTTTCTTGGTGCGGACCTTAAAGGGTTAATGACTACTGAAGTTTCAAAGTTATTCACCCTCTTCATGACAAGCATCTTTCGTACTTAGTAGAGCACTCTTTTGCTGTTGGAACCTGCTGCAAATGTGATGCATAGCCAGACACCAGCTTCTAGCAGTGTTCCTGAGGAATCTTAGCCCATTCCTCATGGGTGAAGGCCTCCATTTCATTAATATTCTTGGGTTTGTGTGCTTCAGGTGCCTTTTTCAAATTTCACTAGAGATTTTCAGTGGGGTTCAAGTCAGACAACTGTGATGGCCACTCTAGTATCTTCCGGGACTTTTTCTAAAATCAAGTCTTGGTGGACTTTGAGGTATGCTTGGGATCATTGTCCTGTTGGAAGGTCCAATGATGCCCAAGCTTCAGTTTCCTCACAGACGGCATGACATTTTCTCCCAGGATTTCCTGATACTTGATTGAATCCATCTTGCCCTCCGCACACTGCAGCTTTCCAGTGCCAGAGGGAGTGAAGCGGCCCCAGAGCATCACTGAGACACTGCTATGCTTCACTATAGGCAGGGTGTTCTTTTCAGCATATGCTTCATTCTTCCTCCTCCATATATACCACTGATCCATAGGCCTGAAAAGTTCCAGTTTTGTTTCATTGCTTCACAGAATAGAATTCCAAAACCTCTTTGGCTTATTTACAGTGGTGTGAAAAAGTGTTTGCCCCCTTCCTGATTTCTCATTGTATTTGTATGTTTCTCACACTTCAATGTTTCAGATCATCAAATAAATTTAAATATTAGACAAAGATAACACAAGTAAACACAAAATGCAGAATCAGAATCAGAATAAACTTTATTGCCAAGCATGTAAAAAAAACACGCGAGGAATTTGACTTGACTCGACTTGCAGTTTTTAAATGAAGGTGTTTATTATTAAGGGTAAAAAAAATCCAAACCCACATGGCCTTGTGTGAAAAAGTGATTGCCCCCTAAACCTAATAACTGGTTGGGCCACCCTTAGCAGCAACAACTGCAATCCAGTGTTTGCAAAGAGTCTTTTACAACACAATGGAGGAATTTTGGCCCACTCCTCTTTGCAGAATTGTTGTAATTCAGTACTAATACTGGCGGGTTTTTGAGCATCAACTGCATTTTTAAGGTCATGCCGCAGCATCTCAATTGGATTCAGGTCAGGACTTTGACTAGGCCACTCCAAAGTCTTCATTTTGTTTTTCTTAAGCCATTCAGGAGTGGACTTGCTGGTGTGTTTTGGATCAGTGTCCTGCTGCAGAACCCAAGTGCGCTTCAGCTTGAGGTCATGAACAGATGGCCGGACATTCTCCTTCAGGATTTTTTGGTAGACAGCAGAACTCATGGTTCCATTTACCACAGCAAGTCTTCCAGGTCCTGAAGCAGCAAAACAACCCCAGACCATCACACTACCATCACCATATTTTACTGTTGGTATGATGTTCCTTTTCTGAAATGCTGTGTTACTTTTACGCTGGATGTAATGGGACACACACCTTCCATAAAGTTCAGCTTTTGTCTTGTCAGTCCACAGAGTATTTTCCCAAAAGTCTTGGGGATCATCAAGATGTTTTCTGACAAATCTGAGATGAGCCTTTGTTTTTTTTGCTTAGCAGTGGTTTTCGTCTTGGAACCGTGCCATGCAGGCCATTGTTGCCCAGTCTCTTTCTTATGGTGGAGTCATGAACACTGACCTTAACTGAGGCAAGTGAGGCCTGCAGTTCTTTGGATATTGTTGTGGGATCTTTTGTGACCTCTTGGATGAGTCGTCACTGCGCTCTTGGGGTCATTTTTGTCAGCCGACCACTCCTGGGAAGGTTCACCACTGTTCCATGTTTTCGCTATTTGTGGATAATGGCTCTCACTGTGGTTCGTTGGAGTCCCAAAGCTTTAGAAATGGCTTTATAACCTTTTTCCAGACTGATAGATCTCAATTACTTTTTCTTATTTGTTCCTGAATTATTATTTTTTTGGATTGCAGTATGATGTCTAGCTTTTGAGGATCTTTTGGTCTACTTCACTTTGTCAGGCAGGTCCTATTTAAGTGATTTCTTGATTGAGAACAGGTGTGACAGTAATCAGGCTTGGTTATGGCTAGAGAAACTGAACCCAGCTTTCCAAAGATGTGATAAACCACAGTTAATTTGTTTTAACAGGGGTTGCAATGACTTTTTCACACAGGGCCATGTCGGTTTGGATTTTTTTTTTTTTTTACCCTCATAGGTTAATTGGCATCAAAACTGGGGATTCTAAATTGTCCTTAGGTATGACTGTGAGAGTGAATGGTTGTCTGTCTCTCTGTGTTGGCCCTGTGATGGACTGGCGATCTGTCCAGGGTGTACCCTGCCTCTCAACCAAAGATGCTGGGATAGGCTCCAGCCCCCCCGCGACCTGAAAAGGATTAAGCGGAAGAAGATGGATGGATGGATAATAAACATCTCCATCACTTCCGGTTATGGCAGCCACGTAGGAAGACGTGTTTCACACTGCTCTGCTCCTAAAAATAAAAAGTAGGCTAAAACTCTCTCAATTGGAACAAAAACCTATCCCAGCGTTTAAGCGCGGATATGGTAAAGACTAAGGCTGGGAAATTAGGCAGAGGAAAAAGGGATTCGTCAAAACAGTCCAAACTAACAGACTTCCACGCTCGTGACGAAGCAGAAAAATCTCCAGAGACAATGGCGGAGGGAGCTAGCGGCGGAGCGGTGACTGCTGAGGAGGGTATGAGTTCGGTGCTTGCTGCCATCAGCTCCATGAGAGCAGACTTTTCGTCTAAATTTGATGGGATTATAGCAGCGATAGAAGGAATGAGAAAAGAAATAAGCGACTGTATGGAGCGAGTATCGCAGGCGGAGCTCCGAATCTCAAGCGCTGAAGATGACGTCACCAGCCTGCAATCAAAGATGCAAACATTGGAATTAAAAAATAAACGTCTGGAAGATAATGTCCTGGACTTAGAATCCCGTTCGAGACGGAATAATTTGAGGCTGGTGGGCCTCCCGGAGGGAGCGGAGGGACGGGATCCATGTTCCTTTTTGGAAAAGTGGATTCCAGAAGCGCTGAACAACGCGGATCTGCAGTCATCGGTCGTCTTAGAGAGCGCTCACCGAATCGGCCCGCCTAGAGATAATAAGACACCACCGAGGACGCTGATTATGAAGTTCCTCAGCTACAGAGACAAGATGATGGTCACCAACGCGGCGCGAGCTAAAGGAGAAATTAAATACCAGGATCAACAGGTGCGGTTCTATCCAGACTTCGCCACAGGAATACAACAATTAAGGAGGCAGTTCGACCCCGCCCGTAAAGAGCTGCGCAACCTCGGGATTCATCACGGAGTGATTCATCCGGCAAGACTGCTGGTCACATATAAAGGGAGACCCCATATCTTCAAGACCCCTCAGGAGGCGCAGGAGCTCATTAAGCATATCCAAGTGGAGACTGGTGGGAGCTAAGAATGAACATGATATAACGGTAGAATATTTAAGCATTTGTACAGGCATCTGATTGATCTGAAACATATAACATGTCTACAAAATACAGATTGTATTATATATAAAAAAAAAGCTATGATGTACAAAGTTGCTATAAAATTTTGAAGGTATGTTGGAAAAACTACAGAAGAGAGTTAATGTCATGTCATTAAAAAGTAGTAGAGTCAGGGTGATTGAGAGGAGAAAGAGAGAGTGGTTTGACTGATCCTCGCAGGTGTGGAACAGTCACTAGCTATAACGGGAGACGGAATTTTTTTTTTTTGATTTTTGGGGGGATCACCACGAATGTGGGGAAAGGGAATTTGTTTTTGTGTAGTTTGTAGGATGAAGGTTCAACCATCCATGTTTTTGCTTCTCTGTATGAGCATGTTTACATTGCAAGGTAATCTCAAACTCCTTATTGATCATAGACCAAAGCGTTAATCTTAATTTAACTTCATGGAATTGCAGAGGTCTTCAAAATCTAAAAAAACTTAAACAAGTTATGAATAAAATAAAAGACATAGGTTCAAAAATTGTGTTTTTACAAGAAACTCATCTAATAGAGGAAGATGTAAAAAGAATTAGTAGAAGATGGCAGGGAAATGTGTTCAGCTCATCATTTTCTTCCCGAGCTAGGGGAGTTATGACTCTCATACATAAAACAGTCCCATTTCAAGTGAAAAATGTAATTGGAGACAAATTAGGAAGATATCTAATCATCCAAGGATCTTTGTTATTAGAAAATATAAATCTGGTGAACTTATACGGTCCCAATATAGATGATCAAAACTTCTTTGTTAATTTATTTCTTACTTTATCATTACTTACAGGGCAACATATAATAGCAGGGGATTTTAATTGTACATTGAATCCCAGTATAGATAGATCAACAGGACTGGACTGTACGCACAATGGATGCAGGATGACCATTAATCATTTTATGAAAGAATTGAGATTGCTAGATATATGGAGAGAAATGAAACCACAAGTCAAAGCCTATTCTTGTCATTCTAATACCTACAAGACATTCTCACGTATTGACTATTTTTTGATCTCCACAGAATTAAGGTCCAAGATTCAAAACTGTTTCTATGATAACATCGTGATATCTGATCATGCACCCTGCTGTCTAATATATGTAGATAAGAAATTGACAAAGGATCCAGGTAGGTGGCATTTTCAGCATAAATGGCTTCAGGATGAGGAATTTGTTAAGTACATAGAAAAACAGATGAGTTCTTTGATATCAATACTACACAAACATCAGCATGTATAAAGTGGGAGGCTTTCAAAGCTTTTATTAGGGGGTATATTATTAGTTATACAGGTTCAAAATCTAAGAAGACTCGAGAGGAGAGAGTCCAATTGGAACGTAAAATAAAAACTCTTCAAGAAAAAGTGTATGCAGGAAGTAACCCAAAGTTAGAGAACGAATTACTGATTCTGAGAGCTGAATATGACAAAAAATCAGCGAATAGAGCTGCCTCGAGTCTTCTAAGATTGAAGCAAACTTTTTATGAACAAGGTGAAAAATCAGGAAAATTATTGGCATGGCAGATTAAACAATTAGAATTTAAAACACCAATTACCAATTACCAGTATTATAAGTAATGGACAGGCAGTTGTAGATCCTTTAGAAATTAATAGTGCCTTTAGAGATTATTATGAAAAACTATATGATACAAAAAATGAAACTGACTTAACAAAACTAAATGGGTTTTTGGACGGATTATCTATACCGTGTATTCCAAATGAAAACAGGGAGACACTGGAGTCTAAAATTAGTCAAGAAGAAGTTGGGCTAGCCATTGATAATATGAAATCAGGAAAAAGTGCAGGACCAGATGGTCTTCCAGTTGACCTCTATAAAAAAATTAAGAATAAATTAATAAAACCAGTTTTAGAAATGGTTTTAGAAGCATTTCAAAATAGTAATTTACCACCATACATGAATAAGGCCTTAATTATACTGTTGCCAAAACCAGGTAAACCCTCTAATAAATGTGAAAACATGAGACCAATAAGCCTAGTAAATGCTGACCTTAAGATAATCTGTAAAATTTTAGCAAGACGACTACAAGAAATATTACCAAATATTATTAACCAAGATCAGAATGGCTTTATAATGGGAAGACAAGGCTTCCATAATGTAAGAAGACTATTTAATATTATTTATTCCAATAAAGAAGCACTGGATACAGCTCTCCTATCACTGGACGCCGAAAAGGCCTTTGATAGGGTCGAATGGCCCTTTCTTTTTGAAGTCCTACAGAGGTTTGGACTTGGAAATAATTTCATAAAATGGTTTTAGATAATATACAATAATGCTACAGCAGAAATTCTAACAAACAGCAATATCTCAACATCAATAAAAATCAATAGAGGATATCGACAAGGCTGTCCACTTTCACCCTTATTGTTTACTTTGGCAATTGAACCTTTAGCGATGGCAGTACGTTTACATCCACAAATATATGGAATTAAAAGTAGGACCAACAGAACATAAAATCTCCCTGTATGCCGATGACCTAATTTTGTTTATGTCGAATTTTAAAAAATCAATTCCGACCTTGTTAAATTTAATAAAGAACTTTGGGGAAATATCAGGATATAAAATAAATAAAACTAAATCTTCAATATTAATGCTAAATGAGACCCAGAGAAATCACCCAGCACCTGAGGTAAATCAATTCAATGTTGTAAATCAGTTTAAATATTTAGGAATTCAAATTTTGCCTAAGCTAGAATCAGTCGCCAGTGCCAACTATGAAGCCTTAATGACAGATACTAATGAGTTACTTCAGATATGGATGTCACTACCAATGTCGATGATCGGGAGAATTAATATACTTAAAAGTAATATCTTACCCAAAATACTTTATTTATTTCAATACATTCCTTTACCACCACCTTCAGATCTATTCTCAAGAATTAAAAAAAAGTTAGTGGAATTTATATGGAACAATAGGAAGTCTAGATTACGTCTGTCCTTACTATATTTACCATTTGATCGTGGAGGTCTGAAATGTTCAAACTTTATGTTGTATTACTGGTCAGCACAACTGAGGTCTATGACATATTATTTTTCATCAAATGATCTCCCTCACTGGACTGAAATGGAATCATACAATTTACCTTTAACTCTTCCCTTATTCATATACTCAGACTCGGCTAAAAAATTACAGAAACAAGTTAAAAATCCAATTGTAAAGCATATGATCAAAATATGGTGTGAAACCAAAAAATATTTAAAAGAACCACACTTATTGTCACAATTTAGCCCAATATGGGGTAATCAATATTTTACACCAGGGAGAGCGGATGCTGTATTTAAAGTATGGAATTTAAAAGGGATTCAAAAGATTCAAGACTTATATTTGTCACGTTCAGATAACATAATGTCTTTTGAAGAACTGAGGATCAAATTTAATCTTAATAGAACACATTTTTTTAAATATCTTCAGCTTAGGAATTTTATTCAATCAAATCAAAATAATGCTCTCACCCGACCTACTTATTCATCCTTGGAAAAAATTTTGACGAAAGATAGTAAGAGAAAGGGTATTATTTCAGAGTTTTATAACTCATTGACACTATCCTCGTGAAAACTCACAGAAAAGACTGAATTATTGGAAAGAAGATCTGCAAATTGAAATTTCAGAGGAACAATGGGAATTGGCTTGTACAGAAGCTCAAACCAAATCATTAAATGTACGTCTTAAATTGATGCATTTTAAATGGTTAATGCGGATGTATGTTACACCAGTGGAGTTAAATAGATATAACAAAAACATACCAGATACATGCACAAAATGTATGGAAAGTAAAGGAACCCTATTTCATTGTTTATGGGAATGTAGAAAAATTAGAATGTTTTGGGAAGAGGTGAGGGTAACAATTGAAAAAATAATTTCAAAACTATTCACATTGAACCCTAAACTGTTTTTGTTGGGTCTGTGTCCAGAAAAGCATAACTTTAATAAGAGTGAAAGAGCATTCATAGACCTCAGTTTGCTTAATGCCAAAAAATGTATTGCACTACTGTGGAAAAAGACTCATAGACCAGATGTGACTCAGTGGTTAAGACAGATGTTAACAAATCTTCCACTAGAAAGAATAACATACATACTGAAATCAAAGGAAAATGTGTTTGAGAATATATGGAGACCTTTCATTGATTATGTAAAGAAAGTAAACATAACTTCTGAAGAGGAAGGTGAATGATGTGTGTGGACCTTGCAAATTCCAAATTGGTGAATGTATAATATGTATACTTATGTAATAGATTACCTAGACTAAACAGAGGAGCATTGTTGATGACTTGCCTTTGTTAGTGGTTGTTGGTGTTTTTAGTACATTTTTTTTTTTTTTTGTAGTTAGTGGTTTTTTTGTTTTTTGTTTTTTTCATTTTTAAATTACTTTGGTGTTGGTGTTTGATTGTTTGTGCCATGTTTGTGGAAAAAAGGTTTAATAAAAAATATTGTGGAAAAAAAATAAACATCTTCATTTAAAAACTGCATTTTGTGTTTACTTGTGTTATTTTTGTCTAATGTTTAAATTTGTTTGATGATCTGAAACATTTAAGTGTGACAAACATCCAAAAAAATGAGAAATCTGAAAGGGGCCAAACACTTTTTCACACCACTGTATATACTAGATTTGAGCAAATCAGAGTCAACTTTTCTTATGCTTTTGGGTCAATAGTGGTGTATGTCTTGGAGTTTGGGCATGGAACCTTTCAACATTTTAGTATGCACCTTACTGTGGAAAACTTAAACCTCAGTGCCTGCTGCCACCAAGTCTTGCTGCAGGTCTTTTGCAGTCAGTCGAGGGTTTTTGACCACCTGACTCCTCAGGACTCTGGTGACAACCGTTGATAGCATCCTCTGTCTGCCACGTCCAGGTAGTGTAGCCACCGTTCCTTTAACTTTAAACTTGCGAACTGTGCATCCAGCTGTATCTCTGGGAACATTCAATGCCTTTGCTGTCTTTTTGTATCGTTTTCCTTATTTGTGTAAGGCAGTGATCTCTTCCCTGAACTTTTTGGACAATTCTCTTGACTTCACTATATTTCTAACATGCAGTCAAACGTCACCGTCAACAGTCCTGCTATTTGAGGTGTTCTATCTCAAGCACACCTGATGCAGCTAATGAAGCCCTTGATTGGTTGCATCAGGTGTGCTTGAGATCACACCTGATTTGCAAATGTGTGCTCTTAAGAGGACTTCTATTTTGGGGGTTGAATAATTTTGAGATTGCAGTAGTCATTGAAATTAAGATTTTGTGTTGAATTTGATAATCACTGTAATATTAGTTTTATTTCACTATATAAACTGTTCTTATGTAATCTGTTTATTGCAAACACCTGAAAATTTTTAAATTTTGCCAATAAACCTAAAATGCAATGGAGGTTGAATAATTTTGATTGCAACTCTAAGGAGCTTTTTAATAGATGCTTTCTTACTCTTATTCACATAACCTAGTCAATATCATTAGGTAACACTACTTATACTTGAGGACAATTTCTAGCTGCTCAACCCATCTCTGCTTATTCATTTAGTTATTGTTTCTTTTAATTGTTTATGATGGCAAGGTGCTCAGTGGCCTAGTGGTTCAGGACTCGCACAATAAAAGCAGCTTGCCTCCTAAATCCCTGGTTCAAGTAACAGCCAGAGAGATCCTTCCTGTGTGTTTCTCCCCTGTTCTTCACCCATTTCCTGTCTCTTTACTGCTCCTTTCTAAATAAAACCTAAAAGATTCCCCTCAAAAGTTTGTAACAACATTTTCCTGCAGTGTTTTGCTGTATTTTAGGACAAAATAACTGTAACACTTCTATTCTCCTTCAACTCATGATTCAGTGCTTGTCTCTCACCTTTAATGGGAAAATCACACTTTTCATTCACACCTCATTACATGTTTTGTTCACTGAATCAACGCTTCATGGACCTTTTGAGTTTGTGTTGTTTTATTGTAAGAATGAGGCAACTGCTAGAAGCCATCACTGACCAGTCGTTTGGTTCTTGTAGCAATGTTTAATTATAAGTGTGATAAGGTACAAAGATTATTTGAGACTTGGAAGTGTATGTGTAAATGGGAGTTTGCCTCCAAGTCCACACACACAACAGAAAAACAATAGATAACACTCGTACAGGGGCACCAGTCCAATTTTGGACAATTTTATTAATAATTAATCTTTATACCTTCAATCAATCAGTCTCAAATATTCATGAATTCTACTGGGTGACTTTAGAAGCACGACACAAGAAAGAAATTCACCGAAACTTCTCTCTACCGTTAACAAGATTTTAATAATCAGGTTCAGATGAAATGCCATTACATTCAAATAATTTGGAAACAGGATGGATGGATGGATGAAATGATCAACGGTTAAGCATCACATTCATTTCTGTAACTGATTATTGAGCAATTGAGTGTAATCACATTTGTGGAACCATGGAAAACTTTGTATGAGTTTGTAACTGTGATGAAATGGAAGACTGAATTAACTAACCAAAATTATGAAGAAAATTGGATGCCAGTTTATGAAGAAAATTTATCAACTAATCATATGGACAAAATTCTGAATTACTCTAACAAAGTAAAAATGGAATTTTAATGAAAAAAGGAATATTAATTCTCTCTAATTCTATATCTGTGATCAGATCTATGAACTATTTCCAAACCTGAGACAGATCATGGCATACGTTTTAAGGCAAATGCACATTGCATTAGACAGCAGATGAAACAAAGGGATTTCGCTCACGTGACTGTTGGTTTTTGTTGAGGTCCTCTTCATCACTTGGATCCTCAGCTGAAGATTTATTTAGATGAGACTGGGAAATGTCTGCCCTCAGATATTTTTCCCCAAAGTCCACAGTCACAAGCTGAGATTTTACTGCGATGATGAGCTTCTTCAGTAGCCGTAGCCCCTTTTCCGGGCAGCTGTGGTGGCAAGTTGCTTCCTCTTCTCCGTTGGCGGCATATGCCGTATGCCAGGCGGACAACACGAGAGGGCTTTCGTGGTTTGGCGGCTTCCCTCCAGGGTCCAGATAAATTGTGAATAGTTCAAAATCTGACCCAGATCACAGGATTAGAGAGACAAGATTAATAAAAATTCAAGCCACGAAATCGAAGTTCTTCGGATGTCATGAGGTTTGGTGAGGCACCTTCAAATGTAAAACAAACAATGAACGATCAGTCAATCCCTTTAAAACACACAGTGGGTTAAAAAAAAAGTCTAGCAAAGTTTAGCAGAATCAAAATAGTAAAATGTCTGTGGACACAAAGTTTGACTCCGTATAACGAGAGGTTGAGCTCAGGAAAAGTAATTCCCAAACGTTTAAAGGAAAAAACATGAAAAGCAGAACACAGAATTTCACAAGACAACTCTCTCCCTTTCCAACTAAACAAGTATGGCCGTTCTTCCTTAAAGCGGAGTCAACTTTCCCAGGTGAAATGTGACTGACATGAACGGGAACCAATTGTCTTCCGTCGTGGGCAGGTTGAATGAACTCTGGGCCAATAAGGAAACAGTCCTTTGTCTGTAACCAACCAATAAAAGTGAGAGAGCCGTTGCTAAGCAGAGACGGCCTGATGATTGGCTGATACCAGTCAGATGGCTTGAGGAAACTTTCCTCACAGAATGAAATGCATCTTAACACTGAAAATTCATTATCTACTTAATATAAGATAAGATAAGATAAGCCTTTATTAGTCCCACAATGGGGAAATTCCAGGATTGCAACAGCACAGGGATAGCAACACTCAGAGCAACAATCAGAAGGCAAGAAAAAACAAGAACAGCTAGTATACATATGTACATATTACTATAAATAAATATATGTGTGTGTGTGTGTGTGTGTAGACACACAGTGCGGAGCATTGTGGTTGGTGAATGTGCAGCAGAAAGTCTAAGCTCTCTCTCCGCGGATGCGGCGGGCCAGCTGGATGTCTTTGGGCATGATGGTGACCCTCTTGGCGTGGATGGCGCACAGGTTGGTGTCCACAAAGAGACCCACCAGGTAGGCCTCGCTGGCCTCCTGCAGAGCCATGACAGCGGAGCTCTGGAAGCGCAGGTCGGTCTTGAAGTCCTGAGCGATCTCCCTCACCAGGCGCTGGAAGGGCAGCTTACGGATGAGCAGCTCCGTGGATTTCTGGTAGCGACGGATCTCTCTCAGAGCCACGGTACCGGGCCTGTAACGGTGAGGCTTCTTCACTCCGCCAGTGGCCGGAGCGCTTTTTCCGAGCAGCCTTGGTGGCTAGCTGCTTCCTGGGGGGCTTTTTCCTCCAGTAGATTTACGAGCGGTCTGCTTGGTTCTTGCCATCGCTCTTTATTATTCTGTCTTATATTTCTTGCACGCCGCCTAAACTCCAGCCCGGCACCCGCGTCGTTTTCGCTACAGTTCCTCGGTATGTCGAGTTTCTCCGTTAGCACCGGGTGGCGGTTGAGTGCTAGCTTGCTCTTCCCTGCTGTATCGTCTCCTGCTGTAAACAGAGGCTCCGTCCGCCGACTCGGGAGACCTTTGGGGCGATCTGTGTGTCCGTGATATATATATAAAGTGAAAGGTGTAGAAAGAAGAAGGAAGATAAAAAAAAAAAAAAGGCAGTTGCAAAAGGCAGCCAACTCGTGTGGCGCCGCCGGTCCGACGGAACCGGAACCGGGGGGGGGGGAAAAAAGTCTAAGCTAAGTCTAATATAAAGTCTAAGCTAACTTCAGTGATTCATGACAAACTTTAGTGAGCATGAATTTAAACGTATACCTATATAATTAACAGACAATAAAATAAGGTTCATTTAAGCATTTTCAAACATGCAGTTACATTTAAACTCAAAGCTTTATGAAATATTTCAAACCCATCATTGTCCCACAGAGTCGTCATTTCTTCAAATAGTGTCCTTAGAATTATCCTGGGGAATGAAAACTTGAAAAGATAATTAATGTTCAGTCACAAACACACAGTCCACCAATGTGACAAAAGGATAAACAGATTCTGTAGGTGTCCAAAAGGGAGTAATGTTGAGCTGTGGATAATTCCTAGTGACAGTGAGCTGCACTCAGGAAGTCTGGAAAGTTTCAAACCATTGTTAAATCATAAAACTGTCTTTTTTGGGAGGAAGTTCCATTTATTTATGGTCAAACTAATCCGTTCCTGGCACGAAATGGGACCCTTTTACCATGGAATGTTTGTCCAACTGTGGTCCTGAGAAGAAGAAAACAATTCCTGACCGGCCTTCTTGGGTGAAACAATTTCTTTAAGCTGAAGAGTGGTTTTATAGATTAGCCAAGGGAGTTGATGCTACAGTTCTAGATGTGTTCTCACAGATGGTGTCATCCTTGTTCTTTTTTTTCTGTTGATCCCCTCCAGACTTTGCGACAGTGGCGAAGGAATGCACAGATTTCCACTTCCCGTGTCTGGAGGAGCAGCTGGAAGAGGTGCAGCAGGTGGTGCTGTATGCCAGAGCACAGCGGAGCAGCAAGCAGAAAGACCAGACTGGTCAGAATTTTTACTGAAAGGGACTTTGAGGTTTTCAGTCACACCAACACCTTCATGCTCATAATGTATAATTACAGGTCTTGAATGTAAGAGAACAAAGGTATTCTATAATGCTTAGATGTCTTGTATAGACACCAGCGTTATTTATTTATAGTGAATTATTATGCTCAAAACTTACATATTTTCATGTCAAAATTTTTAAATGTGTGAGGGGCAAAAAGTATTATACTATTATGAGAAAAAGTCACATATTGACAAAAAAATCGTGCATATTTCTGAGAAAAAAGCTTAGACATTTACACACGTGGACAAAATTGTTGGTACCCCTCTGTTAATGAAAGAAAAACCCACAATGGTCACAGAAATAACTTGAATCTGACAAAAGTGGAAATTAATAAAAATTCTATGAAAATTAACCAATGAAAATCAGACAATGCTTTTGAATTGTGGTTCAACAGAATTACTTTAAAAAGCAAACTCACGAAACAGGCCTGGACAAAAATGATGGTACCCTTAGAAAAGATTGAAAATAATGTGACCATAGGGACATGTTCAACCAAGATGTGTCCTCTAATCAACATCACAGGTGTCTACAAACTTGTAATCAGTCAGTCGGCCTATTTAAAGGGTGACAAGTAGTCACTGTGCTGTTTGGTGACATGGTGTGTACAACACTAAACATGGACCAGAGGAAGCAAAGGAGAGAGTTGTCTCAGGAGATTAGAAAGAAAATTATAGACAAGCATGTTAAAGGTAAAGGCTATAAGACCATCTCTAAGCAGCTTGATGTTCCTGTGACTACAGTTGCACATATTATTCAGAAATTTAAGATCCACAGGACTGTAGCCAACCTTCCTGGACGTGGCCGCAGGAGGAAACTTGATGAAAAATGGAAGAAATGGATAATATGAATGGTAACAAAAGAGCCCAGAACAACCTCTAAACACATTCATGGTTTAAGACGTACATTTATTGATTTGGTTTGAGCTTCTGTATAAGCCAATTCCCATTGTTCCTCTGAAATTTCGGTTTGCAGGTTTTCTTTCCAATAATTCAGTCTTTTCTGTGAATTTTCACTTGAGGATAGTGTCAATGAGTTATAAAACTCTGAAATAATACCCTTTCTCTTACTATCTTTCGTCAAAATTTTTTCCAAGGATGAATAAGTAGGTCGGGTGAGAGCATTATTTTGATTTGATCGAATAAAATTCCTAAGCTGAAGATATTTAAAAAAATGTGTTCTATTAAGATTAAATTTGATCCTCAGTTTTTCAAAAGACATTATGTTATCTGAACGTGACAAATATGTCTTTTTTTTTTTTTTTTTTTTGTTACTTATTTGTACCCGTAGGTAGATTTGGTTTGCAGTCTGGTGACAAGCCACCGGCCGCTGGTCGCTGCGTGCGCGAGCGCCCTAAACCTACATGTTTTTGGTATGCGGGAGGAAACCGGAGAAATCCCGGAGTAAACCCACGCAACACGGGGAGAACATGCAAACTCCACACAGCTCACTGTTGGTCGGGGGCTGGGATCGAACCCACGATCTCGTGATCCCCGCGATCCCCCGGCCGAGGGTAAAACTGTGCTGCTACAGTGCTAAACCACTGCGCCACCGTGCAGCCCACGGTGTCTTGAATCTTTTGAATCCCTTTTAAATTCCATACTTTAAATACAGCATCCGCTCTCCCTGGTGTAAAATATTGATTACCCCATATTGGGCTAAATTGTGACAATAAGTGTGGTTCTTTTAAATATTTTTTGGTTTCACACCATATTTTGATCATATGCTTTACAATTGGATTTTTAACTTGTTTCTGTAATTTTTTAGCCGAGTCTGAGTATATGAATAAGGGAAGAGGTAAAGGTAAATTGTATGATTCCATTTCAGTCCAGTGAGGAAGATCATTTGATGAAAAATAATATGTCATAGACCTCAGTTGTGCTGACCAGTAATACAACATAAAGTTTGGACATTTCAGACCTCCACGATCAAATGGTAAATATAGTAAGGACAGACGTAATCTGGCCTTCCTATTGTTCCATATAAATTCCACTAACTTTTTTTTAATTCTTGAGAATAGATCTGAAGGTGGTGGAAAAGGAATGTATTGAAATAAAGTATTTTGGGTAAGATATTAGATTGGATTCCTAAATATTTAAACTGATTTACAACATTGAATTGATTTACCTCAGGGGCTGGGTAATTTCTCTGGGTCTCATTTAGCATTAATATTGAAGATTTAGTTTTATTTATTTTATATCCTGATATTTCCCCAAAATTCTTTATTAAATTTAACAAGGTCGGAATTGATTTTTTAAAATTCGACATAAACAAAATTATGTCATTGGCATACAGGGAGATTTTATGTTCTGTTGGTCCTACTTTAATTCCATATATTTGTGGATGTAAACGTACTGCCATCGCTAAAGGTTCAATTGCCATAGTAAACAGTAAAGGTGAAAGTGGACAGCCTTGTCGACATCCTCTTTTGATTTTTATTGATTTTGAGATATTTCTGTTTGTTAGGATTTCTGCTGTAGCATTATTGTATATTATCTGAACCCATTTTATGAAATTATTTCCAAGTCCAAACCTCTGTAGGACTTCAAAAAGAAAGGGCCATTCGACCCTATCAAAGGCCTTTTCGGCATCCAATGATAGGAGAGCTGTATCCGGTGCTTCTTTATTAGAATAAATAATATTAAATAGTCTTCTTACATTATGGAAGCCTTGTCTTCCCATTATAAAGCCATTCTGATCTTGGTTAATAATATTTGGTAATATTTCTTGTAGTCGTCTTGCTAAAATTTTACAGATTATCTTAAGGTCAGCATTTAATAGGCTTATTGGGCTCATGTTTTCACATTTATTAGAGGGTTTACCTGGCTTTGGCAACAGTATAATTAAGGCATTATTCATGTATGGTGGTAAATTACTATTTTGAAATGCTTCTAAAACCATTTCCAAAAGTGGTTTTATTAATTTATTCTTAAATTTTTTATAGAGGTCAACTGGAAGACCATCTGGTCCTGCACTTTTTCCTGATTTCATATTATCAATGGCTAGCCCAACTTCTTCTTGACTAATTTTAGACTCCAGTATCTCCCTGTTTTCATTTGGAATACACGGTATAGATAATCCGTCCAAAAACCCATTTAGTTTTGTTAAGTCAGTTTCATTTTTTGTATCATATAATTTTTCATAATAATCTCTAAAGGCACTATTAATTTCTAAAGGATCTACAACTGCCTGTCCGTTACTTATAATACTGGTAATTGGTGTTTTAATTCTAATTGTTTAATCTGCCATGCCAATAATTTCCCTGATTTTTCACCTTGTTCATAAAAAGTTTGCTTCAATCTTAGAAGACTCAAGGTCTATTCGCTGATTTTTTGTCACATTCAGCTCTCAGAATCAGTAATTCGTTCTCTAATAATCAGTAATTCAGTAATTATCAGTAAGAATCAGTAATTCGTTGTCTAACTTTGGGTTACTTCCTGCATACACTTTTTCTTGAAGAATTGTTATTTTACGTTCCAATTGGACTCTCTCCTCTCGAGTCTTCTTAGATTTTGAACCTGTATAACTAATAATATGCCCCCTAATAAAAGCTTTGAAAGCCTCCCACTTTATACATGCTGATGTTTGTGTAGTATTGATATCAAAGAACTCATCTATCTGTTTTTCTATGTACTTAACAAATTCCTCATCCTGAAGCCATTTATGCTGGAATTGCCACCTACCTGGATCCTTTGTCAATTTCTTATCTACATATATTAGACAGCAGGGTGCATGATCAGATATCACGATGTTATCATAGAAACAGTTTTGAATCTTGGACCTTAATTCTATGGAGATCAAAAAATAGTCAATACGTGAGAATGTCTTGTAGGTATTAGAATAACAAGAATAGGCTTTGACTTGTGGTTTCATTTCTCTCCATATATCTAGCAATCTCAGTTCTTTCATAAAATGATTAATGGTCATCCTGCATCCATTGTGCGTACAGTCCAGTCCTGTTGATCTATCTATACTGGGATTCAATGTACAATTAAAATCCCCTGCTATTATATGTTGCCCTGTAAGTGATGATAAAGTAAGAAATAAATTAGCGAAGAAGTTTTGATCATCTATATTGGGACCGTATAAGTTCACCAGATTTATATTTTCTAATAACAAAGATCCTTGGATGATTAGATATCTTCCTAATTTGTCTCCAATTACATTTTTCACTTGAAATGGGACTGTTTTATGTATGAGAGTCATAACTCCCCTGGCTCGGGATGAAAATGATGCGGTGAACACATTTCCCTGCCATCTTCTCCTAATTCTTTTTACATCCTCCTCTATTAGATGAGTTTCTTGTAAAAACACAATTTTTGAACCTATGTCTTTTATTTTATTCATAACTTGTTTAAGTTTTTTTAGATTTTGTAGACCTCTGCAATTCCATGAAGTTAAATTAAGATTAACGCTTTGGTCTATGATCAATAAGGAGTTTGAGATTACCGTGCAATATAAACATGCTCATACAGAGAAGCAAAAACATGGATGGTTGAACATTCATCCTACAAACTACACAAAAACAAATTCCCTTTCCTCACATTCGTGGTAATCCCCCCCCAAAATCGAAAAAAAAATTCCGTCTCCCGTTATAGCTAGTGACTGTTCCACACCTGCGAACAGTCAAACCTCTCTCTTTCTCCTCTCAGTCACCCTGACTACTACTTTTTAATGACATGACATGAACTCTCTTCTGTAGTTTTTCCAACATAATTCCAAAATTTTTTTTTTTCAAAAGCTTTTGATCATGAGAGATGACACACTCAGGGACCTCCTCAGAAGAAGAGTATATAATGTCAAATAGCCAGCGTATGTTTAAAATATGAGTGTCTGTTTTTGATAAAATCTGTTTGGTCTCTTGAGATAATTGTAGGGAGGACCTCTCTAATCTGCGAGCTAGGACCTTAGCTAGAATTTTAGCATCTGTTTCAAGAGAGAAATAGTTTGTACAAAGCACAGTCGGATGAGTCTTTCCTTTTTTTTTTTTAGCAATAAAGGTGATATAAACATTTGTAAATATTGAGGGAGAGATCCCAACCTGAAAGATTCAGACAGGACTAGACAGAGCTGTGGGGAAAGTAACAAAGAAATCTTTTTAAAGAATTCTGCCGAAACACGTCAGGGCCTGGGCACTTTCCCAACTGCATTGACGATATAGCTGAAATGATTTCTGCGGTAGATATACAGATGTGGACAAAATTGTTGGTACCCCTCTGTTAATGAAAGAAAAACCCACAGTGGTCACAGAAATAACTTGAATCTGACAAAAGTGGTAATAAATAAAAATTCTATGAAAATTAACCAATGAAAATCAGACAATGCTTTTGAATTGTGGTTCAACAGAATTATTTTAAACAAACTCATGAAACAGGTCTGGACAAAAATGATGGTACCCCTAGAAAAGATTGAAAACAATGTGACCAAAGGGACATGTTCAACCAAGATGGGTCCTAATTAACATCACAGGTGTCTACAAACTTGTAATCAGTCAGTCGGCCTAATTAAATGGTGACAAGTAGTCACTGTGCTGTTTGTTGACATGGTGTGTACCACACTAAACATGGACCAGAGGAAGCAAAGGAGAGAGTTGTCTCAGGTGATTAGAAAGAAAATTGGGTTTACTCCGGGATTTCTCCGGTTTCCTCCCACATGCCAAAAACATGCAAGTTAGGTTAATTGGCATCAAAACTGGGGATTCTAAATTGTCCTTGTATGACTGTGAGAGTGAAAGGTTGTCTGTCTCTCTGTGTTAGCCCTGCGATGGACTGGCGATCTGTCCAGGGTGTACCCTGCCTCTCGCCCAAAGATGCTGGGATAGGCTCCAGACCCCCCGCGACCTGAAAAGGATTAAGCGGAAGAAGATGAATGAATGAATGAATGTTATTGGTAAAGGCTATAAGACCATCTCCAAGCAGCTTGATGTTCCTGTGACTACAGTTGCACATATTATTCAGAAATTTAAGATCCACGGGACTGTAGCCAACCTCCCTGGACGTGGCCGCAGGAGGAGACAGATAATACGAATGGTAACAAAAGAGCCCAGAACAACCTCTAAACACATTCATGGTGAACTCCAAGGTCAAGGTACATCAGTGTCAGATCGCACCATCCGTCGTTGTTTGAGCCAAAGTGGACTTCATGGGAGACGACCAAGGAGGACACCACTGTTGAAAACAAATCATTAAAAAGCCAGACTGGAATTTGCCAAACTGCATGTTGACAAGCCACAAAGCTTCTGGGAGAATGTCCTATGGACAGACGAGACAAAACTGGAACTTTTTGGCAAGGCACATCGGCTCTATGTTCACAGATGCAAAAATGAAGCATACCGGGGGACTTCCGGGAAGATGGCGGAGAGACATAACGCTTAAACAGAGAGCTCTCCCTAGTTGGATTAAAAATCTTTGGTAAATGGCCAACTCGACATAAATGGATCAATAAACCAAGGGATGAAAACACGAAGAAGCCGGGCACACGGACAAAAGCAGGGTAAAACTAAAGAATCCCTCTTCAACAACGCAGGAGAAATCGATGAACACGAGGCCCAAAAAAACGAGGTGACTACAGCAGAGAAAATGAAGGACGCCAAACTCGATATTATGAACACTGGCTTCGCCAATTTAAGTAAAGACATAAAAGACTTCAAGCGACAACTCCAACAGGATTTAACGGCTCTTAAGGAAGAACTGAAAAAAGAGATGAAGGAGGAAATTATGGGTCTCCGAAAAGAAATGGAACGCAAGCTAGCTGAAACCATGGAGGAACTGCGCACTCAACGGGCGTGTATGGCAGAAGCACAGGCTCGAATATCAGATTTGGAAGACTGGAAGACCGAGGCAAGTGAGCGGCTGCAGACCCTGACGGCACAAACACAGAGGATGCAGGAAAAAATAACCGACCTGGAGAGCAGGTCCAGGCGGAGCAATATACGCATCTTCGGGATTCCGGAGGGCATTGAAGGCAACTCGATGACAAAATTCATGGATCAATTCTTAAAAAAAGAGCTTTAGCTGCCCGATGAAACAGACCTGCAGATCCAATGAGCGCACAGAGCCTTGGCACAGAACCCGAATCCAAACTCTACACCCAGGTCAGTTGTGGTAAACTTTCTAAAATACGATGTAAAGGAAAGAATCCTGACACAAGCGTGGAAAAAAAAGATACGAGTCGGTGACAAACAGATATTCTTTGACCATGACTACCCGACAGAAATTGTGCAGCAGCGGAAGAAATATGCCAACATTAAAAAAATGCTGAAAGTGAAAAAAATTAGATTCCAAACGCCACTAACGAAGATGAGAATTCATTGGGAAGACGGCGTGAAAACCTACAACACGGCCAGAGAGGCAGCGCGGGACATGACGGAGCGAGGCTTTGTGGTGAGCGTACCGGAGGAAGCGGCTGGAGCAGCGGCGGCACGGAACGCATCACGACAGCCGGAGTGGAGGCGAGTGAGCGGCAGAGGGCGGGAGACGGACGTGGCGCACCGGGCCCAAGAAAAACTGCAAGGCTTTCAACGGAAAGCCTAGATTATAACAAAGATTAAGAAGGACACAAAAGAAATGAAGGCCAAGAAGACAAGGTAAAAGAGAAACAAACAGCTAGGAGAGGTTTAAGTGATTTTTGTTGGACATTTCTAGACTAATGACTATTACTTGGATAGTAACTACAGGTCTAGGGAGGGCCCCTCACACAGTGAAGACAATCCCTCCACCCTCCAACAGGGACCAGTGGGCAGAAGAAAGGCCCAAAGTACGGAGGTCGAGATTCGTTAATGTGTTTTTGTACAAATATGTGTTAGTTTTGTTGTTAAAGGGATTAGGAGCACAAGTTAAAAAAATGGAAAAACATGAATATGGTTAAAAATCTTAAGATAATGATATTAAACATGAATGGTCTGAACTCACCTGTTAAAAGGGAAAGAATAATAAGAAAATTCAAGAAGGAAAAAGCCGAAATTATATTTATGCAAGAGACACATTTGAACAAGACAGAACATGAGAAACTAAAGAGATTTGGCTATAAGAACTCCTACTACAGTTCATTTAAGGGAGGAACTAAAAGGGGGGTTATGATACTAATTTCAAATAAAATACAATTTGAATGTGAACAAGAAATCCAGGCTAAAGAAGGCAGATATGTAATAATAAAGGGAAGAATAGATGGTATGCAGATCACATTAGTGAACATCTATGCCCCACCAGAAAGTGACAAGGGTTTTTTTCAACAACTGTTTGATCTCATAGCAACACACAGTGAAGGAGTCCTAATTTGTGGAGGAGACTTAAGTGCCGTCATGGATCATGAAGTTGACACAAATGTTAAGAAGACAAAAAAACATGTAACAAAGTTCATAAGAACCTCACTGGCAGAAATGGGTATGGTAGACATATGGAGGGACCTGCACCCACTCGAAAAAGACTATACACATTATTCAGCAGTCCATAAAGTACACTCTAGAATAGATTACTTCCTTATGAATGAAGGTGACAGACACAGGGTGAGAAATTGTCGGATTGGAGGGGCAGAAATATCAGATCATAATCCTATATACATGGAAATATATTTAAACAATAGAAAACGACAAACAACATGGAAACTTAATGTAGGACTATTAAATGATGAGAAAATGAAAGAAAGAATAAAGGTAAACATAAATGAGTATATCGAGGAGAATGATAATGGAGAAGTGGACCCAACAATTCTATGAGATGCACTAAAAGCCGTGTTAAAAGGTAAATTAATTGTTGAATCAGGAAAAGCAAAAAAGTCTAAACTGGAATCATATGAACAAAGATGTGAGAGACTGAGGGAATTAGAACGTAAACATCAAAGCACAAATGACCCAAAAATATATCAAGAAATTAAGGAAGAAAAAATAAAGATAAAAGAAATACAAATAGATGAAATTGAAAGGAAAAATAGATATTTAAAACAAAAATATTATGAAACGGGGCCAAAGGCCACAAAACTGCTGGCAAAACAGTTAAGAAAACAACAAACAGTGAATAATGTATATAAGATTAAGGACCCCATCACAAATAAAACCACAGTTACCCCAGAAAACATCGAAGAAATATTCCATAAATTCTATCAAGATCTATACTCGCAACCTGAAGAGACAAATGTTGAAGATATTAAAAAATTTCTATGCACATTGGACTTGCCATCAATAGGAAACCAATAAAATGAAAAGCTATCAGCAGAAATAACAACACAAGAAATTAAAGATGTGATTAAGTCACTTAAAAACGGTAAATCACCAGGTAGTGATGGATACCCATCTGAGTTTTATAAACTGTTTATAGAAGAACTCACGCCACAGCTCCTAAAGTCATTTAATTGGACATTAAACAACAACAAAATACCTCCATCATGGAACGAAGCCATTATTTCAGTTATTTTAAAGCCAGGGAAAGATAGGGAACAATGTGGAAACTATAGGCCAATCTCTTTATTAAATGTGGATTATAAAATATATACAACAATTATCTGTAAACGAATAAAGACATTCTTGACGGAATTGATAGAGGATGATCAAACTGGTTTCATAGAGGGACGCCAAACACATGATAATATCAGGAGAACAATACATATAATTAATCAAATACATAAAGAAAAGCGCAGTAATAATGAGTTTAGACGCAGAAAAAGCATTTGATAGGGTTAATTGGATGTTCCTATATAATGTGCTGGAACGCTTTGGATTTAACGAAAAATCAGTACAATGCATAAAGACACTGTATCAAAAACCTGTGGCAAGAATCAAGATAAACGGTAGCTTAACAGACAAAGTAAATATACAAAGATCAACTAGGCAGGGATGCTGCCTATCGCCCACCTTGTTTGCTCTGTTCATAGAGCCACTGGCTCAAGCGATGCGACAAAATAAGAAATTAAAAGGTGTAACAATAAACGGAGCGGAACACAAGATTGGGCTATTTGCAGATGATATTATAGTTTACCTTGAACAACCAGATGAATCAATAATGGAAATGATGGACTTGATAGAAAATTTTGGAAAATTATCAGGATACAAGATAAACATAACAAAAACACAAATACTGACATTCCACTATAACCCTTTAAACCAGATAACTGTTAAGATCAAACTAAACTGGAAACAAAAAGAAATAAAATACTTTGGAGTGAACATACCTAAAGATTTAAGCAAAACCTATAAAGCAAACTATGATAGGTTAGAACAAGAAATAAAAAAAGATATTGATAGATGATCAGTCTTAAATATGGATCTGAATTCAAAAATTAAGACAGTCAAAATCAGCATACAACCTAGACTGCTTTACCTCTTCCAAGCTCTACCAACAGAGATTCCTGGTGCCCAGTTCTCAAAGTGGGACAGGATGATATCGAGATTTGTTTGGGGAGGTAAAAAGCCAAGAGTGAAATATAAAACTCTCCAATTACCAAAAGAGAAAGGAGGCATGGGTCTACCGAGTCTAAAGGAATATTACTACTCAGCACAAATAAGATATATCATATGTTGGTGCAACGGAGGATATGAGGCAAAATGGAAAGAAATGGAAAAGGAAATTGAGGGACTCCCAGTACAAAGCATAATAGGAGATAAGGATGCATATAAGCAAATCAAATAAATAGACCCAATCACTAAATTTACTTTGGAACTGTGGTATAAAATAGTACAAAAGTATAATATAAAGGAGGACATAAAACTATTGAAATGGGTAGCATTTGACAGTCAGTTTGAACCGGTAAAGCAAGATAGGGGATACAAAAATCTGGTGAACAAGGGAATCACAGCATGGGGCAATATGGGAAAAAAAGATTTCGGGAGTTTTGTAAACATGAGAAGAAAATTTAAACTAGAAAAATCTGAATTCTTCAGATATCTGCAGATGAGAGATTATTATATGAGGAAGATTAGGCATAACCTCCACACAGATGTGAGCAAGATTATACAATTCATTTTAAGCTTGTATGCAGGAAATAAAATAAGAATTATTTCAAAGCTATATCAGAAACTTACGGCAAACAAACATTCAAGTAACTATATAAAGGAGAAATGGGAGAAAGAGCTAAATTTAAACATAACAGAAGAAAACTGGCAAGAAATATGGAAAACACAACACACATCAACAAGTTCAAGGACATGGAGGGAATTTGGATGGAAAAACCTGATTCGCTATTTCATTACACCACAGATTCAAAGAAAATATACAAATACCCAATCTATATGCTGGAGGGGCTGTGGGGCTCAAAATGCAGACCACTCACATATGTTTTGGAAATGCTGCAAAATCTCATCATTCTGGAAATCTATACGTGTGACAATACAGAGGATATTAGGATATAATATACCAATGAACTGTAACTTGATGTATTTATGTGATCTTAAAAGAGACAATGTAATACAGGCAGAGGACAGATATCTAGTTAAAATCTTGCTGATTGCATGTAAAAAAACAATCACAAGAAAATGGCGATCAGAAGTTCTTCCTGACCAAGAGCAATGGACTGACATTGTTGAGGATATACGTTTAATGGAAAAACTAACATATCGACCGACAAAGAATGCAAGAAGGACAATATGAAAAAAAATGGTGGAAATGGACACACTACAAAGTGCAACAACGAGACAGAAATTGAAAGAATAACCAAAGACACTGGAAAAACCAGAAGAATTAAGAGATGGAAACTAAAAACTTGATGCTCCAACATTTGTCCCCCTCCCCCTTTTTCTTTTTTTTTCTTCCTCTAGCTCCTTTTTTTAAATATAGAGACTGTGATCTGAATGTAATATGTATGATGATAAATGAATAAAAATCAAAGTTACAAAAAAAAAAAAAAAATGAAGCATACCAAGAAAAGCACACTGTCCCTACTGTGAAACATGGAGGAGGTTCTGTTATGTTCTTGGGCTGCTTTGCTGCATCTGGCGCAGGGTAGAATGAAATCTCAAGACTATGATGGTATTCTAGAGAAAAATGTGCTGCCCAGTGTCAGGCAGCTTGGTCTCAGTCGCAGGTCATGGATCTTGCAACAGGATAATGACCCAAAACACCTGAACCTGAACAGGACCTGAATTAAAATCATGTACAACGCTTGGACAATTTAAACAAAAACTAAAGGAAGAAATACTCCAAACATATATACAAGATGACATGTAAAATCACATAAGGATTGTCATATCCAGTCTGCGTTGTGTTGCTCTCTAGTTTTTGTTGGGTTTTTTTTTTGGTCACATTTTGTCTTAGCTTTGTTCTGAATTGTAATCGCTCTTGTTTTGTTTTTCTTTTGAATTCTTGGATGGAATATGGGTGGCCAATATAAGCTGCAGCTTCAGCCATCACCCATTTCGGATAACTTATGTTGAACTGTATAATCAGAGGAGTTATTGTCTAATTTGACCTTGTTGGATTTTCTTCCCCCTTTGTTATATTATTCTGTTTCTTTTAATCTGTACTTTTAATCTATCTGAAATAAAGATTGATTGATTGATTGATTGAAACACACAGCTAAAAACGCCCAAAAATGGCTAAGAGCGAAACATTGGACTATTCTAAAGTGGCCTTCTATGAGCCCTGATCTAAATTCTATTGAACATCTGTGGAAGGAGCTGAAACATGCCATCTGGAGAAGGCACCCTTCAAACCTGAGACAACTGGAGCAGTCTGCCAAAATACCTGCTGAGAGGTGCAGAAGTCTCATTGACAGTTACAGAAATCATTTGATTGCAGTGATTGCCTCAAAAGGTTGTGCAACAAAATATTAAGTTAAGGGTACCATCATTTTTGTCCAGGCCTGTTTCATGAGTTTGTTTTTTAAAATAATTCTGAGGAATCACAATTCAAAAGCATTGTCTGATTTTCATTGGTTAATTTTCATAGAATTTTTATTTATTACCACTTTTGTCAGATTCAAGTTATTTCTGTGACCATTGTGGTTTTTTCTTTCATTAACAGAGGGGTACCAGCAATTTTGTCCACGTCTAGGTTCATCGAGTGTCTTCCTGAAGTCAAGTAACTCAGGAGTTTTAAGATTGAAATATGTTTTATGGGTCCAGACCCCCTCATGGATCGTCACCTTATCGTGGTGGGGGGGTTTGCGTGCCCCAGTGATCCCAGGAGCTATGTTGTCCGGGGCAATTTGCCTCTGATAGGGTCTCCCAAGACAAACTGGTCCTGGGTGAAGGGCCAGACTAAGAACGATCCAACAGACTCTCATGATAAATTGTATATCAAGGATTCAGTGTACCCCGCCCGGTATGGGGTTACCGGGGCCCCACCCTGGAGCCAGGCCTGGGGGAGGGGCTCGAAGGCTAGCGTCTGGTGGCCGGGTTTCCACCCATGGGACCCGGCCGGGCTCAGCCTGAAGGAGTTACATGGGTCCGCCCTCCAGTGGGTTCACCACCTGCAGGAGGGATCATGGAGGTCCGGTGCTATGTGGATTAGGTGGCGGACAAAGGCGGAGACCTTGGCGGACTGATCCCAAGCTTTCTAAACTGGCTTTTGGTACGTGGAATGTCACCTCTCTGGTGGGGAAGGAGCCTGAGCTGGTGTACGAGGTTGAGCGATACCGGCTAGATATAGTCGGCCTCACCTCAACACACAGCTCCGTTTCCGGAACCAGTCTCCTGGAGAGGGGCTGGAGCTTGGCCTTTTCTGGAGTTGCCCCGGGCGAGAGGCGACGAGCAGGGGTGGGTATTCTTGCATCGCCCCACCTTGCTGCCTCTATATTGGAGTTTTCCCCGGTGGACGAAAGGGTTGCTTCCCTGCGCCTTCGGGTTGGGAAACGGGTCCTGACCATCATTTGTGCCTATGCACCAAATGATGTTTCAGAGTACCCACCCTTTTTGGAGTCTGTGACTGGGGTGCTGGAGGGTGCTCCTCCTGGAGACTCCATTGTCCTACTGGGGGACTTCAATGCGCACGTGGGCAACGACAGTGAAACCTGGAGGGGGGTGATTGGGAGGAACGGCCTGCCCGATCTGAACCCGAGTGGTGTTCAGTTATTGGACTTCTGTGCTAACCACAGTCTGTCCATAACGAACACCATGTTCAAGCATAAGGGTGTCCATATGTGCACCTGGCACCAGGACACCCTAGGTCGCAGGTCGATGATCGATTTTGTTATCGTATCATCAGACCTGCGACCGTATGTCTTAGACACCCGAGTAAAGAGAGGTGCAGAGCTGTCAACTGATCACCGCCTGGTGGTGAGTTGGATCCGATGGCAGGGGAGGAAGCCATTCAGACCTGGTAGACCCAAACGTATAGTGAGGGTGTGCTGGGAGCGTCTGGCTGAGGCCCCTGTCCGGGAGGTCTTCAACTCCCACCTCCGGAAGAACTTCAACCACATTCCGAGGGAGTCTGGAGACATGGAGTCTGAATGGGCCATGTTCTCCACCTCTGTTGTTGAAGCGGCGGCCCAGAGCTGCGGCCGCAAGGTGGTCGGTGCATCTCGTGGTGGCAACCCCCGAACCAAGTGGTGGACACCAGTGGTGAGGGGGGCCATTAAGCTGAAGAAGGAGTCCTATCAAGCTTGGTTGGCTTGTGGGACTCCCAAAGCAGCTGAGGTGTACCGGCAGGCCAAGCGGAGTGCAGCTCGGGTGGTTGCTGAAGCAAAAACCCGGGTATGGGAGGAGTTCGGTGAGGCCATGGAACAAGACTTTCGGTCGGCTTCAAAGAGATTCTGGCAAACTGTTCGGCGGCTCAGGAGGGGAAAGCAGCTCCCCGTCCACACTGTGTATGGTGCGGATGGGACACTGTTGACTTCAACTGGGGATATCGTCGGGTGGTGGAAGGAATACTTCGAGGATCTCCTCAATCCCACTGATACGCCTTCCACAGAGGAAGCAGGGTTTGGGGACGAGGGGGATGACTCGCCTATCACAGGGGCTGAGGTCGCCAAGATGGTTAAAAATCTCCTTGGTGGCCGGGCCCCGGGGGTGGACGAGATTCGCCCCGAGTACCTCAAGGCCCTGGATGTTGTTGGGTTGTCATGGTTGACACGCCTCTGCAACATTGCGTGGAGGTCGGGGGCAGTGCCTTTGGCATGGCAAACCGGGGTGGTGGTTCCTCTCTTCAAAAAAGGGGACCGGAGGGTGTGCTCCAACTTTAGAGGGATCACACTCCTCAGCCTCCCTGGGAAGGTCTATGCCAAGGTACTGGAGAGGAGAGTCCGGCCGTTGGTCGAACCTCGGATTCAGGAGGAGCAATGTGGTTTTCATCCTGGCCGTGGCACATCGAACCAGCTCTTTACCCTCTCGAGAATTCTTGAGGGTTCGTGGGAGTTTGCCCAACCAGTTTACATGTGTTTTGTGGACTTGGAGAAGGCATTTGACCGCGTCCCTCGTGGATTTTTGTGGGGGGTGCTTCGGGAGTATGGGGTATCGGGCTTGTTGTTACGAGCTATTTGGTCTCTGTACGATCGTTGTGAGAGTTTAGTTCGTATTGCCAACACTCGGTCGGAGTCATTCCCAGTGAGAGTTGGACTCTGCCAGGGCTGCCCTTTGTCACCGATCCTGTTCATAATTTTTATGGACAGGATTTCTAGGCGCAGCCAGGGAATGGAGGGTGTCATGCTTGGTGACCACAGGATCTCATCTCTGTTGTTTGCAGATGATGTTGTCCTGTTGGCTTCATCCAGCAATGACCTACAGCTCTTGCTGGGACGGTTTTCCGCTGAGTGTGAAGCGGCTGGGATGAGAATCAGCACCTCCAAGTCCGAGTCCATGGTCCTCAGCCGGAAAAAGGTGGATTGTCCTCTCCGGGTTGGGGACAGGCTCCTGCCCCAAGTGGAGAAGTTTAAGTATCTTGGGGTCTTGTTCACGAGTGAGGGGAAAATGGAGCGAGAGATCGACAGACGGATTGGAGCAGCATCTGCAGTGATGCGGACGTTGTACTGGTCTGTTGTGGTGAAGAGAGAGCTTAGTTCTAAGGCAAAGCTGTCGATTTACCAGTCAATCTACGTTCCTACTCTCACCTATGGTCACGAGCTTTGGGTAATGACCGAAAGAACGAGATCGCGGATACAAGCGGCTGAAATGAGCTTTCTCCGTAGGATTGCTGGACTCACCCTCAGAGATAGGGTGAGGAGCTCAGTCATCCAGGAGAGGCTCAGAGTAGAACCGCTGCTCCTCCACATTGAAAGGAGTCAGTTGAGGTGGTATGGGCATCTGATTAGGATGCCTCCTGGACGCCTCCCACTTGAGGTGTTTCAGGCACGTCCCACTGGGAGGAGACCCCGGGGCGGACCCAGGACTCGGTGGAGAGACTATGTCTCCCAGCTGGTCTGGGAACGCCTTGGTATCCCCTCTGAAGAGCTGGAGCAGGTGGCTGGGGAGAGGGAAGTCTGGGCTTCTCTGCTTGAACTGCTGCCTCCGCAACCCGGACCTCCGGAAAAGCGGTAGAAGATGGATGGATGGATGGGTCCAGATTTACTGAAAATGGCTCTCGGTGAGACAGATCTACATAAAGAAGCATTTGTACCATCCTGTATTTTGAATATTCACTTTGACATGTACTGTATTTATGTTTATGATTGATCCTGGGGTTGATCCCAGCCCCCGACCAATAGTAATCTGTGTGGAGTTTGCATGTTCTCCCCATGTCTGCGTGGGTTTACTCTGGGATTTCTCCAGTTTCCTCCCATATGCCAAAAATATGCAAGTTAGGTTAATTGGCATCAAACTGGGGATTCTAAATTGTCCTTAGGTATGACTGCGAGAGTGAATGGTTGTCTGTCTCTCTGTGTTGGCCCTGCGATGGACTGGCGATCTGTCCAGGGTGTAACCGGCCTCTCGCCCAAAGTTGCTGGGATAGGCTCCAGCCCCCCCGCGACCTGAAAAGGATTAAGCGGAAGGAGATGGATGGATGTTTATGATTTAACTAATGGTCGAACCTCGGATTCAGGAGGAACAGTGTGGTTTTCATCCTGGCCTTGGCACATTGGACCAATTCTTTACCCTCTCGAGAATCCTCAAGGGTTTGTGGGAGTTTGCCCAAACCGTCCACAGGTGTTTTGTGGACTTGGAGAAAGCATTGGACCGCATCCCTTGTGGTCTCTTGTGGTGGGTGGTGCGGGAGTATGGGGTATCTGGCTTGTTGCTACCAGCTATCTGGTCTCTATACACCTGTTGCAAGAGTTTAGTTTGTATTGCCAACACCCAGTTGAACTTGTTTCCATTGAGAGTTGGACTCCAGCAGGGCTGCCCTTTGTCACCGATCCTGTTCATAATGTTTATGGACAGGATATCTAGGTGCAGCCAAGGAACGGAGGGTGTCATGCTTGGTGACCACAGGATCTCATCTCTACTGTTTGCAGATGATGTCATCCTGTTGGCTTCATCAAGCAATGACCTACAGGTCTTGCTGGGACGGTTTGCTACCAAGTGTGAAGCAGCTGGGATGAGAATCAGTACCTCCAAGTCCATGGTCCTCAGCCGGAAAATTGTGGATTGTCCTCTTCGAGTTAGGGACAAATTCCTGCCCCAAGTGGAGGAGTTTAAGTATCTCGGGGTTTCATTCACAAGTGAGGGAAGAATGGAGCGAGAGATTGACAGACAGATCGGAGCAGCATCTGCAGTGATGCAGATGTTGTACCATTCTGTTGTGGTGAAGAGGGAGCTGAGCTCTAAGCAAAGCTGTTGATTTATTGGTCAATTTACGTTCCTACCCTCACCTATGGTCATGAGCTTTTGGGTAATAACTGAAAGAATGAGCTCGTTAATACAAGTGGCTGAAATGAGCTTTCTCTGTAGGATTGCTGGACTCCTCCTCAGCAATAGGGTGAGGAGCTCAGTCATCCAGTAGAGGCTCAGACTAGAACCGCTGCTCCTCCATATCGAAAGGAGCCAGTTGAGGTGGTTTGGACATTTGATCAGGATGCCTCCTGGATGCCTCCCACTTGAGGTGTTTTGGGCACGTCCAATGGGGAGGAGACTCCAGGGCAGACCCAGGTCATGCTGGAGTCTCCCATGTCTCCCATGTCTCCCAGCTGGCCTGGGAACATCTTAGTATCCTCTCTGAAGAGCTGGAGCAGGTGGCTGGGGAGAGGGAAGTCTGAGCTTTTCTGCTTAAGCTGCTGCCTCTGTGACCCGACCTCCGGAAAAGCGGTAGAAGATGGATGGATGGATTTAACTAATTTGATGTTTAGAAAAGATAAAAATGTGTTTTTTGTCAATGAGAAAAATTGGGGTAAAATGCAGCCTTTCTTAAAAATAATTTAAAGAGGGGATGAGCCAAATGCTTACTTACATTTCAAACGACTGCTGTGTTGAATGATTTTATTTTTCACCAGAACCTTGTCTTGCTTCAATTTAGGTGGTTCTAATTATTGCAAGCTCACAACCCCTTCATTTTGTTTGTAATTTTATTCTACCTGTGATGAGATTTAGTAATCTTTTTTGCATATCTTTCTCCCCACAGAGTCTCAAAGAAATGGATTTGATGAGAAGGGTAAAAATGTTGAGCGAAATCCCTCTAATATCTTACCAGGTAACAATTGTAACTGCCTTTAAATTCAATGAGTTTCAGAGCTTAGAATTTTAAAAAACTTTTTTCTCATGCATTTTTACTGTGTCGACTGGTTCTCCTCCTCAAGGTGAGTTTTACATCTCCCGGCACTCCAACCTGTCAGAGGTCCACATTGTCTTCCATCTCTGTGTGGATGACAACGTTCGTTCGGGAAACATCACAGCCCGGGATCCTGCCATTATGGGTTTGAGAAACATCCTGAAGGTGTGCTGCACTCATGATATCACCACCATCACCATCCCTCTACTGCTGGTCCATGACATGTCAGAGGTGAGAGCTTCAATGTGTTGATCATGTTGTATGTTGCTGGGTACACTCTAGATTGTTTTAAAATTTTAACAGATTTTCAAAAGTTGAGAAGGAATAATGACAGTTTGAACTGATTTTCAGTATGATAAAAATCAGTCAAAACTGTCATTAGAAGATTGGGCCAGACCGTGTGACAAGAAACAAAAGACCTCACACAAATCTGCATAATCAACTGTGACTTTAGAAGCAAAAAAAATATGGAGGACGCTTGTTGCCAGCTGGCTGCCATTGTGTGTATGTTCTGTTTTGCAATAAAAAAAAAAAATGAAAAAAGTATAGTGGTGAAATTCTAGATGAGAAGACAGTTTTTAAACACTTATTTAAAGGGGTCATTGACTGCACTTTTTCCACATTTTAATAGCTCACACATGTCTTAATGAAGTGTTTGTGACATATTTTGTTCATTTTCTTTAATTTTTTTTTTTATTACTGTACAACAAGTAAAGCTCGGGTCACCAAACTTGGTACACAGGTTCACCCTCTGACCCTGAAGTGTGACTATGGTTTTGGGATTGCAAGGTCAAAGGTCAACATCAAAATGGCTTAGAAATTATATCTCAACAACAAAGAAAGCTAGGGTCACCAGACTTGCTACACAGGTTCACCTTAGGATCATGACCTCTGAATATGTGTTTGGGGTCAGAAGGTCAAAGGTCAAGGTTAGCATTCCATTTGCACTCTTATTATAAAACGAGTAAAGCTAGGGCCACCAAACGTGGTACACAGGTTCATCTGGGGATCCTGACCTCAGACTATGGGTTTGGGGTCAAAAGTCAAGGTTAACATTCCCTATGCCTTATTACTGTACAACAAGTAAAGCTCGGGTCACCAAACTTGCTACACAGGTTCACCTTGGGATCATGACCTCTGAATATGGGTTTGGGGTCAGAAGGTCAAACGTCAAAGTTAGCATTCCATTTGCATTCTTACTATAAAACGAGTAAAGCTAGGGCCACCAAATGTGGTACACAGGTTCACCTGGGGATCCTGACTTCAGACTATAGGTTTGGGGTCAAAAGTCGAGGTTAACATTCCCTTTGCCTTATTACTGTACAACAAGTAAAGCTAGGGTCACCAAACTCGTTACACAGGTTTACCCTGTGACCCTGAAGTGTGACTATGGTTTTGGGATTACAAGGTCAAAGGTCAACACTAAAATAGCTTATAAACTTTATCACAACAACAACAACAAAAAAAACTAGGGTCGCCAAACCTGGTACACAGGTTCACTCTGAGATCATGACCTCTGACTACTAGTTTGGAGTCAAAAGGCCAAGGTTGGCACTCCCTATGTCCTCTTACAGTAGAACTTGTAAAGCTCTCTACAACTATGGGTTATGGGTAAGTATATTTCTAAACAAAGATTGGCCTGTGTGAAGCATGCCTCAATCATGTGAACTTCCACAGGAACAGAATTGTAAAGACATGAATCGTACAAAGGGACCTGTGATTAAGACCTAGATTTTTATCCATGTTCACACAATAAGCTACAGATGAGCAAAAAGTCACTTCTGCTGTTGATTACTATTCCTTCATCAATAACAATAATGCCAAGCACAAGTTTTAGTCATTCAACCATAAAAAGGAAAAAGAGAAATCCAGACAATATCAACCAAAAACCTGAAGAAATTTCAAAAACATGCATCTTTGTGAAGCTCAAACAACAGGTGCAGTAAATATTATCAGTAGCACTTAACTGGAGAAAAGTAGAAGGTATGAGGAACAGAAGGTTGGAGCAGCTTTGTGGTTTTGTGGCTCCTTTTCTACCTTGGGGCTTGGGTGCACTGCAGTCATTAAAGGAGTAATACATTCAATATTGGAACAAAAATCTTGGCATTAGAAGGTCAAGCAGCGGCCTGGCCTCCCTCAGCCATCCCTCCTGGGGCGGATGCCTGGCTGTCCTGGGACTTAATGGCCTCAGGACATTTGTGCTCTGTGGGGGTTGGTGGCGCTGTCCTGCTTGCTCGAGGTTTCCGGGGGTGGTGGTGGTGGGGTTGCTGTGACCTGCCACTCTCTTTGTGTGTTTCCTGGCAAACCACTCACACGCACACAGTTATTTTTTGCGTGCTCTCATACACACGCATATACACAAGCATATGTCTCTCCTTTAACAGGTGCAGGTACCAGACTCGGGATGAGACCTTTTCAGTAGAAGAAATAGTTTGTCTTCTGTGTATTTCAGTTGTGTCAGTCTGTTTGTCTTCTTTGTCTGTTCCTCTCACTTTTCTCCCCCCCCCACCCCCCGTTGGGTTCTTCATGGGTAAAGCAATTTTAAAAAAGTATTAAAAGTTATTGCAAGAGGAGTTTATAAATAATATACGGTACATATATACACTACCGTTCAAAAGTTTGGGGTCACTTAGAAATTTCCTTATTTTTGAAAGAAAAGCACTGTTTTTTTCAATGAAGATAACTTTAAACTAATCAGAAATACACTCTAATATCTAATATACATTGCTAATGTGGTAAATGACTATTCTAGCTGCAAATGTCTGGTTTTTGGTGCAATATCTACATAGGCGTATAGAGGCCCATTTCCAGCAACTATCACTCCAGTGTTCTAATGGTACAGTGTGTTTGCTCATTGCGTCAGAAGGCTAATGGATGATTAGAAAACCCTTGGCAATCATGTTAGCACAGCTGAAAACAGTTTAGCTGATTAGAGAAGCTATAAAACTGACCTTCCTTTGAGCAGGTTGAGTATCTGGAAAAAATTACTATTTCAAATACAAATCATTATTTCTAACGCCTTCTCTACTTCTCTACTTCCTCTTCGTTTTGTCTTTGTGTGTCTGGACCTGCAACAAGAAGGATTTTCCGACAAACTCAACCAAAGGTGAAGTTAAAAAGTTTTATCTGTATGGATTTGGGCTTGGACATCTCACCCTACACTCTATGTGGTCTTTAAAAGCCCTGAGCAAAAACTTCCAAATTAAGGCAAACATGGCTGTTAAGCAAAAATCACAATATGGCAGAGGATATACAGTTAAAGTTCTGTTAGTTCTGCTACTTCTGGCAGGAGATATTCACCTTAACCCTGGACCTGCCACTATTAAACAGCAGACCACTGGGTTAGCACAAAACCGAGCTGTACAAAAGCAAAAACATTTATTTTTCCAAACTGTTAATCATGCACGAGTTCTTTGGGACACCAAGGCTAAACCAAAGGGGATCCTCGGCGGTCATTTAAACATACGGAGCATAATCCCCAAAAGAGATGAGATTTCGGTGTTGCTGTTGGACTCAAATCTGGACTACCTTTGTCTCTCAGAAAGCTGGCTACACAGTAACATAGACACTAATATGATCGATATTGTGGGCTACCAGTGTTTTAGAAAAGACAGGCAGGTAGGGAGGGGAGGAGGTGTTTTAATTTACATCAAAGAGAAATATAAATGTCAACTGGTTGATTTGAATACTTCACTTGAATGTTTAGCTGTTAATGTATGTCTCTCTCCGGTAATGAATTTCAACATTGCAGTAGTGTACAACCCACCGTCACACAACTCTTCCTTTTATAATGAATTAAGTGATCTGGTTAAACAACTTGAGAAGAACAGAGAAACAATAATTCATGGTGACTTTAATATCAACTGGTCTGATAAAAAAGACAAACAAAAACTGAAAAGCCTCATGACTAAATTTAATTACCAGCAAATCATCAAAGGACCCACCAGGATAACCAAACAATCCAGAACACTTATTGACATGGTATTTACTAATAAACCAGAACGAATAACCAGAACCTATAATCTTGTAACTGGTCTCTCAGATCATAACATGGTTCTTGCTGTCAGGAAACTTACTAAAAAGCGACTACAGTATTTTGGGGGAGTCGATATTGACAAATCAAATTTTATTATCCCCAAATCAAAAAATGAGGAGTTTGAACATTACTTAGAGAATCAAAATTGGGAGCAGCTCATGGCAACATGTGAAGTAGATGATTGTTGTAATTTTATAACTGCAACAATCACAAAGTCTATAGAAAAATTTTCAAAGCAAATTAAAAGTAGACAACAGAAGATTAGCCTACCATGGTTAAATAATGAAATAAGAAAACTTATGAAGAGGCGAGACTATGCACTGAAAACATCACTAACCTCCAAACTACAAAATGATCACCTTGTGTACAAAAGTTTAAGAAATAAAGTGGTACATGAGCTGCGAAAATCAAAAATATCTTATTACAATAAACTGATAGATCATGCAAAGGGTAACAACAGTTCCCTATGGAGGCATTTAAATAACTTAACTAATAAAAAAAACGATCAGAAGGGGGTAAAGGAACTTAGAATCAATGGCAAGACCGTCAGTGACAAGGCTACTTTGGCAAATGAATTTAATTCACACTTTGTGGGCTCTGTGGAAGACTTAACAAAAAATTTTGTGCTGCCAAATGTGCTCAACAACACAAATTCCATACTCCCAACAGATACTTTTCACATCGATGAGGTAAATGAGAAGTTAATTGCTGGTATTGTTAAAACACTGTCAAACTCAAAAACTAGTGATATCTACAATATGAGCACCTCCTTTCTCAAAATGCACAGCAAAATATTAATCAAACCACTGACTCATCTCATTAACCTCTCCATTAGGTCTAGTACATTTCCATCTGGCTGGAAAAAAGCTGTCGTCATACCAGTTCATAAATCAGGCAGTAAAGACGATATATGCAATTACCGCCCAATCTCTATCTTACCAGTCCTATCTAAGGTTCTTGAAAAAGTTGTAGCTACACAGCTGATAGACTACTTACAAGACAGTCAACTTCTTCATCCACATCAATTTGGTTTTAGACCAGGATACTCAACAGAAACAGCAAATTGTTGCCTTATTGAAAACGTCAAACAGTCCTTGGACAGGGGTAATGTGGTAGGAGCTGTTTTTCTAGATCTCAAAAAGGCTTTCGATACTGTAAACCACAGTTTGCTTTTATCCAAAATGGTATCTTTTAACTTCTCCCGAAATACATTAGAATGGTTTGCATCTTATCTCCAGAATAGAGAACAGTGTGTAAAAGTTCACCAGGATAAATCCTCATTTTTAAACAACCGCATGGGTATCCCACAAGGGTCCATTCTTGGTCCTTTACTTTTCAGCATTTTTATTAATGACTTGCCGTTACACTGCTCAGCTGCAACATGCCAACTTTATGCAGATGATGCAGTTATTTACACAGCTGCCAAGACTCCAGCACAGGCTGCAGATGTACTGTCTACAAGTATGGTTGATGTCCAAGAGTGGCTCCTCAAGAACCATCTATTGCTGAACCTTCAGAAAACAGTCTCAATGTGCTTTTCAATCAAAAAATGTAACCTGCAACATTTTAAAGTTAATATACATGATCATGACATCAGTTTAGCTACAGAATTCAAATACCTTGGCATTGTACTAGATCCTCAACTCAAATTTAATCTTCATATAAAGAAAATTTCAAAAACAGTAAAAAAAAATCTGAACTGCTTTAAATTAATTAGATATTACATACCTTACGAAGCAGCTGCACTGTATATGCATTCTATGGTTTTTTCTCATATATCATACTGTTTGACAGTCTGGGCTCAAGCAGCCCCTTCCACAATAAGACATATAGGTTCATTATATAATCAAACCCTAAAAATCTTGGACAAAAAGCCCATTAGGTGGCATCACTGTAATGTTTTAAAAAAATACAACCTATTCAGTTTTGAGAGCTTCATTGACCTCTGTCTTCTGAAATTAACGTTCAAATGTTTCCATAAATCAGCACCCGAGCCACTTGCTGGTTTCGTCCAAAGACAGGACAGCAGCAGAGCCACCAGGAGTTCTGTTAACAATAACTGTAAAATATTCCACCGCAGAACCACATTTGGACAAACAGCTTTCTCTATAAAGGGCAGTCACATCTGGAACACAATGCCAAATGAAATTAAAATAATAACGGACTTTAAAACATTCACTAAAAATGTTAAAAACTGGCTGAAAAATAAACAAGAATGTACTCATGTATGAATTATTTGTCTGCAAAGTGAGAGTGAATGAAGGGAAGGAATAAATGTGTTTGTTTATAGTGAGTGACGGAGGGAGGAAGGCCTGAAATAGGCAAATGTGAGTTATGTTATATGTGTTAAATGTGAGTCAGGCTGTTATATTTGTGTATTTATAATATTTATGTTAAAGGTGAGTCAGGCTGTTATATTTGTGTATTTATAATATTTATAATATTTATAATTGTGTATTTATAATTTTTCTGCATTGATGTATGTGGTTATTGTGTATATTTTTATCTTGATTCTTTTTTCTAAAGCCCATCCAGGGACAAGAGTTGCAAATTAGCTAATAGCTATACACTCTATGTGCAACACATCAGATTGATTGTCTTTGATTAATTGTCTATGTTTATTGCACTGTCCCTGTCAAATAAGATAAGATAAGATAAGATAAGCCTTTATTAGTCCCACAACGGGGAAATTCCAGGATTGCAACAGCACAGGGATAGCAACACTCAGAGCAACAATCAGAAGGCAAGAAAAAAAAAAACAAAAAAAAAAAACAAAAAAAAAACAAGCAAGCAAGAGCAGCTAATATACATATGTACGTATTACTATAAAATATATATATATACACACACACACAAACACACAGTGCAGAGCATTGTAGCTGGATGGAATAAATATATGAATATATGAACACACAGTGCAGAGCATTGTAGCTAGATGGAATAAATATGTAAATATATAAACACCCACAGTACGGAGCATTGCAGCTAGGTGGAATAAATATGCAAGTATATAAACACACACAGTGCGGAGCAATGTAGCTAGATGGAATAATATGTAGATATAATAAAAATAAATATATAATAATAATAATAATATAATAATAATAATATATAAAAATAATAATATAAATAAACTAATCTACTACTAACCTTGTCAATGTCTTGACTATATTTTCTATTCATTTTACAACTCATGGTGGTAAATAAGTGTGACTTTTCATGGAAAACACAAAATAATTGTCTGGGTGACCCCAAACTTTTGAACGGTAGTGTATATGTGCTGTATAAAGCTCCTTTTGGCAAAGTAATCTGTTTGGCACAATAAGGGAAGCAGATTTTTGTTCTGCTCACCTAGCTGCTTGACAGGACAAGGGAAAAAAAAGGTCAAGCAGCAGTCCATGACCTGAAGCTTAGGTGAGATTTGTTTGATGCAACAGAAAATGACCTAGGTCACAATTTAGTGGGGGTCGCTAAAATATAATTTGTCAGAGGTTTTAACCAGAGGCACTGAAGATGACTGTTCTAATTACTAAATATTGATTTGATTAAGTGGTATCTTGTTTTCTGTTGAGAATCAATTTTTAAATCACTCCTGGTTGTTGCACAAGTGAAAGGATGTATTAAACATAAACTGACCGCAGTTTCTTGTTTTGAGTATTTCCTGTGCTGTTGGGAAATCAAAAATCTGCCTCAGCTGATATTGCTGAATGACACTTCGACAAAACTAATCATTTACCCTACACACATACAGTGGGGTAAAAAAGTATTTAGTCAGCCACCAATTGTGCAAGTTCTCCCACTTAAAAGATGAGAGAGGTCTCCAGTTTTCATCATAGGTATACCTCAACTATGAGAGACAAAATAAGAAAAAAAAAATCCAAAAAATCACATTGAAGGATTTTTAATGAATTAATTGGTAAATTCCTCGGTAAAATAAGTATTTGGTCAATAACAAAAGTTCATCTCAATATTTTGTTATATACCCTTTGTTGGCAATGACAGAGGTCAAACATTTTCTGTAAGTTTTCACAAGGTTTTCACACCCTGTTGCTGGTATTTTGGCCCATTCCTCCATGTAGATCTCCTCTAGAGCAGTGATGTTTTGGGGCTGTCGCTGGGCAACACAGACTTTCAACCCCCTCCAAAGATTTTCTATGGGGTTGAGATTTGGAGACTGGCTAGGCCACTCCAGGACCTTGAAATGCTTCTTACGAAGCCACTCCTTCGTTGCCCGGGCTGTGTGTTTGGGATCATTGTCATGCTGAAAGACCCAGCCACGTTTCATCTTCAATGCCCTTGCTGGTGGAAGGAGGTTTTCACTCAAAATCTCACGATACATGGCTCCATTCATTCTTTCCTTTACACGGATCAGTCGTCCTGGTCCCTTTGCAGAAAAACAGCCCCAAAGTATGATGTTTCCACCCCCATGCTTCACAGTAGGTATGGTGTTCTTTCTCCTCCAAACACGACAAGTTGAGTTTTTTACAATAAAGTTCTATTTTGGTTTCATCTGACCATATGACATTCTCCCAATCCTCTTCTGGATCATTCAAATGCTCTCTAGCAAACTTCAGACGGGCCTGGACATGTACTGGCTTAAGCAGGGGGACACGTCTGGCACTGCAGGATTTGAGTCCCTGGCTGCGTAGTGTGTTTCTGATGTAGCCTTTGTTACTTTGGTCCCAGCTCTCTGCAGGTCATTCACTAGCTCCCTCCATGTGGTTCTGGGATTTTTGCTCACTGTTCTCGTGATAATTTTGACCCCATGGGGTGAGATCTTGCGTGGAGCCCCAGATCGAGGGAGATTGTCAGTGGTCTTGTATGTCTTCCATTTTCTAATAATTGCTCCCACAGTTGATTTCTTCACACCAAGCTGCTTACCTATTGCAGATTCAGTCTTCCCAGCCTGGTGCAGGTCTACAATTTTGTTTCTGGTGTCTTTTGACAGCTCTTTGGTCTTGGCCATAGTGGAGTTTGGAGTCTGACTGTTTGAGGTTGTGGACAGGTGTCTTTTATACTGATAATGAGTTCAAACAGGTGCCATTAATACAGGTAACGAGTGGAGGACAGAGGAGCCTCTTAAAGAAGAAGTTACAGGTCTGTGAGAGCCAGAAATCTTGCTTGTTTGTAGGTGACCAAATACTTATTTTACTGAGGAATTTACCAATTAATTCATTAAAAATCCTTCAATGTGATTTTCTGGATTTTTTTTCTCATTTTGTCTCTCATAGTTGAGGTATACCTATGATGAAAATTGGAGACCTCTCTCATCTTTTAAGTGGGAGAACTTGCACAATTGGTGGCTGACTAAATACTTTTTTGCCCCACTGTATTTTTGACTGCTTTGTTTGTGCATTTTTATGTAAATCTCCAAACCAGTTTCCTTTGTCATGACTGACTGTCTAGAAAAAGATTCTACACCTCATCCTACCTCTTCTTGTCCCAGCACTGAAGATGACTGTTCTAATTACTAAATATTTATTTGATTAAGTGGTATCTTGTTTTCTGTTGAGAATCAATTTTTAAATCACTCCTGGTTGTTGCACAAGTGAAAGGATGTATTAAAAATAAACTGACCGCAGTTTCTTGTTTTGAGTATTTCCTGTGTTGTTGGGAAATCAAAAATCTGCCTCAGCTGATATTGTTGAATGACACTTCGACAAAACTAATCATTTACCCTGCACACATATTTTTGACTGCTTTGTTTGTGCATTTTTATGTAAATCTCCAAACCAGTTTCCTTTGTCATGACTGACTGTCTAGAAAAAGATTCTACACCTCATCCTACCTCTTCTTGTCCCATGTAAGTGTAGAGATGGGAGAGGATTTCCATGGGTTAAAAGAGTTTCAAAAAAATGACTCAAAGACTGTTTGTTACCATCATGCTGCATGTTTACTGTTTGCAGGGAAGCTCAGACATCCTTTACAGTTGCACTGGCAAAGAATAATACAAAAAAAAACATGCGCTTTAGAGTCCAGACTTGAGGTGAAGGCAGCATGGCGTAAGGAACCTCTGCTCGTTGCATCTAAAAGCCATTCCCTCACAGCGCACAAATTGCCATAGCACCCAAAAGCACTTAAAGAAACAGGCCTCAGAAAGGAGATCATTACATATCCCCACCTCTTGAAAAATGGAATGTCCTCGTGCCACAAAAGACTAAAGTCCATCCACATTAAAAAATGAAAGTAAAAATAATGTAAACAAGTAAATGACCATCCATCCATCCATCCATCTTCTCCCGCTTTTCCGGAGGTCCAGGTCACGGAGGCAGCAGTTCAAGCAGAGAAGCCCAGACTTCCCTCTCCCCAGCCACCTGCTCCAGCTCTTCAGAGAGGATACCAAGGCATTCCCAGACCAGCTGGGAGACATAGTCTCTCTAGCGAGTCCTGGGTCTGCCCCGGGGTCTCCTCCCAGAGGGACATGCCCGAAACACCTCAAGTGGGAGGTGTCCAGGAGGCATCCTGATTAGATGCCCATACCACATCAACTGGCTCCTTTCAGTGTGGAGGAGCAGCGGTTCTAGTCTGAACCTTTCCCGGATGACTGAGCTCCTCACCCTATCTCTGAGGGTGAGTCCAGCAATCCTATGAAGAAAGCTCATTTCAGCCGCTTGTATCCGCGATCTCGTTCTTTCGGGCATTACCCAAAGCTCATGACCATAGGTGAGGGTAGGAACGTAGATTGACTGGTAAATCGACAGCTTTGCCTTAGAGCTTAGCTTCCTCCTCACTACAAGAGACCGGTACAACGTCCGCATCACTGCAGATGCTGCTCCAATCTGTCTGTCAATCTCTCGCTCCATTCTCCCCTCACTCGTGAATAAGACCCCAAGATATTTAAACTCCTCCACTTGGGGCAAGAGCTTGTCCCCAACCCGGAGAGGACAATCCACCTTTTTCCGGCTGAGGACCATGGACTCGGACTTGGAGGTACTGATTCGCATCCCAGCCGCTTCACACTCAGCGGCAAACCATTCCAGTAAGACCTGTAGGTCATTGCTGGATGAAGCCAGCAGGACAACATCATCTGTAAACAACAGAGATGAAATCCTGTGGTCACCAACCATGACATTCTCTGTTCCTTGGCTGTGCCTAGAAATCCTGTCCATAAAAATTATGAACAGGATCGGTGACAAAGGGCAGCCCTGGCGGAGTCCAACTCTCACTGTGTTGGCACTACGAACCAAACCCTCACAACGGTACAGAGACCGAACAGCTTGTAACAACAAGCCCGATACACCATACTCCCGAAGCACTCCCCACAAAAAAAAACACGAGGGACATGGTCGAATGCCTTCTCCAAGTCCACAAAACACATGTAAACTGGTTAGGCAAACTCCCACAAACCCGCGAGGATTCTCGAGGGGGTAAAGAGCTGGTCTGATGTGCCACGGCCAGGACGAAAACCACATTGCTCCTCCTGAATCCGAGGTTCAACCAATGGCCGGACTTTCCTCTTCAGTACCTTGGCATAGACCTTCCCAGGGAGGCTGAGGAGTGTGATCCCTCTAAAGTTGGAGCACACCCTCCGGTCCCCTTTTTTGAAGAAAGGAACCACCACCCCGGTTTGCAATGCCAAAGGCACTGCCCCCAACCTCCACGCAGTGTTGCAGAGGCGTGTCAACCACGACAGCCCTACAACATCCAGGGCCTTGAGGTACTCAGGGTGAATCTCATCCACCCCCGGGGCCCGGCCACCAAAGGGATTTTTAACCACCTTGGCAACCTCAGCCCCTGTGGTAGGCGAGTTGTCCCCCTCGTCCACAAGCCCTGCTTCCTCTGTGGAAGGCGTGTCAGTGGGATTGAGGAGATCCTCGAAGTATTCCTTCCACCGCCCTATGATATCCCCTGTAGAAGTTAGCAGTGCCCCATCCACACCATACACAGTGTGGACAGGGAACTGCTTCCCCCTCCTGAGCTGCTGGACAGTTTGCCAGAATCTCTTTAAGGCCGACCGAAAGTCTTATTCCATGGCCTCACCGAAGTCCTCCCATACCCGAGTTTTTGCTTCAGCAACCACCCGTGCTGCACTCCGCTTGGCCTGCTGATATACCTCAGCTGCTTCGGGAGTCCCACAAGCCAACCAAGCTCGATAGGACTCCTTCTTCAGCTTAATGGCCCCCCTCACCACTGGTGTCCACCACTTGGTTTAGAGGTTGCCACCACGAGATGCCCCGGTGACCTTGCGGCCGCAACTCTGGGCCGCTGCTTCAACAATGGAGGTGGAGAACATGGCCCATTCAGACTCCATGTCTCCAGACTCCCTCGGAATGTGGTTGAAGTTCTTCCGGAGGTGGGAGTTGAAGACATCTTGGACAGGGGCCTCAGCCAGACGTTCCCAGCACACCCTCACTATACGTTTGGGTCTACCAGGTCTGAATGGCATCCTCCTCTGCCAATGGATCCAACTCACCACCAGGTGGTGATCAGTTGACAGCTCTGCACCTCTCTTTACCCGAGTGTCCAAGACATACAGTCGCAGGTCTGATGACATGATAACAAAATCGATCATCGACCTGCGACCTAGGGTGTCCTGGTGCCAGGTGCACATATGGACATCCTTATGCTTGAACATGGTGTTTGTTATGGACAAACTGTGGTTAGCACAGAAGTCCAATAACTGAATACCACTCGGGTTTGGATCAGGCAGGCCGTTTCTCCAGGTCACCCCCCTCCAGGTTTCACTGTTGTTGCCCACGTGCGCGTTGAAGTCCCCCAGTAGGACAATGGAGTCTCCAAGAGGAGCACTCTCCAGCACCCTAGTCAGAGACTCCAAAAAGGGTGGGTACTCTGAACCATCATTTGGTGCATAGGCACAAATGATGGTCAGGACCTGTTTCCCAACCCAAATGCACAGGGAAACAACCCTTTCGTCCACCGGGGAAAACTCCAATATAGAGGCAGCAAGGTGGGGGGAAACAAGAATACCCACCCCTGCTCATCACCTCTTACCCGAAGAAGCTCCAGAGTAGGCCAAGCTCCAGCCCCTCTCCAGGAGACTGGTTCCAGAACCAGAGCTGTGTGTTGAGGTGAGACGGACTATGTCTAGCCGGTATCTCTCAACCTCATGCACCAGCTCAGGCTCCTTCCCCACCAGAGAGGTAACATTCCACGTTCCAAAAGCCAGTTTAGGAAGCTTGGGCTCAGACTGCCAAGGTCTCCGACTTTGACTGCCACCTGATCCACATAGCACCAGACCCTCAAGGTCCCTCCTGCAGGTGGTGAGCCCACTGGAGGGCGGACCCATCTAACTCCTTTGGGCTGAGCCCGGCCGGGTCCCATGGGCGGAAACCTGGCCACCAGACGCTAGCCATCAAGCCCCTCCCCCAGGCCTGGCTCCAGGGTGGGGCCCAAGTAAATGACATGTACCTCAAATGCATCACAGCTTGCAGGTAACTATGCATAGACAGTTTTCTTTTTTATCACAGAAGGAGCATATAACAAACTCATAAAACAGGAGAACATTTCTGTAAACCATAAGGTTAACAAAGTAAACCCAGGATATACAACATCCCAAAACCATATCAAACCTGAGACATAATCAAAACCTCAGTAACGATAGAAAAAACAGACAACTCATGAAATGGTAAATGACGTTCACTTATATAGCGAGTTTTCTCGTCTCTTGATGACCAAAGCGCTTTACAGATCCTGCTATACACCCATTCACACACACATTTACGGCGGCAGAGCTGCCATACACTGGCGCTGGCCTGACCCACCAGGAACAACTGGGGGCTCAATGTCTTGCTGAAGGACACTTTGGCATGCAGACTGCAGACAGAGTGGGAATCGAACCCCTGACCCTCCAATCAGTAGTCGGCCACACTACACCTGTGCCACAGCCACCTCTAGCCTAATGTAGCACAAAGCTAGGCTCTCCTATAGACTCACTGACTCAGAGCTACTCGGGTTTTCTTCCTGGGCCTGTGAAAGTAGAGTGATACGTGAGAATGAGGTTCAAAGTCTGAATGTTGAAAATGACCCGCCGTTGAATCTGCAGAATGAAGGTCGGTCTCACCAAAAAGGAAGTCAAATCCATACTCCTCCAAGTCCTCCATATCCCCCAACTTAGAAGCTGTTGGGTCCACACCTGCCATGCAGTGACGGATAGCGTGTAGAAGCCCAACGTCACCATCCCATGTCGTGAATGGGAGTAAGTTGCTGACATGGTGCTCACTGACATCCTCCTCTGAAATAAACATCCACCAGCCAGTAGTCCAGATCTGACATCACCTGAACAGCTCTGTTGGGGCCTTTGAAGACAGGTGCTAGCTTAGCAGAAAACCCAGCAGCTGTATTAGACCTCGGATGAGCTTTCACCTGCACAAGATTACATACCTTGAATGTGGCATAGTGCCGCTTTTTGTCATAGTGTTTCTTCTGTATATCAAGGTTAGAGGTCATGACCTCCCACACGTGGTCATAGGCATCTTGGAGAGAAGTAGTCAACTCTGACTTGTAGCTGTCCATAGACTCAGGTGCACAAACAGTATCTGGCTGAAGCCAAAGGTCCAATGGGGTGTTGAGCTCCCTACCATAAAGGAGGAAAGCAGGAGTGTCTCCTGTGCTCTGATGTGAGGCCGTTCGAAGGGCAAAGGAGATGTGTGGAAGATAGAGGTCCCATTCTCTGTGCTTGGACCCCATGTAAGCTCTGATGGCAGTCTTAATCATGCAGTTGACTCATTCAGTTTGATTAGATTGAGGATAGTAAGTTGTTGTCAGCCGATGAATAGAGCCCAAAGATGCAACCAATGACTCAAAAAAAAACCACTGATGAACTGCACACCCCTGTCTGACACCAGGTACTTTGGAGCTCTGTGTTTTGCAAAGACCTCTGACATGAATTTCTGTGCTGCAACTACAGCACAAACTTCACACACCGGGCAGATCTCAAGCCACTTTGTAGACTAATCAATGAACACAAGGACGTACTCGTTCCACACCCACAAACTCCCAGGGATAAGAGGCTACGACTGGCTGCATATAATCTGCTGGCTTGCGATTGGTGGGTTTCGTGAGCTGGCATATTGCACAAGGGAGAACATATTTCTTAACTTCTCTCATCTCTGGCCAAAACACACATTTTTTCAAGCGACCAAGCGTTTTAGCAGCACCTAAGTGCCCTGCTGTTGGGTGGTCATGAAAGTGCTGCAGGAGTGTATTGCGAAGCGAGGACGGGACATACAACCAAAGGTCTTTGTATGGGTGAAGATGACATGAGGCCTTCCGATCTCTGAAGTAGACTAATTCATCATGAAGACAAAAGTCAGAGGAATCTAAACAAGAATCATTTTCCAGTTGCGTCCTTAGTGCACTGACTACATTACCCTCCTGTAGAGAACGCAACTGCTCCTTGTCATCTAAAATCAGTAGGGGTTGATGACGAACATTCAGAGACCCCACAGTGGCATAAGGGGGAAGCAAATCCATCGCTTCACCTGAGGAAGCCGGGTTTCGGGACAGTGCATCGGGACTGAATTAGAAACACCTGACTTATGAACTATCTCAAACTCAAAGTCCTGTAGCCTGAGACACCAATGAGCCAGCCGGCCCAAAGGGGTTGGCTGTGACATCAGCCACCTCAAGCTGTTGTGGTCAGTGACAATTTTAACATGAGAACCTTCAAAGTAGGGGCGGAAATGTTCTAGTGCCCCACATCACCCCCAAGCACTCCTTTTCAGATGTGGAGTAGGCCCACTCTGTTTTGTGTAGAGTGTGGCTTGCATAAGTTACAGCTCTCTCTCTTCCCTCACTATCACACTGAACCAGCGCTGCACCCAGGCCACTATCACATGCATCAGTGTGGATAGCAAATGGCCACTCAAAATCTGGGAGAGCCAGGATTGGGGCAGTGCACAGCTCCGATTTAAAAGAGTCCAGAGCCCTTTGACAGTCCTCATTCAAAATGAATGGAGTGCCCTCTCTAGTAAGAGAGATAAGAGGTTCTGCTACCTTTGAGTAACCAGACACAAAGCGTCTGTAGTAACCTGTCATCCCTAGGAACTGCTTGACTTGTTTGACTGAAGATGGTGTGGGAAAGTCTTTAATGGCACCAATTTTGCTTTCATCTGGGTTCAAACGCTCAGGTATTATGACATAGCCAAGTTAGTGTAGTGAGGCTTTGCAAAAATGGCATTTCTCAAACTTGAAGGAGAGGCCTGCCTCTGACAAGCAAGTCATTACCTTTCTGAGGTCCTTCAGATGCTGCTGAAACGTCGGGGAAGCCACAACAATGTCATCCAAATAGATAACACAACAGTCATAAATCAGACCCGCCAGCACTGTATTCAGAAGCCTTTGAAAGGTGGCCAGTGTATTCGACAGGCCAAACGGCATTACTTTAAACTGGTACAGGCCTTTGTGTGTGATAAAAGCTGTCCTTTGACGAGACTCAGGAGCCATGAACACCTGCCAATACCCTGGTGCTAAGTCCAGGGTCGAGATGTACTTTCCACGTGCGAAAACGTCAAGCTAGTTGTCAGCTCTCGGAAGAGGGTAGGAGTGTCTGACTGTTAGTTTGTTGACTTTGCGGAAGTCAATGCAGAAATGTGGATCCTTAGAAGATGTCTCCACGATCGCCATTGGAGAAGCCCACGGCCCTGAGGCCGGTTCAATAATGTTGTGTTTCAACAGTTTGTTGATTTGTTCCTCTATAATCTGTCTTTTCTTTGGGGAAGGATGATATGGAGGAAGACAAACTGGCTTCACGTCACCAGTGTCAATACTGTGCTCCACAAGAGACGTCTGTCCCCGTCTCCCATCAAAAAGATGAGAGAAGCTACTCAACTCCTGTGACAATTGAGTCTTCAATTTCTGACAAGTTAGCAACAGCCACCTTCCCCTTAAAATCAACTGCAGAGTTTACCGTCCACAAGCAGGTGAGGTGACCCTCAAGTTCGTTATTGCCACAGCAGGGCTCAGTGTTTGCTGATGAGTTTTCTCCCAACCACACTGTATTTGAGGCGGGGTGAATGTAGGCATCAGCAGGGACCATAGAATCAGTGGCAAGCAGAAGTGAGCAGGACAGGTTAGGGATTACAGCAAACAGTGAGACAATTGGCCCACAGAAGTACAGCTTGTAGAGTCTGCAGGTTCAAGGTCACTGAACTTGTATGGCATCACACTGTCACTACTAACACCACAATCTACAAGTGTGGGGGAGCAGACAGCTGACTGAGAAGCTCCTGTGTCCACTACTGCTACCATGTCAACACCTTTGATGCTAATTTCACAGGTAACAGGCTTCCTTTGACTTTGCTGCACGATTTTGACTGTGAGTGTGGTGTCAGATGGGTGTTTGTCTGCTCCAGCAGCCTGGTTGGTTTGGTTTCAATTGTGTTTCATGTTACAACAGGGCCGGAACCCTAGGTCATGCCCTACACTTCCCTCAGTTGTCCCTGAGCTGCTATCTGTCATACAATTGTCAAGTCTGTCTTGAGCTTTCTGTCTGTATCGCTGCTTTCCTGCATAGTTCTGGCAGTTTCTGGTTGTGACCCCTGGGGCTGAGCAGTTAAAGCAGCGTACTTTCTGGCGAGTAGTTGTGGGGGCAGAAAACCACCTTGAAGGGGACACTGGACCCAAACAGAGTGCAGTTCATGAGCAATATCTGCAATGGATGTCATGCACACCCATAAAGTGCAAGTTTATAATGGTCCAAGACATGGCTGCGTATTATCTCCACCTGTTCAGCTTCAGGAGGTGGGTTCTTTAACCTTTTAAACTTGCCAACCAAGTGGGTAACAAAGGTGACGAGCGGTTCCTTAGGTCCCTGAACTCTATCAAGAATGCCCCGCCAGTTCCGGTTATGGCTGCCACGTAGGACGGACGTGTCTCGCTCTGCTCTGCTCCTGGAAAAAAAAAAAAATCGGCAAATAACTCTCTCATTTGGGACAGAACGTATCCCAGCATTTGGGCGAGGATATGTCGGCGAAGCCTAAGGCTGGAAAACCAGGAAAAGGAAAAAGCGAGCCGCCGAAACAGTCCAAATTAACGGACTTTCAGGTCTGTGACGCAGCAAACAAAACTCCATATATGGCGGAGGAGGCTGGCAACGGTGCGATATTTGCGGGGAATGGCGCAGATGCGCTGATGGCTGCCATGAGTTCAATGAGAGCGGACTTTTCCTCTAGATTTGATGGGATTATGACAGCGTTGGAAGGAATAAGAAAGGAATTGGGTGACTGTGTAGAACGAACGGCGCAGATGGAGCTCCGTCTCGCTAGTGCTGAAGATGACGTCACCCGTCTTCAATTAAAGGTGCGCACTTTGGAAAAAAAAAATAAATCTCTGGAAGATAATATTTTGGATTTGGAATCTCGGTCGAGACAGAATAATTTGAGGCTGGTGGGTCTTCCAGAGGAATCAGAAGGTCGGGACGTATGTTCCTTTCTGGAAAAGTGGATTCCGGAGGTGCTGGGCAGCGAGGAGTTGCAATCAGCAGTGATTCTGGAAAAAGCACATCGTATTGGCCCACGGAGAGATAAGGGACCGCCGAGGACCTTAATTATGAAGTTTCTTAGCAACAGAGACAGGATGAAGATCTTCAACGCTGCACGAGCTAAAAAAGGAGAGATTAAACACCAGGACCAGCAGGTGCGGTTCTACCCAGATTTGGCCACAGGAATCCAGCAATTGAGGAAGCAGTTTGATCCCGTACGTAAGGAGCTGCGCAACCTTGGGATTCGTCATGGTGTAATCTATCCTGCGAGACTGCTGACCACGTATGAGGGCAGAACCCACATCTTCAAGACCCCAGAGGAGGCGCAGGAGTTCATCAAGAAGATCAAAGAAGAAGAAGAGACTGGTGGGAGCTAAGCATGAACAAAATATAAGGTAGAATAATTAAGCATTTGCACAGGCATCTGACTGACTTGAAGTAAATAGTAAGTTTACAAAATATAGATTGTATTATATATTTAAAAAACAAAACAAAAACAAAACAAACAAAAAAAAAACTATGATGTACAAAGTTGTTAAAAATTTTGGAGTTAAGTTGGAAAACTACAGAGGAGAGTTAATGTTACGTCATTAAAAGCAGTAGAGTTAGGGTGATTGGGAGGATGAAGAAGGAGTGGCTTAGGCTGTTCCCCGTGGGTGTGGAACGGTCGATGGCTATATCGGGAGACAGAATTTTTCTTTTGATTTTGGGGGGTTTGCCACAAGTGTGGGAAGGGGAAATTTGTTTGTGTGTAGTTTGTAGGATGAATGTTCAACCACTCATGTTTTTGCTTCTCTGTATGAGCATGTTTACACTGCAAGGTAATCCCAAACTCTCTATTGATCATGGACCAAAGTGTTAATCTTAATTTAACTTCATGGAATTGCAGAGGTCTACAAAATTTAAAAAAACTTAAACAAGTTATGAATAAAATAAAGGACATGGGTTCAAGAATTGTGTTTTTTCAAGAAACTCATCTGATAGAGGAGGATGTTAAAAGAATTAGGAGTAGATAGCAGGGAAGTGTATTCACCTCTTCATTTTCATCCCGAGCCAGGGGAGTTATGACTCTCATACATAAATCAGTTCCTTTTCAAGTGAAAAATGTAATTGGAGACAAATTTGGAAGATATGTAATCATTCAAGGTTCTTTGCTATTAGAAAATATAAATCTTGTGAACTTATATGGTCCCAATATAGATGATCAGAAGTTCTTTGCTAATTTATTTCTCATCTTATCATCACTTACAGGGCAACATATAATAGCAGGGGATTTTAATTGTACATTGAATCCAGGTGTGGATAGATCAACAGGACTGGATTGTACGCACATTGGATGTAGGATGACTATTAATCATTTTATGAAAGAATTGAGATTGTTAGATATATGGAGAGAAATGAAACCACAAGTTAAAGCCTATTCTTGTTATTCCAGTACCTACAAGACATTCTCACGTATTGATTATTTTTTTATTTCCACAGAATTAAGGTCCAAGATTCAAAACTGCTTTTATGATAACATCGTGATCTCTGATCATGCACCCTGTTGTCTAATATATGTAGATAAAAAATTGACAAAGGAATCAGGTAGATGGCAATTTCAGCATAAATGGCTTCAGGATGAGGAATTTGTCAAGTATATAGAAAAACAGATAGACGAGTTCTTTGACATCAATACTACACAAACATCAGCATGTGTAAAGTGGGAGGCTTTCAAAGCTTTTATTAGGGGACATATTATTAGTTATACAGGATCAAAATCTAAGAAGACTCGAGAGGAGAGAGCTAAGTTGGAACATAAAATAAAAAGTCTTCAGGAAAAAGTGTATGCAGGAAGTGACCCAAGGTTGGAGAATGAATTACTGATTTTGAGAGCTGAATACGACAAAAAATCAGCGAATAGAGCTGCCTCGAGTCTTCTAAGATTGAAACAATCTTTTTATGAACAAGGTGAAAAATCAGGAAAATTATTAGCATGGCAGATTAAACAATTGGAAATTAAAACACCAATTACCAGTATTATAAGTAACGGACAGGTAGTTATAGATCCTTTAGAAATTAATAGAGCCTTTAGAGATTACTATGAAAAATTATATGATACCAAAAATGAACCTGATTTAACAAAACTAAATGGGTTTTTGAACGAACTATCTATACCGTGTATTCCAAATGAAAACAGGGAGATATTGGAGTCTAAAATTAGTCAAGAAGAAGTTGGGCTAGCCATTGATAATATGAAATCAGGAAAAAGTGCAGGACCAGATGGTCTTCCAGTTGACCTTTATAAAAAATTTAAGAATAAATTAATAAAACCTTTTTTGGAAATGGTTTTAGAAGCATTTCAAAATAATAATTTACCATCATACATAAATAATGCCTTAATTATACTGCTGCCAAAACCAGGTAAGCCCTCTAATAAATGTGAAAATATGAGACCAATAAGCCTATTAAACGCCGACCTTAAGATAATCTGTAAAATTTTAGCAAGACGAATACAAGAAATTTTACCAAATATTATTAATCGAGATCAGAATGGCTTTATAAAGGGTAGACAAGGCTTCCATAATGTAAGAAGACTATTTAATATTATTTATTTTAATAAAGAAGCACCGGATACAGCTCTCCTATCATTGGATGCCGAAAAGGCCTTTGATAGAGTTGAATGGCCCTTTCTTTTTGAAGTCCTACAAAGGTTTGGACTTGGAAATAATTTCATAAAATGGGTTCAAATAATATACAATGCTACAGCAGAAATCCTAACAAATAACAATATTTCAAAACCAATAAAAATCAATAGAGGATGTCGACAAGGCTGTCCACTTTCACCTTTACTGTTTACTATGGCAATTGAACCTTTAGCGATAGCGATACGTTTACATTCACAAATATATGGAATTAAAGTTGGACCAACAGAACATAAAATCTCCCTGTACGCCGATGATATAATTTTGTTTATGTCGAATCTAAAAAAATCAATTCCAACCTTGTTGAATTTAATAAAGAATTTTGGGGAAATATCAGGATATAAAATAAATAAAACTAAATCTTCAATATTAATGCTAAATGAGACCCAGAGAAATTACCCAGCCCCTGAGGTAAATCAATTCAATGTTGTAAATCAGTTTAAATATTTAGGAATCCAAATTATGCCTAAGCTAGAATCAGTCGCCAGCGTCAACTATGAAGCCTTAATGTCAGATATCAATGAGTTAACTCAGAGATGGATGTCACTACCAATGTCGATGATCGGGAGAATCAATATACTTAAAAGTAATATTTTACCTAAAATACTTTATTTATTTCAATACATTCCCTTATCACCACCTTTAGATCTATTCTCGAGAATAAAAAAAAAGTTAGTGGAATTTATATGGAACAACAGGAGGGCTAGATTACGTTTGTCTTTATTATATTTACCATTTGATCGTGGAGGTCTGAAATGTCCAAATTTTATGTTGTATTATTGGTCGGCACAACTGAGGTCTATGACATATTATTTTTCATCAAATGATCTCCCTCACTGGACTGAAATGGAATCATACAATTTACCTTTACCTCTTCCCATATTCATATACTCAGATTCGGCAAAAAAATTACAAAAACAAGTTAAAAATCCATTTGTAAAGCATATGATCAAAATATGGTGTGAAGCTAAAAACTATTTAAAAGAACCACAGTTATTGTCACAATTTAGTCCAATATGGGGTAATCAATATTTTAAACCAGGGAGAGCGGACGCTGTATTTAAAGTATGGAATTTAAAAGGGATACAAAAGATTCAGGATTTATATTTGCCATGTGCAGACAACATAATGTCTTTTGAAGAGCTGAGGATCAAATTTAATCTCAATAGAACACATTTTTTTAAATATCTTCAACTTAGAAACTTTATTCGATCAAATCAAAATAAAGCTCTCACTCGACCTATTTATTCATCCTTGGAAAAAATGATGATGAAAGATAGTAAAAGAAAGGGTATTATTTCAGAGTTTTATAACTCATTGACACTATCTTCAAGTGAAAATTCACTGAAAAGATTAAACTACTGGAAAGAAGATCTGCAAATTGAAATTTCAGAGGAACAATGGGAATTGGCTTGTACAGAAGCTCAAACCAAATCAATAAATGCACGCCTTAAATTGATACATTTCAAATGGTTAATGCGGATGTATGTTACACCGGAGGAGTTAAATAGATATAACAAAAATATACCAGATACATGCACAAAATGCATGGAAAGTAAAGGAACCCTATTTCATTGTTTATGGGAATGTAGATTAATAAGAATGTTTTGGGAAGAGGTGAGGGTAACAATTGAAAAAATAATCTCAAAACAAATCATACTGAATCCTAAACTGTTTTTGTTGGGTCTGTACCCAGAAAAGCATAATTTTAATAAAAGTGAAAGAACATTCATAGACCTCAGTTTGCTTAATGCCAAAAAATGTATTGCACTATTATGGAAAAAGACTCATAGACCAGATGTGACTCAGTGGTTAAGACAGATGTTAACAAACCTTCCATTAGAAAGAATAACATATATACTGAAATCAAAGGAAATTGTGTTTGAGAATATATGGAGACCTTTTATTGATTATGTAAAAAATTTAAACATAACTCTTGAAGAAGAAGGTGAATGATGTGTGTGGACCTTGTAAATTCCAAACTGGTGACCATAATATGTATACTTATGTATTGGATTGTCTAGACTAAACAGAGGAGCATTGTTGAAGACTTGATTTTGTTGGTGGTTGTTGGTGTTTTTAGTGCATTTTTTTTTTTTGTAGTACTTTAGTGTTAGTGTTTGATTGTTTGTATCATGTTTGTTAAAAAAAAAAAAAGGTTCAATAAAGATATTGTGGAAAAAAAAAGAATGCCCCGCCAGATCATTTCCTGGTTGTCAACAGGCAAGAAAGCAAGGCGAAAAAGCTCAGTAAGCTGCTTCCATGTCATCAGATGAGGCTGCATAGCAGCAAACCACTTCTTTGGCTCTTTATCAAGCAGTCTGGGCAGTTCCAAGCAAAACTGGGCATTAGAAAGTCCGTAAGAACTTCTGTAGATGAGCATGGACTAGAGTCAATCCTCCAGTTGAACATTGCCATCTGCACTGAATTTCTTGGGCATCAACTTTGGATGATGAGCAAGGGAGCTGACGTTTGGGCTCAGTGCTGTTTGACAAGAACAGTTTTGGCAGATTACAGGGTGTGGTGCAGGGGTTTAGGCTAAAAACATAGGTGTGCTATCAGTAGTAGGCAAAGATGTGGAGCGTGTCTGGTTTTCTTAACACTGCAGCAGTGTGTCTTATATTTGAAGTGACTGATTTAAACCTGACTGCAATGTTGCTACCTGAACCCGCAGTTGATTAACTTGATCAGCAAGTTGGTTTACAATGAAATTGTCAGGTCCTACAGCCCCATTACAATCACTCCCACGTTCCCTCTCATTCCAAAATGAGCCTTGATTTCCCATATTACACCCTTAACAAGCTGACAAATAAAAATTTTTTTAAAAAATTGTATGCACTATTAAGATAGCAAACCCCTACAAAAACCAGTACAAGATGAAATGTGCACTTAAACAGATGTGAAAAACATCAGTATCAATGTATCAAATACCACACATTTGAATAAACGTGCTACTCAAAAAGTAATTCAGAAAGAAAACATCCATCCATCCATCCATCTTCTTCCGCTTAATCCTTTTCGGGTCGCGGGGGGGCTGGAGCCTATCCCACCATCTTTGGGCGAGAAGCAGAGTACACCCTGGACAGATCACCAGTCCATCGCAGGGCCAACACAGAGAGACAGACAACCATTCACTCTCACAGTCATACCTAAGGACAATTTAGAATCCCCAGTTTTTTGATGCCAATTAACTAACTTGCATGTTTTTGGCATGTGGGAGGAAACTGGAGAAATCCCGGAGTAAACCCACGCAGACATGGGGAGAACATGCAAACTCCACACAGATCACAAATGAGAAAGAAAACAATTTTTTTGTTTTGTTTTTACATAGTCTCTCACCCCTGAAGACTTTGCTTCTTTTTTCTGCCTAATTATCCCTCCAGTTCCATGCCAAAATGCTCTCGCATTACCGTTGAAAGACATCTTCTGTAGTCTTTTCTGCCTGGATGCAGACAGCAGACAATCCGTCTCACGTCCAAAAGTCCAGTGAAACAGCCAACGTCTAACGAAAAACAACACAGGGCAGGAGAAAGATAATCTGGAAGTTGAAAAAACTCATAGAATTAACTTTATTATCCAAAGATGCCAAGGGTTCAGACACGGTTCGGACACCATTTGTAGAGATTGAGGGGATCCCCTCAAATTAAGAGTTTCAAAAAAATGACTCAAAGACCATTCAGTACCGTCACGCTGCACGTTTACCATTTGCCCGGAAGCTCAGACATCCTTTACAGTCACGCTGGCAAAGAATAATACAAAAAAACAAACAAACCATGTGCTTTAAAGTCCAGACTTGAGGTGAAGGCAGCATGGTGTAAGGAACCTCTGCTCCTTGCATCTAAAAGCCACTTCCCTCACAGCGCACAGGTTGCCGTAGTACCCAAAAGCACTTAAAGAAACAGTCCTCAGAAAGGAGATCATTACATAAGTCAACATATTGCTTGCCATCCAACGGCTGTTAAGTACAGTCTCCAACTTGGCATTTTCAGGTCAACAGTGGGTCTGTTGACTGGGTACCACAGAGTGTATGTACTGTATGCATAGCAACACTGTGTGCTCACACGGTAGGGACAAGTGACAGAGAAAGCCGTCAGTGACTGATAGTCTTGAACAGAAGAGAGGGTTTTGGCCAGGAGTAAATCAAAATGCATGTGGAGTTTCCTTTTGAATTTGAAAAGTTATAATTTTATTATTTTGGGCTAATAAATGTAAATATGGTTTTACTTCCAACTTAAATTGCTTGCTTGGTTGTTTAACCAGAAAATAGCCAAAAAAAAAAAAAAAAGAACCCTCCAAGAATCCAATAAGATGAAAAAGTAAAGTCAAATCGGTTTCTTTTGGAACCAGTCAGAGGACTCTTAATGGTTAGCTTCTGGTTTCACATCAAAACATTTCATCTGGCAGCTCATTTTAAGGCGTTTCCCCTTTAGGAAGACATGCTTGCCTGTTTGTGCAAGCCCATTCTTGTGTTTTAGAATATAAACAACTTTGTCATTTGTCCAGGATAAATGATAGACCACAATCAAATTATAACTGGGCTGTTCCTGTTTTTTTCCCCCTATGTTAAGGGTGTATTTGTCTTCGAGCAATTTGAAGGGAACAAAAAGGAAGATGTAAGAACATGTGTAAAATGTTATTGAGCTATAAATAAAAACTCTGTCAGTAAATTTACAAAGTGAACTGAACACAGCTGATTTTGTGTGTCTCTAAAAAATGCCTTTCTCGTTCTCATTTTTCTCACCTTCTAATAAGTACCGTAATTGTGGTGGCCAAGTGGTTAGGGATGTGGACTGGTGACCGAAGAGCTGCCGGTTCAATCCCTGGAACGGCAAGATCACATCTGGGTGGGACAGATAACATAGCAGTGTTTGCTCCACTCTCCTTGACCCCACTGTGGTGCCCTTGAGCAAGGCCCTCAACCCCAACTGCTCCAGTGGAGCTGCTCAGTGGCCACAGGTCAGTCTGTGCACTGGGCAGTTTTCAGGTGTGAGTGTTAGCAGGATGTCCTTGATAAAGAGAGATTACCTCTCAACGGGCCTCCCCTGTATAAATAAAGGTTCAAACTGAGCACATTAATTTTCTAAAGATCCACTGCTCGACTCAGCAGTTTCTTGAGAGCAAATTGGTTACTGGTTGACACAGCTAACACGAGTCCAAACATGGGCGTCATTAACACCCCTGGCTTCAGATTGTGTACATACATGTTCTTGATTCGGGATGGGTGGGTGCAGCAGAATGATGAAATGCTCTGTGTGTTTGTGGCAGAAACTGATGTCGTGACACTCCTTACTGACGGTAGTTTGCAGAGGTAAGGTCACTGTGTGCACTCTGGAGCCAAATACACTTAAAATTCACGAAAAGAAGTGATATAGTGTGCAGCAACCATTTGCCAGGGAATTAATATAATGACTTAAGTAAAAAGTGCCAATTTCACATTTTAGATTTGGACATAGGGGCCATTCATTTCAGTTGATCAAATTTAAGACAAATTTCCTATTTGACCCTCTCAGATTTGCTTGAAATGATTCCAGGGGATACACACTTTTTAATGGGAAAAGTGCCAAAATATTTTTTGTCAAGAAGCCAAGGGGATTTTCATGCCAATTTTGAACAGTCATTTCTGAGCCATTTTAAAATAGCTTTATGTTCTACTGAAACTATGACTATATGAAAGTATGAAGTATCAAGGGAATATGGACCTTCAAAAGTGTCATTGAAGTTTAACACAGAATTCTGGGTGCTTTAATTTGCTCAAAAAATTTCACTTCGAAGCCTCCAGTGGGATCTCTGAAGGTCTGTAGAAGGCCTAATTTCAAGGACAGGAGGTGAATGTTTGTAACATGGAGTTTTCATGTATTAACAGGACTGTACAGTGACGTGAAATTTGGTCTATTCAAAGAATGAATGAACTGAAGTAGCACCGGTGCAATGAGAAACAGACCCGTTTGTATGTATAGCTGCTTTCAAACTACAATTGGCGAGCTGCAGTCACAACAGTAAGCATGTGTATCTCATGTGTGATTGTTTGTGTGTTTTTGCAACCTGCCGGGGGACTACAAATGCAAATTAGCAGTGTTGCTAAATCTGGCATACTTACATTTGTATTAATCTTCATTAGTATGTAATGTCCCTTTCAAATAAACATTAAACTAAACTTCCACAGCCTTTTCAGACTTTAAGCGGGTCTCATCTCCCGCAGATAACAGCGCATTTCACCAGGATATCAAGTTACATGTCCCCCCATCGCTGATCGCCATCGCACAGGCCAGCCCAGAAGCTGGTGATGCAGGCCGCTATGGAGAGTCACGGACATTTTTACAAGCCTTTTAATTTTGTCGCCTCATGTCAAACTCAGCGCAGATCAGTGGTGGAATACACCGATCCATATAGTTCAGTGGTTGCTGCTCTTTGTCCTCCGTTACAACAGAGAGGACTGCAAAATGCACCCGACATTTTTTTTCATATCAGCGTTGAACAGCTTTCATATACAAACACTTTATGTTTGTGTGCGCAGGCTGCACTTTTGTTGTGTGCCACCTTTAGCGCCACACAAAGCGGGATATGTTTTGTTTCGGAGGGGGCTGTCACAAACAAAGCGGTGCAGGGGATATGCAAGATGAATCAGGATGCATAGATTGCCCCTCACTGACAGGACTGGCTGGTCTCTTCCGCAGCAGCCGGGGGACGATCAGAGCTGCTGCAGTCTCCCAGGGAGTGACTGAAAAAAGGCTCTTATAAAAGAATTTTTTGTGTGTTTCTTCCAGCTTTTCCTGTACTGGGCCCACAGCAGATTTTGCTTTGGTCTCTGGAGGAGGAGTGTGACGGTGAAAGAGGAAGCTCCATGGGGCAACATAGGCTATTTTTACGGTCTACTCCGGGGGTATCAAACATACGGCCTGTGGGCCAAACCTGGTCTGTTAGGTTATATGATGTGGTGAGTCTGTTCAGGTGGTTAGATTGATGGCTGATGTGGAAATGTATGTAAATTTAAAATAATAATAATAATCTTGACAAGTTTTTAATCATAAAGTGAAATACTATATTTTTAATAATTAAACAACACTATTTGCACAGTGGCACAGGGGTTAGCACTATTGCCTAACAGCTAGAAGGTTCCAGGTTCGAATCGCATGGCTGGCAGGAATAGGAACCTTTCTGTTTAGAGTTTACATGTTTTCCATGTGCTGTGTGTGTTTACTCCAGGTGCTCTGGTTTCCTCCCGCAATCCAAAGACATGCATGTTAGGTTAATTGGTGATTCTAAATTGTCTCTAGGTATCCGCCTCTAATAGGCCCTTAGAATAGAGGGTTAGTATTAGTGAAGTGCTTTGAGTGGTCTTTGAGACATGGAAAGTACAGGTTCTTATCCTTACTTGCAGTCAGTTTGAAAGAAGTAGTAGATGTTTTTATTGTGCTACCATTTTTTTGACTTGTGCTACATGACTATGAACCTCTGTAGCACCTGTGCTATGAGCAAAAAAAGTTCATGTATTATTAAATCAGTTTCATTGTAAAAGCTATTAAAGCGCATATATCGGAAGAAAATTCCATAAAACATGCAAGTGTTATATTCCAAAAAAGGCATGACTCACCAACTTCAAATTCATTTTTCTGGAAAGATAAGGAATCTGTTGGTAACATATCCAAAATTTGTGATAGTGTTCTGCCTTGTTTTGTCAAAAAGAATTTTTGAAAACTTCATATTTTTGTGTACAAGTGTAGTATATTTTGATACTTGTAAAAAAAAAAAAGTCACAGGTTTCATGATGGTGGGCTTACATTCCTCAGTGTGGTCTCATGCAGTAGGTTAAACTTAGAAATGTTGTCCGTGCAACAATTCATGTATCCCCTGTACCGCACCATAAAACCAAAGATGGCCTTGTTACCGCTGCCAAGGAGGTAATGTAATCGGGGTGGTTTGTCTGTTTGTTTGTCTGTCCGTTAGCAGGATTACGCAAAAACTACTGGATGGATTTTGATAAAATTTCACCAGAGGTAGCCCTTGGGCCAAGGATGAACCCATTACATTTTGGTGATGATCTAAGAGTGCATACCTCCACCAAGGACCTTGTTTGAATATGTGCAGCAGGATTACACAAAAATTACTGGATGGATTTGGATGAAATTTTCACCACCGGTGGGCCTTGGGCTAGAGAGGAACCCATTACATTTTGGTGATGAGCCGAGAATGCCTACCTCTGCCAAGGCTCTTGTTTTCTCACAGTGTGTTAGCAAGAATCCTCCAAAACTACTTAATAGACTTTACTGCAATTTTCACCAGAAGTGGCTCGTGGCCTACACACGAACCCATTACGTTTTGGAGGTGATCCATGATGGACAGAAGGAGGCTTGGCGGAGGTATGCGCTCTCTGAGTGTTCTTCTAGTATTCATTATGAAATGCTTTCTTTTATTTTTCCCTGAATTAAAATCTTTCAGTGGAAGGAACATAAAACATCTATTTGAATGTATTATAAATGATTCATGACTTGACTTAGTGCTTCTCCCCCTCATAAATTTGTCACTCCTGACTATATTCTCATGAATTAATGATTTCTAACTCAAATTTGTTACCTTTTTCCTCTCAAAATGATAATACAGCAGGTCAGGTGGGCTGAAACAAACTGCAACCCCCCCCACCCACCCCACACACACACAGATGACCCCAGGGAAATACCAACAAAAGGAGAAACCAAAAGACCCTCAAAGGGTGAGTGGTGGGGGTACAAGGCCAGTTGGGCCAAAACAAACTGTAACACCCCCAGAGACGACCCCAGGGAAATACCAACATAAGACAAAACCAAAAAGCCCTCACAGGGTGGGTGGTGGGGGTACAAGGCCAGGTGGGCTGAAATAAACTGGAAACCCCCCCCACCACCACCACCACCACAGCGATGTCCAAAACAAACACAGTTCATGGGCCAAATAAAGTCCAAGGCCCCAAGATCCAAAACAAAGCAGGTTTGGTGGTCTACCAAAGTCCATGAGTCACCAGACCACAACAAACAACGGGTCAGGGGGTCTACCAAAATCCATAGGCCCTCAGACTGGAGAACAACATGGGTCGGTGGGCCTGCCCCAGTCCAAGGACCCCCAGACCGGAATGCAGAGCCAGTTCAGCAGCCTGCCAATATCCATAGGCCGCCGAACCAGAAAATAAGGAGGAACAGTGGCTGCAGAAGCACACAGCTCACCAAACAAACACAGAGGAGCCCTATGCTCTGTGACCAGTGACTGCTTCATGCTGACCCTGGCCTCTTGGGCTACGGTTGGAGGCACGCCGGCCTTTTGGGCTATGGTTAGAGGCACACCGGCCTCTTGGCCAACGACGGGTGGAGGGGACTGCCTGGCCTTTTGGGCAACGACAGGTGGAGCGGACTGCTCGACCTCTTGGCTAATGACGGATGGTGCTGGAGCATCTGGCTCCAATGCCTGGAGCACCACCCCTGTTGTAGTCACCTCAGACGGAGGAGAAAGGCAGGGTGAGGGGTCACCAAAAACACCAGGAGCTAGGCAAGACTTAACTAGTATTGATGTTATAAAAGTAAAGAAAAACACTTTCCTGAGCTCCTGATCCTCAGCTGCAGGGGTGACCTCTTCAGTATGGGCCGCTGGAGCGTAGACCTCGAGCTGAACAGGAACAGGAACGTGCCCCTCCAGCAGAGCAGGAACAGAAGTGCGTACTGTGGGAACAGCTGGAGCTGCATCGTGCGCCTCAGGAACAGCCGGGCCCATTGCGTGCACCTCGGGGACAGCTGGAGCCATTGCGTGCGCCTCAGGGGTGGCTGGAGCTGTTGTATGCACTTTAAGGACGACTGGAGCTGTAATGCACACCTCGTGAGCAGCTGGAGCAGTCAGAAAAGATGCCAGAGCAGGTGGTGGAGCTGGGGAGAGACCTGGTGCTGGTACTGGAGCTGGGGAATGATGTGATGCTGGTTCTGGAGCTTGGGAGCAATGTGGTGCAGGTGCTAGATGATCCTCATGCAGCTGTGATGCAACAACAGCAACCAGTGGGATGTCTAGTCTGGGGGCTCCTTGGAGCCCACTCCTAAAAGAAGCTGCAGCTGGAGGAGCTTCAGGGGCAGCCGGCTCATTCCAAACCAGTAGATTGACACCCAGTATAGCCAGTCTCTCACAAAAAAACAGAAACAAGGGATACAGGTGAGGATGGGTGGATAGAAAGCGCAGCAGAGTTTATTGCAGAGGGAGGCGGAGAGAACTCGGCAGCGGAAGGCAGCTGCGGCTGAGTCTTCTCATCGAGAACCAGACAAGTCCCTTCATTAAATGATGTGAAAAACAGAACGTCTACTTGCCTGTATTCCTGCTCTGCTGCCGCTGGTCCATCTGGTGAGTCCTCCCGGGAGAACCTGTGACACATCAGACAGAGGGAGGATGCCCAATGAGGAAATGGAAGTCTGACGCTCGCTTGCTGGGGATGAGAAGCTGGGCCGCTGTGTCCCATGGCGTCTTTCCTTGGGGGGATTCAGTTCTTCCTCCTTCCGTGCCTCTCCCGCCGCTGGGAACAACTCCATCAACCCGTGGATGATAATCTGGATGTTGACACTCTGCTCATGCAGGCGGGTGAGCTGAAGGAACCGTTGAAGAGCTGGAAAGGTCTCACCCAGTTTCTTGGCGCTCTCCAGGCAGCAGAGAGCTTCCTCCGGCATGCAGGAGGTACGGGCATCCTCAGTATAGGCCTTGATGTTGGTGGTCACCCAGCCTTCCCTTTCACCAAGACCTATTTGCCAAAACTTCAAATACGCTGGGTCCATATGATGAGTGTCGTATTGTCAGGGTTTGGTGAGTAATTAGACCCAAATGCAGTATTTAAAGTTTGGTGTATTTATTAATGAGCTGGCCAAACGGGCACAACTCAAAAAACACAAAAATAACAGACAGCTCAGGGGCTGTAACAAAACTTAGGAAATCAGGCAGGAACAGGTCAGAATAAATGGGTCAGAACAGACACAGAACGGAAGCGTGTTGTTCACACTGTGTGACTTAACAACACTCGTACTGAAACACAGATAGGGGCTGATATATAAATACACACAGGAGCAATCAGACACAATACACAGCAGGTGGGCACAACTGGGAGTAAACAGAGACAGCAGAGCATGGTCACAAAGAAACAGGATGGGTGGGGCAGAGCGGACAGTCATACACAGAGGATGCACAAAAACATGATCAGAGGGGAGAACAAGAACGTGGCACATAAGGATGGTAATAATAATAATAATACTGATCAACTAAGAGACTGACCCACAGGGAAATAACGGCACCAAACAGAGTAATAATAAATGACAATCCAGGAAGAAGATAATCACCAGAATGAAGTACAGAAAATTCCAAAAATGCAACAGTGTGTTCACACCAAACGCAAACAGGCAAATATTTCATGCGGCACAATTACATTATAAATCAATGTAAACACGCCAACAGACATGAATAGTGAGATGCAAACAGGCGAAGTTGTCTTTCAAACTTCTGCAGCTGTGTTCAACCAGCTGTGGAAATTCCCAAAAAAATGTCATGCTTAGGTTTACATTATCTGACCGGGGGCTCACCTGAAAATGTCTCAAACCTCCAAAACTTCACAGATGATGGGTGTTTACATTGCTAGCTTGCTAGGATGTCCGTGGCCGGAAACCGTGGGTAAATAACTCCAAAATCCTGATTTAGCTGAAGATTTCCCGGTCCTTCTGTCTCCCGGTGAGTGAGTTTCATTTTCAAACTAGTTTATTCTGCAATGGTGATACTTTTACCCCAGTGACGGCAGAATCTCAAAGCTAGCAGCTAGCTAGCGGATGCGCAACTACGCAAATTCGCGTGTACTTGCTTCTTCCCAATCACTTTGTATGGATTTGCGCCGCCCGTTCACATTTGGTGTGAACACACCTTTAAAGCGAGGGTGAGGGCCGAGGCCCATGGCCTGAAGACAAGATAGCAATTATGTAGGGTTACAAAAATTATTTTTTGTAAGTTGTGTGTGTTTTTTCAACCGATTTAAGACAATTTTGCACCGCTGAATCTGAAAATGACATCCGTTTCTCTCAATCAGGTGCTAAGTAAAAACCTGTACTTACTTAGTACTGTGCATGTACTTACCTTTATATAAAGGTAAGTACATGTAAATTGAATGTTACGTCATCATTGTTCAACATTCAGAGAATTTCAAGACATAAAAAAGAATTTTGCATCTTATAAAGTGAAAATACCCGTACATGTGAACAAAAACATATAAAACAACATGTGGCCATAATTCAAAAAGTTGACCTGATATAGCAAAACCAATGTGATTTTTGGATTCAGCACATCAAAATTGTCCTAAATCAGCTAAAAAAAAAAACTTAGACAATAAATTTGGTGTTGACCAGTGTTATAAGTTAGAATGAGGGCATGAGACCCATCCCACACCCTGACAGTCACAGTTTCTAGCTAATTACTTTCAGATTTCTTTACATCATTAGTGGTCATTAGTAGGTGATCGTTATTGATTTGCAGAGGTTTCTGATCAAAATTGTGACTTTAATGGTAGTTTGTGTAGTTCTTTACGTTTGAAAATGTCCCTGACTTCATCATAAAAATAATAATATTTTTATGAGAAAACTAACAATAAATAAACAACAGTTATAGATAGGTAAACAAATTGACATTATTCCATTAAGGGGTGTTTGGTTTACCCAAGAAAAGGTCATTTGTAACCATTTAACTACAGTTGATGCTCCAGACTCTTGATTATTCAAATCTGTCTGTGCCTGTTTTGCGCTGTGCCTATATGATTGGAACTGAGTGTTTCTCAAGCATTTCTGAAGTGCATTAGGTGACATAATCCACTGTTAAAATCAGGATTAATGATTGCTGGATAAGATAAGATAAGATAAGCCTTTATTAGTCCCACAATGGGGAAATTCCAGATCAAATTCCATATCACTATGCCTTCAAAAATACTCAGAATGGGGTATCCGGTGGCCTAATGATTTTGATGCACACCACAGTGCGTTTCTCTCGTTTAAACGCAGTAATACCTGTTTTGTTTTCTGGCCATCATGTTCTTTCTTGCACACCTCTTCTCTGCTCTTCACCCCATTTCCTGTCTCTCTCTCTCTTAACTGTACTTGTCTATTAAAGGAAAAATAAATCTTTAAAAAAATACTCGTAATGATGTATGATGATAATTATTCATCATCTACTAATTTTGTGATCAATTCAATATTATCAAGGAAATAAAGTCTTCTTTTTCTTTCAAAACGAGGTAATTTCAAACTTTGAAAGTGGCAGCATGATTATTTTTTTCTACATATACACTATCTGTCCTTGTGTGCTTCCTTCTTATGTTGGTGTGTGGTGTCAGAAGCTCCATTTCTGCTGCAGAAGCTATGAAATAATTGTAAGGGCCTGTCCTGTGTCTGCTCCTCTCACGCATCATGTCTCCATTGCGGGCTCAGGAACCATTAATCTCCAGAGGCTTTGTTCATGGTGTAATTGTTTGATAGTTTCACAGATAGTTGACACAGTGCTCCAAAGTAAAATACTTTGAAAACACACAGAAATGATAGTTCACGAAATGAATCTACAGTGGGGTGCAAGGGTCCAACTTGGCACCATTGTTTAATGATTGTATGACGTAACTGCAGTAGTAGCACTAGCAGGGACTCATCCGCCACTGGCTGTCAGTGTGGATCCACATTCCCACTACGGAGGGTGCAAGTGGCCAGTCCTGTGCTCATACCCTCCCAATGCTTGTGCTGTGTGGCCTCATATACTGCATAATCTGATTCTCTCCACAAATATGGTGGTATTAGGTGGCCAGTCCTGGGTCATGCCCCTCCGTTGTAAATGCTTGTGTACTCCTGATGCACATATGCTGTATAATTGATCTGAACATTCCTCTTTGCAATCAAGGCAGTATTAGAATTTACATTTTTAGATATTAAATCCTACTTCTCACCCAAAGATGCTGGGTGCCCCCCGCCAACCCAAATGAAAAAAAGAATCTTTACTACAGTCTTTTTCTGGTGACATTTTTGGCTCTTTTTGTTGGCTTATGTGCTGTTGACATCATGCTGCTGGGTTTTACCCAGTCAGCACAGAGTCAATCCCAAACCCCACCCTGCAGTCTTTAGGGCTGTTCTAAAGTACCTACCCTGAACCAGGGACTTAGAATCCTGCAGTGGAGACACACACCACTGATGGAGTTCCTGTATTGGAAATGGCGTTTACGTGTACAATGAGATAACCTGGGTATCTGTTAATTCATCTTATTTCCCAGACTGTCATGGCTGCTCCTCCTCCTTAGCCTGAATTTTCTTCTTCCCTACCATCGCCAGGTGCTTGTTCATAGGTGGACCCCCTGATTGTTGAGCACCTTTAGTATGTAATATTGCAGAGTCTTTACCTTAAAAAAAAATTTAACATGGCCCTGTGATGGACTGGCGATCTGTCCAGAGTGTACCCTGCCTCTTGCCCAAAGACACTGGGATAGGCTCCAGTCCCTCCGCGACCCAAAAAGGATTAAGCGGTAGAAGATAGATTGATGGAAAAATTTAACACTTTGAGATGACAAGTGTTATGAATTGGTGATATATTAAAAAAACTGACAGTTTCTTCTCATTGCAGGAGATGACCATACCATGGTGTCTTAAGAGGGCAGAGCTGGTATTTAAATGTGTCAAAGGTAATTCAGAAAGATAACAGATAACAGAAGGGGTATACTACACATACACATAGGTATAAAATGTATATAGAAATGGAGGATGGTATTTTATTTAAATTGACTTTTGCTCTCAGGTTTCATGATGGAAATGGCCTCGTGGGATGGCGGTATATCACGTACAGTCCAGTTCCTAGTGCCAAAGGTAAGATGGGTGTACACTTTCTCGACTTAAAATCTAAAACTGTACAATTGGTTTTTGAGTGTTTGACTTCCAATCACGTCTTGTGCTTTTTTAAGAAATATGTACTTAAGGCTTTACATGGACACAGCATCATAAAAGGCACACCTGGCCTTGCAGTGCCTCCCTTTCAATGCAGACCGAGAAGAGTTGAATGTTTGTAAAGCTTCCCATAAATCATAGATTAGAGAGCTTTAGCCTCTTTCAGCCACGTATTTACACTGTTGTGATAAAAGAAAGCTCAGAGACTCAATCATATAAAGGTGTGATAAGCAGAAGGATTAAAGTGTTGCTTGCCAGTGCTGTGGTATAATCAGTTTCACTCTCTTGGAAATCTAGGTCTTATGTTAATTTCTTATTATGTAAATCCACCAGTGTTACTACAATTAGAAAAAGGGAAAAAAAAAGAGCTTCTCTGACACATTTTAAAAAGTAACTGAACGTTCCAGTGCTGGATGCTTTGAGACAGTTATTTTATTTGGGGGCTTAGCTGGGTGCTGTACGCCTATAGCTCCTGTGGATTGTCAGCAAGGCAGCTGAGCTTATAGCGTGATCTCACGCTGACAGGATAAGATGATAACACCAGTGGCATCAAAGGGCCCCGACTGTATTGGCTTCCTGTCAGCTACATGCTCAGACACCATTCGAAATAGCACCTACTGAACCGACATTGTTGTCTGCACCTCAGAGAAATACTCTGTCTAAATATATGCATGCCTTAAGTTTACTTAACATTCTTTTCTGACGGGTGGCAATGTTCAGAGTGACTTCTGTGGTATGTTTGCTGTTAAAATCACAGCTGTGGGGATTCGAGTTGTTTCAGCATCTTCACTACTAATAGAAAAAAAAGATCTGGTGACCTAAAGGACACCACAGGGACTGTTAGCACTTTGGCATAGTGGCCTCCTTCCAGTTGGACAGTCTGCTCACATCTCAGTTTGGTTTTCTCACCTAATCTTGGCCGCGTGTCTCTTTGTCTTATTAACAGAGTATCTCAGAAGAGATGTTCTACCAGTTGAGCAACATGCTGCCTCAGATCTTCCGTGTCTCCTCAACCCTGACTCTCACTTCAAAGCACTGACGGTGGGGGAGACTAATTGGGTCATTAGGAGAATTTATGTCGAGCAAACCTTCGAAAGGTTTTGTTTTTTCGTAATAGTGATCTTGTGAAATGCTAGATAACCACAAAATGATTCTTTCATGTGGGCATTACAGCACTTGTACTCAAAGTTGATAATCCTTGCTATTAATGCACCTTCCACAGCTTCTCACTTTGTAAATATGTCTTAATGGAAGGGAATTGGATTTCCTGGTGCTCCAAAACAGCTGCTCCAATTATTATTTCAAGTCTCCAGGGTGTGGTTCTGGTGACGGAGTGTTTAATGGCATTTAGCCGCCAGAGCTGCAGATGTTCCAGGTTTCATTTAAAGCTGCAATGTGCTTGCTCTTGTTTTAGCTGCAGTGTCATATTAGAAATACTGTCAGGATAAAAACAGTTACAAAATGTAGTGAGGTGAGTTGAGTGACTCCGTCATTGAGGCAGTAGACATGCAAAATTGTTAAATGTGACTTTAATGTGTTTTCAACAATACATAACCATACAGATGGGACAGCTGTTTAAAAAAAGTTGAAAAGTTTGAGCATCCTGTGATTGCTTATGTGTCCATCTCATTTCATCAAATTAGGTGTAAAAGTGGATAATTGTCTTCTACTGTTAGTTAAATGGGTACACAGAAAGATTACTCTTCTAGTCCTAGCGACAAATTGCTGCTCAAATGAACATTATGCAGTTGATTCTAATACTGCATTGCAGAGTTGTAGCAAGGGTTGCTCTGTGAACGTGAAAGGTCGCCTCCTCGCTACCTGTGTGACAGCAGATGGCAGTGTTCCTGAAGACAAAGATGTGGGGGAAAATGACCTTACAGACTCGTGGGCACACTGTTTCTCAGAGATAAAGTTTTAATGAGGGTCTACTGCCTGTTGAGATTCATCTCAGGCCACTTTTAGTTAGCATTCATCATGAACAAGCCAAAACCACACTGAAAGTACAGCTCAGTTGTTGTCTTGCATGTTAATCACTTGAGTCTATACTAGAATGTGAATTTTCTGTAATTACTGTGTATTTTCATGTTTTAATAAAAAAAGAAACAAACTCACTACACTGATGTGTATTCTTAAGTTTTCCCCCCTCTGCAAGCAGTAATACACATCTAGTGGCAGTTCATTTATGTACTCATGATGGGTTATCCACAGGGATGTACATAATCTCTCTGAAGTTAATAATCCATGTCACTCATTGGAATTACATTCCCTGCAAGTCTAATGGTGGCTTTACTGACAATTTATTCAGTGTCAAAGTTTGCCACAACTTTATTCAACGGCAACATTAGGCTGATTGAAGAAACTAACAGAACTGGCTGCCCCAGAAGAGAGTTATGAGATTTCATAACCATTTTTGAGATGTTGAAACTTGCAACTGTTTGTATCACATGGCCATGCTGGGAACCCACAAAATTGTCCGACTATGTAATGCTAAGTGTTTGGCATTCTCGGGATCAGTCTCGGAGGCCTTGAGTGTTGGGTTTCTGTGAACTGAGTGCGGGGTGCAGATTCAGCAAGAAAGCACACGTCTCTCCCTTCTCAAAGTGCTGCCCAAGCCTGAATAGGATCAGGACAAAATGTCAACATTTACATAGTGGCTATGAAAGGAATAGAAATTGTGTACAAATACAAGTGTCTCTTTTCCTTCAGGACCTTCTGTTACATCTGGAATAAAGGCAATTACTGGCATGGGGGGAGGTGATGATGAGACTACAATTACATGTTGTCTGAATAGTTTTGTCAGAAATGAAAACATGCCCCTATGAATACTATCACTGATTAGAACTGTTCTACCAGCCAGTTTATTGGTAAACAAAGGGTTGACCATGTTGTTTGTGGTGTTTCATCAAGTAATATTTGGACCACTCTATTCGATTTTAGGGAAGTCCAAAGAGTGCCAGCGTCCATAATATGTCCACAGATTTTCCTTGTAGGGAGGCTGTCCCAAACACAGTTTGTAAACATTACCACTCTCATTGACTTGATGTTTTTTCTTGCAAAATTTCCTCAAATTTCTAGTTCCTCATAAATTTGTGATTTTTTTTAAATCACAAATTTGCAAATTTTTAATCATTAATATACTGCGTTCATCAGGAATTTGTTTCTCACAAATTTGTAACTTTCCCCATTAATATGTCACTTGTAGTGAATTTGTTGCTTTTTAAAGTTTGCATCTTTTTTTATTTATACATTTTCACCTTTGTTCTTGCAAAGTAGATAATTCAGTTGTCTTTTGCATAAACTGTGTAACAGAATCTCCCACCAGTGAAAGTGGCTTGTTATGATGAAGAGTTACAGGCCACTATTTCCACAAGCATTTTGTTGGTGGGTTGATGCTAATGCCAAGCCCTGTCATTTTTTTTTTCATATATCTAATGATGCCACTATGTAAATTAAAAGCTTTATTCAAATGGAAAACCAGCCCATCAGTGGATTATGCATCTGTTAATGTACCCTATTTCATCTTTTTTGCCTAAATAAACCTGTTTGTGAAAACATGTGTTTCAGCAATTGACTGGACAATACTCAGGTATGTAAATTTAAGTACGATTTAAATGTAAGGAAAATTGATTTTCCAGCATGGGCAGAGCTACTGTGTTTATAGACATGCATTGCAGCTTTTCTTCATTTTTAGTTTGTACTGTATTATGCAGTTTAAAATGATAAGCCACAGTGGTTGTACTGGTATGGACCGTGCTGATGAGGGTTTAGTGATATAGTTCATGTTTTTGCCCCATTACCTAAAGGCTGAAGGCAGACTGCATCAGTACTTTGCTAGGGTCACCAAACTTACTCCAAATGTTTACTATGTTAAAACCTTTTTCAATCTACAAGAGTGAGGGGGGACATTGCATATCTATGATATAATAAACTCATAATTCATCCATGCCAGCCTCGTAGCAGTATGCCCAAACCATCATAGACACTTAAACGTCAAACAGGTATGAGAACCCCTTTGTGACTGTTGACAAGTCTTACGTGAATACAGCAGTTAATGATTTTCTACAAAGATAACCTAATCAGGAGCGAAGTTCTTTTCAGTATACTGACTATCATCAACAGCAATTTCAAAATGACATTGATCCTGATAACTTTTTCTATAATATCAAAAACAGCTGTCTTTATTGTACAGAGGATCAATCCAACAGCACCATCAAGACAGACAACAAACTTTCATTAATTCACTTTAACAGCAGAAGCTTATATGCCAATTTCAGCAGCATTGAAAGACTACCTTAGTCAGTATCACAGCCTTTTAATATAATGGCAGTTTTTGAAACTTGGTTTAAGAGAGATAAAGAAGTGGACTTTGGATTGTTATGAACTGTTACATGTGAATAGGAAAAACAAGACGGGGTGGTGTTGCTTCGTTTATAGACAATAAATTTCATTCTAAGGTGGTGGAGGAGATGTCAGTCACAGTAGATGATATATTTGAGTGTATTACAATTGAAATTCTTGAAAAAAGATGAATGTAATAAGTTGTATATATAGAACATCAGGTTCTGGTATTGAAGCATTCAATAGTTGGGTGGAAGAGAAATTAACAAAAAGAATCCATAAGGTATTGTTCATATGTGGTGATTTTAATATTGATCTGTTGAATCCAAACAAGCATAAATTTACAGATGATTTTATGAATACTATGTACAGCCTGAGTCTATTTCCCCAAATCATTAAGCCCACCTGAATTACTTCACACTGTTCAACCTTAACTGACAACATATTTTTCAATAATTTAGAGAACAAAATAGTGTGGAGTACTGGTAAACGATATCACTGACCATTTACCAGTGTATTTAATTTACGACAACAATTACAAACAATATTTCTTGAATAAAGATCAAACATACAAACCAGTTAAAAATGAACAAACAATTCATGGACTGAAAAGTGATTTATTACAGCAAGACTGGAAATCAATATGTAAAGAAAGAGATGATGATGAGGCATATAATGGATTTCTAAATATATTTAAATCATTGTATTAAAAAAAAACTGTCCAATTAAACAAATTTGTAAATTTCAAAATAAGCCCTGGATTTCCAAGGGATTACAAAATGCAAAGAGAAAAACACACTATAGAGAGAGTTTATAAAATATCAAACAAAAGAATGTGAAAATAGATACAATAAGTACAAAATAAGCTAACCAGTATTATGAGAATTAACAAAATACAATATTACAATAAATTATTAGAAGACAAAAAATGATATTAAAGGTACAGTGGTGTGAAAAAGTGTTTGCCCCTTCCTGATTTATCATTTTTTTGTATGTTTGTCACACAAATGTTTCAGATCATCAAACAAATTTAAATATTAGACAAGATAACACAAGTAAACACAAAATGAAGTTTTTAAATGAAGGCGTTTATTATTAAGGGTAAAAAAACAAAATCCAAACCTACATGGCTCTGTGTGAAAAAGTGATTGCCCCCTAAACCTAATAACTGGTTGGGCCACTCTTGCAAACAACAACTGCAATCAAGCATTTGCGATAACTGGCAATGAGTCTTTTACAGCGCTGTGGGGAAATTTTGACCCACTCATCTTTGCAGAATTGTTGTAATTCAGCCACATTGGAGGGTTTTCGAGCATGAACCGCCTTTTTAAGGTCATGCCACAGCATCTCAATCGGATTTAGGTCAGGACTTTGACTAGACCACTCCAAAGTCTTCATTTTGATTTTCTTAGCCTATTCAGAGGTGGATTTGTTGGTGTGATTTGGATCATTGTCCTGCTGCAGAACCCAAGTGCGCTTCAGCTTGAGGTCATGAACAGATGGCCAGACATTCTCCTTCAGGATTTTTTGGTAGACAGCAGAACTCATGGTTCCATTTACCACAGCAAGTCTTCCAGGTCCTGAAGCAGCGAAACAGCCCTAGACCATCACACTACCACCACCACATTTTACTGTTGGTATGATGTTCCTTTTCTGGAATGCTTACGCCGGATGTAATGGGACACACACCTTCCAAAAAGTTCAACTTTTGTCTCATCATTCCACAGAATATTTTCCCAAAAGTCTTGGGGATCATCAAAATGTTTTCTGGCAAAACTGAGATGAGCCTTTATATTCTTTTTGCTCAGCAGTAGTTTTCATCTTGGAACTCTGCCATGCAGGCCCTTGTTGCCCAGTCTCTTTCTTATGGTGGAGTCATGAGCGGCAAGTGAGGCCTGCAGTTCTTTGAATGTTGTTGTGAGGTCTTTTATGACCTCTTGGATGAGTTGTCGCTGCACTCTTGGGGTAATTTTTGTCGGCCGGCTGCTCCTGGGAAGGTTCACCACTGTTCCATGTTTTCGCCATTTGTGAATAATGGCTCTCACTGTGGTTCGATGGAGTCCCATAGCTTTAGAAATGCCCTACTTCAGCATCCTAAGCCATCAGGGGGCATGGCCCTACCTAATTTTCAATTCTATTACTGGGCAGCCAATGTAAGAGTGTTGCAGTACTGGATGAGTCCTACTACCCTGCAACACTCTCCAGAATGGTTATATTTGGAAAGTGCAGCATGTAATCCAACTTCATTGTTAGCTATTTTACATTCCCCTCTCTCGTGTTCCATTCAGGCCCATACATCCAACATTATAATTAAATCTTCTGTAAAAATATGGAAACAATTTAGGAAACAGTTTAATTTTCAGTCCCTCCTTGTGTCTGTTCCCATTCAAGCTAATCATTTGTTTCCGCTATCAATAATGGATAAGGGTTTTTTAGCATGGTCTGATCTGGGCCTTAAGACATTAAAAGATTTATATACAAATAGGACCTTTATGTCCTTCTGTGAGCTGGTTGAAAAATTTTCAATCCCCCAAAACCATTTTTTTCGTTATCCTCAGGTCCATAGTTTTGCCCCTGATGTGACCCCAGAATTTCCAGCGCTGCTGAACCCAATATTTTTAAATGTTTTTTAAAAGCCTCTTTCTTCACCTAAGAAAGTAATTTCTCAACTATATAACCAAATTCAGTCTATACAGCCTGACCCAATGGAGAGGATCAAGTCTCTGTGGGAGTAAGATTTGCTTATTAATTTCACGGACAATGAATGGGATCAGATTCTTCGAAGGGTTCACTCTTCCTCTATCTGTGCTAAGCATGGCATTATCCAGTGTAAGCTTTTTCACAGAATTTATTGGACCATGAGTAGATTAAAAGAAATATATCCTGAAATTGATCCAACTTGTGATCGCTGCCACTCAGCCCCTGCTTCCCTTGTTCATATGATGTGGTCTTGTCCATCTCTATATAGGTTTTGGTCTGAAGTTTTTACAACAATATCAGAAGTATTAAAAATACAATGTAAACCAAATGCAATTACAGCTTTGTTTGGAATCCCTCCTACTACACTGCCAATTGCAATTCAATTTTCCAACTTTATAGCATTCCTTACATTACTGGTGAGACGGTTAATATTGTTGGAAGTGGAAGTCACCCATAGCTCCAACACACTCCCTGTGGATTAAGGAAGTTTTACTTAATGCTACACTTGAACGTATCAGGTCTACTTTGTATGGCTCCACCTCGAAATTCTATAAAACTTGGCAGCCGTTTTTTGACTATGTGAAAAAGCTTTCCAACTTTAATGTGCCTGAATAATACTGCAATTAACTACTGTTACATGGTGAAATATTTGGTTGTATGGTACTATTTTAAAATAAAACCCTGACCATGTTTAATTTTTTCATTGTTTTATATGTTAATAAACCATGATATAATGGAATTTACTTTTGTTTTATTTAATATTCGATCTCAGAGAATTTTTTATGCATATGTATTTATTTATTTAATATGAATTTAATGTCTATAAGTGACTTTCGCATTACGAGTGCGCATGTGCAGACTATATGAAGTTCAAAGTTCACGATCTACCAAACAATTCTGTAGCCGTCTTGCTTTTGTATAGAGACAGTACTGTCACACCTGAACAACTGCCGTTTAAAGTCTGCTTTAAGCTTTAAATCGCGTTATGCCAGGTGCTCATTGTGCTGTGGTGAAGTGTGGGAACGGCATGTATCATCTAGAGCGGTGGAAAAAGAAAACTTGCAGCATACATGCGTGTAACTTCGGGACCAGCGTGTGCACATGTCCGCCGCCATTCACGTTATACACATTCCCCATGGAGCTGAAGGATTCGGACGGATGTAATTGTTGGATTAAAGCAGTAAGTATATTATAACATAATTAAATAGTGTTGTGTATTGTTCAAGTTCTAGCCTAACTGACATGAGTCTAAACCCTGAAGTAGTAGGTACGGACAGGCAGGCCTGGATCTAGGATATAGTTCTTTGTATATTGGTAATGAAGCTTGATCTACACACATGTAATTAAGGCCATTGATAAGTAGGCTGGTTTAAAATAAAATTGCAAATCATTGAAAACGTGTGGTACTTAAACTATAGTAGTATCGACCTATAGATCTAAGTAAGCAGGCTATGCCTTGTAATGAAATTTACTCAAAATGACAAAACCAAAGTTGAGCTGTCAAACCACTCGCTTACCTTCTTTGTAGTTGTTTTGGAGTCTCGCAAGTAAGGGTGCTTGGTCCTTTGACAACAAAAAATCTGCCATGTCAGCGTACATACAGGGGGGCCATTTTGGCCAATTTCTGCAATGTGGCCGCGAATACGGGCAACTAGTTCTTCCTTGCGTTTGCGGGTACAACCGGGAAGACCCCTACGCATACAATATGCTCGTAGATCAGGAACTTTCCATAAATTAAATGTATCGATAGAGCATGTTTGGTTTCCATAAATTAAATGTATCGATAGAGCATGTTTGGTAGCCACGTTCCCATGATGCTTTGCGCGAGCCGAGATGCGAAAGTTGCTTATTCTATGTTTTATGTTTGTATGTTTTTGCTTTATTTGTAGGGAAAAATAATAAAGAAATAATAATACAAAAACATAGAAATGGCTTTATAACCTTTTCCAGACTGATAGATCTCAATTACTTTGTGTCTCATTTGTTCCTGAATTTCTTTGGATCAAAGCATGATGTCTAGCTTTTGAGGATCTTTTGGTCTACTTCACTTTGTCAGGTAGGTCCTATTTAAGTGATTTCTTGATTGAGAGAACAGGTGTGGCAGTAATTGGGCCTGGATGTGGCTAGAGGAATTGAACTCAGCTTTCCAAAGATGTGATAAACCACAGTTAATTTATGTTTTAATGGGGGCCCTACATGGCCTTGTGTCACTTTTTCACACAGAGCCATGTAGGTTTGGAATTTTTTTTTACCCTTAATAATAAACACCTTCATTTAAAAACTGCATTTTGTGTTTACTTGTGTTATCTTTGTCTAATATTTAAATTTATTTGATGATCTGAAATATTCAAGTGTGACAAACATACAAAAAAAAAGAGAAATCAGGAAGGGGCAAACACTTTTTCACACCACTGTATATGGGGTATATTAAATAGCATAATTCACAAAAATCATGGACATACTAATTATCCTCTACATTTTACTGATAATGACATGTATATCAGTGATATAAATGTCATTGTCAATAAATTTAATTAGTATTTTGTCAATGTTGGACCTTCTCTTTGGCAGAAAAAATCCCAACTGTTACATCTACAAATCATGAGGTTGTTCATATTGAAAGAAATTTTCATTCTATTTTAATTACCACCAATGAAAAAGAAATTACAGATATTGTTAAAAAATGTAAAAGTAAATCATCTACTGATTGTGATAATATTGATATGAAGACTTTAAAATGGATTATTGATGGCATTTCCAAGCCTTTGACTTACATTTTCAATTTATCATTTCAAACTGGAACATTTCCTAATAAAATGAAGTTGGCAAAAGTCATTCCATTATACAAAAATGGAAACAAACACCATTTCACAAATTACAGACCCGTTTCTCTTTTATCACAATTTTCAAAAATCTTGCAAAAACTCATTACTGGTACACTGGACAAATTGACTGACAAATTTCATCTTCTTTCTGGCAGTCAATATGGCTTTAGAGCAAACCGATCTACAACAACAGCAGTGATGAATCTCATTAAGGAAGAGACAAATTCCTTTGATAATGAAAACAATTCAATTGGGATATTTCTGGATCTTACAAAAGCATTTGACACAATTGACCATAATATTAAACAAATTCGAGAAATATGGAATACAGAGAGTTGTGCTGGACTGGCTTAAAAGTTATTTGACAAACAGGCAACAATTTATGAAGATGGAAGAGCTGAATCAGAATGTTTGGACATTGTACAGTATGTGGTGTACCACAGGGGTCAGTGTTGGGACCAAAATTATTCAGCTTATAAATCAATGATATATGCATTCTGTTAGACCCCCTGAAATTTATTTTATTTGCAGATGACACAAATATTTTATGCACTGGGGAAAATGTACAGAAACTTTTGAACCCTATCACTACAGAAATGAACAAAATAAAAAAACGGTTTGATACTAATAAACTGTCCCTAAATCTGAGTAAAACAAAATTTATAGTATTTGGTAACTGCAAAATGAAGAATCAAATTCACATACAAATTGATGGTGTAATTATTGAAAGAGTGAATGAAATACAGTTTTTGGGAGTGATCATCAATGATAAAATACGATGGAAATCTCAAACTTTGACTGGCTAAAAGTATTTTTATTTTATCCAACGCAAAACATGTAACTAATCAAAAATCACTTTTTATTCTGTATTGTTCCTTGATGTTACCATATTAAAGTTACTGTGTGGAGGTCTGGGGAAACAGTTATAAAACGAACTTACAACCATTGTATTTACTGCAAAAAAAGAGCTGTGAGGATCATACATCGGGTCAATTTTTTTGAACATACTAATACACTATTTTACAGTCAAAAATATTAAAATTTTTTGATCTTGTTGAATTTAAAACAGCAATTTTAATGTATAATGTGAGGAACCAGGTTTTGCCTAAAAATATTCTAGTGTGGGAATGTGGGAATGACGAGACAGAGTTCTCTCTCAAGTCAGCTTTATTCACATCACCAACATCTCAAAGAAGAAAAAAGATCAACACAGGAAACTCTCGTCCTTAAATACCAGGACTCTTACAGTTCACAAGTCACATGTCTCACAGACCACGTTGCATTATAATTCACAGTAACAATGCATCTCCTCTTTAATCCTTTAATTACTCCCCCACAGTCTCAAGCCTTGCATACCAAAGCTAACATCCTTGCAGCTTCCTGTAATTTCCAAGGAAGCTCTGCCTTTGTTCTGATCTAAAATGTGAGTCACAAAGCAGGTCACATATGTGTGTCCACCACACTAGATTTGTTGTCTGAAAGACAGCGTGGTCATAATTTAAGGGGCTCATTATATTTTAAGTTGCATAGTTGTCACACAACTAAACTAGAAAAGCACTCGGAGAGCGCAGACCTCCCCCAAGCGCCAAAGTTCCCCCCATACAGTGTTTGTGTGTATGTTTTCAGATTCCTTGATCATGAAAACATATGACTAGCAATTGGATTCACAGTGATAGGATTAGTGGTTCAGTAGTTATTCACGAAAATCGCATTTTCCGTAATGGGGGTTTTCGCCACAGTTCCCCCCATACAGTGTTTGTGTGTACGTATTCAGATTCCTTGACCATGAAAACATATGACAAGCAATTGGATTGACAATGATAGGATTAGTGGTTCAGTAGTTATTCACGAAAATGGCATTTTGCTTAATGGCGGTTTTCTTGTGGACGGTGATCCGGATCACCACCAAAATCTAATTATCTGTAGGATACCCCATTTCTGACAATCTGTGAAAATTTCATGAAAATCCGTCCATAACTTTTTGAGTTATCTTGCTAACAAACAAACAGACAGACAAACAAACAGACAAACCAACGCTGATGATCACATAACCTCCTTGGCGGAGATAAAAAAGTTTTTTCTATTTCGATATGTGGTGTAAAGCTTTGGAACCAGTTAAGTGAGTCCCTAAAACAATGTCCAAACATTATTCAATTCAAAAAGAATTATAAAAACATTATTTTCACCAGATATGAGGAAAATGAAAGATGTTAACTGCAGTATAGGTGTTACAATGTATTTTTCTGTTGTTAGGTTTGTGGTATATATTTTTTCTGAAATTTTGTTATTGTGTTTAAAATTTGAGAGCTTTTGGTTTAAAATCAGTCTACGATTCAAGGGGTAGGATTAAGTACAGTAAGTGTTGACTTCATCCTACTCCTTTTCGAGCATGGAGATTGTGATGCATCTGAATGAAGAGAGAAAATTGTATTTATTATGTTCTATTTTTGCCTTGTGATTTACTGATTTTACATTTACATGTTTGAAATAAAAATATTCAATCAATTCAATCAATCAGTGTTTGGAAATGGGAGACCAAGGTCAGTTGTCTTTTTTTAAAGATTTATTTAATGGCATGTTTGCATTTATTGGATAGATGCAATTAAGAGAGAGTCAGGAAATGGAGTGAAGAGCAAGGGAGAGACTTGCAGGGAAGATTGGTGGGATCAGAAATTAAACCAAGGAGCAACATGCCATTAAGGTTTGCCTCAGCCATTAGGCCACTGGATGCAACAGAAGCCACCCTGACCCCACCCCCAAAATCCTTGTGAAGACAATAAACCATTTAGAATAGATGATAGGCTTTGGGGTATTGCTTATCCCCACAAATTTCTGACTCTGTTAAAATTGTTCCAGATGAGTTATTTGAAGTTTTGGCCAAGCCAATCTGCACTGTATGTACATTATGCTGCGCTAAATGACTGCTGTGATCAGGAGTATTTAAATATATAAAAGGAGGGAAGGAACTTCGACACTGGAAAAGGACATTTTTTTCTTGCCTTAGCCCAGCCTCAGAAGAATGTGATAAAACAAAATGCAGTTATAGTGAATTTGAGAAATACAAACATTACCCCCATATCACTACCACCAACACAATATATGAAACTGAAATAAAATTCAATCATTTTTCATTAACATTCCATGTAAACACAGTACAAGCAAGCCTTAGTTAAAATAAAAGGGGAAAAAATCCTAAGTAGATACAAGAAATTTAAACGAGAGGTCTTCAATATTTTATCCTTTTCCTTTCTCCCACAAAACCTATACGTATATTAATTTTCAAATTATATTAGTTATTAAATATAAACATCGACTTTTGACCACAATTCAGTTGTCAATCAGTCTAATGACTCCAACATATTAAAGTCAGCTGCTTCTTCTTCTTCTACTTCTCCTTTTGGCTGCTCCCTTCAGGGGTCGCCACAGCGGATCATCTGTCTCCATCGCACCCTATCCCTGCATCTTCCTCTGTAACACCAACCCTCTCCATGTCCTCCTTCACTATATCCATGAATCTTCTCTGTGGTCTTCCTCTTTTCCTCCTGCCTGGCAGCTCCATCTTCAACATCCTTTGTCCAGTATATCCACCGTCCCTCCTCTACACAGGTCCAAACGATCTCAGCCTTGCCTCTTTTACTTTGTCTCCAAACCACTCAACATGAGCTGTCCCTCTAATATACACATTTCTAATCTTGTCCCTCCTAGTCACTCCCAATGAAAATCTTAGCATCTTCAACTCTGTCACCTCGAGCTCCACCTCCTGTCTTTTTCTCAGCATCACCGTCTCTAATCCATACATCATAGCAAGTCTCACTACTGTCTTGTAAATCTTCCCTTTCACTCTTGCTACTACCTTTCTGTCACAAATCACCCGACACTCGTCTCCACCCACTCCACCCTGCCTGCACTCTCTTTTTCACCTTTCTTGTGCATTTTCCATTGCTTTGGATGGTTGACCCCAGTCATTTAAACTCATCTACTTTTTTTTAGTATACTTTATTAATCCCAGAGGGAAATTACAGGGCATCCACCTGGATGGATGAGGCAACCAATGTGCGACACAAATCCCTTCACCATTCACACACACATTCACACCTAGGGCCACTTTAGGGTCTCCATTTACCCTAACATGCATGTTTTTGGCCTGTGGGAGGAAACAAGAGTACCCGGGGTAAACCCACGCAGACACGGAAAGAATATGCAAACTCCACACAGAAGGGTCACTGATGGTCAGGGGGGTGGGATCGATCCTGTGACCTTATTGCTGTGCTGCCACAGTGCTAACCACTGCTTCACCGAGCTGCCCAAATATAATGGCAGTGGTGGGATACTTTCACTACCTCCACTCCTTCCGTCTTCACCGTTGCACCTGCCTCCCTCTCATTCACACTCATGTATTCTGTCTTACTTCTACTGACTTTTATTCTTCTTCTCTCCAGAGCATACCTACACCTCTCCAGGTTATCTTCCACCTGCTCCCTATTCTCACTGCAGATTACAATGTCGTCTATAAACATCATGGTCCACGGAGACTCCTGCCTGACCTCTTCTGTCAGCCTGTCCATCACCATGGCTAACAAAAAGGGGCTCAGAGCTGATCCCTGATGTAATCCCACCCCCACTTTGAATCCATCAGTCACTCCTACAGCACACTTCACCACTGTCTTGCTGTCCTCATACACGTCCTGCACCACCCTTACATACTTCTCTGCCACTCCTGACTTTCTCATACAGTACCACATTTCCTCTCTTGGCACCTTATCATATGCTTTCTCTAGATCCACAAAGACACAGTACAACTCCTTCTGACCTTCTCTGTACGTCTCCATCAGCAGTCTTAGAGCAAACATTGCATCTGTAGTATTCTTTCTTGGCATGAAACCGTACTGCTGCTCATTGATTGACACCTCTCCCCTTAACCTGGCTTCAACAACTCTTTCCCATTAAAATCAGCATCATCAAATAAATTCTATTACAGATGTCATGTTCCTACTTAACTTAAGAAATTGTTTGGCTTCCTGTAAAAATAACCTCAAGTGTTTTTTACCTCCGCCAGGCCGAAAGGCCAGGAGGAGGTAACGTTTTTGCCGGGGTTTGTCTGTGTGTTTGTCTGTGTGTTTGTCTGTCTGTCTGTCTGTCTGTCTGTTTGTCTGTTGGTTAGCAAGATAACTCAAAAACTTTTGGACGGATTTCAATGAAACTTTTAGGCGTTGTTGGAAATGGTACAAGGAAGAACTGATTAAATTTTGGGGATGATCTGCATCACCGTCTGCATACAGGAATTTTTTAAAGCATTTTTCCACACTGTGACATACGGCCATTTTCAACATGTGCGCAGGCGCAATGGAGGGCGCTGGGCGTCGTGTCTGACCAACACAAACTCCGCCTTCTTCAACGTTTTAGCCACAAAAGCATGCGGAAAACACTGGTGGCCTGGGCCCGCCAGCGTGCCTGTGCCAGCCATAGGCGCTGCGCACATTGCGCTGGTCGTCGTGTCTGACCAACACAAACTCCGCGTTCTTCAATGTTTTAGGCACAAAAGCACGCGGAAAACACTGCTGGCCTGGGCCCGCCAGCGTGCCTGTTTTTGCGCCACGCTGCAAAACCTGACACGGCCACCTGTCCGCCGCCCGATTATTTGCCACAAATTCCCCGCCCAGCTATAGGCGCTGCGTAAAAACGACCTCTCTGCCGGGGAAGATTCTAAATTCTGTTTTGCCGCGGAGCGCAACCCCAATATAATATAAAACCCACGGCAACCTGTCTAACCAATCTGCATCTGTCAGTGGAGGAGATGGACACACCAACACTTCAGTTTATTACCTCCGCCAAGGAGGCAATGCTTTTACAACCGTAAAACGGGGCTATAAGGGACGGCGGGGTAATATGGGACACTTTTCTAAATGTAATTCTGCTTTTTTAATTTTGCTTCCGCCTAAATTTGATGAAGGATTCATGGATATTTGACAATAACAACACAACTCAGCGTCCTACTCAAAATAAAAAAAGCAGAATTACATTTAAAACATTTCCCAGAAAAGTGTCCCTTATTAACCCGCCGTCCCTTATAGCCCCGTTTTACACTACTGAACCACTAATCCTATCACTATCACATTGATTGTCATTCATTAATTGTCTGTTTATTGCACTGTCCATGTCAAATAAACAAATAATCATTGTGAATCCAATTGCTAGTCATATCTTTTCATGCTCAGGGAATCTGAAAACGTACACACAAACACTGTATGGGGGGAACTGTGCCGCTTGGCGGAGGTCTGCGCTCTCCGAGTGCTTTTCTAGTTTTTTTATATTTCACACCTCACACCAGCTTTGAGTAAATAAATCAATAAAGAAATGAAGGGGCTATAAAAGATATTTTAAAGGGAATGATTCAACGATGTCACATTGTGGTGTTTTTATATTACTGACATTAGTGTTAAGAGTTGAAGAAATATCTGAACTTTAAAGAAACCAATTTAACATTAACAAGTTGTTAACATATGAATCATGTAACCATGCAGCCACCAGTAGCGGAGCACATCGGAAAAAATTATGTGACAAAGCACAAGCTTTAAGAAGCAAATTTTGCACTGTCAGGAGGTGTTAATCTGTTAACAATGAAACCGCTGCATGATTTAAGGGCAAAACTTACTTGTAATTTTTTTTTCTTGCTCTTGTAATGTTGTCTGCCAGTTTCTTTGACTTAAGAGGAAGCTCTGCTGTGATTGGCGCATTGCACGTAAGCAATATGGGAATTGTAACTTTTACAGATGAGCTGTAAACTACAGGAAGACTATACAATGTCCTTTATCTTCAAAAGTAAACAGCAAAATGTGTCTGAAAAGAAACAATGTGTTGAATAAATGGTGTAGCTCCTGAATATTCAAAGATTCAAAGATTTTATTTGTCAATACTACTATACGTACAGGACATACAGGAGAACTGAAATGTCGTTTCCATCTCTTCAGTGGTGTGTGCAATATAAAAAAACGAATAAGGCTGGAAAAACAACAGCAGCAATTTACAGTATGTACAGTAATGCTGCCTGTAGTGCAAATAGTGACAAAACAAAAAAATCCAGACATCCCATAGTGCAAATAAAGATAAACGATAAATCCCAGCAATCCTATATACAGAAAAAGTAAAGCAGTAATACTCATAGTTGCAAGTTTGATGCGGTAGTGTAGGTGCAGACAGTGACACATTGAACTGTACATTAATACTGCAATAACAGACAGCAGCAGGTATGGCATTTGTGCAAATGGTTGCAGTAAAGTGCAGAGACATACAGCAGCAGATGTGTTACTGTTGGTGTGCTAGTCTTTCTGTGCCAACAGCTGAGGTAGTTATTGTGCGGTTGAGTGCCTTACAGTCAGGAGGGGGGTGCGCGTTGGAAGTGGACAGAGTTCAGGGTCCTGATGGCCTGGTGAACAAAGCTATTTAGCAGTCTTGTGGAGCGAGCCTGGAGGCTTCGGTACCTTTTCCCCAAATATGTGTTTAGTTTGCAGAAACAACTATTTTAAAAGTGCAGCACGAGATTGATTGTTGACAGGAAGTGCTCAGTGGGGCTGTAATAAAGATGCACTGCCACCTCTACTGGGCTGGCATAGGTATTACAATGACGTTTCAGCTGCATTGACGGTAAAGGTGAGCTATTTTTGTGTTTATTTTAAAACAAAGCGTTATTTTGAAGTTCTGGCAAATTAAAAGTTGAGAAAATATGGCGATACAATGATACAAGCCTTTAGTTCCACTTAATTTTGACCGGGCGAGCTGAAACAGACAGGCGGACTGATACAATCAACCAACCAACCAACTAACCAACCAACCAACCACACAACCACACACAGATGCATTAAGCAATTACTGCATGCCTCTCCGTTTCACCGAGGCATAAAAATGACAGATGCCAGAGTCACAAAAAAGCAAACAAACAAACAAAAAACCTAGAGCATTCCGCTATCTAGTATGATAACAAAAATCGCCCCAGGTCAACAGCCACCGGATCATTCATTTTTCTTTCTATAAAAATAAAAGCTTGTATTATACTTGTGAATAAATTACAATGCATTCATGTGTTCTTTAGTTCGGTATTTTCCCGAGATAATTTGTTCATATTGTAGTGACTTGTAACCGGGTGTTTGAGTCAAGGATCACACTTACTTTGAATGAACTGTTGGCTTTATTTTATCAAGCGGCAGGAGCATGGACAGGCAAACAGCAGGAGGACACAATCTGCAGCATGGCTGGAGAAGAACTAGACTGTGCAAGTGCAAGCTGTCTGTGTACAGAACTACAACTACCGCTGCTGCCTAGGATAAAGCAGGATCATTTACCAAATGATCTACATCCTGTCCTTTTAGCTGATGCTTCATATGTAAAGCAAAATGATACTTAACTAATCTTAACATTACTGAATGTGTTTTCTCTTGACACATTATATCTCGATGTTCATACAATGCAACAAGAAATATATCTGGCTAAGCTTAAAATTATTTAAGCAAATCAGGATAGCTGACATCACTTTTGCACTCCATCATATACAGTATATGTGTGTATTAATAAAAAACACAATGCAAAACTCATTGAACATTACATTCTGAAACATGCCATTAACTAAACTAAGTGATGTACAGAAATTAGGCACATTGATTTCACTGTACATATTTGGGGTTTGGTCTGCAAACACGACCTGAGCGTGTTATGTACTGTGCAGCGTTTTTCTCAGTGGGCAAATGGTCTGCAGGCACTGGTTGGGGATGGGAGGTATGCTGTGGTTGTATGGTGTTTGGATCCGGCATTTGGGGAATGTGGGGAACACCGTCCACTGTGAAGGGGTTTGTGCCTTGGGGGTCCTCATCCTCTGCATGGAACTTGTGCTGTGGCTCTGCAACAGGAATGATATGACAGCGATTTCTTCTGTATGTTTTCCTACTGGATTGGATGATGTAAGAGTGTGGCTCTTTTCTAGTCTCTTTCACAGTTCCAAGCTGGTCGTATCCTTTGGGGGTCTGCAGTCGGACCACTTGTCCCTCGGCTATTGGGTTTAATGGTCGACTTGACCTGTCATTGCTGTGCTTTAGGGTGAGTCTCTTTTTAAGAAGCTGGGTGTGGGACGTGGAGATGGTTGTAGTAGTTTTGTGCTTACTGGAATGGCTGCGCATTTTTGACGCAACATTAGACGTTCAGCAGGAGAGCCCAATGTTGAATCACGGTTGGTGTTTCTGAGGTTCAGGAGGTTGAGGAAAATGTCAGTTCCATCTCTGTGTGACTTTTCCATTAGTTGTTTAGCACTGTGGACTGCTCTCTCCACAAGTCCATTTGATTGGGGAAACTCAGGGCTGCTGGTTGAATGAACAAAATCCCACTGTTTGGCAAAGTTTTTGAAATGCTGACTGGTGTATTGCCTAGCATTATCAAAGATCAGGGTGTGTGGTGTGCCATGGACTGAAAAGTGTTGTTTTAGTTTGGAGGTCACAGATGATGACGTCAGGTCACGGAGATGATCAAACTTGAACCAACCAGAGTATGAATCCACCAGCACTTGGTAGTGTTTTCCATGCCATTCAAAAATGTCTGTGGCCACTATGGACCATGGGAGTTCTGGGACTGGGTAGAGTTTAAGGGGTTCTCTTTGCTGGTGACATTTGGTGCTGTTGCATGTTGCGCACGTGATTAACTCTTCGGTGATGTCATGTGACATTGTTGGCCAGAATATGATGCCTCTAGCTCTGCGCTTAGTTGCTTCAACACCTGGGTGGCCTTTGTGTACAATGTTTATATATTCTCTGTGCAGGGACTGAGGGATGATTGTTTTATGGCCTTTCATGACGATCCCGTCCTCCACGATGAGCTCGTCTCTGTATGGGAAGAAGGGTCTAATGGCAGGTTGGACCTGGTTCATCTTGATTGGCCATCCTTTTTGAATGACTGTTATGAGGGTTTGTAGCATCTCATCCTCTGCAGTGTGCTCTCTTAACTTTTCCAGGTGGGCTGTGGAGATGCAACTCACTGACATAACTTCAAATGTGTCACTTTCAGCAGGACTGGGGGAGAGCTGTGTGTTTGGAGCCCTTGAGAGAGTATCTGCTAGATACATATGCTTCCCTTTTTTGTAGACCAAGTTGATGTTATAGCTCTGTAGGCATAGCAGCATCCTCTGGAGTTGTACTGGGGCTGTGTGGATGGGCTTTTTTAGGATAGTTACTAGAGGTTGGTGGTCAATTTCCATGATTGTGGGTTTTCCATAAACATAGTCCTTAAACTTTGTGCAGTCAAACACGACAGCTAGGAGTTCCTTCCCTATTTGGCCATAACGTGTCTCTGTGTCTGTGAGCGTGTGTGATGCGAAAGCTATTGGTTTGCCACTTTGCATACATGCAGCTCCAAGTCCATGGTATGACGTGGTGAGCGTGACTGGCTCCTTGACATTGTAGTATACCACCACTGGTGGACTTGACAGGCATGATTTGAAGTGATTGAATGTGTCTTGGTGTTGTTGAAACCAGCACCACACCATTTCCTTGTGAGTTAGGTTTCTCATTAGTGCTGCAACGTATTTGCCAAGGTAGTTAACCATACCTAAGAAGCACTGTAGTGATGTAACGTCTGTGGGAACTGGCATGTCATTAATTGCTGCAGTTTTGGTGGGGTCAGCTTTTAGACCCTCACTTGTGAAGATGTGTCCCACACAACTGACTTGGTTGAGGTGAAATTTGCACTTGTCTGGATTTAATTTGAGATTGATCTCTCTCACTCTTTCCAGGACTCTCTTCAAGTTGGCATCATGTTCAGCTGTTCCTCTGCCTCCAACAATGATGTCATCAACAATGACTGAACATGGATAACCGGCAAACAGCTGTTCCATAGTGGGTTGGAATACTTCGCTAGCTGAGTTGATTCCAAAGGGCATCTGTAGGAACCTGTAGTGCCTGAAAGGTGTGCTGAATGTTGTCAACATTGAGGATTTTTTGTAAAGAGGTATCTGCCAGAAGGAGTTTTTTTGCATCTAGCACAGAGAAGATTGTCGCTCCTGACATCTGTGTAGCAACCTCTTCCACACTGCGCATGGGGTGATGGGGCCTTTTCAGTGCTGTGTTAAGGTCTTTTGGGTTGATACAGTCTGAATTCAGATTTGTCTTTCTTGTGAGCTACCACCATAGAAGAAACCCAATCTGTAGGCTCAGTGACTGGCGTTATGACATCTGTGTTCTGCAAGCATTCAAGCTCTACTTTAACTTTCTCTTGCATTGCAATGGGAATGCGATAGGCTGGGCAGATCACAGGCTGTACGCTGGGATCGAGTGTCATGGAGTATGTAACTAGGAGTTCACCAAGCTTGTTACTAAACAGGTCCTTGTATTGTCTGAGAACTTGTGTGCTAAAGTCTGCATCGCCATCCACTGTAACTTGGTGGACGTCAGCACTCATTTTTACAAGTCCCATGTTCACACATACTCTGAATCCTAATACTGGTTGCACGTCTCTGTCCACTATGAAGAAAAGCAGGTTGTGAGGTCGGCCCTTTAAAAAGTATGACAGTGTAACTGTACCAATGGTTTTGATCTTCGTACCACCATAAGCGACAAGGTTTGCAGCTCTCTTTGGTTCTACAGGTTGTTCATCATTGGTTATATGCCTGAAGGTGTTTTTTGGCATCACATTGCATTTTGCTCCTGTGTCAACCTTCACTTCGGTGGTTTTGCCATTTATGGGAGCATGACAAATCCTTCATCTTGCTCATTAGCTTGAGATTTTACACAGTCAATAGCAACACCGTCCACATAAAATGTCTCATCGTCATATGATGCTGGCTGAGCCAACGTCACTTCATGCACTGATTGTGAGTTTTCCTATATGCATTATTTGGGCTTTGCAGGTTAGATTTGCAGCACTTTTTGTAATGATTTAGCTTTTTACAGTTGTGGCATTGTTGACCAAAGGCTGGACATTTTTCTCTTTTAGCTGCATGGCTACTTCCACAGTTGTTGCACTTTGTGATTATTTGGGGAAAAGGTTTGGTTTTGAACAGGTTCTTTTTCGTTGTAGTGGCTTAACTGCATCAACACTGGTGGTTTGTGTGGCTAATTTCTTGCTATTTTCCTCCGTCATTTTGTGAATGAGGCAGATTGAAATAGCCTTAGCAAGGGTTAAGTCAGCATCTCTCAAAAGAGATTTTCAAAGTGTCACAAGTAATGCCACATACTATGCGGTCACAGATGAGCTCTTCAGTTAAGTCTCCAAAGCAGCAAGTGTTAGCTTTTATCCTTAAATCAGTGATGAATGACTCAAAACTCTCACTTTGTTTTTGATTGTGAGAATGAAACTTGTGTCTTTCCATCATTCTGGGGGTTGCAAATCTCGTTAAACTTCCTCTTTAGACACTCTGGGTCCTCCCTGGACTCTGCTGGGGAAATAACAGCTCCGTCCTCTCTGTGTATGGCAGCTGCATAGATAAATGAACGCTCCCGTTCAATGGCCTTGGGTCCAGCAAGGTTGAGGAGAATGTAGGCTCTTGTCTTTGCAGTAGTGATGGCCAGATGAGGCTTTCTGGAGGACTTGAGGCCTTTCATCAAAATGGCTCATATTGATGAGGCCTCATGTTAAACTTCATTTTCTCTACTAGGCCATCTAGTGGACAAAATGTATACAACATGCAGATTTTTACAAGGGTGTTATTGGTTTGTGTACTTTTTCATTTCAATAAATGCACTCACTGTCTTTTTAGCAATATCAATGATCATAAGGGAAAAAAGAAATAATAAAACTGAGGTGACTACAGTGAATGAGCTTGTGCTGCTTATCCATTTTTATTAAGAAATAATAATTTTTCAACAGTCTTATACTGTCTTTCCCAGTACATTCATCTCTGTCATTGTCATGCAGGGCACGACAGTGCCTCAGCATAATGATGTGTTATTGTTGTATCCAAGCTTTTTGAAACACAACAGACGCTTCGCCTTGCAAATAAAAATAAATTATAAGAACAACCCCACTGGGACTTGAACCCCAGTTCTACCAGATGCAGGATAGATAGTTTACCTCTAGGCTACTAATTAGTGATGGTCAGATAAGGCTTTCTTTAAGACTTGAGCCTTTCCATCAAAATGGTTCATATCGACAAAGCCTCATGTGAAACTTCATTTGCTCTACTAGGCCATGCAGTCGACAGAAAGTATACAGCATGCAGATTTTTACAAGGGCATTACTGGTTTAGTGTGTATTTTTTCAATTTCAATAAATGTGCTTTAAGAAATATCAATGATCATAAGGGAAAAAAGAAATAATAAAACTGGGGTGACAACAGCGAATGTGCTTGTGTTTTTTGGTGTGCTTGTACTGCTTATCCATTTTTATTAAGAGATAATACATTTTCAGCAGTCTTATACTGTCTTTCCCAGTATATTCAACTCTGGCCTTATTCTCATGCAGGGCACAATAGCAATAGTGCCTCAGCATAATGATGCGTAATAATGATCCAAGCTCTTTGAAACACAACAGACACTTCACCTTGCAAATAAAAATAAAACTACAAGAATGACAGCTGGGATTTGGACCTAGGCCTCCCACTTGTAGAGCACATGTTTTACTGCTAAGCCATCACCTCAGTTATGATAAATATCCACTATTTGTGGAAAATACATCAATGGGAGAAATACACTCAAAATGTTGCCAGAGGGTAGAAGTCCATGTTTTCGGTGCTGCCTCCATCTGAAAATTGGCTGTGACAAATCCCTTACACAGTCAAACATCGACAACACAACATGAGGGACGGGGATTTCCATTGTATATCACTGCTCACTTTATTTCATGTTGCGTGCAAAATCATGAATGGCTTCCTGACCCAGTCACGTGGTAGGACGTCAACACGTACGTCAGCAATACACGCCTCGAAACGTGCTTCGCCAAATATTTCCTGGATAAGCTTGGAGCACCCTCGAAGCTTCGGAGCCTGCTGGCCCATCACTACTTTGCAGGCTTGTCAGAGTGTGCAGCAGCAATAAAAATGTCATATTCTCTCTCGAAAATTTGCCAATTCTCGGCAACATTCTTGTTGAAAACAACAGGGTCGGATCTGCGAAATCCCTCCGCCATTTTTTTAAATCGGCTACACACAGGCGAGTCCAGAGGCGCTTTCAGTTGACAAAACAGTTTGCAACTGTTCGGAACTGTTCATTAGTTTCCGTAACTGAATGACACGGTTGCTGTGAATCGTTTTCTCTTTGGCCGAACACTTTTGGCGGTGGCTCATGTAGCGAACAAAGATGGCGGCTAGGTGAGATAGTTTACGATATTCTTTTGTTTTCTTTTATTTTCAGAGCAATTCCATCAATTTAAGAGTAGAGGTTATGTCATTTTGTAAGTAAAACAATACCACGCATACTGATTTTGGTGGGAGTATAACGGAGAATTCTTAAGTAATATGAAGCTGAAGTAGGCTCCAGTCTACGCCGTAGTTTCTAGGGTCCTCTACCGGGTGACAGAGGACCACAGAACTACACAACTACAGAATACGCGAGCTGAACAGAAAAACCATTCGCCGAGAACTGCCCGTTCATTTAGGTCAGTTCGCCTTGTAAATTATGTTTTGTCAACTGAACGCAAGGCAGGTGGCACTTGAAAAAAACTTTCAAAGATGGAAAAAAATACTGGAACGAGGCGTGACACCATGTAGTGACTTGTCACCGGGTGTGTGAGGCAAGGAGCACACTTACTTTGAATGGACTGTTGGCTTTATTTTGTCAAGCGGCAGGAGTATGGCCAGGCAAACAGCAGGAGGACAGCATGGCTGGAGAAGAACTAGACTGCTGCAAGTGCGAGCTGTCTGTGTACAGAACTACAACTACGGCGGCTCCCTAGGATAAAGCAGGATCATTTACCAAATGATCTACACATATTGTCCGCAGTTTTATGTTGCAACGGATTATTCATTTGTTATCGGGAAAAACGTAACTGGGCAGTTGATGCTTTTATTTTGAAGGCGGATAGCAGAAGTTATTGCTGCCATTGCAGCGGTTGTCACAGCTGTAGTTCCCTCTCCACAAGTATTCACGGAGGGACGTCGGGGAATGAGTTGCTGCATGGATTTTCCGGAGCGCCGCACAATTTAAGGTGAAGTTCATTTGTCAGAGCTTATTTTATTGGAATTAAACACTCGGAACACCGATCTTTCAACGAGTCTCTGCTCTTGGGTTTAAATTAAAACTCGGCACTTTTGCGGTGAAGTAACGGCTGCGGCGGCGGCGGCGGCTCAAACTTCTTTGTACGTGGCTGCGTTAATGCTCCACCGTGCAAAACAGGTCAGCGTTGGCCCCAGACGTCGGCGGGCATCTCCCAGTTTGTGCGCCGTCGTGGGGCTGAGTTGGAGGTGTTCCGTGCGCTGGTGTTCGCTTTTGAGCCCGCGGGGGCGACGGTAGACGGTCAGCCGTGGCGGCAGCGGCAGCGGCGTGGTGCTTTCTGGAAGTTTTTTTTTCCGCTCTGCGTCGCTGTCTGCGGCTCCGCCACCTCGCCAGGTTGTCGGGGGACTGATGCGGTGGCGTGGAGTTTCAGGAGTCGTTTTCTGCCACCATTTCGGCGCTGTGTGCTTGATTAGAACCCCGCTGTTTGACACACGGGTATGGGGGAGGAGGATGGAAAGTTACTCCCAGGGATGGAGGAGCCACAGTGCTACATCTTTTTTTTTTTTTTTTTTTTTAAATTTTAATAATTTTTTTTTTTGTAGTTGTGGTATAAACACCTGCGCTCATTTATGAAATGCACGTATTGTTCTAAATCACCAGAACCTTTTGAGCAATAAATAAAGTTAAGAGATGGATTTGTGCAATAGCACTCCGTAGTTGACTGAGGAGCAGAGATGCTTGTCTAATCTAAGGAGCTGATCAGAAGTTGGTGGAACAAAGATCAATGAAATTATCTACTGACAGACTGGTTGGTAAGAAAGCCTGCAGTGTCTTGACCCTTCCCCATGCCACATCTTGCCCATCCCTGATCTAGAGGATGCAACTTCTGGAATTTAAGAACCACTTTCTCTCAAGTAAACTTGTTGCTGAGAATTTCCGTTTTGTTGTCTGTCGTATGTTGTGTGCAAATCTCGTTTCTTTGGCTTCTACTAGAACCTTCAAGGCTTTAAAATGACATTAAGAGGCCATAGGATCAAAAGGTTAAACAGCTCTAACCCATGACAGAGGGACTTTTATTGTCACCATGGCCGTGACTCTGCCGTTGCACAAAGACCTCTTTCCCCTCTTCATAGACTGCTGAAGAGTGTTATTTATTCAAGCCTGAGAAACAGACTCCTTTCTTTTGCTCCATTTTCTCTGTTGTCCCTTCTTCCCTCACTTATAATTGCATGAACTGAAATGGTGTGCTCTGCTGGTATGCACAGCTAATTTCCAGAAGTTCTGCGAAATGAAAACGGTAGATTTCTAAGGTTTGCCTGTTAATGACAAACAACAAGGCTCCAAACTGGCTGATCTTTAAGCAGCTACATTGCTTCCCACTCGCCTTTCATGTGCTGCCTCAGGAGGGGCTTCCTCATCTGCCCCATGGTGCTAGAAATGCTTCTTCACCAGGAATGCCACGGCTAGACCAGCTGGATGTTCTCTAACTGCTCTCTGAAAGTCTGACATCCCCCCCCCCCCCCCAAAAAAAAAAGCCCAAGCACAAGATAATCACCCACTGTCGAGGACACTGAGCTACTTAAGCCGACCAAAGGCTTTGTCGTTTTAATCAGTCGTAGGCTGTTTATCTCCAGCTTGGCGTGCTTTCTGTGCTTCCCATGTATACCTGTCTTGTCAGTGAAATACCCTCAGCTCCTGCATATGTTTTTGAAGACAGGTGGTGGATTATGTGCTGGGTTTCATCTTTTTTTTCCCCCCCTACTTTTTCCTTTTGGGGAGGGTTTGTACAGCTTTTGCTCGAAGGCTTTTTTTTTGGGGGGGGGGGCGTTCTCTTAAGCTCTGTCTCTTAAAAGCTTTTCATATTCATGGCGCTCTGGTATCACAAGTAGCAGTGAACAGTCACAAGTATGCAATCTGTATACTGGTTGTTCTACACATCAGAGTGACACCCAGTAAGGAAAGCACTGTGCTCCAGCTCTCATGACAATCCCTTTTGCTTCCAGGCTTTGTTTCACATCCCAGTTTAAAACCTAAACTTTGCTACATAATTTTTATTGTTGATGTGCATTACACTAAGGAATATGTTCTCTTAACTTGTACATCAGCATGACGTTAGGTGAAACCTTGTCTGCACTGATGTTGGACTAATTGCCTTGGGGTTAGATGTCATATGAGCTGTTGCCTTCACATTGACAGAATCCATGCTGGTTGCCTTCACTTCTCTTAATATCTGAATAAATTCAGATTTAGCTGGAGCTTATTTCTCAGATTTGTGTCATGTTGTGCATTTATCCTAAGGCAAACATTCGATTTCAAGCCACTTAAACCTTGTACTTTTACCGCTGAGGTGAACGTATCCCTTCAGTGCTAATCGCTGTAAAAACAGTGAGCTCATTTGTTGAAATGGGGGGGAGGGTGTGAAATGGTAATGGCAAAAGAAAGTTGATGGGAGTGATTTCTCTTCCCCCTGCCATTCATTTAATTTGTGTTTCCCTGGAGTACAACCACCACCAATCAAAAGCATGTAACACTGGTCCTAGACTGTAAAAGTCTTGCAAAGTTCTGGAATTCACATTATTCGCTCACTATAGCTCACAAATGACTGAGAAAAGATCTGAATATTAAGAAACCTGTCTGTTATTCATTGATGGGAAGCAGTGGGACTCAAGTGTTTCCAAGCTCTCTGCAGGCTGTGGGGTCAAAGTCCAAGCAGCTTCTCCGTAATAGTGCTTCTCGTAGCCAGCTGGGCCAAAGTGCCTTAATGGGCCAAAGCTGAGAGGATGATGGCTACCCTACTAGCAGGAAGTGTCACCTCTGTGACATAGTTATCATTCAGCTTTTTCACTGCGTCTAAGTTGGTTCTCTGGGTTGTTGCTGGGAATTTTAGCAGCCAACAACAGCCCAGAGATGTACAAAGACACCAGCACCCACTCTTTTGTAGCTCAAATCTCTTGATGGGCATGGCTGAGTTTGTTAGTCCTCTTGTGATGGTTGTAAGCTTATCTTGATGAGAGAAAGCAGAGGCATCTTTGTGTTCTTTTAATATCTTGTCTGATTAAAGGCTGAAATATTCCCTGTCTTCTTGTCAGTCTGGCATGAAATCTCACCATGCCAAAGTGTGTGGGTGCACTGGCACTAGTTCAGTTTTCTAGTGGCTCACTTAGCCAACTGCTTTTCTCTTTAATCCTAATTTGCTGCTCTGCATTTTTGCCATTCAGACTCAAATGCACTGTCAGACAGTGGGTAAAATATATCCGACTTCCACAATATTTTTTTCCTTCTATTATCATTAAATAGACTAAAAGCTAGGATACTTTATCTTTTTGCATATAGATGATTCGATTATAGCTTGTGCCATGTGTCTGTGTACTGAATTGTGTACTTTGGGTTTGGAAATATGAATTTTTTTGTCTCGCAAAATAATGTAAAGTGGGGGTGGGCAATATTGCCTAAAAATGATATTTTTGCAAATTTTTATGATAGCAATATTCTTCACAATATCACAACCTTTTTCTTTTTAATTTGTAAAGAACAGTTTTACTGGCCCTTATTTACCTTCAACATATTCCATAAAAACAAAACAAAAACTCTATTATTTCTCCAGTTTATAGACAGCAGCTCAGATTGAGTTTCAATTTTTTTTTTTATTGACCTTATTCCTAGGCCCCATGATGCCTTGCGTGAATTATGGTAGCAACTTCCGGTACTAGTTTAGAACGTATTGTAACGTCGGGGCCATGTTAAGGGGGGCAGGGGTTTCCCAGCATGCTTGGACAATTGAAACGTTACTGTGTGTGTGTAGTAAATGTTATTACTGAGCTATTCTACTGCTGTGTAATTATAACTGCGTTATAATTACCCAACAGTATTTCATAGGCAAGATTTATTATGTGTGTGTAACCGTGATTTAAACGGAGGTCTGGGAGAATGACCTCCCCTCCTGCCTGTGCTCAGAGTGTGTGAAAAATAAATCCCGTTGATCACAACCATCTTGCTCCATTTTCTTTGTGTGAACCCTGCTTACGTCATAGTATGGTTGTCACTGAAACGGGACACTTTTCCTTGTTAAAAAAACAATGACTTTGGCATCAAAAATGCAGGAACACGGCCTTTTGCACCTCAAAAACAGTCATATAATCATACCACTTCCCACGACTATCTAGGGATGGGAAGATGACCTTAAAAAGTGGCCTGGCAGAAAGTAGCTCCACTTGTTAGCACCGCTGCAAAGATGCTAATGCTGTAAACAAACAAAAGCTCTGAGATATGTGACCCGTGCTGGCAAAATGAGTCTCAATGAGGAAATTTTCAAAACTGAGGTAACATTATTTTCATACACGGTGGCGCAGTGGTTAGCACTGCGGCAGCACAGTTTTACCCTCGGCCGGGGGATTGCGGGGATCATGAGATTGTGGGTTCGATTCCTGCCTCCGGCCAACAGTGATCTGTGTGGAGTTTGCATCTTCTCCCCGTGTTGCGTGGGTCTACTCCGGGATTTCTCCGTTTTCCTCCCACATGCTAAAAACATACAGGCTAGGGATATGGGGTGCTTGCGCACGCAGCGACCGGCAGCTGGTGGCTTGTCACCAGACTGCAAAACAAATCTACCTACGGGTACAAAATAAGTACAAAAAAAAAAAAAAAAAATTCTGTATTGAAAGACCTTCAAAATGATATTTAATTTATAGGAATTGCACAAAAACGGACCAGCAACAAACTGATTTTGCTTATATTTTGGCTGGTTTGAAAACTTGCGTTTGATTGGTCCTGAGTTAAGTCTTCCGCAAAAACATGTATTTTTAGAAAGTAGGAGTTCCAAGCTTTACAATGATACCAGGCACTGATGGGGGATTTCCCGGGACTTGCTGCCAGCAAACAAAGAAAGAGTCATGATTTATGACTTCCCGTACCCGTAGCTCGTAATTACCCGGTACGCATTACGACTCATTTTGCCAGCACGGGTCACATATATCAATGTCTCCACCGCAATAAAGTCGGGTGCATTTTGTTAAAAGATGTTGGACATAATCATATTTGTCTCAGAGCAGACGTAGAATCTAGTCAGAGCCACAAAGAACCACAGCACCGTGCTTGGCTGTTTTAATGTCGGAGTAAATACAGACAGCTCCAGCTGTTTGTTTTACCCCGAAATTAAAATGCTCATGCTACTGTCATGCCTTGAATGCTTGTTATTTAACTTAACCCTTTAACTGTCCACATTTTATGGATGGGTCGTGCTCCCCCAGTGGCACAGCGCAGCAACTGCACGTGTCAACTTATTGGCATCCCCCGGCTATACTGAGAATTTGTACTAATCTGTATTGATCTGACAGTTTAGAAGGTTGCAGACACGTGCCAAAGGAATCATGGCTGACATTGAATATAGCAAAGAAGAAGAAATCCTCATTATTCTTCCTTTTTCCGCTTTTAGTTCACACACCAATGTGGATGCTGCCATGTTTGGTCATCGCAGCAGCGATGATGACTGAAACTGCATGAAATGGGGAAAATAGCCATGTAATACAAACAAAATTCATGTGGGATAATCATAAGAGTTTGTAGATGTGGAAGCGGGTGTAAATTACTAAGTAAACGCGATATATTGACCACGATGGACGAAAAACTGAGCTCCTATTACCAAGATGGCGGCGCCCACGAGCGGCTGGATTACCACAGGAAAAATGCACCAAATGGAAAAAATAGCCATGTAATACAAACGAAATTCACGTGGGATAATCATAAGGGTTTGTAGATGTGTAAGCGGGTGTAAATTACTAAGTAAATGCGAAGCATCAACCACGATGAATGAAAACGGACTAGTCACATGGGCAAGTGAGTCCCCCCCACCCGGCAACAGGTAAGAGAAATGCATTTTTTTTTTTGACATTTTATTGATTTTCTGGTTCATATACTTTGAAGATTAGATAAAAACATACCCCTGGAGACAAATCGGCATCAAAAAAACTGGACCATTCTTTGTGTAAATGTGTCCAAAGTCCACTTTTGACTGAGTTATGTAATTTATATAGCTGCCGCGACATTATGCAAATTAGATGCGTAAATTTATTCCTATCTGAAACTTTGGATCATATTCTACATCTTTCTAATTGACAGTGAGCCATTATCTCTTGCAGCTTTCAATTTATAGCCTTGGAAATCTGAACTGTTTTATTGACAAAATTTTTTTACCACTCCTGACCACGGGGGGGCTTGACCACCCTTTAAGCGTTCCTGTCGCCATATAGCGTCTGTTCCATTTAAAAAGTTTACACGTACATACATTTCTGAGAACTGTTCAGAATTTTATTGACCTGTATTTTGTGATAATTTAAAAATTAATGCATGCTGAAGTCCATATCATTTCAAGGTAGTGCAATGATTGCAAAAAACCCCCAAAAACTGTTTGATATCTTTCTTAAATTGTTAAGCCTTAGGAAGCAAATTGCTACTATTTATTAGTGATGGGTCCATGAGGCATCATGAGACGTTTCGACACATTGCAAAACTATATTGATACTGTGTTGCTGAATACTGACACCTGCTGGACCTTAAAAATCCCTACAGGCAACCTAGTTGACAGACTCAACTGACACTGATTTTATGACCTAGTATATACAATAATATACTGCTAAAAAAAAATAAATAAAACTGTCCACTTAGGAAGCAACACTGACAATCAATTTCACCTGCTGTTGTGTGATTTTGTTGTCAGCACATTCAACTATGTAAAGAACAAAGTATTTTAATAATATTTCATTCAAATCTAAACACCAAAAACATGTAGGTTTAGGGCGCTCGCGCACGCAGCAACCAGCAGCCGGTGGCTTGTCACCAGACTGCAAACCAAGTCTACCTACGGGTACAAATAAGTAACAAAAAAAAAATAAAAAATCTAGGATGTGTTATTTAGTGTTCCCTTTATTTTTTGGACCAGTATATAATTTAAGTCATTGTATTTTATATTGTATTATTTCATATCTTCATTTTAATTTCAAATATCATTGATATTTTTAGATACAGTCAAATTTGTATCACCGTTACAGGCCCGGTACTGTGGCTCAGAGAGATCCGTCGCTACCAGAAATCCATGGAGCTGCTCATCCGTAAGCTGCCCTTCCAGCGCCTGGTGAGGGAGATCGCTCAGGACTTCAAGACCGACCTGTGCTTCCAGAGCTCCGCCGTCATGGCTCTGCAGGAGGCCAGCGAGGCCTACCTGGTGAGTCTCTTCGAGGACACCAACCTGTGCGCCATCCATGCGGAGAGGGTCACCACCATCATGCCCAAAGACATCCAGCTGGCCCACCGCATCCGCGGAGAGAGCTTAGACTTTCTGCTGCACATTCACCAACCACAATGCTCCGCACTGTGTGTCTTTATATATTTATAGTAATATGTACATATGTACAGTATACTAGCTGTTCTTGTTTTTCTCTTGCCTTCTGACTGTTGCTCTGAGTGTTGCTATCCCTGTGCTGTTGCAATCCTGGAATTTCCCCATTGTGGGACTAATAAAGGCTTATCTTAAATAATGTGAACATGTATCATGACGTGAAAATCTAAGTGAACATGTTGTGAATGAGGATGCTTGTGGACTGTGATTTTTTTTTTTTTAACAAAAAGTTCTTTTTACAAATTTTTATTCAAAAAAATAAGTTCTTCCAAAGTTTTAAAATTCAGGTGGTTGCACTTTTTGGACACAACTTCTCCAGCTGTTGAAAATACGCGCTCACATGGCACAGATGAGGCTGGAGTGCAGAGAAATTCTAACGCCAGCTGGAAGAGGTTGGGATAGCTGGCCTTTTGATTGTCCCAGTATCTCAGAGGATCCTGGGACCTGGCAATATTGCCCTCTGCCAGGTACCTCTGCACCTCCTGGATGGCATCAGCTGTGGCGTTTTTGGTCTGCCTGCCCACTTCGATGTCCAAAGGTTGCCAAAGGTTATCTAAAAAAAACAAAAACAAACAAACAAATTGGCATTTTAGTACATGATTTCCAAACAACAAATTATGCTGACATTCCACGTACCAAAAGCCAGTTTAGAAAGGGTATGGGGTATCGGGCTTGTTGTTACGAGCTATTCGGTCTCTATACGACCGTTGTGAGAGTTTGGTTCGTATTGCCAACACTCGGTCGGAGTCATTCCCAGTGAGAGTTGGACTCCGCCAGGGCTGCCCTTTGTCACCGATCCTGTTCATAATTTTTATGGACAGGATTTCTAGGCTCAGCCAGGGAATGGAGGGTGTCATGCTTGGTGACCACAGGATCTCATCTCTGTTGTTTGCAGATGATGTTGTCCTGTTGGCTTCATCCAGCAATGACCTACAGCTCTTGCTGGGACGGCTTTCCGCTGAGTGTGAAACGGCTGGGATGAGAATCAGCACCTCCAAGTCCGAGTCCATGGTCTTCAGCCGGAAAAAGGTGGATTGTCCTCTCCGGGTTGGGGACAGGCTCCTGCCCCAAGTGGAGGAGTTTAAGTATCTTGGGGTCTTGTTCACGAGTGAGGGGAAAATGGAGCGAGAGATCGACAGACGGATTGGAGCAGCATCTGCAGTGATGCGGACGTTGTACCGGTCTGTTGTGGTGAAGAGGGAGCTTAGTTCTAAGGCAAAGCTGTCGATTTACCAGTCAATCTACGTTCCTACTCTCACCTATGGTCACCAGCTTTGGGTAATGACCGAAAGAACAAGATCGCGGATACAAGCGGCGGAAATGAGCTTTCTCCGTAGGATTGCTGGACTCACCCTCAGAGATAGGGTGAGGAACTCAGTCATCCGGGAGAGGCTCAGAGTAGAACCGCTGCTCCTCCACATTGAAAGGAGTCAGTTGAGGTGGTATGGGCATCTGATTAGGATGCCTCCTGGACGCCTCCCACTTGAGGTGTTTCAGGTACGTCCCACTGGGAGGAGACCCCGGGGCAGACCCAGGACTCGGTGGAGAGACTATGTCTCCCAGCTGGTCTGGGAACGCCTTGGTATCCCCTCTGAAGAGCTGGAGCAGGTGGCTGGGGAGAGGGAAGTCTGGGCTTCTCTGCTTGAACTGCTGCCTCCGCGACCCGGACCTCCGGAAAAGCGGTAGAAGATGGATGGATGGATGGATGGAAATTATGCTGAATAACATGCCTGAAGTGGGTGCAGACAGCTGTTGTGAAGACGGTCCCGGCTGGGGCTCATTTGTGCGTCCGATTACAGACGCACATTCTGCCCGCAGTCTACTGATGGCGTCATTGCACTTGGAGGAACTGCGGAACCCGAGTGATTTAAATCTGGGGTCTAGAAATGTGGCTAGGGTCAACACACTTAATGACTCCAGGTTGGAAGCAGTGTCTGACTCAACGCTTCAGGTGTTCTTGTAGGTGTATGGCTGCCTGTGTGTGCAAGGTTGAAGCATTACGCTCTAGTGTAAGAGCATTTTCATCATCGGGATGACCTTTGACCCTGACACTTGCCTCTCTTCAGACAACTCCACTGTAGCTTGATGGAAAGGAGCAAGCACAAGAGGTGTTTCTCCTATGATGGTATACTCATCAGCTGTAAGTGGAGTCAAATCGCTTTTTAGAGAGGCCAGAGATACCCACACTGGTTCCCTCTCATCATGTAGCCTTGACAACATTTCATATGTGCTGTTCCAGCGTGTTGGCACCTCATTGATAAGTTTCAGGCTTGGTCGTCCCGTCTGTTGCTGCACTTGAGCGAGCTTCTCCTTGGCTGTAGTGCTTGATCTTAAGTATGTGACAATGTGCCTAGCTTTGTGTCTGATGGATGCAAGTGTGGGGATCTGATCACATGATTTACTAACTAATAAATTGAGACTATGTGCAATGCAAATTGAGTGCCGAATTTGAAGCTGTCGAGTGGATGCAATCATGTTTGGTGCTGCGTCGGTCACAAGACACTTTACTTTATTGGTTATGGCCCAGTCCTCCATCATGCCCCTTTTGACTTGGGCCAAATTGTCAGCAGTGTGACTTTGTGGAAAGTATTGCACTCCCAACACAGACGTACACAACTGCAAATTCTCATCAATGTAGTGACAGGTAAGAGCCAAGTAAGCCTCCATGTTCACAGATGTCCACATGTCAGCTGTTATACTCACTGCCACAGCTTGCTGTACTTCCTTTTTCACTCGTTCCCGTTCCTCCTCGTACTTTTTCGCCAGCATTTGTTTGATGGTCTGAAAATTACACCAAGTCAAACCAAAAGCAAATCCATATATTTAAATTAAAGATTAAATAAATTGGATATATCAACTACTACTTTAGATAATTTCCACAAACCTTTCTGGTTGGCAAAACATATGAGGGCTGAAGGGCCTGAATCAGTTCCCTGAACCCTTCACTCTCCACAATGCTGAGGGGCTGGCGGTCCTTCACCATGAAATTCAGCAGAGCCTCATCCAGCATCTGCTTCCTGGAAGCTTGATGGTTAAAAATGAAGTCAAAAATAAATTAATAGGAATTAATTATCAATAAAACAACTGTGAGTAAGTAGTAGTAGGGCTGTATACCTGCGTCTATCCTGGGTGTATCCGGGACTTCATGTTCATGCCCGCTGGCCCTATAATGCCTCAGCATTGAGGAGGCGCTCTTGTTGAAATATGACAGCTCTGTTGAACAAATGCGACATTTAGCCTGCAGAAAATATGAAGAGTAAACTAAGAGTCATTTTCAAATGAATTTGAATTCAGATAAATCAAGTGGAAACTCTGAGAGGAACAGGATGAAACAACAAGGAAATTAAAACAAAGAAAATAGTCTTTTAAAAATGCTATATTTTTTGGAAATACCTTATTTTCCGATATCAGATCAAAATGGTCCCACACGGTGGAAACCTTTCTTTTGCCTTGATGCTGCTGCTCGTGCTCCATAATTCGTGATAAATTTGTACAAGGACCGTCCACAACACATACGAGTCTTTGGGCAAATGCATCCCATTGACAGATGCGCTTCCTTATAAACGCGGGCGCGTCAGTGTTTCGACGCCCTAGCGTCACGTGACCGATACAGTCCCTGTATCGGTCACGTGACTTTCTTAATGCGAGATGCACCGACACGCACCGAAACTGGGTTTCGCTCTATGAGCCCGACGCATGCGCCGACGCATCGGTGTTGCCGGACCCATCACTACTATTTATTATTTTACTTCATGCAGCCTTCATTCTGGTGACATACGTATATAACATATAAATGTCAGATCTGTGACATTCATACAAGTGAAAACATACCTGATGTGCTCTTGTGTCTGTCCTGTTTGTTCCACTGATCACACCAACAGTCCTTTTTCATGTTCAGTACATCATCTACGCATTGCCGGTGAGAAGCCTCCATTTATACAGTCTATGGCACAACCACGAGCACCAGCAACAAGTACCAGAACCATGCCAAAACATTCAAAAAATACAAAAGCTGCAAGTGCTGAAATTAGCTGCCACTTGAGTGCAGAACACGTATGTGGACTATACATTAAAATCAATTTGAAAAACTTTTAACAACGCTATTTTAAATGCCCCTGTGACTCCACTCTTACTGACTGATTTAACACTACCTCAGCCGAAACCAGAAGCTCCGCCCATAATCGCTCCTACAGTGGCACCCCCAGGAATAAGGTGGATTCTGTATCAAATAGAAAATAATATAAACCACATCGTATGTGCACTGGCGTAGTTGGGGCTTTGTGCTGAATAACTACCTGCACACTTCGAACGGGTGCTATTGACGTGTTGTACGTGCGGAAAAAAATGTGGGTAGATTATTCGCATTGCTGCACCGTTTTGTTTTTAAACATGGCAGCAGTCTGAAACTAAACTAAAATATTTCAACACTCACGTTCAGATAACAATGTCTTTTGAAGAACTGAGGATTAAATTCAATCTTAATAGAACACATTTTTTTAAATATCTTCAGCTTAGAAATTTTATTCGATCAAATCAAAATAATGCTCTCACCCGACCTACTTATTCATCCTTGGAAAAAATTTTGACGAAAGATGGTAAGAGAAAGGGTATTATTTCAGAGTTTTATAACTCATTGACACTATTCTCAAGTGAAAACTCACAGAAAAGACTGAATTATTGGAAAGAAGACCTGCAAATTGAAATTTCAGAGGAACATTGGGAAATGGCTTGTGCAGAAGCTCAAACCAAATCAATAAATGTACGTCTTAAACTGATACATTTTAAATGGTTAATGCAGATGTATGTTACACCAGTGGAGTTAAATAGATATAAATATAACAAAAACATACCAGATACATGCACAAAATGTATGGAAAGTAAAGGAACCCTATTTCACTGTTTATGGGAATGTAGAAAAATCAGAATGTTTTGGGAAGAAGTGAGGGTAACAATTGAAAAAATAATTTCAAAACAATTCACATTGAACCCTAAACTGTTTTTGTTGGGTCTGTATCCAGAAAAACATAACTTTAATAAGAGTGAAAGAGCATTCATAGACCTCGGTTTGCTTAATGCCAAAAAATGTATTGCACTATTGTGGAAAAAGACTCATAGACCAGATGTGACTCAGTGGTTAAGACAGATGTTAACAAACCTTCCACTAGAAAGAATAACATACATACTGAAATCAAAGGAAAATGTGTTTGAGAATATATGGAGACCTTTCATTGATTATGTAAAGAAATTAAACATAACTTTTGAAGAAGAAGGTGAATGATATGTGTGGACCTTGCAAATTCCAAATTGGTGAATGTATAATATGTATACTTATGTAATAGATTACCTAGACTAAACAGAGGAGCATTGTTGTTGACTTGCCTTTGTGAATGGTTGTTGGTGTTTTTGGTACTTTTTTTTTTTTGTAGTTAGTGGGGTTTTTTTTATTTTCAAATTACTTTAGTGTTGGTGTTTGATTGTTTGTGCCATGTTTGTAAAAAAAAAAAAAAAGGTTCAATAAAAAATATTGTGGAGAAAAAAAAAATATTTCAACACAACTCGACACAGACCCTCCAGCCATGGAGTGGTAGCTTACCACGCATATTTGTTTTGCCGTTTCTATGGAAACGCGTAACTTCCATCAGCAGTGTAATGGTGTGATGTCATCAGGCAGTAGTCCCCAAATATTGTGATACTCATCTTTACACCGGTATCAAAATTTATACCGGTATATTGTGAAGGATAGCATATGGCACACCCCTAATGTAAAGCTCTTTGTCTTATAGTCAAGTGAAATTTAATGTTGAAATGTTTTGTAGTCTTGTGTTATTTCATCAGACTCCCTCTGACTGATCCCTCACCAGGATGATTTTTTGCTTCTACTTTTTCCTCACATTTTAATCATCCTTAAATTGAGCCGCGCTCACGTGTACCTCTCGTTAATCTGACCTACCATTTAACCAGTAGTCCTTGGCTTTTAAAAAATGTTTTTATATTAAATACCACAGGAGAGCAAATTTAATCACAAGTGTGCAATGTTCACATTGCACGATGCTCTGGGTTATAAAACAGTAGAAAAGCAGATACACAGTATAGATGTATTTTCCGCTATGCTGGCTAGTCTTGTGTTGTCAAATATTGTTTGTATACCGTGATTGTCTCGACCTCTGTCTTGCTATGTTGCAAGCAACATTATTGCAAAAATTGACCTGTCATATTTCCTTTTGATTCAAAAAAATCAATTTAAGAAGCTGGGTTCCTGATAATGACCCAGCAAATGTTAGGATGAAAAAGGAGTGTTTTTCGTTATCGTTTTTGTATAGTGTCCGAGGGAGTGTGTGGTGAAAAATGCTGGGTTTGTTCACTGACTGGCCAGTCAGGCTCAGTAGTATTATGGTCAGCAAACCACTTCATAGTGGTTTTAGCTCTGTGGGCTGGTATAACGTCCTGCAGGAAAAGGAAATCAGCATCTCATTAAAACTTTTCTGCAGATGGAAGCATGAAGTGCTCTAAAACTTCTTGGTAGACGGCAGCATTGACTTTAGACTTTATAAAACACAGGGGACCCCAAATCATCAGACTGTGGATACTTCACACTGCTCTTTAAACACCTTGGACTCGGTGCTTTACCACTGTTCCTCTAAACTCTAGAACGGGGTCACCAACTGGCGGACTGCAGTGCGGATCGTGACCCTGAGAGTCCTCCGTCCAGACCCCGAAGCCTTTCAATATAATTTGGGGAAAAAAATGATGCCTTTTTGTTTTAACGAAATGAAAAAAGCGGAACTGAAACGCTGTATCGGTGGTCACCTGGACATTTTATGGCATGACACCTTGGATGTTCTCCACAGAGTGGGGATGCAGAGGGAGGCAAAATCACCATTCACGGTGGGTGTCACATAAGGCGGACAGCCACACTTCTTTCCCGGTGTGTACCAACGGAATGAAGTGCTGTTGTGAAATTGTGTATCCATCGCCACTCTGACTGCCTGTGATGGTACAAGTCCACCTGGGAGCCTGTTGAAGGAAGGTTCCTGTGCCTCCTCTGCATCTCCCCGGAGACCTTTTGGCATGACACCTGCATGACGCTGGGTATGGAGATGATTTCCATGACCCTCTGATATCACGTAAAAACAATAATTTGCTCTGTGTTACTGAACATGAAAAGTGCCACACACATCCACCTCCTCTCTCCCTGTGACAGTGTTACCCAGACAGACACAAATGAGGTTAAAAAAAAATAACATTGTTGACATTAAACAAAACCTCCATGGAATTCTGTAGTGTGGAATTATATTTTCTGTCCCTTTTTTAGGTTTACAGTTTGAAACCTTTTTTGTACTAAAAAATAGTTTAGAAGTGGACTTTTTGTGAGATTTTGTTTTTTAGACATTAATCTTTATAAATATATGTACTTTAGTTTGTGTTCTTGTGTAAAATGTCACATTTTTAGGGTTTAAGTTGCAGATTTTAGAATTTTAGAGCTATTTATTTGGAGTCAAAAACACATTTAGTTTTCTCCTATATTATTCTGATTTAAATTTTTCATATTTTGTTTGAAATTGAGTAAAGAATTGATTTGATTTTTTTTGTTAAAAAAAATTAATACAGAACTATAAGGAGCTAAAACATCAGCTTAATGTGTAAAAGCAAATGATACTGGCCTGCTTGGAGACATCAGCTGTGGTCTTCTGAAAGAATGTCCATGAAAGGATGATGGTTCTTAAAAGCACATCTTCAGATAAATTTGTCCATGTGACTTGCCACACTTCTCTTCCATTTCTTTTATTAAACTAGAAAAGTACTTGGAGAGCGCACACCTCCGCCAAGGCTCCTTCCATCCCTTATGGATCACTTCCAAAATCTAACAGGTTTGTGTGTAGGCCTAGAGCCACTTCTGGTGAAAATTGCATCAAAGTCTGTCCATTAGTTTGAGTATTGTTGCTAACACTCTGTGAGAAGATAAGAGCCTTGGCTGAGGTATGCATTCTCAGATCATCATCAAAATGTTATGGCTTCCTCTGTAGTCCAAGAACCACCTCTGGTGAAAATTTCATCCAAATCCATTCAGTAGTTTTTGTGTAATCCTGCTGCACAAATACAAACAAAGCCCTTGGTGGAGGTATGCACTCTCAGATCATCACCAAAATCTAATCATCTGTTCCCCGTGCCATTGCACACCCTTCCTGAAAATTTGATCAAAATCCGTTCATAAGTTTTTGAGTTATCTTTCTAAAAGACAGACAAACCAACCAATCAACCAACGCTGGCAAAAACATTACCTCCTCCCTTGGCGGAGGTAAACGTGTATGAAGTAAATTTATGGGTCATTGCAAACACTTGGCTTTAAAAGTACCAAGCTGCCATACAGTGAGAGGGAAAAAATCATGAAAACAAAACAAAAAATGTATTGAGAATCATTTTAGAATCAAATTGGAGACCCTGAATCATAATTGAACCGTGAGGAACCTAAAGATCTCCAGTCCTAATTCGACCTCAGCTGGGGAGGAGTGACTTTTCAGACTTCTTGCAGTTTACTTGGTGACCCCTTCTCTAGGATCTTGATTTCCAAATGAAATGCAAAATTTGCTTTTGTCAGAAAAGAGGACTTTGGACCACAGTACAGCAGTTAAGTTATTTTCCTTCTTGAAGGCAGTCTTACTTAAAGGCAATTAAAAATAATCTGAACCCCGTTCTTCCGGTTATGGCTGCCACGTAGGACGGACGTGTCTCGCTCTGCTCTGCTCCTGGAGAAAAAAAATCGGCAAATAACTCTCTCATTTGGGACAGAACGTATCCCAGCATTTGGGCGAGGATATGTCGGCGAAGCCTAAGGCTGGAAAACCAGGAAAAGGAAAAAGCGAGCCGCCGAAACAGTCCAAATTAACGGACTTTCAGGTCTGTGACGCAGCAAACAGGGCTCCATATATGGCGGAGGAGGCTGGCAACGCTGCGATTTCTGCGGGGAATGGCGCAGATGCGCTGATGGCTGCCATGAGTTCAATGAGAGCGGACTTTTCCTCTAGATTTGATGGGATTATGACAGCGTTGGAAGGAATAAGAAAGGAATTGGGTGACTGTGTAGAACGAACGGCGCAGATGGAGCTCCGTCTCGCTAGTGCTGAAGATGACGTCACCCGTCTTCAATTAAAGGTGCGCACTTTGGAAAAAAAAAATAAATCTCTGGAAGATAATATTTTGGATTTGGAATCTCGGTCGAGACAGAATAATTTGAGGCTGGTGGGTCTTCCAGAGGAATCAGAAGGTCGGGACGTATGTTCCTTTCTGGAAAAGTGGATTCCGGAGGTGCTGGGCAGCGAGGAGTTGCAATCAGCAGTGGTTCTGGAAAAAGCACATCGCATTGGCCCACGGAGAGATAAGGGACCGCCGAGGACCTTAATTATGAAGTTTCTTAACAACAGAGACAGGATGAAGATCTTCAACGCTGCACGAGCTAAAAAAGGAGAGATTAAACACCAGGACCAGCAGGTGCGGTTCTACCCAGATTTGGCCACAGGAATCCAGCAATTGAGGAAGCAGTTTGATCCCGTACGTAAGGAGCTGCGCAACCTTGGGATTCGTCATGGTGTAATCTATCCTGCGAGACTGCTGACCACGTATGAGGGCAGAACCCACATCTTCAAGACCCCAGAGGAGGCGCAGGAGTTCATCAAGAAGATCAAAGAAGAAGAAGAGACTGGTGGGAGCTAAGCATGAACAAAATATAAGGTAGAATAATTAAGCATTTGCACAGGCATCTGACTGACTTGAAGTAAATAGTAAGTTTACAAAATATAGATTGTATTATATATTAAAAAAAAAAACAAAACAAAAACAAAACAAACAAACAAAAAAAACTATGATGTACAAAGTTGTTAAAAATTTTGGAGTTAAGTTGGAAAACTACAGAGGAGAGTTAATGTTACGTCATTAAAAGCAGTAGAGTTAGGGTGATTGGGAGGATGAAGAAGGAGTGGCTTAGGCTGTTCCCCGTGGGTGTGGAACGGTCGATGGCTATATCGGGAGACAGAATTTTTCTTTTGATTTTGGGGGGTTTGCCACAAGTGTGGGAAGGGGAAATTTGTTTGTGTGTAGTTTGTAGGATGAATGTTCAACCACTCATGTTTTTGCTTCTCTGTATGAGCATGTTTACACTGCAAGGTAATCCCAAACTCTCTATTGATCATGGACCAAAGTGTTAATCTTAATTTAACTTCATGGAATTGCAGAGGTCTACAAAATTTAAAAAAACTTAAACAAGTTATGAATAAAATAAAGGACATGGGTTCAAGAATTGTGTTTTTACAAGAAACTCATCTGATAGAGGAGGATGTTAAAAGAATTAGGAGTAGATGGCAGGGAAGTGTATTCACCTCTTCATTTTCATCCCGAGCCAGGGGAGTTATGACTCTCATACATAAATCAGTTCCTTTTCAAGTGAAAAATGTAATTGGAGACAAATTTGGAAGATATGTAATCATTCAAGGTTCTTTGCTATTAGAAAATATAAATCTTGTGAACTTATATGGTCCCAATATAGATGATCAGAAGTTCTTTGCTAATTTATTTCTCATCTTATCATCACTTACAGGGCAACATATAATAGCAGGGGATTTTAATTGTACATTGAATCCAGGTGTGGATAGATCAACAGGACTGGATTGTACGCACATTGGATGTAGGATGACTATTAATCATTTTATGAAAGAATTGAGATTGTTAGATATATGGAGAGAAATGAAACCACAAGTTAAAGCCTATTCTTGTTATTCCAGTACCTACAAGACATTCTCACGTATTGATTATTTTTTGATTTCCACAGAATTAAGGTCCAAGATTCAAAACTGCTTTTATGATAACATCGTGATCTCTGATCATGCACCCTGTTGTCTAATATATGTAGATAAAAAATTGACAAAGGAATCAGGTAGATGGCAATTTCAGCATAAATGGCTTCAGGATGAGGAATTTGTCAAGTATATAGAAAAACAGATAGACGAGTTCTTTGACATCAATACTACACAAACATCAGCATGTGTAAAGTGGGAGGCTTTCAAAGCTTTTATTAGGGGGCATATTATTAGTTATACAGGATCAAAATCTAAGAAGACTCGAGAGGAGAGAGCTAAATTGGAACATAAAATAAAAAATCTTCAGGAAAAAGTGTATGCAGGAAGTGACCCAAGGTTGGAGAATGAATTACTGATTTTGAGAGCTGAATACGACAAAAAATCAGCGAATAGAGCTGCCTCGAGTCTTCTAAGATTGAAACAATCTTTTTATGAACAAGGTGAAAAATCAGGAAAATTATTAGCATGGCAGATTAAACAATTGGAAATTAAAACACCAATTACCAGTATTATAAGTAACGGACAGGTAGTTATAGATCCTTTAGAAATTAATAGAGCCTTTAGAGATTACTATGAAAAATTATATGATACCAAAAATGAACCTGATTTAACAAAACTAAATGGGTTTTTGAACGAACTATCTATACCGTGTATTCCAAATGAAAACAGGGAGATATTGGAGTCTAAAATTAGTCAAGAAGAAGTTGGGCTAGCCATTGATAATATGAAATCAGGAAAAAGTGCAGGACCAGATGGTCTTCCAGTTGACCTTTATAAAAAATTTAAGAATAAATTAATAAAACCTTTTTTGGAAATGGTTTTAGAAGCATTTCAAAATAATAATTTACCATCATACATAAATAATGCCTTAATTATACTGCTGCCAAAACCAGGTAAGCCCTCTAATAAATGTGAAAATATGAGACCAATAAGCCTATTAAACGCCGACCTTAAGATAATCTGTAAAATTTTAGCAAGACGAATACAAGAAATTTTACCAAATATTATTAATCGAGATCAGAATGGCTTTATAAAGGGTAGACAAGGCTTCCATAATGTAAGAAGACTATTTAATATTATCTATTTTAATAAAGAAGCACCGGATACAGCTCTCCTATCATTGGACGCCGAAAAGGCCTTTGATAGAGTTGAATGGCCCTTTCTTTTTGAAGTCCTACAAAGGTTTGGACTTGGAAATAATTTCATAAAATGGGTTCAAATAATATACAATAATGCTACAGCAGAAATCCTAACAAATAACAATATTTCAAAACCAATAAAAATCAATAGAGGATGTCGACAAGGCTGTCCACTCTCACCTTTACTGTTTACTATGGCAATTGAACCTTTAGCGATAGCGATACGTTTACATTCACAAATATATGGAATTAAAGTTGGACCAACAGAACATAAAATCTCCCTGTACGCCGATGATATAATTTTGTTTATGTCGAATCTAAAAAAATCAATTCCAACCTTGTTGAATTTAATAAAGAATTTTGGGGAAATATCAGGATATAAAATAAATAAAACTAAATCTTCAATATTAATGCTAAATGAGACCCAGAGAAATTACCCAGCCCCTGAGGTAAATCAATTCAATGTTGTAAATCAGTTTAAATATTTAGGAATCCAAATTATGCCTAAGCTAGAATCAGTCGCCAGTGTCAACTATGAAGCCTTAATGTCAGATATCAGTGAGTTAACTCAGAGATGGATGTCACTACCAATGTCGATGATCGGGAGAATCAATATACTTAAAAGTAATATTTTACCTAAAATACTTTATTTATTTCAATACATTCCCTTATCACCACCTTTAGATCTATTCTCAAGAATAAAAAAAAAGTTAGTGGAATTTATATGGAACAACAGGAGGGCTAGATTACGTCTGTCTTTATTATATTTACCATTTGATCGTGGAGGTCTGAAATGTCCAAATTTTATGTTGTATTATTGGTCGGCACAACTGAGGTCTATGACATATTATTTTTCATCAAATGATCTCCCTCACTGGACTGAAATGGAATCATACAATTTACCTTTACCTCTTCCCATATTCATATACTCAGATTCGGCAAAAAAATTACAAAAACAAGTTAAAAATCCATTTGTAAAGCATATGATCAAAATATGGTGTGAAGCTAAAAACTATTTAAAAGAACCACAGTTATTGTCACAATTTAGTCCAATATGGGGTAATCAATATTTTAAACCAGGGAGAGCGGACGCTGTATTTAAAGTATGGAATTTAAAAGGGATACAAAAGATTCAGGATTTATATTTGCCATGTGCAGACAACATAATGTCTTTTGAAGAGCTGAGGATCAAATTTAATCTCAATAGAACACATTTTTTTAAATATCTTCAACTTAGAAACTTTATTCGATCAAATCAAAATAAAGCTCTCACTCGACCTATTTATTCATCCTTGGAAAAAATGATGATGAAAGATAGTAAAAGAAAGGTTATTATTTCAGAGTTTTATAACTCATTGACACTATCTTCAAGTGAAAATTCACTGAAAAGATTAAACTACTGGAAAGAAGATCTGCAAATTGAAATTTCAGAGGAACAATGGGAATTGGCTTGTACAGAAGCTCAAACCAAATCAATAAATGCACGCCTTAAATTGATACATTTCAAATGGTTAATGCGGATGTATGTTACACCGGAGGAGTTAAATAGATATAACAAAAATATACCAGATACATGCACAAAATGCATGGAAAGTAAAGGAACCCTATTTCATTGTTTATGGGAATGTAGATTAATAAGAATGTTTTGGGAAGAGGTGAGGGTAACAATTGAAAAAATAATCTCAAAACAAATCATATTGAATCCTAAACTGTTTTTGTTGGGTCTGTACCCAGAAAAGCATAATTTCAATAAAAGTGAAAGAACATTCATAGACCTCAGTTTGCTTAATGCCAAAAAATGTATTGCACTATTATGGAAAAAGACTCATAGACCAGATGTGACTCAGTGGTTAAGACAGATGTTAACAAACCTTCCATTAGAAAGAATAACATATATACTGAAATCAAAGGAAATTGTGTTTGAGAATATATGGAGACCTTTTATTGATTATGTAAAAAATTTAAACATAACTCTTGAAGAAGAAGGTGAATGATGTGTGTGGACCTTGTAAATTCCAAACTGGTGAACATAATATGTATACTTATGTATTGGATTGTCTAGACTAAACAGAGGAGCATTGTTGAAGACTTGATTTTGTTGGTGGTTGTTGGTGTTTTTAGTGCATTTTTTTTTTTTTTGTAGTACTTTAGTGTTAGTGTTTGATTGTTTGTATCATGTTTGTTAAAAAAAAAAAAAAAGGTTCAATAAAGATATTGTGGAAAAAAAAAAATAATCTGAACCCCCATAGATTGTCTATGAAAAATAGTCAAGAGAAAGATGAGAAACACGTGCCCCCACAGTACAGATTAACTGAAAGCTTCTATCAAAGCAACTTGGGCTTCAAAAGCCCCATTTAGGGACACTCAAAATGCAGTTGGAACAGATTTATATCTGATCTTTCAAACCACTTTGAAGGTGGTCAGGAATGCATGCAGAGGTCTAAATACATTTCAGTATCAGGAAATCATGCAGCTCCAATCATAGGTCCATATCTTTTTAAATTACTGCTGAGTTTCGTCTGAAAAAATTATATTAAAGCTGCAAAAGTGCGTGATAATGACACATGCACACAAAATAAAGTGTGATGGAGGAGCAAATTGGCTCTTAATGTAGCTTACTTTCTTTGTCTTCCACCCCACATTCAACCTCTTCATGTCCCTTCAACTTCCTCCCCCATTTCCCCCCGTCAGCTCCAGCATAAAGAAGAAAAATTACATAAGATATAAAGTTATTGTATGGCAAAAGGAGCTCATAAATACTATTTTATATACAATGTACGTATATAGAGCAGAGCTTTTTTTTTTTTGCCAAGTAAATCAGGCAATTGGGTATCTGTTCTGCTTGTTAAGCTGCTGGACAGGACCAGTTAAAAAAGAAAAAGGAAAATGGGTGTGCTATGAAAATGGCAGCAGGGACTGACACCATCCCCACCTTATTTCCACCCCCAAAACATGTTACATCGACTGTGTGAGATCATTTTGGCTACCAAAAAAGATGATCAGGGAATAACTTAAGAAGGCAGCATCTGATATGCATGACACGCCTGCAAAAAGTTGTTGCCAAGGCACATCAAATATGATAAAGCAGATAATCATCCGTCCCTGTATGCTACACTTAAGTTGAAAAAAATTACAGTAGCTAATGTACGCTGTCCCAAACAGTCTTTAGTTTACAGCAAGAGAAGACATTGCTTACTTTTGGTTTCTGACCAGCATGCACCCCAGACCTCTTTCTATATTAACCATTTTAAATTATTTTTAAATTGCCAAATACTACAGCATAAAGAAATTTTTAGTAGCTGATGATTGTAAATATTTCAGTTAATTAGCCCAGTGTGTTTGTCGGATACACTTTTTTTTCCATATATAATATTTTATATATTCCTTTGATTGTTAAATCTTTCATTTTTTTTTAGTTTTCTAAAGATGTTTGGAATGTTGCATTGTTTTGTTTTTGAAAAGCAGCTACAGTGATTGGTAAAATGTTTAAAACATCCAGTATAAAAAAAAAAACAAAAAAAAACAGGGTAGGCTTACCTGTTTTAGTTGCATAAACAAAATAAAAGTTGGTTACCCAGCCACAGGGGGAAGCACAAAAAAAGGTGTACCCCTTGTGCCGGTCCCAAGCCCAGATCAGTGGGAAGGGTTGCGTCAGGAAGGGTGTAAAATCCTTGCTAAATCAAATACTGTATAAGGACCCATGATCTGCTGTGGTGATTCAGGGAGCATTCACATGGCCATTGTTTGGTCCGGACTAAAGGACCAAAGTGTGTATTCCGTGGATAGTTGGGTTCGTTTCGTGCCGTCTGAATGCGCGTTGGCACTGTGGTGCAGCACCAAACAAGCGAACTCTGGTCCCCCTGAAAGGGGGGGGGGGTCTCGGTTCACTTGCAAACGCAGTCTGGTGCGCTTCGCTTGCCGTGTGAATGCAAACGGAGTATCCAGCGGGCCAAAGGGTGGACATGCCCTCATTGTTTGTGTAACCACAGCAACATACAGTGAGAAGAGAAAGTGGCGTTTACTGTAATGTGCCTTCACGTCAAAATGCGAACGGGCAAATTTTTTGTGCAGCACAATTACATTATAACTCAATGTAAATGCATGAAAAGACATTATTCACTGTCTGGATGAGATGCAGACAGATGCAGCTGCCACTCACCTGAAAAAGTTGAAAACTTTGACATGTGTTTCACGTCCGTGGTAGGAATCCGTGGGTAAATAAATCCAAGATCCTGATTCAGCTGAAGAACTCCCGGTCCTCCTGCCCCATTTTGGGTAGAAAATACAATAAAGACAACCGCGTGGATCCAAGAAATACTTTTACCGGAGAAAGCCGAGGAGAAAAGTTAAAAAACATGTCTCTTGTACTTTGGAGTAGTGAGGAGGAAATGCAGGCTCTGATAGATATTTGGTCTGAGGACCAGATTTCTCAGCTGCTTGTGGCTGCACACAAGAATACTGATGTTTTTAAAATGTTAAGCGACATGATGGTGGCACGGGGGTTTATACAGACAGCGGCGGTCTTTATTTTTATTAGTTTGTGGCTGACACACACCTTGGCTGAAGGGAATGGTGTTATGCTGAGAATTGCTTGCTTGCTGAGAATTGCATCCCATCGTTGAATAAACATAATTTAAAGATGATTTACAAGAGGTAATAACAATTTTTACTCCTAAAAATGTATAATGGGTACTTATAAAAATGCACAAATGGTTACAAGCCTGGCTGTAGTGTTATATATTATAGTTTTGGTGGATGGGATGCAATTCTTGGCAAGCGAACAATTCTCAGCATAACACGGTCCTGTCCAATCGATGAGCCAGATTTCTCTTCTTTGCCTAGATTTTTTTATTCTTAGTCAGTGGTGGCTTCTGCTACAGCGCCACAAACGAGCAGCTGTTGTAACTGCATGATGTTGTCCAAGCAGTTTGGTCTGCTTGAGTGAAGTGCTGTGTGAATGCAAGTAAAACGAAGGTGTGAAAATTCTCGCCATTCCCCGCTGAGTTGAACCAAGACCCCCGGACTGTTCTGGTGTGAATGCAGCCTCAGAATAGGGAGAAGCCAAAAGTGTGTGTGTTGTCTGAAATGTTCATTCATTGATTCATCTTCCATCGCTTAATCCTTTTTGGGTCATGGGGGGCTGGAGCCTATCCCAGCATCTTTGGGCAAGAGGCAGGGTACACCCTGGGCAGATCGCCAGTCTATCGCAGGGCCAACATAGAGAGATGGACAACCATTCACTCTCACAGTCATACCTAAGGACAATTTAGAATCCCCAGTTGATGCCAATCAACCTAACCTTCATCTCATTGGCGTGTGGGAGGAAACCGGAGTACCTGGAGTAAACCCACACAGACACATGGAGAACATGCAAACTCCACACAGAAGGGTCACCGATGGTCAGGGGTGGGATTAAACCCATGACCTTGCTGTGCTGCCACTGCACCGCTGAGCTGCCCTGTCTGAAATGTGGGGAAAAAAAAAAAGAACAACAAATTATTCTTGTGGTATCCATTAATGTACTTGGACCCTCTGTGGAGGAATGGGAAACGCTGCAATATCATTGCTTCGTCTTTTCATCGACATATGTAGTAACTTAGAAAAACAACAGAGTGAGCCTTTATTAGCTAGTCAAACAGCACGATGCAGAAATGGAACTTTCCTCTAATAAGAGTATGTTTAAATCTTGTTCTTTTGGGGGGGGGGACCAATGTTTTGAGTTAATTTGTGTTATTTCACTCCCTTGTCTCCTCTGCTGTCCTAATTCACTTGATTGAATTAGTTGTGCCCACACAGTCTCATTTGTGAAGGAGACAGTGAGGCATTGAAGGCAAAACAGCCTTAAGTCACAGTTTTGTGAAAATTGGTGAACAGACAGCACATGTGCCTATCACTTTTCCGTAATTCTTCATTTGTAAGAACTATGACAGTTTGGCATGGCTGCTAAACCACAGTCATATGCTGTGTTTGAAATGTTCACTCGTTTCCCATATAGTGTACGATATAGTGAATCAGCCATGTTGTAATGCTGTTCGAAATCTTAACTGAAAATGTCATTCACTATATAGTACACTCAAAATATCCTACAATACATTTTGAAAAGTAGTGTACAACAGATGGTCACTACATTAGCCAATATATCCCATAATGCAATGTGCCGCCAACGGAGCAGTGAGAGCGTCACATCACAACATAAACTACCTTAAGGTATTTATTAATTCAGCAAAAACGATTTGATTTAATATATATTTACTACAAATTATTGGTATTATTATATTATTATTTACCACTGTTAGTCTGTTATGTTTTACTGTCTCACCATGATGTCTTTAACTGTGCCGTGAAAACTAGCCCAGTAGTGTCCGAATGCTGTTAATTTTTTTTTTGTTATATTGAGTTTACTGTGTATTCAACTATATCAAAATTCACTATATAGGGAGGAGGGAGGGAGTGAGTGAGTGAACATTCTGAACACAGCTATAGTCTAGATGAAACAAACACATTCCCTGGAGCAGGGAGAACACTTGCCTTGTCCTTAGACATTTTCCCAGGGTGATAAGAGCTTGGCCAGATGTTTGCAATACATATTCACTCTTCTTGACAGTCAGAAATCCCAGCATGTGTGCTTTTTAAGGGCAGGTCTAGAAAGGATGAACTTAGTAAGGCATTTAGTGGACCAAATTGTGGATGACAACGCCACCTCTTGATAATTTCTTACTGAAAACTTCCAGGAAATGCTGCTCCAAGGGAGACACTGAAAGGCTTCCCACTTGATTTTAGCCCTCTTTGAAGTTCAACCCTGTGAATGGGGAAAACGCTATATTATGCGATGCCAGTGTTCTCTTTCATGTAACAGGCTGAAGGGGATGCTATTGAGACCTTTGATATGTGAGATGTTCTGTTCCTTGTGAAAGGATCAGGCTTATGATTTTTAGTCAATATGCATGTGAGTGCTTTGATGCCTTATTTCTGCTAGACTGTTTGTTGAAATGCCATTGATGGTGAACAGTTTTGTTAGTGAAATTGGGCAGCTAAGTACCAAGTGTTCCCATCTGAGGTTTATGAAGCATGATTAAAATGAAGGAAGGAAAGGCTTATCTTGATTACGTTTTAGTTGGTAGACTTTTTTTGTTCGATGTGATGATTGACATTTCCACTGGCACTTAGGGCTTGGACATGCAAACATAGGAATGCTATAAAACCATTTCTGTTGCTCGGTAGTTTTGTTGTTGGAATTATATTACTCTTTATTACAATGGGAGCGAAGAGCACTATGGTAGAAACACTGGACAGGATGTTTGATTTAAAGCAGTTTTAGCATTATAACAGTGTTTCTGTTGTCATTGTGTGCATTTGTAAACAACTTTGTCTTGCCTTTCTCATCTATCTTTTCCATCTGGTTTGACTGAGGTGATAATCTCTGTGCCCTGAAGCCACTGTTGCACTCCAAACAGCTGGAGAAGAGAGCTGGACCTGTTGGTGTCCATCTGTCCTTCTGTCTATCAGTCCTCTATGTACTGCTGCATTAAGTGTATACATGCAGCTGTAAGGTTCATGTCCTTGGAATCCTATGGGGGAAAATGGTTTCTTCAGTGGCAGCTGGAAGGGCCTCTGCCAATTTTTTTTTTTTTCCATTGGCAAAGTTTCTCATCTAGTGACTCCCTAAAAGTCAGTCTACATTAGAATTTAATTTTGTTGACCTGTCTTGTATTGTTAACTTTCAAAATGATTGCTGCATCTTGATGTCTGAGTTTATCCACATTAGACTATATATTGACAGCTGTCAGAATGAAAGCACCAAGGTGCTGATGCCGTGGTGCCTGTGGCATGGTAGCGTGGGGGGACTGTAAAAAAGTCACACTGCCATTTCTAGTGGGCGGGCATAGTTATTACAGTACCTTTTTTTTGCAACTGCATTGATGGTAAAGGTGAGTTAAATTTGTGTTTATTTTGAAAACAAAGCCTAATCTGGAAATTATGGCAAATTAAAAGTCGAAAAAATATGGCAATACAATGATACAAGCCTTCGGTTCCAGTTGATTTTGAGCGGGTGAGCTGAAAAGCTGGTAACAGATGGGCAGATACATAAACGGACACATGGAGTGACTACCATATACCTACGTTGCCTTTGCACTGAGGCATAAAAATAGAGAAGCACAAGAATAAAATTAGGAGCACAAAGAAAAATGCTGGCCTAACAGATTTTATTAATCAGTGCATGTACGTATGGCATGCAATAGATGGCATGCAATAGCAGGCAAACATATCAAAATTTCCAAAGGTATAAGTATAATTATGAATATTAAATCAGAATGGTTTGAAATGTTTCACACTTATATGTAATGAATATTGAGTTTCTTAAATAGTTTGCAAAAAGCTAAGTTTGTCAAAACTTAATTTATTGAAATACAGTAGCAGTTTCTTGTATAAATCATAAACATGTAATATTCTTATTTAGCTTCCAGCCCGTTATCGTCACAGCTACTCTGACTGCTGACCTTCAGGTTCACCATCGTGGACCTCAGAAAGACAGAGGAAGGAAAAACGACATAAAAATGTGATTGTTACAGATGTGATGTATATAAAAATACAGATGTCATGTTTCTCCTCAGCTTAATAAATTGCTTGGTTTAGTGAGTGAATCATTTTAAAGTGAGAGAATGAAGCATATCACACCGTGTGTTTTTATATGACTGACATTAGTATTAAGACTTAAAAAAATCAGCTGAAATTTAGAGAAAACTATTTAACAGGTTAAATGAATGTAACCAAGTAGTCCCCAAATGGAAAGAAATGGGGCACTGGGGGGAAAAAAGTGATGTAGCAAACTTTAAGAATCAAATATTGCAGTTGTAGGAGTTACTAATGTTTTAATATTGAAATCGCTGCATAATTTAAGCACAAATCATACTTTTAAATGTTTTTTGCTTTGTTCACGTCTCCACTGTGGTCCGCCATGTTTTTGAGGTGAGGAATGTTGGGACTTGTAGTTTTTACCGATGAACTGAAAACTCCAGGAAGAAAATAACTTGTCCTTCCTCTGCAGAACTAAGCAGCAAAACCAGTGTGAAAACAATCGATGTGTGAATAAATGGTTTAGTTGCTGAATACGTGTTTTTTTTTTTCCATTAACAACCACTGTTTTACAACAGTTCAGTGAGACGACTGTGACAGGAAGTCACCGTGTGCTGTAAAAAAGTCGTACTGCCGCCTCTATTGGCCCAGCATAGTTATTGCAATACCTTTTTCCCCAGCTCCATTACACGGCAATGGTGAGTTAAATTTGTTTGGAAACAAAGCCTTATCTCGAAATTCTGGCAAATAAAAAGTCGAGAAAATATGGCGATACAATGATATATAAGCCTTTAGTTGCACTTAATTTTGACTGGGCGAGCTGAGAAGCTGGTAACACAGACACATTGACTGATTACCATATGCCTTCTTTTTCACAGAGGCATAATTATACTTTGCAGTTTACCAAGCTCCAGTCCTTTCAGTCTTTAGGCCCTTTTCCACTAGTATTGCTTTGGCCTTACTCACTTCTACTCGACTCGCTTTCTAGCTTTTTCCACTGTACCCAGCACGGGTTAACAGGTGCTATTTTCGTGCCTGATCAAGGGCAGGGTACAACCGTGCTGAGTCGAGCCAAGATGTGACGTCAGCAGACTGCGAGCCACTGATTGGTCAGTGCGTAACGTCACGAAAGCGTCCGTCTTCAGTGGAATTTACACGACCGCCATTTGCAATATTTCATGGACTAACTCGGTCACGGAGTAAATATGATATTAATACAGACAGCGTTGTAGGTTTTGCGGAAATCTACACCGTGGTCCAACAAAGAGGTGCGGGGTTTTCTCTGCTTGGTGCCAGATCCACAGTGAGAGGAGCGACCCGCACCGATACAGATGCAGCCCAGCATAGAACCGGACTACGGACAAGCTGAAGACGAACGTGAGAGAACCATCGATGGTGAGTGATTTGTAATAATGTGCATCTGTTCGCTTATTTATCCTGTTGGTGGTAAGCTCACTTTTTTTGAGCCGTACAGCACCGTCCTGTGCTGGTTAACGAGTGTTAGCTAGTAGCTAGCTAGTAACCAACTGCTTATTTGCGCTTGTTTTGTCCTAAGTATTCGCTTGTGAGAGCAAAACGATGAAATATGTTAATCCTGGTTGAAGTCCTGGTTTGTGTACGTATTGCAGTTTGGTGCTGTGCATTAACTTGTGTGCAACTTAATGCTAGAATGTGTTTCCACGTGCCAGGGGTTAGCCTTCCTCAGTGTTTATATTGTGGATGCAGGTCAGTGGAGCCCAGGAGCCGAAATCTCGACATATTAAAAGTGCTCTTTCAAACCAGTGATTTATGAAGTCATTCATATAATTTTCTAAAGCGTCAGAATAGACCCACACACCTATTCTGTGGATTTTCCATAAAAGGTGTTGGAACACTGTTGTTGTGCTGTTCCACCATAAATCCCTGGATTGATAATGTACTTGTACCTGTACAGAGTGGATCCTGCGGTGCTTGTCAGGGAAACGAAGCATTTTTGTCACATCCCACCACTGACTTTCATAAGTGTATTTCCCTAACACAGGTACATCTCCAAAAATTAGAATGTCATGAAAAAATTCAATATTTTTTGTCACTTATTTCAGAAAGTATATTGTATAGATTCAGTACACAGACAGTGATATATTTCAAACGTTTATTTATTTTAATTTAGATGATTATGGCTTACAGCCCCTGAAAACCCCAAATTCAATTTGGCAAAAAATTAGAATATTACATAAAATTAACTTTAAAAAATAGTTTTTAAATATAAATGTTGGCCGCTGAGGTGTTGGTTAACGTGGGCTGTAGCCGTAATCATCAATATTAAAATAAACACTTGCAATACATCACTGTCCCTGTAATAAATCTATATATGGGTTTCACTTTCTGAAATGAGTGACAAAAATGTTGAACTTTTTCATGATATTCTAATTTTTGAGATGTGCCTGTATAAGTGTTGAACTTGCTTGAAACTAACCATCATCCATTTCTATCGTTCGTCTAGGCAAGAGGAAAGCAGCCGCCCCACAACGGACCTCACCACTGTGGAACGTACTGAAATCCTTTGCTTTTATAGGTAAAGTGTCAAAACCAAAGTAGCACAATTTCCACTTAATATAAAAGGGACTGAACTGAGATTTATTTGATTGTGTGAATATTAATTACAGAATAATTGAAAATGACTGGCACATCAACTGTAAAATAAACCGCTTGTTAATGTATTTATTTTTTTGTCAGATCACTTGTATGATCCTTTTTGAGTTATGTTCATAACTGTATGTTTTGGGGAATGTGAGTTGTTCAGTCGTCAATATAATTTACTTTATATGTGTAGTTTATAGTCTATCATCAATAAACTCACGCAGTAACAGGACACATTACAAATATGTGAGACCCATTGTAGTGCATCCTTTTATATTTTAGCAATACAAGTACAAAACACCGCCCACACTTGAAGCCAGGGCAAGAAGAGACACTTTTACAGACAAGACAAACTTTTATTGATAAAAACTCCATATTTTGACTGAGCAACTCCATACTCGGTGATGCACACCTTCAGTTAAAGTACTAGATTCCATTCAAGTGAATGTATTAATTCATTCTGATTGCTGAGGCCACAGTAAAAACAGATGATTTTAAATGTAACCCAGCCCTTGTAAAATCTACTCGACTGAAGCGCAGCTACATGAAAATTGTGGTTAAATACAACAACGAAGTACTTTATTGTCACATCCAAATTGTAATCGCTCCTGTTTTGTTTTTCTTTTGAATTCTTGGATGGAATATGGGTGGGCAATATAAGCTGCGGCTTCAACCATCGCCCATTTCAGATACCTATGTTGAACTGTATAATCAGAGGAGTTATTGTTTAATTTGACCTTGTTAGATTTTTTTCCCCTTTGTTATATTATTCTATTTTCTTTTAATCTTTACTTTTAATCTATCCGAAATAAAGATTCATTCATTCACATTCCACCACTGGCTTTTAGCAACAAGTGTGTTTCCCAAATATGTTTTAAACTTGCTTTAATTAACCACCACCCATTTCTGTCATTTGTCTAGGCAAGAGGGAAACAGTACACCCCAACTGGACCTTGCCTCACTATTTACAGAGATGCAAGATGAAGATCTGCTGAACCAGGACCAGTACGAGGGGCCGATCCAGTTGCTTCTCAGTGAGGCAGCGTGGCTGGCGTGTGTGACCCATTCCAGTTTCTTTTTCTTTTTTTTTTTTACAGTTTGAATTTTGCACATTCTGAATAATCTGGAATTTGCTGCTGATTGTAATAAACAATTTAGTGACTTATGTGTTTGCATCATGATTTTCTATTTTGTCTGTTAAGACACCGGTGGGAAAAGAGTCAACAGTACAAAGCATGTATCGGTGACCTTGAAAATAATGGCTCATTTTTAAGAAAAAAGTAACCAAAACAATTATTTTATTAACTGAAGACTGTATTGTTGGATGTGCCACCGCAGAAGACCCTGCATACCTTAGTGACAGTACCAGTATATGGAGGAATTCTGGGTCATATTAGCATCTGCTCTTCATCATAATGGGCTTGGGCAGGGGTGTCTAATCATGTGCCATGGAGGGCCAAGACCCTGCAGGCTTTACTTCCAAACAGTGTCTTCAACAGCAGATTCCACTGAACTTCTTCCACTGACTGCTGATCAGTGAGAACACCTGCTGAAGAGACTGGGTAGAAGAGAGAACCTGCTGGGTCTTGGCCCTCCATGACACATGATTGGAAGCCCCCGGGTTAGGGATTTAACATTTTAACACAAACTGCTTTATGGTTCATAATTCTGTTGACAGACTTACACCAAACCAAAAGTGATTTCTCAAACTGCTGGATTGTTCTTAGACAGCTTTTCCAATCTGTTAGTATTTAATTTGTGCCACATGGTGGTAACTTTCACATATAAAAAAGAGACATCTGCAAAAACTTCAGAGGTTTATTGTCAGTGCAATTCCCAGTGCAATATTACATGAATGCATGTATAGTAAGTACATTGTTGATGCAGAGAATATATATTTCTACAGTACATGCATCTAGTAAACCAAGTATTTTCCATGTAACCTTGTGACTGCATTATTTTAATTGCTTTTAATCCTAGATCAAGTTTGTTTTGGCCTAAAATGCATCATAATTGTCAAATATATCTTATTATACCTAACTCAGTACTGTTTACTTTTTGAATATATATTTTGTGGCTAATATACAGTGGGGTAAAAAAGTATTTAGTCAGCCACCAAATGTGCAAGTTCTCCCACTTAAAAGATGAGAGAGGTCTCCAATTTTCATCATAGGTATACCTCAACTATGAGAGACAAAATAAGGGAAAAAAAAAAATCCAGAAAATCACATTGAAGGATTTTTAATGAATTAATTGGTAAATTCCTCGGTAAAATAAGTATTTGGTCAATAACAAAAGTTCATCTCAGTACTTTGTTATATACCCTTTGTTGGCAATGACGGAGGTCAAACGTTTTCTGTAAGTTTTCACACACTGTTGCTGGTATTTTGGCCCATTCCTCCATGCAGATCTCCTCTAGAGCAGTGATGTTTTGGGGCTGTCGCTGGGCAACACAGACTTTCAACTCCCTCCAAAGAGTTTCTATGGGGTTGAGATCTGGAAACTGGCTAGGCCACTCCAGGATCTTGAAATGCTTTTTACGAAGCCACTCCTTCATTGCCCGGGCAGTGTGTTTGGGATCATTGTCATGCTGAAAGACCCAGCCACGTTTTATCTTCAATGCCCTTGCTGGTGGAAGGAGGTTTTCACTCAAAATTTCACGATACATGGCCCCATTCATTCTTTCCTTTACACGGATCAGTCGCCCTGGTCCCTTTGCAGAAAAACAGCCCCAAAGTATAATGTTTCCACCCCCATGCTTCACAGTAGGTATGGTGTTCTTTGGATGCAACTCAGCATTCTTTCTCCTCCAAACACGACAAGTTGAGTTTTTACCAAAAAGTTCTATTTTGGTTTCATCTGACCATATGACATTCTCCCAATCCTCTTCTGGATCATCTGAATGCTCTCTAGCAAACTTCAGACGGGCCTGGACATGTACTGGCTTAAGCAGGGGGACACGTCTGGCACTGCAGGATTTGAGTCCCTGGCGGCGTAGTGTGTTTCTGATGTAGCCTTTGTTACTTTGGTCCCAGCTCTCTGCAGTCATTCACTAGGTCCCCCCATGTGGTTCTGGGATTTTTGCTCACCGTTCTCGTGATAATTTTGACCCTACGGGATGAGATCTTGCGTGGAGCCCCAGATCGAGGGAGATTATCAGTGGTCTTGTATGTCTTCCATTTTCTAATAATTGCTCCCACAGTTGATTTCTTCACACCAAGCTGCTTACCTATTGCAGATTCAGTCTTCCCAGCCTGGTGCAGGTCTACAATTTTGTTTCTGGTGTCCTTTGACAGCTCTTTGGTCTTGGCCATAGTGGCGTTTGGAGTCTGACTGTTTGAGGTTGTGGATAGGTGTCTTTTATACTGATAACGAGTTCAAACAGGTGCCATTAATACAGGTAACGAGTGGAGGACAGAGGAGCCTCTTAAAGAAGAAGTTACAGGTCTATGAGAGCCAGAAATCTTGCTTGTTTGTAGGTGACCAAATACTTATTTTACTGAGGAATTTACCAATTAATTCATTAAAAATCCTTCAATGTGATTTTCTGATTTTTTTTTTCCTCATTTTGTCTCTCATAGTTGAGGTATACCTATGATGAAAATTGGAGACCTCTCTCATCTTTTAAGTGGGAGAACTTGCACAATTGGTGGCTGACTAAATACTTTTTTGCCCCACTGTAGTTATTAACCTGGCGATCAAGTTGTGTCAGCTGATCATTTTTTGCTATGACACCACCTCAGACTCAGTGCTGCTGGAGCAGGTACGTCCCATGATGTCTCAACAGTCTCTCCATGATTTTCACACAGATCAGAGCAATTTGTTGCACAGGAAATAAACGTTTCTACAAACATTCTTAAGCTCTACAACCACTGATCGTTTGTGAAGCTGGGGTGACATCAGTGACAGGCTGTGTTGAACGCCCAGACCGACCGTTTGAAGTGGTAATTTTCCCACAACGGAGCCATCTGAAACACACACACAGCATACATATTTTAGTACCTAACAGCGATAACTTGCAGACGTTACAGTGTAGTACGACGTACTTATAGCAAACTAGCATTAGCAACCATTAGCTTACCGTCATATATGACCTAGTTTGTATCTTCACGTCTTCGGCTCTCTGAGAAGCTGCAGAACTATTCCAGAGTATTTCTTCTCGCTGCCTGTACCCTTGTCTGGCGGTCCTTTTTGGCATTTACGGTGACAAAAGCCACAGACCGAGGAGTCGCCTTGTACAGCCGCCATGTGTTATGTTTTGCTTGGGTCACGTGTTTTACGTCACGGGAGTGTGGTGCCGCCTTGCTGTAAAAAAAAATCCCGCCTACCCCAGCTTAACCCCGCTTTACCCGGCTGCTATGGAGACACAACCGAGGCCGAACCGAGTAGTAGCGAATCGAAGCAACGCGAGGCAAGCTGGGCTAGTGGATGAGCGGCATTTGTGTTTCCTGGAGGCGGGGAGGTGGGTGGGTGACCGACCTTGTGTTGAGAGTGAGCCGACCCATAAGCAGAGCCAACCGGATGTTATACGTACTTCTCTCTAGCTCACACAGCAAAGTGTAAAAGTCCATCCTGTACAGTCTTGTCAGCCAAGGTTTCACCCACATTCTTTTATTCCATTTAGTTTTTCACCACAGAATAAGCAAGAACCAGCTGACAATGTCAGTAGTTCTCCATATTTGTTTATAACCAGAATCAAATGTGATCACGCAAGATTTTGACATCTCCTGCCAGTGGAATTGCTGTGTGAAATCATTCATAAAAGTGGTGCGTTTTCACCCTACCCATATCACTAATCATTTAGTGTGTATGCTTGCAGGATTTGAAAATTAAAAATCCTTTTAAGCTGAAAAGTTGAGCAATTGCTTAAGATTTAAAATCCTTTGTGTGGCCAGCCTTAGGTGGTATTTAGCTCTCATTCTGATGGCTGTACAATGACGTGTTAGGAATGTTACATAATCCAATCAATGAACACCTGCGTAAAGGAAACACGCCTGTGGCTGTGATGGGGTGAAAAAAGAACCCGATGAGGAATGTGAACAATTTTGAAATCTAGGATCCTGAAATTTTCAGCAAACCGTACATTTTTATTTACACAGGTGCTTTTCTAAGCTTTTTTTTTCCATTGATGACAGACCTTTATCAAAGATTAATTTCAAATTCTTCATGTCACCTGTAGCTGTCATCTTTGCAAGTTTTAAGATTATTTACAACCCCAATTCCGGTGAAGTTGGGACATCATGTAAAATGTAAGTAAAAACAAAATGCAATGATTTAACAATCCTTTTCAACCTATATACAGTCATGTGAAAAATTTAGGACATCCCATTAAATATTCAGTTCTTTATTAATAAATGCTCACATATCTGTCTAACCTTGTTTTTGTTTTTATTTGCATTTTTAATATTTATTTTAGCCATTTTAAGTGGGAATGAATGTGGTGGTGTCCTAAAAAACATGGGGGGTGTCCTAATTTATTCCTCACTATTTGTTTAGAATTACATTTTACTGAAAATTTGAAAAAAAGTGTTTAATTCATTTTAATTTAGTTGTATTACATGAATCTCACAGTATTTTTTAACATTGATATTAAATATCCATATGTCCAAATATGTTAAAACACACCGGTTTATACAGGGTGTCCTAATTATTTCACATGACTGTACAATTGAATACACATAGAGACAAGATATTTAATGTTCAAACTGATAAATGTTGTTGTTCTGTGCCAAATATTCACTCATCTTGAATTTGATGCCAGCAACATGTTCCAAAAAAGCTAGGACAGGGGCATGTTCACCACTGTGTTACATCACCTTTCCTTTTAACAGCACTCAATAAGCATTTGGAACTGAGGATACTACGCTGTAAAAGAAAGTTGTCTCAACTTAAAAAAGCTAGTGTCTGGGCTGCCTTAAATTTTTTTTTAAGTTGACTGAACTTGAGAAGATAATAGAATAGGCTTTATTGTCATTGTACAGTAGTACAGTACAAGGAAATTGTGGATACTGCACCAGGCTACTGCCTGTCTCAACCTGTCTCGCAAGCTGTGAGACAAACCTGTCTCGCAGCAGGTCATTTTAACATGATAAATATTCAAGTTTCTGCGAGATAATGATTTATGTACTGTATCGCGGGCGGCCAAATGTACTGATATGAATATATTTGGTAAATTGCCCAGCCCTAATCGACTCATCCGTGTGTTGTAAAAACGTCACACTGCCGCCTAGTGGCCCAGCATAATTAGTACAATACCTGTTTTCCCAGGTCCTTTGACGGTAAAGGTGAGTTAAATTTGTGTTTATTTTGAAAATTTTTCAAGAAAATATAGCCATACAATGATACAAGCCTTTAATTACACTTAATTTTGACCGGGTGAGCTGAAACAGACAGGCAGACAGAACCACACACAGATACATTCCGGACAGAGCCACACACAGACGCCTTGAGTGATTACCATATGCCTTCGCTCACCGAGGCATAATAAACTTTACTTACTTGGCGCTCTGATAAAAAGCCAGCTCCATGCTGGTGTCTCTTTAGCTTAGCTATTGCTAATGTTGTTCTGAGACGTGTGCTGACCCGCCTGTTGTTGTTGGAGTGTGTTGGTTTTTTTTTTTTTTTTTTTTCGTGCAGTGCTTCTTGCAGGTTGTCATGTCAAGGTCTTTCCTTCCATCTTTGTTATAAAATCCAAAAAAAGCCGGACATTTGAGCTAACTGCTTCCTGACTTTCAAAGCTGGCTGCAAATCTCAGAGACGAGCTATGACTTCACTTGACTGGGTGCTTACTTTGTGCCATCTAGTGCAGTGAAAACACAACTGGTTGAATATCGAAGAGAGTATGCAATGTTTACATGAATATATTTACTGTATAATTAATAAAAGATCGGTTCATGCATTTAGGGATTGGTGCATCGTCGATGGTGTCAAGATTTGCGATCCATCACTGAATTGATCTTTTGTCCCATCCCTACACATTACCTGTGCCATGGGCACTAACACACCCCCATACCATTGCAGATGCTGGCTTTTGAATTTAACACCGATAACAGTCTGGGTGGTCCTTTTTCTGACCCCATGTGGTAATATCCTTTACAGAATGTCAGTTTTTAAAGCAGTGCTGCCTGAGGGATCGAAGCTCACAGGCATTCATTGTTGGTTTTTGGCCTTGCCGCTTACATGCAGAAATTTCTCCAGATTCTCTGAATCTTTTGATGATGATATGGACTGTAGATGAAGAAATCCCAAAATTCCTTGCAACTGTACATTGAGAAATGTTGTTCTTAAACTGCTGGACTATTTGCCCATGCAGTTGTTCACATAGTAGTCAATCTCACCCCATTCTTGCTTGTGAATGTCTGAGCCTTTTGGAAATACTCCTTTTATAGCCAGTCATGCTACTCACCTGTTTTCAATGAACCTGTTCCCTGTGAAATGTTCTAAAAAGTTTTTTTTTTTAGCATTCCTCACCTTTCCCAGTCTTCCCTTGCCCTGTCCCAGCTTTTTTGGAACATGTTGCAGGCATCAAATTCAGAATAAGTGATTTGCAACGAAATAGTAAAGTTTACCAGTTTTGAACATTAAATATCTTGTCTTTGTAGTGTATTGAGTTGAATATAGGTTGAAAGGGATTTTTAAATCACTGTGTTTTGTTTTTATTTACATTTTACACAACGTCTCAACTTCACCGGAACTGGGGTTATAGAGGAGTTTTTTAAATTTTTATAAATAATGTATTGAGACATCTTGCAGGGTTTATTTACTCTTTTGTCAGTGTAACTTTTGTTTCTAGCAGTATTTTTCACTCTTCACCCCCTGTATTTTGGATATGGATGCGTTTAAAGGTGACTTACTCAAAATTTTGCCTTGTTTATTCAACTAGTGCATTGCCCGTAGAATGTAAGTATTCCTGTCTGAAACGGGTATCCCAATTAGACTTTACAGGCCCAAATGTAGGCTGTGTTTGAAAGTGGAATACAAAGCCATGTAAGCTGCAAGGCCAAAAGCCAACATTGAATGCCTGTGATCTTCGATCCCTCAGGCAGCACTGTTTTAAAAACTGACATGCAGCTGTTTCGGAACCCTTGTTTATTTGTTTGTCAGATCACTTATTTGTGTGATCTTTTATGACTTATATTCATGATAGTGTATCTTGCACTTTGGGGAATGGGAGTTGTTCAGTCAACATTATAGTTATTTTAGTTTAGATCATTGTTCAGCAGTGTTGGATAAGTTACTAAAAAATAACTAATTACAGTTACTTCTTAGTGATACTTAACCAATTACTGCATGATTAAAGTAATTAGTTACTTGGAAAAGCAACTTTCACGTTACTTTTAAATGCATACTTAAATCATCTTGCACACATAGCAAGATAATGTAATTAATAGATTACATTATGGGCTTATTAATATCAAGTTGAAAACAGACTGTTTCAGACGGAGCTTTTAGAACATGTTCAGTCTGCTTCATCCTGCCTTGAGAGCTCTTATTGTGGGAAAAATCTGAAGAAAATCAACATGATATTGCCATTAATTTCCTCATTTTGGAGTGAGAAATATCGTTTGTGAAGTGACGGAGAGGGAAAAAGAGTGAGACTCACTCCAAAAGAGTGAGAGTTGGCAACACTGCATAAAGCTGTCATGTATTTTGGTTTACTACGGCACCCGTCGTAGTGCCTTTGCTAACAATGCATTATGGGTAATGTAGTATGTTGAGAGTGTGTTGTCGTTGGCTGTGTGCTATGAGTTGCTGCTACGCTAATAAACCGTGAACATTACGTCGATGGTCCGAGTTATTATTGTTATATTAAGTAACGTAAAGGGTGAAAGATATAACAAAAAGTGGCGACGAGGACGTCTGGACCGACGCTGCAGTCTGCGACGGAAGAGAGTTTTTTTTTGTCGTGTTTTTCCCGCCGCTACTTCGTGCTGACAGGGTGATACACCGCGCCACTGTGCTGAGATGGATGCTGCGGGCTGTCTGCTAAGCGGGGAGGAGCGGAGCAGTGGAAATCGTTAAGGACAAAAAAAAAAACTCCGTGAGTAACGCCGGAGGGAAGAAACGACGTTACAGAAAGGAGCCGCGAGGGAAAGAGCGACATTCAACCAGGAGTGTTAAAATGGCTGGAGTCATTGGCTCTATCGGGCCCTTTGATGAGAGCGCGGAACAATGGAGCTCCTATACTGAGCGCTTCGACTATTTCGTCGCGGCCAATGGAATAACGGATGAAAAGTTAGTGCCCACTTTTCTGAGTGTGATGGGTCCCAAGACATTTAACCTACTACGTAACCTCCTACAGCCAGTTAAAGCCAGGCTCTAAAACCTACAAAGAACTGGTGGACACACTAACCCACCACTTCTCACCCAAGCCTCTAGTGATTGCAGAAAGATACAGGTTTCACAGACGTAACCAAGAAGAGGGTGAGTCTGTTAACATGTTTGTTGCAGCGCTACGCAAGTTAGCCGAACACTGTGAATTTAAAGATGTTTTAAATGACACATTAAGAGAAGGCTTGTGTGTGGACTACGGAATGAAGCAGCACAGAAGAAGTTACTCACAGAAAGTGATTTGACGCTTGAAAGAGCCATTAACATTAGTGTGATAATGGAGATGGCTTCCAAAGAAGCACACCAACTGCATGCTACAGGCAGAGTATATAAGCTCAACAGTGGTAAAACCAATGCAACAGGTCCATGTTTCCGCTGTGGCAAGGTGGGACACCTTCCTACTGACTGTTGGTACAAAGAGATGGACTGTAACAACTGTGGAAAAAAAGGCCACGTGCAGCGGGCATGTAGAAGCAAAAGGAGCAAAGACAAAGGCCTAAAGACAAGGAATAAAAGTGACATGGTAAAATACAAAAAGAAAAGAAATGTTCACACAGTTAAACATGGCGAGGACAGAGTGAGCGACTCCTCAGAGGAAGAGGTGTCAACTGCAATAAATACTGTCCGGATTATGAATGTGAATGAAGGCTCAGAAGGCTTTTGGACTAAACCAAAAGTGGAGGGACATTTTATTAAAATGCAGATAGACACCGGGTCAAAGGCATCACTTGTGTCGCATGGCATTTACAAGAAGTTTCTGAAACATCTTCCACTCTGACCTTCAGACACCGTCTTCAGGGCGTATACTGGACACCGAGTGCCCATGAAAGGGATGACAGAGGTAACTGTTCAGTACAATGGCCAAACTGCTGAGCTTCCAGTTTATGTTACCAAGAACAACTGTCCAGCTATAATGGGGCGTGTGTGGCTAAAGAAAATCCAACTTGACTGGCAAGAAGTAAGGAAGCTGTCACACAGTTCCACTCAGCTGCAGGCCATACTGGAAAAGCACAAAAAGGTTTTTCGTGATGAACTAGGCAGTATGAAAAAAATTATAGTGAAGCTGCATGTCAAACCTGACAGTAAACCAGTGTTTATGAAAGCCAGACCAGTGCCGTACGCCATCAGACCAAAGGTGGAGGCTGACTTAGATGCTCTGGTCAAGAATGGAGTTCTGGAGCCTGTGACAACCAGTGAGTGGGCCACGCCCATAGTTCCAGTACCCAAAAAGGACGGAGGAATCCGGACCTGTGGAGACTTTAAGGTAACAGTAAACCCTGTACTAACAGCAGAGCAGTATCCCCTTCCACTGATTGATGACTTATTTGCGGGGCTGAGTGGGGAACAAACGTTCAGCAAAATAGATCTCAACCAGGCTTACTTACAAATGCATGTAGACGAGCAGTCACGTGAAATGCTGACTATCAACACCCATAAAGGACTCTTCAGATACTGCAGACTGCCTTTTGGCATCACATCTGCTCCAGCACTTTTTCAGCGAGCTATGGATCAAATCCTGAGTGGATTACCAGGAGTGCAGTGCTACCTGGATGATATCCTGTGTACAGGAGCAGATGATGAAGAGCATCTGCGCAACTTGGATGCAACTCTCAAGAGACTGGAGGAATATGGATTGAGAATCTGCAAGGATAAATGCGAGTTTTTCCAGTCATCCGTGGAATACTTAGGTCATGTGCTCGATGCTAAGGGACTACACACTGCACCATCGAAAATCACAGCCATTGTGGATGCACCTCCACCCCAAAATGTCAGTCAGCTGAAGTCTTTCTTGGGACTGCTGAACTATTATGGACGTTTCATACCAAACTTGGCATCACTATTAAAACCACTGCATAACCTGCTGCGCAAAGAGGAAGCATGGAGGTGGACAGCAAGCTGTCAGGAAGCTTTTCAGAAGGCAAAGGATGCGCTGACGGCATCAGAGGCTCTGACCCACTTCAACCCATCACTTCCGATCCAGCTTGCCTGCGACGCCTCTCCTTATGGCGTAGGGGCGGTGATTTCCCACGTAATGCTAGACGGTGAGGAAAAGCCAATCGCTTTTGCGTCAAGGACATTAAACAAGGCAGAAGCTAACTATGCTCAACTAGAAAGAGAGGCTCTGAGCATTGTGTTTGGTGTCAGAAAATTCCACCAGTACTTGTATGGACGGAAGTTTACACTTTTTACTGACCACCGACCTCTCACAACCATCCTTGGACCATACACAGGAATACCATCTCTTGCAGCGTCCCGACTGCAGAGGTGGGCGTTGCTGTTGTCAGGACACTCCTATGACATCAGGTATCGAAAGTCAGACTGTCATGGTAATGCAGATGGGTTATCCAGATTACCACTTCCTGTCATGAAGCCAGAGTCAAGCACTGTGGACATCTTCTACTTCACAGAGGTAGAAAACGCACCTGTTTCAGCTGTGCAGGTGAAAAAGGGGACTAGAAATGACCCTGTGTTGTCTGCAGTCATGGACTTGGTCATTAAAGGACAACCTGCGGGTGATGATGCAAACTTGAAGCCCTTCCTTGGGAAGTGGACAGAATTGTCTGTTCAGTAGGGTTGTTTGCTGTGGGGGAGGAGAGTGATTATTCCCCTGTCATGTCGAACAAAAGTGTTACAGCAACTTCACGCAGGTCATAGTGGAATCGTGAGAATGAAAGAAATAGCGAGAAGCTATTTTTGGTGGCCAAACATTGACAAGCAGATTGAAGAAATAGCCAAAAGTTGTTCATCGTGTCACAAGGTACGGAACAACCCACCATTGGCTCCTCTCCATCCCTGGGAGTTCCCACAGGAGCCATGGCATCGTGTGCACATTGACTTTGCAGGTCCGTTTGAGGACAGAATGTTTCTCGTTGCTGTGGATGCACACAGTAAATGGCCTGAAGTGGCTATTATGAGGTCAACCACCACAGAGAAGACCACAGAGGCATTAGGAGAAATGTTTAGTCGTTTTGGGTCTCCTATACAACTAGTTTCTGACAATGGACCTCAGTTAGTTTCACAAGAAATGGATGCTTTTCTACAAGCTAATGGAGTGCAGCACATTAAATCAGCTCCATACCATCCTGCGACAAACGGCCTTGCAGAAAGGTTTGTGCAGACAATGAAACATGCATTGAAAGCATCACAAGGTCAAGGAACACTGCATCAGAGGCTGCACAAGTTCCTGCTAAACTACCGCAACACTCCACATGCAATCACAAAGACAACCCCTGCTAGTCTGATGTTCAAGAGAGATCTGCGCACTACCTTTGACCTTTTGAAACCCTCAGGATTAAAGGACACTGTGCAAAAGCAACAAGAGAAACAAATTATGCACAGAGGACATCAGGCAAAGGACAGAGCGTTCACGTCAGGAGAATCTGTGCTGGCCAGGAACTACAGAGGTGAACCTAAGTGGGTTCCTGCAGCTGTTATCGCACAAACTGGACCAGTCTCATATACAGTTCAAACCACTGACAGTGTTTGGAAAAGGCACGTGGATCAACTCCTGCAGACACCACCAGCGCCTGCAGAACCGTCTTTTGGATATCCCAACGATGCACTCACCAACTCACCACTTTGTCCACCTACACCAGTGCAGAACTCAACCACTTCAGAGACCGGAGTTCCAGCTGGAGATGCGACATCTTCTTCTGCATCAGCACCAGAAGCAACGTCCACATTAGAAAGAACTCAGACTCATGTTCCTGTAGAGCGCCGATACCCTACCAGGGAGCGACGACCTCCTGTCCGTCTGAGTTATTAGACTAGATAGCAACTGACCCACATTTATGGGGCAGAATAATCCCCAGGGGTACAGTTATGGGATGAGGTAGTCTACCCTCACTCCTAAGGTAGCATAATAATTAAAGAAAAAAAAAAAGAGACAAAGACACAAGAACTGCAGCAGACACTTGATATCTCCTGTAGGACATCTATTGTAAGAGGGGAGGAGATGTCATGTATTTTGGTTTACTACGGCACCCGTCGTAGTGCCTTTGCTAACAATGCATTATGGGTAATGTAGTATGTTGAGAGTGTGTTGTCGTTGGCTGTGTGCTATGAGTTGCTGCTACGCTAATAAACCGTGAACATTACGTCGATGGTCCGAGTTATTATTGTTATATTAAGTAACGTAAAGGGTGAAAGATGTAACAAAAGCTGTCCATGTTTATGTTACCTTTATGATTATGGATTCAGCCGATGTGCAGTGATTCAAAGAAAATGTCCATTATCTCACAGTCCAGATGTCTGCTGTGACAGAGACAGGAGCCAGTCCCTCAAATTCCTTTTGGAGATCAAAATCCATTTTTGAATAATCTTTATCCAGGTAGCAAGTAAATGCATTTTAATTTCCGTGGATCACAGTCCAGCTGTCTGATGGAAAGTCACTGTTTATGTCTTCAGTCTGTAATGACGTATCTGGCAATCAGTCAGTTTAATTCTTGCCGGGTCACAAACTGTCCAGATGCATACCTGTGCTTGAAATACAGCCGTGGGTGTTGAGATGAGTATTTCCACTTTACATCCAGACATGGCTGTTGAGAATACAGTAGATCCACTCACACAGTATTAGTTGTTACCATAGCATATTACTAGTGTTGTCGGAGCTGAAGATTGCCATAGGTCTCAACCGGCACTTAGTTTGCAACCTACCAATACGCTTTTGTCTTTGACTGTGACAAAGGAAAAATAATCTGTCTATTTCCACAAAAACAAAGTAACTTCATCTTTTCCTCTGCTCAGCAGTGAAGACTCAGGCTCTTTGCAACAGGTCATGTCGACTGACTGAGTCAGCTACGATAGGGTCAGCTTGTATATTTATTTTATTTGTGCTAAAAATATCTATTCATATCTATTCATATTAATAAAACGAGTAACACAGCTGATCAAATTTCAGTAACTGTAATGCATTACTGAATTTTTAAACAGTAATTTCGTTACACAGCACGTTACTGCAAAAGTAATGGCGTTACAGTAATGTGTAATGCGTTACTCCCAACACTGCTGTTCAGTGATGGAGTTAAGTAATATTGAATTTCTTCTGTGTATAGTCAGTAAACTCATGCAGTATTATAACGGGACATGTTTACAAATATTTGAGACCCATTCTAGTGCATCCTTTTATATTGTAGCAATATTTGATTATTAAATGTTTTTAAAACTGTAATCAATTTAATTAAATACAACACACCCAACATTATACACAGCAGAACGACCTGTTTTACTGCAACCATTGCATCAGTATTGCTCATTTATTTAACTGAAAGTTATTTATTTCATTATCCGGGTATTTTTGTGTCCTGTTTGCAGTCGTCCTTTAGTCAAAAGTGTGCATATGTGGCCACATATGATATGCAGTTGATCTGGTCATTCCGCTCTACGATCATGGCAATATTATTATTAAGTTTTAATTTTTTTTTTAGATGGCTTTGTGAGCACTCTGGGAGGAGCGCCCGACTGGCGCTCCTCCCAGTGTACTTGCGCTCCTTGTGTTCTCAACATATGCCAAATTATCCTTTAGACCTACACAATCACGACAACATTATGGTATAATTTTTTTAAGCATCTAGTCAAAGTTGCCACTTTTCACTTCCTTGTTTTGTTCATGGAATGCTGTGGTGACTAGGGCTGCAACTAACAATTATTTTGGTAGTTGACTAATCTAACGACTATTTTTTGATTAATCGACTAATCGCGATTATTTCTGTCATGTCCGCCAGCTCAGCTTCTTGCTGGCACAGCTCCTGTTCGGGGCTCTAGATCATGTTTTACCTCACCTGTTTAAGCCTGCACACCAGCGAAAATCACTTTGTTGTCAGTCTCTGCCTTAATATAATGTAGCCTGTTATGAAAAAGTTCCCATAGCTAAATAAAATGGTGACCCATCAAACATGAGCTGGAAACAGTTCTCCAAAATGCTTGAAAAAATTTTGACCGAAAGGCTAGATAATTTCATTGAAAAACACAACCTCCTCACAGACAGTCAGTATGGTTTTAGAGTGGATAAATCTGCATCTCTGACACTGATCGAACTCGCAGAAGAAATCACGTTGCATAGATAAAAAAAAGTTTGCTGTAGGAGTATTTATAGATTTAAAGAAAGCTTTTGATGCCATTGACCACAGAATTCTACTGAGTAAATTGGAAAGGTATGGGATAAGAGGAGTTGGACTGAGTTGGGTGGAAAGCTATTTAAGTAACGGACAACAATTTGTACAAATAGGTGAGCACAAATCACTGTTCATGGACATCACTTGTGGTGTGCCCCAGGGGTCAGTTTTAGGACCCAAACTCTTTATCTTATATATAAATGACACATGCAAAGTATCAAAAATTCTGAAATTTATTTTGTTTGTGGATGACACAAATATTTTTTGCACTGGTAAGAATTTACAGCAGGTTTTAGAAGTGGTCACAACAGAAATGAAAAGGTTAAGGCAGTGGTTCAACAAAAATAAATTATCTCTAAATTTAACCCCCCCCCCCACAGATTATGTTGTTTGGAAATCATAAAATTAATTATGAAATAATGGTAACGATAGGTGGTACCGGAATTAAAATGGTACAGGAAAATAAGTTTCTGGGGGTGACACTAGACAATAAAATCTGCTGGAAACCTCACACCAGTCACATCCGGGCCAAGTTAAAATGTATAGGGATACTGGGGAAGACGAGACACATTTTGGACTATAAATCATTATACTTACTGTACAATTCACTGTTTATACCATATCTTAACTACTGTGTAGAGGTCTGGGGAGACGCCTACAAAACCAACCTACAGCCAATATGCACATTACAAAAAAAAGCTATAAGGATAATAAATAATGTAGGATATAGAGACCACACCAACTCACTGTTTTTAAAGTCACATGCCATAAAGTTCATGAATTATTTAAATTTAAGACAGAACAAATAATGTACAGGGCAATTAATAATCAACTTCCAACTAATATACAACAAATATTCAAAGAAAGAGACAATGATTACAGTTTGAGAGGAGACTTACAAATCCTAAGTTTCGAACGACAAAGAAAAGTGTGTGCATATCTGTGGTGTGGATTTGTGGAACAGTCTGGAGGTGGAACTTAAACTATATATAAACGGAAACCAATTCAAAAAGAGGTATAAACATTATTTGCTAAAAGGATATATGTTAGAGGTGTAGTATTAATATGTAAGATACATTAAACTTACTCTTGGACACTAGCTAAATACTTGTATGGTAGGTGGGACGGTACTGTGTATATCTATGTTGTTTTGGGCTGGGTATATATGTATGCGTATGTAAGGATGGATGGGTGTAAATGTTGATATGTATAAAAATATAGTTGATGTCTACTTGGAGTTCTTAATAGAGGTAATATGTATATATTTCATATGGGCTGTATTTATGGAAAAGAGGAGTTGGAGTAAATGAGTATTAACTTCTTCCTTCTCTTTTTCGAACACTGTACACTGTCACTTTTTTATTACACTTATCTGTTTTGTTTTTTGTTCAAAATAAAGTATTTCATCATCATCAAGTGCCAATTTGCTCCTCCGACCTGTTTTAATTTTATTTATTTTGTGTGTGTGTGTGTGTGCCACCATCATGCACTTTTGCATAATTAATAAATTTTTTTCAGACAAAACTAAGAAACTCAGCAATAATGTAAACCAAACAAATGATGGTCTGATACACTATTATGTTTCCAATTAGCACAACTTAGCACAGTCATTTAGCATTTGCCATTTTAATAATTAGACATGGTGTTAACGTTACTTACCTTCTATTAAAATGAGGTTAGCGGACTATCCTCTCTGACGCAGCACAATGGAAAATAGTCCCACATCCTCTCTGGCAAACAGGAGTAGCGGGCTAGTGGCTATTTAACCAAACCGGGAGTTCAGAGGTAGCAACCACCGGAGAGCCTAGCCACACACCATACACCTGTTCTGCTGCGTGCACTGTGGGGGAGAGACAGGGTGCTGACAAAGTAGTGTGAGGAGCTTTGCTCAAGAAATGAGGGTATGTGCATTTTAAATAATGATATAAACGATATCTATGTATTCTACTATTATATCTATGTATTATATATCATATATATATTATATATAGATAATATATATAATATCCATTATAGATAATATCTATATTATACATAGATATATAATATATTATATATATTATATATCTATGTAATATATCTATGTATTCTATTATATCTGAGTATTCTATGAAGCGATAGATGTTTTTATATTGTCATCCGATATATATCGTCATATCGCACAGCCCTATTTTGACTGAACAACTCCATACTCTGGGATACACACCCTCATAACCTCAGCAAAGCACCTATAAAACCTGAGGTCAGTCTGACGAACGGTTGAGAGATGTGTGAGGAACACACACACAGATTCCTTGCATTTATAGATAGATTAACTTGACACTCTGGGGGGGGGGCACTCCCCCCAATATAATGGTAGGGGAAACACTGTCCTCAAAGCTCGATATATTGCCCAGCCTTACTTTGAGTCAATCTTCTGTTCTTGAGTAAAGAAACAAAAATGTGCAAAGGGAATTTTGCAATATACGATTTCGTTAGTTGGACAAGAATTGCATTCAGATCACCATGTAATAATGAACCAATTCAAGATTTCCAAATTGGATATTAAATTGTTTAGTTTATTGTAGCAGACAACTGCAACACAGTGCTGAAGACTTTATAATATTGAAATACTGATTGTACTCACCATAAAGACCTGTAGAATTATACAATTCAGCAGTCATGGACAATTTGTGTCATGTCTATGTGTAGGTAACTAATGCTGACTGTCCAGATGGTCGACTGGAGCAGTGCTAATTGTGAAGTAGCTACAGGTTAAAGGCTATTAGGCTGTATAGAGGCTTTGTGGTTAAGCATTAGCATCACATGTTTAGTTAAAGGTTAATTTGCAGTAGAAGCACACAATGAGTGATTGATCCTTCCTATGCTTTTGCTGTGTGTAATATGGGTGACATTTAAGTTGTAGTTGGGTTTGTGCCGTTAGGTCCAGAATGGTGGCCTTGAGATCTATTTTCATCAACATGCTGCTTTGGTTTCTTTGGTTTATCAAAGCACAGAGCCATATGCCGTAGCTTATTATGGACATGTTGGGTTTGGCCTGGAGAAGCTAGGTTTGTGGAAAAGCTACCATGGAATTAAAGCCTTCCCGAACTGTTCAGAGGACTCGTACATTTTTATCCAAAGCTGTAGATGAGCACACAAAACTTGAGTGCAGTAAAAGGCTTTTTTGGTGTATTTTTTCCTCTCCTTGTTAATTATTAACCCACTTTGCCATATGTGTTTAGGATGTGCATATTTACACTTTGGTGGGTAATTGCACAGCAACGGGGTAATAAACATTTAACAACTATTTTAAAATAAGGGTGTTGCTTTGTGTATACCGTAATGATTTCTAAATATATCTTTATTAAAGAGGAAGTAACATGTTGTATTAGTCGTGATACAGGCTAAGTAAGTGAGGCTAGGCCTTTCTCCAAGATGAGTTTTTCAGAATTGTCTCAATTCCAGGCAAGCCGCTTCTGTTGCGGAGAGGGGAGTGCAGCCAGCAGCCATTCTCCTGCACTCTGCTCTATTGATTTTGCTCTGGGATCCAGAAATGAAGATTCCAACTCTGTTGCAGTCTAAAGACATTGCTCATCAACCCTGCCTATCAGACCCCCCCCCACACACACACACACCACTAAATACCCTTCCAATTTCACATCTCCATGAGCTCCACTTCTCTTCTTCCTCTGGCTGTTATGAAATTCAGCCTTTCTATAGAAGTTTGGACTTGGCTCACAGGCTTTGGAGGACTGACTGTGTGTATGTGTGTGTTTAGGAGGTGTGTGTGTGTGTGTGGGGGGGGTGTCTGCACATGTTTATGCCCTCCCCCACAAAAAAAACCCCACAAAAAACAAAACAAACATTTTTTTTCTTTTTTTGGTGGCAGATTCAGTGAACCATGAAAAGTTAAAAGCACAAGCAAGCAAGCAGCCATAGAGGTTTGAGCTTAATGACCGGCCTGGAAGAAGGGAGGTAATAAGAGAGGGTGGGAGAGCTGCCCCTGCCCTGATAGGCAGTTGAACATGATGCTGGGTCAGGGGGTATAATACAGAACTTTTAGGGAGGGGTTATAGATAGTGTGAGAGAAGGTTGGGTGGGGGAGTGGTCTCAGTGTGGGGTTGTCAGACGATATCAATTCATTCTTTGTTTCCTATGTTAATACCTCTTTTGCTCCTGTTATACAATGCAGGTGAGTGTGTGTGTGTGTGTGTGTGTGTGTGTGTGTGTGTGTGTCTTGGTTAACAATGTATCTTCTGGTAAGGTTTTAGGTTTGCTCTGACTTTTCCTTTTCAGTAGAAAGTCAGTTGGATAATTGAAACGAGTCATTTTTGTGACAAATGCAAACGGAGAGAAGCCAGCAGGATTCTTCAAGTGTTTTGGGATTTTCCCAATTCCCTCTATACAGGCTGAGACACAGAAAGAAGGGATGAAGAGTGATGGGAGGGATACAAAGGAAGAAAATAACAGAACAGAGTAGGGGACATAAAGAGGATGAATAGATAAGTCAGCCTCTTGCTTTAGCAGGGGGTCTAAAGTGTTTGTACAGATATACTCAGGCAAGTGAGTAGGCAGTGTTGATTGCATGCTGCCCTCAAAATAGACTAGATCCTCAATTTTCTGCAATGCAAGTCGGTGGATGGACATTTTGAGCTTTTCTTCTTTACTGGTAAGTATAATTTTGCCTGATGGATCTAGGTGTTGTGGCATATGGTGTTACTTTGCTTTCATCTCACTTGTTTTAACAAGTCAGACCTTAGTACAAAGTACCAGAGGTGCATCCATTTAATGCACAGGATAATATGAACAGCAAAACGAATGTTTCTAATGGAAAAATATGAGGCTATGTATTGAAAGTACATTTAAATGCTGTCATTCAGCCAAGTATGTTGAATTTTTACTTAATGACATTTTCACTTTAGACTATGAAAAAGTATTGTGACCATCGTGTGATGTTGATTAATGGTTGTAAAGGTCAAGTTCATTCTTTTTTTTTTCCACAATATTTTTTATTGAACCTTTTTTTTTTTTACAAACATAACACAATCAATCAAACACTAACACTAAAGTAATTTTAAAAAAATGTACTAAAAACACCGACAACCACTAACAAGAACAGGTCTTCAACAATGCTCCTCTGTTTAGTCTAGGCAATCCATTACATAAGTATACATATTATACATTCACCAGTTTGGAATTTACAAGGTCCACACATATCATTCACCTTCTTCAAAAGTTATGTTTAAATTCTTTACATAATCAGTGAAAGGTCTCCATATATTCTCAAACACAATTTCCTTTGATTTCAGTATGTATGTTATTCTTTCTAGTGGAAGGTTTGTTAACATCTGTCTTAACCACTGAGTCACATCTGGTCTATGAGTCTTTTTCCACAATAGTGCAATACATTTTTTGGCGTTAAGCAAACTGAGGTCTATGAATGCTCTTTCACTTTTATTAAAGTTATGCTTTTCTGGATACAGACCCAACAAAAACAATTTAGGATTCAGTATGATTTGTTTTGAAATTATTTTTTCAATTGTTACCCTCACCTCTTCCCAAAACATTCTAATTTTTCTACATTCCCATAAACAATGAAATAAGGTTCCTTTACTTTCCATACATTTTGTGCACGTATCTGGTATGTTTTTGTTATATCTATTTAACTCCACCGGTGTAACATACATCCGCATTAACCATTTAAAATGTATCAATTTAAGACGTACATTTATTGATTTGGTTTGAGCTTCTGTACAAGCCAATTCCCATTGTTCCTCTGAAATTTCAGTTTGCAGGTCTTCTTTCCAATAATTCAATCTTTTCTGTGAGTTTTCACTTGAAGATGGTGTCAATGAGTTATAAAACTCTGAAATAATACCCTTTCTCTTACTATCTTTCGTCAAAATTTTTTCCAAGGATGAATAAGTAGGTCGGATGAGAGCATTATTTTGATTTGATCGAATAAAGTTCCTAAGCTGAAGATGTTTAAAAAAAAAATGTGTTCTATTAAGATTAAATTTGATCCTCAGTTCTTCAAAAGACATTGTTATCTGAACATGACAGATATAAGTCTTGAATCTTTTGAATCCCTTTTAAATTCCATACTTTAAATACAGCATCCGCTCTCCCTGGTTTAAAATATTGATTACCCCATATTGGGCTAAATTGTGACAATAAGTGTGGTTCTTTTAAATATTTTTTGGTTTCACACCATATTTTGATCATATGCTTTACAAATGGATTTTTAACTTGTTTCTGTAATTTTTTTGCCGAGTCTGAGTATATGAATATGGGAAGAGGTAAAGGTAAATTGTATGATTCCATTTCAGTCCAGTGAGGGAGATCATTTGATGAAAAATAATATGTCATAGACCTCAGTTGTGCTGACCAGTAATACAACATAAAGTTTGGACATTTCAGACCTCCGCGATCAAATGGTAAATATAGTAAGGACAGACGTAATCTAGCCTTCCTATTGTTCCATATAAATTCCACTAACTTTTTTTTAATTCTTGAGAATAGATCTGAAGGTGGTGGTAAAGGAATGTATTGAAATAAATAAAGTATTTTGGGTAAGATATTACTTTTAAGTATATTGATTCTCCCAATCATCGACATTGGTAGTGGCATCCATCTCTGAAGTAACTCATTAATGTCTGTCATTAAGGCTTCATAATTGGCACTGGCGACTAATTCTAGCTTAGGCACAATTTGAATTCCTAAATATTTAAACTGATTTACAACATTGAATTGATTTACCTCAGGAGCTGGGTGATTTCTCTGGGTCTCATTTAGCATTAATATTGAAGATTTAGTTTTATTTATTTTATATCCTGATATTTCCCCAAAATTCTTTATTAAGTTCAACAAGGTCGGAATTGATTTTTTAAGATTCGACATAAACAAAATTATGTCATCGGCATACAGGGAGTTTTTATGTTCTGTTGGTCCTACTTTAATTCCATATATTTGTGGATGTAAACGTACTGCCATCGCTAAAGGTTCAATTGCCATAGTAAACAGTAAAGGTGAAAGTGGACAGCCTTGTCGACATCCTCTATTGATATTTATTGATTTTGAAATATTGCTGTTTGTTAGGATTTCTGCTGTAGCATTATTGTATATTATCTGTACCCATTTTATGAAATTATTTCCAAGTCCAAACCTTTGTAAGACTTCAAAAAGAAAGGGCCATTCGACCCTATCAAAGGCCTTTTCGGCGTCCAATGATAGGAGAGCTGTGTCCGGTGCTTCTTTATTAGAATAGATAATATTAAATAGTCTTCTCACATTATGGAAGTTTTGTCTTCCCTTTATAAAGCCATTCTGATCTCGGTTAATAATATTTGGTAATATTTCTTGTAGTCGTCTTGCTAAAATTTTACAGATTATTTTAAGGTCAGCATTTAATAGGCTTATTGGTCTCATATTTTCACATTTATCAGAGGGTTTACCTGGTTTTGGCAACAGTATAATTAAGGCATTATTCATGTATGGTGGTAAATTACTATTTTGAAATGCTTCTAAAACCATTTCCAAAAATGGTTTTATTAATTTATTCTTAAATTTTTTTATAGAGGTCAACTGGAAGACCATCTGGTCCTGCACTTTTTCCTGATTTCACATTATCAACGGCTAGCCCAATTTCTTCTTGACTACTTTTAGACTCCAGTATCTCCCTGTTTTCATTAGGAATACACAGTATAGATAATCCGTCCAAAAACCCATTTAGTTTTGTTAAGTCAGTTTCATTTTTTGTATCATATAATTTTTCATAGTAATCTCTAAAGGCACTATTAATTTCTAAAGGATCTACAACTGCCTGTCCGTTACTTATAATACTGGTAATTGGTGTTTTAAATTCTAATTGTTTAATCTGCCATGCCAATAATTTTCCTGATTTTTCACCTTGTTCATAAAAAGATTGCTTCAATCTTAGAAGACTCGAGGCAGCTCTATTCGCTGATTTTTTTGTCATATTCAGCTCTCAGAATCAGTAATTCGTTCTCTAACTTTGGGTCACTTCCTGCATACACTTTTTCTTGAAGAATTTTTATTTTATGCTCCAATTGGACTCTCTCCTCAAGTTCATTCTTTATTTAATAAGTTTAAGCTCTTGTGACCTTTTGCATTTTTAAAATTCAGGTATATTTTATGCTTTATACAAGAGAAGCAGGCAGCGCGGTGGCGGAGTGGTTAGCACTGCGGCAGCACAGCAACTCACCCTTGGCCGGGGGATCCTGGGTTCGATCCCAGCCCCCGACCAACAGTGATCCGTGTGGAGTTTGCATGTTCTCCCCGTGTCTGTGTGGGTTTACTCCGGAATTTCTCCGGTTTCCTCCCACATGCCAAAAACATGCAAGTTAGGTTAATTGGCATCAAAACTGGGGATTCTAAATTGTCCTTAGGTATGACTGAGAGTGAATGGTTGTTTGTCTCTCTGTGTTGGCCCTGCGATGGACTGGCGATCTGTCCAGGGTGTACCCTGCCTCTCACCCAAAGATGCTGGGATAGGCTCCAGCCCCCCATGACCCAAAAAGGATTAAGTGGAAGAAGATGAATGGATGGATGGACGGACAAGAGAAGTAGTGCATCCTCTATGCTATATTACTTAAATCTCCGATGATTCAGAATTGTATAACTTGAGAGTAAGATAAGATAAGATAAGATAAGATAAGCCTTTATTAGTCCCACAACGGGGAAATTCCAGGATTGCAACAGCACAGGGATAGCAACACTCAGAGCAACAATCAGAAGGCAAGAAAAAAACAAGCAAGCAAGAGCAGCTAATATACATATGTACGTATTACTATAAAATATATATATATACACACACACACAGACACACAGTGCAGAGCATTGTAGCTGGATGGAATAAATATATGAATATATGAACACACAGTGCAGAGCATTGTAGCTAGATGGAATAAATATGTAAATATATAAACACCCACAGTACGGAGCATTGCAGCTAGGTGGAATAAATATGCAAGTATATAAACACACACAGTAATTGTAATTGCCTTACTTAAAAGTTGAAGAGTTGCCTATACTTATGTTGAAAACACTTTGCATTTAATGTATTTAAAATGACCCAAAGTATAAACTGTTTGTAGCAAATGTTGTTGCTTTCATTGATGATGGTCAAATCTTTTGTCCGTTTCTTTTATTTTTGGTTACTCAGTATTCCACATAAATATTTAGCTACTCTGTTTTGAAAATTGTATTCTGTTAGGTTCAACTTGGTCATTTCAACCAGTTATAGTGCTTTTTTTATTTGGTTTGCTAAAACTTGATGGATTTTGGCATTATTCTTTGGAGCGTTTTAAATCTTCTCTGCCAAGGACTGTGGGAGTCTTGTCAGCCAGTATTTTGGTACATCCACAGGCATTCATGGGTGCCACCTATAAATGTAATCTCCCCAACACCTTTTGCGCTCATGCCATCACATATTATCACACTCCCACCACCACACTTCACTGGCCAGGTTCACAAAACACATTATGGAACCTACATATCTAAGCCAAACTAATTTAATGAGGTTTTGCATTTGTCGTCACAAGCAGGGTGTGGCTTCACTGGAGCGAAAGCAGCAGGAAGACACACAGTGCTATGCTGTAGAAAACGTATCCATCTTATTCCTAGCCCCCATGATGCCTTGTATGAATTATGTGCACAACTTCCAGTACTATTTTAGAATGTGGGGTTGCCATGGAAATAGGATGCTTTTCCTTGTTAAAAGCAATGACTTTGTCATCAGAAATGTGGGAACATAATCAGGAGGAAGGGAAGATGACCTTAACAAGTAGCCTCGCATACAATAGCTCCGTTTGTTAGCTCCGCTGCTAAGAGTGTAACACTGTAAATGAATAAAAGCTCTGAGATATATAAATATGTCTACTGCAATAAAGTCAGTCACATTTGGTTAAAAGATGTTGAACATAATCTAATTTACCTTACTGCAGACGTAGAATCTAGTCAGAGCCACAAAGAATCACAACATCATGTTTGGGTGTCTTAATGTCGTGGTAGCTGCCCGTTTTACCATGACGTTGAAATCCTCATGCTGCTGTCATGTCATGAATGCTATTTAACTTAACATGTGCCGCCTTTTTTGACAATTGTTTAAAATTTTATTACCTCCGCCAAAGGAGGAGGTAATGTTTTCAGTGGCGTTGGTTTGTTGGTGTCTGTTGGTTTATCTGTTACCAAAATATCTCAAGAAGTTATGAACAGATTTTGATGAAATTTTCAGGAAAGGTGTGTAATGGCATGGGGAACAGATGATTAGATTTTGGTGATGATCTGAGAGTGCATACATCCACCAAGGGCTTTGTTTGTATTTGTGCAGCAGGATTACACAAAAACTATTTGATGGATTGAGATGAAATTTTCATCAGAGGTGGTTCTTGGGCTAGAGAGGAACCCATTACATTTTGGTGAGGATCTGAGAATGCATATCTCCGCCAAGGCTCTTATCTTCTCACAGAGTGTTGGCAGCAATACTCCAAAACTAATGGTCAGACTTTGGTGTAGTTTTCACCACAAGTGACTCTAGGTCTACACACAAACCCATTACATTTTGGAGGTGATCCATGAGAGATGGAAGGAGCCTTGGCGGAGGTATGTGCTCTGAGTGCTTTTCTAGTTGATCTGTATTTTGTGATAATTTAAAAATTAATTAATGCATGCTGAAGCAGCTAATATGAAGTCCATATCGTTGCACTGCAAAATAGAGTAATGCAACAAAAACTATTTGATATCATTCCTTAATTTTTTATTTAGTTATTATTTTACTTCTCTCAGCCTTGCACTCAGCAACATATGACATAAACATCAAATCTGTGACATTCATACAAATGAAAACATACCTGGTGGTGCTCTTGTCTGTCCTGTGTCTGTACCACTGATTACACAAACAATCCTTTTTAGTTTTCGGTGCCTGATCTACGCATTGCTGTTGAAGCCACAGATTTAACTTTTCTTGGTCGTGAAGAGCCTCCATTACAGTTTATGACACAACCACTAACAGCCTCAACAAGTACCAGAATTACACACAAACTGTTAGATTAATTTGTATTAAAATTAATCTGAGTCAGAAAACCAGGCAGGATTGTAAGTTATGAATACACTTATTTTCTGGCCTGGAGAATGAACAGAAATGCCCCAGAATCCATTTGCTTATCATTCTAACTAGGTCATCAATGTCTCAGTCTTTTATAGCTCTTAATGTTCATGCAAGGGAGGGAGAGAACATCCTTGGAGTACTTGGAGACAAACAGGGTGTCCAGAATCTAATCTAAGAATCCACACATTGCTACAGTCACACAGGGGCTATACAAAATGAGTCCAAACAAAGATTGAACATCTGTATCATCCTTATTTCTGCTGACACACACTGATTCTGGGGCACACTGAAAGCCACATGAACAATGAACAATAAAAATGCACAAATACACGATCAAATATGGAAATATGATTTATATGAAAATACAGAAGGTAAATATGGAATTATTCTTTCATTCCCCCTTGATACTTAATAAAGCACCACAGTTGAACTGTTGAATAAAGAAAAGCAATAAAAGTAATCAACAAATAATCAAACAAAATTATAATAAAGAAAAGTAAAACGCTAATGAGTAAAAGCAGTGAGGTATATGTGTGTTAGCAGCAATTCAAGAGGTAGTATAGTTTAAAAACAAAATGGAGAACAAAACGATAATGGTAATGAGTATAAAAACAAAATAAATCAATGGAAAACAAAATCAGTTAAACTGCAAAATGGGAGTGTAATGATGTGATGACAATATGTGATTAAAAAAAAATAAAGTGAAAATGATAAATACAAAACAATATTTCAAACTTCATAAGTGTGTTTGTAAATAGTACATTTCAACTTCACATCGTGATCATGCATCTTCTCTCGGTCTTTTGCATGCCAGTCATACTTTTACTCTTTGACTCATGGAGAGACGCTTTAGGTTGGTACTGCCCCATTACCATCCTCATCATTTTCAGGGATAAAAGTACAACAATAATCACCTACAGTAGTACACACGTCCCCACGGGCGGCAGTTAATTGATCAAGAACCATTTTATTTTGTGTCATCATGGGGCTTATGATTATCATTTCTTCCCATACACCCGACCAAACATATAAGGAAAAATATACAAATGATTGTAGCCTTTAATTAAGTGTTTCAATCCATAAGGTGTTCTTGCCCACTCCCACCCAAGGAAACAGTGAATGAAGGACCTTTGACCCTGTGCTTTTTATCTTAAATTGCTCTGGTACCTCTGTGCCCCAAATGGCATCGTGTGATGCAAAGGTGGCATCCTGTGGTGAAAAGGCATCTCTCTTTACCCTGTCCACCTGGCCTGTCGACATAATGAGGGTATGATCAGTCACAAAAACAGGGGCACACAACCCCGCCCACTTCCTGGGCAGGTGCGAGTACGCCCGATGACCACATAACCACCACCCCCGTCACCATATGTGTGTGCCAAATGTGTGAGAGTCACAAATGGCAGTACTACAGAGCTCTTGCAGGGTGACAGTTCTAGAATGGCAAAGAGAATCATCAGAACAACATTTGCCCACTTCGTTGGTCAAGCAGGTAGCAGTACAGGGGAGAGACGCACTGTGCACCATTGCACACTTAGAGAGTGGTAAGCTGCCCAGAGGGAGATCACCGCTTCCCTTTAAACAAAAGGAGAAGTTCCCAGCCGAAATTAACATTGCCTTCACAGAGTAAGGAGTGTCATCGTATTTCCGATCAGTGGAGTGATGAGTAATATGACAGGTGTGATTCAAAATGTTTGCTGTGTTACTTCTGTACATGGCCTCTTGTAAGAAATAGACAGCCTGTGGCAGCTCCATTATTTTAGCAGTAACAGAGATTTGTCCAGCTGATAGTGGCATTAAGGAACAAACATAACAATTGGAACAATTAGCTGATTTAGCTGTGTAATTAGCATATTTCCACCAAACATTGCCAGTATAAACATGATCATGATGAGCTGGAGCTTCCAGCCAGTCATGGTGTGTGTTTGTAATGAATCTTGCTCTACGGTGTATAGGCAGTGGAACAACTAAGAATAACCAAAACAAAAGTGTTACCACAAGAATGATGAGGATGAAAAAGCAACAATACCATTCGCACCCTTAGGTTGCCGACCTTCTTTCTCTTGCATTTTGCCTCTCCGTGATAAACAAACAGTTGCTTCGCTATACAAGCCATTACTGGACACCACAAGGGCACCGTCAGCCGACACTTGCATAGAGAAACGGTTAAACAGTCACTTGCTGAGGATTTTTAGTGGGGTAAAGTTTGCAATGTGTATTAAACAGTCTCTTGCTGAAGGTTTCGAGTGGGGTAAAGTTTGTAATGTGTTAAATGCACCCAAGAGTCACGTCCTTCGGCTTTCACAGCTGTTGGTGTCGCCAGGATAACTTTTGTGTGTTCCTTGCCAGGGAGTATTGGTCCAGTTTTCCTTTTTGATGACCATATCCCCTGGTTTGGCCAAAATGGGTGCACCCCCTAGGTTCCTCCGTCACATGGTCCATCCTGGGAAGGGCAGCATGGATAACATCTCTGTCAGTTGACATTCTTGGCATGTAATCAACCAAAAACCCTTCCTCATCACCTAAGTTAAATGGCCTTAATGGTGGAACTAAGTAAGGTTTGCCATACATAATCTCAGATGGGGATAACCCCCCTTTGGTGGGAACTATCCTAATGTAAAATAAAACTAAGGGAAGGCAATATATAAAGATGAGTTAAAGGCACTTTGACTTTGATGTATCCAATTTTGCCCTGTTTCTGCCATTGTTTTTCTAAGTCTTTCTTTAATGGTTCTGTTTGTACTCTCCACCAATCCTGTAGATTGTGGATGGCAGGCTGAATGACTTTTTAAGTTAAAACATGGTTAAAGTTAAAATTTAGTAAATATGTCAATAATTAATAAACAATATTTTATTTTTCACATTTATTTTAGTTGAATGGAATCCATGCAAAGGTTTTGAAAATAAGTTTATGCAAGGAAGGTCAAATTATTCTTGCTTTAAGTTCCCTTAAGCATTGTTTTCTTTTTACATAATTGAGTAAAAATTTGTTTTGTCTTTGTAGCAAATTTTAAATTGAGTCCACAGTGAACTTCATCAGTATAAATTCGACTTTTCTTAGAAATTTGGAACTTTTCCCATGAATTTGCAAATAAACATGTTATTTTTCCCTTATGTGTTTTTTTGTTTTTGTTTTTTTGTTCTCCTTAATTTTGCTATATTTCTTTTAAAATCATAGGACCATTTTCCACAATAATGTGCAAATATATTTTTTCACATAATTTTTCTTAAATATATGTAAATTTATTGATGTAAATATGACTTTTTCTGGTAAATGTTGTGACTTCATTACCAATGAATTATTTATTTTACTTCTTTCTCCTTTAGAATTTGGATGTTGGCCACTCAGATGTCTGTGATACACTGGTCTGTGGCCTACTATGTAGTGGAGATATTGAACTTAAAATATTGTGCAGGCCTGGCATCGCTGCACCCGTCTTGGCCGAACCAAGCGGCGCGAGTACAGTACCCTAGCACACCAAAATCATACAACACAATTATTCCTTATTCCTGTCACATGTACAGTGGGGTAAAAAAGTATTTAGTCAGCCACCAATTGTGCAAGTTCTCCCACTTAAAAGATGAGAGAGGTCTCCAATTTTCATCATTGGTATACCTCAACTATGAGAGACAAAATAAGAACAAAAAAATCCAGAAAATCACATTGAAGATTTTTAATGAATTAATTGGTAAATTCCTTGGTAAAATAAGTATTTGGTCAATAACAAAAGTTCATCTCAATACTTTGTTATATACCCTTTGTTGGCAATGACAGAGGCCAAATGTTTTCTATAAGTTTTCACAAGGTTTTCACACACTGTTGCTGGTATTTTGGCCCATTCCTCCATGCAGATCTCCTCTAGAGCAGTGATGTTTTGGGGCTGTCGCTGGGCAACACGGACTTTCAACTCCCTCCAAAGATTTTCTATGGGGTTGAGATCTGGAGACTGGCTAGGCCACTCCAGGACCTTGAAATGCTTCTTACAAAGCCACTCCTTCTTTGCCCGGGCGGTGTGTTTGGGATCATTGTCATGCTGAAAGACCCAGCCACATTTCATCTTCAGTGCCCTTGCTGGTGGAAGGAGGTTTTCACTCAAAATCTCACGATACATGGCCCCATTCATTCTTTCCTTTACACGGATCAGTCGTCCTGGTCCCTCTGCAGAAAAACAGCTCCAAAGTATGATGTTTCCACCCCCATGCTTCACAGTAGGTATGGTGTTCTTTCTCCTCCAAACACGACAAGTTGAGTTTTTACCAAAAAGTTCTATTTTGGTTTCATCTGACCATATGACATTCTCCCAATCCTCTTCTGGATCATCCAAATGCTCTCTAGCAAACTTCAGACGAGCCTGGACATGTACTGACTTAAGCAGGGGGACACGTCTGGCACTGCAGGATTTGAGTCCCTGGCGGCATAGTGTGCTACTGATGGTAGCCTTTGTTACTTTGGTCCCAGCTCTCTGCAGGTCATTCACTAGGTCCCCCCATGTGGTTCTGGGATTTTTGCTCACCGTTCTCATGATAATTTTGGCCCCACGGGGTGAGATCTTGCATGGAGCCCCAGATCGAGGGAGATTATCAGTGGTCTTGTATGTCTTCCATTTTCTAATAATTGCTCCCACAGTTGATTTTTTCACACCAAGCTGCTTACCTATTGCAGATTCAGTCTTCCCAGCCTGGTGCAGGTCTACAATTTTGTTTCTGGTGTCCTTTGACAACTCTTTGGTCTTGGCCATAGTGAAGTTTGGAGTCTGACTGTTTGAGGTTGTGGACAGATGTCTTTTATACTGATAACGAGTTCAAACAGGTGCCATTAATACAGGTAATGAGTGTAGGACAGAGGAGCCTCTTAAAGAAGAAGTTACAGTTACAGTTACAGAAGAAGTTACATTCCCCCCTCCCCTGTGGTGGAGGGGGGAATGAGAGAGGTGTGGGACGTGCTGGCTGCAGCAAGGGGAACATGACGTTTGTCATCAATCTGGACATCAGGGCCATTGGCGGAGGCAGTGTTCTGGATGGGGAAGGACCTCACGGGCTGACCACAACATGTGACAAGCAGACACAAAGCTAAGTACAACAAATGACACTAACACTGACATAACGAAGATCAATTTACCTGACTTTGACTTTAAAAATGCAGTATTTACCTGAAGTGACATTGCAGGTCCGAGACATTTCAATAAAGCTTCCCACCCGAAAATGGCATGATAGTATCACATTTTATACAGTGGGGCAAAAAAGTATTTAGTCAGCCACCAATTGTGCAAGTTGAAAAGATGAGAGAGGTCTCCAATTTTCATCATAGGTATACCTCAACTATGAGAGACAAAATGAGAAAAAAAAAATCCAGAAAATCACATTGAACGATTTTTAATGAATTGATTGGTAAATTCCTCGGTAAAATAAGTATTTGGTCACCTACAAACAAGCAAGATTTCTGGCTCTCACAGACCTGTAACTTCTTCTTTAAGAGGCTTCTCTGTCCTCCACTCGTTACCTGTATTAATGGCACCTGTTTGAACTCGTTATCAGTATAAAAGACACCTGTCCACAATCTCAAACAGTCAGACTCCAAACTCCACTATGGCCAAGACCAAAGAGCTGTCAAAGGACACCAGAAACAAAATTGTAGACCTGCACCAGGCTGGGAAGACTGAATCTGCAATAGGTAAGCAGCTTGGTGTGAAGAAATCAGCTGTGGGAGCAATTATTAGAAAATGGAAGACATACAGGACCACTGATAATCTCCCTTGATCTGGGGCTCCATGCAAGAGTTCACCCCGTGGGGTCAAAATGATCACGAGAACGGTGAGCAAAAATCCCAGAACCACACAGGAGGACCTAGTGAATGACCTGCAGAGAGCTGGCACTAAAGTAACAAAGGCTACCATCAGTAACACACTACGCCGCCAGGGACTCAAATCCTGCAGTGCCAGACGTGTCCCCCTGCTTAAGCCAGTACATGTCCAGGCTCGTCTGAAGTTTGCTAGAGAGCATTCGGATGATCCAGAAGAGGATTGGGAGAATGTCATATGGTCAGATGAAACCAAAATAGAACTTTTTGGTAAAAACTCAACTTGTCGTGTTTGGAGGAGAAAGAACACCATACCTACTGTGAAGCATGGGGGTGGAAACATCATGCTTTGGGGCTGTTTTTCTGCAGAGGGACCAGGACAACTGATCCGTGTAAAGGAAAGAATGAATGGGGCCATGTATCGTGAGATTTTGAGTGAAAACCTCCTTCCATCAGCAAGGGCATTGAAGATGAAACGTGGCTGGGTCTTTCAGCATGACAATGATCCCAAACACACCGCCCGGGCAACGAAGGAGTGGCTTCATAAGAAGCATTTCAAGGTCCTGGAGTGGTCTAGCCAGTCTCCAGATCTCAACCCCATAGAAAATCTTTAAAGGGAGTTGAAAGTCCATGTTGCCCAGCGACGGCCCCAAAACATCACTGCTCTAGTGGAGATCTGCATGGAGGAATGGGCCAAAATACCAGCAACAGTGTGTGAAAACCTTGTGAAGACTTACAGAAAACGTTTGACCTCTGTCATTGCCAACAAAGGGTATATAACAAAGTATTAAGATGAACTTTTGTTATTGACCAAATACTTATTTTACCGAGGAATTTACCAATTAATTCATTAAAAATCCTTCAATGTGATTTTCTGGATTTTTTTTTTTCTCATTTTGTCTCTCATAGTTGAGGTATACCTATGATGAAAATTGGAGACCTCACTCATCTTTTAAGTGGGAGAACTTGCACAATTGGTGGCTGACTAAATATTTTTTTGCCCCACTGTATATTAGTCTGGTCTGTTCCTCTTACTGTACGTAATCTCTTAAATTGATCAACAAGTCTTAGCCTCACCGTCAGTCTGTCAACCCCCCCCCCCCCCTTTTTTTTTTCCTCTGAAGTTCACTGTTGCTCCTCGGTCAGAGAGATGATGCAACTGTGAGCTAATAAAAAAAAAAAAAAAAAAAAAAAATCGCACTGACACTTCAAGAAAGTGATTAAAATAGCCCAATGCTGTTTACCTGCCCTCAGGCATCCCCAAAAGATAAAAAGTGAAAAAACCGAAATTCCCCTGCCCTGCTAGCAGTTAATTTCACCAAATAAGGAAAAAACTCTGGCAATTGATAGTGTTGGTTCAAAAAGTTCTGCCAATAGAGAGACATTAGATTGCTTGGTACAAGTAATTATCATAATGCCAGCAAAAAACCCACAAAAATTGTAAACAAAAGAAATTACTGGCAAAGCTCCCGTGAAATGAAAGCAAGCATCTGTAGTCTTCATCTCTATACTCCTCATCTTTGCCAAAAATACACGTTTTTTTCTTTCCCTGTTTCTCCTTCACTCAGATCAGCCATAAAGCAGCAGCTTTTCAGACACACACAGCAGTTTCAAAAGCATGAGCTGGCAACACACACACAGCTCTCTCTCTTCATCTCCAAGGTCAACCTTGGGCAGCTCCCCACCGACACACACAGTTGCAAGCTTCAAATCAGCGCTGACACACACGTTAGAAAAACAGTCTGAAAGCCACTTAAAACAAGCAGATATGGCAACCCAAAGTTAGAAAACACTCCCAAAATACTTACAAAAACAAATCTGGCAACCCCACATTCTCATGTCAACCTTTTTTTCAGCTGCTCTGAAAACGCATTCATTTTCTTCCCAGATTAATCACTTACAAAGCACAAATTTATCATTCCCCGTGAACATCAGTCACGTCACTGTCCTTTCGCACTTCACAATGATCAGAAAAAACAAACAACCACAGCTTCAAACCCTCGTGACACTTTTTTTTTCCACAATATCTTTATTGAACCTTTTTTTTTTTTTTAACAAACATGATACAAACAATCAAACACTAACACTAAAGTACTACAAAAAAAAAAAATGCACTAAAAACACCAACAACCACCAACAAAATCAAGTCTTCAACAATGCTCCTCTGTTTAGTCTAGACAATCCAATACATAAGTATACATATTATGTTCACCAGTTTGGAATTTACAAGGTCCACACACATCATTCACCTTCTTCTTCAAGAGTTATGTTTAAATTTTTTACATAATCAATAAAAGGTCTCCATATATTCTCAAACACAATTTCCTTTGATTTTAGTATATATGTTATTCTTTCTAATGGAAGGTTTGTTAACATCTGTCTTAACCACTGAGTCACATCTGGTCTATGAGTCTTTTTCCATAATAGTGCAATACATTTTTTGGCATTAAGCAAACTGAGGTCTATGAATGTTCTTTCACTTTTATTAAAATTATGCTTTTCTGGGTACAGACCCAACAAAAACAGTTTAGGATTCAATATGATTTGTTTTGAGATTATTTTTTCAATTGTTACCCTCACCTCTTCCCAAAACATTCTTATTAATCTACATTCCCATAAACAATGAAATAGGGTTCCTTTACTTTCCATGCACTTTGTGCATGTATCTGGTATATTTTTGTTATATCTATTTAACTCCTCCGGTGTAACATACATCCGCATTAACCATTTGAAATGTATCAATTTAAGGCGTGCATTTATTGATTTGGTTTGAGCTTCTGTACAAGCCAATTCCCATTGTTCCTCTGAAATTTCAATTTGCAGATCTTCTTTCCAGTAGTTTAATCTTTTCAGTGAATTTTCACTTGAAGATAGTGTCAATGAGTTATAAAACTCTGAAATAATACCCTTTCTTTTACTATCTTTCATCATCATTTTTTCCAAGGATGAATAAATAGGTCGAGTGAGAGCTTTATTTTGATTTGATCGAATAAAGTTTCTAAGTTGAAGATATTTAAAAAAATGTGTTCTATTGAGATTAAATTTGATCCTCAGCTCTTCAAAAGACATTATGTTGTCTGCACATGGCAAATATAAATCCTGAATCTTTTGTATCCCTTTTAAATTCCATACTTTAAATACAGCGTCCGCTCTCCCTGGTTTAAAATATTGATTACCCCATATTGGACTAAATTGTGACAATAACTGTGGTTCTTTTAAATAGTTTTTAGCTTCACACCATATTTTGATCATATGCTTTACAAATGGATTTTTAACTTGTTTTTGTAATTTTTTTGCCGAATCTGAGTATATGAATATGGGAAGAGGTAAAGGTAAATTGTATGATTCCATTTCAGTCCAGTGAGGGAGATCATTTGATGAAAAATAATATGTCATAGACCTCAGTTGTGCCGACCAATAATACAACATAAAATTTGGACATTTCAGACCTCCACGATCAAATGGTAAATATAATAAAGACAAACGTAATCTAGCCCTCCTGTTGTTCCATATAAATTCCACTAACTTTTTTTTTATTCTTGAGAATAGATCTAAAGGTGGTGATAAGGGAATGTATTGAAATAAATAAAGTATTTTAGGTAAAATATTACTTTTAAGTATATTGATTCTCCCGATCATCGACATTGGTAGTGACATCCATCTCTGAGTTAACTCACTGATATCTGACATTAAGGCTTCATAGTTGACACTGGCGACTGATTCTAGCTTAGGCATAATTTGGATTCCTAAATATTTAAACTGATTTACAACATTGAATTGATTTACCTCAGGGGCTGGGTAATTTCTCTGGGTCTCATTTAGCATTAATATTGAAGATTTAGTTTTATTTATTTTATATCCTGATATTTCCCCAAAATTCTTTATTAAATTCAACAAGGTTGGAATTGATTTTTTTAGATTCGACATAAACAAAATTATATCATCGGCGTACAGGGAGATTTTATGTTCTGTTGGTCCAACTTTAATTCCATATATTTGTGAATGTAAACGTATCGCTATCGCTAAAGGTTCAATTGCCATAGTAAACAGTAAAGGTGAAAGTGGACAGCCTTGTCGACATCCTCTATTGATTTTTATTGGTTTTGAAATATTGTTATTTGTTAGGATTTCTGCTGTAGCATTATTGTATATTATTTGAACCCATTTTATGAAATTATTTCCAAGTCCAAACCTTTGTAGGACTTCAAAAAGAAAGGGCCATTCAACTCTATCAAAGGCCTTTTCGGCGTCCAATGATAGGAGAGCTGTATCCGGTGCTTCTTTATTAAAATAAATAATATTAAATAGTCTTCTTACATTATGGAAGCCTTGTCTACCCTTTATAAAGCCATTCTGATCTCGATTAATAATATTTGGTAAAATTTCTTGTATTCGTCTTGCTAAAATTTTACAGATTATCTTAAGGTCGGCGTTTAATAGGCTTATTGGTCTCATATTTTCACATTTATTAGAGGGCTTACCTGGTTTTGGCAGCAGTATAATTAAGGCATTATTTATGTATGATGGTAAATTATTATTTTGAAATGCTTCTAAAACCATTTCCAAAAAAGGTTTTATTAATTTATTCTTAAATTTTTTATAAAGGTCAACTGGAAGACCATCTGGTCCTGCACTTTTTCCTGATTTCATATTATCAATGGCTAGCCCAACTTCTTCTTGACTAATTTTAGACTCCAATATCTCCCTGTTTTCATTTGGAATACACGGTATAGATAGTTCGTTCAAAAACCCATTTAGTTTTGTTAAATCAGGTTCATTTTTGGTATCATATAATTTTTCATAGTAATCTCTAAAGGCTCTATTAATTTCTAAAGGATCTATAACTACCTGTCCGTTACTTATAATACTGGTAATTGGTGTTTTAATTTCCAATTGTTTAATCTGCCATGCTAATAATTTTCCTGATTTTTCACCTTGTTCATAAAAAGATTGTTTCAATCTTAGAAGACTCGAGGCAGCTCTATTCGCTGATTTTTTGTCGTATTCAGCTCTCAAAATCAGTAATTCATTCTCCAACCTTGGGTCACTTCCTGCATACACTTTTTCCTGAAGATTTTTTATTTTATGTTCCAATTTAGCTCTCTCCTCTCGAGTCTTCTTAGATTTTGATCCTGTATAACTAATAATATGTCCCCTAATAAAAGCTTTGAAAGCCTCCCACTTTACACATGCTGATGTTTGTGTAGTATTGATGTCAAAGAACTCGTCTATCTGTTTTTCTATATACTTGACAAATTCCTCATCCTGAAGCCATTTATGCTGAAATTGCCATCTACCTGATTCCTTTGTCAATTTTTTATCTACATATATTAGACAACAGGGTGCATGATCAGAGATCACGATGTTATCATAAAAGCAGTTTTGAATCTTGGACCTTAATTCTGTGGAAATCAAAAAATAATCAATACGTGAGAATGTCTTGTAGGTACTGGAATAACAAGAATAGGCTTTAACTTGTGGTTTCATTTCTCTCCATATATCTAACAATCTCAATTCTTTCATAAAATGATTAATAGTCATCCTACATCCAATGTGCGTACAATCCAGTCCTGTTGATCTATCCACACCTGGATTCAATGTACAATTAAAATCCCCTGCTATTATATGTTGCCCTGTAAGTGATGATAAGATGAGAAATAAATTAGCAAAGAACTTCTGATCATCTATATTGGGACCATATAAGTTCACAAGATTTATATTTTCTGATAGCAAAGAACCTTGAATGATTACATATCTTCCAAATTTGTCTCCAATTACATTTTTCACTTGAAAAGGAACTGATTTATGTATGAGAGTCATAACTCCCCTGGCTCGGGATGAAAATGAAGAGGTGAATACACTTCCCTGCCATCTACTCCTAATTCTTTTAACATCCTCCTCTATCAGATGAGTTTCTTGTAAAAACACAATTCTTGAACCCATGTCCTTTATTTTATTCATAACTTGTTTAAGTTTTTTTAAATTTTGTAGACCTCTGCAATTCCATGAAGTTAAATTAAGATTAACACTTTGGTCCATGATCAATAGAGAGTTTGGGATTACCTTGCAGTGTAAACATGCTCATACAGAGAAGCAAAAACATGAGTGGTTGAACATTCATCCTACAAACTACACACAAACAAATTTCCCCTTCCCACACTTGTGGCAAACCCCCCAAAATCAAAAGAAAAATTCTGTCTCCCGATATAGCCATCGACCGTTCCACACCCACGGGGAACAGCCTAAGCCACTCCTTCTTCATCCTCCCAATCACCCTAACTCTACTGCTTTTAATGACGTAACATTAACTCTCCTCTGTAGTTTTCCAACTTAACTCCAAAATTTTTAACAACTTTGTACATCATAGTTTTTTTTTTGTTTGTTTGTTTTGTTTTTGTTTTGTTTTTTTAATATATAATACAATCTATATTTTGTAAACTTACTATTTACTTCAAGTCAGTCAGATGCCTGTGCAAATGCTTAATTATTCTACCTTATATTTTGTTCATGCTTAGCTCCCACCAGTCTCTTCTTCTTCTTTGATCTTCTTGATGAACTCCTGCGCCTCCTCTGGGGTCTTGAAGATGTGGGTTCTGCCCTCATACGTGGTCAGCAGTCTCGCAGGATAGATTACACCATGACGAATCCCAAGGTTGCGCAGCTCCTTACGTACGGGATCAAACTGCTTCCTCAATTGCTGGATTCCTGTGGCCAAATCTGGGTAGAACCGCACCTGCTGGTCCTGGTGTTTAATCTCTCCTTTAGCACGTGCAGCGTTGAAGATCTTCATCCTGTCTCTGTTGCTAAGAAACTTCATAATTAAGGTCCTCGGCGGTCCCTTATCTCTCCGTGGGCCAATACGATGTGCTTTTTCCAGAACCACTGCTGATTGCAACTCCTCGCTGCCCAGCACCTCCGGAATCCACTTTTCCAGAAAGGAACATACGTCCCGACCTTCTGATTCCTCTGGAAGACCCACCAGCCTCAAATTATTCTGTCTCGACCGAGATTCCAAATCCAAAATATTATCTTCCAGAGATTTATTTTTTTTTTCCAAAGTGCGCACCTTTAATTGAAGACGGGTGACGTCATCTTCAGCACTAGCGAGACGGAGCTCCATCTGCGCCGTTCGTTCTACACAGTCACCCAATTCCTTTCTTATTCCTTCCAACGCTGTCATAATCCCATCAAATCTAGAGGAAAAGTCCGCTCTCATTGAACTCATGGCAGCCATCAGCGCATCTGCGCCATTCCCCGCAGAAATCGCACCGTTGCCAGCCTCCTCCGCCATATATGGAGTTTTGTTTGCTGCGTCACAGACCTGAAAGTCCGTTAATTTGGACTGTTTCGGCGGCTCGCTTTTTCCTTTTCCTGGTTTTCCAGCCTTAGGCTTCGCCGACATATCCTCGCCCAAATGCTGGGATACGTTCTGTCCCAAATGAGAGAGTTATTTGCCGATTTTTTTCTCCAGGAGCAGAGCAGAGCGAGACACGTCCGTCCTACGTGGCAGCCATAACCGGAAGCCCCTCGTGACACTTTTTACTTCTGCCTTCACGGAACCCCTTTTTTCGTTCCTCTCTTGCCAGGACAAGCCGTGAAACACACAAAACAACCAGACAAACGAACAAAACTGCAGTAATTTTATTTAAACCAGCACTATTTTAAAGTCAGCCCTCATTGACGCTCACTTGTGATGAAAGAAAATAAGGTCTCACGTCGATGGCCCGTCATAATTCACTCCTTGATGGCAAAATAAGATTTCACTATGACTTCCGCATGTTATACTGTGGTCCACTTACGCGTGGGAAAATGCGCACTCCCATTGTGGCCTGTACCGGGACCTTCCTGAGCCTGTACCCCCCTCCCCCCCAAACTGGATCTGCTCGGGCGTTTCTGGTCTGAACCGAATCCAAATTTGCGGTACCAGATGCTCAGTGCTTCCTGAGCCTGTTGCTCAGTGTTTACCTTTCCTGAGCCTGGAGCTCAGTGTCACACACGCATACACATTTTCAATTCCACTAGGACTGAAACCCAGTGTCTATAAGCTTAACAACACATACTGTAAATGTACTCACACTTATCCCGCTTGCAGGGTCAAACCCATCACCCACTCTGCTCCAGCGTCTCCGGTCCCGGATGCCTTACTGTAGCCAAAACCGAACCTTTGGGCTCGGTGCCGGAGGACTTTTTTCCCTTTGACAGGCACCTTCATGGCTGCCGCGTCATTGGGAGGCGCTTATCGAGCGCGCCCAATGTCAAGTCAAATTCCTCGTTTGTTTACACTGTAAACATGCTTGGCAATAAAGCTATTCTGATTCTGATTCAGCCGTGCACTGCTGCGATCGGAGGCACCGGAAGCAGAATGGTTTCTCAAGTCCCTGTTCGGGCGCCAAAGTGTTAGATTAATTTGTATTAAAATTAATCTGAGTCAGAAAACAGGCAGGATTGTAAGTTATGAATACACTTATTTTCTGGCCAGTAGAATGAACAGAAATGACCCCAGAATCCATTCGCTTATCATTCTAACTAGGTCATCCATGTCTCAGTCTTTTATAGCTCTTAATGTTCATGCAAGGGAGGAAGAGAACGTCCTTGGAGTACTTGGAGACAAACAGGGTGTCCAGAATCTAATCTAAGAACCCAGACATTGCTACAGTCACACAGGAACTATACAAAATGAGTCCAAACAAAGATTGAACATCTGCGTCATCCTTATTTCTGCTGACGCACACAGATTCTGGGGCACACTGAAAGCCACATGAACAATGAACAATAAAAATGCACAAATACATAATCAAATATGGAAATATGATTTATATGAAAATACAGAGGGTAAATATGGAATTATTCTTTCACAAACATTCAAAAACATGAAAACTACAAGTGCGGAAATTAGCTGCCGCTTGACAGCAAAACACATACAGTATATGGACTATACATTAAATTGAATTTGAAAAACTTTCAAAAAGACTATTTTAAATGCCCTGCTACTCCACTATTGCTGACTCACTTAACACTACTTCTGCTTGAAAATGGAAGTTACACACATAATCATTTCTACAGCAACACCCTCAGGAATAAGGTGGATATTTCAATATTGTTTCTAGGAGAATAAGGCTTAAACATGCACTTGGGTAGTCACTACCCACTTTTGCAGACATCACAAAATTTTTTAATAAAAGTTAACATATTTCTGCTATACTGATTTTTTTTTTTTTCTACAATGTTATATACGGTTTAAAATATTTGGATATGTAGACAGAGCTTAGCTTGGCTGTAATGAGTACCAGAGACTTGTCACGATCTTTCCTTAAATCTACATCAAAGTCAGCAAAGTACTGGTAGACGTTTAGACTTTTGCATACTTCCAGGGTTTCTGCTGTATGAAGTGATTTTGAGTTAATTAGGTAGTTGTCAAGATCACGATAGAGCAGTTCTGAGATGCCACTAGCATCTTGACATGATGTAAACAAATGATCTACCATGAGATAAGAATCACATTTCAGACCGTTCACGGATAATTTCTCAACATACCGACACTTGTCAGTTGTCATATGTGCCAACAAGGTCACACAACCCAGTTTTAAGAAGCTCTGCTGATTGGATTATGCTAAAATCTCATTTTAGTAATGCATTGGTGTGTATGGCGTACCCATGGCAACATAAAAGTTTTCACTATGGAGGACCCAGATCACTGCTGGAGGTCATGTGACTGCAAAACTTTAATTATAGTCTTCTGCCCAAGGCATGTGATTGCCAGTATTGATCTGACTTCTTTTGAAAAGTTTAAGCTTGCAAGTTGTGCTTACATTCAAGTTTTTTTTTTTTTTTAATCCTTGGACATGATCCAGGAAGGTTGAGGTTATGGCTAAGCTTTGATAACCCCTGTCCCAAGTCTAAAGCACTTGCTTGTCAATTCCTCACAGCTAGACTGCAAGTAGTGGACTGACTGTGGCCTCATTTTAGGGGGGCAGCTACTTGGGTTCTGACAAGGGGTGCTGTAGCTCTTCTATTCTTCCTGATTACTGCTGCAGCTGTGATTCTGCTGATTTTAGGTCACTCACCAATCTGTCTGTGCTCTTTCATCTTTGTGAAAACTCACAATCAGATTTTGGAATTCCTTTGGCAGCACTTTTTTGTGCAGACGTGCTTACTGTATGTACACAGCCCATGTGACCTTGATTGAGAAGTGTTTTTTTTTATTATATTTTTGCAGTTAGGCTAATTAGAAAGCATAAATATGCTCAGTTTTGTATTGGTAGTGTCTTCTTGGGTTTAGCAATCAAGCAACTATCAAAAGGAGCAAAATTACTGCTGATCGATGAAGTTGAAGATATACAAGATTATATAACCAGTTTGTGGCTATGTAAAATACACCTTTAACATTTATTTAATAGAAATGGCAATGTTTTATGGTAAATACCTGACCATATATTCTCATGCTTTTCTTTTTTCTGTCATACATTTACTGCTACTGTAGCCACATTAAGCATGCCAAACAAGTTTCAAATAATATGGCAAGCTGACATTAAAGGGAGATGAACTAAAATGGCTCATGTCAGAGTGAAATAATGGGCTGGTTCAGTGCCTCCCATTTTAAGATGGTTACTATTTTGAACTTTTATTCATGTGCAGTCATTCTAGTAATCAGTACAGTGTAACAGCAAAACTAACATTACACATCACCTGACAGAGTTAGATAGTTAGGAGTCATAGTTACTCAAGTACAGGTACTTGAGTAATTTTGACAAAATGATCCTAACTCAAACTGAGTAGTTTCATTGTGGGATAATATTTTACTCTTGACTGTTTATGAAGAAAAAGCTGAAATTTACATTTAAGTTTTAGTTTACTTTTGATTTCACTTACAGTATATCATAACACTTCAACCCAAAATGTTAAGATACTTGCCCCCTGTTTTCACTAATTTAAAAGTAACACTAAAATTAGACTTTGGCCAGCAGAATTAAGCTCTTCTATTTAACATGGCTATTCTAATGATGCAGAAATGACTGTACATTTAGTAAATTTTACAAATTTATGTATATATGTTTTCTTTTAATTAGTTTTCGGTGCATGAGCTATGAAATTCTGTTGAAGCCACAGGTCATTGCTATTACTATTGCAATTCAATATTGAATTCAATATTGAATTCATTGTTGCAATAGTAATTATTTGTGCTTTTATTCTGGCTCAGAAGACAAGTTACTTACTCTTTGTGTGTAATTTGGACTATATTAGGTCAATATGAATAGTTTGTATTTTATTCGATTGAGAACTTTGATTTGTTCAATATTCAGAAGAATAAACCTGAAAAATTAATTACTCCAGTAACTTTTCTTAGACTGTACTTTCTTACACTTAAGTTGCTTTTTTTGGTGACAACTCTATGTGCTTTAAGTGATTCATATCACAAGTTATCCTGACCCTTGAGTACAATTTCTGGCTGCTATACCCACTTCTGCCTTCATCTTCTGTGATTTTATTTTAATATTTAAATGGATTATTTTGAATTCCATGTCAAGGTGACTTCAGGTAATGGTGTTTAACATAAATGCAATCTCACAAGTTAACTAGCTTTTACTGAAACCTAATTACAACTTTGAATCTCTTGTAACTAAATGTATACAAACCTAATTAGGATTGAATGCAAACTCATTAGCGTTTGCATGCCCTCACATTAGTTCTTTTACTTTGATACAGCAGGCCCTCAGTAACTGTAATTCCACAGTTTGCCAGAAGGCACATTATCAGACACATTGGCTCACAACAGGCTACACAGCTGCACTCCATTGTAGCGTGATTTGCATGGGTCAGTCTGATAACGGTCACCTCCTCGAGGCATTGCTGGCTTCATTCTTTATTCTGGACAGGGGAGCAGACTCCCTTAATTGTCCCTCTGATGCAACATGCATTCTTACCCAACACCAGGGCAGCTTAATCTAGCCTGCATTCCTCTCATGTTCGCCTGATAAGTGTGTGCATCCTCCCTGTTAACACTAACTTTCCAGGGCTGGTGTTTGGAGAATAGTGATGTTGAGAAAAGTGTTTGGTATTCCTGGACGGCAGAGGAATGACTAATGAATTACTGCAAATTGTTAGATTATATTAAACCATTATATTCCCTCTAAAATAAATCACAAATGTACGTAGCATTGCTCTGAAGAGCGACAAGTCTCCAGGTCGTTTTTGTCATCCTTTTAGTTTTTTAACCTACACAGCTTATTCTTACTCATTGTTCTCTTTATATGCAGGGTCACTGCAGAACAGTATAATTTCAGACTCTAGAAATAACATTAGAAGGTGTTTTTCTGACTCCAGTATAAAATTCATGTCCTCTTCCTGAATTTTGCCACAAAGGTTTTGTATTTAAAAAATTTGATTTAACCTGGCAACACTTTATTTGAAATGTTAGGCTGCCTACATGTTTTGCGGCGAAAGCGGAGGTCAGGGGTCACAGTAAAAGGATGTGAGCTTGAGTCTATAAACTTGGGGTGAGGTTGGCAATGTAGAGACTGGATTTAAAGTAGCCACATGCCATGCAGAAGCCAAATCAAATGGCAAGCTTTTATTCAAATTAGGTTACTGCATGGATCCATTTTTTTTTTCCAAGACTGAGTCTCAATTAGTGTGGATGCATGCAAGTAAACATGAATGTAAAATGGACTTGGCAGTTTTAGGTTTGCAGAGTGAAAAATTGTTAAAACTTGTTTTCAAAACGGGGTATATTTTACAGATAGCTTTTCTTTCTTCAGGAAAATACAATTGCTCTGTCCAAAAATCACTCGCTTTTAACTACATAGATTCCTCAATTTTTAATTCTGTTTAAATATATAGTAATAATAACTTGAGTCTACGTCTCAGGACACATGGTGTACAAATAATGCTCCTTAACTGTGTGCCACAACAAACTGCCTTCAAGTGACCTTGACTTTTTAATCATTTGGTACAATTTACTTGTCATACTGTCTAGCCAATATTGACCTGGTATGCACTGCATTGAAAATAAACTGGATTTGTAATGGATGGAGGGGGTGTCTGAGTAATTTTGAATACAACTGTATAAACTATGTAACATTAAATTCGTATTAGTATTTGAAAAGTTTAAGCTTTGTGCTCAATGTCTAAAAGTATGTCAGCCACTTGGAGTTAAAAATCAATAAACATGTGTGTTACGTACTAATCACACTCAGGAAGTTCTTTTTCTAAAGTCTGGAAACATGATTAGTAATAAATTAGATTTCCTATTCTCTGTCAGGATTGCTTTTTTTAAATGGGCCTTTTGATTTGGAAGTCTTCTCCTCATGAAATTGACATGAGAGCATATCAGCCAACCAGCTGCCCATCTAATCTACCTTTAAAGTAACTTACTGTATTTGCTGAAAGCATTTAAAAGTTTTACTTGTAATTAAGTCTTTGTAAGCAGTTGAGCTATTGGTAGTTATGCAGATAGTGTTGAGGACGGGGGTAGGTGAACAGAAAATTATATTGCTAAAAGCAGGTGAACCATCAAATGATTAGTAGGAAGCAAAAGCTGCTCAAATGCCACTTGGTGTCTGAAACAATAAAACTGTTAAACTGGCATTTAACAGGCAAGAGATGGATGCAGTCACAAGTATGGTAAAGACATGAGGAAACTGAAATGGGTGGAAATGAATTTTAAGATCTACATAACTATTCATTAATCCTTGTCTAAGATGCAAATGGTTAAGAACTGGTCTGTTTGTTACTTCTGACATCATTTGTGATGTGACATGTTGGGCAACGTGATTAACTGAAAATAATCAAAACCAGCATTCAGAAACTCTGACCAATGTACAGTCGGGAAAAAAAGTATTGAACACATCAACATTTTTCAAATTAACCCCTTGCACTCTGGTCAGTTTCCCTAAAAACGCCTAAAAATAACATACCCAAAGTAAATCAAAAGCTGTTCTTCAACCCTTTGCAGCATTTTCATGGGGTTGGTCTCATTTAGGTTCCAAGGTTGTCATAGCCAGGAGCGGCACTGGGGTTAAGCTCCCAGTGCTCATAAAATGCTCCTTATGGCGTGCGTCTCGAAAAGCCTCTGACAACTAAGTCCAACTCCTAGCCTGCCCGTGTGGTTTAGTCTCTAAGCCCGGCGGAACTGCTTTTACTAATAGGAGAAGGGGCGAGGGCGGATCTCTGGCGCCTTAAAACCAGATGCTTCGGGTAGATGGTGGCTCGTCAACCTGGGAAGGTAGCCCATCTAGGGGAAGGTAAACCCTGATTTCAAACCTCTGCTGCCTTGCGGCATACCCGGTCACGGGAAAGGCTTCGGGAGTCAACCCTGAGGAAAAATCCGGAGTCGGAGCCCCTAAGGCAGTTCTATGTTGTGCTCAACATCGTTCTGGCAGCTCCTGCAACGGCGCTGGTGCCAAACTGTAGCAGCCCTGCTGTTCCTTTGGATTCATCAGTGACGTGGAGAGGGGGGACATGCTGCATGGGCAACATCTTGTCCTCCATATCTTCCTGCCCAGGCTTGAATCCTACCAACGCCCAACGCTGGAAGGTAGAACACCGGATCACTGGAGAGGACACTCCAGCTTCGCCTTTGGCGTAGACAAAACACGGGGAATGACAGTTACCGGTTATAAGCCACTGCTCAATTGGCGTAGAGCGTGGCGCCAGGGGTTGTTCCCGACGGTGGGAGGGATCATCAGATCTCACTGGACAGCTACCGCCCGCCTCAAGCTGGGCAGCCCCCAGCCAATAAGGTGTTGTCCCGCCACAGCTTGCTTTCCTCATTGGGTGCATGGGGATAAGGAGAAATCCAAACAGCAGGCTGAGAACCTTTGCACCAGGCAAGACAATAAAACAAAAGAGACCAACTCTAAAACTGGGAACTTGGAACGTCCGCACTATGATGACAGGACTCGCTGCTAACCTCAAGGACATCAACGACACCAGGAAGACTGCCATCATCAATAATGAGCTGAAGAGACTGGGAGTGGATATCGCCACTCTCCAGGAAACACGGTTAGCTGATGCAGGCACACTGAGAGAGAAGGACTACACGTTCTACTGGCAGGGAAAGGGCAGTGACGAACACAGGGAACACGGAGTGGGCTTCGCAGTGAAGAACACTTTGCTGAAGATGGTGGAACCGGGCAGCACTGGCTCTGCACGACTCCTCACCCTCCGCCTGAACACCACTCAAGGCCCAGTCACCCTCGTCAGTGTGTATGCCCCAACACAGACAGCCACACCAGAGGCAAAAGACGAGTTCTACGAGAATCTCACAACAACTGTCAGGATCATCCCCAACTCTGAACAACTCATTCTCCTTGGAGACTTCAATGCCAGAGTGGGTGCTGACCACGACTCCTGGCCCTCCTGTCTTGGACCTTTTGGTGTGGGCAGAATGAACGACAACGGACAGCGGCTGCTCGAGTTCTGCACATATCACGATCTGTGCATCACAAACTCATTCTTCAAGACCAAGCCCCAACACAAGGTTTCCTGGCAACATCCACGCTCAAAGCACTGGCACCAGCTAGACTTGATCCTGACCAGGCGCACCTCACTGAAGAACGTGCTAATCACCCGTTCGTTCCAGAGTGCAGATTGCGACACAGACCATTCATTGGTGTGTTGCAAGGTCAAGCTGCAGCTGAAGAAATTCCATCGTGCTAGACAACCTGGAAAGGCACGGATTGACATCAGCAAGATGGCCCAACCAGAACTTGTTGAGCAGTTTGCCTCCACCTTTGAGAAGGAACTTGGTGTACCACAAGGAGGAGAATCTGCAAAGCAGAAGTGGGAAGAGCTGCGAAACACCATCTACCGCACAGCCTTGGCTACCTTTGGGAGGAAGACCTCAAAGTCACAGGACTGGTTTGATGCCAAGTTGACCGAGATGACCCCCGTCATTGAAGCCATGCGCTCAGCACTTGCTGAGTACAAGAAGTACCCAAACGAGAAGAATCTCCAGATTCTCAGGGCTGCGAGAAGCAAAGTTCAGCAGACTGCTCGGCGCTGTGCCAACGAGTACTGGACTCAGCTCAGCCAAGACATTCAAACCGCTGCCATAACAGGGAACATCCGTGGTATGTACGATGGCATCAAGAAAGCACTTGGTCCGGCTTAGAGCAAGACGGCCCCCCTCAAATCTTCCACTGGGGAGATGATCACAGAGAAGAACAAGCAGATGGAGAGATGGGCGGAACACTACTCCGACCTCTACTCCAGAGAGAACACCGTGACAACGTCAGCCCTTGATGCCATCGACTGCCTGCCATCCATGGACGAACTTGACGCCGAGCCAACCATCGACGAACTCAGTAAGGCCATTGATAGCTTGGCCGCTGGCAAGGCACCCGGCAACGACGGCATACCCCCTGACCTGATCAAGCACTGCAAGACCGCCCTACTGCTGCCATTGCATGACGTCCTCTGCCAGTGCTGGAAGGAAGGTGCCGTACCACAGGACATGAGGGACGCCAAGATCATCACCCTCTACAAAAACAAAGGGGAGAGAAGCGACTGCAACAACTACAGGGGCATTTCCCTCCTCAGCGTTGTTGGCAAAGTCTACGCACGAGTTGTTCTCGTTCGTCTACAGAAGCTTGCCGAACGTGTCTACCCCGAGTCTCAGTGTGGCTTCCGCGCTGAGCGATCGACGGTAGACATGATATTCTCCATCCGCCAACTCCAGGAGAAATGCAGAGAACAGAACATGCCTCTGTACGTCGCCTTCATCGACCTCACCAAAGCGTTCCATCTGGTCAGCAGAGAGGGCCTTTTCAAGATCCTGCCAAAGATAGGATGCCCACCAAAGTTGCAAAGCCTCATCGAATCGTTTCACACCAACATGCAGTGGATAGTGCAGCACGATGGCAACGTCTCAGAGCCATTCAACATACGCAGCGGAGTGAAACAGGGCTGTGTACTTGCGCCAACCCTCTTTGAGATTTTCTTTGCTATGCTCCTGAGGCATGCCTTCAGCACAGCAACAGAGGGAATCTACCTGCACACAAGATCTGACGGCAGGCTTTTCAACCTCGCCCGCCTGAAAGCCAGAACCAAAGTACGCGAGGCTCTAATCAGAGACATGCTGTTCGCAGACGACGCTGCAGTCGCAACCCACACACAGCAGGAGCTTCAGACCCTGATGGACCGCTTCTCCCAGGCATGCAAGGACTTTGGGCTTACCATCAGCCTGAAGAAGACTAACGTCTTGGCGCAAGGCACGGAAGCACCACCAACCATCACCATTGATGACTACAAGCTGGAGGTCGTGAATCAGTTCACGTACTTGGGGTCCACGATCAGCAACAACCTCTCCCTTGATACAGAGATCAACAAGAGGATTGGAAAATCAGCCTTCACACTCGCTCGCCTCACCACACGAGTGTGGGAGAATCCCAAACTCTCTGTCAAGACGAAAATGGCAGTGTACAACGCCTGCGTCATCAGCACACTGCTCTATGGGAGTGAGACGTGGACAACATACGCCCGGCAGGAAAAGAGACTGAACTCCTTCCACTTGTGCTGCATTCGCCACATCCTGGACATATCCTGGCAGGACAAAGTGCCCAACACAGAAGTTCTGTCCCGCGCCGGCCTTCCCTCCATGTTCACTCTACTCAGGCAGCGCAGGCTCCGCTGGCTAGGCCACGTTCACCGTATGGAGGATGGCAGAATCCCCAAAGACGTCCTCTATGGAGAACTGGCAACTGGCAGGAGAGACGTTGGCCGCCCACAGCTGCGCTTTAGAGACGTCTGCAAGCAACATGAAGGCCCTGGATATCAACACAGAGCGCTGAGAGGACCTTGCAACGGACCGCTCCAAATGGAGAGGCACCCTGACCAGACAGCTCAAGGCGGGCGAAGAGAGACTGACTGCTGCAGCAGATGAAAAAAGGACCCGCAGGAAGAACCGCCACAGACCCAGCAGCACGGAGACCACCCACAAGTGTGACCTGTGTGACAGGGACTGTCATTCGCGCATCGGACTGTTCAGCCACAGGCGGTGCTGTTCCAGCAGAGTAGACGTTTAGGATTCTCTTCCATGGTCATCATAGACCGACGGAGGCCAACGAGGTCTCATTTAAAAGAAAACACTTTGAATTTTTTGGCAAAACAGTCATAATCTCTCTAAGTGTTCCTGACACTGAGTAACAGTCATCTAAACATACTGAACTTGAAGAAAATAAAGTTTGCCTGGGTGTTTTTTTTTTAGATACAAATGCTTGCAAATAACACACAGCTGTCAGATACTGGCTGGAAAATGCAAAAGAAATGTAGAACCGAGTATTATCAAGCTGAGGTCAAAATTTTGTAACAATACCACAAAAAATGAATATATTACACAGCTTTTTTTCTCAGGTTGTTCCCAGGCGTTTTTGAACTGTGCCAAATTGTGCCAAATGGCACAGTTTGGAAAAACGTCTAACTTTTGAATGATTCAACATAGAAGCTTGATGTTGGGCTCTAATGAAAGGTGACACTCAGGGCTGTGTGTGTGTGTGTGTGTGTGTGTGTGTGTGGGGTTGTTTATTCATTCATGAATGAACAAACAAGCCCCCCACACACAAAGAAGCATGCCACGTAAAAAATATGTGGCCTTTTTTTACAAGAAAAAATAACCTACAGTGCAATAAAAATTATACTAAAATATCTGCAATGTAGAGGATAACAACCCCACCCCCCCCCGCTACAGAGGAGCTCGGCGCACAAAAAACGGTCCGTCAACGGTCCGTCATGTGGCGATGACGCACCGTTGTAATTACCGATTGGTCAAAAGCCATTTTTATTACTGTTTTCAGTGATAAAGAATAATTTAGCTTATAACACTTACCTGTCCACAACAGCAGTGTCGTTGGTGAACATCTGATCGTCATTGTCAGACAAACATGAAGCTGGTCCGCTTGTTACGACTCATGGTTCTGGTCACGCGACCCGGTCAAACCATGATTGCGGTTTTGCGCTTCCATGATTGCGGTTTTGGTGAATGATTTTTCAAAACAAATAAGAACAGTAGTAATAAAAAAAGACTGGCAAACACTACTGTTACACATAGCGGCTTACACAAAACAGATTTTACGCACGGGACGCACGCGTTTCAATCATCGAACTTCTCTGCTTCAATTGGCTTGTTGTATTCGCAGTCGTTGGTAGGCAAGTCCTTCTTGCTAGGTTTTCAGTCATTGGTTCTTCAAGGTTTCAGAAACCCAATTCAAGGCTCTTATTAGTCGAATGAGAGGTCAATCAAATCTAAACCAATCAAAACACTCCTTTGGCTTTCTGTTCGCGGCTGTGTCTGTACTGGAAGAACGGAAATGCAGCTTTTTTTTTTTTTAGTGCGCACTGAGACGCACTAGGACGCAGAGACGTGACCGCCCGCGGTATCCCGGAGTGCAAGAGGTTAAACTAGGGCTGCAGCTAATGACTGTTTTATGGCTCGGGTAGTCACCCACTCTAATCGAAGATTACTTGAGTAATCTGATACTTTCTTTTAAAATAAAATTGCATTGATCAACATTTGCGGAACTTTCTTTCTTAAAGAGCAGTAGTAATTGTACCAAACACTCAATAATGCTTACTACAATGTTTATTGCATAGAACGTAACTTTAAATGGTACATTACACCATAAAGTTCCTTTTGCTAGCAGTTGGCATCTGTTAGCATCCGCTAGCAGACACGTTAGCATCCGTTAGCATCCAGATGCTAACGGTGGTGGCTAGATGTTCTTTGGTCATATAAGAATAATTAGCATGGCTGACTACATTCTATGCATCTTGATTTTAAATCTCAATCACGTATCTTGTCTCAGGTGCGCTGGCTGTGCATGATGTGGGATGCTTTCTGCCAAGACACTGTAACATCCAACGTTGTAGCATGCTTGCTCGCCGCTCAGCTTTACCATGTACACACTGCATAATGTTTTCCTTCAATTTGAGCTTGAAATGATTCTAAACTTGAGATGCTTTTGTCATTTAAAAAAAAAAAAAAAAATCTTTATCTTATAGCCTATCACTATGCTGCTCTGACATGGTGCTGTTAAACAAATCTGCATTTTGTTTCGGTAACGTGACCGGAAGAAGGTCATATAGACCAAAAGTGCTACATTAAATGACACGTCGACGCATAAATTTTGAATCAAGAATTTTTTGTAACCAAATTATTCGAGTAATCATTGCAGCCCTACATTAAACATATTTCTGATGGAACCATTGAACTGAGATTTTCACCAGATATCAGTAACGACCCAAGTAATTCATACATACAAAGAAATCAAGGCAACTGTGTTCACAAAACAAGTTATATTTAATAAAGTGGAATGATGCAGGGAATAAGTATTGAATGTGCTTGGTGAAATTCATTTAATATTTAGTAGAAAAGCCTTTGTTGGTAATAACAGCTTCCAGATGGAGAAACTAGGCGCAGACATTGCTCAGGAGTGATTTTAGCCCATTCTTCCACACAAACTGTTTTCAAATCTTGAAGGTTCCGTGAGGAGCTCTGATTTTCAGTTTGTTCCATAGATTTTCAATTGGATTCAGGTCAGGTGATTGACTGGGCCATTCTAGCAGCTTTATCTTCCTTCTCTGGAGCCAGTTGAGAGTTTCCTTGGCTGTGTGTTTGGGATCATTGTCTTGCTGAAATGTCCACCCTCATTTCATCTTCAACATCTTGGCAGATGGCAACAGGTTCTTATCAAGGAAGTCTCTGTACATGTGTCTGTTCATCTTTCCTTCAGTTATATGAAGTCTGCCTGTACCATGTGCTGAAAACACTCCCACATCATGATGGGATGTGCAGTGCCATTTCTCCTGCAAACATGCTGTGTGTTGTGGCATCCAAAAAGTTCAATTTTGGTCTCATCTGACCAGACTGTATTCTCCCAGTATTTTACTGGCTTGCCCAAATGTTGTGCAGTAAACTTTAACCTGTTGAACTCTGTTCAACTTCCCTAAAAATACCTAAAAATAACATGCCCAAAGTAAATCAGAAGCTGTTCTTCAACCCTTTGCAGCATCTTCATGGGGTTGGTCTCATTTAAAAGAAAACACTCTGAATTTTTTTGGCAAAACAGTCATAATCTCTCTAAGTGCTCCTGCCACTGAGTGACAATCATCTAAACATACTGAATTTGAAGAAAATAAAGTTTGCCTGGGTGTTTTTTTAGATACAAATGCTTGCAAATAACATACAGCTGTGTGAAACTTGCTGGAAAACAACAGAAATGTAGAACCCCGTGTTTTCAAGCTCAGGTCAAAATTTTGTAACAATACCACAAAAAATGAATATATTAGACAGCGTTTTTCTCAGGTTGTAACAAGGCGTTCTTGAACTGTGCCAAACTGTGCCAAATGGCACAGTTTGGAAAGCTATGTTCCAGAGTTCACTATCTCAGCAGTTTGCACAGTAAAACCAAGGGGTAACAACCCAGACCTACACAGCACAGTTCCTGTTTTTTTTGTTTGTTTTTTTTTTACAGGCAAAAATAGCCTACAGTGTAAGAAAAATTATGCAAAAAATTAATACATTTCACTAAAGTATACACAAAAACAACCCTCTCCCCCCTCCAGTTTGTCCAGAGTTCACTATCTCACCAGTTTACACAGATGCAGGTCAACTGGACCCCTGACCAAGTGCGCACCCCAAGTGGGCCATGGAATCCAATCTGTACATGTACAGGTACATTCTCCATCCAGTGATTTATAAATGCTGCCCCAGATGTAAACCAGTCTGTGGGACTATAATGTTCTGAATGAGGCTTTAGAAAATTATGAATCACTTTGTAAATCACTGGATTGAAAATGTACAGATTGAATACCGAGGTCCACCTGGGGTGCTCATATTAGTGTGCTCACATGGTCAGGGCTCCATTTCACCAGATCATGTTTACACAGTAAAACAAAGGCATAATAACCCAGACATACACAGCACAGTTCCTTTTTTTACAGGAAAAAATAGCCTACAGTGAAATAAAAATTATACTAAAAAATTATTAAATTTTTCTGCAATATACTCAGTAACAAATACCCCCCCCACACACACACACACACGGCACACACAAAAACGTCGCCATGCGGGACCCTTGTAATTACCGCGATTGGTCAAAAGTTGTTTTTATTACTATTTTTATTGATAATTTGTAATTTAGATTATAAGACTTACCTCTCCACAACTGCACTGTCGCTGGTATTGTCCACTGGCGTGTGATGATTGTCAGCTATTCCGTTGATCAATGGAAACCTCCGTTGTTTATGTCGTCCAGGTCACCTGACCTGGTCAAGCCATCTACGTTTTCATGCACGCCCTTTCGGTTTATTTTGTGAACCATTTTTCAAAACAAGTAAAATAATGGCTAATCTTACCCTGACCCTTCTGCACAGTATCACAAAGGACTGCGCGTCACACAGCGGCGGAGTCAAAAGAGATTTTACCCACGAGAATGCATGGTGTTTTACCGGAAATATAAACACTGAACTAGGCATGTAGGATGTCATTGAAGTCAGAAATTGATTGGCTAAACGACATGTCCATCGTCCAGAGATGCCAATCACTCCGATTTTGGCAGAGTTACTCCGATTTCCAGACATAAAATCCTCCCTCCGCTATAACCTGTGAAAAACTCTGCTTTTATTTTGTCAAAAATAAATAAATTTTGACGGTGGATAAAATAAGCCGACATCGGCATACTAAGAGCATTTTGAATGTCCGTGTATGATGGGGCCTCGAAGGTATAAACTGCGCATCAGTGTGCCGAGGTTTATCGATGTTTTCCGAATGCATGAGAGAACCCGTATGTAAACGAAGCAAAATGGCGGAGGCTACCACGCCGCCGAAGAAGAAACAAAGAGTAAATGCACACAACCAAAGGTTCAAAGAGGAATATCGGAAGACATGTCCGTGTTTTACTGCATCGAAAATCGGTGAAACTTATGCTTTTTGTCAAGTGTGTAGAACGGACGTTCTAGTTTCTCCTGTAAGTAGTAACAAGAGTAACAAGAATTTGTGGACGTCATGGAACTTCTTGTGATCATTCTTTACATTCTTCACATGAACACACTAACTTTAAGCAGAAATATCTATGCTAGTGACATTGACTGACTGATGTAGTTGTGATTATTGAGAGCTGTAGATGCTCTCTTTATTTTGGGTTCTTAGTTTATATTTTGTTTTATATTGCTAAGATGAACCTAATTACTATTTGTGCATGTCTCTTATAAATGTTGTGACCAAAGACTTAATGAATTAGAATGTTAAACCAAATTATAGTAAATATTCCAACAAAAATGTTAATTTTGTGTTGTATCTTATCTTGTTAGATGTGCCCAGAAAGTGCAGGAAATGGCTTATTTTAATGGTAATTTTAAAAAAATTTTCTGGGGGAGGCCCCCTCTCACACTTACCCCCGCCTCACACCTACAGTGCTCGGGCCTGGCTTATAGCCAGGCATTACTCCACTTTCCCAAGTCTGAGGGTTGGCATCTCTGATCGTCAGTTTACTCGGCTTCAATTGGCTCGTTGTATTTGTGGTCGTTGATGGGCACATACTTCTTGCTAGGTTTACGATCATTGGTTATTCAAGGTTTAAAAAAACAAAATCAAGGCTCTTGTTGGTTGAATGAGATGTCAGTCTCATTTTAAACCAATCAAACACTCCTTTGGCTTTCTGTTTACGGCTGTGTCTGTACTGGAAGACCGGAAATATTTTTTTTTCAGTGCGCACTGAGACGCACTAAGACGCAAAGATGTGACTGCCTGCGGAATCTCCCGAGTTCAACCGGTTAAATGAGCTTCAACGTGCTTTTTCTTCAGCAATGGAGTCTTGCGAGGTGAGTGGGCATAAAGCCCATGTCGGTTGAGTGCATTACCTATTGTTTTCTTTGAAACAGCAGTACCTGCTAACTCCAGGTCTTTCTGGAGCTCTCCACGAGTGGCCTTTGGCTTTTAGATAACTCTTCTGATAATTCTTTTGACTCCAGAAATCTGTCCGATTTAATCACAGATGTTTTTAAAGGCTATCGGTTAGGACTTAACCAGCTGAAATGAATTTGTACTGATGGGGGATTGGATGGCTTCCTAGATTCTGATGGATTTCAGCTGGTTTCTTGGCTTTCTATGCCTTTTTGCACTTCTTTTTCTTCATGTGTTCAATAGTTATTCCCTGTGTCATTCCACTTTATCAAGTATAACTTGTTTTGTGAGCACAGTTGCCTTGGTTTCTTTGTATGTATGGATTACTTGGATTGTTACTGATATCGGGTGAAAATCTCAGGTCATTGGCTCCATCAGAAATATGTTTAATGACAAAAATGTTGACGTGTTAAGTGCTTATTTTCCCCGCTGTAAATTTGCTCATGTTGGTTGTTTTTTTCCCCTCTTCTTACTTTCTTCACTAGGGCTGTGTGATATGACCAGAATTTCATGTCACGATACAAGTCATCTTGTATCACGATAATGATATATATCGTGATATACATTTTCTGTATATTGTACAGTTTAGATAATCCCATAAAAAGGAGCATCTTTTTTTTTAACATTTTAAATTACATAAGATGGGGGGGGGGGCTGAAAAGTTCACAAGCTGAAAAATTCATAGTGGTCAAATTTGACCAAATGTGGTTTATTTTTCAACATAGTCTCCCCTTCGGTCCACACACGTTTTGCATCATTGTTGCAGTGCTTGGATCCCTGTGGTTGGATGATAAACCACATTGGGTCAAATTTGACCACTATGAACTTTTCAGCCCCCCCCCCCCAAAAAAAAAACAACAAAAAAACATACTGAAAAGAATCAATTGTACAAATTGAAAACATGGCAGCCTGAAGACTACCATTCTGGCCTGATTTTATCTGTTTGCTTCTTTGTAAAAATATCTCAGATTGGCCATGATCTGAAAATCAAATGCACAAAAGGTAATGTAAAAAATACATGTGATAACTTCAACTTTATTCATTATCACTAACTGACTAATTAAAATTATTAGAAATCAAATAATTTACATTAAGAACCAATTTGCTCCTCAGACACATTTTCATTTTTTATTAGTTATTTTGTTTCTGTGCAGCTGTCACAAACTTTTGCAGCTTTAATAAAAAAAAATTCAGAAAAAACTAAGAAACTTAGTAATTTAAACCAAAGAAACAATGGTCTGATACACTCTTAGCGACAACTTAGCATCGTCATTTAGCATTTGCTGTTTATTAATTAGAGTGAGATGGTGTTAACGTGACTTGCCTCCAATTAAAATGAATTTCAGTAACTGGAACGCATTACTGAATTTTTAAACAGTAATTTCATTACACAGCATGTTACTGCAAAAGTAGTGGCGTTACAGTAATGCATTACTTTGTAATGCGTTACTCCCAACACTGGTAATAACAGTGCTTTTTGCCAGTGTAAATGTAAATAATCAGCTGGTATTCAACCCTGTCTTTCCAGTCTCCTTGGAAAGATGACTGACACAAACTTGTCTGCAGCTGCATATGGGCTGCACTAACTAAAAACAAACTGGCTAATGTCAGAAGCAAAAGATTAGAGGGGTAGAATGATGTACAGCTGCTTTAGTGTTTGTGATAGTTCCTTCAGCTTATATTATGAAGTTAATAGTTTAACAAAAGCATCATCAGTTCTGATCAGCTGGCATACAGCTGATCAGAGCTGAGGCAGCTGCTGCTCTGGTCTGGTTGCAGGAAATTGGCTTTCAAAATAAAGGGGAAGCATGTCAAATGTAAATCTTGAGGACGTACTGCAACAAATAACCTGTCTGCAGACAGATCATTCTGTAAAATCCCACTCAACAAATTTTAGGACAATAGAATGTTGGCATTGCCATGAAATTTTTTGGCATTGATATATGGCAGCTCTCAAAGTCATGGTACTCTAACTAAACATGTTTGTGCCATTCAGAGGAGTTGAGGTTTGCAAGTAAGTCAAGTAAGCAGACTGAAGAAAGGCTGTTCTGCTGTCCCTCCGTGCTGACAGTGAAGCCCATGAATGTGCAGGACCTGAAAGAGAAAGACGAGGCCATGGCCAAGCAGCCCTTCAGACTAAGCCTAACAGACAACCAGACCCTCCTGCTGAGGTTTCTGTAGCCACAGCCTTGGTTGTGTTTAAGGCTCTGATGTCATCTCAGAGCAATTCCTTCCCTTCTTTTCCAAACTGTGGTGGCTGCCCAGAGACACCCCCCTCCCCCAGCATAGTCACCCACACTCTTTTTTTGTACGGTCTATACAGTGCATTTTTTATTGGCTTTACTGAAGTTGATTATTCACTTTATTGCATGATTCATCCTGGCACAACTTCTTGTTTGCATGTCAGAGTGTTGCTTATGAGTATTGCTTCTTTCTTTCTTTCTTGTTAATGGGCTTGGGTAACAGCGTATTGGGATAGATTACAAAACCATCCCCCCTCCATCTCCCCATTATCTGCCATGCTCTGATTTTATTGTTAAAGCACGTAAGGTGAGCAGCAGGAAAGCCATTTGTCTAAAGGCACAAGTGTACATTTGTGTCTCCAAGGCTATGGCAAGATGAGGAGCATGACTGGAATACATTGTAGAGTTGGAGGTGTCATTAAGTAACCAGAACAAGGACTGTGTGTGGGTTGTTTTTGTGTGTGTTTTTCTCTTTTCCAGCTAACACACAAACTTAAGAGCATTAAAGCTGTGTTCTTTGATGACTGGATTTGCCCTCAGTGAAAATGTTTTTTTGTTTTTTTTTACATAAAATTTGACTTGAAGTTAGATAAATGAATGAAATTAGTGGCAGTACTGCTTTGACTAGACTTAAACAGCTTAATTCTAGGCTTGCCATTTTTCATTCCTCTCATCTTTTATTGGACTTGCTCAGGTCAAAACTTGCATTTTTTTCAAAAGACAGGAATCTGACTTGCATTTGGGCCAATGTCCAGACAGGCTGTGGCTACATGGGCAGACAAATCACATTTCTCTATTCTTGCCACCGGAGACCCTTCTGTTTCCAGTGAGAAAGTCTGACAGAGTGGCAGCTGTGGCTGCAATAGAAAGCATTCACACTAAGATTCAGAACCATAAAGGCATAACAAGTCATGGGCCGTTATGTCAAAAGGGTCCTCTTAGAATGCAGGTCAAAGACGTGGCTGACCTCGGGTTGAGGAAGGATGTGGAAGAAATGCAGCGGAGGGGAAGAATTCTTGGAAAATATGCTGGCAGGGGGTTGTAGCAGCCAGACAGGCCGCAGGGGCAAAAGGCTGGTCCCCTGATGGGTGTATTTCAGTCTGCCCAGGCTGGGTGGGAATGAGATCTGATGGGTATGAAATGGACTTCTCTCTGTGACCCAGGGCCCCCAAATAGGTCCAGCCAGCTAACACTGTTGCATTGTATTTTAGAATCTCAAAGAGCCTCTATATCGAAGGAGTCGTAATGACTAAGCTGGTGTGAATTTATGAATGCCTTGGGAATTCTGATGGCATTGTTGATGACATTCAGTGAACAAGCTATAGATGAATTCATGAGCTGATAAACGGAGCTACTTGTCATGACTCATTCTGATGGGAATTTTTTTTGGTACATTACGAATGTAAAAGATTTTTTTTCACTACCCAGCAGCTAGATATCTTTGAAATACTGGCTAAGCACATTTCTGTGACAAACCAAGTCTTGTTAGAGATGGCATCCATTTTGTTTGCTGGGAGAGAACAGATGGGCAGCATTGGCAGAGAAATGTCACACTAAATGCAAATATAGCACCTTGTTGTTTTTGTGGCTGTTCTGACCGTTCTTGGTCTTCCCCTCTGCTTTAAAAGAACACGTATCTCATTGGTAAAAGATGACGATAATGTTTCTCCAGGTTTAATTTATTTATTTTGTTAGAAAGCAGAGGGCTCTATATGTAAATGCTTACAGATTGCAGTGTAGCAATAGATTTTAGGAATATTTGCTTTATTATTCTGACTCGGATGCCGTTTCATTTCAGCCTAAACCTTTCGGTTTGTGAAAAAGACGTTTTTATTTTTCAACACGGTGGCCCATGGCAGAGATGAGGAATGGATGAGAGCTGTAGGCCCACTTGCTTTCTACAATGGGACATGTAATGGAGAATGTTAGGTATTGTCTCTCTTTTAGGGTGTGGTTGTCAGTTGGTGTGGAAAATACCAGACAGTTGTTATGGTTGATCTCAGGGTTTTGTTGTCCAAAGCACAGAATTAAGTGTGGATGACTCTCCCTCAGCTTGAATGCACCACCCTGCAACTGAATCTATACTGCTTTTATATTTTTCTCTCAAGTTAGGAGTGCTAACGAACAGTGGCGGCTGGTGAAAAATGCTTTTGGTGGGGCTATTTTGAGTACCACCAAAATAGTTCCATCTGTAGTACCTTGACTACAGATGGAAATTGGTGTGAATGCTATAATCTGGTACAGAGCATCTTTTCCCTGTGTTTTTTTTCTGTACATGGTCCCTGACAAATAAACCTTACTTCTGAGTACCTATTGCAATAAAGGAGCCCAAATCAAAGGATACCAGTGCTCTAGGTATAGATGATAATTATCTGTCTTATAGAAATCAGCGGTTAAACAGATAATGACATTAATAACACAGCTATGTGAAAAGTGAGCATCATAAAACTCTGTGTTTGCACCTTCTGTCAACAATTTTATTGGAGGACACAGTACAGCATTCTAGTTCTTGAGAGATATTTACAGTTGGATGATGATTAAAGTTAACTACACACAAATCAAAGCTACAGCCACTTAGCCTAGCCCGCTGCTGCATCTGCTTCGGTACTCATCATCGCCAACTTTACAGCAGCTGGTTGCTATAATAACTGTTTCGGGTGATACTTTCACAGCCCCAAAACACCATCGTGCTGACTGATGAAATGCCAGTCATTTTCCTGTTGTCTTAAGTGATTGGCTAGGCTGCTGCACTGCAAGTGCAGTGGAACAATCGGCCCATGAGTGAGAGGAGAAGATGATGAACACGGACATCATGCTCATGTTCAGAATGTGAACATGAATGCAAATGATTTTTTTATATGGCTTATTATTAAGAATTCCAAATGCATTATTATTTCAAATTGACACTCACTGTATAATTAAAAACTTAAAAAAAAAAAAACAGAAAAAAGGAAAACTTTAAGTCAGGAAGGGTGGCGCCCTCTATGGGCTGGCTGCCGCTGCTAACGAATGGCTCTTGTACTTTTAATTTCACTGTGATAGTAATCTGTCGAAAGTGTCCTGAATGAAAACTCACAAGAACTAAAGCTACAGCCAGAGCTTAATAATGCACATAATGAGGTCAGGCCTGGAATGGGAAGATTTTAAATCCCCCCACTAATACCAGTGTTATAGTGGAGAAGTGAAAGGATGAGGTAAGAAGAAATATGTGAAATTTAAAGGTTAGAGGTTGTTTTTGTTTTGTTTTTTTTCTATCATACTGTATCGCCACCATGCATGACTGTTTAAAAAAATGACACTTTAAAACGGCAAGAAAAATGGCAGAGGGAGAAATGATTCTTCTGGCAAATATTTTGCTACGTTGCTCCAGCTGACTCATCTCCTTTGACTGTTGTTCCTGCTGCCTTAAGACTGTTGGTTAAAAGCCCTGAGCGTCAATCATCTTCTATTGACTGTTTTTATACAATAATGAAAAATTTTTGTGGTGTGAATAAGGTGATATTTCTTGTTCAGCTTGAACCCATGGACATTCAGATGTAGTTACAGTGGATATAAAAAGTCTACACACCCCTGTTCAAATGCCAGGCTTTTGTGATTTAAAAAAATGAGACCAAGATAAATCATTTCAAAACTTTTTCCACCATTAATGGGACCTATAACCTGTACAACCCAATTGAAAAACAAACTGAAATCTTTTAAGGGGAAAAAATAAAAAACTTACAATAACTTGTTTGCACTTGGTGCACACCCTTAAACTAATACTTTGTTGAAGCACCTTTGACTTTTATTACAGCACTCGGTCTTTTTGGGTAGGAGTCTATCACCGTAGCACATCTTGATGTGGCAATATTTGCCTACTCTTCTTTGGCAAAATGCTCCAAATCTGTCAGATTGCGAGGGCATCGCCTGTGCACAGCCCTTTTCAGATCACCCCACAGATGTTTGATTGGATTCAGGTCTGGACTCTGGCTGGGCCATTCCAAAACCTTAATCTTCTTCTGGTCAAGCCATTCTTTTGTTGATTGGGATGTGTGCTTTGGGTCATTGTCGTGCTGAAAGATGAAGTTCCTCTTCATCTTCAACTTTCTAGCAGAAGCCTGAAGATTTTGTGCCAACACTGACTGGTATTAGGAACTGTTCATAATTCCCTCCACCTCGACTAAGGCCCCAGTTCCAGCTGAAGAAAAACAGCCCCAAAGCATGATGGTGCCACCACCATTCTTCACTGCAGGTATGGTGTTATTTTGGGGATGAGCAATGTTGTGTTTGTGCCAAATATACCTTTTGGAGTTATGGCTAAAAAGTTCAACCTTGGTTTCATCAGACCATAACACATTTTCCCACATGGGTTTGGGAGATTTCAAATGTGTTTTTGCAAAATGCAGCCGGACTTGGATGTTTTTCTTCATAACATGAGGCTTCCGTCTGGCCACCCTAGACGGGAGATTGTTGTCACATGTACTAAACAGCCCAGCCAGTACTTGCCAGAAATTCCTGCAGCTCCGTCAGTGTTGCTGTCAGCCTCTTGGCATCCTCTCTGAGCAGTTTTCTTCTCGTCTTTTCATCAATTTTGGAGGGATGTCCAATTCTTGGTAATGTCACTGTTGTGCCATATTTTCTGCACTTGATGATGATTGTCTTCACTGTGTTCCATGGTATATTTAATGTCTTGGAAATTCTTTTGTACCTGTCTCCTGACTGATACCATTGAACAATGAGATCCCTCTGATGCTTTGGAAGCTCTCTGTGGACCATGGCTTGTGCTGTAAGATGTGACTACAAAAATGTCAGGAAAAGCCTACTAGAACAGCTGAACTTTATTTGGGGTTAATCAGAGGCACTTTAAATGGTGGTAGGTGTGTGCTGACTCCCATTTAACATGAGTTTGAATGTGATTGGTTAATTCTGAACACAGCCACATCTCCAGTTATACTGTAACAGGGTGTGCATATTTATGCAAACGGGTTATTGTAAGTTTTTCATTTTTCCCCTTAAGAGATTTCAGTTTGTTTTTCAATTGGGTTGTACAGATTATTGGTCACATTAATGATAGAAAAAGTTTTGAAATGATTTATCTTGGTCTCATTTTTTTACATCACAAAAATGTGGCATTTGAACAGGGGTGTGTAGACTTTTTATATCCACTGTATCTATCTGGGAATGACCTGTGTAACAAAGAAGGAGCTCTGACTCAGTTTCCAGCACTCTAAATTAGTGATGTTATTTGCATAACATATGCCTTGGATAGACCATGTGACTACCTTCATGTCCTTTTGAAGTTGGTGCTCTAAAGCATTTTTCTTTCCATTTTTCAGATCCAGAATGCTGAGAAAAGGATGTATACACCAGGTCACTTGAGACATCAGTGTGTCCTTGCTGCTGTCCCTCCACAACGGTTCTCAGGTCCCACTGAGGCATAATCTACCTGTCAGCATCCTTCCCTTTGCCCCATCCCTGGCCCTTTCCCCGTCCCCCAGTAGTGACCATCCTAAAGGGGAGGAAAGGCGATCCAGGCTGTGTAAATATGCCTGGATGGGGGTCTCAATGGCGTCTCGTTCTGCTGAATTCCCTGACCTGTGGCCTGGAGATCTGTGTGGCAGCTGGGATCACATACGTACCCCCACTGCTGCTGGAGGCTGGAGTACCAGAGCGCTACATGACCATGGTACTAGGTAAGGGTGTGGTGATGACTGAGTAAGCAGAGTATAGTGAGAAACTGTATAAATGTCAGTATTTTAATTCCATCTCATGTATTGAACTGACTGGACAAATTTTGGTCATCTTTATAAACTTTGGACTGTCTTAAAACTAGACGATTTTGATATTTTCAAGCTGTGTGGTGAGAGGCTGTTGGGTACTGCTGGAAATGGCTCAGCAGCCAAATATTTGTAAAGACATGTGCAGTATCTGTTTAGGCACTTCTAATATTAAGAAAACCAACTTGCCATCAGATAAACATTTCAAATGAGAAATTGCATTCCATAAATCTCTTGACACATGTAGTGACTGCATCACAAACACTGGGTGTGGTGGCTCTTAAAATAGTGATGTCTTTACTGTTTATTAAATCGACAAACATTAAGCTATTCAAAAACTTCCAGCAGCATGTCATTTATGTTGTAAACCGTCATTTTGTAGAAAAACCAGAAAATACACATTGATTTTTATTTATTTTTTTTAAATTCAGCCTGAACCTCATCATTGTGTAAGCATGCAATTCCAACATGCAAGAACAGGCTTGTTGTCTGATGTCAGGCTTTGATTACCAACATCACTTTGCTGTCATACAGATTAGCTAAAATTATACTCATTAGTAGCTGTGAACTTTTAGGTCCAATTAGAAAAATATTAAAGTTTTAGATACATGCAAAAATAAAGTCATTGTCCAACATTATCTACCTTCCAATCAGTCCTTATGGCGGTTATCTGCTCCCTTTTCCAGGAGAATAATGACATTGTCTGAATCAGACTTTAGAATCGTGGAATTCCCTTCATGGCTGAAATGATTTTCTGATGTTTACATAGGTTGTGTTTTTTTTCTGTTTTAAGTGTCTCTTTTTGCCTTACCTACTGCATTTTTAAAATCTGTTTTAAAGGTAGATATTTGCAGCACAACATCTCTATCAGTGCTTTCCACCATTGCTATGGCTTACATCAGGGGTGTCAAACTCATTCCATGGAGGGCCAAGACCCTGCAGGTTTTACTTCCACCCAGTCTCTTCAGCAGGTGTTTTCACTGATCAGCAATCAGTGGGAAGAAATTCAGAGAAAACACCTGTTGAAGCCACTGGGTGGAGGTAAAACCTGCAGGGTCTTGGCCCTCCATGGAATGAGTTTGACACCTGTGGCTTACATCAACAGTTTAAAAAAGATGTGCACATACAGGGTCCCACACCACTGCAAGCACATAGAAGTGTATTAGATGTCCCCCCCCCCCCCCCGTGCTGGTGAGTCACACTGACGATTTTTTTTTTCCTACCCCAAGTCAGCCGAGGAACAGACTGCATCCTGTGGTGTGATCCTGTTAAAGATGACCTAATATCACACACCTGACAAGTTATTTTGACTTTCTTCAAGAAATTGTAACCCTTGGAATTTAATGTCAACCTTAAATTCGCATGTACCCTTGAAGCAACAAAAATGCCCATAATTTAAACACTTGTTCAATTCCTATCCTTTTATGAAATTTCATTAAGAATAAAAAGATATATATCATCCTTCCTTTAAACCTCCTTCCTAATCTATACACACTGGCGCACTGTTGGGATTTCAAATATTTTAATTATATATAATCTCCCATCTGTGAATCGCCACCTTATAATGGTGGAGGGGTTTGAGTACCCTAATGATCCCAGGAGCTATGTTGTTGGGGACAGCTTGCACCTGGTAGGATCTCCCAAGACAAATTGGTCCAGGGTGAAGAGCCAGACCAAGAGTGGTCCAATAGATCCCTATGAAAAAAGTTACATCAAGGACACGGTGAACCCAAAGGAGCCACATGGGTCCCCCCTCCAGTGGGCTCAACATCTGCAGGAGGGATCATGCATGGGATCATGGTGCGACGTGAACCAGGCAGCAGTCTGGGCTGCTTCGACTGCTGACCCGGACCCCCGGAGAAGCAGTAGATGATGGAGATATATACAGTCATGTGAGGAAAATTAGGACACCCCTTTAAATATTCAGTTCTTTATTAAGAAATGTTCACATATCTATGTCTAACCTTGTTTTTGTTTTTATTTGTATTTTTTAAAATATATTTTAGCCATTTTAAGTTGGAATGAATGTGGGGGTGTTCTGCTTTATTCCTCACTATTTGTTTAGAATTACATGTTACAGAAAATTTGAAAAAAGTCTTTAATTCATTTGTAATTGTTTAGTTGTATTACGTGACTCTCCCAATATTTTTAACATTGATATTAAATGTCCATATGTCCAAATATGTTAAACACAAAGGCTTATAAAGGGTATCCTAATTTTTTCACATGACTGTAAATAACACACACACACACACACACACACACACACACACGTCTCTAAAGACGGGACATATGGTGTGATGTTTGTCCGTTTATTTCTTTTCAATCATTTTTGTGAAAATTACAAGTTTTTCAGCATTGTCATTTTTACTGAATGAAATTTCAATAGAGAATACGTGGTTTGTCTGGCATATTCCTACAGTTTTCAAAAGTGGCTTTGGACCGTGTTCTGCCAGACCCGTGCATGATCTTTGATGATGTCATAGCGAGTCCTATGATTGTGAGTGATGCTTGCCTTTAATCTTTGATGTCATAGCGTGTCCTATGATAGTGAATGATGCCTGTCTTTGATCACACACAGATTTTCTTGAATCACTTTATACTATGGTGTCTATATGACGTTATATAGACATCATGTAGACATCATAGGCACATCATAGGCGATCCTATGATCTTTCAGCGAGTCCTATGATCGTGACAGACAGGCAGACAGATTTCTTGAATTATATATAGTGATGATGATGATGATAGTGATTATGATTATATATAGTGATGAAATTTCAATAGAGAGTACATGGTTTGTTTGGGTTATTCCTACAGTTATCAAGTTATGATATTTTCATTTCACATAGTGTTTGTACATGTATTGGAGATGTGCATATTGTAGGGGGTTAAATGATTTTCTGATATTTTGTCTAAATTTGTTCCACATTGAATTGTAGATTGTTGGCTTTGCTTAAACTCCTTGCAATTACATGAATATTAGTTTTATTACAGATCTACACTATATTGAATCTCAAATTTGTAATCGATTTTTCAGTTGTTGGTGTGCTAGCTATGCACTCTCGATATTGGCTATGGACGGGTGTATAATGTACAGTGTGTGGTGCTCTTGTTATCTTGTTTCAAAGGCTTTATTACTTCTAAATTGTAGAACAATATCCTGATAGTAGAAATTCTCCCATACATTATGGATGGCATGATGATAATTATTCAGTTTTAGTAATGCATTGACAAACACTCCCCAGCACAAACAATACTGCCTCGTTCCACTGTAACTTTATTCTTTCTCTTGAATTAGAGTTGATGAAACTCTTCTTGGGGGAATCATACTCCTCATCCTCCCCAGGAATGTCTGTGTCAAGGTACTTGTTACAGCCCATGGCCTGTTGTCTTTTCATTTTGATGAAGTTGTTCATCTTTGTCCATTTTCCTCCCTATGACACTAAGTTGTGCTGCTCTTCCTGATTTGGTGTCTCTCTGTGGTTTGGCTGTCTCCTGCCTCATCCATTCCTTGACTGAATCCTGTGCTGATTGGACTGGTGCTCCAACACTCCACCAATCAAGCCTCGCCTCCAATCAGCCGCCTGCTATAAATTCCAGTCAGGGCGGCTGTGACTTAATGTGAGCAGTCTGCCGCCCTGTCCTGTTGCTGTGAGCATGTTCTCACATGCTTACTTGTTTGAGTGTCTCATCTTAAAATGTACAGTATCTTTGAAGGACCAATGACACTCTGTGTGCTTTTTGTTTGTCTTTGTGTGTGAGTGTCTTTGGCTACTTGGTCTAGGTAACTGGTTAGAAACCAGTCATCTTTGTTTACAGCTCAAGTAACACTCTGTGTTTTTGACTTTTCTTTCTTTACAAAGCACACTTGGGCAACCAGCACTCGTCTCTTGTTATACTGTATTTCAGTTAACCATTATCTTCTGTTTGTGCCATCCCTCATACTGTCTTTCTTTCAGGTTGAGGGACTGGGCCAAGGTTTTAGTTTCCATTTCATACACAACACTGCAGGTAACTTTTTGTTAGTCACCCTTTAGGTTTAGCGGTACTTCTCCCTCCTGTATTTCAGTTTGGGTAGTGAGAGTAGGTAAGTTAGTTTCTTGTGGTTTCTTTATTGTACGCTCACTCGTATAGACAGGAAGCTGTTAACACCCAAACTGGAATTCTTTTGGCTATATTTCTTTAAGTTTGAGTAGTACCTTTTTGGATCTTTGTTCTCCACCCATTTTATGTATTTATCGTTTTGACAGCTACCCCCATTAACTCATTAAAATATAATTTTGCTTTGCCAACCAATTGCATCTGGTTGTTTTGTTACTCCCCTCTCACCCCTAGACAGAGGGGTCGTAAGATACTGGAGAGGAGAATGCGGCCATTGATCGAACCTCGGATTTGGGAGGAACAGTGTAGCTTTCGTCCTGGTTGTGCCACGTCAGACCAACTCTTCACCCTCTCAAGGATGTTTGAGGGTTCGTGGAAGTTGGACTTGGAGAAAGAATTCACCTGCCTCCCTTGTGGTTTCTTGTGGGGGGGGTGCTTCAGGAGTATGGGGTATTGGGCTCATTGCTATGAGCTGTCCAGTCTCTATATGACTGCAGCGAGAGTTTGGTTCGTATTGTCACCCATCCTATTCATAATATTTATGGACAGGATTTCTAGGTGCAGCCGAGGAATGGAGGCTGTCATGTTTGATGACTACAGGATCTCATCTCTGCTGTTTGCAGATGATGTTGTCCTGTTGGCTTCACCAAACAATGACCTACAGGTCTTGCTGGGATGGTTTGCTGCTTGGTTTGAAGCGGCTGGGATGAGAATCAGTACCTCTAAGCCAGTCCTCTTTGGTTTTGGGACAAGGTCCTGCCCCAAGTGGAGGAGTTCAAATATCTCAGGGTCTTGTTCATAAGTGAAGGGAGGATGGAGCAGGAGATTGACGAATGAATTGGAGCAGCATCTGCAGTGACATGGACGTTGTACCAGTCTGTTGTGGTGAAGAGGGAGCTGAGCTCTAAAGCAAAGCTGTCTATTTACCACTCAATCTACATTCCTACCCTCACCTATGAGCATGAACTTTGCTCACCTATGAGCATGAACTTTGGCTAATGACTGAAAGAATGTGATCACTGATACAAACAGCTGAAATGAGCTTTCTCCGTAGAGTTGCTGAACCCTCAGAGATGGGGTGAGGAGTGCAGTTATCTGGAAGAGGCTCAGAGTAGAGCCGATGCTCTTCCACATCGAAAGGAACCATTTGAAGTGGTTTGAACATCTAATTAGGATGCCTTTTGGACCCCTCCCACTTGAGATGTTTTGGGCATGTTACACTAGGAGGAAACTCCGGGGAAGACCCAGGACACTGCAAGCTGCTAGGAGACACTGTCTCCCAGCTTGCATCAGAACACCTTGGTGTCCCCTCTGAAGAACTGGAGCAGGTGGCTGAGGAGAAGGAAGTCTGGGCTTCTCTGCTTGGACTGCTGCCTCTGTGATTCATAGAATATGGATGGATGGATGGAAACTTTTTGCTTTACCTTCAGTTATCTGAAAATTGGTCAGATTCCCAGAGATTCAATTCAATTTTAATGCTTTATAGAAAACACCATCTTTAATGTTGATTTATTTGTTCTGAAGTAGGTTGTGGCTGTTCAGCTTTGTAGCACAGCTGTTCCAGCTACTGTACATTCTTTTTAAATTTTGATTGAGGACAGCAGCTAGTAAGAGGAGTATTGGCTCAAAGGAAAGTACTGTAAATGGCAATGAGCCTAAAATTTCAGTCAGTAGGACTTTAAATAAAATTTAGCTAAAAATGAGCTATAGGTATCCCCTTATTCAGTCTGAGCACTAAGCCAGTACACATACAGTAAAATCATAATAAAAATGGTGAATCTGAACCAAATGAGAGCTGAACCATTTCAAGTAATTCAGCAAATTGTCTTGATGACACCACTCCGACCTTGTTCAGTATTAACCCTATTTGTCTGTCTGTAGGTGGTGTGTCACAGAACTGTGAATATATCTTGAGGCTATGTTCAGTTTTAGGTCATGAAGACATAATTGAGGTCTTTGTGGTAAATAGTGGCCACGTCACCTGCTGTTTTGTTGGTGTGGCAGATCCTTTTTTTTTTTTTTTTGTAACTTTGATTTTTATTCATTTTTCATCATACATATTACATTCAGATCACAGTCTATATTTAAAAAAAGGAGCTAGAGGAAGAAAGAAGAAGAAAAAGGAAAAAAGTGGGGGGGGGGGACAAATGTTGGAGCATCAAGTTTTTAGTTTCCATCTCTTAAGTCTTCTGGTTTTTCCAGTGTCTTTGGTTATTCTTTCAATTTCTGTCTCGTTGTTGCACTTTGTAGTGTGTCCATTTCCGCCATTTTTTTTCATATTGTCCTTCTTGCATTCTTTGTCGATATGTTTGTTTTTCCATCAAACGTATATCCTCAACAATGTCAGTCCATTGCTCTTGGTCAGGAAGAACTTCTGATCGCCATTTTCTTGTGATTGTTTTTTTACATGCAATCAGCAAGATTTTAACTAGATATCTGTCCTCAGCCTGTATTACATTGTCTCTTTTAAGATCGCATAAATACATCAAGTTACAGTTCATTGGTATATTATATCCTAATATCCTCTGTATTGTCACATGTATAGATTTCCAGAATGATGAGATTTTGCAGCATTTCCAAAACATATGTGAGTGGTCTGCATTTTGAGCCCCACAGCCCCTCCAGCATATAGATTGGGTATTTGTACATTTTCTTTGAATCTGTGGTGTAATGAAATAGCAAATCAGGTTTTTCCATCCAAATTCCCTCCATGTCCTTGAACTTGTTGATGTGTGTTGTGTTTTCCATATTTCTTGCCAGTTTTCGTCTGTTATGTTTAAATTTAGCTCTTTCTCCCATTTCTCCTTTATATAGTTACTTGAATGTTTGTTTGCCATAAGTTTCTGATATAGCTTTGAAATAATTCTTATTTTATTTCCTGCATATGAGCTTAAAATGAATTGTATAATCTTGCTCACATCTGTGTGGAGGTTATGCCTAATCTTCCTCATATAATAATCTCTCATCTGCAGATATCTGAAGAATTCAGATTTTTCTAGTTTAAATTTTCTTCTCATGTTTACAAAACTCCCGAAATCTTTTTTTCCCATATTGCCCCATGCTGTGATTCCCTTGTTCACCAGATTTTTGTATCCCCTATCTTGCTTTGCCGGTTCAAACTGACTGTCAAATGCTACCCATTTCAATAGTTTTATGTCCTCCTTTATATTATACTTTTGTACTATTTTATACCACAGTTCCAAAGTAAATTTAGTGATTGGGTCTATTTGTTTGATTTGCTTATATGCATCCTTATCTCCTATTATGCTTTGTACTGGGAGTCCCTCAATTTCCTTTTCCATTTCTTTCCATTTTGCCTCATATCCTCCGTCGCACCAACATATGATATATCTTATTTGTGCTGAGTAGTAATATTCCTTTAGACTCGGTAGGCCCATGCCTCCTTTCTCTTTTGGTAACTGGAGAGTTTTACACTACCGTTCAAAAGTTTGGGGTCACTTAGAAATTTCCTTATTTTTGAAGAAAAACACTTTTTTTCAATGAAGATAACTTTAAACTAATCAGAAATACACTCTATACATTGCTAATGTGGTAAATGACTATTCTAGCTGCAAATGTCTGGCTTTTGGTGCAATATCTACATAGGTGTATAGAGGCCCATTTCCAGCAACTATCACTCCAGTGTTCTAATGGTACAATGTGTTTGCTCATTGCGTCAGAAGGCTAATGCATGATTAGAAAAGCCTTGTGCAATCATGTTAGGTCTGCAATGCTGTAATTGCTGCAAATGGAGGATTCTTTGATGAAAGCAAAGTTTGAAGGAAAAAATTATTTCAAATACAAATCATTATTTCTAACCTTGTCAATGTGTTGACTATATTTTCTATTCATTTTACAACTCATGGTGGTAAATAAGTGTGACTTTTCATGGAAAACACAAAATAATTGTCTGGGTGACCCCAAACTTTTGAACGGTAGTGTATATTTCACTCTTGGCTTTTTACCTCCCCAAACAAATCTCGATATCATCCTGTCCCACTTTGAGAACTGGGCACCAGTAATCTCTGTTGGTAGAGCCTGGAAGAGGTAAAGCAGTCTAGGTTGTATGCTGATTTTGACTGTCTTATTTTTGAATTCAGATCCATATTTAAGATTGACCATCTATCAATATCTTTTTTTATTTCTTGTTCCAACCTATCATAGTTTGCTTCATAGATTTTGCTTAGATCTTTAGGTATGCTCACTACAAGGTATTTTATTTCCTTTTGTTTCCAGTTTAGTTTGAGCTTATCAGTTATCTGGTTTAAAGGGTTATAGTGGAATGTCAGTATTTGTGTTTTTGTTATGTTTATCTTGTATCCTGATAATTTTCCAAAATTTTCTATCAAGTTCATCATTTCCATTATTGATTCATCTAGTTGTTCAAGGTAAACTATAATATCGTCTGCAAATAGCCCAATCTTGTGTTCCGCTCCCTTTATTGTTACACCTTTTAATTTCTTATTTTGTCACATCGCTTGAGCCAGTGGCTCTATGAACAGAGCAAACAAGGTGGGCGATAGGCAGCATCCCTGCCTAGTTGATCTTTGTATATTTACTTTGTCTGTTAAGCTACCGTTTATCTTGATTCTTGCCACAGGTTTTTGATACAGTGTCTTTATGCATTGTACTGATTTTTCGTTAAATCCAAAGCGTTCCAGCACATTATATAGGAACTTCCAATTAACCCTATCAAATGCTTTTTCTGTGTCTAAACTCATTATTACTGCGCTTTTCTTTTTTTTTCTTTATGTATTTGATTAATTATATGTATTGTTCTCCTGATATTATCATGTGTTTGGCGTCCCTCTATGAAACCAGTTTGATCATCCTCTATCAATTCCGTCAAGAATGTCTTTATTCGTTTACATATAATTGTTGTATATATTTTATAATCCACATTTAATAAAAAGATTGGCCTATAGTTTCCGCATTGTTCCCTATCTTTCCCTGGCTTTAAAATAACTGAAATAATGGCTTCGTTCCATGATGGAGGTATTTTGTTGTTGTTTAATGTCCAATTAAATGACTTTAGGAGCTGTGGCGTGAGTTCTTCTATAAACAGTTTATAAAACTCAGACAGGTATCCATCACTACCTGGTGATTTACCGTTTTTAAGTGACTTAATCACGTCTTTAATCTCTTGTGTTGTTATTTCTGCTGTTAGCTTTTCATTTTGTTGGTTTCCTATTGATGGCAAGTCCAATGTGCATAGAAATTTTTTAATATCCTTAACATTTGTCTCTTCAGGTTGCGAGTATAGTTCTTGATAGAAATTATGGAATATTTCTTCGATGTTTTCTGGGTTAACTGGGGTTTTATTTGTGATGGGGTCCTTAATCTTGTATACATTATTCACTGTTTGTTGTTTTCTTAACCGTTTTGCCAGCAGCTTTGTGGCCTTTGGCCCCGTTTCATAATATTTTTGTTTTAAATATCTATTTTTCCTTTCAGTTTCATCTATTTGTATTTCTTTTATCTTTATTTTTTCTTCCTTAATTTCTTGATATATTTTTGGGTCATTTGTGCTTTGATGTTTACGTTCTAATTCCCTCAGTCTCTCACATCTTTGTTCATATGTTTCTAGTTTAGACTTATTTGCTTTTCCTGATTCAGCAATTAATTTACCTCTTAACACGGCTTTTAGTGCATCCCATAGTATTGTTGGGTCCACTTCTTCATTATCATTCTCCTCGATATACTCGTTTATGTTTACTTTTATTCTTTCTCTCATTTTCTAATCATTTAACAGTCCTACATTAAGTTTCCATGTTGTTTGTCGTTTTCTATTGTTTAAATATATTTCCATGTATATAGGATTATGATCTGATATTTCTGCCCCTCCAATCCGACAATTTCTCACCCTGTGTCTGTCACCTTCATTCATAAGGAAGTAATCTATTCTAGAGTGTACTTTATGGACTGCTGAATAATGTGTATAGTCTTTTTCGAGTGGGTGCAGGTCCCTCCATATGTCTACCATACCCATTTCTGCCAGTGAGGTTCTTATGAACTTTGTTACATGTTTTTTTGTCTTCTTAACACTTGTTGTGTCAACTTCATGATCCATAACGGCATTTAAGTCTCCTCCACAAATTAGGACTCCTTCACTGTGTGTTGCTATGAGATCAAACAGCCCGGTTTACTCCGGGATTTCTCCGGTTTCCTCCCGCATACCAAAAACATGTAGGTTTAGGGCGCTCGCGCACGCAGCGACCAGCAGCCGGTAGCTTGTCACCAGACTGCAAACCAAGTCTACCTACGGGTACAAATAAGTAACAAAAAAAAAAACAGTTGTTGAAAAAAACCCTTGTCACTTTCTGGTGGGGCATAGATGTTCACTAATGTGATCTGCATACCATCTATTCTTCCCTTTATTATTACATACCTGCCTTCTTTATCCTGGATTTCTTGTTCACATTCAAATTGTATTTTATTTGAAATTAGTATCATAACCCCCCCTTTTAGTTCCTCCCTTAAATGAACTGTAGTAGGAGTTCTTATAGCCAAATCTCTTTAATTTCTCATGTTCTGTCTTGCTCAAATGTGTCTCTTGCATAAATATAATTTCGGCTTTATCCTTCTTGAATTTTCTTATTATTCTTTCCCTTTTAACAGGTGAGTTCAGACCATTCACGTTTAATGTCATTATCTTAAGATTTTTAACCATATTCATGTTTTCCCATTTTTTTAACTTGTGCTCCTAACCCCTTTAACAACAAAACTAACACATATTTGTACAAAAACACATTAACAAATCTCGACCTCCGTACTTTGGGCCTTTCTTCTGCCCACTGGTCCCTGTTGGTGGGTGGAGGGAATGACCTCACCGAGTGAGAGGCCCTCCCTAGACCTGTATTTACTATCCAAGTAATAGTCATTAGTCTAGAAATGTCCAACAAAAATCACTTAAACCTCTCCTAGCCGTTTGTTTCTCTTTTACCTCATCTTCTTGGCCTTCATTTCTTCTGTGTCCTTCTTAATCTTTGTAATAATCTAGGCTTTCTGTTGAAAGCCTTGCAGTTTTTCTTGGGCCCGGTGCGCCACGTCCGTCTCCCGTCTTCTGCCGCTCACTCGCCTCCACTCCGGCTGTCGCGATGCGTTCAGTGCCGCCGCTGCCCCAGCCGCTTCCTCCGGTACGCTTACCACAAAGCCTTGCTCCGTCATGTCCCGCACTGCCTCTCTGGCCGTGTTGTAGGTTTTCACACCGTCCTCCCAATGAATTCTCATCTTCGTTAGCGGCGTTTGGAATCTAATTTTTTTCTCTTTCAGCATTTTTTTAATGTTGGCACATTTCTTTCGCTGCTGCACAATTTCTGTTGGGTAGTCATGGTCAAAGAATATCTGTTTGTCGCCGACTCGTATCTTTTTTTTCCACGCTTGTGTCAGGATTCTTTCCTTTATGTCGTATTTCATAAAGTTTACCACAACTGACCTGGGTGTAGAGTTTGGATTCGGGTTCTGTGCTGAGGCTCTGTGCGCTCGTTGGATCTGCAGGTCTGTTTCATCGGGCAGCTCAAGCTCTTTTTTTTAAGAAATGATCCATGAATTTCGTCATCGAGTTGCCTTCAATGCCCTCCGGAATCCCGAAGATGCGTATATTGCTCCGCCTGGACCTGCTCTCCAGGTCGGTTATTTTTTCCTGCATCCTCTGTGTTTGTGCCGTCAGGGTCTGCAGCCGCTCGCTTGCCTCGGTCTTCCAGTCTTCCAACTCTGATATTTGAGCCTGTGCTTCTGTCATACATGCCCGTTGAGTGCGCAGCTCCTCCATGTTTTCAACTAGCTTGCGCTCCATTTCTCTTCGGAGACCCATAATTTCCTCCTTCATCTCTTTTTTCAGCTCTTCCTTAAGAGCCGTTAAATCCTGTTGGAGTTGTCACTTGAAGTCTTTTATGTCTTTACCTATATTGGTGATGCCAGTGTTCATAGTATCGAGTTTGGCGTCCTCCATTTTCTCTGTTATAGTCACCTCGTTTTTTTGGGCCTCGTGTTCAGCGATTTCTCCTGCGTTGTTGAAGAGGGATTCTTTAATTTTACCCTGCTTTTGTCCGTGTGCCCGGCTTCTTCGTGTTTTCATCCCTTGGTTTATTGATCCATTTATGTCGAGTTGGCCATTTACCAATGATTTTTAATCTGACTAGGGAGAGCTCTCTGTTTAAGCGTTATGTCTCTCCGCCATCTTCCCGGACGTCTCGTGGCAGATCCTTTTTAAAAGGCAGCAGAAAAGCATATTACAGGAGGAAGAGCAACTCTCTCTGGTGCTACTCTACTATGATTTCACTGATTTAATTCGCCATAGATTTTCTTGCACATTTTTCTTTAGCATCAGTGAAGAGGCACAGTTGTTTCAACATAAATGATCATTACTGTGTTACTACATAAACTTCCTGCTTCCTGGGTGTATTTGAGTTTTAACCCATTTTCTGTCTATGGCACACCGTCGCGCCCATCAGCTCACCACCCTCTGGCGGTCAAGTTTTTTTTTTCAAGAAAATATTCAGTTTAGATATCATAAATTCCAAAGGCTGTAACTTGAAAGTGGTAAGAGATAATGACTTACTGTCAATAAGAAAGATGTAGAATATGATCCAAAGTTTGAGATTGGAGTAGATTTATGCATCTAATTTGCATAATGCAACGGCAGCCATAACGAATTGCGTAACTTTCGGTCAAAAGTGGACTTTGAACATATTTACACAAAAGATGGTTTTGTTTTTTTGTCTTCGTTTTTGGTTTTTTTTTGTTATCTTCAAAGTATATGAACCAGAAAATCAGTAGAATGTACCCAAACAAATAAATACATCTGACCTACCGCGTACCATGCATCTTTAGGCTGCGTGTCCCCAAAATGCGTTTTTTTTTTTTTTTTTTTGTCACCCGACTGCCCTGAGCATTTTTTTTTTTTCCAGCATTTGTGCATGACGCTGTGGGGGGGGGGGGGGAGCCTGTGCCCTGTATCCCAGCAACAGCTTGTCACTCTCAGCTCAACACTTCCACATTCCTATGGCCAGACTTTCTTCTGATTTTTTTTAATAGCAGTCTCTAAATAACAATGGACAGGAAATGTGTTTTAGCAGCTCAGGATGTGAAATATGATGGCACGGAAAGCAGGAGTCTGAGTACAGATGAGTACTGGCGTCCTATGTCCCACCCATGCAGCAGTTCTGATTGGCTCCTTAGGTCTGACATTGACGAGCTCAGCTGCAGTCTCTGAAAAGTTGAAATTTTTCAGCTCTGAGCGTCCTGAGCGCCGCAACAAAAAAACAACCACCGCCGAGAGCGTTTCAGCGCCATGGGCGCTCAGCGCTGTAAACACTGGACTACATAGAGAATTAATGGAAAATAGCCGCCCAGAGCTGAAAAAACGCGTTTGGTGGACATGCAGCCTTATGCGTCCATTTCCTCATCCCCGGTCCTTATTTCATCTTCTGCCAGTCATTTTCGCTTCCTCTCCCTCATCCAGAAGCTCTCTTATGATTTATTCCAGCTCAGTTTTGGTTACATAATGACACTGAACCAGCGCTATTGTTCTGTCTCATCACGTGCAACTCCGTCGATGGAAGACGAAAATGTGCATGCTCCAGGCGATCTTCTGTCACAGAAAGTAAATATTTCCCTTCAGAAGCTAAATAATCTCTTTTTAGAATCATAGTTGGCAAAATTTGGAGCAAATGCTTCCTCCGTGTGGAAATACATGTTGCGATGGAGCCTTTGTTTACATTCTCTTCTTCGCGTTCCTGGAAATTATGTTTCGAGGTAGTTTGTTTGGGTGAAGTCTTCCAGTGAAGAGCAGTAAGCTATACGTGTCTGACATCTTGTGATGTGAAATGCTTGGTACAACTGGGTTTTCTGTGTTTATTGGACACATCACGTAACAGGCGCGGAACTGCACCTGGGACAGCAGGTGACGCTGATGTCTTATAAAAGCTGGACAATAAAAGGGTTAACACGATGCAACAACTTTTACTTCCCAGTGCCCACAGATCATCTTAAGTCAGTCTGTGGCAACAACCCCTAAAAAAAAAACTGAGGCAGCCTTTTTCTAAGGAACGCTGAGGTGAATGAATCCTTTAAGTCTTTACTGCTCAACCTAATTGCCTCTGTCAATGAGGCTATCACTTGCATCTGTGTTTATCTTTTGGCTTGTTAGCAGGATCATTTCAAAATACTTAACAGATTTGTTTGGAGAGGTTGGGTGTGGAATAAAGAACAAGAAGAATTACCGTCTGCCTCCAAGATTTTTTTTTTTTAAAGATTTAACATTTTCAATTCATAATATGTTTTAATGGATGAAATGTTTGCATATTACATGTTGTTTTTAGAGCTTATACCCTAATAATTTTCCCAATAGTGGATTATTATATTGGCAGTTTTTCATACCTGGTGTTTGGAATGTGCTTGATTTTATTAAACACAAATTGAAAATTAATCTTTGTCAATTGACACCCCCCCCCCCCAAAAAGAAAAAAAATTAGGAGAAAAATCTGTTTCCCACAGAAGTAGCCACTTGATACTAAAATCACAAAATTTACCAGACAAGTCACACGTTTGCATGAATACATTTTCAAATAATAAATAACAAAAAGATTCAAATTTATATTGCAAAATTTCCATCCATTCATCTTCTTAACTATGTAATTCTTTTTGGGTTGCCTATCCCAGAGTCCACATATTTGATTTGGCAAGGACTTTACACCGGATGCCTTTCCTGATGAAACCCTCCTCATTTACCCGGGCTTAGGAGCGACACAAGGAGTTCACTGCTTTTGTGCTCCCCCTGTGGCTGGGTAATCAACTTTCCTTTCCCCATTCAGTTTATGCTGAGCACCAAGCTAAAAAGCAGAAAGTGTCATTCTTTTGATCTTTGGTATGATCCAGCTGGGGCTTAAACCCACAACCTACCGGCTGTGGGGTGGAAGGCTCTTCCACTACAGGCCACCACTCCAGGTGTGCAAATTTTTTGACAAATTACCTGAAAAGTTCCAAATTTATTAGTAAAGTCACATTTCTGGAAATCATTGATGCTGATGCTGTCAACTAAGGGTGAAGTACGACTGCTCAAAATATTTGGATATTTGCTCAGCATCACTTTAGTATTTGGGACAGCCCTAGGTTTTTTTGTTTTGTTTTTTTGTCCAAAGCCAACACATTGAGTTTTTGCTCTGTAAACTTCAGTGTTACAGGAATACCATCATCTTCATCGCACCGGAGTGGTGGCTCAGTTGGTAGAGCATCCGCCCCACACCTAGGAGGCAGGGGTTCAAATCCCGGCCGGGTCGTGCCGAAGACCATATAAAAGTGGAACTTCCTGCCATCCAGCTTGGTGCTCAGCAATAATGGAATGGAGGAGGGAAATCTGTGGCGGCGCCTTGCATGGCAGCGGCCCTTCTGATTCTACTATGGGGTGTGTGTGATTAACACTGTAGATAGGATAAAGCACAATTTTGTTCTACTGTACATGATTGGTTGTATGGTTGACAATAAAGGGTGATTTAATTTAATTTAATTACAGCAGTCCACTAATGGACACTAATCACCGTGTCATAAAGGGGACATACATATGTACTTTCTCCAAATGCTGACACAGTTTCCAGAGGTCTTCATGAAATGTCTGTGACATGCTTTGGTCAAAATATATCAGGCTTTAATTACTGCAGCACAATTTTTAAACCCAGTTAAAGCAGGCATCCTCATAATCATCCTCATCCTCATAAGACTACATCATCCTAGGTGCGCAACCGAGAGGTTTCGTAGGTCCTTCCTACCTACGACTGTCAGACTGTATAACCTAAGCAGGGCTGCTTGCAGAGATAGCAAAAAAAACGTGACAACCTAATAGTATTGAATGCAAAAGACGCAAATGGTCGCTTCCAGTATACAACTAGGACAATATCAGTCGCTACGGAGGGTGACAATATGTATGGGTACATATTCATACTATGTAGGATAACTAAGTAGACGGTTATGCTGTTTATTCCATCTAGCTACATTGCTCTGCAGTGTGTATATATATATTTATGTGTACGTATGTATATTCACTGCTGTTATTTTTCTTATCTTCTTAATTATTGCTCTGAGTGTTGCTATCCCTGTGCTGTAGCAATCCTGGAATTTCCCCATTGTAGGACTAATAATATCTTATCTTATCTTATCTTAACTTATCTTGACCCTTTTCAGTCCATGTTTCTTTAAATGCTCATGAGCCCCAGTTCACCCCACCTCCTCACTTTCATCACTGTTGATAATGGTTGACACCAGGCGGGTGTCATTTTGAGGCTATTGTTAGCTGGCTACCTCATAGCTCTGGTTGTTTTACTTAAGGCACTTTTCCACTTGGAACCCAAAGGCCTCGTTTGGCCTTGGACCGAACAGTCCTGTTCCGGCACTGGTGGTTTTCCACAGCACAAGGCTCACTGAAGTATGGGTGGGAGAAGGAGGGAGTTGGAGGCGGGGTTTTGAGGGAGTTGGAGGCGGTGCTACACTCCCCTTGAGGCTGCGCCATTTTCCCTGGACCAATTAGTAGTCCAAGAGCTATTTAATATCATTTTGGTGGTGAGGCTGCTGTGTATTATTATGCATTACTCATCTCATGTAACCTTGTGCCATTGCAATGACGCAGTTTTTTCGTATATTTAATGTGGAAGTGTGGATCTTTAATATCACAGTTACAAGTACTGGGACAGCCATCTAATAAAAAATATCTTACAAAATTACAAGTCCACATTTTCTTTAAAGTGTACTTGTTAATGCTGAGTACAGAATTGGGTGAGGCGCACCAAAACAGTTGTTGCTGTACACCCCACACTCACCCATCCTTACAATGGCTAAGTTGAATATTTTGTGCAGATAAAACCATTACCTGGGTTGGCAATATGAACATTTCCAAATACAGAACTTAAAATATTAGGTGTCCCTGTTGTTGCACATGGATATAAAGCTTGATCAGTAGTGGCTGGCTTTTAATGTATGTGTCGGCAGTTATTGGACTCCATAACACACTGCAATGACAAATTTTTCCCAACCTTTTTAAGGGTTTTAAGACAGTGTAAAACTTAGTAGTAACAGACAACGCATGATGTCAACAGTCACGGGTTTATTCAACGTTATTAACACTGGTCATTGATTAATGTACAGTATATACATAATAACGGTTGGGAAAACGGGTCACACACGCCGTGCGAGGGTTTCAAAGACTGCCATGAGAGCGTTATTGAGGGCAGCATTCTGCGCAATTTCCTCTCTTCGTACAGCAACTTCGGCTTCCCTGGACTGACGGACCTCATCCACAAGCAGTGAATTGAGTTCCAACTGTTGCCGCTGGAGCTCCCTCTGCTCACGTTGATGTTCCCGCTGAAGCTCCATCTGTTCACGGTGCTGTTCCCTTTCTGCTTCTTGCATCGATGCAAAAATAGTTGAAAGGTCTTGTTTTGTGTTGCTCCGCTTCCTCTTACCTACAAGACAGAAATGTGAGCTGGTGTCAGTAAAATCAACCTCAAAACATGTAGCAGTACATCCCCAAAAATTAATACAAAAGTTAAATATTTTTGGACACATGTCAGAAAGTGAGACCCATATATTATACAGAATCATTAATCAGACAGTGAAGTATTGTTACATTTTAATCATTTATTGGCTCACAGCGCATGAATATCCAAAATTACTTTTCTCGAAAAATCGATGGTTATGTTAAAAATAGATATTAAAAAAAGAGGAGTGTTCTCAAAAGTATGAGGATTTATGGAGAAACGGATTTCATTTTCCAGCTGGAGTGACCATCACCCCACAGTGCCTAAACAATCAAAACCTGGTGTAATGGACAAGGCATCACTGTGTTTGATTTGGCCAGGAAACTCTCCTGACATAAAACCCATATGGATTGTCAAGATTATGACAGATACCATCTTATATGACTTTAACTGTCTTTTGTGAGTCACAAAAAACACACTGTACCATGACATTGCAGTTATTTTGAGATGTACCTGTACAAGGGACACACACTGGTGAAAGTCAAGTGCTGGGTTTGAAAAAATTACTTTTTTTTTATGAGTATCACAACTGTGTATTTGTACAATACATTTAGTAAAAGCTGGGTTTATGTTTCAAATGCCTAGCTTTTTATGGTGGTCAAAAAATTCTAGAGGTGACCCAAATTCTATGGTGGAGAGACCCAGCTGGTCTATCATCTCTGAAGAGCTGGAGCAGGTGGCTGGGGAGAGGGAAGTCTGGGCTTCTCTGCTTGAACGGCTGCCTCCGTGACGCGGAGAAGCGGTAGAAGATGGATGGATGGAAAAAATTCTGAATGCATTTATACAGTGGGCTCAACTGAATCATGAAAATAAAGCACGCTGACTTTCAAATAATGAGTTTTGTGCTACAACAGCTCATTAGCTTTTCCATGCTTGTGATTAAACATGCAATTGCATTGCTGGACTTTTTTGATGTGCTTTACATGAAACAATAAACTGTACCGTGAGTATTACATTATTACAATATAATATAATTATATTATTTGACTATTGGGCTTTACCTGTGCGTGAAAGTGTTGACGGAGATGTGCCAAACTGTGAGCGAGCTGGACTTGGTTCTGGTGCCGGATGATCTAGATCTGTAGCAGGAGAAGCCGGGTGCTCGTATCGCGGGAGGTGAGCTCCGTCGGTGTGGAAGCATAATCTAAAAAAAAATAAAAAAAATAAAACACTTTTAACCAGGATTACAACTATTTCATCAGATATTGTCAACACAAAAAACAACATACAAGGACGGACATAGCATTAAGCTAGGTCATCGTTTAAACACGATTAAGTTTTCGTCTGTCCTAAGTGAACTTTCCACTGTTGGAAAAAATAACATAAAGCATGAATATCAGATCACTTACCGTCCTGTATATCACAATATCACGGCTTCAACTGCTGAAGTTGGGTGCGTCGCGGCTGCACATTCAATTCAATTCGGGTGGCTGGGTCTAATTCCCGGTGCGTCTCCGTGTAATTTCTGGTGCGTCTGTTTGTGCGCACCACTGCAGGCTCAGTCTGCTTCCCTCTGCATTCTCTCATCAGCCGAAACGCACAGGAAACTCTGCTGGACTGCGGTGTTGGATTTCTGCTGATTTCTGTGAAGCCATTCTCTCGTTGTGGTTTATAATATCACTTGTTCGCGGGCTCACTGACGAAAAATTTCAAATGGCGACCAGCAAGCGATTCAGGAAAGTCAGTGTAACGCCCACTCTCATGACGCTACGCACAGACCAATGAATGACCAGCAGTGGCGTGACGAAACGGGGCTGGGAGCCTTTGGACCTGCTTTTTACAGTGCCGAAAAAAGTGTCAGTTAAACTGGAACTGTTCCGAAAAGGGGAACTGTGAGGCCTTTGGGTTCCGAGTGGGAAACCGGACAATGGAGGCCGATCGGGGCCAAACGGGGCCTTTGGGTTCCAAGTGGAAAAGTGCCTAGTGTTAACACTAGATGGTCTGATCTGTCCTCCTCTCCCCAGTCCCACTGAGACGATGTCTAATGCGGTAGACAGACTTCAGCCGGCTAGCCAAGGTGCTAGTGGGCTGATATGCCAAGCTATTATGGCCAAAATATAACAAAACAAGCCCAAACGTCATTAGATGTTACAGACTGTGAATTAGTGAACTAGGCGAGAACACAGATGTTTAATGAGGGTGGATGGAATATATAGATAAAGGGAAAAACGACCCAACCATGATCTGACAGCTAAGCTAACGTTAGGCGACCTGATCTATCAGCCTCTCTCCACCAAGGCGTTGCCTATTGTGGTAGACAAACCCCAGCCACCTAACAAAAGTGCTGGTGTGGCGGGTTGATTCAACCCCCCCACAACACACAGGACAGTCGGCTCTTTTCTCTTGGTTTTTCCCGCTGCACTACTGAGATGTAATGTGCCATTCATGTATTGTGATGTAATGTGCCATTCATGTATAGTGTTCATGCGTCCTGTCCTTACTGTGACCTAGAGGCTGAGATCAATATGTAGATGTGCCTTGTAACCTCTTTGTTCTACACCTGGAGCAAAGGCTGGCAAATCTGCTTATTGTTATGTAGGTCTCTTACAAATGCAAATGTCTCATGCCTGTTCTGCAGTCCCTTTCATCGTACCAACTGCTGTGAACCTGCTTTGATGTATTGTCTGAGTTGGGTATAAATACTGCACAGGTTCTGTAACACACCCTCTCATTCCCACTTCTGCAACTGCTGCTGCGGGACACAGACTCTTGTGCCCTCCTTCTCTGAGAGCCGTGGGCTCGCTCCCGGCGCGCATGCACGGCGCCGGGAGCGGAGCCCGTGACGGCTGGATGATTATAATAAAACTCAACTTAAAACCTACAGCATTGCTGCTTATTATTTTTTGTCATCCGCCGCACTGGCAGGCCGATCCACCGGACTATTACAGGAAAAATATAACGAGTTAGGATGACTGGATTAATGAGCCACATGGGAACAGGGATGTCTAGTGAGGTGACTAGAATCTAAAGAAAATAAGAAACCAACTTTATAGTTTCCAAAGTAGTGCTACTAGTGTGGCTTTAGATGCTCAAGGGGATCCTCCCACAGTCATTAGTGGAGATGATGCTGGGAGGGTGGTATCATTCCTGAGAGCTTCTGTTCTCACCAGATCATCCAGAGCCAAATCAGAACCGCTCATTCAGGGAGAGGTATTTGGACCAAGGTAAACCCTAACAAAGTGACAGGATTGAGTTTTTCCTGTTGATAACCATTCCTGATAACTGTTGAACAAGTGAAATTTTCATCATATGTTCCCTATAAGGCAGTGTATTTTTTTTGAGAGAGGAACTAAGCTAAACTCGGTGGAGGCTTGTGCTTTCCAAAGGCTTTTATGTAGACTAATTTCAATATTGTTGTAGCATTTTTAAAATATTCATAACATTCCACATTTGGGTTATTCATTCTCTGGTGCTACAGTATGTGAACTGGGTGGCAGTCTGGGGTACTCTGTTTGGACTGTTGCCCCCATGACCCAGACTTCTGGATAAGCAGCAGAAGATGAATGGACGGATGGTTGTTCTGTCACTTTTTCTGGCATATCCTGCATCATAGGGATAGAACTTTGGCTCAGTGTGTCTTTTTTTTTTTTTTTGTGGGACAGTCTGTACTACGGGTGCAGTGCTGTTGTATTGTGGCACTCTGGTTGGGGTGTGACGAGGGTTCGTGTCTGTCACATTACTATGAATACCAGGACCCCATGTTTCCCCACATGACAATGAATAAAAGGCGATGGATTCTCACTGAGCTCAAATGTTTGTATTTTTAATGTTTTGCATACTGGTGTAACACTGAAACTGTGTTTATTTGCAGTAATGTAAATGGTTGCATTCTCCACTAACCAAAATGGCATTTGTATGGTCCTTACTAAAGGGGTCTCTTTGAGACTTTGTCTTGTGACTGTACAAATGATGGATACAATTCCACCAAAGCTTTATGTTCATGACAGAAGTTGCTATTCAAGTATAATAAACAATATACACTTTGTGGAGAGAATAACCAGGCCGAACTTTTCCGAGCAGATGAAACTTTATTCCACTCTCTCTCACATTCACCAGAATCAGAAAACATCACCCCCAGGTTGCAAGCACTCTCTTTTTTATCATAGCACTAACACTTCTCTGCTACCTGGAGTGCTGCATTAACATATCACTCCCCACACTCCCCACCTTTGATCTGCCACTTCAGTCTGAGGGAAAACTACTGAGTGGGTTTCCCCCCCCCCCCCACCCCCAGAGTCTCAGACTGAGTCTTAACCCCCATGTCCTTTGGGCTTCAGCCTCCGTCCATAGCTGCTGTAACGGGGGGTACTTTGGCTCCGAGGCGCTGCTGTGCCGGTGGGGGGTTCCTGGGGGTGTGTCCGTCTGTGGGGGGGACAATGGGGGGGCACCTTCAGCATGCTTGTGTGACTGATCTGACGATTCATTTACCTGGGGAGTTCTCCGTGGGGTCTTCCGCACCGAGGAGCTCAGGCCAAGACCACCTGCTCGTCTGCTAAAACAAAGGCGGGCTTAAGCCTGTCTATACAGATCGTCTCCCGGTGACCCCCCAAGTCTAAAACAAAATGTTTGTCCCTGGGTTCCAGCACTCTGACCGGGCCATTATAAGGCGGGCGCAATGGGGTCCGGTGGGCATCATGCCTGACAAGTACGAACGATGCATCCTTCAAGGTTTTTGGCACAAAAACGTGTAGAAAACAGTGGTGGGCCGGACCGGGTAGCGTCCCTGCCTCTGCGCTATGTCTTGAACGCGGGGATGGATCGGTGTTCGGCGTGGGGTTATCTGGCAAAAATTCCCCGGGGAGCCGCAGTGGCTGGGGAAGAAAACAGCTCTGCTGGGGAGGCTGCCAAATCGTCCTTCGGTGCGGAACACAACCCTAATAGAACCCACGGCAACCAGTCCACCCAAAAAAAGGAGCAAGATGGCGACCGGGATGGTCACACTTTTTCAGTGCTGAGACAAAGTTGCTGATTTTGCCATTAAAATAACTAACCAACAGCGATCGGCATTTGTGACGCACATGCACGGGCTGAATTTCCACCTCCGTTGGAATACCCCTTTAATCGCCTTTCACCGGCCACTGTGAGTAAACTGACTAGCGTTTCTTTTGTGGTTCGCTGCTACGCTTTACCCGAAGCGTTTGCTAAGCTAACGCTAGTTAGCTTAACGCTAACGCAACTCCTAACACCGACACGAAGCGACTCAGTCCCCGGTGAGGGCTCGCCGGAGGAACTAACCGAGGCAGCAGTTGGACGGGAGCCGGATCGGAGTTTGGGGGTGGCGGTGGTGGGGGACGGGGACCAGTGGAGGACCACCGGGACCCAGCCAGACAATAGCCTGAGTCAGAGCCCAGTGGCGAGGCCCAGCGGAGGAATTACTGAGGCAGACGGCGGTAGTTGGCGGGGCTTAGCGGAGGAATCTACTGAGGCAGACGGCGGTAGGCAGCGGAGCTCAGCGGAGGATCTACCGGGACCCCAGCGGAGCTCGGCTGCAGCGGTGGTGTGCGGTGGGACTCGGTGGAGGAGCTGTACAGGAGCTTGGTTACGGCGGCAGTAAGCAGCGGGACTAGCAGCGGAGGGGGCTAGCTGAGGCCCAGCTGGATTTGAGGTCGGTCGGATCGGATACCAGCGACACAAGCAGAGATTGTTTTTACTATCCACAGGTCAGTAAAAATGCCACCAAAGGAGGAAATGGAAGAGAGAAAAAAATCTCTGAACTTCTTGTCAGAAGAAGTGGCCAAAATGGTTAGCCAGCAGGCCAAAATAATAGGCCTAATGGAAGAAGTACGAGACTTAAAATTAACAATTCAGGAAAAAGACAAAAAAATTACGGACTTGGAGCGACGCGTCGAGGATCTTGAACAAGGTTCTTGTATGGATGACCTAGTTATAAGTGGACTAGACATCAAATATCAGTCATACGCTCATGCTACAACAGGACTGAGAGGTGAGGAGGCTCCCCTGAGTGAATCAGTCTCCCTAGAAAACCAGGTGCTTCAGTTCCTTGACAGTAGAGATATAAAGGTCGAAGCAAATGCAATTTCAGCCTGTTATGCTTTACCCAGAAAAGATAATAAAACAAAGAAATCAATTGTGATGCGCTTTGTGAACAGAAGGGTAAAGAATGACATACTGAGGCAGGCCAGAAATCAGAATCAGAAATCAGAAAAAGATTTATTGCCAAGTACATTAACAGATCACTGATAACATACGAGAGAATTTGACTTGACACAGTAAATGAACCTGCATTTCCGTGCCACGGCGCATCTGAAACGCGCCTGTCAGCAGGAGGGTACAGGTAGCATAAGAATAATACAATAGGAAGGAGCAAAAAAATCATTGATTCAGAATACTGGTTGCATGATCAATCAATATTATGATTACAAGGGAAAAAAAAGCCCTCAATGCACATCAGCGGACCAAGATTTCACAGGACACAAAGAGAGCAGTGTGTGGATCTTTATTTATCAGTTCGTGGATCAATATGAGTGCACTGTTGAAGCAAGTGTTGTATCAGAAGAACAACAAGGACACTTTGGCAGGAGATGTTTTGTCTGGCTACTTGCAATCGTCCTTGCGATTATCTGAGCAGCTGCTGTCCAAGGCCTTGTGCTCAATGTTTTGAAAAAACAGACTGCAGACAGCCAGGAGGAATTTTTATAGGGAAATTGAGCCAAATAGAACTGATCACAGAGAAGGAGCTTTATTTTCTTCTGTAGATTCAGTACTTAATCCTTCATTGCGGGGCGTTGAGTCCGTCGTGGATAGACCTAAGCGTAACCATGATGTAATCCACCTTCCGAGACAGTTCTCCATTTGTCGCTATCAGGGTCTTCTCCAATTTTTCAATTTGATGGATGCACCTCGCCTGGCCAGCATTTTGATAGGTTGTATCCATCTTCAGCAATTTGCGGTACACCAGGACAATCCCAGTTCCAATCAGAACGATCCCGATCACCATTATTACGAAGACATACAAATCTTCAATATCTTCGATAGAGAGATTAGTTAGGCACAAGATCCTCCAATTACTTGTGTCCCATAAATAGCCCGCTGGAGCCGTCCCTGCGGGGCAGACGGCTTCCCCCGGAGCACTTTTCCTTGTTGAAAAAATAGTGTCAATTGTGTTCAAAGCCCAGCTTATTAATTCCATAATTTCTTTCGACGGTCAGCAGTTAGACGCAGACAGACAACAGCAAGCTGGGATCCAGTAGTTGGGGGGGAAGGAAAAAAAAGTCAGAGCAAGAGAGAAGGAAAAAGGCGTCTGCTCTCTTTGGAGGCGGAAGTGAAAGCTACGGGGAACAGAAGTTTATCTAAATGAACACCTAACTAAAACAAATGCTGAAATAGCACGGCAAGCATGGATGCTGAAAAGACAAAATAGGATACAGGCAACATGGACAAGAAATTGTAGAGTTTGGATCAAACTAAATGGAACATCTGAGCAAGCAAAGAGTATAATGATCAGAGATGTTACTGACTTAGATAAATACAGATGAACACTGATTAAGAAAATTAAGAGACAATGATAATCCATATTCACACACAGGGTAAGAATAGTTCTTTTGACATACCATGTCAATGTACTTTAAAAAAAAAATAAGCAAAACAAACAAAAAACTTATGACTGACTTGAGTAGACATCAATTATCCCCAGTTGGAGGAAGTCATTTGACACAGAGTAAGGATACTCAAACTCTGAAAATATGCCATTATGCTGAACATAAACTACAAGAGATGGAGAACGATATTGATCCTGATAACCACTTTTTCAATAATATTCATAACCATTGTGAATATTACACTGAAAAGCAATTCAGAAGTCAAGTGCAACTAGATGGTAAACTATCAATAATACACTTCAACAGCAGAAGTCTTAACAAAAACTTTCCACAGATTCAGGACTATTTAAAACAGCTAGACAGAAAATTTACAGCTATCGCAGTCTCTGAAACTTGGCTTAATGAAGAGCAGGCTCCCCTGATGGCAATAGAGGGATATCAGATGTTTAATACTAACAGATCTCAAAAAAAGGGTGGTGGTGTTGCACTGTATATTGATGACCTGTATAGGTGTAAGCTTGTAAATGGAATGTCCTTTGCACTACCAGGGATTTTGGAATGTGTTACTGTTGAGATTGACCAAGATAAAACAAAAAATCTAATTATAAGTTGTATATATAGAACGCCGGGAACTTGCATTGAGACATTCAGAGATAAATTAGTCGAGCTGTACAATAATATTACTGGTAAGAAAATGGTAGTAATCTGTGGAGATTTCAATATTGATTTACTAAATCCACATCAACAAAATGTAATTACAGAGTTCATGAACTCTATGTACAGCATGAGTCTATATCCCACAATAACACATCCCAGTAGAATCACAGTTCGCACTGCTATACTTATTGACAACCTGTTTGTTAATATTATTGATAAGAAAATAGAAAGTGGATTATTGATAATAAGTGACCACTTGCCAACCTTTGCACTTATCCATGGCCACACGGGGGCCAATACAGAAAAATTTTTAAAAATCGTTCAGATACAAATCACCAAATGCAATCAGTTCTTTTAAAGAGGACTTGCTGAAGCAAGACTGGACAGAAGTCTATGTATCAGATGTAAATGAAGCCTATGACACATTTATAAACATTGTAACCTCTCTTTATGAAAAAAATTGTCCATTAGTAAAAAAAAAAAAAAAAAGCTTAAACATAAATTTGCCGATAAGCCATGGTTAACCAAAGGATTACAAAAGGCGTGTAAAAAGAAAAATTTATTATATAAAGCTTTCCTGAAGAAAAAGGCAAAAGAAGCAGAGCAGCGGTATAAAACATACAAAAATAAGTTAACATATATAATAAGATGTAGTAAGAGAGACTACTACAGTAAAGAACTGGAGAAAAACAGAGACAATATTAAAAATACATGGACAATACTTAACAGTATTCTTGGAAATAAAAGCAGAAATACAAGCTACCCAACCGATTTTTCAAAAAATAATAAAACGACTTAGAGTGTGAATGCAGCTTCACCTGCAGATGAATTTAATAACTTTTTGTTAACATTGGTCCTAATTTGGCTCGAGAAATACCCATTACGGCGCCTACAGGTGATACAATAAGCAATAACACGGCTATAAAAGACTCCATTTTCATAAAGAACACAGACGAGAGAGAGGTCATTGAAATTGTTAAATCGTCTAAAAGTAAAACATCTACGGACTGTGATGGTATTGACATGCTCTTAGTCAAAACTATTATTGAATGCTTAGTGAAACCACTGACGTACAGTATATCTGTAACCTGTCTCTCCAAACAGGTATATTTCCCAATGCAATGAAAATAGCTAAAGTAATTCCGATATACAAGACAGGTGACAGAGGGGAATTCTCAAACTATAAACCAATTTCACTATTGCCGCAATTTTCCAAGATACTTGAAAAAATATTCTATGAGAGAATTGACAACTTCATACTGAAGAATAATTTATTGTGTGAGCAGCAATATGGGTTCAGACACAAGAGGACAACTGCATTTGCTCTAATGGAATTTATAGAAAAAATATCAACTGCCATTGAAAATAAAGAGTATTCAGTTGGGGTATTCCTGGATCTTAAAAAAGCATTTGATACAGTGGATCATAATTTATTATTAAAGAAACTACAAAATTGTGGTATTAGAGGGGTAGCACTATCCTGGTTAAGTAGTTACTTAAAGAATAGATATCAGTATGTATGTGTTGGTAACAAAAACTCACAGTTACTGAAGGTTACTTGTGGAGTCCCACAGGGTTCAGTTTTGGGGCCATTGTTATTCAATATGTATATAAATGATATATGTAAAGTTTCAGAAAAAATGGACTTAATATTGTTTGCCGATGACACTAATCTATTATGCAGTGGAAGCAATTTGGAACAACTTCTGGATACACTCGGAAAGGAATTAGGAAAGCTTAAACTGTGGTTTGATTCAAACAAATTAACGCTCAATTTAAGTAAGACAAAATTTATAGTCTTTAACAACCATCACAACAACTCAGTATCTAAACTCAGTGTAAATGGTGTAGAGATTGAAAGGGTATCTGAAACTAAATTTCTTGGAGTAATAATTGATAATAAACCTGGAGAAGCCCGGGAATATGGTGAGGATCATGTTCTTTGACTTCTCCAGTGCTTTCAACACCATCCAACCGATGATCCTGAAGGACAAGCTGCTGCGCGCAGGGGTGGACCAGCACCTGTCATCATGGATCCTGGACTACCTCACGAACCGGCCTCAGTTTGTGAGAACCCGGGACTGTGTGTCCGACACGATCATCAGTAGCACGGGGGCCCCCCAGGGAACGGTGCTGGCTCCCTTCCTGTTCACTCTTTATACTGCGGACTTCTCACACAACACAACACACTGCCATCTACAGAAGTTCTCTGATGACTCTGCGATCGTTGGCCTCATCTCCAATGGAGATGAAGCTGAGTACAGAGGGCTTATCCAGGACTTCGTGGACTGGTGCCATCGGAACTGCCTCCAGATCAACGCGAGGAAAACTAAGGAGCTGGTGGTGGACTGCCGCAGGCAAGGACAACCCCTCACAGCACCAGTAAATATACAGGGAACAGACATCGAGATGGTGACATCCTATAAGTACCTGGGTGTTCATCTGAACAATAAACTAGACTGGTCACACAATACTGACGCACTCTACAAGAAGAGACAGCGCAGGCTGTTCCTGCTGAGGAGACTCAGGTCTTTTGGTGTACAAGGGGCGCTACTGAAGACATTCTATGACACGGTGGTGGCATCAGCCATCACTTTTGGAGTGGTCTGCTGGGGCAGTGGCATTACTGCAGCCGATAGGAAGAGACTGAACAAACTGATCAAGAAAGCTAGCTCTGTCCTGGGGCAGCGCCTTGATCCGGTGGAGGAGATAGGAGAGAGAAGGACGGTGGCTAAACTGTCATCTCTGCTGGAATCCAAGTTCCACCCTATGCAGGACATACTGAATGCACTGAGGAGCTCATTTAGCAGCAGACTACATCATCCCAGGTGCACAACCGAGAGGTTTCGCAGGTCCTTCCTACCAACGGCTGTCAGACTGTACAACCTAAGCAGGGCTGCTCGCAGAGATAGCAAAAAGACGTAACATACTAATAGTTTTTTGAATGCAAAAGATGCAATAGACTTACACAATGGTCCCCTCCGGCATACAACTAGGAAAATACCGGTCGCTATGGAGAGTGAGAATATGTATGGGCACATAATCATACCATGTAGGATAACTAAGTAGACGGTTGTGCCGTTTCATCCCATCCAGCAACAATGCTCTGCACTGTGTGTGTTTATATATTTACATATTTATTCCATCTAGCTACAATGCTCCGCACTGGGTGTGTTTATATTATATATCTATATATTTATTCCATCTAGCTACAATGCTCCGCACTGTGTGTTTATATATCTACATATTATTCCATCTAGCTACATTGCGCCGCACTGTGTGTGTTTATATATTTACATATTTATTCCACCTAGCTGCAATGCTCCGTACTGTGGGTGTTTATATATTTACATATTTATTCCATCTAGCTACAATGCTCCGCACTGTGTATTTATATATTCATATATTTATTCCATCCAGCTACAGTGCTCTGCACTGTGTGTCTGTGTGTGTGTATATATATATTTTATAGTAATATGTACATATGTATATTAGCTGCTCTTGCTTGCTTGTTTTTTTTTTTCTTGCCTTCTGATTGTTGCTCTGAGTGTTGCTATCCCTGTGCTGTTGCAATCCTGGAATTTCCCCGTTGTGGAAACAACGGAAACAACAACAAGATAAAGGCTTATCTTATCTTATCTTAATAAACTGTGTTGGAAGTCACATATTAATTATATTAAAGGTAAAATATCCAAATCAATTGCAATACTACACAGAGTGAAATATTTGCTGAATCAACCCACACTATATACCTTGTATCATTCATTAATACTCCCATACATGACATATTGTACTGAAGTATGGGGAAATACATATAAAACAAACATATATCCAGTCTTTATGCTTCAGAAGAGAGCTATTAGAATAATAAACAAAGCAGCTTACAGGGAACCAACAAACCCACTTTTTCTTAAATTAAAAGCTCTCAAGTTGAAAGATCTGGTTGACTTTAAAACTGCAGTAATAATGTTTAAAGTGAAGAATCTATGACTGCCCGTAAATATCCAAAAGTTGTTCCAAATAAGGGAGAAACAATATCATTTCAGAGGAACATGTATATTTCAAAAACCTTCAGTGAGAACTACCACCAAGCAACACTGTGTTTCAGTGCAAGGAGTCAGATTATGGAACGATTTTGGACCTGAATTAAAATTATGTACAACGCTTGGACAATTTAAACAAAAACTAAAGGAAGAAACACTCCAAACATATATACAAGATGACATGTAAAATCACATAAGGATTGTCATATCCAGCCTGCGTTGTGTTGTAGCTTAGTTTTTTGTCACATTTTGTCTTAGCTTTGTTCTGAATTGTAATCGCTCTTGTTTTGTTTTTTTCTTTTGAATTCTTGGATGGCACATGGGTGGGCAATATAAGCTGCGGCTTCAGCCATCACCCATTTCGGATAACTTATGTTGAACTGTATAATCAGAGGAGTTATTGTCTAATTTGACCTTGTTGGATTTTCTTTCCCCCTTTGTTATATTATTCAGTTTCTTTTAACCTGTACTTTTAATCTATCCGAAATAAAGATTCATTCATTCATTCATTTACATCCGTAAGCGAAGCTCTGAGCACTGCTTTAAGTGACCTATGGAAACGCTCGCATAACCCATTGGCCTGTGGGTTGTACGTGGTCGTGCGATGAATTGAGACGCACAGGCTCCGAGCCATGGTGGACCAGAGGTTGGAAACAAACTGCGGGCCCCGATCGGATGTGATGTCCGAAGGAGCGCCGAAACGTGCCACCCATGTTGTCAAAAAAGCACGTGCCACATCTGCGGACGCGATGGAAGCTAGCGGAACTGCTTCGGGCCAGCGTGTGGTGCGGTCCACCACTATCAGGAGGTGCGTGAACGCCTGTGATGGCGGGAGGGGGCCCACGAGGTCCACATGAACGTGGTCGAACCTCATAGCTGGGATATGGAATGGCTCCAAAGGGGCCTTCGTGTGCCTGTGCACCTTGGCTCATTGGCACGCTACGCAGGCTGCAGCCCACTCTTTCACCTGTTTGCGCAGGCTCAGCCAGACGAACTTTGCGCCCACCATTTTGACTGACACGCGCACTCCTGGGTGCACCAGGGAGTGAACTGACTCAAAAACGCAGCGACGCCAAGCGCGTGGGACCATCGGTCGCAGGCGGCCTGTAGAGACGTCACAGACTGGGGTGGCCCCCGTGTTGCAGCACACTGCTCTCCAGCCTTAACCCTGTTGGTCCAGACTGGAACGCGCAAACATCTGCATCGCTGATCTGCGCAGCGGCCATGGCCGTGTAATCTATCCCCACGTAGACTGGGACCACTAATGCGCACGAGAGGAGGTCAGCCACCACATTGAGTTTACCGGCCACATGTCGAATGTCGGTCGTAAAATCCGAGATTGCGGCCAGCTGTCTCTGCTGCTGGGCCGACCATGGTTCCGAAACCTTGGCCATCACGTACGTAAGTGGCTTGTGGTCCACGAACGCAGTGAAGGTGCGCCCTTCCAGCCAGAACTGGAAGTGGTGTATGGCCAGGTGGAGAACCAGTAACTCCCTGTCGAACGCGCTGGATTTACGCTCATTGTCGCGCAAAGACCTGCTAAAAAAGGCAAGCGGCTGCCAAGAACCGGCGATGCACTGCTCCATGACGGCCCCTATGGCCACATCTGATGCGTCGGTAGTGAGCGCTATCCTAGCCGCTGGGTCCGGGTGCACCAGTAGTGTGGCGTTCGCCAGAGCTGTTTTAACCTCGGAAAACACCTGCTCTCGCTCAGGAGTCCAGTCGACCCTGTCCGCCAGCTTCCGTTTCTTAGGTGTGGCGTACAACGGCTGCATGAGCTGGGCTGCGTGGGGGAGGAAACAATTGTAGAAGTTAACCATCCCCAAAAACTCCTCCAGCGCCTTGACCGTCTGAGGCCGGGGAAAATTCGCCACGGCGCGCACCTTGTCCGGCAAGAGTATCGCGCCCTCTGGTGAGATGCGGTGGCCCAAAAAAATCGATCCCCGTCACCCCGAACTGGCACTTCGCCAGATTGATTATTAACCTGTGCTCCTCCAGCCTCTGGAAAACTGTCCTGAGGTGGGCTACGTGTTCGTCCTCGGACGCGCTGGCCACCAGGATGTCGTCCAGGTAGACGAACACAAACGGCAGATCACGCAACACCACATCCATCATGCATTGGAATGTCTGTGCCGCACCTTTTAGCCCAAAAGGCATGCGTAAAAACTCAAACAGACCAAATGGAGTTATTACTGCCGTTTTAGGTATGTCCTCAGCGCACACCGGGACCTGGTGGTAACCGCGGACCAGGTCGATCTTGGAAAAAATGCGTGCCCCAGTGAGGTGAACGGAAAAATCCTGAATATGAGGGATGGGGTAGCGATCGTGCGCTGTGGCATTGTTTAATCTGTGGAAATATCCGCAAGGTCACCACAATCCCTCGGCCTTAGGAACCATATGTAGCGTGGATGCCCATGGGCCGTTTGAGCGCCTGATGATGCCCAACTTTTCCAAGTTGGCAAACTCCTCACACGCTATGGCCAGTTTAGCTGCGTCCAGGTGTCAAGGTCATTCGAAAACGGGCGGCCCCGTAGTGGTAATGAAGTGTTTCACCCTGTGTTTAGTGACGGTCGTCGAAAACATCGGGACCGTGAGTGCTGGGAACTGGGTGAGTAGTGTGTGGAACTTATCCCCTGGAGCTCTGACGTTGGCTAGTGTTGTTGGCCCAGTTCCTCGAGCTGTACAGGGGAGAGAATCAAAAGACATTGTGTTAATCAGGCGTCTGTTAGCAACATCAACTAGTAGTCCGTGTGCACACAAAAAATCAGTGCCTAAAATGGGGAGCTGCATGCCGCTATGACGAATGTCCATTGGTATGTACGGCCGTGCAAGGATACAGTCAGTGTCCTCTCTCCAAAAGTCTTAATGTCTGAGCCGTTTGTGGCTGTCAGCTCGGGGCCGCTAGTTCCCGCCAGCCGGTCGGCGTAGGACGGCAGGATGAGGCTCTTTTGGGAGCCGGAGTCCACGAGGAACAGTCTCCCCAAGCGTGAGCCTGTCACATAGAGCAGCTTGCTTGCTTCACCGGCAGTTGCAGCTGCTACCAACTGTTGGTCCCGGTGTTTCCCGAACGCTTGAATTGGCACGGTGGCACGCATCGGCATGCGTCCTCTCCAAAACAGCGGTGGTAGAAACAGAATGTGTCTCTCCGGTGCTTCTTGGCCCCTGCTGCACCCACCATTGCTGGCTCCTCGACTCCGCTGGCCGTCTCGCTGGGTTCCGACGCTGCTGTGTTCACTGTGAGGGCTCTGGTAGTGAGGATGATCCGATCTGCCTGCTGGGCTAGTGCCTGGTAGTTGCGCACGGCCAGCAGCGGTGAATTGGCGAGGACCGCTCTGGCCGCTGTCGGGAGGTTCCAGAGGAAAAGGTGGGCAAAGAGAAAATGCCCATCATCTGTGCCCATCAACGCCAACATCTTCTCCATCAATTCGACTGCCAACCCGTCTCCTAACTCGGAGCACGTCAGGAGCCTTTCCGCTCTCTCACAGTCCAAGAGCGTATAGCGCCAGGTCAGCGCGGTTTTGAGCGCACCGTATTTGTTGCGGGCTGGGGGCTGTTGGAGCAGGCTCGCCACCTGCTGAGTTGTGTGTGTATCCAGCGCTGCAACCATGTAGTAATATCTGGTGTCATCTGCCGTTATTCCCCGGAGCGCGAACTGGGCCTCGGTGTGAAGGAACCAAGACTTCAGGTTGTGTAGCCAAAAGTCTGGAAGTTTGACCGAAACAGCACACGCGTTGCTGGCACTTCCCATCCGGGTCGTCTCCGGGGTGTTCGCCTCGCGTTCCATTGTGCGTCAAGGGTCACCAAGTGTGGAGAGAATAACCAGGCTAAACTTTTCCGAGCAGATGAAACTTTATTCCACTCTCTCTCACATTCACCAGAATCAGAAAACATCACCCCCAGGTTGCAGGCACGCTCTTTTATATCACAGCACTAACACTTCTCTGCTACCTGGGGTGCTGCATTAACATATCACTCCCCACCTTTGATCTGCCACTTCAGTCTGAGGGAAAACTACTGAGTGGGTTCCCCACAACTTATAATTTTCGTTTCCTCTAACAGATATTGCTTATGTAAGAAAAATGATTTCAATGTAGAGATTCTAGCAGACATGTTGTACTGTAACCCAATCTGAAAATGGCACTCAACCTTCTTTTCATATATTCAGTTATAAAGGAGTGCTGGAATGTTATTTGAATGAAGATGGATATTGCATCCTGGGAGGCTTACAGTTAATTTCCCCAAGTAGGAGAGTCAGGTTCCCAGATGGCTGCTTTCTATTTTATTTAATAGTCATTTGTTGCTTGCTTTATCCTCCAGTAATTTTTCTTCTCCTCTATTACTGTTGAAGTTCGGGAGCATCAACAATAATTTTAGGAAAACGCATTGTGGAATGTGAAATGTTTTACACTGAGTAGAATCTGTGCTATTGATTAGGCCAGAAAGCATACTGTTGTGCAAGTGACAAAAGAGGGAAACTGGTTTGTGTGCAGTGATTTTTGAGCAGCTGACTATGAAGAGTGTGCGACAGTAAGACGTAGAGCTGTAGAGGATGAGGACTGGTATGATTAGCCCCCACAGCTCCAGCCGGAAGAATTGTGGTGTAGGCATAATGGCTGCAGTCAACTTGTCTTTCTCAGTTTACCTGCCTGTCTCATTGTTCCTGCTCATTTATACTCACTGCCAATGTAAACACAATACTCGAGAAAAGTTTGATATTTTTAAAATTTTTATGCAAATGGTCAATTAAAGGATGCAAATTATTTTTAGACATCTTCAGAACACTATCAGAGATTGACAAGTGAAAATCTGTCAACAGTTTTCAAAGTTGAACAAAACAGAACACCCTCACTTTCTGAAATTACAATAAAATGTCTGTCTTAACAAGGTTCAGTATGGAATATGACCTCCATTTGCGTTAATGCAGGCAGTAATACACCTCCACAAGGACCTCACGAGCCATCTAATGTTGTGCTGGGGGATATTTAGCCACTCCTCCTGCAATGCCATGACCAGTTCCTGTCTGTTCTGTGGTGCCGGTACTATGTCTGAAACACGTTGCCCAAGTTGATCCCACAAGTGTTCAATGGGGGATAAATCCAGAGAATAAGAAGATCAAGGAAGGACATCAAGGTTCTGTTGCTGCAGGTACTCCCTGGTGACTTGGGCGGCATGTGGATGAGCATTGTCCTGCTGGAACACCTGGAGGTCAGCGTGGTCCGAAAGAATGTTGTCACAGCAGGTTGCAGAACGTGGTCAATGTACCATCGGTCCATTAAAGTGTCATCAAGGACAACCAACTGTGTCCTGTAGTTACCAGCCCACACCATGACTCCAGCGTTGCCCTATTGTTTGACCTGTCAGACAAAACATGGGGCCTTGGACTGGCAAAATCGGGATTTATCAGAGAAAAGAACAGCGCTCCGCTGCCATATGGTCCATGTGTTGTGCTGACGAGCCCACTCGTGCCGATTTTGTTGCTGCTCTGCCATCAGGATTATCCCTTAAAAGGGTCTTTGGGCTTGTAGGTCCCGATGTTTGATGGTGCCTTCTTATGGTATTGGCCGAGATCGTTGGCTGGTGTCTCCCTGGAGTTTACTGGGTTATCTGGGTGGCTGTGCGAAACCAATCTTGGAGGTGCTAGAGCACAATGTACTGGTCTTGTTTCGCGGTGGTGACGTGTGTTCATCCTGAATGTGGTTTTAACCGCCACAGACCCAGTTTCGACCTGGCATTGTTGCAACCGAACAATGGTTGATGCATTGCAGCCCAATCGGCACGCCACCTGCCGTGCCAACATTCCGTCCTCCAAAAGGTCCAAAGCATAGTTACGTTCATCATGTGACAGTTGTGGCATTGTGGAGATTTCACAGCATAGTGCTATGCATTTTTGTTCATCTTTATATAGGGAAGATAACCACTTCTTAAAATCACCCATTTTTGACTTTTGAATACCCGAAACAATGAGCTCAAAAAGACTATAGAGCCAGAGCTCAAAGGCAGTGAGTCATGACAGTGAGTACAGCCACTAAAAAGGAGTTCTAGACATATTTTGAGTCATAGAAACATCAAATTGTGTTGCATTTGGCAGTGAGTATATTTCCCAGCTTGTTAACCTAGAGAATGAGCACAGTTAATCTTAGTACTCCATATTCATCAAAACATTGTTCAACAGTGCAATGTCTGAAGAGCTGCCTTTTTTTATGTTCTACTGTATTTGCAATATTGCCATATGCAGCGTGCCTCCTGATGAACAATCCACCATCCTGGCTAATAAAAAACTCAGCAGTGTTCCTTTTAAATGAAAGAATTTAGCCCCCAACATGACATCATTTTAGATATTGCATGTATGTGTTCATGCAAACACCTAGTGTGCCATGGGTTTCTAATTAGTTGGTATCAGCCAAGTGCGGAGGATTGACTGTTACCTTCAGGCATTAGGCCATCTGTAGGAGCCACCACCAGCAGTCAGTGTTGATGGCAGCTGGGACCCATGCAGTTCACCCCCTAGCAAGTCAATGGCAAGAGTGAGCAAAAGGCTCAAAAACTTCAATGTGTTGTAAAAGCAACTCTGCAGCAAATGTATGTTCGTGGCACGTGCTGTGCTTTTGCAAATTCACTATTTTGTTAGTACTTTTTTTTCTCCAACTTGGCCCATATTCTGTTTCGTCTCTCTACTCTACAGTCTCTTACGTCCTGTCTGTATCTCTGTGTGCTACTTCAGGTATTGGACCTGTCCTTGGCCTCCTGTTCATCCCTCTGATTGGCTCAGCAAGTGACCAATGCAACAGCAGTTATGGTAGAAGGCGGCCTTTCATCTGGCTTTTTTCTATGGGAGTCCTACTGGCACTTTTTATTATTCCCCATGCAGATGTACTGGCAGCCCATCTTGCCTGGAGTGGACGCAGATTCCAGGTAATATTCATATTTTAATATAATGACCATCTTTATCATTGTCACTATTATTGTGAACTAGGCTGTGCGATATGACCAAAATTTCATATCACGATATAAGTAATCTTATTTGACGATAACGATATATCATCATATACATTTTCTGTAAATTCTAGAGTTTATACAATGGTATGAAAAAGTGTTTGCCCCCTTCCTGATTTCTCTTTTTTTTTGTATGTTTGTCACACTTAAATGTTTCAGATCATCAAACTAATTAAAATATGAGACAAAGGTAACACAATTAAACACAAAATGCAGTTTTTAAATAAAGGTGTTTATTATTAAGGATAAAAAAAATCCAAACCTACATGGCCCTGTGTGGAAAAAGTGATTCCCCTCCACTGTTAAAACATAAATTAACCGTGGTTTATCACATCTTTGGAAAGCTGAGTTCAATTTCTGTAGCCACACCCAGGGGTGATTACTGCCACACCTGTTCTCAATCAAGAAATCACTTAAATAGGACCTACCTGACAAAGATCCTCAAAAGCTAGACATTATGCTGTGATCCAAAGAAATTCAGGAACAAATGAGAAACAAAGTAATTGAGATCTATCAGTCTGGAAAAGGTTATAAAGCCATTTCTAAAGCTTTGGGACTCCAGCGAACCACAGTGAGAGCCATTATCCACAAATGGCGAAAACATGGAACAGTGGTGAACCTTCCCAGGAGTGGTTGGCCGACCAAAATTACCCCAAGAGTGCAGCGATGACTCATCCAAGAGGTCACAAAAGACCCCACAACAATATCAAAAGAAGTGCAGGCCTCACTTGCCTCTGTTAAAGTCAGTGTTCATGACTCCATCATAAGAAAGAGACTGGGCAAAAATTGCCTGCATGGCAGAGTTCCAAGATGAAAACCACTGCTGAGCAAAAAGAACATAAAGGCTCGTCTCAGTTTTGCCAGAAAGCATCTTGATGATCCCCAAGACTTTTGGGAAAATACTCTGTGGAATGATGAGACAAAGGTTGAACTTTTTGGAAGGTGTGTGTCCCATTACATCCGGCATAAAAGTAACACAGCATTTCAGAAAAGGAACATCATACCAACCGTAAAATATGGTGGTGGTAGTGTGATGTTCTGGGGCTGTTTTGCTGCTTCAGGACCTGGAAGACTTGCTGTGGTAAATGGAACCATGAATTCTGCTGTTTGCCAAAAAATCCTGAAGGAGAATGTCTGGCCATCTGTTCGTGACTTAAGGCTGAAGCGCACTTGGGTTCTGCAGCAGGACAATGATCCAAAACACACCAGCAAGTCCACATCAGAAGGGCTTCAGAAAAACAAAATGAAGACTTTGGAGTGGCCTAGTCAAAGTCCTGACCTGAATCCGATTGAGATGCTGTGGCATGACCTTAAAAAGGCAGTTCATGCTCAAAAACCCTCCAATGTGGCTGAATTACAACAATTCTGCAAAGATGAGTGGGCCAAAATTCCTCCACAGTGCTGTAAAAGACTCATTGTCAGTTATCACAAATGCTTGATTGCAGTTGTTGCTGCTAAGGGTGGCCCAACCTGTTATTAGGTTTAGGGGCAGTCACTTTTTCACACAGGGCCATGTAGGTTTGGATTTTTTCCCCCCTTATTAATAAACACCTTCATTTTAAAAACTGCATTTTGTGTTTACTTGTTATCTTTGTCTAATATTTAAATATGTTTGATGATCTGAAACATTTAAGTGTGACAAACATCCAAAAAAAATGAGAAATCAGGAAGGGGGCAAACACTTTTTCACACCACTGTATATGTTGACCAATAAAAAGGGACATCTCTTTTTCTACATTTTAAATTACATCCTGAAAAAATCAATTATACAAATTCATCCATCCATCCATTCATCCATCTTCTTCCGCTTAATCCTTTTCGGGTTGCGCGGGGCTGGAGCCTATCCCAGCATCTTTGGGCGAGAGGCAGGGTACACCCTGGACAGGTCGCCAGTCCATCACAGGGCCAACACAGAGAGGCAGACAACCATTCACTCTCACAGTCATACCTAAGGACAATTTAGAATCTCCAGTTTGATGCCAGTTAACCTAACTTGCATGTTTTTGGCATGTGGGAGGAAACCGGAGAAATCCCGGAGTAAACCCACGCAGACACGGGGAGAACATGCAAACTCCACACAGATCACTGTTGGTCGGGGGCTGGGATCGAACCCAGGATCCCCCGGCCAAGGGTGAGTTGCTGTGCTGCCGCAGTGCTAACCACTCCGCCACCGCGCTGCCCATTATACAAATTCATCTGTCATTAATTTTATGCATTTTTTCTCTCTTAATTTTGCAGTGTGTTATAAAATTATTTTTAATGTGCATTTGAGATGACTTCAACTTTATTCATTATCGCTACTTGACTAATTAAAAATGATTAGAAATCAAGTTACATTAAAGCCAGTTTGTTCCTCTGACACGTTTTAATTTATTTATTACTAGAGCATTGCTTGTAGAACGCAAGTGTTCCTGTCTGAAACAGGTATCCCAATCAGGCTTTACAGGCCCATGTAGGCTGTGTTTGAAAGTGGAATACAAAGAGGTGTAATCTATATGTAGGCAATCACATGTTAGACTGTAAAAGGGAGTAAATGGCACTAAGATTTATTTGATTGTGACTATTAATTACAAAATGCCTAAATATTGAAAATGAATGGGACATCCAATATTGGCGACTGTTTCAGATCCCTTGTTTATTTGTTTGTCAGATCACTTATTTGTGTGATCTTTTATCACTTATATTCAAGATAATAGTGTATCTTGCACTTTAGGGAATGGGAGTTGTTCAGTCATGATTATAATTATTTTAGTTTATATCACTGTTCAGTGATGGAGTTCAGTGTAATATTGATTTTTTTTTTTCCTGTGTATTGTCAATAAACTCGTGCAGTACTATAACAGGACACATTTACAAATATTTGAGACCCATTGGCTGCTGCTTTACCTGTGTGCCTGTGAAAGACTGCGATCCACCGGTTCAGCTGCTGCTTCCCCGACAGCCCCCCCCCCCCCAACGCACCTTGTGTTCTTCGTGCCGAATTATCCATTAGACCTACGCAGTCACGGCAACTTTATGGAAGAATTTTTTAAAGCATTAAACCTTAAGTCTACCTTTTGTCTACAGGTAGCATTACTGTACATGGGCTGCTGCTGTTGTTTTTCCAGCCTTATTCCTTTTCTTTTAATATTGCGCATACTACTGAAGACGGAGAGAAACGCCATTTCAGTTCTCCTGTATGTCCTGTACGTATATCAGCTGTTCTGATAGATATGCCAAAATGTCAGAACACTGGTGGATCAGTTAAGCTGATCGCTCAGTCACAGAGCTCAGCTGTTTTCCGTGATAAGTCAGCCTCAGGGCAAAAGCACACTCCATGCGTTCTCTTTTTTTTCCACTTTATTGGAAGTAACTTTTTTTTTAAATCGCCATCAGTTAGCATGCCTTTGAGCCAGGTCGTGTCTGGCCGCTGCTTCTCCCAGCATGTTCTGTGTTGATTTGTCAGAACTGGTCCGCTGACGCTCCGCCCAGTCTGCTCGCACACCTCATTCTCCACATATGGCGAATTATCCTTTAGACCTATGCAATCAACTTTATGGTATAATTTTTTTAAGCCTTAAATCTTCAGCATTATCTTTTTCTTGTCAAATCTGTTGTTTTTCACTTCCTTGTTCTGTCCAGGGAACACTGTGGTATAAGGTCAGGTCGTGATGCCGTGTATTGTCCAATCAGCACAGATTCAATCCGAAACCCCAGCCACAATTCTTGAAGCCAGGGCATGAAGAGACAGAGCGATGACAGAGTGGTGGCTAAACTTTTATTGATAAAAATTACATATTTTGACTGGGGGACTCCATACTTGGAGATACACACCCTCGTAACCTCAGGAAACCACGTATAAAACCTTAGGTCAGTCTGAAGAATGGTTCAAGAGATATGCGTGGAACAGACAGACACACAAACACAAGGAGACTTTGCGAGTTTATAGATAGATTTATTTAGTGTGTATGTAGTCATTGTCACACACTTGAAGCTTTAGTAATATTTTTTTAGACAAAATTAAGAAACTCTGCAGTGATTTAAACCAGAATAATGGTCTGATACACTATGTTTCCTATATATATGTTGTTTTTTTTTGTGTGTGTATATATATATATATATATATATATATATATAATCGTCATATCGCACAGCCCTATTGTGGACAACTGCCCTTATACTGCTTATAAACTAGAATTTAACTTGTGCTGGCTGTGGCTACTACTTTTGCAGCTGAATATAGGGTTGGCAATGAAATCATTCAGTATGATTTCAACACCCGTTGAAGTTTAAAATGTTTATTTTTTTCTTTAATGTAATTTGTTCCAGGTGGGGTTCCTCATCCTTGGTGTGGGGCTCCTTGACTTCTGTGGAGAAGTGTGCTTCACACCATTGGAGGCCCTTTTGTCAGACCTGTACCATGAAGAGGAGGACTGCAGCCAAGCCTTTGCTATGTTCTCCTTCATGGTCAGCTTAGGAGGGTGTGTGGGTTATTTGCTACCTGTGTTGGATTGGAGCCACAGCCTTCTCGCCATCTACCTGGGGGGCCAGGCTGAGTGCCTCTTTGCTGTCCTCATCCTCATCTTCGTCTCTAGTGTGCTCATCACCATGAAGGTGTCTGAGGAACCCTCATGTGCCAGCGGAGACTTGGCAGGATCAGGATCTTTACTGGAGTCAGGAGCTGGTGTAATGGAGGCTGGCCGCTGCGGCGTGCCACGCTCATGCTGCTACTTTCTTAAGTGCAAACTGAGGCTGCTGAAGTCCGGACCGCTGCTGTGCTTACTAAGAACATGCTGGTCCATGACCCCGGCCATATATAGGAGCTATTGCCATATCCCATGGGTGATGAAACAGCTGTGTGTGGCTCAGCTCTGCAGCTGGATGGCTGTCATGTCTTTTATGCTTTTCTACACAGACTTTGTAGGGGAGGGGCTGTATGACGGCGTGCCCAGTGCATTACCAGGAAGTGTGTCCAGGCAAAGATATGATGAAGGTCAGATTTTCTTCTTTATATAGTATATTAAACAAAATGTAAGTTTCAAACTTTTCTCAACATCCACCATATTGTAAGACTTTGGACTGTGTGTAATCTCCTACATTTACGTTTTGAAACAAGCAATTTTATTTTTTCACCTCTCTTAAAGCTACCGTTCCCCTGACTGTCTTCTCCACGTACTGTACATAGGTATTTAATCAGTAATGGTAAATGTGAGTGGGGCTGCTGTGACCCATTCATTAAAGGTTCAGTCTGTATTTTCAACCTGTTGACTTCACTTTTGTGCTCTGGGTTTAGCATGCCATGCAGCAGCAGTGTTAGGCCAGTTGCTAAGGTGAAAGCCTAAAGAATTTGGAAGAAGTTAACAGCAAAGGGTCAGCAGTTTGTGGGTATTTTGTACTTGGTATGCCAATGGCTTTTCTTTGTACTCTTTGTGACTTATCTTCTCATAGTGGTCAAGTGTGTAAACTGAAAAGAGAGAAGCTTCTGCTGTCTGCTTTTCATTGACAGCTCAATGCTCTTGTTTGAAAACACTGAAGACAACGTTAAATTAACATGTTGTTGCTGACATGGTATCGCCTGTCTACTGTAAGCTTCAGTCCAAACTTGTGTGTGAACAGGTGGTCTCACGGTGAGACTGGTTTAGAAAAATAAAGTGGCAACAGAATGCAGCAGATATTGTCATATAAAGTTAGTGTAATTAAAAAAGAGGGGCCCATAAATAGTTTGGAAACTATCTATAAATCATGAAAATGTTTAATTCAAACCCGATGAAGTCTCACAGTTGAAAGGGGGGGAAAAAAAAGGTTGGAGCAGCACTTAAAACTGTATGTTGAGACAACACATGCTTGAACCACTGTGTTCTTTTTAACAATCTATTGTCACACTCTAGTACAGGGATGGGCAACTTTGATGGCCACAAAATTTTTTTTCCTCACTTCCCAAGAACCAAATTTACATTTAAATCTTCCGGGTGGGGTGGGGGTGTATTATTTCCTGTAAAGTCAAACGTTTCACAATTAAAACTGAAAATGCAAATGAAAATAAAAGCTCCTTAGTGTTTTATCATATTAGAATAAAAATTACTGATAAAATTGCATATGCCCTGCAACGGACTGGCGATCTGTCCAGTGTGTATCCTGCCTCTCGCTCAAAGATGCTGGGATAGGCTCAAGCCGACCTCCCACCCCCCGACCTGAAAAGGATTAAGCAGTAGAAGATGGATGGATAAAATTATATCATGACCTAATTTTTAAAACTCCATCAAAATGATGAGCAAAGAGAAATTTTGGATGATAATTAACAAAAAAGCCAAGAAGAAAAGGAAATATGACCAGGCTTAGCTAGCTCTTGGATTCATTATGGGTGTGGAGAGGCAGAGAAATAGCTGTGGGTAGGTGGGGTTGTTAATTGTCTGGCTCCCCAAAATCGGGAATAAAAAAAAATGTTTAAGAGCCACTGGTATAAATGAACAAAAAAAAAAATCAGCAGATTACAACGACCACAGTCTCTGAACTTTTACTGCTGACATGGGATTGAAACAGTTGATGCTTCAGTCGTGCTCTTTAGAAAGAAACCTCAAAGCTTTGAATATTTTTCTGCACATTTAGAAGAAAAAAAGCTCCATGAGGCTTCATGCTAAACAACAATAAATGCTACAGCTCCTCTAGTATTTATTCTTGTTTAAAAACGGCCTACTTTGTGCATTTACAGTGGGGCAAAAAAGTATTTAGTCAGCCACCAATTGTGCAAGTTCTCTCACTTAAAAGATGAGAGAGGTCTCCAATTTTCATCATAGGTATACCTCAACTATGAGAGACAAAATGAGAAAAAAAAAATCCAGAAAATCACATTGAATGATTTTTAATGAATTAATTGGTAAATTCCTCGGTAAAATAAGTATTTGGTCAATAACAAAAGTTTATCTCAATACTTTGTTATATGCCCTTCGCTGGCAATGACAGAGGTCAAACGTTTTCTGTAAGTCTTCACAAGGTTTTCACACACTGTTTGCTGGTATTTTGGCCCATTCCTCCATGCAGATCTCCTCTAGAGCAGTGATGTTTTGGGGCTGTCGCTGGGCAACACGGACTTTCAACTCCCTCCAAAGATTTCCTATGGGGTTGAGATCTGGAGACTGGCTAGGCCACTCCAGGACCTTGAAATGCTTCTTACGAAGCCACTCCTTCGTTGCCCGGGTGGTGTGTTTGGGATCATTGTCATGCTGAAAGATCCAGCCACGTTTCATCTTCAATGCCCTTGTTGATGGAAGGAGGTTTTCACTCAGAATCTCACGATACATGGCCCCATTCATTCTTTCCTTTACACGGATCAGTCGTCCTGGTCCCTTTGCAGAAAAACGGCCCCAAAGCATGATGTTTCCACCCCCCATGCTTCACAGTAGGTATGGTGTTCTTTCTCCTCCAAACACGACAAGTTGAGTTTTTACCAAAAAGTTCTATTTTGGTTTCATCTGACCATATGACATTCTCCCAGTCCTCTTCTGGATCATCCAAATGCTCTCTAGCAAACTTCAGACGGGCCTGGACATGTACTGGCTTAAGCAGGGGGACACGTCTGGCACTGCAGGATTTGAGTCCCTGGCGGCGTAGTGTGTTACTGATGTAGCCTTTGTTACTTTGGTCCCAGCTCTCTGCAGGTCATTCACTAGGTCCCCCCATGTGGTTCTGGGATTTTTGCTCACCGTTCTCGTGATCATTTTGACCCCACGGGGTGAGATCTTGCGTGGAGCCCCAGATCGAGGGAGATTATCAGTGGTCTTGTATGTCTTCCATTTTCTAATAATTGCTCCCACAGTTGATTTCTTCACACCAAGCTGCTTACCTATTGCAGATTCAGTCTTCCCAGCCTGGTGCAGGTCTACAATTTTGTTTCTGGTGTCCTTTGACAGCTCTTTGGTCTTGGCCATGGTGGAGTTTGGAGTCTGACTGTTTGAGGTTGTGGACAGGTGTCTTTTATACTGATAACAAGTTCAAACAGGTGCCATTAATACAGGTAACGAGTGGAGGACAGAGGAGCCTCTTAAAGAAGTTGTTACAGGTCTGTGAGAGCCAGAAATCTTGCTTGTTTGTAGGTGACCGAATACTTATTTTACCGAGGAATTTACCAATTAATTCATTAAAAATCCTTCAATGTGATTTTCTGGATTTTTTTTTTCTCATTTTGTCTCTCATAGTTGAGGTATACCTATGATGAAAATTGGAGACCTCTCTCATCTTTTAAGTGGGAGAACTTGCACAATTGGTGGCTGACTAAATATTTTTTTTGCCCCACTGTACTGCTGTTTACAGCCTATTGATGTGGTCTTAGCAGGCAACATACCTTTAAAAATCTGTTCTCCGCAGGTGTGCTGTTCCCTCTGTGGCTCCCTCACTCTTGCTGTCTGGCTTGACCGCTTACACAAGAGTGGCATCTAGGGTTCAATTAGCACTCCCTCTGCTGGCGGACTCTAGAATTGCATTTAAGAATGCAGTTCCAAATACGGCAAATGTGATCTAAATAAACAATTGATTTTTGGAAATGGACTGGCGGGCCGCAGTGGATGATGGAGCAGGCTGCCAGTTGCCCATCCCTGATGTAGTACAGTACTTCATGTGATATTGTGGACATTTTTATAGTAATACCACTGAATAATACCATTCCATGAAGATGCTGGTTAAGGCAGCGGAGGTAGAGTGTAGCGGACACCTGTCAGGATCAGGAATCTGGCAGCCCCCCCATTAGAGCTTTCATGGATGACCTGACAGTCACTACTACATCAGTGTCTGGCAGTAGGTGGATTCTCCAAGGCTTAGAAAAACTTATTTCCTGGGCAAGAATGAACTTCAAGCCTTCAAAGTCTAGATCCATGGTCCTGAAAACAGGGAAAGTGGTGGACAAGTTCCGTTTCTGCCTGGATGGCGTTGTGATACTATCTATCACAAGAGAAACCAGTCACAAGCCTAGGGAAGGTCTTTGACTGCAATCTCACAGACACAGCATCTGTCTAAACTACTATCAGGAAACTGGAAGCATGGCTGTCGACCATGGACAAGTCTGGCCTCCTGGCAGGTTCAAGACTTGGGTGGACTAGCATGGCATTCTGCCAGTAGTGCGACGCTTTATGGCAGGAGCAACAAACTCCAGCTTCCTATTAGCAGTCTGGAAGAGGAGTTCAAGGTCTCCCACACAAGAGAGGCACTAGCCTATCATGGCTCTAGAGACTTGAGTGGCAGCAGCAGGCATTGTGGAGAGGACAGGTCGGAAGTGGAGAGCTCAAGAGGGGTTGGAGCTTTCAGAATCTCGGTTGAGACACAAAGCTCTGGTGGGCACAGTGGCAACAGGACATGCAGGGCGGGGTTCCATCCCACAGCTGCACTATGATACAATCCAGGGAAAGGACAAACACCAGTTAATCCTGCAGGAGGTGAGAGCAGGTGTTGAAGAAGACTTTTAACCCCTTGCACTCCGGTCAATTTTCCTAAAAACGCCAAAAAATAATGTGCCCAAAGTAAATCGAAAGCTGTTCTTCAACCCTTTGCAGCATCTTCATGGGGTTGGTCTCATTTAAAAGAAAACACTTTGAATTTTTTGGCAAAACAGTCATAATCTCTCTAAGTGCTCCGGCCACTGAGTTACAGTCATCTAAATATAGTGAACTTGAAGAAAATAAATTTGGCCTGGGTGTTTTTTTTGGATACAAATGCTTGCAAATAACACACAGCTTCAGATCCGGGCTGGAAAATGCAACAAAAATGTAGAACCAAGTGTTATCCAGCTGAGGTCCAAATTTTGTAACAATACCACAAAAAATGAATATTACACAGCTTTTTCCTCAGGCTGTTCCCAGGCGTTTTGGAACTGTGCCAAATTGTGCCAAATGGCACAGTTTGGAAAAACGTCTGTAACTTTTGAATGCTTCAATGTAGAAGCTTCATTTTGGGCTCTAATGAAAGGTCGCACTCAGGGCTGTGTCTGTGTGTGTTTGGGGGGGGTTGTCCCCCCCCCTCGCTACAGAGGATGGACATCGGCCATCGCTACATGACGGATTAGCCTCATGTGGGATGTGGGACAGCAGCTCAGTCACCGCGGCCCCCCCCCCCCCCGCTACAGAAAAATAGTCAGGAATAAAGAATAATTTAGCTTATAACACCTTACCTCTTCACAGCAGTGTCCTGGCGAGCTTCTCTTCCCCATTGTCAGACGAACACGACGCTGGTCCGCTCGTGGTTCTGGTCTCGTGACCCGATCAAAACATAATTCCATTATTGCGGTTTTGTGCTTCCATGATTGCGGTTTTTGGCGAACGATTTTTCAAAACAAATAACAGTAGTAATTAAAAAAAGACTGGCGAAGGCGTGTGTGTCACTCAGCCTTCGTCGTCAGCCTCCGTCGGTCTATGACCATGAAAGAAATCATAACGTCTACTCTGCTGGAACCAAAACAAAATAAGCACCGCCTGTGGCCGAACATGCCGATGCGCGAATGGCACTCCCTGTCACACAGGTTGCATTTGTGGATGGTCTCCGTGCTGCTGGGTCTGAGGGGTTCTTCCTGCGGATCCTTTTTTGATCCGCTCCAGCAGTCAGTCTTCACCCAGCCTTAAAAAAAAAAACAGCTCGCGAACTTCTCTGCTTCAATTGGCTCACTGCATTCACAGCCTTGGTAGGCGGGTCCTTCTGGCTAGGTTTTCAGTCATTGGTTCTTTAAGGTTTCAGAAACCCAATTCAAGGCTCTTATTAGTCGAATGAGAGGTCAATCAGATGAACTAATCTGTTCGCGGCTGTGTCTGCAGCTTTTATTTTCAGTGCGCGCTTGGACGCCATACACCAGCTACATCACAATCTCCATCATGCGTCCTAGAGCGCACGAGGGCGCTCTCGTGCGCCCTCGTGCGCTCTAGGACGCAGAGACTTGCCCGTCCACGGTACAACGGAGCGCAAGAGGTTAAGCACACTTGCTGAATACCACCCGGCCAGAGACAGAGTGATGATATAGAGTGAAGTACGTGGCGGTAATGCACCTGTAAGGTGGTTGCCAACCGCCAATCAAATCTAAAAGAAGAAGAAGGTGTTGAAGAAGCGAGGACCAGCAGGATGGTAGGCATGCGGCAGCAGGAGGCATGGACAAAATGGGAGGGAGCAGTAGAGATCAAGCTGACCTGAAATGACATCTGGCATGCAGAACCTCAGCGCATCCAGTTCATGCTCCGAGCAGTATATGATGTGCTACACAGTCCGGCAAACCTGTATAACTGGGGCAAGAACGAGCTGCCAATATGTCCTCTTTGCCCAGGAAAGGGCATGCTTGAACACATCCTCAGCAGCTGCCCAACAGCCATTGGTGAGGGTCGTTACTGCTGGCACCATGACCAGTTGCTAAAGTGTGTGGCGGAGACCATCTCCAGTGCTGTGGCCAGCAATAAGCAGGTTGGTAGTCAAAGGAAAATCACCTTTTTTAGGGCTGGAGAGAGGCCCCAACCACAGCCTAGACCAGGGGTGGGCAGTGAGGGCCATTCCACTGCAGGTTTTCTACTCCACCCAGTGTCTTCAGCAGGTGTTTTCAATTATCAGCAATCCTTGAAGCTGATCAGAGCAAGCACCTGCTGAAATCACTTGATGGAACAGAAAATCTGCAGTGGAATGGCCCTCCGTGGCACATGATTGCCCATCCCTGGCCTAGACCATCAGCCAGCCTGCTCTCTTCAGCTTCAGACTGGGACCTGCGAACTGACTTGGGCAAGAAGCTTAAGTTTCCTGACTATGTAACACCAACATCTCTTAGGCCAGATGTGGTACTTGCATCTTCCTTTTCCAGGCAGATCCTATTAGTGGAGCTCACAGTTCTCTGGGAGGAGCGCATGGAAGAGACCAATGGATGCAAATGGCTCAAATACCAAGAACTGGTAGAACAGTGCCAGAGAAATGGTTGGAGAGCATTCTGTGAGCCTACAGACGTGGGATGTCGAGGCTTTGCTGCCCGCTCCTTGTGGAAAATTTACACTCTCCTTGGCGTCAAAGGAGCTGCTAAGAGGAAGGCCATCAAATCTGCCACCAAGGCTGCAGAAAGAGCCTCCCGGTGGCTATGGAGTAAGAGGTCCAAATCGTGGGCCAATGCCGCTAGGACACAAGTCAGAGTCTGATCAACCCTGACTGGGTTGCCTGATTGAGGGTGTCTGATGTTGTGAGACCCAAAACACCCGATGACATCATCCATCGATGTATCCACCACTGGGGAACACATTCTGTACTTACAGGTCCATCTCAATAAATTGGATAAGAATATCATCAAAAAGTAAATATATTTCAGTAATTCAAAAACTGAAATTCATATATAGATTCATTGGCTGCACGGTGGCGCAGTGGTTAGCACTGCGGCAGCACAGTTTACCCTTGGCCGGGGGATCGTGGGGATCGTGGGTTCGATCCCAGCCCCCGACTAACAGTGATCTGTGTGGAGTTTGCATGTTCTCCCCGTGTATGCGTGGGTTTACCCCGGGATTTCTCCGGTTTCCTCCCACATGCCAAAAACATGCAGGTTAGGTTAATTGGAGACTCTAAAGTGGCCCTAGGTGTGAATGTGTGTGAATGGTTAAGGGATAGCGCCGTATCGTGGCTGCTTCATCCATCCAGGTGGTGGATGACCCTCAATTTCCCCTCTGGGGATTAATAAAGTATACTAAATCTAAATCTAAAAAAATTACACACAGAGTGATATATTTCAAGCATTTTATTTCTTTTAATTTTGATGATTATGGCTTACAGCTACTGAAAACCCAAAATTCAGTTTCTCAACAAATTAGAATATTACGTAAGATCAATTTTAAAAAATGGATTTTTAATAGAAATATTGGCCGACTGAAAGGTATGCACATGTACACACTCAATACTAAGTTGGGGCTCCTTTTGCATGAATTACTACATCAATGCAGCGTGGTATAGAGGTGATCAGCCTGTGGTACTGCCGAGGTGTTATGGAAGTCCAGGTTGTTTTGATAGCCGCCTTCAGCTCATCTATAGTGAGTCTGGTGGCTCTCATCTTTCTCTTGACAATACTCCATAGATTCTCTGAGGTTTAGGTCAGGAGGGTTTGTTGGCCAGTCGAGCAGAGTGATACCATGGTCATTAAACTAGGTTTTGGTACTTTTGGCAGTGTGGGCAGGTGCCAAGTTCTGCTGGAAAATGATATCAGCATCTCCATTAAGCTTGTCAGCAGAGAGAAGGATGGAATGCTCTAAAATTTCCTGGTAGACGACAGGGCTGACTTTGGACTTGATAAAACACAGTGGACCAACACCAGCAAATGATATGGCTCGCCAAATCAGGTGTCAAGTCCTGTCATTTGGAAATCAAGGTCCCAGAATCTTGAGAAAGATTGGTGAGGCACAGAATTCACCTTGTTTGAGGTCCAATGTGAAGTTTCCAGTCACTGATGATTTGGGGAGCCATGTCATCTGCTGGTGTTTGTCTACTGTGTTTTATCAAGTCCAAAGTCAGCGCAGGCGTCTTCCAGGAAATGTTTAGGGCACTTCATGTTTCCTTCTGCTGACAAGCTTTATGGAGAGGCTGATTTCATTTTCCAGGAGGATTTGGCACCTGCCCACACTGGCAAAAGTACCAATACCTGGTTTAATGACCATGGTATTACTGTGCCTTATTGGCCAGGAAACTCTCCTGACCTAAACCTCATAGAGCATCTATGGATTATTGTCAAGAGGAAGATGAGACACCAGATGCAACAGTGTAGATGAGCTGAAGGCCACTATCCAAGCAACTTGGGCCTTCATAACACCTCAGCAGAACCACAGGCTGATCACCTTCATGCTCTGCCGCAGTAATTCATGCAAAAGGAGCCCCAACCAAGTACTGAGTGTGTACATGGACATACTTTTCAGTCATTTAACATTTTGATTAAAAACATGTTTGTTTAAAATTGATCTTATATAATATTCTAATTTTTTGGGAAACTAAATTTTGGGTTTTCAGTAGCTGTAAACCATAATCATCAATATTAAAAGAAATGAATACTTGAAATATATCACTCTGTGTGTGGAGGGATGATGATGATGATGTATAATGAATCTATGAGTTTCATTTTTTGAAGTGAATTACTTAAATAAATGTACTTTTCGATGATATTCTAATTTATTGAGATGCACACCTGTATGTATGATTAAGCCAGCATGAAGCAAATCAATTTCAGATTTTCAGGTGTTGGTTTCCACCTCTGCCCACAAATTAAAAAGAGTGTGTATATGTTTGTAATGCTCCTTCACACAGGGGTGGAGAACATTGAAGAACTGTTGTGAGATCTGGCCAGTCTGATCTATCAATGATCTTCAGTGATCTCCACAGTCAGAATGGTGTCCTCAAAGTTTTGACTCGGTCCAAAACACACAAGAATCTCCCAAATCATCCCAGTGATCAAAACTTGACCCAGTCTCTCAATGATCTCCGTGCTGTGTAAACGGGCCCTTAATCACTGTCACTGTACTCATTCTGTAATACATTAGCATAGGGTATATTCTTTATCTTTGCACATGCTTGACTATAATCATAGCTAAACATAACCTCTATTGCCTAAAGGCTGGTAAATCTGTTATAAACCTTATGTTTTATGAGACATATTTGTGTTTCTTAGATGTTAAACAAGAAAAAAGGACAGATGTTTAGAATCATTGTGATGTGAACGCATCTTATTCCATGGTGAAAAGTTGCAGTTTCATGAAAACACCAGCTTTAATGTTGGACCTTTTTAATTTTATGTATGTTTTTCTATTCCTGTTCACAGATTTTTATATAAGCTCACTGGCCACTTTAATAGGTACACCTTACTTAGATCCCTACTGGGTTCAGAACTGCCTTAATTCTTCATGGCATAGATTCATCAAGGTGCTGGAAACATTCCTTGGAGATAATGCTCCATATTGATATGCTAGCATGATAGTTGCTGCAGATTTGATGGCTGCACGTCCATGACACTCTATGCATTCATTCTTTCATGCTGTTTATGCCAAATTCTAACCCTACCATCCGAATGTTGCAGAAAAATTTGACACTCAAACCAGCCACTGTTTCTCCAATTTTTTATTGTCCAATTTTGGTGAACCTGTGTGAATTGTAGCCTCAGTTTCCTGTTCTTAGCTGTCAGGACTGGCATCAGTTGAGGTCTTCTACTGCTGTAGCCCATCTGCTTCAAGGGTCAATGTGTTGTGCTTTCAGAGATGCTCTTCTGTGTACCTCAGTTGTAATGAGTGGTTATTTAGTTACTGTTGCCTTTTTGTCTGCTCCAGCCAGTCTGGCCATTCACCTCTGACAGCTGGCATCAACAAGGCCTTTAAGCCCACAGAACTGCTGCTCACTGGATATTTTCTCTTTTTCAGACCATTCTCTATACACCCTAGAGATAGTTGTGCATGAAAATCCCAGTAGATTAGCAGTTTCTGAAATACTCAGACCAGCTTGTCTGACACAACAACCTGGCTGATTAGATATTTGCATTAACATGCAGTTGAACAGGTGTGCCTATTAAAGTGGCTGCTGAGTGTATATTTTAGTCTGGGTTTTTAGCTGCGCTCTTCAAAACCTTTTCCATTATTTTTTTTTTATTATGATTTTAATCCAAACATCCACATTCTTTTCATAGACTACTTTGTCCACCTCTGTCTCCTTCGTCACTTTGTTTACTTTCCAGTTACCTCTGCCAAGGAGGTAATGTAATTGGGGTGGTTTGTCTGTTAGCAGGATTACGCAAAAACTACTGGATGGATTTTGATGAAAATTTCTCCAGAGGTAGCCCTTGGGCCAAGGATGAACCCATTAAATTTTGGTGATGATCTGGGAGTGCACACCTCCACCAAGGACCTTGTTTGTATTTGTGCAGCAGGATTACACAAAAACTGCTGAATGGATTTGGATGAAATTTTCAGCAGAGGTAGTCCTTGGGCTAGAGAGGAACTCATTACATTTTAGTGATGATCCAAAAATGCATACCTCCACCAAGGCTCTTATCTTCTCACAGTTTGCTAGCAAGAATCTTCCAAAACTACTGGATAGACTTTGATGCAGTTTTCACCAGAACTGGCTCATGGCATGCACATGAGCCCATTACATTTTGGAGGTGATCCATGAGGGACGGAAGGAGTCTTGGCAGAGGTATGCGCTTTCCGAGTGCTTTTCTAGTTTCCCCCGTCTCTGCTCCCTCTACTTGCTGGACCATGAGGAATGTCACACTCACAAAGAATTAATGTCAAGGAATCAGCACACAAAGAACATGTTCATTCAAGTCAGGTAGATGGCCAAAAATACAAAGTTCTAAGGTCCGAGTTTCATTTCTTTAATCTGAACCACAGTGGATGTTATTAAACCACATCATTCAGTTGTTCTGCGTGAGGCTAATCTGTTGTTTATAATTGCATGCCCCTCTTTTCCATGCCCAACTTTTATTTTTAAATAGTAACTGTCCTTATTTGTCCAGTGATAAGCAATTGCAAAGCATTTTTCTGCAAAATTTTTAATGAAATAAACTGCAGTAGCACTCATCTGCATAGATGCAGTAGCATTCTGGAAAACTCCCGAAAGTGTTTTGGCTTAAACTTCAGTCCTCATTAGTTTCTGTATGTAAAGTAGTTTGCTTCCCAGGAGTAATATCATCCACGTAAATTAGTTTCAGTTTACTCTTTGTAAAGGGTCTGGGTCAGTAGTCCAGTACCAGACAGCAGTAGTATAGCATGGTGAAATTAGTAATAGCCAACAGATGTTTAGAGTTAGCCTTGGAGGAGTAAAACCTAAATTGAACACATGAATAATTAAAATGTAAAATGCACTGGAGATTAAAAAAGGAACAATTATCTCCCAACAAACTGAACCCTACAGTTGACTTTTTTTTTTTTTTTTTTTTTTGCTCATGTGCCATTGCTGGAAACTTCTGGGATTCTGACAGAAAACTGAATTCTGTCTTTATCAGCTGTTTGAAGAAACAAGTTCAGAGGATGCTAATAATTGTGCTGTGTGAGAGGGCTCACCAAATATTGACATACAGTTATAAGGAGAACATTCACTGTGAGCTACAGTATGGAGCAGTTGACGTTCATATTGTGTGATACAGGATTCAGGTCATCTTACTGTAAAAAACAGTAAGGGGGAGGCTTAGGTCTTTGCTATTTGAGTCTGCAATTTAAAGGAGTCATTGACTGCACTTTTCCCACGTTTTAATAGCTTACTCGTGTCTTAAAGTATTTGTGACATATTTTGTTCACATTTTCTTTATTTTTTTTTTACTATTGAAGCAAATTTAGCTCAAGTAGGTTCATTTTGTCTTCTTTTTAATTATTAGCCTTTTGTTTTTCTTATTAAAGACGAGGATAAAAAGGAGATGTTTTTACCTGTACATGTTTCAAATGTCCACTGCAGTCTTGCTGAGAAGTGCCAGCTGATTGCTGTGAAGTGTCATTTATCAGCTGGCTTTTCTAGGCGGGGCCAGCCCAGCAGAACTGTCAGATCCACTGGGCTGGCCCCGCCTAACAGCAAGTCGAAAACAAACAGAAAACAAGATGCAGACCAAAATCCAAAATCAAAAACAAGGACATCATAACCATACCATACAGCCGAGGGGTAACGGAACCAATTCAAAGGATCATGAAAAAACACAAAATAAACACAGCAGTTAAACCACACAAAAAATTAAGACAGCAATTAGTACACCCCAAGGACAAAATAGAACCAAGCAAAAAATGCAACGTAATATATGAAATATCATGTAGATCATGTAACAAGACCTACATCGGAGAAACGGGAAGAGCATTCACCACAAGGAAAAAAGAACACCAGAGGGAATGTGAGAAGGAAACACAAGGACGACTCACAAGATCGCAAAAAGAAAAGGCAGAACAAGCAATATTAAAATCAGCAATATCAGATCACTGCAAAAGAAATAATCACATCATGGACTGGGACAACGCAAAAATCATTGGATCAGAGAACAACAGACCCAAACGCTTGATCAAGGAGGCCATAGAATTCTGGAAGCGAGGAAAAGACAACATGAATGGGATGAGGGGGGATTTATGCTTTCCCACACCTGGGACTACATTCTTCAGAGACCATCGGAGGGCAGGGCCAGCCCAGTGGATCTGACAGTTCTGCTGGGCTGGCCCCACCTAGGAAAGCCAGCTGATAAATGACACTTCACAGCAATCAGCTGGCTCTTCTGAGCAAGACTACAGTGGACAGTTGAAATATGTAAAGGTAAAAACATCTCCTTTTCAGTCTTGTCTTTAATAAGAACAACAAAATTGAAGCAAATTTGTTTATTTTTCCTGGCTTTCTTGAAATGCTCTGATTTAAAGCCTGTCACTTTAAGAAACATCCTTCAGCTGTTCAGCTCCCCATCCCTCTTACATCAGTTAGCCATTAGCTGAGTAGCTTCTAGCCTCCTAGCTTGGATGAGAAGTGCTGGTTCACTGATCCACAATTGTGTATCTCGCCTCATTCTGGCCCATTTCCCAACAACCTCGTCGGGATGCCACAACAAACCGCCAGCACTGCGCGCCAGGTGACCCACCGATTGCCGCAGCCCAAGGCTGCTAGCTGTGCCGAGCCGAGCTGCCAAGCCACGGGATCTGAAAGTGCAGTGTCTCGCTCTGCAGGACTCCACTCCTCTTTCACAGCCAACTGGGGGATGCGTCGTCAGGAAGCGGCTCCCCTACGTTGCCTGCGAGAGTAGAGCGGAGCTGTGCAGAGCCCCGGAGGATGGTGGTGGAGCTTGTGGGAGCAGCCTCGAGTCGCAGCGTAGGCAGTTGCTGTGACCGGCATGCCGCGTGCCAGCTGTGGAATCACAGCGAAAACCACAAGAGAATTGACTGTTTTGAAAATTTTTTGATAATTAGGTGACCAGTATACTAATTTCAGACAGTTAAAACCTACAAACACCATTTTTCAGTCAATAATCCTTTTAATGTCTGACTACTCCAGAGTTCAAGTAATAAATTGCATAATGCTACTGGAACTTGTTTTATTGTTTGGCATAATATATTGTCATGCGTGCTAATGCAGAAAGCATCCCTGTAGAGCCGTTGGCCAGTTCCTCTTCATGTATTACAGTGCTGTTAAAAAGTATTTCCCCCTTCCTGATTTTGTGTATTTGTAAATTTGTCAAACTTAAATGTTCCAGATCATCAAACAAATGTTAATATTAGACAAAGATAACCCAAGTAAATACAAAATGCTTTTTTTAAAATCATGATTTCATTTATTAAGGGAAAAAAGTTATCCAAACCTAGCTGGTCCTGTGTGGAAAAAGTAATTACCCCCTAAACCTAATAACTGGTTGTGCCACCCTTGGCAGCAACAACTGCAATCAGGCATTTGTAATAACTGGCAATGAGTCTTTTACATCACTGTTGAAGAATTTTGGTCCACTCTTCTTTGCAGAACCACTATAGTTAGCACTGTTGCCTAACAGCTAGAAGGTTCCAGGTTCAAATCCCCAGGCTGGCAGGGGTAGGAACCTTTGTGTGTGGAGTTTGCATGTTCTCCCTGTGCTGCATGGGTTTACTCTGGAGTCTCCGGTTTCCTCCCACAACCCAAAGACATGCATGTTAGGTTAAGTGATCATTCTAAATTGTCCCTAGATATCGCTCCTATAGGCCCTTAGAATAGAGGGGTTAGTACTAGTGAAGTGCTTTGAGTGGTCTTTGAGACTAGAAAAAGTGCTACAGGTTCTTATCCTTATGCCTTTTAATTTATCCACATTGTTGAATATGTGATTTATGTGGCCTTCAGTATGCCCCAGAAACAGTGTGTGTGTGTGTAAGACTAGGTCAGCAGAAAAATAATGATGATACAGGTGTCAGACTGTTTATCCTTGTTTTGATTTCATCCTGTTAGTTTCTTGTGTGAATGAAGATGTGTGACTTCCTAGTTCCTGTGAGATTAGACTATCTGTTGTTCTCCAGATGTACTGAGCTAGATTGTCAAGGACGTTCTCTCCTACTTCCCACCAACACTGAGGGCTATAAAAGTTTGTGGACAATGGATGAATGAGGAGAAGTGTGCATATGTAGACTTGGGGCTACATTCTGTGACTTCTCCTGGCCAGAGGAATATATCTTCTCATATCTCAAGATCCTGCCTGGTTTTGTGACTCGGATTAATTTTAATACAAATTAATCCAACATTGCTGAATCATGGACCAGTGTCCATACTGAGGCAAGTGAGGCCTGCAGTTCTTTAGATGTTGTTCTGCTTTTTTTTCTCATCTATTCTTGAATTTCTTTAGATCGTAGCATGATGTGCTGCTTTTTGAGATCTTTTAGCCTACTTCACTTTGTCAGACAGGTTCTATTTAAGTGATTTCTTGATTCAGCAGGTTTGGCAGTAATCGGGCCTGGAGGTGGCTAATGAAATTGAACTCAGCTTTCCTAAAAAAAAAAAAATGTGGATATTCGGTTAATTGATGATGTAATAAGAGGGGCAGTTACTTTTCGAAATAGGGCCAGGTAAGTTTGGATAGCTTTTTTCCCCTCAATAAATGAAATCATCATTTAAAAACTGCATTTTGCATTTATTTGGATTATCTTTGTCTAATATTAAAATTTGTTTGATCTAAAACATTCAAGTGCAACAAATATGCAAAAACATAAGAAATCAGCAAGATGGCAAACATTTTTTCACAGCTCTGTGTATAATGAAAGCTGTGAAGTTTAAAGATTCTTCAGTTAAAACGGTGAGCTAAATGCACTAAAATAATGGCAGATATATTTTTATTTTACTGGAGTGGTGGCCTAGTTGGTAGAGCATCCGCCCCACAACTGGGAGGTCATGGGTTCAAATCCCGGCTGGGTCATACCAAAGACCATATAAAAATGGTACTTTCTGCCTTCTAGCTTGGTGCTCAGCATAAAAGAATGGGGAAAGGAATGTTAATGCACAGAGCTACCAGAGGATTGACCCCCCACACACACTGTAGCTTTCATTACCCACAATAGCTGTGTGGCCTAGGGTCAGAGAAATGGAGATAGATGCCGCCCCATACACCACATGGTGTCCCACATGCTGTGAATGGATTAACTTATATTTTATTCATATTATAGCTGCATGTGAATATTTTTCCCTTCCTGTTTCTAAACGGTGAAGTGAATGTACACTCAACATAAGCCTGCCTTTTTTTCTTTCAGCTGGCAGGCGAGAAACTTATCTGGACCATACAGTACACAGTCTGATGCCCTTCAGCTATTGGGATCTTAGACTTTACTAAATGCTGTGGTCTGAAGTGCTTGTGGGATTTATCCAGTTGCCTCTGTACATTAGTATTTGCACACCCAACCTCTATATCACAGCAACACGAGCCCCTTTCTGCCACTGTTGTTATGATTGTTGAGAGAAACGGTCGATAAAGGAGTATGTCATATTCACACTTCAAGGCAAGACACGGACATGAGCATCTATTCCATGCACAAGAACTATCAGTAGGCAAACGGTGTGGACTTTGGTGTTCAGATGAGCTTGAGCATGAAATGGATTGTGTAGTGTGTGTTTCCTTGGTAAACACTGAAATTCCACAATTTATAGTTTGAAGAAATCTATTTGCACAAAAATCTAGAAGCTGCTTAGTTATACAAAGCCGATTTGAGGGCGGAGTGGTTAGCTCTGCGGCAGCACAGCAACTCACCCTTGGCCGGGGGATCCTGGGTTCGATCCCAGCCCCCGACCAACAGTGATCTGTGTGAAGTTTGCATGTTCTCCCCGTGTCTGCGTGGGTTTACTCCGGGATTTCTCCGGTTTCCTCCCACATGCCAAAAACATGCAAGTTAGGTTAATTGGCATCAAACTGGGGATTCTAAAATTGTCCTTAGGTATGACTGTGAGAGTGAATGGTTGTCTGTCTCTCTGTGTTGGCCCTGCGATGGACTGGCGATCTATCCAGGGTGTATCCTGCCTCTTGCCCAAAGATGCTGGGATAGGCTCCAGCCCCCCCGCGACCCGAAAAGGATTAAGTGGAAGAAGATGAATGAATGAATGCATTAAAAAAAAAAAAAAACTTTCTTTGGTCAAATGGGTTAATTTATGGCGTAACCTAATTTGCAGTTTTAATGGTAGGCAGCATATTTAATGTTTAAAAAAATATGGTATGCACTTTAATGGAAAAATACAAGCATCTTTAATTTATGTCATTGAATTTGTTTTGTTAAAATGTTACTGTGGGGTTGCTTTACTCATTCATAGGCTATGAGGTAAAAGAAGACAATAAGCTGTTGCTTCTGCCTCCCCACTTTCTATTATTTAGTTTATGTGCTTATTTGTGAAGATGGCTCTTTATTGTGTATTTGGAGACGGACATTTATTTGAAATTGGCTCCATCTGTATTTCAGGAATCCGTATGGGCAGTCTGGGCCTGTTCCTGCAGTGTGCTACCTCAACCTTCTTCTCTCTGGTCATGAGCCGTCTAGTTCGACATTTTGGCTCTCGCTGGGTCTATCTGAGCAGTATGGTGAGCTTCACGGCCTCCACTCTGGTCATCTGCCTGTCCAAAAGTGTCGTCTTGGTCACTGCAATGGCGGCTCTCACTGGCTATGCGTATGCAACTCTGCAGACGTTGCCTTACACACTCACCAGCCATTACCACAAGGAGAAGGAGGTAAGTGCAGAAAAAAACCCTCATTTTCAAAGACAGTTGGTTAAAGGAAAACACATAATTCATTTTTTTCTCTCCCCCTAGATCTATATGCCAAAAAATCTTACCAAAAGCAAGAGCATACGTGTAAATGGTGTGCCATCCAAGCAGGACTCTGTGTATCTGACTCCCTTGGAAGAAGAGGCTGGATTGAACCACCAATCAGTGGCTCCTTACAGACACCCCTTCTTCACCCAGGACAGTTTTGAATATAACCCCAGCTCACAAAGCCAAAACGGCTCTGGTGGCAGTGAGCAGTGCGATGCAGAGTTGGGCTTTGAGAAGCGCGGCGTGGGCTTGGACTTTGCCATCTTGGACAGCACCTTTCTCCTCTCTCAGGTTTTCCCCACCCTGTTCATGGGCACGATTGTTCAGTTTGCACAGTCAGTCACCACCTACATGGCTTGCTCTGCCATTTTTGGAGCCATTGCCATCTTCCTGGCCAGTCACATCATCTTTGACCAAAAGGACCTCAGACGCTAAGATGAAAAAAGTGGTGAAAATGCAAATAATTTGTAAAGTTCCCTGAGTGGATCTCATCAGTGCACTACTGTTTCCACAATGCCTTTTGCTTGTGCTATTTGGTTGTGTTTCTGAAAGTTCTACACTATGGTGGTGTTTTAGCCAGTGTGTGGCGTGAATCTCATTGCCTGCCAGTTTCCATGTTACAGCGGGAATTGCTGCCTGAAGAGTGAACACCTGCTCAGGTCGGGCGAGATGTACTCTCTATTGAGAGCTTTTTTTATTAAGACTGTTTTTGTGACATTTTTTCTCTCCATATTTTTTCTCAGGTACCATCAAGCAGATTTACTGTATAACCCATCAACCTCTGATACACAGCTACTATAGCTACCTTGGTATTTGTTTTTGTAAATTATATTATGCTGAGCTAGTCCCAGCTTTTAAGTTGAAATAACATCTCAAATATTACCCACTTGTGAATTCTCCTTTGCAGCATTACAGCATTTTCAAGACTTAATATCACTATACATATTTTTTAAATTTAATTAAAGGGTTGGTGACTTGAAATGCATCTAGTTTCCAAGGGCCCTTCTCCTCATTAAGACTTGCCTCTCTGCACAGTAGTGGAATAGAACTTTTTGAGAAAGTAGGACCATGCTAGAAACAAAACAGCCAAGCTGTAGACTGATCTATCATATTTTTCTTTTTTTCCTCTTCATAATTTTTTTTTTTTGATTTTGTATACTTCATTGATCCCCAGAGGGGAAATTGAGGGCTGCAACCCTGTGTCCTCGCACATTAATTTTGTCATCCATTTGACATCTTTTAAATCTTGTACATCCAGCTTTTATACAGTAGGTTTACCTGTTATGTATATGCATGGTCAGGGTGTTTGGAAGAGAAGACACAGATTATAAATGTGTGACAAATGAAAGGAAACATCTGTAGCTTTGTCCCTGCAGTGAATTAAAGCACAAAGTGTTCACTGAATGGTTTCAGTTGGGCTGAATTCTTGACGGTCTTAAATTTCAGCCCTGTTGAACATCTGTGGGGGATCTTTGGACCCAAGTGTTAGGCCGCATTCTGTGCAACCACCATTAAAAAGAGAGGAGAATAATGGCATTCATCCCTTCAAAACAGTTTGAGGACTTGTAGAATCAATGTTAAGGCTGACTGATGCAGAACATGAACACCCAATGATAAACTGAGACGTTTTATTGTTTTTTTTCCCCTTTAATTTGTCACCCAAGTCTGCTATTCTCTGACTGGCCCTGTTCCTCTGCTGGATGAGTGTATTCTTTTACTTAACAGTGTGGTGCAAATACTTGTGTACTCAAAATTACAGTGCAATTCCTATGGGAATTTTTTATGCAACCTGCTGTGGTGACTGATCAGCTGTGATGGTTTTAGGGATTCAGCTGTTTACTGATGGAGGAGTGCTCCCATTAAGCATCCTCTAAAACCGTTGCCTGTTCTAATGAATGCATGCCAAGACTAGTTGTTACTGGTTGTAGTGTCCCATCCTGATTAAACACCTACCCAGGTGTCTAATCCCTGTTTTACTGTATTCTAAATGACAATCTGTGGGATATTCTGGTGGGTTTGTTATGTACTGCTGGTGGATATATCTACTGGTGCAGGCTGATGTCTCATGACCTCACACCTCATATAGCCTGTTACTAAAATGACCAAAAAGAGTTATGCCGTAAATTGAAATATTTTGTTACTGGAAATTGTGCATGTTGCAGGCACAGTATGTGAATGAGCTAAAGTCTGCACTATCTACAGTCATGGGAAAAAAATTAGGACACCCTGTATTAGCCTGTGTTTTAACATATTTGGACATATGGATATTTAATATCAATGTTAAAATTACTGTGAGATTCATGTAATACAACTAAACAATTAAAAATGAATTAATTTTTTTTTTCAAATTTTCTGTAAAATGTAATTTTAAACAAATAGGAATAAATTAGGACACCCTCACATTCATTCCCACTTACAATGGCTAAAATAAATGTTAAAAAATGCAAATAAAAACAAAAACAAGGTTAGACATAGATATGTGAACATTTCTTAATAAAGAACTGAATAATGGGATGTCCTAATTTTTTCACATGGCTGTGTGTGTATGCATGCATAACATAGGACAGACTGTGAGAAACTCACTGAAGTGTGAAGCTCGTAATCCAATAGATGTAAAGTGAATGCAGTTTCCTCATACTGCATTTCCTAAGTAAACAATACTGATAATTCAGTGCATTGTCGTTTAAGGGCTTCAACATGGCCAGATGATACAACACAGTGCTTGTTCCACAACTAGTGAGGTTATCAGGGAACTTTGCATCGTGGTTGTCTTGTCAGGGTAATGAATTGGCTTCAGCAGGTACAAATAGTCCTGAAGGATCTTATTTCCTGTGTTGTGCTCAGCATGGAGGAGCAGATTATTTGTCATGTTGACATTACTGCAGAACACTCTGGCAAACAACTTATCCTGTTCAACCTGGAATACATGAGAATTATTGCCTGGTAGTAGCTGAGGTCTGAGAAAAAGGTTTTTGTTTTTACAAGTGCCTGTACATTTCCCAAACATGTTTTGTACATATATATTTATCATGCTTTTATTACAAAATTGCATGTATTAATTCTGTTGGACTAGTTGGCATCTGTATTGGTGCAAGGGTGAAGGTTGTTTCTGTGAAAAATATAAATTATTTGTAAAGATTATGGTATGGAAGCATCCTCAGAGCTATAATTTATTTTATTACCCACTTTACCATGTTGGCTTTGGTATCTTTACATGTTGCGTTGCTCCTATCTGCTGGTATGCATTAAATCGGCTACACGTGAGCATACTGAAAGTCTCGGTCAGTACTGTGAGTGTTTTTCTGAATAACATTGTTTTATTCCTCATGGTGTAAATAAGAAGTCCTGTGTTTTTGTTAATAGTACACAACTCACAAAAAGTTACGGCTATTCAGCTTTCGGGTGAAATTTCAGGATGCACCTAAAATATAGCCTTTACAGGTGAACTTGATTTGACCTTCTCTAACCTTTTGAATGCACATGTCCAACTATTCAATGTTCAGTACTTTTTGCGTAACTTGCTGTTCTCTAACAAGGTGCTTAACGGCAAAATTCATAACAGGTGTTTGATCTCAACCAATAAATGTTCTGGTTCAATTAGAATTGGTATTTAAACAGTCCGCTTCATCATGCTTTTCACATTTTGACATCATGAGACCAAGACGACACCTAACAACTGATCAACAGTACCTCGCCATTGCGAGGCTTCAAACAGAATGTTCTCAGAGGGAAGTGGCCACTGAGCTTAGTGTCACAGTGTCATCAGCAGGTTGCAACAGAGATACCGAGAGACTAGAAGAGTCACAGAAAGGCATAGAAGTGGACGTCCTTTGGCCACATCCCACGCTGATGACTGCTTCATTGTAAACAGTGCCCTGTGGAACCGGATGATGAATGCCACTCAATTCCAGGCACATTTAACAGAGGTGAGAGGCACCCAAGTGTCACGTCAGACCATTCAAAACTGTTTATTTACATCAGCGTGGTCTGTGTGCTAGATGACCTGCAAGGGGACCTGACCACACCACCAGGCACAGGCGTCATTGTCTTGCATGGGCCAGGGAGCATTTACGCTGGACAAAGGACCAGTGGGCCTCAGTGCTGTTCTCTGAAAGTCGATTCATGTTGAGCAGAAATGATGGCCACCAATGATGTTGGAGACATCAAGGAGAGCGCTATGCATCAGTGACTGAGGCATAGCGCTCTGTCATCATGTTACAATCTGGGCAGGTGTGTTTAGTCAATACTGAACTGCCCTACACCTTGTGAATGGTACAGTGACAAGCCAATACTACCTAAATAACGCAATTAATCCAGTCATTGTGCCCCTGCATGAACAACAGAGGCCTAATTTCATCTTCATGGCTGACAATACTCCAGTCCATCGAGGTTGCATCATTAGGGAGCGGCTGCTGGAGGCTGGGGTACCTTCAATGGAGTGGCCTGCACTTTCTCCAGACTTGAATCCCATAGAAAACCTATGGGATCAGCTGAGTCGCCGTGTAGAGGCTCGTAACCCCTGCACCCCACTACCTCAATGACCTGAGGGCTGCCCTTCGAGAAGAGTGGAATGCCATGACTCAGCAGACAATAAGTTGACTTGTGAACAGCACGAGACGTCGTTGTCAAGCTGTAATTGATGCTCAAGGGCACATGACAAGTTATTGAGACACTGACATTTTTTGTTGTGGTATACCCACCACTGTTGCTGGCTTTTGTTTCAATTAATTGTTTGAGATGAAGAAATTACCATTGCATGCTTCTACTTAAATGTCTTACTTTCATGATATTATATCACTGTAGCGTGAACTTTTTACATTTTCCATAAATTTCACCCGAAAGCCAAATATCCCTAACTTTTTGTGGGTAGTGTATGTATCTGTATAACCACTTGTTTCTCCTTATCAAGAGTTCTATTGTTTAACTTTACAGGTACACTTAGGTCCATATATATTTGGACACTGACAAGTTTTTATTTTAGCTGTTTACCAAAACATATTCAAGATACAGTTATGTCAACAATATGGAAACAGTGCAGACTATCAGCTTTAATTTGAGGGTATTCACATCCAAATTGGAATTGCAACTATTTTGCAGTGGGACATTAGTGTTTATTGATGATGAGACGGAAGCAGCTGGATGAATTCTGACATGTATTGGGATTTACTGTCTGTTCACATTCAGCCAAATGCAGCAAAGTTTATTGGACAGCACTTTACAGTATAGCTGGATAATGACCCAGGAGTTTGATAAGGCAAAAAAGTCAAATATTCTGCAATGGCTGAGTCAATCACCAGATCTCAACCTGATCAAACATGCATTTCACTTGCTTAAGACAAAACTTAAGGCTGAAAGACTTACAAATAAGCAACAACTGAAGACAGTTGCAGTAAAGGCCTGCAAGGTACCACAAAGGAAGAAACCCAGCGTTTGGTGATGTCCATGGGTTCCAGACTTCAGGCAGTCATTGCCTGCAAAGAATTCTCAACAAAGTAATAAATATGATCATTGTATTTATGGTAATGTTAATTTGTTCATTACTTTTGAGCCTCTGAAATGAGGAGATTTGGTATAAAAATGGTTGCAATTCCTAAACTATAACTCCAGTTTGGATGTGAATACCGTCAAATTAAAGCTGAGAGTCTGCCCTTTAAGCCCTTATTGATTATATAACTGTATCTTAAATATGTTCTGGTAAACGGCTAAAATAACAAAAACTTGTCAGTGTTCAAATATATATGGATCTAACTGTATATTAAACTGGATGGTTAATTTAACTCCATGTTGCCCTAAACCAAAACTCCTGTTAAAGTGCCAATGGTCAGACTGTCTTAAGGCCAGAAGTTGTTTTGATATATTTTTATTTTTTAACAGCAAACTATCAGTCACTATGCTATCATAAATGCACTCTGTCATAACAAGATGTATTTTATTTTACACTAGACTGTGCGTAAATATGCAGTTACCAGACATTTTATACAAAATAAAGAACTGCATTGTCAAAGTTGCCGAGTTGTTTTCTTGATGAAAGTGAGTCTAAGAGGAAAAAAGATCATTTGTGTCCTTGTATTTAAACATAATGGATATCAAAGTATTTCTTTCAATGTTCTGATTATTTTACTATGAAATCTGTAGACAGTGCCGTTTGCTTAAGTTGACTTTGGGTAGATTTCTAAAGCGCACTGCTTGATCTGCAGCGGCATCTCAAAATTAGAATATCAAGTTTTCATCTAGGTTTTCATAATTTAATTGCAAAAGTAATTTTCATATATGGTGTTACAAGAAAATGGAAATATTTGAAGCTTTTTTAAAATCTCATTCCAGTGAAGCCAAAAGAAGCCAATGTAATGGTGCAGTGTCGGTTGTCGGTCTGCTCATCTGTCTCTCCACATTGCACAGAAATCCCTGCTCCTCCTAGGCAACTGCCCCAGTACTCACCAAACTTTCAAACAATAATCCTCAGGTGGGTTTACATCACCGCTGCTATGCCTAGGCGATTACCCAGATTCTCCCAAAACTCACTAACGAGGATCCTCATGTGGGTCTGCATCCAGGTTGTGTTCAAGGTCAAAAGTCAGGAGATCTGAGAACTCTGGTGACAGCTTCATCTGGCCAAAATGAGCTGCTCTGTCACGGACAGTCTGGTTTGTTTTGATTATTACAATTTATAGCTTATGAATTCATAAATCTAGTATCTCAAATTATTAAAATATTCCCAAAGATCTGTGCAATGTAAGGATTTATAATACAGAAAAATCCAGCTTATAAAAAGAATGTGTTCAAATATACACCCAATACATGATTGGTGCTCTTTCACCAACAATTACTGCATCAATGTGGCAGGGCATCAAAGTCATCATAGTGGTACACTGAGGAGATGTTGAAACATGTTACTTTGACAGCTGCTTTCAGCTCATTTTTCTCTCTACTATAGTCCATAGAGAATCTCTGGGGTTCAGGTCAGGCCAGTTGGCTGGCCAATCAAGCACAGTAATGTCATGGTTGGCAAACAATTTTGTAGTATATGTACTGGTGGTGGTAAGTCCTGCTGGAAAAGAAAATCATCTTCATAAGCTTTTCACTTGATGGAAGCATGATGTGCTCTAAAATTTTCTGGTAAACAACAGTGTTGACTTTGGACGTGATAAAATACAGTGGACCAACACCAGCAGATGACCTGGCACCCCAAATCATCACAGACTGTGGATGCTTCGCACCGGACTTTAACCAGTGTGACTCTGCTCTTCACCACTCTTTCTTGGCTTCCAAATAAAATGCAAAATTTGCTTTCACCATAACAAGTGGCTGTGGACAAATGAGCAACAATTTTTTCCCTCTTTAGCCCAGTTAAGACTCTAGATAAGGAGTGGCATAGTATTAGGAACACAGCAGTTGTAGCCCCTGTCCTTAAGGCAAGTGTGCGGTTGTTCTTGACAAACTAAGATCAGACTCGGTCCACTCCTTGTGAAGCTCCCTCAAGTTCTCCTTCTCTCAACGCCTATGGTCATCCATGTTGCTCATGCACCTTTTTCTATCACACATTTCTTCCGGCCATGTTTCCATTAATATACTTTTCTCTGTGAACAGCAAACATTTTCAGTAGTGCCCTTCTGTGCCTTACCTTCCTTGTGGTGTGTATCCATGATTGTCTTCTAGACAAGAATCAAGCTAGAAGTCTTTCCCATGATTGTGGTTCTGTGTCCTGAACTAGTCAGGGAGATAACACTATTTATACAGTTTGAAAAATATTATTAGGATTAATAAGTAATTTACCCACTCTTGAAATATTCTAATAATTTGATATACCAGATTGGTTTTCATAAGCTATGAATTAGCTGGCCGTTGGTCGAACCTCGGATTCAGGAGGAGCAATGTGGTTTTCGTCCTGGCCGTGGCACATCGGACCAGCTCTTTACCCTCTCGAGAATTCTTGAGGGTTCGTGGGAGTTTGCCCAACCAGTTCACATGTGTTTTGTGGACTTGGAGAAGGCATTTGACCGCGTCCCTCGTGGATTTTTGTGGGGGGTGCTTCGGGAGTATGGGGTATCGGGCTTGTTGTTACGAGCTATTCGGTCTCTGTACGACCGTTGTGAGAGTTTAGTTCGTATTGCCAACACTCGGTCGGAGTCATTCCCAGTGAGAGTTGGACTCCGCCAGGGCTGCCCTTTGTCACCGGTCCTGTTCATAATTTTTATGGACAGGATTTCTAGGCGCAGCCAGGGAATGGAGGGTGTCATGCTTGGTGACCACAGGATCTCATCTCTGTTGTTTGCAGATGATGTTGTCCTGTTGGCTTCATCCAGCAATGACCTACAGCTCTTGCTGGGACGGTTTGCCGCTGAGTGTGAAGCGGCTGGGATGAGAATCAGCACCTCCAAGTCCGAGTCCATGGTCCTCAGCCGGAAAAAGGTGGATTGTCCTCTCCGGGTTGGGGACAGGCTCCTGCCCCAAGTGGAGGAGTTTAAGTATCTTGGGGTCTTGTTCACGAGTGAGGGGAAAATGGAGCGAGAGATCGACAGACGGATTGGAGCAGCATCTGCAGTGATGCGGACGTTGTACCGGTCTGTTGTGGTGAAGAGGGAGCTTAGTTCTAAGGCAAAGCTGTCGATTTACCAGTCAATCTACGTTCCTACTCTCACCTATGGTCACGAGCTTTGGGTAATGACCGAAAGAACGAGATCGCGGATACAAGCGGCTGAAATGAGCTTTCTCCGTAGGATTGCTGGACTCACCCTCAGAGATAGGGTGAGGAGCTCAGTCATCCGGGAGAGGCTCAGAGTAGAACCGCTGCTCCTCCACATTGAAAGGAGTCAGTTGAGGTGGTATGGGCATCTGATTAGGATGCCTCCTGGACGTCTCCCACTTGAGGTGTTTCAGGCACGTCCCACTGGGAGGAGACCCCGGGGCAGACCCAGGACTCGGTGGAGAGACTATGTCTCCCAGCTAGTCTGGGAACGCCTTGGTATCCCCTCTGAAGAGCTGGAGCAGGTGGCTGGGGAGAGGGAAGTCTGGGCTTCTCTGCTTGAACTGCTGCCTCCGCGACCCGGACCTCCGGAAAAGCGGTAGAAGATGGATGGATGGATGGATGAATTAGAATAAAATTAAAACTAAAGAGGATTGAAATATTTCTGTTGTACATGCTATAAAATATATGAAAGCTTATTTTTAGAAATAAATTATGAACTTAGAAATGGGGAAAAAAATCTGTTTTTTAGATGCACCTGTCCAGCAACAGATGCGTCACTTTGAAATTAACATGGAAATGGCGCCATCTGTTGAAAATCTTCGGTAACTGACGTGTACCGGAGAGCTGCTGGTGCGCAACTGCGATGGCTTCGCTGACGCACGGACATGCTGCTGGTGGCATTATCTGTTACATGGAAAAGGCTTTCATGTTGCATGGAATGGCATGCTGACAATGCGCGCCACTGCATGGTGGGCCTCTCCAGTTTTCCTTCATAGTTCTCACTAATGCACCATGGGATATAAACGGCTCGGAGCACAGCCTGATTTAAATGGCATCGCGGGCCTCAGTTTCCCAGACCGTGCTGGAGAGCTCAGAGGGACTCGGTGTCTCGCTCAGCGGCGCGTGAGAGGGGCGGATGCAGGCCGACCCTGACCCCAGAGGTCGTGGACCGCAATCTGTGCGTCTTAGCGGGCGCCCTGCTGTCTCGCTGTCGGTTTACGCATAAAAACTTAGATGTGCTTGGAAAATGCTAGATGTGTATACGTAGTGGGACCATAACAGCCTTGTCATTGCTCTCCGGTGACAAGTGACCCTGTTTTTACACCTTCTTGCTAAATAAGGAAGCGGCCGGGCAGACACATGACCACCGGGCCAATTTGGGAGCAGCCCGAGCGCCCCGTCGCGTCCCAGGCCACTGAACGCCTCCAATAAGCCGCCTTTTTTTCCAGTCCAGCAGCTGGATTTTTCCCCTCTCCCCCCCCCACCCCCCGCTGCCAGCACCCTCTCTACTCTTGCATTATTCCAGTGGTGAAGTCAGCATGATGTCATAGGGATGCGATAGTCCTGGCACGCTCCAAACAGACTTTTTGGTGAGAGGTAGACCGGGGAGGATTCCTTCTCAACTCTTACCGAAAGAGAGACACTGACAGAGGGAAGAGAGAGAGAGAGAGTGTGTGTGTGTGTCGTGCGAGAGAGAGGGGCGCGGAGGAACTGCAAAACATGGTAATCACCAGCACCGGCACCAACCTCGCCATCACCATCACCTCCAGTTCTGCCGCGCACTCTCCCGTCTCCTCTCCTCCTCTGCGCCGGGGCTTGCGTTTCATGCCCAAAGCACTGATCTGCGCTCCCAAAATAACCCTCAGCCAGCATGCCGAAGGAAGCAAAACAAGAAGAGCGGTATTTTTGGGGTCATTAATTTTGACCACGTGGCCCGAAGGTAAACCGGATGGCCGTTGCGCAAAAGCTCGCCGTCAGTATGTCCTGCGAGGCCGGCACGCCGCACCGGACGCTGACCGCGGTGCTCCTCCTGGGCTTTCTGCTGGGCATCGTGTCGGCGTACCCCGCACCGGGCGGCAGGACGAATGCAACTTTACTGGAGAAGCGGTGGGAGAGCCTGTTCTCGCGCTCCGTGCTCGGGATCTCCGGGGAGAAACCGGAGCTGAACTGGGAGAGTGACTATCTGCTGGGCATCAAAAGAGTGCGGAGGCTCTACTGCAACGTGGGCATCGGGTTTCACCTTCAGATCCTCCCCGACGGCAGGATAAACGGTGTACATAATGAAAACCAGTACAGTGAGTTGTATACCTCCACCGATGTAGCCTAATGCAATAGACATAAAAGAAGAAGCGGGTCAATAAGCATGGATCTGCGACGCGCGCGGGGCTTAGTGTATCCCGTCTATTAATTTGCATGATCATATCTCATCTGACTCACAGGGAGAATTGAATTTCTTCCAGGGCAAAGACAAATCTATTAAAAACACGTATCCATCAGCACTGAAGTCCCCTCTCCCCCCCCCCCATCCTCCTCCCACCTCCCCCCCCCCCCCCCAAAAAAGCGCAACCATGTCATGAATGTATGGACGCTTTTAGACACAACTTATTTTTACGCAGCCCTTCCGAGGGCGTTCCGGAAGACTCACAACGGCGCACGTCAATGCAATTAAGCTTCAGCATTTATTGCCACAACCAGAATGCGCTTAATTGAAGCGCCGGGGGAGGGAGGTGGGTGGGTGGGTGGGGGGGGCGCGCAAACGTGGGATGGGGTGAAAGATGCAGAACAAAAGGCTGGGCATGCTGCGCAGCAACCCGCAAGGTCACACCCACAGACGCGGGGGAGGCGCGGCGCTGACACGCCGGGATGCTGCGTTTGCGGTTCCCTCTAACGCCGGGCTTCTTTGTCTCCCGTCAGGTCTAATAGAGATCTCTACGGTGGAGAGAGGAGTGGTGAGCCTGTACGGGGTCAAGAGTGAGCTCTTTGTCGCAATGAACAGCAGAGGGAGGTTATACGGAACGGTAGGTATGCACGGCATTTCATTCATTATCACCCAGCACCTGAATGTCAGCACGCGCTTTTTTTTCTTTTTTTTTTTTTTTTTTTTTTTTTGCGGCTTGATCCGCCCATTTGTATTCGCCAGTCACATTTTTTTTAGGGGAAAAAAGGAGCTGCACTTGTGCTTCAAAACCCATAAAAGGTTTCAGTCTCCTCCATGATAACAAGGACCCTGTAACTGCACCTTCTATCTCCAATATGAGTGGCTTTCCCTTGTAAATTTATCACCCTTTTCCTTCAAAATCGTCCATTTTCACTTAAACGTGTAAGATTTTATTTGTAAATGTGCACATTTTTACTCATAAATAAATTTGCAACTTTTCTGCTGATAAAGATGTGCCTTTTTACACATACATAGTTCAACTTTTTAATCACGGATTATTGATAAAAAGCTGCAAATTAATGACCCATCCCAAAAATCCTAGTAGGATTAACAATAATGTCTGAAGCTGGGCTGAGGGTGGACGATGTGATTCACACCTTTGTCATGTGGTGGTGGCGTGCGTGTGCGTGTGCGTGTGCCCATCCCTGAGTGAGGGAGGATGTGCAGGGGGAATCCAAAGAGGCATGAGCCGGACATCAGTTTCAAAGGCCAAGTGCTCATTTTGCAGCAGCATGAACATCTCACCTGTGATGACGGGCAGCACCGTAACCGCAACCTTCATGTTGGACATCTTGATTTTAAACTGCACTGCTTAGGACATCTGCCTCTTAAGAGCTTCTGGCCGTTACAGATTTTTTTTTTTTTTGGCCTCCTTTCTGTGCTGCTCTTGTGCTCTATAAAATGAATCATTTTCAGCCTGTGGTGTACTACAAAACTCAGATGTGTTCTATTGGATTTGAGCGGTTAGGAGTGACTTTTTTTTTTTCTATGCAGCATAATTTATTATTGATCTTCTTTTCTGGTATCAGCAAAACAAGAAAGTGCTTTGAGGTTTTGTAGCTCAGATGAAGCGTTTCATACAAGGTACCGGTAGGTCTTGGTGTGTTTAATGAGGTGATATACTGTATTTGTAAGCACAGATAAAGATTTGCGTGGCTTTCTCATTCGTTTGCTCTTTATTAAGGCAAGAACTGCAATGTGATCTTTGCAGTTTGTATTTTCCAAGCGCTCACTTAGTTTCATTATGTTTCTATACATTTAAAGCTATTTGCTCCAGAAAACATCAGCATACATTAGACGTCTTGCAGTGTCTTTCATTATTGGCTCCCTGTGTAAAGATGATTATTTCCTTATGAGGGATTTTTTTTTCTAAATACATTTATTTCTATTAAGGGTTGGATATTCTCCTCCATGGATTGCCATCTTATTGTGGTGGAGGGGTTTGCGTGCCCTCCTGATCCCAGGAGCTACTGTATGTTGTTGGGGGGAACTTGCCCCTGGTAGGGTCTCCCATGGCAAACGTGTCCTGGTTAAAGGACCAGACCAAGAGCAGTCCTGTAGATCCTCATGAAAAAGTTGCAGTGATGCAGTGTACACAATGAGCCACACGGGTCCACCCTCCAGTGGGATCACCACCTGTAGAAGGGACCATGGTGCTATGTGAACTGGGCAGCAGTCTGTCTTCACTGCTTGGACTGCTGCCCCCATGACCCAGACCCCCGGATAAGCGGTAGAAGATGGATGGATGGGGTTGGATATTTCTGTATTTTTGCAGGCACTTTACTAAAAGGATTAAAAAACCAACCCTGGCAGCAGTGGCTGTCACAGGGGACCTTTGGATGTTTTCTTTAATACCTGGAAGCAAAATTATGCTGAAAGTTTTCACAATGAAAGTTGGGCAGCAGGTACACACGTGGACAAAATTGTTGGTACCCCTCTGTTAATGAAAGAAGAACCCACAATGGTCACAGAAATAACTTGAATCTGACAAAAGTGGTAATAAATAACAATGCTTTTGAATTGTGGTTCAACAGAATTATTTTAAAAAACAAACTCATGAAACAGGCCTGGACAAAAATGATGGTACCCCTAGAAAAGATTGAAAATAATGTGACCATAGGGACATGTTCAACCAAGATGTGTCCTCTAATTAACATCACAGGTGTCTGCAAACTTGTAATCAGTCAGTCGGCCTATTTAAAGGGTGACAAGTAGTCACTGTGCTGTTTGTTGACATGGTGTGTTCCACACTAAACATGGACCAGAGGAAGCAAAGGAGAGAGTTGTCTCAGGAGATTAGAAAGAAAATTATAGACAAGCATGTTAAAGGTAAAAGCTATAAGACCATCTCCAAGCAGCTTGATGTTCCTGTGACTACAGTTGCACATATTATTCAGAAATTTAAGATCCACGGGACTGTAGCCAACCTCCCTGGACGTGGCCGCAGGAGGAAACTTGATGAAAAATGGAAGAGACGGATAATATGAATGGTAACAAAAGAGCCCAGAACAACCTCTAAACACATTCATGGTGAACTCCAAGATCAAGGTACATCAGTGTCAGATCGCACCAAGGAGGACACAACTGTTGAAAACAAATAATAAAAAAGCCAGACTGGAATTTGCCATACTGCATGTTGACAAGCCACAAAGCTTCTAGGAGAATGTCCTATGGACAGACGAGACAAAACTGGAACTTTTTTGCAAGGCACATCAGCTTTATGTTCACAGACGCAAAAATGAAGCATACCAAGAAAAGAACACTGCCCCTACTGTGAAACATGGAGGAGGTTCTGTTGTGTTCTGGGGCTGCTTTGCTGCATCTGGCACAGGGTGTCTTGAATCTGTGCAGGATACAATGAAATCTCAAGACTATCAAGGTATTCTAGAGAGAAATGTGCTGCCCAGCGTCAGACAGCTTGGTCTCAGTCGCAGGTCATGGGTCTTGCAACAGGATAATGACCCAAAACACACAGCTAAAAACACCCAAAAATAGCTAAGAGCGAAACACTGGACTATTCTAAAATGGCCTTCTATGAGCCCTGATCTAAATCCTATTGAACATCTGTGGAAGGAGCTGAAACATGCCGTCTGGAGAAGGCACCCTTCAAACCTGAGACAACTGGAGCAGTTTGCTCATGAGGAGTGGACCAAAATACCTGCTGAGAGGTGCAGAAGTCTCAGTGACGGTTACAGAAATCGTCTGATTGCAGTGATTGCCTCAAAAGGTTGTGCAAGAAAATATTAAGTTTAGGGTACCATCATTTTTGTCCAGGCCTGTTTCATGAGTTTGTTTTTTAAAATAATTCTGTTGAACCACAATTCAAAAGCATTGTCTGATTTTCATTGGTTAATTTTCATAGAATTATTATTTATTACCACTTTTGTCAGATTCAAGTTATTTCTGTGACTACTGTGGGTTTTTCTTTCATTAACAGAGGGGTACCAACAATTTTGTCCACGGCTGTATAATGGCACCGCTGCCTGCAGCTGGAAGGTTCTTCTTTGGAGTGTGCATGTTCCTCCATGCTTGACTGGGATGTTCTCTGCTTTCCTTCCAGAGACATGCATGTTAGGTAAACTTGAGGTTATAAGTTGGTCATAATGTGTGTATCCCGTAGAATAAAGGACAAATGTAGCAAGCAGCTTTTTAAAAAGCATTTGATGATAAGGAAGGGTAGTCTTTATTAATTTTTATTTGCAATAAATATCCAGATTTATTGGTCATTTATTGGCACTGTTGATATCTGCTTTACTGACAAGTAAGGAAATTGGTCAATATCCTGTACTTTTGTCCTGGCAAATACATTTTGTTTCCTTTCATAAAGGCAGGACAAATTAGCATATTTCAAATGGTGTAACACTATTTTGTTCTGTATGAGTAAGGGCAGTAATTTAGACAAATTTATAAGAAAATATTCCTTTTTAGCTGTAACAGTAGATGCATGCTTGTTACAAGATGGAATATATAACAGGACAGCAGATCAAGTGTATCTGTAGAATCTGAGTTATCCCTCAACGGTGTGACTAGTTTTCTTTTAGGCAAAGTAATTGGACTTATTTGTGTGTGGTGGCAGGGAAGAAAACACTGCTCAACAGAGCCTTGCTGACACGTGGCTGCTGGTTGTGGCAAACATATCTGACAGACTCAATATGAGTTGGTTATCTGGGTGTGAGTGATGAAGTGTTAGCCCAAGAGCAGGCTGATGATCTGATAACAGACTAAATTAGGCCACATGGTCTCTGATGGGCGCTTAAAACTTTGCAAGTCATGGACAGCCACCTCAGCATAGCAAAGCAGTCATATTGCTCTTAGATATGGAGACTGGGCACTACTAAAGTAGATTTGCATCAATGATACTCAGTGTTTCCTCAGGCTTAAAGACGGTGCGGTGGCAACATATTTTTCGGGGGGGGGGGGGAGAAACCACATACTGTATGTATGAATATGTTAATTTTATACTATTTATTTCTTTTTTAAAAATTTTGCACATAATAATAACAATGCATCAGATTTATATAGCGCTTTATCCTAGACACTCAAAGATGCTTTTTACAGATACATTATTCATTCACTCCAGACAGACAATGGTAGTGGCAAGCTACTACTGTAGCCACAGCTGCCCTGGGGCAGGCTGACAGAAACGTGGCTGCCAATCCGGGCCAACGGCCTCTCCGGCCACCACCGAACATTTATACACATTCATACCCAGTGTTATGGACACTGGAGGCAAGGTGGGTAAAGTGTCTTGCCCAGGGACACAATGGCAGGATATCTGGGGAAAGCAGGATTTGAACCGCCAACCATCCAGTTATTGGACGACCCGCTGTACTTCCTGAGCCACTGCTGTGCATATGGAACTTACAGTTTGAAGTATTGTACAACCAAGGCATGAATGTTGGAATATTTGACCAGTTGGGGTCACACCCAGATGTCCTGTATTTGGACTTTTTACTGGTGTCATCCTTCTCTCCTTCCTCTGCTCTCATCTCTCCTGGACCCTCTGCCTAAACACTTTCCTCTCCTTGGCTCCTCTCTTCTGTGTCATCTTGCCCTCTCTGAGCTCTGTCTAATTCAGCTTCTCTCTCTGTCTATGGTGGTATACAAACAGGTTAGAAAATATCAGGTGCCATGTAAATTAAAGCAGATAACCAAAAATTTCTAGTTAAGTGTACAAAGAGCAGCCACTTAAAACTTGAGTAATGACTTCAGTCTTGAAGCTTTGAGGTTTTTCTCCAAAATTTATAACAATTTTATTATAGTTTTCTACTTTTCTCTATAAATTTATCTAAATTTGTGGATTATTTTATGGCTTATTTCTGTCTGGGTTTTTTTTTAAAAATAAAATTACTGTTTTTTTAAATAAATTTGAAACAGACTGTTTTTTTTTACTTTTTACTTTTAACAATTTATACTTTTGACCATAACTTTGCAGTCAGAACAGAACAATAATTTAACTCTCATTACAAAGAAAAAAAAATATTAATAAAATGGTATTTAATGATTTAAATTAACTTAAATGACCAAGGGTGCCATTATTTCTGTTATAATATTTCTATATATTTATAGTTTTTTTTTTTTAGAAATCTCCTCACCACCAAGAAAAACCTCCCTTATTTTGAAATCCAAATGCTGGCACGTTCAGTTTATCTGAAGGCTGCTGACGGATTAAAGTCTTTGACTTCATGAATTTCGGTCATCTTAACTTGCCAGGTACATAACTGGGAACATAACTTAATATTGTTGTGGCTGGTGAAATATATCCTCAGCAATTCATCAGTCCCCCTTGCCTTTCCCTTCATATGAAGCCATCTGCATTTGAGTTCTAACCACATCTCTTAGCTAAGTGACTCTTCCGTTATTGCTCCTGTTTCCAATGAGTTAAAACCATGATAAATGCCTCCAGTGTTTACATACCTCTTATGATTTTTTTTCTGCATTTAAAGTACTTTGATAAACTCATGTTTATCTCAGACAGTCAAGCCTTATTCATGCTGCATTTCCCCTCTAGTCCGCCTTGGTCCGCGTACACTTTGGACGGGCCCGGCACACACGCAGCGCTGTACATGCTCGCTTTTTTCATCTACCCAGGCCAAGCGGTTGACGCATGCACACAACCATCATTTGTAGTTTCACTCCAGCCCGATAGGTAGCGCCAAGGCACTGACGCGCCAGGATTTTCACCAACGAAGAAACGGCGGACTTCTTCACAAAGTCTTTCTTCAAATAGAGTCTATTTCTGCTGTTTGACTTCCCGGTTTTCACTCCTTTTCCACGAAGATGCTGCTGCCACTAGTGAGACAGTTCCTGCTGACTGACTGGAAAGCTTGCATGGGCAGGGCGCTTCTAAACTCTGCGCAGATGACGGCCACACGCGTTGTTCGTGTGCACGCTTTTTTTTTTTTTGGACTTATTTTGTACCCGTAGATTACAAAATCTACGGGTAGATTTACCCGTAGATTTGTTCTGCAGTCCGGTGACAAGCCACCAGCTGCCGGTCGCTGCGTGCGCAAGCGCCCCTTAACTCCCTAACCTACATGTTTTGGCATGTGGGGGAAACCGGAGAAATCCCGGAGTAAACCCACGCAAACACGGGGAGAACATGCAAACTCCACACAGATCACTGTTGGCCGGGGGCAGGGATCGAACCCACGATCTCATGATCGCTGCGATCCCCCGGCCGAGAGTAAACTGTGCTGCCGCGGTGCTAACCACTGCGCCACCGTGCAGCACCGTGCAGCTTGCGGAAAGTCATTGCTTTATATATTTTTCTTAAATTAATATCTCCGTCTTGGCGAGGCGGTAAATCTCTGGCACGGTGGGCTGCCACCGAGAAATATTACCAGAGGAAACCCTGGATACTTACTGCTCTCACCAAGAAAGTTATGTTTTAGCCTGTGTTCAGTTGTGTGTGTGTGTGTGTGCATATCTGAATCACTGTCGACCTCCAGTAGTTTTCTTACAAAGGAGGTTACAAAGCATGGAATCATTGCAGTGCCTTGTCAGATGTTTGGATGGTTACCAGCAGAGGGCACTGTCTGCTAACCAGTGACAGGTTGTTAAAGCCCCTGTCACACCTTGATGATTTAGACAGCGTATGTTGACGTTAAAAAAATTTGGCAAATAGACTGGCATACGTCTAATAATTTATGTATAAGTTTTATATGAGTTAAGAGCACGTTGAAGCACACTGGTATACGTTGTAGTACGGTGAGGTCATCGAAAAATTTTGCACAAAATATTTCGACGTATCCAGCACATGGATCATACGTACCGCATACGTGGGCCATAAGTTATATGTAAGTTATGCTATCGTTGACACACGTTACTTGTAAGTTACTCATAAGTCGAAATATGTCAAGATAATGTCTAGCGTACCCAAAACTTATTTCTAACCTATGAGTAATGTGTTTTGAACTTGTTCTGAACTTACTGATCATGTTTCTAACTTACAGCTACTGTATAATGGCTTATTGGCAGCGTTGGTTCACAAGGGGAACTCGTCAAGACTCCATGGTGAGCAGATGTCCATGTCAAACTGGTCTTGTCCTTCTATTCAGAGAAAGCAAAGAGATGTTTCAAATCTTGACATGTTTCGACTGACATCTGACGTTCGTGCCATGTGACATCAACTGTTTTATCCTTTCCACAGGCGTGACCGACCTGACAGATCTGCCAGGCCAGTCACACCCCCTGCCGTGCAATGGTCTTTGGAGGAGAGAATCATGTCGGTTCAACCGAGATGATTGAGCCGCGTTTTAAAGAAATTTTGATACGTCGGCATGCAGTGCCTAAATCATCAAGGTGTGACAGCACCTTAAAGAGTGCCTGTAGTGAATTTTAATCAATAGCTATTTCAGTGGATCAAATATGATACTAGTGGTTCCGTCCTATAATTTTGGTCATGATTCCTTCTCAAATTCGCACGAGTTTCAAGTCACTGCTCTGTCAGTCAGTCATGGTCAGTAACATCTTGTCTCCTCCATGGCCAATTTCGGCACCGGTAGTGACGCACAGTTGTTGCTTTGTGTGATTGAGTGGGCTGCAGTATAGCAGTCAACAAAGTTTTAACATCAGATTTTTATGTAATTTTATACAACCACGTACAAGAAAATCTAGCTGCATATAATTTAGTGAAATAAAATTCTAGTATATCAAGATTTATTCATCGTGTTCTGAAGTTACTTGACTGGGAACTTGCCTGTTCATCAGGTCCCCTTCAGCTGCTGGTCCCCGGAGGTAACTGTGAATCATACCGTCAATGAAGGCCATTTCCAAGGACGGTTTGTGCAGTATATATCCATGCAGATTTTGCGCTGTTTTCAACTCGGATCTCAACACACTGAGCATCTGCTGAACACGTTTACTTGTCCGTGGTAAAGCCAGACTCAACAAGTGCACGTCACTTGCGGCCGGCAATGGCTGCTTCCCATTGGTTTTGACAGAGCGGTTTACATGAGATAAAATTATTCAGTATACTGACTCTAGGGGGTTATTTTTACTGAAAAAGCACATTTTTGGTTTATAAGTAATACCTAAAGCACGATTAATGTTGTTATAATGACCAGTATTGGTTTCCTTTAAGCAAAATTAAAATATGAAGTGGAAAATTAGCTGGCTTGGCAGAGGTTTGCACTTTCAGAGTGCTTTCTAGTTTGTCATATGGCTTAGTGCAGCCCCTGTTTTCAGCTGTCATCTGAATCAAGCTGTTTCAGCTCCTTTCAATTTTCCTTCAATTTGGCACCTTTTACTAAACACAAAATTTGAACAGCAGGTTGGTTGGGTGTCTGTGCTAAAAGCCTTGGCTGTGTTTCTGTAGTGACCATATTAGGGATATGCTCGCTTCTTCAATCAGTCAGAGCCAACAGCAGATTTAAAAACATTAAAAAAGGAGAAAACAGGAGCAATAAATCAGCCTGACTGCTTAATTATTTGCACATACACTGAACCTTTTTGTTTAAAACTTTGGCTGTGGTTAATTTATACACACACTATTATAACAGTATTTGACTGAGAAAGCATAAAGAAAGTAAAATAGAGTTCCAATAGCCATTTTCTTTACTACTGTTACCTCTGCAGATACACCACTCTCAGACCTTTTAAATGCAAAGCAGGAACAGCTTTACCACAGCTGTAACACAGGACAGGACAAGCAACAAGCTCATTTAACGAATAAATCCTAGATTAAAAAAATAAGTAGCTATTGTACAAATGAGAAAAAACAGTTACTCAATGCAGAAGTGGGTCTAGTTTTAAAGTAGTCAATTACAAATACTTTTATGTTTTCAGGAAAGTAATTGATTAAAATTACATTTACTTTAAACGTTATTGTGATTATTTTTGTAATTAGTTTTCTGTTTTAGACCATTTACAATATCTCACAAAAGTGAGTACACCCCTCACATTTTTGTAAATATTTTATTATATCTTTTCATGGGACAACACTGAAGATACGACACTTTGATACAATGTAAAGTAGTCAGTGCACAGCTTGTATAACAGTGTAAATTTGTTGTCTCCTCAAAATAACTCCACATACAGCCATTAATGTCTAAACCGCTGGCAACAAAAGTGAGTACACCCCGAAGTGAAAATGTGCAAATTGTGCCTAATTAGCCATTTTTCCTCCCCGGTGTCATGTGACTTGTTAGTGTTACAAGGTGTCAGGTGTGAATGGGGAGCAGGTGTGTTAAATTTGTTGTTATCGCTCTCACACTCTCTCATACTGGTCACTGGAAGTTCAACATGGCACCTCATAGCAAAGAACTCTGAGGATCTGAAAAAAAAGAATTGTTGCTCTATATAAAGATGGCCTAGGCTATAAGAAGATTGCCAACACCCTTAAACTGAGCTGCAGCACGGTGGCCAAGACCATACAGCGGTTTAACAGGACAGGTTCCACTCAGAACAGGCCTCGCCATGGTCAACCAAAGAAGTTGAGTGCATGTGCACAGCGTCATATCCAGAGGTTGTCTTTTGAAAATAGACGTATGAGCGCTGCCAGCATTGCTGCAGAGGTTGAAGGGGTGGGGGGGTCAGCCTGTCAGTGCTCAGACCATACGCCACACACTGCATCAAATTGGTCTGCATGGCTGTCGTCCCAGAAGGAAGCCCCTTTTAAAGATGATGCACAAGAAAGCCCGCAAACAGTTTGCTGAAGTCAAGCAGACTAAGGACATGGATTGGTGGAACCATGTCCTGTGGTCTGATGAGACCAACATAAACTTATTTGGTTCAGATGGTGTCAAGCTTGTGTGGCGGCAACCAGGTGAAGAGTACAAAGACAAGTCTGTTTTGCCTACAGTCAAGCATGGTGGTGGGAGTGTCATGGTTTGGGGCTGCATGAGTACTGCCGGAACTGGGGAGCTACAATTCATTGAGGGAACCATGAATTCCAACATGTACTGACATACTGAAGCAGAGCATGATCCCCTCGCTTTGGAAACTGGGCTGCAGGGCAGTATTCCAACATGATAATGACCCCAAACACACCTCCAAGATGACCACTGCCTTGCTAAAGAAACTGAGGGTAAAGGTGATGGACTGGCAGAGCATGTCTCCAGACCTATGCCCTATTGAGCATCTGTGGGGCATCCTCAAATGGAAGGTGGAGGTGCACAAGGTCTCTAACACCATGATGTCGTCATGGAGGAGTGGAAGAGGATTCCAGTGGCAATCTGTGAAGCTCTAGTGAACTCCATGCCCGAGAGAGTTAAGGCAGTGCTGGAAAATAATGGTGGCCACACAGAATATTAACACTTTGGGCACAATTTGGACATTTTCACTTAGGGGTGTACTCACTTTTGTTGCCAGCGGTTTAGACATTAATAGCTGTGTTGAGTTATTTTGAGGGGACAGCAAATTTACACTGTTGTACAAGCTGCACACTGACTACTTTACATTGACCCTGTTTACATGGTCACAAGCAAACTGATTATTGGAGTAAAGCGATAAAGGTAATAAACGGTTTATGGTGTTTACATGCACTGAGTAAACGGTTTATTGGGCAAATAAACTAGGTGTGTTAATCCATTTTCTCATAAACTGATAATGGCCTTTAACTGATAAAGGTAATCTGATTACTCTGTTTACATGACAGTTTGAATAATCAGGCAACTCCAGAAAGCTGATTATAGTCTGTTTACTTGTGACCATGTAAGCATGTCAGTCATATCAAAGTGTCATATCTTCAGTGTTATCCCATGAAAAGATATACACACGTGGACAAAATTGTTGGTACCCTTCTGTTAATGAAAGAAAAACCCACAATGGTCACAGAAATAACTTGAATCTGACAAAAGTGGTAATAAATAAAAATTCTATGAAAATTAACCAATGAAAATCAGACAGTGCTTTTGAATTGTGGTTCAACAGAATTATTTTAAAAAACAAACTCATGAAACAGGCCTGGACAAAAATGTTGGTACCCCTAGAAAAGATTGAAAATATTGTGACCATAGGGACATGTTCAACCAAGATGTGTCCTCTAATTAACATCACAGGTGTCTACAAACGTGTAATCAGTCAGTCGGCCTATTTAAAGGGTGACAAGTAGTCACTGTGTTGTTTGTTGACATGGTGTGTACCACACTAAACATGGACCAGAGGAAGCAAAGGAGAGAGTTGTCTCAGGAGATTAGAAAGAAAATTATAGACAAGCATGTTAAAGGTAAAGGCTATAAGACCATCTCCAAGCAGCTTGATGTTCCTGTGACTACAGTTGCACATATTATTCAGAAATTTAAGATCCACAGGACTGCAGCCAACCTCCCTGGACGTGGCCGCAGGAGGAAACTTGATGAAAAATGGAAGAGACGGATAATACGAATAGTAACAAAAGAGCCCAGAACAACCTCTAAACACATTCATGGTGAACTCCAAGGTCAAGGTACATCAGTGTCAGATCGCACCATCCGTCATTGTTTGAGCCAAAGTGGACTTCATGGGAGATGACCAAGGAGGACACCACTGTTGAAAACAAATCATAAAAAAGCCAGACTGGAATTTGCCAAACTGCATGTTGACAAGCCACAAAGCTTCTGGGAGAATGTCCTATGGAGAGACGAGACAAAACTGGAACTTTTTGGCAAGGCACATCAGCTTTATGTTCACAGATGCAAAAATGAAGCATACCAAGAAAAGAACACTGTCCCTACTGTGAAACATGGAGGAGGTTCTGTTATGTTCTGGGGCTGCTTTGCTGCATCTGGCACAGGGTGTCTTGAATCTGTGCAGGGTACAATGAAATCTCAAGACTATCAAGGTATTCTAGAGAGAAATGTGCTGCCCAGTGTCAGACAGCTTGGTCTCAGTCGCAGGTCATGGGTCTTGCAACAGGATAATGACCCAAAACACACAGCTAAAAACACCCAAGAATGGCTAAGAGCGAAACATTAGACTATTCTAAAGTGGCCTTCTATGAACCCTGATCTAAATCCTGTTGAACATCTGTGGAAGGAGCTGAAACATGCCGTCTGGAGAAGGCACCCTTCAAACCTGAGACAACTGGAGCAGTTTGGTCATGAGGAGTGGGCCAAAATACCTGCTGAGAGGTGCAGAAGTCTCACTGACAGTTACAGAAATCGTTTGATTGCAGTGATTGCCTCAAAAGGTTGTGCAAGAAAATATTAAGTTAAGGGTACCATCATTTTTGTCCAGGCCTGTTTCAGGAGTTTGTTTTTTAAAATAATTCTGTTGAATCACAATTCAAAAGCATTGTCTGATTTTCATTGGTTAATTTTCATAGAATTTTTATTTATTACCACTTTTGTCAGATTCAAGTTATTTCTGTGACCATTGTGGGTTTTTCTTTCATTAACAGAGGGGTACCAACAATTTTGTCCACAGCTGTAATAAAATATTTACAAAAATGTGAGGGGTGTACTCACTTTTGTGAGATACTGTATATTATGATTGCTATAACAACATATATTGTACATAAATTCTTGTTTATTATTCATCTCGATATGTAAGATAAAAATACAGAAACATACACATATGATTGTTTGCAACATATACCACAGTTATTTCAAATACACTTTTTTTAACCTAAGCTTCGATAGCACTGAATACAATTTGAACTAAATCACGTGGTAAACATTACACAGCATCAATTACATGTTTCATGGATAATAACATGTTACAAACATCTGAGCAGATTTGTGCATTAGTAAGAGTGCTTCAAAATACCTTGTCTCAACAACAAGCAAATGAACTCAGCTGAAAAGCCAGGAAGTTGATTAATAATAATAATGCATCGATTTTATATAGCGCTTTATCATAGACACTCAAAGACGCTTTACAAATAGGTACATTATTCATTCACTCCAGACAAACAATGGTAGTGGCAAGCTACTACTGCAGCCACAGCTGCCCTGGGGCAAGCTGACGGAAACGTGGCAGCCAATCTGCGCCAATGGCCTTTCGGGCCACCACCGAACATTTTATACATTTATACACATTCATACCCAGTGTTATGGACACTGGAGGCAATGCGGGTGAAGTGTCTTGCCCAGGGACACAACGGCAGGATATCTGGGGAGAGCAGGATTCGAACCGCCAACCATCCGGTTATTAGACGTTATTAGACGACCTGCTCTACCTCCTGAGCCACTGCCGGATGTGAGTTGTTCAGCGCTTACTTGCAGACAGGTGTGATTCCACAACATTGAATGTTTGATGTAAACATTTATTTATTGGTCAGATATACCAAAACTATTTGAAAAGTAATTGTTCCAACAATAACTTTTCAGTAGCAATCAATTACGGTAAAATTAGTTTCCAGGATTTCACAAAGTAATCAGTTACAAGTTACATTTACAAGTTACTTAAAAAGTAATTGTAATTACTTCAAATATTACTACTTTTGAACCCAACTCTGACTCAGGGTTTCCTGTTTTTAGTTTTATATTTACCATACAAATATGGAAAAGAGTGAGAGTGCTTGAGAAAACATCCACAATTAGTTTACTTGAATAGTTTGATCAGATTTATTCAACTGTTCATCAAAGGAAAATATAAACTATATGTATTTACCCTCTAATGTAATCCAGATCAGCTCATATAAAGAAAAAGTAAATACTAAGACATTAAACATTTCTTGAGTTAGAATACAAGAATAATGATTTCAACACTGATTTCAATTAAATAAAATGATCATTTTTTAGAAAGCCAGTTTAGAAAGCTTGGGATCAGTCCGCCAAGGTCTCCGCCTTTGACCGCCACCTAATCCACATAGCACCGGACCCCCATGATCCCTCCTGCAGGTGGTGAGCCCACTGGAGGGCGGACCCATGTAACTCCTTCGGGCTGAGCCCGGCCGGGTCCCATGGGTGGAAACCCGACCACCAGACGCTAGCCTTCGAGCCCCTCCCCCAGGCCTGGCTCCAGGGTGGGGCCCCGGTAACCCCATACCGGGCGGGGTACACTGAATCCTTGATATACAATTTATCATGAGAGTCTGTTGGATCGTTCTTAGTCTGGCCCTTCACCCAGGACCAGTTTGTCTTGGGAGACCCTATCAGAGGCAAATTGTATCGGGCTTGTTGTTACAAGCTATTCGGTCTCTGTACGACCATTGTGAGAGTTTGGTTCGTATTGCCAACACTCGGTCGGAGTCATTCCCAGTGAGAGTTGGACTCCGCCAGGGCTGCCCTTTGTCACCGATCCTGTTCATAATTTTTATGGACAGGATTTCTAGGTGCAGCCAGGGAATGGAGGGTGTCATGCTTGGTGACCACAGGATCTCATCTCTGTTGTTTGCAGATGATGTTGTCCTGTTGGCTTCATCCAGCAATGACCTACAGCTCTTGCTGGGACGGTTTGCCGCTGAGTGTGAAGCGGCTGGGATGAGAATCAGCACCTCCAAGTCCGAGTCCATGGTCCTCAGCTGGAAAAAGGTGGATTGTCCTCTCCGGGTTGGGGACAGGCTCCTGCCCCAAGTGGAGGAGTTTAAGTATCTTGGGGTCTTGTTCACGAGTGAGGGGAAAATGGAGCGAGAGATCGACAGACAGATTGGAGCAGCATCTGCAGTGATGCGGACGTTGTACCGGTCTGTTGTGGTGAAGAGGGAGCTTAGTTCTAAGGCAAAGCTGTCGATTTACCAGTCAATCTACGTTCCTACTCTCACCTATGGTCACGAGCTTTGGGTAATGACCGAAAGAACAAGATCGCGGATACAAGTGGCTGAAATGAACTTTCTCCGTAGGATTGCTGGACTCACCCTCAGAGATAGGGTGTGGAGCTCAGTCATCCGGGAGAGGCTCAGAGTAGAACCGCTGCTCCTCCACATTGAAAGGAGTCAGTTGAGGTGGTATGGGCATCTGATTAGGATGCCTCCTGGACGCCTCCCACTTGAGGTGTTTCAGGCACGTCCCACTGGGAGGAGACCCCGGGGCAGACCCAGGACTCGGTGGAGAGACTATGTCTCCCAGCTGGTCTGGGAACGCCTTGGTATCCCCTCTGAAGAGCTGGAGCAGGTGGCTGGGGAGAGGGAAGTCTGGGCTTCTCTGCTTGAACTGCTGCCTCCATGACCCGGACCTCCGGAAAAGCGGTAGAAGATGGATGGATGGAAAAATGATCATTTCTCAAAAATGGTTATTAATGTCACTTCTTGTAAGAACAATTCACAGTAAATAAAAATGTTTTGAACCAGTTTTCTCTCTGGATAAAAAGTCAAATTATAGTGTTACTTTTGAATTACTAGATAAAGCAGGGGAAAAGTCATTTTGGAGTATCATGTGCAGATAGTATGTTCCTTATATGCCACATCTCTGCGGATGTTCAGCATTGTCCAGTTTATGATCTACTCCTGCTGTGGGTAAACGGCTTCTGTCCCACATTTAGTTGGACAGCAGGTGCAAGTTTAAGGACACTTTTTTATGTGGCGGTAGAGCAACATCCATTCCATTCCAAACTCATGTTTTTAAATGCTGGTCAGTGTTAAACCCCATTTCATAGGTTTGCTTATAATACATTTACTCCAAATGCCAGGGCTTGACACCAGCACCTGCTCACCAGCCAAATGCTCGTGGAATCCAGCAGTGCCCTGTAGCTTAGTCATTCTTCACTTTGGCAAGCGGTAATCTTTTGATAAACCTGCCAGTTTATTATTAAAAACACCAATTTACCATGTGACATGCAAATTAAAAAAACAAAACAAAACGAAAGCACACACACATACAAATTTGCAAGGATAAAAAAAGCCAACCCACATCATGTAAACCCCAATTCCAATGAAGTAGCTGTGTAAAACGTAAATAAAGACAAAATACAATGATTTAAAAATCCTCTTCACCCTATATTTAATTGAATACACTACAAAGACAAGATATTTAATGTTCAAACTGATAAACTTTATTGGGGTTTTTTTTTGAAAATATTTACTCATTTTGAATTTGATGCCTACAACACGTTCCAAACAAGATGGGACAGGGACAAGAAAAGACTGGGAAAGTTGAGGAATACTCAAAATATGAGATGAGGTGAAATGAGATACGTTAATACGTATAATAAAAAAGTGTATAATAAAATACACTATTTTTGGAACATTCTACAGGCGAACAGGTTAATTGGAAGCAGGTGAGAGTCATGGTTGGCTATAACAGGAGCATTCCCAAATGGTTCAGTCATTCACCAGCAAGGATGGGGTGAGGTTCAGCACTTTGTGAACAACTGTGTGGACAAACAGTCCAACAGTTTAAGAACAACGTTTCTCAATGTACAATTGCAAGGAATTTAGGGATTTCATCATCTACAGTCCATAATGACATCAAAAGATTCAGAACATCTGGAGAAATTTCTGCATATAAGTGGCAAGGCCAAAAATCAACGTTGAATGCCACTGACTTTCTATTCCTCAGGCGGCACTACATTAAAAACCAACAAAATTCTGTAAAGGATATTACTGACATAACGTTCGGCTCAGGAGACGCACACACACAGGCTCAGAGTAGTTCAAACCGTTTATTAACAACAGGGATGTTTGGGTGCGTGTCTGCGGAATGTTAATGTGTTGGTGGTGGCGTCTGCTTCGGACCCAGAGGCAGGAGACCGTTCAGCCGGCAACCCTATGGGAGAAATCAGACACAGGGTGATGAGCACACACCAACACAGGAGGAGAATAGGCGAGGGAGAGAAGCTTACTTGTTGGGACAGATGACTGGCGCTTCAAGGATGGAAGCCCGGGAGACAGCCACCTGCAGGGCTCGGTGCAGCAGCGAGGAGAGACGAGGGACGGGATAGTCCGCCGCCGAGGAATCCACCTGTGCACAGGGGAGCAGACTGGAGAGATGAGGTAAGCGATTTTCTTACCGGAGATGAGGATGCTGAAGAGAATGTGGTAGAAGCCCATGAAAGAGGAATGAAGTCTACGGCTTCAGGCCGACGCTCAGGGCGAGGCGGCTTTTATCCTTCGCCGCTGACGAGTAGCAGGTGCATGAGCAGGTGGCGCCGCTGATGAATGGCGCGGCGTGACAGTACTCCCCCCTCGAGCAGCGCCTCCTGGCGATGGCTTATCCGGGTGCGCTCGGTGGAAGTCCGCGATGAGCGATGGGTCCAACACAAACGACGGGGGCACCCACTGTCGATGCTCGGGCCCATAGCCCTCCCAGTCCACCAAGTATTGCAACCCACGACCCCGGCGCCGGGAGTCCAGGATGGAGGAGGCGGACCAGGCTGGATGGCCACCAATCATCCGGGGCGCGGGTTGCGCTGCAGGAGGAGGGCAAAGGGGGTCAGTAACCGCCAGTTTCACCTTCGACACGTGGAAAGTAGGATGAATGCGGAGGGAGGGGGGAATAGCCACACGCACAGCCACCGGGTTGATGATCCGGGTGATGGGGTAGGGACCCATGAAGCGCTGTGCCAGCTTCCTCCTCTCGCCTTTTAGAGTGACGTCCTGGGTGGAAATGTAAACAAGCTGCCCAACTCTGTACGCCGGGGCAGGTCTTCTACGCCGGTCCGCCACAGTCCTGTTGCGCTCCGCTGTGCGTAATAGCGCATGGCGCGCGGCAGCCCAGGTGGAGCGGAACTGCCTGAGATGGGCCCTAACTGACGGGACAGTTACTTCACTCTCCTGCTCCGGAAACAGCGGGGGGTCGTAACCCAGGGACGCTTTGAAGGGGGACATCCCTGTAGCAGAAGAGCGAGCGGTGTTGTGGGCATATTCAACCCAGGCAAGATGGTTGCTCCAGGACGTGGGTTTGGATCTGGACACACAGCGGAGCGCAGCCTCCAGCTCCTGGTTGGTCCTCTCACACTGCCCGTTGGATTGGGGGTGATGGCCGGAGGAGAGGCTCACCTTGGCTCCGATGGCGTTGCAGAAAGACCTCCAAACCTCAGATGAAAACTGGGGGCCCCGGTCCGAGACCACGTCCACCGGAATCCCATGCAGCCTGACCACGTGTTGGACGAGGAGGTCCGCCGTCTCCAGGGCAGTAGGGAGGCCTCGCAGGGGGACGAAGTGCACGGCCTTGGAGAAGCGGTCCACGATGGTCAGGATGGTGTCATAGGAGTTGGAGACGGGGAGTCCGGTGACGAAATCCAGTGCGATGTGCGACCAGGGCCTGCCAGGGACGGGCAGGGGCTGGAGCAGACCCGCTGGAGGGGCATTTCCCGACTTGCAGGTGGCACAGATTGGGCAAGCCCGGGCGTAGCGGGCTGCATCCCTCCGCAGGCCTGGCCACCAAAAGGACCGTTGGAGGAGATCTATCATCCGGGAGGTGCCAGGGTGACAGGTGAGCTTGGAGGTGTGGAGCCAGTGGATGACCTCTCCTCGGACCGCAGATGGCACGAACAGCCTCCCCTCCGGTCCGCCGCCAGGGTCAGGTTCCACCTCCTGTGCCTTCCGGATCTTGCTCTCGATGTCCCATGAGATGGCTCCCACGACGCACGACCTGGGCAGGATGGAGTGGGGCGCCTCCTCCGACTCCACGGGGGCGAACTGCCTGGAGAGGGCGTCAGGCAGGACGTTCTTAGAGCCAGGCCTGAAGGTGATGGAAAATTGGAACCTGGCGAAGAACAGGGACCAGCGCGCCTGGCGGGCGTTCAGGCGCTTGGCAGATCGTAAGTATTTCAAGTTCTTGTGGTCCGTGAGGACCACAAACGGCAGGTTCGCCCCCTCTAACCAGTGGCGCCACTCCTGCAGGGCGAGCTTGATGGCCAAGAGCTCTCTGTCCCCCACATCGTAGTTTCTCTCCGCCGGGGACAAGCGCCGGGAGAAGAAGGCGCACGGTCGCTTGGCGCCATCGTCCGGCGACCGCTGGGACAGCACTGCTCCCACTCCCGTGTCCGAAGCGTCTACCTCTACAATGCACTGCAACGCGGGGTCGACCTGGCGAAGGACCCGGGAGGAGGAGAATTCCGCCTTCAGCGCCTCAAAGGCGGCAGCGACCTCTTCGGTCCACCGGAACGGGACCTTCGGGGACGTGAGGCGGGTCAGTGGTCCAACGATGGCACTGAAGTTGGGGACAAAGCGGCGGTAGAAATTGGCGAAGCCAACAAATTGCTGCACCTGTTTCCGGGATGCAGGTGTGGGCCATTCCACCACCGCCTTTACCTTCTCTGGGTCGGGGAGCACCTTATCGTGGGCGATGATGAACCCCAGGAAGGACGTACTCCTGGCGTAAAATTCACACTTTTCTGCCTTAACGTACAGACGATTCTCCAGCAGCCTTTGGAGGACCCGCCTCACGTGGACTTGGTGCTCATCCCTGGACTTGGAGAAGATGAGAATATCGTCCAGGTAGACGAACACGAAAAGGCCAATGAAGTCCCGGAGGACGTCATTAATGAGGCGCTGGAAGACTGCAGGAGCGTTGGTCAACCCGAACGGCATCACCAGGTATTCAAAGTGGCCGTTCGGGGTACGGAAGGCCGTTTTCCACTCATCTCCCTCCCGGATCCGGACGAGGTGGTAAGCGCTGCGTAGGTCCAGCTTGGTGAACCAGGTCGCCCCCTGGAGGGAGTGGAAAGCAGTGTCCATGAGAGGCAGGGTGTAACGGTCCTTCTCCGTGATATTATTGAGGGCCCGGTAGTCGATACAAGGGCGGAGGGACCCATCCTTCTTTCCCACGAAGAAGAACCCTGCCCCCACGGGTGACGATGATGGGCGGATAATCCCAGCACTTAATGACTCCTTCAGGTAGGCGTTCATCGTCTCCTTCTCCGGCGCAGACAGGCTGTAAAGGCGACCAGAAGGTAAGGGAGCCCCCTGGCGGAGGTTGACGGCGCAGTCATAGGGCCGATGAGGGGGGAGAGACATAGCTTTCGCTTTGCTGAACACCATACCCAGGTCGTGAAATTCTGGGGGCACCAGAGACAGGTCCGGGGGTGCAGCGTCCGTCGCAGGGGGAGGAGCGGACGGAGAGCAGGCAGCGGACTGAAGGCAGGTGCCCATACAGAACGTACTCCATGCCGATATCCCAGCTGATTTCCAATCCAGGACCGGATTGTGAAGGCGGAGCCAGGGATACCCCAGGATGACGGGCGACACAGAGTTGGGAAGGACGTAAAAGGTCATCTCCTCCCGGTGGTTTCCCGAGATGATGACCGGTAGGGGGACAGTGTGATGTGTCACTCTCCCGAGGGTGGCACGGGAGAGGTGGATTAGGGAGATGGGAGTGTTGAGTGCCTGGCAGCGGATGCCCAATCGGGTTGCCAGGCTTTGTGAAATGAAGCTGCCTTCTGCGCCCGAATCCACCAGTGCGTGGGTGAGGTGCCCAGTTGGGTTATGGCAGAAACGGATGGGCAGCTTCAATTGAGTGAGTGATCCTAACCGATTGACATCCGCGAGGCTTCCAACAGTGACTCGCGGACCCCACCGACTGGCTTTCCGTGGACAACGCTCCACGGTGTGTTGGTCGCCTCCGCAATACATGCAGAGGCCCAACTCACGGCGGCGTTGTTTCTCCACAGGGGAAAGTTTAGTCCAGCCCGTCACCATCGGCTCCGACTCCTCGGGGCGCGATGCTGGCGGCGCCGCCAGGGGGCGAGCTTGGAACAGGTGCGGCGAGGCTCCACGAAGGCGAGAAGAAGAAGACCTCCGCCCCGAGGAGCGCTCGCGCAGCCTGTTATCCAAACTTATCGCTAAGGACGTCAGCTCCGCTAGCGTCCCAGGGATATCCCGACCAGCCAGTTCATCCCTCAGATCACTATTGAGGCTGCGGAGGAACAGGCCACAGAGGGAGCGCTCCTCCCAGCCCAATTCCTCCGCCGCTACCCGGAAGTCGACCGAGTGGTCCGCTGCCGACCGGCTTCCCTGCTGGAGAGCGAGAAGCCGATCGACCTGGACCGTTTCGGTTTGAGAATGGTCAAAGACCTCCAGAAAGCGCCTCACGAATTGGTCATAGGTGAGGGTGGCATAACTGGGCCTCGCCATTACGGCATAGGTCCAAGTTAACGCACGCCCCTCCAGAAGATTCCCTATGTAACCAATTCGGCTGTGATCCGAGGGAAAATCTCCGGGCACACGGTGGAACACGGACTCACACTGCATAATGAACCCCCGCGCTCCGCCGAGCTTACCGCTAAAGCGGGCGGGGGTCGGAATCGGCGTGAGCCGAACCGGTGCCACTGGAGCCGGCTGGACGGCCGCTGGAACAGCAGGAACCGCGCCACCCTGGCGAGTCGGGAGGAACGGCTGTTGGGGGTCCAAGCGGTTCAATCGGTTAGTTAGTTCTAATAATTGATTAAGAACCACCTGTTGCTGATAAACAATCTGATCCACCCGAGCCTCGAGGATGGTAAACCGGTGTGCGAGCCCGCCGTCTGCCGAGCCGCTCTGCTGAAGCCGTACTGACATAACGTTCGGCTCAGGAGACGCACACACACAGGCTCAGAGTAGTTCAAACCGTTTATTAACAACAGGGATGTTTGGGTGCGTGTCTGCGGAATGTTAATGTGTTGGTGGTGGCGTCTGCTTCGGACCCAGAGGCAGGAGACCGTTCAGCCGGCAACCCTATGGGAGAAATCAGACACAGGGTGATGAGCACACACCAACACAGGAGGAGAATAGGCGAGGGAGAGAAGCTTACTTGTTGGGACAGATGACTGGCGCTTCAAGGATGGAAGCCCGGGAGACAGCCACCTGCAGGGCTCGGTGCAGCAGCGAGGAGAGACGAGGGACGGGATAGTCCGCCGCCGAGGAATCCACCTGTGCACAGGGGAGCAGACTGGAGAGATGAGGTAAGCGATTTTCTTACCGGAGATGAGGATGCTGAAGAGAATGTGGTAGAAGCCCATGAAAGAGGAATGAAGTCTACGGCTTCAGGCCGACGCTCAGGGCGAGGCGGCTTTTATCCTTCGCCGCTGACGAGTAGCAGGTGCATGAGCAGGTGGCGCCGCTGATGAATGGCGCGGCGTGACAATTACCACATGGGCCCAGGAACACACTGGTAAACCACTGTCAGTTAACAGAGTTTATCACTACATCTACAAGTGCAAGTTAAAACTACCATGCAAAGCAAAAGCCATATATCAACAACGCTTGCAAACATACAGGTACAGTACATCTCAAAAAATTAGAATATCATGAAAAAGTTCAATATTTTTTGTCACTCATTTCAGAAAGTGAAACCCATATATTATGTAGATTCATTACACAGAGAGTGATATATTTCAAGTGTTTATTTTAATTTTGATGATTATGGCTTACAGCCCATGAAAACCCCAAATTCAGTTTCTCAAAAAATTAGAATATTACAGAAAATTAATTTTAAAAACAAGTTTTTTAATAGAAATATTGGCTGACTGAAAAGTATGTCCATGTACACACTCAATACTTGGTCGGGGCAAATTTTGGATTAATTACTGTATCAGTGTGGCGTGGCATGGAGGTGATCAGCCTGTGGCCCTGCTGAGGTGTTATGAAGGGCCGGGTTGCTTTGATAGTGACCTCCAGCTCGTCTGCATGGTCAACGGTACGGGCGATCCACCACAGAATCATGATGAAGCCACTGCGAGATGTTCCAGAGTGAACCGGGTGGTAACAGGGATGGCTATTAGGGTGACTAAGATCTGAAGAAAATAACAATATAAGCCACGCTTGGTGCGAGGCTGCTAGTACCAGTGTTAGCTCAGGGGCTAATAGACTACCTTTAGCCACCCCTTCCATCTGCATGTCTCAAAGATGGCGGTGGGTTGGCTTTTTCAAATCTTGACATTTAAGATTTACCCAGAAGAGTCAAACACATTTCTAGCGTTTCTTGGGAGAGAAAAACGAGATAAAAGCTGTGTGTGTGTTTTTTAAGAGAATTGACTGTTTTGAAATTTTTTTGATAATTACATGACCAGTAGACTCATTTTAGACAGTTAAAAACTAAACACACACCATTTTTCAGTCAATGACCCTTTTAAGACTTCTGGGAACTGTGTCAGCATATGGAAAAAGTGCATAACATGTCCCATTTAAAGACAAAAAACTATTTCTGTTTTGTTTTACAACTCCTCAAAACAGCTGTTCATGAAGTGCTGTCTGAAACTGTCGTATCTGGACATGGTTTCCAACCATGCCCATGCTTTCTGTTGTGTTTTGAACTATTTGCGCCATTATTGGCTTTCAATTATCATTTATATTATTTAAGTTCCCTGTGTCCAGCGCCAGCTGTTACTTTTGAATGTTGTTCCTGTGTTCCGCCTCAGCCTTGGTTGATCATTGTGTTTATTTTTCATTATCATGTCTCTAATTATGTTCTGTAGTTTTCGGTTCCTGCGTGTATGTTTATTATCAACCTCTAGCTCCCCAGTGTCCATTGTCTGCACAGCCCCGCCCGTCCCGTTTTCCTCACCTGTAGCTGATGCCTTGCCATCTGTTGGCCCCTGATTTGTCTCACCTGTTCTGTGTTTGGTGATCAGTTTCCTTTATTTGCTGTCCTTTTCTGTTGCCTGGTCCTGGAACATTGTGAGTCGTAGTGCACATTGTTGCACGGGTTGTACCTCTGGCACCCGTTCCTACTCTGTATACCAGGTTGCTACCCAGTTTGTGTGTTTGACAGCCCCAGACTCTCTTCCTGTTTTCCTGCTCCCTGTGTCTTGGAATAAATCCTGGTTTGTACTGCACCATGCCCACCTTAAGGAGTCTTTATTCTGTCTGCCGGAGGCAGCCCATGACAGAAACATTTGTCTTCCACCTGTTCAGTAATATTATTGAACTCCTAATCTGATTAGTCAAAGTTTTGTTTTTTTTTTGTTGTTTTTAACAGTGGGTCAATCACAAGTAAGGGGGTGGTCAATCTTGTCTGTTTTGCTAAAGAGAACTGAAGTCAGGGCTTTTTGGTTGTGACATCATAAAAGGCAGGAAATGCAACTGCTTGTTTTTCTAAGTTTGGCCACATGTCCACAGACAGCATTCTTTTCTGCTGGGAGTGTCTGTCTTCTGTTAATTTTCTATATAGTCAAACAATTAAAATGCCCAGTGCTGTTGGTGTAAATATGCTCTCAGTGATCAGCAGTTTTCGTCACTCTATTCATCGCACTGAGGGTTTTTTGAATGTTGCATCACTTGGCAGCGGTATACCTTTTCACCCAGCCAATGAAAATTGGCAGAATCAAACTTCTGCCAATGACAGAATGTTTCTTTATTAAATAGTTTTTAGAAACTGTTGCTACTGTAACAAAAATATAAGTAGGGCCTTGATGTGAAACGCCAAAGTGTAGACCTCATTTTCAGAGTGCTTGTCAAGTGCTCTGAAAGAGAGGTCCAGAGTGCTTGCAGCAGGAAAACACAGTCTGTGGACTTGTAACCTTAAACTAAATAAAGATGGTGTCTATCTCTTTGTGAAGTGAACATTTTAAAGGTCATATTGATGACATTTTCACAAAGCAAAGAAACATCCACAAAACTTTTAGATGGGAGCAGAATGAAAGCCTATATTTCTTGAAAAAACTGATAGTCATGAAATAATTTAAAGGGCAGCGCGGTGGCGGAGTGGTTAGCACTGCAGCAACACAGCAACTCACCCTTGGCCGGGGGATCCTGGGTTCGATTCCAGCCTCCAACCAACAGTGATCTGTGTGGAGTTTGCATGTTCTCCCCGTGTCTGCGTGGGTTTACTCCAGGATTTCTCCAGTTTCCTCCCACATGCCAAAAACATGCAAGTTAGGTTAATTGGCATCAAACTGGGGATTCTAAATTGTTCTTAGGTATGATTGTGAGAGTGAATGGTTGTCTGTCTCTCTGTGTTGGCCCTGCGATGGACTGGCGATCTGTCCAGGGTGTACCCTGCCTCTTGCCCAAAGATGCTGGGATAGGCTCCAGCCCCCCTGCGACCCGAAAAGGATTAAGCGGAAGAAGATGGATGAATGAAATAATTTAAAAGAATATTAGGAATATTGTTGTTATTTTTTGTTTTTCTACTGTTTTAATATCTCTGAAATGGATATGCATTTTTCGTTTGGGGGGGGGGGGTAATTTGACATTTGTTCTCTATAATCCACTTAATTTCAGTAAGGCTGAGTTAACTGGTTTTTATCGTGTTGATGGTATTCTCAGCTTTAACCATAACTCCTCTTGCAGTGTCTTGTTGCATTGGAAAACTCAATAAACAGTGCTGAAAACAAAGAATATTGGTCCAAAAGTCATACAGTATTTACATGTGAGCAGCTGGCTGACGAGATTTGACTTGTGGATATTTGCCTCAACCTGGCAACCAGCACAATATTATAGTGAGGCAGGCATGAGTGTGACACCAACTGCCCAGGAGGAAACAATGTTATCGCTGTCACCGTTAGATTCTCAAGGTACACATGTGACCCATGGGCAACTGTTATCAGGTTAAAACCTATCAAAATACTGTTTTACATGAAATGGGCCCTTTAATTTTGTGCATTAAATTATATTAATTTTATGGACTATTCTCTGTCCCCAACTGTATGAAAGCTCAGCCAATTGGATTCAAGTATTATTTTTTTGATTTTTCTTTTTTAACATTTTTTAATCAAAAAAATACCAGTTGATCTGACTGAGCATACAGTATAGTTACCTGCCTGGATGACTGATAATCTTCATCAAGTGTGTCCCCAACAGCACACATACGTCACGCTGATGTCAGCCCAACGTATCAAGTTTACACTGATGATACAGCTTACAGAGGTATCTGTCTTTCATCTGCTCCCTTTCGGGGTCGCCACAGCACATCGTCATCTGATATTGTGATTGTATTTTGTAAACGTTTATTAATCCCCAGAGGGAAATTCAGGGCATCCACCTGGATGGATGAGGCAGCCATGGTACGGTGCCAATCCCTTCACCATTCACACACACATTCACACCTAGGACCACTTTATAGTCTCCAATTTAGTAGTAGCGTTTCTCACCTTAACTAAATAGTTGCAGCCTTAAAGATCCAACCTAAATAAATGAAGGTTGTGATTAAAGTGACACGCTGCCAAAAGTCAAGGTTTTTTTTTTTCTTGTTAACATGTCTATAACATGTTTTTTTTATGACTTACAAAACATATCAAGAGCCAAATCACTCTTATGTGTCATGTCTGGGTTTTTGTTTTTGCTGTAAATGTTCAGTTAAGCTCCTCCCCTTGGAAAAATGCAAGTTTAGACGGAGCATTTTTGGTGATGTCACTGTAACAGGTCCAGTGTTGAGCCAATCAGGACTAAGAACTGGCTGTTCACATTTGCCAGCTTGCACACTTCTGTGTCCTGGTGGGTGGAATGTTGGTGGTCCTAATAGAGAGCCTAAGTCACGGCCCCTCTATTTCCGCACATGGGAACTTAAATCAGAAAAAATCTCAATTGAAATGAATGGCGAGAGCGAAATTATCTTTTGATCCCAATCAAATTTTGCCACGAGTTACACATATGATGTTTGTCAATTCAAAAGATAATTTTCCACATAATGGTGTAGGTTGTTGTTTAACTGTTAAGGTATAAGGTTGTGAAAATACGCAAATCAAAAGACACATTTTCAAAGCACGCCCAGGGGGAAGTAACTACAGTCCTCACAATACAAAACAACACATTTGTGTTGTTTTTCTCTTCTTTGGATCCTTCTTTCATCGGTCAGAAAACAGGATGTGAGCTTTGAGAGAGTAACTGTTATGATCGTGTTTGGTGACGTGGGATGATGGGAGATGTAGTCCAGTCAGCGTTTTCACAAAAACTAAAGATTACTCTGTTATTATACGACAGCCGACAACTTTATTTACGTAGAAAATTATCTTTTAATTTGACAAACATCATATGTGTAACTCGTGGCAAAATTTGATCGGGATCAAAAGATAATTTTGCTCTTGCCATTCATTTCAATGGAGAATTTTTCCGATTTAAGGTCCTATATGTAGAAGTAGAGGAGGCGTGACTTGGTCTGTCTATTGCATCCTGGCGTTTGAAAGAGCAGGTAAAGGGCAAAACATTTTAGAAGCAACTGTAAGACAGTGAAAGTTTTTTTGTGAGAAAAAGGATATAAGGTACCATTTTAGATGATGTAGATTTGTTTTTTAAGGAGATTTTGTATCCACTGGAGTGTGTCTTTAACATTTAACTACAGAGTGGTGGCCTAGTGGTAGAGCATCCACCTCACAGCTAGAAGGTCATGGGTTCACAGCTGGGTCAGGAAGCGCATCCAGGGTAAAATCCTTGCCACATCAAATATGTGAGTCTCACAAAATCAGACGATGGTACGCTGTGGTGACCACAAAAGAGAGCAGCTGGAAGAAGAAGATGGTGGCTACACTATAGCTTTGATACATCGGCTGATGGTTGCCTCTGACCTGACTGAGATGTCTTGCCAATGTGCGAAAGACCTCTGTAAGATGTTTTCTTGATGTAAACTTGCCGGCATTGGTGCAACATGTGTGCTGTTGTTGGTGTAATTGCTGCTCGTAGATTGTCCAGATACAGTATGTTGTATATAGATAGCAGAGCTTTAAATAATTTGATTTCAAACACCTGTCTTGCCCAAAAAGTATGAAGTGCTCCTCCGTTGTTTTCTTTATTAAAAATGTATATTTACAGCAACAATCATTAGAGCCTTTTAATATTCTGCCTTCATAGCTTCGATCCATGCTTCTGTTGGTTTATTACATGGCTAATTAAAAAGCTCGCTCTCCTGTCTCTTTGTTCCCTCCAGACAGTCTTCCATGACGAGTGCAAGTTCAAGGAGAGCTTGCTCCCGAACAACTACAACGCCTACGAGTCTCTGGTTTACAGAGGATCCTACATAGCCCTCAGCAAGCACGGCCGCGTGAAGAGGGGCAACAAGGCCACCACTGCCATGACTGTAACACACTTCCTACCCCGAATATGACGAGCAAATACTGGCAATAACAAACTTATTTGCACATGTGGATTATTTCCCAGGTAACATAAATACCGTACTTACAAAACAGAAAAGAACAAAACAGACAAAACGGACTGCAAAAGAAAGAAACAGTTGTATCTGATAGTATTTATTCAAACTTTATATGTATATTTGGGTAGCTCACTTTGTATTAGAAATGATGGAAATGCCATTCTTTGCTGCTTTTGTGGTTTTCATCCTTTTATGACATGAAGGGGACGGTGAGCTGTTGTTTTGGGCCCCTCTTGTTTTTATGGGTGCTTGCTGGATTTGACTGAGTCCTTGCCCTGTCATTGGATGACAGTTTGTTTTTCTTTTCTTTTTTTTTTTAAATGAAGTGAACACATTATTACCTCAGATCAGTATAATTTGAGTAAAAGGTAGAAAAAGAGAAATGTACGGGGAATTTCTACCGCAGAAGAATGCCTGTTTACGCCCTGCATTTGTTGTCATCCATTAAGAACTTAGACATGTTCTCATCCGTTTTGTTTCACCGTCTCCTTCAGGGCACTTGAAAATGTGATGGCGTTTTTTTTTTTGTTGTTGTTTTTCTTTGCTTTGTCATGAGGTGGCGGTGCCTTGAATTCCTCCTTGTGGCTCCCCTTACCCTTGCATGCCAGAAATGTGGTGCTGGAGTCAGAAATAGGAATGATACGCAAGTCGTCGCTCCCTCACACACCTCCAGGGGGACTTTAGCCCAATTCCTAGAGGGCCAGAGATTTCTCCACTTTATTTTCTTTCCATAATTAGAATAATTAAGAAATTGAGACTCTACGCTGCACAGGACCCAGTGGAGCCTCTCTAATTAAAAGGGAAAGTTGGAAATGGGAGTGAGCACTCCTCCACACAAATACGTCCAAGGGAGCTTTGACAATCCCAGGTTTTATTTTTCATGGTTTTTTTGTAGTCAGATCAGCAGGACAAATGTGATAAATGCTTGAATGTATTTTCATTGTGTATGTGGAATGCCATCGTCCTGACACTGCTTACTGTTGCCATCTCACCCATTTATTTAATTGGTTTTTTTTAAATGTTTAGCTCATAGCAAACCTGAGGGTGGGAGCTGCATGACTCTCTGGCAGTTAAAGTAGCATGTTTATGCAGAAATAAGTAAGACTACAGTGTGAGTCATGGCTGATCTATTAGTAGCCATATTAAAATGTTCCAGTTTGTGATCCTGGAACTTGTGAGCTAAATATATTTTAGTCTGTTTCCAATTTGGATAAACTGGATTAATGATCTCAGATCTTCAGATTGTGAGAGATCAATGTTGCAAAAAAAATATACAGTGAACCAAAGGGTTACTTAAGTGATGTTTGTTCAGGCTTTTGTGCATACATTGCCATACTTGAATTCAAAATATGCTCATGCAAAGACGAGCCTGGGCCTCTGTATGCGACACGAGTTGTTTCACTTGGAAAGGATGCGGACAATGCGGCCGAGGGTCAGAATTGTAGGCCGTTTTGTTGGTCGATGCCACGCTGAGGGTGCTGAGAATCTTGTGCATCTGAGCCATTTATGTACCAAGGTCGGAGATGTGGGGGTTCTGCCCTCTATTTTTTTCATTGTCTCTTCACAGAGCCCTTCATGTGGCAGACTGATGGAGACAAGACTGGTTGCTTTGTGATGTGAAGTTATTTACAGTTTTGAAACGATGAGCTACGTATTTGAAATGTTGGGTTTTTATTCGCTATAGTTTCTTAACCTGCAAGTATAAAGGGTGGTCAATTCTGATTCAAAGAAAGTAGCGATTTTCTTATACAATAGATGCATTTCCACACTTTACCTCATCCCTTCTTTAACATTACTGTAACACTGACAAAATATCTGGGAGCAAATGGCCTCTGTTGCCCTTTTGGCTCCAGCTTCTGTCTAGCAGCAGCAGAGATTTTGTGCAGTCAGAACTAGTGTGCGTGTGCGTGTGCATGCTCCTGTCGTGTTCCATGGAGATGGCATCATTTTACCTCGAGTCTGTAACCACTGGACATCGTCTGACCGTCCAAACTCGTGTGAGGGGACAAAAATGAGGGAGTTGGGGGGTGGAAGGAAACTGCTGACTGTTTGTCGTGTAGCATAAAGAATCAAATGCTTCCAGGGAGTGGATGCCTCAGTTCTAACTTGGCTGTCTGGTGAACTGAGACTGTGTGTTTCTGACTATTGAAACCACTGATAACTAACTATATTTAAGGGATTTTTGCATCGAGCAGATCAGCCTTCATCACAGCACTCAAAAACAGGACAAATGTAGCTTTTTTAGGCTGGTTTCATGACAGTAAGGAGATGCCTTGAGAGTTGGGGTTTTTTTGCAATTTTTTTCAAAATGTACAAAAAATAGGTGCAAATATTTTCATAGAGTGCAATCTACTGAGCAGTCGTATAGATGCTGTTTTCTCTTGCTCAAAACAAGGTGGCACGCAGATGAAAGGCGCCTGTTTCTGACGTCATTGTGATGATGTGTTTTGTTGTTCACTCTGCTGACTTGCAGAGGACACTGTCGGCACAGCTGGGATTTGTGCGGTCGAATGGGAAAGTCAGGATGAGGTTGTCCACACATTTTAAAAGCTTTCCATGTCAAACTCAAAAAAATTCTGACTGTGACTCATTGTACAACTTTTGCATGACACTGTCTGGAGGCAGAGAAGGTTGTATAACGGTGACTTTTCAACATGAACCTTTACTTGCCTGTGTTCTCATACCCCTTTGATTAAGGATCCACTGTCTGGATTTTTGCCATTATGCTGATTATATACCTTTTTTGTTGGTTTTAAAATGTGTTGGTTCACAGGTAGCTGGAGGTGTGTGCTGGCAGATCTGGGATCAGACGTGCATCCCTGAGTGCCGGCCTAGTTTGTTTCTCTCTCAGTATTTTTTTTTGTCAGTTTTTATTCCTGCACTGAGGGGAGAGAGCTTCCTCTGAGTCCCCACCTACCCCTTCCTCTTTTTTAACATATACCTCACCTTCTGCCTTAGTTCTGATTATTGAAATGATTGTAAATTAGTTTGAAACAACAGATTTCTCCAATCATTTGTTTCTGAAAAAAAAAATATAAGTAAAATAATATATAACAAATGGTTTTCCTTTTATTTTTGTACGTATGTGCTGTGCACAGCAGTCAACTGTATTCCTGAGACGATAATAAAAGATGTTTTGTAAAATATGTTGTGAATGAGTTCTTAAACTTGCACATATTTGAGTTTATTGCCACTTTCCAGAGCCTGAATGATAGCAGTGACTGCAGCATGAGAACCTGCAGCCGCCGTCATGGCTGAGTATACTGCGCCATCTGCTGGTGACAAAGAAAAATGGGAAACATTTTCACAAATAAACGTCACTAAATTACTTCTAATTTTAATGTATTTGCGCAGTTTGGGAATAATAACTACATAAACCTTTGCTAAAGTGTAGAAAATAAACATTGTTTAATTGATCATTTCAAATAAACATTTCTTTGAAGAAAATAAAAGCTGAACTAATTGGAGGTCTATACTACAGTAATTCATTTTTCTTTTTCCTTTTTTACATCTACTCAAGTATTTTTTTAATTCACAAAAATGTGCTTAACAGCAGTGGTCCCCATCCTTTTTTGCCTTAAGACCAGTAATAAGTTAAAGCCCCTTTACACAGCACGGAGATCATTGGGAGACCAATGAGAGATTAAAAATTGACCTGATCTTTCAACGGTCTCCTAAAGCTTCAAAAAAGCAGTTTCTGTGTAAATGTTTGGGAGATTGTTGTAAGATTTTCATGGAGATCTATAGAGATCTTTGAAAGATGCTTGAGGGATCCCTAAGAGACCAGGAGAGATCACTGGGGGATCACTGAGAGTTCCTTGGGCGACCATGGAGACTGCTGAGCATTTCTTGGTTGACAAGGAGCCTCTGGGTCTTGTCTCTGAAGAATAAACATTTCTAGAAGGTCAAGAACAGCTTTTACACAGGGGTGGAGATCATTGAGAGATCACTGAAGGATGAAAAAAAATTGTAAGATCTCACAACAATCTTTCATAGACCTCTCAGCGATCACCCAGATCTCTCAATGATCTCCACAGTCTCCACTGGACTGGAGATCAATGAGATCATTGAGTAGTCAATGAGAGCTCAAGGAGAATTCAACGAGCTCACTGATCTCCCAGTGATCTACTACCCAAGCACTACCGATGGCATGTCTGGTAAGTCTACAAGAACTCAGGGCTTGAGGATTTAGGGAGCAGATTGGGATTTGGCCAATATCCAGTAATGTTTCCAAAATAAATACCGTGCAGACTTAGTCAATACAGAGGAACAGAACTGATTATTTATTTAGGATGCGTATTATTCTTTTAGTACATTTATGAAGCAAAAATATAATTTGACTGTTACATACTATCTGAGTTACTTTAAATTTTGTATATTTATTTGTGTCTATCATACTGTAGTTGTACTGTACCATGTTCCAATACTACACTGTTTTCTTTGATAATTCAAAAATCCATCCATCCATCCTCTACTGCTTATCTAGGGGTCCAGGTCGGAGGGAGCAGCAGTCCAGGCAGAGTAGCCCGGCCTGCTGTCCGGTTCACAAGGCACCATGACCCCTATGTGCCCTCCTGTAGATGGCGAGCACACCCACGTGCCTCCTTTGGGTACACTGGTCCTTGATGTAACTTTTTTCATGGAGATCCACTGGACCACTCTTAGTCTGGCTCTTCATTCAGGATCAATTTGCCTTGGGAGACCCTACTAGGGTTAAGTTGCCCCCGACAACATAGCTCCTGGGATCATTCAGGCACTTACACCCCTCCACCACGATACAGTGGTGATCCATGGAGGAGACAATTCAAAAATAATTCTGAAATTTGACTTTTGCCAGTAAAATTAAGCCCTTGTAGTTAACATGGCTATTCATAAAAAACTCCACAGACAGAAAACTGGCAAGAAATGTGCTTGTCTATGCTGTAAAGACTTGTGTTTAGGACTGCATCTTTAGTTATTTTTTTATATCAGTTCATTGAAATTTAGTCCCCTATTTATTGTTCATTAAATATATAACTTATAATAATAAGGGGGGCGGAGAAGTTCATAGGCTGACCATGATGCAGTGGTCAAATTTGACCAAATGTGGTTATTTTTCCACATAGTCTCCAGTGTCAGTATATCTGAAAAGAAACAATGCAGTTAGTATCAGAAAAGCTTGAATTTAATGCATGACTAGTTTCATTGCTGTAGCATAACTCCTTCTTAGTCAGCCTATGAACTTTTCAGCCCTCCCCCACCTCGTAACTCAGCAGCATCTCTTGGTCAGGCTACTTGGAGCATCAGTCCAAAGTCGGCCTATTGCATGTACAGAATTCATATTTGGCAGGAACATACTACAGGAAATTTGAGTATTGCAAAAAAAAAAAGGCATATTCTGTAGCTTATGATTGACTAAGTTATTGTGTATTTTTGAGGACTAGGTTGCTATAAATCCCCTATAAAAACATGTCTACAGTGTCTAAAATGGTATCTTATGTCCTTTTTTCTACAGAAAACGTTCACTGTATTACAGTTTTGTGTCAAAACCTTTTCACTTTTCCTCCTCCTTCAAATGCCAGGTTCTGCGAATAATCTCACCCACATCCCACAAGGCTAACGGTAGCTAGTGCTACTTTAAACAGAATAACTCCTGTGATAAAAAGACTTACCAGTTGAAGGACATGGCCAGTTCTGTGCACGGTGGCCCCAGATAATGACTGAAACTGCACTGGTCCTTAAAAACAGTTTCATGGTAAAATCCATCTTAATTTGGGTCAAGTTTTCAAAGCAGCTGTCCAAAAATGCCAACGCCTAGAGGCTAACTTCAGTTAGGCCAGAGAGTTCCGACTGGCTCAATACTACAGACTTTTGGCTACATCACCAAAAATCCTCTGTCTGAACTTGCCCTTTTTTCAGGGGGTGGGGCTTAACCAAAATTTCACAGCAAGAAAACAGAGATATGACAAATTTCAGTGATTTTGCTCTTGATATGTCTTGTAAGACATAAAACACGTTACAGACATGTTAACAAGAAAAAGCAAACTAATTTTTAGTAGAGTGTCGCTTTAAGAAGTACCTGAATAAGCGACATGTTTCCACAAAGCTAGTTGCTGAGGAATAGGCCCACAGCCAGCATCGCTGGTGGTGGAGCTACAATATGATATTAAAATATTATCATTTACAGTTTTGATTTTTTTTTTTGAATTTTTTTTGTTCAACATTTTTGAATTATAATTGAATCATTTTACCTTGGGCAGTAGTGATGAGATCCATAGTTCACTAAAATGTACCAATTCAATCCAATATGCCAAGCTACTTTTGAAATATTCTTTCAGTGAATCACTCAGTCATCACTCTTTCCTCAATAGGGCAAAGTATACAAATGCTATGGGCCCCCAAGCCACAGGGTGAAACTTAATACCATGAGGTATTCAATTCACTAAGTACATTTTCTACATTAAGAACACTAACTATGATCCACCATGGGGTGGTACGCCTCTCTGACAGCGCAACAATTAAGGACGGTCTATCTGTGGTGTCGTGTTCCGGCACATTAGTGTGAAGTGTGGTGTAGAGACGTGCACTTCCCGTCACGTCACTGCACCACCCTATATAAGGCGGCGGATGTCCATCTTACGGCCTCTTTGCTGGATGACCACGCTGGTGCATACCGCGTATCTGCTGTCCTGTACATAGTTCAATAAAGCTGTGTTCACGAACCATCATCCTGCCACATCCTTCACCCACGTATTTCCATACATAACATGTGGCGATCAAGGATTAACTCATGGAGGCGTGCATAACTCCACTTTGTCCTTTTCTCGAGTTCCCGGGCAAACCACCTGTTTCATGGCCACATTGGTGGGAGGCCTATCAGGTGTCTGTTACGGCGCTGGGCCTCGGGGAACTTGATAAGGTGAGAGAGTGGGCACTTCTCATTCGCAACCTGGGTATGGAGGGCCAGAGGGTCCTGCGGACGCGCGGCACAGCGGACTCATGTGAGGACACTGTGAAGCTGCTAGCTAAACGTTTCTCCACCCCATACAACGTGACTGTTCGGAGAATTCATTTTTGCCAAAGACGCCAGCGGGTAGGTGAGCCTATCCGCCAGTATGTCATTGATTTAAAGCAGCTAGACAGTGAGTGTCGTTTTGGACTGCTTGAAGATGAAATGGTATGTGACCAACTAGCAGAGCACACGTGTAATGCTGAGCTGTGTGCTAGGCTATTAATGGCACCTAATGACTTGACGTTAGCTAAAGCAATGGAGCTAGCTCTCCGGTAGGAAGCCGTTGATAAGCTAACTGCGGAGCTAAATTGGCGCCAGCCACAGAAGACGCTGGAGCCGCTTGCCTCAGCTAATGTCACGGACCCTGATAGTGAGGATGGCTCAGACGAGGATTTTTGAGAAGTCAGTGCTGCCAGCTAAAGGTCTGCCCCGGGAAACTCCCGTTGCAGGGGTTGTGGGTCCACCGCCAGAAAGTGAAGAATTGCTCGGCTAGAGGAAAACGTTGTAGCAAATGTGGACGCTTGAATCACTACACCAGGGTGTGCCATTTGTCTTACCCGGGGAACTCAAGGGGAAAATCACCCCGCTCGCCCCCGACGGACACTGGAAGTGAACAGTATGAAGAGCTAACGGATGGCCTCACTTTCAAGTCGACCAGTTCTCGCTCAGGGTCAGTAACCATGCCGGTGAGTGACACTAATGTGCTAGCCCCAGATGCCTCTGGTTCTTGATCACAGTTGGTTGGGGGGTCTGCGGCTGCAACGGTGAACACCACAACATTTATAGAAGAGGATGGGGCCAGACCGACAAGCATGGAGTTACCGCATGCTCAGCAGCAGCACATCGGGTCGGGTGAAATTCCACTCCGGGTTATGGACTTGGTTCAGGGTGAAGGACGTCCACGGCGAAGATGGGCCAAACAATAGCCAGCTAAACATTGAGGGTGTCTGCACAATGTGGCTAAGCTGGGCGCAGCATACTTCAGGTTGTCCGACGGCTCATTGAGGCACGCCAATTAGCTTCGGCGTGTCTGGGAAGATGCTCCAGGTGGCGAGGCTGGACGGGGGTTGGTGATAGCGGTGTGGGATCCAGGCTTCGTCATCCAGAGGGTCGGCCATCGCTCTGGAGGTCTGTGGGCTGCAGGGGCGTGTCTGCTGAGGGGCTGCCCTGGACCCCCCATGCAAGTTCCAGTTTTTTTTTCATCCAAATGACTGTGCAGTAGCACTTTATTATATAGTTCTTTGGTGTTTTGCATGCATGTTATGATATGGGATTATTTTATGTGTTTTGCTTTTAGTTAGGAGCACGGCTGTAATTTTTTAGTTTTAATAAAGACTCTTTTTAGTTTATGGGTGGCAGAATAATCTACCCCACTGTGCAGGTTGCACGGTAGTCCACCCGTCAGCCCTATTTTAGTTGTTCTGTGTAAGTGTGTTAGGCCATTTTAGTACATAAGTTCCCATTATTTTAGTGTATGATTCGGGTCCCAAATTTAGGGAGGTTTTCAATTGTGTGCATGGTTTTGGATTTTTCTAAGGGGGGGGAGGTGGTGTCGTGTTGCAGCACATTATTGTGGAGTGCAGTGTAGTGATGTGCACTTCCCGTCACGTTACTGCACCGCCCTATATAAGGTGGAGGATGTCCATCTTACGGCCTCTGTGCTGGATGACAACGCTGGTGCATCCCGTGTATCTGCTGTCCTGTACATAGTTCAATAAAGCTGTGTTCGCCATCCATCATCCTGCCTCATCCTTCACCCAGGTATTTCCATACATAACACTATCTGTGCTATTCCATCATGTACACTAATGGTGGTGACAAAGATAAAAATTACAAATATCCCAACAGAAACAGCTTTGGCATATGCACAGTACTAACATACATTAAACTGACAGTGTAGACGCTGGGATAATCATCTCAGACTGGATACAGAGAGTAAACAGATGAGGACAATAGGTATTGAGATGGGAGAGATTATGGTGATGTAGCAGGAAGCAGTAGCGAAGGGTTGAATGTACTGTGATGCGAGATGTCATGCAGATGTGAGATGGGCGGATGATATAAAAGGAGAGACCTTGGTGTATTGAAGGAATGCTTTTTCTGTGTATGACTGATGTGAGAGTGAATAAAGTCATCTGCTGCAAGAGTCTGGCTCCGTTATTTGCACTCTCCACACTGGTGACCCTTGACGAATTATGGAACACGAGGCAAGAACCCCGGAGCCAGCCCGGATGGGAAGCCCCAGCAACGCGACAAGCATCCTAGAGGCGGCCCGGACGGAAAGCCCCAGCAGCGCGTGCGCTGTTTCGTTCAAACTACCGGACTTTTGGCTGCACCACCCGCGGTCTTGGTTCCTCCACACTGAGGCTCAGTTCACCATCCGGGGAATAACGGCAGACGACACCAGATATTACTATGTGGTCGCAGCGCTGGACGCTCGCACGTCTCAGCAAGTAGCGAGCCTGCTCCAACAGCCTCCAGCCCACGACAAATACGGGGCTCTCAAGGCCGCGCTGACCTGGCGCTACACGCTCTCGGACTGTGAGAGAGCAGAGAGGCTCCTGAGGCGCTCCGAGTTAGGAGATGGGTTGGCGGTCGAACTGATGAAGAAGATGTTGGCGTTGATGGGCACGGACAACGGGCATTTTCTGTTTGCCCACCTTTTCCTCCGGAACCTCCCAACAGAGGCAAGAGCGGTCCTTGCCAATTCGCCATTGCTGGCCGCGCGTGACTACCGTGCACTAGCCCAGGAGGCAGACTGGATCATCCTCACCACCAGAGCCCTCACAGTGAACGCGGCGGCGTCGGCACCCAGCGAGACGACCAGCAGAGGCGAGGAGCCGGCGACAGTAGCGGCAGCGGGGGCCAGGAAGCGCCAGATAGACACGCTCTGCTTCTACCACCGCCGCTTTGGAGAGAACGCATGCAGATGTGTGCCACCGTGCCAACTCAAGCGTTCGGGAAACGCCAAGGTCGGCAGTCAGTAGCAGCTGCGACCACCAGTGAAGAGAACAAGCTGCTCTACGTGACGGACTCGCGCTCGGGGAGACGGTTCCTCGTAGACACCGGCTCCCAAAAGAGCCTCATCCTGCCGTCCTACGCCGACTGGCTAGCGGGAGCAAGCGGCCCCCAGCTGGTAGCAGTAAACGGCTCGAACATTAAGACTTTTGGTGAGAGGACACTGACTTTACCCCTACACGGCCGTATGTACGAGTGGACTTTTGTCATAGCGGCATTGAGTTTCCCAATCCTGGGAGCTGATTTTCTGTGTGCACACAGGTTGCTAGTCGATGTTGCTAACAGACGCCTGGTTAATGCAATGTCTTTTGATTCTCTCCCCTGCACAGCTCAAGGGGCCGGGCCAATAACACTAGCCAACGTCACAGCTCCGGGCGGTAAGTTCTACACACTGCTCACTCAGTTCCCAGCACTCATGGTCCCGACGTTTTCGGCAGCCAGCACTAAACACGGGGTGGAACACTTTATCACCACCACTGGGCCTCCCGTTTTCGCACGACCTCGGCGCCTGAACACAGCTAAACTGGCCATAGCGCGCGAGGAGTTTGCCAACTTGGAAAGGTTGGGCATCATCAGGCGCTCAAACAACCCTTGGGCAACCCCGCTACACATGGTCCCTAAGGCCGAGGGATCGTGGCGACCATGCGAAGATTTCCGCAGGTTGAATAACACCACAGTGCATTACCGCTACCCGATTCCCCATATTCAGGATTTTTCCATTCACCTCGCTGGGGCATGCATTTTTTCTAAAATAGACCTGGTCCGCAGTTACCACCAGGTCCCGGTGCGCGCAGAGGACGGGACGTACCCAAAACAACGGTAATAACTCCGTTTGGCTTGTTTGAGTTTTTACGCATGCCCTTCGGATTAAAAGGCGCGGCACAGACATTCCAACGCATGATGGATGCGGTGTTGCGCAATCTGCCGTTTGTGTTTGTCTACCTGGATGATATCCTGGTGGCCAGCGCATCCGAGGACGAACAAGGAACCCACCTCAGGACGGTCTTCCGGAGGTTGGAAGAGCACGGGTTAATAATCAACCCGGCGAAATGCCAGTTCGGCGTGACGGGGATTGACTTTTTGGGGCACCGCGTCTCACCGGAGGGAGCAATACCCTTGCCCGACAAGGTGTGCACCATGGTGAATTTTCCCTGGCCTCAGATGGTCAGGGCGCTGCAAGAGTTTTTGGGGATGGTTAACTTTTATAACCGGTTCCTCCCCCGTGCAGCTCAGCTCATGCAGTCATTGTACGCCGTGCTCAAGAAACGGAAACCAGCGGACAGAGTTGAATGGACTCCGGAGCGGGAGCAGGCGTTCTCTAAGGTTAAAACAGCCCTGGCAAACGCTGCACTGTTGGCGCACCTGGACCCAGTGGCCCGGATAGTGCTCACTACCGACGCCTCGGACGTGGCCATAGGGGCCGTCATGGAGCAACACGTCGCCGGTTCGTGGCAGCAGCTCACTTTTTTCAGCAGGGCTTTGCGCGACAGTGAGCGTAAATACAGCGCGTTCGACAGGGAGTTGCTGGGTCTCCACCTGGCCATACGCCACTTCCAGTTCTGGCTGGAAGGCCGCAGCTTCACCGCGTTCATGGACCACAAGCCGCTAACGTTCGCGATGGCCAAGGTTTCGGAACCATGGTCGGGCTGGCAGCAGAGACAGCTGGCCACGATCTTGGAGTTTACGACCGACATTCAGCATGTGTCAGGTAAACTGAATGTGGTGGCGGACTGCCTCTTGCACGCAGTAGTGGCCCCGGTCTGCGTGGGTATAGATTATACAGCCATGGCCGCAGAGCAGATTGGCGATGCGGTCGTGTGTGCGCTCCAGTCTGGACCAACATGGTTAAGGCTGGAGAGCAGAGTACTGCAAGACGGCAGGCCCCCCCCCCCCAATCTGTGACGTCTCCACGGGACGCCCACACCCGGTGGTCCCAGTTGCTTGGCGCCGCCGAGTGTTTGAGTCAGTTCACGCTCTGGCGCACCCAGGAGTGCGCGCGTCAGTCAAAATGGTGGGAGCGAAGTTCGTTTGGCCAGGCCTGCGCAAACAAGTGAAAGAGTGGGCAGCAGCCTGCGTAGCGTGCCAACGAGCCAAAGTGCACAGGCACACGAAGGCTCCTTTGGAGCCGTTTCGTATACCGGCTAAGAGGTTCGACCATGTTCATGTGGACCTCATGGGCCCCCTCCCGCCATTGCAGGGGTGCACGCACCTTCTGACAGTGGTGGACCGCACCACACGCTGGCCAGAAGCAGTCCCGCTGGCGGCAACCACGTCCGCGGACGTGGCGCGCGCTTTTTTGACAACATGGGTGGCACATTTTGGCATCCCGTCGGACATCACATCTGATAGGGGCCCTCAGTTTGTTTCCGACCTCTGGCCTGTGATGGCCCGTAGCCTTGGTGTCACAATTCATCGCACAACCGCGTACAACCCACAAGCCAATGGGTTATGCAAGCGTTTCCATAGGTCACTGAAAGCAACGCTCAGGGCTTTGCTAATGGATGCAAATTAGGTAGACCGGTTGCCGTGGGTTTTGTTGGGGTTGTGTTCTGCACCAAAAGAGGATTTGGAGGCTTCCCCGGCGGAGCTCGTTTTTTCTCAGCCACTGTGGCTCCCCGTGGAATTTTTACCAGATAATCCTGCACCGGACAGCTGTCCGTCTCAGCGTTCGCAGCATAGCGCAGATACAGGCACGCTGCCGGGCCCGGCCCACCACTATTTTCCACGCACTTTTGAAAAACTTTGAAGAAAGCGGCGTTCGTGTTTGTCAGGCACGATGCCCACCGCCCCCCATTGCGCCCACCCTACGATGGCCCATTCAGAGTGCTGGAACCAGGGGACAAACATTTTTTGTTAGACTTGGGGGGTCGTCGGGAGAAAATATGTATAGACAGACTTAAGCCTGCCTTTGTGGTGGCGGACGAGCAAGTGATATTGGCTCAGGCCCCTCGGCGTGGAAGACCCCCACGGAGAACTCCCCAGGTAAACAATTCATCAGAGCAGCCACACGGGCAAGTCGAAGGTTCCCCCCCCCCTCGCCATTGCCCACCCGCAGACAGACACAACCCCAGGAGCCCCCCACTGGCACAGCAGCGCCGCGGAGGCGGAGAACCCCCGTTACAGCAGATATGGGAGGAGACTGAAGCCAAAAGGACGTGAGAACTGAAACTCGGTCTGAGATTCTGGGGGGGGGGGGGGGGGGGTGTAGACGCTGGGATAATCATCTCAGACTGGATATAGAGGGTAAACAGATGAGGACAATAGGTATTGAGATGGGAGAGATTATGGTGATGTAGCAGGAAGGAGTAGCGAAGGGTTGAATGTATTGTGATGCGAGATGTCATGCAGATGTGAGATGGGCGGATGATATAAAAGGAGAGACCCTGGTGTATTGAAGGAATGCTTTTTCTGTGTATGACTGATGTGAGAGTGAATAAAGTCGTCTGCTGCAAGAGTCTGGCTCAGTTATTTGCACTCTCCACAACAGTCTAATTTAGGAGAACCATGGGCAGCGATAGGCCTTTTTTTAGGGGTGCTGTAGCACCCTTAAATTTAAACTCAGCACTGTGGAAGATGTGTTCAATGACGAGACATGAGTGTATTTCTCAGGTTCGGCTTTATTGCAGAACACAATCATCCAACATTCTCAAAAGCAAGAAGAGGCAGAATAATATTACGGCACACTCTTATACCTCCGGGGGATTAAGAACTCAAGTCACATGGTGCTTCTGCAAACATTCAGTCACAATGCAAGTCTCTGAAGATTCACCATTGTCTCTTATTCTCCGGTGTCCCGGGAAACCCCCCAGGGCCTCCTCTGAGACAAGGGCCCGACTTCACACCTCCTCGCCATCTCCTGTCAGCCCCCGTCGATCCAATCTCTTGTTCCTCCAGACGTGAAGCCTCAATCCACATAAGCCATACATTTGTGGGAGATATGAACCAGACATATGTGCCACAAGCACCTCCTAAAAACTGGAGTGAGAAAAGTTGTGATTATAAAAATTTAGTTCGTTTTTGACAAGCTGAAATAACATCCAAAATATATTCAGTAGTTTTTTTTTAAACTTTTTAAAAATGAAAATGAAAACACCCCCCACCACACAAATGGTGTGGTGGGGTGATCCCTCCTGTCACACACGTTCTCTTCCCTGTACCCGCACCCTGCACACGCTGTGCTGCAGCCCTGGTGCAAACCCTGGACAAACTCACAATGATGTATGACGCCAGCCTCAGCTGGAATATTTTGCAACATTAGATAAGATAAGCCTTTATTAGTCCCACAATGGGGAAATTCCATTATGAATTTATTCAGTAACAGTATGCATACCTACAAACATTTAGGTTTCAGAACATGTGAGTGTTATGTCCATAACCAGTACACCAATAACCAGGCTGGAGGTGCAGCAAACGTAGGTTTATTTATAATAATAGCCGATAACTCACAGCGCTCCATACAGGCCAAAAGGGTCAACAGTGAAGAGACGGAGTCTCTTCCGTCGTTGTCCTTTATACCCCCTGGTGAGGCCACCACCAGAAAGGTGGGTCGTCACCTCCCACTACACCCACGGCCACCATCTTAATACACCCAGTACCAATACTTATCATTTTCTCCCCCATAGAAAATGTCAAGCATACAGATTAAGCCCTCCTGAATTTGAACCCAACTCATACACTAATGGCAAACACATACATATAAAACAACTAAACCAACCTAACCCTTCACACAACATAAACTAGAGGGGCCAGGTAGACTGCTGGCGCCCCCTCCACGGCCAGGCGGGTTATTCTGCTGCCTTACCCTTAAAAGTCCGAAATGAAAAAAATGGCCGTGTTCCTGAAATTCAAAATAATCCCAGAGCAAGATACTATATACACATGCAACCAAAGTACAACATATAACATATACACTCTTATTGGTGGCCCCCAACCTCAACACAGTGTTGGGGACATCACTTTTTGGGGGCGGCAGTGGCTTGGGAGGTAGAGCAAGTCATCCAAGAACCGCATTGTTGGTGGTTCGAATCCCGCTCTCCCTGGATATCCTGCCATTGTGTCCCTGGGCAAGACACTTCACCCCCAGTTGCTCCTGGTGGGTCTGGAAGCGCCATGTTGGGTAGCATGCCGCCATCAGTGTGTGAATATGTGTGTGAATGGGTGGATAGCAGGATCTGTAAAGCGCTTTGGTCATCAAGAGATGAGAATAAAAGCGCTATATAAGTGAATGCCATTAACCTTTTTTCTTTTTTTTTTTCTTTTTACACACACCCACGGGCCCACACCAAATAAGTCCATGTACAACTATATAGACCATGGCTAGGGGTAAAACTTAACCAAAACACACTCAACCCCCCACCCCCACCCCAGTCATTTTACAGACCCGCTGGAGGAGCCACCCCTTGGATTATCATCCAGTGGTTCCCACCCAGAGCGCCTCCACTTCTTGGCCTCTGGAGATGAGCTGCGCCGCTGCCTCTTCCTCTCCATGCACGGCAGCTCATTGGGGTGCCTCCAGGAATCATCAGACAGCCCCAAATAGACGTCCTCACGGGCAGCCATGATACGCAGCCACCCCTGGTCATCCCTTTGTTGACGAATTTTGTGAACACCCCTCAGCCGAGCTTCTACCCTGGTGGACCTCATCACCAATGCACAGAGGAGCTCTATGTTGCTTGCACAGTCCACTGTGTCGTGAATGGGCTTCTCTCCTGGGTCGGGACGTTCCGCCGACCTGGTCTGAAACCCTCCACCGATGTTGACGTTCAGAGCATTTCAGGATCGCGCCAGCAGATCTTGCTCCAGTTTCCTTCTTTTTCAGCGCCAGCACAGCCTCTGTAGCTCCTCGCTCACCAGTATCACTAGGACCTACTCCGGAAGACGAGTGAGCCGACACCTTGGCTCCAGCTGCCGCCCCGGGGGTCCCGCCGTGCCGTTCAGTTCCCACATCCAGGGTAGCTTGAACACTGGCACTGGGACCCTCCTGAGATGGTGTTTCTCGATGCTGGTCCTGCACCCCTCCCATCACACCAGGCCAATCAATGTCCCACACTGCGTCGTCCTCCACGTGCATGACAGGTTGGTCCCACAGCCCGACTACTCTTCTCCGGTACCGCTGGTAATGGAAAATCCCAGGCCATAAAACATATCACAGCCTAAGATGTTTGGCCTGGAAGCCGTCACCATGAACTGGACGCCCACCCTCACCGCTGACTTGTACCTCGCTGTTAATTCTATGGAACCCATGACGGTCAGCTTATTTCCTCCATAGCCAAACTAGAGCGCCGCCAGGTCTCCTAAGTGGTAGTGTGGGAACAGACTCCTCACGGTGGACCAGTTCAACACCGAGGCTACTGCTCCGGTGTCCACCATCAACGGCGCTTCCACGCCATCCAGCGAAACAATGCAGTAAATGCGTCCATCCGTGCTCAGGGAGACGGTATGAATAACCGTAGGAGTATTCGCCGAGGAGCCTGCCCGTTGTTGTCGGTCCCCTCGCTCAAAATTTTTACAGGCCCTGGCAAAATGGTGTAGCAGACCACACTTGCCACAGCGCTTGCTCTTCGCCGGACACTCCCTTGTCTTATACTGGTGCCTGGTGGACCCGCAGCCATAACACTTCGGTGAGCCTGGAGCAGACCCAATTTTCACAGTGGAGGCATATTCCTCTTCTTCATCGCTGTCCTCATTCGCGGGGCCCACAGCCAGCGCTCTAAAACCTGGTTCATCTCGGGTTGGTGTGGTCCTCTCGCCAAAATCCCTTGCTAGTGCTTCAGCTGCTTCGAGCTGTTGTGCTAGTGTGCTAGTTGTTGTGGCTAATGTCAATTCGCCCGGGTAGATTAGGAGCCTTGACCGTGCCGCAGAACAGCGCCCACGCTACGCTAGCTGATCACGGACAATTTTGTCCTCCAGGGCTCCAAACTGGCACTCCCCCGCCAGCTGATGCAGGTCAGCAACAAACCGTTGGACCGACTCTCCCGTCTGGTGGTGACACTGCTGAAACTGGATACGCCAAACTATGACGTTTTCAGGGGTGCAAAAATAGCACGCCATTAGCTCCACCACCTCCTCAAAGCTCTCGGTTACACCCAGAGTGTTGAGAATTCTCTGGCCCTCCATATCTAAATTGTGGACCAAAACAGACTCAGCACGCAGTTTCTTGTGCTCACCAAGATTGACAGCCACCAAATAATTTCGAAAGGCTGCGTACCACCTAGCCCAGGGTACGGGTGGCTCGCCCGGGGTCTCCAAAAACGGCAGAAAGTTGGTGACAGCTCGTTCCATACCTTTGTTTACCTCGTTGCCAATTGTTATGTCCACAACTAGTATGCCAATAACCAGGCTGGAGGTGCAGCAAACGTAGGTTTATTTATAATGATAGCAGATAACTCACAGCGCTCCGTACAGGCCAAAAGGGTCGACAGTGAAGAGACAGAGTCTCTTCTGCCATTGTCCTTTATACCCCCTGGTGACGCCACCACCGGAAAGGTGGGTCGTCACCTCCCACTACACCCACGGCCACCATCTTAATACACCCAATACTAATACATATCAGTGAGGTTTACACCTGTGGCAGGGGTTGGAAAATAGGCTATTAATAGGCTATAAATAGCCTATAATATAACACAAAATGCTGCATCTGTGCTCATTTTACTTTTGATTTTTAATTTATGAGGAAAAACCTCACAAATTTATGAGTAAAGTCTCAAATGTACCAGAAAAAGCCCTAAATTAGCACTAAACACAAATTATGAAGAAAAAGTTAATTTAAGTGGGAAAAAAATCTTTCAAATTTACAATGAAAAAGTAGTAAATTTAGAATAAAACTGCCATAAATTCAGGAGAAAAACATCAAACTGTCCAGACTAAAGTCACATCTCAGTAACTTCTTAACTGTTTTGGGGTAACTACTCTTATGCGTATTTGAGTGATAATATATAAAGATAACCTACATTTATTTGTGTACAGTTTCCGGCTACTCTACCACCTAAATTAGAGATTTTATAAATTGAAATCATGGAAATTTTTTATGTGAATTTGGAGAGTTCCCATAAATTATCTACTTTTTCTCATGATTATTTTTATTCTTTTCAAATTATAGACTTTATAAGAAACTTCATGAAATTTGAAACTTTGTGTAAAATTTTTGCTCATGGATTGACATTTTTTTCTTGAATTTGTGACTTTTGCATTATAAACTGGCATATTTTTTTCTTCCATCTTTGGATTTTTGCCTCAATAATTTTCCATCATCTTTCCATTGATTTTTTTCCCCCCCATTTTGTGTGTTGGTCTGTTTGTTGTGTAGCTTTTTCTCATAGTTTTGCACCTTTGGAAAATTTTGACACTTTAAAAATTATGACAAAATATGTATGCAAAATAGATAAGTTTCTTTCTTTCTTTAAAACCACAGGGATTCACTTGTTAAGGACAAAAGTGGGATAATTCTGACCTCTGTTAGACCATCACATGTGATGGCTGAATGCTGCTACTTAACAAATCGGACCAAAAATGCCAGGAATGATTTGCTTTTGTCCCAGTCCAGCCCTGGCTAAGACAGCTAGTAGAAGATGTTTTTCTTTAATGGTTGCATTGTCAATCAGCACGCTGTTTGAATTCGAGAGAAAGAAGCTGTTGTCATTTTGGTATATGCAAAATATTAAATCCAAGCTGCCACTGTTTTTATGTATCATCACATACCATGTTCACTAACTAGAAGCCAGGGAGGAGATGTATGAAAGATGATAACTCTAACAAAATAATGTGTGTGTGTGTGCGTGTGTGTGTGAAAAGGGCGGGTGTGTGGTGGAGCTCATTAGGTGCTCAGCACCCCTTACAGCTCTGATCCTAGAACCGCTCCTAAGGAGAATATGCTAATTTTCTAACATTTCCCATTTCCCATCAGCCCTTGTAGCTGTATTCACTCAGAAGGCTGCAATATTTATGAGAGAATTAAAAGTAGCTGTCTATATTTGTACCAGCTAAGCTCCTAATATGTTTAGTGACGCACTTAAGAGTTACTAAATGTAAAAATATAAGTAATACTACACTGCAGTGACAACAAAGCTTTATCAAGGTAATCAACTTGATATATGCACAGAGCTTCAAGTACTTCTGGAACAACAAAGTCACTTTTTTAAAACAAACTTTATTGAACATTATAACAAGGTCACTTCCCCCTAACATCTTTTGCTGTTACATTACAAGTTTTCGGCATGTCACAGAAAAAGAAGTTCACATTTCAAAAACCGAGAACAAAAACAGAGAAAAGAACAGGAGAAACTGAGGACTTTGTGGATAAATTATGGGCTGATATATGGATAAATAAGCATGAAGCATGAAGGTAAGGAAATGTTACTGTTTTTATAGATATTGCAGTGGTTTTTAAAACTTTTTTAATTCATATTTTAATGGGCAATAGATCACACACAATATCAATATCAAATTAAAAAAATATCCATCCATCCATCCATCCATCCATCTTCTACCGCTTTTCCGGAGGTCCGGGTCGCGGAGGCAGCAGTTCAAGCAGAGAAGCCCAGACTTCCCTCTCCCCAGCCACCTGCTCCAGCTCTTCAGAGGGGATACCAAGGCGTTCCCAGACCAGCTGGGAGACATAAGGCCCTTTTCCACTAGCCCCACTCAGCCCCGATTTGAAAACCCGGCTCTACTCACTTCGGTTCGGTTCGGCCTCAGTTGCTTTTCAACTACTGCTGGCGCACCTGCTGGCACACCTGCTGTGGGTGGGATTTGTTGAACAGCAGGCGGCGCCACACCCTCGTGATGTGAAACACACGCGACTGAATCCTCCACAACAAACATGGCTGATGACGAGGAGAGAAGGAGAGAGGAATGACTGTGACATGAAACTGGTTAAATCTATGGTGCTGACTTGTTGTGCTCTGCACAATCTGTGTGAGAGTCATGGAGAGATGTTTGACACTACATTGGATGATGCAGTAGATGAACCAGTGGTGGCAGCAGCACAGAGAGCAGAGTAGCAGGGTGGTGATATTGTAGCGAACTCAATATAAGCACCCTACTTGGCTTGACAAGTGGGTTGACCCTATTGGCGACACAGGTAGAGTGCGGGACTCCGGAGCGAGAGCCGTGAGTTCAAACCTCCCGGTGGGACGTCGCCATGTCAAGCTGCACGTTACAATATAATACGAGATGCTGTGATGCAATACTTGTCTATTTTGTCCACATTTATGTGCATACATATTTCAAAAATGTTTTTTGTAAATAAAATGTTGTGCATGGTCCATCTACCTGTCCTCTTGTTCATAACGCTTATCTGTTAAGAAGGTGCGAAGCCATCAGCCTAATGATGACTCCACACTTCTGTTGTGATAATTGCTCACGCTGAGCGCTCTGACAGCCCCGTACGCTGTGGGGGTCACACACGTGTTCCTCCCCACACTCTCAATTTTTTTTCCCGTATATTTTTCTCTTTAGCATACAGAAATGGCAATACGCCCGTATTTGCTAAAATTGCATTTTCCCCGTATTAAAATACGGCGAAACCGTATCACTTGACAGGTATGTAATTACATGCAGAAACACCGCACAGGCCATCTTCACAAAAATCCAGCTCGACAAGCCACTTTTGCTTAGGTGGAAATGCAAATTGAACTATAAATCATGTGCTGATACATGTCATATTTTCCCATGTAAAGGCCTCCCACTTTTACTTACAAATTAATTTTTAATTTTTGAGAAAAGGGAATATAAATTTTGCACTTGTTGGTAACAACAGTTGTGTGCAACAAAAACATAGTTGTGTATCCTTGTCCGATCTGTCTACTGTTATTAGTGCCAAATTTTTGCTAGATTCCTTCTTAATTTATTAAATTTTGACTGGTGATGCCACATTCAACTTACACATACTTACCTTTAGCAGTGTCTACAAGTTCAAGCACACCTGTACAACTGCTTATAACCTAAAAAATGTACCCGTTCAAGAGAAATGGATTCAGCATTGCAAATTTGTTTAAAATTAAAAAAAAAAAACCTACCAAGACATTACGTTTCGTTGTGTTGTTAAAAATTAAATTACCATTAGAAGGCTATACACCTGACCTGATGAACAGCAGCATGTGGAGTGAACAGAGAATGGAATGTGTATGTAATTATTGGCTTTTCTCATACGGTGTCATAACAGATAAACCAGACTTTTGATGCAAACAATACAATTTTATTCCAGAAGCAAAATTTACAAACAAAAAAAACAGACTGGGCGATGACATCTCTGCGAGCTCTTCCCTTCGTAACGCAGCGTCCTGCTCCAGGGCTTCACGCGCATCTGCCCGCACATCTGCAGCCACCTGTCGCAAATGCTGCATGTACTCCTGATTCTTGCCGCTGGTCATGTTACCGTTCCAAGAGCCGCATCTCTTCGTCATGCATGTTGACCATCGCTAATGTAAGGTCAGCGATGGAGTTGTCTGTTTTCGTCTTGCCTAGATGGAAAGACAGAAAGGCATGGTTGTTAAAGCTGGATCACTACATATATTATGGAATTACACAGGTGAAAGTCTGTGGTGGAATGTCACTATTATATTATGCTTCATTGCTGTATATAAGCTGAACTGTCATGTTGCTGCCCCTCAGTAGAGCAGATTTTGCAACACGCAGGGTGCTGTCTTCGGCTGCAGCCCCCCTGCAAAACCAAAAAGGATTAAGATTAAGAATATGGATGGATGGATGGGTAATGTTTAAACTAGTTGCTTGTAGTGTGGCCGCAGAAATCTGAATGGGTTAATACAGTCAGCTGACGCGAAGCATTTCAATGAAGCATGTTGATTTCAACGGCAGTTCATGCACTTTGTCTAAAACAGGAGTTACAACAGCACCAATCACCACACCTAAAAATGGTTGTGGAACACCGATAAGTGAAGACCAAAGAATAACCTTTTTGTACATTTAAAAAGACATTTTCAATTAATTAATATGCAGCTACAGGAAATTGCATCAATTTGGTACATAACTTGTTAGGCTCCAGCCCCCCTGCGACCTGTAAAGGATTAAGCGGTAGAAGATGGATGGATGGATGGATTTTCGACCCTGGTTTCCGCTGCTGGACCTGTTTCAACCAAAAAAAAAAAAATCGTGGTTATTGTGCCTTACCGGCACTTGAACGTGATCCAGATGGAGCTGGTGATGTGGAGTCGATCCAGCTGGCGCTCAGCCAGACGCACACGCAGACGCAGCGCCAGGAGAGTCCGCTGTGTCAGTCATCTCCACTGAGGTGGACCCCTGTGATATGAAATGCGATTCTAGAAAGAAAATGCACGCAATTTAAAACTTAACACCAAAGTGCAACATGTACACAACACTCTCAAGTTTTTAACCGGAATACAATAAGCGTAATTCAGCGTTTTGTTCGCGCTAATTCTTAACACAAAGCAAGCGTGAATCTGCAGTTGGCTGCAAAACAATACGCAAGCCTCAGTAACAACCATTATCCACAATCTAACAACCTTCCTATTTCTTAAAAACAGTGAGCTTGGCACAGAAAGGATCAAGTGGCGAACAGATGCGCAATATCAAATAAACACTCACCATCCACGGTTTCCAAGGGCCGTGACTGTGACGGTGACCGTGTGGAGCCCAATGTCTCTCAGCAAACCACTTCCACTCCTTCCATCCGCTGAACTTGGAGCATTGTGGTCCTTCACTGCTCGGTAATCGCTTTTCAGCTTTTTCAGCTTCTCCCGACACTGTTTGGCAGTACGGATGTGCCCTTGGGAAGCCATCTGCTCGGACACCTGCATTTCAAGTAGATCCGTCCAACTCGCGCTGGATGCGATCGCCGCCTAATATAGAAAGAAAATTGTGCACCTCCTAATATATAATATCATGAGTATATTATTATATAAGTATATTATACAGTATATTAATATAATATACCGTATTAAAGGGGCGCACTGTGTTCACTGCTGAACAATTACAAATGGCGGTCTTGGAGTAAATTCAGCAGAAAAAGTCGCTTTCATGACGTTACGACCTGACCAATCAGCGGCGACCAGTCTTTTAAAGTCATATCACAGCCCTACTCAGCCCTACTCAGCTCGGTTAGACCCTGCCCTGGATCAGGTACGAAAAAAGTACCTGCTAACCGGTGCTGGGGCTAATGGAAAAGCGCCTAAAGCGGGCTGAGTGGTGCGGTGTAGGGCCAAGTGAGGCTAGTGGAAAAGGGCCTATAGTCTCTCCACCGAGTCCTGGGTCTGCCCCGGGGTCTCCTCCCAGTGGGACATGCCTGAAACACCTCAAGTGGGAGGCGTCCAGGAGGCATCCTAATCAGATGCCCATACCACCTCAACTGACTCCTTTCAATGTGGAGGATCATCCGGTTCTACTCTGAGCCTCTCCCGGATGACTGAGCTCCTCACCCTATCTCTGAGGGTGAGCCCAGCAATCCTACGGAGGAAGCTCATTTCAGCTGCTTGTATCCGCGATCTCGTTCTTTCGGTCATTACCCAAAGCTCGTGACCATAGGTGAGAGTAGGAACGTAGATTGACTGGTAAATCGACAGCTTTGCCTTTGAACTAAGCTCCCTCTTCACCACAACAGACCGGTACAACGTCCGCATCACTGCAGATGCTGCTCCAATCCGTCTGTCGATCTCTCGCTCCATTCTCCCCTCACTCGTGAACAAGACCCCAAGATACTTAAACTCCTCCACTTGGGGCAGGAGCCTGTCCCCAACCCGGAGAGGACAATCCACCTTTTTCCGGCTAAGGACCATGGACTCGGACTTGGAGGTGCTGATTCTCATCCCAGCCGCTTCACACTCAGCGGCAAACCATCCCAGCAAGAGCTGTAGGTCATTGCTGGATGAAGCCAACAGGACAACATCATCTGCAAACAACAGAGATGAGATCCTGTGGTCACCAAGCATGACTTGCTGCGCCTAGAAATCCTGTCCATAAAAATTATGAACAGGATCGGTGACAAACGGCAGCCCTGGCGGAGTCCAACTCTCACTGGGAATGATTCCAACCGAGTGTTGGCAATACGAACCAAACTCTCACAACGGTCGTACAGAGACCGAATAGCTCGTAACAACAAGCCCGATACCCCATACTCCCGAAGCACCCCCCACAAAAATCCACGAGGGACGCGGTCAAATGCCTTCTCCAAGTCCACAAAACACATGTAAACTGGTTGGGCAAACTCCCATGAACCCTCGAGAATTCTCAAGAGGGTAAAGAGCTGGTCCGATGTGCCATGGCCAGGACGAAAACCACATTGCTCCTCCTGAATCTGAGGTTCGACCAACGGCCAGACTCTCCTCTCCAGTACCTTGGCATAGACCTTCCCAGGGAGGCTGAGGAGTGTGATCCCTCTAAAGTTGGAGCACACCCTCCGGTCCCCATTTTTGAAGAGAGGAACCACCACCCCGGTTTGCCATGCCAAAGGCACTGCCCCCGACCTCCACGCAATGTTGCAGAGGCGTGTCAACCATGACAACCCAACAACATCCAGGGCCTTGAGGTACTCAGGGCGAATCTCGTCCACCCCTGGGGCCCGGCCACCAAGGAGATTTTTAACCACCTTGGCGACCTCAGCCCCTGTGATAGGCGAGTCATCCCCCTCGTCCCCAAACCCTGCTTCCTCTGTGGAAGGCGTATCAGTGGGATTGAGGAGATCCTCGAAGTATTCCTTCCACCGTCCGACGATGTCCCCAGTCGAAGTCAACAGTGTCCCATCCGCACCATACACAGTGTGGACGGGGAGCTGCTTTCCCCCTCCTGAGCCGCCGGACAGTTTGCCAGAATCTCTTTGAGGCCGACCGAAAGTCTTGTTCCATGGCCTCACCGAACTCCTCCCATACCCGGGTTTTTGCTTCAGCAACCACCCGAACTGCACTCCGCTTGGCCTGCCAGTACACCTCAGCTGCTTCGGGAGTCCCACAAGCCAACCAAGCTTGATAGGACTCCTTCTTCAGCTTAATGGCCCCCCTCACCACTGGTGTCCACCACTTGGTTCGGGGGTTGCCACCACGAGATGCACCGACCACCTTGCGGCCGCAGCTCTGGGCCGCCGCTTCAACAACAGAGGTGGAGAACATGGCCCATTCAGACTCCATGTCTCCAGACTCCCTCGGAATGTGGTTGAAATTCTTCCAGAGGTGGGAGTTGAAAACCTCCTGGACAGGGGCCTCAGCCAGACGCTCCCAGCACACCCTCACTATACGTTTGGGTCTACCAGGTCTGAATGGCTTCCTCCCCTACCATCGGATCCAACTCACCACCAGGTGGTGATCAGTTGACAGCTCTGCACCTGTCTTTACTCGGGTGTCCAAGACATACGGTCGCAGGTCTGATGACACGATAACAAAATCGATCATCGACCTGCGACCTAGGGTGTCCTGGTGCCAGGTGCACATATGGACACCCTTATGCTTGAACATGGTGTTCGTTATGGACAGACTGTGGTTAGCACAGAAGTCCAATAACTGAACACCACTCGGGTTCAGATCGGGCAGGCCATTCCTCCCAATCACCCCCCTCCAGGTTTCACTGTCGTTGCCCACGTGCGCATTGAAGTCCCCCAGTAGGACAAAAAAAAATATTTAAAAAAAATATAAACATAGAAAAGTCCCTGTAATCTTTTATAAAATTTTATATCTTAACATAAAAATATATTTTTTAAAAACTTGAGATCAAGGGAAATCCCCCAGTCTGTGATTCAGTACAGAGCAGGCAGTGAATCGGTATGTGCTTTTTCCTCTCCTCTTCCCATTCATTGTCTAGGTGAAACGATGGGTGCATCACAGCACATTTTTTGGCAATAATTTTTTTTAAACAAGCAGATGTGTGTCAAATAAAAACAGTTTTAACTAAATGATATATTTCTCACATCAAATGTTTTCAGAATCACTTTTCGCTGCTCCGTTTTCAAGATATTAGAGACCGTTTATTGGCGAGGCTGTGGCATTTTGGACTAGTTTACATCCTGCAGGACTGGTCTTTTGTGAATGAGTTGTCCAATAAAAGCAGCTCTTGCTGTAAAAAGACTATAGATGGGCTAGAAGAGCTGTCAATCAATGAAGTGTACAAGATTCAGACATTGCAGATTCGGCACACAGTTGGACCCCCCCCCCCCCCCCCCCCCCCCCCTTTCGTAAATGATTCAGTACAGAGGCAGCATGGTGGTGGAGTGGTTAGCACTGCGGCAGCACAGCAACTCACCCTTGGCCGGGGGATCCTGGGTTCGATCCCAGCCCCCGACCAACAGTGATCTGTGTGGAGTTTCAGGTTCAGGTTACTTTATTTGTACCCGTTGGTAGATTTGTTTTGCAGTCAGGTGACATCCATATTTACAAACCACAAATACATTCAACATGAACACAAACACAGGCACACATGTAGCTGACTATAAACATGATAAAAGTACTCAAGGCTCCACCAATCAGGACATAGGACAGAGAGATAAGAGAAAAAACAAGGAGATAAGAGAGAAGGGTCATATTAAAAAGTTAAAGACTAGTCAAAGACGTTAAAAACTCAAAAGTCTAAAACCCAATAAAAGGTTTAGAACCCCAATAAAAAACCTACAAAAATAAGTAAATATGAGTTTGCATGTTCTCCCCGTGTCTGCGTGGGTTTCCTCCGGGATTTCTCCGGTTTCCTCCCACATGCCAAAAACATGCAAGTTAGGTTAACTGGCATCAAACTGGGGATTCTAAATTGTCCTTAGGTATGACTGTGAGAGTGAATGGTTGTCTGTCTCTCTGTGTTGGCCCTGCGATGGACTGGCGATCTGTCCAGGGTGTACCCTGCTTCTCGCCCAAAGATGCTGGGATAGGCTCCAGTCCCCCCGCAGCCTGAAAAGGATTAAGCGGAAGACGATGAATGGATGGATGGATGGATGGATGGATGGATTCAGTACAGTGCGTTCACCCATAAGAACTAGTACATTCAAATAAATCATTCACAAACGTTATATAACTAGCGGGGGCGGATAGCATTTATGTACAGTGCCCTGTGGAGAAAATGGCTGTTGGAGAGTCTGGATCGTTTACCACAGCAGACATTTGAACTATGCATTAAAGCTTTCTTTGGATCATTACACATTGGATCAATCCATATTATAGCAGTAAGAAAAAATATTGACAGTTTTCATGTCCAAGCATGCTCAGCAACACAAAAAATACAGAATGTGTGCATGATTATCTATCTATCTATCTATCTATCTATCTATCTATCTATCTATCTATCTATCTATCTATCTATCTAACGTGGATATAAAAAGTCTACACAACCCTGTTCAAATGTCAGGTTTTTGTGATGTAAAAAATGAGACCAAGATAAATCATTTCAACCTAACTGAAAAACAAACAGAAATCTTTTAAGGGGAAAAATAAAAAATAAATAACTTACAATAACCTGTTTGCATAAATATGAACACCCTGTTATAACTGGGGATGTGGCTGTGTTCAGAATTAACCAATCACATTCAAACTCATGTTAAATGGGAGTCAGCACACACCTGCCACCATTTGTTGTTGTTGGGTGTATAAGACGGGGAGAGGAGGGGGAGTACAGAGCACTGGAAGACAGATTTGTGGAGTGGACTGAGCAGAATCACCTGAGGCTGAATGTCAGCAAGACCAGAGAGATGGTGATTGACTTCTGGAAGAGGACACCTTCACAGCCATTGCAGATTAGGGGGGAGGATGTGGAGGTAGTGGAGGACTACAAATACCTGGGTCTCATGATCAGCAGTGGACTGGACTGGAAATCTAATACTGATGCTGCATACAAGAAGTGGATGAGCAGACTCTACTTCCTGAGGAATCTGAGATCCTTCAACTTGTGCAACAGGATGCTGGAGCTTTTCTACCAGGCAGTTGTCACCAGCGCCATCTTCTTTGCTGCTGTCTGTTGGGGTAGCAGTATCAGAGCCAGCGACATCAACAGACTTGACAAGATTATCAAGAGGGCTGGCTCTGTAACTGGTCTCAGGCCAGAGACCTTTGAGACTGTGGTGGAGAGGAGGACACTAAACAAACTGCGATCCATCATGGACAATCCTGATCACCCCCTCCACCACACACTGGACAGACAGCGGAGCACTTTCTCCAGCAGACTACTACAGCTTCGCCGCCGAACGGTTAGGTACAGGAAATCTTTCCTGCCAAATACCATTTCACTGTACGATAACACACTCTAATGTTGAATTCTGGTCAGAACTATGCTACCATACTGCACCTTACAGTTTAACTGGTGCCTCACATTTCACCCTGCACCTGATAGTCCTGCATTGTACGATGGGTATGATTCATGTACAGTGGTGTGAAAAAGTGTTTCCTGATTCCTGATTTCTCCTTTTTTTGTATGTTTGTCACACTTAAATGATTCAGATCATCAAACAAATTTAAATATTAGACAAAAATAACACAAGTAAACACAAAATGCAGTTTTTAAATGAAGGTGTTTATTATTAAGGGTAAAAAAAAAATACAAACCTACACGGCCCTGTGTGAAAAAGTGATTGCCCCCCCATTAAAACATAAATTAACTGTGGTTTATCACATCTTTGGAAAGCTGAGTTCAATTTCTCTAGCCACACCCAGGCCTGATTACTGCCACACCTGTTCTCAATCAAGAAATCACTTAAATAGGACCTGCCTGACAAAGTGAAGTAGACCAAAAGATCCTCAAAAGTTAGACATCATGCTACAATCCAAAGAAATTCAGGAACAAATGACAAAGTAATTGAGATCTCTTAGTCTGGAAAAGGTTATAAAGCCATTTCTAAAGCTTTGGGACTCCAGAGAACCACAGTGAGAGCCATTATCCACAAATGGCGAAAACATGGAACAGTGGTGAATCTTCCCTGAAGTGGTCGGCCGACCAAAATTACCCCAAGAGGTCACAAAAGATCCCACAACAACATCCAAAGAACTGCAGGCCTCACTTGCCTCAGTTAAGGTCAGTGTTCATGACTCCACCATAAGAAGACTCTGGGCAAAAATGGCCTGAATGGCAGAATTCCAAGACAAAAACCACTGCTGAGCAAAAAGAACAAAGGCTCATCTCAATTTTGCCAGAAAACATCTTGATGATTACCCAAGACTTTTATGAAAATACTCTGTGGACTGATGAGACAAAAGTTGAACTTTTTGGAAGGCATGCGTCCCATTACATCTGGCGTAAAAGTAAAAAAACAGCATTTCAGAAAAGGAACATCATACCAACAGTAAAATATGGTGGTTGTGGGTGACCCCCACAGCCTACGGACAAGCAGACCGCTCAGCTGGGGCAATTAGCAGAACAATGAGATGTGTGTATTGATATCAATAGGCAGCCGCTCTTTGTCTAGCTTCTTCCTGCCAGTTCCGCTGTTGATATGTATGACTCAAATGCAAACCTTCATGCTTCCTGCTCTCACTGTGATGCAAATGTCCCATGCCTTTCATGTATTGTCTGTAACTGGGTATAAAAACTGCATTGCTCTGTAACTCTCTCTCTCTCACTGCTCATCTGACTGCACGCATTGCTTATGTGCTGGAGAGCCTCCGGGCTCGCTCTAGCCTGCACCCACAGGGCTGGAGTGAGTTCTTGTGATGGCGGGATGAATGATAAATAAAACCCACTTTTAAACTCTCAGTTCGCTGCCTATTATTTCATGCCGCCACACTGGTGACCCCGAGAAAGCACACGCTTTGTGCAACGCAACCTTCTGGTCTGGACAGCCACACTGGTGACCCGACCAAGAAAAGAACACGCTGGCAGCCCCCGGCGGTGACTCTCCGACGACAAGCGAACGCAGCAGCCTGACGCAAATGATCTGCCCTCCCTTCTGCTACAGGGAGACCTCGACGCAGAGCCACCACCAGGCGAAACTCTCTGGAGATCACCCACGACTGGGAAAGCTGCAGAAAGCTTCATGGTGAGATCTGCACGCCTGAGGTCTGCACATCCATGCCGGGACCGGCCGCTCTCACAGCTCCTCCACACGAGAGCGCACGCACCTCATCCTCTCTCCGCGACGGCGACCTCCAGGGCCGACGGAGAACGCAGCGCGTGGACCTGAACGCACCATGACCCGGCACTAACTACAGCAACAGCCAAGACAGGGAGGACCATCGGCGCCGAAGACGCTGATCTCCAGCAAGCTCCCTGACCCTGACTCGCCTCTACAGCGGACCTGCCATGCACTGAATCCCGCACGCACACCGGGGGGTTATGAGGACGGCACACCACGCACGGGACAATACCGGCTCCACACAGACCACCATCGTCCTTCGCCGCTGCACACAGAACCTTCAGGGCTGCTCACACACCTGAAGCACGCACGCAGCTTGCTCACAGGATTTTCTAATGGCCTCAGCCACGGCGCACAAGGGAATTCAGCCGTCAGCTTTCCCCGAGGACGTTAGGACTGCGCACGCGCCTAAAGTCAACACGCCAAGTCCCTCACAGCTGCAGCTCCTTTTTTTCTTCATGGCCGCGAGAGGAGTCAGTGACTAATTTTTCTTCTTACAGCTGCTGTGGACCTCCGCATGTTCAACGGGACAGCCCCTCAACATCGCGGATCCACAGGCAATTTTTGTGCGGCCCAGACAATTTCGCCATCCCGGGCCGGCACTTGCTACCCCCACCCCCCCTCCCTCCACCGCCGCCTGCAGCGAGCTTCCCCCGCAGCTCGCTCCTAAAGCCGGACTATCGAGGCCTCAGCTTCCCGCTGAGCCCTCTGGGGGGGAGCACTGTGGGCGACCCCCACAGCCTACGGACAAGCAGACCACTCAGCTGGGGCAATTAGCAGAACAATGAGATGTGTGTATTGATATCAATAGGCAGCCGCTCTTTGTCTAGCTTCTTCCTGCCAGTTCCGCTGTTGATATATATGACTCAAATGCAAACGTTCATGCTTCCTGCTCTCACTGTGATGCAAATGTCCCATGCCTTTCATGTATTGTCTGTAACTGGGTATAAAAACTGCATTGCTCTGTAACTCTCTCTCTCTCACTGCTCATCTGACTGCACGCATTGCTTATCTGCTGGACAGCCTCCGGGCTCGCTCTAGCCCGCACTCACAGGGCTGGAGTGAGTTCTCGTGATGGCGGTATGATTAATAAACTCTCTTAAAAACTCTCAGTTCACCGCTTATTATTTCATGCCGCCACAGTGGTGGTAGTGTGATGGTCTGGTGGCTGTTTTGCTGCTTCAGGACATGGAAGACTTGCTATGGTAAATGGAACCATGAATTCTGCTGTCTACAAAAAATCCTGAAGGAGAATGTCCGGCCATCTGTTTGTGACCTCAAGCTGAAGCACACTTGGGTTCTGCAGCAGGACAATGATCCAAAACACACCAGCAAGTCCACCTCTGAATGGCTAAAGAAAAAACAAAATGAAGATTTTGGAGTGGCCTAGTCAAAGTCTTGACCTGAATCCCATTGAGATGCTGTGGCATGACCTTCAAAAGGTGGCTCATGCTCGAAAACCCTCCAATGTGGCTGAATTACAACAATTCTGCAAAGACGAGTGGGCCAAAACTCCTCCACAGCGCTGTAAAAGACTCATTGCCAGTTATCGCAAATGCTTGATTGCAGTTGTTGCTGCTAAGGGTGGCCCAAACAGTTATTAGGTTTAGGGGCAATCACTTTTTCACAGAGAGATTGGATTTTGATTTTTTTCCCCTTAATAGTAAACACCTTCACTTAAAAACTGCATTTTGTTCTTACTTGTTTTATTGTTGTCTAATATTTAAATTTGTTTGATGATCTGAAAATTTTAAGTGTGACAAACATACAAAAAAAGAGAGATCAGGCAGGGGGCAAACATTTTTTCACACCACTGTATCTATATGGGTCAGTATCTATTCATCTATGATGTATATAAGTTATTTAGGCAGTTTTACTTTCCATGGGTAAGCCTTGTGTCTATTATGCTGCGTGTGTTTCTGTCGTTTTGGTTGTCTACTGTCATGCTGCCGTTACTCAGTAATTTCCCAGTTTGGGATCAATAAAGTCCATCTATCTGTCTAAAGTGCCTCTGATTAACCCCAAATAAAGTTCAGCTGTCCTAGTAGGCTTTTCCTGACATTTTTGTAATCACATTTTACAACACAAGCCATGATCCACAGAGAGCTTCCGAAGTATCAGAGATATCTCAATGTTCAAAGGCATCAGTCAGGAGAAGGGTACAAAAGAATTTCCAAGGCATTAAATATACTGTAACGTCGGGGCTGTGTTAAGGGGGCGGGGATTCTCCTGGCATGCTTGCGCCGTGGAGGATTCAAAGAGTGTTATTATTTGTGTGTTATTGCTGTGTCATTATAACTGCGTTATAATGACACAGCAGTGCTATAAGACCAGTTAGCATAGTGATTGATCATGTGTTTGTGTCACCATAAGTGAGACGGGGGTCTGTGTGAATGACCTCCCCTCCGTTCTGTGTTGAGTGGGTGTGTATAAATAAAGCCTGTTCGCCACAGTCATCTCTCCTTTCTTGTGTGAACCCTCACAATGTCACACTGGTGTCAGAAGTGGAATAATGGAGCAGGTGGAAACCAGAATAAGAGCAGAGATTCAGCAGCTGGAGCGGTTCATCGCTCAGCTGGGGATAGACAACAGAGCTGGTACACCGACCCCCGGAGTTGCTCGCCGGGATGAATGGAGCAGCGGATCCAACGGGAACAGCATACCCCACCTTCTGCCTTTCTCAAGGCAGGGCGGGCTAAGCAGAGCAGATCAGCCCCACTTTCCGCCCTTTTCAGGGCAGGACGGGCTAGTGATTCCACTGCGACCAGGGGCAGCGATCAATCAAGAAGCGACCGTCCCTCCAATCCGCCAGCAGGCCAAACTTCCCCGCTTTAACGGCGAAACCCTGCTGGACAACTATCTGGTCCAGGTTGAGATGGCTGCTGCGTTGAATGGCTGGCCACCCGAAGAGACCACTGTGCAGGTCATACTGGCCCTGGAGGGAAGGGCTCTCTGCACGCTGTCCGATCTCCGGCCCGAGCAACGTCACAGCTGGCCAGCGCTACAAGGAGCACTACAAGGAATGCTACAAGAAGTGCTCCGGAGGTGGTTTGGGAGGGCGGCCAATGCTAAGCACGCCCAGGAACAGCTGGTCAACCGCCGGCGAGGCAGCTGAGAGAGTCTGGGAGCCTACACAGTGGACATATGGCTGCTGACATGGTGTGGCTACCCGGATTTCGAGCCGGGAGCAGTGGAGAAGCTCGCCCTCCGGAACTTCATCCTGGGGCTCTGCCCAGCCCAGCTCCAAAGCCACATCCAGATACACGCTGTGAGCAGCTGGGAGACGGCTGTGGCAGAGCGGAGCGGGTGGGACCGTTAATCGATTGTGCAGCTGATGTGTCAGCAGCGAGGCAGAGAGCCTTCCAGGCCACGACCAAGAGCGAGGATTAGGAGGAGGAGGAGGAACTGCGCCAGACCACAGCGGCGCGGCCAAGGAGAAGACGGCCACGGTGGCACGAGGAAGGGTGCTTCCACTGCTGGGAGCCAGGACACATCGTACGGTACTGCCCGGCACCCACCCAGCGTGGGCTGCACGGTGGCGCAGTGGTTAGCACTGCGGCAGCACAGTTTACCCTTGGCCGGGGGATCGTGGGGATCATGGGTTCGATCCCAGCCCCCGACCAACAGTGATCTGTGTGGAGTTTGCATGTTCTCCCCGTGTTTGCGTGGGTTTACTCCGGGATTTCTCCGGTTTCCTCCCACATGCCAAAAACATGCAGGTTAGGTTAATTGGAGACTCTAAAGTGGCCCTAGGTGTGAATGTGTGTGTGAATGGTTAAGGGATAGCGCCGTATCGTGGCTGCTTCATCCATCCAGGTGGTGGATGACCCTCAATTTCCCCTCTGGGGATCAATAAAGTATACTAAATCTAAAAATCTAAAAACAAGGATGACTTCCGGTTATGGCGGCCGCCTAGAAGGACACGTATCACTCTGCTCTGCTCCTGGAAATAAAGATTCGGCAAATAACTCTCTCATTTGGAACAGAACTTTTCCCAGCGTTTGGGTGAGGATATGCCGGGGAGACTAAGGCTGGGAAATCAAGCGGGGGAAAAATTGAATCGCCGAAGCAGTCCAAATTAACGGACTTTAAAGTTTGTGGCGCAGTAGAAAAAGCTGCGGATATGGCGGATGAAACTAGCGGTGGTGCGGTAACTGATGATGATGGCGGCACAGGTGCAGTGCTGGCTGCCATTAGCTCAATGAGAGCAGACTTTTCCGCTAAACTTGATGGGATTATGGCAGCGTTGGATGCAATGAGAAAGGAGTTGGGTGACTGCGTGGAGCGAGTGACGCAGGCGGAGCTTCGTGTTTCCAGTGCGGAGGATGAAATCAGCGGACTTCAAATAAAGGTGCGCACTTTGGAAAAAAAAAATAAAGATCTGGAAAATAACGTTCTGGACTTGGAGTCCCGGTCCAGACGGAACAACCTGAGGCTGGTGGGTTTACCGGAGGGAGCCGAAGGTCGTGATTCATGCTCCTTTTTGGAGGGGTGGATCCCGGAGGCGCTGAACAACGCGGAGCTAAAATCATCAGTCGTCTTGGAAAGCTCCCACCGAATTCGCCCACCGAGAGGTAACAAGGCAGCACCGAGGACGTTAATTATGAAGTTTCTCAGCTACAGAGACAGGATGACGATCTCCAACGCGGTGCGGGCCAAAGGAGAAATTAAATACCAAGATCAGCAGGTGCGGTTCTACCCAGATTTGGCCTCAGGAATCCAACAATTAAGGAAGCAGTTTGACCCCATCCGTAAAGAACTGCGCAACCTTGAGATTCGTCATGGAGTGATTCACCCTGCAAGACTTCTGGTCACATATGAGGGCAGAACACACATCTTCAAGACCCCCGAGGAGGCGCAGGAGCTCATCAAGAAGATCCAGGAAGAGACTGGTGGGAGCTAAGCATGAACAGAATATAGGGTAGAATATTTGAGCATTTAACTGATTAGAAGCATATAACAAGATTACAAAATATAGATTGTATTACATATTAAAAAAAAAATTTAAAAAAAAAAGTACAAAATTGCTATAAAATTTTGGAGTTAAATTGGAAAATTACAGAAGAGAGTTAATGTTACGTTATTAAAAGCAGTAGAGTTAGGGTGATTGGGAGGATGAAGAAGGAGTGGCTTTGGCTGATCCTCGTGGGTGTGGAACGGTCGATGGCTATATTGGGAGACGGAATTTTTCTTTTGTTTTTGGGGGGATTGCCACAAATGTGGGAAGGGGGAATTTGTTTGTGTGTAGTTTGTAGGGTGAATGTTCAACCACTCATTTTTTTTGCTTTTCTGTTTGAGCATGTTTACACTGCAAGGTAATCCCAAACTCCCTATTGATCATAAATCCAAAGCGTTAATCTTAATTTAACTTCATGGAATTGCAGAGGTCTACAAAATTTAAAAAAACTTAAACAAGTTATGAATAAAATAAAAGACATGGGTTCAAAAATTGTGTTTTTACAAGAAACTCATCTAATAGAGGAGGATGTAAAAAGAATTAGGAGTAGATGGCAAGGAAATGTTTTCACCTCATCATTTTCATCCCGAGCCAGGGGAGTATGACTCTCATACATAAATCTGTCCCATTTCAAGTGAAAAATGTAATTGGAGACAAATTTGGAAGATATGTAATCATTCAAGGATCTTTGCTATTAGAAAATATAAATTTGGTGAACTTATATGGTCCCAATATAGATGATCAAAAGTTCTTTGCTAATTTATTTCTTATCTTATCATCACTTACAGGGCAACATATAATAGCAGGGGATTTTAATTGTACATTGAATCCCGGTATAGATAGATCAACAGGACTGGACTGTACGCACAATGGATGTAGGATGACTGTAGCTGTCGCAGTAAAGAATGTTTTTCTTTTACTGTTTGTTTGTTTATATATTGTAATACCCATCTAAGAGTTGATTTACACCTGTGTTACGTTACTGCTGCCATCTAGTGGACGGCAAATGACATGCAACCCAGTGGTAGAAGAGAGCACGTAAACTAGCATACAGTGCTCACGTGCTCAGTTAGCAGAGAGAGAAGCTCAGAAGCTGCAGACTCGAGCACAGAGAGAAGAAGCTCCAAAAGCCCTGAGTAAAACTAAAGAAAATGGACTCTAACCACTCCTAAATGTTTGGACAGAAGGCGCACACGGTATGTAATGTGTATTTGTGAGAATGTGGAGGTATTATTTTTGGTTGTGATAAATTTTAAAATGTATTTTTTGTTTTGTTCTTTCACCGTAGTTTTTCACGGTGGTTGGTCGGAGGTCCAGCTAAGAAAATGTGCTTGCTGTGACAAAATAAATCCTGGCTAAACATCAGTTGGAGCGTGGCTTTATCTGTTTCAAACAAAAAACCTTTGGGAGCAGTTATAGTGAAAAACGTGTCCCGTTGGTGCCATGTGGTCTGCATGCTGCCGGTGAAGGAGCACGTGTCTAATGCTGCTGACAACAAGGGAACAACGTGGAGGCCAGTCGGCGACAGAGCGGCGACATAACAATGAGAGAGCGGGGTGGCTTTGGTGAGACCATGCTCTGAGGGAACAAGACCCACATGGAAGTCAGCCTCTGGGATCCTGCAGAAGCTGGACACCCAAACTTCTACAGCCTTTCCAGTTGAATATGGAAGAAGGCCTAAAGCTTCAGCTCAACACCACGCAAGTTTTCAGTAAACTACAGTGTCTCTGGGATACCAGGTCAGACTGTATCTACAGAGTTTAATATATCAACCATAATACCAAGAAAACGAACATTGAAGAGAAGAGTTAAAGTAAAAGGTTGTGAATATGTTTTAAGTTCATTCTGTGCTGTGACACTGATTGTTTATTTTCATTGTGAAATATTTCAGATTTACTGTAAAATAATACTTCGATATGGATCCAAGTATTCCAGACACTCGTGTTTTGGAGGAAGTTATTGAAGCTTTAGAAAGGGAAAAGGCTCAGTTAGAAGCTACACTACAGACTGATCTTGAAGATGCACAAAGAGAACAACTTGAAACACGTTTAGGGGAGATCTGTGCAGATCTTGAAATACACAAAATAGGTCAACCCCAACCCGTATCAGAAGTTGAAACAGAATTGAGGCGTTCAGAAAGAGATAGACACCTAACTGAGAAAATGTTAGAGCTTAAAAGGGATGACATAATGAGTAAAGAAAGAAAGTTTATGTCAACATATTTGCACTTTAAAGCAGAGGTTCAACTCGTAAGGTCCAAACTGAAAGTACATTGCGCTAAAGCTGAGTTGGGCAACATGATTCAAAAGGTTGAAAATTGTGAGTCAGAGTTAAAACAAGACTATTTAGCATTGCGTGCACTGACCACACCATCTCAGGATCTAAGGAGAAAAATGGATAACTGCAGTTCTGTCTCCACTGAGATCATTGTACTTTTGAAAAGGCGTTATGCAGATGTGGATAAGGAGTTTGATGCACAAGCTATAAAAGAATCACTCCGTCTATTATTGCAACGAGAGGACGCAAAGTCAATATATGGATCAACAGTATCAAGAGCTGAAAAGAGCCAATACAACAATATCAGTGAACAAGGGACTCTTGTATCTGCAAAACGAGCAGAAGCAGCGGCACGCTTAGCGTCAAAACGAGCTGAAATAAATAGAGAAAGGGAAATCTCAGCCCAGAGACAAGAGATTGTAGCTCAGCAGGAAAAGCTAAAAATGTTGGAAAGTCAAAGAGATCTGGAGGCAATAGAGGCAGAATACAATGTATATGCTGAAGAGGAATCAAAGGTGAATGCTGAAATAAGAGAAAGTGAAATGAAGGTCACTTCAAGTCAGCTTCCTATACAGCAATACAGCTTCCCACGCCCACAAGTTTTCCAAAATTCTGCTCCAGTTACTTTCCCTGTGATTAGTAAAAGGACTTCTCAAAACATGTCAGTCCCGCAGAGCATAGACATCAAGATACTGCCAAATGATAGTGAAGTTTCTCTAGTTCAAGCGTTGAAAGAGTCGTTAACTATGACTAGACTTCCAGCACCTGAACCATTTGTGTTTAGTGGGGACCCGCTCAAGTTCCTGGAGTGGAGCACTTGCTTCAAGGCTCTCATAGAGACAAGTTGTGTAGATCCAGCACATAGACTCTTCTATTTAAAAAGGTATATAAGTGGAGATGCACTTAGTGTATTAGAAGGGACGTTTTACAGAAGTGATGAGGAAGCCTATACACAGGCTTGGGAAGCTTTGAGCAAACGTTATGGCCATCCCTTTGTAGTTCAGAGAGCTTTCAGGGGAAAACTAAGCAGTTGGCCGAAGATTGGGTCAAAGGATTCGTTGAAATTGAGAGAGTTTAGCGATTTCCTCATTTCATGTAAAAACGCTATGCCCCATGTACAAGGACTCATGGTCTTAGATGATTGTGAGGAAAATCAAAAAATACTCCTCAAACTTCCAGACTGGGCAACAACTCGATGGAATAGACATGTGACCAAACTACTGGATGAAGGAAACGAATATCCAGGTTTTGCTGAATTTGCTGAGTTTGTGGCTGAAGAAGCACGCATAGCATGCAACCCAGTCTCATCCCTGTTTGCATTACGTACATTTGACAAACCAGACAAAGAACAAAGACGTCTAAAGGCTAGTATCCTAACTACTACAACAGAAGTGACCAAAAATACAAAGACTGCAAACACAACTCCGAGTCACAAGAGATTCAAACCTAATCCTGCAGCTCAGAGTAAAAGGCAAATCGAGTGCATTTGTTGTAAGCAAAGTCACTTTATTTACAAATGTGATAAATTTTCTGAGATGCCTCTAGAGGAGAAGAAAAGGTTCATTACTGAAAATAACATGTGTTTTAGTTGCCTTAGAGTTGGCCACTTCTCAAAAAATTGTCGTCAAAAGGCTACTTGTAATGTTTGCAGGAAAGGTCATCCTACACCACTTCATGAGGATCGTCCACGAGTAGACAAACTGGAAACGCCACTAACAGAGGAAAACGCTTCTGCGGTGTCAAACAATGTGACAGTGGACAGTAGCGATCGGACTTCGATGATTGTATCAGTGTGGCTATCTTGCACAGAAGGTAATGGACTTGAAATCCTGGTTTACGCACTGCTAGACACTCAAAGCAGCAACACGTTTATTGTCCATGATGTTTGTGAAAAGATTCAAGTGTTCACAGAACCAGTCAAGTTGAAACTGACAACAATGACAAACAGAGGAACACTCGTACAGAGTGGATGGACTGAAAGTAAGAGGGTATTATTCACAAGACTACATTGAGTTACCCCCTGCTTACACTCGTGAGTACATTCCTCTTGAACGAGACAGTATTCCCACTCATGAAACTGCCAAAGCTTGGACACATCTCCAAAGTATCACAGGAGAGATGCCAGAGTTGCTAGATTGTCCTGCAGCACTTCTGATTGGTTACGATTGTGCGAGAGCTCTGAAACCAAGAAAGGTAATACCAGGCAATGACTATGATCCCTATGCAGTTAAAACAGACTTAGGTTGGAGTATTGTGGGATCTATTAAGCCTTGGACAAGTTCAGCAGAGGTGGCGGAAGCGTGCCATCGTGTTTCTCTCAAAGAGTTGCCATCTATCACACCTTCCTCGGTGATTAAAGTACTGGAAACAGATTTTAAGGACACAAATCCTACAGAAGGAAACATATCACAAGAGGACATTCAGTTTTTGCAGATGTTGCACAAAACCATACATTTTAATGAAGAAGGCCATTTGGAAATGCCTTTACCTTTCAGAGAACGTCCACAGCTTCCAAATAATAAACAGCTTGCAATAACACGGCTGAGACATCTGATAGCAAAGATGGAAAGAATTCCAAAGTACAAAGAAGACTATGTGAGATTCATGAACAGTGTCTTTGAGGATGGTGATGCGGAAGAAGCAGTTGGCACACCTGCAAATGGTTACACATGGTATATACCTCACCATGGGGTATATCATCCGAGAAAGTCAGAGAAAATAAGAGTCGTGTTTGACTGCTCTGCAAAATTTGAGAACACCTCTTTAAATGACCACCTCCTCACTGGCCCAGACTTGACCAATGCTCTCACAAGCGTACTCTGCAGATTTAGAGAACACCAGATCGCCATTACATGTGATGTAGAGAAAATGTTCCACCGCTTCCACGTCACTCCTGAAGATAGGGATTTCCTAAGGTTCTTGTGGTGGCAGGACGGGGACACTAGTACAGAGCCCAAAGAGTATCGCATGCGTGTTCACATTTTTGGAGCAGCATCTTCGCCAGGATGTGCGAACTATGGCATGAAATAGCTTGCTCATGAACATGAAAGGGACTATCCATTGGCAGCCAGCTTCATTTACAAAAACTTTTACGTGGATGACGGGTTAATCAGTGTCGACTCAGTCCAAAGGGCAAAACAGTTGGTCGTTCAGGCACAAGAGCTCTGCGCAAAAGGCAAGCTGCGGCTTCACAAATTTGTGTGCAACAAAGGGAGGTCTTGGAAGTTGTACCAGAGTCGGAGCGTGCTAGTAATGGCAAGATGTGAGCCTAAACTACTCTGACATTCCAATGCAAAATGTTTTGGGGGTGAAATGGGATGTTGAGGCAGACATGCTCTCTTTCAATGTCATTCTCAAAGAAAGGTCAGCTACACGACGAGGAATCCTGGCAACGGTTGCAAGCGTTTATGATCCATTGGGATTTCTCTCTCCGTACATTTTAACTGGAAAACAAGTGCTACAGGAAATGTGCAAACGTGGCATAGGATGGGATGAACCTATTCCCCCTGCATTGGAGGCCAAATGGAAAGCATGGCTAAATGATTTTGAAAATCTACCAAATATTCAAATACAAAGATGCTTCATTCCTAAGAACACAGGCACGTTGCAAAAGATCGAGCTGCATCATTTCTCAGATGCAAGCAGCAGTGGCTATGGACAATGTTCATACATAAGGATTGTTGCAGAAGACAAAGTACACTGTGCTCTGGTTATGGGAAAGGCTAGAGTGGCCCCCACTAGAGTTGTCACAATACCGCGCCTTGAGCTTACTGCAGCAGCAGTTTCTGCCGGAGTAAGTAACTTTCTAGGAGCAGAGCTTGAGCTGAAGATAGATGAAGAGTTTTTCTGGACTGATTCCCAAGTAGTGCTCGGGTACATTAAAAACGATGCTCGGCGCTTTCATGTCTTTGTCGCCAACAGAGTTCAGAAAATCAGAGACTTTACAGATCCAAAACAATGGTTCTACATAGAAACTGATCAGAATCCAGCAGATCATGCTTCTAGAGGTCTCAAGGTGGCAGAACTCATAGATTCAAACTGGCTCAAAGGACCGAGATTTCTGTGGGAACGAGAGCTTGTCACACAACCACATTCCCCAGAGCTTTTAGTAGGAGACCCTGAAGTTAAAGTTTTAGCAACTACTGCCTTAGAGAGTGAGGTTTTTCTTGAGAGGTTCTCTAGGTTCTCAGACTGGGACACAGCAGTTAATGTTGTTGCAAAGATAAAGAGACTTACTAAAAGAGACAGATCAAAGCCCATTAGTGTTGAGGAGAGACAAGCAGCTTCTTCAGCGCTTATTCGGACAACACAGAGACAAGCTTTTGAACAAGAGATTAAACAGTTGTGTACTAGAGCAAACAAATTGCCCAAGAGTCACAAGCTGTACCAACTTGATCCTTTTGTTGAAAATGACTTACTTAGAGTAGGAGGCAGGTTGAGAAAATCCTCAGCGTCATTTGAACTGAGACACCCAGTCATTCTTCCTAAGGAAGGCATTGACACACATCTGATTCTTGATCATTGTCACAAGAAAACACAACATCAAGGTCGAGGCCAAACACTGAATGCACTCAGAGCCAGTGGTTATTGGATTGTAGGTGCCAGTAAGGTAGTGGCCAGACACATCAAAGGTTGTGTTGTATGCAGAAAGGTACGAGGGCCAACAGAAGAACAGCGTATGGCTGACCTGCCGGCTGACAGAGTAGATCCCTCGCCCCCTTTCACACATACAGGGTTAGATTGTTTTGGTCCATTTTACACGAAACAAGGTCGAAAAGAATGTAAGCGTTATGGTCTTTTGTTTACGTGTTTAAGCTCCAGAGCTATTCACATCGAGATGTTGGAAGATCTCACCACTGATGCGTTTATAAATGGATTGAGATGTTTTATAGCGATCAGAGGAGCAGTGAGACAAATTAGATCTGATCAAGGTACAAACTTTGTCGGAGCTAAGAACGAGTTTGAGAAAGGTCTCCTTGAGCTTGACAAAGACAGGATAGGGGTTTATCTTGCTAACAACCAATGTGATTTTCAAATGAACGTTCCTGAAGCGAGTCACAGAGGCGGTGTTTGGGAACGCCAAATCAGAACTGTCAGAAATGTTTTGAGTTCTGTTCTTACCCAAGCCGCAGGAAGACTTGATGACACCTCCTTAAGAACCTTCTTTTATGAGGCCATGTCTATCATTAACAGTCGTCCGCTTACTACCAACACTATAAATGACCCAAAAAGTGCAGAACCTCTGACGCCCAATCATTTACTCACAATGAAAGATCAGTGCCACTACCACCTCCAGGCAATTTTGTTAGAGAGGATTTGTACGCCAGAAAGAGATGGCGGAGGGTACAGTTCTTATCGGAACAATTCTGGCACAGATGGCGCAAAGAGTACTTAACCAACATAAGCCTAAGACAGCAGTGGCATTTGCCCAAAAGAAATGTACAAGTTGGAGATGTAGTGATAGTTAAAGAAGAGAATATTCCCAGAAATGAATGGAAACTGGCAAGGGTTGTAAAAGCGAAAGAAGATGATGACGGATTGGTTCGAAAGGTTAAGATTCAAATGGGACAAAGAGATTTAGGGAAGAAAGGTGAACGTGTGAACCAGTTATCTTTTCTTGAGCGTCCGGTTCAGAAGCTAGTGGTACTAGTGCAAAATGAGTCCACTTAAGTAAAAGGTTTCTGAGATGTGAAACAAGGATATGGTTCCAAGGTTAATGTTTTTGGAAAATTACAAGTTTTATTTGTGTGTAAAATTAACCTTTGTAATTTTGGTGGCAGTGTAGCTGTCGCAGTAAAGAATGTTTTTCTTTTACTGTTTGTTTGTTTATATATTGTAATACCCATCTAAGAGTTGATTTACACCTGTGTTACGTTACTGCTGCCATCTAGTGGACGGCAAATGACATGCAACCCAGTGGTAGAAGAGAGCGCGTAAACTAGCATACAGTGCTCACGTGCTCAGTTAGCAGAGAGAGAAGCTCAGAAGCTGCAGACTCGGGCACAGAGAGAAGAAGCTCCAAAAGCCCTGAGTAAAACTAAAGAAAATGGACTCTAACCACTCCTAAATGTTTGGACAGAAGGCGCACACGGTATGTAATGTGTATTTGTGAGAATGTGGAGGTATTATTTTTGGTTGTGATAAATTTTAAAATGTATTTTTTGTTTTGTTCTTTCACCATAGTTTTTCACGGTGGTTGGTCGGAGGTCCAGCTAAGAAAATGTGCTTGCTGTGACAAAATAAATCCTGGCTAAACATCAGTTGGAGCGTGGCTTTATCTGTTTCAAACAAAAAACCTTTGGGAGCAGTTATAATGACCATTAATCATTTTATGAAAGAATTGAAATTGATAGATATATGGAGAGAAATGAAACCACAAGTTAAAGCATACTCTTGTTATTCCAATACCTACAAGACATTCTCACGTATTGATTATTTTTTGATCTCCACAGAATTAAGGTCCAAGATTCAAAACTGTTTTTATGATAGCATCGTGATCTCTGATCATGCACCCTGCTGTCTAATATATGTAGATAAGAAATTGACAAAGGAACCAGGTAGATGGCAATTTCAGCATAAATGGCTTCAGGATGAGGAATTTGTTAAATACACAGAAAAACAGATAGATGAGTTCTTTGACATCAATACTACACAAACATCAGCATGTGTAAAGTGGGAGGCTTTCAAAGTTTTTATTAGGGGACATATTATTAGTTATACAGGTTCAAAATCTAAGAGACTCGAGAGGAGAGAGTTCAATTGGAACATAAAATAAAAATTCTTCAAGAAAGAGTATATGCAGGAAGAGATCCAAGGTTGGAGAACGAATTACTGATTTTGAGAGCTGAATATGACAAAAAATCAGCGAATAGAGCTGCCTCGAGTCTTCTAAGATTGAAACAATCTTTTTATGAACAAGGTGAAAAATCAGGAAAGTTATTGGCATGGCAGATTAAACAATTAGAATCTAAAACACCACATTACCAGTATTATAAGTAACGGACAGGTAGTTATAGATCCTTTAGAAATTAATAGAGCCTTTAGAGATTACTATGAAAAATTATATGATACCAAAAATGAATCTGACTTAACAAAACTACATGGGTTTTTGAACGAACTATTTATACCGTGTATTCCAAATGAAAATAGGGAGATACTGGAGTCTAAAATTAGTCAAGAAGAAGTTGGACTAGCCATTGATAATACGAAATCAGGAAAAAGTGCAGGACCAGATGGTCTTCCAGTTGACCTTTATAAAAAATTTAAGAATAAATTAACAAAACCTTTTTTGGAAATGGTTTTAGAAGCATTTCAAAATAGTAATTTACCATCATATATGAATAATGCCTTAATTATACTGTTGCCAAAACCAGGTAAGCCCTCTAATAAATGTGAAAATATGAGACCAATAAGCCTATTAAATGCTGACCTTAAGATAATCTGTAAAATTTTAGCAAGACGAATACAAGAAATTTTACCAAATATTATTAATCGAGATCAGAATGGCTTTATAAAGGGAAGACAAGGCTTCCATAATGTAAGAAGACTATTTAATATTATTTATTCTAATAAAGAAGCACCGGATACAGCTCTCTTATCACTGGATGCCGAAAAAGCCTTTGATAGAGTTGAATGGCCCTTTCTTTTTGAAGTCTTACAAGGTTTGGACTTGGAAATAATTTCATAAAATGGGTTCAGATAATATATAATAATGCTACAGCAGAAATCCTAACAAATAACAATATTTCAAAATCAATAAAAATCAATAGAGGATGTCGACAAGGCTGTCCACTTTCACCTTTACTGTTTACTATGGCAATTGAACCTTTAGCGATGGCGATACGTCTACAGTCACAAATATATGGAATTAAAGTTGGACCAACAGAACATAAAATCTCCCTGTATGCCGATGACATAATTTTGTTTATGTCGAATCTTAAAAAATCAATTCCGACCTTGTTGAATTTAATAAAGAATTTTGGGGAAATATCAGGATATAAAATAAATAAAACTAAATCTTCAATATTAATGCTAAATGAGACCCAGAGAAATTACCCAGCCCCTGAGGTAAATCAATTCAATGTTGTAAATCAGTTTAAATATTTAGGAATCCAAATTGTGCCTAAGCTAGAATCAATCGCCAGTGTCAATTATGAAGCCTAAATGACAGATATTGATGAGTTACTTCAGAGATGGATGTCACTACCAATGTCGATGATCGGGAGAATTAATATACTTAAAAGTAATATCTTACCTAAAATACTTTATTTCAATACATTCCCTTATCACCACCTTTAGATTTATTCTCAAGAATTAAAAAAAAGTTAGTGGAATTTATATGGAACAACAGGAGGGCTATATTACGTCTGTCTTTATTATATTTACCATTTGATCGTGGAGGTCTGAAATGTCCAAATTTTATGTTGTATTATTGGTCGGCACAACTGAGGTCTATGACATATTATTTTTCATCAAATGATCTCCCTCACTGGACTGAAATGGAATCATACAATTTACCTTTACCTCTTCCCATATTCATATACTCAGATTCGGCAAAAAAATTACAAAAACAAGTTAAAAATCATGGATCGTGACCTTATCGTGGTGGGGGGGTTTGCGTGCCCCAGTGATCCCAGGAGCTATGTTGTCCGGGGCAATTTGCCTCTGATAGGGTCTCCCAAGACAAACTGGTCCTGGGTGAAGGGCCAGACTAAGAACGATCCAACAGACTCTCATGATAAATTGTATATCAAGGATTCAGTGTACCCCGCCCGGTATGGGGTTACCGGGGCCCCACCCTGGAGCCAGGCCTGGGGGAGGGGCTCGAAGGCTAGCGTCTGGTGGCCAGGTTTCCACCCATGGGACCCGGCCGGGCTCAGCCCGAAGGAGTTACATGGGTCCGCCCTCCAGTAGGTTCACCACCTGCAGGAGGGATCATGGAAGTCCGGTGCTATGTGGATTAGGTGGCAGTCAAAGGCGGAGACCTTGGCGGACTGATCCCAAGCTTTCTAAACTGGCTTTTGGTACGTGGAATGTCACCTCTCTGGTGGGGAAGGAGCCTGAGCTGGTGTACGAGATTGAGCGATACCGGCTAGATATAGTCGGCCTCACCTCAACACACAGCTCCGGTTCCGGAACCAGTCTCCTGAAGAGGGGCTGGAGCTTGGCCTTTTCTGGAGTTGCCCCGGGCGAGAGGCGACGAGCAGGGGTAGGTATTCTTGTATCGCCCCACCTTGCTGCCTCTATATTGGAGTTTTCCCCGGTGGACGAAGCGGTTGCTTCCCTGCGCCTTCGGGTTGGGAAACGGGTCCTGACCATCATTTGTGCCTATGCACCAAATGATGTTTCAGAGTACCCACCCTTTTTGGAGTCTGTGACTGGGGTGCTGGAGGGTGCTCCTCCTGGAGACTCCATTGTCCTACTGGGGGACTTCAATGCGCACGTGGGCAACGACAGTGAAACCTGGAGGGGGGTGATTGGGAGGAACGGCCTGCCCGATCTGAACCCGAGTGGTGTTCAGTTATTGGACTTCTGTGCTAACCACAGTCTGTCCATAACGAACACCATGTTCAAGCATAAGGGTGTCCATATGTGCACCTGGCACCAGGACACCCTAGGCCGCAGGTCGATGATCGATTTTGTTATCGTATCATCAGACCTGCGACCGTATGTCTTGGACACCCGAGTAAAGAGAGGTGCAGAGCTGTCAACTGATCACCACCTGGTGGTGAGTTGGATCCGATGGCAGGGGAGGAAGCCATTCAGACCTGGTAGACCCAAACGTATAGTGAGGGTGTGCTGGGAGCGTCTGGCTGAGGCCCCTGTCCGGGAGGTCTTCAACTCCCACCTCCGGAAGAACTTCAACCACATTCCGAGGGAGTCTGGAGACATGGAGTCTGAATGGGCCATGTTCTCCACCTCTGTTGTTGAAGCGGCGGCCCAGAGCTGCGGCCGCAAGGTGGTCGGTGCATCTCGTGGTGGCAACCCCCGAACCAAGTGGTGGACACCAGTGGTGAGGGGGGCCATTAAGCTGAAGAAGGAGTCCTATCAAGCTTGGTTGGCTTGTGGGACTCCCGAAGCAGCTGAGGTGTACCGGCAGGCCAAGCGGAGTGCAGCTCGGGTGGTTGCTGAAGCAAAAACCCGGGTATGGGAGGAGTTCGGTGAGGCCATGGAACAAGACTTTCGGTCGGCTTCAAAGAGATTCTGGCAAACTGTTCGGCGGCTCAGGAGGGGAAAGCAGCTCCCCGTCCACACTGTGTATGGTGCGGATGGGACACTGTTGACTTCAACTGGGGATATCGTCGGGCGGTGGAAGGAATACTTCGAGGATCTCCTCAATCCCGCTGATACGCCTTCCACAGAGGAAGCAGGGTTTGGGGACAAGGGGGATGACTCGCCTATCACAGGGGCTGAGGTCGCCAAGGTGGTTAAAAATCTCCTTGGTGGCCGGGCCCCGGGGGTGGATGAGATTCGCCCCGAATACCTCAAGGCCCTGGATGTTGTTGGGTTGTCATGGTTGACACGCCTCTGCAACATTGCGTGGAGGTCGGGGGCAGTGCCTTTGGCATGGCAAACCGGGGTGGTGGTTCCTCTCTTCAAAAAAGGGGACCGGAGGGTGTGCTCCAACTTTAGAGGGATCACACTCCTCAGCCTCCCTGGGAAGGTCTATGCCAAGGTACTGGAGAGGAGAGTCCGGCCGTTGGTCGAACCTCGGATTCAGGAGGAGCAATGTGGTTTTCGTCCTGGCCGTGGCACATCGGACCAGCTCTTTACCCTCTCGAGAATTCTTGAGGGTTCGTGGGAGTTTGCCCAACCAGTTTACATGTGTTTTGTGGACTTGGAGAAGGCATTTGACCGCGTCCCTCGTGGATTTTTGTGGGGGGTGCTTCGGGAGTATGGGGTATCGGGCTTGTTGTTACGAGCTATTCGGTCTCTGTACGACCGTTGTGAGAGTTTAGTTCGTATTGCCAACACTCGGTCGGAGTCATTCCCAGTGAGAGTTGGACTCCGCCAGGGCTGCCCTTTGTCACCGGTCCTGTTCATAATTTTTATGGACAGGATTTCTAGGCGCAGCCAGGGAATGGAGGGTGTCATGCTTGGTAACCACAGGATCTCATCTCTGTTGTTTGCAGATGATGTTGTCCTGTTGGCTTCATCCAGCAATGACCTACAGCTCTTGCTGGGACGGTTTGCCGCTGAGTGTGAAGCGGCTGGGATGAGAATCAGCACCTCCAAGTCCGAGTCCATGGTCCTCAGCCGGAAAAAGGTGGATTGTCCTCTCCGGGTTGGGGACAGGCTCCTGCCCCAAGTGGAGGAGTTTAAGTATCTTGGGGTCTTGTTCACGAGTGAGGGGAAAATGGAGCGAGAGATCGACAGACGGATTGGAGCAGCATCTGCAGTGATGCGGACATTGTACCGGTCTGTTGTGGTGAAGAGGGAGCTTAGTTCTAAGGCAAAGCTGTCGATTTACCAGTCAATCTACGTTCCTACTCTCACCTATGGTCACGAGCTTTGGGTAATGACCGAAAGAACGAGATCGCGGATACAAGCGGCTGAAATGAGCTTTCTCCGTAGGATTGCTGGACTCACCCTCAGAGATAGGGTGAGGAGCTCAGTCATCCGGGAGAGGCTCAGAGTGGAACCGCTGCTCCTCCACATTGAAAGGAGTCAGTTGAGGTGGTATGGGCATCTGATTAGGATGCCTCCTGGACGTCTCCCACTTGAGGTGTTTCAGGCACGTCCCACTGGGAGGAGACCCCGGGGCAGACCCAGGACTCGGTGGAGAGACTATGTCTCCCAGCTAGTCTGGGAACGCCTTGGTGTCCCCTCTGAAGAGCTGGAGCAGGTGGCTGGGGAGAGGGAGGTCTGGGCTTCTCTGCTTGGGCTGCTGCCTCCGCGACCCGGACCTCCGGAAAAGCGGTAGAAGATGGATGGATGGATGGAAGTTAAAAATCCATTTGTAAAGCATATGATCAAAATATGGTGTGAAGCTAAAAACTATTTAAAAGAACCACAGTTATTGTCACAATTTAGTCCAATATGGGGTAATCAATATTTTAAACCAGGGAGAGCGGACGCTGTATTTAAAGTATGGAATTTAAAAGGGATACAAAAGATTCAGGATTTATATTTGCCATGTGCAGAAAACATAATGTCTTTTGAAGAGCTGAGGATCAAATTTTATCTCAATAGAACACATTTTTTAAAATATCTTCAACTTAGAAACTTTATTCGATCAAATCAAAATAAAGCTCTCACTCGACCTATCTATTCATCCTTGGAAAAAATGTTGATGAAAGATAGTAAAAGAAAGGGTATTATTTCAGAGTTTTATAACTCATTGACACTATCTTCAAGTGAAAATTCACTGAAAAGATTAAACTACTGGAAAGAAGATCTGCAAACTGAAATTTCAGAGGAACAATGGGAATTGGCTTGTACAGAAGCTCAAACCAAATCAATAAATGTACGCCTTAAATTGATACATTTCAAATGGTTAATGCGGATGTATGTTACACCGGAGGAGTTAAATAGATATAACAAAAATATACCAGATACATGCACAAAATGCATGGAAAGTAAAGGAACCCTATTTCATTGTGTATGGGAATGTAGATTAATAAGAATGTTTTGGGAAGAGGTGAGGGTAACAATTGAAAAAATAATCTCAAAACAAATCATATTGAATCCTAAACTGTTTTTGTTGGGTCTGTACCCAGAAAAGCATAATTTTAATAAAAGTGAAAGAACATTCATAGACCTCAGTTTGCTTAATGCCAAAAAATGTATTGCACTATTATGGAAAAAGACTCATAGACCAGATGTGACTCAGTGGTTAAGACAGATGTTAACAAACCTTCCATTAGAAAGAATAACATATATACTGAAATCAAAGGAAATTGTGTTTGAGAATATATGGAGACCTTTTATTGATTATGTAAAAAATTTAAACATAACTCTTGAAGAAGAAGGTGAATGATGTGTGTGGACCTTGTAAATTCCAAACTGGTGAACATAATATGTATACTTATGTATTGGATTGTCTAGACTAAACAGAGGAGCATTGTTGAAGATTTGATTTTGTTGGTGGTTGTTGGTGTTTTTTAGTGCATTCTTTTTTTTTTGTAGTACTTTAGTGTTAGTGTTTGATTGTTTGTATCATGTTTGTTAAAAAAAAAAGGTTCAATAAAGATATTGTGGAAAAAAAAAAATCTAAAAACAAACCGGCCCCTCGCCAACGTTAAACTAGAGCGAGGTGGCATGGACGGGGACCTGCTGCCTCCCATTTTCCCCAATGAGCTGTCACCACGTGTGGGCCCAATTGGACGTTTGCTAGGGATATAGCCTGCAGTGCAGGTTGGACAACACGCCGATCCGGGCCCTGAGCGACACCAGTTCTACCATCTCCCTGGTCCGACCCGGAGTGCTGCCAGGTACGGATGAGGCAGAACCACAGGGGTGGGAACCCACCGGGCACTGCGTCACCACAGCCACCGGTGAATGCGCCAGACTGGGAGGGCGGCGAGTTCTTGTGGTGGGGGTAGCTGGCCTGAACACAAACCACCCGTTCTGGCTGGCTGACATTCAGGACCCCTGCATTATTGGACTCAATCTGCTCGCAGCATGGGGCGCAAAAATTGACACCACCAGATCGTCCCTCATGCTTGGGACTCGGACCATCATGCTCTGCAGCGGGACCCAGAGCGGGAACCCGGGGGCCTGCGTGATCGAGGGGCTGCCAGGACGGACCGAACCGCGTGGGTCACTGCAAGAACTGAACACAACAGCACCACCAGAACGAGCAGAAGTCTTCGGGGAGGTCTGCAGGCCGCTGGGCATCCGGAAGACCCGGACCACCCCGCTGCATCCACAGAGAGACGGCCTGGTCGAATGGTTCAACCGGACCCTTATCACCCAGCTCACTGTCCTAGTGGACCAGCGACAGCAAGACTGGGACCTGCATCTGCCCTTTGTTCTGTGGGCGTACCGGATGGCAGCACAGGAATCCAACCGGTGCACTCCTGCAGCGCTGATGTTTGGATGCGAGCTGTGCACACCGGTGGATTTGGTGTTCGCCCCCCCTTCCCCCCCTGCAGCCGGAGGTGGAGGGCAAACTGGGGTTGGATTATTTGTTTTGCTTGAAAGAATGACTCCACATGGTGCACGGACTGGCTCGGGAGGCCCTGGTGGCGGCGGGGAACCGGCAGAAGCGGGCATATGACTCCTGCTGCCAGGGGAGGGACCTTGCACCAGGAGATCGAGTCTGGGTTTTCTGCCCGGAGCAAAAAAGGGGACTGTCACCAAAAATATTGGTCGGGACTGTGCGAGGTCCTACAGCGACTGTCAGATGTAGCGTACAGGGTGAGGCTGCAGAAAAGGGACCGGGTCGTGGTGCTCCACCATGACCGTCTCACCCCGTACCAGCCATCTGCCCCGTGGGTGGTCGAGCCGGGACCTTCATCCTGACCAGGTACTCTGGTCGAGGCACAGATGGACACTAACGGGCCTGTACGTACTGGTCGCTGACAACGGCGGCCACCCCGACACCTGGACGGATTCGTGTTGGACTTTTGAGCTGGACTTTATTATTCTGTGGACAGAAACCAGTCCAGGGAGGGACAGTGTAACGCTGGGGCTGTGTTAAGGGGTGGGGATTCTCACGGCATGTTTGCACCATGGAGGGCTCAAAGAGTGTTATTATTTGTGTGTTCTAAGTGTTAGCGTAGTGACTGATCATGTGTTTGTATCACCATAAGTGAGACGGGGGTCTGTGTGAATGACCTCCCCTCCGTTCTGTGTTGAGTGGGTGTGTATAAATAAAGCCTGTTCGCCACAGTCATCTCTCCTTTCTTGTGTGAACCCTCACAACGTCACAATACCATGGAACACAGTGAAAACAGTCATCATCAAGTGAAGAAAATATGGCACAACAGTGACATTAACAAGAACTGGATGTCCCTTTGACCTCGACTTTGCTGATGACATTGCCCTACTTGCCACATCAGTCGAGAAAGCAGAATCTCTCTTCCATAGCGTTGAGTCTGCTTCAAATGCAGTTGGCCTTCATCTAAACAAAGGAAAAACCAAGGCTCTTCTACTCAACATCGACCCAACAAATAACATTAAAACCAAGAAAGGGGTCACACTGGAGAATGTTCCAAATTTCAGATATCTTGGATCACATGTGCCTGACCCTTTTCTTGATTTCAAATCAGGGAAAGCTCAAGCCTAGAAAGCATGTAACAAGCTGGAGAAAATTTGGAAATCCAGTCTTGTTTGGCAACTTAAGATAAACCTATTCAGAACCCGCATAGAATCCATCCTCTTGTATGGATCAGAAAAATGGACCATCAACAAGAGAACTAGAGGCACGTATAGACTGATGTTATACACAACTATTGCAGAGAGCATTGAACATAAGTTGGAAGGACCATATTTTTAACAAAGTTGTGGATGGAAAATTACCCCTCATAACAACAGCAATAAAAGTGAGACATCTACGGTTTACTGGACACTGCCTACATGCAGTGGACCAGTTTGTTTCCCACCTTATTTCCCACCTGATCTTCTGGACTCCAGTCAGTGGCCGCACTAGCCAAAGACTCAGTTATCCCAACACAATCAAAAGGGGCATGGGGTTTGAGGAGCAGGAGGTGTTAAGGCTGATAAAGGACAGGAAACTTTGGGCCCAACATGTTGCTGCAGCTTCTTTTGCTCCGTTCACGGACGACAGATGACGATGATGGACATCCTTCCAAAACTGATGAAAAGACGAGAAGAAAACTGGTCAGGGAGGCTGCCAAGAGGCCAACAGCGACACTGAAGGAGCTGCAGGAATTTCTGGCAAGTACTGGCTGTTTAGTACATGTGACAACAATCTCCCATCTAGGGTGGCAAGACGGAAGCCTTATCTTATTAAGAAAAACATTCAAGCCCAGCTACAATTTGCAAAAGCACATTTGAAATCTCCCAAATGCATGTGGGTAAATGTGTTATGGTCTGATGAGACCAAGGTTGAACTTTTTGGCCATAATTCCAAAAGGTATATTTGACACAAACACAACACTGCTCATCACCAAAAGAACACCATACCTACAGTGAAGCATGGTGGTGGCAGCATCATGCTTTGGGGCTGTTTTTCTTCAGCTGGAATGGGGGCCTTATTCAGGGTGGAGGGAATTATGAACAGTTCCAAATACCACTCAGTGTTGGCACAAAACCTTCAGGCTTCTGCTAGGAAGCTGAAGATGAAGAGGAACTTCATCTTTCAGCATGACAATGACCCAAAGCACACATCCAAATCAACAAAAGAATGGCTTCACCAGAAGAAGATTAATGTTTTGGAATAGCCCAGCCAAACTCCAGACCTGAATCTGATCGAACATCTGTGGGGTGATCTGAAGAGGGCTGTGCACAGGAGATGCCCTCGCAATCTGACAGATTTGGAGCATTTTTGCAAAGAAGAGTGGGCAAATATTGCCACATCAAGATGTGCCATGCTGATAGACTCCTACCCAAAAGGACTGAGTGGTGTAATACAAGTCAAAGGTGCTGCAACAAAGTATTACTTTAGGGATGTGCATATTTATGCAAACAGGTTATTGTAAGTTTTTTATTTTTCCCTTTAAAAGATTTCTGTTTGCTTTTCAATTGGGTTGTACAGATTATAGGTCACATTAATGGGGAAAAAAGTTTTGAAACGATTTATCTTGGTCTTATTATTTTACAAAACAAAAACCTGGCATTTGAACAGGGGTGTGTAGGCTTTTTATATCCACTGTATGTATGTATGTATGTATCTATCTATCTATTTATCTATCTATCTCAAAATAAAGTTATGTTAACGTCTTGCACTCCGGTGTACCGCGGACGGGCACGTCTCTGCGTCCTAGAGTGCACGAGGGCGCACGAGAGCGCCCTTGTGCGCTCTAGGACGCATGAGGGTGCTGCGTTCTAGAGCGCACTGAAAAAAAAAGCTGCATTTCCGTTCTTCCACTACAGACACAGCCGCGAACAGATCAGATATGATTGACCTCTCATTCGACTAATAAGAGCCTTGAATTGGGTTTCTGAAACCTTGAAGAACCAATGACTGAAAACCTAGCAAGAAGGACCCGCCTACCAACGTTGCAAATGCAGCGAGCCAATTGAAGCACAGAAGTTCAAAAGCTGTTTTGTGTAAGGCTGGGTGAAGAGAGACTGATTGCTGCAGATGAAAAAAGGACCTGCAGGAAGAACCGTCATAGACCCAGCAGCACGGAGACCACCCACAAGTGCGACCTGTGTGACAGGGACTGCCATTCGCACATCGGCCTGTTCAGCCACAGGCGGTGCCTTTTTTTTTTTTATTCCAGCAGAATAGACGTTTAGGATTCTCTTCCATGGTCATCATAGACCGACGGAGGCTGACGACGAAGGCTGTAAATCATTCGCCAAAACCGCAATCATGGAAGCGCAAAACCGGAATAATAGAATTATGTTTTGACCAGGTCGCGAGACCAGAACCACGAGTCCGTAACAAGCGGACCAGCGTCGTGTTCGTCTGACAATGAGGAAGAGAAGTTCGCTAGATCCGCTGCTGCTGTGAACAGGTAAGTGTTATAAGCTAAATTATTCTTTATCCCTGAAAATTGTAATCAAAAATAACTTTTGACCGATCGGTAAATTACAACTGTGCGGCGCACGAAGTCCGAAGTCCGTGCGCCGCGGTACACGGTTCGTGCGCCGCGTCTGGACCGTGAACGCCCCCCCCCCACTACTCTTCTGTAGCGAGGGGGGGGGGGAGCCGCGGTGACTGCGCCGTGGTCGCCACATCGCCACATGACTATTCCGTCATGTAGTGATGGCCGATGTCCGTCCTCTGTAGTGGGGGGGGGGACAACCCCCCACACACACACACACACAGCCCTGAGTGTCACCTTTCATTAGAGCCCAAGATGAAGCTTCTATATTGAATCATTCAAAAGTTACAGACGTTTTTCCAAACTGTGCCATTTGGCACAGTTCAAAAACGCCTGGGAACTACCTGAGGAAAAAGCTGTGTAATATATTCATTTTTTGTGTTATTGTTACAAAATTTTGACCTCAGCTGGATAACACTTGGTTCTACATTTCTGTTGCATTTTCCAGCCCGGATCTGAAGCTGTGTGTTATTTGCAAGCATTTGTATCCAAAAAAACACCTAGGCCAAATTTATTTTCTTCAAGTTCAGTATGTTTAGATGACTGTTACTCAGTGGCCGGAGCACTTGGAGAGATTATGACTGTTTTGCCAAAAAATTCAAAGTGTTTTCTTTTAAATGAGACCAACCCCATGAAGATGCTGCAAAGGGTTGAAGAACAGCTTTTGATTTACTTTGGGCACGTTATTTTTTGGCGTTTTTAGGGAAATTGACCGGAGTGCAAGGGGTTAAAGCTATGTTCCCAAGTAACTTGTTACTTTAATCAGGCAGACAGGTATTGGTAAAGTAGCTGTTACTCTTGAAAAGAAGTAACTATTAACTGTAATTGCATACCAGTTTTCAGTAACTTGTCCAACACTGCTTATAAGTAAAATGTGCTTGGGATTTTGATTTGGAGAACAGAAAGAAGTTGGCGGGTTAAATGTGGTGAGGTCAAGAAAAAGAGAGAAATAAAGACACCAGCACCCAGAAAGCCAACATGCACATGCACTGTAGCGTATATCCGTATTATGTAGTTATAGAAGATGAAAAAGAGATGAGGAGCTGCTCCGAGCTTTTGCCAAGTCTGCGGGATTGAGGCATGGGTATGCATCTCTGTTGAGTGACATTTCAGTCTCCTGCTGTTGTTTATGTCAACTTTTGTGCCAGTTAAACCCTAGCATCTGACTGTATGAAAGCTCAGTCAAGTCAATTGGATTTGAGTATTTTTTTAGTTCTGAAATGTTTCACCAGGCATCCAAATGGCTTCGTCAGTCAGGAGATCTGGCATCTGACATACAGTGGGAAAAAAAAGTATGGAACACATCATTTTTCTCATTAAACATGTTTCTGATGGAGCCATTGACCTGAGATTTTCACCAGATATCAGTAACATCCCAAGTAAACCATACATACAAAGAAATCAAGGCAACTGTGTTCACATAAGTTATATTTAATAAAGTGGAATGACACAGGAAATAAGTATTGAACACATGAAGAAAAAGCGGTGCAAAAAGGCATAGAAAGCTAAGAAATCAGCTGAAAGCCATCAGAATTTAGGAAGCCATCCCATTCCCCATCAGTGCAAATTAATTTCAGCTGGTTAAGTCCTGGCTGATAGCCTTGAAAAAGGTCTGTAAATATCAGATCGTCACACCACAAAGAACTCATGGTAAAGCAAAGAGCGCTCTCTAGACCTTTGCAACCTTATTGTTGCAAAACATAATGATGGCATTGGTTACAGGCATATTTCTAAACTGCTGAATGTTCCAGTAAGCACTGCTGGAGCCATCATTCAGAAGTGCAAAGAACATCATTTTACCATAAACTGGTCATGACCAGTAGCTCCTCACAAGCTTTCCGACAGAGGAGTCAAAAGAATTATCAGAAGAGTTATCCAAGAGCCAAAGACCACTTGTGGAGAGCTCCAGAAAAACCTGGCATTAGCAGGTACTGCTGTTTCAAAGAAAACAATAAGTAATGCACTCAACTGACATGGGCTCTATGCCCGCTCACCTCGCAAGACCCCATTGCTCAACTCGCAAGACTCTATTGCTGAAGAAAAAGCATGTTGAAGCGCTTTTAAAGTTTGCTGCACAACATTTTGGCAAAAAAAAAAAAAAAAAAACAGCCATGGGGGTGCACAAGCCAGTGTACTCCTAGTGCCGGTCCCAAGCCTAGGTAAATGGAGAGGGCTGTGTCAGGAAGGTCATCCAACGTAAAACCTTTGCCAAATCAAACATGAGGATCATGACAAATGAGACTTTCATATCGGATTGGTTGAGGCCCAGGTTAACAACGACCACCACCGGTGCCGTTAACCGACAGGGTGCTGGTGGAAATTGGGCTACAATTGGTCAAAGATCAAGAAGGAGGAGAGGGGGAAGGTGTGTTAGGAGGGAGAGAGAGAAAAAGGAAAGGTAAAAGTGTGGCAGTGAGAGTAGGGATGTTAAATGTAGGGACTATGACTGGTAAAGGCAGAGAGTTGGCTGATATGATAGAGAGAAGAAAGGTAGATATACTGTGTGTTCAAGAAATCAGATGGAAGAGAAGCATGGCTGGGAGCACTGGAGAGGGATTTAAACTGTTCTACCATGGTGTAGATAGGAAGAGAAATGGAGTACGAGCAATCTTGAAGGAAGAGTTTGTAAAAAGCGTTCAGGAGGTAAAGCGGGAGTCAGACAGAATCCTGAGTTTGAAGCTAGAAGTCAAAGGTGTGATGTTGAATGTTAGTGCATATGCCCCACAAGTTGGATGTCAGGTAGAAAGAGGAATTCTGGAGTAAGTTGGATGAAGTGGTAGAGAGTGTTCTCAGGGGGGAGAGAGTGGTGATTGGAGCGGACTTTAATGGACATGTAGGTTAAACAGAGGTGATGAGGAGGTCCTAGGTACATATGGTTTTAAGGAGAAAAATGTGGAAGGACAGATGGTTGTGGATTTTCCTAAAAGGATGGAAATGGCTGCAGTGAACACATACTTCACGAAGAGAGAGGAACATAAGGTGACTTACAAGAGTGGAGGAAGGTGCACACCGGTGGACTACATCTTATGCACAAGGACAAATCTGAAAGAGATAAGAGACTGCAAGGTGGTGGCAAGGGAGAATGCAGCTAGACAGCATTGGATGGTAGTCTGTTGGATGACTTTGCAAAGCAAGAAGAGGAAAACAGTGAAGGCAGAGCCAAAGATTAAGTGGGAGAAGTTACAGAAGGAAGAAGGTTGCACAAAGTTCAGGAAGGCGTTAATACAGGCTCTGGGTGGTAGGGATGAATTACCAAATGACTGGGAAAGTATAGCAAAAGTATTCAGGGAAATGGGTAGAAAGGTATGTGGTGTATCCAGGGGACAGAGGAAGGAAGATCAGGAGACTTGGTGGTGGAATGAGGAGGTACAAGAAAGTATTCAAATTTAGAGGGTGGCAAAGAAAAAGTGGGATAGTCAGCAAGATAAAGAAAGTAGACAGGAGCATTTGGAATCTAGGTGCATAGCAAAGAGAGAGGTGGCAAAGGCAAAGGAAAAGTCATATAGTGAGTTGTATGAGAGGCTAAACACTAAGGAAGGAGAAAAGGACTTGTATCAACTGGCTAGACAGAGAGATCAAGCTGGAAAGGATGTGCAGCAGGTTAGGCTGAATAAGGACAGAAATGGTAATGTACTAACAAATGACAAGAGTGTGTTGAGAAGGTGGAAGTAGTACCTTCAAGAGCTGATAAATAAAGAAAATGGGAGAGAGAGGAGGATGGATGAAGGAAAGATAGTGAACAAGGAAGTACCGAGGATTAGCAAGGCGGAAGTGAGGGCAGCTTTGAAGAGGAAGAAGAATGGAAAGGCGGTTGGTCCAGATGACATACTTCTGGAGGTATGGAGATGTTTAGGAGAGATGGCAGTGGTCTTTTTAACCAGATTGTTTAACACAATCTTGAAGAGTGAGAGGATGCCCGAGGAGTGGAGAAGTATTTTGGTACCAATTTTCAAGAACAAAGGTGATGCACAGAGCTGTAGTAACTACAGAGGCATAAAGTTGATCAGTCACACTATGAAGATATGGGAAAGACTTGTTGAAGCCAGGTTAAGAGGAGGGGTGACAATCAGTGAGCAGCAGTATGGTTTCATGCCAAGAAAAAATACTACAGATGCAATGTTTGCTCTATGAGTGCTGATGGAGAAGTATAGAGAAGGTAAGAAGGAGTTGCACTGTGTCTTTGTGGATCTAGAGCAGGGGTGTCCAATCATATGCCATGGAGGACCAAGACCCTGCAGGTTTTCTCTTCTACCCAGTCTCTTCAGCAGGTGTTTTCACTAATCAGCAATCAGTGGGAAGAAGTTCAATGAAATCTGCTGTTGAAACCACTGGTTGGAGGTAAAGCCTGCAGGGTCCTTGCCCTCCATGGTACATGATTGGACACCCCTGATCTCAAGAAAGCATATGATAGGGTGCCAAGACAGGAAGTGTGGTACTGTATGAGAAAGTCAGAAGTGGCAGAGAGGGATGTGAGGGTGGTACAGGACATGTATGAGGACAGCGAGACGGTGGTGAAGTGCACTGTAGGAGTGACGGATAGATTCAAGGTGGGGGTGGGATTACATCAGGGATCAGCTCTGAGCCCCTTCTTGTTTGACATGGTGATGGACAGGCTGACAGAAGAGGTCAGGCAGGAGTCTCCATGGACCATGATGTTTGCAAACGACATTGTGATCTGCAGTGAGTAGAGAGCAGGTGGAAGAGAACCTGGAGAGTTGGAGGTATACTCTGCAGAGAAGAGGAATGAAAGTCAGTAGAAGCAAGACAGAATATGTGAGTGTGAATGAGAGGGAGACAGGTGCAATGGTGAAGATGGCAGGAGTAGCGGTAGTGAAAGTAGATGAGTTTAAATACCTGGGGTCAACCATCCAAAGCAATGGAAAATGCACAAGATACAGTAGGTAAAGAAGAGAGTACAGACAGGGTGGAGTGGGTGGAGATGAGTGTCAGGGGTGATTTGTGACAGAAAGGTAGCAGCAAGAGTAAAAGGGAAGATTTACAAGATGGTAGTGAGACCTGCTATGATATCTGGTTTGGAGATGGTGGCGCTGACAAAAAAAACAGGAGGTGGAGCTGGAGGTGGCAGAGTTGAAGATGCTAATGCTCATGGATGCAGTGAGGGAGGACATGGAGAGGGTTGGTGTTACAGAGGAAGATGCAAGGGATAGGGTGAGATGAAGACACATGAGCCGCTGTAGCGACCACTAGAGGGAGCAGCCGAAAGAAGAAGAAGAAGCAGAAGCAGCACAACATTTTGGCAAGCCAGTAAAATACTGGGAGAATATACAGTGATCCCTCGCTACTTCGCGCTTCACCTTTCGCACCCTCAGTGCATCGCGGATTTTTCAAAAATATTCATCAAAAATTCAAAATTGAGAAATAATGGGCGGGCGCTAGCAGAAGGCAGGGAGACTACATTAGAACATCAGGTATCAACACGGAGAGCCCGCACAACTCAAAAATCCACCTCTCTGTTCGCTGTTCTCGTGTTGGCTCGGCTCGGAAATCTCGCAAGCTGATTGGCCGAGACGTTTCACCCCGCAAGCTGATTGGCCGAGACGTTTCACCCACCTTCTCTCCCTGCCGAACGCCCATGCAGTGAAGGAAGACCGCATTCATTGCTCTTTATCGCTCGTGTCGAACTTTTTGCTGTTCTCTTGTGCCATTTTGTGTGAAATAGTCTTCCCGTCGAGCCACTACGCCGCCTCCTGCAGCTTCTCCAGCTCTATCGAAAGCTGCCCTCGACGATCCTGCGCCTCTAGCACCTCACGATGAGGCGTCACCTGAGGAGCAGTAAAGCTCTCATTAACCTGTGCAGTAAATCATCTTCATCTTGAGTTACGTATCATGTTATAAGAATAAAAAAGTTCTAAAAACATATTTATGTACACTTTATTGACATCTATGTATTTATGTACACTTACACACACACACACACACACACACGTATCATATGAGAGAGAGAGTGAGAGAATGAACGTACGTATTATTTATGGGTGACGTCATTAGGGGTGACGCTACTTCGCGGTTTTTCACTTTTCGCGGTCGGTTCTGGAACCCATTAACCGCGATAAGTGAGGGATCACTGTAGTCTGATCAGATGAGACCAAAATTGAACTTTTTGGATGTCACAATGCACAGCATGTTTGGAGGAGAAATGGCACTGCTCATCAGCTCAAAAACACCATACCAACAGTGAAGTTTGGAGGTGGGAGCATCATGGTGTGGGGGTGTTTTTCAGCACATGGTACAGGCAGTCTTCATATAATTGAAGGAAATATGAATGGACAAATGTACAGTGACATTCTTGATCAGAACCTGTTGCCATCTGTCAAGTTGCTGAAGATAAAGCAAGGGAGGACATTTCAGCAAGACAATGATCCCAAACACACAGCCAAGGAAACTCTCAAATGGCTCCAGAGAAGGAAAATAAAGCTGCCAGAATGGTCCTGTCAGTCACCTGACCTGAATCCAACTGAAAATTTATGGAACAAACTGAAGATCAGATTTCATAGAAGACACCCACAGAACCTTCAAGATTTGAAGACAGTTTGTGTGGAAGAATGGGCTAAAATCCCTCCTGAGCAGTGCTTGTGCCTAGTTTCTCCATATAGGAGTCATCTGGAAGCTGTTATTACCAACAAAGTTGATCAAATATACCTTGTTTTGTGAACAAAGTTGCCTTGATTTCTTTGTACATATGTATGGATTACTTGGGCTGTTACTGATATCTGGTGAAAATCTCAGGTCAATGGCACCATCAGAAATATGTTTAATGAGAAAAATGTTGACATGTTCAGTACTCATTTTACCTGCTGTACTGGATAACCAGCTCCTGCATCATTGTCCGACATAATGATAAATGTAAACCATCTAAAAAGTAGGGCTGGGAACGATCCCTAATTTCCAGAATCGATTCGATTCCGATTCTTGAGATTCTGAATCGATTCGATTCGATTCCGATTCAATCCCGATTCAATCTGGAGAATTACCATTTTAATAGCCATTTTACTTCCCATGAAACAAAAATCTTCGAGACCTAATGCTGCAAATTGTACCACGAATCTTCTAACTTTGTTAATACATAAATTATCACATATAGAACTGACTCAAAATCAGTTACAATAATGCACTTTTTATTATTTAACTTATCATTTCATAAAGTGCTCACAGGTGCTTTCTTTAGTGCAAAGGGTGTGTCGTGTCAAGTTCACCACCCAGAGTCAGGAAACAAATTCAATGCATGAACCACGCAGACATATTCTCACTGTATTTCAGTCCCTCCAGGATTTTGTCAGCTGTTTTTGTGATTGTTGTGGCCCAAAAAGCCTGGATTTGTGGGAGCTTTTCCAAAAAGTTATGGCACTTTTAGAGTTTTTTTGCACTCAAAGTTGTGTGAGGAAGTACAGATTTTAAAGCAGCTGCTTTTTCCATAGTTTACAGTGATGCTATTCTATGTAACACCACAAGAAAAGCACAGGATTGCCAAAATTTCTTGTTAAACAGTGATTTATTTAGAATTAAATGCTCAGTAAAATTGTAAAAAAAAAAAAAAGACCAATATTGTGTTCTTGCTGAGAACTTTAAAAAAAGAAATAAAAGAATTTGTCATTACAACAACTAAATTACATTGAATGCATGTTAGTGTGGAGAAAATGATGGCAGCACCTCCTTGAATCTTGAAGGTCGTCTTCTGCGCTGAAATCCACATGAAGCAGGGATGCTCCTCCACTGACCACCTCTGACCTTCAGAAGGTCTCAGTGAAGATGAAGCTTCCAGTCTTCACACATCTGAAGGCAGATAAAAAGAACAGATTTCACAGTAAAATTAACATTCATATTTTTAGATCGCCACACCACAGTAGGGTTTAATAATTTAGGTTGTTTTTTTTTATATTTTAACTACAAATTAACTTTCAATGTTGGAAAAGGGTTTCAGTTCATTTCCTGAGAAGGTTTGTTCATTTCAATTTAGTTCTACTGAGTAAAAATAGGTTGTTGTACTGCAGCCTTTATTAATTTTATTGTGATTTATTCTCTTCACATCGCTTAAGTGGCAGAAGTCCATAATCTCATAAAATATACCTTAATTCTGCATTTATTCACAGCGCTTAACCAACAGTTCTCTCTGTGTCCATAGTTTGTAAAAGAAACCACCATCATGCCAGATAAATTATTAATTGACGACACAAACGTTAAAAGAAACAAATATTATACTTGCAGTCTCAGCAGCTCCAAGTCTCTGCTTCACGGGTTTCAGTCTCCGCGCATTTTCCGTTCATCAGTCGTCAACTTTATGTTCCAACACATCGCTGCATGGAGTAAAAGTCCGTTTATCCCCGCTTTATGAAAAATATTAAGAAGCTGTTGAGGACAGTCTATACGGTGACTTTTGCTGCTAAATTAAGAGACAACGCACGTTATTAACTCCGCTCATGTAAACACGAAAGTAAGACGTGTGCACGCGCCGCAGGGAACACAGAAGTTTATTTATGAAAAATATTCAGAAGCTGTTGAGGACAATCTTTACGGTACTTTTGTTGCTAAATTAAGAGACGCACTGTGGGGAGACTTGAATACTGAAACCCGAATTGTCTTTCATTTCCAGTTTATTCAGAAATCATTCCACTGTTGCTCTTATTCTTGAGCAGCGAACAAAGAGAGTGAACACACCAAAGTTCTCTTCATTTAAACATTCTGACATCAAACCATTTCCTCGCGGGGGAAATCACACATCTCTCTCAAAATCTCTTTATTCACATTCACTTAGCCTTTTATTTACATAACTCCCCCCTTCTCTCTTCCGAGCCTCAGTGGTCAGGAAGTCTTCTGTCCCTGTCCTCCGCAGGGGGTCCAGGCTCTGTGGCTCCGCACCGCAGGGGGCTGGCTCTCCTTCATCGTGTTAAAATCACATATGCAGTGTCCAACATATACATGTCTCACAACACAGCCATATAACCCCCCCCAAAACGATGAAGAACAGAATAATTCCTAAAATTAATAGCAACCTTACTCACTACTGAATAATCAACACAACATTCAGTCTGTGCGCCGCTTGGGCTTCAGCCGTCTGCCGAATCTGCTGTGCGTTGGCCCCCGCCTTCCTGTGCGGTGCGTTTTCTGCTTCGGCGCTGGGTTGACTGAGGAAGAGAGTGGTTAATTGCCTTCTGCGGGGGGGCCTGCTCGTCGAGGCGCCACCGCGACCGGTACAGACACGTCCTTCATGACAAAAGCAGGTTTTAGTCTGTCAATACTGACTGTCTCTTTTCTGTCTCCAAAATCCAGCACAAATTGCTTATCACCTGCCTCCAGCACTCGAAATGGCCCTTCGTAAGGCGGTTTGAGCATTGCTTTTAGGGCTTCGCGACCGTCGCTGAAAAAGTGGGCACAGTGAGCGCTGGAAATTGGGTGAGGAGTGTGTGAAACTTACCACCTGCTGTAGCGACGTGGGTCTGTACTGGTGGCGGGGACACTCGAGCTGAACAGGGGAGAGAGTAAAAAGAGAGTGCATTTACCAGCCGTCTATTAGCAAGATCAACTAACAGATTGTGTGAACACAAAAAATCCGCGCCCAACATGTTGAAACTCACCGCTGCTATTACAAAAGTCCATTCATATGTGCGGCCATGTAAGCATAAAGGCAAGGTCCTTCTCCCGTAGGTGTTGATGTTCGAGCCATTTGCCGCTGTAGCTCCGTTACCGTGGGGTCCAGCCACCCGGTCCGCGTATGTTGGGGTGATGAAGCTCACTTGTGCTCCGGTGTCAATGAGGAACACTCGTCCGGAGCGCGCATCCGTGATGTAGAGCAGCTTGTTGCGTTCTCCGAGGGGTCGAAGCTGCTAGCGACCCCGGTCTTGCGTTTCCCGAACTCCTGAAGATGCAGGGGCGGCACACACCTGCGTGCCTTCTCTGCGAACCTCCGATGGTAAAAGCAGAGATCTAGCTCCTCCGCTGTGTCGTGCCCGCGCTTCTGCCACCGGGCTATTGGCTCCCCTCGTCGCGGTCGTGTTGCCGCCGTCGTCGGCCAGTCTGTGTTCTGCCGCCTCTGGCTCCCGCTGTCTCGGGTCGCTGCTGTGTTGCTTGCCCGCCGCAGGCGTCCAGGATCCCATCTGCTCCTGGGCCAGCTCCCGGAACTCCTCCAGGGTGTGACACTTTTTGCCGCCAGCGTGCTTCTCGCAATGCGCCGGGAGATTGGAGAGGAAGATGAACTGAAAAATGAAATCATCGTTTGTCCAAACCTCTCAGCTGTATCATCTCCTCCATCGAAGGCGCTCGGCCTGTGTCCACCTTGGTCTAGCAAAGACAGAATCCTCCTCGCCCTCACTTCAGCCGAGGGGGTGAAAAACTTGATGAGGGTGGATTTCAGCTTGCCGTACCTGTCGGTCGCGGGTGGCTGCTCCACCAAGCTTTGCACGCACCGAGCTGTGCTGTTGTCCAGCTTTAGCGATGACATGGTGGAACTTAGTGTCATCCACCGTTACTCCTGCGAGCGCGAAGTGCGACTCTGCTTGCAGAAACCACGACCGTGGGTTATCCTGCCAGAAATCAGGCAGCTTAACGGCCCACTGCGCTCGCCAGCTCTGAGCGCTGTGAGTCCGGGACCCTGAGAATTTCTTCGTTCATTCTCAACGTCGTCAGTCACCAATGTGGGAGACTTGAATACGAAACCGAATTGTCTTTCATTCCAGTTTATTCAAGAAATCATTTCCACTGTCTGCTCTTATTCTTGAGCAGCGAACAAGAGAGAGTGAAAACACACAAGGTTCTCTCATTTAAACATTCTGACATAAACCATTTCCCTCGCGGGGGAATCACACATCTCTCTCAAAATCTCTTTATTCACATTCATTAGCCTTTTATTTACATAACTCCCCCTTCTCTCTTCCCGAGCCTCAGTGGTCAGGAAGTCTTCTGTCCCCTGTCCTCCGCAGGGGGTCCAGGCTCTGTGGCTCCGCACCGCAGGGGGGCTGGCTCTCCTTCATCGTGGTTAAATCACATATGCAGTGTCCAACATATACATGTCTCACAACACAGCCATACGCACGTTATTATCTCCGCTCGTGTAAACACGAAAGGTGTGTGCACGCGCGGCAGGAAACTCTTGCCGGATGAGAACCGTTTTAACACCACAGAAGAAGAACTAGCATATCCGTTAGCTTGCTAGCTCCGTTAGCGCGTCGGTTCTCGGTTCTCGGCCGTTGTTCCTGGCTCACTGACCCGGTTTCGACCCGATTATACTCAGCAGACGTTCACAAACGTAAAAATATTATATTAAAACATATTAATATTAAAAGATCGATCCGCGGATTTTGTGGATCGATATCGGCTCAGTCAAACATGTATCGATCCATATCGATATATTGATCTTTGAACCCACCCCTACTAAAAGCCTCCTGGAGAATAATACTAAATTTTCTTCAAAACACTGAAATTATTCCTGGTGTTACCAACGAGTTTTGTTCTATTTTTTTTTGTAATTAAAGTTTTTATTGTACTTTATACAGGAAGGTACAACACTTACTGATCTTCCAGGTATCACATCAGTCTCCAAAAAGGGTAAAAATAAACATAAATAAGAAATAAATAAAATAAAGAATAATGGCTGATTACAAAACAAGGATAACCATAACAGTGAGGGAAGGCAATAAACCCGAGAGAGAAAATCAGGGAATGAGAGAAGACGGGCCTTCATTCAGGGATTGTAGCTGGATAGCCAAGAGAGTAAGAATTTCAAAAGTCTCCCATATTGGATCGTTAGTGTGATTTCCATCAGTCCCTCCTATTAACATGGACTCATATGAGGCAGTCTTTATCAGTCTAGTTAACCCACTCTTCCATTCTAGGGGGTTCGACTGATTTCCAGTGACAAAGTATCGTTCTGGCTGCTGTAGTTAGTCCAGTCATGACCACTGAGAATTCTTCTTTCGATAAATTAGGTACTTGGGATTTGTCTCCAAGTAGACACATTCTTGGTGACAATGAGAGTGTCTTGCCCAACCACTCGCCCATATGTCTGAGATTTTTAGTCCAAAAAGGCTGAACAAGTGGGCAATCCCAAATACAATGCAAAAAAAGTTCCTTTTTCTTTCTTACATTTCCAACATGGATTATTATTTAACAGACCCATCCTATGCAGTCTAGTTGGCGTCCAATAGTACCTATGCATTATTTTATACTGTGTATGTTTACTTCTGGCTTCCCTTATATATTTCCCACTATCTGACAAGATATTTAACCACTCTTCTTCACTCATTGTACAATCCAGGTCTTTCTGCCATATTCCTCTCAAGCTGTCACATCCGTTACTAAGTAGACCATTAATCAGTCTGTAAAAAGCAGATGCATGAAGACATTTCAATGGTAATTTAAAAAAAATCTAAGATAGGGTTACAGTCCTTATACTGATCCATTGATGTCAGACAGCTCCTAATTTGGAGATACTTCCAAAAGTGACCTTTCCCTGTAAGAGTGTATTTCTTGAGCAAGTCTGTATAAGACATGAACACACCATCTCGGTACAGGTCATTCACCTGGCATATGCCACCAAGGTGCCACGTTTTCCAGTATAATGGTGTTTTCCCAATAATAATTGCTGGATTATACCATAAAGATGAGTAGGATTGGCTAAGGTGTGGGATCTTTAACATCTTATGTATTCTGATCCAGACCTCTTTTGAATGAGATAAGATAGGGTTCAGGGGTCTATGTTGGGACTGGGAAAAACTATCTATAGGAGTAAATGGAGAGCACATTTCAGCTTCAATGTCAACCCAGTCCAGTTTACTGTGTCTGCCTAAGTGTTTTGCTAATTTGGTAATTCCAAATGAGATATGATATAGCCTCAGGTTTGGTAACCCCAGGCCTCCTTTATCTTTTGGCCAAACACAATTTATTCCTTCCGATCTTGGTCTCTTCCCCTCCCACAGAAATTCTTAATTATGAAGTCATATTTGTTTAAAAAAACCCGTGATGTGTGATATGGCAACTGGCACTATCAAGTTGAGCTGGGGGTGCAACAACCATTTTAACAATATTGAGCTTGCCCCATAATGAGAGTTTTAGTTTCCCCCACTTATCTAACTTGCTTTTAATTTTCTGTAACATAGGCTTGAGATTCAAACTGGGGACATCTTCAATATTCCGGCTTAACTTTATACCTAAGTAAATGACATACCATTTGACACACATATGATGTTAAAAGCCAGACACTGAGCTAGGATGGCATGGTGCCAGAAATAGGCATGGCCTCTGATTTCCTCTAGTTAATTTTGTATCCTGATAGTTTAGAATAAGACTGAATAGTTGTCATTAAATGTGGTAAAGAGTTCAAAGGGATCTCTAATTAGTGTTAGAACATTGTTGAATATTTAATAGTTCATAATGGTTCATACACATAAGTTGATAGTTATACATATTGAAATACACGTGAAAACAAACAGATATTATAAACATTTTAAAGTTAATCAGAAAAGCTATTTATAGTAATAATTTAATTAAGATCCCAAAGGTGTTTTCCTTCAATGCAGTCGTTAGACATTGTCCACTAGACGGCGCTGGTGCTGTACCTTTGGCCATGAAATGTTATTGTTCAAGCTGCAGACCGAAGAAGAAGAAGTCAGTGCTAAGCGATGCAGTGCTATCAGAGAGACGGACGCATGTTAGCCAGCGGGAACAACAAATGTGTTTGTAAATTGAGACGCAGCATTCTCCAGTAAAGCCAAATGAAGGTAAAGTTGGGTGTTTGGACATTCTTTCTTTATAACAACTGATGTTACAGCTAAATCCACAACACATTTTTTGGTGCCAAAACCCGGGAAGCGGAAGCTGGGAAGCGGGAAAAGTGAAGAGAGAACGTTGTTGGGATTAAGCCGATAGCTGTAACAACACGGAGACGAAAGGAAATTATGTCGGAGCGACTTCAAAGGCTAAAACAGAAACGGACCGTGCTGCGGACGTCCGTTACAAAGCTGCTGCAAATTATACAAGATGAAACAAGTAAGACTGATATAAACAGTGACCGTTTGCGGGAGCTGTTAGCCATGTTGTCACAGAAAGAGAAAGGCCTGCAAGACATTGAACCCGATATAGAGCAGGAGATCCCTTTGGACGAGTTAGATGCGGACATGGTGCGGACACTTGAGTATCAGGACAACACAAATTTATGGAGGACGCGGGCAGAGAGAGCGATTGAACGGGCTGCCTTACAGCAACAAGAACAGGCAAGAGACGCCACCGTATCAGCGAATCCACATCGGCTGAGTGACGTGAGTACACGGTCAAATACAAGCAGACCCTCGGTAAAGTTACCCAAGCTCTCAATAAACAAATACAACGGAGAAGTGTGCATGTGGCAGGAGTTTTGGGACCAATTCGAAAATGCAATTCACCAAAAACCCAGATTTGAGCAAAACTGAAAAGTTCACTTACTTGAAGTCATATCTCATTGGGCCAGCTGCACGTGCCGTCGCAGGGCTGAAAGTAACTGACATGAACTATGATGCTGCAGTAGACATGCTTAAGCAAAGATTTGGAAGGAAAGAGCTCATTGTAAGTGCACACATGTCTAAGTATCTAAATCCTAAGTCCAGTTAAAAGGTCCCTAGACATTGTTGCCTTGAGACAACTCTTTTGATGACGTTGAAGTACAAATCAGAAGCCTAGAAGCTTTAGGAGTCTGTCAGAACAGTTATGGAGGTTTACTGTGCCCCATACTGTTCAAAATAATTCCTGATGATCTTGCCCTTGAGTACACCCGCAAGATAGATATAGGGCAAAAGTGGGATGTTGAGGCCTTGTGAGAGTTTTTGCAACAAGAAGTTGAAAGCAGGAAGCGTGCTGCACATTTGACACAAATAAGAGCGAATCATAAAGATACACATGCAAATCAGAAACAGCACTACAAACCAGATTCAAGCAGAGAAAGTGGAAAGGACCTAATGTGCCCTCAGCTGCAGCCCTCCACACAGGCAGTTCGAATACACCATTTGTGCACAGTTGCATATTCTGTAACAGTACCAGCCACAAGTCAGAACAGTGCACTGAAGACACAGTCACAAGCAGGAAAGAAAAGCTAAAGAAAATGGGAAGGTGCTTCATATGCCTAAAACCCAGACATCTTGCTCGAGACTGTAGATCCAAAAATGTGACATGCACTGATTGTGGAAGGAGACATCATGCTGTTGTGTGTGACAAAAGTGAGCAACCAATAGAAAGGACAGATGCTGCTGAAAACACGAGTGATGCAGTGGTCTCCTCAGTATTTCCATAGGCAGCCAAACCAACCCCAGAAAAATGTGAAACAGTACTGTTGCAAACTGTGAGAGCAAGGATTGAAGGACCTGGAGGAAAGAAGATTGTGCGTTGCTTAATTGATGGAGGAAGCCAATGGAGTTTTGTCCATGAGAAGCAAGTGAAGGATTTAAAACTGCCAATACTAAAACAAGAGACATTAAACCTTCACACGTTTGGCTCAAAAAACCCAGTGACCACAAAATGCAATGTCATAAAACTAGCCCTGGAGAATGTGAGAAACAAAGATCAGAAAATCGAGATTGAAGCTGTTCAAACCCCACAGCTTTGTACTGCAGTCATGAAAGTCCCCAGTGAACACATCCAATGGCAGCTGGAGAAAAAAGGGCTACCAGTAGCAGATGTGTCAGCGGGAGATAAAGATGGTTTGGAGCTATCAGTACTGATCGGAGCAGATTACTACTGGAGAGTAGTCACAGGTAAAACTGAGAGACTGTCAGATGCTTTGGTTGCCGAGAAACCAGATTTGGCTGGCAGTGCAAGGACCAGTTGTCATGTCCAGTATGGAATGAAGCAACATGCATGCACTTTGGACTCAGTGAAGACTCAGTGGAGATCTCAAGACCAGCTAAGAGCATTTGGGAGATCGAGTCACTGGGCATCACTACTAAGGTGAGGAAACACCTGATGACAAGAAAGCAAGGAAGAGCTTTGACAGGTCAGTCAGATTCATTAATGAGAGATATGAAGTGGCGTTGCCATGGCGCCAAGACACACCTGAACTCTCAGACAACAAGAAGGTTGCACAAAAGAGGTTTGAAACCCTGAAAAGAAAGATGAAATCTGATGTGACACTGTTCAAAAGGTACAACGATGTAATAGAGGATTACACAGAACAAGGAATATGTGAAGATGTGCCAGAGAGCAGTCATTCAGCAGAGACAGAGAATGTAACCTACTACTTACCTCATCATGCTGTAATCAGAGAGGACAAGGTAACTACCAAGTTAAGGGTAGTGTTTGATGCTTCGTCACATGAAGAAGGTTGTTCCTCTTTAAATGACTGTTTTATTACCTGGCCCAAACTGAATGCTGACCTCATGAGCATTTTGATCAGATTCAGACAAAATCCTGTAGCTTTCACAGCAGACATTACTAAAGCTTTCCTTCAGATATCTATAACTGAAAGTGAGAGAGATGCTGTGAGATTTTTGTGGCTTACAGGACCCCCAGATGTTGAAGGCACCAACACGCGTATAATGAGAATGGCACGTGTTGTATTTGGAGTAACTTCAAGTCCATTTTACTTGGCAGCCACTATCAGACATCATTTGGAGAAATATGAAGCTAACCAACCAGACACAGTAAACTAATGAGAGACTCACTTTATGTGGATGATCTGATCGCTAGCTCAAGTAACTCAGACGAGGCATACAGACTTACTACAGGAGCAAGAGAAATACTGGCTGCTGCCAACATGAACCTCTGTAAGTGGACAACAAACTCCCTTGAACTGAAAACCAAGTGGTCAAACAGCAAGCTTGATTTCACACAAGAAACAGAAACACATGGAAGTGTGTTGAAAGTACTTGGTCTGGTGTGGAGACCGGACACAGATGACTTTGCCTTTGACCTCAAACATTTGACGAACATTCTAAAAGGAAAAGAAAACGCAAAGAGGAGTGTTTTGAGATCATCCGCCAGACTCTTTGATCCTATAGGGTTCCTAACGCCATTTACCATTCAAGTTAAATGTCTGTTTCAGGAAATGTGGCGACGGGGCCTGAGCTGGGACGACGAGCTGCCTCCAGACCTTTCACAGGCATGGCAGCAGTGGTGCATGGAGCTTCCTCAGATCCACCAAATAGTCATTCCGCGGTGGTATGAAACAGAAAAACTGTCAGATAAATCACAAGTTCTCCATGTCTTCACAGATGCAAGCAAAAAGGTGTATGGCGCAGTTGTGTATCTACAAGGACAAACAACAGAAGGAGAGACTGTTACTGCGCTCGTTGCATCCAAGTCAAGAGTGGCACCAATCAAAACAATCACACTGCCACGCTTGGAACTAATGGGAGCTGTGATTGGATCAAGGTTGGCAATAACCTTTTGAAGGCACTGAATATGCAGATCACTCAACTCAGAATGTGGTCAGACTCCATGATAGTGATTCACTGGATTCGCAGTTCATCAAAGAAATGGAAACAGTTTGTTGCTAACAGAGTGATGGAGATACAAACTTTGACACCACCAGAACTATGGACACATTGTAATGGAAAGGTGAACCCAGCTGATCTCACCACAAGAGGTCAGTCCACATCAAGGTTGAAAGAGGAAAATCTCTGGTGGTCAGGCCCATCATTTTTGAAAGAAAAGGAGCTTCAAACTACACCGCCAGAAACAGTACAAGAACTACTATCAGAAGAAGAGGTTAAAGCTGAGCTAAAGGCAAGTCAAGTCGCAGTACATCTCAGTAACAGTGAAAGAGTGCAATCTGAACCATTGCTACAGCTGGACAAATACAGCAAACTACAGAGTAAGAGTAACTGCATGGATTCAAAGATTTCTCCACAACTGTCATTCAAAGCAAAGACAAAGGGGAGAACTAACAGCAGAGGAAATGGCAAAAGCTGAAAGGGTATGGATACGTGAAGCGCAACTTAACAGTTTTGAAAGAGAAATAACAGAGTTGAAAACTGGAGAAAATGTGCACAAAGACTCAAAAATCAGAGACTTTAAACCCTTTCTAGACGAGCAAGGCTTAATCTGTGTAGGAGGAAGGCTGCATCAGTCAAACATGAGTTTCAATGAGCAGCACCCATGGTTGTTACCCTCAAATCACAGATTTGCACAACTTCTGATAAAATACAGTCACGAAAATGTCATGCATTCAGGCGTGAGAGACACTCTAGTTCATCTGCGAGAGAAGTATTGGATCCCATGCGCAAGACAGTTAGTCAAAAAATGCATTTCAGACTGTACTATCTGTAAAAGATTCAAAGTAAAAGCAGCACAGCAAACAGCTGCACCTCTACCCAAAGACAGAGTTACTGAAGCACCGCCGTTTGAAGTCACAGGTGTTGACTTTGCAGGCCCACTGTTTGTAAAGTCCAAGAATTCTGCAGAGAAGGCGTACCTAGCACTTTTCACCTGTGCAGTTACACGTGCAGTGCACCTTGAACTAGTATCGAGTCTATCAACAGAAAGTTTCCTTTTGGCATTCAAGAGATTTATTTCACGGAGAGGACTTTGTAGAGTAATCTACTCGGACAATGCAAAAACGTTCAAGAGAGCAGATCAAGATCTAAAGGAACTGTGGAAGGCTATAAAGGAGCCAGAGCTGCTGGAATATTTTTCTGAAAAGGGAATCAAGTGGAAATTTATTGCAGAAAGAGCGGCTTGGTGGGGTGGTTTTTGGGAAAGGTTAGTGCGCTCTGTAAAGGGATGCCTCAAAAGAGTAATGGGCAGAGCATCTCTGAGCTTTGAAGAGTTAACTTCTCTGTTGACAGAAATAGAAGCCACTATTACTCAAGACCACTCACATTTTGTGTACAACGATTTACAAGAACCAGAACCTCTGACGCCAGCTCATTTCCTCATAGGGAAAAGACTTACCTCTTTACCACCAAAGCCATTTTCCACAACAGGTCAGATAGCAAATGCAAATAAAGAAAGGCTGACCCGAAGATGGAAATATCGCCATAGACTTGTCAAGGAATTTTGGAACAGATGGAGGAGGGAGTATTTGCTGGACCTCAGATCGGCTCACACTCGTCATACCCCAAATCCAACACAACTCAAACCAGGAGATTTGGTCCTCATTGGAGATGACAAGATACCACGTCAAACATGGAAAACAGGACTAATCATAGAGGTGTTCCCAGGGAGAGATGGACTAGTCAGATCCTGCGCTGTGCGCACTCCAACTGGGACGACGTTAAGAAGACCAGTTCAGCTACTATATCCTTTTGAAGTTAATATTTGAACTGTCTTCTTGGGGGGGAGGGTGTTGAATATTTAATAGTTCATAATGGTTCATACCCATAAGTTGATAGTTATTACATATTGAAATACACGTGAAAACAAACAGATATTATAAACATTTTAAAGTTAATCAGAAAAGCTATTTATAGTAATAATTTAATTAAGATCCCAAAGGTGTTTTCCTTCAATGCAGTCGTTAGACATTGTCCACTAGACGGCGCTGGTGCTGTACCTTTGGCCATGAAATGTTATTGCTCAAGCTGCAGACCGAAGAAGAAGAAGTCAGTGCTAAGCGATGCAGTGCTATCAGAGAGACGGACGCATGTTAGCCAGCGGGAACAACAAATGTGTTGTAAATTGAGACGCAGCATTCTCCAGTAAAGCCAAATGAAGGTAAAGTTGGGTGTTTGGACATTCTTTCTTTATAACAACTGATGTTACAGCTAAATCCACAACAAACATCATCCGCATATAGTAATAATTTATGTTCTTTCCTCCCTCCCACCACTCCCTTAATATTTCCATTTGATCTGATGGCAATAGCTAGTGGTTCAAGTACAATGTTGAAGAGTAAGGGGGACAGTGGACAACCTTGTCTGGTACCTCTCGAAAGGCCGAGGAAGGATGAAATCGTCCCATTAGTTGTTAAGGCTGCCTTGGGGTTTTTGTATATTATCTTAATCCAATTAATAAAAACTGGTCCAAAGCCGAATTGTGTTAAGGTATAAAGTAAAAATTCCCATTCCACCCGATCAAAAGCCTTTTCGGCGTCAAGTGAAATGGCTACAGTCGGGTCCTGGTTTGAATGATTAAGCCAGATCAGGTGTAATAATTTTCTCATATGGTCTGTAGAAGATCGATTTTTCATAAATCCGGCCTGGTCTGAATGAATTATATTAGGGAGTACTCTCTCCAAGCAAAGAGTAAGAATCTTTGAAAGAATTTTGCAGTCCACATTTAATAAGCTTATGGGTCTATAATTACAGGGTTCTGTTGTGTCCTTATCTTTTTTAGGGATTGCTGATATTAAGGATTAATTAAATGATGGTGGGAGGAATCCTAATATGAATGCCTCATTGTAGACTTCCAATAACTTTGGTGCTAATATTTCAATGTATTGTTTATAATATTCTACAGGGAATCCATCCATACCGGGTGATTTCCCCGTTTTCATCTGTGATACTGCCATCCAAATCTCTGCCTCTGTTATAGGATTATCTAGAAGTTCCACATGTTCATCGGCTAATTTTGGTAGAGTAATATTAAAAAAAAAATCATTGATGTCGTTGGGATTTAAGCTGCCTTGTGATGTATAAAGTTTCCTGTAAAATTGTTTAAATATGTCATTTATTTCTTTACTAGATGACACAAGGGTATTTCCCTTCTTAATTATTGGTATCATGTTGTAGGAGTTCTGTTGTTTAAGTTGCCTACTAAGCAGCTTGCCTGTTTTCTCCGCCTCCTCATAGAAAGTTGTTCTGAGCCTAAATAAGGTATATTCAACCTTTTTATTATAGATTTCCTGCAACTGGAATTTAAATTTACATACAGTATATCTTGATATAATTTATCTGAAAAGTGTCTTGATAGTGCCATTTCCAATTTTCTAATTTGATATTCCAGATCCTTGATTTTATCCCTATTTTCGTTTTTCTTTTTTGATGCCTGTCCTATGATTTTCCCCCAGATAAATTCTTTACATGCTTCCCATTCTGTGGCTCTTGAGCCTGTAGTACCTGAATTGAGCTCAAAGTAATACTTGAGTTCTTCCTTCATTGTCAGATTAAATGTTTCATCCTGTAGAAGTGATGTATTTAACCTCCAGCTGCCTTTTCGATCCTTGTCAATATCAATGTCAATACATAACTCTATAGCTGCGTGATCTGACAGGGCCATTGCATTTATTTTACTCTCAATTACAGATTTTACAATATTACTTGAGATTAGAAAAAAACTCTATCCTGGAGTATGATTTCTGGCAGTGGGAGAAGAAGGTGTACTCCCTCCCCTTTGGATTTACCAGTCGCCAAATATCCACCAAGCCCATATCTTCACATTGCACTGTAATGCAGCCCCATCCTTTGTATTTGTCGATCCACTGAGTTTACTCTTATCCAAAAATGCATCCATCACTTGGTTGAAGTCACCTGCCAATATAATTTGGCCCTGTGTTTTTCCTAAAATTGTGTTCACTTCATTAAAAAAAAAATTGGGGTCTTCTTTATTAGGTGCATATACAGTGGGGCAAAAAAGTATTTATTCAGCCACCAATTGTGCAAGTTCTCCCACTTAAAAGATGGGAGAGGTCTCCAATTTTCATCATAGGTATACCTCAACTATGTGAGACAAAATGAGAAAAAAAATCCAGAAAATCACAATGAAGGATTTTTAATGAATTAATTGGTAAATTCCTCAGTAAAATAAGTATTTGGTCAATAACAAAAGTTCATCTCAATGCTTTGTTATATACCCTTTGTTGGCAATGACAGAGGTCAAACGTTTTCTGTAAGTCTTCACAAGGTTTTCACACACTGTTGCTGGTATTTTGGCCCATTCCTCCATGCATATCTCCTCTAGAGCAGTGATGTTTTGGGGCTATCACTGGGCAACACAGACTTTCAACTCCTTCCAAAGATTTTCTATGGCGTTGAGATCTGGAGACTGGCTAGACCACTCCAGGACCTTGAAATGCTTCTTACGAAGCCACTCCTTCATTGCCCGGGCAGTGTGTTTGGGATCATTGTCATGCTGAACAGGACCCGCCACGTTTCATCTTCAATGCCCTTGCTGATGGAAGGAGGTTTTAACTCAAAATCTCACGATACATGGCCCCACTCATTCTTTCCTTTACACGGATCAGTCGTCATGGTCCCTTTGCAGAAAAACAGCCCCAAAGCATGATGTTTCCACCCCCATGCTTCACAGTAGGTATGGTGTTCTATCTCCTCCCAAACACGACAAGTTGAGTTTTTACCAATAATGTTCCTATTTTGGTTTCATCTGACCATATGACATTCTCCCAATCCCTCTTCTGGATCTTCCAAATGCTCTCTAGCAAACATTAAGATGGGCCTGGACGTGTATCTGGCTTAAGCAGGGGGACACGGTCTGGCACTGCAGGATTTTGAGTCCCTGGCGGCATAGTGTTATTGATGGTAGCCTTTGTTACTTTGTCCCAGCTCTCTGCAGGTCATTCACTAGGTCCCCCCCCATGTGGTTCTGGGATTTTTGCTCCACGTTCTCGTGATCATTTAACCTTACAGGGTGAGATCTTGTGTGGAGCCCCAGATCGAGGGGAGATTATCAGTGGTCTTGTATGTCTTCCCATTTTCTAATAATTGCTCCCACAGTTGATTTTCTTCACACCAAGCTGCTTACCTATTGCAGATTCAGTCTTCCCAGCCTGGTGCAGGTCTACAATTTTGTTTCTGGTGACCTTTGACAGCTCTTTGGTCTTGGCCATCACGTGGAGTTTGGAGTCTGACTGTTTGAGGTTGTGGACAGTGTCCTTTTATACTGATAATGAGTTCAAACAGGTGCCATTAATACAGGTAACGAGTGGAGGACAGAGGAGCCTCTTAAAGAAGAAGTTACATGTCTGTGAGAGCCAGAAATCTTGCTTGTTTGTAGGTGACCAAATACTTGTTTTACTGAGGAATTTACCAATTAATTCATTAAAAATCCTTCAATGTGATTTTCTGGATTTTTTTTTCTCATTTTGTCTGTCATAGTTGAGGTATACCTATGATGAAAATTGGAGACCTCTCTCATCTTTTAAGTGGGAGAACTTGCACAATTGGTGGCTGACTAAATACTTTTTTTCCCCCACTGTATGTTACACAACTCCAGTTTTACCCCATTAATAATCGCCTCAATACAGACCATTCTGCCTTCATTATCTTTGCATTCTTTGACCAAAACAAAACCCACTTTTTTATTTATTAGAATACAAACCCCATTCCTTTTGTTTGAGTAGGAACTATGAAAAACCTGGCCCACCCAGCCCCATTTCGATTTGGCTGCCTCCTCTCCCTTAAAATGGGTGTCTTGAATGAAAGCTATATCTACTTTACTATGTTTGTGATATGTTAGGGCCTTCCCTCTCTTTCTAGGATCCCCACAGCCATTAATATTCCAGCTAATATATTTAATGTAGTTATTAGCCATGTCTTAGGTTAAAAGCATGAATATTCATGATAGGAGACTGGCTACCTGGTATCCTACTATAGCCAATATCCCACTTTAAAACTTGTGTCTTGCTTGTGATAATACTGGCAGTTATTTCCCTAGTTATTTCAGTCAGTACCATACCCTTATCAAAACACATGTTAATATAGACTTGAACATTTTTAAACTGAATACCTCTGAACATCTGAGGTAAGAACCAAAAATAATAAAAACTTAAATGTGCTTCAAACGACATTAACAGGGGCCTAAGGTCCCTATTCCTTAGTAACAACTCAAAAATATAAAAACAATAACAAAAACAAAAACATCTTGGACCGTGGAGTATCGCTCACCCGGCCACTAGGTGTCTCCTCTGGCCTTGGCTCAGGCGGCACAAAGCTAAGTCCCCCCCTCCCCCCCACCAACTCAACAACACAATATTAAATCTATTACCCATTGAATGTCATTAGTCCACGCTATATGCATAATGGTATGCAGATTCATTTATGCCTAATAAGATTCTCCTCGATATATTGTTCAGCATCCCTTGCATTGGTAAAACTGCAGCTCTTCCCTTCCCATGTAAAGCGTAAAGTAGCTGGATATGTCAGCTTGTATCTTACGTTATGGAGCTGCAGAGATTTCCTCGCTGCCGTGAAAGTTTTCCTCTTTAGAGCCAGTTTTCTAGCAACATCCGGGAACACCGATAATTTCAGATTCTCCCATTTTATTCCGTGTTTCTCTCTCGCCATGGTGATCACTTTCTCCCTCGCTGATTGTCGTAGAAATCTAATGAGCACCGGTCTGAGTGGCTGGTCCTCAGCAGGTCTGGGGGCCGCCATCCGGTGTGCTCTCGCCACCTAAAATTCTCCGTCCACGTCAATGCCGAGCCCTTCACATAAGATTTTCTTCACACACGCTTCCATTGTGCCGTTTGTTCCGTATGTTTCCTTCAGACCCACAAGTCTCACGTTATTTCTCTTAGAGTAGTTTTCCAGCTCCTGTAGGCGGTTCTGCAATATTTCCATCTTTTTATCACAGGCTTCATTGTCGTTCACTAGTGGGTCTACTGTATCTTCCAGTTTAGAAATCCGTACCTCCATCTCCTCCAACCTCTCATGTATGTTGTTCACTGCATTCTTTAGCTCCGTAGTTGTAGCTTTAATGGCTGAGGTATCTGTTGCGACCACCTGAAGCATCATGCTTATTTTGGCAATTTCAGCAAACATAGTCTCCATGTTCCTTGACTCGGCGTCCTGTGTATTGGGTTTTAAAGTGGGTATTGCGGCTTCCTCCACATGGCTGGGACTTTTCCTGGTAGATACGCAGCCTGTGTGTCCTCCCTTTGAAGTCATTTGGACTCAAAAACTATCGCCGGACAGCTGAAACAAACATACAGGCACTGACCGAAGCCGGTTTGCTCAAGGAATGTAGCAAATAGTCAGGTATAAAACAGTTTGGTGGACAGGGTGAGAAGAGCTAAATTAGTGCGCCGCCATCTTGCTCGACGTACCAACGTGACTCCGAGTTTTGTTCTTTCTATTGTAACACCCTCTTTGCACTAAATTCATTTTTGTTTTTGTCTTGCTTAAAACGTCATACTTGGTTAAACATCTGAGGGAAATTCAAAGCCATCCACCTGGATGAGGCAGCCATAGTGCAATGCCAATCTCTTCACCATTTACACCAAGGGCCACTTGAGAGTAGGGGTGGGAAATGTGAGGGATCTCGTGATTCGATTTGAATCGCGATACTTGGGTCACAATCCTATCCTATCACGATTCAACGATAATCATGATATCGCACTATCAAGTATTACAATCCCATATACTTAAAAAAAAGTTTCACCTTACATTCACATGACTTGATCTAACATATCCTGAATAGTTAGATTATTTGGCAAATTTGAAGCTTTAAATGCAAACTTACATTTTTAATATCCATCCATCCAGCCATCCATCCATCCATCCATCTTCTACCGCTTTTCCGGAGGTCCAGGTCGCGGAGGCAGCAGTTCAAGCAGAGAAGCCCAGACTTCCCTCTCCCCAGCCACCTGCTCCAGCTCTTCAGAGGGGATACCAAGGCGTTCCCAGACCAGCTGGGAGGCATAGTCTCTCCACCGAGTCCTGGGTCTGCCCCGGGGTCTCCTCCCAGTGGGACGTGCCTGAAACACCTCAAGTGGGAGGCGTCCAGGAGGCATCCTAATCAGATGCCCATACCACCTCAACTGACTCCTTTCAATGTGGAGGAGCAGCGGTTCTACTCTGAGCCTCTCCCGGATGACTGAGCTCCTCACCCTATCTCTGAGGGTGAGTCCAGCAATCCTACGGAGAAAGCTCATTTCAGCCGCTTGTATCCGCGATCTCGTTCTTTCGGTCATTACCCGAAGCTCGTGACCATAGGTGAGAGTAGGAACGTAGATTGACTGGTAAATTGAAAGCTTTGCCTTAGAACTCAGCTCCCTCTTCACCACAACAGACCGGTACAACGTCCGCATCACTGCAGATGCTGCTCCAATCCGTCTGTCGATCTCTCGCTCCATTTTCCCCTCACTCGTGAACAAGACCCCAAGATACTTAAACTCCTCAACTTGGGGCAGGAGCCTGTCCCCAACCCGGAGAGGAAAATCCACCTTTTTCCGGCTGAGGACCATGGACTCTGACTTGGAGGTGCTGATTCTCATCCCAGCCGCTTCACACTCAGCGGCAAACCGTCCCAGCAAGAGCTGTAGGTCATTGCTGGATGAAGCCAACAGGACAACATCATCTGCAAACAACAGAGATGAGATCCTGTGGTCACCAAGCATGACACCCTCCATTCCCTGGCTGCGCCTAGAAATCCTGTCCATAAAAATTATGAACAGGATCGGTGACAGAGGGCAGCCCTGGCGGAGTCCAACTCTCCACTGGGAATGACTCCGACCGAGTGTTGGCAATACGAACCAAACTCTCACAATGGTCGTACAGAGACCGAATAGCTCGTAACACAAGCCCGATACCCCATACTCCCGAAGCACCCCCCACAAAAATCCACGAGGGACGCGGTCAAATGCCTTCTCCAAGTCCACAAAACACATGTAAACTGGTTGGGCAAACTCCCACAAACCCTCAAGAATTCTCGAGAGGGTAAAGAGCTGGTCCGATGTGCCACGGCCAGGACGAAAACCACATTGCTCCTCCTGATCCGAGGTTCGACCAACGGCCGACTCTCCTCTCCAGTACCTTGGCATAGACCTTCCCAGGGAGGCTGAGGAGTGTGATCCCTCTAAAGTTGGAGCACACCCTCCGGTCCCCTTTTTTGAAGAGAGGAACCACCACCCCCGGTTTGCCATGCCAAAGGCACTGCCCCCGACCTCCACGCAATGTTGCAGAGGCGTGTCAACCATGACAGCCCAACAACATCCAGGGCCTTGAGGTACTCAGGGTGAATCTCGTCCACCCCCGGGACCCGGCCACCAAGGAGATTTTTAACCACCTTGGCGACCTCAGCCCCTGTGATAGGCGAGTCATCCCCCTCGTCCCCAAACCCTGCTTCCTCTGTGGAAGGTGTATCAGTGGGATTGAGGAGATCCTCGAAGTATTCCTTCCACCGCCCGACGATATCCCCAGTTGAAGTCAACAGTGTCCCATCCGCACCATACACAGTGTGGATGGGGAGCTGCTTTCCCCTCCTGAGCTGCCAGACAGTTTGCCAGAATCTCTTTGAGGCTGACCGAAAGTCTTGTTCCATAGCCTCACCGAACTCCTCCCATACCCGGGTTTTTGCTTCAGCAACCACCCGAGCTGCACTCCGCTTGGCCTGCCGGTACACCTCAGCTGCTTCGGGAGTCCCACAAGCCAACCAAGCTTGATAGGACTCCTTCTTCAGCTTAATGGCCCCCCTCACCACTGGTGTCCACCACTTGGTTCGGGGGTTGCCACCACGAGATGCACCGACCACCTTGCGGCCGCAGCTCTGGGCCACCGCTTCAACAACAGAGGTGGAGAACATGGCCCATTCAAACTCCATGTCTCCAGACTCCCTCGGAATGTGGTTGAAGTTCTTCCGGAGGTGGGAGTTGAAGACCTCCCGGACAGGGGCCTCAGCCAGACGCTCCCAGCACACCCTTACTATACGTTTGGGTCTACCAGGTCTGAATGGCTTCCTCCCCTGCCATCGGATCCAACTCACCACCAGGTGGTGATCAGTTGACAGCTCTGCACCTCTCTTTACTCGGGTGTCCAAGACATACGGTCGCAAGTCTGATGATACGATAACAAAATCGATCATCGACCTGCGATCTAGGGTGTCCTGGTGCCAGGTGCACATATGGACACCCTTATGCTTGAACATGGTGTTCGTTATGGACAGACTGTGGTTAGCACAGAAGTCCAATAACTGAACACCACTCGGGTTCAGATCGGGCAGGCCGTTCCTCCCAATCACCCCCCTCCAGGTTTCACTGTCGTTGCCCATGTGCGCATTGAAGTCCCCCAGTAGGACAATGGAGTCTCCAAGAGGAGCACCCTCCTCTTGGAGGGTTTCATCATCCCATCTTCTCAGCTGCAGCCTCTGAATTTACAATTTTAACCTTTGTATTAAAATTTTCGCTTTTGCATTGCAGAAAAAGCACATTTTGCATCCACAAACAATAATCAAGCTCTGGAGCTTGGCCCATTTTTAATATCCCAGTTAAAAAGAGGCTTGATTATTACTGCTGCCAACCCTGACCGTGCTATATTTAGTTAAAACGTATATCATTTGTACATTCAAAAATTATTTATTTATCCAGCTTCTTGCAGGAAAACTGAAACTAATTGCCTTTCTTAAGTTTATCAAATAAAGATATTATCAAGTCAACACTATTAAGTGATTCATTTTTGTGAATGGGGTGAGTACAGGAAAATGAGGTCAGGCTTTCTGACTCTAATCACAGGGAGTGCACTCTAGTAATAGATAATGAGAGCAGTGGAAGTGTGTATAGTTAATTAATAATAATGACAGTATGAATCATTCTCCCCGGATGTCAGTCAGCCCACAGTGACGCAACACAACTGAATATTCTCCAACAGCTACTACCAAGGAACTATGACTGAGAGTGGAAGAACCAAAAGTAGAAAACCAGGAGTTTGTTTTTTTTTAAAACATATTTTAACAAACTTTGATTAAAATCCCAATTTCTTACCTTGGTTCTTGAGACTGTGAAGATGAGTAAGGTTGAATAAGCATCATCTCCACACCTTTTCCTTCCATTTCATCATCCCATCTCCTCAGCTGCAGCCTCTGAATTTACAATTTTAACCTTTGTATTAAAATTTTCGCTTTTGCATTGCAGAAAAAGCACATTTTGCATCCACAAACAATAATCTGTGATATTTCTCCTCGTTCAATGTTCTAGTTAAAGGTTAAACTAGGCTAGACTTTTGTTTTACACAACCCCTGACTACAGAAAAGCAGCACAGCTTTGAGTCATTTTGGTAAATGAGTTAGCTGGTTTATTGACCCTCTGTTTAAATAGACCTGCTGGACTTTCTCCTCCTCCAGTAGCTGACCACATACCACTGCGATCCTTTGTGCTTTTAGAGAGCCCTTAATCTCCCATTGATCATGCAACAAGCTTTCTTCTTACTCATCCTTACTGCCATACATGTATCTGTATTAGTGGATTGTAGACCGAGGCTCCAGGATCCAGAGCAGCTCCACAAGCGTCAGCAGCCAGGATTTCACACACGAACGCAGGCACACACATCTGCTGGTATGAGCTACTCGGAGCTGAAGGGATCAATGAGACAAGGCACACACCGAGGGGTTTTTGGTAAGTCTGCTCATCTAAATGCAACCTGAATTTGGAACATTTAGAACTCATTTTAGAAGATCACAGTTTCTGTTCAGCAAAAGATAAGCTGTATATAAATTTAATCCTCAGGTATGTCATATGCTTTTGTATGTGTTCAAAATGTTTAATGGGCACAATACATATTCATTATTAATAATACAAATTTGGAGACACATTTTAAACATAAATACAAGTTAAATTAAGCACCCCTTAGCATATTTTTGCATGTCAACTATACAAACAAACATCAATTTGAGAGCCAAACTATTGAGCAACTATCCTAAATATAAACTTCATGAAATTTTAAGTCTCCTAAGCATGTTTATGCTTGTAGTTACTGATACTTGTTAATTTTTGTTGTAGTTATTTTGCCAGTAAGAACAGCTACAAGCAACTTTGTGTCAATATATAATTTGAGAAGAAAGCAATTCATCTGTATGGACACAAAAGGAGAGCAATATAACTCTGTGAGTACAAATACGGGTTTTCAGTTTTAACTGAGACATGAAATGAGCTCAGAAGACTGGAGATAACATGCTGTTATTTTTTTCTCCTATTAAACAGACAAAACTGGACAGCGCAGACTGTCTCTTTCAGCGCATTTGGTTAGATTTGGTGAACCATCATGACGTATTTTACTCCACAAGTGGGAACCGGCTGCTCAAACTGGTGGGCGGCAAGCTGCAAGTGATTCATGGCAAGCCGCCTGAACGAACCTCCAGTCTGCTTAAGAAACTCTTGAGTCCCTTCGTAAAGAGACAAAGGAGGAGTGATGAGGTAAACCCCTCTGATCCACTAAGGACAGAAACAAATCCTTCAGTGTCTGGAAAGGATGTCGAGAACCCAGCTCAGACCCAGAGTGAACAGGACCAAACGGGTGCAGTATCCAAAGAGACCATGACTTCCTGTCATGACCCGCGGAAGGTCCTGCAGCACACGGAGTCGGAAAGTCCTGTCAAGACCAATATTGCAGAAAGAGCACAACAGGACTAAAATGTTAAGCTTGGGTTTGACAAGTGAAAAGTCAACAGACCCTGTATGGCTGTTATGTAATCTCACATTATGCCTTACTGCAGAGTGGAGGTATGCATGTCTGGGTACCCCACTGACTCTCAACCAATCACCAAAGATGAACTGACACTGGAGAAGTCTGTTCTTTTGTGAGGTGATAAAACAAACAAAAAAAAAACCCCCATTAAATATTACAAGACTTCTGGGAGGACAGGAAATTTCTATGAAATCCCTGATCACAATTCTTAGAAGTTTTTATGGAACTGACGTTTGATATCTACTCAAACCCAGTTGCATCACATGGGCTGGTGCAGATCGTGTGTTTGAACTGTAGATAATAATAGGCACGTTCGGCGACATTAAGGCTGGCCCAGCACCCTGCTGTCATTTAACCTCCATTGTCAGTAACATTTTAATCCTTGAGAACAGTGACATTCAGCATACTGAAATGAAAAAAATATTTTTCCACATTTGCAGTTACAAAATCAACTGCTGCATACGACTTTCTTAAACATGATCAAAACGTTTTAGGTGCTGGACACCAATGGTCACAGCAATAAAGTATTTATTTATTGAAATGATTTCTTTCCTATCCTATTGTTTTATTATTTATATATTTTGTGCAGTGTTTTTCTGTTGTGAAATAAATGATTCTCTGGAACATTTATTAGTTTCCTTCTTAAAAACAAGTGGAGTTTGAACTTTTGCTCATTTTCTTACCATTTCTTAAAGCAGACTTGTATCTATTCATGAATTAATTACAGACACAAAGACACTAAGAAGGTCCCATGTAGTCCTTCACACTCATTCTCTAATTCCATTACATGGGCTCATTCAACCTTTTCCATAAAAAAATGTCATTTCCCCCGACACCAAGAGAAGCTTCGCTGTGGCTCCTAAGTTTAACCATTTTGTTTTGGTATGGTATCTTTGGGTAATGTCTTTGCTTGTAAGATTGTTGTAAAACTGTTGATCCATCCATCCATCCTGGAGTCACAGTTGCAGCGATCCAAGCAGAGTAGCCCAGACTGCTACCCAGTTCATAGAGCACCATGATCCCCATGAGCACTCCTGCAGGCGGTGAACCCAGTGGAGGGCAGATCCATGTGGCTCCTTTGGGTACACTGGGTCCTTGTTGTAACTTTTTTCATAGGATTCAATTGGACTGCTCTTCGTCTGGTCCTTCATTCAGGACTAATTTGTCTTGGGATCCCCTACTAGAGGCAAGTTGCCCTGGACAACATAGCTCATGGGACCATTAGGGCATGCAAATCCCTTCACCATGATAAAGTGGTGATCCACAGAGGGTCTAAAACTGTTGATGAGTCACACATTTGATTAAGATGAATGTAACAACTTCCCAGTGTGATCCATCCTTAATGAACTGCAACACAGTTCTTCCTACTTGGGACAATAAAGTGAAGTGGAGAAAAACAAAGGTGCAAGTCAAAAACCAGGTACCTTCTGCAGTAATTTCCACACACTGCAGTATTATCCTTGGTAGCCCCAAGGGTTTCAACAAACAGAAACCAGCAAAAAACAACTGAATACACAATGAACACTTTGTGGGAGGTAAGGGTGTTTCCATTATAAAATGTCGTATTCCAGTCCTAGCTTGATACTAAACATGTCCTTGGGTATTTACTACCCACTTTTGCAGAAATCACTAAGATTTTTAATAAGAGTTAACACATTTCAGCTATACTGACTTTTTGTTAGAATGTTATATACTGTATAAAATATCTGGATAGGCAAACAGAGCTTGCCTTGACTGTAATGAGCACCAGAGACAGAGAGTCATGATGTTACCTTAAATCTATATCAACGCCAGCAAAGTACAGGTATCCATTTAGACTTTTGCATACTTCCAGGGTTTCTGCTGTATGAAGTGATTTTGAGCTGTCAATATCACGATAGAGCAATTCCGGGATGCCACTAGCAGCTTGACAAAATGTAAACAAATGATCTACCATAAGATAAGAATCACTTTTCAGACCGTTCACGGATAATTTCTCAACATACCAACACTTGTGCAGCTGTCATATGCTCAATCAAAGTCACACAACCCAATTTTAAGAAGCTCTGCTGACTGGATCCTACTAAAATGTCGTTTTACTAATGCATTGGTGTGTATGACGTAGCCATAGCAAGATGTAAGTTTTCACACCTGAGGACCTGGATCAATGCGAGAGGACACGTGACTGCAAAACCTGAACACAAACAGTGGCAGCATCAGGTTAGTGTGATTACAGTTCATCCATCTTCTTCTGCTTAATCCTTTTCGGGTCGTGAGGGCGCTGGAGCCTATCCCAGCACCTTTGGGTGCGAGGCAGGGTACACCCTGGACAGTTCGCCAGTCCATCGCAGGGCCAACACAGAGAGAGACAGACAACCATTCACTTTCACAAAGCTCTCAAGTTGAAAGATCTGGTTGATTTTAAAACTGCAGTAATAATGTTTAAAGTGAAGAATCTATCACTGCCCGCAAATATCCAAAAGTTGTTCCAAATAAGGGAGAAACAATATCATTTCAGAGGAACATGTATATTTCAAAAACCTTCAGTGAGAACTACCACCAAGCAACACTGTTTCAGTGCAAGGAGTCAGATTATGGAACAATTTTGGACCTGAATTAAAATCATGTACAATGCTTGGACAATTTAAACAAAAACTAAAGGAAGAAATACTCCAAACATATATACAAGATATACATATAAAATCACATAAGGATTGTCATATCCAGTCTGTGTTGTGTTGTTGCTTAGTTGTTTTTTTTGTCACATTTTGTCTTAGCTTTGTTCTAAATTGTAATCGCTCTTGTTTGTTTTTCTTTTGAATTCTTGGATGGAATATGGGTGGGCAATATAAGCTGCGGCTTCAGCCATCACCCATTTCGGATAACTTATGTTGAACTGTATAATCAGAGGAGTTATTGTCTAATTTGACCTTGTTGGATTTTCTTTCCCCCTTTGTTATATTATTCTGTTTCTTTTAATCTGTACTTTTAATCTATCTGAAATAAAGATTGATTGATTTATGTAAACATTTACAAATGCTTTTGACCACATTCATCACAACTGCATGAAACCTGCATCTTTTTGGCTCCATACCTCTAATTCCTAGAATACACCAAAAATATTGCACATATGGACAAAGGTTTGTAACTGGCCAATATCAGACAAGGTCAAATATTGTCCGATCAAAGTAATGAGTAACAAATGGTGTAAATGAAGAAAATACAAAATGGAATAAAAGGAATCTAAATGGAATGTTTAGAAGTGTAAATGTTTGTCATACAAAAGTAACTGTCAGGAGTTTTAGAGCAGATAAAAGAAAGGCTCCACATGTACGACAGACACACACCTTTAATATGTTCATGTCCAACAGCATTCCTTTATTAAATAAATTAAGATAAATAAATAAGAGTTTATCTACTATATATAGTTTTGTCCTACACTGAGACTAATTCAAGCTGCAGTTACATTCCACAGAACACCATAAAAGGCCCTGCCATTCATTTGCTCTTGTTCACTTAAGTGTTAATCTACAACAATGAAAGAGTCACTGATTTGCAAAAAGTAAACACTGGAGCTGTTCTATTCTGAGCTCCTACACAAATGTGATGAACTCCCAAGGGACAAAAATAGAAACAAGGACTCATTAGAGAACACAACCTCCCACCCTGAAGAGTAGTGATCAACCAGACAATAACAATGTGATGATGACACTTCCTTGCAACACAAACCGCCTGAGCTTGAATGAAGGTACTCAAGGTAGAAAACTGCATTAACACCATGAAAGCTTTGTTTTTGTTGGCCACTACATCAGATAAGATGCATTTAATATATAATATATAAATGAAAAAAAAACTATTAAGAAAGCAAAATATATTTCAATAATTTATGTTTTGCATTTAATCATGAAATCTTAAAATGGTCTTAACCAAAATTAAAATGTAAATAAGAAATTTCCAGTGGTAACGGTTGATAGTTTTATCCTCCTATACGTCATTCAAATTTCTGTTTTCCCTAACTTCTCTCCGATCTGCCCCTACTGTTTGACATGATCCCCCCTGTGGATGAACACACAGCTAATCCTCGACAACGTGAACGTGTCGTTTCCTTCTGTCAAAGTTAGAATAAACCGGCACAGGCCTGTGTTGGGACTCAACGAAAACATGTGTGCTTTATCACAACCTGGAGCTATGCAGCAACGTAACTCCTCCACAAAGTAGCGCACGGCCACGCACATGTAAGCCCCATGTGTGACCACCAAGGCATGGACAGGGACACACCTGACCCCATCGTCCGGCTTTCCCTCAACAGGTGACGTCTCTGGTGGGGTGGATAAGGTTTCATCCTGCCTGTGTTCGTGCCAGTGCTCGGTCCCAAGCTGCTGAAGCATTTTCTCCAAAAACTTTTTTACCCGCTCCTTTACCTGAACAGAACAAAAATATGTTAAAGGCTACTCCCCCGTTGCTGCTTATCTTATGATATAGCATCCTTAAACAAGCACAGCAATTGCAAATGTCATGGAACACAGTAAAAGGGTGTCGTCTCAAAACAACTAAACATAGTCATAACCTCTGGCATCAAAACCACCCTTCATTCTGATGCAACACCTTGAAACTGGTTTCAGAAAGGAGGGAGGAAGCCTCTGGTGGACAATGATTGGGGCATTTAGTGCTCAGGTCAAGTCTATATTTGAATATCTGCATCATCATGGTGATGTGTCACGTACCACTTGGATGATAGTTAACATCCAAGCTAAAATCAAATGACGTCTGACAACATCTCTTTGAAATAGAACATCCTTCCCTCCAACACCCTCCCGCACCTCACATGCTTTCCTCCCACACAGCTTTCAGCACAAGACTAAGTGGTGACTTTTTAATCAGGGTAGTGACGAAAACATGTACAGGGTGTGTACTTTGATCCTCTGATTTGCACCAAGTGCCCTGGCAGCTACATAAGAAAGACAGTCAAGTGGATGTAAAGAGCCAGGGCACAATAGTCAAAAGCTTGCAGAGTTAATGTCTGAATGAAGAGTTATTCTGACACCTCTTGGCACTATGGGTACATTACACACGTGTCTTAAAATATATTAAAGGGGTCACTGACTGCACTTTTTCCACGTTTTAACAGCTCACACATGCCTTAATAAAATGTTTGCAACATATTTTGTTCACATTTTCTCAATTTTTTTAAATTATTGAAGCAAATTTGTTTTTTATTTTTCCTAGCTTTCTTGAAACACTCTGATTTAAAGCTTATCACTTTAAGAATCATCCTTCACCTATTCAACTCTGCCCTCCCACTAATGTCAGTTAGCCATTAGCTGGCTAGCTTATAGCCTCCTTCTAGCTGGGATGAGTAGCACTGGTTCACTGATCCACAGTCATAATGTATCTAGCATCAGTTCAATCCTTCTCCCAATAATTTTGCTGTAATTCCACAACAAATCACTAGCACCATGCACCGGACGCCCCCCCAATTGCTGCAACTGAGACCTGGCCCATGACCCAAGGCTACTGGCCGAGCCAAGCTACCGAGCCAAGGGATCTCAAAAGGCAGTGTGGGACTCTGTGGGACTCTGCTCTGTTCCCACGGTCAGCTGGGGGACGCCTCATCACGAGGTGGCTTTCCTACCCTGCCCGCGAGAGGGGAGCGGAGTCACATGGAGCCCCGGAGGACGGTGGGGGAAGCTGATTGTGAGAGCCAGCAGCCTCTAGCCAGCAGCCTCTGGTCCTGGGCCATTTTACTTGCAGTGACTAGTGTGCCGGTACGGGCGATCTGCTGCAGAATCACAACGAAACCACTGGGAGATGGGCCAGAGTGATGCAAGGCACACCGGCAAACAAGGTGGTAACAGGGATGGTCATTAGGGTGACTAAGATCTGAAGAAAATAACAATATAAACCACGCTTACAGCGAGCATCATGGTATCAGTGTTAGCTCAGGGGCTAATAGGCTACCTTTAGCCCCCCCTTCCATCTTACATGATGGACAGCTAGGCGGGCCAGTAATAGAGCAGTGGGTGGGTCTTTAGGATGGCAGTGGGTTGGCTTTTTCTAATCGTGACATATACGATTTAGACAGAAGAGTCAAAAACGTTTCTGGCGTTTCTGGGAGAGAAAAATGAGATAAAAGCTGTGTGTGTGTGTTGTTGTTGGTTTTTTTTAAAGAGAATTGACTGTTTTGAAATGTTTTATTTTTTTTGATAATCGTGTGACCAGTAGACTCATTTCAGACAGTTAAAACCTACAAAAACACCATTTTTCAGTCAATGACCTCTTTAACTATTGATTATCATCTGCGCCTTCAAAACCATGTCAAAAAAGCCAGAGTTGTTGAAGATGGTGTCAACGGGGTCATCTCTTCTTACTTCCGCCAAGAAGGTTATGTAATCGGGGTGGTTTGTCTGTCTGTCTGTTTGTTAGGAGGATTATGCAAAAACTACTGGATGGATTTTGGTGAAATTTTCATCAGAGGTAGCCCTTGGGCCAAGGATGAACCCATTCAATGTTGATGATGATCTGAGAATGCATACCTTCACCAAGGACCTTGTTTGTGTTTTTGCAGCAGGATTACACAAAAACTACTGAATGGATTTGGATGAAATTTTCACCAGAAATGGTCCTTGGCCTAGAGAGGAACCCATAACATTTTGGTGATGATCTGAGAATGCATTCCTCCACCAAGGCTCTTATCTTCTCAGTTTGTTAGCAAGAATCCTCCAAAACTAGTGGACAGACTTTGATGCAATTTTCACCAGAGCTGGCTCTAGGCCTACACACAAACCCATTACATTTTGGAGGTGATCCATGAGGGATGGAAGGAGCCTTGGTGGAGGTATGCACTCTGAGTGCTTTTCTAGTTGTATTATTGCTTCATTGTTCCCAACTGTAATTCTCAAGATTATGTGAATCAAAAGGTCACATAATAAAGTCCTCCAGCCAGATCAGAGGCCGTCAGCCTCTATTATGGAAAGAGTTGTTTTGAGCAATTTTGGCCAAAGAATTATGCATGGAGTTGCTAACATTTGTGAGGCTTGAAATTAAGGAAACTTTTCACTGGTAAATATGCAACTGTTCTCGTGAATTTGTAACTTTTTTCTTATAAAAGGTATATACTGTATACTGACATCACTTTCTCTCCTGAGCATATCACCTCTAGGTGTATTGAGGGACAAAACATCCATCAACATGGCTTAATTTAGCTTTGGAAACCACAAATCTGGAAGCAAAATAAACAATTAAAAGAACAGACCTCATTGTTTATGGGAATGTAGATTAATAAGAATGTTTTGGGAAGAGGTGAGGGTAACAATTGAAAAAATAATCTCAAAACAAATCATATTGAATCCTAAACTGTTTTTGTTGGGTCTGTACCCAGAAAAGCATAATTTTAATAAAAGTGAAAGAACATTCATAGACCTCAGTTTGCTTAATGCCAAAAAATGTATTGCACTATTATGGAAAAAGACTCATAGACCAGATGTGACTCAGTGGTTAAGACAGATGTTAACAAACCTTCCATTAGAAAGAATAACATATATACTGAAATCAAAGGAAATTGTGTTTGAGAATATATGGAGACCTTTTATTGATTATGTAAAAAATTTAAACATAACTCTTGAAGAAGAAGGTGAATGATGTGTGTGGACCTTGTAAATTCCAAACTGGTGAACATAATATGTATACTTATGTATTGGATTGTCTAGACTAAACAGAGGAGCATTGTTGAAGACTTGATTTTGTTGGTGGTTGTTGGTGTTTTTAGTGCATTTTTTTTTTGTAGTACTTTAGTGTTAGTGTTTGATTGTTTGTATCATGTTTGTTAAAAAAAAAAAAAAGGTTCAATAAAGATATTGTGGAAAAAAAAAAAGAACAGACCTCAGTGTAATGTGGTTAAAATTTCCTGCTGCCATGAAAAAATCAAATCAAATCAACCTTTATTGTCATATTGCTGTACGTACAACTGTAGTGCAGGCAAGATGAAATTGCGTTTCTCTTGGCATCCATATAAGTAAAAAGAACATAACTTAAGACACACTCACACACCCCCTCACCCCCCACCCCAACACAGCCATTCACACATCCCTGAGACATACTTGAAAACTAACTAGAACTATAATATACAAATAATATACATGATGTCCATAAGGTGTAGTAGTATGTATGAGAGATTCCGGATCAACTGTTCAGCATCTTAACAGCTTGTGGAAGGAAGCTGTTAATCAGTCTGGTGGTTCTGCCTCTGATGCTCCGGAATCGTTTGCCAGATGGCAGCAGTTCAAAGTGTTCATGCAGAGGGTGAGAATGGTCCTTGACAATGTTCAGTGCCCTGCTCCTACAATGGTTCTGAAAAAGTTCTTGGACAGAGGGGAGGGAAACTCCAATTACCCTCTCAGCTCCCTTAACTATCCTCTGCAGGGCTTTTTTGTCTGACATACTGCAGCTGGAGTACCATGTTGCAATGCAGTACGTCAGAACACTCTCCACCACACCTCTGTGTAAGGTCCTGAGGATGCAGATGGGGAGAGAGGCCTGTTTGAGTTTCCTCAAGAAGTGCAGTCTCTGCTGGGCCCGCTTCCTGATCCCCAAGGAATTCTTGCTCCAGGTCAGGTCCTGCGAGATCTGCACTCCGAGGAACTTGATGTTCTCCTCTCTCTCCACCAAACGGCCGCCGATGCTGAGAGGGACATGCTCAGGCTGTGACCGCCGGAAATTCTGACCGCCAAAAAAAAATTCTATAGAATGTGGGTCTGTTGTTAGCCTTTAGCTTAACAAGCTGACTTGATGGTGTGCACTGCTACCTTAGCCTAAGTGTGTATTTTTTCTCTTCCAGCCCACAGTCCTCGGAAGCTTTAGTCGGCTCAACCTTTGAACTCTGGTTTTATCACAGTGATGGATTTCATGAAATCATTTAATATGCACTTTACCACATACTTTCTAATGACAGCAGAAAGAGTTAATGCGCTGTGTTCCGCCATCATTTAAAAAAAAAATACTGACATTGCCAACTTTACGTACTAGCTGTCAGTTAGTGTGCCAGTTCCTGAAGAGAACTCTCGGTTAGCCCTTTCCACCAAGTCACTCCTCTTCCGGAGCTAGAGTGGGTGGAAGCTAAGCTATTAGTGAGCAAAATGTTGATGTTACTAATCTAAGTTTTATTTAAATTTGAGTTATTTTAAGCATGCAGAGTGCAACCTAGAAGACCGAGTCAGTTATAGCTCTGACTTTGTGTTAAATGTATTGCACAGTTGATCGCACAAAAGTTCTTGTCTATTTTAAATGCGTTTTAGTTGTGTTCAATTTAAAGGCTGGCACTCGCCTTTTTGTCATTCAGTGTCACGTACCCACAGTGATTTCCTATACGGTGACACCATGTGGCTACCCTCTATACAATTGTGAGGTTTTTCTTTTAGTTTTGCAACTTTTCTCATAATTGACCTTTTTTGTTGTATTTTTTTTCTAATACATTTGAAATCAATGGTAATAAGCAAATGAGCTGCATGTAGTTCTGCATTTTGTAGATCCCTGAAGGCCATTACATGTTCATGTTAACTTTCCACTTACATTAAAACCCCTTAGCAACCCAGCCAATCCCCTAAGAATGGCTAAAAATAACTTAGCCCTCCAATAGTGGTGACTGGTGAGATGGTTGTTGAGGCAATCTTCAAGATGAGACCGCCAAAAATCCCCAGGCTCTTTTGGTATGGTCACTGAGATGCTTAAGTCTTCCATTGCTGTCACTTACCCCTTGTAACTATGCTTGCAAATGCCATCATTGTTGTGGGGAAAATTCCAGTGGAATGGGAGATGAGTTATGTCGTCAACCTGAATAAAGGCAGGAGGGACGCCACTGACAGAAGAAACTAGATGCCTTAAGATAACAGCACTGTCTAAAAGTAATCCAACAGATACTGGACAAAATCATGCGTGGTATCATGGATATTAATGAGATGCAGTCTGGCTTTGCGCAAAGCAGAAGAACAAGTGACACAAATTTTATTCTGAGACAACTACAAGAGAAGTATCTAGTGAATAACAAAAATCTACATTTTTGTTTTGTCGATTTGGAAAAGGCCTTGGACTGGGTACCCTGTGATGTCCTCTGGTGGGTGCTGAAGTGCGTGGGAGCCCTGGAGTAATTAGTACGAACAACCCAGGCAATGTATGTGAATGTCAAGAGAGAGACAGGTCTGGATTGAGATTTGATTTGATTTGAAATGAAACTCAGTGTTAACCAAGGCTCTGTCCTCAGCCCACTGCTGTTCATCACTTTACCTGAGGCCTTGTCCTGGGAATTTTCAGGGCAACAGTAGAAAATGCAGATGACTTGATGATTGATGCCAAGACTGGTTCTTGTGTGGAAGAATAGCCTAAAATTAGGGGGCTTGATAGTGATCATGATCAAAACCAGGGTGATATATCTGGCCCAAACCTTAACACTTGTAAGGACTCCAGAAAGTATCCATGTTTTGTCTACAGGGTGTAATTCTGTCTTTTTCAATAGCTGTCTATTCTGGGTACACAAGAAGTGTTGTGGTGTTCATGGCTGACTCTCCTCCAATTCATCAGTTAGATGTAGTCGTTACCTTGGTTCAGCTCGTTCGATCAATAGTGGACTTTGTACTCAGGTGACCATTGGAGAACATGAACATGCAATGAACATTGCTGAGTCCTTCTGTTACCTTGGTGACATGATATGTTGTGGTGGGGATTGTGAGATGGCGACTATCAGAAGAGTCAGAACAGTTTAAGGAAAGTTTAGATCGCTTCTACTGCTCCTGCCATGCAGGAGCCCGATATATCTTATGTATGGTTGAATCTTCAATTGTTGTGTGAGAAGTGCTGTCTTATACGCAAGTGAGCACCGGCCTTTGAAGAGAGAAGACATAAAGCACCTGGAGAGAAATGAAAGGGCAATGCTAAGTTGGATGTGCCATGTGAAAGCTGAGAAAGGAGCCAGCTACAGCAGCCTTTGCCATAGACTTGGGCTCAGTGATGCTGACTCCAATTCGTCGCACACTCAACACACAAACACACTCAACACACACACTTTGACACACACACTTTGAGACACACTCAAAGAGTTAAGATGCAGACGACTCCAGTGATTTGGGCATATAGAACGCAGTAACACCTGAATGAGAAGAGCTCTGAACCGCCAAGTGGGAGGCTCAAAAAAGAGAGGCCGACCACATAAAACATGGAAAAAAACGCATCACATAAGATCTGAGGGAGCTGAATCTCAGTGTCAGAGATGCCCATGACAGAATGATGGAGGAAGGCACTGTGAGCCCATTGTAACAGCTAAATGTGATGAAGATGATAACTGATGTTAATTGATGTATTTAATTGTTTTTGTTTTGCTTTACAGCAGTTGGATGGCGTGGGGTCATGCGGGTGGGCGATGATGGTTAGTATTTTATATCTATCACCTATTCACCTGTGGACCGCACCAAGAGGAGAATGCCGTATTTTTCGTTGACCACTATGTTTTCACTGAGGCTATTTTGGATTAAGTTTTAAACAACTAGTTTTTAGTCCTGTTTGTTTACAAATAAACATTGGTAATTTCTTTTAACCCAGCGTAATATTTGCTTTTTTGAAGTGCGTCACAATTACAGACGTCCTCTTTCTCGAGTGTAGTGACTAAATGTCACTACACTTGTCAACGAAAAACAGATTATCTATCAACGCTTCGGCATGAAAGGCATCAGCAGAAAGTGGGCCAACAGCGTTAAAATGAAGACAAGGAGGTAGGCCTGGCTTTAAATTTTTGGAAGCTGCTATTAAAAGAAAGAGCTTACCTGAGGGATGGAGTGAGTGGCTACTTTGCCCATGCATTTTGGTCTGCAGATCGTTTGACAGCTCATCATTGAATCATTAACCCCTTGACGCCTGTTGTCGCGAATTCGCATCAAACCGCTTCCACTCCAAATGCAACCAAAACACCGTCTGTATTCCTCCACTTCCGGTTGGAGCACTTCCAACACATACCTAGGAACCTTTTGCAAGCATTAGTTTCTCGTAGGAATGGTCAGAGACGGAGCACCATCCATTTCCTGATTGCTAGGGTTAGGGTTAGAGTTAGGTTTAGGGTTAGGGTTATAGTTTGGCAGTCATGAGAGTTGAAAATACTGAAAATAACTTTGTTGCATAAATAAAAGACTCTTCATACTTGCGATGGGAACAGGTGCTTTTTTTTTTACCTTTTTTTTACCATAGATGCCTGTTGTCGCTAATTTGCATCATACCTAAAATTATATCTATTTTATGTGCTATAGTCAAATTAACTTTCTCAACTTAATTTAGCATCTACTTGAAAGCAAAAACACAAGTGAATTTTTTTTTTTCATAATTGGAAATAAATTCAGGCATTAAGGGGTTAAAGGGTACCTGTATTGAATTTTAATCAATAGCTATTTCAGAGGATCAAATATGATACTGGTGGTTCCGTCCAGTAATTTTGGTCATGATTCCTTTTCAAATACACGCGAGTTTCAAGTCACTGCTCTGTCAGTTAGTCATGGTCAGCGACATCTGTTTCAGCACCGGACGTGACGCACAGTTGTTGCTTTGTGTGATTGGCTGGGCTGCAGTGGACCTGTGCTGTGTCCCGCATTAAAATATTAGTTTTTAATTATTTTTCCCTCTCATGAAAAATAGAAATTAAATAATGAGAATAAACCCATTGAACACTTATCTGAAGGGATAGAATGATTCATAATGGGATATCTTTATATTCAAAGGTCAGATCGGGTGATTAATCTTACCCGTTTGTGTACATATTCTATGACACAGGATACAAAAACAATATAGCAGTCCACAAAGTTACAGTGGAATTTCATATAATTTTTTACAACAATGTACAAAGCAAATCTACCCGCATGTAATTTAATGAAATAAAATTATAGTATACCCCCTCATGGATCGTCACCTTATCGTGGTGGGGGGGTTTGCGTGCCCCAGTGATCCCAGGAGCTATGTTGTCCGGGGCAATTTGCCTCTGATAGGGTCTCCCAAGACAAACTGGTCCTGGGTGAAGGGCCAGACTAAGAACGATCCAACAGACTCTCATAATAAATTGTATATCAAGGATTCAGTGTACCCCGCCCGGTATGGGGTTACCGGGGCCCCACCCTGGAGCCAGGCCTGGGGGAGGGGCTCGAAGGCTAGCGTCTGGTGGCCGGGTTTCCACCCATGGGACCCGGCCGGGCTCAGCCCGAAGGAGTTACATGGGTCCGCCCTCCAGTAGGTTCACCACCTGCAGGAGGGATCATGGAGGTCCGGTGCTATGTGGATTAGGTGGCAGTCAAAGGCGGAGACCTTGGCGGACTGATCCCAAGCTTTCTAAACTGGCTTTTGGTACGTGGAATGTCACCTCTCTGGCGGGGAAGGAGCCTGAGCTGGTGTACGAGATTGAGCGATACCGGCTAGATATAGTCGGCCTCACCTCAACACACAGCTCCGGTTCTGGAACCAGTCTCCTGGAGAGGGGCTGGAGCTTGGCCTTTTCTGGAGTTGCCCCGGGCGAGAGGCGACGAGCAGGGGTAGGTATTCTTGTATCGCCCCACCTTGCTGCCTCTATATTGGAGTTTTCCCCGGTGGACGAAAGGGTTGCTTCCCTGCGCCTTCGGGTTGGGAAATGGGTCCTGACCATCATTTGTGCCTATGCACCAAATGATGTTTCAGAGTACCCACCCTTTTTGGAGTCTGTGACTGGGGTGCTGGAGGGTGCTCCTCCTGGAGACTCCATTGTCCTACTGGGGGACTTCAATGCGCACGTGGGCAACGACAGTGAAACCTGGAGGGGGTGATTGGGAGGAACGGCCTGCCCGATCTGAACCCGAGTGGTGTTCAGTTATTGGACTTCTGTGCTAACCACAGTCTGTCCATAACGAACACCATGTTCAAGCATAAGGGTGTCCATATGTGCACCTGGCACCAGGACACCCTAGGCCGCAGGTCGATGATCGATTTTGTTATCGTATCATCAGACCTGCGACCGTATGTCTTGGACACCCGAGTAAAGAGAGGTGCAGAGCTGTCAACTGATCACCACCTGGTGGTGAGTTGGATCCGATGGCAGGGGAGGAAGCCATTCAGACCTGGTAGACCCAAACGTATAGTGAGGGTGTGCTGGGAGCGTCTGGCTGAGGCCCCTGTCCGGGAGGTCTTCAACTCCCACCTCCGGAAGAACTTCAACCACATTCCGAGGGAGTCTGGAGACATGGAGTCTGAATGGGCCATGTTCTCCACCTCTGTTGTTGAAGCGGCGGCCCAGAGCTGCGGCCGCAAGGTGGTCGGTGCATCTCGTGGTGGCAACCCCCGAACCAAGTGGTGGACACCAGTGGTGAGGGGGGCCATTAAGCTGAAGAAGGAGTCCTATCAAGCTTGGTTGGCTTGTGGGACTCCCGAAGCAGCTGAGGTGTACCGGCAGGCCAAGCGGAGTGCAGCTCGGGTGGTTGCTGAAGCAAAAACCCGGGTATGGGAGGAGTTCGGTGAGGCCATGGAACAAGACTTTCGGTCGGCTTCAAAGAGATTCTGGCAAACTGTTCGGCGGCTCAGGAGGGGAAAGCAGCTCCCCGTCCACACTGTGTATGGTGCGGATGGGACACTGTTGACTTCAACTGGGGATATTGTCGGGCGGTGGAAGGAATACTTCGAGGATCTCCTCAATCCCACTGACACGCCTTCCACAGAGGAAGCAGGGTTTGGGGACGAGGGGGATGACTCGCCTATCACAGGGGCTGAGGTCGCCAAGGTGGTTAAAAATCTCCTTGGTGGCCGGGCCCCGGGGGTGGACGAGATTCGCCCCGAGTACCTCAAGGCCCTGGATGTTGTTGGGTTGTCATGGTTGACACGCCTCTGCAACATTGCGTGGCGGTCGGGGGCAGTGCCTTTGGCATGGCAAACCGGGGTGGTGGTTCCTCTCTTCAAAAAAGGGGACCGGAGGGTGTGCTCCAACTTTAGAGGGATCACACTCCTCAGCCTCCCTGGGAAGGTTTATGCCAAGGTACTGGAGAGGAGAGTCCGGCCGTTGGTCGAACCTCGGATTCAGGAGGAGCAATGTGGTTTTCGTCCTGGCCGTGGCACATCGGACCAGCTCTTTACCCTCTCGAGAATTCTTGAGGGTTCGTGGGAGTTTGCCCAACCAGTTTACATGTGTTTTGTGGACTTGGAGAAGGCATTTGACCGCGTCCCTCGTGGATTTTTGTGGGGGGTTCTTCGGGAGTATGGGGTATCGGGCTTGTTGTTACGAGCTATTCGGTCTCTGTACGACCGTTGTGAGAGTTTAGTTCGTATTGCCAACACTCGGTCGGAGTCATTCCCAGTGAGAGTTGGACTCCGCCAGGGCTGCCCTTTGTCACCGGTCCTGTTCATAATTTTTATGGACAGGATTTCTAGGCGCAGCCAGGGAATGGAGGGTGTCATGCTTGGTGACCACAGGATCTCATCTCTGTTGTTTGCAGATGATGTTGTCCTGTTGGCTTCATCCAGCAATGACCTACAGCTCTTGCTGGGACGGTTTGCCGCTGAGTGTGAAGCGGCTGGGATGAGAACCAGCACCTCCAAGTCCGAGTCCATGGTCCTCAGCCGGAAAAAGGTGGATTGTCCTCTCCGGGTTGGGGACAGGCTCCTGCCCCAAGTGGAGGAGTTTAAGTATCTTGGGGTCTTGTTCACGAGTGAGGGGTAAATGGAGCGAGAGATCGACAGACGGATTGGAGCAGCATCTGCAGTGATGCGGACGTTGTACCGGTCTGTTGTGGTGAAGAGGGAGCTTAGTTCTAAGGCAAAGCTGTCGATTTACCAGTCAATCTACGTTCCTACTCTCACCTATGGTCACGAGCTTTGGGTAATGACCGAAAGAACGAGATCGCGGATACAAGCGGCTGAAATGAGCTTTCTCCGTAGGATTGCTGGACTCACCCTCAGAGACAGGGTGAGAAGCTCAGTCATCCGGGAGAGGCTCAGAGTAGAACCGCTGCTCCTCCACATTGAAAGGAGTCAGTTGAGGTGGTATGGGCATCTGATTAGGATGCCTCCTGGACGCCTCCCACTTGAGGTGTTTCAGGCACGTCCCACTGGGAGGAGACCCCGGGGCAGACCCAGGACTCGGTGGAGAGACTATGTCTCCCAGCTGGTCTGGGAACGCCTTGGTATCCCCTCTGAAGAGCTGGAGCAGGTGGCTGGGGAGAGGGAAGTCTGGGCTTCTCTGCTTGAACTGCTGCCTCCGCAACCCGGACCTCCGGAAAAGCGGTAGAAGATGGATGGATGGATGGAATTATAGTATATCAGGATTTATTCAACATGCTCTGAAGTTACTTGACTGGGAACTTGCCTGTTCGTTAAGTCCCCTTCAGGTGCTGGTCCACGAAGGTACCTGTGGATCATGCCGTCAATGAAGGCTATCTCCAAGGATGGTTTGTGCAGTATATGTTCGTGCAGATTAGATGTTGAAGTACTGCAGCCGTCAAAGCGGTCTGCAATGAGTTCATGCTCTTGACAACAGTAAAATGGTAAATAGTAAATGGCATTCACTTATATAGCACTTTTATTCTCATCTCTTGATGACCAAAGCGCTTTACAGATCCTGCTATCCACCCATTCACACACACATTCACACACTGATGGCGGCATGCTACCTAACATGGCGCTTCCAGACCCACCAGGAGCAATTGGGGGTGAAGTGTCTTGCCCAGGGACACAACGGCAGGATATCCGGGGAGAGCGGGATTCAAACCGCCAACCATGGGGTTATAGGACTCCATGTCAGTTTGCAAAACAGAGCACTGCCCACATCGGCACCATGAGGTGTTAGCTATTCTGGATCTGCCGTCACACACATCTCTGGCGGAATTTTCCTCCTCGGAATCACTAGAAAGTGAGGACTCGTCCTCACAAGCCTCCTCCTCTATCTCTGGTTCATATAGATAACCGTTTAAACCCACTTCATCATAGGGACTGGCCACTGTTTACTCGTCCGTGGTAAGCCAGAGTCAACAACTGTACGTCACTTCCGGCTGGCAATGGCTGCTCCCCATTGGTTTTGACCGAGCGGTTTTCATGGTATAAAATTACTCAGTATACTGACTCTAGGGGGTTATTTTTACTGAATAAATGCATTTTTGGTTTATAAGTACTAAATACCTAAAGCACGATTAATGTTGTTATAATGACTAGTACTAGTTTCCGGAATTGATGCTGCCTTACTTCCCCGCTGTGAAATGTGGAATTTTCCTTTGTAAGAGGATCGCTGCTGCTCAGTTGATGTGATTATGATGGTGACTGTCGGTTCTTATCATTCTGAAGATGTTTAAATGACTATGCTGAAAGAAAATCAGTTTTTGAAAATGAGTGATATAAATGCCTCAGATTCTAAAATGAGGTACGATAAAAGGGAGATTACACACGTGGACAAAATTGTTGGTAGCCCTCTGTTAATGAAAGAAAAACCCACAATGGTCACAGAAATAACTTGAATCTGACAAAAGTGGTAAGAAATAAAAATTCTATGAAAATTAACCAATGAAAATCAGACAATGCTTTTGAATTGTGGTTCAACAGAATTATTTTAAAGAACAAATTCATGAAACAGGCCTGGACAAAAATGATGGTACCCTTAACTTAATATTTTGTTGCACAACCATTTGAGGCAATCACTGCAATCAAACGATTTCTGTAACCATCACTGAGACTTCTGCACCTCTCAGCAGGTATTTTGGTCCACTCCTCATGAGCAAACTGCTCCAGTTGTCTCAGGTTTGAAGGGTGCCTTCTCCAGAAGGCATGTTTCAGCTCTTTCCACAGATGTTCAATAGGATTTAGATCAGGGCTCATAGAAGGCCACTTTAGAATAGTCCATTGTTTCGCTCTTAGCCATTCTTGGGTGTTTTTAGCTGTGTGTTTTGGGTCATTATCCTGTTGCAAGACCCATGACCTGCGACTGAGACCAAGCTGTCTGACACTGGGCAGCACATTTCTCTCTAGAATACCTTGATAGTCTTGAGATTTCATTGTACCTTGCACAGATTCAAGACACCCTGTGCCAGATGCAGCAAAGCAGCCCCAGAACATAACAGAACCTCCTCCATGTTTCACAGCAGGGACAGTGTTCTTTTCTTGGTATGCTTCATTTTTGTGTCTGTGAACATAGAGCTGATGTGCCTTGCAAAAAAGTTCCAGTTTTGTCTCGTCTGTCCATAGGACATTCTCCCAGAAGCTTTGTGGCTTGTCAACATGCAGTTTGGCAAATTCCAGTCTGGCTTTATTATGATTTGTTTTCAACAGTGGTGTCTTCCTTGGTCGTCTCCCATGAAGTCCACTTTGGCTCAAACAACGACGGATGGTGCGATCTGACACTGATGTACCTTGACCTTGGAGTTCACCATGAATGTGTTTAGAGATTGTTCTGGGCTCTTTTGTTACCATTCGTATTATACGTCTCCTCCTGCGGCCACGTCCAGGGAGGTTGGCTACAGTCCCGTGGATCTTAAATTTCTGAATAATATGTGCAACTGTAGTCACAGGAACATCAAGCTGCTTGGAGATGGTCTTATAGCCTTTACCTTTAATATGCTTGTCTATAATTTTCTTTCTACTCTCCTGAGACAACTCTCTCCTTTGCTTCCTCTGGTCCATGTTTAATGTGGTACACACCATGTCAACAAACAGCACAGTGACTACTCGTCACCCTTTAAATAGGCCGACTTACTGATTACAAGTTTGTAGACACCTGTGAAGTTAATTAGAGGACACATCTTGGTTGAACATGTCCCTATGGTCACATTATTTTCAATCTTTTCTAGGGGTACCATCATTTTTGTCCAGGCCTGTTTCATGAGCTTGTTTTTTAAAGTAATTCTGTTGAACCAAAATTCAAAAGCATTGTCTGATTTTCATTGGTTAATTTTCCATAGAATTTTTATTTATTACCACTTTTGTCAGATTCAAGTTATTTCTGTGACCATTGTGGGTTTTTCTTTCATTAACAGAGGGGTACCAACAATTTTGTCCATGGCTGTAAACTTACAGAAAAGCCCTTGGGGAATAAAATTGAAAATCTTCGGCAGGAACGGAAAATAAGTGTGAATAAAATTAAAGAAGAAGAAGCCAACTCTATTGTCATTCAATCTGTATAGCCAACCATGTACAGTAAAACAAAATTACATTTCTCCTATCTACAATGTTAATCACATCTAGAATCAGAGGGGCTGCTGCCATGCAAGGCACCGCCACAAACAACTTCTCCTTCCCCTATTCTATTATGCTGAGCACCAAGCTAGAAGGCGGGAAGTACCTTTTTTTTTATATGGTCTTTGGTATGACCCAGCCGGGACTTGAACCCCCAACCTCCTGGTTGTGGGGCAGATGTTCTATCAACTAGGCTACCACTCTGGTAAAGGGCTCATACCAGAAATTAAAGCACTAATGAAATCAAATAAAAATTTCTCAGGTGTGCAACTCCAGTTTGAAAGTTTAAATAAACTTTGTGAAAATGCCTCCTTGTCTCATGCTGCACTGATTCCCCTGCTTCCTGATGATGAACAAATAAAACTAAATGAATGGTTTGACAATAATGTGGAATAGAGTAACACATTTAAAGAAGATATTAAACAATGGCTGTCTGAATCTGAGGAAATGTCCCAAAAGGCCTCAAATGGTGAATGTGCAGCTGGTCCAAACAGAGTAAGCCCTATCACAACTACTAATGGTGAGCCCTTATTAACTCAACACTTGCCCCCCCATTGTTTCAGAGAACTTACAGGATGACGTTCAACCAAGTGACAGTGTGTCAAATGTCAGGAACAGATCAAAAACATCTCAGAGGTCTGCTCATGGAAAAGGATCTGTTATTTCCACCACTTCATCTGCACGTCTCCAAGCAGAGGCTAGCTTGGCAGCATTATTAACCCGACAGAAAATGTTAAAGGAAAAACACAAGCTGGACGAAGAGGAACAAATGTTGAAGAAAAGAAAAGAACAACTTAAACTGGATGAGGAAATTGCTGCTAACCTGGCTAAGCTAGATGTGCTGAGATCTGGAAGTATTCTAAGTGTAAAAACTAAAATGACAAAGCATTCAGATGGTATGAATTCCTACTTGAAAAAAGAAAATGTACAATGAATATTGAGAAGCCAGTTACTTCACAGATGTCAATGAAGCCGCAAGAAGTACAAGTCCCTGTAAGACCTAAAGAGAAAGTTTTCCATCACTATTTTGCAGTCTGAACTTGTCATTCATGCATGCTGTTACAAAACAAACCATCCATCCATCTTCCACCACTTTTCCGGAGGTCCAGGTCGCAGAGGCAGCAGTTCAAGCAGAGAAGCCCAGACTTCCCTCTCCCCAGCCACCTGCTCCAGTTCTTCACAGAGGATACCAAGATGTTCCCAGGCCAGCTGGGAGACATAGTCTCTCCAGCGAGTCCTGGGTCTGCCCTGGGGTCTCCTCCCAATGGGACGTGCCCGAAACACTTCAAGTGGGAGGCATCCTGATCAGATGCCCATACCACCTCAACTGGCTCCTTTCAATGTGGAGGAGCAGCGGTTCTACTCTGAGCCTCTCCCGGATGACTGAGCTCTTCACCCTATCTTTAAGGGTGAGTCCAGCAATCCTACAAAGAAAGCTCATATCAGCTGCTTGTATCCGCGATCTCGTTCTTTTGGTTATTACCCAAAGCTCGTGACCATAGGTGAGGGTAGGAATGTAGATTGACCGGTAAATCGACAGCTTTGCCTTAGAGCTTAGCTCCCTCTTCACCACAACAGACCGGTACAATGTCCGCATCGCTGCAGATGCTGCTCTGATCCGTCTGTCAATCTCTCGCTCCATTCTCCCCTCACTCGTGAATAAGACCCCGAGATACTTAAACTCCTCCACTTGGGGCAGGAGCTTGTCCCCAACCCGGAGAAAACAATCCACCTTTTTCCAACTGAGGACCATGGACTCGGACTTGGAGGTACTGATTCTCATCCCAGCCGCTTCACACTCAGCGGCAAACCATCCCAGTAAGACCTGTAGGTCATTGCTGGATGAAGCCAAAAGGACAACATCATCTGCAAACAAATCATTCCTCCAAATGCTGAATTTCCTCATAGTCTCAGGAATGCAAGTATGCCATTTAATGAAGATCAAAACACCATATTTTCCATAATGAAAAAACAAAAGGAAATAAACACACTTTTATTGCAACAACTTTTTTCTTCCTTGCCAAAAAGAGAGATCCCAGTTTTCAAGGGTGATCCACTGGAATTTCATGCCTTTATGAAGGCATTTGAGAGAGTTGTGGAGAGAAATACTAACCATTATAGCAACAGACTTTATTTCTTGGAGCAATTCACCAAGAGCCATCCAAAAGAACTGGTTAAAAGTTGCCAATACAGTGGATATAAAAAGTCTACATACCCCTGTTCAAATGCCAGGCTTTTGTGATGTAAAAAAATGAGACCAAGATAAATCATTTCAAAACTTTTTCCACCATTAATGTGACCTATAACCTGTACAACTCAATTGAAAAACAAACTGAAATCTTTTAAGGGGAAAAATAAAAAACTTACAATAACCTGGTTGCATAAATATGCACACCCTTAAACTAATACAGTGGTACCTCTACTTACGAACGTCTCTACATACGAAATTTTCAGGTTACGAGACGCCTCAACGGGAAAATATTGCCTCTAGTTACGAGCAAAATTTCAGGATACGAAAGGCAAAAAAAGTACGCGCTCCTCGCAGCTCCCGTATTTTACCGAACGTAAACATACCTGTAGCTGCTCTGCCATTGGCTATCGCCTAGCATCTTCCTGGTATCCCATTGGCCACGAATGGGTGCATTTGGTTGATCTCGCTTTATCTTATTATTATTTACTATTCTTACTACTTTATTTTATCCTTCTTACCTCTTGTAAGACTGTTGACTGAACTACACAATTTAGAGAAAAAAATTGTTAACTGCCATGTTTATCACCATCTACGTCACCTTGTTCTTAATAAAGTTTTGGGAAAAAAAACAAAACAACATCAACGATCAGCACGGTATTAAAACAAAAGGAAGCCCTTATAAGCCGATAAAAGCAAACGTCCTTGGATCGTTTCATCACAAAACGTCAGGCAAAAACCACTGATGAGACAGAACATGAACCAAAGAAGGCAAAAGGTGACGCTGACGCCGACGATCGCAGTTAAAAGGTAAATGAACATAATTTTTATTATTCTTTCTCTTTTATTATTCTTTCTCTCATTTTAAACTCTCATTTTATGTTTATTGTGCAGTAATCTAATTGTAACATGTATTTGTTACATGTTTTGATGCGTTTTTACGATTTATAAAAAATTTATGCCCGAATTTTGGGGGCTTGGAACGGATTACGGCATTTACATGTAAAATGCGCCTCTACTTACGAATTTTTCACGTTACGAGAATTCTTCCGGAACGAATTAAATTCGTAAGTAGAGGTACCACTGTACTTTGTTGCAGCACCTTTGGCTTTTATTACAGCACTTAGTCTTTTTGGGTAGGAGTCTATTAGCGTGGCACATCTTGATGTGGCAATATTTGCCCACTCTTCTTTGCAAAAATGCTCCAAATCTGTCAGATTGCAAGGGTATCTCCTGTGCACAGTCCTCTTCAGATCACCCCACAGATGTTCAATCGGATTCAGGTCTGGAGTCTGGCTGGGCTATTCCAAAACATTAATCTTCTTCTGATGAAGCCATTCTTTTGTTGATTTGGATGTGTGCTTTGGGTCATTGTCGTGCTGAAAGATGAAGTTCCTCAACATGTTATAATTCCTTTGAGGGCCTGGTCCTCAGTATTGGGCACTTTAGCAATTTTAGGTTAAACCCAACTTTATTTGCCATAGTTTATCGTCCCCCATCAACCTACTCAGAATTTTTATCCAAATTTGCTGATTTCTTAGCTGATTTAGTGCTGAAATCTGATAGAATAATTATAGTAGGGGACTTTAATATACATGTGGATGTAGATAGTGACTGCCTTAATGTGGCATTTAATTCAATATTAGACTCGATTGGGTTTTCTCAGAAAGTAGGAAATTCTACTCATTACTTCCACCATACATTGGACCTTGTTCTGACATATGGCATAGAAATAGAAAATCTTGTAGTGTCTCCTCATAACCCTGTACTGTCAGACCATTGTCTGTTAACCTTTGATTTTACTATTTCTGACTATTTGGCTCCTAAAGAAAAATATTATTACAGTAGATGCCTCTTAGATGATGTTGTTACCAAATTTATGCAGATTGTTTCCTCTATGCCATGTGTCAACACAACGGAAATAAGCTATAGACAGCTTGCGCCTTCTGTAATTGATAACATGGTGGATAGTGTTACAGCTTCTCTGCATCAGACTCTAGACTTGGTGGCCCCCTTAAAAAAGAAAAAGTCTAATCAGAGATTTCTAACTCCTTGGTTCAACACAGAAACTCGTAGCTTAAAACAGAAGACTCGTCAATTAGAAAGAAAATGGCGCTCCACTAATTTAGATGAAATCTATTTAGCTTGGAGAAATCATCTTTTAATTTATAAAAAAATCTCTTAGAAAAGCTAGAACGAGTTATTATTCTGCATTAATAGAAGAGAACAAGAATAATCCCAGGTTTCTTTTCAGCACTGTAGCCAGGTTGACAAAGAGTCAGGACTCTGTCAATCCTAGCATTCCCTTAGAGCTTACTAGTCAGGACTTTATGAACTTTTTCAATAATAAAATTTCATCCATCTGAGATAAAATCAATCAGATTCTTCCCACAGTTAACTTAAATACTGTAACTACTACAACTCCTTCAATTGATGTCTGTCTTGATGAGTTTACTCCAATCGACCTTTGTGAGTTAGACAAAATAGTTTCTTCATCCAAACCTTCAACTTGTCTTTTAGACCCTATTCCTACCAGGTTATTTAAAGAAGTCTTCCCACTTATTGGTAGCTTTATTCTTCATATAATCAATTCTTCATTAACTCTAGGCCATGTACCGCAGGCTTTTAAAACGGCTGTAATTAAACCCTTACTCAAAAAGCCAACACTAGATCCAGGAGTTTTAGCTAACAATAGACCAAACTCTAATCTCCCTTTCATTTCAAAAATCTTAGAAAGAGTTGTTGCTATGCAATTATTTGACCACCTGCAGGGAAATGGTTTACTTGAAGAGTTTCATTCTGGGTTTAGAATCCATCATAGTACTGAAACAGCCTTAGTGAAGGTCACTAACGACCTCCTCATCGCATCTGATAATGGACTGGTTTCTGTACTTGTCCTTTTAGACCTTAGTGCAGCTTTTGATACTATCGATCATAATATTCTACTTGATAGATTAGAACACTATGTTGGACTTAATGGAACTTCGTTGCAGTGGTTTAGATCTTATTTATCTGATAGGTTCCAGTTTGTTCATGTAAATAATGAGTTTTCTTTCAACTCAAAGCTTAGTCATGGAGTTCCACAGGGATCTGTGCTAGGCCCTACTCTTTTTAGTTTATATATGCTTCTGTTAGGCAACATTATTAGAAAGCACTGTATACATTTTCATTGTTATGCAGATGACACACAATTATACCTGTCAATGAAGCCAGATGATAGTAATCAATTAGCCAAATTAGAAGCCTGTCTTAAGGAAATCAAAGCTTGGATGACTTGTAATTTCCTGCTATTAAATTCAGATAAGACTGAAGTCATTCTTGTTGGTCCAAAAAACCTTAGAAATACCTTTCCAAATCAAACTTTAAGTTTGGATGTGGTTACTCTTTCTCTTAATAGCTCTGTGAGGAACCTTGGAATTATTTTTGATCAAGATCTGTCCTTCAATTCACATATTAAATTTGTTTCTAAGACTGCCTTCTATCATTTGCGTAATATTGCCAAGATTAGGAGCATCTTGTCTCAGAGTGATGCTGAGAAACTGATTCACGCTTTTGTTAGCTCGAGATTAGATTACTGTAATTCTTTATTATCAGGCTGTCCTAAAACATCTTTAAAAAGTCTTCAGCTGATCCAAAATGCTGCAGCAAGAGTTTTAACAGGTACTAGAAAGAGAGATCATATCTCTCCGGTTCTGGCCTCCCTTCATTGGCTTCCCATAGAGTTTAGAATTAAGTTTAAAATCCTTCTTCTTACTTACAAAGCTCTAAACAATCAGGCTCCTTTTTATTTAAAAGATCTGATACTACCGTATTATCCTAACAGAGCACTACGCTCCCAAAATGCAGGATTACTTGTAATACCTAGAATCTCCAAAAGTACAATGGGAGGCAGAGCCTTCAGTTATCAAGCTCCTCTCCTGTGGAACCAGCTGCCAATCTGGATTCGGGAGTCAGACTCAATCTCTGTTTTTAAGAATAGGGCTAAAACCTACCTTTTTGATATAGCCTACAATTAGGGAGGGATCATGTGTTTCTGATCCCTCCCTTAGTTATGCTGCTAATAGGTTTAGTCAGCCGGGGGACCTCCAATAATGCACTGGGCCTTACTCCTTTCTTAACTCTCAATGAAATATTTTTTTTGCTGGTCATTAACATCTGTTTGTTCTCTCCCATAGATTGAGTCCCCATCGTGCTGTTTGCTCTCTACATATCTGTTCTTTTCATCTTCTCTGTCCCCTCACCCCCCATCCAGTCGCAGCAGATGACTGCCCCTCCCTGAGCCTGGTTCTGCTGGAGGTTTCTTCCTGTTAAAAGGGAGTTTTTCCTCTCCACCGTCGCCAAGTGCTTGCTCACAGGGGATTGCCTGATTGCTGGGGTCTTTCTGCAACTGTGGGGGTTCCCCCTTCAGTTGATAGTGCTATGAGGTGACTGTTGTTGTGAAATGGCGCTATATAAATAAAGTTGAATTGAATTGAATTGAATTCATCTTCAGCTTTCTAGCAGAAGCCTGAAGGTTTTGTGCCAACACTGACTGGTATTTGGAACTGTTCATAATTCCTTCCACCTTGACTAAGGCCCCAGTTCCAGCTGAAGAAAAACAGCTGCAAAGCATGATGCTGCCACCACCATGCTTCACTGTAGGTATGGTGTTCTTTTGGTGATGAGCAGTGCTGTGTCTGTGCCAATAGTACCTTTTGGAATTATGGCCAAAAAGCTCAACCTTGGTTTCATTGGACCATAACACATTTTCCCACATGCATTTGGGAGATTTCAAATGTGTTTTTGCAAAATGTAGCTGGGCTTGGATGTTTTTTTTCATAAGATAAAGCTTCCGTCTTGCCACCGTACCCCATAGCCAGACATATGAAGAAGACGGGAGATTGTTGTCACATGTACTAAACAGCCAGTACTTGCCAGAAATTCAATGTTGCTGTTGGCCTCTTGGCAGCCTCCCTGACCAGTTTTCGTCTTGCCTTTTTATCAATTTTGGAGGGATGTCCAGTTCTTGGTAATGTCACTGTTGTGTCATATTTTCTGCACTTGATGATGACTGACTTCAGTGTGTTCCATGGTATATTTAATACCTTGGAAATTCTTTTGTACCCTTCTACTGACTGATACCTTTGAACAATGAGATCCCTCTAATGCTTTGGAAGCTCTCTGCAGGCTGCTGTAAGATGTGACTACAAAAATGTCAGGAAAAGCCTACTAGAACAGCTGAACTTTATTTGGAGTTAATCAGAGGCACTTTAAATGGTGGCAGGTGTGTGCTGACTCCCATTTAACATGAGTTTGAATGTGATTGGTTAATTCTGAACACAGCCACATCCCCAATTAAAACAGGGTGTGCATATTTATGCAACCAGGTTATTGTAAGTTTTAATTTTTATTTTTCCCCTTAAAAAATTTCAGTTTGTTTTTCAATTGGGTTGTACAGGTTATAGGTCACATTAATGGTGGAAAAAGTTTTGAAATGATTTATCTTGGTCTCATCTTTTTACATCACAAAAATCTGGCATTTGCACAGGGTGTAGACTTTTTATATCTACTGTACATAGACCCAGAGAAGGGATACTTTAAAGCTAAGAAACTACTGAAGAAGCAGTTTGGCAATAAGCAAAAGGTAGTGTTGGATTGAATCAAAATTTAACCAATGTCCAGATAAGTTAGTTGGAAAAGGTAAATTTATTTACATCAGCTGACGGAGCACACGTACAATCTTGGTATATGTGCTGCTTTTTCTAGCTCATACGTTTTATCTTCTCTACAGCAACGGGGAGTTGTCTCCTCTGACTGGTCCACTCCCAGGTGCCTCCTATCTTCCTCTGATTGGTCCATTCCCAGGTGCCTCTTGTCCTCCTCTGATTGCTCCATTCCCATCCCCTTTGTCTCCAAAACCCATCTGTTTTTTTGTTTTTTTTTTTTATTGTCGACCCCCACATCCTGCCTCCCGCAGTTTCCTGCTGTCTGTCCACATTCCTGTAAGCAAGTTTATACCTTTCTGCCCATAAAATGGTAATATCCCCTGCCAGACTGACAGACACTTTTCCACACAAAGAGTGACTGCATGAAACATTTTCCCAACAGGTAGCATCGGCCTACTTGGAAAAGGCTCTTACATGGCCTTCTATTAAGACTGATGATGTGAAATCCCTTGAAGAATACAGCCTTTTTCTCAGAAATTGATGCAATGTCATGGAAGAAGTGCAATATCTGCATGAACTGGACCCGTCAATAAATATTTTGAACATCATAACAAAGCTACCTTATAAATTAAGAGATAAGTGAAGGACTGTAGCCTGTGAGCTGCAAAAAAGTTGTGAGCAGAGGGCAACATTCAGTAACATTACCAGCTCCACTGAATGACAAGTAAAAATCATGGCAGATCCAGTTTTTGGAAACATTCAGGATACACCAGCCACAAACACAGGTATAACCAAGAACAGAATACAACCACGCTCTGGAATTAAAGGGACTAGTTTTGCCATGACTGTCACCCCATTGCGGAATGTAATTCATTGTGAAGGTGACAGGAATGTATGTACTCCAATACCTAGGAATAACTGCATATGTTGTGGGGGAGAACATACACTGTTTTTTTGTTAGCAGCTGACACAAAAAATGTGTCATAAGGAGAAAATGAGTTTCCTAAAAGACAATGGCATCTGTTTTGGTTGGTTGTGCATTGGACATATCAAGAAAAACTGTAGGAGACAGATAACCTGTGTAAAATGTGGCCTCAGTCATCCAATTGCTCTTCACATAAATAGGGGAGAAAGGATTCAGAACCCTGACCAAACAGACACTGAAGCAGAACCAATCACAGACAGCACATTGGTATCTAATAGTCTTACTGGGACTAGTGACCAACACTGTAAACTTCCCATCATTCCAGTTCAAGTTAAATCAAAAAGGGGTAACAAAATCATCATCACTTATGCATTTTTGGATCAAGGCAGCACTGTATCATTTTGTACAGAGGGTCTGATGTACAAGCTTGGCCTCACAAGCAAGAAAGTAAACATCCTTTTAAAAATAATGGGCCAAGAGAGAGTTGTGCCTAGTTACAGTTTGTCGGGACTGGGGGTGGCTGGTCTATATAGAAATGACTTCTGTGAGTTACCAAAGATGTACACACAAGAGCACACGCCTGTTCACGGAGGTAACATCCCCACAGTGACATTCAGAGATGGCCCTATTTGAAATCTGTTGATTTGCCTGAAACAGACTCTGAAATTGAGCTGTTGAAATGAAATTGAGGCATGGGACAAACATGCCTAAAGCCTTGGAACCATTGGAGGCTATTTGCAGTGTTGATAGTGGACCCTATGCAGTTAAGACAAAGCTTGGATGGACTGTGAATGGACCATTAAGTGGGAATGCCGAAACAGACTCTGAGCAGTCAGAGTTATTAATGAACAGAGTGTCTGTTGATGAATTAAGTGAACTTTGGCAACAGCAGTTCAAAGAAGATTTCCCTGAATGTAAAAAGCAAGAAGAAACTGGTATGTCTCGAGACAATCATAAGTTTATGGAGCTGGTAATAAATTCAGTAACGCAAGTCAATGGTCACCACTGTATCCACTTACCACTGAAGGAAAGAGCATTTGGTATGCCAAATAATAGGAAGATTGTTGAGCAGCATGTCTTACATTTAAAGAGGAGACTTCAGAAGGACTCTTTTTCATAAAGATTACACCATGTTTACGAACAAGCTCAATGACAAAGAATATGCTGAAAGAGTTCCTGTGGATGAGTTGGGATGTAATGATGGAAAAGTCTGGTACATCCCCCATCATGGTGTTTACCATCCCACAAAAGATAAAATCAGGGTAGTCTTAGATTGTGGAGCAAGTTTTCAGGGAACATCTCTTTTTTTATGATTTGAATTTTATTGGGTTTTCAATTTAGAAAATAAAACAAGAAACAAACAAGCCAAAAAAAACCCAAAAACATCAAGAACGAATATACCCAGTGAGAGGATAAGATATTCCAGTTCCACCCTAGTACTCCTAAGATGATTGGCTTAATCTACAACACCTATAAAGGTTAGATAGGATCCCCACTTATTGTAAAAGCTGTCTATCCTGTCCAAAAGTTTATATGAAAGGCGTTCTAGTGCAGCAAGCTTACCCAGCTCCCTGAGCCACTGAGCTACGGGTGGGGCAGAGGAAGATTTCCAATAAGAAGTAATCAACTTTTGGCCCACCATTAAAGCAGTCTCGATCCACTCAGCATCAGAGATTGGGTCCTGAATAGTTGATGGATCCCCAAAGACAAAAAGTCTCTGAGTGAATGGCACTTCTTGCTTGACAATTGTCATAATATGTCTATGGATCTCCAACCAAAAGTCCTGTATTTCCGGACAACTCCAGATCATATGGATAAGTGTATCCTCCCCCTGTAGACATCTCCAGCAGCTTGATGAATGAATAAGATTTGCTCTAAACATTTTATGGGGTGTCCAGTAGAATCAATTCAAAATTTTAAATTGAACAAGTCTGGTTTTCAATTCCCTGGGCACTTTCTTCCCATTCTTTAAAATATTTGCCCATTCAGCATCAGTAAATTGTGAATTCAGATCTTTTTCCCATGCCTGTTTAAGGGATGAAAAATCTTTATTTGAGCTCTTAAGGAGCATTGAATAAAAATTTGAGGCCTTACATCTTTTACCACAGGAACTCAATGCCTGGGTGAGCCAGTCTGCCTCAGGAGGAGGGGTAGTTGTAGATCCAAAGACTTGACACAGCAAATGTCGAAGTTGTAAATATTTCCAGAACTGATTCTGTGGTAGTCCATACTGTGCCCGTAGATCATCAAATGATTTGAAAGCTATCCCTTCATATAAATCTTTTAGCATCAAGATGTCCTTTTTCACCCAGATTTTCCAAATAAATGGAGATTTTCCGATGTGGAGACTTGGGTTAAGCCAAATAGAAGCCATAGAATGAAGATGAGAGCTAAACCCTAATATAGAAGCAACCCTCTTCCAAACGTATTGTAAAAAGGATACAATAGGATGCAACTGAAATTCAGAAGAAAGTTTAATTGTGATTAGATGTACTAAGGGAAAAGGGCTGCTCAGATAACTCTCCAAATGAAACCAAGGGGGAGCTTTCTCAGGGGGGAGAGCCCAATGAATCAAATGTCTAAGACTAAAAGCGTAATGATATAAAACTAGATTTGGGACCCCCAAACCTCCTGATTCTGTAGCCTTTTGTAGTCTTTTCAATTTTAATCTAGGGCGCTTACCATTCCATAAAAACTTATTGCACAGCCTATCAAATTGCCGAAAATAACCAACTGGGATCCTAAGAGGAAGGGATTGTAGAAGGTAATTAAATCGGGGTGCACAAATCATCTTGATAACATTGACCTTGCCCCAAAGAGACAAAAAAAGGGGCGACCACCTCTCTATGTCTATTTTAAATTTTTCGAGCAAAGGCTCAAAATTAATCTGAATCAGATCCGATAAAGTATGAGGAAACAGGATGCCAAGATATTTAATTCCTAATTTTGGCCAAGAAAAGCCTATATTTTGACCAAATGTAAACAGTGTTTTAGGGCAATAAGGTGTTAGAGGGAGAACTTCTGATTTTATCCAGTTAACTCTATAACCAGACAGACGTGAAAATTGGTTAATAATTTTAAGGAGAGCTGGAATTGATTTTTGAGGTTGTGTAATCAGTACCAATGCATCATCAGCATACAACATTATCTTATGGGTACTGCCATGGACCTGAATACCTGGAAAATTGCCGTCTTTGCGGAGAGCTACAGCTAATGGTTCTAATGCCAAAGCGAAAAGCAGGAGACTTAAAGGGCAGCCCTGGCGCGTACCCCTATAGAATCTAAAAGGCTGTGATGTAACTCGATTTGATGTCACTGAAGCTCTAGGTTCATTATATAGTAATTTAATCCAGGAAAGAAACTTTGAACCAAAACCAAAAGTCTCTAGAGTAGCAAAAAGATACTGCCACTCAACCCTGTCAAATGTTTTTTCAGCATCCAGGGAGAGGGCTGCTACTGGAGAGAGGTGTGCAAGTGAGGGATCATTTTGAACTGACCATATGATATCAATAAATCGCCTAATATTGTCTGCCGCACCCCTGGAACGAATAAAACCCACCTGATCAGGATTTATAAGAGATATCATTACTTTATCGAATCTTAATGCCAAAATTTTGGAGAGAATTTTACAGTCACAGTTTATAAGACTAATTGGTCTATAATTCTTGCAATCTAACGGGTCTAGGGAACATCTCTTAACGCTCACCTTCTACAGGGCCCAGATTTGACCAGCTCTTTGATTGGTGTGGTGACCAGATTCAGAAAAGAACTACTGGTGATGGCTGCAGACATTGAATCAATGTAAGAAAATGCACTGATGATAATAAAAATGAGTTCAGTAAGGAAACAGTGGATAAGTTGCTACATTGCTTCTATGTGGATGATTGTTTGATATCTGTGGGAACCGATCAGGAGGCAAAGCTGCTTTATCATGATCTGGTCTCTCTATGCAGCAAAGGAGGATTTCTGTTGACAAAGTGGGTCAGCAATAGACACAGTGACCTGGCCGCAATAGCTGAGAAATACAGAACTGAAGATGTAAAAGGACTGGATCTGGATAAAGATCTGTTACCGATCGAGAGGGTTCTTGGTGAGAGATGCTGTATCCAGTCTGATACTTTCAGATTTAAAATCGTGATAAAAAACCGACCTCTAATCAGAAGAGGGATTCTCTCAACAGTCAGTTCAATCGATGATCCTTTGGGAGTTTTGAGTCCTGTAGTATTGATGGCAAAGAAAATTCTTAGATACTTGTGTAGGAGAGCACTTGGGTGGGATGAGGATATACTTGAGCCAGTTGTCAAAGAGTGGATAAATTGGCTGCAGGAACTTCATCTTCTTGAAGACTTCAGTGTTGACAAGTGTTTCAAACCACTTGATTTGGGGGAAGTAACAAGTGCACAACTACATCATTTTTGTGACACCAATGAGGATGGATATGAAATGGTGATGTATCTTTTGTCATATAATCCACATTCACAAGTGTGCAATGCTTCTGTCATAGGAAAGGCACGGGTAGTGCCTTTAAAATCTGTTATGATTCCTCAGATGGAGCTCATTGCTGCCACAATGGCAAGCTGTATGGATGTCCTATAGAGGAAGGAACTGCATATGAATCTTAAAGACTCTGTGTTTTGTACCGATAGTGGATCAGTATTCAAATATCTCAGAAACGAGACATCTAGGTATAAGGTGTTTGCTGCAAACAGAGTTTCAGAGATCCTTAAAGTTTCGCAACCTTCTCAGTGGAGGTATGTGGACACTGCAAGCAACCCAGCTGACATGGCATCCATAGACTTAAAGGTGCCAGCATTTCTCAAAAGGACCACATGGGTAGCAGGCCTTCATTTTCTTCAATTTAATAGAGAATGGCCTGTTGATCCCGACATCTCTCATCTTTCCTCTGATGATATGGAGGTCAAGAAAATGGCTTCATCGAATGCCATGCAAGTGGGAGAAGTTGATGCTGTGACCCATTTGATCCATCGTTTTTCATCTTGGAGCCATTTGAAAAAAATTAGTTGCTTGGATCTTAAGATTTAAGACCTGGCTCAGGTCTCAGTATTGGAAAAGATCACCAAGAAATGATTGCACACAGTCTAGACTGAATGGGGAGCAACAATACAGTTCTTTAAAACAAAAGGCAGACATTTGTGGCAGAGGCACTGTCCCAAATCATCTGGAAACAGCTGAACACAAAATTATCAGGTTTTGCCAAAGAAAGAGCTTTCCAGAAGAATTTTCCATACTGCAAAGAGGCAAAAATGTGAAAGGTTGTAGTCATATTTTTAAACTGTCCACTTTTAGAAGATGGTCTTCTGAGAGTGTGTGGTCGGCTCAGCACACCATCTATGCCTGCAGAGGCTAAGCACCCTGTGATTCTAGCAAAGGATTCTCACATCACCAACATCTTGTTAAGACATATTCATCAAAAGGTGGGCCATGGTGGTCGTAACCACATGTTGTCTAAACTGCGGAAGAAGAAGATCACAAGGGCTGGTGTTGCTATTAGAAAGATCCTCTCAAAGTGTGTTGTTTGCCAAAGACTTAATGGCCAACCAGTGTGTCAGCAAATGGCTGATTTACCGATTGACAGAGTTTCTCCAGATGAACCACCATTTACATGTGTTAGAGTGGACTACTTTTGGCCCTTCAAAGTAAAGACTGGAAGAAGTATAGTGTCTGTACGGGCAATCCACATTGAGGTGGCATATTCACTAGACACTGACAGCCGTCATGGATTTTCTGTCACACCTTAGGTGGTAAAAACACAAAATGGACAGTGAGTGCCAGGTGGTGATCGGTTGACAGCTTTGCAGCTCTCTTCAGGCAAGTTTCCGAGAAATACAGTCGCAGGTCTGATAACATAACACACAAAAAAAAAAAAAATCAATCATTGGCCTGTGACTTAGGGTGTCCTGGTGGGAAGTGCACACATGAACACCCTTATGCTGTCCATCCTCCCAACACTCACACTTTGATCAAATGGTTCTGCTCTGTACGTGTGTACATGATTTCCTTTGGAGGTACTCGTCAGTCCTCCTCCAGGTTTGCTTCCGGCACAACCTTGATTAATCACCGAACATTTCAGTGGTACACTCCCACCTGCAAGGGGTTCAGTGCCGGAGCCCCTGACACAACGTAATATGCTTTAATGCAGAAAAGAAAGCAGTTTATATGAAAAAAAAACAAACCAAAAAAGCCAAATTTGTGCCTCACTACAGCACCTCTGTGTGTCATGTGCACAACAACTGCAACTGTAAAACTAAAAGGACAGTGTGGCCCTGAATCAGAAACTGAAGCATCACACTTTATGAAAAGGGTCAACAGCCAGCAAAGAAGAATGTCTGTTGGGCACTTTTTCTTTTTTAAAGAAATCACTACCTCCCAATACCAATACACAGAATGCACCTATTCATTTATTCTTTTTTTTTCTTTTCTAGTGGTTATTTCAGCTTATACACAAATGGAGAATATGTCTTCTGTAGTGGAATATAATTATTTCAAAGCTGTCACCATTCAAGGAACGTTGCCCTCTTCTGGCTCAGATTCCACTGGAGATAGTCCAGTGTCTTGGAGAAGGTCAGCCCTCTTCTCTCAAAGCAGTGAGGTTGCGGCTGGAAAACTTTTTTTTTTTTTTTAATTTCCACGTGATTAGCTATTGGCCACTCCAAGTCAGTTTGAGTACGGCAAGAGATCCCGGACACGAGCCCCCAAGTTGTAGTGGCAAAAAAACTGATAATCCTATATTTGTATGTTTATGGAGAGTTGAAACAAAGACATCCACACAAGGAAGTGTTTTTTCCCCCTTAATATTCACAAAGAAATCAGAGTGCACAGAAAGCAGATATGATCCACACAGCAACCTGCCCAGTCTCATACAGAGGCATGGGAGTACACAATATAAATACTCTGTCGCATGAGAAACAACTGGAAATTTGGTACTAAAAACCGGCTGAAACAGGACTGAATCCAGGCACTGAACTTGTAAAATGAGACAGTTGGAACATATTGCATATACACTGAGAAAATAAAGACAGTCTATAGAGGGGAACAAATTTGAACCAAAATACAATGCAACCATGATCAATGTGTTTAGTTAATGCCTAAGCGAAGAAACAAAGACAACAACTTTTAAAAAATTCATTTGCAGTACATGCCCTGATCACATTTCACCTTGATTATTGTAATTTCTTCCTCTCTGGTCCCCCTCTTAAAAGGAACTCTGATTATATTGGCATGTTAGCTCTATATGCTTTATTTTTATGTTAGTAACATAACTATAATATAATTTTTTTGAAAATAATTCCCAGTTTTATATATTTTTAAAAAACTTTATTACTGTGGAGAACGTGAAATGAAGAGGCTGAATTTATTTCTCAATTCAGGTTTATTAATCATCTCACATCTCTAACGTCCTCTTAAACAGAAAAGAGGACCAACTTCTCCAATCCCCCCCTTTTATACCCGGGACATCAAAGTACAGAATCACATTGTCATTCAACCCCCCATAGACAATACATCTCCCCCAGGTCTCTTCTTCCTCCACCTGACCCCTGGAGGTCAGGAAGTCCTTTCAGAGTCATTTCTAAAGGCACCTCCACCTCCTACTGTTATCCCCAGGAGGTCCAGACTTACTGTTCCTTCTAAGGAACAGTAAGTGATTGATTGAGTCTAAGCATCTCAATCAATGTGCTATACATACGCAGTCTAAGCATCTCAAATATGTGTGCCACATAACCCCCCCCCAAACGTCGAAGATGAAACAATACAACATAGTCCACACAACATGATAAAACCACACATCAGTCCATATGCTGTCTGGGCTTCAACCGCCTTCCAAACTTGCTGTAAGCGGGCTTCGCCACTCCTGCGGCGCCATCTTGCAGTGAATCTGCTATCTGAGGATGAGAACTGTTAGTTGATCCCTGCGGGGGCTCTGGGGCATGCTCCCTGGGGGGTCTGCCGTGTCGAGGAGCCCTCGCCACTTGCACAGTTTCATCGGCCATCACAAAAGCAGGTTTCAGTCTGTCTATACTAATGGTTTCCCTCCTGTCCCCCAAATCTAGCAAAAAATGCTTATCACCTGTTTCCAGCACTCTATATGGGCCATCGTAAGGTGGTCGCAGGGTTGGGCGCTGAGCCTCGTGCCTGACAAAAACAAACTCGGCATTTTTTAAAGATTTGGGCACAAAAACACGCGGAAAAGTGTGATGAACGGGGCCCGGAAGCATGTCCGCTCCGGTGTTGTTCAGTGGCCGCTGAGTAGGGGGACGCCCTGGGGCCGGATTATCTGGAAGAAACTCTCCTGGCAGCCGGAGTGGTTGCGCGAAGACCAACTCAGCTGGGGAGGCTTTTAAGTCCTCTTTAGGTGCAGAACGCAACCCTAATAAAACCCATGGTAGTCTGTTTACCCAATTTGCATCCGTAAGCAACGCTCTGAGGGCTGCTTTCAATGATCTATGAAAACGCTCGCATAAACCATTAGCCTGGGGGTGGTAAGCAGTAGTGCGGTGAATTGTCACACCTAAGCTGTGGGCCATCGCTGACCAAAGCTCGGACACAAATTGAGGTCCCCTGTGGGAAGTAATATCCGACGGAACCCCGAAATGCGCTACCCAAGCCGTTAAAAACGTGCGGGCCACCTCTGCAGCTGTGGTTGATGCCAGTGGGACCACTTCCGGCCAACGCGTGGTTCGGTCCACCATTGTCAAAAGATGTGTGTACCCTTGCGACGACGGTAGGGGGCCTACGAGGTCGACATGCACATGATCAAACCTCTTGGCCGGGATGTGTAACGGCTCTAAGGGGGCTTTTGTGTGCTTGTGTATTTTGGCCCGCTGGCAAGCCATACAGGCTCTTGCCCAATCTTTAACGTGCTTGCGCAGGCTCGGCCAAACAAACTTCTCTGCTACCATTTTTACCGACGCGCGCACCCCTGGGTGCGCCAGGGAGTGAATCGAGTCAAAAACGCGGCGGCGCCATGCGGCCGGCACTACTGGACGCAGTCGTCCAGTAGAAACATCGCAGATTAGGGGGGGCATACCATTTTGCAGCCTCCTGTTCTCCAGCCTTAACCCTGTTGGTCCCGACTGGAGCGCGCACACGTCCGCATCGCTACCCTGATCCGCTGCCATGGCTGCATAATCTATCCCCACGTGGACTGGGGCCGCGTGCACTTCCGCGCTGTTATTTTGCTCTGCGGCTGCGGTAGTATAATCTACCTCTGCGCGGACTGGCGCGGTTACCGCGTGAGAGAGGCAGTCTGCCACTACATTGAGTTTACCCGCTACGTGTTGAATATCAGTAGTAAACTCCGAAATTGCGGCCAGCTGCCTCTGCTGCCAGCCCGACCATGGTTCCGAAATTTTGGCCATCGCAAAAGTGAGCGGTTTGTGGTCGACAAACGCGGTGAAACGCCAACCTTCTAGCCAGAATTGGAAGTGGCGAATGGCTAAGTGGAGCGCTAACAGCTCCCTGTCAAACGCGCTGTATTTTCACTCGGCCTTGCGCAAGGACCTGCTGAAAAAGGCCAGCGGCTGCCAAACCCCGGCAACGTGCTGCTCCACTACCGCCCCTATGGCCAAATCTGACGCATCAGTGGTGAGCGCTATGCGGGCCGTTGGGTCTGGATGAGCCAACAACGCAGCGTCTGCAAGGGCTTTTTTTACCTCCACGAATGCGCGCTCCCGCTCCGGGGACCATTCGATTGCATTGGAGGGTTTTTGTTTTTTAAGCGCGGCATACAATGGTTGCATGAGCTGCGCTGCGTGGGGGAGGAAACGGTTATAAAAATTCACCATTCCTAAAAACTCCTGTAGTGCTTTGACCGTTTGTGGCTGGGGAAAATCTGCCACTGTGCGCACTTTGTCCGGTAGCGGAACTGTCCCTTCTGGGGAGACGCGGTGCCCCAAAAAATCGATCTGCGCCACCCCGAACTGACACTTAGCTGGGTTGATCATTAACCCGTGCTCTCCCAACCTCCGGAAAACTGCCGTGAGGCGTTTTTCGTGTTCTTCTTCGGACGCACTGGCTACCAAAATGTCGTCCAGGTAGACGAACACAAAAGGGAGATCGCGTAACACCGCATCCATCATGCGCTGGAAGGTTTGCGCGGCGCCTTTAAGCCCAAACGGCATGCGTAAAAACTCAAAAAGTCCAAACGGGGTTATCGCCGCTGTTTTGGGAATGTCCTCAGCGCGCACTGGGACTTGATGATAACCGTGGACCATAGATATAGAAGCCTAGATTGGCAGTAGGTCACTGGAGCGCGTGATTTCGGGCCGCCATATTGGTACAGAAATCACAACAAATCCACAGCTCAATCAATCAGTCAATCAATACATCAGATTTATATAGCGCTTTATCATAGACACTCAAAGACGCTTTACAGAAATTAAGGGTCATCCACCACCTGGATGGATGAAGCAGCCACAATACGGCGCCATCCCTTTTAACCATTCACACACACATTCACACAAAGGGCCAATTTAGAGTCTCCAATTAACCTAACCTGCATGTTTTTAGCATGTGGGAGGAAACCGGAGAAATCCCGGGGTAAACCCACGCATACACGGGGAGAACATGCAAACTCCACACAGATCACTGTTGGCCGGGAGCAGGGATCGAACCCACGATCTCATGATTCCCGCGATCCCCCGGCCGAGGGTAAACTGTGCTGCCGCAGTGCTAACCACTGCGCCACCGTGCAGCTCAATGCACAACACTCTGATTAAGTCTTCATTTCCAAGGTTCTCGTTTGTTTACACAGTGTGTAACTGGTGTCTAAACGATTAGGTAAGTGTCGAGTATTTGTTTTTAAATAATTTAATGGCGTGTTGTCAAAAATAAAGGTAAAAACTCTGATTTTCATTTGGGAGGTCACTGATTTCTGTACATGCATGACTGCCATGAGTGTAATATATATTGTAATTCAGTATCGATACTTATGGCAATATTGCTCATGTAATATTAGTATACAGTGTTACCGCATTAATATATAAGCCTATATACATGTTCTATATTGCCCGAATTTTTGACCTGGCTCTGGGTTAAATTTATAAAGCCTACATCTACTGCTTTAAACTGGGTTTTGATTCAATTAACACTTCACCTCACTTTGCAATTGATTAATATGAGCTTGCTGCTTTCATGTTGAGTGCATTGTTCTATGCAATAAATTTAATAAATTTGTAATGAACATTGGTGTATTGTATAAATTTGTTATGTGGGCCTAAAATCAATAAGAATTTCAAATTGATTTTAAACAACTGCTATACAGATCCAGGTAGATGGGGGGGGGGGGAGTGTATAATGTCTGTCTAGTTAAATGAAGAAACTTGAATAATTGATTTGTATTTTTTATTCTCTTTATTTATTTCAAAGTTTACATATCTAGGCCAATTTGTATAGCACAGGCTGAAATATTTCTTTGATAAACATTTTTGACAATTGGGGGGGGGCAATAAGCTGGTTGCCTGGGGTGGCAAATATAACAAATACAGCCCAGGACAAAGTATGAATTAATCAATTTCGGCCATATATTTATGCATAAATGGCCACAATGAAAGAGTTAGCCTTAATTATTAATCAGGGGGTATGGTAACTTCTTTTTCAGCTCATTTGACAGTTCTTGATTGAGACACTGCAAAATGCCATAATTTAATAATTATGAAGCTCTTAAACACCTAATATTTATGCAGATTATGCTGAAAGTAAACCACTATGCGCTGTGTTGTACTGTGTTGTAAACATGTTCACTGAAGCCTGTCAAACGTTTAACAAAGGAGAATGACCCAAGCAGGTGTCTGCACTGGACCACAGGGATGTGCTACAGATATCCTGTACCAAGATGGCGGACGCGCGTCACGTCCCCGCGACCACGGACTGGCCAGCGCTGCCAATCTAGGGTTCTATATCTATGCCGCGGACCAAGTCTATTTTAGAAAAAATGCGCGCCCCCGCCAGATGTACCGAAAAATCCTGAATATGTGGGATTGGCTAGCGGTCATGCGCTGTGGCGTTGTTTAACCTGCGGAAATCACCGCAAGGTCTCCACGAACTGTCAGCTTTAGGGACCATGTGCAGTGGGGAAGCCCATGGGCTATTCGAACGCCGGATGATGCCCAACCTTTTCAGGTTGGCGAACTCCTCGCGCGCTATGGACAGTTTAGCTGCATCCAAGCGCCGAGCTTTCGCAAAGACGGGGGGGCCAGCGGTAGTGATAAAGTGCTCCACCCCGTGTTTCGCAACTGTTGCCGAAAAAGTGGGAACTGTGAGTGCTGGAAACTGAGTGAGGAGTGTGTGAAACTTACCGCCTGCTGTGGCGATGTTGGCCTGTGCTGGTGGCGGGGACACTCGAGCTGCACAAGGAATAGAGTAAAAGGAGAGTGCATTAACCAGGCGTCTATTGGGAAGATCAACTAACAACCCATGTGAGCACAGAAAATCAGCACCTAACATGTTGAAACTCACCGCCGCTATAATAAAAGTCCACTCATATGTGCGGCCGTGCAGGGACAGAAGTAGAGTCCTTTCACCGAAGGTCTTAATGCTCGAGCCGTTCGCCGCTGTTGCTCCGTCACCCCCGGGGCCTGCCAGCCGGTCAGCGTAGGTTGGGGTGATGAAACTCATTTGGGAGCCCGTGTCCACGAGGAAGTGTCTCCCAGAGCGCGCATCCGTCAGGTAGAGCAGCTTGTTCCGTTCGCCGAGGGCCGCAGCTGCTAGCGACTCCCGGTCCTGGCGTTTCCCGAGCTCTTGAACTGGCACGGTGGTACACACTTGCGTGCCCTCTCTGCGAAACGACGATGGTAAAAACAGAGGTCATCTCCTCCGCAGTGTCGGGGCTTCGCTGCCGCCATTGTTGGTGGGACCGCCTCCGTCGCCTCTGGCCCACCGCTGCTCCCGGTCGCCACGCCAAGGTCTGCCGCTGCTGCGGTGGCCGTGTGCTCTTCGCTGGCGTTGAGGATCCGCTGCGCCTCCTGGGCCAGCGAGCGGAAGTCCCACTGGGTCACAAAATGAGTGCCCGCCAGGGTCGCCCTCGTCTGTGATGGTAGGGTTCTCAGGAAGATGTGCGTGAAGAGGAAATCGTCGTTGTCTGAGCCTCTCAGCTTCAGCATGTCTTCCATCAGGTCGACAGGCGTGCTTCCTCCCAAGTCGTGCAGAGCCAGGAGCCTCCTAGCTCTCTCCTGGGTTGAGGGCGTGAAATGCTGGATGAGGGCAGCTTTCAACCCGCTGTATTTGTCGCCAGCGGGCGGGTGTTGCACCAGGTTCCGCACATGTCGAGCTGTGCAGCTGTCGAGTTTGGCGATGACGTGGTAGAATTTTGTGTCATCTGCTGTTATTCCCCCAAGCGCGAACTGGGCTTCGGCCAGGAGGAACCACGAGTCTGGGTTGTCCTGCCAGAATTCTGGTAGCTTGACTGAGACCGCGCTTGCTCGGCTGGTCCCTGGCGAGTCTGGTTCGGGGGAATTGTCTCTGGTCATTGTACGTCTTAAGGTCACCAATGTGGAGAACGTGAAATGAAGAGGCTGAATTTATTTCTCAATTCAGGTTAATTAATCATCTCACATCTCCAACGTCCTCTCAAACAGAAAAGAGGACCAACTTCTCCAATCCCCCCCTTTTATACCCGGGACATCAAAGTACAGAATCACATTGTCATTCAACCCCCCATAGACAATACATCTCCCCCAGGTCTCTTCTTCCTCCACCTGACCCCTGGAGGTCAGGAAGTCCTTTCAGAGTCATTTCTAAAGGCACCTCCACCTCCTACTGTTATCCCCAGGAGGTCCAGACTTATTGTTCCTTCTAAGACGTGAGGTACCACAATATACATATGCAGTCTAAGCATCTCAAATACAGTATGTGTGCCACAATTACGATGTAAATCGCCATTTTTGTTTACGTCGCAATGCATTCTGGGTAGTGACGTAGAATGGCTGCAACCGTTTTTTCTGTCTTATACAAGCCAAGAAGCGAAGCTCCTAACTACTGCCATTTGTCAGTGAAAATGCCACATTGCGCGGCTTTTGGATGTGATTTCCAATCAAAGGGAAATAAAGAGAGCAGGGTAAGCCTCCATAGCTTTCCTAAAGAGGGAAAGTTGAGGAAAAAGTGGGGCGGCAGCGGCTCAGAAGATAGAGCAGGTCGTCTAATAACCCGATGGTTGGTGGTTCGCATCACGCTCTCCCCAGATATCCTGCCGTGGTGTCCCTGGGCAAGACACTTCACCCGCATTGCCTCCAGTGCCCATAACACTGGGTATTAATGTTTAAATGTTCGGTGGAGGCCGTTGGCGCCGATTGGCAGCCACATTTCCGTCACTCTGAGTGTCTGTGATCGCACGCTTGATAAAGCTGACATATATATTAATCACGCTGTGATAAAGCACGATATCGCTCCAGCGTGTGGCACCGGGATTCCTCTCTGTTCCTGAGGTGCAGGACAGAAGAGGATGCGAGGCGCATCTGCATAGTGATCAGTCCATACCTCTCAAGCTGAGCGCTCTGCCAGCCCCGTACGCTGTGGAGGTCACACACGAGGTGTTCCTCCACACTCTCAATAATTTTTTTTCCCGTATATTTTTCTTTTTGGCGTACAGAAATGGCAATACGCCCGTATTTGCTAAAATTGCATTTTCCCCGTATTAAAATACGGCAAAACCGTATCACTTGACAGGTATGCGTGACAAAATGCGAACCGTGATTGGCTTAATATATATGTCAGCTTTATCAGGCGTGCGCTATAGCGCGTGATTCGCTTGCGCACGCTCAAGAGGATCATGGTTCGAATTTTGTCACGCATACCTGTCAAGTGATACGGTTTCACCGTATTTTAATACGGGGAAAATGCAATTTTAGCAAATACGGGCGTATTGCCATTTCTGTACGCCAAAAAGAAAAATATACTGGAAAAAAAATTATTGAGAGTGTGGAGGAACACCTCGTGTGTGACCCCCACAGCGTACTGGGCTGGCAGAGCGCTCAGCGTGAGAGGTATGGACTGATCACTATGCAGATGCGCCTCGCATCCTCTTCTGTCCTGCACCTCAGGAACAGAGAGGAATCCCGGTGCCACACGCTGGAGCGATATCGTGCTTTATCACAGCGTGATTAATATATATGTCAGCTTTATCAAGCGTGCGATCACAGACACTCAGAGTGACGGAAATGTGGCTGCCAATCGGCGCCAACGGCCTCCACCGAACATTTAAACATTAATACCCAGTGTTATGGGCACTGGAGGCAATGCGGGTGAAGTGTCTTGCCCAGGGACACCACGGCAGGATATCTGGGGAGAGCGTGATGTGAACCGCCAACCATCGGGTTATTAGACGACCTGCTCTACCTCCTGAGCCGCTGCCGCCCCACTTTTTCCTCCACTTTCCCTCTTTAGGAAAGCTATGGAGGCTCACCCAGCTCTCTTTATTTCCCTTTGATTGGAAATCACATCCAAAAGCCGCGCAATGTGGCATTTTCACTGACAAATGGCAGTAGTTTGTAGCTTCGCTTCTTGGCTTGTATAAGACAGAAAAAATGGCTGCAACCATTCTACGTCACTACCCAGAATGCATTGCGACGTAAACAAAAATGGCGATTTACATCGTAATAAAGTTTTTTAAAAATATATAAAACTGGAAATTATTTTCAAAAAAATTATATTATAGTTATGTTACTAACATAAAAATAAAGCATATAGAGCTAACATGCCAATATAATCAGAGTTCCTTTTAAGTCCACTAATAAACTTCAACTGGTCCAGAACTCTGCCATCTGCATTATCACCAGAACCACCTCCATTAATCACATTACTCCTGTTCTTCAGCAGCTTCACAGGCTTCCAATTAAATTCCAAATTGATTACAAAACCTTGCTCCTCACCTTCAAGGCAATCCATAACCTTGCTCCTTCATATGTTTCTAAACTTCTACATAACAATAAACCCTCCTGCAATCTCAGATCATCCACTTTTATTCACCTCACTGTTCCTCTTGCTCGCATGTCCACCAATCAGTATAGAGCCTTCAGCTGTCGTGCCCCCCACCTCTGGAACGCCCTCCAACAAGACCTCCATAACTCTGACTCTCTTCAGACCTTCGAATCCCCTCTCAAAACACATCTCTCTAAACTTGCTTATTCTGTATGGTTTTATACCCTCTGCTCTGACAAATCCAATGTTTTTCCATTGTTTTTATCATTTCTCATTGCTTTATTTGCTTTTCTTTATAAGGTGATCTTGACTGTTTTGAAAGATGCCCATAAACTAAATGTATTAATATTATTATTTATTTTATTTATCCTTGACTACAGCACTTTGTGTCAGCTGTGGTTGCTTTTAAAGTGCTTTATAAATTAAGTTGGACTGGAGTCGGATTATTTGTCAAAATGCAGCACACATTAATAGGGTGAGGGGCTTAAAGTCTTACTGCAGCCAGTCACCAGAATGTGATCAAGATGGGCATGCCTTACCTTTGGAGAGCTCTCATGTTGTCCATTTTTATCTATGGACTATTTTTGCTGCAGGTGTTTTGCAGTCTTTATGTACATTTTGACATTATGCAACCTCTAGTGGTTGTGGAAACAGTGATATGAAGAAACAGGGCAAAAGGGTACCGTTGTAATTTATGCAGGTTAAGCCCTCATGTTTTCATAATCCTCACACTAACCATTACCTTAACTTTAACCACCAAAAATATGTTTCTATTTTTGTCTTCAGGACTAAGAGTTTGTCTATGACCTTGATATCCACTGTGCCATATGTGACCTGAGTGATGCAAGCAATATGGGAAAGATGCCACCCAGAATTCATTTCCTGGCATATACCTGCAGGTTGCTTGACTTTTATTGCAACCATTACCTAGCATCATTGCTACCACCTATGCTGGAAGCCTCATAATTGTTCAGTTGGTGCTATGTTTTTTTATGTTCTCCAGAGGCTGTATAACCAGTGTCATCTTTCTGAGAGTTTGTTGGAATCTGAGGTAAGTAGTGCTTTTTCTTTCCCAGTGGATGTGCCCCACTAACCACTGGCACGAATGTTTCGCACCGCTAGCCAGGGTTCCTCTTAGCTTGAAAAGCACCATCACCTATCCCCAACCAATTCCTGAGAGAGATTTAAGAAATTCTGTGAAAGTCAGTAGAGTCATCATTATCAAGATGTTAAGAATGAGCAGATTCAGAAGTGAAGAACTAATAATCATATTTACACATTAGTTGGAGGATTTGTTGCTGTCCACACAGACCGTAAACCTGCATTCAACTAACTTTGCTCAAACTGAATGAGTCAGAAGCAATCATGCTATAAGCAGAAATCACAAAGCTCCCAGCACCAAAACTCTTATTCCTTCCAACATGAAATACAAATCTGCTCATTTTTTTACAGCAGCTTTTGTGAATATGAAAAGATAATTTGTTGATTTTGAGTCAATGATAAATAAACGCAACATGACACAACACTAGTTTTAATCCAGGACAACAAATCCACACTCACCTGCTCCTGAGTCTCTCCTCCTGGAGGAGTGAAGCTTGGAAACGACTGACCAGCTGCCTTGGCCATTTCTATCATCTCCTTTACACATCGTCCTTCAGCTACCCCAAAACTCTGGAAAAAAAAAAAAAAAAAAAAGGACCAAGTGAGTGACTGGATGACTTTTGTCTTTTAATGTGCAAGTGCTAGTTAAGTTTTTTTTTCTTTACAAAAACATGTCTATGAAATTGTCACACCACACAAAAGTGTCACTCACTTTCTCCTTAAGTAGGGGTTCACACATCATGCGGAGACCCAAACAACTGCTGTTGTGCTTCATTATTGCTTCAGCGGTCTAGAAGAAAAATAAAACTAAATATAATTTCTCTACAGACAGAGTGAGGGCAGCTTTCTCCATACGAAAATATGACAATTATGATTTATACTTGCAATCCTGCAAACCTTCACAATTATTAATAAAAATAAATTGTCCCTGGCTCATAGAAACAAAAACAAGATGTTTTCCTGCATTCGGTCCAACTGTTTTGAAAAAGTGTGCCCGCGTACACATTGCAGTAGCAAATCCTTTAAACCCGCCTACCATGCAGTGTGTATGTGATGACAAGGATGGGTTTCCCACCCTTTTGCCCGATATAAGCCCCCCATAATCACACACAACCTTAGTGCAGTTGTTCTTTACTTCACAAAGTAAAACGTTTTTCTTAAAGTTTACCATTTACAGGCATTCTACCTGTCTGGCCCGCAGCATATCGCTGACAAACACATTGGTGAAATGTACATCTTTCAGGTACTGTCCCACAGCTTCTGCCTGCTGCATCCCAGTCTCAGACAATGGAGAATCTATAGCCTGGCCTAGATGGAACAAGAGAGGAAGATGACGAGTCCTCTTTTTAAAAAGCTTATTACAACATTCAAACTGCCTTGTGCTCTCCATATATATATATATCTTGAATCACAATTTACCCTGTAGCAGTCCTTCTTTGTTGTGTGGTGTCTCTCCACTGCAAAAAAACAAATAACACATTGGTCACAAATACAGGAGCCAATACCACTATCAGAATTAAAGATGAAACCAAAAGTGTAAATACATTTTATTTTGAATTATTTTATAAATGAAATCCTACTGTTACACTTCACAAAACTGTTTAATTCAAATGTCTGTCAAACCTTTGAAAGTCACCCTTCAGAAGGATTATACAGAACAAGCAGCTAATGAAAGACGTCACCAAACTTAGTCCCACACATCAAACCTTAGCCATCAAGGGTTTCCACAGTCTCTGCAGTTTGAGCCTAAAAGTACAGGCTTTTCCTATTGTGAAATGCTGGTAATGCAGGTAACCATGATGATAATTTATATTATAATGACAACTGTTTAAAAAGATTTGTTTTACAAAGAAAACCACTTGAGTAGTTACAGTTTGGAAATATTATAATTTATGGTTGTATCTCACTGCTCTCCACTTCAGGTCTCAGCTGACAACAAAAGATGAAGCACCAAAATATAAGAACTGGAAATACTTTGTACGTAATAATAATGGGTATAGTATTTATACCACCTTGTTTCTTTACAAGTGTGTTATCAGAGTTAATAATAATTTCTGAAACCCATGTCTAATAGTGCAGCGGTTAATTGCATATTTCATAAGAATCCTTCAAATGGTGACACAAGCATGAAATTCTCCACAAATATGCTTTAATGTCCTCTCTTTCAGAAAAGGGTCCTGGCCACGCCAAAAATTCAAGATGGCCGCCATTTTCCAAGATGGCTGCCAGAATGTGACAATTTTTTGTTATTTTTCCTCTTTTCTTAATTTAATTTTCCAAGTGAACCATGTTTATGCTCTTATATACTAATTTTATAGATTTTGTTGTCTCTGATATAAATTTAAGAAGGTTAGCCTTCAATGGGGTGCCCAAAATGGCTGCTACTCCTTGAAAATTATGATTTATCCATCGTAAATTGAGCATATTTAACACACACATGTAATCGTTTCTGGATGTGGATCTTGGTTGGTGTGGTGCAGATCCCATTCAACCGTTTTTATAAACTACAGTTGTGACTGTGATTGCAATTAAAAAAAAACAAGAGTGATTGTCAGCACACAACCAGGGCACACTGGTGTCAATCACTGCTGTGTAACTCGGCATGGGGTTCAGTGTCAACTGATCTAGCTTTACTAACACTGCAGTATTAGACTAGTTGTAGTAGTATATGCATAGTTTAGTGTCCCAAATGCTTTCTAACAGCCCCATATCATGTAGCTACTAAACTGTAGTTTTTTAGTTATTGGATACTAGTTAGAGAGTCGCACCTGAATTGACAGGATGTGCCAGCGCGGGAGAGCCGAGCCAAGGGTAAGGGGGTTATGCATGTCTCGCCAAATGTTCATGTACTTACCCGGATGGTGTACAGATCACACGGGACTTAAATGGCACTGGATGAATGATCGGGCTAGGTGTAGGGCAACCGAACCTAGTTGAATCCCATACAGTAATGTGTGCACAATTTGATTAGGGTGGTAAAAGGATAGCCCCTCGGCCTTAATCAAGACACATCATGGCAGAAGCGAATGTGATATCTGCCAATCGGAAAACAAATTGGAGCTTGTGTTGCCTTTGCCAGAAGGACAAAATAGGTGAGGGCCTGACATCCACTCCAAGTCATCATTCCCCAGAACATGATGGATACAAAATGCTGGCAAGGAACATTCCCATGTTCAGCGAAATCAATGACATGCCATTGAGAATAGATCCAACGAGGCTGGATGAAGGTGATGGCATAGAAGCCACACTCAGGAAAAATATGGCAAAATACCATGTGAGCTGTCGCTTGTTGTTCAACAACACTAAATTGCAACGGGCACAAAAGCGCCATTCCAGTAGTCAAACCAGTGAAACTGAGACTGGAGCTTGTCAGTCAAAACTGCGGCGAAAAAGTCATGACAGTCAGACATGCATTTTCTGTGAAAAAGTGGCACCTGCATCAGACCTCAGAGAGGCCAGTACAACGGGCCTAGACAAGAGGCTGCGTGACATTGCAGAGATGCTTGGTGATGGTAAGCTTCTTGCAAGATTGACTGGTGGTGATGTCATTGCACAGGAGTTCAAGTACCATAATGTTTGCCTTCGGGCTCTCTACAACAGGGAAAGGGCGCACCTGAGGAACCTTGAGAAACGTGACACTAAGTCACAACCAGATGTGTATCCAATGGTGATCTCAGAATTGGTTGCATACCTTGTTGAAAGCAACCTATGTTCAGAAGGACCAGTTACATTTCGCATGCCAGATATCTGCCACATGTACCAAAAGCGTCTGGAACAGCTGGGGGTGGACTCACCAAATGTGAATTCCACTAGACTGAAAGAAAAGCTATTGGCTGAAATTCCAGGACTTGAGGCTCACAGATCTGGCGCAGATCATAGAGAAGTGATACTTACATTTCAGGAAGATGTAGGCAAAGCGCTTGCTCAATCCACAGATCTTTCAGATGCACTTATCATTGCTAAAGCAGCAAAGATCCTCAGAAGATGTATACTTGACCACAAGTCTAGATTTGAAGGTACATTTTCTCAGGGTTGTGTGCAAAATGCTATACCTCCCCTTCTGCTTCAATTTGTGGGGATGGTTGAGCATGGTGCTGACATAAAATCACAGCTGAGATTCGGGGCATCAAAGTCAGACCAGGCAATTGCTCAGCTCATGCATTTCAACTGCTACACCCGCTACAAGGAAGGAGCAGCAACTCACAGGCATTCTAAAGACAGAGAGACCCCATTTCCCGTGTACATGGGGCTCTCTGTTTATGCCAAAACCAGAAAGAGGAATCTGGTTGAGATGTTGTTCGATCATGGTCTCAGTATCTCTTATGACAGAGTGCTGGAGATCTCTGCTCAACTTGGAGATGCAACAGTCAGCAAGTATGTTGAGGAGGGTGTGGTTTGTCCTCCAGTGCTGCAGAAAGGGTTGTTCACTACTGCAGTGATGGATAACATTGATCACAATCCCTCTGCAACAACTGCAACTACCTCCTTTCATGGCACAAGCATCTCTCTGTTCCAACATCCCACAAAGGATAATAGTGGACAGGAACGAGGGCAACTCAGGTTTGGGCCTGAGAAAGTAAAGTCAGTTCCTGAACTTCCTGATACATTCACAAATATCTCTCCAGCTTCCTTCCGGACAACAAATCCTGTTCCACCAGGTACTGCAATGCCAAAACCACCCACAGATATTCTGGGGCCACAACTAGCACTAGAGTACCAGTGGCTGGACAAGGTCTCAGTGACACAAGAAGTTGATGATGCATTGAACCTAACATGGTCAGCACATCATGCTTCAATGAAGAGAAGCCCTGAATTTGAAGTTACCATTACTTCTTTGCTTCCTCTCCTGCGGGATCCAGCTCATTCAGTTGCTACAGTCAAACATGTAATGAACAAAGTAAAAGATGTTGTTGATTTCCTCAACCCTGGCCAGGTACCTGTCATCACAGCTGACCAGCCAATCTATGCCATAGCAAAGCAGGTGCAGTGGCAGTGGCCAGGTCAGTATGGTGAGGACAAGTACCTGGTCATGTTTGGTGGTCTGCACATTGAGATGGCAGCACTGAAGTCGCTGGGTACTATCCTCCAAGCCAGTGGATGGACAGGAGCTCTAGTTGAAGCTGGTGTGGCTTCATCTGGCACTGCAGAGTCCTTCCTGTCAGCTGCAAGTGTTACCAGGACGCGACAGATGCACCAAGTGACAGCCTCCAGCTTGTACAAACTCTTGAAAGCTGCATATGATGAGTACTGTACTGAGCAGGAAAATCAAGATGTAGAGGCACTGGACTTTGAGAAGTGGTGTGACTCCCGAAAACAGGATAGTCCACAGTTTCACTTCTGGCACATGGTACTATCCATGGAGCTTGTTGTCTTTCTGCTAATTAGATCTTTCCGCGAGGGAAATTTTGCTCTCTACTGCCAGGCACTACATGAACTGATACCCTGTTTCTTTGCCAACAACAATACAAACTATGCTCGTTGGCTGCCCATCCACCTCAGGGACATGCTTATGCTAGAGATTTCACACCCAGAGTTAGACAAAGAGTTTAAAGCTGACAACTTTGTGGTGCACAAGACCCGTCGTCCTTTCTCAGCAATGGCTCTAGATCAAGCCCATGAGCAGACCAATGCCATCATCAAGGCTGATGGTGGAGCCATTGGGTTGACAGAAGATCCATCTGCACTCAGGCGATGGATGTTAGCTGGCCCAGAGGTCAGTCGCTTGTTATCTGTTTATGACACAGAGGCCCAACGCAAAGAAATTCCCGAGCAAGCAACACACCATGAGCAAAACCCACAGGCACAGAAGACTTTTCTGGACAAGGTCAACAAGCTTTCTGCAGCCTTGCAAAACCTAGGCAGTCCTTTTCAGGAAGAAAGTTCTGACTTGTATTCCATTGACACCAAGAATATTGCCCACCCCAACACAGCAGAGCTTCTCAAGACACACATGAACAGAGGCCATGCCAAGTTCCAGGAGTTCTCAGATGCTCTGGCAAGCCCCCCTGCCTCCATGTATGAACCCATCAAGAAGAATGTGACCGACTTCTTCCAACAAGAATCGGCTAGTCCTGTACAGTCAAAGCAAAGGCTATTGAAAGAAGACTGTCAGTTATTCTCCTGACAGTCTCTCTCTCTTGTGAGAAACAGTTCATGATCACAATCCCATGATTTAAAGTTCATTTAAATGAAAAAAGCATGTTTATTTCAGCAGATATATGGTCTCGGTGTGAGATTGCCAGATACTGATGGCGGCCATCTTGAAAAAAGGTCGCCATCTTGAATTTTCACGTGGCCAGGACCCTAATCTGAAAGAGTATATCCAGGAGGGTATCAGTGCAAAATTTCATGCTTGTGTCACCATTTGAAGGATTTTTTTAGTTATCTGCTCCACTATAAGGAAATTCTCTTTTTAAAATAACAGACTATGTGGACAACCTGCTACAGGTTTCCTTTAGCAAGGTTTTATGTGAGCCTGGGAGATTTCGTGCAGAGCTAGACATGCTGACCATTCTTGAACACTTGCGTGCCCAGTTTGAGTGGTCTGGCAAGGACGAAGCCATCACCGTATTTTTTTTGTCCCGATTCAGTCATCCAAGTAAAGTTTGTTTGTTTCCAAGTAAAACAAACAGTCATCCAAGTAAAGTTGATTGTTTATTATTTATGATTATTTCATTCTGCATTAGATGCTCAAAAGTACACAGCTCCTCCAGCTGTAGTAGGGCATACTGTATAAAGCATGTCTGACATATTCTTATTTTTGCATTATTTTACAAGTCTCTGGTCAAACAGTTTTGTAAAAAAACACTGCACCAACATTTACATTCTGATGAAATGTTAATGTAACTCTATTACCAAAATAATTGAAATATTTGGCTGAAGTAGCACTGTAACTCTGTAAGTGTGCAACACCCTTAAAATGACTGTTTTTAATGTCTTTTTTCCGCTTTCAGCGCTTTTTTCTTTATGTGTCAAACAGTGGGGAGAGAAGAAAAAGAGAGCCCAGAAGATGGACCTAGTGGATTAAAAAAAAAACAAAAAAAGAATATTTGGATCACCACCTTATCGTGGTGGAGTTTCAGCACCCGAATGATCCCAGGAGCTACGTGGTTGGGGGCAACTTGTCCCTGGTAGGGTCTCCCAAGGCAAACTGGTCCTGGGTGAAGAGCTAGACTAAGAGCGGTCCAGTAAATCTCCATGAAAGACGTTACATCAAGGACCCAGTGTACCCAAAGGAGGCACATGGGTCTGCCTTCCAGTGGGCTCACCGCCTGAAAGAAGGATCATGGTGCTGTGAACCATGCAGAAGTCCGGGCTCCTCTGCCTAGACTGATGCCCCCGTGACCCGGATTCCCAGATAAGCAGTAGAAGGTGGATGGATGGATGGAATATTTGTTGGTAAATGTATTTATCATTTTTATAAAAAATCACAATCCAAAACAAAAACTTGCAGTGTGAATACAGTTAAATAAAGGAGTCACAGTTTTAAATAATATAAACAATATTACAAAATTTTTAAAAAAAAATCATTAAGCACAAAGCAAACACCTCTGTGCACATCCTAGTAGTCTGTTTTTGTCTTTGTGCCACACTTCAGTCATCCAAGAAAGGTCTGAAGCCGTCATCTTGTCCCTGCCCCTCTGGAAACTCCTGGTGGACCCAAACCAAGCCACAGACTGGGATCACTCTCCTGTTACTGTGGATCACCTACCCCATGGGTGTCCAGTCATGTGCCATGAAGGGCCAAGACCCTGCAGGTTTTCTCTTCTATCCAGCCTCTTCAGCAGGTGTTTTCACTTATCAGCAATCAGTGGGAAGGAATCCAGGGAAATCTGCTGTTGAAGACACTGCTTGGAGGTAAAACCTGCAGGGTCTTGGCCCTCCATGGCGCATGATTGGACACCCCTGACCTACCCCATACTCAGCTCACAAAGATGGGATATTCAAGACACCTGCTGCACCTGGAAGTGTACAGCAATTTTGCATTAGAATATTTTGAATTTACAGTTGTCATTTCTTTTACTTGACAGATAAATATATATTTTCTCATTTTGTAAATTTTTGTGTGTTGACAGCTGCAATACGTTCATAGTTTAGCAGGTGTGCAAGTGGACATTCTGTCCGAGACAAATGAAATATTGTTAAAGTTTACAGTAAACTCAGAAAATCACAAAAGCAATGTTTTACTGGTGGCATTTCCCTGCAACAAATGTTCTCTAACTCTGTGGGTATACACAGCGTGCACATGGACACCTGTAAGAGAAGAACAGTAAAGTTATTATGCAAGTAACACAGCATGACACAAGGTAAAATCAACACAAATCCTTTTTCAAAAACTACTGCGCATCACTACACAGTGCAAACAAACGAGTCAGAGTGGGAAAAAGTTTGGCTAATGTTTGCATCGATTTATATTATTAAGCTAAAAGCTTATATTATCTGTTGCGTTACCATTTCTCATATTTCTGAAGCATAAAAAAATGAAAATATTACCATTCTGATACTTCCAGTAGCATGCGACCATGTAAAGTTTGATCCTCTTCATCATATGTTCCGCTAACAGCATTACAGACTCATGTTGTTCCAGGGCTCAAGGAGAGAGCAGCACCAACATCTTCCTTATGGTCTTGACCATAAGGAAGCTGGACAAGCTGCAACAGAGCGACATCGGTGGGGTCTGGAGAAACCTTAAAACCATCTCTGGCCTCCAGAATACCTCCTCCCAGGCCACGGGGGGCAGGGAGTGGGCGAACAGTCTGAACCTGTTTTTTAATAGGTTTGACCAACCGCCCTCCCCCCCGACTACACAACAACCACTGCTGCCTCTAAAGTCATCGAGACCCGCTGTCCATACCCCACTCCACCAACACCCCCCCACTCCCAGCACACAGCCCCCCAACCTGACCCTCACTAAGACCCAGGTGAGGACGGAGCTGAGGAAGATCAAGGTGAGGAAGGCCTCGGGACCGGACGGCATCAGTGCGAAGCTCCTCAAGTCCTGCACAGACCAGATGTGTGGGATTGTGGAGGTCATCTTCAACCTGAGCCTGAAGCTGGGGAGGGTACCACAGTTGTGGAAAATATCTTGTGTGGTACCTGTACCAAAGACTTCCCACCCCAAAGACCTGAACAACTACAGACTAGTGGCCCTGACGTCTCACATGATGAAGACCCTGGAGAGACCGCTCCTTGCTCACCTCCGCCCCCTGGTGGGACCAGCGATGGATCCACTCCAGTTCGCCTACCAGCATGGCATTGGGGTGGAGGATGCAGTGATCTTTCTCCTTCACCGTTCCCTGTCCCACCTGGAGAAGCCCGGGAATGCGGTGAAGATCATGTTCTTTGACTTCTCCAGTGCTTTCAACACCATCCAACCTATGATCCTGAAGGACAAGCTGCTGTGCGCAGGGGTGGATCAGCACCTGTCATCATGGATCCTGGACTACCTCACTAACCGGCCACAGTTTGTGAGAACCCGGGATTGTGTGTCCGACACGATCATCGGCAGCATGGGGGCCCCCCAGGGAACGGTTTTGGCTCCCTTCCTGTTCACCCTTTATACTGCGGACTTCTCACACAACACAACACACTGCCATTTACAGAAGTTCTCTGACGACTGCGATCGTCGGCCTCATCTCCAACGGAGATGAGGGCTCAGTACAGAGGACTTATCCAGGACTTTGTGGACTGGTGCCATCGGAACTGCCTCCAGATCAACGCAAGGAAAACTAAGGAGCTGGTGGTGGACTGCCGCAGGCAAGGACAACCCCTCACAGCACCAGTAAACATCCAGGGAACAGACATTGAGATGGTGACATCCTACAAGTACCTGGGTGTTCATTTGAACAATAAACTAGACTGGCCACACAATACCGATGCACTCTACAAGAAGGGACAGTGCAGGCTGTTCCTACTGAGGAGGCTCAGGTCTTTTGGTGTACAAGGGGTGCTCCTGAAGACCTTCTACAAATCAGTGGTGGCATCAGCCATCACTTTTGGAGTGGTCTGCCGGGGCAACGGCATTACAGCAGCCTATAGGAAGAGACTGAACAAACTAATCAAGAAAGCTAGCTCTGTCCTGGGGCAACGCCTTGACCCAGTGGAGGAGATAGGAGAGAGAAGGATGGTGGCTAAACTGTCATCTCTGCTGGAGTCCAAGTCCCACCCTATGCAGGACATACTGAATGCACTGAGGAGCTAATTTAGCAGTAGACTACATCATCCTAGGTGAGTGACTGAGAGGTTTCGCAGGTCCTTCCTACCTACGGCTGTCAGACTGCATAACCTAAGCAGGGCTGCTCGCAGAGATAGCAAAAAAACATGACAACCTAATAGTATTGAATGCAAAAGATGCAACAGACTTACACAAATAGTCCCCTCCAGTATACAACTAGGACAATATCAGTCGCTATGGAGGGTGACAATATGTATGGGTACATATTCATACCATGTAGGGTAACTAAATAGACGGTTATGCTGTTTAGTCCATCTAGCTACAATGCACTGTGTATATATATTTATATATTTATGTGTACATATGTATATTCACTGCTCTTAATTTCTTATCTTCTAAATTATTGTTCTGAGTGTTGCTATCCCTGTGCTGTTGCAATCCTGGAATTTCCCCATTGTGGGACTAATAAAGGCTTATCTTATCTTATGGTCGGGATGTGGGTATGCCTGATTAGCATATTCATAGATTTGAGTTTCTGAGAGCAGGGGAGGAGGAGAAGATTTTCCCAAGCAATTTTAAGGACACGAAATGTTTTTTTTTTTTTTGTGGAAAAAAATGAACAAATACACCATTTTAGACAACACATATTTGTTTTAAAGAGGATTTATATCCACCAGAGTGTGTCTTTAAATACTTTGCACAAGTTACTTATATACAGGATAAAAGCAAAGGACTGAGCATTGAATCCTGTGGAACCCCACAACTGACCCTTGAAAGTTCTGAACTTATATCATGTGTGCATACTGATACCAAACTTCTAAGTAACTAGTTAACCAACTATGTGCAGTCCCACAGATTCTGTACGTACATTTCATTTTTTTTAAAATAACTTATGGTCAACAATAACAAATGCTTTTTAATATCAAGAGATATCACAACTGCATATTATTTTTTCAATCCTATCCCCTATAGTTTAATAAAATCCAATGATGCCAATGTAGTATTTTCTTTTTTTTTCTACAACCATATTAGAAATCAAATAGAAAAAACAATAGAATGTTTAGGAATTCATGTAGCCTTTTAACATTCATTCATTCATTTTCAACCGCTTAAAAACTTTTCAGGTCACGGCGGGGAGCCTATCCCAGCATCTTTGGGCAAGAGGTGGGGTACACCCTGGATAAATCGCCAGTCTAGCACAGAGAGAGAGACGCCCATTCCCGCTCACATTCATACCTAAGGACAATTTATCCCTGGTTGATGCTAGTTAACGTAACACGTATATCTTTGGATTGTGGGAGGAAACTGGAAAATTCAAAAACCTACACAGACACAGGAGAACATGCAAACTCCACACAGAAAGGTAGACAGGGTGGAATTGAACCCATGACCTTCTTGCTGTGCTACCACAGTGCTAACCACTGCTCCACCAAGCTGCCTGTCTTATGACATTTTTTTTGAGAATTGGAAAAGCACTGAAACAGGTCTGTCATTATATTATATGATAGGATGACCGATTATTTTAATTTTATTGGGACATTTTCTAGTGCACAAAAACTGATTATAAATATGTGCCAGTAGTTCTGATATGTACTCCCTTTTTGATTAGGGACATATTGCATCCAGTCTAACCTGTACACTTCCTATTTGTTAAAATACAATCTATAGTGCTTACTTCTATTTTATCCACTCCTCTAATGAATATTATATAATTATTTGTGTTTATTATTTCACCATTGACTATGTTTTCATTGTTATTAGATTATGTAATGGGCTTTGCTAAATTTGGTCCAATATTAAAATAAAAATCATTAAATTTGTCTGCAACCAAAGGAGTTTGTCTAATTAAAGCATTACAGCTGAAATAAAAATAAAGTGGCTAGTTTGATTAAGTTGTAGTTAATATAACAAGGTACTACTTTGGTTTTTAAGTACCCAAGAGCTTGCTTGCATGATAGTGGGTAAACATTGCCCTCTGGTAGTCATTAAGAAGCGTTGCAACGCCTGAAGACAACTGAGAAGTGAAGGTCGTGAATTATTACTATTTACGATTTGCTTTATTTGTAGTTATTTATTTGTAATTATTGTGAAGTGTAAGTTTATGTTGGTTAAAACCAGGCTATTATAGGAAATAAGAACAGCAACCTCATATGACACCTGCTAGCATAACATCCATCTGTAGATATTACTGTTAAAAAATTATTTTCAAAATACATACATCATACGCGTTCATAAAAACCATTAACTGCAATATTACACGTTAACGTATTAAATGCACTTACTGCCTGACGAATGTCAGCCCGACGTTTAACACTTTCATACTGTGAAAGTTGTGAAAGACGGAGCACAGACTACGGAACACACACATTTAGACCACAGGAGCGGTTGCCAGATCTCGCGAGACTACCATGAAATTTTACAAAATAGATTTTTTAAAATCCATTTTTAATGGAAAACTGATTACCTTAAAACCAATACGTTCGTATCAAAAGTTAAGCAATAACTAAACTGTGTTTTTATACATTAAAAACAAACATGTACAAAGGTGGGTAGAGTTGGGTATGGAATAATGTTTGCACCAGCAGGAACTGAATTTGAATTTGAATTATTTGAATATGAATAACTGAATTTGAAACTGAATTAATTAGTTTGAATAATTCCTTTTAAAATTTGAATCTGAATTGCCTAATTTGAAATTGAATCTATTGGTTTGAATTTGTATTGCAACAAAATTGAAACTATTTAATTTGCTGGAAAAATTCTGCCGACCTAGCCGTGCCTGGGACACAATCCAAGGACAGACAATTTTTTCACACATAAGGAGTGTTGTGTATGGGATTTGGGTTTCTGGGATGCCGTGCCCACCCACAGGATGACGTCAGGCAGGCACGGCCCATTCTGTAGTTGAGTGTTCTCCCAAATAAAGTTCAATTGGATGTCCCTCAAGAAGCTCTCCGTCTAGTGTCATTTTCCCAACATAACATCTGGCTACAAGGTAAATCGGTGTTATCCTGAGTCGTGGATTACGTGTGCGAGTGTGACAGAGATCATCCTGCGCAGTTCGCCCCACACAGGACACGAACCCGCGACCTCTCAGTCAACTACACAGTTCGAGCATGGGAGACACAGCACGATCGCGCTGAGCTAAAGGTCCGACCGATAGCTCAGCGCTACCGATACTGTATGAGGCTTTGGGAGGGAGGTTTACTAACGTTCTACGCCGAACAGTACTAGTTGGCATCCGTTACACGAGGATGCTTTCAAGGTTTCCAGGAGACAAGGCAAGTTCATGTGCCTTAGCCAGTGAACAGGCGATTCCCTTACGTTGTTTCTGACGAGGCTTCGTAGCCGGGTTAAGAAGTGCAGGTTTGGGGTTTGGGAGAAAGACATGGTGAGGAATAAATTGGCCCATGGCACCAGTAACGTTTGGATGAGGTACTCGCTGTTGAGAGCTAAGGCGCCACCGTCGTTGGAGGAAGTTCTGGCCTTGGTGGAGCAGAGAGAGTCCATGATCCAGCGCGAGCTAGCGGCTAAGGCTAGTGTGGGGCCAACCGTGTGCGATTTCCCACCAAGAGCAGAGGTTCTCGAGCTAACTGGGCAAAAAAAAAAAAAAAAAAAAAGACACGGTAACGGCACAGCAGAACACCGAGACTGTGAGCGGTGGGAATGACGGCCAGGAGCCGGTGTCGGAGGACGTGACCGGTGAGGGTGGCGTCGAGGGCCCCGGAGGTGAGCAGCGACAGCCGTTTGTGGAGGCTACGCAGCGGGTGAGCGAGCCCAGGCAGGTTGATGGTCCTGGGGAGGAGCAGCAACGGGCGAACGAGGCCAGGCAGGCTGACAGTCCCGGGGAGGAGCAGCAACAGCTGCTTGTGGACGCTATGCAGCAGGTGAGCGAGGCCAGGCAGGCTGACGGCCCCAGAGGTGAGCAACAGCCGAATACGGAGACTACACGACAAGACACGTGGAACGAGGGAGTCGAGAGCTGCGTCGGGGTGTCTGGACTGGAGAACGATGCCAGTGAGGACGACGCTATGAGCCCCGAAAGTGAACGACAAGAGCCGTACACGATGACAGCACAGCGGAGCACCAAAACCGAGAGCAATGAATGCAGCGGTGAGGATCCCAGGTTGGTGAGCGGGCCTGGCGAGGGTGATGGTGCGTGTCCCAGAGGTGAGCAGCAACCGCAGGACACGGTGACAGTGCGGCAGAGCACCAACACCGGGAGCACTGAATGCACCGGTGAGGAACCCAGGTCGGTGAGCAGGCCCGACGAGGGTGATGGTGCGTGTCCCGGAGGTGAGCAGGAGCCGAATATGGAGGCTACACAACATGACACATGGAGTGGAGGAGTCGAAAGCTGCATCGAGGTGCCCAGACCGCAGGACGATGCCGGTGAGGATGACGGCGTGAACCACGAAGGTGAGCGGCTACGGCCGGACACAGTGGCAGCGTGCGGTGCTGAGGAGCGGGCTTCGGCAGTCCCTGGAGCACGACCACGGGGGGTCAAAGTGTTCAAGACCAAGAGAGATGAGAGCGGAGCGGGACAATTTGGCGCGGTTCGGGACACGAGCTGGTCTGGTGAGCTGGGTGTTAATGGTGACTGGTGTGACGATAACCCAGCGAGGGTTGGCCCTGGTGCCGGTGAACATGGTACCCTTGGTGTGGTTACCGGAAGGCACTGCGGGGTCCCTGTGAAGAGGGCTGCCGAAACTGGAGGACACGTGAGTGGAGCAGGAAAAATTGGCGCGGTCCTGCAGAGCGCCAAACGCCATCATCAGGTTAAGAGTTTGGATCGGGTCGGCGGGACAGCACGACGCAGGAAGGAGGTCCTGAGATGACGTGGCAGACACGGGAGACCAGGTCGGGTTTCCCTGTGGGTCGACGGCGGGGTTTGGCCCAGAAGAGAAAAAAAACAGTTTGGAAGGTTGGAAAAAGGCTGACCAAAGAGGGATGTTTCGACCCTGGGTGGCGGCAGCGGCCGGACTTGAGAATGCCGTGGGGATGCCCAGGCCCTTCGTGGCTGTATAGAAGATGGTGGCTACCCAGAGACGTTGGGGTTACCTAAAATTTTATTTCCATGATGTGGTAGTGTCTGTGTATATGCAAATGATATGTGTGTTTTACTGCTGGTATGGTACCCCGATCTAAATTTAAAAAAAAAAAAAGAAAAGAGAGAAAAGGCAGAAGACGCTGAAGTGTGAAAAGTAAGAAGTAGGGTTTGTGGCACCTAGGAGTTAAATTTCATTTTGAGGGGCCTGAATTGTGAATGTGGGATTTTATAGGCTCAGTGACAGTAATTTAATGGAATTGAATGTTATTAATGTGCTGATTTTATGCCCAAGTTTGGGGTGGTGGGGTGTGTCTACCCGTTTGAAATGTTTTATTCATGCAGTTTACATACCCAACGTTTGTAGCGTTGTGATGTGCCCATTGTGGGGGTGAGTGTTGGGGGTGGTTGCCACCAGTAGTGTGTGTGTTTTGTGATTTTATGTGGTGTATATGTAACAGTGTTAAAGGGATTGTTCTGAGTTAGAAACATGGCTTTATTTTATTTTGTTAATTTTTTTTTGTTGTTGTTTTTTGTTTTTTTACGGAAGAATATCCCGCTCAGCCGTGTAGGGGGTGCTGGCAGTCTGCCCGGCCCCCAGCCTTAGTTGTGTGAATGGATAGGAGTTATTTTTGTACATATGTTCTTCCCTCTTAGTGTGTGAGTTGGGTGACAAATTAGGGTGGGTTGTTTGTGTGCCTGACATTTTTTTTTGAAGGGGGAGAAATGTTGTGTATGGGATTTGGGTGTCTGGGATGCTGTGCCCACCCACAGGATGACGTCAGGCGGGCACAGCCCATTCTGTAATGTATATAGTTGAGTGTTCTCCCTAATAAAGTTCGGTTGGATGTCCCTCAAGTAGCTTTCCATCTCATGTCATTTTCCCAACATACAAGGAGTTGTTCAGAACTCCTTATACAAAGATATAGAGTGATGATAATCAAGTCAGTGGCGGTAATGCACCTGTAAGCTGGTTGCCAACCGCCAATCAAATCTAAAAAAGAAGAAGGCTCCCTAATTTATTATCAGAGTTCAGTTTCAGTTCTTGTCATACAAATTCAGTTTTTTATTTCAGGTTTCTGTGCCACACATCCAGGACCTAGCGTCAGTCAAAACTAGTTGAGCACTGACAGAAAGAACTCTGTTTTACGTCCGCAACTCTCGCTTTACATGCTGTTTACCAGTTAACGCCTGCACGGACTTGAGTGGTAAATTTAAAGTCATGTCCAGCAGCCACACGCCAAGTTTGTAAAAATAATAATAATGACATCATGTATGCATACAAAACATTATTAGCCAGGGTGTAGAGGGTAAAAGGGAAGGATGTGGAGGCGAAGCATGAGCATAGGTCGACACAGAATCTTTATTAAACCCTCTAACATAAATGTACAACCTATGGCTCCCAGAATGGCCTCTGGGGCCGTGTCTCTGTAGAAGAACCCCCAACTCTCTCTGCATTCCACTTATATAGCTTTAATCATCATGCATAGAGAGCTGGGCTGGTGCATTGTGCATGTGTGTGTACAAAGGCACATCCAATACATTCACCCCTCTGCCCTTCATGCTGTAGCATGCTGTAGCATGGAGCAGCAGGGAGCGAAGGCGCCTCATAGTCTGGTCTAGTTACCCCTCTAGGGGGCTACCCCCTTCAGTCCATTGTTCAGCCCCTCTTCACTGCTTCTGGGTGTGAGAAGATGTCCACCCGCTGTGTCTAGTGTCACCACAAGGGCAACAGATTGCAGAGATTAACAGCAGAGCCTCCATTCAGGTGTTGGAGGTGTAGCAGCCCAGGAGGTGGTGATTGTTCTGTCAGGACACTGCTCTTTCAAAAACCAGAGGCTTTCTGTGAGAGTTGTTTCTTCTACACAAAGTTCAGTGGAGTCAGAAAGTGGACAAAGGTCAGTAACTTGTGCTATTATTGGCTATTTAGAATCATAGAAGACATAATTATGAAATGATAATAAGAATGAAGCATTCTGCCTTCTCTGAGTTACTAATGGCTCTTTTCCATAGTCACAGTTCTTTTTTACTTGTTTCGATTCTCCACTACTTCTTTCTCCCTGGGTTGTTGATCCATTACAACCCTGTAAAGCCACGTAAACTCGGTAGTGGGCGGGACTGAGGCGGCGCCACACTCTGCTGACGTCAAGCACGCGACCGAATCCTTCACAACAAAGAAAATGGCGGATTAGGAGCGGAGGATTTCCACGTTGCTTGTTCTCTGGCTTTTGAACACAATAAATGAATGTTTTTAACCGGAGAAGAGAGTTTTACAGGAGAAGACAACGTGCATTGAGAGAACACACGTTGGGGCAGTACCAGAGACTCGTTGTTGCCATTGGGGAATATCAAGCAGCGGAATATGAAGCGGAATATGAAGCAGAGAGCTTAATTACCCAGCACATCAGGCACATCAGGCACATCAAGCACACGAGGAAACAGTTTTTGGTAATTTAATGCTTTCTATTGTCATTTTATCGTCATGTCATTGTTGTGTACAGCATTTTGATGTCACCAGGTTATCAGTTTTAATATGTATGCTGTGTGTGTGTTCTAGTTGGCTGCATTGTTGCAAAATCAACGCTGCAGACCATGGACCTGGGCAGTAAACCGTAGCTTGCAGTGGCAGGAGAATGCTGTCCCCAGCTTCTCAAGCACACAGTGGTTGCAGAACTTCCGGATGTCCGAGGACACTTTCACCTACTTGTGCCACAAATTGCGTCCATGCATGGAGCCTCATTCATGTGCATACATATGTCAAACATTTGTTTTTTAAATAAAATTTGGTGCACTTTTCGTCTATGTCTCCTCTGTTGTTCATAATGGTTAACTGTTAAGGGACAACTAATTAAATGCTAAAACCTTGTAATTGACCTTGGAATTATATATGGATACTCGTTATATTTCCAATTAATCATAGCCCTATTTTACTTACAAAACAATTTAAATTACTTTAAAAAAAAAGCCAATTCAACTGTAGTAAAATTCTTGTTTTTGTGTATCATTTTCCCATTGATAGTTCTTTTTAAGGGATATGTGTTCAGGGATGGGAAATTACACGTTAAAACACCTTAGAAAAATGACTACAACAAAAAAGGCAGCAGCTAGACAACTCACTTTTGGTTTGATGGAATTGTAAATTGACCTTGGAATTATATGTGGAAAATTGTTATTTCCAGTTAATCCTAGCCCATTTTGTCTTACAAAATAAATTTAAAAATGTTAAAGAAAGTCAATCAAACTGTAGTACCATTTTTTATGTCGAGTGTCTTTTGAGTACCATTTTCCAATCTATTGATATTTATAAGGGATATGTGTTCAGGGATGGGTAATTACACGTTAAAAAACCTTAGAAAATCACTGCAAAAAAAAAAATAACAGCAGCTAGACAACTCACTTTGGGTTTGATGGAATTGTCAATGGACCACGAAATTTTCTGATGAAACTTTTGTTATTCCTATTAAATACTGTGACATTGTCAGACTGGCCAACACCAAATTATAATTTTATTTTTCAAACCTATGACACTTTGGATGTATTGAATCAGAAAATCATAGGTTTATCATATTCATGTCAACGTTTACAACTACAAAACTGTTATATTTGGGTTTACATGTATGGGTATTTTCCCTTTATATTATACTAGACTCCTTATAATGCATTGAAATTCTCTGAATTTGGAATGACGATAGAACATTCAATTTACATGTACTTACCTTTTACCTACTTCGACTTTTACCTTCATCAGTGTCTACTGCTGAATGTAAAGTACACCTGTCCCTCTGCTTACAATTTAACTTGAACACTGTACACAATTTAGAGAAATGTATACGGCCGTGATAATTTTTATTAACTTTAACAATAACATTTACATTACCTTTAAAAATCGTGACACCTTTATGGATGAACAGCGGCATTTGGCTAATATGAGGCAATGGAATGTGTATGTAATTATTCGCCTTTCTCATTTAGTTATAACAGACAAACCACACTTTTATCCAAAAAAGTAACAATTTAATAACATTAGAAATATTCCCAAAACATGTTTAAAAACGGGGATTTTTCAGTACTTCGACCAGACTACCAAAATGGTTCAGGAAGACTCTGTTGAAAGAAGCCGTCTCAGTCAGCTCATCCCTTCTGAATGCTTCTTCCTTCTCCTGGGCTGACTGCAGGTTTGCTGCAAGCATTCGTAGCTCCTGATGGTGTCTTTCGCGCTGTTCGTGGAGCCATTCGTGCTGTTCGAGCATCCTATCATGGGCCAGCATCTCAGGTTGTTATGAAAACACCCCTGCATGTAGTGTTTTTTTTAAACGTACAAAGACATTTTAAATTCCTTATTATGCGTCTAAAGAAAATAACAATAATCACATTAAAAAAACTGGGTGGTCATTTTCAGTTGTGCCTTACCAGAACTTGCCCGGGACATGACGGTTACTGATGGAGCTGCCGATATTGCGGACAATGGTCTCAACACCGATTCTGGCCCCCAGACAGACGCTGGAGTGATTCTAGAAGGAAAATGCACACAATACAGCTCACCAACAAAGTGCAACATGCACAGAAAACACCAAACTTTTTAACCAGAATACAATAATAAGCTTCTTTCAGCATTTGGTTTAAGTGAATACTGAAATAAAAGCGTGAAGCTGCTATCTCACAGCAAGCTGCGGAGGTAGCCGGATATTAGCTGGCTAACCATCATCACTAACCATTGTCCACAATCGAAAAAATGTCTTTATTGCTTAAAAGAAGTGAGCTTTTGACCGAAAGGACCAATTGGTGAAAACACAGACAATATTAAAACAACACTCACCGTCAACGTTTTCCAATTGCATGGCCGTGTCGAGCACATTGTCTCTGCCATTGCTAGCAGGCCGATATGGCGTCCATCTGCTCGTACCATTTCCACTCCTATCTACTCGCACACTGCGTCCGTTATGGTCCTTTATGGCCCGATAATCGCTCTTCATTTTTTTTCTTTTGGACGTCGTTAACACAATTGTGAAGCCGCTCACCGTGGTTACTCGCTGAAATTACAAATGGCAGTCGTGTAGCTTCAACAGAAAACAGAAAACGGACGCGTTTGTGACGTTACGCCCTGACCAATCAGCGGCTAGCAGTCGATTGACGTCAAATCACACCTCGCTTTTTCGCTCGGTTATACCCTGCCCTTAAACTGGCACAAAAATCGTATCGGTTAAAGCGGGTAGGGTACTGTGGAAAGAGCGAAAAAGTGAATAAAGTAGAAGTAAGTAAAGCTAAGGTGATACTTGTGGAAAAGTGCCTTAAGAGGATGGAGTCTGTAGTTACAGTGGTTGTCTGTCCTTTAAAATTAGGTTTCAAACTAATAAAGCTGTTAGTCAGTTGGCAAGTAAATTAGTAGTGCCGTTAGCTTGATTACTAGCCACAGTCAGCTGGTAAGATGCTAACGTCAGAAATCAGCACTTAAAAATGACTTTCGATATATAATCTATAGATTATCCATCAAAACTGCCACACTTTAGATTTGTAACAGCCTAATATTACATTTAATGTACTGATAAAAAACATTGCCATAAAACTTATTGTCTTGTGACAGCAGATGATCAATAACTGTCCAGTTTTGTCTGTTTCATTATTAACTACACAGAGCTCATCCACATGTGGTAGACTGCAAGTCTAATTTAAAACATTACTGGCACATGCCTCTAGGGGGAACTACCTGTATTGTTCAGCACTACTATTAAGGGGACACATTAGAACAAGAGTGTGAAAACCCCGCGCAGAATCCATGTTCAGTCTATTATGTGTGTTGCAGAATAAACGGCAGAGTTAGCCAAAGAAATAACTCAAGTGTGATCATTGCTACACGGTAGGATATCACACAATTGGCGACGAGGATTAAAAGAAAAAAATCAGCGGCGAGAAACAGAGAACATTGCAAGTGTGGCGAACTCAAGTGACTCCAGTAGTTCGAGTGCAAGTTCAGAGGAGGAAAAACGAGGTTTCCCCACCACGACGAGCAATGGCGGCTGTAATCGGAACGGTAACCCCTTTTGATAACTCGACTCAGTCATGGGAAGAATATAGTGAAATGTTGGACTTTTTCTTCCAAGCTAATGACATTGAGGAGCCAGACAAAAGGAAGGCTGTACTGTTGAGTGGAGTTGGTGCAACTACTTACAGCTTGTTGAGAAATTTAATAAGCCCTGCATTACCGAAAGATAAAACGTACGACCAGCTTACTGCTGAGCTTCAGAAGCACTTCAGCCCCAAACCGAGTGAAATCGTGCAACGATTCAAATTTAATTCACGCATAAGGAGGAACACTGAGTCCATAGCAGAGTATGTGGCAGAATTGAGGAAATTAGCACTGCACTGTGATTACAAAGACTCATTGGAAGAAATGTTAAGAGACAGACTTGTGTGTGGAGTGAATGATGACCGAATGCAACGGCGACTTTTATCTGAAACAAAACTCACTTTTGCAAAGGCTTTGGAATTATGCCAAGCGATGGAAACAGCATCTAAAGATGTGAGAGAGATGCAAGGGAAGCTAACAGAGGACACAGCAACGCATGTTCGTGTGCCTAAGACCCAAGTAGGTGTCCACAAAGTGTTGACTGACAAAACTCAGCACAAATTCCCCAGTTGTTATCGCTGCAAAGGCCAGCACAATGCCGCCGAGTGCAAATTTGCCACTGAGCTGTGTCATAATTGTGGCAAGCGAGGGCACATTAAGAAAGCATGTAGAATAAAGGTGGACAGCGCACAGGTGCTGAAAGCGACAGTTAATGGGCAAAAGTATGAAAACAAGGGCCCAGGAAAGGAACAGCGAGCGAATCAACTGAGAGGGGAGGGAGAAAGTGATACAGAAGACATGGATTTTCACACAATTTACAACACGTCAGAGGAGCTGACCAAGGTAGCGCCCATCACGCGTACCATGAATGTTAATGGAATGAAAGTAACATTTGAAGTTGATACAGGCTGTGGAGTAACCATATTAAGTAAACAGCAATATACACAACTGTGGAAGAAAACAGACACAGCAGAATTAAATCACTGTTCATTAAAATTAAAAACATACACAGGAGAGAAGCTAGACGTGCTAGGCATGGCACAAGTGAAGGTGCAGCACGAAAACAAAGAAAAGGACTTACCTGTAGTAGTAGTTGGGAGCGAAGGACCAAATCTACTAGGGCGAAGTTGGCTACAAGAACTGGCCATGATGGATCAGTTGGTGAATAAAGTGGAATCTCAGCCCAAATTGCAGCTGGAGGAGATCCTCGAAAGACACGCTGAGGTGTTCAAAGAAGGCGTAGGACAGCTAAAAGGTGTCACTGCAAAGATTAATGTGGACAAGGAGGCCCAACCACGATTCTGCAAACCCCGACCGGTGCCCTATGCAGTCAAGCCACTGGTCGAAAGCGAGCTACAGAGGCTGCTGGATGACAAGATCATTGAGCCAGTGCAGGTTGCAGAATGGGCGGCGCCCATAGTCCCAGTGAGAAAGCCGGATGGCTCCATTAGAATATGTGGAGATTACAAACTCACTGTCAATCGAGCATCACGGGTGGATCAGTATCCAATTCCTAAAGTGGAGGACCTCTTCGCACAGCTGAACGGCGGCCGACACTTCACGAAATTAGACATGAGTCACGCCTACCAACAAGTAGTCCTGGAAGAAGAATCAAGAAAGTATGTAACCATCAATACACACAAAGGCTTATATACCTACACACGCTTACCATTTGGAGTAGCTTCCAGTCCTGCTATATTCCAGAGAACTATGGAGGGCATCCTAGGTGGAATTCCGAATGTTGCCGTTTATTTGGATGACATCCTTTGTACAGGACCAAATGAACAAGAACATCTGAAAACGCTGAAGGAAGTGCTTCAACGGTTGGAGAAAAGCGGTCTGAGGTTGAAAAGAAGCAAGTGTGAGTTCATGGGAAAAGAGGTGGTGTTCCTAGGCCACAAGATCAACGCCAGTGGTCTACACCCTCTAACAGACAAAGTGGAAGCCATTGCGGAGGCGCCTGAGCCACAAAATGTTACTGAGTTAAAAGCCTACCTGGGCTTGTTGAACTATTACCATAGGTTCCTCCCAAAGCTCTCCACGCTGCTGGCACCACTACATACCTTACTTAAGAAGGAAGAAAAATGGTCATGGGGGGTCAAGCAGCAGAAGGCGTTTGAAGAGTCCAAAGCGCTACTTCAGTCCTGTAGTGTGTTAGTGCACTATGATTCAAACAAACCACTCATCCTGGCGTGTGACGCATCACCCTACGGTGTGGGTGCTGTACTCTCTCATCATATGGAGGATGGCTCAGAGAGACCCATAGGGTTCGTCTCAAGAACTCTTAGTGCAGCTGAGAAAAACTACTCCCAGCTAGACAAGGAGGGCCTTGCAGTAGTATTTGGTGTAAAAAAATTCCACAAATACCTGTACGGGAGACAGTTCGCTATAGTGACTGACCACAAGCCACTAATTTCACTGTTCAGTGAAATGAGAGCCATACCCCAGATGACATCTCAGAGAATTCAGAGATGGGCCGTTACATTAGCAGCGTATGAGTACACCATCGTTTACAAAGCCGGACGGGACCATACGAATGCTGACGCGATGAGTAGGCTACCCTTGGATGGAGGAAGAGACAGCACGCCTGAGGAGGAGGAGAGAGTGCTATTGTTTGAAGATATCGGCGTGCCCCTGGTGAACGCACAACAAATAAAGAAGTGGACAGACAAAGACCCTGTTCTAGCAAGAGTGCGAGAATACATCTTGCGAGGATGGCCGAAGATGAACAGTCCTGAGTTCATTCCCTATGCCAGACGACAGGATGAGCTCAGCACCCAGGAAGGTTGTATCCTGTGGGGAGGACGCGTGGTTGTTCCACCACCTGGTAGGAATGCCTTACTGCAACAACTACACCAAGCACACCCTGGCATCACTCGCATGAAAGCGTTGGCGAGGAGCTACATGTGGTGGCCTAACATGGATGCAGAGGTGGAGGCGCTTGTGAAGTCATGTGCGGCATGCCAGGAGAACAGGAACAGTCCTCCAGCAGCCCCACTACATCCCTGGGAAGTTCCAGATAAACCATGGAGAAGAATTCACATTGACTACGCAGGTCCATGGATGGGAAGAAAGTTGAGGTCAACATTTGACTTAATACATCCAGACTTCAGAAACAAAGTGCATGACAAACAAGAGAAACAAAAAGGTTATCATGACATGCATGCTAGAGAGAGAATACTGAGAGAAGGAGACGTGGTCTACACCCGCAACTTTGGCTCAGGACCAGCCTGGGTACCAGGAGAAATAACAGAAAAGACAGGCCCTGTGTCATTCAAGGTGACATTAGGCCATGGACAAGTGGTGAGGCGACACATCGACCAAGTTCATGGTAGGAGCTCCATTCCCCTGCCGATGGCACCAGAGGTGTTGTCTAACAACCATCCTGAGGAGAGCATCAACGAACCACCACTTCAGGTGAAACCTGAGGTAACCGTCTCTGCAGATTCTACGGGCAGCACTGCAGCAGCCGAAACAGTGGAGCAGTCTGAGTCTTCACCTGCAGTTGGCTCACCCGCCGTGAGAAGATCTCAGCGAGCTAGGAAAGCTCCAGACTACTTGAAGGACTATACTTAGTCAGTAGTGAGTTCCCCAGCCACAGGACAAGAATGCGTCCTGGAACCTCACTGGGATGCGGTAGTCAAACCAAATCCCCAGTTAGACTGTTATGTGTGTTATACATGTGAAAAAAAAAAAAAAAAAGAAAAGAAAAGAGAAATTATATGTATGGCACATGTGTTTAAGAAGTTAAAAGTAACTGTGATTGTTTAGGGTTAAATGGGAGTTCCAGGATGTCTAGCATAATTGGCTAGTGTAATTAAAAGTAGTTTAATCTAGAGGGGAGGGATGTGGTAGACTGCAAGTCTAATTTAAAACATTACTGGCACATGCCTCTAGGGGGAACTACCTGTATTGTTCAGCACTACTATTAAGGGGACACATTAGAACAAGAGTGTGAAAACCCCGCGCAGAATCCATGTTCAGTCTATTATGTGTGTTGCAGAATAAACGGCAGAGTTAGCCAAAGAAATAACTCAAGTGTGATCATTGCTACACGGTAGGATATCACACACAATATTAGTGCATTATTGACTGCATGATAATTTATAATCTGTAACATATCACATGATGTATAGAAACATGATTGCATTAACATGATGAGCATATTCAGAGCACACTTAGAGCTTAATCAGAATAAATTATTCTATATTTTCATGTCAGGTGAGTAAATCTCACTAAACATAAGCAAAAATCTGTGACATGTATACTGCATTTTATTTTTTCAACAAATCTGTAGTATATGTGTAGAGCAAACTGCTGTGGTAAAGTTTCAGCCATAAATACATTGAACTTAATTTTTTTTTTAAATATTAATTTCTGAAAAGAGAAGAACCAGGCTTATGAGTCTTAAAGTGAATTTATAATTGTATCTAATATAAATCAGTGTTCACATCATTGTCAACTCAGGCTCAGGAAATATGCATTTCTTTTTACCATTTCCTATATAACAGGAGTCACCAAATAAAACTGAAAAGGTCCGATAAGTCAGTCCTCCTCCCCAGCTGAGGTCCGAACTAGGTGTGGGAATCTTTAGGCACCTCATGATTCGATTATGGTTCAGAACTCTGACTTGATTCTAAAACAATTCTCAGTGCATCTTGACACATTTTTTTTTCTATTCAAGATTTTTCCCTCCCACTGTGTGACAAGTTGGCCCTTTTAAAGCAAAGTATTTACTCCAACATGTTTTATTAAAACAAATAGAAGAGAAACCTGACATGTGGTGGGCAGTGGTGGCCTAATGGTTAGGGATGTGGACTGGTGAGCGGAGGGTCACAGGTTCGATCCCTGGACTGGCAGGGTTACATCTGGGTGGGACAGACAACATAGCAATGTTTTCCCCACCTTCCTTAACCCCACTGTGGTGCCCTTGAGCAAGGCCCTTAACCCCAACTGGAGCTGCTCAGTGGTCAAAGATCAGACTGTGGTTGTACTGGGCAGCTTCCTGGTATGAGTGTGAACAGGGCATCCAAAGAGAGGCTGTCTCTCAATGGAACTACCCTGTATAAATAAAGGTTAAATAATAAAATAAACGGACAAATTTATCTCAAAATGTGCTTTTAAGAACTGTCATCCTTTCATAGACATTCTTTCAGAAGACCACAGCTGTCTCAAGACAAGCCAGGATCATTTAACTTGCTTTCACACATTATTTTATTAAGCTCATGTTTTAGCTCTATATGAATTTTTTTTTTTTGTAACTTTGATTTTTATTCATTTTTCATCATTCATATTACATTCAGATCACAGTCTCTATATTTAAAAAAAGGAGCTAACCATACAGCCAAAAAGAAAGAGAAGAAGGAAAAAAAAAAGAGAAAAAAGGGGGGGGCAAATGTTGGAGCATCAAGTTTTTAGTTTCCATCTCTAAATTCTTCTGGTTTTTCCAGTGTCTTTGGTTATTCTTTCAATTTCTGTCTCGTTGTTGCACTTTGTAGTGTGTCCATTTCCTCCATTTTTTTTTCATATTGTCCTTCTTGCATTCTTTGTCGCTATGTTAGTTTTTCCATTAAACGTACACTACCGTTCAAAAGTTTGGGGTCACCCAGACAATTATTTTGTGTTTTCTATGAAAAGTCACACTTATTTACCACCATGAGTTGTAAAATGAATAGAAAATATAGTCAAGACATTGACAAGGTTAGAAATAATGTTTTGTATTTGAAATAATAATTTTTTTCTTCAAACTTTGCTTTCGTCAAAGAATCCTCCATTTGCAGCAATTACAGCATTGCAGACCTAACATGATTGCACAAGGGTTTTCTAATCATCCATTAGCCTTCTGACGCAATGAGCAAACACACTGTACCATTAGAACACTGGAGTGATAGTTGCTGGAAATGGGCCTCTATACACCTATGTAGATATTGCACCAAAAACCAGATATTTGCAGCTAGAATAGTCATTTACCACATTAGCAATGTATAGAGTGTATTTCTGATTAGTTTAAAGTTATCTTCATTGAAAAAAAGTGCTTTTCTTTCAAAAATAAGGAAATTTCTAAGTGACCCCAAACTTTTGAACGGTAGTGTATATCCTCAATAATGTCTGTCCATTGCTCTTGGTCAGGAAGAACTTCTGATTGCTATTTTCTTGTGATTGTTTTTATACACACAATCAGCATGATTTTAACTAAATATCTGTCCTCAGCCTGTATTACATTGTCTCTTTTAAGATCACATAAATACATCAAGTTACAGTTCATTGGTATATTATATCCTAATATCCTCTGTATTGTCACATGTATAGATTTCCAGAATGATGAGATTTTGCAGCATTTCCAAAACATATGCAAGTGGTCTGCATTTTGAGCCCCACAGCCCCTCCAGCATATAGATTTGGTATTTGTGTATTTTCTTTGGATCTGTGGTGTAATGAAATAGCGAATCAGGTTTTTCCATCCAAATTCCCTCCATGTCCTTGAATTTGTTGATGTGTGTTGTGTTTTCCATATTTCTTGCCAGTTTTCTTCTGTTATGTTTAAATTTAGCTCTTTCTCCCATTTCTCCTTTATATAGTTACTTGAATGTTTGTTTGCCGTAAGTTTCTGATATAACTTTGAAATAATTCTTATTTTATTTCCTGCATACGAGCTTAAAATGAATTGTATAATCTCACTCACATCTATGTGGAGGTTATGCCTAATCTTTCTCATATAATAATCTCTCATCTGCAGATATCTAAAGAATTCAGATTTTTCTAGTTTAAATTTTCTTCTCATGTTTACAAAACTCCCGAAGTCTTTTTTTCCCATATTGCCCCATGCTGTGATTCCCTTGTTCACCAGATTTTTGTATCCCCTATCTTGCTTTGCCGGTTCAAACTGACTGTCAAATGCTACCCATTTCAATAGTTTTATGCCCTCCTTTATATTATACTTTTGTACTATTTTATACCACAGTTCCAAAGTAAATTTAGTGGTTGGGTCTATTTGTTTGATTTGCTTATATGCATCCTTATCTCCTATTATGCTTTGCACTGGGAGTCCCTCAGTTTCCTTTTCCATTTCTTTCCATTTTGCCTCGTATCCTCCGTCACACCAACATATGATATATCTTATTTGTGCTGAGTAGTAATATTCCTTTAGACTCGGTAGACCCATGCCGCCTTTCTCTTTTGGTAATTGGAGAGTTTTATATTTCACTCTTGGCTTTTTACCTCCCCAAACAAATCTCGATATCATCCTGTCCCACTTTGAGAACTGGGCACCAGTAATCTCTGTTGGTAGAGCCTGGAAGAGGTAAAGCAGTCTAGGTTGTATGCTGGTTTTGACTGTCTTAATTTTTGAATTCAGATCCATGTTTAAGATTGACCATCTATCAATATCTTTTTTTATTTCTTGTTCTAACCTATCATAGTTTGCTTTATAGATTTTGCTTAAATCTTTAGGTATGTTCACTCCAAGGTATTTTATTTCTTTTTGTTTCCAGTTTAGTTTGATCTTATCAGTTATCTGGTTTAAAGGGTTATAGTGGAATGTCAGTATTTGTGTTTTTGGTATGTTTATCTTGTATCCTGATAATTTTCCAAAATTTTCTATCAAGTCCATCATTTCCATTATTGATTCATCTGGTTGTTCAAGGTAAACTATAATATCGTCTGCAAACAGCCCAATCTTGTGTTCCGCTCCCTTTATTGTTACACCTTTTAATTTCTTATTTTGTCGCATCGCTTGAGCCAGTGGCTCTATGAACAGAGCAAACAAGGTGGGCGATAGGCAGCATCCCTGCCTAGTTGATCTTTGTATATTTACTTTGTCTGTTAAGCTACCATTTATCTTGATTCTTGCCACAGGTTTTTGATACAGTGTCTTTATGCATTGCACTGACTTTTCATTAAATCCAAAGCATTCCAGCACATTATATAGAAACATCCAATTAACCCTATCAAATGCTTTTTCTGCGTCTAAACTCATTATTACTGCGCTTTTCTTTTCTTTATGTATTTGATTAATTATGTGTATTGTTCTCCTGATATTATCATGTGTTTGGCATCCCTCTATGAAAACAGTTTGATCATCCTCTATCAGTTCCGTCAAGAATGTCTTTATTCGTTTACAGATAATTGTTGTATATATTTTATAATCCACATTTAATAAAGAGATTGGCCTATAGTTTCCGCATTGTTCCCCATCTTTCCCTGGCTTTAAAATAACTGAAATAATGGCTTCATTCCATGATGGAAGTATTTTGTTGTTGTTTAATGTCCAATTAAATGACTTTAGGAGCTGTGGCGTGAGCTCTTCTATAAACAGTTTATAAAACTCAGATGGGTATCTGTCACTACCTGGTGATTTACCATTTTTTAGTGACTTAATCACATCTTTAATCTCTTGTGTTTTTATTTCTGCTGTTAGCTTTTCATTTTGTTGGTTTCCTATTGATGGCAAGTCCAATGTGTATAGAAATTTTTTAATATCCTTAACATTTGTCTCTTCAGGTTGCGAGTATAGTTCTTGATAGAATTTATGGAATATTTCTTTGATGTTTTCTGGGGTAACTGTGGATTTATTTGTGATGGGGTCCTTAATCTTATATACATTATTCACTGTTTGTTGTTTTCTTAACAGTTTTGCCAACAGTTTTGTGGCCTTTGGCCCCGTTTCATAATATTTTTGTTTTAAATATCCATTTTTCCTTTCAATTTCACCTATTTGTATTTCTTTTATCTTTATTTTTTCTTCCTTAATTTCTTGATATATTTTTGGGTCATTTGTGTTTTGATGTTTACGTTCTAGTTCCCTCAGTCTCTCACATCTTTGTTGATATGATTCCAGTTTAGACTTTTTGGCTTTTCCTGATTCAACAATTAATTTACCTCTTAACACGGCTTTTAGTGCGTCCCATAGTATTGTTGGGTCCACTTCTCCATTATCATTCTCCTCGATATACTGTACTCATTTATGCTTAACTTTATTCTTTCTTTCATTTTCTCATCATTTAATAGTCATACATTAAGTTTCCATGTTGTTTGTCATTTTCTATTGTTTAAATATCTTTCCATGTATATAGGATTATGATCTGATATTTCTGTCCCTCCAATCCGACAATTTCTCACCCTGTGTCTGTCACCTTCATTCATAAGGAAGTAATCTATTCTAGAGTGTACTTTATGGACTGCTGATTAATGTGTATAGTCTTTTTCGAGTGGGTGCAGGTCCCTCCATATGTCTACCATACCCATTTCTGCCAATGAGGTTCTTATGAACTTTGTTACATGTTTTTTTTGTCTTCTTAACACTTGTTGTGTCAACTTCATGATCCATGACGGCATTTAAGTCTCCTCCACAAATTAGGACTCCTTCACTATGTGTTGCTATGAGATCAAACAGATGTTGAAAAAAGCCCTTGTCACTTTCTGGTGGAGCATAGATGTTCACTAATGTGATCTGCATACCATCTATTCTTCCCTTTACTATTACATATCTGCCTTCTTTATCCTGGATTTCTTGTTCACATTCAAATTGTATTTTATTTGAAATTAGTATCATAACTCCCCTTTTAGTTCCTCCCTTAAATGAACTGTAGTAGGAGTTCTTATAGCCAAATCTCTTTAGTTTCTCATGTTCTGTCTTGTTCAGATGTGTCTCTTGCATAAATATAATTTCGGCTTTTTCCTTCTTGAATTTTCTTATTATTCTTTCCCTTTTAACAGGTGAGTTCAGACCATTCACGTTTAATGTCATTGTCTTAAGATTTTTAACCATATTCATGTTTTTCCATTTTTTTAACTTGTGCTCCTAGCCCCTTTAACAACAAAACTAACACATATATGTACAAAAACACATTAACGAACCTCGACCTCCGCATTTTGGGTCTTTCTTCTGCTTATTGGTCCCTGTTGGAGGGTGGAGGGAATGTCCTCACTGAGTGAGGGACCCTCCCTAGACCTGTAGTTACTATCCAAGTAATAGTCATTAGTCTAGAAATGTCCAACAAAAATCACTTTAACCTCTCCTAGCCGTTTGTTTCTCTTTTACCTTGTCTTCTTGGCCTTCATTTCTTCTATGCCCTTCTTAATCTTTGTTATAATCTAAGCTTTCCGTTGAAAGCCTTGCAGTTTTTCTTGGGCTCGGTGCGCCACGTCCGTCTCCCGCCCTCTGCCGCTCACTCGCCTCCACTCCGGCTGTCTCGATGCGCTCCGTGCCGCCGCTGCTCCAGCCGCTTCCTTGGGTACGCTCACAACAAAGCCTTGCTCCTTCATGTCCTGCGCTGCCTCCCTGGCCATGTTGTAGGTTTTCACGCCGTCATCCCAATGAATTCTCATCTTCGTTAGTGGCATTTGGAATCTAATTTTTTTCTCTTTCAGCATTTTTTTAATGTTGGCATATTTCTTTCGCTGCTGCACAATTTCTGTCGGGTAGTCATGGTCAAAGAATATCTGCTTGTCGCCAACTCCTATCTTTTTTTTTCCACACTTGTGTCAGGATTCTTTCCTTTACGTCGTATTTTAAAAAGTTTACCACAACTGACCTGGGTGCAGAGTTTGAGTTCGGGTTCTGTGCCAAGGCTCTGTGTGCACGTTGGATCTGCAGGTCTGTTTCATCGGGCAGCTCAAGCTCTTTTTTCAAGAATTGATCTATGAATTTCTTCATCGAGTTGCCTTTAGTGCCCTCCGGAATCCCGAAGATGTGTATATTGCTCCGTCTGGACCTGCTCTCCAGGTCGGTTATTTTTTCCTGCATCCTCTGTGTTTGTGCCGTCAGAGTCTGTAGCAGCTCGCTTGCCTCGGTCTTCCAGTCTTCCAACTCTGATATTCGAGCTTGTGCTTCTGCCATACACACCCGTTGAGTGCGCAGCTCCTCCATGTTTTCTGCTAGCTTGCGGTCCATTTCTTTTCAGGGACCCATAATTTCCTCCTTCATCTCTTTTTTCAGTTCTTCCTTAAGAGCCGTTAAATCCTGTTGGAGTTGTCGCTTGAGGTCTTTTATGTCCTTACTTATACTGGCGAAGCCAGTGTTCATAACATCGAGGTTGGCGTCCTCCATTTTCTCTGAAGTCTCCTCGTTTTTGTTGGCCTCGTGTTCAGCGATTTCTCCAGTGTTGTTGAAGAGGGATTATTTAGTTTTACCCTGCTTTTTTCCGTGTGCCCGGGTTCTTCGTGTTTTCATCCCTTGGTTTATTGACCTATTTATGTCGAGTTGGCCATGTACCAAAGATTTGTAATCCGACTAGGGAGAGCTCTCTGTTTAAGCGTTATGCCTCTCCACCATCTTCCCGGAAGTCCTCAGCTCTATATGAATTTTTAAACAAAAAAAAATATTAAAATGAATTCTTTGTTCAATTTCAAATAAAACGTAATATAAAATTTTATAATACAGGAGAACACTAAATGTGTTTGTTGACTCAAAATAAATAGGTCTGAAATTCTAAAATCTACAACTAAAATCTTAAAAATGTTTGACAGGAGAACACAAACTAAATTATATTGCATTTTATAAAAAGATTAATATCTAAAAAACTAAATTTCACAAAAGTCCACCTCTATACAACATTTTTATTGCAGGAAAAACTGTTTCAAACTAAGACAAAAAAAAAAAAAAACGGACACAAAATATATTTCCACAGGACAGAATTCCTTAACATTTTTTTAAAAAAATCTCAACAGTAAACTCTGTTACAGCATGGATGGAGCTGTAACTCCATGGTTACAGGGAGAGGGGAGGTGGAACTTTTTATGTTCAGTAACACATGGAACTTTTACAGAGTTTTTCCGTGTCGGCCTTGTGTGTGTGGTTGGGGGGGGGGGGCAGCAAACCTGCCTGCTTTTTGTAACCCGCTGCATACTCTCTGGGGTGGTTGGAGCCGCAGAGTCTCTGCAGAGAGTGGCGTTCATGGGACAGCAAAGACGGCAGTCTGCAGCAGGAGGAGAGCACCCAAGGGCCCGTGCCATAATCTGTCCGGCAGTCGCTGATGCAGCAGTTCAGTTCCATTTTTTTCCCACCAAAATAAAACGGTCTTCCTTTTCCCCAGATTGTATCAAAAGGCTTCGGGGTCCGGACAGAGGACTCTCGGGGTCCGGATCTGGACCGGAGTCCGCCAGTTGGTGACCCCTGGTATATGATTTTATTAGAAGTCAGCAAGTCCTCCACCAGTAAGACAACAGAGGTTGTTTGTTCCAATACATTTTACTGCAAATCCATAAACCATCTAGATCAGACCCTGGAACATAGATATGAGTGTAATACCCCCTTTACACAGAGGTGCAGATCTGGCCAATTTTTTATTTTTTTTTGTCTATCAATGACATTTAATGATTTCCACACTCTCCACAGTGTCCTCAGTCCAAAACACACACGGATCTCTTAAATGATCCCTAAGATCAAAAATTGGTCTAACATCTCAAAGATCTCCATGTTGTATTAAGGGGCCCCAAGAGCGTGTAGGTACAAGGTGTAGAAGACTGTAGATAGGTTCCTGTTTGATGCCACCATGTGACTGAATTATTTCACTATAAAAACTCCTAACTTTACCTGTCTCCTCTGGCAGGGAGGAGATGACCATCAGGATCCTGCTGCTCTTTTTCCTGACCACATGTGTCACTTTCCACCTTCACTCTATCAACTCAACCACACCTGAACAGATCTGTTCCACTTCTCAGTGTCTTTGCTGCTTTCTTTTCCAGCATGAGAGACCTCCTACCAGGCAGAGGAGAACATCAACATTAGACTAGAAGGAATGGACCTTCACCTCTAAACATGAAAGACTGAACAGGAGGAATAACTATAGCCCCAGTTTATAGCTGTTGGAGGGGTAGCTGATGAAAAAGTACCCAACATTTAAAATAAGTGATATAAAATCATGTAAATTCTTGTTCAACTTGAGTTTAAAAATAAAGAACTTTTGGAAAATGCAACCATATTTATTTCATTTAATTCTGAGATGGTTTGATGTGTACTGTAGGTCATATAGTGTCACTAAAATCCTTAAAATCCATCCATCCATCTTCTACTGCTTTTCCGGAGGTCTGGGTCGCGGAGGCAGCAGTTCAAGCAGAGAAGCCCAGACTTCCCTCTCCTCGGCCACCTGCTCCAGCTCTTCAGAGAAGATACCAAGGCGTTCCCAGACCAACTGGGAGACGTAGCAGCAATCTTACGAAAAAACTCATTTCAGTTGCTTGTATCCGCAATCTCATTCTTTTGGTCATTACCCAAAGCTCATAACCATAGGTGAGGGTAGGAACGTAGATTGACCGGTAAATCGACAGTTTTGCCTTAGAGTTAAAAGCATATATTTACACATCTTACGCTAAAATTTGCAAACTTTTGAAGCTATATATATATATGTGTTTTGTTTTAAATATCGCTTTGTGCAATTTCTTTCACAGGACGCCATTCAGCTTCGGGATTCAAATAAATGACAATGTTTATTTAGATTCAAGTTAATATTAATCCTGTGCATGTCAGTAAAAGATTTAGTGATTTACTAAATATTTAACCAAAATTTTCCAAAATTAGGAAACCACATTCAGCAATTAACACTTGAAAGCTTTAGCTTACTGTATTTACAGTCAGTGTGTTGCTTTTGATTCATGTTTCCTCCGCAGGAGAAGGAAAACATTTAACCAACTCACTATTTTTCACCAAGATTTAAAATAAGTCAAAAGGTGAAAACTTTGATTAGTCTGTAAAACAATTTTGTTTTAGAAATCATCATTAACCTTAATTCTAAGGAGGCCTTAGTGACAATACGCAAAGACAATTCATTTGTATCCGAATTTGTAAATATTAAAACATTTAAAGGCTTTAAATGAAGATAGGCTTTAACAAATAAAAACAAAGCCAATTCTCACTTTAAAACAAAGTGAAGACTTATAACTCTAAAGCCTTAAAGCATTTAACCTTTTCTATTTTTGTTGCTTTCTTTTTGTAAATAAAATCATTACTTTCAAGTGAGATTCAACAAAAATTCGCAACCTAGTTATTGAGGACTATTCCAAAACTACACTTTGATAACTGAACTGAATGAAGTCAATCCACACAATTTTTTTTGTTGTTGTCTTGTGAAATACAAATCAAAATACAGTGTCAACAAATAAATTAACACATATTCCACATTTCTAAATAATTCCAAAATATTTACTTTCCTTCTCACAAGCCTGTAAGTTGAAACAAACTCCAAAAGAAGCTTATAACTACCCTCACTGCAAAACAACACTCAAGGTTAACTCTTGACTCACAACTTTAGCTATAGTCAATGAATTGATTTCAAGCTAAGCATTACACAAACGGTCAAACATGTCGAGTCCACTTGATGACTTGAATGACCTTCAAGCAACATTAGAAGAGTTGGCTTCCAACCTTATACCGGGTTTCTCCAAACAAGTTCAGGATACTCCATCCAAAGATTTGAAGCAAATCACGAAAAAACTTTTGGATGAATGCGAAACTAACCCACCAAAAGCAAAGGAAATCCCCTGGGTGTTAGGAAAGTTTGCACTAGCATTAGTTACAAGGCTTAGACGAGCTGAAACCCAAGTACTCTACGCCGAAAAGGAACTGGTGAAACAACAAACAACCATCTCTCTCCAGGATGAGAACAAATCACTTGTGAAAAAGCAGGAACAAGCTTGCATAGAGCAAGAAGATACCCAAGCTACGCTTGATCAGACGTTGCTAACTTTGGAACAAGAAAAGCAAGACTGGAAGTATGACAATACCTCACTTCAGCAAGAAAATGAGGAATTGGGAACCGCCCTGCTTCACAAAAGGCCCTTTTCCACTAGCACGCTTTAGCGCGACACGGGACGGCTCAGCACGCTTTGTACGCTTTTCCACAAGCCCCAACACGGTTTAACAGCCGCGATTCTCAGCCCCGCTCAAGGGCAGGGTACAGCAGTGCTGAGCTGGGCCGTGTTGTGACGTTAACAGACTGGTCGCCGCTGATTGGTCAGGTCGTAACCGGCGCTGATTGGTCAGGTTGTAACCGCCCCTCTCCTCCTCCTCTTCTGCCGAATCTTCACGACCTTCTCAATAAAGTTTTTGAAAAAAAAAAAAAAAAAGAATCTTCACGACCGCCATTACTCAGCACGCAACCACTGTTGGCGGTTTCTTTTCAGTGTATTGCTGTGTTATTTTCATTTATTCTCTATCAAAAATGGCTTCGCGTAATAAGAGTGTTCCATGGACCAATAAGGAGGTGCAGTGTCTGCTCACTGCATTGTCAGACGAACGTATCCAGCGCGAGTTAGACGGAGCCACCCGGAAGGAAAAAATATACCGGGAGGTCTCGACATCGGAGTCCTTTAACGGTGAGTTTTAATTTTTTTTTATTGTGCGTTTTTTCGCAAATATATTCGGTAAGATGCTCAGTTTATTTATGCAATAAAAAAGCTGTTCATTTGTGGATGATGATCGCTGCTTTATCGCAGCACACTGCGGACTCGCTTTTCTTTTAATTATTCATGTGAACAATACGCTGAAATAAGCTTATGTAATCTTGTTAAAAACTATTGTCTTTTCTGTATATCTTGCACTTTCGTGCTGTATTTTATTGTGTGCATTTTCCTTGTAGAATCATCCCACGCGTCCGCCGCGCCAGCACGCCCTGATTCTCCAATGTGAATCTGTCCCGCCACCAGGCGCAAAATGTATTCAATGATAAATATTTGCAACATTTAAACGAGGTTGCAGAAAACGCGAGGGTATCCCTGGAGCAGGCAGAGACGGCTTCATTCAACCGAGCCTTCCTGACCCAGAGCTGGCAGAGACGGATTCATTCAACCGAGCCTTCCTGACCCAGTTTGGGAAGCTGGTGTAGAGGCACTCAGTGGTCGGCGTGTATAAAATGTCGATTAAACTTCATGTTGTGTTGCAAAGTTTTTTTTTTATTTTAATATTTTGTATATAATAAAATGGAATTGTTTTGGAAAGTGTGATTTGTCTGTTATAACACTGAATTATAAAACAGTATAATTACATAGAAATTCCATTGTCTAGTCTGATGAAAATGATGCTGATCATCCTGTCAGGGGTCAACCATTGTAAAGGTAATGTAATTTTTAACTAGACCAAAAAACAAATGTTTTTGTAAGCTTTCTGTTCTTTTTATTGAAATATCATAAAAAATTAGCACCACATCAGAATCAGAATCAGAATCAGCTTTATTGCCAAGTATATTTACAAGTAAACACACAAGGAATTTGACTTGACATTGGGCGCGCACGTTAGGCGCATCCAATGACACGGCAGCCATAAAGGCGCCTGTCTGCAGTGGGGGTAAAGGGGGGAAGGGGGGGGAACACAATAGGCAGAGAGAAAAAACATAGTTATCAGAATCACGCTCGTATAAGCTCATATAAGCTCATGAGCCAAATTTTGATTACACAGAAAAAAACCCTCTATGCACATTAGCAGACAATAGATACAATCACACAGCAGAGGGAGGGAGAGCAGTGTGTGTATATTTGCATGTCATTGTGTAGTGTGAGTGTAACAGTTGTTAGTGAGCAGCAGAGGGCGCCTCCTGGCAGTGGATAGATGTTATAATCATGTGACTTATAAACAAGTCCAGAGATCAGAGTCTATCTCTCTTTTCCTCTTCCTTGCAGAAGGTACATGGGCATTGTCCTTGAGAGACCAATCCGCTGACGACAACAACTGATTGTTGATGTATGGGTAGACATAAGCCACTTCTCCGGCGTTATCTTCATCGAGGAGGAATGTAAACAAGGGCACCAAAACACAAGGTCAAATCTGCACAGTGCACTCAGAGAATAAAAAAATGCCATACATGATACATGATACATGATACAGTTCTAAACTTTGGGTAAATTTTTTTATGTTAACTTATAAGAAGTTGCACAGTTGGACTTTAAAATGCAGCCGGAGAGACTGATCAAGCTTACAAGTCAAAGTAGGTAAAAAAAAAAGTAAGTATATGTAAATTGAATGTTCTATCGGCATTCCAAATTCAGAGAATTACAATACTTTAGAAGGAGTGTAGCATCATCTAAACGGAAAATAATAATACTGTTGTTCCAAACGTTGACCTGAAGGTGAAAACATGAATTTTTTTTATTCAGTACATCCAAAATGCCCTAGGATGTAAAAAATAATACAATTTGGTGTTGGCCAGTGTGCCACTGTCTCATTATTTAATACGAATAAAAACAAGTTTCAGCTCATTATTTCTAGATCATTTGGCAGTTAATTCAAAACAAAAGTGACTTGTGTTGTTGCAGCTTTTTTATCAGAGAGTTTCTCCAGTTTTGGAGCATATAATCATCCGTCCCTTGACTGTTAAACATTAAATAACAGCAGACAGATTGGCAAAGGATACACAATTGTGTTGCCGTTGCCCAAAATCGCTGTGACCCACTGCTTGTGGTGCTACCTTTCATGTGTGTGCTTTTTATGAATATTCACACGTTTTTGTAAGTACAAGTGGGATAGTATTAAATTGAAATATTCATTCATATTTCATCTTGCTGCCTGTATCCTTGTCTGGCGGTCCTTTTTGGCGTTTACGGTGAAAAAAGCCACAGACCGAGGAGTGGCCTTGTACAGCTATGTGTTATGTTTTGCTTGGGTCTTCTCAATAAAGTTTTGGAAAAAAAAATGTTTTGCTTGGGTCGCGTGCGTTACGTCACGGGAGTGTGGCACCGCCTCGCTGTTATAAACCCACCCACCCCAGCACAACACCCATGCCAAACACCGTGCTAATGGAAACAGAAGCATTCCGAGCCGTACTGAAGTGAATCGAGCTGTACCAAGGTGTGCTGGGCTAGTGGAAAAGAGGCTAAAAAAGAGAACCAACTCAAGGAAGTTGAAGGTCAATTGGACAACACAAACTCTGACTATAGGAAATGTAAACTGCTCCTACGAGAAGCACAACAAGGCCTTCAGGACATCAAAGAAGAGCTGGAAGACTACCGCAAACAAAGGGATCTGAGACCAGAAGCCATGAACAGGCCGGTTCCTTCGGCAAAGGGGGGCATCCCCTCATGGGACGGGACTCCCCTGGTGCACACTTACCTGACCCGTTTGGACCCGAACGGCAACGTGAAAGACATTTACAAATCCCGTCCGATGGAGACCTCAATAAGATTGCTCGCCACATCACCAAATTTGACCCCTCAACCAGTGGGTCACCTGATACCAGGGCTTATTTGCAAGACATTGACTACTACTTGCGTAAATACCCTGATGCTACGGTCGACGATTGCATTTATTTGATCAAGTTGACATCCAACAGGTCGGTATCAAAATTTATAGATCGGCAACCATTGGATATCAAGATGAACCACCGGAAACTCTACAAAGCCACTGAAAAGGAGTTCTCCGATGACTGCCTACAATCAGGTCTAGCGACAGCCCTAGCTGTGAAGCAGGGTCGCTTAGAGCCCCCACAGGCATCCTACCAGCAACTCCTGAGTGCATATTTCGGATCTCAAAACATGCCCGAGATGGAAGAAGACCACAATTTCAAGGCTCTTTTCATTCAGAATCTCCATCCCACGGTCAGACACCACATTGGAGTCATGGCTAACCCAAGGTCAAACTCGATAAACCAGCTAAGAGAGTTCGCACATTATGCATTCCAGAAACAGCGACAAAGCAATCAGAAGCATACCGAGCCTACCACGGTGTTTGCTGTCAGCACTGCATCGGACACCCTGGATCTAGAGGGCGCCCCAAGGCCAGCCCCAGTTCCAGCACCTCGGTCACAGGTAAAATCATGACAGCCCTCTAGTCAGGATAAGTCGAGTCAATAAGTCGGATAAGTCAATAAGTCGATAACCCGGCAAAATTTTCTACACCCAGCTCCAAGCCAACATCACCAAAGCCTGACTACCGTCGGAGGCCAAGCCCACCAGGTAAGTCACGACAATACAGTATGGATACCCGGGATGACAGATTTCGATTTTGAGACTCGCGTAACCGCGGGAGATGGTCACCTCCCTCATACTGCCGGAAAAACTTCGACAGGGAAGCAAGACCTCCCCCTGGTAAGTTTAGCACCAAACCCTGGGAGAAGAAAGAAAAGCCCATTTTCAGCCGAGAAGACCTGGAAACTCTCCAATGTATACTTGACGAACTGAAGAGGAAACAAGAGGCGAAAGAGGACAAGAAGCCAGATGTCCTAGACATAAATATTGTGACCACCCCAAACGATCCTATAGGGTTGCCACAACTCAACCCTGAGGAACCTCCTACTTCAAAGGGGGGGGGATACCAAAGACACAACCGAGCATCCTCCACCTGAAACTCTGCAGGGGCCTGAATCGCAGCACCATCCAGTGCCATTTTGGTAGTCCAGCTACCTGGGAAACCTCATTCGGCCGAAAGAGGCAACTCCTTCATCTGCGTTGAACCACCGGTCCAACAATTTCTGTGTGATTTGACTGAAAGGGGGGGTTACATGAAAATTTTTCCTTTCATTGACCCTGGAAGATGTGATGACGCATGAAGCCCTACTGGATACCACAGCGGACATCACACTCATGTCGCAGGACCTTTTTGAGCACCTACGTATCGCTGCTAACCGTGCACACAAAGACTTGAAGCTAAGACCTTGCTCCTTAGCTATTCAACCTTATGCACCCTCAAACACGACTGTGTCACACATGTCATTGATAAAGATCTCTATTGGGCCCATGACCTTGATCCATCCGGTCTATGTGTCCAATCTCAACTCAATTCCATTACTGATAGGCAAGGATCTACTTAATCACTTTAAGCCTCTGATAGGCTTCAAGAATCTCAAACTATGGGCTCAAGTTCGACAACCTCACCCAACCCCTCTACCTGAAGCAACCGGATCACAGTGCTACACTCTTGACACCTTGGATGTTCCAGGAGTCACTCCACTCGCACTGCTGACCCAACAAAGTTTGATGGAAGGTGACCTTGGGGACCAGGGTGAAACAGGCACCCCTTCCCATGTCACCACATCTGACAACCCAACCTTAAATGAACATAGTTCATTCCTTTGCACCCTAAAACCAGGGGCAGCCGATGACGAGTACTGCCCCCAAGTGGTCAAAGGACTAGTTATCCAGAGCTCCCATGTAGAAGACGTGGTACTGGCTCTCTGAGCTGATAAATCCGTGATCAGCCAGAAATTTTTTTGACTCCCCGCACAAGAAATACCCTGACCTTATGGTCATTAACAAGTCTTTTTGTTTCCCTACTGGGACCAAATCGAACAAAACATTGCTCGCCACAAGTATCTGCGCCCTCCACCTTCAGTGGAACCACAAACTGCTAATTCATCCTTTCTTGGTCGTTCCCGACCTGCCACATGCAGTCTACATCGGCAGTGATCTTCTTGTGAGACTCGGAGCCCAGGTTGATACCATAAACAATGCTTTATGGTCTCTCACCCCAGTCTGAGATGCTCACTCTACACCAGATCTCGACACTTTAAAGTCAGGTCAGACCATCCCTGAGGCCTGCCAGGTACTGAACACTCAACACTGTCTCATACCTGCTAATGTCACGTGCTACCCGGTCCAACTATGCATTCAGACCTGGCAGAAACTCATGCATACACAAGCATTTTTCCAACCGGCTCCTTTGCTTGACAATCTAGGCTTAACTCTGGAGGCCATGCCCCTTTTAAGCCTAGAATATAGAACTACCACATTGCCGGTAAACAATCCCACGGCAGAGACCATCATCCTGCCCAAGGCCACGCCTCTCGGCTGGCTCATCACCACTGATTTTCATGATTTCGAACTGACTGTTCTCGTGCTAAGCGGCCTCCCTGATTCTCTTTGGGCCGACTCTCTTGAATCTACAGTCACATACACTAAGACTTCTAAGGCCATTGCTCTTGTGTCAATGCCAACCCCTGACAAAGAGTCAGTGGGACAAATTGACTGGACCAACAATGACCAAATGCTTGTCCAAGCCATTGAACTCCTTCCCTCGGCATCCAATCAGCAGACCAATGACAATCCCAGCGATGCTCCACCGAAATCGGTCCTCACTATTGCTGAAGAGATTGCACAGGTGGTAGCTGATGCTGATGCACTAACCTCTGATGAAGAACGTGAAAAACTTCACCAGGTTCTTCTTAAGTACGAACAATCCTCCTCCAAAGACTCCTTGGACTGTGGACTAATCACAATCCACTCAGTACGCATTCCTACACCACCTGATGCTCCTCCCACCTAAGTCAGGCAATACAAGATTCCCTTGGCCTCGTACGGCCCAGTAAAAGAAATAATCGATGACCTACTGGACTGTGACATGATCAGGCCATGCAACAGTACCTACTCAGCCCCCTTATGGCCTGTCCTAAAGCCCAATGGTAAGTGGCGAATCACCATTGATTACAGGAAATTAAACACTCAAGTTCCTCTCTTTAGGTGGCCTATGACTCAACTGGAGCAAGAACTCCCTAGAGTCAAAGATGCCAAATTCTTCTCAATGCTGGCCATTGCTTCTGGTTTCTGGACTATTCCTGTCCAAACTGAAGACCAACACAAACTGGCCTTCACGTTTGCAAATCGCCAATATACATTCACCCAATGCCCTTTTGGTTATGTCAACTCTCCTGCAGAGTTCAACATTTTCTTGAACAAAGCATGTCCAAATGCTCGAGACAGAGGTAACCTCATCTATGTTGATGACATTCTCATTCGGAGTCCAACTCTGGACACCCACCGGACTGAAATCGACCATGTCCTTGGCCAGCTCACGTGAGCAGGAGCCAAAATTTCTCTCTCCAAGTGCCAATGGTGCAAAACCAAAGTCAACTATGTTGGTCTCTTGGTAGGATCCAAAGGGGTCCTACCACAAATGGCACGAATTCAAGGTATCTTAAACATCAAGGCCCCTACTAACATCTCCGAACTCGGGAGCTTCCTAGGGGTATGCAACTACTCACGTCAGTTCATTGAGGATTATGCAGACTTGGCAAAACCCCTTAAGGACCTCCTACGAAAGGACACCCCTTTCATTTGGTCTGAGGCTCAAGAACAGGCTATGCTAGCGTTGAAGCAAAAGTTATGCACAGCACCATGTCTGGCCTATCCCAACTGCGACCAGCCATTCTTCCTACAAGTGGGGTTCTCTGCCAGCTGCTTAAGTGCTGGATTATACCAAATCTACGACCATGACAAATGAGTTGTGGCCTATGCCAGCAAAACCCTCTCTGGTCGGGAATTGAAGTACTCAGACTGTGAAAAAAAACCTTCTGGCCACTGTATGGGCAGTCAAACATTTCTCCAACTATGTGGGAGGCCAGAGAACCACAGTTGAGACTCACCACCAACCAGTGGTTTTTCTTAACAGTCAACGCATCACAGAAGGCGTAACAAATGCCAGAATAGCCTCCTGGTTGATGGCTCTACAAAGCTTTGATATGGAGGTCCGCTACGCACAGAAGCTGAGAAGCCCTCTTGTCACAGACTTGGCTGCCTGCCAACGGTGCTCTGAGGACACTCCAGGACCATCCATTCGTGCAGAGCCACCTACAGTCACTGAAGACCCGAACCATTACTACTTCGACCAAAACATCTGTCAAGATATGGTCACCGCTTATGTTGATGGTTGTTCTTTCCACCATGAAACTCACATCCGTGCTGGTGTTGGAGTGGCATGGTTGAATAATCAGCCTTGTGAACCCCACAACTTTCAACTGGGTTCCCAATCATCCCAGTATGCGGAAATCGCAGGTGTACTCATTACACTGCAACTTGCCGTAGACCATGGCATTCGCACATTGGTCATCTGCACTAACTCCAACTATGCACACCTCAGTTTCACTTGTCATTTAGCACTCTGGAAGGCCAAAGGTTTTGTAACCTCCAACCGCAAACCGGTTAAACATCAAGACCTTTTCGAGGCATGTGATCACCTGGTCACCTCCAACAACCTCCAGGTGTACTGGAAAAAGGTCAGAGGTCACTCGCCACACCAGGTCAGGACAAAGAATGGAATGACCTTGTGGACTCACTTGCAAAACAAGGAGCCATACAAGGCATGCCCTGGTCCTTTGATTCTGCTCTGGTACCAACTTCACAGCCCCACCCACCCACCTCTACAGTCTGTGCAGTCACTAGGGCCCAGACAAACAGGGCCCAAGACCCGACACAAACCACAGGTCCCCTCGCGGTTGACCCTGTTTTCACTGATGCTGACCTTATCTCTCTTCAAACCCTTGACCCTGCAATCCATAAAATGATACAATATTTCTCGGATCCTGCACTCACTGCACCAGCCGACTCCGATCTCGCTGACATTCCAGACTTGAAACCGCTTTTTGCCGCACGATCATCCTTGCAGCTGTGCAATGGCATTCTAGTTCATGTTTCCGATGAACTCCCTGTGCCTGCGCATGTGGTCCCTCGTAACCAGAGGGGGGTGATGATTGTTCGTGCCCACGATCTCCCAACTGCAGGACACAAAGACATCAAAATGACGTACAACGCACTCAAACAAGTGGCATACTGGCCATACATGCGAAAGAATGTAGCGGACTACATCAAGGGATGTCTCGTATGTTGCCAGTTTCACCCAACCAACCCGATTCACCAAACACCCCTACAGAAAAGAGGCATTTCATTCCCATGGTCTGACCTCCAAATTGACTGGGTAGGTCCCCTTCCACGGTCAGCCAGAGGAAACAAATACTTCCTCACAGTCACATGTGCTTTCACCAAATGGGTTGAGTGCTTGCCTGCTCCTAATGACACAGCAGAAACCACGGCCTACTTGTTGATGAATCATGTATTCTCCAGATTTGGTCTGCCAAGCCAAATCAACTCTGACCGCGGCACTCATTTCACCGCCAAAGTCATGCGACAACTGTGGGAAACCTTGGGAGTTAAAGTTAACTTCCATATTAGCCACCACCCACAATCCTCCGGACAGGCTGAAAGAACCCACCGAACTGTGATCAACATACTGAAGAAGTATGTTTCACCATACCAAAAAGACTGGGATGTAAAACTTCTGCTGGTCTTGATGGCCATCCGAGCCACACCACATGAAGCTACTGGGGTCTCACCTTTTGAAATGATGACAGGCCAGCAGATGACTTTGCCCTTGCATTTACTCTACCAACCTGGAGAGACCAGTGTTGCCACAGCTTACACTACTCACCTGTACATGACTGACCTGACCAAACATCTCCAACAGACTTTTGCCTTTGCCCAAAAACATTTAGACCGATCAGCTGAAGGACGCAAAGCCTACTACGATCAGAAAGCCTCACATAACGAAGTCCAAGTGGGAGACAAGGTTTTCTACTACTCTTTCATTCCTCAGACAAGCAGGAAAACTCACTCGGAAGTTCCTCCCCAAGTGGACGGGTCCACACACGATCACAGATAAACTCTCTCCTGTCGTTTACCAAATCAAAATACGCAAAGATCGCCAGGACCCCATCTCCAAATGGGTCCATCGTAATCAAATCAAAGCTTACAAAAACCCCATGGGACTCGTCGGGGACAACACTGTTCCATTAAGTCAGTAAACAAACTTAAAATCTCGATTGCGCCCGATAGATAACTGTCAGCGAACTATCAGCCTCAGGTATACTTGGTCACACTTCTCTCCCTCAATCAGGTAACCGCATTAAACCTCCAAAGGGAAAAGTTAACCCAAACTGACTTCCTTAAAATCTAACTTCAAAAGACCTTGCAAAGTTTCATTCAGTGTCATCAACTTACTATTTCATAATAGTACACACAAAGCCTCCAATATCACTAGCTTAAGTCAATAATCACAAAACCCCACTAAAGGTGATAAAACAATAAAAGCCTAGAGCTCAGTCTCTAACAAAGTTGTTCCACCTTTGAGAACAATTTTCACCTACCACTCAGGTACCTCAAGAAAAAGAAAACCGACAAGAAGCTCAAAATTAAATTACTCATTTCTATGTGTCTTGCCAGGATGATGGCCTTCCTGCTGTTTGGTTTAATTCTCTGCCTAACCCTCGCGTCTACCTCCACTGACCTTTTGAGCGAGGTCCCCGAGTCTGGAATTGCCTTGATCGACCAACCAGGACTTCTGATTACGAAATGTCAAATCCACACCCAAAAGATCTTCGTGTGGTTTGATCCCGCCACAGTGGTCTACCAAAACCTTCTGCTAAGCTCAGGGTTGTCCTCTTGGGTCGGACAACGCTGGATCAAGCAAGCTATAGACCATGCGGAAGCCGATGTCACACATGTTCTGGAACAACTCGAGAAGTTCACCATTACCCAGCTCAATTTAACTGCACCCAAAGTCAGAAACCGATGAGCTATAGGTGGATTTTTAACAGGTGCCTCAGCCTTAGGATCGCTTTTTAGCTTAGGTACATCCGCCATCAATTCAGTCAATATCAATACCCTAAAACGTCAAGTAAGGGAGCTACAAGCTGAACTCCCTCAGATTCGGGCCCAACTGGCGGTCCAGAAAACAAGCCCACAAGCTGTCCGCACCACCTTACAAGGTATGGTGGTAGTTGTGAACACTCATTCTCAAGCTTTGGTGAAACTCAACAAGTTGATGCAATCGATGTTCTCTGTACTTCAGGTTGACTTTGCCCAAGCACAGCTAGTGTCTATGTTACTGTCAGATGTAATTAGGGGCATCAGCTCTTCCGTTGACGCCTTGGCAATGGGCAGAATTCCACCCTACCTCATCCCCATGTCATTGGTTACGGACTTGCTTGCTACAGCCACTCAGAGAACTGTCATACCACTCCAAGCCCATTTAGCTTTTACCTTGGGCAACACCATTCCCATCTACGTTGACCCTGAAAAGCACCAGATGGCTTTCATTGTCAACCTACCTATGATCACCTACGATAGCATCTACTGGTTGAAAAAGGTTGCCAATGTTGGGATTTGGAAGCAGGACACTCATGTCAAGGTCAAAACCCCCTCAGTGGTGGCATATCATAACAACAGCCCTGGCCTTTACTTGGTCCCGAACCTACGCATGTGCACTCTCACCAGGGATGTCCACTATTTGTGCCCTAGTAAGCCTTTTCTTAAGGATAGCACCGGAGACATCTGTGGGATCCAGGCATCCTCTCAGGACATGACTTGTCCCACCATCCTCACCCCACGATTTCAAGTAACCACCACACAGGCCCACATTGTTGGAAACCGGTGGCTTGTTAACACCCCAGTGCAATCCGCTACTGTCACCTATGACCAACATGACATGTTTTCCCAGATCGCACTCTCCTTCAACACTTTTTGGGTTAAAGTTCCCAAAGGCTCACTCTTTCATGTTGGCGATTTGGCCCTGCATCACCTCAACACTGACCAATACAACGGCAGTGTCAATGTGTCCGATTTCTTCTCTAAGCAAGCGCTCAAACTCAGCTCTGAGATCATGGATAAAGTCACTCTTGAAGGCCCTCAAGTCATTGACTTAGTTTCAATAGGGAATGAGCTCCAAGTCCTTGAGCCAGACCCTAAACCACTACTCCATCCCAGTTCGCACTCCTGGTCTGTACCAGATACGGTACTCATGTGCCTGGTCATTTTTGGGTACCTCCTGACGTTTGCCGCAGCCGGTACCTTCCTTTGGAAAATTAGAGCCTTCCAAGATCAACTCAGCCTCTTGGCTACGAATACTAGGCGTAGTTTCAGACGCCAAGACCGAGACCCGAGTCCCAACATTGCGAACCTATTTCCTGGAAAGGAGATTCTTGGTCTAGCGGAACGACCCATCAAAGTTGCAGAAGTGGAAACATAAGCAGGTCTGCTAAACTTACCTCATGTGAACCTCCCTGAGTTACCTCAATATTGCTTAACCTAAACATCTACCTCAAATAAGCAATATTTTTGTTTTTGTTTTGCATTCTTCGTTTTGATCTTTACTCTTAGAATTTTTGAAGTTATATGCATGCTTATATACAAACATATATCTATATATAGTCCTTGCACTCCATTTTGATTTTTGTGCCCAATTCAAACTATTTTTGAACAATTATAATAGCTGTTTCATCGTAAACCGAAACACCTACCTCAGGTATGTAAAACTACGTACTTTGTATCTTCTTACTTTTGTAACCAGAATTTTTGAGTCATTTCAAGACATATACCTTAGCTTACTACTCTTAGTCCATTTTATAATCTACATTTGCCCATATTCAAATTTTTTTTTTTAAATTCCTGGAAGTCTTTCCAGTAAACCAAATTCAAAGATTTCTACTTAGTAATAGATACTGTTTACATGCTAGTGTGTATGGACATCAAAACCTTTAACCCAGTATTTAGGTCAAGTGTTGCAAAGGAGATGAAGCTGCCATGGGTGTGTACCAACGCTGACTGACGCTCACCATTGCTACAAAGGGGGGAATATGTAGCATCAACGTCCCCTCAGGCTAATCCAGAAGATCACTTTTCTTCATTCTACGGGAATCACTTTTCTTCATATTAAAACACCTCCACTTAAGGCCTGGCCGAGAATGCTGTGCCTTTCCCAGGACCCCAATGTAAACAACTCCCCTCTTGCATAGATTGTAAGGATCAGAATTTGCTTTTAAAGGCTTAAGTGGACTATAAACTCTGGAGTCCCAGATCTCAAAGTAGACAGTTCATGTAGATAGCATCCACCCTACAGGAAACTAATGCTCTTAAAAGGTCATAAACTTCTTAACCAGACAGGTATATGGCCTACTCCATTTCTGAGACAGATCCCAGAGCTTTTTAGGCCATTTCTCTCCCATGACAGAGACCTACAAAATTATCTACAGCTCAACAGTGCCTCCTAGAGGACATCTACGGAATATATTTCCTTGTGTTGATCTTACTAAACATTTAAGTTTTTCTAATTTCCAGCTATCATCTTCCCAAGGATGAGGACACTGAAAATCATCCTTGTGATCCCCGACCAGGGTTTGCAGTAATTCATTAATCCTTGATCTAAATGTGAAGTGCATGTATTAGGAACATGTATTAGGAATGTTTATGTTCATGAGTGTTAGTCAAATGGAATGTTAATATTATTAGTAATGGTATAAATGCATGATCACTGAATATTAGCCGAGTCACCTAATTTAGTTAGATTTTATATTGAGTACATAATTTCATGAGAACTATATGGGTATTAATCCTTGTACAATACCATTCCTGGTAAACCACTCCTCTCTACCTTTCATGGGATAATGCCTTTTCATTTGATTGGTGGCTCCCAAACAAAGAAATGTTTTTGCATTGGACAAAGGCCCGTTCAAACTCCTCTTTATGAAAGCTGATTGGCCTGTCTCCGACCAACCTCACTTTTTATGACTAACAGCGCGCTTCAGTTAAAAAGTGAGGAGCTGCCCTGCATGTTAGAGAGATGATGAAGAATTTATGAAAGAGAAGAATAGAAGGAGAAGAAGAAGTTTAAGATTAAGATTAAAGAAGCAGAATAGAATAGAAGATCATAAGATGAAAGTTTTTGTTTCACTTCTTTGTTGCAGTTTTCTTCTGTCTAAATTGTTCTGTGAATATTAAGACACCTTTTGTGTGTGAAGTTTGTCAAATCCTGCGTTAGTTTTCTCATTTTTCTGGTTACTGAGGAGAAACCATCTTTTTCTTACAAGCTCATCTTAAAGTGAGTCAAACTCTCAAAATCCTTTTTTCCTTCACCTCAGAAGCCATTCTTATCCTAGTTGAATGTTTTTCTTAGATTTTCTGACTTTTTATGCCGTTAAGGTGGACTTTTAATTTTCCTATTTTAAAGTGAACAGAGATTGTGTTTTTGGACTTTTTTTTTTTTTTTTTGGTGTCATCCACGCCTGACAGAGAATCCTCCTTCAGTTTCTGTTCTATTTCGCGGCCAGAGACAACATAAATTCGGACTGGTTGCCAAAAGGACTCTCCACACCTGCTCAGAGACAGCCTTTACCGCTGCTGCCGCTGTCCGACTACGAGCCCCAGCTTAGTCTGCACTTCTTACGGTTGGTTGTGAACATCAAGGAGCCTTGCAGCGGTTGCTCCATCTCTGGGTCCCAATGATCAAACCCCAGCCGGCACCGACCCGCTGAACATGTGGACCTACAGCTGTTCGTAAGTGAGACTCCCATTTTCCTATCTGCTGGGTTAAATGTGATGTCCTAAAAATTTAAATTACAATTGAACATAACCAGTATTTCATGGTACAATTAGTCTCTTAGCTGTAGGATAAAGCTATAAACTGAAGGAAGATTCTTACTCATTTTTAAATAACCTCCTTTCATTTTTGTAGATTAATTCAGAAGTTCATTTTTAGATAATCAGCTTATGAATTTTCCCATAAAATTGCATTCTGTTTTGTTAGACATTTCAGCCTTCCATTACCTCTAAAACATAAAGTCTGGTTTCTACTCGTTTCCACAAAGGTTTAACGCTAGATTTTATGTTCAGGAATCCACTAATAGTTGATGTGATATTAGACACCTGTTACCATTTGAATCTGTTTATCCATCATTTGAATGCCATATCATGTAACCTGAATGAATTTAATAAAAGGGTGAATTAGAGAAGTTGAAGCATTTTCCTTTCGCATATATGTTTCCTAGATCACGGCAGGAAAAGAACTCCCTTAAATTTTGAGACTGATCCATTAAGTAATTGAAGGTACGGAAATTAATTAATTGAAATTAAGTTAATAATACAAATTGTTCTTTAGAACTGGTGCCCCCTTTTTATGAGTGCTTTCCTATTTTATTTAGTGAGTGTAGGAGTGACGGTTCAACTCTGGCCCCTCGCACACCCACTATTGAATAAAATAAATAATTCCTGTACCTTATCACACAATATTTTATTAAATATCACTACACTTCTTACTTAAACATTTTAGATGCATTCTTTTACTTAAATTTCAGTAATTAATATCATAAAGTAACTCTACTTTTATATCTAAAGGGTAAATACAGCGGGGAAAATACTGTAAGTTTTGAACATGTCAACATTTTTAAAGTGGAATGACATGGAATAAATATTGAACATATGAAGAAAAAGAGGGGCAAAAAGGCATAGAAAGCGAAGAAACCAGCTGAAATCCACTAGAATTTAGGAAGCCATCCCACCCCCATCGGTGCAAATTAATTTCAGCTGGTTAAGTCCTGACTGATAGCCTTTAAAAAGTCTGTGAATATCAGATTGTCAGACCACAAAGAACTGATGGGTAGAAGCAAATACATTTGCAACCTTATTGTTGCAATTTAAACATAATGATGGCAGTGAGCACTGTTGGTGCCATCAGCTGGAAGTGGAAAGAACATCATTTTACCATAAACCAGCCATGACCAGGAGCTCCTCGCAAGATTTCTGACAGAGGAGTCAAACAAATTGTTAGAAGAGTTATCCAAGAGCCAAAGACCAGTCGTGGAGAGCTCCAGAAAGAGCTGGAGTTAGCAGGTACTGCTTTTTCAAAGAAAACAAAAAGGAATGCAGTCAATTGACATGGGCTCTATACCTGCTCACCTCGCAAGACTCCATTGCTGAAGAAAAAGCATGTTGAAGTTCGTTTAAAGTTTATTGCACAACATTTGGGCAAGCCAGTTAAGTTCTAAAAAGTATTACTGCATGTGCAAACAACAGGAATGCCAGAGCTCAATAATGTTATTGAACAACAACCAGCCAACCAGCAGCCGCAAAAGGACTTGCTCTTTCTCCCATAGCAAATCAATCAATCAACTTTATTTATAAAGCCCTTTAAAAGCAACACTCACTACACAAAGTGCTGTACAACAAGGACACACATAAAAACATAAACACAAGGAGTAGGACACGAGCACAAAAACAATATAAAACCAAAAAGACAATATAAAACTCAGCACAAGTAGAAACCACAGCCAATAAAACAATAAAATAAAAGGTAAGAGAAGCAAACATCCACCACTTTTAAGGAGATCAATACAAAACCCCATGTGTCACAACGGACACAATTTCCCTTTGAGCAGAAAAATTGCAAACAAACAACTATCTCACCCGAGATGACACCCCACCGTGCTGCAAAAATGGTGGGGTAGTGAATGAACATTACAACACGGCTTGAGAATTTTTTTTAGACTAGTACTCACCAACAGTTTGACCCAAAGTTATGAGGAGGAAAACAGGCAAATTTCTGTCCGTGTCAGCTGCTGGAGGTCAGCTATAACCTAGCATGTAGCTAGTAGCTACTAGCCAGCTAGCTAGCTTTCACAGAAGAAGAATAACTCAACATCCTGTCAACATCCTGTCCCTTCACCGTTCTCTGTCCCACCTGGAGAAGCCCGGGAATATGGTGAGGATCATGTTCTTTGACTTCTCCAGTGCTTTCAACACCATCCAACCGATGATCCTGAAGGACAAGCTGCTGCGCGCAGGGGTGGACCAGCACCTGTCATCATGGATCCTGGACTACCTCACGAACCGGCCTCAGTTTGTGAGAACCCGGGACTGTGTTTCCGACACGATCATCAGTAGCACGGGGGCCCCCCAGGGAACGGTGCTGGCTCCCTTCTTGTTCACTCTTTATACTGCGGACTTCTCACACAACACAACACATTGCCATCTACAGAAGTTCTCTGATGACTCTGCGATCGTTGGTCTCATCTCCAGCGGAGATGAAGCTGAGTACAGAGGGCTTATCCAGGACTTTGTGGACTGGTGCCATCGGAACTGCCTCCAGATCAACGCGAGGAAAACTAAGGAGCTGGTGGTGGACTGCCGCAGGCATGGGCAGCCCCTCACAGCACCAGTAAATATACAGGGAACAGACATCGAGATGGTGACATCCTACAAGTACCTGGGTATTCATCTGAACAATAAACTAGACTGGTCACACAATACTGACGCACTCTACAAGAAGGGACAGCGCAGGCTGTTCCTGCTGAGGAGACTCAGGTCTTTTGGTGTACAAGGGGCGCTGCTGAAGTCATTCTATGACACGGTGGTGGCATCAGCCATCACTTTTGGAGTGGTCTGCTGGGGCAGTGGCATTACTGCAGCCGATAGGAAGAGACTGAACAAACTGATTAAGAAAGCTAGCTCTGTCCTGGGGCAACGCCTTGATCCGATGGAGGAGATAGGAGAGAGAAGGACGGTGGCTAAACTGTCATCTCTGCTGGAGTCCGAGTTCCACCCTATGCAGGACATACTGGATGCACTGAGGAGCTCATTTAGCAGCAGACTACATCATCCCAGGTGCACAACCGAGAGGTTTCGTAGGTCCTTCCTACCAACGGCTGTCAGACTGTACAACCTAAGCAGGGCTGCTCGCAGAGATAGCAAAAAGACGTAACAAACTAATAGTTTTTTTTTTTTTTTTTTTTTTTTTTTTTTTGAATGCAAAAGATGCAATAGACTTACACAATGGTCCTCTCCGGCATACAACTAGGAACATACCGGTCGCTATGGAGGGTGAGAATATGTATGGGCACATAATCATACCATGTAGGATAACTAAATAGACGGTTATGCTGTTTCATCCCACCTAGCAACAATGCTCTGCACTGTGTGTGTTTATACTGTATATTTACATATTTATTCCATCTAGCTACAATGCTCTGCACTGGGTGTGTTTATATTTATATATCTATATATTTATTCCATCTAGCTACAATGCTCCGCACTGTGTTTTTATATATCTACATATTATTCCATCTAGCTACATTGCTCCGCACTGTGTGTGTTTATATACTTGCATATTTATTCCACCTAGCTGCAATGCTCCATACTGTGGGTGTTTATATATTTACATATTTATTCCATCTAGCTACAATGCTCTGCACTGTGTGTTCATATATTCATATATTTATTCCATCCAGCTACAATGCTCTGCACTGTGTGTGTGTGTGTGTGTGTGTGTGTATATATATATTTTATAGTAATATGTACATATGTATATTAGCTGCTCTTGCTTGCTTGTTTTTTCTTGCCTTCTGATTGTTGCTCTGAGTGTTGCTATCCCTGTGCTGTTGCAATCCTGGAATTTCCCCGTTGTGGGACTAATAAAGGCTTATCTTATCTTATCTTATCTTATCTTATCCAGGCAAAGTTTTGGAGGAGGCTGTAATAATTATCCAGGTGAGAGCTCTGAGAGATAACGTTGTAAACTTAAACATGACAGCACTTTGGGGATATCCATGGCTGTAATCCAGCTTGTTTGACTTTGCAATGTCTGTATGGCGCACAGTGTCTGTGGCCAGAACAGCTTTGGTACAAAGAGCCGCTAGGCCAAAAAGTAGTTTGCACATTCTGCCATTAACTGCTGTTAGCCACGATCACAAAATTTGTCGCCGTTAAGGGGGGCAAAGCGTTAACGGGCGATTAGTGCGATAACGCCAACACCACTAATTTAAACTTATCTATTTTCTGTACCGCTACTCCTTCCATCTTCACCGTTGCACCTGTCCCCCTCTCATTCACACTCATGTATTCTGTCTTGCTTCTACTGACCTTCATTCCTCTTCTCTCCAGATCCTCCAGCTCCAGATACCTCCACTTCTCCAGGTTCTCTTCCACCTGTTCTCTACTCTCACTGCAGATGACAATGTCGTCTACAAACATCATGGTCCATGGAGACTCCTGCCTGATCTCGTCTGTCAGCTTGTCCATTTACCATGGCAAACAAGAAGGGGCTGAGAGCTGATCCCTGATGTAATCCCAACCCCATCTTAAATCCATCGTCACTCCTACAGTGCACTTCACCACCATCTCGCTGTCCTCATACATGTCCTACACCTCCCTCACATACCTCTCTGCCACTCCTGACTTTCTCATGCAGTACTACACTTCCTCTCTTGGCACCCTATCATATGCTTTCTCTAGATCCACAAAGACACAGTGCAACTCCTGACCTTCTCTATACTTCTCCATCAGCGCTCTTAAAGCAAACATTGCATCTGTCTTTCCATTCTTCCTCCTCTTCAAAGCTGCCCTCACTTCCGCCTTGCTAATCCTCGGGACTTCCTTGTTCACTATCACTATCTTTCCTTGATACATCCTCCTCTCTCTCTCTCTCATTTTCTTTATTCATCAGCTCTTCAACGTACTCCTTCCACCTTCTCAACACACTCTCGTCATTTTTTAGTACATTCCCATTTCTGTCCTTAATCAACCTAACCTGCTGTACATCCTTTCAAGCTCGATCTCTCTGTCTAGAGAGTCTATACAGCTCCTTTTCTCCTTCCTTAGTGTCCAGCCTCTCATACAACTCACTATATGCCTTATCCTTTGCCTTTGCCACCTCTCTCTTTGCCACGTGCCTAGATTCCAAACACTCCTGTCCATAGGCATAATTTATGGGGGGATTGGGGGTTCCAACCACCCCAAAAATCAAATCCATCCAATATAAACCCCCCCCCCCCCCAATAATCATATAATTATAATTAATAAAAAAATATCTACAAGTGAGTGAAGAAGTTGTCGGTTTTTTTATTTGCAAGCAACGAAAAGTAGCATTTCTAAAAATCAAAAAAGTATCTCCCTCCCCCCCCCAGCAGACTTTATATTGCCCAACCAGTCCATGCCTTCTCTGATCAATACTCAGTCATTTGTAGCGGTGGCAGGTGAGGATGCTCGTCATCGTCTAGAATGCATTCAGCTCACAAGTGAGACAGAATGAAAAGAGCTCCACAAGGGCAACAAACCATTTTAAATTGTTGGTTGTCAAATAAAAGGGCAAACCCCTCTGTCCAAAAGGAGGTAAATATATTGTTGATTTAGCTGGTGAATTGTTGTCTGACGTTAGCTGGTTGCTAGTTTGCGAATATGAGTTAAAGCTATGGGCGTACGCCACAGAATAAATGTGCTGTCTGGTAGGATTTAGCTGATCTGAGAAACGAGTCACTCTTTTCATTCAAATTTGGGCTTTACAGTGTATTAATCATTCATGAAATGTGATCAGAATGGATTTGTTCGTCAGCTGCTAGAGTGAAATTTACATATGTTTCAGTGCTCATTTAAATGTTAGCAGCTCTGAACATTTATCAAGGACAAACAAACTCAAATGCCTTCAAATATTACTTATCATCCCCACAAAATTCAAGTTAACCTTAAAGTGTTCTGTATTTTTAAAATGTAATGATTTTGATAATTATAAAATTTAATTAGAAAGCAAGTTTTACCGCTTTCAATTATAGACTAAGTCACTCTGAAGGCTATTCTTAAATATCCACGTTAGAAGAAATTGATTATTTTCTCTGCAGATCATTTTCAGATCTTCTATCTTCTGTTAAAATACCACAACTGCACAAAAGAGTATCTAAATCAGGGGTGTCAAACTCATTCCATGGAGGGCCAAGACCCTGCAGGTTTTACCTCCACCCAGTGTCTTCAACAGGAGATTTCACTGAATTTCCCCTCACTGATTGCTGATCAATGAAAACACCTGCTGAAGACACTGGGTGGAGGTAAAACCTGCAGGGTCTTGGCCCTCCATGGAATGAGTTTGACACCCCTGATCTAAAGGAATATATAAGAAATAAACACCAAATAGATGAATGAAAGAATAGATGCATTTCATCGGCCCAAACTTTTAAAAATATCTCATTAAGGAAAATACAGCACTCTAAATTTTATCCATATGCATAATGTGTTAAAATGAGTTCATTGCACTGCAATACAGCATCACTGATTTATTTGGAATTTAATAACTGAGCTTAAATAGATAAAAATAAAGTTTAAGTTTAAGCTTAAAATCACATTTTTAGTTTACCATTCCCATTTTTATTAATCACGAGACAGCATTAGGCAGTGATCAAACACTGAGATATTGATGGCTTATTATCATCACTGTAAAGTGATTCTAGGGTCGCCGGAGAAGTTCCACCATCACCAGGGGTCTCCATGGATCTGGTCTCGCCGCCCGATGATGTTGTGAGTCCAGCTCCCCTGTCGAGGTCGTCATGGACTCTTCTTCCTCGTCCTCGCCCGGGGTCCCTTTGGTAAACCGCTTCCTGGATCTGGTGCTTGCACTGGTTGGCTGGTTCTCCATGGCTGCAGCATTGACCCGGCCAGGGTCCACCGTGGGTGCTTCTTTGGCCCAGCTGGGGTCCACCATGGGTGCAGCCATGGCCCAGATGAGGTCCACCACCGGTGCAACCATGTTCCAGACCGGGACCGTTGCGGGTGCGACCGTTCACCTTAATGGGTCCAGCGACCGCACCGTCCTTTCTTCTCCTCAGCCAGATGCTGTCGTGGTCTCCTTGCCTCCTCTGCCAGACGTCCTCGTGGTTCCATTCTCCTCTTCCCTGCTGGACGCCGTCGTGGTCCCCTTCTCTCCACCACCAGACGTCATCGGGGATCCCCTCCTCCAGTTCGGCCACCCACCAATGAGCCTCCTGGTGGGTAAGCCGCCTCCTGCTTCACCCCTCTGGTCCTGGTGGCTCAACAGCACTGGCCGGCCCCCCAAAGGACTGAGTCTCTGGGTCGGGTGGCCTATTTCCTTTGGCAGGCTGCCGGACTCTATCCATCGGGCTGCCTGCTGGGCCTGGGACTCTGGGCGCCCTCCCAAGCCTCCACACCTCTGGTCTGGGGGGGGGGGGGGGTTAATTGTTGTGCTTTTCTGTTGTGGGCCCTGAACGGGGTTGTTTTTTGTTCCCTCCTGACCTGTTTCCCCCTACCTCCCACCCTGGGCTGATGGTTGTTGTTCCTGCTAGGGGTGGGGGACAGGGATTTTCTTTTTTCCTGTTTTTGATGGTACTCTGGGTGTCTAAAATCTACCCCTTGGGGGGGGGGGGGCTCTGTCAGAACCGGGCTTGGGACTCTCCCAAGCTCAGCTTCATGGCATTTTCCTGTTCCTTAGTTATCTGTGTTTTATGTTACCTTTTGAGTTGCATATTGTATTTCATTGTCTAGGTTGTTCTGTTGTAGTTTTGCTTCTGTGTTTATTTATTTTGTGGCTGGCAGCAGTCACGAGGCTTCTGTGGGTTCTGTGTGCCTCCTGTCTGCGGTCAGCCACACCCCCTCTCCTGTCAGTTCCTGACAGGTGATTCCAATCCGCCATTGCCTGTTCCTCTCCCTGCTCAGGTCCACACACCCACACTCACGTACACACATACACACATCACTACACACACGCACACACTCACCCACACCTGTGCTCATTTAGCTCAACACACACCCACGCATTGCTGCACACACGCACACACTCCTGGTTTCACTCAGCCTCTTATTTCTGGTATTATTTAAGCTCTGTCCATGCACTTGGGAATTGTCGGTGCATTGTATAGTCAGCCCACCGCCAGAGCAGCTTGTGCTCTGGCATTTCACCTCTGCAAATACCAACACCTGTCAGTTGTTAGCCGTGTTTAGTTTTTTTTTTCTCTTTGTTTGCCCTGCACTACCTTGGTGCAGCCTGCTGAGCCATGGGTTGTCCAGCTCCAGTCTGCACTTTTGTCTGGAGCATTCTGGGTTTATTTTTCTCTTTTCCCCCCACTCACCATTTACACATGGGAGCATTCATTTGTGTATCGTTGTCCATGCCATTTTATTTGGGGACAATTTCCTGTATCTGAACACGCTCACCAGGTAGTTGGTTTGTTTCATTGTTTGGACATTTATATTAATAAACACCATATCCTACTGCATTTGGGTTTTACTCGTCTCTGCTGCCTCAGAGAGGCAACAAATCATGACAGATATATTTGAACTTGTTTTTATATCTAAAAGACTTCTCCCGCCACCTCACCCTTCTCCCTTTTTTTCTGAATAATGTATGAAATGTCAGTATTTGTATGAGATAATTCTTTAAAGCTAAACAATTCTCTCTCTCTCTCTCTCTCTCTCTCTCTCTCTCTCTCTCTCTCTCTCTCACTCTCTCTTTAAATACTAGGTGGATTAAAGATGACCCCACCCTGCTGGATAAATCTGCTCCCATGAGAGAGGACCTTGTTCTGTAAAATGCTGTTGCTGTGGTCTGACAGAGCGGATGTGACAGACATGATGGAGGTGCTGGGAGACTACAACCTCCAGTTTGGAAAGTTTAAAGGAAACTGTTATATCTTTCACCGCTTTACGTTACTTAATATAACAATGATAACTCGGACCATCGACGTAGTGTTAACGGTTTATTAGTGTAGCAGCAACTTCATAGCACAGGGCTAACAACAATGACCTGACATTACAGGTTACCCATAATGCCTTTAGCAAAACACTACGACGGGTGCCGTAGTAAACCAAAATACATAACATCTCCTCCCCTCTTACAATAGATGTCCTACAGGAAATAACAAGTGTCTGCTGAAATTCTGGTGTCTTCATTAGAACATAACACTGGCAATCTAAACATATGAACATTTCTCCATTCTCTTCATCTGCCAAGTTAACTGTATCCATGTACAACAACTTCTCTTTGTTTTTTGTTTTTTTTTCTTTAATTATTATGCTACCTTAGGAGTGAGGGTAGACTACCTCATCCCCTAACTGTAGCCCTGGGGATTATTCTGCCCCATTAATGTGGGTCAGTTGCTATCTAGTCTAATAACTCAGACGGACAGGAGGTCGCCGCTCCCTGGTGGGGTATCGGCGATCTGCAGGAACATGAGTCTGTGTTCTTTCTAATGTGGAGTTTGCTTCTGGTGCTGATGCAGAAGAAGATGTCACATCTACAGCTGGAACTCTGGTCTCTGAAGTGGTTGAGTTCTGCACTGGTGTAGGTGGACAAAGTGGTGAGTTGGTGAGTGCATCTTTAGGATATCCAAGAGACGGTTCTGCAGACGCCGGCGGTGTCTGCAGGAGTTGATCCACGTGCCTTTTCCAAACACTGTCAGTGGTTTGAACTGTATATGAGACTGGTTCAGTTTGTGCAATAACAGTTGCAGGAACCCACTTAGGTTCACCTCTGTAGTTCCTGGCCAGCACAGATTCTCCTGACGTGAACGCTCTGTCCTTTGCCCGATGTTCTCTGTGCATAATTTGTTTCTCTTGTTGCTTTTGCACAGTGTCCTTTAATCCTGAGGGTTTCAAAAGGTCAAAGGTAGTGCGCAGATCTCTCTTGAACATCACACTAGCAGGGGTTGTCTTTGTGATTGCATGTGGAGTGTTGCGGTAGTTTAGCAGGAACTTGTGCAGCCTCTGATGCAGTGTTCCTTGACCTTATGATGCTTTCAATGCATGTTTCATCGTCTGCACAAACCTTTCTGCAAGGCCGTTCGTCGCAGGATGGTATGGAGCTGATTTAATGTGCTGCACTCCATTAGCTTGTAAAAAAGCATCCATTTCTTGTGAAACCAACTGAGGTCCATTGTCAGAAACTAGTTGTGTAGGAGACCCAAAACGACTAAACATTTCTCCTAATGCCTCTGTGGTCTTCTCTGTAGTGGTTGACCTCATAATAGCCACTTCAGGCCATTTACTGTGTGCATCCACAGCAACGAGAAACATTCTGTCCTCAAACGGACCTGCAAAGTCAATGTGCACACGATCCCATGGCTCCTGTGGGAACTCCCAGGGATGGAGAGGAGCCAATGGTGGGTTGTTCCGTACCTTGTGACAAGATGAACAGCTTTTGGCTATTTCTTCAATCTGCTTGTCAATGTTTGGCCACCAAAAATAGCTTCTCGCTATTTCTTTCATTCTCACGATTCCACTATGTCCTGCATGAAGTTGCTGTAACACTTTTGTTCGACATGACAGGGGAATAATCACTCTCCTCCCCCACAGCAAACAACCCGACTGAACAGACAATTCTGTCCACTTCCCAAGGAAGGGCTTCAAGGTTGCGTCATCACCCGCAGGTTGTCCTTTAATGATCAAGTCCATGACTGCAGACAACACAGGGTCATTTCTAGTCCCCTTTTTCACCTGCACAGCTGAAACAGGTGTGTTTTCTACCTCTGTGAAGTAGAAGATGTCCACAGTGCTTGACTCTGGCTTCATGACAGGAAGTGGTAATCTGGATAACCCATCTGCATTACCATGACAGTCTGACTTCCGATACCTGATGTCATAGGAGTGTCCTGACAACAGCAACGCCCACCTCTGCAGTCGGGACGCTGCAAGAAATGGTATTCCTGTGTATGGTCCAAGGATGGTTGTGAGAGGTCGGTGGTCAGTAAAAAGTGTAAACTTCCGTCCATACAAGTACTGGTGGAATTTTCTGACACCAAACACAATGCTCAGAGCCTCTCTTTCTAGTTGAGCATAGTTAGCTTCTGTCTTGTTTAATGTCCTTGACGCAAAAGCGATTGGCTTTTCCTCACCGTCTAGCATTACGTGGGAAATCACCGCCCCTACGCCATAAGGAGAGGCGTCGCAGGCAAGCTGGATCGGAAGTGATGGGTTGAAGTGGGTCAGAACCTCTGATGCAGTCAGCGCATCCTTTGCCTTCTGAAAAGCCTCCTGACAGCTTGCTGTCCACTTCCATGCTTCCTCTTTGCGCAGCAGGTTATGCAGTGGTTTTAATAGTGATGCCAAATTTGGTATGAAACGTCCATAATAGTTCAGCAGTCCCAAGAAAGACTTCAGCTGACTGACATTTTGGGGTGGAGGTGCATCCACAATGGCTGTGATTTTCGATGGTGCAGTGTGTAGTCCCTTAGCATCGATCACATGACCTAAGTATTCCACGGATGACTGGAAAAACTCGCATTTATCCTTGCGGATTCTCCATATTCCTCCAGTCTCTTGAGAGTTGCATCCAAGTTGCGCAGATGCTCTTCATCATCTGCTCCTGTACACAGGATATCATCCAGGTAGCACTGCACTCCTGGTAATCCACTCAGGATTTGATCCATAGCTCGCTGAAAAAGTGCTGGAGCAGATGTGATGCCAAAAGGCAGTCTGTAGTATCTGAAGAGTCCTTTATGGGTGTTGATAGTCAGCATTTCACGTGACTGCTCGTCTACATGCATTTGTAAGTAAGCCTGGTTGAGATCTATTTTGCTGAACTTTTGTCCCCCACTCAGCCCCGCAAATAAGTCATCAATCAGTGGAAGGGGATACTGCTCTGCTGTTAGTACAGGGTTTACTGTTACCTTAAAGTCTCCACAGATCCGGATTCCTCCGTCCTTTTTGGGTACTGGAACTATGGGCGTGGCCCACTCACTGGTTGTCACAGGCTCCAGAACTCCATTCTTGACCAGAGCATCCAAGTCAGCCTCTACCTTTGGTCTGATGGCGTACGGCACTGGTCTGGCTTTCATGAACACTGGTTTACTGTCAGGTTTGACATGCAGCTTCACTATAATTTTTTTCAGACTGCCTAGCTCATCACGAAAAACCTTTTTGTGCTTTTCCAGTATGGCCTGCAGCTGAGTGGAACTGTGTGACAGCTTCCTTACTTCTTGCCAGTCAAGTTGAATTTTCTTTAGCCACACACGCCCCATTATAGCTGGACAGTTGTTCTTGGTAACATAAACTGGAAGCTCAGCAGTTTGGCCATTGTACTGAACAGTTACCTCTGTCATCCCTTTCATGGGTACTCGGTGTCCAGTATACGCCCTGAAGACGGTGTCTGAAGGCCGGAGTGGAAGATGTTTCAGAAACTTCTTGTAAATGCCATGCGACACAAGTGATGCCTTTGATCCGGTGTCTATCCGCATTTTAACAAAATGTCCCTCCACTTTTGGTTTAGACCAAAAGCCTTCTGAGCCTTCATTCACATTCATAATCCGGACAGTATTTATTGCAGTTGACACCTCTTCCTCTGAGGAGTCGCTCACTCTGTCCTCGCCATGTTTAACTGTGTGAACATTTCTTTTCTTTTTGTATTTTACCATGTCACTTTTATTCCTTGTCTTTGGGCCTTTGTCTTTGCTCCTTTTGCTTCTACATGCCCGCTCCACGTGGCCTTTTTTTCCACAGTTGTTACAGTCCATCTCTTTGCACCAACAGTCATTAGGAAGGTGTCCCACCTTGCCACAGCGGAAACATGGACCTGTTGCATTGGTTTTACCACTGTTGAGCTTATGTACTCTGCCTGTAGCATGCAGTTGGTGGGCTTCTTTGGAAGCCATCTCCATCATCACACTAATGTTAATGGCTCTTTCAAGCATCAGATCACTTTCTGTGAGTAACTTCTTCTGTGCTGCTTCACTTCGTAGTCCACACACAAGCCTGTCTCTTAATGTGTCATTTAAAACATCTTTAAATTCACAGTGTTCGGCTAACTTGCGTAGCGCTGCAACAAACATGTTAACAGACTCACCCTCTTCTTGGTTACGTCTGTGAAACCTGTATCTTTCTGCAATCACTAGAGGCTTGGGTGAGAAGTGGTGGGTCAGTGTGTCCACAAGTTCTTTGTAGGTTTTAGAACCTGGCTTTACTGGCTGTAGAAGGTTGCGTAGTAGGTTAAATGTCTTGGGACCCATCACACTCAGAAAAGTGGGCACTAACTTTTCATCCGTTATTCCATTGGCCGCGACGAAATAGTCAAAGTGTTCTGTATAGGAGCTCCATTGCGCCGCGCTCTCATCAAAGGGCCTGATAGAGCCAATAACTCCAGCCATTTTGACGCTCCTGGTTGAATGTCGCTCTTTCCCTCGCAGCTCCTTTCTGTAACGTCGTTGCTTCCCTCCGGCGTTACTCACGGAGTTTTTTTTTTTTTTGTCCTTAACGATTTCCACTGCTCCGCTCCACCCCGCTTAGCAGACAGCCCGCAGCATCCACCTCAGCACAGCGGTGCGGTGTATCACCCGGTCAGCGCGAAGTAGCGGCAGGAAAAACACGACAAAAAAAACTCTCCTCCGTCGCGGACTGCAGCGTCGGTCCAGACGTCCTCGTCGCCACTTTTTGTTATATCTTTCACCGCTTTACGTTACTTAATATAACAATGATAACTCGGACCATCGACGTAGTGTTAATGGTTTATTAGTGTAGCAGCAACTTCATAGCACAGGGCTAACAACAACGACCTGACATTACAGGTTACCCATAATGCCTTTAGCAAAACACTACGACGGGTGCCGTAGTAAACCAAAATACATAACAGAAACTCCTTCAGATGGCTGCTGGAAAATGATGTCAAGTACATTATGTGTCCTATCAAGGTTCTTCAGAAGGAAGAGGCGTCAGTATCAGCATGGCTGAAGGTAACAGTAAGGATAGCCAACAGTCATTGATAGACTCTGCCTTCAGCTTTCCAGAGATCAAGTCTCTTTTGGACGTTGAGGCCAGTGGAGTGGGTGTTGTTGCTGAAACACCCCCAGAAGATGATCAGCTGGTTGGCTTTGGCTCACATTCCGGAAAGAGATCTGGGGAAGCAGAGAAGATGGCTATGCAGACTTTGTGATGAGGAAGACTTGCACTGAAGAAACCCCCATGTAGAGCATACAGCAGCACCTGCTGGAAAAGAAGCATCAGTCAGCTTCTGCCACCACACCTGCAGGACGTGCCTCAAGCAACGCTCAGAAGCACCTTGGTAAGTTTTTATCCCAGTGAATGTTAACATTTATTTAAAATGTAAGTTTAATGTTTATGTTTTACTGGATATATGAATTTAGATTTCAGACATCCTATCTGACACGTGAAAAATGTTTTTATTCACCTTAAAATCAGATTTACTAATTCTTGTTTTTTTGTACATTATAATTCTTTTCTATGCCACAGGGATGGATGAGGATCAGCAGCTGGAAGCAGCAATGTTGAGCATCTCAGCTGCAAAGCTACAAGTGAAGAGCTGTAAGTCCATGTTTATCATCCTGACTAAATGACAGCATCGGTTTCAGCTGAGTCTGTTTGTATCTGATGTCAGTACCTCTCTGTTGTCACTGTGTAACCAGTTGTCATGCCAGCCGCAGCAGCCACCACCCGAGTGTCACCAGGTGCAAAGATAGGTTTTTAAATGAAACACATTTTACCACCATCTGACCTTCACCTTCCCTGCTGGTGTATTTCTAAATGAGATGCTATCAGAAGAAGGCCAGGGACCTCCAACACTTAGTGGTAAAACAATATGGTGCTTTGAACTAACAATTCTGTATTATTATGTCATGTATTAACATGATCAGCTGATGCACTCTTTTTTAAAATTTTTTCCAGAAGTCTCTGATGCTCTACCGTTTCCCCGTGACCTCTAAAGACAGGTGGAAGGATCTTCATGTTGGACCACACACGCTGGACACCACCAATGAAAAATGTCATCGACAGCCTGCTGCAAAAACAGCATGGGAAGAAGGATTTCCTACAGCTTGGAGATCAAAATTACAGTGGGGGAATAAGCGTTTGATCCCCGACTGAATTTGTAAGTTTACCCCCTTACAAAGAAATGAACAGTCCATAATTTTTTATGGTGGGTTTATTTTAACACAGAGAGACAGATCAACAACAACAAAAAAAAAATCAAGAAAATATATTAAATAAGGTTATAAATTAATGTGCATTTGATCAAGTGAAATAAGTATTTGATCCCCAAGCAAAACGTGACTTTGTACTTGGTGGAGAAACCCTTGTAGCATCAGAGGTCAGACGTTTCTTGTAGTTGGTCACCAGGTTTGCTCACATCTCAGGAGGGATTGAGGTCCACTCCTCTTTATAGATACTCACCAAATCCTGAAGGTTTCCAGGCTGTCGCTTGGCAACTCAAAGCTTCAGCTCCCTTCACAGATTTTCTATGGGATTAAGGTCCAGAGACTGGCTAGGCCACTCCAAGACCTTAAAATGCTTCTTCTTGAGCCATTCCTTTGTTGCCTTAGCAGTATGTTTTGGGTCATTGTCATACTGAAAGATCCATCCACAACCCATCATCAGTGTTCTGGCTGAGCCCAGGAGGTTCTCATCCAAGATTCTATGGTACATGGCCCTGTTCATTGGCCCCTCAATGTGGTGAAATCTCCCTATACCCTTAGAAGAGACACAGCCCCAAAGTAGAATGTTTCCACCTTCATGTTTGACAGTGGGGATGGTGTTGTTCGAGTCATAGTCAGTGTTTCTCTGTCTCCGAACACAGTGAGTCGAGTTGATTCCAGAGCTCAATTTTGGTCTCATCTGACCACACCATACTCTCCCAAGCCTTCTCTGAATCATTCAGGTGTTCTTTGACAAATTTCAGGTGTGCCTTCATGAGTAGGTGAGGGGGTTGGGGGAGATCAGGACCTGTACTTATATAGCGCTTTATCCAGTCTCAAAGACCACTCAAAGCACTTCACTAACACGAACCCTCTATTCTAAGGGTATATAGGAGACAGATACCCAGGGACAATTTAGAAAGGCCAATTAACCTATCATGCATATCATTGGATTGTGGGAGGAAACAGGAGCTCCTGAAGTAAATCCACACAGCACAGGGAGAACATGCAAACTCCACACGGAAAAGGTCCTACCCCTGCCAGCCTGGCGATTCGAACCTGGAACCTTCTAGCTGTTAGGCAGCAGTGCTAACCACTGCACCACCGTGCTGCCTAACCTTGCAGACACTGCAGGATCTCAATCCATTATGGCGACGTGTGTTACCAATGGTTTTCTTGGTGACTGTGGTCTCAGTTCCCTTGAGATCATTAACAAGCTCTTCCCGTGTAATTCTGGGCTGATCCCTCACCTTTCTCAGAATCATTCTTACCCCACTAGGTGAAATCTTGCGTGTAGCTCCAGAGCAAGGGTGATTGACTTGTATCTCATATTTCTTCCACTTTCGAATTATTGCACCAACACTGGTGTCTTCCTTACCAAGCTTCTTGCTGATGGTCTTGTAGCCCATTCCAGCCTTGTGTTGGTCTATGATCTTGTCTCTGACGTCCTTTGACAGCTCTTTGGTCTTGCCCATGGTGGCCAAGTTTGAATTGAAGAGACTGATTCTGTGACTCCAGTCTTTTATACACATAATGGGTTGAGATTAAGAGGACTTTCCAAAAGGGACAGGACTGATTTATGTGCCTAATGGATACATAACTGGTCTATGCAGGTCAGAATTCTTGCTGACTGTTAGGGGATCAAATATTTATTTCCCTCAATCAATGTAAATTAATTTACTGTATAACCCTTATTTGATGTATTTTGTGGACTTTATTGTTGATCTTCTGTCTCTCTCTGTTAAAATAAATCTGAGTCCGTAATTTTTATGGTAATTTCTTTGCAAGGGGTAAACTTATAAATTCAGCAGATCAAATAATTATCCCCCCCCCCCAATGTATGCAAACATAGTCCATCGGTCTGCTACAGGTCCAAACAGTTTGCTGCACCCTACATCCAAGATTCACATTTCCTGTTATGTCGAGCACAAAGCAAAACTTGTCAACACCAGTTCTTCCATCCATCCATCCATCTTCTACTGTGGAATTTTTATCATAGACACCTAGTGTTCCTGTGGTCACCATCCAGCCTGCTGCCTTTAACCCACCTCCACCTGCCAACACCTCTGTCACAAGACTTTAGAAAATTGTGGAGGGCATTTTAGAGAGCAACAGCAGCAGCAGCAAACGAACCAGCCAGAGCATAAAAGAAGGCAGACTAAGACCTGTCTTGCACTACATCTGTGTCTGATTTCCATAGTCATCGGATGTTGAAAAAAGTTTTATATGACTACTAGCTGTAAATTATGTATTGTATAATATATCAGTCCCTTTCCCCACCATGTAGTGTGACACCTGCCTTCATTTCTATGACCGTACACTCTGCTCACAACTGCTGGAACTGGTGGAAGCTACAGTGGAGGGATTTTGCAACTCTTACTATTTCAAAAATGTACTTAGTGACACCTTAATGAGTTTGCATGTTCTTGTGTCTTTGTGATTTCTCTTTGGTGTCTCCCGCTTCTTCCCACAGTCTCAATACATGCACATTAGGTTAATTGGCATGAACAGAGAATTCTAGATTGTCTGTAGGTGTGGTCTATATTAATCATATATCCCATAACCTACATATGTATAAGCATGTGAGAATGTTTGGTGATTACATATGTAAAGCGACTTCAACACCCTCAGAACAGGGACAAAAGGTCTCAACCGCCAGTGAAGATCAAAGAGCATCCGAGTGCTGCGGTGGAGACCAGATAGGTCGCCCTGACCTCCAGGGCCAGGTGGAGGGGTACGAAGACAAAGGAGGGGGATTAAGATAATGAGGGATGTCAGCTTTGATATGCATGTCTTTTGTTATGTGTGAGTATAAGTACGTAGAGCCGAATGTGTTCGCTCTCTTACTTCTTCTGCTGCTGCACTAGATGAGACTTGTTAGAGGAGCGAAGCTGATAATAAACTTTGGTTTATAAGCCACATCGCCTCGTTATTCCAAGCTCTTCTACAGTAGGTGTGAATAGTTACGTGTGTTTGTGTTGGGCCCTATGATGGGACTGGCAGTCTGCCTCAGGTGTACCCAGCCTTTCTAAATGTAAGTAAGCTGCCTTTTTTTTAAAAGAAGAAGCATCAAAAAGAATGGCCATTGCACACAACCATTACATCCTCTCTATTTAATACAGGGACAGGTGCAATAAAATATCCTATTGTGGAGTGTGTGAAATCAGAGGCGGAATCATTTCAGACGATTTATTACACACTCACATCTTTCAAGCACAGAACAGAATGAATATTTCAGCAGAAACTCCTCTCTTAAGTTTCATGGCATTTACAATCACACACACATGACCTTTGCATCACATTGCATTCAACCCCCTCATCCTTGACTCCTTCCTGCTATCTCTCCAGGAATCCCCTGCTCTTTGTTCTCCCAAGCTTATCCACTGTTTCCTGTCTGAGATGCTAGACAATCTGGTTCTCCCAAGGTGCTGCACTATAAATATGGCTGCTGCCTCAACTTAATTCTGTGGGACTGTAGAGTCTGTAACGTACGTAACTAGTTACATTTACTCAAGCACATTCATTCAAGTAACTTTTCACATTGTACTTTCTTGAGTAGATTTATTGCAAAATACTTTATACGCATACTTGAGTAATTTGTAAAAAAACACAAAACAAAACAAAACACTTTAATTCATCTGTTTGGTTGTACTCTGAGTAACTTTTGACTTCACTGATTTGAAAATGAGTGTCAGTCCACATTTGAAATCAGTTACTTTATTGCTGCTGCTACAGTATATGATTTGTATAATATTGCATGGAACATGCTTCTAGTTTGTTTTGTTTATATTTTGCTTTGTCTGACACATGTACGGAAAATCCACACAAACTAAAATTGCAAATCTTCAAAGAAGGAGTTGCAGACTTTGAGTAAAAAGTTGTAAAAATGCATGAAAAAGATCACAAATTCATCGCAAAATGTTGCAAATACATTTTAAAAGTTGCGAATTTAAGAAAACTAATTTGTAAAAAAACATACATTTTTGACAGAATTTCATAAATTCAAAAGAATAATGTTACTAGTTTTCAGGGAAAAAAGTTAATGGGGAGAGTAAAGTTTTTACTTTGTACTCAAGTAACTTTCTTTTCTTTATACTCCTACTTAATTTTTTGGTGTCTTGTGCATTGGCCTTGATAGGTTTTGATATACAGCCATGTCCACAGCACTTTCATGCCTTCTTGTAATTTAAAAAAATACATTGGCGCATATTAATCAGATTCTCCCTTTGGTACAAGTTTGTGTTTTCTCTTGTTTTGTTGTCCTTGTTTATAACTGCTTGTCATCAGCAATTTTGACTTTGTTGTCAAGAAAATAAGTTAATAATTAAAGGTTATTCAAAATCTACCTTTCCTACTTTCAAGTAATTTCTGAACAATTGCTTTTTTCAGATTCTGACTCTTAAACAATTGGTTGTGTTTTGAGTATGTTTCAATTTTATATGGACTTGTAAGAATTTAACTTATAGAAAAATATACAGCATTGCTCAAGTTAAGCCTTGCAATAATGTTGTTTATCAGCTAAAACTATCAAGGTGAGTTAATGTAAAATATAGTTTTAAAAAAGTACAAAATTAACAGTCAAAAATCAAAAATTTAACTAGAATAAAGCTTTTTCTTTAACAAATACTATCAGCACGCTGGACAGCTGCTCTAACACTTAGCAGTGTTATTCAGAACGTTGGACAGTGACAGTTTCAGATCATCAAACACATTTAAATATTAGACAAAGATAGCACAAGTAAACACAAAATGCAGTTTTTAAATGAAAGTGTTTACTATTAAGGGAAAAAAAATTCAAACCTACATGTCCCTGTGTGAAAAAGGGAATGCCCTTTAAAACCTAATAACTGGTTGGGCCACCCTTAGCAGCAACAACTGCACTCAAGCGTTTGCAATAACTGGCAATGAGTCTTTTACAGCACTGTGGAGGAATTTTGGCCCTCTCATCTTTGCAGAATTGTTCGTAATTCAGCCACATTGGAGGGTTTTCGAGCATGAAACCGCCTTTTTAAGGTCATGCTACAGCATCTCAATTGGATTGAGGTCAAGACTTTGACTAGGCCACTCCAAAGTCTTCATTTTGTTTTTCTTTTTTTTTTTTTTTTTAATTTAAGTTTTTGTAAAGGGTATACAGTCGTTACAGCAATGCATTGTTTACATTTTCATCACATGTTCCCTTATTTTCTGATATCTGACAACATTTGAAGATTAATTCTTACAACACCCCTTTTTTTTAAAGTGAAAGAAAAAGTGAAATTAAAGAGAAAAAAAACTTAAATAAAAAAAAAAACAAAAAAACAAACAAACCAGCAAAAACAAAACAAAAAGAAAAAGTAAGTAAATAAGGTAAAAGAGCATCTGAGTAGGGTTGGAACAAAGAGCGGAACCTTATTGAAAATGGTATTTGTCAAAGATTAGATCTAATGGAAGACACATATGCAATCCAGGGTTGCCAAAAGTTCATGAACCCATCCTTGTCCTGTCTCAGTGCGAATGTCAACTTCTCCATCGAGTAAATGTCTTGGATCACGTTAATCCAATTCTTCAGGTGTAGGACAGTCCTTCAACATCCATTTTTTAGTTAGAGCTTTTTTGCTTGCCAATATTAAAACATTGATAGGTATTTTTCTCCTCGTCTTTCCAGTGAGTCCGGTAGTAAAAAACCCAATACAAAGTTACAAAGAAAAGGGAACTGTTATTTTGAATATTTTCCCCAATATTGTCTGTACATTGGTCCAATATTGGTGGATAACTGGGCATGACCAAAACACATGAAAATGATTTGCAGTCTTTTCACCACACAAGCGCCAACAGTTCAATCCCCTTATGGGTAAATTTGTTTTGTGCAGGTGTTCTGAAAAATCTTACCAAGTTTTTCCATCCAAATTCTCTCCACTGCAGGGATGAGGTACTTTTCCATTGCTGTTTATTTAGCTTTTCCCATATTTCCAGTTGTAAAGTGAAATTCCCCTCTTTTTCCCATCTCTCTTTTATATTAAGATGTGTTATCTCTCTTTTAAGTCTTGAAGACCTTGGTATATTTTAGAAATGTATCTGAATCCCTGGGATCCTTTATATGCCATTAAGAAGACCTTCAGAACATCTGACTGGGCCCTTTCCAAAACCTCCTTTTTAAGTATATTGTTTATGTCGTGTCTAAGCTGGAAGACCTGTAAAGGTCTTGATTTATTAGGCCCTTGTTTTTTCAATCTTCAAAAAAAATCGTAATATTTTATCAGCCCTTTCTCCTTCCACTTTTTAAATCTGGTGTCTGTTTATTAGGAGGTAAAGTCCTGATCATAGGCAATCATTGCAGAAGTCGATAGGGCTCTTTAGTTTGATTCTCTCTGACTATCTTAAACCAAATTTTTAGCGGGGTCTCTATCCACGGGTTAGTGTTATTCCAAAAGCTTAGGTAAGGCATTGTTCCCTATTATCGCCTGTAGGGGGATGTCACTTGTTATTTGGCATTCGATCTCCTTCCATTGTGCAGTGTAGACTGGGTTACATTCTCTACTAAAGTTTTAATTCTGTGCGGCTTTAAAGTAGTCCTGATATTTGGCAGCGTGAGCCCACCTTTGTCTTTGTTTTAAGCTGTATGGTTCTATATCTGATTCTAGGTCTCTTGCCCTGCCATATGAATCTTGAGATCCTTCTGTCCAGCTCCTGCCATGTTTTTTTGGGAGGTTCTACCGGTATTGTTTGGAAAAGGTATAGAAGACGTGGAAGTATATTCATTTTGACTGCTTCAATTCTTTGTGCAGTACCCAAGAATGGTATCATATTCCATCTTGTCTAGGTCAGATTTTATTTTTGTCACCAGTGGATCATAGTTTAGTGATATAATTTTGTTGAGTTGTTTCGGGATATTGACCCCCAGATATTTCATAGATTCCGACTCCCAGTTAGTTTTGAGTTTGCTTAGTGAATAATGATTTGGGTCATAGTTGAATGTTTTAAAACTTGGGTTTTATGCATGTTTAATTTGTACCCGATAAATCTCCATACTCTGAAAAACCTGAGGTTAGTTCTGGTAAGAAGTGTCGGCTGCCCTAGGTATATTAAAATGTCATCAGCAAAGAGGTGCTATTTTATGTTCCTTCTGACCAAGTGTAATACCTTGAATTTTTTGATTTTGTCTTATCCATTGGCTCAGAGGTTCTATGAAGATTGCAAAGAGCAGTGGAGACAGGGGGCAGCCCTGACGACATCCTCTTTCCAGTTCAAAAGATGATGATAAATTACCGTTAATCCTTATTTTAGCTGTCTGGTTTTTTATATAATGCCTGTATAGTTCTAATGAAGTTGTTATGAAAATTGAACACTGGATAAGATTCTATATAGAAAAGACCAGTCAACCGAAATCGAATGCTTTTTCAGCATCTAATCCCAATATGACTGCATTTAAGTTATATTTTTTTATATGATGAATTATGTGTAAAGTGCGTCGAATGTTGTCTTGTGTCTGTCTTTGTCTTATAAACCTGTTTGGTCTAAATGAATTAGGTCTGTCAGTATATTTTCTAACCTTTTGGCAAGGATAATGGTAAAAAGCTTATAGTCCTGATTTAGTACACTGATTGGTCTGTAGTTGGAGCACTCTACGTTTATCCTTTTCAGGTTTAGGTATAACTGCAATGACCCCTTCTCTCCAGGAGGGGGGGGTTTCCCTGTGTGGGAGGACATAATTAAATGTTTTCAGGAGGAGAGGAGATAGTTGCTGTTTAAAGGTTTTGTACCACTCTGCTGTATAGCCATCAGCTCCTGGGGATTTGTTAGCTTTAAGTTTCATAATTGCTTTTTCCAATTCTTTAGGATGTATTTCTGACAGTAGTGTTTTATTTTGTGACTCCGTAAGTTGGGGAAGGTTTAATGTGTTTAGGAATGCCTCGGGATGCGTTTTTATGTTTTTTGTGGGAGTATAAGTTCTTATAGTAATTCTCGGAAGCTTTTAAGAATATCCTGAATTCTGAATTTTATTTTCCTTTGATACTGGGTCTCTGATTTTGTAGATTGCTCTTTCTGTTTGATGTTTCCTCAATTTATAGGCTAGCAATTTTGCCGATTTACTGCCTGCTTCATAGTATTTTTGTTTCAAAAATGTAAGTTTCTTCTGGATTTTCTATTGTGTAGATCTCAATTATTTGGTTTTTAATTTCCTTAATCTTGAGCGAAGTCAGTAGAATGAGTGTTGCCTTTGTGTTCTTTTCTAGGTTCCTAAGTTCTGACTCTAATGTGGATAGTTTTTCTTGTCTTAGTTTCTTTTGGGTTGCCAGTTTTGCAATAATCTTTCCTCTTATTACAGCTTTGCATGCATCCCACAGTATTAAAGGGGATACTTCTCCATGATCGTTATCTTTCCAAATATCTGAGAATATCTGATTCCAATTCATCTTTCAATGGTCCTTTCAGGACATTTGAATTTAACCTCCAAGAAAATGTATTATTTGTGTATTTTGGATATTTAAGTCCATGTAGATCGGGACTGTGGTCAGAGAGATCCATCAGTCCTATTTTACATGTTTTTACTCTTCCAATGTCTCTATTAAACATAAAAAAATAGTCAATCCTTGAGTAAGATGAATGTGGAGTTGAGTAAAATGTATAGTCTTTTACACTGGGGTTGAGTTCCCTCCACACGTCACAGATTTCCCATTTCTTTTAGTAGCATCCGAGTCTTCCTGTTTTGGGTGTTATTTTGATGTGGAGAATTACCAGAAGCATCCCAGTATGGATTCAGTCTAAGATTGAAGTCCCCACCCACATATCACTAAACCTTGAGCTTAGTTATCATTAGGTCGAATACACTTTTATAAAATTTCCAGTTAGCCCCTGGGGGAGCATACACATTCAGCAGGGTGATATCTTCTCCCTCTAGCCGCCCAGTTACCAAACTGTATCTCCCTTCTTTATCTTTGTGTTCTGATTTTTTTCAAATGTAATTTTGGTTGATATCAATGTCGCTACTCCCCTCCGCCTCCCTGACTTATATGAAGATGAAGAGATCATTTTAAACCCTTGTCTACTGAGTTTATTGTGTTCCACGTCTGTTAGGTGGGTTTCTTGTAAAAATATTATTCCTGCTTTGTCTTTTTTCATTTTGCCTAGAATCTTGGATCTTTTAACTGGATTCAGGATTCCTTTTACATAATATGAAATTATTTTGGTTACACCCTGTTTCTCCATTGTGTTGTTTTGTTTAGTATAACTGTGTGGTGGCCCTCATTTTGTGCTACTCAGAAACTGAAAGAACATTAAAAACAAGAAAAACATTAAGAACATAGTGTATAAAACTTTAAAACAAAAAGCTGTCAGAAGAACTTCCTGAGCTGAGGTCTTTTAAAGACCCTGGAAGAGCCTTGATGGAGTGAAGGCCCTGAGGGAAATTCCTCAAACTCTGTTACGTGTTGAGGGCCCTCTCTTACCCCTGTAAGCTGCCCCATGCTTTTAACGTGAGTTTCAGAACCCAATCCAAACTTGTAATGATTTTTTTTTTTCCTTTATGCCTAACCCTGTGAAATTGTGTGCACCCTCCACCCCCATCACATCAAACATTCACGCAAAAACAGTATTTGTTAGTATGAGGAGAACATGTGGATTATTGTCACATTTCTATTTTAACAAGTTTTTTTTTTTTTTTTTAATACAAAGGACTTATTTGTTTCAAATATTATGACTGTTCCATGAAATGTTTTACCACATGCTGAATACGCATCTCCTTTAATGTTTGTTACCTTGTATGTGGGGGGTTGGATGTGCGGATTGATTCAAGAGAAAAAAAACAAAGGTCGCTATTCCAACCTGAAAACGGATAGTTTATCCGCGACGCTCTGGCGCTGGGTTTCCCGCTGCTGGTCCGTGGATTTTGAAGGTCTTTGTGTTGTCCATGTTTGCGCTTTGATCTTCTCACTCGGGTCTGCTGCGGGTTTAAATACCGTTACCGGGAGCCCTCTTTTCGCCATGTCAGCTGTTGCTTCTTCGCCGAAATTATAGAGACACGTTTCTTCGCGTAGAAGACCCTTAACTTCGCAGGAAATGGAGTCTGAAAGCGCAATTTCTTCTCTCTTAACACCTTTTTCGCGTCATTGTATTCCCTGCGCTTTTTAAGGACCTCCGGGGCGTAATCGTGTTCCACGTAGACTTTTCTCTCCTGGTGCATAAATCCTTTTTTCTGCCAGGCCAGTCTTACAACCTCTTGTTTTATTTTGAAATTGGAAAATCTTACCAACACCGAACGTGGGGGCGCTTCCGCCGCCGGCCTAGCGGCTAATGAACGATGTGCCTTTTCTATCTTCAAGTCGGTGGTTTGTGGAATATCCAATTTCTCTCTTAGTAAGGATTCCACGCATTCTGCCATTGAGTTAAAAACCGTTTTCGGCTCCTTCTATCAGACCATGAATTCTTATGTTGTCTCTTCTTTGTCTTCCTTCTTGGTTGGCTAGCTTAGCCTCTATAGATGCTTGTCTTTTGCGTAGGTCCAGCACAGAATCTTCGAGCACTTTTATTCGTTCCTCTGTTTCCAAGATTCGGTTCTCGGCCTGGTCCACTCTGCTGTTTGTCCTTTTCAATTCTTCTCTGAATTCCTGAAATTCGGCCGTAACTTCTCGACGAAATCGTCGTAGCTCCTCAAATAGTGATTTCAGGCTAACCTTTTTGTTAGCTATCACCAGTTCCTCGTCTTCTGAACGGAGATCTTCCAGTTCAGATTCTCCGGCCGATACGTGTCCTGGCCTGGAGAATTTCAGTTTCTTCTGTTTTCCTTTAGACATGATGATTTTGTCTTTTGATTTTCACTCCTCCAAAAATCCGTTAAGTTTGATTTTCAAGGTGTTATCCTGGATTGGGTCTGAGAGCTTCAGTGTTAAGCTGCAGTCGCCATGGCATCCAGACCGGAAGTCCACCATTTTGTTTTTCTTAAGCCATTCATTCTATTCTGTTTTCATTATACACTACCGTTCAAAAGTTTGGGGTCACCCAGACAATTATTGTGTGTTTTCCATAAAAAGTCACACTTATTTACCACCATGAGTTGTAAAATGAATAGAAAATATAGTCAAGACATTGACAAGGTTAGAAATAATGATTTGTATTTGAAATAATAATTTTTTCCTTCAAACTTTGCTTTTGTCAAAGAATCCTCCATTTGCAGCAATTACAGCATTGCAGACCTAACATGATTGCACAAGGGTTTTCTAATCATCCATTAGCCTTCTGACGCAATGAGCAAACACACTGTACCATTAGAACACTGGAGTGATAGTTGCTGGAAATGGGCCTCTATACACCTATGTAGATACTGCACCAAAAACCAGACATTTGCAGCTAGAATAGTCATTTACCACATTAGCAATGTATAGAGTGTATTTCTGATTAGTTTAAAGTTATCTTCATTGAAAAAAAGTGCTTTTCTTTCAAAAATAAGGAAATTTCTAAGTGACCCCAAACTTTTGAAAGGTAGTGTATATGCTGCCACTCGGGTCAATAATAGCCAGGCACAACATGTCTTTCCACTGTTATGCAGACTATTTGGAGCTTTATTTACCTTTGAACCCAGAACAAACTAACTCACAAAGTGTTCTATTGGATTGCATCATTGATATTAAGTTGTGGTTAAGCCAAAATTTTCTCCACTTAAATGAAGAAAAAACAGAATGTATTGCGTTTGGGGATACTGTAACGGCTGGCTTTGGTACCCTCTCTTTAAGGCTCAGTTTAGCTGTCAGAAATTTGGGGGTGATTTTTGACAGCCATTTAAAATTTGATAAACAGATTGACAATGTAGTCAAGATAAGCTTTTATCAATTACGTCTGTTATCCAAAGCCAAACCTTTCCTGAGCCGTCATGATCTTGAGATAGCCATCCATGCTTTAATCACTTCTCGACTTGATTACTGCAATGCCCTTTGGGTTGGCATCTCTCAGTCTTCTCTCGGCTGCCTTTAACTTGTGCAAAATGCAGCGGCCCATCTTTTGACCAACACACCTAGGCGAGAGCACATTACTCCGATCTTTTTTTCACTTCATTGGCTTCCAGTCCATTTTAGAATTAATTTTAAACTTTTGCTTTTTGTTTTTAAAGCTCTTAATGGTCTTGCTGCTGTTTATATGTCTGAGATTTTGACTGTCCGTGACCAAGGCAGGGCTTTGAGGTCATCCAATCAGCTTTCGCTGGATGTGCCTAGGTCAAGGTATAAACACTGGGGTGACTGAGCCTTTTCTGTTGTCACCTCCAGGCTCTGGAATAATCTCCCCCCTGACCTACGTGCTATCTCTGACCTGGACCTTTTTAAATCAGAACTTAAAACATATTTGTTTAGGATGACTTTTAATATCCAGTAGTGGTGGCATTTGTTTTTATTTTATTCTTATTTTTAGGTATTTATTCTTATTTCTTTGTTTATGTTATGTTATTTGTTTTTAATGCTGCATGTGTTTTTAACGCTGTTTAATTTTCTGTAAAGCACTTTGGTCACCTACAGGTTGTTTTAAAGGGCTATATAAATAAAGTACATTACATTACATTCAGAGGTGGACTTGCTGGTGTGTTTTGGATCATTGTCCTGCTGCAGAACCCAAGTGTGCTTCAGCTTGAGGTCATGAACAGATGGCCGGACATTCTCCTTCAGGATTTTTTGGTAGACGGCAAAATTCATGGTTCCATTTACCACAGCAAGTCTTCCAGGTCCTGAAGCAGCAAAACAGCCCCAGACCATCACACTATCACCACTGTGGTCTATATTAACCATATATTCCATAACCTACATATGTTAGAGCATGTGGAAATGTTTGGTGATTGCATATGTAAGGAACTTCACACCTCTGAAAGGACAAAGGAATCTCACCCGCCAAGTGAAGAACAAAGACGTTCCCGGACGCGGCGGGGGAGACCGGACGAGCCACCCTCACCCCCCAAGGCGAGGAGAGGAATTACCATCACCTCCCAAGACGAGGAGAGGAAATACCAAGACAATGGGGGGATTAAGATAATGAGGGATGTCAGCCTTTGTTATGCATGTCTTTTGTTGTGTGCATGTATATAATCAGTGAGTTGGCGAAATTCTGCCTCTTTTCCCTTCTGCCGCTCTCTGCACCAGATGAGACTTGTTAGAAGAGCTGAACATTAAAACTTCGCTTATAAACCAAATCGCCTCTTCATTGCCCAGCTCCTCTACACCACCATATTTTACTGTTGGTATGATGTTCCTTTTCTGAAATGCTGTGTTACTTTTATGCTAGATGTAATGGGACACACACCTTCCAAAAAGTTCAACTTTTGTCTCGTCAGTCCACAGAGGATTTTCCCAAAAGTCTTGGGGATCATCAAGATGTTTTCTGGCAAAACTGAGACAAGCCTTTATGTTCTTTTAGCTCAGCTTGGAACGTTGCCATGCAAGCCATTTTTGCCCAGTCTCTTTCTTATGTTGGAGTCATGAACACTGACCTTAACTGAGGCAAGTGAGCCCTGCAGTTTTTGTATGTCACTGTGGGGTCTTTTTTGACCTCTTGGATGAGTTGTCGCTGCGCTCTTGGGGCAATTTTGGTTGGCCAACCACTCCTGGGAAGGTTCACCACTGTTCCATGTTTTTGCCATTTGTGGATAATGGCTCTCACTGAGATTTGCTGGAGTCCCAAAGCTTTAGAAATGTCTTTAGAACCTTTTCCAGACTGATAGATCTCAATTACTTTGTTTCTCATTTGTTCCTGAATTTCTTTGGATAGCAGCATGATGTCTAGCTTTTGAGGATCTTTTGGTCTACTTCACTTTGTCAGGCAGTGTCATAAATTGCCCAGCAGAGGCAATAACGGAAGATAAATAGCCGGATGGGCTAATTTGTGGAATGCACACTGGGAATAAACAATAGAAGCAGGGGGAACCTCACATAACATACAGAGTAGACAAAGATATGAAACTTATGCCTAGAGATGAATGTAGGTCGTGGCGCCTTACTGCGGAGCAGGCGGCCTTATAAAGGGTCACAGAGAGATCACTGAATAATGATCCGGTGTGGGTACAAGAGCAGCAATGGTTGACCTAAGTATCAACAGCTGAGGACAACCGTGAAACTAAGCTAGTAGCACCGGAAGTCAACAGAAGACACTGTCAAAATAAAAGCACCAGAAGATATGGCGACAAGGTAACTGACAATAAATGCAAAATGAGAAACAGGCCAGAGAGAATAAAAAGGGAAACATGACCACCATGGAGAGAACAAGATAACTACAAAGAACTGGAATCCTAAACTCAAAATACAAAACAGAACTGCAGCTAAAGGTGAGGATTAGACTCATGTCTCAATAGGCAATTAATATTCATAATACCATACTAGACAACCAAAGACACATAACGTAGTACAAAACTTAAATGGGGAAATACAGACAGTAACTAGAAAAGCACTCATAGAGCGCATACCTCTGCCAAGGCTCCTTCCGTTTCTCATGGATCACCTCCAAAATGTAATGGGTTTGTGTGTAGGCCTATAGCCACTTGTGGTGAAAACTGCATCAAAGTCTGTCCATCAATTTTGGAGTATTGTTGCTAACACACTGTGAGAAGATAAGAGCCTTGGCTGAGGTATGCATTCTCAGATCATCACCAAAATATAACGGGTTCTTCTCTAGCCCAAGCACCACTTCTGGTGAAAATTTCATCCAAATCCATCCAGTAGTTTTTGTGTAATCCTGCTGCACAAATACAAACAAAGCCCTTGGTGGAGGTATGCACTCTCAGATCATCACCAAAATCTAATCATCTGTTCCCCGTGCCATTACACACCTTTCCTGAAAATTTTGTCAAAATCCGTTCATAACTTTTTGAGTTATGTTGGTAACAGACAGACAGACAGACAGACAGACAAACCCCGGTAAAAACATTACCTCCTTGGCGGAGGTAATAATAATGAAACTAACAAAAGAGTGTGAGCACGGTTCTTCATCCGTGCTCCACATCATGACAGGTAGGTCCTATTTAACTGATTTCTTAATTGAGAAGAGGTGTGGCAGTAATTAGGCCTGGGTGTAGCTAGAAAAATTGAACTCAGCTTTCCAAAGATGTGATAAGCCACAGTTAATTTATGTTTTTTTTGGGGGGGGGGGGTATCACTTTTTCACACAGGGCCATGTAGGTTTGGAACTTAGGGCAAGGAAAAAGTTGTTTGTGGCGGCGCCTTGCATGGCAGCGACCCCTCTGATTCCAGATGTGATTAATATTGTCGATAGGAGAAATGTAATTTTGTTCTACTATACATGATTGGCTGTATGGATTGAATGACAATAAAGTTGGCTTCTTCTTTGGGGGGGGGGGCAATCACTTTTTTCACACAGGGCCATGTAGGTTTGAATTTATTTTCCCTTAATAATAAACACCTTCATTTAAAAACTGCATTTTGTGTTTACTTGTGTTATCTTTGTCTAATATTTAAATTTGTTTGATGATCTGAAACATTTAAGTGTGACAAACATACAAAAAATGAGAAATCAGGAAGGGGGCAAAGACTTTTTCACACCACTGTATCTCTGCCATCCAGAAATGTTTATATAATCCAGTCGGCCAGTTTTTTCTTTACTATTTAATACATATGTTCCTCAGACAATTCTAGCTAAATGTATGTATTGTATCTACTGGTTATTATAAATAAAAAGTTGGGAAATCTATCTATCTATCTATCTATCTATATAAGAGATTCTGCGGTGTGGGTATGTATGTACTGTATGTGGCAAACGTCCCCTACTACAGTGCATCCGGAAAGTATTCACTGCGCTTCACTTTTTCCACATTTTGTTATGTTACAGCCTTATTCCAAAAGGGATTAAATTCATTTTTTCCTCAAAATTCTACACACAATACCCCATAATGACAATGTGAAAAAAGTTTTTTTGAGGTTTTTGCAAATTTATTAAAATAAAAAATTAAGAAATCACATGTACATAAGTATTCACAGCCTTTGCTCAATACTTTGTTGTTGCACCTTTGGCAGCAATTACAGCCTCAAGTCTTTTTGAATATGATGCCATGGGCTTAGCACACCTATGGTAAATGGTGTTCACTTATATAGCGCTTTTTCTCATCTCGGGATGACCAAAGTGCTTTACAGATCCTGCTATCCACCCATTCACGCACATATTCACACACTGATGGCAGCAGAGCTGCCATACACACACAGGCGCTAGCCTGGCCACCAGGAGCAACTGAAGGTTCAGTGTTTTGCTCAAGGACACTTCGACATGCAGACTGCAGACAGAGCGGGAATTGGACCCATGACCCTCCGATCAGTAGTCGTTCACACTACACCTGCGCCACAGCCGCCCCCACCTATCTTTGGGCAGTTTCGCCCATTCCTCTTTGCAGCACCTAACTACTAACTAACCTGCACTTATATAGCGCTTTTCTAGTCACAAAGACCACTCAAAGCGCTTTCACTAATACTAACCCTCTATTCTAAAGGCCTATAGGAAACAGATATCTAGGGACAATTTAGAACAGCCAATTAACCTAACATGCATGTCTTTGGATTGTGGGAGGAAACCGGAGCCCCCAGAGTAAGCCCACGCAGCACAGGGAGAACATGCAAACTCCACACAGAAAGGTTCCAACCCCTGCCAACCTGGGGATTCGAACCAGGAACCTTCTAGCTGTAAGGCAACAGTGCTAACCACTGCCCCAAGTGCTCACCGTTCAAGCTCCATCAGGTTGGATGGGAAGCGTCAGTGCACAGCCATTTTCAGATCTCTCCAGAGATGTTCAATTGGATTCAAGTCTTGGCTCTGGCTGAGCCACTCAAGGACATTCACAGAGTTGTCCTGAAGCCACTCCTTCGATATCTTTGCTGTGTGCTTAGGGTTGTTGTCCTGCTGAAAGATGAACCGTCACCCCACTCTGAGGCCAAGAGCGCTCTGGAGCAGATTTTCATCCAGGATGTCTCTGTACATTGCTGCATTCATCTTTCCCTCTATCCTGACTAGTCTCCCAGTTCCTGCCGCTGAAAAACATCCCCACAGCATGATGCTGCCACCACCATTGGCATGGTTATGAGCGGTGCCTGGTTTCCTCCAAACATGACACCTGGCATTCACGGCAAAGAGTTCAATCTTTGTCTCATCAGACCAGACAATTTTGTTTCTCATGGTCTGAGAGTCCTTCAGGTGCCTTCTGGCAAACTCCAGGCGGGCTGCCATGTGCCTTTTACTAAGGAGTGGCTTCCATCTAGCCACGCTACCATACAGGCCTGATTGGTGGATTGCTGCAGGGATGGTTGTCCTTCTGGAAGGTTCTCCTTTCTCCACAGAGGAACACTGGAGCTCTGACAAAGTGACCATCGGGTTCTTGGTCACCTCTCTGACTAAGACCTTTCTCCCCTGACCGCTCAGTTTAGACGGCCGGCCAGCTCTAGGAAGAGTCTTGGTGGTTCCGAACTTCTTCCATTTAAGAATGATGGAGGCCACTGTGCTCATTGGGAACTTCAAAGCAGCAGAAATTTTTCTGTACCCTTGCCCAGATTTGTGCCTCGAGACAATCCTGTCTTGGAGGTCTACAGACAATTCCTTTGACTTCATGCTTGGTTTGTGCTCTGACATACACTGTCAACTGTGGGACCTTACAGGTGTGTTCCTTTCCAAATCATGTCCAATCAACTGAATTTACCGCAGGTGGACTCCAATTAAGCTGTAGAAACAGCTCAAGGATGATCAGTGGAAACAGGATGCACCTGAGCTGAATTTTGAGCTTCAAGGCAAAGGCTGTAAATACTTATGTACATGTGAATTCTTAGTTTTTTTTATTTTTAATAAATTTGCAAAAATCTCAAAAAAAAAGTTTTTCACATTGTCATTATGGGGTATTGTGTGTAGAATTTTGAGGGAAAAAATGAATTTAATCCCTTTTGGAATAAGACTGTAACATGACAAAATGTGGAAAAAGTGAAGCGCTATGAATACTTTCCAGATGCACTGTAACTCAGAAGCCACTTGACTGCAGGCTCTCATTTCTTGCATGGCGATGCTACAATACCTGAAGAGTGACTTGGATGTGGTTTCACTGACCGCTTGAATATAAAAGAATTCAAAGGTGACTTTTTTAATCGACCTTTACCGGTGGAGGCGCATGCCGGGAGAAGAATCAAGCGCACTTGACATGGTCGACGGAGTTTAGGATCTGCAGGTCTCTCTCCACAATACAGGCACTCTGGATTGACAGGGAGATGGAGGTACAGGATACCGCTGGGTGCTGGGAAACCAAACCTATATTTACATTTAACTATATTCACATTTATTTTTTTAACCCGCTCATATAACCCATATTGAAATGTATACACTGGTGGTAGAATCGACCTCACCCTGGCCATTCATGTAGGCTCTGACTGGAAGCTGGATGTGTTCATGCATTACCAAAATGGCTTTCTGCAGAGTCCAGTAACTTCTGTTCAAACCGTGTCAAGAGCGGAGTGTTATGTCGGAGGTTGAAGCCAAGGAAGAGACTGGTTGTGGAGCTGAACACACGTTTATTATAACAGGCACAGTGCACCTAACCACACCTAACCGCTGGCAGAGGAAAAAGCCAAGAGGCTGCCCTCCTACCAGCAGCCCTTCTTATAGCCACGGGGTTGGTGGAACCGGAAGGCAGAGCCACCACCCCGTGCCACACAAATAAGAGCTCCAACAAATATACAATATATGAACTATATATAATTGGCTACATCACCTCCCCCCCCTCCCTGTAGAAAAGTCTGAAACACACATACCATCAACATCCACCCCAGTTTGAAACCTGAATCATCCACTAAACAAACTAAACTGAAATCACATAAAGGGGCCTATCACATTCATACAAAACAACTAAAATTAGGGGGGACGGGTAGACTGCCGTCCTACCCACCACACGGAAAGGCGGATTATTCTGCCCCCTATGTTACATAAAAGTCCATTTGTAAACTAAAAGAAAATTGCTGTCGTGTTTCCTAATCTACCGGAACACTCAAAATAATCCTCAGAACTATAAACACATATCCACCCAAAAACATTAACACATATGCAGAACAAATAACATATATACACACGGCTAGGGGAGGATGACCCCTTGGACCCCCGGACCATTCTCAACTCAGTCCGCCCCTGAAGATGACTCACCTCGCGGGCCACAGCTGGTCGCCTCAACCCCAGTGTGCCTCCTCCTCCACACTGCCGGACGCGTCACTCATCCGGGGCCACATCTCACTGCCTTCCCCGAGGCACACCATAGCTCATTCGGGTGCTGCCACGAGCCATCCAACAGCCGGAGATAAGTGTCATGCCGCTCGTCCACCACCTGCACCTACCCCCGGTGCTCCCCCATCTGTCGCTTGGCTCGCATTCGTCGTGACCTCGCCTCTGCTCCAGCCTGAACCCAGTCCGCAAATCCCAGTGGGGCTCTGCTCAGCCTGCAGTGTCTCTGCCTGGCACTCGTCATCTCAGTGCCAATCGGTCTTGCCCCGACCTCTTCTAGACCTGCTGCGGACCCTGCCGATGTGGCCCCGTGTTCCCTGGCCCACTTTGGCCGAGCTCCGGGAACACCTGGGACCATCCCTTGGGCCTTGCTTGTTGGTGCAGGCTCTTCCTTGTGCCGCCTGGTACCCTCGTCCAGGGCGACTCAGACTCTGGCACTGGGGCCATCCTGTGGTGACCTGAACGAGACAAGGCCTGCCCACTTTCCGGGGTGACAAACAATCTTTTGTCCCACACAGCATTGTCCTGTACTCTCGGAACCGGTCGGTCCCACAATCCGCAGCCCGACCACTCTTCCCCAGCGCCACTCTTGATGGAGAAACTGAGGCCATAGAAGAGGTTGCTGCCCATGATGTTTGTCTCGCGGGCCATCACGACGAACTCCACATCAGCCATCTCCGCCGACTTGTACCGAGCTGTCAGTCTGATGGTTCCCACCGTGGCCAAGCATCCTCCTCCATAGCCCCAAAGTGGCGCTGAGTCACCTCCAACTTTGTAGTGGGAAAAAATTGCCTCACTGTAGCCCATTTCAACAAAGAACTCTCCGCCCCCATGTCAATTAGTATCGATGCCGCCATTCCATCCAACTCCACTGTGCAATATGTGCACCCACTGGTGTTTGGAGACACAGTATGGATCACTGTTGGGGCAGGAAGGGTTGAACTCCTTTGCGGGCTTCCTTGCTCTGCTCACTGGCACACCCTCGCTTAGTGGTGAAGACGGCCACACTTGCCGCAGTGCTTTCCTCTTGCTGCACACTCTCTTTGTAGCAGTGCTTTGTGGACCCGCAGCCCATACATCTGGGCCTCCCCGAGGCAGACCTTATCCATACAGCGTTAGCACCTCCCATGTCATCCTCAACGCTCCCATCGCTGCCAGATCCATTACTTGTGTAACCATGGGGGATCCTAACTCTCACGGTGACAGACTCTCACTCAGCTCCCAAGTTAGCTTATCTGCTGCCTCCAGCTGGAGAGCACACTCAACGGCCTTGGACAGCGTCAATTCACCCGGAAATGTGAGCAGCTAAGACCGGACCGCAGCACAGTAGGTATGTTCCACCAACTGGTCACAAATCATTTCTTCCTCCAACAGTCGGAACTGACACTTGGCGGCCAGCTGCCACAAGTCCGACACGAACCATTGGATGAGCTTGCCTACCTGTTGGCAGCGCTGTCGGAATTTGATTCTTCGTACGATGACGTTGTCCGGCACTCTGAAATGGCGCACCATTAGCCCAACTACATCTTCATAACTGCCTGCTTCACCAAGTGTGCCCAAAACCCATTGTCCCTCCATTCCCAGGTTGTCCACAAGCAAAGCACGTGCCCTTAACTTCTCCATCCTTCCTGAGTCCAACGCTACCATATACGTCCTAAAGGCGTCGTACCACCTGATGTGTAGTGTATGTGTCTTGCTGTACCCACCCTGTGTATGACGTCAGGCAGGTTGAGGCACCAATATAAATAGTTCTGTATGTGTTTATTAAAGTGAGTTTGTTGCATGGCATAAGTCCGCTCTGTCTCTGATTCACCGACGTAACATTTTGGCGACGAGAGAAAACCATGGAGGCGTGTGGGCTACCTTCACCTCTGCCGCCATTTCTGGAGTGTCCCCGAGAGCCAGCGGTCCTGTGGCCAGATTGGATAGCGATTCTTGGGGGATACACTGCTGGGCTGGGCCTGGGTAGACTGGACGGGGACCGAGGACGGGCACTTCTGGCCCGTCGTCTTGGCGTGGAGGGTCAGAGACTTCTCTGCATGTTGGGAGAGATGGAGCTTTGTGCGGATGCTGTCGGGTGGCTGGCTGGAGATTTTGCTGAACGTCCAAGGGACAAGAAGCTGGGGCTATGGGTAGCGAGACTGTTGGCACCAAGAGGAGCTAAGCTAGTTAGCTCGGAGGAGCTAAAGGCTCAGTCTGTGGCAACGGGAAAGTTAGCCATGACGCTAGGTGCACACCAAAATCAAGCTTCAAGCTACCAGCTGGGTATCCAGGGGGGACCTGACCCCCTGGTTACTGACGGCAGTGAGCCAGCTGAGAAGCTCAGCACAGTGCGTGACCGTAGCACTGGTGATGTTGACGGCACAGTGAGCAAAGACAGTGGAGAGGGAAAGCAGCGACTGAACTCAACTGAGTCTTCCTCGCAGCTCGAGAGTGGGAGCAAGCAGGCTGGAAGCCCAGGGAAGCAGCAGCGACAGCCGGGCACAGAGGCAGCGCAGCAGAGTGCCTTGGACGAGGGTGCTGGGCGCAGCGGTGAAGCGCCTGGGTCGGTGAGTGATGCCAACGAGAGTGATGCTGTGAGCCCCAGGAGAGAGCAATGGCAGCCAGGCACAGTGGCAGCACAGCGGAGCACCTCGGACAACAGAAAGGAGGTGCCAGGCGCCACGGAGGTCGGGCAGGGCTTCAGTGCTGGAGCTCAAAGCGCCTTGGACGAGGGTGCTGGGCCTTACCGCGCCGGAGTGTTTGGAGCTACAACGGCAGCAGCTGCAGCGGTTCCGAAGACAGTCGGGAGCGGACCAACAGGCACAGAGGGACTGCATGCTGGGCAGCAGCACTGCGGGTCCGGACGAGAGAAGTGGTCGAGGGTAAGGAGAATGGACATTCTCACTGGGGAGGCCAGCTTCAATCCCGGGGGCAGGCTGTGGCAAGGGGTGTGCATGCCGTGGGGCTACCCTGGGCCTCCAAGCTGACTTTATCTTTGGTTGCCCATGGACTGTGGTGTAACATGAACATCCATCCATCCATCCATCTTCTTCCGCTTAATCCTTTTCGGGTCACGGGGGGGCTGGAGCCAATCCCAGCATCTTTGGGCTAGAGGCAGGGTACACTCTGGACAGATCGCCAGTCCATCGCAGGGCCAACACAGAAAGACAGACAACCATTCACTCTCGCAGTCATACCTAAGGACAATTTAGAATCTCCAGTTTGATGCCAGTTAACCTAACTTGCATGTTTTTGGCATGTGGGAGGAAACCGGAGAAATCCCGGAGTAAACCCACGCAGACACGGGGAGAACATGCAAACTCCACACAGATCACTGTTGGTCGGGGCTGGGATCGAACCCAGGATCTCCCGGCCAAGGGTGAGTTGCTGTGCTGCCGCAGTGCTAACCACTCCGCCACTGTGCTGCCCCGTAACATGAACACTTTAATGTAAATATGTTTAAGTAGCGTGTGATGTGAATGTTATGTGAGTTGTTATGGGATTATTTTGTGTAAACACGCTGATTTTATTTGTTTTTGGGTGAGTGAGTTAGGCCATTCTAGGTCATTATTTCCCTTAGTGCTTGATTCAGGTCCTAAATTGGGGAGGGGCTCGATTATGTGTGTGGTTTTGGACTTTCTAATGGGGGAGAGAATGATTTGTAGTGTGTGTGTTTTGCTGTACCCGTCCTGGGTGTGACGTCAGGCGGGCTGAGGCACCATTATAAATAGGTTTTGTGTGTGTTTAATAAAGTGAGTTCGCTGCATGGCATAAGTTCGACTCTGTCTCTGATTTACCAGCATAACACCACCGAGGCCACGGAACACGCGTCTCACCTGGGAGCTCCAAAAACAGCCGAATTGGTGCCCCACATGCTTCCATACCTTCAATATTATCCGCTTTTGTCCTCATTGCGAAATGTTATGGCTGTGGTTGGAGCCAAGGAGGAGACCGGTTGTGGAGCTGAACACACATTTATTATAACATGCACAGGGCACCTAACCACACCTAAACGCTGGCAGAGGAAACGGCCAAGAGACCATCCTCCTACCAGCAGCCCTTCTTATAGCCACGGGGTTGGTGGAACTGGAAAGCAGAGCCACCACCCCGTGCCACACAAATAAGAGCTCCAACACATATACAATATATGAACTATATGTAATTGGCTACATCACACGGAGAACAACTTCTCATGTAGTTGATATGTACACCTGCTAAATATATCACTATGTTTATGTTATTATATTATAATGAATCTATATATGAGTTTAATTTTTTGAATTGAATTAGTGAAATAAATTAACTTTTTGATGGCATTCTAATTTAGATGCACCTGTATATTCACAACCACTACAAGGCATTGTCTCCACTACTTTCAGCATTGCAGGATAACACAAAAACTAATGGACAAATATGGAGGTATGGATGGAGGTACGGATGGATGGAGGCAGTGGTGGTTTCAGATATGGGCCATGTGGGCGGGCACCCAAGGCACCATTCTGACATGGTTTAGTGACCCAGTGACAAAACACAGACTACAAATAGATACAATTAGGTTTATTAACAACAAATGGTGTGTTGGTGTGTGTAAATGCAGGCAGGAACTGCAGGGAACAGAGCGGGACACCGTACGGCCTGGCAACCCTAGGAACACACAGAGAGGAATGGTTAATGAGAGCCTCTGCTGGAGGTAGACAGTTACACTGTAGCTTTCTCATTTTCGTTGCATTGTTTTTTAGCAATGGAATGACAATAAAGGCACTTTGACTTACTGTGGGAGCAGATGGTGAGAGGCTCAGGTTCAGCACGACGGCTACGGCCAGGAAGACAGTGCCCTTCTGTAGAGTGCAGCTCCTGCGGGTGAGTGTCTAGGGCGTGTTGGTGTAGTGGAAGAGAGGAAGGAATCCGCCGCCAAGGAGGAAGAGAGGAAGATTCCGTCGCCACGGACTCCGCCTGTGCACAGGGGACTGGAAGACAAGGTGAGTAGAAAGTTGGAGCTTACGTAAGCAGCTGAAGGAATTCTCCGGCGACGGTGGAAGCAGGCTTGGGCTGAGACTACGACAGACTGTAGAGTTTGGCGATGAAGCTCGTCTGGAGCGCAATGAGACAGCTCCGCGCTGCAGGCTCGGGCAGCGCAGTAGAAATGGGCCAGGCGTGATGAAGACCAGGTGTGCACACAGCTGGGAATAATGAGCAGAGCAGACCATGACACATTCTTTTACAGGCACCACAAGAATCAGAAAAATAAAAATAGTAATAAAAGATTAATAATTATTGTGCTGAGCGTGTATTTGTGGCAAATGGACCCCCTCTACAGGCGGGATGCTGGTGCCCTCTGGCTGCAGCTGGCAGACTCCACAGGTCAAACTCCAGTATGGCAGACATTCAAAGTGCTGCAAAGTACAAAAAATAAAAGTTAAAAGTAAGTTTTTTTCTTAAATTATGCAGCGGTTTGAATTTTAAAATGGCAACATTTGGTTATCACAGCTTATGTTACGTAACATAGTTTTTTTCCCCAGTGTGTTGTATCAGCTTCAGTTTACTGTCCACATGAATTAATTTCAGGGCTGTGCAAAGGCCATTTGAGGGGCAGGGGCGAAAATTAATAATAAAAAAGGGCACATGAAATGAGATTTGTTAAAAATTTATGTCAACTTTATATCTTACTTCATTGGTATCTATTTTACTTTAATACCTATACCAGGGGTCGGCAACCCACGGCCCTTCACCCGCCATGCTTTGGCCCCCTGCAATTATATCTCAAAACATATGGAAATTAATGACGTTCATTTTCCATCCATCCATCTTCTACTGCTTTTCCGGAGGCTCGGGTCGCAGAGGCAGCAGTTCAAGCAGAGAAGCCCAGACTTCCCTCTCCCCAGCCACCTGCTCCAGCTCTTCAGAGAGGATACCAAGGCATTCCCAGACCAGCTGGAAGACATAGTCTCTCCACCGAGTCTTTGGCCTGACCTGGGGTCTCCTCCCAGTGGGACGTGCCCGAAACACCTCAAGTGGGAGGCGTTTCACCCAAGACAAACTGGTCCTGGGTGAAGGGCCAGACTAAGAACGATCCAACAGACTCTCATGATAAATTGTAGATCAAGGATTCAGTGTACCCCGCCCGGTATGGGGTTACCGGGGCCCCACCCTGGAGCCAGCCCTGGGGGAGGGGCTCGATGGCTAGCGTCTGGTGGCTGGGTTTCCACCCATGGGACCCAGCCAGGCTCAGCTCGAAGGAGTTACATGGGTCCGCCCTCCAGTGGGCTCACCACCTGCAGGAGGGATCATGGGGGTCCGGTGCTATGTGGATTAGGTGGCGGTCAAAGGTGGAGACCTTGGCGGACGTTCATTTTAATTATTTTATTTTTAAAATTGATTGTTTATTGCAACCGGATACATTTTTCAATGGAAACTCATACTTTTACGGATGCAAAATATATATTTTTAAATTTTTTTAAAAGTATTTATTATGTTGTCAACCATCATAATTTATTATGTTGTCAACCAGAAACCGGAGTGGTGGCCTAGAGGTAGAGCATCCGCCCCACAACCGGGAGGCTGGGGTTCAAGTCCCGGCCAGGTCAAGCCAAAGACCATATAAAAATGGCACTTCCTGCCGTCCAGCTTGGTGCTCAGCAAAAATGGAACGGCGGAGGGAAATGTTGGTTACCCAGCCACAGGTGGTGCACAAGCCAGTGTACTCATTGTGCTGGTTCCAAGCCCGGATAAAATGGGCAGGGTTGCGTCAGGAAAGGCATCTGGAATAAAACTCAGCTCCAACCTATATCCTATATGGATATCACAGATATATTGGTGTTAGAAAAATTCTTCTTAACCTTGAGTCAGAAACCAGGCAGGATCAGAGTTTCAGCAAATTTAATTACACTGGTCAGTGGAGAACAATGCAAAAACAGTCTCAGAGCCTATTTGTGCATCATTCTGACTCAAACACACATCGCTCAGTCCTTTAAGCCCTTCGTTATCTGAGAGGTGGAGGAGAAAATGTCCACGGTAATTGGTTCAGTACATCTGGTCAAAACTTGGTGTACAGATTATCTCTTTCTCAGGAACCATGACACTCACTCAGCGCCAGTCACACAGGAACCATACAAAATGAACTAAAACAAAATGATAAAGTCCAGCTGCATCCTTCACACTGTCACACAGATTCTGAGACAAAGCAAATCACAAATATGAAACAAATATGAAACTTTTCTATCATTCTCCCGCCTTTGATGCCATGCAAGGCATAAAAAAATGATTTATGGCATCTAAAACCCCATCTGGCAGCTATGCTAAGCTCCAGTGCATTTGCGTGCAACAGATCCTAACTAGCTATTGACGGGGAAAGTCCACCATCGGCCTTGCTGTGTCATATCCGGCTCTAGGGAGCCGGGCAATCAGAGCCAGGGACAAGCCAGTGAGTCGAGATGGTTTATTTTGGGTAAGGGATAAGGGATGAGGAGAGCACAGATACTCATGCAGAGGTACACTCACAGGTTGCACAGCGCAGAGGTAAGCAGCTCGTACCGGACGTGGGGGTAGCAAGACGTACATCCTCACAGCGGGATACAAACACAGGAATGCTGCAAGGGGAGTTGAGGCTGACACCAGACGAAGGGGCTTCAGCCTAGCAGTGCTTATGTCGCAGCCCCGAGTCATCGAGGCTGCTCCTATTTATCCTCATTGGCAGCGCCCCAGCTGATGAAGACTAATTGGCCCCAGCCGTCCATAATGCTGCCAGCTGGGGGCCAGCTGAGACGCTGCTCAATGGGAGGCAGGGATGAGGGAAAACATGGGCTCAGTGCCGAGACGGCATCTCAACCCATGGTGACAGAGCCCCTCCCTCAAGGTCGGGCTCCTGAACGACCAGGAACATCCCAGCCCCCCCCCCCCCCCCCCCCCACCTAGGGTGGGAGGAAGGGAGGCGGACCGGAGGGGAAGAAGCCAAGGGAAGGACAACACCAATGGGGCAATGTAGGGTAGCGGGAAAGAAAAACCCAAATACAATACTGACAACAGAATAATTAACCCAGGTACAGATGGGGAGAAGAACTGGGTCAGCACGCCGGTTACATACTACCCAGAGAGTACCAACCATGCGTGACCCAGAGCAAGAAAAAAAAAAAAGAACCACCAAAAAGGTACAGGGCAAAAAATGCTGAGTATGGTCAAATAAAGGGAAAACACAATACACAGCACCAATATAAGTACATACACACAGTCACCAAGAAAAGTGAGGGTGACTGGAACAAATGGACAATTACAGAGCATGGTGTTACGGAAAACAAGGCACATGACTCTATAATGAACCAACAGGGCATAAAAAAGAAATACTGAGTGCAGGCAAAGAAAAACCCACACATGAATATATAAATACCCACAGTCACCTAAAGAAATGAAAGTGACTGGAATGAATGGGCAACTGCAGAGTATGGTCTGAAAGGGAACAAAACATAACTCTACAATGCAAAAACGAGACTAAAAACATGGTACAAAAAATAAAATGCTGGGTACGAGGGAAGGAAAACGCACAGCACTATAAATACACATCCACCAACAGGACAGACATTACACCCAAGTGACCTTAATAACGATAAAAGAAAAAGTGACACCCGAGGTGTATGGCAGGCAGAGTCCAAAAATAGCCGAGATGGCTCCGGAGATCTCCCCGCCCATTGTCCAGCTGGCGAATCAGGGGAAGAGAAATGTTCGGACGGCGAACTCTGGACCCAGATCCCAGGAATCCAGTCCAACGGCTGCCGAACCAGGCCGCCCAAAGGCAAACACAGACCAGTGGGGGGAAACCAGATCGCCGAACCGAAAGTTCTGCGGGTCGGGTCGTCGACCCGCATCACTCAACCACCAGGACCGTTGAGACGGACGAAGGGTCAGAGCGGATCCCGGTGGAAGAGGCTCAGGGGAGAGCCGATGACGAGGGCGGCGGGCCTCAGGGAAACGGCCACCTCCTCACCGGACCTGGACAACACTGGGGCAGCACCCACGTCGGACCCCGATCGGGCCTCAGGCGAACCCACGTTGGACCCCGATTGGGTCTCGGGCGAACCCACGTTGGACACTGCACCAGAACCGACCTCCAACGTTGAACCCGGACCCTCCAGCACCACGAGGAACAGCAACTCCTCGCCGGTGACCCTGGAAGAAGGCTCAGAAGAGAAAACAGAACCGGGATCAGGATCACCGGCAGCGCCAGAACCCGGCGAGACGAGCTCAGACGCAGCGGGCGGCTGCACCCTGCTCGTCTCCCCTGGAGATAGGCTGAAGTGCTCGGGGATAAAAAGAAAGAAAAGAAAGGAGAGCACTCGCCTGATCTCGGGTTCTGACGCCGTCCAGGACTGCGAAGATCCAGGATCCGTCGTCAGGAGGTCGTTGTCAGGCTCCCATCTAGCCGCGTCGGGCCCCGCAGCCAGCACGATGGTCAGCGCAGCTTGAGATCCCTCCAGCTCAGGTAACCCCGCCGACGATCCACTCGGCGTGAAGCCAGAAGAATCTCGTCCCGCTGGACCGAACCGCTCCTCCGTGGAGACCCAGGGACGCTCAGTCGTCAGCGTAGACTCCACGCAGCAGTCAGTCCCCCTCCTCCGTCCGCAATGTAGCTGCGGAACCACAGGCCCTCTCCATATCCCACCACGTTGACCCGGAGCCGGGGACCGCTCGGCGGAGAGAGACACAGAGGATGCGGGATTAGGAAAACAGGTTACAGCAGGTGGGGAGAGTTCAGGGAGCTGCGAACCCTGAACTTCTCCTCCAGGGATGTGACAGAGCAAATCATTAAGCAGGTGTGAAAAAACAATGACTTGCCTGCCCCCTGGAGGTTGAGTATCGCCTGCTGTAGTGGAATCTGCTTCTTCCTCTCCCCGCCCGGCGATAACGGAGGACCCCCCGGGAATTCGTCTGAGGATCGCTCGCGTTGTCTCCAGCAGAGAGCTCACCAGGCCGGGATTCCAGGCACACACAGCGGTCAGGAAGCGCGTCGAGGAGGAGGGGGAAACAGCCGGGGTGAGCCAGCCCGAATGTCCAGGAATGACAGCGGGGGAACGAGGCTCAGGGGACGAGGCTGTAGAATCTCCACACTGACGAGGCGAAGGGATGACAGCTGCGTGGGAGGAACGGTCCTGACGATGACCCAGAACTGGATCCGGACGAGGTTCGTGCAGAGGTGACTCGGCGATGTGATGACGACTACTCCCAGGGAACGAAGCGAGGGGGAGACCCAGGATTCGCCGCTCCAGATCGGAGATCGAGACGAGGGAGGCGTCGAGCACGGGAAAGCTTCGTAGCCCTGAAGTCCTCACCATCAATCTCACTGCCGCCGCCACATGCCTGAAGGTGGTGACAGGAAACACAGTAGAGCTCGCGACAGCCACTCGACCCCGGACATAACTGCTGTCAGCTGCGGCTCCTTGAAGGGAATCCCGAGTGACGTGACGCAGGTCGGGGGAAGTCCTCTGGTTGGCGCGAACTCCCGGACTGGAATGGCGGCAGGAACGGGACTCCGAAGCGGGGAAAGACGTCGCCCACTTCGACTCCCTGCCGGGATTTCCATCCACCCCGTGGAGCTTCTCTTGCTGTGTACCTGCAGCGTCTATCCTGGCACTGTCCTCCAGATGGTACAGAGAGTGAGGGTGACAGTCCAGGAGTTCCTCAGCACGGCCCGGATGCCAGCGTCTCGCGTTGGAGGCGTCGTGCAGGGTGAAGAACGTCCCGTCGACAGCCTCCGAGATGGACCTCAGCTCGTCGCCCTGGCGCCGGAAGTGACTCCTGGGAAACGGCATGCTAGCAGCGCTGACACCCGGACAGAAAGGTACATTTCCACAGCGACTCACGGCCGCCGGCAACTCTTCTGGCTGCGACATACTGTCATATCCGGCTCTAGGGAGCCGGGCAATCAGAGCCAGGGACAAGCCAGTGAGTCGAGATGGTTTATTTTGGGTAAGGGATAAGGGATGAGGAGAGCACAGATACTCATGCAGAGGTACACTCACAGGTTGCACAGCGCAGAGGTAAGCAGCTCGTACCGGACGTGGGGGTAGCAAGACGTACATCCTCACAGCGGGATACAAACACAGGAATGCTGCAAGGGGAGTTGAGGCTGACACCAGACGAAGGGGCTTCAGCCTAGCAGTGCTTATGTCGCAGCCCCGAGTCATCGAGGCTGCTCCTATTTATCCTCATTGGCAGCGCCCCAGCTGATGAAGACTAATTGGCCCCAGCCGTCCATAATGCTGCCAGCTGGGGGCCAGCTGAGACGCTGCTCAATGGGAGGCAGGGATGAGGGAAAACATGGGCTCAGTGCCGAGACGGCATCTCAACCCATGGTGACATGCTGCCCCAGGCACCAGCTTACGTTTTAGTCCTTTAGGAGGAAAAATAGGACAGTAAACTCACTAATTAATGATCAAAATAATCAGTGGTAAAAACAGTGAAATCAGAATGATGATGAAATAATAATAAAGATATAATAAGGATACTGTATATGTGTGTCATAGCTATGTGTTATTGCATCTTCACTCTATAAAAGCAAGATATCTCTCTGTGTCTGTCTGTCTCTGTGTATGTGTGTGTGTGTGTCTGTCTGTCTGTCTGTCTGTCATGGTTATAGGACATCATAGGACGGCCTATGATCTCTGCCTGAATGTCATAGGACATCCTATGAACTCAGGCATCACATGACGGCACATAGACAAATGTGTCTTTATGATGTCATATACATCAAGCCTGCCTTCATGTCTTTGTGATGTCATATACTACAGTGACAGACATCAGGCAACATGTCTTTATGATGTTGCCTTCATGTCTTTATGATGTCATATACAGTGAGTCTATGCTGGAAAGCCTCTTTTTGCTCAGATCTATTTTCATGATCCTGTCCATGAACTGGAATTACGACACACTTATCCCTCAACCAGTGGTCTCAACAAAGAAGAAGAAGAAGAAGACCCACCAGATGGAGCGCAATAGAATGATGACAGCTGCTGCACATCAGAAAAGACGCCATGAAAATGAAACACCTGAAGTTCCAGCAGTACATCGCACCCGTCTGAGACAGGAGGACACCCTTCACCAGAATAGGGTATGACAGACTTTAAAGTACGTTTCTAGGACATTATAGGACGGCCTATGACCTCTGCCTCATCATCATAGCGCATCCTATGAACTCAGGCATCATAGGACAACTCGCCATGCCTACATGACAGCAAATGTGTAACCTTGACGAATGCCAGTCTACACTACAAATGTGTAAAATGCCAAGCAAAGCGCTGATTTTCTCCAGGTGCTCCGGTTTCTTGGTTTCTACGGGCATGCATGGGCCTTCCTGAACAGGGTCGAAAGCCACTTTTTCAGGATTGTGCCCATGAACTGAAATTACGATGCACCTATCCCTCAACCAGTGGTCTGAACGAAGAAGAAGAAGACCCACCAGATGGAGAGCAATAGGATGAGGAGAACTGCTGCATGTCAGAAAGGATGCCGTGAACATGAAACACCTCAGGTTCCAGCAGTACGCCGCAGGCATGACTGTGAACAACACAGCCGTCTGAGACAGGAGGAGACCCTTCAGCAACGGGCATGCAGAAATATTTGCTTATACTTGGTTTCTACGGGCATGGATGGGTATGCACGTGTATGTAATAATAATAATAATAATAATAATAATAATAATAATAATAATAATAAGTTTATTTATAGAGCACCTTTCACAGACAGAGTCACAAAGTGCTTAACATGGTACAAAACAAAATAAAAACACAGGCACATAAAACAGTAAAAAAAAAAAAAAAGTAGACCGTAAAAGCACATAAAAATACAATCAGCACATAGTTAAAAAGCCAGGCTAAAAAGGTGGGTCTTTAGTTGCTTCTTAAATACACCAATGGAAGGTGCAGATCTAAGTTCAAAAGGCAAGGAGTTCCACAGTCTGGGAGCAACAGCAGCAAAGGCTCTATCGCCTTTGGTTCTGAGCCTAGTACTAGGAACTACTAATAGATTCTGATGAGAAGACCTGAGAGACCTGCAGGGCTGGTATAGAGAGAGCAGGTCACTAATATAAAAAGGTGCTTCTTCATGAATGGCTTTGTAAGTAAGAACAAGAACTTTAAAATCAATTCTATAATTTACAGGAAGCCAATGCAGGGAGGCCAAAACAGGAGTGATATGACAGAATCTACTGGACCTAGTTAGTAATCTTGCAGCAGTGTTCTGGACTAACTGTAGGCGGTGTAAAGAGGATTTGCTAAGACATGTAAAAAGAGCATTACAGTAGTCCAAACGTGAAGAAACAAAGGCATGAATAATGATTTCTAACTGAGTGTAGGAAAGCAATGACCTAATTTTAGATACATTCCTAAGGTGGAAAAAACAACTCTGGATCAGAGATTTGACATGCTGATCAAAACTCATCGATTGATCGAAAATGACACCAAGATTTTTTAGTTTAGACCGTACGTTAGAGCTTAATGAACCAATGCTATTAACCAACTTAGGAATTAGATTATCAGGTGCTACAAAAAGGACTTCAGTTTTATCAGCATTAAGTTGCAAAAAGTTACTAGACATCCAGTCCTTAATTGCAGACAGACAATCATGAATAATTTTTAAATTGTCAACATGGTCAGGCTTAAAAGAGAAAAGTAGCTGTAAATCATCAGCGTAGCAGTGATAAGACACACCTTTAAATTGGCTGATAATAGAACCAAGGGGCAGCATATATAGGGCAAATAAAAGTGGACCCAGAATAGAACCCTGAGGCACCCCACAGGTTAAAGGAGCAGAGTCAGATGAATAAGAGCCAACAGCCACGGAAAAACTCCTACCAGAAAGGTAGGAGAAAAGCCAATCCAGAGCTTTTCCAGAAATACCTACCCAATCTCTAAGCCTTTGTAACAAAATAAAATGATCAATCATATCAAATGCTGCAGTAAGATCTAATAACACTAAAACAGAGCATTTGCCAGAGTCTGATGACATTAAAATATCATTTGACACCCTGAGAAGAGCGGTCTCTGTCGAGTGTTTCTGACGAAAACCTGACTGAAATTTGTCAAAAATATTGTGTTCAATCAGAAAGTCAGCGAGCTGCTTGGCAACAACTTTTTCTAAAAGCTTAGAAATAAAAGGAAGCTTAGAAATTGGCCTGAAGTTTTTAAAAACAGATGGATCAAGGTTAGGTTTTTTTTAAAAGTGGCTGCACAACTGCATGTTTAAAATACGAGGGTACACAACCAGATTCAAGTGAACTATTAATGATGTTAACCAAAGACGTACCCACTGAGCCAATTACCTCTTTCAACATTGAGGAAAGCAAAATATCTAAAACGCAGGAGGAGGATTTAATGGAACTCACCAACACTAACAAATCCTCAAAAGAAATTGGGGTAAAATCATTTAAAAAGGCCTGTCTGTTAGGACAATCAAGGATTAGGGGAAAGGAATGAGTAAAACCAGCCCTAACAGCAGTGACCTTGTCAACAAAAAAGGAAAGAAACTTGTTACAGTCATTAATTGAATAAATGGGGGAGCAGAAATGACAGGATTAACTAAACTGTCTATTGTGCTGAAGAGGATCTTTGGATTGTTACTATTGGAGGAGATGATGTTGGAAAAATAAGAAGTTCTTGCCATTTTTATCATATTATTAAATTCAATTAACAGCTCCTTAAGGTACAATCGATGCACCTCAAGTTTAGTGGACTTCCACAGTCTTTCCACCCTCCGACATTTACATCTAAAACAACAGAGATGATCATTGAACCAGGGGGATGAATTAACAACACGGACAGTCCTGGTTTTAAAGGGAGCAACTACATCTAAGATGCTTGAACAGTGTGAGTTAAAAGAGCAGACCAAGCTCTCAGTGTCGTCATCAGTGGATAAAACCACACTGTTGTCAAAGGCAGCAGAAAATTTCACAGCTGAAAACTGGTCAATGACACGAGAGCATTTTACCCGCTTACCAGTGTAACAGACTGATTTAACTGATAAATTAAAAAGAAGACAAAAATGGTCTGACACAAGAAGCTCCTTAGTCTGAACATTATTCACAGTATGTACTAGTATATATAGACACAGGTAACCAACATAACGCAGAACAGTGACAGGCAGGAGAAGAATTAACAAGCAGGGGCAAACAACCCCAGATGGCAGGGCATATTTTGTGGGATTTTTATGTTTTGCTGCATACAAAAGCCGTCACATGTGATTGCCACTTAGTGCTGTGTTGCTACACCAACTGTCCTGTAACTGGCAAGAATTCTGTTCCAATGCATCCCCTCTACAGGCATGCACGGATTTCTATGGGCATGCACGGGTATGCACTAGTACAGACAAAAGGACCATGCCTTCATATCCGCAATAGGACACAGAACTTTAAACCACACCCATTCCAATCAGTAAATCTGGAAATCTTAAAAAATATTCACTCGATAAATTCAAGAAATCTCTGTCAGTTTGTGTGTAAATCTGGAAATCTTACACCCATTCCAAGCAGTACATCATCACTATGCCATCATCCAAGATCATAGGACATAGGACATCTTCAAAGATCAAACGCAGGCATGACTCACGATGGTAGCAATCGCTATGACATCATCAAAGATCAGAGGACTCACCAAGACACCATCAAAAATCAAAGGCAGGCATGACTGAATGAGTGCTGACATGCTTGCTTACACCTCCTGTCTATGGGCATGCAGAAATATTTGCTTATACTTGGCTTCTATGGGCATGCACGGGCATGCATGGGTATGTACTAGTTTGTAAAGACTGGAGGTGTTGTCAAAAATCGCTCCCTTTTAGATCCATCTATAAATTTCGGCTTGTGGTGCTGTTCTCTGGGCCTCAGTGAGAATGTTATGTGATAAGTTTTCTGTCAGTGTTAAAAGAAGACCTGGTGTTCTGTCCATTCCAGTAAGGCGGAGTGCAGCGGCCTTGGCTGTTTGATCTGCAAAGCTGTTGCCCTTAGAAACTGGATCTGTGCCATTAGTGTATGCTGCACATTTGCATATGGCTAATTTAGATGGAAGTTTTACACTGTCTAACAGTTTTAAAATGAGGTCTTTGTGTTGGATTGGCTTCCCTGTTGATGTAATCATGCCTCTTCCACTGTTGTGGAAAGTGATGGATGGTAGAAGAAACATACTGTCAGTATATACTGTGAGTGCTTTCTCTTGGCCTAATTTACAAGCTTCAGTTAGAGCAACTAATTCAGCTGCTGTTGCAGAGTAATGTGATGGTAGTTTTTGTGCTCGTAAAATGGTGTCATGAGTGACAACTGCAAAACCAGATAAATTTGAACCAGTACAGTCATGTTTGGAGGAGCTGTCAACAAACAATGTGAGCCCACACTTCTCCAAAGATGTGTCCTGTAAATCAGGGTGTGGTAATGTTTCACTCTCAATTTCTGCCAAGCAGTCATGAGGTTCGCGTTCTGTTGAGATTGGCAAAAAGCTTGCTGGATTTGTTACCATGCAACGTTCAATGGTTAGATGAGGTTGTGATAATAGCACTGTCATGCATGCAAGGTGTCTGGATGGTGAGAGGACTGATATTTTACTTTGTGACAAGATGACTGATATTGCATGTGTGACCTTCAGGGTCAAGGGGTGAAAAAGAAAGAGCTCTGCTGAGGCCTGCACCACCATAGAGGCAGCTATGACAGCCTGCATACATGGTGGCAGTGCTGTCGCAACAGGGTCAAGTCTTGTGGAATAATATGCTACTGGATGCATTTTTGTGCCACTTGGCTGAAGGAGCACTGACGTCATGTGCCCCGCTCTACAATCAACCATTTGCACAAATGTTTTTTTTGTAATTGGGTAGTGCCAGGACATCAGTGCTGACCAAAAGTTTTTTCATTTTAACAAATGCCTCTTCTGCCTCAGGTGTCCTATCAATTTTGTCCACCTGAGCCATGGGTGTTTTGTGAGATCAGATAAGGGTTTCGCTTCAAATGAGTAATTTGCAATCCAAGAGCGACAATAATTTAGAGTACCCAAAAATGACATCATGTTTCTTTTTGTGATGGGTTTTGGTGCTGACAAAATAGCTTGTTTTCAAGCTGGATCAACATGTCTGCCTGCTGCTGACAAAATGTGCCCTAAATATTTGACTTCTTTTTTCCACAACTGTAATTTTTCCTTGGTGCCTTTGTGGTCTTTTTCTGCTAAAAATTTCAGTAAGGCAATGGTGTCTTGTTTACATGTTTCTTCATCAGGTGATGCCACCAAAATGTTGTCAACATAAAGGAGCAACTGACTCCCATTAGGTGGAATAAACTGTGCCAAATTTGCTGACATTGCCTGTGAAAAAATAGTTGGTTATCCACAGTAACCTTGTGGTAATCTGGTGAATGTGTACCTCTTGTTTTCAAATGTGAATGCAAACCAAAACTGATGATCTGGATGGATTGGGATGCTGAAAAAAGCATTGCTGATGTCTATCACTGTGAAATATTGCATGTGGTTGATTGTAGGTCATTCAACAAAGTGTGTGGGTCTGGGACTGAAATAGCTCTTGGGATGACTGCTTTGTTTACCGCCTGAAAGTCTTGGACCATTCGTCATCCAGAAGATGGTCCAGCCTCTCTCACAGGAAACAAAGGTGTGTTCCATGGAGAATTTGGGCATGGGATAATGACACCTGCTGCTTTCAGGTCCTCTATGACCAGTTTAATGCCTTCTTGGGCTTCAGGACATAGAAGATACTGTCTTTGGTATGGCCTATAATGTGATTTAGCATTTATTTTAACAATCTCTGCATTTTTTATTAAGCCTACATCTGCCTTTCCTGTTGGCCACAGAGATTTTGGGATTTGTGAGAATGCGTCTTCCTCTCCTTGTGTTAATGTAGAAAGTGATTATATGGGTGAGTTGGGAACATCAATGTGACCTTCTTTCTGCACTGTGGTCACCCAGTTCAAAGGTAGTGAGTAGGTGTCCAGTTTTGGGGAATACTGAACCCTTGGATCAGGAGTTTGTTTCCAAGATTGACCACATTCCTCTGCTGTTGTTACAAACCATCCTACATCCTTCCAGTGCATATGTTTGGGTTTGATCAGTGGGATGTGAGGAGCCTCCCAGTGTTTAAAATGTCTGTTGTCCTCATCGCACAACACAACAGATGCCCCCACATAACCCCTTGGTGACCAATACAGATTTTTAATCACTAGTCTGGAGGATGGATTTGCAAGGTATACTTTTTTCAGAATTTGGATCTGGGCCACTTAAATGTCTGTCATACATACTGCAACGATATTGGTCTGTGGTCTGCTGTGTAGTAGGGATATTGGACTCAAAATATTGCATAGCTTTTGTGTGTAGGTCCGATATCAATGAGTATGGTCCGGCTGAAACCAAACACAGTGAGTAGCAGTACCTAGGCACATTGAAATCCTGCAATACATTCACTCCTTCCCCATGTGGACAATGTAATACTCTCATACCGTTCTCTGTTGGGATTATGGCAATATTGAGGGCTGTGAGCAAATCTCTTTCCAAAAGGTTAACGGGACATACCTGTGATGATATCAAAGAACCTTCTGCAATTCCACCTGTGACAGGATGTTTTACCTTTACAGTTCTGGAGAGGTGCTCTGTTTTTAGCTTACCGTTTGTGGATTTGACAGTTACTGTTTGATCTGATTTTGTGAAACCTTTAACATCTGTCCCTGCAATTACTGATCTGCACCCACCTGTATCACAGAGAAACCTTAGTGGGATGCCTTGAACCTCCAATGTCACTTCAGGTAAACACTTCACTGTTAACATCAAGTCAAAATCAGGTAAATGGAAAATGTCTGCTGTGTCATTGTCAGTATCAGTGTCATGTGTTGTACTTAGCTTCGGGTTGGTTAGTCACATGCTGTGGTCCTGTGTGTGCTGTGGCAGTGTCTGGGTGTGCACCCCCCCACACACACTGTGGCAGGCCTTCGGGACAGTGCCTTTGCCAGTGCCCTTGATGTCCACATTGGTGACAAACATTGTGCACCCATGGCTGCAGGTAGGCAGCTCCGCGACCACACCCTCGCCTTTGTCCTCATCCTCCTCCTCCGCATGGTGGACTCTGGTAAAAGAGAGAAGTGGGTGAATCCTCGGCCTCCCCCATGGGGTCAGCAATCATGTAAACAGGGGTTGGTCGTGTTTTTGACTTTTTATCTTCCTTTTCCATTCTCTCTTCTTCTAATCGTTCTACATGTTTAGCGTATGTTAACACATCACCAAATGTACAAGTGCGGTATGCAACCAGATGTTTGTGGATGTATTTAGACAGATGTGGGTGCATGTTTTGTAAGAAAACACTTTTCAAATGCTGCCAATAAGGTTCTGCACCTGTGTCATAAGCAGGCTTAATTAAACCGGGATGGCTATCAAAAATTTCTTGCAATCTGGTCCTGTAAGCTTCCACACCTTCACCTTTATTTTGAGCTGTATTTTGAATTCTTGTCCAATCATGCTTCACTCGCCATTTATTTCCAATGCGATCATTCAATTGTCTCACCCGTTGTTGTAACTCTGCATTTGTTGGAGACAAAACATTACCTGTAGCATCTTTTGAGCTCCAATTACCTGACACAGTACACCAATCAACTTTTAAAACTTTTCTGTAAGCACGTTCTGTCTCATGACCATTTAGTTTAAAGCTGTCAAGGAGATTTACCATCCCTTCAAAAAAAACTTTGTGGGTTTATCTTTTGGATGTGGGATTTCTTTCACCGCCTCAGAGAAATTAGCATCAGTCCATGATCTGTAAACTAAAATTGTGGGTTGAAACTGCGGGGCCTCTGGATTAGCCTCATCACGCCCAGGTGGCCCTGCATAAGCTGGATTTGAAAGTTCAATTATAGGGTATTGCTTAGTGACAGCATACACATCATAATTCTCAGGCTTAATAGGTCGTGGGAGAGTGTGCATATTTACTTAACTCTTTGGCTCCTCTGTGTGGCTGTTCCCTGGTACACCAGTCCTTGTTGCTCTTTGGCTCTGATGTCGATAGGAGGAGGAGGAAGAGACTCTTCAGTGGAGGACGTGGCTGCCGTCATTTTGCTGAGGTCAGGATACAACAGAGGAGGGGTAGGGGGAGGAGCGTGACCCAGCGTTGTCTCATTGCACTCACCCCCACAGAGACTGGAGGAGATAGGACACATGTTAGACGAGTCTCTTTTCTTACCATTGTCAGTATGTTGAGTCTTGAATTTTGTTCTTTACCATCACAAGCTCTAAGTCAGTCTGCCGCTTTCTTGTTGTTTCAAGCCATTTCTCTGCCCCTGCCAGACCATATTTGTCTTGCTTTCATCTGCTGCCATCTGCTGCCTGTTTTATGTCATCTACAAGAGCTTGGCAGTCAGTCACCTTCAGCTTGCCTGTAAACCTGAACCTCTTTCTCCACTTTGCCAAAAACTGTGTACTACTCCTTTCCTTCCTATGCATTAATTTACCATCGCCTGTCAAGACAAAAATCTCATTCTCATCCTCTTGCGCTACACAACAAGACAAGCAACCTCGATTTCTGCCTCCCGCATTCTCGTGATCTATGCCTCTACTGTAACAGTTACCCTTTTTTAAAAAAAATTTTCTCTTTCTCACCAGAGTGAACCGTAAAACAAAAAACATACATGAACAAGCACGCGAATGACTGGACAAATAAACTGCAGTTATTTATTTAATGTATTTATTTTATTTTATTATTGTCTGTCTCTCTGTGTTGGCCTTGCAATGGACTGGCGATCTGTCCAGGGTGTACCCTGCCTCTCACCCAAAGATGCTGGAATAGGCTCCAGTCCCCCCGCGACCCGAAAAGGATTAAGCAGAAGAAGATGGATGGATGGATGAATTAGAGGTTGTTTTATCTTATATATATTTTTAGGGGTTATTTTATTTTATTTTAGACCTGTTTTGAATTATACCTTAAGGTATTTTGGTTTTTATCATCGCACTAGAGTTTATCCTTATTATATTAGTGCTATTTATCTTTATTTTAAGGTTATCTCTCGTTATAACCTTTTATTCTCTATTTTTTGCCTTTGTAATTTTTGTCTCTCTGTCTCTGTCTGTCTCCCTTTTTCTATTTAAAGGTTATCCTAACCTTTATCATCTCTATTTTTTGTCTTTGATTTTTTTTTGTCTTTCCTCCCTTCCTGTGTCTTTCTGCCTTAAGGTTAGTTCTTATTATAAACTTATCATCTCTATTTTTTGTCTTTTTTATATTTTTTATCTCTGCGGTCACCAGCCGCTGTATTTTCCTGGGGTATCCTGCGGTGATACCCCTGCGCGCTCTTTTTTGTGTCCACTTACACAGTAGAAATGCACTTTATTGTCAGACTCCAACCGGGACACGACAAGCTTTACCAAAACCGGATCTGAACCAATTTGGACTTTACGGTAACTAACGCTTGACTTTCAACTCTCTTACGCGCATTCTCAGACTGACTGCGGACTCTCACCGGGCGGAAATACTTTTAGATCATTAATAATTAAATTTACTCACTTTGATCCGCCTGTGAGTTGGCTCCGACACTCTTCATTTCCGCTCCCAGCATCTCCGGACTGTGCCTCACTTCCACAAAGCCGGCTCGTTGGTGCCGGTGGGGGAGGGCTTTATCCGCAGCTGTGCACTCACTGTCTGTGGTCCAAAAAGCCAGAAGCAGGAGGAGAGGTATTTGGAGTCCCCGTTCGGGCGCCAAGTATGTTAAAAAAAAATTCTTCTTAACCTTGAGTCAGAAACCAGGCAGGATCAGAGTTTCAGCAAATTTAATTACACTGGCCAGTGGGGAACAATGCAAAAACAGTCTCAGAGCCTATTCGCGCATCAGTCTGACTCAAACACACATCACTCAGTCCTTTAAGCCCTTCGTTATCCGAGAGGTGGAGGAGAAAATGTCTATGGTGATTGGTTCAGTACATCTAGTCAAAACTTGGTGTACAGATTATCTCTTTCTCAGGAACCATGACGCTCACTCAGCACCAGTCACACAGGAACCATACAAAATGAACTAAAACAAAATGATAACAACCGCCAATCAAATCTAAAAGAAGAAGAAGAAGAAGATAACAAAGTCCAGCTGCATCCTTGACACTTTCACACAGACTCTGAGACAAAGCAAATCACAAATATGAAACTTTTCTATCAATCGGTGTCTGCCACAGCGACCTCACCAGAATGTGGGAATAGCTCGTAGAAGAAGAATTATGTTGTCAACCATACATTACTGTCACATCTGACAGCAGCTGCACAGAGAGCGGCTCAGCCTGTCCGTCCTCAGTGCATGGGGAGAAACACAGACAGCAGCCGCTTCCTGCCACTCTCGGTAAGACATAAACAGATCAAGAGAAAGTAAAATCACAGAGGAAAATAGAGTTTAATTCTGTGTGGATAGATTAATTTATGTTATGACCCGAGCGCCGGTTCTGATCGCGCTCGGGCTAAGTTATGTTTCGCTGCTGGCCTTGACAGTTGCGGGCTGTATTCCGGCCTCACCGGGCTCTTATTGTGAAAGTGCTCGGTGGGGCTTCCGCCTGTCAACGGTCAGTCAGCTGTTTGTAATTATCGTTGTTAGTGCTTCGCCTTCTTAAGCCCGGCACTGGCGGCGGTAAGACGCAGCAGTGTCAGTCGTTCTTCGTCTGAGCTACAGATGCCTTGGACTGTTACCTACCTCGTCTGCCTGTGGTTGACCGTCGCTTCCCCAGGACCAGTAAGTGAGCTGTTAGCCTTACCCCTCCCGGTGTAAGTAGACCTCTGTGTGTCTCTGCCTCAGCAGCCTGTGTAGCCATTACTCCAACAACCTTGCCTGTGTATGACCGTCTCCTCTATGGACCTGTAAGAGAGCTGTTTAGCCTTACGCCTCCGGATGTGTGTAGACTTATGTGTCATTGCCCCTGCATCTTGTGATGTTACTTTTCACCTTAATAAAACTCACTGAAAACTCACTGGTGACTGTGTGGCGTCTTATGGTGGCTCACGAGAGCCACCACATGACAATTTACATTCATGTATGGTTGTTGTGGAGAGAATTTCTCCACGAGAACACAAGGAGAAAAGCAGCCGCCTCATCTACAGATCCATAAAAAGTCTTAAATGTGATTATCAAAAATCAACACCTTAATTACTCTTAAAAATGAGAAACAATCCTTGAATTCCTGCTCAATAACCTTATAGTTACCTGCAATAAGTGCTGGATTCACCAGACATGACCAGTCTGAATTAGTGTAAAATTATTTTCACCGTCACAGCTCAATACTTCCTGAGTTATGTAAAAATAAAAGCCCTCTACAGTGATTCAGTTTTCAGAATGGTTGTTTCTGTTATGTGATTTTATTATGAAATGCCGTCAACCGAATATACTTGTCAGGAGCTGAGCTGGCTTGGGGTCCCCTGGCTCGGTTCTGATCTCTCGGTGGGTCTCGGTGCCGTTGTGTATGCATGAATAGTATGCTTTTCCAGTGTGTTACCGTATCCATAGCCACTGCTCTGGGGCCGGCAGCTGTGTGTACTGCTGACAGTCTGCCGGTCCGACCACGCCCCCCTCACTGATTACCATCAGCTGTTCCCAGCCCCGTTGATCATCTTTCCCAGTCCTCGCCCAGGTGCCTCCAATCGACCATCCCCAGCAATGCGTGTACTTTAGGAGCCTTTTCCCAGTCACGCATTGCTGGGTCATTGCGCTTCATGCGGTCGTTTATCGCGGTTGGAAGTCAAGGTCAACTAAGGATTGTGTTTCCTCAGGGTGTCTCTAGGACGTTTTCGGATAACTCCAGAATTGTGAGTAATTGCTGTGCGTGTTTTCTCCGGTGATCCTCACCTAGACTGTTGAGCGTCCCAGAGGACAACTTTGAATGTGAATGTTATGCATTGGAGCTGTTGTCAGTTGTTGTGCCTAATAAATGTGTGTGTTGTGTAAATCCAGCGCTTAAATCCTCGTCCTTTCACCCCTCGCCGTGCGCATTGGAAAAGCGCATGGGAGGGTTTATGATAGAATGACCCAGCCGAAAAAGAGGATTTAGCGGGTACACCCACACATCACTCTTTTTCTATTTTTTGAACTGTTCTTTCACCCACCGCTTTTTGCCCCACTATGCCTTCGGCACACCGCTCCCACGCTGGCCGGAGGAAACTAGCGGCAAGGCATCCCACAGTGGAAGAGGAATGGGCTGCGACCTTCATCCAGGACTTTATGGATGAGGCCCACAAAGCCAATGGACCCAAGGCGAAGTGGAGCAGCCTGGACGCAGCAGAGGGAATCCTGGAAGCGCATCCTGGTCTCTGGGATTACCCTCAGTACGCAGACCTGATTGCTTCAGTCTACGCACTCCAGCGCATATTTCCTGGTGTGGGGAGAGCGGCGTTCCTCGCGGAACCTAAGCGGGAACGCACTCCACAGTCTGCGGCCATTCTCTCTCCTGCTTCGCCATCAGCGTCGGCCGCCCAGAAGCAGCGTCATCCCACGAGGAGATGCCAGGAGAAGCCCTCCTCATCTTCGGGAGCCACCGCCTCCCTTCAAGCTGTTGTAAGGCCTGCAAGGGCTGCCCCGGGAACACCCACCTCCGTAGCCATGGAGACAGCTCCTCCACAAACCATGGAAAGGAGCCAGATCTCCGCAGACACTGAGAGGGCTAACTGTTTGTCTGCTGCAGCTGTCAACTTCAAACACCGGGATGATAGGCAAGTGTTTTTTCATTCTGTAGAATCTGATAACATCAAACCTCCCGAGGGAGAAGCCCGATTTCTGCAGTCTGCTGGGTCCTCTCCTCCAGTTGCTTGGTCGGGGTTCCTTTTGCATGAATCACTGCATCAATGCGGTGTGTCATGGAGGTGATCAGCCTGTGGTACTGATGAGGTGTTATGGAGACCCAGGTTGTTTTGATAGCGGCCTTCAGCTTGTCTACATTGTTGGGTCTCGACGTCTGGTGTCTCTCATCTTCCTCTTGGCAATACTCCATAGATTCTCTATGACAGGGATGGGCAACTTTGGTGGTAGTGAGGGATATGATTTTTTTTCCTCACTTCTGAGGGCCAGGTTTACATGTAAACCTTCGGGACGGGGGGGGGGTGGTATTTTCTTCAAAGTCAAAAGTTTTACAATTAAAACTGAAAGTGCAAATGAAAATGAAAATAAAAGCTACTCTGTTTTTTCATATTACAATTCAAATTACTGATAAAATTGTATCATAGCCTAATTTTTAAGACTCTCGCCATCAAAATGATGAGCTAAGAGAAGTTCCAGACAGTAATTAACAAAAAAAGCCAAGAAGAAAAGGAAATATAATGAAGAAAAATGTTTTTAAAATATTAAAAGAATACGATCAAAGTAAAAAATGGTTTTACTGACATACAGTATATGCTGCATTTCTGGTTTAAATAAGCCTTTTTTGCAAATCTATATTTTATTTTGGTATTAGATGTGCAAGCTTCTACGGATAAATTTGCATCATTTTATGTAATAATTTACAACTTTTTAGTTGTACTATTTTTTTTTCTAAATGAGTGTTTTAAGTCAGTTAATTCCCTTCCACAGCATGTGGGCCACCATATGGTGTATAGGGGCGGAGCCTATCTCCGTTTCTCTGAAGCTAGGACACACAGCTGCTGTAAGTAGTGAAAGCTACAGTGGGGGGTCAGTCCTCTGGTAGCTAACTAACTAACTAACTAACTAACCTGCACTTATATAGCGCTTTTCTAGTCACAAAGACCACTCAAAGCGCTTTCATTAATACTAACCCTCTATTCTAAGGGCCTATAGGAAACAAATATCTAGGGACAATTTAGCTCTGTGCGATAACTTTCCTTTCCCCATTGTATTATGCTGAGAACCAAGCTAGAAGGCAGAAAGTACCATTTGTGACCCGTGCTGGCAAAATGAGTCACTTTGAGGAAATTATCAAAACTGAGGTAATGTTTTTTCCACATTCTGTATTGAAAGACCTTTAAAATGATATTTAATTTGTAGGACGTGCGCAGAAACGGACCCGGAAAAAGCTGACTTGTTTATATTTTGGCTAGGTTTAAAACTCGTGTTCGATTGGTCGGGAGTTACGTCTTCCTCCAAAACATATGTGTTTTTAGAAAGTACAATTTCTATGCTTTAAAATGATACCAGGCACTCATGGGGTTTTTCCCGAGACTTGCTGCTAGCAAAGAAAGAAAGAGTCATGATTTATGACTTCTCCTGCCTGTAGCGCATAATGAGGCGCTGCACATTCCGACTCATTTTGCCAGCACAGGTCACATTTTTATATGGTCTTTGGTATGACCCAGCTGGGATTTGAACCCACAACCTCCCACTGGGGGGGGGGGGGATGCTCTGCCAACTAGGCCACCACTCCAGTAAGTTAGTGCTTTACTTGTTGTAAATTCGTCATTCCTTATATAAATTTGCCTTTCATTTTGAAACTTGTTACTGTAAATACTCCTCAGTGAGGAGCTGTTGCATTTATTGTTGTTTAATTAAAAGCAGCCTACTCTGTAAATTTATTGCTGTTCACAGCCTATCAATGCAGTCTCAGCATGCAACACATAAAAGATGTACTCCGGGGCACACTACTCTCTCTATCTGTGGCTGCCTCAGGCTGCATTCAGACCAGGATAGTCCAGGTTTGATTGGGCGGGGAATAGCAAGAAATTTCACACCTTTGGGTTGGTTTGCATTCACACAGCACTTTATGCAAGCGGACCAAACTGCCTGGTCAGCGTCACAGAATTACAACAACTGTTCATTTGTGGTGCTGTAGCTGAAGGTGCCACTGACCAGGAAGAAAAAAATCTTGGTGAAGAAGAGAAACCCGGCTCATCGACAGGGAATGCTGCTTCATGTGGTAACGTATCATCAATTCCTGTGTTGCCGGCTGTCGGTGTGGTTTGCTCTGTGGTTAGCTGTCACTCTCCTGAGGATTATTGCTTTTAATTATATTTTAAATCACTTTTTTTTTTCCATCTCCTGTCACCTCTCACTTCTGTTTATCAAGCCTCTTGCACCTGTGTGCGCACTCAGTGTCACCTAATCACCTTCTTTAGCCTTCTGTTCACCTTTCATTGGTGTTAGTGTTAGCTTCGGGTTAGCCACTAGCTATAGCTACTAGCTCTCCTTCCCCTTCTCCTCTGGTGTGCTCTCTATGCCAGATGTTTAGCTACACCTCTGCCTCTTTTAGTGATAATGGTAAATGTAATAAATGTTGTCTTTTTGAGGCGCTCGAGGCGAGATTGTGTAATTTGGAATCCCAGCTCTGCTGCATTGAAACACCGTCAGCGCCAGTTAATAATGACGGACTACCCTTAGCTGCAGTGAAGCACCCTAGCATAGGACCTGTTAGCCATCCCCCGGCTTCCGCCTCTCCTGAGCAGCCAGGAGAGAATGGGTGGGTGACGGTGAGAAGGAAGCATAGTCACAAGCCCCTGATTCACCACCAGCCTGTTCATGTTTCTAATCGCTTTTCCCTATTCAGCGACACACCAGCTGAGGAAAAAACTGATCATTGGCTACGCTATAGTCAGAAACGCATACCTGTCAAGTGATACGGTTTCGCCGTATTTTAATACGGGGAAAATGCAATTTTAGCAAATACAGGCGTATTGCCATTTCTGTACGCCAAAAAGAAAAAATATACAGTGAAAAAAAAAAATATTGAGAGAACCTAAAATCAACTGAACAGTAATTCGATACCTGGCGAAATTGAGCGCACCTAAGCAGTCCTTTTTGTGATTTTCAAATGGCTTCATGCAGTGCGCCACTGGCGAAGAAAACAAAGCTTGAAGAAAGGGAAGTCGAGGGACTGGACATCACCGAAAAGAATGGGAGAGTCCGAGCTTTGAGAAATTGGCATAGACAGACTCAACCCGCCTTTGTAGCGGCGGACGAGCATATGCATACGCTCATCTGCATCAGATCGTACCTGACAGCCAGACCCACACTGCAGGTCGGGCGCCTTTGTAGGTCCTTCATGCTTCCTAGACACACTGGATATAAAGTATCAAACTTCAGCTTCCAGTAGATCAAACCCAATGAAGGTGATGATTTACAGTAGGTGAGAATAGGGAAACACCATCTTTGACTGACAGCGCTGTTCAGATTCAGCAGGACATATGCTGCTCCATGAGAGCTATGGCACTAAAAAACAGGCTTTTCAATTTTATATAATTTAGCTAAAATATAGAAATGTTACACATTTATGAGGGCTGTTCATAGAGATTTCCCCTGAGTCATCTTCCATGGACTGAGAAGACTCAACCTTGGCACATTTATTAGTCTTTCTCTGCATAGTTACCACCAAGGGTTACACATTTCTCCTATCGCTTTATGCAGCTGCGGAGACCTCACCTGTAGAAGTCTGCAGGCTGTGCCAGAAGCCACAACTTGACCATGGAAATCAGCATTTCATTGTCTTGGAAGGGCTTGCCCTTCAAAAATGACTTCATTGTTGGAAAAAGGTGGAAGTCAATGGTGTAAGGTAGGGAGGGGAAGTGGGGTGAGGAAGGATTAAATAGCCGCAGGACTGTGCTTCCCTCTGGGCAATGTAAGTTGTGAACCCAGGCATTATCTTGCAGGAAGCGGACACCTTTGGTCAGCATGATGATTGCTTTTGATGACCTTCTGCAATTTCTGCAGCAGTGAAGTGTAGTAAGTTCCCGGTAATTGTGGTACCCTTTACCAGGCAATCCATCATCACTACTCCATGCTGGTCCCAAAAGACCGTGAGCATGACCTTGCCTGCCAAGGGTTGGACATGTGCCTTCTTCAGAGGTGGTGAGTCATAACGCTTCCATTGCTTCAAATGGGCTTTAGTTTCTGTATCATAGTGATGAACATATGTTTCATTCTATGTGATTAGTCTGTTAAAGAAGTTGTCTTGTTTTGTTTTTTTTTGGTACATGGCCAAAAGAGCCTGACAGTATGTGACTTGTTCCTGCTTCTCAAGTTAATCCTGCCTATCATCAACAACTTCAACACCATCTTTCAAGCAGACGAGAGCAAGATAGGCAGTCTCCTCCCTGAAATGGATCGTCTCTTGAGATAAACTATTGGTCAAAATTTGTTCAGATGAAGTATGTAAAGGCGACCAATGACCAAGAGGCTGGATTTCCTGGACAGAGACCTGCAGCACTCTGAGGAGTTATTGCCATTGGACTGGAAACCAGAGAAGCCCTACAAACCCCATGAACTTGACCCAGGCACAGAGCTGAAGTTCTCTGAAGCAGTAAGAGGCTCTATGAAGCTGTAGTGAGAAAGATGCTCAACAAGTTCCCCTTGACGACAAAATTCTGCCACACCTTTCTGTCCTCGACCCCAGGAAAACAGAGTCCCTGACCTATGGCCCATTGTAGAGCCTTGCTGCTGCATTTTGCCCCACTGTTGATACAGAAGAGCTGAAAGAAGAATGGGAGGACCTGCAACCGCTGCCAGAAAACACAGTGCCTCTACAAGACAAGGATGGCAACCCTGTCCGTGTTGATGTCTACTGGGGTCAGGTGTGGCCTTGAAGACAGCCCTTGATGTGCCCTGCTTCCCCCAGCTCCTCAAAGTGTACTCAGCACTGCTTTGCCTTCCTCACAGCAATGCTGACAGTGAGAGGGCTTTCAGCATGGTCAGGAAAATTCACACCGACTTCAGAAAAAGTATGCTCCCAGAAACTCTGACTTCTTTCATGCAAGTGAAAATGAATTGTGACATTCCATGCTTCAAGGTCAAGCCTTAAAAAAAAAATGCTAGAGTCAGCAAAGGCTGCTACTTGGAACTATAACAAGCAGCATCAGTGAACATTTTCTTGTTTCAAGTTCATCCAAGTGCATTAGTGTAACAAAGCTGACAATTAAAAACTCTTTAATTCCAAGTGTATATATCTAGCTGACAATTAAGAACTATATTCAGAATTATTCTTATTGTGTACTTTCAAATTAAGCAATCTACCTTGTGCTAATGTAAATTTGAAAAATATTGTTTTTTATTTATTTTTATTTATTTATTATTAATATTATCATTTATTTTTTTAATTTAATTATTTTTTATTTTTTTATTTATTTTTTTGTGCTACTTGGCTTATTATTTTCACATTACAAAAAGTTATGGCTCAAGATTGTGTCCATATACGTGTACATTTGAATAAATATGTTTGAAATAGTTCATGTTGCACTTGTTGTTGTTTGTTTGGTTTTTTGGGTTTTTTTGCTTCAGTTTTCTTTCATCTGCCAATAAATACAGTTTTTAAGTACTCAATACAGGTGTGAAAGCCCTCCCAATAAGGGAGGCATGAGGTATGCCTTGACAGGTATGGAAACGTGAACCTAGAGACTCCAGCGACCATAGTCAAATGCATTCCCGGGGCCAGGGCAGGCGATATCGAGTCAAATTTGAAAATGCTGGCTAAAAGTAAGACAATTGGAGCTCATTTTGGGGAAACCTGGTTCTATTAGACGAGACAGCGTCCATTCCACTTTGGATGGTGCGTCTCTTTTATCTAACAAGCTGGCATCATTTTATCCAAATTTCCAAAACCTTGACAACTCAGAGTTGGGACCAGGAAGCAGAGTCGCAGTCTTACACGCCTCTCTGCAGCTCCTCTTCATCTGCCACCCCTCAACTTAGCCCCTGTCTCCCCCATCAAAGAATTGTTGTGTGCTCCCTCCAAAGTAAATAAAAATATAATGTATAAGCATCCCAAAGCGATTAAACAAAAAGTTGGTAAAACTCATATTAAACATGAAGCCTCTAAATTTAATGACTTGGCCTCTGTTCCTCCTCATAATTTAAAAATTAAATGCGATTTGATGGAATATTAGGTCTCTAACTCCAAACGTCTCTGCTATCCATGACTGTTAATTGATCATCAGACTGATTTAAATATCCCTTACAGAGACTTGGTAGGGGCAAGAGGACTATGTTGGTTAAATGAATCAACTCCCTCTGGTTATTTAAATTGTCAAAATCCCAGAAATTCTGGTCGTGGAGGAGGAGTAGCAGCAATTTACCATTCCAAATTACTAGTTAATGTAAAGCAAAAAACATGTTATAATTCCTTTGAGGGCCTGGTCCTCAGTATTGGGTATTTTAGCAATTTTAGGTTGAACCCAATTTATTTGCCATAGTTTATCGTCCTCCCTCAGCCTACTCAGAGTTTTTCTCAGAATTTGCTGAATTCTTAGCGGAGTTATTGCTGAAATAGTAGTAGGGGCCTTTAATATACATGTAGATGTAGATAGTGATTGCCTTAATATAGCATTTAATTCAATATTAGACTCAGTGGGGTTTTCTCAGAAAGTAGGAAATTCTACCCATTATCTCCACCACACATTGGACCTTGTTCTGACATAGAAACAGAAAAATCTGTAGTGTTGTGGAGAATGTGGAAATGACGAGGCTGGGTTTATTTCACAAGTCAGGTTTATTCCATTCTCGAACATCATCAAAAACAGAAAGAGAAAGAATCCCCCAACATCTGTCCCTTTTATACCCCAGGACATCAAAGCACACAGTCACATTGTCTTTTAATCCCAAATCACAATGCGTCTTCTTCCAGGTCTTCTCACCTCCACCTAAAGTCACTGGTGGTCAGGAAATCCCTCAAGGTCATCTCTTTGCATACAAAAGGCCACATTTCACATCCTCCTGTTATTTCCTAGGAGGCTCAGTCCTTTTGTTCCTCTGAGACGTGAAGCATACAATAAGCATACAGTAATATACATGTGAAGCATATGAAGCCCACATATGTGTTCCACATGACCCCCCCCCCCCAAAAAAAACGTCTAAGATGGACAACGTAATAACAGTTTGCATGTCATAATAAAATCACTACACATCAGTCCACATGCTGCTTTGGGCCTCAGTCTTCTCCCGTATCTGCTGTAAGCAGGCTTTACCACGTTGGACCTTGTGACATATGGCATAGAAATAGAAAATCTGTAGTGTCCTCCTCAAAACCCTGTACTGTCAGACATTGTCTGTTAACCTTTGATTTTACTATTTCTGACTATTTGGCTACTAAAGAACAATATTACTACAGTAAATGCCTCAGATGATGCTGTTACCAAATTTAAGCAGATTGTTTCCTCTATGCCATGTGTCAACACACGAGATTAGCTATGGAGAGCTTGCTCCTACTGTGATAGCGTGGTAAATAGTGTGACAGCTTCTCTGCATCAGACTCTAGAAATGGTGGCCCCTTCAAAAAGAAAAAGTCTAATCAGAGATTTCTAATTCCTTGGTTCAACACAGAAACTCGAAGCTTAAAACAGAAGACTTGTCTATGAGGAAGAGAAAATGGCACTCCACTAAATTAGACGAAATCATTTCGCTTGGAGAAATCATCTTCTAAAGATCTTATAAAAAAATCTCTGAGAAAAGCTAGAACAAGTTATATTCCGCATTAATAGAAGGGAACTAAGAAAAAGCCCAGGTTTCTTTTCAGCACTGTAGCCAGGCTGACAAAAAGTCAGGACTATGTCAATCCTAGCATTCCCTTAGAGCTTACTAGTCAGGACTTTATGAACTTTTTCAATAATAAAATTTCACCTATCCAGAGATAAAATCATTCAGATTCCCTTCCCGCCGTTAACTTTAAATACAGTAACTAGTGTAACTCCTTCAACTGATATCGGTTTGGATGGATTTACTCCAATTGACCCCCCCCCTTTAGAGATTACACACGTGGACAAAATTGTTGTTACCCCTCTGTTATGAAAGAAAAACCCACAGAGGTCACTGAAATAACTTGAATCTGACCAAAAGTGGTAATAAATTAAAAATTCTATGAAAATTAACCAATGAAAAACAGACAAAGTTTGGCAAATTCCAGTATGGCTTTTTTATGATTTATTTTCAACAGGTGTTGTCTCCTTGGTCGTCTCCCGTGAAGTCCACTTTGGCTCAAACAACGACGGATGGTGCGATCTGACACTGGATGTACCTTGACCTTGGGAGTTCACCATGAATGTGTTTACGAGGTTGTTCTGGGCTCTTTTGTTACCATTCGTATTATCTGTCTCCTCCTGCGGCCACGTCCAGGAAGGTTGGCTACAGTCCCATGGATCTTAAATTTCTGAATAATACGTGCAACTGTAGTCAGCAGGAACATCAAAGCTACTTGGAGATAGGTCTTATAGCCTTTACCTTTAACATGCTTGTCTATATTTTCTTTCTAATCTCCTGAGACAAACTCTCCTTTGCTTCCTCTGATCCATGTTTACTGTGGTAAACACCATGTCACCAAACAGCACAATGACTACTTTCACCCTTTAAGTAGGCCGACTGACTGATTACAAGTTGTAGACACCTGGTGATGTTTAATTAGAGGACACATCTTGGTTGAACATGTCCCTATGGTCACTTTATTTTCAATCTTTTCTAGGGGTACCATCATTTTTGTCCAGGCCTATTTCATGAGTTTGTGTTTTTTTTTTTTATTTAAGTTTTTATAAAGGGTATACATGTCATTATAGCATTGCATTGTTTACATTTTCATCACGTTCCCTTTTTTTTGTTTTTTTGACAACATTGGAAGAATAATTATTACAACACCCTTTTTTTAGTTGAAAGAAAAAGAGAAATTAAAGAAAGAACAAAAAAACAAACAAAAAAAACCGAGAAAAAAAAGCAAAAACAAAAGAGAAAAAAAAATGAAAGAGTATCTGAGTAGCGTTGGAACAAAGAGAGGTGCCATAATTGAAATGGTATTTGTCAAAGATTAGATCTAATGGAAGACACATATGCGTTCCAGGGTTGCCAAAAGTTCAAGAACCCATCCATGTCCTGTCTCAGTGCGAATGTCAACTTTTCCATCGAGTAAATGTCTTGAATCATGTTAATCCAATCTTCAGGTGTAGGACAGTCCTTCAACATCCATTTTTTTGTTAGAGCTTTTTTACTTGCCAATATTAAAACAGTGAATAAGTATTTTTCTCCTCGTCTTTCCAGTGATTCCGGTAGTAAACCCAAATACAAAGTTACAAAAGAAAAGGGAACTTTTATTTTGAATATTTTCCCCAATATTGTCTGTACATTGGTCCAATATTGGTGGATAACTGGACATGACCAAAATACATGAAAATGATTTGCACTCTCATCACCACACAAGCGCCAACAGTTCAACCCCTTACGAGTAAATTTGTTTTGTGCAGGTGTTCTGAAAAATCTTACCAAATTTTTCCATCCAAATTCTCTCCACTGCAGGGATGAGGTACTTTTCCATTGCTGTTTATTTAGCTTTTCCCATATTTCCAGTTGTAAAGTGAAATTCCCCTCTTTTTCCCATCTTTCTTTTATATATGATGTGTTGTCTACTTTTAAGTCTTGAAGACCTTGGGTATATTTTAGAAATGTATCTGATCCCTGGGATCCCTTTATTTGCCATTAAGAAGACCTTCAGAACACCTGACTGGGCCCTTTCCAAATCCTCCTTTTTAAGTATTTTGTTTATGTGGTGTCTAAGCTGAAAGAACCTGAAAAGGTCTTGATTTATTAGACCTTGTTTTTTCAAATTTTCGAAACTTCTTAAAATTTGCCCTTTAAAAAAATCATAATATTTTATCAGTCTGTTCTCTTTCCACTTTTTAAATCTAGTGTCTGTTTTATTAGGAGTAAAGTCTTGATGACAGGCAATCCATTGCAGTAATCGATAGGGTTCTTTAGTTTGATTCTCTCTGACTATCTTAAACCAAATTTTTAACGGGGTCTCTATCCACGGGTTAGTGTTATTCAAAAGTTAGGTAAGGCATTGTTCCCTATTATCGCCTGTAGGGGGATGTCACTTGTTATTTGGCATTCCATCTCCTTCCATTGTGCAGTGTAGACTGGGTGACATATCTCTACTAAAGTTTTAATTTGTTCGGCTTTAAAATAGTCCCTGATATTTGGCAGCGCGAGCCCACCTTTGTCTTTGTTTAGCTGTAGGGTTCTATATCTGATTCTAGGTCTCTTGCCCTGCCATATGAATCTTGAGATCCTTCTGTCCAGTTCTTGCAATGTTTTTTTTGTAGGTTCTACCGGTATTGTTTGGAAAAGGTATAGAAGACGTGGAAGTATATTCATTTTGACTGCTTCAATTCTTTGTGCGGTACCCAAGAATGGTATCACATTCCATCTTGCTAGGTCAGATTTTATTTTTGCCATCAGTGGATCATAGTTTAGTGTTATAATATTGTTGAGTTGTTTCGGGATATTGACCCCCAGATATTTCATAGATTCCATCTCCCAGTTAGTTTTTTTTTGTTTTTTGTTTTTTATTTAAGTTTTTGTAAAGGGTATACAGGTCATTACAGCATTGCATTGTTTACATTTTCATCACATGTTCCCTTATTTTTTGCTATTTGACAACATTGGTAGGATAATTATTACAACACCCCTTTTTTTTTAAAGTGAAAGAAAAAGTGAAATTAAAGAGAATAAAATAAAAAAAATGAACAAACAAACAAACAGAACAGCAAAAAACAAACAGAAAATTAAGTAATTAAAAGAAAAAGAGCATCCGAGTAGCGTTGGAACAAAGAGCGGGACCATTATTGAAATGGTATTTGTCAAAGATTAGATTTAATGGAAGACACATATGCGATCCAGGGTTGCCAAAAGTTCATGAATCCATCCATGTCCTGTCTCAGTGCGAATGTCAACTTTTCCATCGAGTAAATGTCTTGAATCACGTTAATCCAATCTTCAGGTGTAGGACAGTCCTTCAGCATCCATTTTTTAGTTAGGGCTTTTTTACTTGCCAATATTAAAACACTGAATAAGTATTTATCTCCTCGTCTTTCCAGTGAGTCCGGTAGTAAACCCAAATACAAAGTTACAAAAGAAAAGGGAACTGTTATTTTGAATATTTTCCCCAATATTGTCTGTACATTGGTCCAATATTGGTGGATAACTGGGCATGACCAAAACACATGAAAATGATTTGCAGTCTTTTCACCACACAAGCGCCAACAGTTCAACCCCTTATGGGTAAATTTGTTTTGTGCAGGTGTTCTGAAAAATCTTACCAAGTTTTTCCATCCAAATTCTCTCCACTGCAGGGATGAGGTACTTTTCCATTGCTGTTTATTTAGCTTTTCCATTATTTCCAATTGTAAAGTGAAATTCCCCTCTTTTTCCCATCTCCCTTTTATATATGATGTGTTGTCTCCTTTTAAGTCTTGAAGACCTTGATATATTTTAGAAACGTATCTGATCCCTGGGATCCCTTTATTTGCCATTAAGAAGACCTTCAGAACACCTGACTGGGCTCTTTCCAAATCTTCCTTTTTAAGTATATTGTTTATGTGGTGTCTAAGCTGAAAGAACCTGTAAAGATCTTGATTTATTAGACCTTGTTTTTTCAAATCTTCAAAACTTCTTAAAGTTTGCCCCTTAAAAAAATCGTAATATTTTATCAGCCCTTTCTCTTTCCACTCTTTAAATCTAGTGTCTGTTTTATTGGGGGTAAAGTCTTGATCATAGGCAATCCATTGCAGAAGTCGATAGGGCTCTTTAGCTTGATTCTCTCTGACTATCTTAAACCAAATTTTAGCGGGGTCTCTATCCACGGGTTAGTGTTATTCAAGAGTTTAGGTAAGGCATTGTTCCCTATATCGCCTGTAGGGGATGTCACTTGTATTTGGCATTCGATCTCCTTCCATTGTGCAGTGTAGACTGGGTTACATATCTCTACTAAAGTTTTAATTTGTGCGGCTTTAAAATAGTCCTTGATGTTTGGCAGCGTGAGCCCACCTTTGTCTTTGTTTAGCTGTAAGGTTCTATATCTGATTCTAGGTCTCTTGCCCTGCCATATGAATCTTGAGATCTTCTGTCCAGCTCCTGCCATGTTTTTTTGGGAGGTTCTACGGTATTGTTTGGAAAAGGTATAGAAGACGTGGAAGTATATTCATTTTGACTGCTTCAATTCTTTGTGCAGTACCTAAGAATGGTATCATATTCCATCTTGCTAGGTCAGATTTTATTTTTGTCACCAGTGGATCATAGTTTAGTGTTATAATTTTGTTGAGTTGTTTCGGGATATTGACCCCCAGATATTTCATAGATTACAACTCCCAGTTAGTTTTGAGTTCACTTAGTGAATAATGATTTGGGTCATAGTTGAATGTTAAAACTTGGGTTTTATGCATGTTTAATTTGTACCCCGATAAATCTCCATAGTCTGAAAAAACTGAGGTTAGTTCTGGTAAAGAAGTGTTTTGCTGCCCTAGGTATATTAAAATGTCATCAGCAAAGAGTGCTATTTTATGTTCCTTCTGACCAAGTGTAATACCTTGAATTTCTTGATTTTGTCTTATCCATTGGCTCAGAGGTTCTATGAAGATTGCAAAGAGCAGTGGAGACAGGGGGCAGCCTTGACGACATCCTCTTTCCAGCTCAAAAGATGATGATAAATTACCGTTAATCCTTATTTTAGCTGTTGGTTTTTTATATAATGCCTGTATAGTTCTAATGAAGTTGTTATGAAAATTGAAACTGGATACGATTCTATATAGGAAAGACCAGTCAACCGAATCGAATGCTTTTTCAGCATCTAATCCCAATATGACTGCATTTAAGTTATATTTTTTTATATGATGGATTATGTGTAAAGTGCGTCGAATGTTGTCTTGTGTCTGTCTTTGTCTTATAAAACCTGTTTGGTCTAAGTGAATTAAGACTGTCAGTATGTTTTCTAACCTTTTGGCAAGGATAATGGTAAAAAGCTTATAGTCCTGATTTAATACACTGATTGGTCTGTAGTTGGAGCATTCTAGTTTATCCTTTTCAGGTTTAGGTATAACTGCAATGACCCCTTCTCTCCAGGAGGGGGGGATTTCCCCTGTGTGGAGGACATAGTTAAATGTTTTCAGGAGGAGAGGAGATAGGTGCTGTTTAAAGGTTTTGTACCATTCTGCTGTATAGCCTTCTGCTCCTGGGGATTTGTTAGCTTTAAGTTTCATAATTGCTTTTTCCAATTCTTTAGGTTGTATTTCTGACAGTACTGTTTTATTTTGTGATTCCGTAAGTTGGGGAAGGTTTAATGTGTTTAGGAATGTCTCGGATGCATTTTTATGTTTTTTGTGGGAGTATAAGTTCTTATAGTAATTCTCGAAGCTTTTAAGAATATCCTGAATTCTGAATTTTATTTCCTTTGATACTGGGTCTCTGATTTTGTAGATTGCTCTTTCTGTTTGTTGTTTCCTCAATTTATAGGCTAGTAATTTTGCCGATTTACTGCCTGCTTTATAGTGTTTTTGTTTCAGAAATGTAAGTTTCTTCTGGATTTCTACTGTGTAGATCTCATTTATTTGATTTTTAATTTCTTTAATCTTGAGCGAGCCATTAGAAAGAGTGTTGTCTTTGTGTTCTTTTTCTAGGTTCTTGAATTCTGACTCTAGTGTGATTAATTTTTCTTGTCTCAGTTTCTTTTGGGTTGCCAGTTTTGCAATAATTTTTCACCTTATTACAGCTTTGCATGCATCCCACAGTATTAAAGGGGATACTTCTCCATTATCGTTTTCTTCCAAATATCTGAGAATATCTGATTCCAATTCATCTTTCAGTGGTCCTTTCAGCACATTTGAATTCAACCTCCAGGAAAATTTATTATTTGTGTATTTTTGGATGTTTAAGTCCATATAGATCGGACTGTGGTCAGAGAGATCCATCAGTCCTATTTTACATGTTTTTACTCTTCCAATGTCTCTATTAAACATAAAAAAGTAATCAATCCTTGAGTAGGATGAATGTGGCGTTGAATAAAAAGTATAATCTTTTACACTGGGGTTGAATTCCCTCCATACGTCACAGATTCCCATTTCTTTTAATAGCATCCGAGTTTTCCTATTTTGAGTGTTATTTTGATGTGAAGAATTACCTGTTGCATCCCAGTATGGATTCAGTCTTAGATTGAAGTCTCCACCACATATCACTAAACCTTGGGCTTTAGTTATCATTAGGACGAATACATTTTTATAAAATTTCCATTTAGCCCCTGGTGGTGCATATACATTCAGCAGGGTGATATCTTCTCCCTCTAGCTGCCCAGTTACCAAACTGTACCTCCCTTCTTTATCTTTGTGTTCTGATTTTTTTTCAAATGTAATTTTGGTTGATATCAATGTCGCTAGTCCCCTCCTCCTCCCTGACTTATATGAAGATGAAGAGATAATTTTAAACCCTTGTCTATTGAGTTTAGTGTATTCCACGTCTGTTAGGTGGGTTTCTTGTAAAAATATTATTTCTGCTTTGTCTTTTTTCATTTTGCGTAGAATCTTGGATCTTTTAACTGGATTCAGGATCCCTTTTACATTATATGAGGCTATTTTGGTTACACCCTGTTTCTCCATTGTATTTTCTTATTTAGTATAACAGTGTGGTGGCCCTCTTTTTTGCTACTCAGAAACTGAAAGAACATTAAGAACATAAAAAACATTAAGAACATAGTGTACGAAACTTTAAAACAAAAAAACTGTCAAAAAAACTTCCTGAGCTGGGGTCTCTTTAAAGACCCTGTAAGAGCCCTGATGGAGTGTAGGCTCTGAGGGAAATTCCTCAAACTCTGTTACGTGTTGAGGGCCCTCTCTTACCCCTGTAAGTTGTCCCATGTTTTTAACGTGAATTTCAGATCCCAATCTGAATTTGTAATGATTTTTTTTTTTTTTATGCCTATACCCTATGAGATTGTGTGCACCCTCCCACCCCCATCACAGCAAACATTCACTCTAATACAGTATTTGTTAGTGTAGGGAGAACATGTGGGTCATTGTTACATTTCTATTTTAACAAGATTTTTTTTTCCTTTAAATTAAGAAGACATTTGTTTCTAATGCTATAACTGCTCCATGAAAGGTTTTACCACATGCTGATTCTGCATCTCCTTTAATGTTTGTTACCTTGTAGGAGGGGGGATGGAAGTGCAGAATGACTGAAAAGAAAAAAAACAAAACAAAAAGGTTGCTATTCCTTCCTGGAACTGGAAAGCTTATCTTTGTAGCTCTGGGGCTGGGTTTCCCGCTGCTGGCCCGTGGATTTTGAAGGTCTCTGAGTGGACCACGTCTGAGTCCTGATCCTCTGGCTCAGATCCGCTGCGGGTTTAAACACCGATACCGGGAGCCCACTTCTCGCCATGTCAATTGTTGCTTCTTCCGCTGAATTATAGAGACATGACTCTTCACCGTAAAAGACCCTTAACTTCGCAGGAAATGGCGTCTGAAAGCGTAGATTCTGTTCCCGTAGAACCTTTTTGGCGTCGTTATATTCCCGTCGCTTTTTAAGAACCTCCGGGGCGTAATCATGCTCCACGAAGACTTTTCTCTCTTGATGCATAAATCCTTTTTTCTGCCAAGCCCATCTTACAACCTCTTGTTTTATTTTGAAATAGGAGACTCTTACCACCACCGAACGTGGGGGCGCTTCTGCCGCTGGCTTTGAGGCTAATGTACGATGGGCCTTTTCTATCTTCAGATCAGTGGTTTGTGGAATATCCAACTTCTCTCTCAATAAGGATTCCACGCATTCCGCCATTGTGTTGAAACTATCTTCAGCTCCTTCTTTCAGACCGTGAATTCTGATGTTATCTCATCTCTGTCTTCCTTCTTGGTCGGTTAGCTTAGCCTCCAGCCTTGACTGTTTTTTGTGTAAATCCAGCATAGAATCTTCAAGCACTTTTATTCTTTCTTCAGCTTCCAAGATTCGGTTTTCGGCCTGGTCCATTCTACTGTTCGTCCTTTTTAATTCCTCTCTGAATTCATGAAATTCGGCCCGAAATCGTCGTAATTCATCAAATAGCGATTTCAAGCTAACCTTTTTGTTAGCTGGGTCCAGCTCCTCGTCTTCTGAACGGAGGTCCTCCGGTTCAGATTCTGCGGTCGCTGCGCGTCCTGACCTGGGGAATGTCAGTTTCTTCTGTTTTTGGTTAGGCATGGTGTTTTTGTCTTTTGATTTTTATTTTTCCAAAAATCCGTTAAGTCTGATTTTGAAGATGTTTTCCTTGGATTGGGTCTGAGAGCTTCAGCGTTAAGTTGCTATCACCATGGCGTCCAGACCGGAAGTCCCCTCCCAGTTAGTTTTGAGTTTGCTTAGTAAATATTGATTTGGGTCATAGTTGAATATTAAAACTTGGGTTTTATGCATGTTTAATTCGTACCCCGATAAATCTCCAAACTCTGAAAAAACTGAGAGTAGTTCTGGAAAAGAGGTGTCCGGCTGCTCCAGGTATATTAAAATGTCATCAGCAAAGAGTGCTATTTTATGTTCCTTCTGACCAAGTGTAATACCTTGAATTTTTTGATTCTGTCTTATCTATTGGCTCAGAGGTTCTATGAAAATTGCAAAGAGCAGTGGAGACAAGGGGCAGCCCTGACGACATCCTCTTTCCAGTTCAAAAGATGATGATAATTTACTGTTAATCCTTATTTTAGCTGTTGGTTTTTTATATAATGCCTGGATAGTTCTAATGATCTCCATTTGGGAGATCCAAGATGGCGCCCACAGTGGTCGCCATGGTGCTTCGCTGCGCCCTTTGTTTGTTTTTGTTTGTCAATTGTGTGTCTGCTTGCTCTTATACCCGTGAAGAACTTCTAAATATCAGGACTTTCACTCCCACGGACCTACTCCCAGTTTTTTTAGCTCCTGCCACCGATCTGGTTCATTGCTTGGCTCGAAAAGTGAGACGGCGAAAGAGAGGAAGACGAGCGGGCGCTCTCGTCCGGCTTTGCAGGAGAGGCACGCGCACGGCGTTGCCTGGCATATTTCTGTCCAATACCAACTCTCTCTCTAACAAGGTAGATGAACTGAGACTCCTGATGCGTTTTAAGGACCTCTCTTCCTCGGCTGCCCTCTGTTTCACCGAGACCTGGCTCAGGGAAAACACACCGGACAGCGCGCTGCGCCTCGAGGGATTTCAGGTGTTTCGTGCTGATCGTGACACAGAGCTCTCCGGCAAGACCACAGGAGGCGGAGTCTGCTTTTACATCAACAGCAGCTGGTGCTCTGATGTAACGGTAATTTCCAAACACTGTTCTCCCACCCTGGAATTTCTTTTTATTAACTGCAAGCCATTTTATTCCCCGCGGGAGTTTGCCTCATTCATCCTCGCCGCTGTGTACGTCCCTCCCGACGCGGACACGCGCAAAGCTCAGCGCGTGCTCGCGGATCACATCCAACACACGGAGCGGATTTTTCCAGACTCTCTGGTTATTGTGGTTGGCGACTTTAACCAGAGCAATCTGAGCCACGATCTCCCCCGCTACAAACAGTTTATTAAATGCCCCACCAGAGGAATAAACACGCTGGATCACTGTTACACCACAGTGAAAGACGCATATCGCGCTGTTCCCCGCGCTGCGCTGGGATTATCTGATCACGTGATGGTCCACCTCATTCCCACATACAGACAGAGATTGAAGCTCACTAAACCTGTTGTGAGCACTACGAAGAAATGGACCAGTGAAGCTGAGGACAAGCTGGAAACGTGCATGGAAATAACTGACTGGGGCATGTTTAAAGGAGCCACGCATGATCTGGATGAATACACGGACACTGTGAACTCTTATATCCACTTTTGTGAGGAGGACATTCTTCCAACGCGCACCAGGGTGAGGTATTCTAATGACAAGCCCTGGTTCACAGCTAAACTCAGACAGATCAGGAAGGAGAAGGAAGCAGCGCTGAAAAGTGGAGACAGGGACTGCTACAGGGAGGTTAAATATCGGTTTAACAGAGAGCTGAAGAGAGCTAAATCTGTGTATTCTGAGAGACTCCAGCAGCAGTTCACTGCTAATGACTCGGCTTCTGTGTGGAGAGGACTGAGGCAAATCACCAACTATCGGCCTCAGGCTCCTAAAGGTCAGGATGACAAAGCCCTTTGTCAAAGACTGTCCCAACACTATGCCCGTTTTGACACCTCGTCATCTGTGTCCAACTCCCCTACTCTCTCCAGCTCCACAGCCTCCACAATCCCTACTTCATCAAAGGCGCCCCCCCTCCTCCCCCCCTGCCCTTATCATCAGTGAGCAGGACGTGCTCAAACAGTTCTCCAGACTGAACCCGCGCAAGGCCCCCGGTCCGGACGGCGTGTCTCCCTCCACCCTGAGACACTGTGCGAAACAGCTGGCTCCTGTCTTCACAGACATTTTTAACACCTCCCTTAAGCTATGCCACGTGCCGACCTGCCTCAAATCCTCCACCATCATCCCTGTCCCCAAGAAGCCACGGATCACTGGACTTAATGACTACAGACCTGTAGCGCTCACCTCTGTAGTCATGAAGTCCTTTGAGCGCCTGGTCCTGCCCCACCTCAAGTCCATCACCACCCCTCTCCTGGACCCGCTGCAGTTTGCCTACCGAGCGAACAGGTCTGTAGACGACGCAGTCAACCTGGCCCTCCACTCCATCCTGCAGCACCTGGACTCCCCGGGAACCTACGCCAGGATCCTGTTTGTGGACTTCAGCTCCGCATTCAACACCATCCACCCCGCTCTGCTCCGGGACAAGCTGTCCCTGCTCAACGTGCCTGACTCCCTCTGCAGGTGGATCACCGACTTCCTGACGGACCGGAGGCAGCATGTGCGGCTGGGAAAGACTGTCTCAGACTCTGCTAGCATCAGCACCGGATCACCCCAGGGCTGTGTACTTTCCCCCCTACTCTTCTCCCTTTATACCAACTCCTGCACCTCCAGCCACCAGTCTGTCAAGTTGATCAAGTTTGCGGACGACACCACCCTCATCGGGCTCATCTCCAACGGCGACGAGTCCGCCTACAGGAGAGAGGTGGCCCAGCTGGCGTCCTGGTGCAACAACAACAACCTGCAACTGAACGCTCTGAAGACAGTGGAGATGACTGTGGACTTCAGGAAAGTCACAACCCCTCTGCCCCCCCTCACCCTCACAGGCTCTCCCATCACCACTGCTGATTCCTTCCGCTTCCTAGGCACCACCATCACCCGGGACCTCAAGTGGGAACCGACCATCAGCTCCCTCATCAAAAAGGCCCAGCAGAGGATGTTCTTCCTGCGGCAGCTGAGGAAGCTCAAGCTACCCACCAAGATGTTAGTGCAGTTCTACACAGCCATCATCAAGTCCATCCTCACCACCTCCATAACCGTGTGGTACGCAGGAGCCACTGCCAGGGACAGACTAAGGCTGCAGCGCGTCGTGCGCACTGCTGAGAAGGTGATCGGCTGCAAGCTCCCATCTCTCCAGGATCTGTACATCTCCAGGACCCGGAGGCGTGCTGGCCGGATCATAGCCGATCCCTCACACCCTGGTCACGTACTGTTTGCCCCCCTCCCCTCAGGTAGAAGACTTCGGTCCATCCAGACTAAAACCTCCCGTCACATGAACAGCTTCTTCCCCTCTGCCATCAGACTGCTGAACACTAAGTGACTTATTGACTCTCGTGCACTATGTACAGCAGCTCAACCAGACTCATGTCAATCATCACTGTTTTCTTCCTGCATTACCGACTGCACTATATGGTTCTCCACATTATCTGCTGCTCGCTAATATATTTAACTGCTGACCAGTATTACTCACTCTTATTCTACACTTTATTGCATGTATAGTTTATTTCTTTTATTTTATCATGTTTAATGTTGCAGCATTGCACCGAGACAAATTCCTAGTTTGTGTACTACATGAACAATGGCAATAAATCTGATTCTGATTCTGATTCTGATTCTGAAGTTGTTATGAAAATTGAAACTGGATAAGATTCTATATAGGAAAGACCAATAAACCGAATCAAATGCTTTTTCAGCATCTAATCCCAATATGGCTGCATTTAAGTTATATTTTTTTATATGATGAATTATGTGTAAAGTGCGTCTAATGTTGTCTTGTGTCTGTCTTTGTCTTATGAAACCTGTTTGGTCTAAATGAATTAAGTCTGTCAGTATGTTTTCTAACCTTTTGGCAAGGATAATGGTAAAAAGCTTATAGTCCTGATTTAACACATTGATTGGTCTGTAGTTGGAGCAGTCTAGTTTATCCTTTTCAGGTTGAGGTATGACTGCAATGACCCCTTCTCTCCAGGAGGGGGGGATTTCCCCTGTGTGGAGGACATAGTTAAATGTTTTCAGGAGGAGAGGAGATAGTTGCTGTTTAAAGGTTTTGTACCACTCTGCTGTATAGCCATCTGCTCCTGGGGATTTGTTAGCTTTAAGTTTCATGATTGCTTTTTCTAATTCTTTAAGTTGTATTTCTGACAGTAGTGTTTTATTTTGTGACTCAGTAAGTTGGGGAAGGTTTAATGTGTTTAGGAATGCTTCGGATCCGTTTTTATGTTTTTTGAGGGAGCACAAGTTCTTGTAGTAGTTCTCGAAGCTTTTAAGAATATCCTGAATTCTAAATTTTATTTCCTTTGATACTGGGTCTCTGATTTTGTAGATTGCTCTCTCCGTTTGTTGTTTCCTCAATTTATAGGCTAGTAATTTTGCCAATTTGCTGCCTGTTTCATAGTAGTTTTGTTTCAGAAATGTAAGTTTCTTCTGGATTTCTATTGTGTAGATCTCATTTATTTGTTTTTTAATTTCCTTAATTTTGAGCGAGTCATTAGAATGAGTGTTGTCTTTGTGCTCTTTTTCTAGGTTCTTAAGTTCTGACTCTAATGTGATTAGTTTTTCTTGTCTCAGTTTCTTTTGGATTGCCAGTTTTGCGATAATCTTTTCCCTTATTACAGCTTTGCATGCATCCCACAGTATTAAAGGGGATACTTCTCCAATATCATTTTCTTCCAAATATCTGAGAATATCTGATTCCAATTCATCTTTCAGTGGTCCTTTCAGCACATTTGAATTTAACCTCCAAGAAAATGTATTATTTGTGTATTTTTGGATACTTAAGTCCATATAGATCGGACTGTGGTCAGAGAGATCCATCAGTCCTATTTTACATGTTTTTACTCTTCCAATGTCTCTATTAAACATAAAAAAAATAGTCAATCCTTGAGTATGATGAATGTGGTGCTGAGTAAAATGTATAATCTTTTACACTGGGGTTGAATTCCCTCCACACGTCACAGATTCCCATTTCTTTTAGTAGCATCCGAGTTTTTCTACTTTGAGTGTTATTTTGATGTGGAGAATTACCTGATGCATCCCAGTATGGATTCAGTCTTAGATTGAAGTCTCCACCACATATCACTAAACCTCGGGCTTCAGTTATCATTAGGTCAAATACATTTTTATAAAATTTCCAGTTAGTCCCTGGAGATGCATATACATTCAGCAGGGTGATATCTTCTCCCTCTAGCTGCCCAAGTACCATACTGAATCTCCCTTCTTTATCTTTGTGTTCTGATTTTTTTTTCAAATATAATTTTGGTTGAGATCAATGTCGCTACTCCCCTCCTCCTCCCTGACTTATATGAAGATGAAGAGATCATTTTAAACCCTTGTCTATTGAGTTTAGTGTGCTCCACGTCTGTTAGGTGGGTTTCCTGTAAAAATATTATTCCTGCTTTGTCTTTTTTCATTTTGCCTAGAATCTTGGATCTTTTAACTGGATTCAGGATCCCTTTTACATTATATGAGATTATTTTGGTTACACCCTGTTTCTCCATTGTGTTGTCTTATTTAGTATAACAGTGTGGTGGCCCTCTTTTATGCTACTCAGAAACTGAAAGAACATTAAGAACATAAAAAACATTAAGAACATAGTATATAAAACTTTAAAACAAAAAACTGACAAAAGATCTTCCTGAGCTGAGGTCTTTTTAGTGACCTTAGAAGAGCCTTGATGGTGTGTTGGCTCTGAGGGAAATTCCTCAGTTTCCGTTACGTGCTGAGGGCCCTCTCTTACCCCTGCAAGTTGTCCCATGTTTTTAACGTGAATTTCAGATCCCAATCCGAACTTGTAATGATTTTATTTTATTTTATTTTATTTATTATTATTAATTTTTTTTTATGCCTATACCCTATGAAATTGTGCGCAACCTCCCACCACCATCACAGCAAACAGTCACGCTAGTACAGTATTTGTTAGTGTGGAGAGATCATGTGGTTCATTGTCACATTTCTATTTTAACAAGTTTTTTTTTTTAAAGACTTATTTGTTTCTAATATTATGTCTGTTCCATGAAATGTTTTACCACTTGCTGAATCTGCATCTCCTTTAATGTTTGTTACCTTGTAGGAGGAGGGTTGGATGTGCAGATTGATTAAAAATATTGTTATTCCCTCCTGTAAACGCTCAGTTTTTCCTTATAGCTCTGGCGCTAGGTTTCCCGCTGCTGGCCTGTGGATTTTGAGGGTCTCTGTGTGGACCACGTTTGAGCCTTGATTCTTTCGATCAGGTCTGCTGCGGGTTTATACACCGTTACCGGGAGTCCTCTTCTCGCCATATCCGTGGTTGCTTCTTCCGCCGAGTTGTAGAGACACGTCTCATCTCCGTAAAACACCCTCAGCTTCGCCGGAAATGGAGTCTGAAAGCGCAGTTTCTTCTCTCGTAGTACCTTTTTAGCGTCGTTGTATTCCCGACACTTTTTAAGGACCTCCGGAGCATAGTCCTGCTCCACGAAAACTTTTCTCTCTTGGTGCATAAATCCTTTTTTCTGCCAAGCCAGTCTTACAACCTCTTCTTTTATTCTGGAGTTGGAGAACTTCACCACCACCGATCTTGGTGGCGTTTCCGCCGCCGGCCTAGGGGCTAATGTACGGTGCGCCCTTTCTATCTTCAAGTTGGTGGTTTGGGGAATTTCCAACTTTTCTCTCAGTAAGGATTCCACGCATGCCGCCATTGTGGTGAAACCGTCCTCGACTCCTTCTTTCAGACCATGAATTCTTATGTTGTCTCTTCTTAGTCTTCCTTCTTGGTCGGTTAGCTTAGCCTCCAGTCTTGACTGTCGTTTGTGTAGTTCCAGCACGGTATCTTCCAGCCCTTTTATTCTTTCCTCTGCTTCCATGATTCGGTCCTCGGCCTGGTCCACTCTGCTGTTTGTCCTTTTTATTTTGTCTTTGATTTCACGAAATTCGGCCCAACACTCTCGGTGAAATTGTCTTAATTCTTTAAGTACCATTTTTAAGCTAACCTTGTTGCTGGCTTCATTCAGCTCCTCGTCTTCTGAATGGAAATCTTCCGGATCAGATTCTCCGGCCGATGCATATCCTGGCCTGGTAAATGTCGATTTCTTCTGTTTTCCTTTAGGCATAATGACTTTGTCTTTTGATTTTCACTCTTCCAAAAATCCGTTAAATCTGATTTTCAAGGTATTTTCCTGGATCGGGTCTGGGAGCTTTAGCGTTAAGCTGCTGTCACCATGGTGTCCAGACCGGAAATCCATGAGTTTGTTTTTTAAAATAATTCTGTTGAACCACAATTCAAAAGCATTGTCTGATTTTCATTGGTTAATTTTCATAGAATTTTTATTTATTACCACTTTTGTCAGATTCAAGTTTTTTTTTTCCACAATATTTTTTATTGAACCTTTTTTAACAAACATGACACAAACAATCAAACACTAACACTAAAGTAAATTAAAAATAAATGTTCTAAAAACACCAACAACCATTAACAAAAGCAAGTCAAACAATGCTCCTCTGTTTAGCCTAGGTAATCCATTACATAAGTATACATATTATACATTCACCAGTTTGGAATTTACAAGGTCCACACACATCATTCACCTTCTTCTTCAGAAGTTATGTTTAATTTCTTTACATAATCAATGAAAGGTCTCCATATATTCTCAAACACATTTTCCTTTGATTTCAATATGTATGTTATTCTTTCTAGTGGAAGGTTTGTTAACATCTGTCTTAACCACTGAGTCACATCTGGTCTATGAGTCTTTTTCCACAGTAGTGCAATACATTTTTTGGCATTAAGCAAACTGAGGTCTATGAATGTTCTTTCACTCTTATTAAAATTGTGCTTTTCTGGATACAGACCCAACAAAAACAGTTTGGAGTTCAGTATGAATTGTTTTGAAATTATTTTTTCAATTGTTACCCTCACCTCTTCCCAAAACATTCTAATTTTTTTACATTCCCATAAACAATGAAATAGGGTTCCTTTACTTTCCATACATTTTGTGCACGTATCTGGTATATTTTTGTTATATCTATTTAACTCCACCGGTGTAACATACATCTGCATTAACCATTTAAAATGTATCAATTTAAGACATACATTTATTGATTTGGTTTGAGCTTCTGTGCAAGCCAATTCCCATTGTTCCTCTGAAATTTCAATTTGCAGGTCTTCTTTCCAATAATTCAGTCTTTTCTGTGAGTTTTCACTTGAGGATAATGTCAGTGAGTTATAAAACTCTGAAATTGTCAGATTCAAGTTATTTCTGTGACCATTGTGGGTTTTTCTTTCATTAACAGAGGGGTACCAACAATTTTGCCCACAGCTGTAGATAAAATAGTTTCCTCATCCAAGCATTCAACTTGTCTTTTAGACCCTATTCCTACCAGGTTATTTAAAGAAGTCTTCCCATTTATTGGTAGCTCTATTCTTCAAATAATCAATTCTTCATTAACATTAGTCCATGTACTGCAGGCTTTTTAAACTGCTGTAATTAAACCCTTACTTAAAAAGCCAATGCTGGATCGAGGAGTTTTAGCTAACTATAGGCCAATCTCTAATCTGCCTTTCATTTCAAAAATCTACCAGAGGTTGTTGCTATGCCAATTATTTGACCACTTGCAGGGAAATGGTTTATTTGAAGAGTTTCCATCTGGGTTTAGCATCCATCATAGTATATGAAACAGCTTTAGTGAAGGGTCACCTATATGACCTCCTTATCACATCTCGATAATGGACTTGTTCTGTACTTGTTCCTTTTCTAGACCTTAGTGCAGCTTTTGATCCTATCAATCACAATATTTTAGTTTATAGATTACCAAACACCATGTTGGACTTATATTCAATACCTTCGTGCAGTGGTTTAGATCTTATTTATCTGATAGGTTCCAGGTTTGTTGATGTCAATAATGAGTTTTCTTCCAACTCCAAAGCTCAGTCACGGCAGTTCCACAGGAAAAAACCCCTCCCACTGGATCTGCTGCTAGGTCCCTATTCTTTTTAGTCTATATTTGTTTCCACTAGGCAAGTTATTAGAAAGCACTGTATACATTTTTATTGTTATGCAGATGACACACAATTATACCTGTCAATGGAGCCAGATGATCGTAATCAGCCAAGTTAGAAGCCTGTCTTAGGAAATCAAAGCTTGAATGACTTGTAATTTACTGTTATTAAATTCAGGTAAGACTGAAGTCATTTTAGTTGGTCCAAAAAGCCTGAGAAATATCTTTCCAAATCAAACTCTTAGTTTGGATGCAGTTACTCTTTCTCTACATAGTTCTGTGAGGAACCTTGGAGTTATTTTTTGATCAAGATCTGTTTTTTAATTCACATATTAAACTTGTTTCTAAGACTGCCTTCTATCATTTGGGTAATATTGCTAAGATTACGAGCATCTTGTCTCAGAGTGATGCTCGAGAAAACTATTATGTTAGCTCTAGATTACATTATTGTAGCTCTTTATTATAGGCTGGCCTAAAACATCTTTAACAAGTCTTCAGCTGATCCAAAATGTTGCACCAACAGTTTTAACAGGTACTAGAAAGACAGATCAACATCTCTTCGGTTCTGGCCTCCTTCACTGGCTTCCCATAGAGTTTAGAATTAAGTTTAAAATCTTCTTCTCACTTACAAAGCTCTAAATAATCAGACCCCTTTATATTCAAAAGATCTGATATTACCCCTAAAAGATCTGATAAAATCAAATTAAAATCAACATTTATTGTCATGTTGCTGTACATACAACTGTAGTGCAGGCACGATGAAATTACATTTCTCTAGGCATCCATATAAGTAAAAAGAACATAATTTAAGACACACTCACAACACCCCCTCACCCCCACCCCAACACAGCCATTCACACATCCCTGAGACATACTTGAAACTAATCTAGAACTATAATATACAAATAATATACATAATGTCCATAAGGTGCAGTAGTATGTATGAAAGATTCCGGATCAACTGTTCAGCATCCTAACAGCTTGTGGAAGGAAGCTGTTATCAGTCTGGTGGTTCTGCCTCTGATGCTCCGGAATCGTTTGCCAGATGGCAGCAGTTCAAAGTGTTTATGCAGAGGGTGAGAGAGGTCCTTGACAATGTTCAGTGCCCCTGCTCCTACAACGGTTTCTGAAAAAAGTTCTTGGACAGAGGGGAGGGAAACTCCAATTACCCTCTCAGCACCCTTAACTATCCTCTGCAGGGCTTTTTTTGTCTGACATACTGCAGCTGGAGTACCATGTTGCAATGCAGTACGTCAGAACACTCTCCACCACACCTCTGTAGAAGGTCCTGAGGGTGCAGATGGGGAGAGAGGCCTGTTTGAGTTTCCTCAAGAAGTGCAGTCTCTGCTGGGCCCGCTTCCTGATCCCCAAGGAATTCTTGCTCCAGGTCAGGTCCTGCGAGATCTGCACTCCGAGGAAACTTGATGTTCACCACTCTCTCCACCAAACGGCCGCCGATGCGGAGAGGGACGTGTTCAGGCCGTTACTACCGGAAGTCGATAATCATCTCCTTCGTTTTGTCCACGTTGAGCACAGATTGTTCCCCTGCACCAGCCCTCCGGGTCTCCTAACTTCTTCCCTGTACATTAATTCCTCATCCCTCTGAATAAGTTCCCCCCACTGTGGTGTTGTCTGCAAACTTACTAATCTGGTTTCCCCTCATGTCTGGATACACAGTCATGTGTTAGAAGTGTAAAACAACGACTTCCGGTCTGGACGCCATGGTGATAGCAACTTAACGCTGAAGCTCCCCAGACCCAATCCAAGGAAAACATCTTCAAAATCAGACTTAACGGATTTTTGGAAGAATAAAAATCAAAAGACAAAAACACCATGCCTAACCAAAAACAAAAGAAACTGACATTCCCCAGGTCAGGACGCGCAGCGGCCGCCAGAATCTGAACCGGAGGACCTCCGTTCAGAAGACGAGGAGCTGGACCCTAGCTAACAAAAAGGTTAGCTTGAAATCGCCTATTTGATGAATTACGACGATTTCGGGCCGAATTTCATGAATTCAGAGAGGAATTAAAAAGGACGAACAGCAGAATGGACCAGGCCAAAAACCGAATCTTGTAAGCTGAAGAAAGAATAAAAGTGCTTGAAGATTCTATGCTGGATTTACACAAAAAACAGTCAAGGCTGGAGGCTAAGCTAACCGACCAAGAAGGAAGACAGAGACGAGACAGCATCAGAATTCACGGTCTGAAAGAAGTAGCTGAAGATAGTTTCAACACAATGGCGGAATGCATGGAATCCTTATTGAGAGAGAAGTTGGATATTCCACAAACCACCGATTTGAAGATAGAAAAGACCCATCGTACATTAGCTGCAAAGCCAGCGGCAGAAGCGCCCCCACGTTCGGTGGGTGGTAAGATTCTCCGATTTCAAATAAAACAAGAGGTTGTAAGACGAGCTTGGCAGAAAAAAGGATTTATGCATCAAGAGAGAAAAGTCTTCGTGGAGCATGATTACGCCCCGGAGGTTCTTAAAAAGCGGCGGGAATATAACGACGCCAAAAAGGTTCTACGGGAACAGAATCTACGCTTTCAGACGCCATTTCCTGCGAAGTTAAGGGTCTTTTATGGTGAAGAGTCATGTCTCTATAATTCAGCGGAAGAAGCAACAATTGACATGGCGAGAAGAGGGCTCCCGGTATCGGTGTTTAAACCCGCAGCGGATCTGAGCCAGAGGATCAGAGCTCAAACGTGGTCCACTCAGAGACCTTCAAAATCCACGGGCCAGCAGCGGGAAACCCAGCCCCAGAGCTACAAAGATAAGCTTTCCAGTTCCAGGAAGGAATAGCGACCTTTTTGGGTTTTTTTCTTTTCAGTCATTTTGCACTTCCATCCCCCCTCCTACAAGGTAACAAACATTAAAGGAGATGCAGAATCAGCATGTGGTAAAACCTTTCATGGAGCAGTTATAGCATTAGAAACAAATGTCTTCTTAATTTAAAGGAAAAAAAAAATCTTGTTAAAATAGAAATGTAACAATGACCCACATGTTCTCCCTACACTAACAAATACTGTATTAGAGTGAATGTTTGCTGTGATGGGGGTGGGAGGGTGCACACAATCTCATAGGGTATAGGCATAAAAAAAAAAAAAATCATTACAAATTCGGATTGGGATCTGAAATTCACGTTAAAAACATGGGACAACTTACAGGGGTAAGAGAGGGCCCTCAACACGTAACAGAGTTTGAGGAATTTCCCTCAGAGCCTACACTCCATCAGGGCTCTTACAGGGTCTTTAAAGAGACCCCAGCTCAGGAAGTATTTTTGACAGTTTTTTGTTTTAAAGTTTCGTACACTATGTTCTTAATGTTTTTTATGTTCTTAATGTTCTTTCAGTTTCTGAGTAGCAAAAAAGAGGGCCACCACACTGTTATACTAAATAAGAAAATACAATGGAGAAACAGGGTGTAACCAAAATAGCCTCATATAATGTAAAAGGGATCCTGAATCCAGTTAAAAGATCCAAGATTCTACGCAAAATAAAAAAAGACAAAGCAGAAATAATATTTTTACAAGAAACCCACCTAACAGACATGGAACACACTAAACTCAATAGACAAGGGTTTAAAATTATCTCTTCATCTTCATATAAGTCAGGGAGGAGGAGGGGAGTAGCGACATTGATATCAACCAAAATTACATTTGAAAAAAAATCAGAACACGAAGATAAAGAAGGGAGGTACAGTTTGGTAATTGGGCGGCTAGAGGGAGAAGATATCACCCTGCTGAATGTATATGCACCACCAGGGGCTAAATGGAAATTTTATAAAAATGTATTCGACCTAATGATAACTAAAGCCCAAGGTTTAGTGATATGTGGTGGAGACTTCAATCTAAGACTGAATCCATACTGGGATGCAACAGGTAATTCTTCACATCAAAATAACACTCAAAATAGGAAAACTCGGATGCTACTAAAAGAAATGGGAATCTGTGACGTGTGGAGGGAATTCAACCCCAGTGTAAAAGATTATACATTTTACTCAGCACCACATTCATCATACTCAAGGATTGACTATTTTTTTTATGTTTAATAGAGACATTGGAAGAGTAAAAACATGTAAAATAGGACTGATGGATCTCTCTGACCACAGTCCGATCTATATGGACTTAAGTATCCAAAAATACACAAATAATACATTTTCTTGGAGGTTAAATTCAAATGTGCTGAAAGGACCACTGAAAGATGAATTGGAATCAGATATTCTCAGATATTTGGAAGAAAATGATATTGGAGAAGTATCCCCTTTAATACTGTGGGATGCATGCAAAGCTGTAATAAGGGAAAAGATTATCGCAAAACTGGCAATCCAAAAGAAACTGAGACAAGAAAAACTAATCACATTAGAGTCAGAACTTAAGAACCTAGAAAAAGAGCACAAAGACAACACTCATTCTCATGACTCGCTCAAAATTAAGGAAATTAAAAAACAAATAAATGAGGTCTACACAATAGAAATCCAGAAGAAACTTACATTTCTGAAACAAAACTACTATGAAACAGGCAGCAAATTGGCAAAATTACTAGCCTATAAATTGAGGAAACAACAAACGGAGAGAGCAATCTACAAAATCAGAGACCCAGTATCAAAGGAAATAAAATTTAGAATTTAGGATATTCTTAAAAGCTTCGAGAACTACTACAAGAACTTGTACTCCCTCAAAAAACATAAAAACGGATCCGAAGCATTCCTAAACACATTAAACCTTCCCCAACTTACTGAGTCACAAAATTAAACACTACTGTCAGAAATACAACTTAAAGAATTAGAAAAAGCAATTATGAAACTTAAAGCTAACAAATCCCCAGGAGCAGATGGCTATACAGCAGAGTGGTACAAAACTTTTAAACAGCAACTATCTCCTCTCCTCCTGAAAACATTTAACTATGTCCTCCACACAGGGGAAATCCCCCCCCTCCTGGAGAGAAGGGGTCATTGCAGTTATACCTAAACCTGAAAAGGATAAACTAGAATGCTCCAACTACAGACCAATCAGTGTATTAAATCAGGACTATAAGCTTTTTACCATTATCCTTGCCAAAAGGTTAGAAAACATACTGACAGACTTAATTCACTTAGACCAAACAGGTTTTATAAGACAAAGACAGACACAAGACAACATTCGACGCACTTTACACATAATTCATCATATAAAACAATATAACTTAAATGCAGTCATATTGGGATTAGATGCTGAAAAAGCATTCGATTCGGTTGACTGGTCTTTCCTATATAGAATCTTATCCAGTTTCAATTTTCATAACAACTTCATTAGAGCTATACAGACATTATATAAAAAACCAACAGCTAAAATAAGGATTAACGGTAATTTATCATCATCTTTTGAGCTGGAAAGAGGATGTCGTCAAGGCTGCCCCCTGTCTCCACTGCTCTTTGCAATCTTCATAGAACCTCTGAGCCAATGGATAAGACAAAATCAAGAAATTCAAGGTATTACACTTGGTCAGAAGGAACATAAAATAGCACTCTTTGCTGATGACATTTTAATATACCTAGGGCAGCCAGACACTTCTTTACCAGAACTAATCTAAGTTTTTTCAGACTATGGAGATTTATCGGGGTACAAATTAAACATGTGTGGCGGATGATAAAAAATAAGCAGCGATGCTGTGGTTTAAGTAGAGTTTATTATATCATACCGCCATCACGAGCTCTGCTCCCGGCGCCGGGCATGCGTGCCGGGAGCGAGCCCACGGCTCTCAGAGAAGGAGGACACAATGTCTGTGTCCTGCAGCAGCAGTTGTAGAATCAGAATGAGAGAGAGTTTGCGTTACAGAGTTGCAGCATATATACCCAACTACAACCATACATCAAAGGGCATTCCCCAGCAGTTGGTATGATCAAAGAGATAACAGAACAGGCATGAGACATTTGCATTTGAGGGACATATTGATCTCAGTCCCTAGGTCACAGTAAGGACAGGACGCATGAACACAATGCATGAAAGGCAACATTAACATCACAGAAGTGAGCCAGAAGAAACGGGTCTGTCTGTAGACATTAATACACATTTCACTGTTCTGTTAATTGCTCTAGCCGAGCGCTGTGTCTGTCCAGTCTGTTTGTGGGGGTTTACACCAAAGCACATCTACATATTGATCTCAGCCTCTAGGTCACAGTAAGGACAGGACGCATGAACACTATGCATGAATGGCACATTACATCACAATACATGAATGGCACATTGCATCACAATACATGCATGGCACATTGCATCACAATACATGCGTGGCACATTGCATCACAATACATGCGTGGCACATTGCATCACAATACATGAATGGCACATTACATCTCAGTAGTGCAGCGGGAAAAACCGAGAGAAGAGATCTGAGTGTCCTGTGTGTTGTGGGGGGGTTGAATCAACCCGCCACACGCTCCCCCCCAGAGGGCACGGCAGGGGGCCGAGACCTCAATAATCCATCTATGGGAGCGAGCTGTGGGAGAAGCTCGCTGCAGGTGGAGGGGGAGGGAGGGGAGGGGTAGTAAGTGCCGGTAGGGGCGGTGAAATCGTCCGAGCCGCGCAAAAATTGCTTGCTGCTCCGCGATGTCGAGGGGCTGTCCCATTGCGCGTGCAGAGATCACAAGAAGAAAAATTTGTCTCTGACTCCTCTCGTGGCCATGAAGAAAAGCAGGAGCGGCTGTAAGAAAAAAAATAAAAGCAGAGGGACTGGCGTGTTGACTCTAGGGCAGGCGCGACCCTAAAGCCTTGGGAACAGCAGACAGCTGAATTCCCCTTGTGTGCCGTGGCTAAGACCATAAAATCCAGTGAGCAAGCTGCGGGCCTCAGGTGTACAAGCAAGCCTGAAGGGCCAGTGTGCAGCAGAAGGAAGGCGGTCAGTGAAGCCATTATTGTCCCGTGCGTGGTGTGCCGTCCTCGTAACTCCCCGGTGCGCGCGCAGGGGCTCCGTGCTTGGGTGGGCTGCTGGAGTGGCGAGTCAGGGTGCAGAATCTTGGTGGAGATCGGCGCAGACGGCGCCGATAATATCCAGGTTGAGCTGTGGCTGCAGATTGGCCATGGTGTGTTGGAGGGGTGAGAGGAAATAGACGATCTTTTGTCCCTCAGGCTCGTGCAGATGCGTTGGAGCAGTGGGAGGGAATAGACGATCTTTGTTCCTCAGGCTCGGGTAGATGAGTAGGATCGCTGAGAGGGAGAAGTAGCGGTGAGAGGGAGAAAACGTTCTGTGTCCCTCGGCTGGTCCAGCGTGGACGTCCCGATCTCAGGCGAGGGTCGCGCCATGACGTTTTCTGCAGTTTTCCTGGTCGTGGGTGATGTCCGGAGAACAACTCGCCTGTGTTGGCTCCGCGTCGAGGTCTCCCTGAAGCCGAAGGGAGAGCAGCTCGTTTGCGTCAGGCTGCTGTGTTCGCTGGCAGCGTGTTCTTTTCTGCCTTCAGGTCATGGTGCGTTGGGGCGGCAAGAGGGAGGAGACGTCTTGTGTCCCTCGGCCGGTTCAGCGTGGATGTCCAAACCAGAAGGCTGCATCGCACAAAGCGTGTGCGTCTTCGGGGTCACCAGTGCGGCGGATGATAAAAAATAAGCAGCGATGCTGTGGTTTAAGTAGAGTTTATTATATCATACCGCCGTCACGAGCTCCGCTCCCGGCGCCGTGCATGCGCACCGGAAGCGAGCCCACGGCTCTCAGAGAAGGAGGACACAATGTCTGTGTCCTGCAGCAGCAGTTCCAGAATCAGAATGAGAGAGAGTTTGCGTTACAGAGTTGCAGCATATATACCCAACTACAACCATACATCAAAGGGCATTCCCCAGCAGTTGGTATGATCAAAGAGATAACAGAACAGGCATGAGACATTTGCATTTGAGGGACATATTGATCTCAGTCCCTAGGTCACAGTAAGGACAGGACGCATGAACACAATGCATGAAAGGCAACATTAACATCACAGAAGTGAGCCAGAAGAAACGGGTCTGTCTGTAGACATTAATACACATTTCACTGTTCTGTTAATTGCTCTAGCCGAGCGCTGTGTCTGTCCAGTCTGTTTGTGGGGGTTACACCAAAGCACATCTACATATTGATCTCAGCCTCTAGGTCACAGTAAGGACAGGACGCATGAACACTATGCATGAATGGCACATTACATCACAATACATGAATGGCACATTGCATCACAATACATGCATGGCACATTGCATCACAATACATGAATGGCACATTACATCTCAGTAGTGCAGCGGGAAAAACCGAGAGAAGAGAGCTGAGTGTCCTGTGTGTTGTGGGGGGGTTGAATCAACCCGCCACACATGAATAAAACCCAAGTTTTAACATTCAACTATGACCCAAATCATTATTCACTAAGTGAACTCAAAACTAACTGGGAGTTGGAATCTATGAAATATCTGGGGGTCAATATCCCGAAACAACTCAACAAAATTATAACACTAAACTATGATCCACTGGTGACAAAAATAAAATCTGACCTAGCAAGATGGAATATGATACCATTCTTGGGTACTGCACAAAGAATTGAAGCAGTCAAAATGAATATACTTCCACGTCTTCTATACCTTTTCCAAACAATACCGGTAGAACCTCCCAAAAAAACATGGCAGGAGATGGACAGAAGGATCTCAAGATTCATATGGCAGGGCAAGAGACCTAGAATCAGATATAGAACCTTACAGCTAAACAAAGACAAAGGTGGGCTCACGCTGCCAAATATCAGGGACTATTTTAAAGCCGCACAAATTAAAACTTTAATAGAGATATGTAACCCAGTCTACACTGCACAATGGAAGGAGATCGAATGCCAAATAACAAGTGACATCCCCCTACAGGCGATAATAGGGAACAATGCCTTACCTAAACTCTTGAATAACACTAACCCGTGGATAGAGACCCCGCTAAAAATTTGGTTTAAGATAGTCAGAGAGAGTCAAGCTAAAGAGCCCTATCGACTTTTGCAATGGATTGCCTATGATCAAGACTTTACTCCCAATAAAACAGACACTAGATTTAAAGAGTGGAAAGAGAAAGGGCTGATAAAATATTACGATTTTTTTAAGGGGCAAACTTTAAGAAGTTTTGAAGATTTGAAAAAACAAGGTCTAATAAATCAAGATCTTTACAGGTTCTTTCAGCTTAGACACCACATAAACAATATACTTAAAAAGGAGGATTTGGAAAGGGCCCAGTCAGGTGTTCTGAAGGTCTTCTTAATGGCATATAAAGGGATCCCAGGGATCAGATACATTTCTAAAATATACCAAGACTTAAAAGGAGACAACACATCATATATAAAAGAAAGATGGGAAAAAGAGGGGAATTTCACTTTACAATTGGAAATATGGGAAAAGCTAAATAAACAGCAATGGAAAAGTACCTCATCCCTGCAGTGGAGAGAATTTGTATGGAAAAACTTGGTAAGATTTTTCAGAACACCTGCACAAAACAAATTTACCCATAAGGGGTTGAACTGTTGGCGCTTGTGTGGTGAAAAGACTGCAAATCATTTTCATGTGTTTTGGTCATGCCCAGTTATCCACCAATATTGGACCAATGTACAGACAATATTGGGGAAAATATTCAAAATAACAGTTCCCTTTTCTTTTGTAACTTTGTATTTGGGTTTACTACCGGACTCACTGGAAAGACGAGGAGATAAATACTTATTCAATGTTTTAATATTGGCAAGTAAAAAAGCCCTAACTAAAAAATGGATGCTGAAGGACTGTCCTACACCTGAAGATTGGATTAACGTGATTCAAGACATTTACTCGATGGAAAAGTTGACATTCGCACTGAGACAGGACATGGATGGGTTCATGAACTTTTGGCAACCCTGGATTGCATATGTGTCTTCCATTAGATCTAATCTTTGACAAATACCATTTCAATAATGGTCCCGCTCTTTGTTCCAACGCTACTCAGATGCTCTTTTACTTTTAATTACTTAATTTTCTGTTTGTTTGTTTTTTGCTGTTCTGTTTGTTTGTTTGTTTGTTTGTTTTATTTTATTCTCTTTAATTTCACTTTTTCTTTCACTTTAAAAAAAAAAGGGAGTGTTGTAATAATTATCCTACCAATGTTGTCAAATAGCAAAAAATAAGGGAACATGTGATGAAAATGTAAACAATGCAATGCTGTAATGACCTGTATACCCTTTACAAAAACTTAAATAAAAAAAAAAATAAAAAAAAGAAGTGTAAACAACAGTGGACTAAGTATGCAGCCTTGAGGGGATCCGGTGCTCAGTGTGATAGAGTTGGAGATGTTGTTTCCAACACGGACAGACTGAGGTCTCTCGGTCAGGAAGTCCAGGATCCAGAGACGTGTGGCGGTGTTCAGACCGAGAAGGAGTAATTTCTCCATCAGTCTCTGGGGAATAATGGTGTTGAATGCTGAACTGAAATCAATGTACAGGAGTCTGGTGTAGGTGTCTTTCTGATCCAGGTGGGTGATGACAGAGTGCAGGGTGGTGACTTTAGCATCCTCCATGGAGCGGTTTGAACGATATGCAAACTGGAGCGGGTCATGTGATGCAGGGAGGCAGGCTGTGATGTGTGGTTTGACAAGCCGTTCAAAACACTTTATCACAATTGGTGTCAGTGCAACAGAACGATAGTCATTCAGACAGGACACAACTGGTTTCTTTGCCACCGGTACTATGGTAGAGGTCTTAAAGCATCTGGGAACGATGGCCTGACTCAGGGAGATGTTATAAATGTCAGTCAGGACATCCGCCAACTCGCTCGCGCAGACTCGGAGCACACGTCCCGGGATGTTGTCCAGACCTGCAGCTTTACGTGGGTTGACCCTGATTAGGGTCCTCCATGTGTCCACTGCATTGATGATGATAGCTGGCCCAACAGATGGTGGAGATGGACCAGCCCTCCCTTTGATTGTCAGGTTTGATGCTTCAAAACGTGCAAAGAAGTTGTTGAGCCTGTCTGGAAGCGAAGCGTCATCATCATCGACCCCCTGCCTAGACTTATAATCCGTCAGCACCCGAACTCCCTGCCACATCCGTTTGGTGTTCCTTGTGTCACAGAGGTGTCCCTGGATTTTCTCTGCATAGGTGTGTTTCACTGTCTTAATTCCCTTTGAGAGCACAGACCTGGCTGAGTGGAGGGCGATCCTGTCCTTCGCTCTGAAGGCTGCATCTCTGGCTGTGAGCAGTGAGCGCACCTCTGCAGTCATCCAGGGTTTATAGTTGCCCCATGCAGTGAAAGTCTTCACTATAGTGACATCCTCTGTGCACTTCGTGATGTAGCTGGTTACCATTTCAGCATACTCCTCCACATCTGTCCTGTCTCCCTGGGAGGCTGCTATTTTGAAGACCTCCCAGTCTGTGTCCAGAAAACAGTCCTGAAGTGCCGAGCCTGCACCCTCTGGCCAAATCCTGATTTGTTTCTCTACTGGCCTGCTGCGCTTCAGTAAAGGTTTGTAGGCTGGCACCAGCATCATGGATAGGTGGTCAGAATGGTCGAGGTGGGGAAGCATGAAGTGAAGTGCTCTAAAATTTCCTGGTGGACAACTGCGCTGACTTTGGTCTTGATAAAGATAAGATAAGATAAGATAAGATAAGCCTTTATTAGTCCCACAACGGGGAAATTCCAGGATTGCAACAGCACAGGGATAGCAACACTCAGAGCAACAATCAGAAGGCAAGAAAAAAAAACAAGCAAGCAAGAGCAGCTAATATACATATGTACATATTACTATAAAATATATACAGTGATCCCTTGCTACTTCGCGCTTCACCTTTCGCGCCCTCAGTGCATCGCGGATTTTTCAAAAATATTCATCAAAAATTCAAAATTGAGAAATAATGGGCGGGCGCTAGCAGAAGGCAGGGAGACTACATTAGACCATCAGGTGTCAACACGGACAACCGCTCAACTCTGTGTTCGCTGTTCTCGTGTTGGCTCGGCTCGGAAATCTCGCAAGCTGATTGGCCGAGACGTTTCACCCCGCAAGCTGATTGGCCGAGACGTTTCACCCACCTCCTCTCCCTGCCGAGCACCCATGAAGGGAAGGAAGACCGCATTCATTGCTTTTTATCGCTCGTGTTACCTCGTCTCGCCGTGTGGAACTTTTTGCTGTTCTCTTGTGCCATTTTGTGCGAAATAGTCTTCCCGTCGAGCCACTACGCCGCCTCCTGCAGCTTCAGCTCTATCGGAAGCTGCCCTCGATGATCCTGCGCCTCCAGCACCTCACGATGAGGCGTCACCTGAGGAGCAGTAAAGCTCTCATTAACCTGTGCAGTAAATCATTTTCATCTTGAGTTACGTATCTTGTTATAAGAATAAAAGAGTTCTAAAAACATATTTATGTACACTTTGTTTACATCTACGCATGTATGTACACGTACACACACACACACGTATCATATGAGAGAGAGAGAGTGAGAGAATGAACGTACGTATTATTTATGGATGACGTCATTAGGGGTGACGCTACTTCGCGGTTTTTCACTTTTCGCGGTCGGTTCTGGAACCCATTAACCGCGATAAGTGAGGGATCACTGTATATACACACACACAGACACACAGTGCAGAGCATTGTTGCTGGATGGAATAAATATATGAATATGTAAACACACAGTGCGGAGCAATGTAGCTAGATAGAATAATATGTAGATATATAAACACACAGTGCAGAGCATTGTAGCTAGATGGAATAAATATATAGATATATAAACATAAACACACCCAGTGCGGAGCATTGTAGCTAGATGGAATAAATATGTAAATATATAAACACACACAGTGCAGAGCATTGTTGCTAGATGGGATGAAACAGCACAACCGTCTACTTAGTTATCCTACATGGTATGATTATGTGCCCATACATATTCTCACTCTCCATAGCGACCGGTATTTTCCTAGTTGTATGCCGGAGGGGACCATTGTGTAAGTCTATTGCATCTTTTGCATTCAAAAAACTATTAGTTTGTTACGTCTTTTTGCTATCTCTGCGAGCAGCCCTGCTTAGGTTGTACAGTCTGACAGCCGTTGGTAGGAAGGACCTGCGAAACCTCTCGGTTGTGCACCTGGGATGATGTAGTCTGCTGCTAAATGAGCTCCTCAGTGCATTCAGTATGTCCTGCATAGGGTGGAACTCGGACTCCAGCAGAGATGACAGTTTAGCCACCGTCCTGCTCTCTCCTATCTCCTCCACCGGATCAAGGCGCTGCCCCAGGACAGAGCTAGCTTTCTTGATCAGTTTGTTCAGTCTCTTCCTATCGGCTGCAGTAATGCCACTGCCCCAGCAGACCACTCCAAAAGTGATGGCTGATGCCACCACCGTGTCATAGAATGTCTTCAGCAGCGCGCCTTGTACACCAAAAGACCTGAGTCTCCTCAGCAGGAACAGCCTGCGCTGTCCCTTCTTGTAGAGTGCATCAGTATTGTGTGACCAGTCTAGTTTAGAATCAGAATCAGAATCAGAATCAGATTTATTGCCATTGTTCATGTGATACACAAACTAGGAATTTGTCTCGGTGCCATGCTGCAACATTAAAAACATAATGAGAAAAAGGGACAAACTAAAAAACTAAAGGACTAGAAACGTGCAATAAGTGTAGAAAAATAAGTAATAATAAGTAATAATAATAATAATACTAGTAATAATGAGTAGTACTAGTCAAGGCAGTTTTAAATTATTATTTAAATTATTATTAATTATTATTTATTTTATTTAAATTATTTAAATTATTGTTCAGATGAACACCCAGGTACTTATAGGCTGTCACCATCTCGATGTCTGTTCCCTGTATATTTACTGGTGCTGTGGGGGGTTGTCCTTGCCTGTGGCAGTCCACCACCAGCTCCTTAGTTTTTCTCGCGTTGATCTGGAGGCAGAACACAGTGGACCAACACCAGCAGATGACATGGTTCCTCAAATCATCACTGACTGTGGAAACTTCACACTAAACCTCAAGCAACTTAGATTCTGTGCCTCTCCACTCTTTCTCCAGACTCTGGGACTTTGATTTCCAAATGAAATACAAAATGTACTTTTATCTGAACAGAGGTCATCTGCTGGTGTTTGTCCACTGTGTTTTATCAATACCAAAGTCAGTGCAGTCGTCTACCAGGAAATTTTAGAGCACTTCATGCTTCCCTCTGCTGACAAGCTTTATGGAGAAGCTGATTTCATTTTCCAGCAGGACTTGGCACCCCCCCCCCCCACACACACACACACACACACACACTGTCAAAAGTATCAAAACCTGGTTTAATGACCATGGCATCACTGTGTTTGATTGGCCAGCAAACTCTCCTGACCTAAACCCCATAGATAATCTATGGAGTATTGTCAAGAGGAAGATGAGACACCAGACCCAACAATGCAGACGAGCTGAAGGTCACTATCAAAGCAACCTGGACCTTCACAACACCTCAGCAGCGCCACAGGCTGATCACCTCCATGCCACGCCACATTGATACAGTAATTAATCCAAAAGGAGCCCCAATCAAGTATTGTGTGTGTACATTAGCATACTTTTCAGTCGGCCAATATTTCTACTTAAAAACTATTTTTTAAAATTAATTTTATGTAATATTCTAATTTTTTGAGAAATTGAATTTGGGGTTTTCATTGGCTGTAAGCCATAATCATCAAAATTAAAATAAATAAACACTTGAAATATATCACTGTCTGTGTAATGAATCTATATAATATATGGGTTTCACTTTCTGAAATGAGTGACAAAAAATATTGAACTTTTTCCTGATATTCTAATTTTTTGAGATGTACCTGTATAGCACAAACTGTCCTTGGAAATGGCCTTTATTGACGGCATGATCTGCAAGTACCTCCGGGGACCGGCAGCTGAAGGGGACCTGATGAACAGGCAAGTTCCCAGTCAAGTAACTTCAGAACACGTTGAATAAATCTTGATATACTAGAATTTTATTTCATTAAATTATATGCGGGTAGATTTGCTTGTACATTGTTGTAAAAAATAACATAAAATTCTGATGTTAAAACTTTGTTGACTGCTATACTGCAGCCCATTCAATTGCACAAAGCAACGACTGTGCATCACTACCGTGCCGAAACTGGCCATGGAGGAGGCAAAATGTCAGTGACAATGATTGACTGATAGAACAGTGATACATAATAGAACAGTGATACATAAACTCACATGTATTTTAGAAGGAATATTACCAAAATTACTGGACAGAACCACTAGTACCACATTTGATCCTTTGAAATACCTTTTGATTAAAAGTCACTACAGGTACCCTTTAAAGCTATACAGTGTGGTATACCACAGGGTAACTGTTTGGGGCCCTTATTATATTCTGTATTTACCAATGATTTATCATGTATGTTTAAAAGCTTATCCATTGTTATGTATGCAGATGATACTACTATTTACATACCTGCAAGCAATATTGAAGAAATGCAAAAAATGCTACAGGTGTGGAGTGTGTGAAATAAGAGGCATATCCATTTCAGACGATTTATTACACACTCACATCTCACAGGCAAAGAACAGACTGACTGGTCACATCAAGCATTCCTCTCTCTATATCAAGTCACACTTCACAAGGTTCAAAGCACTTCCTCAACACAGCATGACATCTACACTACACTTCATTCAACCCCCTCTCACCCACTTGGGCATTGTTCTCCCATGTGTATTCATTGTCTCTGTCTAAGGTGTGAAATAACCTGAGGCCCACACCGCCCCCCCCCCCCCCAGCATCTTAGATAGAACAATAGAACATCAGTCCACATGCTGTTTCGGCTTCAGTCTCCTCCCATATCTGCTGTAACTGGGGTTTACCGCCTCCGTGGTGCTGCTGTGCCGGTGGGAGGTGGGAGTGTGTCCGACTGCGGGTGAGCCGTGGAGGGGGGGGGGGGGGTGTTCACTCTGTCTGTGTGGCTGCTCTGATGAATCGTTCCCCTGGGGAGGTCTCCGAGGGGCCCTCGCCAACAGCACTTGCTCATCCGCCAGTACAAAGGCGGGTTTGAGTCTGTCTATGCCAATTATCTCCCTTCTACCCCCCAAGTCTAGCACAAAATGCTTATCCCCTGTTTCCAACACTCTGAACAGTTCATCATAGGGTGGGCGCAATGGAGGGCGGTGGGCGTCGTGTCTGACGAACACGAACTCCGCGTTCTTCAAAGTTTTAGGCACGAAGGCATGTGGAAAACTGTGGTGGGCAGGGCCCGGCAGCGTGCCTGTGTTTGCGCTACACTGCAAAAGCTGAGACGGGGAGCTGCCCGGCGTGGGATTGTCCGGTAGAAATTCTCCGGGCAGCCGTAGGGGCTGCGCAAAAACGAGCTCTGCCGGGGAAGCTTCCAAATCCTCTTTTGGCGCGGAGCGCAACACCAATAAAACCCACGGCAGCCTGTCTACCCAATTTGCATCCGTCAGTGAAGCCCTGAGTGCTGCTTTCAGTGATCTATGAAAACGCTCGCATAAGCCATTGGCCTGTGGGTTGTACGTGGTTGTGCGATGAATTGCAGCACCCAGGCTGCGGGCCATCGTCGGAAACAAATTGAGGGCCCCTGTCGGACGTAATGTCCAACGGGACTCTAAAACGCGCCACCCATGTTGTTAAAAAAGTGCGTGCTACGTCCGCGGACGTGGTTACTGCCAGCGGGACTGCTTCTGGCCAGCACGTGGTGCGGTCCACCACTGTCAGGAGGTGCGTGCACCCCTGTGATGGCGGGAGGGGGCCCACGAGGTCCACATGCACATGGTCAAACCTCTTAGCCGGTCGGCTCCAAGGGAGCCTTCGTGTGCCTGTGTACCTTGGCTCGTTGGCACGCCACGCAGGCTGCAGCCCACTCTTTTACTTGTTTGCGTAGGCTCAGCCACACGAACTTCTCTCCCACCATTTTGACAGACGCGCGCACTCCTGGGTGCGCCAGAGTGTGAACCGACTCAAACACGCGGCAGCGCCACACGACTGGGACTACCGGACGCGGGCGTCCCGTGGAGTGGAGACGTCGCAGATTGGGGGGGGGCATACCGTCTTGCAGCACCCTGCTCTCCAGCCTTAACCTTGTTGGTCCAGACTGGAGCGCGCGCACGTCTGCATTGCTAATCTGCTCCGCGGCCATGGCTGCGTAATCTATCCCCACGTAGACTGGGGCCACCACGGCGCGCGAGAGGCAGTCCGCCACCACATTCAGTTTACCCGACACATGCTGAATATCGGTAGTAAACTCTGAGATCGCGGCCAGCTGTCTCTGCTGTCGGCCCGACCACGGTTCTGAAACCTTGGCCATCGCGAACGTTAGTGGCTTGTGGTCTATGAACGCGGTGAAGCTGCGCCCTTCCAGCCAGAACTGGAAGTGGCGTATGGCCAGATGGAGAGCCAGTAACTCTCTGTCGAACGTGCTGTCGGTGGTGAGCGCTATCCAGGCCGTCGGGTCCGGATGTGCCAGCAGTGCGGTGTTTGCCAGGGCTGCTTTAACTTCCGAGAACGCCCACTCTCGCTCCGGGGTCCATTCGACTCCATCCGTGGGTTTCTGTCTCTTGAGCGCGGCGTACAATGGTTGCATGAGCCACACCTTGCGGGGAAGGAAGCGGTTATAAAAATTCACCATCCCCAAAAATTCCTGCAGCGCCCTGACCATCTAAGGCCGGGGAAAATCTGCCACGGCGCGCACTTTGTCAGGCAACGGGATCGCTCCTTCCGGAGAGACGCAGTGCCCCAAAAAATCAATCTCCGTCACGCCGAACTGGCATTTCGCCGGGTTGATTATCAACCTGTGCTCCTCCAACCTCCGGAAAACTGTCCTGAGGTGGGTTTCGTGTTCGTCTTCGGACGTACTGGCTACCAGGATATCGTCCAGGTAGACAAACACGAACGGGAGGTCACGCAGCACTGCATCCATCATGCGCTGGAACGTCTGTGCTGCGCCTTTTAACCCAAATGGCATGCGCAGGAACTCAAATAAACCGAACGGAGTTATTACCGCTGTTTTGGGTACGTCCTCCGCGTGCACTGGGACCTGGTGGTAACCGCGGACCAGGTCTATTTTAGAAAAAACGCGTGCTCCGGCGAGGTGAACGGAAAAATCCTGTATGTGGGGAATTGGGTAGCGGTCGTGTGCTGTGGTGTTGTTCAACCTGCGGAAATCACCGCACAGTCGCCACGATCCCTCAGCCTTAGGGACTGTGTGTAGCGGGGATGCCCATGGGCTGTTTGATCGCCTGATGATGTCCAGCCTTTCCAGGTTGGCGAACTCCTCGCGCGCTATGGCCAGTTTAGCTGCGTCCAAGCGCCGAGGTCTTGCAAAAACGGGCAGCCCGGTGGTGGTGATAAAGTGCTCCACCCCGTGTTTAGCGATGGCCCCCGAAAACGTCGGGACCGTGAGTGCTGGGAACTGAGTGAGCAGTGCGTGGAACTTACCGCCTGGAGTTGTGACGCTGGCTTGTGCTGTTGGCCGGGTCCCTCGAGCTATACAGGGGAGAGATTCAAAGGACAGTGCATTAACCAGGCGCCTGTTAGCAACATCCACAAGTAAACCATGCGCAAACAGAAAATCAGCGCCCAGGAGTGGGCAACACAGTGCTGCTATGATAAAAGTCCACTCATACGAGCGGCCATGTAGAGATAAGGTCAGTGTTCTCTCACCGAACATCTTAATCTCCGAGCCGTTTACTGCCACCATTCCGGGGCCGCTAGGTCCTGCCAGCCGGTCAGCGTAGGACGATAGGATGACGCTCTTCTGGGCTCCGGTGTCGACGAGGAAGCATCTCCCCGAGCGCGAGTCCGTCACGTAGAGCAGCTTGTTCTCTTCACCAGCAGTCGCAGCTGCTACCGACTGCCGGCCTTGGCCATTTCCCGAGTGCTTGAAGTGGCACAGTGGCGCGCATCTGCACGCGTTCCCTCCGAAGCGGCGGTGGTAGAAGCAGAGCGTGTCTTTCTGGCGCTCCTTGGCCCCCGTTGCCGCTACCATCGGTGGCTCCTCACCTCCCCCGGTCGTCTCGCTGGGCTCTGCTGCCACCGCGTTGACTGTGATCGTCCTGCTGGTGAGGATGATCTGGTCTCCCTCCTGGGCTAGCGCACAGTAGTCTCGCGCGGCCAGCAACAGCGAATTGGCCCGAACTGCTCTTGCTTCTGTTGGCAGGTTCAGGAGGAAAAGGTGGCCAAACAGAAAGTGCCCGTTGCCCGTGCCCATCAACGCCAGCATCTTCTCCATCAGGTCTACGGCCGACCCATCTCCTAACTCGGTCCGCGCCAGGAGCCTCTCCGCTCTCTCACATTCCGAGAGTGTGTATCGCCGGATGAGAGCAGCCTTGAGCGCCTCATATTTGCTGCTGGCTGGTGGCTGATCGAGCAGGCTCGCTACCTGCTGGGCTGTGCGGGAGTCCAGAGCTGCTACCACATGGTAGAACTTGTTGTCATCTGCTGTTACTCCCCGGAGGGCGAACTGGGGCTCGGTGTGGTGGAACCAAGAGCGCAGGTTGTGCTGCCAGAAATCCGGTAGCTTGACTAAAACTGCACACGCGTTGCTGGGGGTTCCAGTCCTGGCTGTCTGCGGGTTGGCTTCGGCGTCTCTGGGGCTTCCCGAGCGGGCCGGCTCCGGGGTTCTTGCCTTGTGTTCCATAATACGTCTTGGGTCACCAGTGTGGAGTGTGTGAAATAAGAGGCATATTCATTTCAGACGATTTATTACACACTCACATCTCACAGGCAAAGAACAGACTGACTGGTCACATCAAGCATTCCTCTCTCTATATCAAGTCACACTTCACAAGATTCAAAGCACTTCCTCAACACAGCATGACATCTACACTACACTTCATTCAACCCCCTCTCACCCACTTGGGCATTGTTCTCCCATGTGTATTCATTGTCTCTGTCTAAGGGGTGAAATAACCTGAGGCCCACACAGGAAGAGTTGATGTTGATCTCTCACTGGGTTGTTGAGAACAAACTGAAACTGAATTTGGAAAAAACTAAAACCCTCTTGCTTGGTTCCAGGTATGACCTTAGAGCAGATGAGGAACTGTGTATTTCCTTAGAAGGTGTACCTATTAAACAAGTTAAAGAAATTAAACTGCTAGGAGTTACAGTTGATGGTACATTGTCATGGTCAGCCCATATTGATAACACTGTTGCTAAAATGAGTAGAGGGATTTCTTTAATTAGGCAATGCGCTACCCCAGACATGCCCAAAGTCCGGCCCCCGGGCCAAATCCGGCCCGTGTCCAAATTTCCACCGGCCCGAAGCGTCCTGTCATAAAATCAATAATATGTGGCCCGCCAGCACAGTTTCCCACAATACACACATACCAAAAACAGCAATTTTATATTTCACCAGAGGGTGGCAGTAGACCTGTGGCCGCATTCTCGTCATGTGACCCCTGTGTGAACTTTTACTCCTGTGGTATGTTTTTAGCTCATTTCTAAAATGGCAACTGGAAATAAAAAGAGGAAAGTTGATAGCGAGGGCCGCCGTTTCCAGGACAAGTGGAAATTGGAGTATTTTTTCACTGACATACAAAACAACTGTGTCTGCCTAATTTGCCAAGAGACTGTGGCTGTTTTTCAAAGAGTTCAATATTAAGAGGCACTACAGACGAAACATGCTAACGGCGAACGAACGCGCCGAAAAACTGAAGCACTGGAAGCTGTTTTGACAGCCAGCAGCGTTTGTTCACAAGAGCCCTATGACACAAATAGAAATTCTACAAAGGCAAGCTACGAAGTGGCGCAATGCTGATTGCCAAGCACTGCAAACCTTTTACTGAGGGTGAATTCATTAAAGATTGGGTGATGAAAATGGTGGAGAAAATTTGTCTGAGAAAAAGCAAGAGTTTGCAATGTCTCGCCTGGGTCGTAGCACTGTGGCACGGAGGATTGAAGAAATTCATCTAACATCAAGGGCAGTTAGAGGCAAAAGGAGTGGAGTTTGACTTTTTTTCGGTAGCCTGCGACGAAAGCGCGGATACATCTGTACACCGGATCAGTTATGATTTTTTTTAGAGGAGTGGTCAAATGAAATGAAACGTGAGTGAAGAGCTCCATGACCTTCAAGGGCGCATAAGGACCAAACCAGAGGAAACAGATTTGCTTTGCAGCTGTTAGTTCCACCCGTGAATGACATGAAACTGCAATGGAATAAAATCACTGGGGATTATTACGGACGGCGCACCTGCCATGGTTGGTGAGCAAAGTGGCTATCACGCTAGTCTGTAAAAAAGTCCAGTGAAGAAGGCGGCAAAGCTATAAAACTCCACTGTATTATTCACCAACAAGTTCTATGTGCCAAACATCTGAAATATGATCACATTATGAAACCGGTGATAAAGGCTATTAATTATATTCGCTCCAGAGCCCTGTGCCACCGCCAGTTTCAACAGTTTCTACTCGACATCCACGCTGAATATGGAGATGTTGTGTATCACAATGACATAAGATGGCTCAGTCGGGGATCTGCACTGCAGCGATTCTTCTCTCTCAGAAAGGAAATCGGACTATTCTTGGCACAAAAGGGACAACCGATGCCGGAACTCTGCGATCCTGTTTGGCTGGCTGATTTTGGATTTTTAGTTGACATAACACGACATCTGAACGCGCTGAACACAAGCCTTCAGGGGCAAAATGCAGTGGTGAGCCAACTATATTCATACATAAAAGCTTTTCAGACAAAGCTGCTACTTTTCCAAAGGCACCTGTCACAAACGCAGCCCAATACCACACATTTCCCATCACTGCAGGAAATGATGACCAGTTTTCCAGAAAACAATATCAGTGCGCAAATGAGGAGGTATGCAGAAAACATCTCATCTCTGACTGAGGAGTTTCAACAGCGTTTCAGGGATTTTGCAGCTATTGAAAAGGAGATCACACTTTTTTCCACTCCTTTTTCCGTGGATCCTAATGATGTTCCAGACCACCTGCAGCTGGAGCTTATTGAGCTGCAGTGTGACGCGGAGTGTCACGGTCGCCACCAACAACTCCCTCTTATCGACTTTTACCGCCAGCTGGACAAAGACAGGTTCCAAGAGATTCGAACATTTGCTAAGAAAATGCTGAGCTTGTTTGGCTCGACATACTTGTGCGAGAAGACGTTCTCGGTTATGAACATTAACAAGGACCGTGTGAGGACAAGACTGACTCTCACCTGCGTGACGTCTTGCGCATCAAAACCACTGCTTCTGAGCCAGACCTGGCAACCTTACTGCAGTCGAAACACCAGTGTCACCCTTCACATTAATGCAGGTACATTTCTTTTATTCTTCTGAGGAGAATAAATTCCAGAGTCTCAGTGAATTGATTTTTTTGTGATGATCAAACCACAGTTTTGTCAAATTTCTGTCATTTAATTTGACTATACTATTCTTTGTCAAAATGCACTGGGATGTGATTTGTTGAAACAAAATCAATAAATACACGTTTCTAAAAATATTCAGTCAAATTTATTTGTATGTAATTTATTATTATTTTAACCTTTAACTATCCTGGTGATAATGCAGTTGACAACAGATTCTCATTTGCAATGTCAACCTAGCTGCAGACAGCAAAGTGATATACTGTATATATATATATATCACGGTATATACAGTATATCACTGCTGCACGGTGGCGCAGTGGTTAGCACCGCGGCAGCACAGTTTACTCTCAGCCGGGGGATCGCGGGGATCATGAGATCGTGGGTTCGATCCCTGCCCCCGGCCAACAGTGATCTGTGTGGAGTTTGCATGTTCTCCCCGTGTTTGCGTGGGTTTACTCCGGGATTTCTCCGGTTTCCTCCCACATGCCAAAACATGCAGGTTAGGGAGTTAAGGGGCGCTTGTGCACGCAGCGACTGGCAGCTGGTGGCTTGTCACCGGACTGCAGAACAACTCTACCTACGGGTACAAAATAAGTCCCCCCCCCCCCAAAAAAAATATATATATATATACACTACCGTTCAAAAGTTTGGGGTCACCCAGACAATTATTTTGTGTTTTCCATGAAAAGTCACACTTACTTACCACCATGAGTTGTAAAATGAATAGAAAATATAGTCAAGACATTGACAAGGTTAGAAATAATGATTTGTATTTGAAATAATAATTTTTTCCTTCAAACTTTGCTTTCGTCAAAGAATCCTCCATTTGCAGCAATTACAGCATTGCAGACCTAACATGATTGCGCAAGGGTTTTCTAATCATCCATTAGCCTTCTGACGCAATGAGCAAACACATTGTACCATTAGAACACTGGAGTGATAGTTGCTGGAAATGGGCCTCTATACACCTATGTAGATATTGCACCAAAAACCAGACATTTGCAGCTATAATAGTCATTTACCACATTAGCAATGTATAGAGTGTATTTCTGATTAGTTTAAAGTTATCTTCATTGAAAAAAAGTGCTTTTCTTTCAAAAATAAGGAAATTTCTAAGTGACCCCAAACTTTTGAACGGTAGTGTATATATGGTAATTTACAATGGTAATGGTTCGAGGAATGTCAGGCTGAATGGTCGGCCCCCATACATTTTCACCTGACCAAATCTGGCCCTCTTTGCAAAAAGTTTGGACACCCCTGCGCTACCCTGTTTACAGAAAGAACAATAAAACAAGTATTACAGTCTCTTGTCCTCTCCCATCAGGACTACTGTTCAGCCATTTGGTCTAATGCCGCAAGACAAGACCTTAATAAAATCCAGTTCACTCAAAACCGAGCTGATCGCCTTTCTCTCAGATGCTCGTTACAAGATAGCATTAAGGAAATGCATGCTAGGCTATCATGGTTGACTGTGGATGAAAGGCTGACATATAGTTTGGTTCAGTTCCTAAGAAATATTGTCTTTAGAAGACCTTCATATCTGTATTCACAGTTAATATATACAAATGATAGACATAATCATAATACCAGACAATGTGTAATGCTGCGGCGGCATGAAATAAAGCGGCGTTGTTGGAGGTTTTAAGTAGAATTTTATGATCATACCGCCGTCACGGGATCCCCTCTCCAGCCCAAGTGTGTGCAGGCTGGATGGGGATCCTCTGGCTCTCAGAGAAGGAGAGGAGAGGCGGACACGTGTGTGTCCTACAGCAGAGGTTGAGAGATAGAGGAGGTGTTACAGAACCTGTGCAGTATTTATACCCAACTCAAACAATACATCAAAGCAGTGTCACCACGGTAGGTCTGATCAAAGGGACTGCAGAACAGGCATGAGATATTTGCATTTGTGAGACATACATCACAATAGGCAGATTTGCTAGACTCTGCTCTAGCTGCAGAACAAAGAGGTTAACAGGCACATCTACACATTGATCTGAGTCTCTAGGTCACAGTAAGGACAGGACGCCTGAACACAATGCATGAAAGGTGACATTATCACAGTAGTGTAGCGGAAAAAACCAGGAGTAGCGAGTTGTCTGTCCTTAGTCTGTTTGTGGGGGTTTTCCCAAACCGCCACAAATGCGACAATTTACTTTACCATTACCAAAAACAAATGCTCTAAAGAAAACTGTGATGTATAGGGTTGCATCACACTGGAACAAACTTCCATCTTTTTTAATTCAGAACAGAAATGGGAAAAGTTTCAAAAAGAAACTAATGTTACTTAAAGAAAGAATTATGATGTTAATTGTTTATGGGTCATGTCTATTGGAATTGTTAATTTTATGGTTTGATATAGAACTTAATTTGTCTGTAATGTTGTAAATTTTCTTTTAAATTGTAAACAGCGTTATTGTATCAATGTATTCATGCATGTGTGATTTTATTGTTTTTAAATGTTTTTGTGTGTGGACCCCAGGAAGAATAGCAGCTACTATCATAGCAACTAATGGGGATCTGAATAAACAAATAAACAAACAGCAACAAACAAGAGGCGGGGCATATGTGTGTGACGCACAGGCACATATGTATATATGTGTATACCGCAGAGCAACCACTAGTTATGGGTACAGTTTTGGTTGTTTAAAAGACAATTTTTACAGTGAGTCTTAAAAGTGTTTAGTGTGGTATGTTCTCTGATTGCAGGTGGTATTGTGACGTTTCATGGGGTTCACACAAATAATGAGAGAGGACTGTGACGCAACAGGCTTTATTCTTCACTCACTCACTTCACAGAATGGAGGGGAGGTCATTCACACAGACCCTCATCTCACTCAGGGTGACACAGACGCATGATCTATCACACAGTTATAATGGCACAGCAATAACACTTAGAACACACAGATAATAACAGTGTTTGAATCCTCTGCGGCACAAAGCATGCCGGGAGAATCCCTGCCCCTTCCTCACAGCCCTGATGTTACACTGTCCCCCCCCCCCCCCCCCCTCCGGACTGGTTTCTGTCCCCAGCAATAATAAGTCCAACTCAAAAGTCCAATACAAATCCGTTCAGGCGTTGGGGCAGCCGCTGTTGTCGGTGACCAGCATGCAGGTCCTGACCAGTGGCTCACCAGCTTTGGTGACAGTCCCTCTTTCCACTCCAGGCAGAAAAAGTCCAGCAAAGTCCCTCCCCTGGCAGCGAGAGTCGTATGTTCGCTCCTGTCGACTCCCTGCCGCTACCAGGGTCTCCTGAGCCAGTTCAGATACCGTGTGCAGGCATCCTCTCGAGCGGAATGAATAATCAAACCCCGGTTTGCCGTCCATCTCATACTGCTGCAGAGGGGCGTGGGATTGCTGCATCTGTGCTCTCTGAGCCATGCAGGTGGCGCAGCAGTGAACATGGAGCTTCACGTCCCAACGACACCCCGGCCGCTAAAACTGGGTCCAAAGACCCTGCAGAGTGTTCCTCGCCCCGAAATGCCCCGCCCCCATGACCCATGGACCAACTGGAGCACCTTGGGGCGGAGCCGTCGGGAGATCAGCAGCTGCCAGATGTGATGCTGCTCAGCTGGAGACTGGCACCGCCGATAAACAACACCCTCGTGACAGCAGAGGTGGGACCACTGGAAATGCAGGACCTTGATCTCGGGGTCCAGCGCAGCCACAACCTTCCTGGCGGGCCACTAGTCTGTGTCCAGCCACTGCCGGACCCGGGAGATGACAGGATCTCCATCCTGCTCGCTCTGAAGCTGCTGCGCGTCAAGGGCCTCCATGACATCATCGCTGGGGAGAGCTGCCCGATGATTTGAAGAAGTGCTGTAAACCACTGCGCTATCCTAGATATCTAGATATCTGTCTCCTATAGGCCCTTAGAATAGAGGGTTAGTACTAGTGAAGCGCTTTGAGTGGTCTTTGAGACTTGAAAAGCGCTATATAAGTACAGATCCTTATCCTGGGCCATTGCAGTCTGGAGAGCCCATGAGACTACTGAGTCACACTCCTCAGCCTGCACTGACAGCAACGGCCCTTTGATCATGCGGGCCCCCTGGTTTCTTGTCTGGCTGTTGTCACGGAGCGTGATGGTCTGAGCCCCCAGCAGGAGAGAAGGGCTGGCGGTGCTGATCTTTGTGTCCCATGCTGCGAGCAGATCTAGTCCAATGATACACGGGTCCTGGATGTCAGCCAACCAGAATGGGTGGTTCGTGTTCTGACCTGCCACTCCCACCCCAAGGACTCGTCGCCCTCCCAGTCTGGCACGCTCACCAGTGGCTGTGAGGATGCAGCACCTGCTGGGTTCTCACCGTTGCAGTCCGAGTCCATCTGTAACGGGCAGCACCCTGGATCAGCCCAGGGAGATGGTGGAACCGGTGTCGAGCAGGGCCTGGATTGGTGTGCTGTCCAGGCTGCACTGTAGATACAGCCCTGGTGCATGTTCAAGTCGGCTCAACCATCCATCGGGGAAAATGTCTGTGGGAGGTGGCAGGTCCCCATCTGGGCTACCTCACTGTAGGGTTAAGCGTCGATGAGGAGGCTGGTTGTCGCGGGGTGGGTGCTATGAACGAAAAATTTATCTATCTCATAAACTCTGGTCCTGGAGGAATAAACGAGACAGATCTGCCAAGTTGGAGGTCCTTTATCTCTGCAGTGCAGGAAAACGGAGCAAAAAGGAATTCAGCTCGCTCTGCTCTGTCCTCATAGAGGAAGCAACAGGTTTTATAGCCTTCAGTACACTGCCTTACATCTGGGATGTTGATACAAGACAGAGGAGTGAAGTGAGGAGAAGCGGGGAATCTAAAGAAGGAGAAGCAGGGGAGAGCGGAGACATCTCAGGAAACAGTTCAAATACTAAAAGGTCAGTGTGACATGAGAGCTTATCCTGGAACACAAAGTAAAACAGGCATGTCAAAGAGATATTAATGTAGCTTAGATCATCCTTTACGCTTATACTGACCTTCAGTTTCTAAAATCTATGAAGGCCAATAACACTATGTAGCTTATGCCCTAATAACATTACAATGGGCAGTTTACAGAACAATTCATATATGGAGACGCACTTATAAAACATATGATCTCGAGTTACTCAACAGATTAATGCATAGACAGTAAATTTCCACCACAGTGCCGGGGAGTAGCGTGCGATGTGTCCTGGTTCTCCACAGCGGAAGCATCCCTCCTCGTGTCGCCGTCGTTGTACTCTTGCTGACCGCGCAGCTGTGGGCCGGCGTAATTCCCATTCCTCCTCGTCATCACTCTCAGCTGGGACCTGAAAAGCTCTCTGCCTTGGTGATGACATGTCAGCTGCATAATCCATCATCGGCTCTACCCATTCCGCTTCTGCCACGGCCATCTCCCAGCTGCTCGCTGCGTGAATCCGGATGTGTTCCTGGAGCTGGGCCGGACAAAGCCCACAGATGAAGTTTTGTAGCGCAAGTTTCTCCACCGCCTCCAGCTCGTAATCTGGATAGCCACGCTCTGTCAGCAGCTGCACGTCCGCTGCATAGGCTCCCAGGCTCTCCTGGTTGTCCCGCCAGCGGCTGGCCAGCTGTTCCCGGGCGTGATCGGCATGGGTCGCTCTCCTAAGCCGTCTCTGCAGCGCTTCTTGTAGCTCTGGCCAGCTGTGCCATTCCTCAGGCTGGAGATCAGACAGTGTGCAGAGAGCTTTGCCCTCCAGAGCCAGCGCAACCTGCACAACTGTCTCTTCCGGTGTCCAGCCATTCAGTGCAGTGGCCAGTTCGACCTGGACCAGGTAATCGTCCAGCAGGGTTTCGCCACCAAAGTGGGGAAGTTTTGCTGGTTGGCAGGGCAGTGAGATGGTCACCTCCCTGTCGATTGCTGCCCTTGGTCACAGTGGGATTGCCGGCTTGTAGTTCCCCGTTGGCACCCCCGCCCTGCCTTGAAAAAAGCAGAAGATGGGGCATGCTTGCTCTTTCTGATCCGCTCTGCCCTGAAAAGGGCAGAAAGCGGGGTACGGTTTCTCCTTCTGGTCCGCTTCCCCATTTGTCAAGGCAAGCATCTCTGGGGGCTGGTGTGTCTGCTCCGTAGTTCATCTCCGTCTCTATCTGGGCAATGAGCCGTTCGAGCCACCGAGTCTCTGCCTTGATCCTCACTTCCATCTCTCAATAATCCCACTCCTGACACCAGTGTGACATTTCATGGGGTTCACACCAATAATGAGAGAGGATTGTGATGCAACAGGCTTTATTCTTCACTCACTCACTACACAGAACAGAGGGGAGGTCATTTACACAGACCATCATCTCATTCATGGTGACACAGACACATGATCTATCACACACAGGGAAAACAATGCTATCACAACTGGTCTCATCACACAGTTATAATGGCACAGCAGTAACACTTAGAACACATTGATAATTACAGTATATGAATCCTCCGCGACACAAAGCATGCCGGGAGAATCCCCGCCCCTTCCTGACTGGGACATGTTTAAAGGAGCCACACATGATCTTAATGAGTACACAGACACTGTGAACTCATATATCAACTTTTGTGAGGAGAGCATTCTCCCATCGCGCACCAGGGTGAGGTACTCTAATGATAAGCCCTGGTTCACTGCCAAGCTCAGACAGATCAGGAAGGAGAAGGAAGCAGCGTTGAAAAGTGGAGACAGGGACTGCTACAGGGAGGTCAAATATCGGTTTAACAGAGAGCTGAAGAAAGCTAAATCGTGTATTCTGAGAGACTCCAGCAGCAGTTCACTGCTAATGACTCGGCTTCTGTGTGGAAGGACTGAGGCAAATCACCACTATCGGCCCTCAGGCTTCTAAAGGTAAGGATGACAAAGGCCCTTTGTCAAAAACTGTCCCAACATTACGCCCGTTTTGACACCTCCGTCAGCTGTGTCCAACTCCCCCACTCCACCAGCTCCACTGCCTCCTCGGCCCTAATTCATCAAAAGTGGTCCCCCCCTCCTCCTCCTCCCCCCCTGCCTTGTCATCAGTGAGCAGGACATGCACAGACAGTTCTCCAGACTGGACCTGCGCAAGGCCCCCGGGCCGGACGGTGTGTCTCCCTCCACCCTGAGACACTGTGGCGAAAGAGCTGGCTCCTGTCTTCACAGACATTTTTAAACACCTCTCCTTAAGCAATGCCACGTGCCGTCCTGCCTAAATCCTCCACCCATCATCCCTGTCCCCAAGAAGCCACGGGATTACTGGACTTAACGACTACAGACCTGTAGCGCTCACCTCTGTAGTCATGAAGTCCTTTGAGCGCCTGGTCCTGTCTCACCTCAAGTCCATCACCACTCCCCTCCTGGACCCGCTGCAGTTTGCCTACCGTGCCAACAGGTCTGTGGACGACGCAGTCAACCTGGCCCTCCACTCCATCCTGCAGCACCTGGACTCCCCGGGAACCTACGCCAGGATCCTGTTTGTGGACTTCAGCTCTGCATTCAACACCATCCGCCCCGCTTTGCTCCAGGACAAGCTGTCCCTGCTCGGCGTGCCTGACTTCCTCTGCAGGTGGATCCACCGACTTCCTGACGGACCGGAGGCAGCATGTGCGGCTGGGGAAGTCTGTCTCGGACTCTGTTAGCATCAGCATCGGATCACCCCAGGGCTGTGTACTTTCCCCCCTACTCTTCTCCCTTTATACCAACTCCTGCACCTCCTCCCACCAGTCTGTTAAGCTGATCAAGTTTGCGGACGACACCACCCTCATCGGGCTCATCTCCAACGGCGACGAGTCCGTCTACAGGAAAGAGGTGGCCCACTGGTGTCCTGGTGCAGCCACAACAACCTGCAGCTGAACGCTCTGAAGACAGCGGAGATGATCGTGGACTTCAGGAAAGACACAACCCCCCTGCCCCCCCTCACCATCACAGGCTCTCCCATCACCATTGTAGATTCCTTCTGCTTCTTGGGCACCACCATCACCCGGGACCTCAAATGGGAGCCAACCATCAGCTCCCTCATCAAAAGGCCCAGCAGAGGACGTTCTTTCTGCGGCAGCTGAGGAAGCTCAAGCTACCCACCAAGATGTTAGTGCAGTTCTACACGGCCATCATCGAGTCCATCCTCACCTCCTCCATAACCGTGTGGTACGCAGGAGCCACTGCCAGGGACAGACTAAGGCTGCAGCGCGTCGTGCGCACTGCTGAGAAGGTGATCGGCTGCAAGCTCCCATCTCTCCAGGACCTGTACATCTCCAGGACCCGGAGGCGTGCAGGCCGGATCATAGCAGATCCTTCACACCCTGGTCACGTACTGTTTGCCCCCCTCCCCTCAGGTAGAAGACTTCGGTCCATGCAGACTAAAATCTCCCGGCACATGAACAGCTTTTTCCCCCTCTGCCATCAGACTGCTGAACATTAAGTGACTTATTGACTCTCGTGCACTATGTACAGCAGCTCACCAGACTCATGTCATTCATTCACTTTTCCTGTTGCATTATCGACTGCACTGTGGTACCTCATATTATCTGCTACTTGCTAATTTATTTAAAACTGCCTTGACTAGTATTACTCATTTATATTATTATTATTATTATTATTATTACTTATTATTCTACACTTATTGCATGTTTTTAGTCTTTTAGTTTTTTAGTTTATCTCTTTATCTCATCATGTTTTAATGTTGCAGCATGGCACCGAGACAAATTCCTAGTTTGTGTACTACATGATACAATGGCATAAATCTGATTCTGATTCGGATTCTGATTCTCACAGCCCTGCATTACAGTGTGTTATTCCAGATCTTGGTGCCCTTCACTGATGGCACAGATTGAGCAAATGTGGTGCGTCTGTGGGGACCCCACAGTCTCCTCTAGTGATTGCTCTGGCAGTTGGTACCGGCAACAGTTCTCAGTTTAACATATTCTCCCGGGGAGGGGGAGGGGAGGTGCAAAACCATTTAGTATTTTATTAAGTGAACACGCAAATTTGAGAGTTTATCATTTCAAAAGACAGAAGATTGTATTTCTTGTAAATGTGACAGCAACGATATGTGGGATCTTTCTTATCAAAGATTTTTATGACTTTTTTGTATAAAGATTCAATGGGTTTGGTTATGGTTACACCAGAGCGTGACCAGTTGGTAAAACAGTAATTGATGTGTGAGAAGATCATTGCATGCAGAAACATTTTGATCGCACTAACTGTCAGCAATGGTCTAATTTAATTTAAATTTAATTAAACCAGGTATTTGGCACTTTTGGCAGTGTGGGCAGGTGCCATGACCTGCTGGAAAATGAAATCAGCATCTCCATAAAGCTTGTCAGCAGAGGGAAGCATGAATCGATCTTGGGCTAGGGCAATGAGGTCAGCCAGAGGTCTTATCATTGTGACCTGGGTCATCCAGGACAGTCTGGTCCAACTTCGGGGGCGATGCCAGCCCTGGCAGGGGGGGGGGGGGGGACGAGCGCTGGCAGAGAGGGCCTGCTTGGCCGGTGTCCTGTCTTCCAACCTGGCCACGTGGCCGAGGAGCCGCAGCCTCCCTCTTCTGATAACGGTGGAGATGGGGATGGGGCAGCCAGCCCTCCTGTAAACCTCATCGTTTGTAGTGTGGTGGAACCATCAGATGCCGAGGATGTTACGGAGGCAGGTCCGATGGAATGTATCCAGGTTGTGGGTGGTTGTGGTGGAGAGGGTCCAGGTCTTGGACCCGTAAAGAAGGATGGGGATCACACAGGTGTTAAAGATTCACAACTTTGTGGACGTGCGGATCTTCCCGCTCCGCCAGATTCTCTAGAGGTGGCCGAAAGCACTGCGAGACAGCTGCAGGTGGTGAATGATCTCTAGGTCCAACGAGCAGGAGCTGATGATCTTAGATCCAAGGTAGACAAAGTCATTGATGATCTCAACCGGCTCTTTGTTGATGGTGATGACTTGTGGTGGCAAGAAGTCTGACAGCAACTGGATCTTTGTCTTTGCCCAGCTGATGGTGAGGCCCAGGAGTGATGCTTTTAAATTTTTTAAAATTAATTTTATGTAATATTCTATTTTTTGAGAATTGAATTTGGGGGTTTCATTAGCTATAAGCCATAACCATCAAAATTAAAAGAAATAAACACTAAAGAAATATATCACTGTGTGCAATGAATCTATATAATATACAGTGCATCCGGAAAGTATTCACAGCACTTCACTTTTTCCACATTTTATGTTACAGCCTTATTCCAAAATGGAATAAATACATTTTTACCCCAAAATTCTACACACAATACCCCATAATGACAACATGAAAAACGTTTTTTGATATTTTTGCAAATGTAGTAAAAATAAAAAAAAAACTAAGAAATCACATGTACATAAGTATTCACAACCTTTGCACAATACTTTGTTGATGCACCTTTGGCAGCAATTACAGCTCAAGTTTTTTTGAATGTGATGCCACAAGCTTGGCACACCTATCTTTGGGCAGTTTCGCCCATTCCTCTTTGCAGCACCTCTCAAGGTGCCATCAGGTTGGATGGAAAGTGTCAGTGCACAGCCATTTTCAGATCTCTCCAGAGATGTTCAATTGGATTCAAGTCTTGGCTCTGGCTGGACCATTCAAGGACATTCACAGAGTTGTCCTGAAGCCACTCCTTTGATATCTTTTCTGTGTGCTTAGGTCGTTGTCCTGCTGAAAGATGAACCGTCGCCCCAGACTGGGGTCAAGAGCACTCTGGAGCAGTTTTCATCCAGGATGTCTCTGTACATTGCTGCATTCATCTTTCCCTCTATCCTGACTAGTCTCTCAGTTTCTGCCGCTGAAAAACTTCTCCAAAGCATGATGCTGCCACCACCATGCTTCACTGTAGGGGTGGTATTGGCCTGGTGATGAGCGGTGCCTGGTTTCCTCCAAACATGACGCCTGGCATTCACACCAAAGAGTTCAGTCTTTCTCTCATCAGACCAGAGAATTTTGTTTCTCATGGACTGAGAGTCCCTTCAGGTGTCTTTTGGCAAACTCCAGGTGGGCTGCCATGTGCCTTTTACTAAGGAGTGGCTTCTGTCTGGCCACTCTACCATACAGGCCTGATTGGTGGATTGCTGCAGAGATGGTTGTCCTTCTGGAAGGTCCTCCTCTCTCCACAGAGGAATGCTGGAGCTTTTTTTAAAAAAAAAAAAATTAACCTTTATTTAACCAGGCAGGACAGATTAAGAACACATTCTTTTTTAAAACTGTAAATGACACAGTGGCACACTCTTGACAGAGTGACCATCAGGTTCTTGGTCACCTCCCTGACTAAGGCCTTTCTCTCCCAATTGCTCGGTTTAGACGGCCGTCCAGCTCTAGGAAGAGTCCTGATGGTTCCGAAATTCTTCCATTTATGGGTGATGGAGGCCACTGTGCTCATTGGGACCTTCAAAGCAGCAGAAATTTTTCTGTACCCTTCTCCAGATTTGTGCCTCGAGACAATCCTGTCTCGGAGGTCTACAGACAATTCCTTTGACTTCATGCTTGGTTTGTTCTCTGACATGCACTGTCAACTGTGGGACCTTATATAGACAGGTGTGTGCCTTTCCATATCATGTCCAATCAACTGAATTTACCACAGGTGGACTCCAATTAAGCTGCAGACACATCTCAAGGATGATCAGTGGAAACATTATGCACCTGAGCTCAGTTTTGAGCTTCATGGCAAAGGCTGTGAATACTTATATACGTGTGATTTCTTAGTTTTTTATTTTTAATAAATTTGCAAAAATCTCAAAACATTTTCATGTTGTCATTATGGGGTATTGTGTGTATAATTTTGAGGAAAAAAAATGAATTTAATTCATTTTGGAATAAGGTTGTAACTGACATGGTTTATTGACCCAGAGAGCAGACTCAGACTATTATCTTTATTATGTTCAATGTGTGTGTGTGTGTGCATGCGTGTGTGTGATAGTGAAGCAGCCGGGGGCGAGCAGAGCACCGTGCAACCTGGCAACCCTATGGACAAACAGAGACAGGGAGAGTTAGAGTTGGACCCCTGAGGGGATGTACAGAATTGTCCAGTGCTTACTGTTTGTAGAGATGGCTTTAGGCTCAGGTTCAGCTCGGAGGCTCCGGCCAGGAAGACAGCGCCCGCTGTCCCGGTAGCAGCTGGAGGTGGTTGGTGAGTTTGTGGAAAGCACGGTGCAGCCTGGTCCGCCCCCAGCAGAGAGAGAGGTCCACTGCCACGGATCTCCTCCTGTGCACAGCGGACGAGTGTCGACAAAGATGAATAGAATGAAGGCTTACTTGGTATGGAGGTGAGGATCCTCCCTGACGACGGATGACGGGAGGCAAGATTCTCCGATGAGGGTAGGCTGTGGCAAGAAGGCTCTAAGATGAGGATGAAGGCGAGTGTAGGTCTCATCAGGGTATGGAGACAGATGAATCCGCGCTGATCTGAGGGCAGCATGGTCTAAATAGCCCCGGCAGTGATGAAGAGCAGGTGTGCGCACAGCTGCAGATAATGAGCAGACAGAGCAAGTCATCACAGTACTCCCCCCCCTACGAGGCGCCTTTCGGCGGCCGATCCAGCCTACCTGGGTGCATCCGATGGAAGCCCCTGATGAGTTGGTTGTCCAACACAAAGGAGGGGGGGCACCCAGGACCTCCATTCCAGGTGTTAACCCTCCCAGTCCACCAGGTACTGCAGGCCGCGACCCCAGTGGTGGACGTCCAGGATGGCATTGACCTTCCACGCCGGGTCGCCGTCGACCACCACTGGCGGAGGTGGAGACCTGGGAGGGGGACACAGAGGGCTGGAACAGAAAGGCTTGACCTGCAAGACATGGAAGGTTGGACAGATGTGGAGGGAGGGGGGGAGAGCTAGGCGCACAGACACAGAGTTGATAATACGGGTTATGGCAAAAGGCTCAATAAACTGCTAAGACATCTTCCTCGCCTCCGCCTTCAGGTTAATATGTTTGGTTGACAGCCATACTTGTTGACCCACCCAATAGGGAGGGCCAGCGTCTGCGATGATTAGCGGTCGTGGAGTTGCGCTCTGCCGTGGGCTGCAGTGTGGTCCAGGTCGCTCTCCACAGCCGGCGGCAGCACCTCAGGTGGGCTCAGACGGAGGGAAGGCGATATCCTTCTCCTCCTCAGGAACAACAGGGAGTTGTAGCCCAGCGAGGCCTCAAATGGGGACATGCCGATCGCTGAAGAAACGGTAGCATTGTGAGCATACTTGATCCATGGAAGGTGGGTGCTCCATGACGCCGGGTTGGCGGTGGTGACACCGCAGCACAGCCTCCAACTCCTGGTTCGCTCACTCACACTGTCCATTACTCTGCAGGTGGTATCCTGAAGACTGGCTCACTGTAGCCCCAAGGGCGTTGCAAAATGACCTCCACACCTGAGAAATAAACTGGGGTTCCCGGTCGGAGACGATGTCCAGGGGAATACCAAAACAAAAAATCAACGGACTGGAATGAAATTGACATGACAATAGTGAAAAAAGTAGTTGAGAGAATTGTTAGAGCCACTCACCCACATCTGTAACCTGTCATTTCAAACTGGTACATTTCCAGACAAAATGAAAATAGCAAAAGTAACACCTCTTTACAAAACAGGAAACAGTCATCGCTTCACAAATTACAGGCCAGTCTCTTTACTCTCACAATTCTCCAAAATACTTGAAAAAATATTCACTAAGAGACTGGATGATTTCATTGAAAAACACAACCTCCTTACAGATAGCAGTATGGTTTTAGAGCAGATAAATCTACATCTTTGGCACTATCGAACTTATAGAAGAAATTACTAGTTGTATAGACAAAAAAAAGGTTGCTGTAGGAGAATTTATAGACTTAAAGAAAGCCTTTGACACCATTGACCACAGAATACTACTAAGGAAACTGGAAAGGTATGGATAAGAGGGGTAGGACTGAGTTGGGTGGAAAGTTATTTAAGTAACAGACAACAATTTGTACAAATTGGAGAGCACAAATCACCCTGCATGGACATCACTTGTGGTGTGCCCCAGGGGTCAGTTTTGGGACCCAAACTCTTTATCTTGTATATAAATGACATATGCCAAGTATCAAAAATTCTGAAATTTATTTTGTTTGCGGATGACACAAATATCCTTTGCACTGGTGAGAACTTGCAGCAGGTTTTAGAGGTGGTCACAACTGAAATGGAAAAATTAACGCAGTGGTTCAACAAAAATAAATTATCTCTAAATCTAAAAAAAAACAAAGATTATGGTGTTTGGAAATTATAAAATAAATCATGAAATAATGGTAACGATAGATGATACCAGAATATAAACAGTACAGGAAAATAAGTTTCTGGGGGTGATGCTAGACAGTAAAATCTGCTGGAAACCTCACATCAGTCACATCCGGGCTAAGTTAGCAAAATGTATAGGCATACTGGGGAAGACAAGACACTTCTTGGACTATAAATCATTGGTCTTATTGTACAATTCACTGTTTTTACCTTATCTTAACTACTGTGTAGAAGTCTGGGGAAACACCTACAAGACCAACCTACAAGCAATATGCACATCACAAAAAAGAGCTATAAGGATAATAAACAGTGCAGGATATAGAGACCATACCAATTCGTTGTTCTTGAAGTCACATGTTATAAAGTTCATCGATTTAGTTAAATTTAAGACAGCACAAGTAATGTACAGGGCAATTAACAATCAACTCCCATCTAATATACAAAAAATATTTAAAAAAAGAGACAATGATCATAATTTGAGAGGAGACTTAAACTTTACAAAACCCAAGATACGTACAACAAGAAAAGTATGTGCATATCTGTCTGTGGGTGGATTTGTGGAACAGTCTGGAGCCGGAACTGAAACTATGTACAAACAGAAATCAATTTAAAAAGAGGTATAAGCACCATTTGTTGAAAGGATATATGTTAGAAGGGTAGAATTTATATGTACGATTCATTATGTTCACTCTGGGACATTATGGGACACTATGGAATGGTGGGTGGGACAGCACTGTGTGTATCTGTGTCATTTGAGACTGGTTTTGATATATGGACTTCATTGTATGTTAGAATGGACAGGTGTTAATGTTGATCTGTAAAAAATACAGTAAATTGTTTACTTGGGGTCTTAAAGGTAGTAATTTGTATAAAATTCACATGGGTGTATCGATGGAAAAGAGGAGTTGGAATTAATAAGTGTTCACTTCTTCCTTCTCCCTTTCGAACAGTGTATACTGTAACTTTATTGCATTTGCTATTTGCTTGTTTTTTGTTATATTTTTTGTGTTCGAAATAAACTATCTATCTATCTATCTATCTAATACCATGCAATCTCACCACATGCTGAACAAGAAGATCCACCGTCTCCCTCGCCGTAGGCAGCCCCTGTAGGGGAACGAAGTGGGCGGCCTTAGAAAACCTGTCTACGATGCTGAGCATTACGGTGTGGTGGTTAGAAGGTGGGAGACCGGAACGAAGTCCAAAGCCACATGGGACCAGGGCCTGCTGGGAGTGGGGAGAGGGTGGAGCAGACCGGCCGGAGGAGAAGAGGACGTCTTGCTGGCGGCGCACTGGGGGCAGGCACAGTTGTACTCTCCGACGTCCTTCTGGAGCGAAGGCCACCAAAATGTCCATTGAAGGAGCACCACCGTGCGAGCCCTCCCCGGGTGGCACAAGAACCCGGAAGAGTGGGCTCAATGGATCACCTTGCCCCGAATGGCAGATGGGACAAACAGCCTCCCCCTGGCCCCCCGCCCGGGTCCGCCTCAGCCTCCTGCGCTCTCAGGACCTTTTCTTTGATGGGGGGGGGGGGGGGGGGGAGGATAGGATGCGCTGCCACTTCCGCAGCATCTGAGGCAAACTGTCTGGACAGGGCATCCGGCTTGGTAATCTTGGACCCAGGGCGGTAGGTGATGGTGAAATCGAAGCATCCGAAAAACAGGGACCAGCGGGCCTGGCGTGCATTCAGGCGCTTGGCCATCCTGAGGTATTCCAGATTCTTGTGACCTGTCCAGACAATGAATGGCTGGGAGGCCCCCTCCAGCCAATGACGCCACTCCTCCAGTGCGAGCTTGACCGCCAGGAGTTCCCTGTCACCGATGTCATAATTTTGCTCCGCCGGAGATAGACGCCGGGAGAAGAACGCACAGAGGCGGATCCTGCCATCAACCGGGGAGCGCTGGTATAGCACGGCACCAACCCCTGAGTCCGAGGCGTCCACCTCTACCAGGCATTGAAGGGTGGGATCCACCTGTGCCAGAATGGGAGAGGAAGAAAATTTACCCTTGAGCTCAGCAAAGGCCGTTTCAGCCTCCTCCATCCACTTGAAGGGCATCTTGGAGGATGTAAGGCGGGTCAGGGGAAGAGCAATAATACCATAATTCTTAATGAAGCGGCGGTAGAAATTGGCGAACCCTAGAAACTGCTGGAGTTGCTTCCTGGAGGAAGGAGAGGGCCAATCTACCACCGCTTTTACCTTCTCGGGGTCTGGGATGATTTCATTGTGGGAAATGATGAATCCAAGGAATGACGTCTTGGAGGCATGGAACTTGCATTTCTCGGCCTTAACGAAGAGCTTATTCTCCAGGAGCCGCTGCAAGACTCGCCTCACATGCACCCGATGTTCATCCAGAGACTGAGAAAAAAATCAAGATGTCATCTAGATAGACAAAGACAAACAAGCCCAAAAAGTCCCTCAGCACATCATTAATAAGGCGCTGGAATATGGCGGGGGCATTGGTCAGCCCAAACGGCATCACCAGGTACTCGAAATGCCCGCTAGGGGTCCAGAATCCCGTTTTCCATTCATCGCCCTCCCGGATCCGAACCAGATGGTAAACATTGCGGAGGTCCAGCTTGGTGAACGAGGAGGCCCCCCGGAGGGGTGTTGAACGCCATATTAATCAGGGGAAGTGTGTATTTATCCTTGATGGTGATATTATTCAATTCACGGAAGCCAACACACAGCCTCAGCAAGCCGTCCTTCTTGGACACGAAAAAAACCCTGTCCCCACCGCCGAGGACGAGGGCCAGATTATGCCCGAGTTTAATGACTCCTTAATATAAGTTTCCATAGCCTCCTGCTCCGGTGCTGACAGGCTGTACAGTCGACTGGACGGCAGCGGGGCTCCAGCATGGAGATTGATCGCACAGTCGTATGGGGGGTGAGGGGGGAGAGATAGGGCCTGGGTCTTACTGAAGGCGACCCCCAAGTCGTGATACTCTGGAGGGACTTTGGACAAGTCAGGAGGGGGGGTGACAGGGACACCCAGGGGCATGGACGGCGAGCAAGCAGCGGATTGCAGGCAGACACTGAGGCAGAATGAGCTCCACGAAACCATGCTCCCAGAGCGCCAGTCAATAGATGGGTTATGGAGTCGGAGCCAGGGATAGCCAATGATAACCAGGGATGAGGAAACCGGCAGCACAAATAGTCTTAGCTCCTCCCGATGATTACCAGACAGGATGACTGACACCGGAGCGGTCTGTTGGGATACTACGGCAAGAGGGGCCTTAGACAGGGCAATGAGTCGCAGTGGGGTCTTCAACGATTGACAGGGGAGCCCCAGCCGGGTTGCCAGTTCCCCCAAAATTAAGCTCTGCTCAGTCCCTGAATCAACCAAGGCGTGTGTGGCTATCTGAGTCTGATTGTGAATGAAGTGAACAGGTAGGAGAAATCTAGAGAGGGGATTAGATTGAAGTGCGTCCATGAGTCCCCCTACTGCAACGCATGAACTCCCTCTTTTGGCCGTATGGGACATGACGCTACCTCATGCTCCTCGCTACCACAGTAGAGGCACAACCCCAGCTCGCGGCGGCGCTGTTTCTCAGCTAACGGCAACTTTGACTGTCCCACTACCATTGGCTCTGGGGCATCCGGGGAATCAGAGAGAGGTAGGGCCAATAGGAGACTGCAGGGAGCGGTGAAACTTGGTGCCGGAGCGACTGGAAGCTTTACGCTCGGTTGCCTGCTCCCTTAACCTCTTGCGCTCCGTTGTACCACGGACAGGCAGGTCTCTGCGTCCTAGAGCGCACAAGGGCGCTCTCGTGCGCTCTAGGACGCATGGTGTAGATGGTGATGTAGGTGGTGATGGTGATGTAGTGGTGTCCAAGCGCGCACTGAAAATAAAAGCTGCAGACACAGCCGCGAACAGATTAGTTCATCTGATTGACCTCTCATTCGACTAATAAGAGCCTTGAATTGGGTTTCTGAAACCTTGAAGAACCAATGACTGAAAACCTAGCCAGAAGGACCCGCCTGCTGTGAATGCAGTGAGCCAATTGAAGCAGAGAAGTTCGCGAGCTGTTTTTTTTAAGGCTGGGTGAAGACTGACTGCTGGAGCGGATCAAAAAAGGATTAGACGTTATGAGACGTTATGATTTCTTCCATGGTCATAGACCGACGGAGGCTGACGACGAAGGCTGAGTGACACACATGCCTTCGCCAGTCTTTTTTTAATTACTACTGTTATTTGTTTTGAAAAATCGTTCGCCAAAACCCGCAATCATGGAAGCACAAAACCGCAATAATGGAATTATGTTTTGATCGGGTCACGAGACCCGAACCACGAGTGGACCAGCGTCGCGTTCGTCTGACAATGGGGTAGAGAAGTTCGCCAGGACGCTGCTGTGAAGAGGTAAGGTGTTATAAGCTAAATTATTCTTTATTCCTGACTATTCTTCTGTAGCGGGGGGGGGGGGGGGGAGCCGCGGTGACTGAGCTGCTGTCCCACATCCCACATGAGGCTAATCCGTCATGTAGCGATGGCCGATCTCCGTCCTCTGTAGCGAGGGGGGGGGACAAACCCCCCCCCCACACACACACACACAGACACAGCCCTGAAGGTGACCTTTCATTAGAGCCCAAAATGAAGCTTCTACATTGAATCATTCAAAAGTTACAGATGTTTTTCCAAACTGTGCCATTTGGCACAATTTGGCACAGTTCCAAAACGCCTGGGAACAGCCTGAGGAAAAAGCTGTGTAATATATTCAATTTTTGTGGTATTGTTACAAAATTTGGACCTCAGCTGGATAACACTTGGTTCTACATTTCTGTTGCATTTTCCAGCCCGGATCTGAAGCTGTGTGTTATTTCCAAGCATTTGTATCCAAAAAAACACCCAGGCCAAATTTATTTTCTTCAAGTTCACTATGTTTAGATGACTGTAACTCAGTGGCCGGAGCACTTAGAGAGATTATGACTGTTTTGCCAAAAAATTCAAAGTGTTTTCTTTTAAATGAGACCAACCCCATGAAGATGCTGCAAAGAATTTACTTTGGGCACATTATTTTTTGGCGTTTTTAGGAAAATTGACTGGAGTGCAAGGGGTTAACCTGTTATCAAGGCTAATGGCTAGGGAAATTAGCTCTGTTAGTCTGCTTGGCTTTTCTAAGCGGCCAGCTTATCCCGCAGGCTAGGACTAAGGCTCCTAATGAATATGCTGCAGAGCGAGGCGTCCTCCCACCCCACCTTCATGGCCACCACCCGGAAATCGATGGCATAGTCTGCTACGGACTTGGTTCCCTGTCTTAGGTTTAACAGCCGGGAGGTAAGCACACTGACTCGATCAGAGTGGTTGAACACCTCGTTGAACTTGCTGATGAATTGGTTATATGTTAAGCTAGCATAATTTGCCCTAGCCATCACTGCATAGGCCCAAGCTAACGCTCACCCTTCCAGGAGGTTGACTATGTAGCCAATACGGCTATGATCTGTGGGGAAGTCCCCGGGCACCCGCAGGAAGACTATCTCACACTGGAGAATGAACCCCCTGGCCTCCCCTAGCTTATCACTAAAGCGGGTGGGAGTGGGAAGTGGGGTTAGCCAGGATGTAGAGCCTGCACGGGTTGGCTGGGTTGGGAGCTAGCGGGAGCAGAGGCGCTACTTGGAGCCGGAGGCAAAGCCTGTGGACCTGCCAGGCGATCCAACCGGTTATTAATTTGGGTCAGCTGAGTGAGGATGATCTGCTGCTGGTAAGCTAATTGATCTACTCAAGCCTCCAGGTTGTTAACTCTGCGTGTTAGCGTGCTGTCTGCTGGGTCGCTTTGACGGAGTTGTACTGACATGGTTTCCTGACCCAGGGAGCAGGGGTCTCAGTGTGTGTGTGTATGCGTGCGTGTGTGTGATAGTGAAGCAGCCGGGGGCGAGCAGAGCACTGTGCAACCTGGCAACCCTATGGACAAACAGAGACAGGGAGAGTTAGAGTTGGACCCCTGAGGGGATGTACAGAATTGTCCAGTGCTTACTGTTTGTAGAGATGGCTTTAGGCTCAGGTTCAGCTTGGAGGCTCCGGCCAGGAAGACAGCGCCCGCTGTCCCGGTAGCAGCTGGAGGTGGTTGGTGAGTTTGTGGAAAGCGCGGTGCAGCTCGGTCCGCCCCCAGGAGAGAGAGAGGTCTGTCGCCACGGATCTCCGCCTGTGCACAGGGGACGAGCGTCGACAAAGATGAATAGAATGAAGGCTTACTTGGTATGGAGGTGAGGATCCTTCCTGACGACGGATGATGGGAGGCGAGATTCTCCGACGAGGGTAGGCTGTGGCAAGAAGACTCTAAGACGAGGATGAAGGCGAGTGTAGGTCTCATCAGGGTATGGAGACAGATGATTCCGCGCTGATCAGAGGGCAGCGTGATCTAAATAGCCCCAGCAGTGATGGAGATCAGGTGTACGCGCAGGTGTGCGCGCAGGTGTGCGCGCAGCTGCGGATAATGAGCAGACAGAGCGAGCCATCACAGTAACGTAAAATGTGGAAAAAGTGAAGCGCTGTGAATGCTTTCCAGATGCACTGTCGGAGTTTTATTTTTTGAATCGAATTACTATATTATTATAAATCAATTTTTTTTATAGGTGCAAATGTTCAAGAAAATCATGAGAATATGAAAAAAGGTCAAACATGGCAAAAGATTTTTTTTTTTTTAAAAGTAAACTTGCCACAAAAAAAGTTACAAGAAAAACCTCACTAATTGTTAAGAAAACTGAACATTTAGACATTTTTTTTAGATTTAGTATACTTTATTGATCCCCAGAGGGGAAATTGAGGGCATCCACCACCTGGATGGATGAAGCAGCCACGATACGGCGCCATCCCTTAACCATTCACACATACATTCACACCTAGAGCCACTTTAGAGTCTACAATTAACCTAACCTGCATGTTTTAGGGCATGTGGGAGGAAACCGGAGAAATCCCGGAGTAAACCCACACAAACACGGGGAGAACATGCAAACTCCACACAGATCACTGTTGGTCGGGAGCTGGGATCGAACCCACGATCCCACGATCCCCCGGCCAAGGGTAAACTGTGCTGCTGCAGTGCTAACCACTGCGCCACCGTGCAGCCCAAAAAAAAGTGGGCTGCACCTAAAAAAAAAAAAAGTTTTAAAAAAGTGTGTGTGGGGGGGGGGGGGGCAATCTGCCCTGGGTGTCATACAGGAACTGCTCCTGGACAGAGGTATGACGGGACGGGCGGATGGATGGACAGAGGATGGGAGAGACAGTACAGTCTTTTTTTCCCCCCATATTTGTGTGCTTTAGTGAGTTTGACTTTTTCCAGTTTTTTTTTTCTTTTGTCAAAAAATCTGCCATGTTTTATCATTAGAAAACAGATCTTCATCAAAAATAACTCCAAGGTTCCTCACAGAACTATTCAGAGAAAGAGTAACTGCATCCAAACTAAGAGTTTGATTTGGAAAGGCATTTCTTTTTTTATTTAAGTTTTTGTAAAGGGTATACAGGTCGTTACAGCAGTGCATTGTTTACATTTTCATCACGTTCCCTTATTTTCTGATATCTGACAACATTGGAAGATTAATTCTTACAACACCCCCCTTTTTTTTTTTAAAGTGAAAGAAAAAGTGAAATTAAAGAGAAAAAAAAAGAAACAAAAAAAAACAAAAAAAAAAAAAAAAAAACAAACCAGCAAAAAACAAACAAAAAGAAAAAGTAAGTAAATAAAGGTAAAAGAGCATCTGAGTAGCGTTGGAACAAAGAGCGGAACCATTATTGAAATGGTATTTGTCAAAGATTAGCTCTAATGGAAGACACATATGCGATCCAGGGTTGCCAAAAGTTCATGAACCCATCCTTGTCCTGTCTCAGTGCGAATGTCAACTTTTCCATCGAGTAAATGTCTTGGATCACGTTAGTCCAATCTTCAGGTGTAGGACAGTCCTTCAACATCCATTTTTTAGTTAGAGCTTTTTTGCTTGCCAATATTAAAACATTGAATAAGTATTTTTCTCCTCGTCTTTCCAGTGAGTCCGGTAGTAAACCCAAATACAAAGTTACAAAAGAAAAGGGAACTGTTATTTTGAATATTTTCCCCAATATTGTCTGTACATTGGTCCAATATTGGTGGATAACTGGGCATGACCAAAACACATGAAAATGATTTGTAGTCTTTTCACCACACAAGCGCCAACAGTTCAACCCCTTATGGGTAAATTTGTTTTGTGCAGGTGTTCTGAAAAATCTTACCAAGTTTTTCCATCCAAATTCTCTCCACTGCAGGGATGAGGTACTTTTCCATTGCTGTTTATTTAGCTTTTCCCATATTTCCAGTTGTAAAGTGAAATTCCCCTCTTTTTCCCATCTCTCTTTTATATAAGATGTGTTGTCTCCTTTTAAGTCTTGAAAACCTTGGTATATTTTAGAAATGTATCTGATCCCTGGGATCCCTTTATATGCCATTAAGAAGACCTTCAGAACACCTGACTGGGCCCTTTCCAAATCCTCCTTTTTAAGTATATTGTTTATGTGGTGTCTAAGCTGGAAGAACCTGTAAAGGTCTTGATTTATTAGGCCTTGTTTTTTCAAATCTTCAAAACTTCTTAAGATTTGCCCTTTAAAAAAATCGTAATATTTTATCAGCCCTTTCTCCTTCCACTTTTTAAATCTGGAGTCTGTTTTATTAGGAGTAAAGTCTTGATCATAGGCAATCCATTGCAGAAGTCGATAGGGCTCTTTAGTTTGATTCTCTCTGACTATCTTAAACCAAATTTTTAGCGGGGTCTCTATCCACGGGTTAGTGTTATTCAAAAGCTTAGGTAAGGCATTGTTCCCTATTATCGCCTGTAGGGGGATGTCACTTGTTATTTGGCATTCGATCTCCTTCCATTGTGCAGTGTAGACTGGGTTACATATCTCTACTAAAGTTTTAATTTGTGCGGCTTTAAAGTAGTCCCTGATATTTGGCAGCGCGAGCCCACCTTTGTCTTTGTTTAGCTGTAGGGTTCTATATCTGATTCTAGGTCTCTTGCCCTGCCATATGAATCTAGAGATCCTTCTGTCCAGTTCCTGCCATGTTTTTTTGGGAGGTTCTACCGGTATTGTTTGGAAAAGGTATAGAAGACGTGGAAGTATATTCATTTTGACTGCTTCAATTCTTTGTGCAGTACCCAAGAATGGTATCATATTCCATCTTGTTAGGTCAGATTTTATTTTTGTCACCAGTGGATCATAGTTTAGTGATATAATTTTGTTGAGTTGTTTCGGGATATTGACCCCCAGATATTTCATAGATTCCGACTTCCAGTTAGTTTTGAGTTTGCTTAGTGAATAATGATTTGGGTCATAGTTGAATGTTAAAATTTGGGTTTTATGCATGTTTAATTTGTACCCCGATAAATCTCCATACTTTGAAAAAATTGAGGTTAGTTCTGGTAAAGAAGTGTCCGGCTGCCCTAGGTATATTAAAATGTCATCAGCAAAGAGTGCTATTTTATGTTCCTTCTGACCAAGTGTAATACCTTGAATTTTTTGATTTTGTCTTATCCATTGGCTCAGAGGTTCTATGAAGATTGCAAAGAGCAGTGGAGACAGGGGGCAGCCCTGACGACATCCTCTTTCCAGTTCAAAAGATGATGATAAATTACCGTTAATCCTTATTTTAGCTGTTGGTTTTTTATATAATGCCTGTATAGTTGTAATGAAGTTGTTATGAAAATTGAAACTGGGTAAGATTCTATATAGAAAAGACCAGTCAACCGAATCGAATGCTTTTTCAGCATCTAATCCCAATATGACTGCATTTAAGTTATATTTTTTTATATGATGAATTATGTGTAAAGTGCGTCGAATGTTGTCTTGTGTCTGTCTTTGTCTTATAAAACCTGTTTGGTCTAAATGAATTAGGTCTGTCAGTATATTTTCTAACCTTTTGGCAAGGATAATGGTAAAAAGCTTATAGTCCTGATTTAGTACACTGATTGGTCTGTAGTTGGAGCACTCTAGTTTATCCTTTTCAGGTTTAGGTATAACTGCAATGACCCCTTCTCTCCAGGAGGGGGGGATTTCCCCTGTGTGGAGGACATAATTAAATGTTTTCAGGAGGAGAGGAGATAGTTGCTGTTTAAAGGTTTTGTACCACTCTGCTGTATAGCCATCAGCTCCTGGGGATTTGTTAGCTTTAAGTTTCATAATTGCTTTTTCCAATTCTTTAGGATGTATTTCTGACAGTAGTGTTTTATTTTGTGACTCCGTAAGTTGGGGAAGGTTTAATGTGTTTAGGAATGCCTCGGATGCGTTTTTATGTTTTTTGTGGGAGTATAAGTTCTTATAGTAATTCTCGAAGCTTTTAAGAATATCCTGAATTCTGAATTTTATTTCCCTTGATACTGGGTCTCTGATTTTGTAGATTGCTCTTTCTGTTTGATGTTTCCTCAATTTATAGGCTAGCAATTTTGCCGATTTACTGCCTGCTTCATAGTATTTTTGTTTCAAAAATGTAAGTTTCTTCTGGATTTCTATTGTGTAGATCTCATTTATTTGGTTTTTAATTTCCTTAATCTTGAGCGAGTCAGTAGAATGAGTGTTGCCTTTGTGTTCTTTTTCTAGGTTCCTAAGTTCTGACTCTAATGTGGATAGTTTTTCTTGTCTTAGTTTCTTTTGGGTTGCCAGTTTTGCAATAATCTTTCCTCTTATTACAGCTTTGCATGCATCCCACAGTATTAAAGGGGCTACTTCTCCATTATCGTTTTCTTCCAAATATCTGAGAATATCTGATTCCAATTCATCTTTCAATGGTCCTTTCAGGACATTTGAATTTAACCTCCAAGAAAATGTATTATTTGTGTATTTTTGGATATTTAAGTCCATGTAGATCGGACTGTGGTCAGAGAGATCCATCAGTCCTATTTTACATGTTTTTACTCTTCCAATGTCTCTATTAAACATAAAAAAAATAGTCAATCCTTGAGTAAGATGAATGTGGAGTTGAGTAAAATGTATAGTCTTTTACACTGGGGTTGAGTTCCCTCCACACGTCACAGATTCCCATTTCTTTTAGTAGCATCCGAGTCTTCCTGTTTTGGGTGTTATTTTGATGTGGAGAATTACCAGAAGCATCCCAGTATGGATTCAGTCTAAGATTGAAGTCCCCACCACATATCACTAAACCTTGAGCTTTAGTTATCATTAGGTCGAATACATTTTTATAAAATTTCCAGTTAGCCCCTGGGGGAGCATACACATTCAGCAGGGTGATATCTTCTCCCTCTAGCCGCCCAGTTACCAAACTGTATCTCCCTTCTTTATCTTTGTGTTCTGATTTTTTTTTCAAATGTAATTTTGGTTGATATCAATGTCGCTATTCCCCTCCTCCTCCCTGACTTATATGAAGATGAAGAGATCATTTTAAACCCTTGTCTACTGAGTTTATTGTGTTCCACGTCTGTTAGGTGGGTTTCTTGTAAAAATATTATTCCTGCTTTGTCTTTTTTCATTTTGCCTAGAATCTTGGATCTTTTAACTGGATTCAGGATTCCTTTTACATTATATGAAATTATTTTGGTTACACCCTGTTTCTCCATTGTGTTGTTTTGTTTAGTATAACTGTGTGATGGCCGTCTTTTGTGCTACTCAGAAACTGAAAGAACATTAAAAACAAGAAAAACATTAAGAACATAGTGTATAAAACTTTAAAACAAAAAGCTGTCAGAAGAACTTCCTGAGCTGAGGTCTTTTTAAAGACCCTGGAAGAGCCTTGATGGAGTGAAGGCCCTGAGGGAAATTCCTCAAACTCTGTTACGTGTTGAGGGCCCTCTCTTACCCCTGTAAGTTGTCCCATGCTTTTAACGTGAGTTTCAGAACCCAATCCAAACTTGTAATGATTTTTTTTTTCCTTTTATGCCTAAACCCTGTGAAATTGTGTGCACCCTCCCACCCCCATCACATCAAACATTCACACAAAAACAGTATTTGTTAGTATGAGGAGAACATGTGGATTATTGTCACATTTCTATTTTAACAAGTTTTTTTTTTTTTTTTTTTTTTATTAAAAAGACTTATTTGTTTCAAATATTATGACTGTTCCATGAAATGTTTTACCACATGCTGAATACGCATCTCCTTTAATGTTTGTTACCTTGTATGAGGGGGGTTGGATGTGCGGATTGATTCAAGAGAAAAAAAAAAAAAAGGTCGCTATTCCAACCTGAAAACGGATAGTTTATCCGCGACGCTCTGGCGCTGGGTTTCCCGCTGCTGGTCCGTGGATTTTGAAGGTCTTTGTGTTGTCCATGTTTGCGCTTTGATCTTCTCACTCGGGTCTGCTGCGGGTTTAAATACCGTTACCGGGAGCCCTCTTCTCGCCATGTCAGCTGTTGCTTCTTCCGCCGAATTATAGAGACATGTTTCTTCGCCGTAGAAGACCCTTAAATTCGCAGGAAATGGAGTCTGAAAGCGCAATTTCTTCTCTCTTAACACCTTTTTCGCGTCATTGTATTCCCTGCGCTTTTTAAGGACCTCCGGGGCGTAATCGTGTTCCACGAAGACTTTTCTCTCCTGGTGCATAAATCCTTTTTTCTGCCAGGCCAGTCTTACAACCTCTTGTTTTATTTTGAAATTGGAAAATCTTACCAACACCGAACGTGGGGGCGCTTCCGCCGCCGGCCTAGCGGCTAATGAACGATGTGCCTTTTCTATCTTCAAGTCGGTGGTTTGTGGAATATCCAATTTCTCTCTTAGTAAGGATTCCACGCATTCTGCCATTGAGTTAAAACCGTTTTCGGCTCCTTCTATCAGACCATGAATTCTTATGTTGTCTCTTCTTTGTCTTCCTTCTTGGTTGGCTAGCTTAGCCTCTATAGATGCTTGACTTTTGCGTAGGTCCAGCACAGAATCTTCGAGCACTTTTATTCGTTCCTCTGTTTCCAAGATTCGGTTCTCGGCCTGGTCCACTCTGCTGTTTGTCCTTTTCAATTCTTCTCTGAATTCCCGAAATTCGGCCGTAACTTCTCGGCGAAATCGTCGTAGCTCTTCAAATAGTGATTTCAGGCTAACCTTTTTGTTAGCTATCACCAGTTCCTCGTCTTCTGAACGGAGATCTTCCAGTTCAGATTCTCCGGCCGATACGTGTCCTGGCCTGGAGAATTTCAGTTTCTTCTGTTTTCCTTTAGACATGATGATTTTGTCTTTTGATTTTCACTCCTCCAAAAATCCGTTAAGTTTGATTTTCAAGGTGTTATCTTGGATTGGGTCTGAGAGCTTCAGTGTTAAGCTGCAGTCGCCATGGCGTCCAGACCGGAAGTCATCGGAAAGGCATTTCTAAGGTTTTTTGGACCAACTAAAATGACTTTAGTCTTATCTGAATTTAATAGCAGAAAATGACAAGTCATCCAAGCTTTGATTTTCTTAAGACAGGTTTCTTACTTGGCTAATTGGCTATCATCTGGATTCATTGACAGGTGTGGAGAATGTGTTCAAGGATGAGGCTGAGTTTGTTCCTCAGATTCAGCTTTATTCACAGAGCACATCTCCAACAAATCTCAAAGCAAATCAAGAGGAAGTTTTCATCTCACATCAGGGGTTTTATACCCCGGGCACGAAACAGCAGTCACATGGTGTTTAATCAAACATACAGTCACATGGTACTTAATCTCAATCACAAAGTAACCCCTTTGATCTTACGCCATTGTCCTCTAGTCTCTGTGGCCCGGAAATCTTCCCCGGTCGTCTCCCGGAAACAAAGGCCGAATCTCACACTCCTCTGCTGAATCCCAGAGTCTCAGTCCTCTTTGTTCCATGAGACGTGAAGCACACAATAAACATACAGCAACACATTTGTGGGGAATATGTAACCAACATATGCGCCACAAGACCCCCCCCCCCCAAACGTCTAAATGGGACAAACATAACCAGAGACACATGACATCATAACATTACTACACATCAATCCACCAGTTGCTTAACTCTCAGTCTCCTGCCGTATCTGCTGAAAGCCGGCTTTGCTGCTGTCTGCACCTGTGGATTAGAACTGTTAGTCAATCTCTGTGGGAGTCCTGTAGAATGCCCTCTAGGGGGTCTACTGCGACGGGGGGCTCTCGCCAACTGCACCTCTTCATCCGCCAAAACAAAAGCAGGTTTGAGTCTGTTAATACAAATCGATTCTTTTCTGCCTCCCAAATCTAGCAAAAAATGCTTCTCTCCTGTTTCCAGCACCTTGTACGGCCCATCGTAAGGCAGGCGCAGGCTGGGGCGACAAGCATCATGTCTCACAAAAACAAACTCCGCATTTTTTAAAGCCTTCGGCACAAAAACGTGTGGGAAACTGTGATGAACCGGGCTAGCAAGCGTGTTTGATCCTGTGCCGCTCTGCAACAGCTGAGCGGGGGGGCAATTTGGGGCAGGATTATCGGGGAGAAATTCCCCTGGCAAATGGAGAGGCTGTGCAAAAACTAATTCCGCTGGAGAGGCTTGCAAATCCTCCTTAGGTGCAGAACGCAACCCCAATAAGACCCATGGTAACTTGTCAACCCAATTTGTATCCGTAAGTGACGCTCTGAGGGCCGCTTTCAATGACCTGTGAAAACGCTCGCATAAACCGTTAGCCTGGGGGTTGTACGCGGTGGTGCGGTGGATCTTTACCCCTGGGCTGCGGGCCATGGACGACCAGAGTTCGGAAACAAATTGAGGACCCCTGTCTGACATTATGTCCGACGGAACTCCAAAACGCGCTACCCAAGCTGTTAAAAACGCGCGCGCCACTTCCTCCGCTGTGGTTGACGCCAGAGGGACCGCTTCCGGCCAACGCGTGGTGCGATCCACCATCGTCAAAAGATGTGTGTACCCCTGTGACGACGGAAGGGGGCCTACCAAGTCGACATGCACATGATCAAAGCGCTTAGCAGGAATGTGAAAAGGCTCCAAAGGAGCTCTAGTGTGCTTGTGTATTTTGGCTCGCTGACACGCTACGCAGGCTGTCGCCCATTCCTTAACCTGTCTGCGCAACCCCAGCCATACAAATTTCTCCCCCATCATTTTGACCGATGCGCGCACCCCCGGGTGCGCCAGAGAATGGATCGAGTCAAAAACGCGGTGGCACCACGCAGCTGGTACCACGGGGCATGGCCGTCCCGTGGAGACATCGCAGATTAGGGGAGGCATACCCATTTGCAGCACCCTGTGCTCCAGCCTTAACCCTGTTGGTCCAGACTGGAGTGCGCGCACGTCCGCATCGCTAACCTGCTCCGCAGCCATGGCTGCATAATCTAACCCCACGCGGACCGGGGCCGCGCACGCTCCCGCGTCGCTACCCTGGCCCGCGGCCATGGCTGCAGAGTTTGCCCTCACGTGGTCTGGCGCCGGCACAGCACGCGAGAGGCAGTCTGCCACTACATTATGTTAACCTGCGACATGCTGGATATCGGTGGTGAACTCTGATATCGCGGCCAGCTGTCTTTGCTGCCGGCCCGACCAAGGTTCAGAAATCTTGGCCATCGCAAAAGTCAGTGGTTTGTGGTCCACGAACGCGGTGAAACGGCGCCCTTCCAGTCAGAACTGGAAATGGCGGATGGCTAAGTGTAGGGCCAACAACTCCCTGTCGAACGCGCTGTATTTTCGCTCGCTATCGCGCAAGGTTTTGCTGAAAAACGCGAGCGGTTGCCAGGTCCCCGCTACCAACTGTTCAACGACCGCCCCTACCGCTAAATCGGACGCGTCAGTGGTGAGGGCCATGCGGGCTGTTGGAACTGGGTGTGCCAACAAAACCGCGTTTGCCAGCGCTGTTTTGACTTGAGAGAATGCGCGCTCCCGCTCAGGAGACCATTCGATTTTATTTGTGGGTTTTTGTTTTTTTAGTGCCGCGTACAATGGTTGCATGAGCCGCGCTGCACTTGGGAGGAAACGGTTATAAAAATTAACCAGTCCCAAAAACTCCTGTGACGCTTTGACCGTTTGAGGTTGGGGAAAATTTGTTATTGCGCGCCTTTTGTCGGGGAGAGGGACCGCTCCTTCTGGCGAAACGCGATGCCCCAAAAAATCAATCTGCGCTACCCCAAACTGGCACTTCGCTGGGTTAATTATTAACCCGTGCTCTGCCAGCCTCCGGAAAACTGCCGTGAGGTGGTTTTCGTGTTCGTCTTCGGACGTGCTGGCTACTAAAATGTCATCCAAGTAGACGAACACGAAAGGGAGGTCGCGCAGCACCGCGTCCGTCATGCGTTGGAACGTCTGCGCGGCCCCGTTGAGTCCAAAAGGCATGCGCAAAAACTCAAAAGCCCGAAAGGAGTTATTACCGATGTTTTGGGTATGTCCTGGGCGCGCACTGGAACCTGATGGTAGCCGCGCACTAAATCTATTTTAGAAAAAATGTGCGCTCCCGCCAAATGAACCGAAAAATCTTGAATGTGTGGGATCGGGTAGCGGTCGTGTGCAGTGGCGTTATTCAACCTGCGGAAATCACCGCAAGGTTGCCACGAGCCATCAGTCTTTGGGACCATGTGCAATGGTGAAGCCCAGGGGCTTTTCGAACATCTGATGATGCCCAGTTCTTCCAGGTTGGCAAACTCCTTGCGCGCTATGGTCAGTTTAGCTGAGTCCAGGCGCCGAGCTTTTGCAAAAACGGGCGGCCCGGTGGTAGTGATATAATGCTCCATCCCATGTTTGGCCACTGTCGCCGAAAACGTTGGGACTGTTAGTGCTGGGAACTGAGTGAGGAGTGCGTGGAACTTACCACCTGCAGTCGTGACGTTGGCTTGTGCAGTTGGTGGTGCCACTCGTGCTGTGCAGGGAATAGAGTGAAAAGACAGTGCATTAACCAGACGTCTATTAGCAAGATCAACCAATAAACCATGTGAGCACAAGAAATCAGCCCCTAGCATGTTGAAACTGACTGCAGCTACCACAAAAGTCCACTCAAATGAACGACCCTGCAAAGACAGAAGCAGCGTCCTCTCACCGAAGGTCTTAATAGCCGAGCCGTTCGCTGCTGACACTGACACCCGGGGAACTTTGGACGGCATCAGCCGGTTTGCGTAGGAAGGCATGATGAAGTTCATCTGGGAGCCTGTGTCCACGAGGAATCATTTCCCCGAACGTGCATCTGTCAGGTAAAGCAGCTTGTTCTCTTCCCCGAGGGCTGCAGCCGCTACTGACCCTCGGTCTTGGCGTTTCCCGAACGCTTGAAGTGGCACGGCGGGAGGCACTTGTGTGCCCTCTCTGCAAAATGGTGATGATAGAAGCACAGGACGTCGCCCGCTCCGTGTCGCTTGGTGCTGACTGCTGCCGTCGTCGGCGCGTCTGGTGCTGCAACCACTGGCCCCATTCCGTCTCCGGGCGTCGCTCCTAGCTCCGCTGCTGCAGCCGAAACTGCGCTCTGCTTGTGGGCGTCGACGAGTCGCTGCGCCTCCTTGCTCATCCCATGGTAGTCTCGCTTGGCCAACCGGGGTGAATCTGCCAGGGTAACTCTCACTGCTGGCGGCAGGGTCCGGAGGGAAAGGTGGGCGAAGATAAATTCGCAGTCCTCGGAGTCTTTCACCCTCAGCGTTTTGACCATCAGGTCTACGGGTCTGTCGTTCTCCGACTCCGTCAATGCCAGGAGCCCCTCTGCTCGCTGTTGCACGGAGGGGGTGAAATGACTGATAAGCGCAGCTTTCAAGGCGCCGTATTTGTCGCTGTCCGGTGGGTGGTTGACCAGATCTTCCACCCTCTGAACTGTGTGGCTGTCCAGCTTGGCCACAACATGGTAGAATCTCGTGTCATCCTTCGAGATTCTCCGGAGGTTGAACTGCGCCTCGACCGCGCTAAACCAGGAGCGCGGGCTATGCTGCCAAAAGTCAGGCAGCCAGAGTGTGGAGGCAGCCATCAGGCTGGCTTCTGCCGAGCCCCGCTCGGGAGAATTATTTCTGCTCATTCTGAGTCGTAAGGTCACCAGTGTGGAGAATGTGTTCAAGGATGAGGCTGAGTTTGTTCCTCAGATTCAGCTTTATTCACAGAGCACATCTCCAACAAATCTCAAAGCAAATCAAGAGGAAGTTTTCATCTCACATCAGGGGTTTTATACCCCGGGCACGAAACAGCAGTCACATGGTGTTTAATCAAACATACAGTCACATGGTACTTAATCTCAATCACAAAGTAACCCCTTTGATCTCACGCCATTGTCCTCTAGTCTCTGTGGCCCGGAAATCTTCCCCGGTCGTCTCCCGGAAACAAAGGCCGAATCTCACATTCCTCTGCTGAATTCCAGAGTCTCAGTCCTCTTTGTTCCATGAGACGTGAAGCACACAATAAACATATAGCAACACATTTGTGCGGAATATGTAACCAACATATGTGCCACACAGGTATAATTGTGTGCCATCTGCATAACAATGAAAATGCATACAGTGCTTTCTAATAATGTTGCCTAACAGAAGCATATATAAACTAAAAAGAGTAGGGCCTAGCACAGATCCCTGTGGAACTCCATGACTGAGCTTTGAGTTGGAAGAAAACTCATTATTGACATCAACAAACTGGAACTTATCAGATAAATAAGATCTAAACCACTGCAATGAAGTTCCATTAAGTCCAACACAGTGTTCTAATCTATCAAGTAGAATATTATGATTGATAGTATCAAAAGCTGCACTAAGGTCTAAAAGGACAAGCACAGAAACGAGTCCATTATCAGATGGGATAAGGAGGTCATTAATGACCTTCACTAAGGCTGTTTCAGTACTATGAAAGATTCTAAACCCAGGTTGAAACTCTTCAAATAAACCATTTCCCTGCAAGTGGTCAAATAATTGCGTAGCAACAACTCTTTCTAAGATTTTTGAAATGAAAGGCAGATTTGAGATTGGTCTATAGTTAGCTAAAACTCCTAGATCCAGCGTTGGTTTTTGAGTAAAGGTTTAATTACAGCAGTTTTAAAAGCCTGCGGTACATGGCCTAATGTTAATGAAGAATTGATTATTTGAAGAATAGAGCTACCAGTAAATGGGAAGTCTTCTTTACATAACCTCGTAGGAATAGGGTCTAAAAGACAAGTTAAAGGCTTGGATGAGAAAATTATTTTATCTAACTCTAAAAGGTCAATTGGAGTAAACTTATCCAAACAGATATCAATTGAAGGAGTTGTAGTAGTTACTGTATTTAAGTTAACGGTGGGAAGAATCTGACTGATTTTATCTCTGATAGATGAAATTTTATTATTGAAAAAATTCATAAAGTCCTGACTAGTAAGCTCTAAGGGAATGCTAGGATTGACAGAGTCCCGACTCTTTGTCAGCCTGGCTACAGTGCTGAAAAGAAACCTGGGATTATTCTTGTTCTCTTCTATTAACGCAGAATAATAACTTGTTCTAGCTTTTCTAAGAGATTTTTTTTTTTTGTAAATTAAAAGATGATTTCTCCAAGCTAAATAGATTTCATCTAAATTAGTGGAGCGCCATTTTCTTTCTAATTGACGAGTCTTCTGTTTTAAGCTACGAGTTTCTGTGTTGAACCAAGGAGTTAGAAATCTCTGATTAGACTTTCTTTTTTTAAAGGGGCCACCATATCTAGAGTCTGATGCAGAGAAGCTGTAACACTATCTATCATGCTATCAATTACAGAAGGAGCAAACTCTCTATAGCTAAGTTCCATTGTGTTGACACATGGCATAGAGGAAACATCTGCGTAAATTTGGTGACATCATCATCTAAGGGGCATCTACTGTAGTAATATTTTTCTTTAGGAGCTAAATAGTCAGAAATAGTAAAATCAAAGGTAAACAGACAATGGTCTGACAGTACAGGGTTTTGAGGAGACACTACCAGATTTTCTATTTCTATGCCATATGTCACAACAAAGTCCAACGTGTAGGTAGAATTTCCTACTTTCTGAGAAAACCCCATCAAGTCTAATATTGAATTAAATGCCATATTAAGGCAATCACTATCTACATCTACATGTATATTAAAGGCCCCTACTATAATTATTCTATCTGATTTCAGCACTAAATTAGCTAAGAATTCAACAAATTCTGATAAAAATTCTGAGTAGGCTGAGGGAGGACGATAAACTATGGCAAATAAAATTGGGTTTAACCTAAAATTGCTAAAATGCCCAATACTGAGGACCAGGCCCTCAAAGGAACTATAACGTGTTTTTTGCTTTACATTAACTAGTAATTTGGAATGGTAACTTGTTGCTACTCCTCCTCCACGACCAGAACTTCGGGAATTTTGACAATTTAAATAACCAGAGGGAGTTGATTCATTTAAACCAACATAATCCTCTTGCCCTAACCAAGTCTCTGTAAGGGATATTAAATCAATCTGATGATCAATTAACAGATCATGGACTAGTAGAGACTTGGGAGTTAAGAGACCTAATATTTAACAAACCGCATTTAATTTTTAAATTATGAGGAGGAAGAGAGGTCAAATCATTAAATTTAGAGGCTTCATGTTTAATTTGAGTTTTACCAACTTTTTGTTTAATCACTTTGGGATGCTTATACATTATATTTTTATTTACATTTTTTTTAATTTTGATTTTTGATCAAGATCTGTTTTTCAATTCACATATTAAATTCATTTCTAAGACTGCTTTCTATCATTTGCGTAATATTGCCAAGATTAGGAGCATCTTGTCTCAGAGTGATGCTGAGAAACTGAGCCACACTTTTGTTAGCTCTAGATTAGATTATTGTAACTTTTTATCAGGTTGTCCTAAAACATCTTTAAAAAGTCTTCAGTTGATCCAAAATGCTGCAGCAAGAGTTTTAACAGGTACTAGAAAGAGAGATATCTTTCTGGTTCTGGCCTCCCTTCACTGGCTTCCCATAGAGTTTAGAATTAAGTTTAAAATCCTTCTTCTCACTTACAAAGATCTGAACAATCAGGCCCCTTTTTATTTAAAAGATCTGATACTACCCTAGAATCCTAACAGCACTATGCTCCCAAAATGTAGGATTACTTGTAATACCTTGAATCTCCAAAACTACAATGGGAGGCAGAGCCTTCGGTTATCAAGCTCCTCTCCTGTGGAACCAGCTGCCAATCTGGATTCGGGAGTCTGACTCCATCTCTGTTTTTAAGAATAGGGTTAAAACCTTCCTTTTTGATATAGCCTACAATTAGGGAGCGATCATGTGTCTCTGAACCCTCCCTTAGTTATGCTGCTAATAGGTTTAGACAGCTGGGGGACCTCCAGCAATGCACTGGGCTTCACTCCTTTCTTCACTTTCAATGAAATATTTTTGCTGGTCATTAACATCTGTTTGTTCTCTCCCATAGATTGAGTCCCCATTGTGCTGTTTGCTCTCTACATGTCTGTTCTTTTTATCTTCTCTATCCCCTCACTCCCCAGCCAGTCGCAGCAGATGACTGCCCCTCCCTGAGCCTGGTTCTGCTGGAGGTTTCTTCCTGTTAAAAGGGAGTTTTTCCTCTCCACCGTTGCCAAGCGCTTGCTCACAGGGGATCGCCTGATTGCTGGGGTCTTTCTGCAATTGTGGGGGTTTCCCCTACAGTTGAAAGTGCTATGAGATGACTGTTGTCAAATGGTGCTATATTAATAAAGCTGAATTGAATTGAATCATAAATTGCAACTTTTTAAAAATATTTATTTGTTCTTCTGTAATAAATTTGAGGTTTTCTTTCTCACAAATCTGGATCTTTTTCGTGCATTCTTATGGCAAATTTGGGACTTTATTGTAAATGTCTTTAAAATTTGTAACTGTTTGCAAACAACTATTGTTGCAATGATTTTTTTTTTTTAACATTTTTTCTCTCGTTTCCTTCCATTTCTGACTTTTTTTTTTTTTATATATATAAAAAAAAAGTGTTATCCTGCTTCCAAACACCAGATTACAACTTGATTAAACATTTACAGGAGATTACTAAAACACAATGGATGGTACAGAATGTAAATTTGACTTTTTTTCAATAAAATTTGCAACTTTTCTCTTGCAAATTTGCAGCATTCATAGGAATGCTAGTTAATTTTTTTATTCTAAGTTGGTTTATTTTTCTCTGTTCCTCTCCAGACAATGGCCAAAGTTAATTTTTTAAATATTTTTGTTGGAAAAAGAAATATATATTTTTTATTTTAAGGTGTCTGAATTTTTCCCAATTAGCAAAATAAGAGCCTTCAAACACAATGTCACCCAGCACCCCCAAAAAGCAGGGAATGACCCTGGTTCAGTCTAATGGTCCAATTAGATACAAAGTGCAGCACAAGCCCAACATTCTTCTGATTTTTGCAATAAATTCTTCTGATTTACTGGACCAGGAAAACAATACCATACAGTCTTTTCTTCTAGTGCACACCCTTTTGCAGGAAATATCGTTGCATTGTTTGTCATCATTGCTTTGTGCGCTTTTCAAGTAACTTCAATGCCTCAGCCAAACACTGCCCACTTGTATATACAGTATGTGCACTTTTAAACATGCCAACTACACCAGGAGAAGAAACACAGGCATGGGAAATAGTGAGCTGATGTGGTGTCACACCCTTTAAAGCAGAAGTTTATTGAACAGAGGTTGTGCAACAGACATTTGAGGTACATGATATGAGTTATAGTGGAGGGGAGGGCAGGCAACTGGAAGGGAAATCCGCCCCACTGAAACTTCCAGATATCAAAATATTTATGACTGAACGTGACAGGTATAGCTCAAGCCATTCTTCGGCAGCAGTTCCAGTCGTGAGCACACATGCACGCACACACACAGAATATTTTAGACCAAGGCACATCTTTCTCATATACAGAATCCTTATTTACCGACATTCATATACAGTGACTGTCGCTGCATAAAGCAAGAAATGCACTTTGGCCATCACGGGAATGCTGTTTCACGCACAGATGTTGCACCTACGCAGACAGTCTGCAGTACAAAACACATCACTAATAAAAATGTGACACTGAAAGTTGCGCCCTCCCCTGCGGATATAGGTTAAGTCCAAGTGGGAGCCTTGCATATTTTTTGTTTCCCATCTTACTAGGCGAGCGACACTAATGCAGTGGGAATGATACATACACACACACACACACAAAGCTGAAAAATCCTCATTGTTGTTCTTTATCCCTCCATTCCAGGCTCCCTAACTGCAGAGGTATAGGTGATGAATCTGGGTTGGATTTTGTCCAGTAATCCTGAGGTACGGGAAATACCACCGATGTAGAATGTGACGGAAGGAGAGCAAAAATAGAATAAACCAAGAAAAGGGGGAAAGGAGACATGCTATCTAAAGCAAACGGTCAAACTGTACAAAGAACATTTCCAGTCGAATACTCATTTCATGTTCTTCTATTACCATCTACTTCTTTTTACTGGATGTATCTCTTAAGCTGTAAAATAATTATATTATAATACAAATGTTTATAAAATAGCAGCACACTCAGTGACACATCACAACTAGGTAATGTTTTTTTTTTTGTATAAATGAAACAAATTCATAGCTTTTAGCAGCGCAAAAAGACAACAATAAAATATTGACACTTTTTTGTTGATGTCTTCACACCTCCGCCTCCTCCCCCCACTGTCCTCTCTTCACTTTGGAATACAGTATCTCTAAATCGTAGAAGAAGAAACGCTTTTGTGGGTCTGGTCACAATACAACATATCAAACAAGTTGACAAAGGTGGTCTCAATGAATAAACACATGCAACAATAGATTGCAAGAAAGACAAATCACAACCATTAAGTTTGGAAGAGAGCTTACATCAGGCAAAAAAAAAAAAGGAAAAAGAAAAAAGGGGGGGACATTTTGGCAAATGTGTCATTAAATTGCTCAGTTTTACTGACAAACATCAGACCCCAATGTTTTCTCTTCACACTGAAAAACATACACGCAACAACGTCATGAAAAACAGATTAAGTCAAAGACACCTTGCTGTTGCAAAGCAACGTGCCCCGTTAAAACAGAACAAAATAAAAGGTCATTGGTCTCTTGTTTTGTGCTAATGTTTGCTTGGCTGATGGACCCCCTTCTGCAAATGATTCGAAGCAGCAAAGCTCACAGGGGCCATTTTGTGTTCATTAACAGACAATTGGCCTGAGTTAGCCAAACGTATGCCAGCACCATAAAATAAACTGACCAAGCACTGCAACACAAATCAGCTAAGGTGGTTCTGAACAAAGGTTCTGCTCTGTCTTTTAACATTGCTAACATCATCGCCCTTTGAAGAACATGTGCAAACACTAGATGTTACAACCACCCCATTATCTTGGAGATCGCCGCCCTGGTGACTCTGTGGCTGTGATGCAGATAAATTAAAAAAAAAAGAAAAAAAAGAAAAAGAAATATTCAAGTAAAAACAAATATATAATTTCTTGACAATGTAAAAGAAAAATCAAATCGACCCCATGGATCAGAACTTTGTAAGTAGGCATTTAACTTATATTGGCATTTTTTTCAGACTCCCCATCAACTTGCACTTTGCTGGACTCGGAATGTTTCTGTCACTTTTGCTTGTTTGTCGGAATGTCCTTTTGTTGTAAGTTGTGGAAAGTCTCTTGAATTCGACTCTTTCTTGACAAAGGTATGTCTGATGATTGGGAAACCAGCCCTACACAGTAAACCAAAGAAAAGGCTAATGAGGAAATAAGAAAACATCCATTCACCTCCATCCACCACCCATTTAATTTTACTCATCTCCTAGGGAGCATGTTCTCAAAGTGCTTTGCCACTGAAATCATATAAGGACGCTTTACACGACCCTGTGTTGGACTCCAGATGCGTTGACAGTAAATTACCATCATCTAATCAACCCCAACCCCACCCCGAAAAATGATCCTCTCATGATCTGGCAGCATACAGTCTTAGTTCCTCGTTACACTTCCACATAAATGGAAACTCGGAACATTTGTATTCACTTAGCCATGTCTCTGTAGTCATCCATGACAAAAAAATAATGTTGATTCCACCCAAATATGCAGACATCAAAGTTCTACCATGAGGCTTCTAGGCGTCTTTGCTCATCTTCCACATCATCCAGATCTCCGACGCAGCAGCATGCTCCTGTAGCCCTCAAATCCTCTTTGTACTACCAGCCAGTTTCCATGGTGACCTGTTTGTTGCGAACCATCCATCCCCCCCTCGACTTCACCCCATCCCTCAACTATAATGAATACAGAGGAGTTTCATCTTGAAAAAAAAAAAAAAAAAAAAAAAAAAAAAAAAAAAGTTCATTTCAACTCCACTCGGTCCTTAAACTCAAGCAGACTGACAACTAAGGAAACACCATATCGTAACAACACAAAGAAGAATGAAGTATGTGTAATGTTTCATCATCACAGTGGCAGTGAGAAGCAAACACCTGACATGACCGCCGAGTCTGAGGTGGAACACCTCTATAGAGAAAAAAAAAAAAAAATGCTACGTCCTCCAGCAGTTTTCTGTTGGCCAACAAGGAACCAGGATAGTTAATGCATGAAGGCAGTGATACAGCATACAAGATGCCCCGTTGTACTGATGGACAACACGTGTGTGGCCTTGGCTTGCTCCTTCTGTCCTGAACCAGAAGCCTGTGGCCTTGTTCAAGTGTCCCATGCCGTAGAATGCAAATGCTTTACACAGATTCGGGATCACACAAAACATCTCACCCACTCACACACAGACACACTACCTGAACACCAACGTCTCCAATCGTGTGCACACGCAGGTCTGCACACTGCACCCACCATCTGACACATACAAGCAGCCTGACTAAAGGAGCTTATTGATCAATTAAATCCAATATATGTCCAATGACAATATTATTATTAATAATAATAATTACTAATAACCACCGTCATCCCAGCTCTTTCCTGGAAATGGACCCGCAACTTCTTGTGCACAGTCTCATGACTTCCTCATCCTCCGTACACACGACGGTCAGGAAGCTCGATAGGGCGTCCTCTCTCACACCGGCCACAAATGGAATAGTTATAATACTCTTATAGGAAGAAAGAAGAAGCCCCACTGTGTTCTCACATATGTGATCTCCAAACAGTTTATCAAGCTTTGCTTAAAATATAACTTAAAGATCATACTATACAATCAAAGGCAGAATGCAAATATGATTGGCTTCCCTTCTGAATATCCAAGGCACCACAGAGCTTCATCTTGTATTTGACGCTAGAAAATCTATTTTGTGTGCAGATGTTCTTTTTAACAGAAAAAAAAAAACTACAAAAAGAAAAAAAAAACAAACTAGCAAGCATTGTTCTTTTTTCATTTAAATGATTTGTTTTTAACATTTTCCTCTTTTGTTCTTTTTTTTCCTGTTTTTAAGAAGATTGGGTTGTTTTGTTTTTTTTTTGTTTTTTTTTTCTCAAGATGCTTTGCTGCTTTGTAAATCCTGCGTGATGATGCCCTCCTGGTAGTTCACAAGTTGACATCGCGGACATCTGTCGGGGTGGAGGACTGATCCAGCTCATCCAGGCCTTTGCCGCTGGAGCCTCTCTGAGTCTGCTGCTGTTGCTGCTGCTGCTGGCGGCCTTCACGTAAGCTGCTCTCCAACACGCGCTCGATCTGCTCCTGGCACTCTTTCAGGACATCCTGTAGGGCAAAGGAAAGGATAAGCTGTTAAAAATGTGCTCTCTTAAACAGAAACGAGTCATTTCATCTTGTCTGACTGAAACATCTGGCTTGCTTGAAATTGCACTTAGATGCACGAGGAAAACAAAGGCCCTCTGCATACGCAGATAGGTCATTTCAGTGTTGTGGGGGAGGGGAGACAAAACATTTAATAAATATTGAGGCTGACCCTACAAGTTAAAAAAAAAAAAAAAAAAAAAGTGACGACCTAGTAGTATTGAATGCAAAAGACGCAACAGACTTACACAAATGGTCCCCTCCAGTATACAACTAGGACAATATCAGTCGCTACGGAGGGTGACAATATGTATGGGTACATATTCATACTATGTAGGATAACTAAGTAGACGGTTATGCCATTTATTCCATCTTGTTACAATGCTACGCACTTTGTATATATATTTATATATTTATGTGTATGTATGTATATCCACTGCTCTTATTTATATTTTTCGTATCTTCTTAATTATTGCTCTGAGTGTTGCTATCCCTGTGCTGTTGCAATCCTGGAATTTCCCCATTGTGGGCCTAATAAAGGCTTATCTTATCTTATTATTGTTGTAGTAAACATATTTACATTTACACAAACGTTTGACACATCCTTTGTTTTAACACATCATTATGCCTCGGTGAAACGGAGGCATACAGTAATCAGTCAGTGCGTCTGTTTGTGGCTGTGTGTATGTGTCTGTCCGCCTCCGTTTCAGCTCGCCCAATCAAAATTAAGTGGAACTAAAGGCTTGTATCATTGTATGACCATATTTTCTCGACTTTTAATTTGCCAGAATTTCAAAATAAAACTTTGTTTTTGAAATAAACACAAATTTAACTCACCATTTCTATCAATGCCGCGGGGGGGGGGGGGGGGTATTGTAATAACTATCCTGGGCCACTAGAGGTCAGAGTGCCACTATTTTACCGCTGCCCATGCTACCATGCCACAGGCACGAGGCACAGCACCTTGGTGCTTTCATTTATGAAGTTGTTACAACTTGGACATCACATTATGCTGCAGGCTACTACTGAAAGCTGCTGTCATGTGGTTAAAGTGGGGAGCAGGAGGGGGAGAATAGTGGAGATTTCTGGTGGACCAAACCATTGTGAGGCATCTGAGTGGGGTGTCCACACATTTTAAAATTAAAACATCTTTTCCGCATTTATACTTTGCATGGGAGCTTCAAATGCATTTCAGCCAATTATGTACACTAGCAAAGAAAGGTTTATGATGATATGAGGTGGAATTCTGTTTTTTCCAGGTGGAGGGGGACATATCACCCCATCCCTCCCTTGATTTACACCAATGGCCCTCTGGTATGGTGGACGAGAGGCTCTTGGACATCCAGAGATCTTAAATGTCCAAAAACTTTCTAGTAAGTCTGCAGCAAAAGATGAGCACAGACAAAGGCCAGACCCAAGCATTACATTAGCCCACCGACGTGCTCTGAATACCACCGCTATAGTCCCCGTGAAGCATACACACACACTCCCGTGCATACATCCATACCACTACCCTGCCCCCATCCAACCACCTCCCCCCAAAAACACACACAAAACACAAACAGAGGTAGCCTTGACAACAGCAGCTGAAAACACAGGTAGTATTAAAGCTATGTTAATTACATCCACCTCCTGTGGGAACACAAAGGTGGTGCTTTTTTAACGAGAGCCAGTCTGTGTGCCTTGCCTGCCTGCCTGCAGGGGATCCATCTGAGAGCCGGCCGCCTCAACTTACACCATCAAAGGTCGCCAAGGCAAGCTGAGAACCCACCTGGGAGCGGGGCCCCTCAACAGCACTGAGCCCTCATATCCTTCCCTAATAGAGGGTTGAGAGAGGGGACAGAGCAGAGCAGGAAGAGAGCGCAACTCTCCTGGGGTGGGTAAGTTAGACCAGTGCTGAATGGGTTGTTAGCAAGAGCGTCAGAGAAAGGTCAAACTGTTTTAAGAAGCAAAACAGTGGTGGAAGTCATTAAAGAGCTACAGGAGGAACTGTGCTTACACTTCAAGTAACCAGAACTTTTGTTAAAAAAGTACCCTTTTGTGTTTCTGCCACCGTGTTAAGACCCCTGAGGATGAGGCAAATTAGTCTGTTTTCTGTTTCAAGTCAGTTCTGTACTGTGGAAAAAGGTCCACATTCTGTCCAATAGGTGGCAGTATACACACGACTGAGCAACTCTGTTGGTCTCAATGGGACAGAGGAGGGATCTACAACCTGTAGATCCAGGGCCACATGCGGCTCTTTTGTCCAAAACCAGTGTTTTGGACTTGAACAAAAATAAAAACCCAACAAATCTGTGAGGGGAAAAAGGTATCAAATTTGTGAGAAAAAAAGTTGTTTACCTTGAAGAAAAAACTATAACAAATTCATAGCAAAAACTTGTAAATTAATGAGCAAAAAAAAAAAAATGCAGATTCAAGTGGAGGAAATGCATATATTACTTATGTTGACAGGTCAGTTTATACTTGGCCACTTTAGCTTTTTTCAGTCATCTTAACCTTTCACCCTGGCCAAAAATGATCTAAAATGTCTCTTTACAGGCTAACCACAGGGACAACAACAGCAACAGCAAGAACACAGGAAATTCATGTAAATCTACTGTTGGCTGTGATTTATTGTGACTTAGTTGAAGTGCTGTGTGAGAAACCGTGCACAATAGTATGAACGCAACAGCTAGAATCGAAAGGAAAATCCCCAAGTAGTTGTTGAGATTTAAAAATCAAGTTATCTCAGAGGTACACTCTTAAACACAAATTCAAATGTATTTATGCTGGCACCTTCTGGAAGTTTTACTCTCCAAATGGGGGCTTTTTAAAAATACTGAGTTCCTCTAATTGCCCCTGCCATGGAAACCTGGCTTCAAGTCCTCTGCTGCCATGTTGCTAATATGAGCATCTGAGTCTGGATCCTTTCAGGAAAAGCTGAGGAGCAACGCTGCTCTCTAGTGGAGAAATAGTGCAAAACAAGAAAAGCCAAATTAACTCTCAGCTCCCTGCATGCATGCACATGCATGACCTCCTGTGCCTTTAAAGCACCAGGCTTCTGTGGGAATCACGACAGAGATGGGTGAAAGTGTAGCCGCTTGTGGAGCCAAGAAGCATTCTTTAGAAATTTACAGCTAATTTAAACCTGATGGGCCACAGTTTGAGCCTCAGTTATGGCCTCTGGTGCTGCTGGGCCTCGATGAAAGGAGAACAGTGCCCTCACTCACATCAGAACTGCTCTCAGGGAGTTGCACGGGGCTGAGTGACTAAAGGTCATAGTGGCAAAGGTCAAGCAGCGTGACACAAAACAGGTTAAGACATGTACCAGAGCAAAGCTGCTTTAGTTTGACAGCTTTTAAGACTGGTAATTTGTTGAAATTCTGTATATATTGGGGGAATGCTAAAGCATATCCTAATACCTGAACCTGACAAAATTAATCACGACTTTTGACAGGGATGTCTCACTCATTTTCCCATGATCAGCTCCAGTAAGTTTTTTTTTTAACTCACTGGTCATGAAATTTGTTTGGCTATTCGGCAGGCTGGACCGATCTGGGCTCCCTGCCGTTTGAAGAACATTTTCCCTCAGCAATGAGCCTGACGTGGAGGAAACCTGACCGGTGTCTTTCCCTTAATCTTCTCCAGAGGGTGGCCACTGACGCAGGGGTGTGCACATTCTCTCACTCACACAAAATCTTCCCACCAACATGTGCCCCATTGGTCATAAAATCTCAGTTCCTGTGAGAAAATTAAGCAAAGTGCAGAACATGCAAAGGAACTGCCTGTGTCTTACCGCAAGAATGCATGCCTTCACTTCTTAAAAGGCATTCTCCCCCTCAGTCTGCACTACAGCGGCTGTTCAAATCCCTTTCCAAGCCCCATGGGCTTTATTCGAGAACCTTTAATGGCTTCAATGTGTGACTACTGGAAACATCAGAGCTGCCTTCAGAGAGGCTCGGAGGTGCTTGGACAATGAAGGGGCCGAAACGCAGCAACAATCTGCCACAGGAGGCATCGCTACACTGAAGGATCTTACTTTCCAGCCCCAAACCGGAAAACACATGACCACCTCCGATCCTCCCTCGTAGTTATAGTCCTCAATATGCCCCAACCCAAACACAGATAGTGCTGCAAGATGTGTCACCATGACAAATAAAGGCATGCACACAGCTCCTAGGCTGCCTTTGTGACACTGGCAGTTGGGGGGGGGAAGTCATGCAGACAGACAAAACCAAAGGAAGAAATGTGTGAAACCATGGAATGTGTTTTAACTGCTGACTGTAACACACAAGACAGTGGTGGCTACTCTGGGAGGGCTTGGTGGTCAGACAACCCAAACACATAGGCAGACACACACTACAAATGCCAGGGAATCTTAAAAAAAAATATCCGGGGGCAGACGCTGGAAATAAGAAGTCCCCACATGACTTGAATTTCCACAAATTACAATAGAAACAGTGACCTTTCTCTTTTATCGCACATGCCTTAAACACCACAAGTAACATGGTGCTGCAGGCTACGTAGATGTATAATCATTCCAATAAATGCATCATTGTTGCAAATATTTTCTATCTGTCAAATGACTGCATATAAAACCATGATGAAAAAAAAAGAGGAACAATAACAGGGGAAATAGGAAAATGTGTTTCCGCTGCAACCCGTGGCGAAAAAAGACAAATAAGAGACGGAGAGAGGAGGTAGTTGTCTTAAAACCTTTGCATGCCTCTGGCCTCCAATTCCTGTTTCAGTCAATCAAGAATAAACTGAAATGTTGTCACAAAACTGATCTGCCTTCAACACATTGACACAAATGTTAACTGTTTCCCAGCACACAGCCTCCTCTGCTGCCCCCCTGTGCCACACCAGGTATATATGTGAGGCAACACATTCCAGTTGCCCAAGATGGTGACTTGGCTCCATGACATTTCCACTGGAAAAACCACAGTTTCTGGATACCACACATGCCAGGAGGGTACTGGGGGGCTGGCGTTGGCCATGATGATGTTGGCAGTAGCAGCTGCAGAGGCTGGCGAAACTTGCTTCGCCTTCATATTTTGCCTGGCTCTCTGGATGAGTGGCTACGAAAAGCTGCTCTACCGTCTTTCTGAGCCTCTACATGGCCGGCCAAATGTAACTACAGTGTATGTACACATTTATACTCACAGCAGCATTTCAGTCACAATCACAGGGGAAGAGGCCTTTGAGAGTTACATAGACATATGAAGTGGTTATGCTTTTAGGAAACAAAGGTAGGGCTGGTGTTAAAATGACACAACTGATAACCGTTTCCTCTTTTTTGTGTTAATGAAAGTCTGAATAGTAAGATAACGACAGGGCCTGTACCTGATGCCACTTACTAACTGATGCAAATTTTGTGTTTTTAACTTTTGATGCACAAAGTTGTGAAGATTTTTTCCACCAAGCATTAAGTTCTGGGTAGCTTCTTAACAGCCTTTCCCATATGCCGGATTGAGAAGGATGCCTTCTGCTCTGCTCCTGTTTACTGCAAGCCATGGCTTGCCTGAATCCTGGAATGTAAGGAGCTGATCATGGAGAGACATAGAGCGACTTAATTCCCCAAAGTCTAAGACCTTGCAGCCCAAACACACTGAGGCCCTGTACTGCTGAGGCCAGCTATTTGTCTTTCCTCAGCTGCTGAGCGAGACTTCGCACAGCTCACACCAGAGGGAGCCATGCTTTCCAGCAGTGATGCATTATGGACCATAGGAGGAGATGAGAGGGGGCCGACTGTGGAGAGAAGGCATGACACCCCTCGGTGTCCTTTTCACATTTCAACAGCTTTCTTCCTCCTCCTGCTTCTCCTCCTTTTTTAGAATAAATTCAGCATAGCAGGGCTGATGCTCGGGGAGAAGTGCTGCGCCCGCTGATCCACTCCCTGCGCACACATTTGCTCAAATGTTTATATCAAGTCTGCCACTTCTGATCAAAAGCCTTTTTCATCATGTATGGTAATGGAAGCACTAATGCCAGGGCAACAGCCTCAGACCTGAAGCGGCTCCGTGAGCGCCACGCTGTGACTGCCCCTCTGCTCCTGAACAGCCCGAATCAACCATCTCTCCACGAAGGATAATAAAGCACAACCCGAGTCATCATCTGGCGGTGTCACCCTCCTTTTCATTGACAACACTGAGCATCTGAGTGGTGAAACGCAGACATGTCAGAATCAGCGGGGGCCCCGCCTGTGTTTGCACCTCCGCAGCCACACGACAGCCCGGATGATGTTCCCACCAGCTACAAACCAGCCTCCAGTCGGAGCATTCTTTACACAAGGGAGGCCCGAACAGCCACACTGGACTGATGGAGAGCTGACTGTCAACCGTACAGAGGAGATTACGTTGATTTTTTTTTTTAACTCACCGAGAACTGCTAAATCTGTTCCAAAACTCCTCAACAAACATGGATCTGACTAACTTTTGATATGAATAAACACCAATGTTTCCTCTCAGGGACAGCAAAAAGATCAACTTTCTTGTTAACAGCAACACTTTGTAAAACTGTGCGTTTCCCTGGTAATAACATAACTTATGTGTGCCACTTCAAAAGAAATGTAAACCAACTGAGGAGATTTAAAAAAAAAAAAAAAAAAAAAAACTCCAAGTGTGAGCAGGAGCTGAACTGTTGAATCACATAGTTACAGTAACTGTTGTACTGAGATAAGTACAAATGAACACTTAAAACACATGGGCAGATAAGTTAGCATGCAGTCACCCCAGTTCAAATATTACTCAGAAATATCCCCAAACTTTCCCGATGATTTATCAAGCTAGACCCTGACTAACAAAGCCACCCTGGGGTCGGGTTTTGAGCAACGGTGGCTCGCATTTGAAGAAAGGGGCATATTTTAACGAGGTGCAACAGACGCAGTCCAAGACTATCAAATAAACTCACCACTTCTGTGTTCGTAATTTTGGCCAGCAGGTCGGTCAGACTGTCGCCCCACTGTGACTGGTCAGCCGAGTCCAGCTGCAGGCCGCAGATCGCTGCTCCTACACTTCCTGTGGCAATCATGGAGGGAGGGTACATGGCAAATCTGAAATCTGTTAAAAGAAAAAAAAATAAAATATATAAAGTCGGTTTAATGTGTCTGTTAAAGTATTTATAGGTCAAACTGTTATGGTTAACCACTGCACCTATTTACTGCTGGTTTATTTATTCACCTGGTGCACACTGTGAATTGCTCTTCAATTTATATGGTTCACAAAAGGAGTAAAAACATGTCCCTCCTAGATACAATATGATTTGGTAATTTAGCAGTCAGCTAATAAATACTCCCTCTATTGCTCTGGCTCTGAACGCTGTGATCACTAATGACCAGAGGCCCGGATAATGAGGGTTCACTTGGCTTGTAAAGGAGCTGAAAAGCAACCACCCTCACCCGCTCCCCAATCCAGTCCCCCCCCCCCTTTTCCCCAGCCCGGCCCCTTTTCTTCCATCTCCTGAGTAAATCGTGTGCTCACTGAAAAAAGCCCCATAGCGCTTGGAAAGGGAGGAATAAAGAGGCTCAGTGCCTTTGCCAGTGCGCACTGCTGTAGGTCCTTTTTCCACGTGTGGTCACAGGCGTGCGTCTCAAAGACCAATAACCTTGTTAGCTCCCCTCACTGTCATTCATAATGCAAATGAGACAGCTTGTGAACAGGCCAGAAGCCCAAAAAGGCAAGGCAACTGGCATACAGTGAGAGAGAGATTTCGCTTCACACACACACACACACACACACACACACACACACACACACACACACACACACACACACACACACACACACACACTACTCTATGTCTTGCTCAACTTCTACCTTTCTTTTTTGGACAACACATGGCGTGCTTGGACGGGCCAGTGAATGGCACACATGCCCCAGTCTTTGTTGCTACAACAGGCAGCGGTTTGCATTGGCGGCCCTCCTATCTTTTAGCATATTAATAGAGTGGCGGGCCTGTGAGGGGGAAGCCAGAAGAGTGTGACTCCATTGTCCAGAGTCATCACCTCATTTCACCCAAATGAGAGACACAGCATCCGTCCCCCTTCTCTGCCGATACCGATTCAACGAGACAGGCCGGACAAAAGGCCGTGGCTGGACACGGGGACAGGAGGTCGACGGGGGGGAGGGAGGAAGATGAAGAGGGAAGGCATGGACGGTATGGCGACAGGGCAACGGGGAGAAAAGAAGGGAAGGTGGTGGGCGTGGTGAGAGAGGACGGGAGGGGGGGGGCATTTCTGCTGCACATCACTCTGAAGTCTGTGTTCAGACCCTTGTGAGGTTTTGGAAGAAGAAAAGAGTCGCCCTCCAGTGACCCTCACCTACAGCCTCCCGTCCACCCCCCCCCCCCCCCATCCCTCCTCGTGAGGATTTCTCTGTTCCTCGGCCACCTATGGGCTGGAGGAGTGAGCAGTGGGGGCACAGAGACAGGCTGCACATTAACATATTGCCATATTCAATTGCAAAGCAAACCGCATGTGATGGCTCTGAAGGAGATTTTTCTTCCTTCTTTTTTTGTATCTGGAATCAAAGAGGTAGGCCTTTTGATAGCTGCAAAGGCAGCCTCTCACTGCCTTTTTAACATGCACAGCCAGGCGCTTTCTCATCTTGTGGGCTCAGTGTTGACAAATAAATGAACTTATTATACACCCCTGTGTTAGCCGCTGGGCCTCTGCCAAGGGGCGATTTATTAAAGGCTACCTCGAGCCAAGAGGAAAGAGCACACAAAGCCCCTCGGCATTACATCACTGCCGTAAGAGCACAACTTTCTGTGGAGGGCTGGAAGGACAAAGGCATACACGGATTTACTGTAAGTGTGCAGCGAGCACAAGCTGACAGGCAGGGCAACAGACACCTCAGAGACAGCGGCGGGAGACAATGCAGCGATGCCTGCGTGCTTTTCAGATGCAGATGCAGAAACACACACACACACACACACACACACAGGCCACAGATGTAGGTTTGTGGGAGAGCTGAGTGGCGGGCAGTGGGCAACAAGCTGATTTTTCGCAGTCAAGACAAGACAGGTCTGTAGCTGAACAAGGACGCGCGCGTGCAGCCGATGCGGGCTGACACTCCGGCCTGGTGGCTGCTGCATGTGGGGGGGAAGAATGGCTGTATTTTAGGAGGCCCTCATTGATATTCATGCCAAGGATAAACAGTGTATGTAGCTGAGTGGGGACGCCTGCAAAGGAAAGCTCCCTGTGAGCAGCGGCTGGCTGGCCTGGCCCATGTACCTCTCACCCCCTTCAATGGCCCTTTCTCCTCCCTTTGCCCCCTCGCCTTCATTCCTCAATGTTCCTACGCCATGAAACATCATCTTCCAGCCTCTGCTCACACAGTCTGCCGCCCTGCACAGCCCACTCCATCTGGGTGGCTGTGATGCACGGTATGCCCATTAAAAATTTAAATTAAAGTTGGAAAGTTGAACAAGAGCCAGAAGAAGAAAAAGAAAAAGCTCATCTTTCTCCTCTCCACTCCTTCCAGTAGTATAAATCAGGGTCTTGTATTCCATACATGTTGCACATATTGACCTTGTTTATTGAGGGAGTAGCATTACGAAGACTCGGGGGCCTGTTGACTGATTAAGGTTAAAACCAAACATCATTTTGGAATTGGCCTGACAGGATTTTTCACCGCTAATGCAACACAGACTGGGAGTCAAAACAAGCTCTGTGGAGAGCAACTGGGGAGATGGTCCACCTAGAGCAGCACCTTGAGCCACACAAACGACGTCTCAACTGGGGCTTAAGCACTTCCTCCGCATGCAACAAGCGGGAGAAGCAACTGATTAAGAAGCAAGAATGTGATGCAGCAAGCTGTCATATGCAAATGCATCTCATTTCACGCTGTCACTCTGGAGATAAACAGAAAACAAAAACCTGAGAAAGTTTGAGTCATGCAACCTGGCTCAGATGGAGATTTCGAGCCATTTGCCAGAAAAGAGAATTCCATCTCAACTGTAGCATCCTGTGACAGCTCTCTGCAGCTTTTCACAGCTGGATCTAATGTCACAGCTGTAGACAGAGGTACAGGTAATGTCAGTTTTGAGGAGCAGACTGACTTTTCTATGTATACAAAATAGTAAGCATACAAAATAATCCACTTTATGGATATGTATTCATGTCAGATCACCCCCACTTTGCTTTTAGAAGCTGTTGTGAAATCATCTATGGCATCTGTGGTTATTGTGAAATTCCATTGTACGATAAAGTTTTAGCAGATTAATCATCTTCTCATCATAGTCACTGTAGTTCCCTCCTACATAAAGCTGAAGGGTGAGAAACAGACACAATCTGGTTAACATGAAAATGTTCCCATTACAACGCTGCAATTGCAGTTCCTCATCACAGCAGTCAAACAGCTTTAAAATGTGGGGTTTTTTTAATGCTTTTTACAACTCTTGCAATTGTTTTTTTTTTTTTAGAAGTTTACAAATTGCATGAACATCAACATAGCAACATAATTCAGTGTTTCCTTTTTACAATTATTCTATTATATTCAATAAAACACACTGTAAAGGGCCGTCCACACCAAGCATGATAAAGACAACTATAAAATCATAGTTTTGAAAATCACTCTGACCCAAGTGGATGGCAGAGTCCAAACTACAGCGATAATCCTACGTGTGGACTCTGCCATCCACTTGAGTCGGAACGATTTTTAAAACCAAGTTTACAGTTCTAGTTATCTTTATTGTGCCTGGTGTGGATGGTACTTATGACTGACTGCACTCACTGCTTAAGAACAAAGCTAACGTCCACATAAGTCGTCCCCAAGACAGACATGTTGAGGCTGTGTGGGGAAAAAAAACACAAACAAAAATCAACTCAGCAAATGAGACCCAATTCATCACATCTGTGCACAAATAATAACTGAAAAAAAAAAATAATTTCAGACAATGAACACATTGTTTCCACATTCTGTTGCTTTAATGATACTCTTCCCTTCCACAGCAAAACACAGACTGCTGTTTGTTGCTGTATGATTGCCTTTAAATTTGTACTGTGACATTATATGTGATACGTGGGCAGCAGTGGCTCAGCAGGTTGTCTAATAACCAGAGGGATGGCAGTTCGAATCCCGGTCTCCCCAGCCATCCTGCCGTTGTGTCCCTGGGCAAGACACTTTACCCACCTTGCCTCCAGTGTCCATGACACTGGGTATGAATGTGTACAAGTGTTCGGTAGTGGTCAGAAAGGCTGCTGGCGTGGATTGGCAGCCACGCTTCTGTCAGTCTGCCCCAGACTGACAGCAGTAGCTCACCAGCACCATTGTCTACAGTGAATGAATAATGTATCCATTGTAAAGCATCTTTGAGTGTCTAAGTGCTATATAACTCTGATGCATTATTATTATATTTTACCCTCACTGAAGACTATTGTTATAACTTAAAGACTACACTATACATTATCAATGCAACAAGCCAGAAAACTGACTCAAGTGAAAACAAGACAGTACAGGGCCATTTCTGCATAAAAACACTGTAACAGCATGTTTATTGATTGAGATAGGTTAGTACTGTGTACAACTAACTAACAAGTACAAATAAATAGTTCAGTTTTCAACACTGTTGATGTCCGGCGCATGGGTGCAGCCATCTTGAATTCCTAAGTCGATCATGCCAAGGCTCAATTGCTGACTGAAAAACTGACTTCATGACTGAAAGTACTTGTGGGGCACACCCCTAAAATGGCTTGTCGGTGGTAGGAGGAACAGCACCATCCTTTAAATGGCAAATTCTAGTCTGTGTGGTCACCGTGGTATCCAAGGTAAACACACAGGGCCGATGTGACTTTGATTTCTAGACTTTTTTGGTTGGGTAATTGAATGAACATTCTCTGTGTGCTGTGACTCAGCTGGCTGTGGTATGTCCAGCGCGGTGCTGATTACACCCGCAAGGTGAAGAATGGGAACTCAGGACGTGCCTCTCAGTGATTCATCCCGTGTGCAACATACCATCGGGAAGTGTCTTCCCACTTTAATGCCAGAGCGGACATGAGTCCTCACATCAGTGCAGCATGGGGCGCAATAATTTGCTGGAGGAGGTGGCCAATTTGTTGGGGTTCTGACTCATCACATGTGAAGGGAGGGGTTTATGTAAGCAAACCCCACGAGAGACTTTTTCAATGGACACATCTGAGGTGAATCATCCCTCTGTAGAATGCCTGAGCGAGCCTGGAGGGGAATTCTCCATGCAGCGGCCACTCCAGAGGTGAGGCTACAAGGAGGATTCCTGCCTCAGACCAGAGAGATTAACACCCCCCCCCCCACCAAAAAAAAGGCATGGGTTGTGTTACAGAACACTCTTTAGGATTTGAAGCACATACTCTACAATGGCAACCCCCCCCCCCCCAAAAAAAAAGAAATCCAGTGGCATTTTTCAAATGACATTATTTTGAAATAAAAATAGTTGTGCAAGACAGCTGTTGACAGTTTGAAAATGCACTCAATGCAATAAGGCTGAAAATTTCAAAGCTGTTCAATGAAACAAAGTCTGTGCAACAAAGCTTCAGTTCAGTTATGTGCGTTATCTTGTAAATCATTACTTTGTCTCAGAGAAACTAACCAGTTAATCATCAAATTACATCTCACATACTGTAGTTCAAAGGCACTTCCACAATCCAGAAACACGTGATCAAACACTGTTGAGATTTTTTTATTTTTTTTTTTTTAAATGAGTACTCATTTCCCTAAATCATAACAAAAACTTGTAGCAAAATCTTCAGTGTGTCCTTCAAGACAATCAACTCTCTCTTGGACAGCACTCTTGGCCCCGGTCCAGAGTTTTCTTTTGATCAACTTCTGACTATTGTGACCATTCCATGCATACCATTACAGCAAAGGCTTATTGGGGCCCATATTAAAAAAAAAACAAAACACAGCACTATAATCCTCACCAATATGGCGAGAAGACAGAGCTCAATGGCCACCACAGACAGGTTGGGGTGCATCTGTCTGCCCCATGCACCCCATCCATTCTCCCACTTTACTGCAATTGAATAAGAATAGAAGAGGAAGCTCGAAGTGCTTGGTGTCTGTGTCTAGGAATGGAGGTTCATAATCTCCCTTAATGAGCTTGTTTCTGGGCTATTATCCGGCAGCCTGCCTGAGGAAAACGCTGGTGTTTCCTATCAAGTGGCCCCGCAGTGCTGACCCTCACATGGCTCTGCATATGAAATGTAAGGACTGGGCCTTTGTCTCCTTTCTCCCTGCCTCTAGCTGAGCCCCCTGAGCCATTTGCATAGTCCTGAATGGACCAGCCAATGTTATTAATTAATACAGAGCCAGCCTGCGCCACCTGACAAAATCCCACCGAGTGGCCCGAACGGAACCGTTTCATCAAAAGAGAGGAGCCATTAGGAATGAGAGGCCTTATTCTCCACTTCTCCTCTTTTTGCTCTTGTTCCCGTGAAAATGGAGAGCCGTGGTTTTATGCATGTTTTTCTTTTTCAGGGAAGGGACAGCGGCGGGCTGAATGAGACCGCATGGAATAGGACGGCCACAGGTGACCCCCGCCATCAACTGTTTTGCAAATGTAAATCCTCCCTTAGACACCTCCTCCTCCGCCTTTACCTTCTCAACGCTCCTTAGAGGATGTCTTCGAGTGGGATTCTCACCAGATAACCCAGAGATTTACGGGCTTGGGAATGCTCCGCGAATGAGGGAGTTTCAAATTCCCAGAGATCTTCAGAGGCACCGAGCTGCAGACTCGCTTGCCGTGCGTCTTTCTCCGCTTTTGCCCCCTTCACTTTGTGTTTGCCTGGATACGCAGAGCACACACAGATAATCTCCAGAGCGTCTCACTCCCAAAACACAACACCAGAAGGGCGACTCCAGGAGGCTCGTAAATTTATTTCCACTGCTTCATTGAAATAATTAAAGACCCAAGTTGCTGCTTGGGGACTAGGTCTGATCCCTGACAAGTGCTGTCATCCCGTGCATATTTCTGCTTCAAAACACTGCAAACACAAAACTGTTTCTCACCGTATTACCATTGCACAATCAATCTGACAGTGTAAATACCTGCTAACGCCCATGCATCTATTCATCTAACCATACACACTCCTCTGAGTGATGTCAGCGTGGAGAGCCGTTTCCCATGGGGGGGTGTAGTTTGCATTCCTGTTGAGCAGCTGCTGGCCAGGTTCTTCACCCAGAAAGTGAGGAAAAAAAAAAAAAAAAAAAAAAAGGAGTAACAAACATCAACTCTGGTGATTTTCTTTCGCTCAGTTGCCTATCGTTCAACCCCTGGCCCTCTTGTGGCTTTGAAAGGCGAGGAGAAGCATGAAAGGAGGAAATCTGCCCTTCTGAGAGCCTTAAACATGGGAAAGCTATCATGTCCTCCAGCTGTAGGGCAGGGAGGTGTGAGAAGTGCAGAAATGTGAAAGCATGACATGCCTCAGAATTGGCAGGGCAAAAACAACACGCTCCACTGGCTGATTCCTCTGGTCCCTCCTGCTTCTTCTCCCTCTTGACCTCATCTCCTCATATCATGTTAAACCCCCACCCCCACCCCCCACCAAATCCCTCCCATGACTCCCTGGATGTTTGATCTTAGGGGACAATTCAATTTACGAGTACAAAGACAATGACCTGCCTGCCTGCCTCCACCTCTATCCATTCCTCTTGTCAGCCATTTACAACACAGGGGGAATGCACCTCCACTAACCTTTGAGTGTTACTGGATGCTCTGGAAGCCATTGATACACCCCTAAAATATGACCACATGACTAATGTCAGACCAAAGAGTGTAAATGCCGAAACATCGTTCATTAAGAACATCTTTCCATCAGCAGTAATGTCTCCGTCTCTCGCTTTCTGGCTGAAGTTGCAGCTAACTGTGACTGACCCCCAGCACATCTCTGAACAGAGCTACTGCTGTGGGAAGGAAGCTTGGATATGAAAGAGGAATGTGCAAACAAAGATATTCTGTACCATGACAAAGTATGTTATTGCAAGTCATGATCACTTCATTTGACTTGGCACTTCATACCTGAAACAGCCCCGTGAGCTGTTGTGGCCTTACACTGAAAAATGAATAGGGAAAAAAATGATTTGTTTTGGGAAAATGTTGCTAGGCTCTTATGTGACTTCCATGCTGATATTTTCACATAAAGGTTTTGGGTCACAGTATTTGTCTATAAACTGTGGCTCTTTATCCCATAACCAGAAATTCTCTTTCAACTTTGACCGAGAAAGAAAGAAAAGTTGCAAGTTTAGGTGAAAACAAGCAAATTAATGAGAGAAATTTGGCAGAATAATTTAATTTTCTTAACAAAAGCTGCAAGAGAAAATCCTAAAATTTGAAAATAAATAAATAAAAAAATAACAGCAATCTAAAGAAAAACATGGTTGATTCATGAACAGAAAGTCACAAATTTATGAGAAAAAAAAAGTCAATTTCCCCCAAAATTTTAGAAAATGCCTTATCATGGGGGAGGAGTTTGTGTGCCCTAATGACCCCAGGAACTATGTTGTAGGGGTCAGCTTGCCCCTAGGAGGGTCTTCCAAGACAAACTGGTCCTGGGTAAAGGGCTAGACCAAGAGCGGTCCAGTAGATCCCCATGAAATAAGTTAAATCAAGGGTCCAGTGTACCCAAAGGAGCCACATGGGTCCACCCTCCAGTGGGCTCACCACCTGTAAGGTTGCTGTGTGAACTGGGCAGCAGTCTGGGCTACTCTTTTTGGACTGCAGTCCCCATGACCTGGACTATTGGGTAAGTGGTAGAAGATGGATGGACGGATTAAAAAGTCACAAGTTTGTGAGTGATAAAGCCAATTATTTACAAGAAAAACTGCATAATTTGCATATTAAAGAGGAAAAACTCACCTGTTACTAATGTTTGCAAACTGGTTTATACAGCCTATAGAAGCCAGCTGTTCATGTTATGTGGCTCCATTCAGATTTCACTTTGTTTTTGCCTAAAACTGTTCAAAACTGCCCTTTCCATAGAAACATATTAGTCGGCAACCCCTGATGTTCAAAATGTGCATCATCCATCCATGCTAAGTCCTTACCTGTGGCACAGAGAGCAATGAAGGTCTGGACATGTTTCCGAATAAGTGCCAGCTTATCCTCGGGCAGCGGCAGCCGTCTCACAATGTGCTCGATGAAATCGTTTGGTGTTACTGCTGCCAAGTTCCACTTCAACTTCCCCAACACCACCAGTTCCCATTCCTGGAGAGACAGAGAGAGAGAGACAGAGGGAGAGAGAGAGAGAGAGAGAGAGCGAGAGAGAGAGAGAGAGAGAGAGCGAGAGAGCGAGAGAGAGCGAGAGAGAGAGAGAGAGAGCGAGAGAGAGAGAGAGCGAGAGAGAGAGCGAGAGAGAGAGAGAGAGCGAGAGAGAGAGAGAGAGAGACAGACAGACAGAGACAGAGAGAGAGGGAGAGAGAGCAGAGGGGATTATGTGAATGAGACCTAAAGTGACGAGCATGTGAAGGTTAAACATTACTGCTCTGTGTCTGCTTGGCTGGGCCCGAGCACATGCAGAGAAACCTTAGCAGTGCCACCAACCCAGGTGACCTCACAACAGTGCCTCCCTCCCAGTCCATCTGTCTGTCGGGCATCTGGGGACTTTCCTAGAGAGGCCCAGCAGAGGTTATACTACTGTGTGAGTGAAAATGGATTGGGAGCCTACATTTGTTGAGTATAGGCAGCATTAAGTATCATTTAGATGTGTTAAAAGCATTTTAATGCTTTGCAGCAGCCTACAGTGTATCACCTGAACAAGAATAAAACACTTTATAACATGTTTATCACACTGAGGAGAACGTTTGTCCTCATGGTGGAATGTGTTGCTATGCCCTCATCAATCTGAACATCTCAAACATGCGTTGGGGTGGGGCTATAAGGTGTGGCGTTCCCTCTTCTATAACTGCATTGTTACTTTCACTTCCTAGAGGAGGAGGGAGTGATCAACGGACGAAGACATGGTGACTAATTTGGGAAAAAATGCCGTGGTTTGGTTCCGCATTGCAGCCTTGTGACTACGGATGCTCTTCATTTTCCCTTTGAGAACAAGGGACCACATGGACTCATGGGGTCATGGGATAATCCAACATGGCTGCCCCTGCTGCCAGCCTGCACTTTTCAAGTCAAAGTGACCTTTTTGCACAGTAGGCAAAGGGCATTTTATACAAAAGTGCAACCACGAAGCAAATTCTTTTGTACAAGTGAATTGTTCGTCCTTTATGAGTAACAGTTTGGAAATGCTGCAGATACATATTCAGTCACATGCAAATCATAATACCCAACTGGCAGCAGTAAATGAGCCCGATCACTGGCAGTACAGAGGGCTGTGACAAACCTTGCAACACAGCCTGTATGCTGACAGAGTGGCAAGCTGACAGGCGCTCACTTCCTTCTGCTACTGCAGTCTGGTCACACCTTCTTTGTAACAGTGCAGTTCTCTTTACAAGAAATTACCAAAGATGAAGGCAAAAAACTGATCACATGCCCCAAGCAGCTGATCTCCGTTTCCTGTATCAGCATGTCAGCCAAAATCCTGCCTTATACAGAAACGCAGCAGGAGGAGGCCTTAGCAAACTAGTTTGAGGACTGATGAGTTCGTCTTCTGTCTGAACACAAAGGTGGGATCGTCGATAGACATGGCAGCACTTTACTTAGTACAAGTTCCCCTCGGAAAGACCTTTATTACAGCGGCTGATCACTCAAAACTTGACTGGAGGAGGAGGAAATTAAATTCCTAAGCAGAGACGCATTCCAGAAAATTATCAGCAACCAGCAAAAGCATCAGCAGCTCTTCAAGAACGTGCCAGGCCAATCAGATCAGTGGGCACAGAGCCGCCAGCCAGGCAGTCCCGCAACCATCAGCCACATCTGAACCAGAATATATGTGGCCACTTTCACAACATGGGTGGGAATGGCTGTTTACTAAGGAATGTTGACCACAGAGCAGTGGGGAAACGTTTATCTGATGTGAAACTGACTTAATTAATCAGTTTGCCTCATAAAGGGATGCAGTAATATCAGACAAAAGTGGCCCTAGTTTTCCTCCAAATGACAAATTCCCTGGCACCACTGCATATATGCACAATTTTAACTAAAAATGTGCAGGGGTGCAGAAATAACTGGCCATGACCTCATATCACAAATGTGTGCATCCATGGTTATTTTTGGAAGAAAGCTAAGCTGTAAAAGGGAAACTTGAATTTCTCTGCGTCTCTCCCTCTCAGGCTGAAGGGAGCAGAGTCAGATCTTTGGCTACAGTTCAAGTTCATCACGTTGCAAATATTTGCCACCAGATGGCGATGGAGACCACTACACAGACTGCAGTTCTACTGTAAAAAAAAAAAAAAAAAAAAAAAGCCTTGAGGGTCTTGCACAGTAAAGAGCGCCCTTGTGGAAAGCTTTTACTTTTTTGTGCTGCTTTGAGGATGTTGCAGTCCAAAGTGGAACAACAGATCGACTGAAATTAGACCAACCCTCACTTGTTTAGACGTGTTTTCAGTTCCTTTGCGCACAAACACACTCTACTGCAATGATTTTATGATTCTGAGCAGAAATGTGCATCTTTATCCAGTGGTAGCAGCTCTCTGACGCATCACCAACATGGAACAAAAAAAAAAAAAACACTAAAAAGTAGATCCAAGCGTTGCTTACCAGCAGCTCTTGAGGTCTGATGGAATTATCTGTGTAGATGCAAAGTTTCTCTGCAGTTAATGGACGAGTCTCTTTCAATTTGGAAGCAAGAAACATGCACACTGCTCCCAGCAGCTGCAGGTTGCACTTTTTGGTAGGTACCACCGCTAAAAATCTGTCCAAGTAGTTCATGGCCAAGGGGAAAACTTCTTCTTCACACTTCTGCTCCTCGCAAACCTAAATGGAGACAGAGAAGGAGAAAGCAGGACAACGCACAGCCATGTTCAGTGTCTGGGATCAGCAAACGTCACCGTGTCACCTGACTTATTGTGCGGCGCTTGAAAGGCAAATAAAAGTTTTGCTGGATAACGAAACAAACGGCTAATGGCAAAGAGAAGACGAATGAAATCGATGACACACATAGCTGGGGCTCGGCCAACAATCTGCGCCCAGCCCCATGATCGGTTGCGACATTCTGAATTAATTCGATATAGATGATTTCCCAAAGAACGACATGGCTCTGAGACGCACACCGTCAAAAGAGTCACATTCCTGCAGTTCATTCACTAAGAAATGAATTCAAGTCGCAATCAGCCCAGCAAAGAAAGAAAGAAAGGAGGAAAAAAAAAAAAAAGCCCACCCCGACAGCGCAGCAACACAAGGAAACGCACTCTTTTTTTTCATTCGTCATATTTTCATAAAATAATTAAAAATATAAATAAATTAGCTAGGTCGATTTTTTTCACACCATAATGTTCAGCAGGGCCTTCCACATCATACCCGACAATTCTGATCCAAATCTACGCGGAGTAAATATGAATAAAACGTCAAAATAAGAGAGGAGTGCCGAGCCGCTGGTGTGGTGCGTCACCGCCGACTGCAAACGTTCATTTCAAAAAATTATTAAAAATATTGGGCGCGTGGCAGGCCGACGATATTTACATGTAAATAAAGCGCGGAGGCTGCGGATTGTTTACAGCGTGGTTCCGCGCAGAAACGCGTGAGCTGGCGCGAATAAATGAACAGAAATCCACGAAGAGGCGACGGGGGGGAGACGGACAGATAAGGCCCTCGCCCCTTCCGACGCTCGCAAAACATCTAAAAGAGAAACATTTCGCAGCGGGGTTCCTCACAATCCCTATATTCAGCAGACGCCCGACACTCTGCTCTTTCATTACCGACACATTTTATTCACTGTTACGGCGATCGCGGCGCCGTAAATCATCTTAAAAGGAGCACGAGCGCCGCGGCGAGAAAACAACATGGCGATGCGAGCAGTACCGCACCGGGGAGTGCATACGTGTGCGTGGAAATATTCCGGCCGTGTAAAATAATAACGTTAAAGAGTCAGCGGGCAGCTCGTGCGGGCCACCGCGCGACAGGCGGCCAGAAGAAAGGCTGCGGGGTGGTGACGACACTTTTCCACGGGTGGCCCTCCGCCACGAGCGGACTTTAAACGTGGAGAGGAAACCTAAAGAATCGGCGGCATGAGGAAACAGCAGTCGGAAACGAGAGCTACAAGTCGTCGCTTGCTTTCGAAAATACTCCAAACACCGACCCTGGAGAGCCGGAGAAACAAGCCGGGAACGGGGGTGGGGGGTGGGGGGGTACGCTAAGACTTGTCAGCGCTGGGTGTCTGGGCAGTACCTCCAACATCCAGGTGGCCACCATCCTCCTCATGAACGGCTGGATGTCTTTCTGCACGCCTTTGAAGTAGGAGTACTGCGGCAGGAACCTCTCCTCGATGGTCAACAAGCTCTGCAGCACTCGGTCATCGCGCAGGAGGTTCGGGTCGGGCCGGGCTCGCACGATGGTGTCCATTTCCAGGCAGAGCAGCTCCATGGCACTTTCAGTGGCGCGGGGGAAATAAATAAATAGAAGGGTTTCTCCGCGTGGGAGCGCCGATGCAGGGCATAAATGCGGGAAAAGACGGGAAGGAAGGGGCTTCAGAGGCATAAAAAGAGACTGCAGGGGCTCGGTCAGCGTGATCCTGCCTCTCTCCCGGTCGACAACTGTTCCCCTCTCTCCCCACGGCGCGCGCCTCTGCTTTCCTCTCAACACCAGAGCTGGCGCTTTAAGCCTTGCCCCGCGTGCGTCCCTAACGTGACGTCTCCGCGCCGCGTTCCGGTCCTCCTCTCCGCTGTCCCCGGTGCGCAAGTTTGGTCCAACTCGACGCAAAAGCGCCACAATTTGTACACTTTTCAACATATGTCTTTTATTTATAGGCTGAAAGAAATTATTTGTTATTAAAAGTCTTTTTTCTGTTTTTAAGACTGATTTCTTGATTTAGAAAAAAAAAGACTGAATTTGTTACAAAATGGTCATTAAAAAAGAAACAGTTGTCGCCTTTTGTAGTATTAAAACATCTTTTATTATCCTGAATCAGAAACAAGGCAGGTGTGCACTCGCTGAACTTTACATGATGCGCACTGCAGAAATGCTGCACGTTGAACTTGAGCACGCGCACAAGCACGTACACAATGGAACAGCCCACCCCCCCCCTCCCACACCAACCACGCACACATGTTTTAAACACTTTTTTTATACAGCAGCCACACACTGCCTGTGGTTTATCTGATAGCTTTCTAGGAAATTTGAAGTTGCATTGAAGTTCTTCGCATAATCTTCCGTAAAAGATAGCATGGATGGAGATGAGAGGCACTTGCACTGCAGACCACAAATAATATCCACTAAATTCTGGTAGAAGTCATTAAAAAAATATATATTCTTCTGATGCAATCTGGAAAAAAAAGCAGGTGGATACGAAGCTTAAAGTGCAAGTGGTTGAGGGGATAATTAAAAAAATGAGTGCCAAATGATTCCTCCTCACATACAGTCACAAAGAGAATCTGCATGGGTATAAATATGTTAATCCCCGTCCCATTCTCAGTCAACTTCAAAGTCGGAGTTTTGAATGAAACGAGACATGGCTGCATCAGGGGGACTGTAAAGTCCTCTTAGTTTTAGAGCTGTTAATTTCCATTTGAAGCTTGGTGGCTACATGGCAGCGCTTGTGAGAAAAAGGAAATGTCTCTTTAAAGTCCCCCCCCCCCCCCAGTCTAAGTCGTTTCCTCCTCCTCTGCGTCTATGTGCATAGCCAATAGCTCCTCAGAGCTCTACCGAAGCTGTGCGATTGTTACTGGGCAGATTACCTCTCTCTCTCCTCCCTCCCTCACTGCCCTGGTCATTTATCAGTCTCACTTCTTAAAAGAAGTTTAAACAGCTTCTGACGGACACGCCAAGACGTCTGAGTGGCATCACTTAGGTCTCAGGTTTATTTAATCCGTGCGTCTATGCAGAAAAAAAAAATTAGTGTAAACAAATGTGCATTTTTAAAAAATATGTCCTCATAAATATAGTGATATTAGGATTACTAAATTATTTAAATAAACGCATAAATAAAACGAGAAAAGTTTCGATTTTAGGTCGGGGGGAAAATCAAAATTATTTAGGCTAAAAATAATTTTAGATACCATCTTCAATTATTTAAAATGTTAGAATTTTTCCCACATATGGGACTAAACTTCGCTAAAAAAAAAATTGTCTTTCAGTTTTATTAAGGTAGGTAAAAACAGGTACAATTATTACTGGCAGAAGAACAAAATAACAGGCTGTTGCTGCACAGCAGCCAAGATGGCAGAAAACGCTTAAAAACACCACAAAGCTGAATTTAACCTCATTTTTCAATTCTCATTACTTGTGACTGTCTAATGAAACAGATGTGCTTCATAAAGCTTGAAGCAGGCTGGAGGGCTGGCCAGTGCTGCCTGCTGAGGTGCAGCAGGTGCTCCCGCTCTTCCACATCCAGCAGCATCCGCCGCGCTCTGCGCACCGGGATGCGCCATTACGCACGCCAAAGGCGCCTCTTCACTGTGTCCCGCCGACTTATGTTTGTCCTGGTCTCATGTGCTGGGTAACGGATAAAGTACTTTATAGTTAAAAAAAAAAAAAAAATCTGATGTACTCAGCAGCTGCTGAAGTGTCATAGGGTACTATGTAATCCACATCGACGCTTCCTTAAAATCCCTAGCTCTTTAAATAATATTTATCTTCAGTGAACAAAGCGCATCTAAAGTCATCAAACAGTCCCTTGCAAATCAGAAATAAATTACGATGAAAATATCAACGGACACTTAAAAAAAAAACAAACAAAAAAAAAACAGCGGAACTGCGCCAAAGCCGAGGCGGAGCGGCTTCAGCAAGCTCAGCGGCAGCGCCTCATGTCCCCGGAAGCGTTCAATTATCACGCCAGAATAAAAGGGGAACACGTGAGACATGTGAAGAAGAAGAAGAAGAAGAGGAAATAACTCCACCGATGAGACGTTACTGTTAAGCAGGAGATGAACAATTAATAAAGAGGGACGCCTAGAAGGTGAAGTGAAAATTACGCACGGTGCGCTCCAACAGCCTCAACATCTATCGGGACAAGCTGAGAGAGAGAAGAGCACTAAAACAAACACAACTACCACTTAAATCTGACACTTTACCGCTTTTAATTGTTTCGGGGAAAAAAACTATACCAATTAAAAACGCGAATAAAATCAAATAAAAGCATCGGGTAGAAAAGGCTGCGTTTTTCTTGGCGCGGCCAGTGAGTGAGCGCACCTCTCCCAGTTTAACCATCACACTGAGCACAGCTGCGCGGGGGACAGGCAGCCCTTCATCGGCTTCTTCTCCGCTTTTACCGACATCATGGGGAGGGGGGGGGGGGGAGGTCTCACATGACAAAGAAAAGTATCGGAGGGGAATTTGGCAGAATCACTCATGACATGAAAACATCACTGAGACGTCTGGAAATGAGGAGGAAAAATAAAAAGCCTCTACTGAGTCTGAGCCACCTGACAGCTGTATGTTATAAATAATGTCAACCAAATATAGCTAGAATTTAAATGCTTTTAAAACTAAACTATACAGGCACATACATGTATATATTTTTAAGAACACAGTGCTTACATTTGTAGATGAAAAGAGCATAGAAAATACAGAACTTTTCTGTTTCCCCCCCCATATCAAATTAAAAATATTAAAAATGCCACTAAAGCCAGCAGGACTAAAGCATTAATGATTGCTTTTTAAAAGCAGGATTTCACAAACGTGTAGATAAACTTATTTAAACAGATCAAGATCTCTTATATGTGAACAAAATCTATGGTCTAAAACATCACACCTGCACACTGGACACACCTCTTCATTTAAATAATTATAATAACAGTAATAACAACAACTGAATCATTATAAAGGGAGATTATGATCTGACTGTAAAACATCATTTTTTAAAGCTTTCAAAGAAGCTGAAATTTATATAATTTTATTGCAAGAAAGAAATAAAATGTAAAACTCCACGTCAGTCTCTTCATTTACTGTTATTACTTTTTATTTATTTATTTGAATTCAAATAGATATGCTATTCTCCTCTCATTGCTATTATCATCTATCATGATTGATCCTAGCAGTCTTCTGCTCATCTATTAACAATCATATTAAAATAAACTAATTTTGAAATGGTTGAAAACTGGCAAATTTTCTGAAATTGGCTGAAAGAATCAATTATTTAAGAGGAAACGCCACAAATAAAATGAAGCTTAAAATTCTTAAAATTTAAAAATCCCCATGTATTTATTTTATAAATTGTGAATTGGTGGGATTTCTATTTTATTTCTATTTCATTAACAAATGAAATCTGTTAATGCTGAAATAAAACTGAGCAGACACAAGGTAGGGGTTAGAGAGGTGGAAATTCATGGAGGAACAATTTTTCTTAATGTGTGTTAACTGCTGAAATTTTAATTCTAAAATATGTTTTCATATATAGAAAAATAGCAGAGGAGATGAATATGCAGTATATTACAAAAATTAACTTAAGTTTATAAAATGGAGCCAAATGGAAGGTAAGAAACCTCCATCAGCTCAAACTTGAATCATCGTCTTCCCCTCTGATTTAACAGATTTTTGGGAATTTGTTAGCCAACTAATCCTCTCACTGAATTAATAATTACATCTATTATTCATCATTAATCATCTTTATCAAATGAGTAACAAAAACAACTCAAGTATGCAAACTGGAAAACAGTCTTCAGTGTGGGATTTCACCATGAACGTGCACTGTGTGAGTCAATTTAATTCTCAGGGAAACATCACTCATTCATCATATAATTTTTTTTCTTAATGCATTTCCCCATTCTTGCAGTATTTTTCCTTGGTTGAATAACTGCAGATGTGTGAGCCAAACAACAACACAGAGAAGAGTTATTCATCCATGATTAAAAAATAGAGTTCATGCAAAGCTTTACTGCAATGGTCCAACAGATATAGTTTGATGCACCAGAAACTGTTTATTAGCAATAAAAACAGGAGGACAAAATGTCACTGTTGTCATGCACGTGTCATTGATAAGTAGAACGTGTCAGATAGAAGAGGGTTTTTTTTAAAATAATAATATAGTCTCTAAATCCTTTCAATCAATCAAGGTGCAAAAAAACACGAGAATACATTTCTGAAAAAAGCTAATTTTCTTATTCTTACAAATTAGATAAGGGTTACTTCACATAAATCATAATCAGATGCTACACCTCACACAGATTCACATTTTATGTTTTAATTAAAAACTACACGACCAAGAGTGTTTGATGGTTTAAAAAAATGGAGTGAGAAACACAGAAAAACAAACAGCAACAGAAATGAATCCCTTTTGTCCCAGATGGACAGAGAAAAAGAAAAAAAGACCATCACACAACAATTAAATCATTTTTAAAAAGATCAGAGAGCATAAAATCTAGGATTCTCAATTAAACCCCCAAATCAAAGGTTAACATCTGATGCAAAATTTCCCCAATCATCATCTGGGAGTTGCTATATCATTTTTGTTTGTTTCTTTGTCTCTGCATTGATGACCCCACATTTTTTAAAAATTCCACTCAGAACCATGGTTCCACCGATGCAACGATGCAGTACTGACACTGACCGGTGTCCCTCTACATTCAAACTCATGTCTTTAAATCAAAGAAGCAATGACAGCAAAGCATATAAGGAACAGCATCTTATTAGTGTTCTTCTGGATCCGTAAGCTGCAGCTAGCTTCCAAAATTTCTGGTCCAAATGCACTGTAAAAAAGTTAATTATGGTACTGACAAAACAGCAATCACACTTTCCTTAAATGATAAACAATCAGCAAATTAGGCAAATCATTCAGCACCTGCAAACCATCTCAGAGCATGCTTTGGTGCTTGAAATTTTTACCCCTCAGCATTTGTAGTTGCTGTTTCATAGAGGAGCTTAGAAAAAAAGAGTTGAGATTGATTTATCCTAAAAAGGTCCAGTTAGCCAAACCCTTTTATCTTGGCAAGAAAATAGAAACATGAGTTTATGAGCAAACCTCAGATCAAGCTCATCTTACAATTATAGCTAACAAACTATTCTTAATTATTTCTTTAATTCAAAGAAAAAGAAACAATTAGTTTAAGAAAAAACAAACAAACAAACAAACAAAAAGAATATGATCTATGCACATTGGTGGAAAGAGCATTTAAAAGACCAAAAGCATTTCCGTGTTGTTCTACAGCTCATCAAAAAAGCTCTCTGTGAAGCTCTGTCTGAATCATTTGGTTTTAGCCACCTCATTAAAATTAACAAGTCCTAATCTGATTGGGTAAAGTTTTTTGAGTGGGCCAATCACAAGTGAGAATACAGTCAGGTTTTCACTAACTTAAGGAACTGAAAGTGAGGCTTGTTGATTTGTGATGTCATAAAAGCCAGAAAATGTAATCTTATTTTTTTAAAGAGTTTAATTAAATAAAGATTAGTTGTATTTACTTGTGAGCTTAGCATCTCAAAATTTTAACAGTATACATGTGAACCGCGGCTGTATTTTATAAGGTTAAAACCTATGGAAACATGATACCAGCAATAAAAGTACATATAATTTAGATACAATTTATTAATGATACAAAACAGAGAAAAACAGTGAAAATAAAATAAGCCACTTGCTCCCTTCATATTCACCCCCTCTTTCAAAGAATGCTAAATTGAATGCAATGGATATAAAAAGTCTACACACCCCTGTTCAAATGCCAGGTTTAATCTTTTAAGGGGGGAGGGAATTACAATAACCTGGTTGCATAAATATACACACCCTCTTATAACTGAAGATGTGGCTGTGTTCAGAATTAACCAATCACATTGAAACTCATGTTGAATGGGAGTCAGCACATACCTGCCACCATTTAAAGTGCCTCTGATTAACCCCAAATAAAGTCAGCTGTTCTAGTAGGCTTTTCCTGACATTTCTGTAGTCACATCTTACAACACAAGCCATGGTCCACAGAGAGCTTCCAAAGCATCAGCGGGATCTCATTGTTCAAAGGTATCAGTCAGGAGAAGGGTACAAAAGAATTTCCAAGGCATTAAATATACCATGGAACACAGTGAAGACAGTCATCATCAAGTGGAGAAAATATGGCACAACAGTGACATTACCAAGAACTGGACATTCCCCCAAAATTGACGAAAAGATGAGAAGAAAACCGGTCAGGGAGGCTGCCATGAGGCTGACAGCAACATTGAAGGAGCTGCAGGAATTTCTGGCAAATACTGGCTGTTTAGTACATGCGACAACAATCTCCTGTCTAGGGTGGCAGGACAAAAGCCTTATCTTACGAAGAAAAACATCTAAGCCTGGCTACATTTTGCAAAAACACATTTGAAATCTTCCAAACACATGTGATAAAATGTGTTACGGTCCGATGAAACCAAGGTTGAACTTTTTGGCCATAATTCCAAAAGGTATATTTGGTACAAACACAACACTGCTCATCACCAAAACAACACCATACCTACAATGAAGCATGGTAGTGGCAGCATCATGCTTTGGGGCTGTTTTTCTTCAGCTGGAACTGGGGCCTTAGTCAAGGTGGAGGAATTATGAACAGTTCCAAATATCAGTCAGTGTTGGCACTAAACCTTCAGGCTTCTGCTAGAAAGCTGAAGATGAAGAGGACCTTCATCTTTCAGCATGTCAATGACCCAAAGCAAACATCCAAATCAACAAAAGAATGGCTTCACCAGAAGAAGATTACGGTTTTGGAATGGCCCAGACCTGAATCCGATCGAACATCTGTGGGGTGATTTAAAGAGGGCTGTGCACAGGAGATGCCCTTGCAATGTGACAGATTTGGAGCGTTTTTACAAAGAAGAGTGAGCAAATATTGCCACATCAAGATGTGCCACACTGATAGACTCCTACCCAAAAGACTGAGTGTTGTAATAAAAGGCAAAGGTGCTGCAACAAAGAATTAGTTTAAGGGTGCACATATTATGCAACCAGGTTATTGTAAGTTTTTTATTTTTCCCCTTAAAAGATTTCAGTTTGTTTTTCAGTTGGGTTGTATAGTTTATAGGTCACATTAATGGTGGAAAATGTTTTGAAATGATTTATTTTCGTCTCATTTTTTACATCACAAAAACCTGGCATTTGGACAGGGGTGTGTAGACTTTTTATATCTACTGTAACTATGTCACTTATACACAGTGCTGCTGTTACTCTGTTGCATTAGTCTTTTTCTGCAGGTGCTCACTGCTATGGGAAAATAGTTTTGAAGGCTTTGTTGCATTTTGGTGTGGTATACAAAAGTAACTAAAGGGGCATTTTTCCCCCTTAAAGAAAAAATAAAAGACTGTCCAATTCTCCACACACAATCAGCCCTTTAGGAGTGCTGAAATAGCAAAGTGAAAGCATCATTATTAACTAAAAGGAGCTTTGTAGTACATCTCAGTCTGTCACAGACATCAGTGATAGCTTGCTGAGACAGATACGGTTCTGTGCAGATCTGGTGGAGTGATAGGTGCGCCTCTGGAACAATACGGTCTGGTAGCTTTGGCCAAACCTTCAACACAAGACACAAATGTCTGGTATTCATTTACCTTTTCTTCCTTCATCCCTGCTGCCATTCCTTCCCTCTTTCTCATGCTTGACCCTGACTTTTGAACTTTACTAAAAAAAAAACCCTCATATACAGCTATCAAATCTTAGCTCAAATGATCTAGATAAGCAAGGCTGAAGAGTGTGCCACTAAATAGTGTCAATATTTTTCTCCTTTAACAGGAGAATAAACTGCTTTTTTTAAATTTTTCCTTTCTTTCTTTCCCCATGTAACAGCATCAGCAAAACGCTGCTTTACTGAGACCTGATCAGCTGCTGCTGCTGTTTGGTCCTCTCCAGCTTCTCCAGGATTTTCCCATGTTCATATCACTAGCCCTTGACTTTGTCACTCATTCAACAGCTGCTTGCTGATACCACATCACTGCTCCAGGCTTTTGCCCCCCATTCTTATGCTATGCACACCAAGAACAAAGGCATTGTTAATCCAGCACAGTCCTTGATAGTTACAGAATGCAAGGACTCTTTGCGCAAAAGAAAAACCTCTCTGAAATTGTGTCTGTTGGTGCTTTGGGAGGATCAACATCCTGAAAACTTCCACCTGGTATCATAACAAGCTCAGACTAAAACACAGAGGGTTTGAGGTCAAAGAGCTCTTCCAGTTAAAGAGGTCATTGACTGAAAAATGGTGTGTTTGCAGGTTTTAACTGTCTGCAATAAGTCTACCGGTCACGCAATTATCAAAAAATTTTCAAAACAGTCAATTCTCTTAAAAAACACAGTCTTTATCTTATTTTTCGCTCCGAGAAACTCCAGAAACATTTTCAACTCTTCCGGGTAAATCGCATACGTAACAATTAGAAGAAGCAGACCCGCCACCGCCCTAAAGACCCACCCACTGCTCTATTATTGGCCCACCTAGCTGTCTGTCATGTAGATGGAAGGGGGGGGGATAAAAGTAGCCTATTAGACCCTGAGCTATTAGCCCCTGAGCTAACACTGGTATCAATTCAATTCAACTTTATTTATATAGCGCCATATCACAACAACAGTCATTTCATAGCACTTTCAAATGTAGGGAAAATCCCACAATTGCAGAAAGACCCCAGCAATCAGACGATGCCCTGTGAGCAAGCACTTAGCGATGGTGGAGAGGAAAAACTCCATTTTAACAGGAAGAAACCTCTAGCAGAATCAGGCTCAGGGAGGGGCAGTCATCTGCTGCGACTGGCTGGGGGGTGAGGGGATAGAGAAGATGAAAAGAACAGGCATAAAGAGAGCAAACATTAATGGAGAGAAGCCAAGTACATTATTGGAGGTCACCCGGCAGTCTAAATCTATTAACAGCCAAACAAAGGGGGGGTGGGGGTTAAAAGACACAAGACCCCTCCCTAATTGTAGGCTATATTGAAGAGGAAGGTTTTTACTCTATTCTTAAAAACAGAGATCGAGTCTGACTCCCGAACCCAGATTGGTAACTGGTTCCACAGGAAAGGAGCTTGAGAGCAGAAGGCTCTGCCTCCCATTGTACTTTTGGAGATTCTAGGAATTACAAGTAATCCAGCATTTTGGGAGCACAGTTGTCATGAGCCGAGCCAGCTTGGTTTTCCCCGGCTCGGTCCTGATCTCTCTGTGGGTTTTGGCTTCATTGTTTATGTGCTTTTTGTGTATTTTTTCCATCATCTTAGCCCCTGCCCAACCGGCAGCTGTTAGTCAGCCTCTGATCTTGTTCCCACACTGCTGACAGTCTGTCGGTCCTACCACGCTCCCTCGCTCTCCATATTCCACCAGCTGTCCCAGCCCCGGTAATTATTGTGCCCGCGCCTCAGGTGTTTCCAATTTGTGCGGCCAGCGGCGTTTGGATTTAAGCAGCTTGTCACTAGACAAATGCCGCTGGGTCACTGAACGAGTCACTCCTCCTCTTCACGGAGTGATCATCACGTCAAGGAGGATTTGTTTGCGCTCGCCAGGTGAGCTGGACTTTTTGGGACTGCTCCAACCTGTGAGTAAACTGCTAGCGTTTCTTTGTGTGGTTTGTTGCTCCTTCCCGCAACACAACTGCTACGCTTAGGCAGTGCCCAGTTTGCTTTCCCCCTGAGTTGTTGAGCTACCCGCTGTCTTCCCTGTTCTTCCGAGAGCACCAATATTGTACAGTATTATTTTTCTGTGGCCACAGTACACAGTGGTCTGCCTGCTGGTTGCTTCGGCATCAGCCATTTTGTGTACATCTCAACCATTTTTGTAAGTCTTTATGTTTTGAACTGTTTCATGTCAATAAATGTGTGTTTGGTGAAACCCAGCATTTAAATCCTCATTCTTCCTTCTCTCCACCATGCGCAACAAAGGGCGCACGGGGGAGTTTATGACAGTAGTGCTCTGTTAGGACGATAGGGTAATATCAGATCTTTTATATAAAAAGGGTCCTGATTATTAAGAGCTTTGTAAGTGAGAAGAAGGATTTTAAACTTAATTCTAAACTCTATAGGAAGCCAATGAAGGGAGGCCAGAACCGGAGAGATATGATCTCTCTTTCTAGAACCAGTTAAAACTCTTGCAGCAGCATTTTGGATCAACTGAAGACTTTTTAAAGATATTTTAGGACAACCTGATAAATAACAAGTTACAATAATCTAATCTAGAGCTAACAAAAGCGTGGATCAGTTTCTCAGCATCATTCAGAGACAAGATGCTCCTAATCTTGGCAATATTGCGCAGATGATAGAAGGCAGTCTTAGAAACAAATTTAATATGTGAATTAAAAAACAGATCTTCATCAAAAATAACTCCAAGGTTCCTCACAGAACTATTCAGAGTAAGAGTAGCGGCATCCAAATTAAGAGTTTGATTTGGAAAGGTATTTCTAAGGTTTTTTGGACCAACAAGAATGACTTCAGTCTTATCTGGGTTTAACAGCAGAAAATTACAAGTCATCTAAGCTTTGATTTCCTTAAGACAGATGTCTAACTTGGCTAATTGATTACAATCATCGAGCTTCATTGACAGGTATAATTGTGTGTCATCTGCGGAACAATGAAAATGTATACAGTGCTTTCTAATGATGGTGCCTAACGGAAGCATATATAAACTAAAAAGAGTAGGGCCTAACACAGATCCCTGTGGAACTCCATGACAGAGCTTAGAGTTAGAAGAAAACTCATTATTGATATGAACAAACTGAAGTCTATTGGACAAATAAGATCTAAACCACTGCAGCGAAGTTCCATTTAGTCCAACATAGCGTTCTAATCTATCAGGTAGAATATCATGATCAACAGTATCAAAGGCTGCACTAAGATCTAAAAAGACAAGTACAGAAACAAGTCCATTATCAGATGTGATAAGAAGGTCATTCGTGACCTTCACTAAGGCTGTTTCAGTACTATGATGAATTCTGAACCCAGATTGAAACTCTTCAAATAAACCATTTCCCTGTAAGTGGTCAAATAATTGCGTAGCAACAACTCTTTCTAAGATTTTTGAAATGAAAGGCAGATTAGAGATTGGTCGATAGTTAGTCAAAACTCCTGGATTGAGCATTGGCTTTTTGAGTAAGGGTTTAATTACAGCAATTTTAAAAGCCTGTGGTACATGACCTAAAGTTAAAGAAGAATTGATTATTTGAAGAATACGGCTACCAATAAATGGGAAGACTTTTTTTTAAATAACCTGGTAGGAATAGGGTCTAAAAGACAACTTGAAGGCTTGGATGAGGAGATTATTTTTTCTAATAGGTCAATTGGAGTAAACCTATCTAAACAGATATCAACTGAAGGAGTTGTAGTAGTTGCTGTACTTAAGTTCACTGTGGGAAGAATCTGACTGATTTTATCCCTAATAGATAAAATTTTATGATTGAAAAGTTCAAAAAGTCCTGACTAGAAAGCTCTAGGGGGATACGAGGATTGACAGAGTCCTGACTCTTTGTCAGCCTGGCTATAGTGTTGAAAAGAAACCTGGGATTATTCTTATTCTCCTCTATTAATGCAGCGTAATAACTTGTTCTCGCTTTTCTAAGAGATTTTTTATAAATTAGGAGATGATTTCACCACGCTAAATAGAATTCATCTAAATTAGTGGAACGCCATTTTCTTTCTAATTGACGAGTCTTCTGTTTTAAGCTATGAGCTTCTGTGTTAAACCAAGGGGTTAGAAATCTCTGGTTAGACTTTTTCTTTTTTAAAGGGGCCACCAAGTCTAGAGTCTGATGCAGAGAGGCTGTAACACTATCTACCATGCTATCAATTATGGAAGGAGCAGGCTCTCCATCTTTTATTTCTGTTGTGTTGACCCATGGTCAACACAACAAGGAGACAATCTGCAAAAATTTTGTAACGTCATCTGAAAGACATCTGCTGTAGTAATATTTTTCTTTAGGAGTCAAATAATCAGAAATAGTGAAATCAAAGGTTAACAGACAATGGCCTGACAGTACAGGATTTTGAGGAGACACTACCAGATTTTCTATTTCGATACCATAAGTCAGAACAAGGTCCAATGTGTGGTGGAGATAACGGGTAGAATTTTCTACTTTCTGGGAAAACCCCATTGAGTCTAATATTGAATTGAATGCCAGTCACTGTCTACATCAACATGTACTGTATATTAAAATCCCCTACTATAATAATTCTATCTGATTTCAGCAATAAATCAGCTAAAAAATTGGCAAATTCGGATAAAAACTCTGAGTAGGCTGAGGGGGAACGGTAAACTATGACAAAGAAAATTGGGTTTAAGCTAAGATTGCTAACATGCCCCATACTGAGGACCAGGCCCTCAAAGGAATTAAAACGTGATTTTTGCTTTACATTAACTAGTAAGTTAGAATGGAAAATTGCCGTTACTCCACCTCCACAACCAGAACTTCTGGGATTATGATAGTTTAGATAACCACAGGGAGTTGATTAATTTAAACCAACATAATCATCTTGCCCGAGCCAAGTCTCTGTAAGGGATATTAAATCAATCTGATAGCCAATTAATAGATCATGAACTAGTAGAGACTTGGGAGTTAGAGACCTAATATTTCACAAACCACATTTCATTTTTAAATTACAGTGGGGTAAAAAAGTATTTAGTCAGCCACCAATTGTGCAAGTTCTCCCACTTAAAAGATGAGAGAGGTCTCCAATTTTCATCATAGGTATACCTCAACTATGAGAGACAAAAGAAAAAAAAAATCCAGAAACTCACATTGAAGGATTTTTAATGAATTAATTGGTAAATTCCTCGGTAAATTAAGTATTTGGTCAATAACAAAAGTTCATCTCAATACTTTGTTATATACCCTTTGTTGGCAGTGACAGAGGTCAAACCTTTTCTGTAAGTTTTCACAAGGTTTTCACACACTGTTGCTGGTATTTTGGCCCATTCCTCCATGCAGATCTCCTCTAGAGCAGTGATGTTTTGGGGCTGTCACTGGGCAACACAGACTTTCAACTCCCTCCAAAGATTTTCTATGGGGTTGAGATCTGGAGACTGGCTAGGCCACTCCAGGACCTTGAAATGCTTCTTACGAAGCCACTCCTTCGTTGCCCGGGTGGTGTGTTTGGGATCATTGTCATGCTGAAAGACCCAGCCATGTTTCATCTTCAATGTCCTTGCTGGTGGAAGGAGGTTTTCACTCAAAATCTCACGATACATGGCCCCATTCATTCTTTCCTTTACACAGATCAGTCATCCTGGTCCCTTTGCAGAAAAACAGCCCCAAAGTATGATGTTTCCACCCCCATGCTTCACAGTAGCTATGGTGTTCTTTCTCCTCCAAACACGACAAGTTGAGTTTTTACCAAAAAGTTCTATTTTGGTTTCATCTGACCATATGACATTCTCCCAATCCTCTTCTGGATCATCCAAATGCTCTCTAGCAAACTTCAGACGGGCCTGGACATGTACTGGTTTAAGCAGGGGGACACGTCTGGCATTGCAGGATTTGAGTCCCTGGCGGCGTAGTGTGTTTCTGATGTAGCCTTTGTTACTTTGGTCCCAGCTCTCTGCAGGTCATTCACTAGGTCCCCCCATGTGGTTCTGGGATTTTTGCTCACCGTTCTCGTGATCATTTTGACCCCACGGGGTGAGATCTTGCGTGGAGCCCCAGACGGAGGGAGATTATCAGTGGTCTTGTATGTCTTCCATTTTCTAATAATTGCTCCCACAGCTGATTTCTTCACACCAAGCTGCTTACCTATTGCAGATTCAGTCTTCCCAGCCTGGTGCAGGTCTACAATTTTGTTTCTGGTGTCCTTTGACAGCTCTTTGGTCTTGGCCATAGTGGAGTTTGGAGTCTGACTGTTTGAGGTTGTGGACAGGTGTCTTTTATACTGATAACAAGTTCAAACAGGTGTCATTAATACAGGTAACGAGTGGAGGACAGAGGAGCCTCTTAAAGAAGAAGTTACAGGTCTGTGAGAGCCAGAAATCTTGCTTGTTTGTAAGTGACCAAATACTTATTTTACCAAGGAATTTACCAATTAATTCATTAAAAATCCTTCAATGTGATTTTCTGGATTTTTTTTTCTCATTTTGTCTCTCATAGTTGAGGTATACCTATGATGAAAATTGGAGACCTCTCTCATCTTTTAAGTGGGAGAACTTGCACAATTGGTGGCTGACTAAATACTTTTTTGCCCCACTGTATGAGGAGGAACAGAGGCCAAATTATTAAATTTAGAGACCTGATGTTTGAGTTTTACCAACATTTTGTTTAGTCACTTTGGGATGTTTATACATTATATTTTTATTAGCTTTGGGGGGGGGGTAGACAAAGGTTCTCTAAGGCGGAAGACAGGGGCAAAGTTGAGGGGTGGTGGATGAGGAGGAGCTGCAGAAAGGCGTGTATTTATCAAGTTATGTTGTATTTTTCTTGGGTTATAATATTTTGGGTAACAGGAGACAGACACAATCTCTGTGGAGTTATAAATTGAAGACTGATCTAAACAGTGAGGATTATTTGGATTAATAGGATTAATATGAGAAGTGGAAACAAGGAAGGGCTGGTTGACAGACCAAGGAACTTCAGAGTGAGTTAACGCACCAAATTTCAGTCACTGTACTAAAAACGCTGAATGGAATAGAACAGATTGTCCCTTAAAACATGTGTACCAAGTCTATTTGGATGGATGCCATCTGGCCTCATAAGTGATGGGCGGTTCCAAAACAGGTTGAAATTGTCTACAAAATCAATGTTAAAAGTAGGACATGTAGAACACAACCAGGTATTAAGACTGAGAGTTCTGCTAAAATAACTGCAACCTCATCTGAAAGGTGCCAAAGGCCCAGAGATAAACATATGTCTGCCACAGTTCATAAGAGTGGACACAAGGCTCCTGAAGTCACTCTTTAAGATCTCCGACACATCATCTGGGATGTTGTTGCATCCAACATATACAATGATAGTTTTAGTGTGGGGGAATTCATTTAATAGGTCAGGGGTAAGAGCCTCAATGTCAGACACTTTAGCCCCAGGAAAAAATTTAGTGACACAGTACCTGCTTCTGACGTTCCTCATAATTGAGTCACCAATTACCAACATCGTCTGGGGGGGCTTTGTCGGTGGTTTCTGAAGTGGTGGATAATTTTGTCGATGTTGTTGTTGTGATGGTGGGGTGATGTGCTCTCTTCTTTTTGGAGCTGGTGTATAATTTGGCACACCTAAAGTAGTTTTAATCCGGGGCTTGCAGGTTTGGGCCGCCTCTGAAGGAGGAGGAGGAGGAGGAGGGGCAGCCATGGGCGGATGATCGACGTCCAGGTGGGGAAAATCTTCCAGAGAAATGATGTCGAATCTGTTTTCTAAAAACAAAGGAAGAGAAGAGGCGCAGCCCCATCTGGTCAATCGCTGATGTTTGCTAGTTGGCCCAACCAAGGTCAGGGCGAGCATTGAGGATAAGAAGAACCACCTGGGGCTTTGGGTTTAGCTCCGAGCTGAAGCCAGTGTTTATTGCTGGGGTCCTGGACATCTGAAGAGACCGGAGCAGGGGTGGAAGTGGATGGCGATGTGCTGAATTCACCCAGGTAAGTAGCCGTCTCTGCCAGCTGCAAGTTGGTTGCCGGGGCGGTTGTTTGCCCGAGAATTATAGTGTCAAGGTGGTTTTCAACCTCCCGAATCTTATAGAGGTTGGAGAGTCTCACTTCCAACTCAGAAACCTTCCTAAGGAGGGACATACAGCTGACGCACATTGGGGATGGAGCCATGACGTTCCAGGCGAGAAGTGGATAGCCAGCCAGCCAAAAACAGCTAAAAACAGCTAAAAACAGGAGGCAGGAGGTATCAGGAGGCTTGCTCTCAGCGCGGCTTATATTGTTATTTTCTTCAGATCTTAGTAACCCTAATAACCATCCCTGTTACCACCTGGTTCACAAGTCCACAATTGCTGGTGTGCCTCGCATCATTCTGGCCCATCTCCCAGTGATTTTGTCATGATTCTGTGGTGGATCGCCAGCACCGGCACATCGGTTGCTGCAATCAACCTGACCCGAGACCAGAGGCTACTGGCTCTCACGGCCAGCTTCCCCACTGTCCTCTGGGGATTCACGCGACTCTGCTCTTGCAGGCAGCAATAGGGTAGCCGCCTCGTGAGGAGGCATCCCCCAGCTGGCTGCAGACTCCCATGGAGTGGGACACTGCCCTTTGAGATCCCGTAGCAGGCTTTACCTCGGCCTCCAGCTGGCAGCCTCAAATCCCATGCCTAGTCAGTTGTGGTGACCAGGGAAGAGGGGTCCAGCCAGCGCGTGGTGCTGACAATTTGCTGTGGAGTCATGGCAAGGTTGTTGGGGGGTGGGCCGAGGTGGTGTGCGTTGTGCCGTCGACTATGGATCAGTGAACCAGCGCCGCTCATCTGAACTAGAAGGACACAAAGCTGAAAGCTAGAAGCTAGTCAGCTAATGGCTAACTGATGTAAGAGGAAGTGTGGAGTTGAACAGGTGAAGGATGTTTCTTAAAGTGACAAGCTTTAAATCAGAGTCTTCCAAGAAACCAAGAAACTGACAAGACCACGTCTCCAATGAAGATCCCTATGGTCACCTTCCCAGAATATCAGACAAGGTGGCTTGGAGAAGACTTGGCCTCGTGGGGCACTGTTACCATCACCAGGACCTCCCAGCAGGCCACCTGGTACTCTAGGAACCGACACATGACTTTCGCCACCCAGGACGGCCATTAACATCATTCATGGACACTCTGAAGAGAGACACTGGGGTGGCCAACACTGGCGAGTTTGCCGCCTGTATGCTAGACTGTGAAGAATGGGCTGCTAGGTGTGCAGCTCGGCTGAGGCCGCTCTGATTAATTGACTGATTGTTTCAAGAAAGCTAGGAAAAATACAAAAAAATTGCTTCAAAAATTAAAAATTGAAGAAAATGTGAACAAAATATGTCACAAACATTTCATTAAGACATATGTGAGCAATTAAAATGTGGAAAAAGTACAATGACCCCTTTAATCAACAAAGTTTACAAGTATTTAAATGACGCTAATAACAATACTGTAATATGATCACATTTAACCAGGAGCACATTAATGCAAAAAGGTGCAGATTACAATGACAAAATGCTTCACACAGCACTGCGTGCAGAGTGACTGAACCAATTGCAGACTTTACAGAATACTGTATACACTCCCTTCTAAAAGTATAGGAACAATGACATAAGTTTTGTTATTTTAGCTATTTACCAAAACATATTCAAGATACAGTTATATAGTCAATATGGGCTTAAAGTGCAGACTCTCAGCTTTAATTTGAAAGTATTCACATCCAAAGTGAAGTTAAGGTTTAGGAACTGCAACCATTTTTTATACAAATTCTCCTAATTTCAGGGGCTCAAAAGTAATGGACAAATTAACATTACTATAAATAAAATGTTCATATTTATTACTTTGTTGAGAATTCTTTGCAGGCAATGACTGGTTGAAGTCTGGAATCCATGGACATCACCAAATGCTGGGTTTCCTCCTTTGCGATGCTTGCAGGTCTTTAAGCCTTATTCATGCTGCATTTCCCCTCTAGTCCGCTTTGGTCCACGTGTGCTTTGGATGAGTCCGGCATGAACACGGCACTGTTTATGCTCACTTTTTTCATATACCCAGGCCAAGCAGTTGACACATGCGCACAACCATCATTTGTAGTTTCACTCCCACCCAATAGGTAACAGCAATGCGCTGACACGCCAGGATTTTCACCAACGAAGAAACGCTGCTTGCTTTGTGCTGCTTGACTTCCTGGTTTTCACTCCTTTTTCAGGAAGATGCTGCTGCTGCTGGTGCTGAAGTATTTATGTATGTATGATTCATGTGTGTTTATTGTCATCTTCTGCTTCCTCGTTGTCTCCTGTCACCATGGGTTGAGATGCCGTCTCGGCACTCAGCCCATGTTTTCCCTCATCCCTGCTTCCCATTGAGCAGCGTCTCAGCTGGCCCCCAGCTGGCAGCATTATGGACGGCTGGGGCCAATTAGTCTTCATCAGCTGGGGCGCTGCCAATGAGGATAAATAGGAGCAGCCTCGATGACTCGGGGCTGCGACATAAACACATTGCTAAGCTGAAGCCCCTTCGTCTGGTGTCAGCTTATACTCCTCTTGCAGCATTCCTGTGTTTGTATCCCGCTGTGAGTATGTACGTCTTGCTACCCCCACGTCCGGTACGAGCTGCTTACCTCTGCGCTGTGCAACCTGTGAGTGTACGTCTGCATGAGTATCTGTGCTCTCCTCATCCCTTCCCCTTTACCCTGAATAAAATATCACGACTCACTGGCTTGCCCCTGGCTCTGATTGCCCGGCTCCCTAGAGCCGGATATGACAGTATGTCGCAGCCAGAAGAGTTGCCGGCGGCCGTGAGTCGCTGTGGAAATGTACCTTTCTGTCCGGGTGTCAGCGCTGCTAGCATGCCGTTTCCCAGGAGTCACTTCCGGCGCCAGGGCGACGAGCTGAGGTCCATCTCGGAGGCTGTCGATGGGACGTTCTTCACCCTGCACGACGCCTCCAACGCGAGACGCTGGCATCCGGGCCGTGCTGAGGAACTCCTGGACTGTCAACCTCACTCTCTGTACCATCTGGAGGACAGTGCCAGGATAGACGCTGCAGGTACACAGCGAGAGAAGCTCCACGGGGTGGATGGAAATCCCGGCAGGGAGTCGAAGTGGGCGACGTCTTTCCCCGCTTCGGAGTCCCGTTCCTGCCGCTATTCCAGTCCGGGAGTTCGCGCCAACCAGAGGACTTCCCCCGACCTGCGCCACGTCACTCGGGATTCCCTTCAAGGAGCCGCAGCTGACAGCAGTTATGTCCGGGGTCGAGTGGCTGTCGCGAGCTCTACTGTGTTTCCTGTCACCACCTTCAGGCATGTGGCGGCGGCAGTGAGATTGATGGTGAGGACTTCAGGGCTACGAAGCTTTTCCGTGCTCGACGCCTTCCTCGTCTCGATCTCCGATCTGGAGCGGCGAATCCTGGGTTTCCCCCTCGCTTCGTCCCCTGGGAGTAGTCGTCATCACATTGCCGAGTCACCTCTGCACGAACCTCGTCCGGATCCAGTTCTGGGTCATCGTCAGGACCGTTCCTCCCACGCAGCTGTCATCCCTTCGCCTCGTCAGTGTGGAGATTCTACAGCCTCGTCCCCTGAGCCTCGTTCCCCCGCTGTCATTCCTGGACATTCGGGCTGGCTCACCCCGGCTGTTTCCCCCTCCTCCTCGACGCGCTTCCTGACCGCTGTGTGTGCCTGGAATCCCGGCCTGGTGAGCTCTCTGCTGGAGACAACGCGAGCGACCCTCAGACGAATTCCCGGGGGGTCCTCCGTTATCGCCGGGCGGGGAGAGGAAGAAGCAGATTCCACTACAGCAGGCGATACTCAACCTCCAGGGGGCAGGCAAGTCATTGTTTTTTCACACCTGCTTAATGATTTGCTCTGTCACATCCCTGGAGGAGAAGTTCAGGGCTCGCAGCTCCCTGAACTCTCCCCACCTGCTGTAACCTGTATGCCTAATCCCGCATCCTCTGTGTCTCTCTCCGCCGAGCGGTCCCCGGCTCCGGGTCAACGTGGTGGGATATGGAGAGGGCCTGTGGTTCCGCAGCTACATTGCAGACGGAGGAGGGGGACTGACTGCTGCGTGGAGTCTACGCCGACGACTGAGCGTCCCCGGGTCTCCACGGAGGAGCGGTTTGGTCCGGCGGGACGAGATTCTTCTGGCTTCACGCCGAGTGGATCGTCGGCGGGGTTACCTGAGCTGGAGGGATCTCAAGCTGCGCTGACCATCGTGCTGGCTGCGGGGCCCGACGCGGCTAGATGGGAGCCTGACAACGACCTCCTGACGACGGATCCTGGATCTTCACAGTCCTGGACGGCGTCAGAACCCGAGATCAGGCGAGTGCTCTCCTTTCTTTTCTCTCTTTTTATCCCCGAGCACTTCAGCCTATCTCCAGGGGAGACGAGCCGGGTGCAGCCGTCCGCTGCGTCTGAACTCGTCTCGCCAGGTTCTGGCGCTGCCGGTGATCCTGATCCCGGTTCTGTTTTCTCTTCTGAGCCTTCTTCCAGGGTCACCGGCAAGGAGTTGCTGTTCCTCGTGGTGCTGGAGGGTCCGGGTTCAACGTTGGAGGTCGGTTCTGGTGCAGTATTCAACGTGGGTTCGCCCGAGACCCAGTCGGGGTCCAACGTGGGTTCGCCTGAGACCCGATCGGGGTCCGACGTGGGTGCTGCCCCAGTATTGTCCAGGTCCGGTGAGGAGGTGGCCGTTTTCCTGCGGCCTGACGCCCGCCGCCCTCGTCATCGGCTCTCCCCTGAGCCTCTTCCACCGGGATCCGCTCTGATCCTTCGCCCGTCTCAACGGTCCTGGTGGTTGAGTGATGCGGGTCGACGACCCGACCCACAGAACTTTCGGTTCGGTGATCTGGTTCCCCCCACTGGTCTGTTTCCCTCTGGGCAGCCTGGTTCGGCTGCCGGTGGACTGGATTCCTGGGATCTGGGTCCAGAGTTCGCCGTCCGAACACTTCTCTTCCCCTGATTCGCCAGCTGGACAATGGGCGGGGAGATCTCCGGAGCCATCTCGGCCATTTTTGGACTCTGCCTGCCATTCACCTCGGGTGTCACTTTTTCTTTTGTTATTAAGGTCACTCGGGTGTAATGTGTTGTCCTGTTGGTGGATTCGTTTTTATAGTGCTGTGTTTTCCATCGCTCATGCTCAGCATTTTACCTTTTGTGCCATGTTTTTAGCCTCGTTTTTTGTATTGTAGAGTTATGTTTTGTTTTCCGTAACACCATGCTCTGCAGTTATCCATTTATTCCAGTCACTTTCATTTCTTTAGGTGACTGGGTATTTATATATTCGTGTGTGTGGGTTTTCCTTTGCCTGCACTCAGTATTTCTTTTTTGTCCTGTTGGTTCATTATAGAGTCATGTGCCTTGTTTTCCGTAACACCATGCTCTATAATTGTCATTTGTTCCAGTCACCCTCACTTTTCTTGGTGACTGTGTGTGTATGTACTTAAATTAGCGCTGTGTATAGGTTCCCCTTTATTTAACCGTACTCAGCATTTTTTGCCTTGTACCTTTTTGGTGGTTCTTTTTTCCTTGCTCTGGGTCACGCATGGTTGGTACTCTCTGGGTAGTATGTAACCGGCGTGCTGACCCAGTTCTTCTCCCCATCTGTACCTGGGTTAATTATTCTGTTTTGTCAGTATTGTATTTGGGTTTTTCTTTCCCGCTACCTTACATTGCCCCATTGGTGTTGTCCTTCCCTTGGCTTCTTCCCCTCCGGTCCGCCTCCCTTCCTCCCACCCTAGGTGGGGGGGGGGGGGGGGCTGGGATGTTCCTGGTCGTTCAGGAGCCCGACCTTGAGGGGGGGACTCTGTCACCATGGGTTGAGATGTCGTCTCGGCACTCAGCCCATGTTTTCCCTCATCCCTGCTTCCCATTGAGCAGCGTCTCAGCTGGCCCCCAGCTGGCAGCATTATGGACGGCTGGGGCCAATTAGTCTTCATCAGCTGGGGCGCTGCCAATGAGGATAAATAGGAGCAGCCTCGATGACTCGGGGCTGCGACATAAACACATTGCTAAGCTGAAGCCCCTTCGTCTGGTGTCAGCTTATACTCCTCTTGCAGCATTCCTGTGTTTGTATCCCGCTGTGAGTATGTACGTCTTGCTACCCCCACGTCCGGTACGAGCTGCTTACCTCTGCGCTGTGCAACCTGTGAGTGTACGTCTGCATGAGTATCTGTGCTCTCCTCATCCCTTCCCCTTTACCCTGAATAAAATATCACGACTCACTGGCTTGCCCCTGGCTCTGATTGCCCGGCTCCCTAGAGCCGGATATGACATCTCCTTTGTGTACTTTGTCTTGCTATGCTGTGCCGATATCGCCACCTCGTTAATGGGATGCTCAGTCTTGTGCATGCGCTTTTCAATGCATTCAGGTTGTGGGCAGGTGGCGCGGTCACAAAATTTGGGCTGCACATGGTCGAGCACTGCGGATACTAGCAGAGTGGAGACGATGACGTATATTTCGTCACACAAAGTTTCCGGTTACACATACGCAGACAGCAGAAGTGCAGCATGAATCCAGCTTTACTGCAGCTGTCTTCAGTGGTTGCTTGTTTTTAGGTCTTTCTGCCTTAAGTTTTGTCTTAAGCAAGTGAAATGCATGCTTGATCGGGCTGAGATCTGGTGATTGACTCGGCCATTACAGAATATTCCACTTCTTTGCCTTAAAAAACTCCTGGGTTGCTATCGCAGTATGTTTGGAGTCATTGTCCATCTGAACTGTGAATCACCATCCAATCAACTTTGCTGCATTTGGCTGAATCTGAACAGACAGTCTTTCCCTATACACATCAGAATTCCTCCAGCTGCTTCTGTCTTCTGTTACATCATCAATAAACACTAGTGACCAGTGCCATTGGAAGCCATGCATCATACAGAAGATGTGGTGTGCTTTGGATCATGAGCCATTTCAAGACTTTGCCATACTTTCTTCTTCCCATCATTCTGGTACAGGTTGATCTTGGTTTCATCTGTCCAAAGAATGCTGTTCCAGAACTGGACTGGCTTCTTTACATGTTTTTTTTTTTTGCAAAGTCTAATCTGGCCTTTCTATTTTTGAGACTGATTAATGGTTTGCACCTTGTGGTGAACCCTTTGTATTTGCTCTCATGAACTTTTCTCTTTACGGTAGACTTACAGTCATGTGAAAAAATTAGGACACTCCATTAAATATTCAGTTCTTTATTAAGAAATGTTCACATATTGATGTCTAATCTTGTTTTTATTCATCTCTGGAAAACAAGGTGATTTAATTGCAGATAAATAACAAAAAATAACCTTGTTTCACTCATTAAACAAAAGATATAAACAAAAATGCATATTTTGAGGAAAAAGTTAGGACATCCAGGATTTGGAACTTTTCACTCCAAATCGATGGTCACTCAGTCACCCCCTCCCCCCTGGCCAGAAACCTCGGCATTATCATGGACCCCACCATCTCCTTCAAATCTCACATCAACCATATCACCAAAACATCATTTTTTCATCTTCGTAATATTGCACGCCTCCGTCCCACCCTCTCACCCTCTGCTGCTGAAATACTCATCCATGCCTTCATCACCTCCAGACTTGATTACTGTAACAGCATTCTGTATGGACTTCTTTCCACCATCCTCCAAAAACTACAGTATGTCCAAAACTCAGCCGCCCGCCTACTTACTCACTCCCACTCCAGAGACCACATCACTCCTCTCCTCCGTCAGCTCCACTGGCTCCCCATTTAACAGCGCATCAACTTCAAGATCCTCCTCATCACCTATAAAGCTCTTCATAACCTCGCCCCCTCATACCTAACGGACCTTCTGTCTCGTCATTCTCCCACTCATCTCCTCCGCTCTGCTGACGCTCACCTTCTTACCCACATCACCAAGACAAAATTCCGCACCCTGGGTGATAGATCATTCGCCATCGCCGCACCAACCCTCTGGAATTCCTTGCCCCTTCACATCCGGTCTGCCAACACACTTGCTTCTTTTAAAAGTCAACTCAAAACCCATCTTTTCAAATCTACCTATAAAAACTGACTGCCTCTTCTACCTATGTGTACCTACCTTGTCTGTTTACCCGTTCTCTGTATGTTTGTCCCTATGCTGCTTTGTAAAGCGTCTTTGAGTATTTAGAAAAGCGCTATATAAGACTGATGTATTATTATTATTATTATTATTATTATTATTATTATTATCCTACCACCTAACAGCTTTAGCTGAAATAACTTCAGTGAGATACTTCTTGTACCCATTTACCAGTCTCTGACATCGGTCTGAGGAAAGTTTGCCCCACTCCTCAACACAGAATTCTTTCAGCTGTGAGATGTTTGAGGGGTTTCTTGCATGTACAGCCTGTTTCAAGTCACCTCACAGCATCTCAGTGGGATTAAGATCTGGGCTTTGACTCAGCCATTCCAGGACTCTCCATTTCTTAGTTTTCAGCCAGTCCTTGGTGGATTTACTGGTATGTTTTGGGTCACTCTCATGTTGCAGGATCCAGTTCCACTTCAGCTTTAATTTTCTTTACAGATGGTTTCAAGTGGTTCTCAAGCAACCTCTGATACACAGTAGAATTCATGGTGGATTCTATGATGGTGAGCTGGCCAGGTCCTGCTGCAGCAAAGCATCCCCAAACCATGACACTTCCACCTCCATGCTTCACAGTTGGTATGAGGTTCTTTTCCTGGAATGCTATATTTGGTGTACGCCAAACACGTCCTCTGTTCTGGTGTCCAAATAAATAATTCAATTTTAGACTCATCTGTCCAAAGAACATTATTCCAGAAGTCCTGGTCTTTGTCTACGCTCTCTCTGGCAAACATCAGTCTGGCCTTCATGTTTCTCTGAGAGAGCAAAGGTTTCCTCCTTGCATACCTCCTATGTACGTTAAACTTATGCAGTCTCTTTCTGATTGTAGAGGCATGCACGTTCACATCAACAGTAGCAAGAGCCTGTTGTAGGTCCTGTGATGACATTTTAGGGTTTTTGGAGACTTCTTTTCTTGCGGTCTGCTCTGGGGGAGGGAACTTGCTTAGATCGCCAGACCTGGGCATGTTGGCAGTTGTTTTGAATGTTCTCCACTTGTAGACTATTTTCCGGACAGTGGAATGGCTGATTTAAATTTTTTTGAGATCTTTTTAAATCCCTTACAAAACTCATAAGGCACAACAATCTTCTTTCTGAAGGCCTCAGACAGCTCTTTCGATCTCACTATGGTGTTCACTCTCACTTTAACAGTCAGGAGCACGCCAAACTAAATATCTGAGTTTAAATAGGACAAGCCTCCTTCAAAATGCTGAGTAACACAGTTCTAATCACGTGCACCTGATGCGATACATCAGTATGTGATTTTAGCCATTTTAAGTGGGAATAAATGTGGGGATGTCCTAATTTATTCCTCACCAGAAACTGCATGTTTTTAGAATTACATTTTACAGAAAATTTTAAAAAGTCTTTTCTTCAGTTTTAATTGTTATTTTACTTGAATCTCCCAGTATTGTTAAAGCTGATATTAAATATCCATATATCCAAATATGTAAAAAATGAAAAAACAAAAACAAAAAAACAACAACAACAAAAAAACACAGGCTTTCATAGGGTGCCCTTATTTTTTCACATGACTGTAGATACTGGTACACCTACTTCCAGGAAAGTGTTCTTCACTTGGGTGGATGTTGTGAAGGGGTTTTTCTTCACCATGGAAAACATCCTACAGTCATCCACCACTGTTGTCTTCTGTGGATGTCCAGGCCTTTTTGAGTTCTGGAGCTCACCAGCGCAGTCTTTTTTTCCCCTCAGAATCTACCAGACTGTTGATTTGGCCATTCCTAACATTTTCACTATGTCTCTGATGGATTTCTTCTTTTTTCAGCCTAAGGATGGTGTGTTTCACTTCCTTTGAGAGCTCCTTTGACCACATGGTATGGGTTCATAGCAACAGTATCCAAATGCAAATGCCACACCTGGAATCAACAAAAGATCTTTTACCTGCTTGACTGATGATGGATTAATGAGGGAGTAGCCCATGTAGCTCATGAAGTAATTTTTGAATCAATTGTTCAATTACTTTTGAGCCCCTGAAATGATGAGATTTTATATTTTTTATTTATTTTTTTTTTTATTTATTTTTTTTTTTGTTACTTATTTGTACCCGTAGGTAGACTTGGTTTGCAGTCTGGTGACAAGCCACCGGCTGCTGGTCGCTGCGTGTGCGAGCGCCCTAAACCTACATGTTTTTGGTGTGCGGGAGGAAACCGGAGAAATCCCGGAGTAAACCCGCGCAACACGGGGAGAACATGCAAACTCCACACAGCTCACTGTTGGTCGGGGGCTGGGATCGAACCCACGATCTCATGATCCCCGCGGTCCCCCGGCCGAGGGTAAAACTGTGCTGCCACAGTGCTAAACCACTGCGCCACCGTGCAGCCAAACCAAATGGTTGCATCTCCTCAACTGTAACTCCATTCGGATGTGAATTCCCTCAAATTAAAGCTGAGAGTCTGTACTTTAAGCCCATACTGATTATGAGACTTATTTTGAATATGTTTTGGTAAACAGCTAAAATAACAAAAATGAATGCACATTCTGCCAAATGGTTGACCAGCTCAAACTACAGTGATCTGAGATGGTATCTACTGTCTAATGTCTGTAAGTAGACAAAGGCTTAAAGGAGATCATAGACAAAAAAGGAGTACTTTGTTGATACCAGCTCTTTGAATGTGGTCAACATTGTATGAAAAGGTTGTCTAGATAATGGTGTTTTCTGAGGCACACCGTAAGTATGCATTCCGGTTTGAATTTGAGGATAAAAAGAAAGATGAGTCAGGAAGATTAAAATGATTCTGATTGTCCTGGAAAGGACCATGGGACTAAAATTGTCACCAAAAGGGTTTTTGTGCACCTTAGTTCTGGGTAACCATTAGGCTATCAGATGCCCTGATGGATAGCTATTGGAAACCTATGTTTTATGAACAGGAAAGTATGACAAAGTAGGCTATGACCTCTTGTGAACCTGAAATCCAACATCTGTCAAGAATGGGGAAAATATAGTAAAAGTCATTCCTTTCAGTTCCATGCAGTTTATTTAAGCAATAAAACACAAGACAGAGTTACGGTATCATGATGACAGTAACTGTGGCTGTGATGCGGCTTAATGCCCCTGCGGGGAGGGCATTAAGCCACATCATAGCCGCAGTTAGTATAATCATGATACCGTAATGACATCAACTGTAATATTGCTTTTATACAACAGTTCAGGCAAGCAAAATTTATTAAATGCCAGCAATACTGGACAAAATATTATGATTTGTTTGTTTAACCAATTATTTTGCGCAGCTAAGAAAAAAATAGTCCCTAAATCTAGCCAGTAACTGTTGCTAAACATCTCAATCAGCATGAAGATGTCTATTGTCATCTCACAAACATGTGAACAAATTAAATATTATCAAGTGCAAACGTAATACGTGTTTATAAAACATACCTGTTAAGTCAATACTTCAGAAAATCCCAGATCAAAACATATATAGTTGCCAGAAGCTAGTAGTTAGCATGCTAGCAATTTAGCACATTTTTCTTGCTTTTCTTCACATTTTCAGATGAAACAAAGAGTCCATCACTACAAAGGTATTGTGGTTTGTTAATCGAGACAATAAACAAACTCTAGCACTGCCTATTTTTTTGAACAGATGTTTACTGCATAGACGGAAGTAGACCTTTGCAAAAGGGTGGGAGTACATGTTTAATTTTTTGTCAAACAGCGCTTCATTGTGGAAATTAAGGTATCCAAAACAGTTCTGCAATTGTTAGAGTTGACTGAAAAATACTGTTAGTAATTAACGTTACTAGAACACCTTTGAAGCAGAGTGATGCATATACAGTCAAATTGGAGTGCAATTATTGCAGATTATAGTAACGCCTGGAATCCCTATTGTCCAATCAAATTGCTCGGTCAGAACTAACTGTTATATAACTAGTGTTAGTAGAATCAAGTTCAAAAGAAACATATTTCTATAAACCACCTGATTTGTCAACTTGATGTTTTGTTTTTGTACAGCAGCCATATTTTTAGATAAATGTTCAAATTACATAAAAAAAATGAAAGTGAAATATCTGCCTATTTGCAGATGATAACATTATTTATAGCTTCCCAACAGTTTTTGGTAATGGGACCGCAGCTACCAAAATAGCAAGTCATTTAAAATAAACCCCAAAAACCAAATATGTGGAACAGCTGAATGCATGAAGATCTCACACATCTAGAGTTTCTTACTGTTGCCCTTGTTTCACTATCTCTGCTGCAGATGGTACATCGGATGTTAAAACCTTCTAAGCAGAGATGACAATGAGATTACTGCAGCAGTTACAGAAGGCCGTTCTCCAGTTGCAGCTACATCAGGTGCTCACCTGTCTTTGCTGGCACTATTATTAATGGGGAACCTTACTTTGGGAGGAGGCGCTTCATGCAGCAATCACAGATGTGCAAGAAAGAGGCTGCAGATGTAGTGTAAATGCAGAATGCATGATACTAAACAGTACACTCACAAACACCAAGGTATCTTTTTTCAGTGATCATCGACGGGACAAATAAGGAAGTGGGGCACCACACTGGTTACCAGTGGTAGACGTGGAGCTTCATTATAGCACCACTGATGAATGTGTGGCATCCTCTACAACACCGGTCTGGATCAGGCGGCAATAATCTGATCCTTTTGGGAAACTGAGGTGTTGGACTGTAATTCATAGGTCATATCTTTCAAGTCCTTCCCTTGGCTCTGCTGGTGGCGTCAGCCCCTGGGCCACTGTGTGTTTTTAACGGCTACATGTGTCGCTCCCTATCTCGCTCTCTGAGTGGCACAAAGGTAAAGAGAAGCTTAACAGCCTGGGAAAAAGTTGAACAGTGTGAAATTACCTTGATCCAAAGATTCCTGCCACATACCAGCCCAATGAACCCATAACAGAGCAGGCACTCAGTCAGAGAGCCCTGCCTGCAGGGAACAGCTGAGACATTACAGAGGGAAGCAAGGGAGGGGATATGGTGTGGGGGTATGAGGAGGTGAAAGAAAGATAAATGATAGCAAGAAGGAGTAGTAGAGGTCACAGTATCTATAATATACATCTATGATAATGCTGGACAACTGGTAAGCTGGGAAACGCTGACTTGCTTTGGTCAGAATTTGCCCTAAGAGGCCTTTTTTAGGGTAGATCCAGAGCAAGCAGCTGTATAGGGCTGCATGGTGAAAACTGGATAGCAATGCTTTGACTTGATAGCATTATATCAAATGTGCAGTCACTGCAATTTTAAGTAACAAGTCGTGCATTTTCATTGGCATGTGAGAGTACTTGTTGAGGAAGCCTGAACTGGGCTAGATTAATGTCCTTTCAAATTCATGCCATTTGAGATGGCTTTATTGGGAAATTAAAAAAATATTAAATTAACAAAACTATCTGCAAACAGACAAAAAATGACTCTGTAATGTGGAATAAAAACCAGAAAATTTATTTAGATGGATTTAGATGCTTGTTGACCTACTTGCCTTGTGCTTGAATGTTTGGATGAAGGCATGTGGCCCAAAATGTGATGATGAATCATCAACAGTAAATAGAGGCTTTGGACAAACCCGAGGCTTGTTGTGTAAAGAATACCCCTAACCTTCTATTTTATTTAATGCTATTTCCAAATATTGTTTGCTTTAATCAGTTTCACCAACTTTTTGGTTGCTGTTGAAATGCTGCAGCTATTTACTGTATCTTGTGGATTTTAATTTAGCAACAATATATTTCAGATTAAAAACGTAAAGGCAGGCTCTATGATTAAACAGTTTACGGCAGGGTTATTCAATTACAAAATCAGTTGGGCCACAATTTGAAATCAAGACATGTAACTGGGCCGCACATGTTCAGCAATCTGTTGAATGACAAATTTCAAACCAACACAGATCAATATGATGAAAAATATGCACTTTCTATTCATTGTCTTGGTTTTAAATGGGCACTTGGCACATGACAAAGACATCAAAAGTGCATAAAAACACAATGACAGTGCTGGGGTTGAGCAGAACTTGAAGTAGTAGAACTATTTTTTCCTCTTGAACAACAATTAAATAAACAGAATGAAAAAAATCTGTAAATAACTGTTTTGGTCACATCTTACTCTGGCATATCGCAAAGTACGTAAAAACTCAATGCGCACTGTTAGTAGCATTAACATTTGTTTCCCTTTTGAAATAAAATATACTACATCCTGGTCATAACTGACCTTGGCACATCATAAAGTGCATTTAGCTGAATAAGAAATGAACTGTAAACAATTCAGTGCACAAATCCCCCAAGAAAAGATTGATAACATTAACAAACATTGCACACCCACTATTGTGGTTTGTTTTGTTTTAAATCACCACGAGTCAGTAGGAACCTCTTTTTATAACTACACATTCCATTACACACACATATCAGTCAACCAAAAATTTGTTGTAGAGTTAAGGATGCAAAGAGCACCCACTTAAGAACTTGAGTAATGACTTTAGTCTTGAAGGTTTGAGGTTTTTCTCCAAAATTTATAACAATTTTCTTAAAGTTTTCTATTTTTCTCTGTAAATTTTTCTAAATTTGAAATCATTTTCCACAAATTTGTAATTTCCTCTTGTAAAATTGACTTTTCTTGTACATTTGAGACTTTATTATAAATCTGTAGATTTGTTTATGGTTAATTTTTGTTTATTTTTTAAATAAAATTACTGGGGTTTTTTTTAAAATAAATTTGAAACAGACTGTGGTAAAATTGTGACTTTTTTCCTCATACAATTTACACTTTTGACCATAAGTTTGCAGAGCCAGAACAGAGCAATAATTTAACTCTGATTTCAAAGAAAAAAATATTAACAAAATGATATTTAATGAAATAAATTAACTTAAGTGACCAAAGATGCAGTTATTTCTGTTAAAATATTTCTTTTTACAGTTTTTGAGAATCCTCCTCACCACCTAGACAGCAGGAAAAACCTCCCTTATTTTGAAATCCAAATGTTAGCACATTTAGTTTGTCTGAAGGCTGCTGATGGATTAAAGTCATTGACTTCATGAATTTCAATCATCTTAACTTGCCAGGTACATAATATCCATCCATCCATGGATGGATGGATGGAAGGATATTGTAGTAGTTGGTGAAGTCAATTCTAAGCGATTCAGTCACTCTTGCCTTTCCCTGCATACAGTATGAAGCCTCACCACACGTTTGCTAACGACTCTTCATTATTGTTCCCGTTTCCAGCAGGTTAAAACCACCATAAATGCCTCCACTGCTTACATACCTCTTCTGCTTTTTTCCGTGTTTAAAGTACTTTAATAAGCTCATGTTTATCTCAGACAGCAACACTAGAAAACCTTTGCCTGCCGACTGGAACGCTCATGTGGGCAGGGCACTTCTGAACTCCGCGCAGATGACAGTCACACGCGTTGCTCGTGTGTATGCTTGCAGACCGTCATTCCTTCATATTTTTTTCTTAAATTTATATTTCCCCGGCGCGGCCTGGGCCACTCGGAGGTTGGTTCTGGGCTGCATATGGCCCATGCGCTGCTAATTGAATAGGCCTGGTTTAGGGTAATATTACCCTTTAAAGTAACTTCTTGTATTATTTCCTTTAAAAAAATCAGTAATGCCTTACCTGCTGAATAAAGTAACTTGTCAGTGTATTTTTGTGTTACTGAAAATAAAACTCCTATGTAACAAGCAGATCCTTCTAGACAATGTGTAGTCTTGTGGACACACAGAAAAACAGTGTGCCCTAAATGGTTCTTCACAGAGCTCTGTGGCTCTTCAGAGAACTACTATGGACTGAAGAATACCTTTATTATGAGGAATGTTCTTTGCTCATCTTTTGTGGTTCCTCAAAGAACTGAGTTGTTAATTTCTATTGAAGTTGTATGGAGGAAGAATACTAGGCATTTCTGAAAAGATTCATTGAAGAAGCTATTGCTAAATGGTTTTTTTTAATGGAACTTAAAATGGTTCTTCTATTCTATTGCATGACTCCAAACGCTTCACCGTTTTACTACTAGCTTTCAAGTGCTTCTTCAGTTCTTAAGTGTAAATACTTCTGCAACTTAAATACTACTGTGATGACTATCTGTTAAGATCCGCAACAGGCCTGGAGAGAGGACCCAGGATACAGGCAGTAAACGGTTCATATGGATTTTTATTAACAATAAACAAAAGGACTTCCGGTTATGGCTGCCACGTAGGACGGACGTGTCTCGCTCTGCTCTGCTCCTGGAGAAAAAAAATCGGCAAATAACTCTCTCATTTGGGACAGAACGTATCCCAGCGTTTGGGCGAGGATATGTCGGCGAAGCCTAAGGCTGGAAAACCAGGAAAAGGAAAAAGCGAGCCGCCGAAACAGTCCAAATTAACGGACTTTCAGGTCTGTGACGCAGCAAACAGGGCTCCATATATGGCGGAGGAGGCTGGCAACGCTGCGATTTCTGCGGGGAATGGCGCAGATGCGCTGATGGCTGCCATGAGTTCAATGAGAGCGGACTTTTCCTCTAGATTTGATGGGATTATGACAGCGTTGGAAGGAATAAGAAAGGAATTGGGTGACTGTGTAGAACGAACGGCGCAGATGGAGCTCCGTCTCGCTAGTGCTGAAGATGACGTCACCCGTCTTCAATTAAAGGTGCGCACTTTGGAAAAAAAAAATAAATCTCTGGAAGATAATATTTTGGATTTGGAATCTCGGTCGAGACAGAATAATTTGAGGCTGGTGGGTCTTCCAGAGGAATCAGAAGGTCGGGACGTATGTTCCTTTCTGGAAAAGTGGATTCCGGAGGTGCTGGGCAGCGAGGAGTTGCAATCAGCAGTGGTTCTGGAAAAAGCACATCGCATTGGCCCATGGAGAGATAAGGGACCGCCGAGGACCTTAATTATGAAGTTTCTTAACAACAGAGACAGGATGAAGATCTTCAACGCTGCACGAGCTAAAAAAGGAGAGATTAAACACCAGGACCAGCAGGTGCGGTTCTACCCAGATTTGGCCACAGGAATCCAGCAATTGAGGAAGCAGTTTGATCCCGTACGTAAGGAGCTGCGCAACCTTGGGATTCGTCATGGTGTAATCTATCCTGCGAGACTGCTGACCACGTATGAGGGCAGAACCCACATCTTCAAGACCCCAGAGGAGGCGCAGGAGTTCATCAAGAAGATCAAAGAAGAAGAAGAGACTGGTGGGAGCTAAGCATGAACAAAATATAAGGTAGAATAATTAAGCATTTGCACAGGCATCTGACTGACTTGAAGTAAATAGTAAGTTTACAAAATATAGATTGTATTATATATTAAAAAAAACAAAAAACAAAAACAAAACAAACAAAAAAAAAAACTATGATGTACAAAGTTGTTAAAAATTTTGGAGTTAAGTTGGAAAACTACAGAGGAGAGTTAATGTTACGTCATTAAAAGCAGTAGAGTTAGACTTCCGGTCTGGACGCCATGGCGACTGCAGCTTAACACTGAAGCTCTCAGACTCAATCCAGGATAACACCTTGAAAATCAAACTTAACGGATTTTTGGAGGAGTGAAAATCAAAAGACAAAATCATCATGTCTAAAGGAAAACAGAAGAAACTGAAATTCTCCAGGCTAGGACACGTATCGGCCGGAGAATCTGAACTGGAAGATCCCCGTTCAGAAGACGAGGAGCTGGTGATAGCTAACAAAAGGGTTAGCCTGAAATCACTATTTGAGGAACTACGACGATTTCGCCGAGATGTTACGGCCGAATTTCGGGAATTCAGAGAAGAATTGAAAAGGACAAACAGCAGAGTGGACCAGGCCGAGAACCGAATCTTGGAAACAGAGGATCGAATAAAAGTGCTCGAAGATTCTGTGCTGGACCTACGCAAAAGACAAGCAGCTATAGAGGCTAAGCTAACCGACCAAGAAGGAAAACAAAGAAGAGACAACATAAGAATTCATGGTCTGATAGAAGGAACCGAAAATGGTTTTAACTCAATGGCAGAATGCGTGGAATCCTTACTAAGAGAGAAATTGGATATTCCACAAACCACCGACTTGAAGATAGAAAAGGCACATCGTTCATTAGCCGCTAGGCCGGCGGCGGAAGCGCCCCCACGTTCGGTGTTGGTAAGATTTTCCAATTTCAAAATAAAACAAGAGGTTGTAAGACTGGCCTGGCAGAAAAAAGGATTTATGCACCAGGAGAGAAAAGTCTACGTGGAACACGATTACGCCCCGGAGGTCCTTAAAAAGCGCAGGGAATACAATGACGCGAAAAAGGTGTTAAGAGAGAAGAAATTGCGCTTTCAGACACCATTTCCTGCGAAGTTAAGGGTCTTCTACGGCGATGAAACGTGTCTCTATAATTCGGCGGAAGAAGCAACAGCTGACATGGCGAGAAGAGGGCTCCCGGTAACGGTGTTTAAACCCGCAGCAGACCCGAGTGAGAAGATCAAAGCGCAAACATGGACAACACAAAGACCCTCAAAATCCACGGACCAGCAGCGGGAAACCCAGCACCAGAGCGTCGCGGATAAACTATCCGTTTTCAGGTTGGAATAGCGACCTTTTTTTTTTTTTTCCCTTCCTCTTGAATCAATCCGCACATCCAACCCCCCTCATACAAGGTAACAAACATTAAAGGAGATGCATATTCAGCATGTGGTAAAACATTTCATGGAACAATCATATTATTTGAAACAAATAAGTCTTTGTAATAAAAAAAAAAAAAAACTTGTTAAAATAGAAATGTGACAATAATCCACATGTTCTGCTCATACTAACAAATACTGTTTTTGCGTGAATGTTTGATGTGATGGGGGTGGGAGGGTGCACACAATTTCACAGGGTTTAGGCATAAAAGGAAAAAAAAAAAAAAATCATTACAAGTTTGGATTGGGTTCTGAAACTCACGTTAAAAGCATGGGACTACTTTCAGTGGTACGAGAGGGCCCTCAACACGTAACAGAGTTTGAGGAATTTCCCTCAGGGCCTTCACTCCATCAAGGCTCTTACAGGGTCTTTAAAAAGACCTCAGCTCAGGAAGTTCTTTTGACAGTTTTTTGTTTTAAAGTTTTTTACACTATGTTCTTAATGTTTTTCTTGTTTTTAATGTTCTTTCAGTTTCTGAGTAGCACAAAAGAGGGCCACCACACAGTTATACTAAACAAAACAACACAATGGAGAAACAGGGTGTAACCAAAATAATTTCATATAATGTAAAAGGGATCCTGAATCCAGTTAAAAGATCCAAGATTCTAGGCAAAATGAAAAAAGACAAAGCAGGAATAATACTTTTACAAGAAACCCACCTAACAGACGTGGAACACAATAAACTCAGTAGACAAGGGTTTAAAATGATCTCTTCATCTTCATATAAATCAGGGAGGAGGAGGGGAGTAGCGACATTGATATCAACCAAAATTACATTTGAAAAAAAATCAGAACACAAAGATAAAGAAGGGAGATACAGTTTGGTAACTGGGCAGCTAGAGGGAGAAGATATCACCCTGCTGAATGTGTATGCTCCCCCAGGGGCTAACTGGAAATTTTATAAAAATGTATTCGACCTAATGATAACTAAAGCTCAAGGTTTAGTGATATGTGGTGGGGACTTCAATCTTAGACTGAATCCATACTGGGATGCTTCTGGTAATTCCCCACATCAAAATAACACCCAAAACAGGAAGACTCGGATGCTACTAAAAGAAATGGGAATCTGTGATGTGTGGAGGGAACTCAACCCCAGTGTAAAAGACTATACATTTTACTCAACTCCACATTCATCTTACTCAAGGATTGACTATTTTTTTATGTTTAATAGAGACATTGGTAGAGTAAAAACATGTAAAATAGGACTGATGGATCTCTCCGACCACAGTCCGATCTACATGGACTTAAATATCCAAAAATACACAAATAATACATTTTCTTGGAGGTTAAATTCAAATGTCCTGAAAGGACCATTGAAAGATGAATTGGAGTCAGATATTCTCAGATATTTGGAAGATAACGATAATGGAGAAGTATCCCCTTTAATACTGTGGGATGCATGTAAAGCTGTAATAAGAGGAAAGATTATTGCAAAACTGGCAACCCAAAAGAAACTAAGACAAGAAAAACTATCCACATTAGAGTCAGAACTTAGGAACCTAGAAAAAGAACACAAAGGCAACACTCATTCTACTGACTCGCTCAAGATTAAGGAAATTAAAAACCAAATAAATGAGATCTACACAATAGAAATCCAGAAGAAACTTACATTTCTGAAACAAAAATACTATGAAGCAGGCAGTAAATCGGCAAAATTGCTAGCCTATAAATTGAGGAAACATCAAACAGAAAGAGCAATCTACAAAATCAGAGACCCAGTATCAAAGGAAATAAAATTCAGAATTCAGGATATTCTTAAAAACTTCGAGAATTACTATAAGAACTTATACTCCCACAAAAAACATAAAAACGCATCCGAGGCATTCCTAAACACATTAAACCTTCCCCAACTTACGGAGTCACAAAATAAAACACTACTGTCAGAAATACATTCTAAAGAATTGGAAAAAGCAATTATGAAACTTAAAGCTAACAAATCCCCAGGAGCTGATGGCTATACAGCAGAGTGGTACAAAACCTTTAAACAGCAACTATCTCCTCTCCTCCTGAAAACATTTAATTATGTCCTCCACACAGGGGAAATCCCCCCCTCCTGGAGAGAAGGGGTCATTGCAGTTATACCTAAACCTGAAAAGGATAAACTAGAGTGCTCCAACTACAGACCAATCAGTGTACTAAATCAGGACTATAAGCTTTTTACCATTATCCTTGCCAAAAGGTTAGAGAATATACTGACAGACCTAATTCATTTAGACCAAACAGGTTTTATAAGACAAAGACAGACACAAGACAACATTCGACGCACTTTACACATAATTCATCATATAAAAAAATATAACTTAAATGCAGTCATATTAGGATTAGATGCTGAAAAAGCATTCGATTCGGTTGACTGGTCTTTTCTATACAGAATCTTATCCAGTTTCAATTTTCATAACAACTTCATTAGAACTATACAGGCATTATATAAAAAACCAACAGCTAAAATAAGGATTAACGGTAATTTATCATCATCTTTTGAACTGGAAAGAGGATGTCGTCAGGGCTGCCCCCTGTCTCCACTGCTCTTTGCAATCTTCATAGAACCTCTGAGCCAATGGATAAGACAAAACCAAAAAATTCAAGGTATTACACTTGGTCAGAAGGAACATAAAATAGCACTCTTTGCTGATGACATTTTAATATACCTAGGGCAGCCGGACACTTCTTTACCAGAACTAACCTCAGTTTTTTCAGAGTATGGAGATTTATCGGGGTACAAATTAAATATGCATAAAACCCAAGTTTTAACATTCAACTATGACCCAAATCATTATTCACTAAGCAAACTCAAAACTAACTGGGAGTCGGAATCTATGAAATATCTGGGGGTCAATATCCCGAAACAACTCAACAAAATTATATCACTAAACTATGATCCACTGGTGACAAAAATAAAATCTGACCTAGCAAGATGGAATATGATACCATTCTTGGGTATTGCACAAAGAATTGAAGCAGTCAAAATGAATATACTTCCACGTCTTCTATACCTTTTCCAAACAATACCGGTAGAACCTCCCAAAAAAACATGGCAGGAGCTGGACAGAAGGATCTCAAGATTCATATGGCAGGGCAAGAGACCTAGAATCAGATATAGAACCCTACAGCTAAACAAAGACAAAGGTGGGCTCGCGCTGCCAAATATCAGGGACTACTTTAAAGCCGCACAAATTAAAACTTTAGTAGAGATATGTAACCCAGTCTACTCTGCACAATGGAAGGAGATCGAATGCCAAATAACAAGTGACATCCCCCTACAGGCGATAATAGGGAACAATGTCTTACCTAAGCTTTTGAATAACACTAACCCGTGGATAGAGACCCCGCTAAAAATTTGGTTTAAGATAGTCAGAGAGAATCAAACTAAAGAGCCCTATCGACTTCTGCAATGGATCGCCTATGATCAGGACTTTACTCCTAATAAAACAGACACCAGATTTAAAAAGTGGAAGGAGAAGGGGCTGATAAAATATTACGATTTTTTTAAAGGGCAAATCTTAAGAAGTTTTGAAGATTTGAAAAAACAAGGCCTAATAAATCAAGACCTTTACAGGTTCTTCCAGCTTAGACACCACATAAACAATATACTTAAAAAGGAGGTTTTGGAAAGGGCCCAGTCAGGTGTTCTGAAGGTCTTCTTAATGGCATATAAAGGGATCCCAGGGATCAGATACATTTCTAAAATATACCAAGGTCTTCAAGACTTAAAAGGAGACAACACATCTTATATAAAAGAGAGATGGGAAAAAGAGGGGAATTTCACTTTACATCTGGAAATATGGGAAAAGCTAAATAAACAGCAATGGAAAAGTACCTCATCCCTGCAGTGGAGAGAATTTGGATGGAAAAACTTGGCAAGATTTTTCAGAACACCTGCACAAATCAAATTTACCCATAAGGGATTGAACTGTTGGCGCTTGTGTGGTGAAAAGACTGCAAATCATTTTCATGTGTTTTGGTCATGCCCAGTTATCCACCAATATTGGACCAATGTACAGACAATATTGGGGAAAATATTCAAAATTACAGTTCCCTTTTCTTTTGTAACTTTGTATTTGGGTTTACTACCGGACTCACTGGAAAGACGAGGAGAAAAATACTTATTCAATGTTTTAATATTGGCAAGCAAAAAAGCTCTAACTAAAAAATGGATGTTGAAGGACTGTCCTACACCTGAAGATTGGACTAACGTGATCCAAGACATTTACTCGATGGAAAAGTTGACATTCGCACTGAGACAGGACATGGATGGGTTCATGAACTTTTGGCAACCCTGGACCGCATATGTGTCTTCCATTAGATCTAATCTTTGACAAATACCATTTCAATAATGGTTCTGCTCTTTGTTCCAATGCTACTCAGATGCTCTTTTATCTTTATTTACTTACTTTTTCTTTTTGTTTGTTTTTTACTGGTTTGTTTGGTTTTTTTTTGTTTTTTGTTTTGTTTTTTTTTCTCTTTAATTTCACTTTTTCTTTCACTTTAAAAAAAAAAAAAAAATAAGGGGTGTTGTAAGAATTAATCTTCCAATGTTGTCAGATATCAGAAAATAAGGGAACATGTGATGAAAATGTAAACACTGCATTGCTGTAACGACCTGTATACCCTTTACAAAAACTTAAATAAAAAAAAAAAAAAAAAGCAGTAGAGTTAGGGTGATTGGGAGGATGAAGAAGGAGTGGCTTAGGCTGTTCCCCGTGGGTGTGGAACGGTCGATGGCTATATCGGGAGACAGAATTTTTCTTTTGATTTTGGGGGGTTTGCCACAAGTGTGGGAAGGGGAAATTTGTTTGTGTGTAGTTTGTAGGATGAATGTTCAACCACTCATGTTTTTGCTTCTCTGTATGAGCATGTTTACACTGCAAGGTAATCCCAAACTCTCTATTGATCATGGACCAAAGTGTTAATCTTAATTTAACTTCATGGAATTGCAGAGGTCTACAAAATTTAAAAAAACTTAAACAAGTTATGAATAAAATAAAGGACATGGGTTCAAGAATTGTGTTTTTACAAGAAACTCATCTGATAGAGGAGGATGTTAAAAGAATTAGGAGTAGATGGCAGGGAAGTGTATTCACCTCTTCATTTTCATCCCGAGCCAGGGGAGTTATGACTCTCATACATAAATCAGTTCCTTTTCAAGTGAAAAATGTAATTGGAGACAAATTTGGAAGATATGTAATCATTCAAGGTTCTTTGCTATTAGAAAATATAAATCTTGTGAACTTATATGGTCCCAATATAGATGATCAGAAGTTCTTTGCTAATTTATTTCTCATCTTATCATCACTTACAGGGCAACATATAATAGCAGGGGATTTTAATTGTACATTGAATCCAGGTGTGGATAGATCAACAGGACTGGATTGTACGCACATTGGATGTAGGATGACTATTAATCATTTTATGAAAGAATTGAGATTGTTAGATATATGGAGAGAAATGAAACCACAAGTTAAAGCCTATTCTTGTTATTCCAGTACCTACAAGACATTCTCACGTATTGATTATTTTTTGATTTCCACAGAATTAAGGTCCAAGATTCAAAACTGCTTTTATGATAACATCGTGATCTCTGATCATGCACCCTGTTGTCTAATATATGTAGATAAAAAATTGACAAAGGAATCAGGTAGATGGCAATTTCAGCATAAATGGCTTCAGGATGAGGAATTTGTCAAGTATATAGAAAAACAGATAGACGAGTTCTTTGACATCAATACTACACAAACATCAGCATGTGTAAAGTGGGAGGCTTTCAAAGCTTTTATTAGGGGGCATATTATTAGTTATACAGGATCAAAATCTAAGAAGACTCGAGAGGAGAGAGCTAAATTGGAACATAAAATAAAAAATCTTCAGGAAAAAGTGTATGCAGGAAGTGACCCAAGGTTGGAGAATGAATTACTGATTTTGAGAGCTGAATACGACAAAAAATCAGCGAATAGAGCTGCCTCGAGTCTTCTAAGATTGAAACAATCTTTTTATGAACAAGGTGAAAAATCAGGAAAATTATTAGCATGGCAGATTAAACAATTGGAAATTAAAACACCAATTACCAGTATTATAAGTAAGGGACAGGTAGTTATAGATCCTTTAGAAATTAATAGAGCCTTTAGAGATTACTATGAAAAATTATATGATACCAAAAATGAACCTGATTTAACAAAACTAAATGGGTTTTTGAACGAACTATCTATACCGTGTATTCCAAATGAAAACAGGGAGATATTGGAGTCTAAAATTAGTCAAGAAGAAGTTGGGCTAGCCATTGATAATATGAAATCAGGAAAAAGTGCAGGACCAGATGGTCTTCCAGTTGACCTTTATAAAAAATTTAAGAATAAATTAATAAAACCTTTTTTGGAAATGGTTTTAGAAGCATTTCAAAATAATAATTTACCATCATACATAAATAATGCCTTAATTATACTGCTGCCAAAACCAGGTAAGCCCTCTAATAAATGTGAAAATATGAGACCAATAAGCCTATTAAACGCCGACCTTAAGATAATCTGTAAAATTTTAGCAAGACGAATACAAGAAATTTTACCAAATATTATTAATCGAGATCAGAATGGCTTTATAAAGGGTAGACAAGGCTTCCATAATGTAAGAAGACTATTTAATATTATCTATTTTAATAAAGAAGCACCGGATACAGCTCTCCTATCATTGGACGCCGAAAAGGCCTTTGATAGAGTTGAATGGCCCTTTCTTTTTGAAGTCCTACAAAGGTTTGGACTTGGAAATAATTTCATAAAATGGGTTCAAATAATATACAATAATGCTACAGCAGAAATCCTAACAAATAACAATATTTCAAAACCAATAAAAATCAATAGAGGATGTCGACAAGGCTGTCCACTCTCACCTTTACTGTTTACTATGGCAATTGAACCTTTAGCGATAGCGATACGTTTACATTCACAAATATATGGAATTAAAGTTGGACCAACAGAACATAAAATCTCCCTGTACGCCGATGATATAATTTTGTTTATGTCGAATCTAAAAAAATCAATTCCAACCTTGTTGAATTTAATAAAGAATTTTGGGGAAATATCAGGATATAAAATAAATAAAACTAAATCTTCAATATTAATGCTAAATGAGACCCAGAGAAATTACCCAGCCCCTGAGGTAAATCAATTCAATGTTGTAAATCAGTTTAAATATTTAGGAATCCAAATTATGCCTAAGCTAGAATCAGTCGCCAGTGTCAACTATGAAGCCTTAATGTCAGATATCAGTGAGTTAACTCAGAGATGGATGTCACTACCAATGTCGATGATCGGGAGAATCAATATACTTAAAAGTAATATTTTACCTAAAATACTTTATTTATTTCAATACATTCCCTTATCACCACCTTTAGATCTATTCTCAAGAATAAAAAAAAAGTTAGTGGAATTTATATGGAACAACAGGAGGGCTAGATTACGTCTGTCTTTATTATATTTACCATTTGATCGTGGAGGTCTGAAATGTCCAAATTTTATGTTGTATTATTGGTCGGCACAACTGAGGTCTATGACATATTATTTTTCATCAAATGATCTCCCTCACTGGACTGAAATGGAATCATACAATTTACCTTTACCTCTTCCCATATTCATATACTCAGATTCGGCAAAAAAATTACAAAAACAAGTTAAAAATCCATTTGTAAAGCATATGATCAAAATATGGTGTGAAGCTAAAAACTATTTAAAAGAACCACAGTTATTGTCACAATTTAGTCCAATATGGGGTAATCAATATTTTAAACCAGGGAGAGCGGACGCTGTATTTAAAGTATGGAATTTAAAAGGGATACAAAAGATTCAGGATTTATATTTGCCATGTGCAGACAACATAATGTCTTTTGAAGAGCTGAGGATCAAATTTAATCTCAATAGAACACATTTTTTTAAATATCTTCAACTTAGAAACTTTATTCGATCAAATCAAAATAAAGCTCTCACTCGACCTATTTATTCATCCTTGGAAAAAATGATGATGAAAGATAGTAAAAGAAAGGGTATTATTTCAGAGTTTTATAACTCATTGACACTATCTTCAAGTGAAAATTCACTGAAAAGATTAAACTACTGGAAAGAAGATCTGCAAATTGAAATTTCAGAGGAACAATGGGAATTGGCTTGTACAGAAGCTCAAACCAAATCAATAAATGCACGCCTTAAATTGATACATTTCAAATGGTTAATGCGGATGTATGTTACACCGGAGGAGTTAAATAGATATAACAAAAATATACCAGATACATGCACAAAATGCATGGAAAGTAAAGGAACCCTATTTCATTGTTTATGGGAATGTAGATTAATAAGAATGTTTTGGGAAGAGGTGAGGGTAACAATTGAAAAAATAATCTCAAAATAAATCATATTGAATCCTAAACTGTTTTTGTTGGGTCTGTACCCAGAAAAGCATAATTTTAATAAAAGTGAAAGAACATTCATAGACCTCAGTTTGCTTAATGCCAAAAAATGTATTGCACTATTATGGAAAAAGACTCATAGACCAGATGTGACTCAGTGGTTAAGACAGATGTTAACAAACCTTCCATTAGAAAGAATAACATATATACTGAAATCAAAGGAAATTGTGTTTGAGAATATATGGAGACCTTTTATTGATTATGTAAAAAATTTAAACATAACTCTTGAAGAAGAAGGTGAATGATGTGTGTGGACCTTGTAAATTCCAAACTGGTGAACATAATATGTATACTTATGTATTGGATTGTCTAGACTAAACAGAGGAGCATTGTTGAAGACTTGATTTTGTTGGTGGTTGTTGGTGTTTTTAGTGCATTTTTTTTTTTTTTGTAGTACTTTAGTGTTAGTGTTTGATTGTTTGTATCATGTTTGTTAAAAAAAAAAAAAAGGTTCAATAAAGATATTGTGGAAAAAAAAACAATAAACAAAAGGCTGTGGCATACATCAGAAATCAACAATCTTAACAGTCTAAACAGTGATTTAACTAGAAAATGGAGTGACAGAATGGGAGCTGGAAAAACACAAGACTAAACTAAACATAAGAGGTAAACAACTAAAGATGGAATGAAATACTGTAGATAACTGATAACAAACCAAGAAGTCAGGTGAACATGAGGACCACCAAGGAAATAGATCCTTAACATCCATGGAAGGAATTACTGTATGATAGTGTAATTCGGGCAGGGCGAAAACTAAACTTAAAGACTAATTATTAACTAGATATAGGGAACAGCTGGAGCACACAGGACTGGAGAATCAGCTTATAAGATTATTATTATATACATGGGCATCATGATACCATCCTGGTCAGCCCATCCTACAGTCAGCTGAGAGATGCTCTAGTTGTCTACCATGAAGAGGCAGCAAAGTTGGGCCTTCAGGTGAGCTGGACGAAAACTAAGCTAATGCATGTTGGTGACGGATCAGATCCATCCCCGTTACAGCTCGGGAATGATGCCGTTGAGTTTGTCAATTCTTTTGTGTATCTGGTCACCATAGTGACCAACAACGAGAATATCAAATCAAATCAAATCAAATCAACCTTTACTGTCATATTGCTGTACATACAAGAGTAGTGCAGGCAAGATAAAATTGCATTTCTCTCGGCATCCATATAAGTAAAAGAACATGATTTAAGACACACACATATCTTCACCCCCCCACCCCACCACATCCATTCACACATCCCTGAGACATACTTGAAAAACTAACCAGAACTATAATATAAAAATAATATACATAATGTCCGTAGGTGCAGTAGTGTGTATGAGAGATTCCGGATCAACTGTTCAGCATCCTAACAGCTTGTGGAAGGAAGCTGTTAATCAGTCTGGTGGTTCTGCCTCTGATGCTCCGGAATGAAACCAGAGATCAACTGCAGACGTGGCCTCGCTGCATCAGCCCTGCAGGCACTATGGAAACCTCTCTGGTGCCATCATTCAATCTCCCGAAAGACAAAGCTCCGTATATACAATGCATCAGTCCTCTCCATTCTACTGTATGGGTCAGAGACATGGCCACTGAAAAAGACTCTGGCCTCAAGAGTAGATGGGTTTGATAGTCGGGCCCTCAGAACCATCGAGAACATCAGGTGACCCCAGCGCACATCTAATGACGCGCTCTGAGCCCACACACATCAGCCTGCAGCATCCCACCTTGCTACACAGCGGAGTATTTGCTGGTTTGGCCCTGACCTCCACCTCCCACCAGAACACCCGACAAAAGCCATTCTCATGTTCGACCCCAGGGCCTCAGGGTGGAAAAGACCTCAGGGCAAGCCACGCACCAGATGGTTTGATGTGGTGGAGAGAGACCTCCTGACAGCTTGGAGTCACTCTTGATGATGCAGAGGAACTGGCCCAAAACTGGCAATGTTGGCACGAACTGGTTAACCTGATTGGCTCTACGCATGGTGATGGCCACCCAGCCCTCACCCCACAGGAGTAGTAAGAAGAAGTAAGAAAAACATGGGAACTGTAGAGGGAATAATGCAGGTGAGGCAACAAGCTGATCAACACAGACTTTATTCTCCCTCTAACAGAACAAGATCAGAGAACAGAAAAAGAGCTCCCAGGACCGGCGGCTCTTGAAGCAGGCTTGCCACCTGTTGTGTGATGCGCGTGTCTAGCGCAGCAACCACATAGTAGTATTTCATGTCGTCTGCTGTTACCCCACGGAGAGCGAACTGGGCCTCAATGTGTAGAAACCATGCTGTCGGGTTGTGCAGCCAGAAATCCGGGAGCTTGACTGACAGTGCACGCAGCGATGGTGCTTTCCCTCCAGGATGTCTCCGGGATGCTCGTCTCGCCTTCCATGGTACGTCAGGGTCACCAGTGTAGAGGGAATAATGCAGGCGAGGCAACGAGCTGATCAACACAGACTTTATTCTCCCTCTAACAGAACAGGATCACAAAAAGAGCTCCCAGGCCACCGTGCAACTCTGTTTTATACCTTTAATTGTGTGCATGGTGGCCCGAGGCTCCGACCTCACATTAAGTATACAACAAAGCCTGTGCGGTGCAATAACATGATATTACACAGGTGTCGTCTTTCACTCCTCTCCCGGCGACCAGGCATCTGCTCCTCTCCTCGGGGGGTCCCTAGCACTTTACTGTTCCGTCTGGACCCCCTGGCGAAGTCTTCTCTCTTGGTCCATTGATCTCTGGGTGGAGAAGTCCAACACCTTACCCCCCCCCCCCCCCGAACAGCCAGAATGGGCCTTAACCCCCCCGTCCTTTGGGCTTGAGCCGGCATCCATAGTGGCTGTAGCGGGGGGTTGCTGACTCAGTCGAACTGCCCTGCTGGCAGGGCGCACAGGAGGGCACGTCAGTCTGTGGGGGGAAAAAGGGAGGGTGAGAAAACACATCCTCTTCGCGAGTGCCGGTCCCTGCTGAGGAATCACCAACCTGTGGACCCCCCAACAGTGGACGTCCGCGCCAGGGAGCCTGGGCCAACACCACCTGCTCGTCTGCCAACACAAAAGCGGGCTTTAGCCTGTCAATGCAGACAGTCTCTCTATGTCCCCCCAAGTCTAACACGAAATGTTTCGCCCCCAGGTTACAACACTCTGAACGGTCCGTCGTATGGTGGGTGCAGCGGGGTCCGGTGCGCATCATGCCTGACAAAAACAAACTTGGCGTTCCGCAAGCTTTTTGGGACGAACGTGCAGGAAAAACAATGGTGGGTCGGGCCTGGTACACTCACAACCTCTGTGTTGCATAGAGAATGCGTGGGCGGCTCGGCGTCAGGCGCGGGGTTTTCCAGTAAAAATTCTCCGTGGATTCGCAGCGGTTGGGAAAAAACAAGTTCTGCTGGGGAGGCTGTCAAATCCCCCTTTCGGTGAGGAATGCAACCCTAAAAGAACCCAAGGCAGGTGGTGGACCCAATTTGTGTCCGTGAGTGAAGCTCTGACCGCTGCTTTAAGTGACCTATGAAAACGCTTGCATAACCCGTTAGCCTGGGGGTTGTAGTGCGGTGAATTTTGTTCCCCAGGCTCTGGGCCATCGCGGACCAGAGTTCCGAAACAAACTGTGGCCCTCTGTCGGACATGATGTCCGATGGAGATCCAAACTGTGCCACCCAAGCTGACAAAAAAGTGCACACCACTTCTGCAGACATGGTAGAAGGCAGTGGGACTGCTTCGGGCCAGTGCGACTGCTTTGGGCCAGTGCGTGGTGCGGTCCACGATCGTCAAAAGGTGTGTGAAACCTTGCGACAGCGGGAGGGGTCCCACCAGATCCATGTGGACGTAGTCGAACCCCTTAGCCAGGATTTGGAATGGCTCGAGGGGAGCTCTGGTGTGCTTGTGCACTTTGGCCCATTGGCACGCGACGCAAGCTGCAGCCCACTCTTTCACCTCTTTACACAAACGCGGCCAGACGAATTTTGCCTCCACTAGTTTCAGTGAAGCACGCACTCCCAGGTGCGAAAGGGAGTAGACGACTCAAAAACGCGACAGCACCAAGAGCTCGGAACCACCGGGCGCAGGCGGCCTGCGGAGACGTCACAGAGTAGGGGAGGGCACCCTTCCTGCACCACCCTGCTTTCCAGTCTTAACCCTGTTGGCGCAGACAGGAGCACGCAAATGTCCGCGTCACCGCGTCACCGCGGCCATGACGGGGAAATCTATTTCCTGCCAAAATTGGGGCAACCAATGTGTGCGAGAGGCAATCGGCCACCACACTGAGTTTAAAGGCAACGTGTCGAATGTCAGTAGTAAACTCTGAGATTGTGGCCAGCTGCCGTTGCTGTCGGGCTGACCACGGTTCAGAGACCTTGGCCATGGTGTACGTCAGCGGCTTATGGTCTACAAACGCAGTGAACTCGCGCCCCTCCAGCCAGAACTGGAAATGGCATGTTGTCAGGTGGAGAGCCAGCAACTCTCTGTCGAATGTGCTGTATTTGTGTTCGTTGTCGCACAAAGTTCTGCTGAAAAATGTGAGCAGCTGCCATGAACCTGAGATGCATTGCTCCACCACTGCCCCAATGGCCACATCAGACGCATCTGTAGTGAACGCTATCCATGCAGACGGATCTGGGTGGGCCAGCAACGTGGCCTTTGCCAGTGCTGTTTTGGCGTTTGAAAAAGCCTGGCCCCGCTTGGGAGTCCAGTCGATGCTTTCTGCAGGCTTCTTTTTTTTAAGTGCGGCATACAACAGCTGCATCAGCTGGGCTTCCTGGGGGAGGAAACGGTTGTAAAAATGAACTATTCCCAAAAACTCCTGTAGTGCCCTCACGGTCTGCGGATGCGGAAAGTCCAACACCGCGCGCACCTGGTCCGGTAATGGGATCCCGCCCTCTGGTGAAATGCAGTGGCCCAAAAAAATCAATCACTGGCACACCGAAGTGGCACTTCGCCGGGTTGATTATCAAACCATGTGCTTCCAACCTCTGGAAAACCGTCTTGAGATGGATGATGTACTCGTCCTCGGACGTGGTGGCTACCAGAATGTCATCCAAGTAGACAAAAACGAAGGGAAAATTGTGCAGCACTGCATCCATCATTCTTTGGAAGGTCTGCGCCGCGTCTTTTAATCCGAACGGCATGCGCAAAAATTCAAAAAGGCTGAACAGAGTTATTACAGCTGTCTTTGGGACGTCTTCTACTCGCACTGGGACTTGGTGGTAACCGCGGACCAGATCCACTTTGGAAAAAATGCACGCCCCAGCCAGATGCACAGAAAAATCCAGGATGTGGGGAATTGGGTAGCGATTGTGTGCCATAGCATTGTTCAAGCACCGGAAATCGCCGCGTGGTCGCCACGACCCGTCGGCTTTAGGCACCATGTGAAGTGGGGATGCCCACGGGCTGTTTGAGCGCCTGACGATGCCCAACCTCTCCAAGTTGGCGAACTCCTCGCGCACACTGGCCAATTTAGCTGCATCCAGGCGCCGAGGTCGTGCAAATACGGGCAGACCTTTAGTGGTGATGAAATGCTCGAACCTGTGTTTAGTTATCGCCGCTGAAAATGTCGGAACCGTGAGTGCTGGGAACTGGGTGAGTAACTGTTGGTACTTACCCCCTGGAGCTGTAATGTTGGCCAGTGTTGTCGACCCGGCTCCCTGAGCTGTACAGGGCAGAGAAGCAAAAGAGACAGCGTCCACTAGTCTTCTATTAGCAACATCAACTAATAAACCATGAGCGCATAGGAAATCTGCACCCAGAATGGGGGAGGAACATGCGGCTATCACAAAATTCCACTGAAAACTGCGCCCATGCAAGCATACTGTCAGTGTCCGCTCACCAAATGTTCCGATGTCTGATCCATTGGCGGCCGCCAGCTCAGGACAGCTTCGCCCTGCCACCCTGTCTGTGTTGAACGGCAGGATGAGGCTCTTCTGGGAGCCGGAGTCCACCAGAAACCGTCTCCTCGAACGTGTGTCTGTGATATACAGCAGCTTGTCTCTGTCGCCAGTGGTCACAGCTGCTACTGACTGCTGGCTTTGGTATTTCCCGACTGCTTGAATTGGCATGGTGGCAAGCATCGCCGGGCGTCTGAGCCGAAACGGTGATGATAGTGGCAGATCGCCTCCTTCTTGTGTCTCCTGGCATCTGCTCCGGCCACCACCAACAGCTCCTCGATTTCGCTGGCAACTCTCCTGGGCTCCGGTGCCGCTGCGTTCATGCCGAAGGTTCTGGTCTCTAAAATGATGTGACCCACTTCTTGTGCTAGTGCGTGGTAGTTCCTCATCACCAGCAGTGGTGAATTGGCCAGGATTGCCCTCGTTGCGAGTGCAGCGAACAGGAAGAGGTGGTCTCTGCCCATCAACGACAACATGCTCTCCATCAACTCCACGGCCGATCCGTCTACTAACTCTGAACGTGTTAGGAGCCTCTCTGCTCTTTCACTGTCCGAAAGGGTATAGCGCTGGACAAGCATCCTTTTGAGCACCTTGTATTTTCCCCAGACCAGTGGCTCTTGGAGCAGGCTTGCCACCTGTTGTGTGGCGCGCGCGTCCAGCGCAGCGAACACATAGCAATATTTTGTGTCGTCTGCTGTTACCCCACAGAGAGCGAACTGGGCCTTAATGTGTAGAAACCACGTTGTCGGGTTGTGCGGCCAGAAATCCGGGAGCTTGACTGACACAGTGCACGCAGTGCTGGTGCTTTCCTTCCAGGATGTCTCCGGGGTGTTAGTCTCCCCTTCCATGGTACGTCAGGGTCACCGATGTAGAGTGAATAATGCACGCGAGACAACGAGCTGATCAACACAGACTTTATTCTCCCTCTAACAGAACAGGATCACAAAAAGAGCTCCCAGGCCACTGTGCAACTCTCTTTTATACCTTTAATTACATACATGGTGGCCCGAGGCTCCGACTTCACATTAAGTAAAGAACAAAGCCTGTGCGGCGCATTAACATGATATTACACAGGTGCCACCTTTCACTCCTCTCCTGGTGGCCCAACATCTGCTCCTCTCCTCGGGAGGACCCTAGCCTTTACTGTTCCGTCTGGACCCCCCGGCGATGTCTCCTCTCTTGGTCCATTGATCTCTGGGTGGAGAAGTCCAACACCTTGCTCCCCACAGCACCATATTTTAGTCATAACATGACACCATCAAGCACTCAAGGGGAGTAACAGTGGTGGAAATCATGAAAAAAATCAGTTTGATTTTCATTAAAAAACTGCTATAAATACAAATTCAAATTGAATGAAAAATGTGTCACCCAGGACTAACTTCTGCTAATGAGTAGAATTTTAGCTAATGTGTGTGATACACAGTGGTAATGGTAATTAAAGCTTGATGTGATCGGAGAACAAGCTGCTTGGATTCATGCTTTTTGAGGTTCAGTCTAAAACCAAAATAAACAACTGTCATTTCTGTTTTTTCTACATACCTTTAACATTTCAGAAAAAGTGAGCAGTACAGTTCTTCATCAGCAACATCTACATCAACATCTACAACAGTATGCACAATAGAACAAAAATTTATTTCTTATAGGTTTATTGTTTTCAATGTCGGCGACTAGAGTGGCACAGCCATATGAAAATATGTCTTAAGATGGAGGAACCAGAATAACTGAATTGCCATCTATCATATTTTAGGAAGTGCCTTATTTTGCTCCTCATGTGATAATGGAAGTTAGTAAGGACAAAACACTTCCTGAAATGATCAAGAGCAGTAAAAGCATCCATGGAAAAACCAAACAAGGTGAGCATGCTCTCATGTTTCCTCTTTTCTATAAAATTTGTCTTTTCTGTCCAGGGTTGTGATTTTTCTTAAAAAAAAAAAATAACATGGCACAGTTTTACAAACGAAACTTAGATAATGATGACAGACAAGCACTGTTTGCAGGTACCTGCTGTTTTGTCAAGGCATAACGGTTGTGAATTAATTTTTCATTTTTAAGATTAGCTGTGATGATTCAAAATTGGATACAAGCGGCTGAAATGAGCTTTCTCCGTAGGATTGCTGGAGATAGGGCGAGGAGTTCAGTCATCCGGGAGAGGCTCAGAGTAGAACCACTGCTCCTCCACACTGAAAGGAGCCAGTTGAGGTGGTTTGGGCATCTGATAAGGATGCCTCCTGGACGCCTCCCACTTGAGGTGTTTTGGGCATGTCCCACTGGGAGGAGACTCCAGGGCAGACACAGGAGATGCTGGAGAGACTATGTCTCCCAGCTGTCCTGGGAACGTCTTGGTATCCTCTCTGAAGAGCTGGAGCAGGTGGCTGGGAAGAGGGAAGTCTGGGCTTCTCTGCTTGAGCTGCTGCCTCCGTGACCCAGACCCCCGGAAAAGCAGTAGAAAATGGATGGATGGATGGATTCAATACTGTACTAAACGGACTGCATATACACAACACCATTTCCATGCTATTCCTGTATTCTAAATTGTGCCCCTTAATTGTTGATGAAAAAGTTGGCGACCCTCTTAAGTACATCCATGCAAGTACATGGAGAGCATGCCAAGACCATACAGAAGGTCCTGACTTCCTTGCTTTTAAGCAGCAGTGTTAACAATTGAACAACCAAATGTGTTATAGCTACACAATCAATATCTACAAATCAACACATAAAATAAAGAAAAGAGAAATGTTTTAACTATGGCAATGTCCAAGACTTGATAATGAGCAATACAATCTACAAATCATAAACCACAAATCTCACAGAGACTGCCATTTATGTAAACTGCTTTGCAACTCACCTAAACATAGCTCAACCTTATAATGTGTTATTATAAGGTTGAGCTTTATTAGGCCACGGCCACTTTATTAGGTACACCTGTCCAACTGCTCGTTAACACTTAATTTCTAATCAGCCAATCACATGGCGGCAACTCAGTGCATTTAGGCATGTAGACATGGTCAAGACAATCTCCTGCAGTTCAAACCGAGCATCAGTATGGGGAAGAAAGGTGATTTGAGTGACTTTGAACGTGGCATGGTTGTTGGTGCCAGAAGGGCTGGTCTGAGTATTTCAGAAACTGCTGATCTACTGGGATTTTCACGCACAACCATCTCTAGGGTTTACAGAGAATGGTCCGAAAAAGAAAAAATATCCAGTGAGCGGCAGTTCTGTGGGCGGAAATGCCTTGTTGATGCCAGAGGTCAGAGGAGAATGGCCAGACTGGTTCGAGCTGATAGAAAGGCAACAGTGACTCAAATAACCACCCGTTACAACCAAGGTAGGCAGAAGAGCATCTCTGAACGCACAGTACGTCGAACTTTGAGGCAGATGGGCTACAGCAGCAGAAGACCACGCCGGGTGCCACTCCTTTCAGCTAAGAACAGGAAACTGAGGCTACAATTTGCACAAGCTCATCGAAATTGGACAATAGAAGATTGGAAAAACGTTGCCTGGTCTGATGAGTCTCGATTTCTGCTGCGACATTCGGATGGTAGGGTCAGAATTTGGCGTCAACAACATGAAAGCATGGATCCATCCTGCCTTGTATCAATGGTTCAGGCTGGTGGTGGTGGTGTAATGGTGTGGGGAATATTTTCTTGGCACTCTTTGGGCCCCTTGGTACCAATTGAGCATCGTTGCAACGCTACAGCCTACCTGAGTATTGTTGCTGACCATGTCCATCCCTTTATGACCACAATGTACCCAACTTCTGATGGCTACTTTCAGCAGGATAATGCGCCATGTCATAAAGCTGGAATCATCTCAGACTGGTTTCTTGAACATGACAATGAGTTCACTGTACTCAAATGGCCTCCACAGTCACCAGATCTCAATCCAATAGAGCATCTTTGGGATGTGGTGGAACGGGAGATTCGCATCATGGATGTGCAGCCGACAAATCTGCGCCAACTGTGTGATGCCATCTTGTCAATATGGACCAAACTCTCTGAGGAATGCTTCCAGCACCTTGTTGAATCTATGCCATGAAGACTTGAGGCAGTTCTGAAGGCAAAAGGGGGTCCACCCCGTTACTAGCATGGTGTACCTAATAAAGTGGCCGGTGAGTGTACATACACCTATGCAGCAATGCATATAATACAGTGGACATGATGGACTGCAGATCAATTTAAGCAATTTTTACTGGTAAATAAAACACAGTAGAGTTTTCAAAAACCCCAGACACATCAGAACAGTTGCTTGTGGCTTACTTGCATTCTCAAGAACAGGAGAAAAAAAAAAAAGGCGAGACCATTAAAGTATAAAAAATGGAACTGGTCACTAATAGAGAGGTCACACACCATCTTTCAGTCTAAAGAATAATCCTCATGTACAGTGGGGCCAAAAAGTATTTAGTCAGCCACCAATTGTGCAAGTTCTCCCACTTAAAAGATGAGAGAGGTCTCCAATTTTCATCATAGGTATACCTCAACTATGAGAGACAAAATGAGAAGAAAAAAATCCAGAAAATCACATTGTTTGATTTTTAAAGAATTTATTTGCAAATTATGGTGGAAAATAAGTATTTGGTCACCTACAAACAAGCAAGATTTCTCACTCTCACAGACCTGTAACTTCTTCTTTAACAGGCTCCTCTGTCCTCCACTCATTACCTGTATTAATGGCACCTGTTTGAACTCGTTATCAGTATAAAAGACACCTGTCCACAACCTCAAACAGTCAGACTCCAAACTCCACTATGGCCAAGACCAAAGAGCTGTCAAAGGACACCAGAAACAAAATTGTAGACCTGCACCAGGCTGGGAAGACTGAATCTGCAATAGGTAAGCAGCTTGGTGTGAAGAAATCAACTGTGGGAGCAATGATTAGAAAATGGAAGACATACAAGACCACTGATAATCTCCCTCGATCTGGGGCTCCACGCAAGATGTCACCCCATGCGGTCAAAATGATCACGAGAACAGTGAACAAAAATCTCAGAACCACACGGGGGTACCTAGTGAATGACCTGCAGAGAGCTGGGACCAAAGTAACAAAGGCTACCATCAGTAACACACTACGCAGCCAGGGATTCAAATCCTGCAGTGCCAGACGTGTCCCCCTGCTTAAGCCAGTACATGTCCAGGCCCGTCTGAAGTTTGCTAGAGAGCATTTCGATGATCCAGAAGAGGATTGGGAGAATGTCATATGGTCAGATGAAACCAAAATAGAACTTTCTGGTAAAAACTCAACTTGTCGTGTTTGGAGGAGAAAGAATGCTGAGTTGCATCCAAAGAACACCATACCTACTGTGAAGCATGGGGGTGGAAACATCATGCTTTGTGGCTGTTTTTCTGCAAAGGGACCAGGATGACTGAATGAATGGGGCCATGTATCGTGAGATTTTGAGTGAAAACCTCCTTCCATCAGCAAGGGCATTGAAGATGAAACGTGGCTGGGTCTTTCAGCATGACAATGATCCCAAACACACCACCCGGGCAACGAAGGAGTGGCTTCGTAAGAAGCATTTCAAGGTCCTGGAGTGGCCTAGCCAGTCTCCAGATCTCAACCCCATAGAAATCTTTGGAGGGAGTTGAAAGTCCGTGTTGCCCAGCGACAGCCCCAAAACATCACTGCTCTAGAGGAGATCTGCATGGAGGAATGGGCCAAAATACCAGCAACAGTGTGTGAAAACCTTGTGAAGATTTACAGAAAACGTTTGACCTCTGTTATTGCCAACAAAGGGTATATAACAAAGTATTGAGATGAACTTTTGTTATTGACCAAATACTTATTTTCCACCATAATTTGCAAATAAATTCTTTAAAAATCAGAAAATGTGATTTTCTGGATTTTTTTTTTCTCATTTTGTCTCTCATAGTTGAGGTATACCTATGATGAAAATTGGAGACCTCTCTCAACTTTTAAGCGGGAGAACTTGCACAATTAGTGGCTGACTAAATACTTTTTTGGCCCACTGTATGATACTGTTCACAGCTGAAGGGAAATAGCTCATTTTATATACAGCGGGGAAAATAAGTATTTAACATAGTGTGGGCGACACACATTGTGGGCTCACGTTTCCACAGAGACAGGACTGCATGTGTATCGAGGGTGTCACGTCTGCAAGGACAAAGGACTCGAATCTGCAGAAGATAACAAGGAGGTGTGAGATTTGTCTCTTTGTCCCACAGAAGATGCCCCGGAGAGATTTCCGGTTCATCAGGAAATGAGAGACAATGGTGAAGATTCAAAGGGATGCTTTGTGACTGTATGTTTACTGAAAACACCATGTGACTTGAATTCTGATGCTGGAAACATATAAAAGGGTGATGAGATATGATTCTTCCCCTTTCCTGCTTTGAGAATGTTAGAAGCTGTGTGCTGTCAATAAAGCTGGTTTACGACTAAACTCAGCCTCATCATTTGAGCACATCTTCTACACTGGTGACCTACGACGAGAAATGAGCAGACAGAATTCTCCCGAGCGGGGCTCGGCGGAAGCCAGCCTGATGGCCGCCTCCACGATCCGGCTGCCCGATTTCTAGCAGCACAGCCCGCGCTCATGGTTTAGCGCAGTCGAGGCGCAGTTCAACCTCCGGAGAATCTCCAACGACGACACAAGATTCTACCACGTGGTAGCGAAGCTGGACAGCAACACGGTCCAGAGAGTGGAGGATCTGGTTAATCATCCACCAGACAGCGACAAGTACAGCGCATTGAAGGACGCGCTGATCAGCCATTTCACCCCTTCAGTCCAACAACGAGCAGAGGGACTCCTGACGTTGACGGAGTCAGAAAACGATAGACCTGCGGACCTGATGGTGAAGATGCTGAAGCTCAAAGACTCTGAGGATGGCGAATTCATTTTCGCCCACCTTTTCCTTCGAACCCTGCCGCCAGCAGTGAGAGTGGCCCTGGTAGAGTCGCCCCGATTGGCCAGGCGAGACTACCATGGGTTGAGCAATGAGGCGCAGCGGTTGGTCGACGCCCACAAGCGGAACGCGGTTTCGGCCGCGGCGGCTAGCCCGGGAACGGCGTCCGGAGACAGTGCAGGTCCAGCGGCCGCGGCGCCAGACGCACCAACGACAGCGGCGACGGGAGCCAGACGACGCGGAGCGGAGGACGGCCCGTGCTTCTACCACCGCCGTTTTGCAGAGAGAGCGCACAGGTGCGTCCCACCGTGCAACTTTAAGCGCCAGGGAAACGCCAAGACCGAGGGCCGGTAGCAGCTGCGACCCTCGGCAACGAGAACAGGCTGCTTTACCTGACGGATGCACGCTCGGGGAAACAGTTCCTCGTGGACACGGGCTCTCAGCTGAGTTTCGTCACACCCACCTACGCGGAACGGCTGATGCCTTCTAAAGCTCCCTGGGTGTCAGTGTCAGCAGCGAACGGCTCCACGATTAAAACGTTCGGTGAGAGGACCATGCTTCTGTCCTTACAGGGCCGTTCATTTGAGTGGACATTTATTGTAGCAGCAGTCAGTTTCAACATGTTAGGGGCTGATTTTTTGTGCTCACATGGTTTATTGGTTGACCTTACTAATAGACGTCTGATTAATGCACTGTCCTTTCATTCTATTCCCTGCACAGCTCGGGTGGCCCCGCCGACTGCACATGCCAGCGTCTCAGCTGCGGGTGGTAAGTTTCACACATTGCTTGCTCAGTTCCCAGCACTCACAGTCCCCACGTTTTCGGCAACGGTGGCTAAACATGGGGTGGAGCATTTCATAACAACGACCGGCCCTCCCGTTTTTGCAAAAGCTCGGCGCTTGGACCCAGCTAAACTGGCCATCGCGCGCGAGGAGTTCACTAATCTGGAAAAACTGGGCATTGTTAGACGCTCCAAGAGCTCTTGGGCTTCGCCGTTACACATGGTCCCAAAGACTGACGGCTCGTGGCGACCTTGCGGCGATTTCCGCAGGTTGAACAACGTTTCAGCCCATGACCGCTACCCGATTCCGCACATTTAGGATTTTTCTGTTCATTTGGCGGGGGCGCGCATTTTTTCTAAAATAGACTTGGTGCGCGGTTACCACCAGGTTCCAGTGCGCGCGCAAGATGTACCCAAAACAGCGGTCATAACTCTTTTCGGCCTTTTTGAGTTTTTGCACATGCCTTTTGGCCTCAAGGGGGCCGTGCAGACTTTCCAACGCATGATGGATGCAGTTTTACGCGACCTTCCTTTCGTGTTCGTTTATTTGGACGATATTTTGGTAGCCAGTGCGTCCGAGGGTGAGCACGAAAAACACCTCACAGCAGTTTTTCGGAGGCTGGCAGAGCACGGGTTAATAGTTAACCCAGCGAAGTGCCAGTTTGGGGTGGCGCAGATTGATTTTTTGGGACATCGCGTTTCGGCAGAAGGAGCGGTTCCTCTTCCAAATAAAGTGCGTGCCATAACGGATTTTCCGCAACCTCAAACGGTCAAGGCGCTTCAGGAGTTTCTAGGGATGGTTAATTTTTACAACCGGTTCCTCCCAAGCGCAGCACGGCTCATGCAACCATTGTACACCGCGTTAAAAAAACAAAAGCCCGCAAATAAAGTTGAATGGTCTCCGGAGCGGGAGCGCGCTTTTGCCCAGGTCAAATCAGCCCTGGCAAACACAGTTTTGTTAGCGCACCCAGTTCCAACGGCCCGCATGGCGCTCACCACTGACGCTTCTGATGTAGCGGTGGGGGCGGTAGTTGAACAGTTTGTGGCAGGTACCTGGCAACCCCTCGCGTTTTTCAGCAGGACTTTGCGCGATAGTGAGCGTAAATACAGTGCGTTTGACAGGGAGCTTTTGGCCCTACACTTGGCCATCCGTCATTTTCAGTTCTGGTTAGAGGGGCGACGTTTCACCGCGTTTGTGGATCATAAACCGCTAACGTTTGCGATGGCCAAAATTTCAGAACCCTGGTCAGGCCAGCAACAAAGGCAACTAGCCGCAATATCAGAGTTCACTACTGATATTCAGCATGTCGCGGGTAAACACAATGTTGTGGCAGACTGCCTCTCGCGCGCGGTAGCACCACCAAGCCCCATAGGGGCAGACTCTGTAGCCGTGGCCGTGGGCCCGGGCAGCGACGTGGGAGCGCGCGCAGCCCCGGTCTGTGTTGGGTTACATTATGCAGCCATGGCTGCGGAGCAGGTTAACGACGCGGACGTGCGCGCGCTCCAGTCTGGACCAACAGGGTTAAGGCTGGAGCACAGGGAGCAACAAATTGGTATGCCCCCACTAATCTGCGATGTCTCCACGGGACGGCCCCGCCCCGTGGTGCCAGCCGCGTGGCGTCGCCGCGTTTTTGACTTGGTCCATTCTCTCGCGCACCCGGGGGTGCGCGCATCGATTAAGTTGGTGGGGGAGAAATTTGTTTGGCCCGGGTTGCGCAAACAGGTCAAGGAATGGGCGGCAGCCTGCGTAGCGTGTCAGCGAGCCAAAATACACAGACACACTAAGGCGCCGTTGGAACCTTTTCACATCCCCGCTAAGCGTTTTGATCACGTGCATGTTGACTTGGTGGGCCCGCTCCCATTATCACACGGGCACACACATCTTTTGACGATGGTGGATCGCACCACGCGCTGGCCAGAGGCGATTCTTCTGACATCAACCACAGTGGAAGAAGTTGCGCGAGCATTTTTAGCAGCATGGGTTGCGCGTTTCGGTGTACCGTCGGACATAACGTCCGACAGGGGTCCCCAATTTATTTCCGAACTATGGTCATCAATGGCCCGCAGCTTGGGGGTGAAGATTCATCGCACTACCGCGTATAACCCCCAGGCTAATGGTTTATGCGAACGCTTTCACAGGTCATTAAAAGCAGCCCTCGGAGCGTCGCTGACGGATACAAATTGGGTGGACAAACTTCCATGGGTTTTATTGGGGTTGCGTTCTGCACCTAAGGAAGATTTGCATGCTTCCCCGGCTGAATTAGTTTTTGCACAACCTCTCCGTTTGCCGGGGGAATTTCTCCCCGATAATCCCGCACCAAATGGCCCCCCTGCTCAGCCGTGGCAGAGCGACTCGGGAGCAAGCACGCTCCCTGGCCCGGTCCATCACAGTTTACCACACATTTTTGTGCCCAAGGCTTTAAAAAATGCAGAGTTTGTTTTTGTTAAACATGATGCTCAGCGTCCAAGTTTGCGGCCGTTTTATGACGGACCGTTCCGAGTGCTGGAGACCGGGCAGAAGCATTTTCTGCTAGATTTAGGGGGCAGAAGGGAGTTGATTTGCATAAACAGGCTCAAACCCGCCTTTGTTTTGGCTGATGAGGAAGTGCAGCTCGCGAGGTCCCCCCGCCGTGGCAGGCCACCGAGAGGACATTCTCCAAAATCTTCACAGAAAGGTGCTAACAGCTTTAATCCACAGGTGCAGAGAGATGTTGCAGGTGCAGCCAAGCCAGGTTGCAGCAGATTCGGCAGAAAGTTAAAACCTAGGCAGTTGGTGGATTGATTAGCGATGTATGGAGTGCTTTGTGTTTTTCTTTTTTTTATGCCATGCAGGTTTTGCCTTACTAGACGTTTGGGGGGGTAGTGTGGGCGACACACATTGTGGGCTCACGTTTCCACAGAGACAGGACTGCATGTGTATTGAGGGTGTCACGTCTGCAAGGACAAAGGACTCGAATCTGCAGAAGATAACAAGGAGGTGTGAGATTTGTCTCTTTGTCCCACAGAAGATGCCCCGGAGAGATTTCCGGTTCATCAGGAAATGAGAGACAATGGTGAAGATTCAAAGGGATGCTTTGTGACTGTATGTTTACTGAAAACACCATGTGACTTGAATTCTGATGCTGGAAACATATAAAAGGGTGATGAGATATGATTCTTCCCCTTTCCTGCTTTGAGAATGCTAGAAGCTGTGTTCTGTCAATAAAGCTAGTTTACGACTAAACTCAGCCTCATCATTTGAGCACATCTTCTACAATGTTAACATTTTTCTCATTAAACATATTTCTGATGGAGCCATTGACCTGAGATTTTCACCAGATACTAGTAACAATCCAAGTAATCCATACATACAAAGAAATCAAGGCAACTGTGTTCACAAAACAAGCTATATTGAATAAAGTGTAATGACACAGGGAATAAGTATTGAACACATGAAGAAAAAGCGCTGCAAAAAGGCATAGAAAGCCAAGAAACCAGCTGAAATCCATCAGAATGTAGGAAGCCATCCCATCACCCATCAGTGCAAATTAATTTCAGCTGGTGAAGTTCTGACTGATAGCCTTTAAAAAGGTCTGTGAATATCAAATTGTCACACCACAAAAAACTCAAGATGGGTAGACGCAAATAGCTCTCTCTAGACCAGCGGTCTCCAACTTGGGGCTTCTGGAACGTTCAGGTTTCTGTGTGAACTTTTCTAATTTCCCTTCTTAGTTGGGCCAAAGATTTACAAATAATTTGTCATTGTTGTGCATGTGTTCTGTAGGCACCCTTGCACACATGCACAACAACAGCAAATTATTTGCAAATCTTTGGACCAATTAAAAAGTGAAATTAGAAAATTTCCCACAGAAACCTGAACGTACCAGGAGCCCCAGGTTGGAGACCCTTGCCAAAGACCTTTGCAACCTTATTGTTGCAAAACATAATGATGGTTACAGGCATTGGTTACAGGCACATTTTTAAACTGTTGAATGTTCCAGTGAGCATTGTTGGAGCCATCATTCGGAAGTGGAAAGAACATCATTTTACCATAAACCGCCCACGACCAGGAGCTCCTCACAAGATTTCTGACAGAGGAGTCAAAAGAATTATCAGAAGAGTTATCAAAGAGCCAAAGACCACTTGTGGAGAGGTCTAGAAAGACCTGGAGTTAGCAGGTACTGTTGTTTCAAAGAAAACAATAAGTAATGTACTCAACCGACATGGGCTCTATGCCTGCTCACCTCGCAAGACTCCATTGCTGAAGAAAGAGCATGCTGAAGCTCGTTTATTTTTTAAATTTTATTTAGCCTTTATTTAACCAGGTTAGTTCCATTAAGATAAAAGATCTCTTTTACAATGGAGACCTGGCCAAGACAGCAGTAACACTGTTACAGTATTAAAATAAAAGGACAGACAAAAAAATAAATTAGCTATAAAAACATACTCACATAAAACAACTGCACACAGAAAGCCTGAACTCCACTGATTTCACTAGAGATTTAAATCCAGTCAAAGGTATGAGGTTTTGCAGATGAAGCTCAGAGTTTAAAGTTTGCTGCACAACATTTGGGTAAGTCAGTAAAAGACTGGGAAAATATAGTCTGGTCAGATGAGACTAAAATTTAACTTTCTGGAAGCCACAACACACAGCATGTTTGGAGGAGAAATGGCACTGCACACCCCATCATGGTGTGGGGGTGTTTTTCAGCACATGGTACAGGCAGACTTCATATAACTGAAGGAAAGATGAGTGGTCACATGTACAGAGACATCCTTGATACAAACAAAGAAAGAGCATGTGGGATCTCTAGTGGGATCGACTGATTGCTGGGGTCTTTCTGCAATTGTGGGGGTTTCCCCTACATTTGAAAGTGAGATGACTGTTGTGAAATGGTGCTATATAAATAAAGTTGAATTGAACTGAATTGAAATCTATTGCCATCTGCCAAGATGCTGAAGATGAAGCAAGGGTGAAAATTTCAGCAAGACAGTGATCCCAAATACACAACCAAGGACACTCCCAATTGGCTCCAGAGAAGGAAAATAAAGCTGCAAGAATGGCCCAGTCAGTCACCTGACCTGGATCCAATTAAAAATCTAGGCAACAAACTGAAGATCAGAGTTAATAGCAGACATCCACGGAAACTTCAAGATTTGAAGACAGTTTGTGTGGAAGAATGGGATAAAATCACTCCTGAGCAATGCCTGCACCTAGTTTCTCCATACAGAAGGCATCTGGAAGTTGTTATTACCAAAAAAGGCTTTTCTACTAAATATTAAATGAATTACACCAAGCATGTTCAATACTTATTCCCGATGTCATTCCACTTCATTAAATATGAGTTTGTGATTTGATATTTTATGATATTTTGTGCACCGTTGCCTTGAATTCTTTGTATGTATGGATTATTTGGGATGTTTCTCCTCCAAACATGCTGTGTGTTGTGGCATCCGAAAGGTTAAATTTTGGTCTCATCTGACCAGATTATATTCTCCCAGTATTTTACTGGCTTGCCCAAATGTTGGGCAGCAAACTTTAAACAAGCTTCAATATGCTTTTTCTTCAGAAATGGAGTCTTGCGAGGTGAGCAGGCATAGAGCCCATGTCGGTTGAGTGCATTACTTATTGTTTTCTTTGAAACAGGAGTACCTGCTAACTCCAGGTCTTTCTGGAGCTCTCCACAAGTGGGCTTTGGCTCTTGGATAACTCTTCTGATAATTCTTTTGACTCCTCTGTCAGAAATCTTGTGAGGAGCTCCTGGTCGTGGGCGGTTTATGGTGAAATTATGTTCTTTCCACTTCCAAATGATGGCTCCAACAGTGCTCACTGGAACATTCAGCAATTTAGGAATGTGCCTGTAACCAACTTCATCATTATGTTTTGCAACAATAAGGTTGCGGAGGTCTAGAGAGAGCTCTTTGCTTCTACCCATCATGAGATTTTTGTGGTGTGACATTCTGATATTCACAGACCTTTTTAAAGGCTATCAGTCAGGACTTCACCAGCTGAAACTAATTTGCACTGATAGGTGATGGGGTGGCTTTCTACATTCTGATGGATTTCAGCTGGTTTCTTGGCTTTCTATGTCTTTTTGCAGCGCTTTTTCTTCATGTGTTCAATACTTATTCCCTGTGTCATTCTGCTTTATTAAATATAACTTGTTTTGTGAACACAGTTGCTTGATTTCTTTGTATGTATGGATTACTTGGATTGTTACTGATATCTGGTGAAAATCTCAGGTCAATGGCTCCATCAGAAATATGTTTAATGAGAAAAATGTTGACGTGCTCAATACTTATTTACCCGCTGTATCTCGTCTTTGTAGTGTATTCAGCTGAACATACAGTGGTGTGAAAAAGTGTTTGCCCTCTTCCTGATTTCTCATTTTTTTGTATGTTTGTCACTCACACTTAAATGTTTCAGATCATCAAACATATTTAAATATTAGACAAAGATAACACAAGTAAACACAAAATGCAGTTTTTAAATGAAGGTGTTTATTATTAAGGAAAAAAAAATCCAAACCTACATGGCCCTGTGTGAAAATGTGATTGCCCCCTAAACCTGATAACTGGTTGGGCCACCCTTAGCAACAACTGCAATCAAGTGTTTGCAATAACTAGCAATGAGTCTTTTACAGCGCTGTGGGGGAATTTTGACCTGCTCATCTTTGCAGAATTGTTGTAATTCAGCCACACTGGAGGGTTTTTGAGCATGAACCGCCTTTTTAAGGTCATACCACAGCATCTTAATTGGTTTCAGGTCAGGACGTTGACTAGGCCATTCCAAAGTCTTCATTTTGTTTTTCTTAAACCATTCAAACGTGGACTTGCTGGTGTGTTTTGGATCATTGTCCTTCTGCAGAACCCAAGTGCGCTTCAGCTTGAGGTCACAAACAGATGGCTGGACATTCTCTTTCAGGATTTTTTTGGTAGACAGCAGAATTCATGGTTCCATTTACCACAGCAAGTCTTCCACATCCTGAAGCAGCTAAACAGCCCCAGACCATCTCACTACCACCACCATATTTTACTGTTGGTATGGTGTTCCTTCTCTGAAATGCTGTGTTACTTTTACGCTGGATGTAATGAGACACACACCTTCCAAAAAGTTCAACTTTTGTCTCATCAGTCCACAGAGTATTTTCCCAAAAGTCTTGGGGATCATCAAGATGTTTTCTGGCAAAAGTGAGATGAGCCTTTATGTTCTTTTTGCTCAGCAGTGGTTTTTGTCTTGGAACTCTGCCATGCAGGCCATTTTTGCCCAGTCTCTTTCTTATGGTGGAGTCATGAACACTGACCTTAACTGAGGCAAGTGAGGTCTGCAGTTCTTTGGATGTTGTTGTGGGGTCTTTTGTGACCTCTTGGATGAGTCGTCGCTGCGCTCTTGGGGTAATTTTGGTTGGCCGGCCACTCCTGGGAAGGTTCACCACGGTTCCATGTTTTCGCCATTTATGGATAATAGCTCTCACTGTGGTTCACTGGAGTCCCAAAGCTTTAGAAATGGCTTTATAACCTTTTCCAGACTGATATATCTCAATTACTTTGTTTCTCATTTGTTTCTGAATTTCTTTGGATCACAGCATGATGTCTAGGTTTTGACGATCTTTTAGTCTACTACACTTTGTCAGGCAGGTCCTACTTAAGTGATTTCTTGATTGAGAACAGGTGTGGCAGTTATCAGGCCTGGGTGTGGCAAGAGAAATTGAACTCAGCTTTCCAAAGCTGTGATAAACCGCAGTTAATTTATGTTTTAACAGGATGGGGGGGGGGGTAATCACTTTTTCATAGAGGGCCATGTAGGTTTGGATTTTTTTTTACCCTTAATAATAAACATCTTCATTAAAAAAATAAATTTTGTGTTTACTTGTGTTATCTTTGCCTCATATTTAAATTTGTATGGTGATCTGAAACATTTAAGTGTGACAAACATACAAAAAAATGAGAAATCAAGAAATCAGGAAGGGGGCAAACACTTTTTCACACCACTGTAGGTTGAAAAGGATTTGAAAATCATTGTTTTCTGTTTTTATTCACATTTTATACAATGTCCCAACTTCAATGGCATTGGGGTTGGTAAAAACAGATATTCTTTCAATGTATACTAAAACTACTGCTGCTGCTACTACTACTACTTCTACTAATATTAACAAGGCAGGGTGGACTGCTGGGTTAGTGGTGATTAACCATGGCATAAGGTCAAAAGAACATTGCATTATAACATCAGTCTCACTCTCTGTGGAGCAGTGATATGTAAATACTTTAAACCTGCACCAAACTTTAAATTGGGTTAAATTATTATTGTCATTTTATTCAAAATTATAATGTTATTTAAACCTATTGTGGAGGTGCATGATGGCAAAAACAGCAGACTGGAAACTTGTAAAATTTACTTTCAACTCTTAATGTTCTCTGACAATGGTCCGTAGAAGCAGCAGAAGCTGCTGTCTTCTATCAGATCAGTGAAATGAATACAAAAACATTTTAATGCCTTAAGCTCAATGTAGCAGTCATTGGAGGAATATGTCCATGTCACAATCTGCTGCTGAGCAACAAGTAAAACAAATATATGTATTTCAGTACCATTTATCACAGCAAAATTGCTGTCTGAAGCATTTAAACACAGTAAAATATCTGTAATCACAATGGAGATTTTTCCTTCATTCTTTATGACTGAAGGAATTCTTCTACATATACTGTACAATGCCTAATGACAAAAAATGAGAGAATGACTAAGGCAAAAGGCAGCACCGACTGATCAGAACAGCTGTAGCAGGCTCACAAACGACCAGTTCCTGTTTGTTGGTTGCACCTGTTTGTTGTGTGCCAGCTTGAGAAGAGTTTACTCTTATCAGAATATCTGAAATGCCTCTGCAGACGTGCTTTCTTTCCCTCGAGCTCTCTCTAGGTTTTGTAAATGTAACAATTGAACATACCCAATTAGAGGAACCTGCAACAAATGTGTGCTGACGGCACTGAATCTGAAAGTGCCGGATATGAGCAAAGCTGCACTTTGAGCCACATGTATACAACAGTGTAACTTGAATGCTGATGTTTGTCAGGTGCACCATCGTAAGGAGCAGATTAGGAACAGCCATATCTACACAAACACCACACCACTTTATTCAGACCACACACCATCAAATTTACCTTCTTTGCTCACTTGCAAATGGAATTTACACTGGTAGTGGTTAATAAAATAAACAAATGATTCTAAAGACCACATGGATATACTGGTATATAAGGTGAAGCTTCCTAAGAGAGAAACTGACATCTTTTATGTCATGAAATAAAATAAAAATAATGCCATCCATCCATCCATCCATCCATCAGACCCCAAAGCCTTTTGATACAATTTGGGAAAAAGGGATACTGTTTTGTTTTGGCGGAACCAAAAAAGCAGACCTGAACTGCTGTATTGGTGGCCGCCCGAACAGATAATGATGCAAGCCCTTGGGTGCTCTCTGCAGACTCCCCTCGCCGCTGTCCCACGGACTACTCCATTCTCTGCAGAGACTCTGTGGCTCCAGTCACTCCAGAGAATATGCAGCAGCTCACAAAATTATGGTTCACTGCAGGCGCCACATACACACAAGGCTGGCAGCCAGGATATCCACCCTGAACAGACATGCTTCATTTTAGGCCTGTACCCACGAAATGAAGTGCTGTTGTGAAATTGAGTGTATTTACTGTGGCACTTCTGCCTCCGATTCTGCCACGAGTAGTCCATGCTGGGACGCAGAGATGAGGTCGCTGGTTATGGAGGTCCTTTTCGTAGAATCCAATATCACGTAAAACTTCATAAAAACTCTGTGTGTTACTTAACATGAAAAGTTCCACCTTTCTGTAACCATGGAGTTATAGCTCCATCCATGCTGTAGCAGTGTTTACTGTTGAAATAAATAAACAAATAAATTAAACTCCCCATGGATCGCCACCTTATCGTGGTGGGGGGTTTGCGTGCCCTACTGATCCCAGGAGGTATGCTGTCCGGGGCAATTTGCCTCTGGTAGGGTCTCCCAAGACAAGCTGGTCCTGGATGAAGGGCCAGGCTAAGAGTGATCCAATAGACTACCATGATGAATAAATAATCAAGGATTCAGTGTACCCTGCTTGGCATGAGGTTGCCGGGGCCCCGCCCTGGAGACAGGCCTGGAGGAGGGGCTCGATGGCTAGTGTCTGGTGGCCATGTTTCTGCCCATGGGACCTTGTCGGGCTCAGCCCAAAGTAGTTACATGGGTCCGCATTCGAGTGGGCTCACTACTTGCAGGAGGGACCATGGGGGTCCATGCAATACGGATCAGGTGGCGGTCGAAGGCAGATACCTAGGTGGTCTGATCCCTGGCTTTTGAAACTGGCTTTTGGGATGCGGAACATCACCTCTCTGGAGGGGAAGGAGCCTGAACTGGTGCACAAGATTGAGAGCTACCAGCTAGATATAGTTGGGCTCAACTCAACGCACAGCTCCGGTTCTGGAGGGGCTGGAGCTTGGCCTACTCTTGAGTTGCCGAAGGTGAGAGGCAACAACCAGGGGTGGGTATTCTTGTATTCCCCCGCCTTACTGTCTCGACATTGGAGTTCTCCCCAGTGGATGAAAGGGTAGTTTTCCTACGCCTTCGGGTTGGGAAATGGGCCCTGACCATCATTTGTGCCTATGCACCCAATGATGGTTCAGTGTACCCACCCTTTTTGGCATCTTTGACTGGGTGCCGGAGAGTAGTCCTCTTGGAGACTCCATTGTCCTACTGGGGGACTTCAATGTGTTTGTGGGCATCGACAGTGAAACCTGGAGGGGCGTGGTTGGGAGGAACGACCTGCCCGATCGGAATCCGAGTGATGTTCAGTTATTGGACTTCTGTATTATGTTGTTATTGGGACATCTGTGTGACACGAGTGGAGGCTCCACCTTTCTGCTTCCGCTGCCACCTGGGGTATAAGAGGGCCGTGAGGGAGAGGGGCAGTCTCTTCTGGCTTCCTCTCAGCCTGATGGCAGTGCCTGTATTGTGAGAGTGAGTCAACAATAAAGTCGTGTTCAGTTCAACATTCGGTCTCGTTCTTGGTCCCGTTTTCCGACATAACATTCTGTGCCAACCACCGTTTGTCCATAACAAACACCATGTTCAAGCATAAGGGTGTCCATATGTGCACCTGGCACCAGAATACCCTAGGTCGCAGGTCAATGATCAATTTTGTTATCGTGTCATCAGATCTGCGACCATACTGTATGTCTTGGACACTTGGGTAAAGAGAGGTGCAGAGCTGTCAACTGATCACCACCTGGTTTTGAGGTGGATCTGATGGCAGGGGTGGATGCCACTCAGACCCAATAGACCTAAATGTATAGTGAGGGTGTGCTGGGAACATCTGGCTGAGGCCCATGTCTGAGAGGTCTTCAACTCCCAGCTCTGGAAGAACTTAGACCACATTCTAAGGGAGTCTGGAGACATGGAGTCTAAATGGGCCATGTTCTCCACCTCCATTTTTGAAGCAGCTACCCAAAGCTGTGGCCGCAAGGTTGTTGGTGCATCTCATGGTGGCAACCCCCAAACCAAGTGGTTGCCACCATTGGTGAGGGGGGGCATCAAGCTGAAGGAGTCCTATTGAGCTTGGTTGGCTTGTGGGACTCCTGAAGCAGCTGAGGTGCGCTGAAAGGCCAAGCATAGTGCAGCCTGAGTGGCTGCGGAAGCAAAAACTTGGGTGTGGGAGGAGTTTGGTGAGGCCATGGGTCAAGACTTTCAGTCGGCCTCGAAGAGATTCTAGCAAACTGTCCGGCGGCTCAGGAGGGGGAAGGAGTTCCCTGTACACACTGTGTATGGTGAGGATGGGGTGCTGCTAACTTCAACTGAAGACATTGTCGAGCAGTGGAAGGAATACTTCGAGGATCTCCTCAATCCTACTGACATGCCCTCCACAGAGGAAGCAGAGCTTGAGGACAGGGGGGATGACTCACCCATCACAGGGGCTGAGGTCACCGAAGTGGTTAAAAAACTCTTTGGTGGCTGGGCCCCGGGGCTGGACGAAATTCGCCCTGAGTACCTCAAGGCTCTGGATGTTGTTGGGCTGTCATGGTTGACACACCTCTGCAACACTGCATGGAGGCCGGGCACAGTGACTTCGGCATGGCAAACTGGGATGGTTCCTCTTTTTAAAAAGTGGAACCGGAGGGTGTGTTCCAACTTTAGGGGATCCCACTTCTCCGCCTCCTTGGGAATGTCTATGCCAGGGTACTGGAGAAGAGAGTCCGATGGCTGGTCGAATTTCAGATTCGATTCAGATTCATGATATTGCCACATCAAGATGTGCCACGATGACAGACTCCCACCCAAAAAGACTGAGTGCTGTAATGAAAGCCAAAGGTGCTGCAACAAAGTATTAGTTTAAGGGTGTGCATATTTATGTAATTAGGTTATTGTAAGTTTTTTTAGTTTTCATTTTCCCCTTTAAAGGTTTTATTTTTATATCCACTGTAAGTGTTTTTTAAATGCAATGCAATTTAGTTTGTGTTCACTTGTAAAATATTTTTAGGATTTTAGCTGTAGATTTTAGAATTTTATACCTATTTATTTGGAGTCAACAGACACATTTTGGGCCCTATTTTGATGGTCATCAGTGGACTTTTACATCAGACTGTACACCAGTGTTTTCCTTAGTTTTTGTCAGCATATTGTATGTTGTTTTTTTTTTGCTTTGCACACACCATCTAATTACCAGTAGACAGTGCACCCACTTTACGCTGGATGGAGGAAAGCAATTTCAAAGTGGTGTGGTGGCATATGGACCGGTATTATGATGCATGTTATGTCAATGCACTCTCGATCAGAAAAATGAGGTCTGTTGTCAGAAACACTGTTTAATGCTATTTCAGTAGATGGCAGTGGAGGTGCATTCACACACAGCGGCTAGAAGCTCCAGAGTACTGCGCTTGTTTTTGTGTTTTTTCTGCCTTTTTCTGAGCTCCTTCTGTGACGGAAATAATTACCTACAGTCACCAGGAACTTCTAAGCATTTGGTCGCCAGCTTACCTCCAACATCTCCAGTGCTCATTCCAGTAATCATCACCACATCCCTGAGGAGACTGCCAGACCTCTGGGCGCCCCGTGATTCGTTATCGGACCCCGCAAATGGCATAGACAATGAGAGAGAAAGCAGAAATGAGGATGCAGGGCTGGCCTCCGTGACCAGCTGTGCAATCTATGCACCAAACCACCGTTAGCTTAAATTTTTCTCACCAATGCCAGAGCCCTCACCAACAAAACGGATGAGCTGCGATCGGAGATCGCCTACAATCGCTACATCCGGGACTGTTGTATTCTGATTGTGACCAAGTCATGGCTGCTCCCACATATTCCTGATGTCGTTGTGAGATTACCCGGCCAAACTACATACCGTTTCTGTCATCACCCGTAGCTCACGGGCTTCCACCTCAGCTGCGCGCACACCTGCTCCTCGTTAGGTTCAGCTATTTATTCCATCCTGCCCTGAGCTGCGGCCTGGAGCCGTCTGTCTCCCTGCGTAATCTACACAGCAACTTCCCTCTCTTCGGGCCAGCTGTCTACTCGTCTGACACGTAAGCTGTCATCATTGCCTTACCTTTCCCATTCAGACTTCCCCTGTGCACAGGTGGATCCCTTGGCAGCGGACTCACTCTCCCTCGTCACGCTGCTCCTCCACTTGCTGTATCATCCCGGACGCACAGCAGGACGCTGTCTCCCAGGCTTGGGACTTGCCACGCCAGCCACAGCGCCGCTACAAGTAAGCACAGTAACATCCTCACTCTCCCGTGTGGTTGCCCAGCTAATCCCTGCTCTCCTGTCTTTTAGGGTTGCATGGCCGAACGGCGAACTGTTCTGTCCTGACTACATCTTCCACCACATCACACTCATATCTTACATACACGCACCCACACACAAACACTGCTGTTCAATAAAGCCTTCAAATCTGTCCGAGCCTGCGTGCGTGTTTCCTGGGCCGAATATGTCAGTTTCGACCGCAATGCTGATACTGGTAAGGGTGGAGGGCTCTGTGTTTATGTACTTCAGACTTGGTGTAATAACAGCAGAATAATTCAAAATCACTGTTCACCGGACTTAAAGGCCATGCTCTTCCTGTGCAGGCCATTTTATCTTCCCCGCGAGCTAATGGCAGTAATTGTAACAGCTGTTTACGTTCCTCCGGACACTAACGTTAGCTTAGCATTCAACCACCTCCAGCAGCACATCGTCAGCAGACAGCAAAGAGATCACCCCAATACAGTCCACATTATTGCAGGGGATTTTAACAAAGCATGCTTAAAGACTGTACTCCCAAATTCCACCAACATGTTAAGTGTGCCAGAAGAGAGGAAAGAACACTAGATCGTGTTTACAGCAACATTATGCATGCCTACAGAGCCATGCCCTCCCCCACCTTGGACAATCAGACCATCTCTCCCTGCTTCTAATATCTGCCTACACCCCCCCTCAGGAAGAGGTCCCCCCCCCAACCAAACAAACAATTAAAACCTGGCCTGAAAATGCTCTCCTCCAGCTACAGGACTGCTTTGCCTGCACAAATTGGAGCATCTTTGAACACCAGGACCTAGACTCCTACACTGAGTCTGTCCTTTTCTACATTAAATGCCCTGTAGAAAATGTGACAGTCACCAAACACATCCGGGTCTTTCCAAACCACAAACCCTGGATGACCAGTGAAATCCAGGCTCTGATCAGAGCCCACAACTCAGCCTTCAGACAGAGGGACAGCTCTCTGTACAGCACTGCCAGAGCCAACCTGAGGAGAGGCATAAAACTCGCTAAAAATGCCAAGAGAAGGAAGGTGGAGGGCACAACAACAACAGACAACCCCCCCCCAACAGATGTGGAGACACATCCAGGCCCTCACCAACTACAAGGGGCTAGGGCCCCCAACATCAGACAGCAGCCTCACTCTGGCAGTGGAGCTTAACAGCTTCTTTGCCTGGTTTGAGCACCCTTCCCCCCAACTCATTTTCCCCTCCCTCCCCCTACAGGTGCATGAGGTGAGGAGGCAACTGAGAGCAGTGAACCCCCACAGAGCTGCTGGTCCAGACAGACTCTCAGGAACAGTGGTCAAAGCATGTGCAGACCAGCTGGCAGGGATCCTCACCAAGTTGTTCAACCTTTCCCTGATGCACGCCACTGTCCCTTCCTGCCTCAAGGCCTCCACCATCATACCCATCCCCAAAAAGTCCACAATTGACATCCTGAACGACGACAGACCCATAGCACTCACGTCTGCAGTCATGAAGTGTTTTGAGCGACTGGTGTCCCAGCACATCAGGGACTGTCTTCTCCCCTCCTTCAACCCCCACCAGTTCGCCTACACGAAGAACCGGTCTACAGAAGATGCCATCGCCACCACTCTCTACAGGGTGCTGAGCCACCTGGAGAACCCAAGAAGCTACGTGAGGATGCTCTTTGTGGACAACAGCTCAGCTTTCAACACCATCATCCTGGACATCCTGATCAACAAACTGCACCTCCTCCAGACCCCCCCCCCCCACCTGCTCCTGGATAAAAACTTTCTCATCAACCGCCCACAAACAGTCAGACTTGGCCCCCACCACTCCTCCACACTGTCTCTTAGCACTGACTCCTCCCAGAGATGTGTGCCAAGCACTCTACTGTACTCCCTGTACACCTTTGACTGTATTCCAACCCACCCAACCACCGTCATTGTGAAGGCATACAGGGCGGGGATAGAGATTCTGCTACTGTGGTGCCAAGCAAACAACCTGAAACTGAATGTCCAAAAAACCAAAGAACTCATACTGGACTTCAGGAAGGACAGACAGGACCCCCCCCCCCCCCCCCAAATGGCGACCACATGGAAGATGTGACTCTGAAACCTGGAAGACTGGAAGACTCTGATCGTGACACAGAGCTCTCCGGTAAATCCTCAGGAGGAGGAGTCTGCTTTTACATTAACAGCAGCTGGTGCTCTGATGTAACGGTAATTTCCAAACACTGTTCTCCCGCCCTGGAATTTCTTTTTATTAACTACAAGCCATTTTATTCCCCGCGGGAGTTTGCTTCATTCATCCTGGTCGCTGTTTACGTCCCGCCCGACGCGGACGCGCGCGAAGCTCAGCGCGCGCTCGCAGATCACATTCAACATACGGAGCGAACTTTCCCGGACTCTCTGGTTATTGTGGTTGGCGACTTTAACCAGAGCAATCTGAGCCACGATCTCCCCCGATACAAACAGTTTATTAAATGCCCCACCAGAGGAGAGAACACGCTGGATCACTGTTACACTACAGTGAAGGACGCGTATCGCGCTGTTTCCCGCTCTGCGCTCGGACTATCTGATCACGTGATGGTCCACCTCATTCCCAATTACAGACAGAGACTGAAGCTCACTAAACTTGTCGTGAGCACTACGAAGAAATGGACCAGTGAAGCTGAGGAGAAGCTGGAAACATGCATGGAAATAACTGACTGGGGCATGTTTAAAGGAGCCACGCATGATCTGGATGAGTACACGGACACTGTGAACTCATATATCCACTTTTGTGAGGAGAGCATTCTTCCATCGCGCACCAGGGTGAGGTACTCAAATGACAAGCCCTGGTTCACTGCTAAGCTCAGACAGATCAGGAAGGAGAAGGAAGCAGCATTGAAAAGTGGAGACAGGGACTGCTACAGGGAGGTTAAATATCGGTTTAACAGAAAGCTGAGGTGAGCTAAATCTGTGTATTCTGAGAGACTCCAGCAGCAGTTCACTGCTAACGACTCTGCTTCTGTGTGGAGAGGACTGAGGCAAATCACCAACTATCGGCCTCAGGCTCCTAAGGGTCAGGATGACAAAGCCCTTTGTCAAAGACTGTCCCAACACTATGCCCGTTTTGACACCTTGTCAGCTGTGTCCAACTCCCCCCCCTCCCTCCAGCTCCACAGCCTCCACGGTCCCTACTTCATCAAAGGCGCCCCCCTCCCCCCCTGCCCTTGTCATCAGTGAGCAGGACATGCTCAGACAGTTCTCCAGACTGAACCTGCACAAGGCCCCCGGTCCGGACGGCGTGTCTCCCTCCACCCTGAGACACTGTGCGAAAGAGCTGGCTCCTGTCTTCACAGACATTTTTAACACCTCCCTTAAGCTATGCCACGTGCCAACCTGCCTCAAATCCTCCACCATCATCCCTGTCCCCAAAAAGCCACGGATCACTGGACTTAACGACTACAGACCTGTAGCGCTCACCTCTGTAGTCATGAAGTCCTTTGAGCGCCTGGTTCTGCCCCACCTCAAGTCCATCACCACTCCCCTCCTGGACCCGCTGCAGTTTGCCTACCAAGCCAACAGGTCTGTTGACGACGCAGTCAACCTGGCCCTCCACTCCATCCTGCAGCACCTGGACTCCCTGGGAACCTACGCCAGGATCCTGTTTGTGGACTTCAGCTCTGCATTCAACACCATCCGCCCCGCTCTGCTCTGGGACAAGCTGTCCCTGCTCAACGTGCCTGACTCCCTCTGCAGGTGGATCACCGACTTCCTGACGGACCGGAGGCAGCATGTGCGGCTGGGAAAGACTGTCTCAGACTCTGTTAGCATCAGCACTGGATCACCCCAGGGCTGTGTACTTTCCCCCCTACTCTTCTCCCTTTATACCAACTCCCGCACCTCCAGCCACCAGTCTGTCAAGCTGATTAAGTTTGCGGACGACACCACCCTCATCGGGCTCATCTCCAACGGCGACGAGTCCGCCTACAGGAGAGAGGTGGCCCAGCTGGCGTCCTGGTGCAACAACAACAACCTGCAGCTGAACGCTCTAAAGACAGTGGAGATGATTGTGGACTTCAGGAAAGTCACAACCCCTCTGCCCCCCCTCACCCTCACAGGCTCTCCCATCACCATTGCAGATTCCTTCCGCTTCCTAGGCACCACCATCACCCGGGACCTCAAGTGGGAGCCGACCATCAGCTCCCTCACCAAAAAGGCCCAGCAGAGGATGTTCTTCCTGCGGCAGCTGAGGAAGCTCAAGCTACCCACCAAGATGTTAGTGCAGTTCTACACAGCCATCATCGAGTCCATCCTCACCACCTCCATAACCGTGTGGTACGCAGGAGCCACTGCCAGGGACAGACTAAGGCTGCAGTGCGTTGTGCGCACTGCTGAAAAGGTGATTGGCTGCAAGCTCCCATCTCTCCAGGATCTGTACATCTCCAGGACCCGGAGGCGTGCTGGCCGGATCATAGCCGATCCTTCACACCCTGGTCACGTACTGTTTGCCCCTCTCCCCTCAGGTAGAAGACTTCGGTCCATTCAGACTAAAACCTCCCGTCACATGAACAGCTTCTTCCTCTCTGCCATCAGACTGCTGAACACTAAGTGACTTATTGACTCTCTTGCACTATGTACAGCAGCTCAACCAGACTCATGTCAATCATCACTGCTTTCTTTTTGCACTACCGACTGCACCACGTGGTACTCCACAATATCTGCTGCTCGCTAATATATTTAAAACTGCTGACTAGTATTACTCATTCTTATTCTACACTTTATTGCATGTATAGTTTTTTTTTAAAATTTATTTTATTTTATCATGTTTAATGTTGCAGCATTGCACCGAGACAAATTCCTAGTTGTGTACTACATGAACAATGGCAATAAATCTGATTCTGATTCTGATTTACACCCGCTTACACATCTACAAACCTTTATGATTATCCCACATGAACTTTGTATTATGCGGCTATTTTTTCTGTTTGGTGCATTTTTCCTGTGGGCATCCAGCTGCTCGCGGGTGCCGCCATCTTGGTAATGGGAGCTCAGTTTTTCGTCCATCGTGGTCAATGTATCGCGTTTACTTAGTAATTTACACCTGCTTCCACATCTACAAACTCTTATGATTATCCCACGTGAATTTCGTTTGTATTACGTGGCTATTTTCCCTGTTTCATGCAGTTTCAGTCATCATCGCTGCTGCAATGACCGATGTTGAAGGCACATTGGTGCTGTGAGCTCAAAGCAGACAAAGGAAGAATAATAATGAGGATTTCTTCTTCTTTGTTATATTCGATGTCAGCCATGATTCCTTTGGCACGTGTCTGCCACCTTCTGTCAGATCAATACAGATTAGTACAAATTCTCAGTATAGCCGGGGGACATCAATAAGTTGACCGGTGCAGTTGCTGCGCTGTGCCACTGGGATCGTGTGACCCGTCCATTTAATCTGGGCAGTTAAAGGATTAAATATGAGACAAAGATAACACAAGTAAACACAAAATGCAGTTTTTAAATGAAGGTGATTATTATTTTAATGGTAAAAACTCCCCACAAACCTACATGGCCCTCTGTGAAAAAGTGATTGCCCCCTCCTGTTAAAACATAAATTAACTGATTTTTCACATCTTTGGAAAGGTGAGTTCAATTTCTCTAGCCACACCCAGGCCTGATTACTGCCACACCTGTTCTCAATCAAGAAATCCCTTAAATAGGACCTGCCTGACAAAGTGAAGTAGACCAAAAGATCCTGAGAAGCTAGACATCATGCTGCAAGCCAAAGAAATTTAGGAACAAATAAGAAACAAAGTAACTGAGCTCTAGCAGTCTGGAAAAGGTTTCGAAGCCATTTCTAAAGCTTTGGGACTCCAGCGAACCACAGTGAGAGCTATTATCCACAAATGATGAAAACATGGAATAGTGGTGAACCTTCCCAGGAGTGGCTGGCCAACCAAAATTACCCCAAGAGCGCAGCGACGACTCATCCAAGAGGTCACAAAAGACCCCACAACAACATCCAAAGAACTGCAGACCTCACTTGCCTCAGTTAAGGTCAGTGTTCATGACTCCACCATAAGAAAGAGACTGGGCAAAAATGGCCTGCACGGCAGAGTTCCAAGACAAAAACCACTGCTGAGCAAAAAGAACATAAAGGCTCATCTCACTTTTGCCAGAAAACATCTTGATGATCCCCAAGACTTTTGGGAAAATACTCTGTAGACTGACGAAACAAAAGTTGAACTTTTTGGAAGCTGCGTGTCCCATTACATCTGGCATAAAAGTAACACAGCATTTCAGAAAAGGAACATCATACCAACAGTAAAATATGGTGGTGGTAGTGTGATGGTCTGGGGCTGTTTTGCTGCTTCAGGACGTGGAAGACTTGCTGTGGTAAATGGAACCATGAATTCTGCTCTCTCCAAAAAAATTCTGAAGGAGAATGTTCGGCCATCTGTTCGTGACTTCAAGCTGAAGCACACTTGGGTTCTGCAGAAGGACAATGATCCAAAACACACCACCAAGTCCACCTTTAGAATGGCTTAAGAAAAACAAAATGACGACTTTGGAGTGGCCTAGTCAAAGTCCTGACCTGAATCCAACTGAGATGCTGTGGCATGACCTTAAAAAGGTGGTTCATGCTCAAAAACCCTCCAATGTGGCTGAATTACAACAATTCTGCAAAGATGAGTGGGCCAAAATTACTTCACAGCACTGTAAAAGACTCATTGCCAGTTATCACAAACGCTTGATTGCAGTTGTTGCTAAGGGTGGCCCAACCAGTTATTAGGTGTAGGGGCAATCACTTTTTCACACAGGGCCATGTAAGTTTGGATTTTTTTCCCCTTAATAATAAACACCTTCATTTCAAAATGCATTTTGTGTTTACTTGTGTTATCTTTGTCTAATATTTAAATTTGTTTGATGATCTGAAACATTTAAGTATGACAAACATACAAAAAAAATGAGAAATAAAGAAGAGGGCAAACACTTTTTCACACCACTGTAGTTCCACCCATGTAGCCACTACTATACCTGTGTATATTTCCATAATCCTGGGCCATTTTTATTTTTTCTTTCAGTCGTGTGTTTAATCGTGTATTCCGTGACCGTGTTTTATCTAATCCTTCTCTCCTACTTGATTGCGCAGTAGCCTGGTGGAGCACCCACAATTTCGTTGTACTGCACTACTGTACAATGACAATAAAGCCTATTCTATTCTATTCTATTCTGTTTTGAAATCGTGCAGCTCCTGAGCTCGAGGGAACAACATGCGCTGGGATTTTGTGTTATTTTAATGAAGAAAGTTGTAACAGTCATAATATAATCCCCTTTCATTTTATTTATATGATGACACACCAAATAGCTTTTTTCATTTCATTCACATTCTCATTAATTGCAGACTTACTGTTGGAGTTTATGAATGAATGAACAGGAAGCGTGTATGTTCTGGTGTGGATGTGGTGCACGGGGGGAGGCATGTCAGTCTGAAGATTTTTATTCCATCCACATTTTCGCTTTCATCATGGACTTCTTCTTCTTCTTTTAGATTTGATTGGTGATTGGCAACCAGCTTACAGGTGCAGTGCCGCCACTGACTTGATTATCATCACTCTATATCTTTGTATATGGAGTTCTGAACAACTCCTTATGTGTGAAAAAATTATCCGTCCTTGGTGCGGTCTGTCTTATTAGGCATTAATGTGTTTATATTTAGGGGAATAAAGGAATGAATTAAGGAATGAATGAACAGGGTTTTTTTTTTATTGTAACTCCCCAGAGAGACAGGCGATGCGTCCACGTCTGCCTGCGGCCACGTGCCCCGACTTCCAGCCAGGCCGAGGCCACCTACACCGTGCTCCTATGGTTGGGGTTCTCAAGGTGTGGGCGCCTATATGGCTGTCGGTCAGCTCGTGGGAGGGGCCACTGAGCGCAAGCTTGCTTCGTGGTGGGTGTCAGCGCCAGACAGAACTCTATGCTGGATCACCTCCTTCCCTCCCGCCCACAGCAGACCCCTGTATGAGATGAGGAGACCCTTGGCTGGTGAAAGCAACAGGAGAGGGAGTCCTCCATCTCCCCATGGGCTGGGAGCGACTTTTGCGCTACAATTAATGATCCATTTATGAAAGTCTGTACAGGCTTCATCCTCTTTTCCTGAAGTTTCAAACCCATTTATACCTGTATGGGGTATCCATGTTAAACCATTCAGCTGATTTTTCATTCCAGCATTATATGTTCTCTGTTTGTTCCCTTTAAAATAACTAGCTTAACAGCAACTGCCATTGATGTCTTCCTTATTACCAAGTAGCGTTACTATCACGTGTATGCTCACTCACATGCACGCCCTTTGACCAGTGCAAAACCTATCTTTCCCATTGGGTTCCTTTTTTACCATTCCCATTCCTTTTTTACCCCTCTTAACCAAGCTGCCATGATCAGAGGTCACTTTAGATAATGTGTCTCTGTGCATTAAAGGGATGCTCAGGAGTGCTATGAATTTGATTATTCAAAACACATCTCTGAATAATTAGTCCAGCCTCTTTGCACCTTCTGCCCAACAGAAAATTTGTTGCTGTATTGCTGCACTGCATGCATTGCTGTGATAAGGAAATGAACTTGAGTACTGATTATGGACTGTGTTATTGTAATGCGGTCCTTAGTGTTCTCCTGTATTATAAAAGTTTATATTACATGTTTTGTTTGAAATTGAGCAAAGAATTCATTTTAATATTTCTGTTTAAAAATTAATACAGAGCTAAAAGCAGCTAAAACATGAGCTTAATAAAATGTGTGAAAGCAAGTTAAATGACACGGGCCTGCCTGGAGACAGCTGTGGTCTTATGAAAGAATGTCCATGAAAGGATGACTGTTCTTCAAAGTACATTTTGAGATACAGTGGATATAAAAAGTCTACACACCCTTGGTCAAATGCCAGGTTTTTGTGATGTATAAAAATGAGACCAAGATAAATCATTTCAAAACTTTTCCCGCCATTAATGTGACCTATAACCTGTACAACCCAATTGAAAAACAAACTGAAATCTTTTAAGGGGAAAATAAAAAATAACTTACAATCACCTGGTTGCATAAATATGCACACACTTAAACTAATACTTTGTTGCAGCACCTTTGGCTTTTATTACAGCACTCGGACTTTTTGGATAAGAGTCTATCAGCGTGGCACATCTTGAAGTGGCAATATGTGCCCACTCTTCTTTGCAAAAATACTCCAAATCTGTCAGATTGCGAGGGCATCTCCTCTGCACAGCCCTCTCCAGATCACCCCACAGATGTTCAATCGGATTCAGTCTGGACTCTGGCTGGGCCATTCCAAAACTGTAATCTTCTTCTGGTGAAGCCATTCTTTTTTTGATTTGGATGTGTGCATTGGGTCATTGTCATGCTGAAAGATGAAGTTCCTCTTCATCTTCAGCTTTCTAGCAGAAGCCTGAAGGTTTTGTGCCAACACTGACTGGTATTTGGAACTGTTCATAATTCCCTCCACCTTGACTAAGGCCCCACTTCCAGCTGAAGAAAAACAGCCCCAAAGCATGATGGTGCCACCATCATGTTTCACTGTAGATATAGTGTTGGTCTGGTGATGAGCAGTGTTGTTTTTGTGCCAGATACACATTTTGGAATTATGGCCAAAAAGTTGTCCTTAGGTATGGATGTGAGAGTGAATGGTTGTCTGTCTCTCTGTGTAGGCCCTGTGATGAACTGGCAATCTGTCCAGGGTGTACCCTGCCTCTTGCCCAAAGATGCTGGGGTAGGCTCCAGCCACCCGACCCACCCCCCCCACCCCCGTGACCTGAAAAGAATTAAGTGGACGAAGATGGATGGATGGAAGTTCAACCTTGGTTTCATCAGCCCATAACACATTTTCCCACATGCATTTGGGGGATTTCAAATGTGTTTCTGCAAAATGTAGCCAGGCTTGGATGTTTTTCTTCGTAAGATAAGGCTTCCGTCTTGCCACCCTAGAAGGGAGATTGTTGTCACATGTACTAAACAGCCAGCATTTGCCAGAAATTCCTGCAGCTCCTTCAGTGTTGCTGCTGGCCTCTTAGCAGCCTCCCTGACCTGTTTTCTTCTCGTCTTTTCATCAATTTTGGAGGGACGTCCAGTTCTTGGTAATGTTACTGTTGTGCCACATTTTCTCCACCTGATGATGACAGTCTTCACTGTGTTCCATGGTATATTTAATGCCTTGGAAATTCTTTTGTACCCTTCTCCTGACTGATAACTTTGAAAAATGAAATCCCTCTGATTTGGAAGCTCTCTGCGGACTATAGCTTGTGCTGTAAGATGTGACTACATAAATGTCAGGAAAAGCCTCCTAGAACAGCTGAACTTTATTTGGGGTTAATCAGAGACACTTTAAATGGTGGCAGGTGTGTGCTGACTCCCATTTAACATGAGTTTGAATGTGACTGGTTAATTCTGAACACAGCCACATCCCCAGTTATAACAGGGTGTGCATATTTATGCAGCCAGGTTATTGTAAGTTTTTTATTTTTCCCCTTAAAAGATTTCAGTTTGTTTTTCAGTTGGGTTGTACAAGTTATGAGTCACATTAATAGTGGAAAAAGTTTTGAAATGATTAACCTTGGTCTCATTTTTATACATCACAAAAACCTGGCATTTGACCAAGGGTGTGTAGACTTTATTTTCACTGTAAATTTGTCCATATACCAGATTTCTCTTCAATTTGTTTTATTAAAAGATGATGGAAGTAAATTCATCAGTCACTGCAAATACTTTGCTTTAAAAGTACCAAGTTGCCACACAGTGGGAGTGAAAAATCCTAAATCGAAAAAAAAAAAATAAAATCATCAAGTATCGTTTTAGAATCAAATTGGAGCCACTGAATTATAATCGATTCATGAGGTGTTTAACGATCCCTATATCTAGTTTGGACATCGATTGGGGAGGTGGACCGACTTATCGGACCTCTTGCAGTTTTAGTTGGTGACCCCTGGTGTAAACTGTCTAATGATGGTGGTGAAACTGTAGAATGAAGTTTTTGGTGCCGGTGCATCACCAGAGACACCAGGCACTGGTTAATGTCAGCATGATTCAGTCAGAAGTCAGGATATGTGTTGTTTCCACTGAAGTGCCTCTGCAGAACTGGTATAAAAGGGTTCAGTCAGCAGTAATCACAGACATACACAACAAAGTATAGAACAAGTTGAGTTGGACTGTCATCTTGTATACAGAATTACATCATATAATTATCTACAAATAGGTAATATAAATGAAACACAAAATGTTTCTTTAAGTTTAATTTCCTTTTTTTGGTTCTGCCTAAAGTAAATGAAAAAAAAGAAAATTGGCTTACACTACAGTTATAAATCTCAAAATAAGTATGTCAAAACATTTGGTTTAACCTGTTGCACTTCTGTGTACCGCGGGCGGGCACGTCTCTGTGTCCTAGTGCGCACGAGGGCGCATGAGAGCGCTGCGTCCTAGAGCGCACTGAAAAAAAAAGTTGCATTTCCGTTCTTCCACAACAGACACAGCCGCAAACAGATTAGATGTGACTGACCTCTCATTCAACTAATAAGAGCCTTGAATTGGGTTTCTGAAACCTTGAAGAACCAATGACTGAAAACCTAGCAAGAAGGACCCGCCTACCAACGCTGCGAATGCAGCGAGCCAATTGAAGCACAGAAGTTCGAAAGCTGTTTTGTGTAAGGCTGGGTGAAGAGAGAGTGACTGCTGCAGCAGATGAAAAAAGGACCCGCAGGAAGAACCGCCACAGACCCAGCAGCACGGAGACCACCCACAAGTGCGACCTGTGTGACAGGGACTGCCATTCGCGCATCGGCCTGTTCAGCCACAGGCGGTGCTTTTTTTTTTATTCCAGCAGAATAGACGTTTAGGATTCTCTTCCATGGTCATCATAGACCAACGGAGGCCGACGACGAAGGCTGGGTGACACACACGCGTTCGCCAGTCTTTTTTAATTACTATTGTTATTTGTTTTGAAAAATCGTTCGCCAAAACCACAATCATGGAAGCGCAAAACCGCAATAATGGAATTATGTTTTGACCGGGTCGCGAGACCAGAACCACGAGTCCGTAACAAGCGGACCAGCGTCGCGTTCGTCTGACAATGAGGAAGAGAAGTTCGCCAGCTACGCTGCTGTTGTGAACAGGTAAGTGTTATAAGCTAAATTATTCTTTATCCCTGAAAATTGTAATCAAAAATGACTTTTGACCGATTGGTAAATTACAGCTGTGCGTCATCGCCACATGACGGACCGCGGCGCAACGGGCAATGTCCGTCCTCTGTAGCGGGGGGACAACCCCCTCCCCACACACACACACACAGCCCTGAGTGTCACCTTTCATTAGAGCCCAAGATCAAGCTTCTATATTGAATCATTCAAAAGTTACAGACGTTTTTCCAAACTGTGCCATTTGGCACAATTTGGCACAGTTCAAAAACGCCTGGGAACAACCTGAGAACAAAGCTGTGTAATATATTCATTTTTTGTGGTATTGTTACAAAATTTTGACCTCAGCTGGATAACACTTAGTTCTACATTTCTGTTGCATTTTCCAGCCCGGATCTGAAGCTGTGTGTTATTTGCAAGCATTTGTATCCAAAAAAACACCCAGGCGAAATTTATTTTCTTCAAGTTCAGTATGTTTAGATGACTGTTACTCAGTGGCCGGAGCACTTAGAGCAGGGGTGTCCAATCATGTGCCATGGAGGGCCAAGACCCTGCAGGTTTTCTCTTCTACTCAGTCTCTTCAGCAGGTGTTTTCACTGATCAGCAATCAGTGGGAAGAAATTCAGTGGAATCTGCTGTTGAAGACTCTGGTTGGAGGTAAAGCCTGCAGGGTCTTGGCCCTCCATGGCACATGATTGGACACCTCTGACTTAGAGAGATTATGACTGTTTTGCCAAAAAATTCAAAGTGTTTTCTTTTAAATGAGACCAGCCCTATGAAGATGCTGCAAAGGGTTGAAGAACAGCTTTTGATTTACTTTGGGCACGTTATTTTTTTGGCGATTTTAGGGAAATTGACCAGAGTGCAAGGGGTTAAATAATATCAACCATTTTGTTGTTTTAATCAAATTTTACAAAACTGTAAATATGATAATGTACTCATTTTTAAATTTAATACTGTCATGAGCGTGCCCTTTAAAGGGCTGAGGAAGGACACCAAGCGCATGCTGTGGTTTGGCACATTCATTAACACAGCAGGTGAACCAAAAATACACACAGAACAAAACCAACATCAAACACAAAAGGTACCGGAGGAGAGTGAAGCTCACAACCAGAGGGATACAGAACAGCCTGGGAAATAATGGCTGAGGCGCTCAGACGCGCTGGGGAAAAACAGAGACAATTACAGCCGGAGCACTCCCGAAGAGCAGCGGGACTCACGGCTGAAGGGAAAAGGGAAAAAGGTCAATTACCTGATCGGAGCTCACACTATCTCCTCGACGGCAACACACAGCAGTGATCAACTGTGTAGCCATAAAGTAGGACACAACAATGGGAGACGATTATCATGCCCTTTAAATACTGTGTTAGATGTTAACCAGGTATGGATACATGAGTGTAGAAAGTAATCAAAATTACAAGTGACAGCTGTGCAGCCCCCGAAGCAAAGTTTGATAGCCAGAAGCTGCACAGCACTGTCAAAATAAAAGTACAGACCGGAACACTAAATAAAACAAGAATAAGATACAAAATGACACAATAAACAAACAGGACAATAAGGACGCGACTACGAATATAAGCACGTATAACCAAACAGCGACCAAATACAACAGACAACAACAAATAAGGAAATAAACAGGAACAGACTGATCTCAAAACAGGAGACTGGGCACGACCCCACCTGTGCCCAGGATCATGACAAATAGATTCAATTCAATTCAATTCAATTCAACTTTATTTATATAGCGCCATTTCACAACAACAGTCATCTCATAGCACTATCAACTGTAGGGAGGACACCCACAGTTGCAGAAAGACCCCAGCAATCAGGCGATCCCCTGTGAGCAAGCACTTGGCGACGGTGGAGAGGAAAAACTCCCTTTTAACAGGAAGAAACCTCCAGCAGAACCAGGCTCAGGGAGGGGCAGTCATCTGCTGCGACTGGCTGGGGGGTGAGGGGATAGAGAAGAAGAAAAGAACAGACATGTAGAGAGCAAACAGCACGATGGGGACTCAATCTATGGGAGAGAACAAACAAATGTTAATGACCAGCAAAAAAAAAAATATTTCATAGAGAGTGAGGAAAGGAGTGAGGCCCAGTGCATTACTGGAGGTCCCCCGGCTGACTAAACCTATTAGCAGCATAACTAAGGGAGGGTTCATTTATAAATTTGACTACTCAGTTTAACCCTTCTTACCCAATTAATTGTTTACTCCATTTAAAATATCTTCTTGAGGAAATGATCCTGGGAAAAATGTGAACCTGAAATCTCTTTAAGTGAAATGCAGTAGTGGTTCAAAAGAATCAAGGGGGAGATGGCCAAGAGATTTTTTTTCCTTCACACTTTCTAAACAAAGAATGTGCTGTAATTATTTTTTGTGCTTTCAGCATACAGTATATCATTTATAATTTATACCTTGCCAAATGTGTAGTATATGATGTGGTAATATCACCGTATATTAAATATAATTTACAGATCTGCTAATTAGGGCCTGAGCCACTGACGTCAGTTGGCGAAGTTTGACTCCTCCCCTTACAATTTCAAACAGCTGTCACTCAGGCAAAAATTGTCCGATGTCCCCCAAACTTTCCATGATGGAAAATAGTCCCACCCCAAACGCGTCAACATTAAAATACCTGACAAAAGATATAGCGCCACATATTAGTTAATGAAAGAATTGCTGAAAACTGTTTTATTTATTACTCACACGTCACTTGCCAGACTGACGTGAAATTTTCTGAGATTAATCACACCACAGGGATGATCATAACTGCACATCAACTTTAGCATGACATTCAACGTGCTACCATGGACACACCCTCCTTGCCATTCAATCCTTAAACTTGGTTGCAGGATTAGGAACGACCTGGAGTCATGAAATCTTGAACAATGGTTGAGGTGACTGTCATATATAGTCCTATATGGGTGGACAACACATAGCTGACAGGGAAGTGTTGCCCTGGCGACATGGCGAAGGTTGACTCCTCACTCATGAAACATTGGAAAGTTGTATCTTGGACAAACTTCGTCTGATTGTCACCAAATTTTTGATAATGGATAATAGTCCCACCCTGAACACTCCTATATAAAAATAATAAAAGTTAGAGTGTCGCCTAGTGGTTACAACATCGGACCCTTGTAAATTGGACAAACTTTGGACAATTTTCACCAAATTTTCTACGATCAATATTCATTCTGCCCTTAACGTGTCTATATAAAACTAATAAACCAAAGTTTTAGCGCCCCTATTGATTAAAGGAAGAATTGCTGAAAACTGTTTTCTTTCTTTTCCTCTCACCAGCAGAAAAAATTACATGAAGGAATGACTAGGGCTCATTGACAGTACATGTACATAGTACAGAACTGTTTCCATGGTGACCAGCATGCTTCAATGGCTTCCTTGCAATGCAAAACATGACAGTTACAGCTCAGACAATCCTCGTCTGATTTGGACCAAACTTTGCACAAATCATTCTAATCCCACTCTGAACACGTCTGCGTATCAATAATCACAAAACTGTCACACCGGTACCTACTGCTGACATGAGATACTGCACAAAATTGTTTCAAATTTTTTGCAAACACCAGTAGTCACAATGACATGACATTTTCAGTGGTTTCTCAGAGGTCATTGGACTACCTACAGTATGGCAGCACGGTGCAGCGTACTTGGGCAGCACGGTGGTGCAGTGGTTAGCACTGTTGCTTAATAGCTAAAAGGCTCCAGGTTCAAATCCCCAGGCTTGCAGGGGTATGAACCTTTCTGTGTGAAGTTTGCATGTTCTCCCTGTGCTGCGTGGGTTTCCTCCCACATTCCAAAGACATGCATGTTAGGTTAATTGGTTGTTCTCAAAAAAATTGTCCCTACATTTCTGTCTCCTATAGGCCCCTAGAATAGAGGGTTGGTACTAGTGAAGCGCTTTGAGGGGTCTTTCAGACTTGAAAAAGTGCTATATAAGTACAGGTCCTTACCCTCAGTGGAAATCACTTTTGTCCTGCGATAAGCACAGTTGCCATGGAAACCCACTCCTTGCCTTTAAATAATGGACACTTGTACACTGGACAAACTTTGTACGATTTGCACCATATTTTCTATGATCAATATCAGTCCCACTCCGAACATGTCTATATAAAAATAATAAACAAAAGTTTAAGCACCCCTTATTGATTAAAGGAAGAATTGCTGAAAACTGTTTTCTTTATTTTTCTCTCACCAGCAGAAAAAAAATTACATGAAGGAATGACTAGGGCTCATTGACAGTACATGTACATAGTACAGAATTGTTTCCATGGTGACCAGCATGCTTCAATGGCTTCCTCGCAATGCAAAACATGACAGTTACAGCTCAGACAATCCCCGTCTGATTTGGACCAAACTTTGCAAAAATAAAACTGATCCCATTCTGAACATGTCTGTATATCAATATTCACAAAACTGTCACAACACCACCTACTGCTAACATGAGGTACTGCACAAAATTGTATCAAATTTTGCGCAGACCAGTAGTCACAACGACATGACATTTTCAGTGATTTCACAGAGTGCATTGGACTACCCTCAGTGGAAGTCACTTCAGTCCTGCGACAAGCACAAATGCCATGGAATCTCATTCCTTGACATTCAAGAAGTTTTGTACTTTGGAGGCTTGGGAAGCCCAAGGGTCACCAAATGTGGAACGTAAGTCAAGGTGACTCTCTTCTGTAGTTCTGCATCAGTTTGCAACATCTACTTAAAATGTTAAGTGTTACAATGGCCACATGTCCAAGTTAACCTTATCGCAATACGTTGGACAGTTGTAAATTGGAAAAACTGTTTCGGCTTTTCACCGTAATTGCCATGATGGACATTAGTCCCACTCTGCACGCACCTACATAAAAATATTTGACAAAAGTAATTGCGCCACTTACTGCTCAAAGGAAGTTCTTGCCACATGGTTTACTTTATTATTCCCGCAGCCCTGCGACAACGGGAAATTTTCCGAGACAGCAAGGTACGGCGGGTGCTGGGTTGTGTGGGTGCGTGGGGGGCGAAGGCCCGCTTACACCTGCTTGAAGGTTTAATTATTATTGGAATGCCATGTACTACCAAGGAAGGATCCTTGGCTTTGAGATGCATCCAATGTCTCCCAGCTGGCCTTGGAACACTTTGGTGTCACCTCTGAAAAGCTGGAAGAGGTGGCTGGGGAGAGGGAAGTCTGGGCTTCTCTGCCTGGACTGCTGCCGCTGTGACCTGGATCCCTGGAAAAGCGGTAGAAAAAGGATGGCTGGGTGGATGGATACGGATGGAGGCTGACCAAAGTTCTGTTTTGCTCCATTCAAGTGTCACACAGGTGAAGACCTGTGACAGCCCCTACCCTAGCCACTTCATTAGCCTAAACTGTTCACTAACTCACCCCTCAGATCAATCAGTGGAGAACAAGAAATGAATGCAATACTGAAGCCTTCTATGTACAAAAACAAATTAGTACAAATCCACTGTACATGATCCATACCTGTTTTTCTATCTTGGAAACTGGAGAGAACTGAGGGGAATGCATTAAATCAACTTGTGGTCATTCCTCATAGACATGAAGGCGGTGGGCTCATTCATGTTCCATTACCTCTGGAATGTCTACAGTCAAAATGAAAGAGCAGTTGCACATCACAAGCTGGCATTCACCTTTCAATCACCCCCCCCCCTCCTTTATCCCCTCACCCCTGTAATCATGTTAGCTCATACATAATCACATTTCAATTACTGACAGGAGTGTGACCCTTGCCTCCCAACATGCCTAATCTAATACATGTGTTTCCTTAAAGACAGAGGGATGCCTTGTTTTGGTTGGAAGAGGAGGGATGAAAGCATGTACGGACATGCTGTGTAACGCTGAAGCTATAAAAAGGGATGCCACAGTTTTCTTCTGGCTCAGTCAGGGAAGTCAGTATCTATTTTTAGCAAAACATACTGTATACTCTATATTGGGTCTGGATGTGATGTTAACACTTGAGTTATTATTGGATAGGGGTTGGAGAAGAGGGCAAAGGAGAAGAAGTAGATGAAGAGGGGAGATAAAACGGGACGCAAAAGGGGTACAAAATTGAAAGTAAGTGTCTACGTGACTCCGGCCTTGTACACACAACATTTTCATTTAGAACTGGAGAAAAAGATCTGCATGCATGCGACATGTCACAGAAGCAAACACATGTACACTCGGATCCACCGAGGGTGTAAAAACTGCTGTTGTAACTAACGGATGACAAGTAGAAGTTTTACTCAAAGGGACTATGGATCATAAGACTACAACTATAAACATCAGATTCCCCCTGCAAAAAAATGTTTTGTTTTTTTTTAAGTTGAATGAATGAGGGTGTCATAAATAAATAAATAAATGAAAATGCTAAATAGAGAAAGAAAGCACCCATGTAACTGCGGGAAATAAAAAAATCTGACTTACTGACAGCTGGTTTGAATATTTGATAAGAAGTCTCTTCAATCAGAACTTTTAGAAAAGCATTATAAGTATGAAAAAATAGTGATGTGATGTCGACGGGCTGAGGAGCTGTCCAAAGCTGGATTAAAAACTATCAGCATACTCCACAATGATTTTTTTCACCATTCAGCAAAGGTAAGCAACATTTTAGAGATGTATTTCAGTCTGTAAATCCTCCTTGGTTATAAATTTGGTGATTATTTTTATCTATAAGGCTACATCTATTGTGTAGTATATAAAAAAGCATTTTACAAATACTGTTAAGGGCCAATTTTTACCTAATCCTAACTATAAACACATCAAACTTGAAGTTAATCACGGAGCGAGCGTATATTTCTGTGAGAAAAAAAAGCTCCTTGGTGTGTGGGATTGGCTGAAATCTATTGTAAATTGTGGCTATAACATCACTGTTACTGTTTTTATTAGTGGTGTTGGTGTTATCACGTTAATCACCCGTTAACTCTTTGCCCCCATTAATGTCGACAAATCTTGTGATCGCAGTTAATGGCAGTTAACGGCAGAAAGCACAAACAGTACTTTTTGGACAAGCGGCTCTCCGTACCAAAGCTGCTTTTGCCACAGACACTGTGCACACCATGCAGACATTATGAAGTCAAACAAGCTGGATAACAGCCATAGAAATCCCCAAAGTTTACAATGTTATGTGTCGGAGCTCTCACCTGGATAATTATTACAGCCTCCTCCAAAACTTTGCCTGGATGTTGGGTTCTTCTTCTTCTGTGGAAGCTGGCTAGCTGGCTAGTAGCTACATGCTAGGTTGTAGCTGACCTCCAGCAGCTGACACAGACAGAAATTCACCTGTTTTCATCCTCATAGCTCTGGGTCCAACTGTTGGTGAGCACCAGTCTAAAAAAATTCTCAAGCTGTGTTCGTAATATCCATTCACTCCCCCACCATTTTTGCAGCACGGTGGGGTGTCATCACAGGTGAGATAGATGTTTGTTTATGTCTGCAATTTTTCTGCTAAAAGGGAAATTGCGTCGGTTGTGACACACGAGGCCCATGGTTTTGTGTTGATCTGCTTAAAAGTTGTGGATGTTTGCTATGGAAGAAAGAGCAAGGTCCATTTGTGGCTGCCGGCTGCTTGGATGCTGAGTTGTGCTGCAGTGACGTTAATGAGCCCTGGCATTCCATTGTTTGCACATGCAGTCTACTTTTGAGAATTTTCTGGAGAATATTCTGGATAGTTCTTGTCATTTTGGATATGTTGAGAGCTTTAATAAACCTGCAGGTGAAGACAGCAAGAATATTTGTCAACTCCCATGTTCAAAACAGTATGACAAACTTGAAAAATTATCGACTTAAGGTACACTGCATCTGTATGGAAAAACATGCGATTAACACGTTATTAATCATGATTAACTCAACATTTCAAAAGATTAATCGCAATTAAAAATTTTAATCGTCCAACACCACTAGTTTTTCTCTGTGCACATGGATGCAGGAAAACAGTCCAGATAAAACCACTCCACTCCTCCAAAATCCCAGCATCATATGCACGGAAAGTGAAACTGTGCATGAACTTTGTCAGTTTGAGGTAAAAATGTTGTGGTGTGCACGGCCCCTCTATCAGCCTCTGAGTCTGTCTGCTTGTGTGTCTGGGGTCCTCTGAACTCCAGGACTTTATGCTATCCCACCATTCAAAAGTGTGGAGAAAAAATACACCAAAGATGCCCCGGGTCATAAATCTACCTCTCCCCCAATCCTTGTTGTCCCACTGGGTAAGGTAAAGCTTTCCTTCATGACTTTTTCATCTCTTCTCAATTTTTCTCTCCTCATCCAATTCTTTTTTTTCTCTGCTCTTTCACTCTGTTTTTCTCACTCTGTCATGTTGCGTCTGCTTGCTTAGTGGCCTTGTGTCATGATTATAGGCCAATTTGTGTCAATGCTAACATCCCATTCATCACTGGAGGGGTGGTGGTGGTGGTGGGGGTTTCCGCCAGAGCTCGGGGGGCTCACATACCTCACCTCTCACATTTTCACCATGGTGGCATCTGCTCATCTACGGGGTCAGAGGTTAGAGTTCTAGACCTCCTGAGTGATCACTGACTTCCCTGCCAACCCTCTCCCTGCTCTACAACACCCCCACTTTCTTTTCTTTTCTTTTCTACCTTCAAAGACACTTCCTGGTCCTTTACTCTTTCCAGTTTAACATGTTTCTTCATTCTGTTCCTTCACTCAAACTGTTGTTTTACCTCAGAGCACATGGGACTAATTCTCAGTGGCCACGTGCTTCAGCAAAAAGGTCTGTACTACGCTCTGTACATTATGCTCTCATTCACAAGTCTTGCCCCCTCCCTCTCTCCCTTCCCCACCACAACCTAACCCTTATATTACATCAATGGTCGACGGCCCTCACTTTCACTAAAATACCAGTATGCGGGTGAATGGTTTATTTCTTATGAATGAAGGACCCCAAAGAAAGTGCATTCCTTCCTTTCAGCTCTGAAAGGAAGCAGCTGTCTCTTTGGTGAGTTTATGTCAGGCATCTGCATTTTACATAGATATTCTATGTGGGAGAATGAAGGCTAATATGAGTGGGGATGAAGAAGATGCAAATGGATAAGAAGAACATCAACAATAAGGAATCAAGAGGTTGATGTGCAGAATATTGCAGTGGGGATTCTGTCTGATTAAATGAACTAGCTCTAATGACGTCATTATTACGTTTTGCAGGTGGGCAAAAGAATTGGGATGGATAGTGGACTCTGGACAAATGTGGATTGGAAAAGTTTTTTGGGAAAAGGTGTGGGCCTTTCCTGATTGAAAATAAGCAGATGAGCTGAAAGGATCCTTGTTGTAAAGTTTTCCTTGCTTGTGTGAAGATATTATTTGCAGTAAATCTGTATAGCAAGGACTTGGCTCCGGCATGTCGCAGGCTGCCAGACAGAGGCAGGCGTGGGGAAGGAAGGCATGTGGGGCCGCAAGTCCGTTTAAACTTCTCCCTCTCTCTGCCAGCTTCTAATTATGCCCAATTACACCTTTAACACAAGTGGACCGCTGTGGACATTTCTCAGGGTGTGAGGTCAAGCATTTCCTGTGTCTGTGAATGACCCAATGTCAAGGGAATTGTCTTGCAGAGGCCTCCCTTTTTTCCCCTCCCCGTCTCTCCATCATTCACTCGCCCAGTTTTTTTTTTAGCCCCTCCTCCACTGAGCCCCAATCACAAACTTCCACCATTCACCAATGAATCAGATATTTGGGGCTTAACCTCTGTGACTTGCTAGGCCGTTCTTTTCTCAAACACAAACAAATGGGAAAAGGCATGCACGCTCTGGCTCCCTCACGTACACAGATGCATGAGCATTCGTGCACAGTGGCACACACTGAAAATAGGACACAGGTTGTTTTTTTTTTTAATTTCTAATGGTGCACTTCCCTCTTTTGATCTTCCATCATCAACAAAAACACCTCAAACCTGCTTTCAGTGGGGGCACAATGTTAATTACAGATACGATCTAATCCTACCTAATCTAATTGTCAGTGCATGTTTGTGTGAGCAAACATGTATGAGTCACAACTTAAGAAACAGCAACCCACTTCACAATGGTAGTGTACCAACAGGTTGGGTTCCCACACCCAGTAGGAAAACAAATATTCCATAATCACCTCCTATCAAAACAGGCACCATACACAGGGTAAAATGAAAATGGCACATTCCATGGGAAATCCATAGCGAGCAAGTACATGTTCGCTCCTCCACACTGACATTTCAGAGACACAAGGGAGAGATTAGAGGCACATATGGGAGGGCCACAAAACCAGGATGAAAGATGGTTAAGGAAGATGGGGGTTAGGCCCCCTATTTTTATAAGATGAATAGGTGGTTGAAGTGGAAGCACAATGAATGAACTGACTGAAGGTAAAGTGTTTCAAGTGAGTATAGACTGGGCTTTGGTGGGTGATTTATTAGCATGAAAGACTGGAGACTAGCTTATATTAAAGATGTGACATGCATCATGACTGATATGGGACATTTCTGACTGCCAACAACCAACCATATTTTTTCCTTACATTTGCTTCCGTTCAATCAGTTAATTTCTAAATGCATTCACATTTCTTTTGAGAAAGCCAAGAAAAAAGAGAAAGCCAACTTTACTGTCATTCCAGCCATACATAGCAAACTATGCACAATAGAAGGAAATTAAGTTTCTCCTATCAACAATGTTTATTATACCCTATAATTGGTTTTTATGCTGATGATATTCAACTACATTTTTCTTTAGACCACATGAATTCCATAAAATTTCAGTTTTGATAGACTGTATAACAGCTATGAAAGACTGGCTCCTGTCAACTTCATGCAGTTAAATTACAACAAAACCGAGATTCTAATCATTGCTCCTGACAATGTAATCATTATGGTTAAAGAATCCCTCGGGCCACTCAGTTCTTCCATCATCCGTGAGGAACCTTTGTATAGTTCTTGGGAGCTTTTTGTCTTGGCATCCTCATGATAATCAGCTGACTTTTCTTTTTTTAATATATTTGAGAAATACCGCCACACCGGGAGCTATGGGGCTGTAGTACAAGGACACAGTCAGTCATCAGCTGTCTGAGGTGCAAGATGGATTTATGGGTGTTTCCAAGTTCATTTCACCATCACAGCTGCGCAAAACGAAATTTTTCATCAGGCACAATCAAAAAAGGCTGCCCTAATGCTCTTAATTATTCAGAGATGTGTTTGGGGTGTAATGTGAAATAAACCAATCACTGCCTTTGCTCTCATTTCCTTTAATAAACAGGGGCAGGAGATCAAAGACTTGATGCTAACATGAAAGCGTTTAAATGGCAGAACAACTCAATTTTGTGCTGAGGACAATGCAGGCTCATTTACAAAGTGAAAATGCATTTAAGAGCAAGGAGCTTTTAAGGAGCTTTTTAACTCACAGCCATGCTTGCCCATGGATGAGAGTTGGCTACAATTCTGAGATGATGCCAGTCTTTCTCTTTGTCCATGAGTTTGACAGAGCTGTAAAATTTCCTTTAGTTGGATTATCATTCATCCGAGCTTCTCTTTTAAACCAAGAAAGAGGGAGCCACTCATCTTGGACAGAGCTATATTAATCTGCTCTGGTGAATGCAGAATTGTAGATTTAATTCAAAACAACTGTTGGGATATTTTTATTTTGAATCATTCTTTTAAAAGAATGACAGTGAATGAGGTTAAAATTGTAAAAACTCTCATTAGATATTGAATATTGGATTTGTGCACACATACAGTCATGTGGAAAAATTAGGACACCCTGTATAAGCCTGTTTTTTTTTTTTTTTACATATTTGGACATATGGATATTTAATATCAGTGTTAAAAATACTGGGAGCCTCATGTAATACAACTAAACAATTAAAAATGAATTAAACACTTTTTTCAAATTTTCTGTAAAATGTAATTCTAAACAAATAGTGAGGAATAAATTAGGCCACCCCCCATCTTTTTTTAGGACACCCCCACATTCATTCCCACTTAAAATAGCTAAAATAAATGTTAAAAATGCAAATAAAAACAAAAACAAGGTTAGACACAGATATGTGAACATTTATTAATAAAGAACGATTTTTTTCCCAATGTATTTATTGAATTTTTCCTCCTTTTGTTTTACACACACACAAAGTAAATACCAAACAATCAAAGACTGAAATAAAAAAAGGGGATATACTGCACAACTGGAAACTCATACACGTACACATACATTCCTGCACGTGTACACTTGCACAGAGGGACGTGTCTACCACAGCACCACAAACAAGGTCCAGGAAAAAGGAAGTCATATTTAATCCAAGTTGACGCTCCCAAGAATCGAAGCCACCGTAAGAACTGAATATTTAATGGGGTGTCCTAATTTTTTCACATGACTGTACCTGCTCTTCTCCAGGGTCGTGGTGACAGCTGTTTTCCCAGTAAAACAAACTGGTCCCACTGCAGTCCGGTAGAGAACTGAATCATAAACTCACGTAACTTTTTTTTACTCTGTGCAGTAAAAAAAACCTGTTGTGTCATCAAATAGTTTGTATTTAACTGTCCTCATTTAACAGAAAACACTGGCTGTGTTTTGTTTTTTTTTTATTAATTGGGACACATGAGCACAAATGGACACAAGATATGATGACTCAACACACAACAGATTAGTGGACAAAACATTTTCACAGAAGAGGTTTGTAGTTTAAAATCTTCAGACTGGCAGTAGCCTATCCTACCACCTTCCCCGTGCGCCTCATCCACACCAGAACTGATAGAAAAATTCCATATTATTGTTATATTATTCCATGTCTTTCCTCTATTTCATGTCTGATGTTTATATGTGCATTCCATGTAGCCCCCAGTCTGTATGCATGAGTTAGCAATTACATAGTTGTAATAAGAATGTCCAGTTGTGAGCGATTGTGGTGAGAATGTTCCGATACTTTTCTAAATAACTGCAGATCTTTTCAATTAGTCATGTTCAGTTCTGTGTGACTGAGAGTGTATTTATCTCCCTGTTTCCTGTGAGTAAAGAAGATAATGACTATACTCCATGGACTCTCAAGGACAAGACTGTATGTCCTGCAGGACATTAATCTCCATCTTCCGTTTTCCCATTGATAAAAACAGCTTTATAAACCTTGAGCAATGCATGTTTGATTCAGGAGTATGGATGGTCAGACTTAGTACTCTGCCTCTATATTTCTCCCTCATCGGCCATGAGGAAAATAAATTTACTTAATTTAAATATTCTGCCTGATTTTTTTGACTCAGAATGATCATGCTGAAAAATAATCTAACAAGAACACATATAGACACCCTGTTCATTCATTCATCCCCCTAACAAAATCATACATTAATGCCTAATAAATAGACTCAAACAGTACGCCCGCAATTAAAATGAGAATGTGGATTGAATAAAATACTATTAATTTTTCATATTATAATTAAAATGACGGGTGATTAAATAATAACTGTTAAAACTCTTCATTAAAATAAAAAAATCCCACTGCGTGCTGTTTGCTCATGAACTCCTGAGCTCTGGAGCTGCACAATTTCAAAACATGCCACTGAAATAGCACTAAACAATACACTTCTGACAACAGACCTCGTTTTTCCTGATCAAAAGTACATTGGCATAACATGCACCATAATATCGGTGTGCATGAGATTGCGTGTCGCCACACCTCTGTGAAATGACTCTCATCCTCCTAGCGCAAAGCGGGTGCACTGGTAATTAGATGGCATGATGCAAAGTGTAAAAAAACATACAAAACACTGAGAGAAACTAATAAAAACACTGGTGCATGGTGGGAAGTCTGGCGCAGAGGTCTGCTGATGACTGTCAAAATAGGGCCTATGGTGTCTAAGGTTGAGATGGAAATGGTTATCCTGTGGGACACAATTATGCACATATGTACAGTATATCATTGCATGATTCATACGTATATCACCTTAGGCTTCACATCTGAGACGGAACAAAGGACTGAGCCGCTCTGGAGATAACACAAGGATGTGAAAGTTTAGTCTTTGGCATGCAAGGAGACAGCCGTGGGGGATTTCGCCCAGCGGTCAGAGACTGGAAGTGGGGGTGTTAAGATCGGGAGGAAGTTACATTGTTACTGGGGATTAAGCACCATGTGACTGTGTGTTTTGATGTCCTGGGTAGAAAAGGGACAGATGTTGGGGGATTCGTCCTCTGTTTTTGGATGATGTTGGAGAATGTGAATAAATCTGACTTGTGAAATAAACTCAGCCTCGTCCTTCCTCCCTCTCCACAATCCATGCTTTTATTTCTTCTCATTTAGACTACTGTAACATGCATGGCACACTGCCACATGTTTCCTGTCTGTTTGTGCATCCCTTGTGTGTCACACTCTATGCTGGTGAAGGGTGTCCTCCTGTCTCAGACGGGTGCGATGTACTGCTGGAACCTCAGATGTTTCATCTTCATGGCATCTTTTCTGACGTGCAGCAGTTCTTCTCATTCTATTGCTCTCCATCTGGTGGGTCTTCTTCTTTGTTGAGACCAGTGGTTGAGGGATAGGTGCATCATAATTCTAGTTCGTGGACAGGATCATGAAAATAGATCTGAGCAAAAAGAGGCTTCTTCTTCTTCTCTCGGTTACTGGCAGATAGCAAACAACTGAAAGGTGCATACCGCCACCTACTGTACAAGAGTGTGTAACATTATGTCATCTGAGCCCGACCCCTAAATTCTATGACTTAATCCTGTGTTATTTAAAAAAGAGAAAAGAGCCCTTCTCGTGATTCTTAGTGCCTCTCCATGTCCATCTGTTCCCAGAATCCCAGTTAAATCCCATTCCCTGCCGGCCTCTCGAACTTCATTTTCCATTATCTGTCTTTTATTCCCATATTTGTGACAGTGTAACAAGATGTGCTCAACATTTTCTTTTACTCCACATTCTCTACATTTGTCACTTTCGCTTTTCCCCATGGTGAAAAAAGTGCCGTTTAAACCTGTGTGATCCAGGCTGAGTCTTGCCATAATGATGTCCTCCCTCCTTTTCAAAAAGAGGCTTTCGGGCATGGACTCACTGTTTGTGACATCATAAAGACATGAAGGCAGTCCTAGCGAACGTCCTAATGAACGTCCTAAGTTCATAGGACATCCTATGAACTTAAGCATCATAATGCCTAAGTTCATAGGGCGTTCTATGATGTTCAGGCAGAGATCATAGGACGTCCTATGATGTTCAAGCAGAGATCACAGGCCATCCTATGATGTCCTATGAACGTGACAGACAGACAGACGCAGATTTCTTGCTTTTTATAGAGTGATGTATTCATATGTAAAGCATTTTTAATGTGATGCATTTTATTTAACCCTCTAATTGCCCTAGGCGCTGTGTGCCTGGGGCAATAGGCGTCTGACAGGCAAGGACAGGCCAAGACAAACTGACTCCAGTATCTGTTGCAGTGACTGGCCAGATGATAGGTTTGTTTATCTCTGCTCTTTGTGTAATGCATGTCACAATGCACCGACTGGCAAAAGTCCACCACAGACCTTATGACAGATGTGCTTATCTGCCAGGATGTCCAGTCTCACCCCGTGTAACTGGGAGTGGTCCATCAAAGACCTGCACTAAAGAATGCAATTCATCAGGTATTGCTGCTAGTAATAATAATAATAGGCAGCTTGGTGGAGCAGTGGTCAGCACTGTGGAAGCACAGCAAGAAGGCCATGGGTTCGATCCCACCCCTGGCCAGTGGTCACTTTTCTGTGTGGAGCTTGCCTGTTCTGCTTGTGTCTGTGTGGGTTGTTGCTGGGTACTCTGGTTTCCTCCCACTGTCCAAAGACATGCACATTAGGTTAATTATCATAAACTGGGGATACATTTTCCTTAGGTATGAATGTTAGAGTGAATGGTTGTTTGTCTTTCTGTGTTGGTCCTGCAAGAGACTTGCAGTCTGTCCAGGGTATAAGATAAGATAAGATAAGATAAGCCTTTATTAGTCCCACAACGGGGAAATTCCAGGATTGCAACAGCACAGGGATAGCAACACTCAGAGCAACAATCAGAAGGCAATAAAAAAAACAAAAACAAGAGCAGCGAGTATACATATGTACATATAAACATAAATATACAGACACACGATGCAGAGCATTGCAGCTAGATGGAATAAATATATAGATATATAAACACACAGTGTGGAGCATTGTAGCTAGATGGACTAAATATATGAACATAAAAACACACACAGTGCGGAGCATTGTAGCTAGATAGAATAAATATGTGAATATATAAACACACACACAGTGCGGAGCATTGTAGCTAGATGGACTAAATATATGAACATATAAACAGTGCGGAGCATTGTAGCTAGATGGAATAAATATGTGAATATATAAACACACACACAGTGTGGAGCATTGTAGCAAGATGGAATAAATATATGAATATACGTATAAACACACACAGTGCGGAGCATTGTAGCTAGATGGAACAAATATGCAAACACATAAACACACACAGTGCGGAGCACCGTGGCTAGATGGAATAAATATGTAAATATATAAACACACACAGTGCGGAGCACTGTAGCTAGATGTAATAAATATGTAAATATATAAACACACAGTGTGGAGCATTGTCGCTAGATGGAATAAATATATAAATATACAAACAAACACACAGTGCGCAGCATTGCAGCTAGATGGAATGAAACAGCATAACCGTCTACTTAGTTATCCTACATGGTATGATTATGTACCCATACATATTGTTACCCTCCGTAGCTACCGGTATTTTCCTAGTTGTATACCGGAGGGGACCACTGTGTAAGTCTATTGCGTCTTTTGCATTCAAAAAGGTTGTCACGTCTTTTTGCTATCTCTGTGAGCAGCCCTGCTTAGGTTGTACAGTCTGACAGCCGTTGGAAGGAAGGACCTGCGAAACCTCTCGGTTGTGCACCTAGGATGATGTAGTCTGCTGCTAAATGAGCTCCTCATTGCATTCAGTATGTCCTGCATAGGGTGGAACTCGGACTCCAGCAGAGATGAGAGTTTAGCCACCATCCTTCTCTCTCCCATCTCCTCCACTGGATCAAGGCGTTGCCCCAGGACAGAGCTAGCTTTCTTGATCAGTTTGTTCAGTCTCTTCCTATCGGCTGCTGTAATGCCACTGCTCCAAAAGTGATGGCTGATGCCACCACCGTGTCATAGAATGTCTTCAGCAGCGCCCCTTGTACACCAAAAGACCTGAGTCTCCTCAGTAGGAACAGTCTGCGCTGTCCCTTCTTGTAGAGTGCGTCAGTATTGTATACCCTGCTTCGAACCCAAAGATGCAGTAATAGGCTCCAGCCCCCTCACAGCTCAAGAAGGATTAAGCAGTTGAAGATGAATGAATGAATAATAATTCCAATAGCCAATTTAGAAAGATGGGGATTGGACCGCCAAGACTTCTGCCTTTGGCTACCACCCGATCCACATAGCACCTGACCCCCATGATCCCTGATCCCTGAGCCCCATGCACCATATTTTGACAGTCTATTACTCACTTAACAGTTGTTGGAGGCACATCATGCATTTGTGGGTGTGGCCCAGTCTGTTTTGTTATTATGGGCTTTGGTGAAAATGGTCTGTGTGCTGGCAAGAAGTGCAAAAGGGTAGGTCTAATTATTCAGAGGTGTGTTTTGGATAATCCAATCCAAAGCACTCCTGCCCATCCCACTAATGCACAGAGGCAAATTATCTAAAGTGAACTATGATCATGATGTCTTGTTTAAGATGGGTTTTGCGCTGGCCAAAGGGCGTGCACATGAGTAAAAATGCACTTGATAGTAATACTGCTTGGCATTAAGAAGGCATTAATCACAGTTCATGAACAGTCAGTTATTTTAGAGGACAAACGGGGAAGGGATAGTGGGCTGAACAATCAAGCTAAATGGTTTAACATAGTGTGCACAGCTGCAACATGCAGAAATGAATAGATTTGAAATTTCAGGAAAAGAGGACTATGCCTGTGCAAATTTTCCTAAACTCACTGACTATTTTTTTCCCCTGTCTGACTAGCAGTGTTGGAAGTAACGCCACTACTGTAACGCCACTACTTTTCCAGTAACGTGCTGTGTAATGGAATTACTGTTTAAAAATTCAGTAATGCGTTACAATTACTGAAATTTGATCAGATGCATTACTCATTACTCATTTGATTAATATGGATAGATATTTTTAGTACAAAAAAATGAATATACAAACTGACCCTACGTAACTGACGCAGCCGTCAGTTGATGTGACCTGTTTCAGAGAGCCTGTGAGTCTTAACCTCTTGCACTCCGGGATACCGTGGGCGGTCATGTCTCTGCGTACTAGTGCACCCTCGTGCGCACTAGGACGCACACTCTGCGTCCTAGTGCGCACTGAAAAAAAAAAAAAAGCTGCATTTCCTTTCTTCCACTACAGACACAGCCACAAACAGAAAGCCAAAGGAGTGCTTTGATTGGTTTAGATTTGATTGACCTCTCATTCGACGAATAAGAGCCTTGAATTGGGTTTCTGAAACCTTGAAGAACCAATGACTGAAAACCTAGCAAGAAGGACCCGCCTACCAACGGCTGCGAATACAGCGAGCCAATTGAAGGAGAGAAGTTCGACGATTGAAAGCGTGCGTCCCGTGCGTAAAATCTGTTTTGTGTAAGCCGCTGTGTGTGACGGTAGCGTTCGCCAGTGTTTTTTTCTTACTACTGTTCTTATTTGTTTTGAAAAATCGTTCGCCAAAACCGCAATCATGGAAGCGCAAAACCGCAATAATGGAATCATGGTTTGACCGGGTCGCGTGACCAGAACCACGAGTCGTAACAAGCGGACCAGCATCATGTTCGTCTGACAGTGAGGAACAGATGTTTGCCAGCGACACTGCTGTTGTGGACAGGTAAGTGTTATAAGCTAAATTATTCTTTATCCCTGAAAATTGTAATCAAAATGACTTTTGACCGATCGGTAAATTACAACTGTGCATCATCGCCACATGACGGACCGCGGCGCACGGACCAGACCGTGCGCCAAGAACGGTCCCCCCCACCGGCTACTCCTCTGTAGCGGATTGCAGATATTTTAGTACAACTGTGCGTAGTAGACCGCGGCGCACGGTCCCCGCGGTCCGTCATGTGGCGATGGACGATGTCCGTCCTCTGTAGCGAAGGGGTGGGTGGGAGTTGTTATCCTCTACATTACAGATATTTTAGTATAATTTTTATTGCACTGTAGGTTATTTTTTCTTGTAAAAAAAAAGCCACACATTTTTTTACGTGGCATGCTTCTTTGTGTGTGGGGGCTTGTTTGTTCATTCATTCATTCATGAATGAATAAACAAACCCCCCCCCCCCCACACACACACACAGCCCTGAGCGTCACCTTTCATTAGAGCCCAAGATCAAGCTTCTATATTGAATCATTCAGAAGTTACAGACGTTTTTCCAAACTGTGCCATTTGGCACAATTTGGCACAGTTCAAAAACGCCTGGGAACAACCTGACAAAAAAGCTGTGTAATATATTCATTTTTTGTGGTATTGTTACAAAATTTTGAACTCAGCTGGATAACACTTGGTTCTACATTTCTGTTGCATTTTCCCGCCCGGATCTGACAGCTGTGTGTTATTTGCAAGCATTTGTATCCAAAAAAACACCCAGGCGAACTTTATTTTCTTCAAGTTCAGTATGTTTAGATGACTGTTACTCAGTGGCAGGAGCACTTAGAGAGATTATGACTGTTTTGCCAAAAAATTCAAAGTGTTTTCTTTTAAATGAACCCAACCCCATGAAGATGCTGCAAAGGGTTGAAGAACAGCTTTTGATTTACTTTGGGTACGTTATTTTTAGGCGTTTTTAGGGAAATTGACCAGAGTGCAAGGGGTTAATTACTGAGCAGAGGAAAAGATGAAGCTACTTTGTTTTAATGGAAACAGACAAATTATTTTTCCTTTGTCATGGTTAAAGACAAAAACATATTGGTGGGTTACAAAGAGCCAGTTGAGACTTACGGCAATCTTCAGCTCCAACAAAGCTAGTGCTATGCTATGTATGCTATGCTAACAACACCGTGAAGTGGATCTACTATATTCTCAACAGCCACAGCTAAATGTAAAGTGAAAATACTTGTCTCAACACCCACAGGTATACATCTGGACAGTTTGTGACCCGGCAAGAATTAAACCGATTGATTGCCAGATACGTCGTTCCAGACTGAAGACATGATAACACTTTCCAGCAGGCAGCTGGACTGTGATTCACTGAAATGAAAATGCATTTACTTGCTACCTGAATAAAGATTATTCATTCAAAAATGGACTTTGATATCCAAAAGGAATATGAGGGACTGGATCATGTCTCTGTCACAGCAGACATTTGGACTGCGGATAATGGACATCTTCTTGGGATCGCTGCACATCGGATTAAATCCAAAATCATAAAGGTAAGATAAACATAAGACAGCTTTATGCAATGTTGCTAACTCTCACACCAAAATGAGGAAATTACTGGCAATATCATGTTGACTTTCTTCAGAGTGATCAAGCAGACTGAACATGTTCTTAAAGCTCTGTCTGAAATAGTCTGTTTTTAGCCTGACATTAATAAGCATGTAATGTAATCCATTAATTAAATTATCTTGCTGTGTGTGCAAGATATCCCACCCATGGGACGTTTTACATTGGCTGGACACTGGCAAAAATGGTAGGGGATTTAAATCTAGAGCTGTAAATCAGGTTATGTGTCTGTTAGTATATCACCAATTTTCTCCAAAGTTTTAGAAAAAACTGTTGCTACACAATTAGTGGAGTATATGGAGTCTAATAATTACTTACATCCTCTCTATGGCTTCTGATCAACTCATTCAGCTGACAGTGTTAATTCCTACTTTCAATTCAATTCAACTTTATTTATATAGTGCCATTTCACAACAACAGTCATCTCATAGCACTTTCAACTGTAGGGGAAACCCCCACAATTGCAGAAAGACCCCAGCAATCAGGCGATCCCCTGTGAGCAAGCGCTTGGTGACGGTGGAGAGGAAAAACTCCCTTTTAACAGGAAGAAAGCTCCAGCAGAACCAGGCTCAGGGAGGGGCAGTCATCTGCTGCGACTGGCTGGGGGGGTGAGGGGATAGAGAAGATGAAAAGAACAGACATGTAGAGAGCAAACAGCACGATGGGGACTCAGTCTATGGGAGAGAACAAACAGATGTTAATGACCAGCAAAAAAAAAAAAAAATATTTAATTGAGAGTGAAGAAAGGAGTGAAGCCCAGTGCAATTATTGGAGGTCCCCTGGCTGTCTAAGCCGAATAGCAGCATAACTAAGGGAGGGTTCAGAAACACATGATCCCTCCCTAATTATAGGCTATATCAAAAAGGAAGGTTTTAACCCTATTCTTAAAAACAGAGATCGAGTCTGACTCCCAAATCCAGATTGGCAGCTGGTTCCACAAGAGAGGAGCTTGATAACTGAAGGCTCTGCCCCCCATTGTACTTTTGGAGATTCTGGGTATTACAAATAATCCAGCATTTTGGGAGCGTAGTGCTCTGTTAGGATAACAGGGTAATATCAGATCTTTTAAATAAAAAGAGGCCTGATTGTTTAGAGCTTTGAAAGTGAGAAGAAGGATTTTAAACTTAATTCTAAACTTTATGGGAAGCCAATGAAGGGAGGCCAGAACGAGAGAGATATGATCTCTCTTTCTAGTACCTGTTGAAACTCTTGCTGCAGCATTTTAGATCAAATGAAGACTTTTTAGAGATGTTTTAGGACAACCTGATAATAAAGAGTTACAATAATCTAATCTAGAGCTAACAAAAGCGTGGATCAGTTTCTTAGCATCACTCCTAATCTTGGCAATATTACGCAAATGATAGAAGGCAGTCTTAGAAACAAATTTAATACGTGAATTGAAAAACAGATCTTGATCAAAAATAACTCCCATGGTTGCTCACAGAGCTATTAAGAGAAAGAGTAACTGCATCCAAACTAAAAGTTTGATTTGGAAAGGTATTTCTAAGGTTTTTTGGACCAACAAGAATGACTTCAGTCTCATCTGAATTTAATAGCAGGAAATTACAAGTCATCCATGCAATGCTCTGCACTGTGTGTCTGTATATATATATATATATATATATATATATATATATATATATATATCCAGTATATATATACTGTATATACTGTATATTTATAGTAATATGTACATATGTATATTAGCTGCTCTTGCTTTTTTTTCTTGCCTTCTCATTGTTGCTCCGAGTGTTGCTATCCCTGTGCTGTTGCAATCCTGGAATTCCCCCATTGTGGGACTAATAAAGGCTTATCTTATCTTATCTTACTATCTTATCTTATCTTACTAAGACAGGCTTCTAACTTGGCTAAATGATTACTATCATCTGGCTTCATTGACAGGTATAATTGTGTGTCATCTGCATAACAATGAAAATGTATACAGTGCTTTCTAATAATGTTGCCTAAGGGAAGCAAATATAAACTAAAAAGAGTAGGGCCTAGCACAGATCCCTGTGGAACTCCATGACTTGAGCTTTGAGTTGAAAGAAAATTCATTATTGACATGAACAAACTGGAACCTATCAGATAAATAAGATCTAAACCACTGCAAAGAAGTTCCATTAAGTCCAACATAGTGTTCTAATCTATCAAGTTGAATATTATGATCAATAGTATCAAAAGCTGCACTAAGGTCTAAAAGGACAAGCACAGAAACAAGTCCATTATCAGATGCGATCAGGAGGTCGTTAGTGACCTTCACTAAGGCTGTTTCCGTACTATGATGGATTCTAAACCCAGATTGAAACTCTTCAAATAGACCATTTCCCTGCAAGTGGTCAAATAATTGCGTAGCAACAACTCTTTCTAAGATTTCTGAAATGAAAGGGAGATTAGAGATTGGTCTATAGTTAGCTAAAACTCCTGGATCCAGCGTTGGCTTTTTGAGTAAGGGTTTAATTACAGCAGTTTTAAAAGCCTGCGGTACATGGCCTAAAGTTAATGAAGAATTGATTATTTGAAGAATAAAGCTACCAATAATTGGGAAGACTTCTTTAAAATAACCTGGTAGGAATAGGGTCTAAGAGACAAGTTGAAGGCTTGGATGAGGAAACTATTTTATCTAACTCTAAAAGGTCAATTGGAGTAAACTGATCCAAACAGATATCAATTGAATTGAGTTGTAGTAGTTACTGTATTTAAGTTAATGGTGGGAAGAATCTGACTGATTTTATCTCTGATAGATGAAATTTTATTATTGAAAAAGTTCAAAAAGTCCTGACTTTTAAGCTCTACGGGAATGCTAGGATTGACAGAGTCCTGACTCTTTGTCAGCCTGGCTACAGTGCTAAAAAGAAACCTGGGATTATTCTTGTTCTCTTCTATTAATGCAGAATAATAACTTGTTCTAGCTTTTCTCAGAGATTTTTTATTAATTAAAAGATGAGTTCTCCAAGCTAAATAGATTTCATCTAAATTAGTGGAGCGCCATTTTCTTTCTAATTGACGAGTCTTGTGTTTTAAAGTCCTCGGACGGTGACATTTTTTTATTGAACCAATAAACTGATTGTATGAAAATATTCCATTCTGGCCATTCCCGTGATTTAATATGTGTCACCAGCCTCCATAAATGACTATTTGGTAATAGCCCATCTTTCACTTAATGATGCTGCAGTACCGCCATCTGTCGATAGGGGCAGGCAGCAGTGACGTCAGCTCAGGAAGAAGTGAGGGTGATATTGCCTGCCTGTGCTGTGAGCCTCATCAGAGAAACATTCCCATCGGATCACTACAAGGGATTTTGCCTACCAACATTAGATTTGTGAAAAATGATATTTAAATAAAGTTTTGTAAAATCATATATTGAGTTTATTAATGTTCATGTCAATTTTATAATTCTAATATTTCAGCATTCATCAAAGTTGCATGTCATATACATTTGAATAATTTTTCTACCATTTTATGGTATAAAATTCGGGTTCAATTCGGCACTCAATGTGGCGGGAACTCTGGCTTGTACATAGTGCCACTGCTCCCATAAGTGGGTTGGATCAACCAAGGTTTTGTTGAACAGAGTATTCATCAGATCATCCACATATTCTGAAAAAAAATATATTCAATAAATATTAGACATCCATTTGACTACAGTATGAAATACAAATTTGACCCAAATTAACATAATTTGATAAAAGCTATGAAATGTGAAAGTTGAATGAAGACCAACCCTCCACCCACTGTAAATATCATATACAAGCCTAGAAAATGATACTAATATTTCTTATACTCCCCGAAAGTTGGATTAACTTTCTTTGCTTGCAGTGTATATCCGCCTTTTTTGAATTTTGGGTACCTGATGATGAAGACCGGCTCACCATCACTATTCTGTGCCTGCTTGCGGCCTGCATTTTCATTAAAGTGCATTGCAGCTAAACAAAGTCTGTAATTAGAATATTATCACAATGATTTATTTTTGGACATATAAGTGATCTGTCTATCAGCAGAAACTCTATGTAATTGGCACTGTTATTATAATTGCATTTCATATTTTTGGTCACATATTGCATCTCCTCACCTTGTCAACATTCCAAGGAATGAGAAGTGTACACTCTTTGGTGCAAAATGAATAATCAGACTGTGGAAAGCCTCCACATTTGAAGTTTGCTGCCCTGGACTCAGCTTTCGCACATCCCTGAGGACCCGTGTTTTGTTGATCATATCAACAACTTTTTCACAGCCCTTTGTCCCTGAAATAAATAAATTGTAGGTGTGAGATTTGTGACCAAAAATGATGAAAATCAATGGGATAATAATTTATATATATATATATAATACATGCACTGTTGTTTCATTGTGTGAAACTGTTTTTTGTGTTAGGTTGCAGTCTCTCAGGAGCTGCGGGATCGTATGTAGTGCTCGCATCTTTGTATTTGTACTACGTAGGTGTGCGCGCAGCTGAAGCCGCTGATGAGCGGCGAGTCGTGACACAAATTGCATCTTATTCTCGAAATCGCTGTCAACGAAATGTCTACTGCACATGTTGGGTGAGTTACCGACATCATTCCAATTTTTTCGCGTTTTCTGAACGAATTTCACCCATGCCGTTCTGATTTTCCCAAGGACGGGAAATTCAAAAACACTCACCGCATGCTCCACTGGTATAACGTCGCACCCGTAGACAACACAACGCCAAACCATAATTAATTCAATTCCTGAAATCCTAATCTTAATAAATAATCTATTTGTAATCCACAAGTACTCCGAGAAATATCCGTATTCGCCGATTTTAAAACGTAAACAACAAACAATGTCCGCCGAGCGTGTGTGTGTCTCTCCCTGTGATGATGTCACACAGTCAGGGGCCATCTTAGCCGCTGATCGCTCGGCTGAGTCAGACAGCTCTCAAGGACAGCGTACTTCAAGAGCGCATTGTCACCTTATGCGACATTTGTTGACACCAAAACATGTGCAGTTCAAATTAGCTCGTCTCACACAAAAATTTAAGATATGATTTAGCGATATTGAATTTTCGTCCGGCCGACGCCTTTAAGCTATGAGTTTCTGTGTTGAACCAAGGAGTTAGAAATCTCTGATTAGACTTTTTCTTTTTTAAAGGGGCCACCATGTCTAGAGTCTGATGCAGAGAAGCTGTAACACTATTTACCATGCTATCAATTACAGAAGGAGCAAGCTGTCTATAGCTTATTTCCGTTGTGTTGACACATGGCATAGAGGAAACAATCTGCATAAATTTGGTAACAGCATCATCTGAGAGGCATCTACTGTAGTAATATTTTTCCTTAGGAGCCAAATAGTCAGAAATAGTAAAATCAAAGGTTAACAGACAATGGTCTGACAGTACAGGGTTATGAGGAGACACTACCAGATTTTCTATTTCTATGTCATATGTCACGACAAGGTCCAACGTATGGTGGAGATAATGGGTAGAATTTCTTACTTTCTGAGAAAACCCCATCGAGTCTAATATTGAATTAAACGCCAAATTAAGGTAATCACTATCTACATCTACATGTATATTAAAGTCCCCTACTATAATTATTCTATCTGATTTCAGCACTAAATCAGCTAAGAATTTGGCAAATTCGGATAAAAACTCTGAGTAGGTTGATGGAGGATGATAAACTATGGCAAATAAAATTGGGTTTAGCCTAAAATTGCTAAAATGCCCAATACTGAGGATCAGGCCCTCAAAGGAATTATAATGTGTTTTTTTGCTTTACATTAACTAGTAATTTGGAATGGTAAATTGTTGCTACTCCTCCTCCATGACCAGAACTTCTGGGATTTTGACAGTTTAAATAACCAGAGGGAGTTGATACATTCCATAATCTTCTTGCCCTAACCAAGTCTCTGTAAGGGATATTAAATCAATCTGATGATCAATTAACAGATCATGGACTAGCAGAGACTTGGGAGTTAGAGACCTAATATTTAACAAACCACATTTCATTTTTAAATTATGAGGAGGAAGAGAGGCCAAATCACTAAATTTAGAGGCTTCATTTTTAATTTGAGTTTTACCAACTTTTTGTTTAATCACTTTGGGATGCTTATACATTATATTTTTATTTACTTTGGAGGGGGCAGACAATGATTCTCTGATGGGGAAGACAGGGGCTAAGTTGAGGGGTGGCGGATGAAAAGGAGCTGCAGAGAGTGCACTGAGTGCACACACAGGTGCAAGAGCCTTGATAAACAGAAGTGAGAGCTAACGGTAGATGGAAAAAAGTGATTAAAATACAATACTTGTGATTGAACAAATTAAAAACAAAAAAGTCAATAGATCAAGGTCAGGTTGTGGGAGCTGTTTTACTGGATCTAAAAAAACCAACCTTTTGATGCAGTGAATCATTGCATTTCAGTTACAAAAAAATATTGAGACCAATTTTTCTAATCTGGCCATGCAATGTTTTTGTCTTATCTGTGTGACAGACAACAATGTGTAATGGTGAATAATGAAAGATCTTCTTTCTTAGCCTCTTAAAATTCTAGTTTTCCACCCGCAGAACATTTCACATTGGCTGGAAATTGGCAGGAATGCTAAGGGGTTAAGCATGCATTTAAAAGTAACGTGAACGTTACTTTTCCAAGTAACTAGTTACTTTAATCCTGCAGTAATCGGTAAAGTAACTCAGTTATTTTTAAAAAGAAGTAACTAGTAACTGTAATTAGTTACTATTTTTTAGTAACTTGCCCAACACTACTGACTAGATGGTTGAGTGAGGTCCTGGGATCAGCCCCACCAGGGTCGATTACAGAACTGGTACAGCACCGAAAAGACAATCAAACTTGACTATCTTGAGAAAGTAAAAGCTATAACAAGGTTTCTGTGGGTAAACCTATGGAAGAATCATCAATTGTGGCATGGGAGTTGTTCCTGGCCCCGGAGCTGGAGGGCTCCCTCTCTTATTGGTTTCACCAACTGAGGGTCTCCTCTGTCTTGTGTGGGGGTCTCCTGAGTTTTGTGGCTCTCTATCCCAGTCCCTTCCAGATGGGAGGGAAGGAGGACAGCCAGCACGGCATCCCGTCCGCTGCCGACCCCTGCCATGAAGCGAGCCTGCTCTCTGCGGCTCCTCCCGGGAGCTGACAGGTGGAAATCAAGACACTCAATGGGGGTCGGCTGGCCGGAAGCGCAGTGTGGGTGGTCTTGCCCTGGCCATCACACTCTGCGCCCTTGGGTACCCAACTTTCCTCCCTTCTTATAAATTTCCCCATTGTGGGACTAATAAAGGGTTATCTTATCTTAATAGGACACACATGCGTGCGTGTGCGCAATCGGACAAAAGATCGATCAAAGGAGATGACTGAAAGGACAGACATTATAGATTATACTGTTTGTGTGCAGCATAATACTTTATCACCCTCTGTCTTCTCAGAATGGAAGAAAACACCGGCTAGTGAGGGCACTGAACAATGAGTTTGTCCAGGCCTGATCAAAAGTCATATCAACCGAGGCAGATGTAGACGCACCTCCTGTCTCTCCTGAAAGTTACAGTGGAAAGTAAAATGTGGCACACCCTCTGCTCATCTAAAGACTCCAATGGTAAGTCCGTAATTAATATGAGAATGTGGATGGAATAAAAGTGTATCATCATATTACAATTAAAATAACAGGTGATAGGGGACATATTATTAGTTATACAGGATCAAAATCTAAGAAGACTCGAGAGGAGAGAGCTAAATTGGAACATAAAATAAAAAGTCTTCAGGAAAAAGTGTATGCAGGAAGTGACCCAAGGTTGGAGAATGAATTACTGATTTTGAGAGCTGAATACGACAAAAAATCAGCGAATAGAGCTGCCTCGAGTCTTCTAAGATTGAAACAATCTTTTTATGAACAAGGTGAAAAATCAGGAAAATTATTAGCATGGCAGATTAAACAATTGGAAATTAAAACACCAATTACCAGTATTATAAGTAACGGACAGGTAGTTATAGATCCTTTAGAAATTAATAGAGCCTTTAGAGATTACTATGAAAAATTATATGATACCAAAAATGAACCTGATTTAACAAAACTAAATGGGTTTTTGAACGAACTATCTATACCGTGTATTCCAAATGAAAACAGGGAGATATTGGAGTCTAAAATTAGTCAAGAAGAAGTTGGGCTAGCCATTGATAATATGAAATCAGGAAAAAGTGCAGGACCAGATGGTCTTCCAGTTGACCTTTATAAAAAATTTAAGAATAAATTAATAAAACCTTTTTTGGAAATGGTTTTAGAAGCATTTCAAAATAATAATTTACCATCATACATAAATAATGCCTTAATTATACTGCTGCCAAAACCAGGTAAGCCCTCTAATAAATGTGAAAATATGAGACCAATAAGCCTATTAAACGCCAACCTTAAGATAATCTGTAAAATTTTAGCAAGACGAATACAAGAAATTTTACCAAATATTATTAATCGAGATCAGAATGGCTTTATAAAGGGTAGACAAGGCTTCCATAATGTAAGAAGACTATTTAATATTATTTATTTTAATAAAGAAGCACCGGATACAGCTCTCCTATCATTGGACGCCGAAAAGGCCTTTGATAGAGTTGAATGGCCCTTTCTTTTTGAAGTCCTACAAAGGTTTGGACTTGGAAATAATTTCATAAAATGGGTTCAAATAATATACAATAATGCTACAGCAGAAATCCTAACAAATAACAATATTTCAAAACCAATAAAAATCAATAGAGGATGTCGACAAGGCTGTCCACTTTCACCTTTACTGTTTACTATGGCAATTGAACCTTTAGCGATAGCGATACGTTTACATTCACAAATATATGGAATTAAAGTTGGACCAACAGAACATAAAATCTCCCTGTACGCCGATGATATAATTTTGTTTATGTCGAATCTAAAAAAATCAATTCCAACCTTGTTGAATTTAATAAAGAATTTTGGGGAAATATCAGGATATAAAATAAATAAAACTAAATCTTCAATATTAATGCTAAATGAGACTCAGAGAAATTACCCAGCCCCTGAGGTAAATCAATTCAATGTTGTAAATCAGTTTAAATATTTAGGAATCCAAATTATGCCTAAGCTAGAAACAGTCGCCAGTGTCAACTATGAAGCCTTAATGTCAGATATCAATGAGTTAACTCAGAGATGGATGTCACTACCAATGTCGATGATCGGGAGAATCAATATACTTAAAAGTAATATTTTACCTTAATTACCGTAATACATTCCCTTATCACCACCTTTAGATCTATTCTCAAGAATAAAAAAAAAGTTAGTGGAATTTATATGGAACAACAGGAGGGCTAGATTACGTTTGTCTTTATTATATTTACCATTTGATCGTGGAGGTCTGAAATGTCCAAATTTTATGTTGTATTATTGGTCGGCACAACTGAGGTCTATGACATATTATTTTTCATCAAATGATCTCCCTCACTGGACTGAAATGGAATCATACAATTTACCTTTACCTCTTCCCATATTCATATACTCAGACTCGGCAAAAAAATTACAAAAACAAGTTAAAATCCATTTGTAAAGCATATGATCAAAATATGGTGTGAAGCTAAAAACTATTTAAAAGAACCACAGTTATTGTCACAATTTAGTCCATTATGGGGTAATCAATATTTTAAACCAGGGAGAGGGGACGCTGTATTTAAAGTATGGAATTTAAAAGGGATACAAAAGATTCAGGATTTATATTTGCCATGTGCAGACAACATAATGTCTTTTGAAGAGCTGAGGATCAAATTTAATCTCAATAGAACACATTTTTTTAAATATCTTCAACTTAGAAACTTTATTCGATCAAATCAAAATAAAGCTCTTACTCGACCTATTTATTCATCCTTGGAAAAAATGATGATGAAAGATAGTAAAAGAAAGGGTATTATTTCAGAGTTTTATAACTCATTGACACTATCTTTAAGTGAAAATTCACTGAAAAGATTAAACTACTGGAAAGAAGATCTGCAAACTGAAATTTCAGAGGAACAATGGGAATTGGCTTGTACAGAAGCTCAAACCAAATCAATAAATGTACGCCTTAAATTGATACATTTCAAATGGTTAATGCGGATGTATGTTACACCGGAGGAGTTAAACAGATATAACAAAAATATACCAGATACATGCACAAAATGCATGGAAAGTAAAGGAACCCTATTTCATTGTTTATGGGAATGTAGATTAATAAGAATGTTTTGGGAAGAGGTGAGGGTAACAATTGAAAAAATAATCTCAAAATAAATCATATTGAATCCTAAACTGTTTTTGTTGGGTCTGTACCCAGAAAAGCATAATTTTAATAAAAGTGAAAGAACATTCATAGACCTCAGTTTGCTTAATGCCAAAAAATGTATTGCACTATTATGGAAAAAGACTCATAGACCAGATGTGACTCAGTGGTTAAGACAGATGTTAACAAACCTTCCATTAGAAAGAATAACATATATACTGAAATCAAAGGAAATTGTGTTTGAGAATATATGGAGACCTTTTATTGATTATGTAAAAAATTTAAACATAACTCTTGAAGAAGAAGGTGAATGATGTGTGTGGACCTTGTAAATTCCAAACTGGTGAACATAATATGTATACTTATGTATTGGATTGTCTAGACTAAACAGAGGAGCATTGTTGAAGACTTGATTTTGTTGGTGGTTGTTGGTGTTTTTAGTGCATTTTTTTTTTTTTTGTAGTACTTTAGTGTTAGTGTGAGGCGGCATGCAAAAATAAGCTGGGGTGCTGTGGTTTTAAGCAGATTTTATTAATCATGTCGCCTTCACAGGATCCCTTCTCCGGTGCATAGTGGAGCAGCCCGGAGCGGGATCCCTAGGCTCCTAGAGAAAGAGAGGCGGACACAGTGTGTCCACCTGTTGCAGGATCAGAGTGAGAGAGTAAGAGAGATTGCGTTACAGAGTTGCACCTTAAATACTTGATCATAACAATACATCAAAAAGACATACCCCACAGTCTAGAATGATCAAAGGGACAACAGAACAAGCAGGAGGTATTTGCATTTGTAAGCCATACATCACAATGGGCAGATTAGCTAGACCTCGCTCTAAGTGCAAGACAAAGAGGCTAACAAGCACATCTACATATTGATCTGAGTCTCTAGGTCACAGTAAGGACAGGACGCATGAGTACAAAGGATGAAAGGCATCGATTAACATCACATAGGTGAGACAGAAGAAACTCGTCTACCTGTAGACATTAATACACCAAAGCACATCTAAGATGCTCAGAAAAAGCACAGTAAGGACAAGCCATATGCACACTATACCGAATGGCGCATTACATCACAACACATGCATGTTTGCATCACAAATACATGAATGGCACATTGCTTCTCAGTAATGCAGCAGAAAAACAGAGAAAAGAGGGCTGAGTGTCCTTAGTCTGTTGTGGGGTTAAAACGAACCGCCACACACGCTCCCCCCCAGAGGACGCGGCAGGGGGTCGCGACCTCGATAATCCATCTGTGTGAGCGAGCTGTGGGAGAAGCTCGCTGCAGGCGGAGGGGGAGGGAGGGGAGGGGTAGTAAGTGCCGGCAGGAGCTGTGAAATCGTCCTGAGCCGCGCAAAAATTGCTTGTGGGTCCGCAATGTCGAAGGGCTGGTCCCGTTGAACGTGCAGCGGTCCACAAGAAGAAAAATTAGTCTCTGACTCCTCTCGTGGCCATGAAGAAAAGCAGGAGCGGCTGTAAGAGAAAAAGTAAACAAAGCAGGGGGACTGTTGGCTTTGGGTGCTGAAGCAACCCCAAAGCTCCCGGGAACAGCTGACGGCTGAAATCCCGTTGTGCCGTGGCTAAGACCATTAAAAAATCCAGTGGCGAGCTGCGTGCTTGCTTCAGGTGTTCGAACGAGCAACCCTGAAGGTTCTGTGGGCAGCGGCGGAGGACGATGGCGGTCTGTGGCGTGGCTGAGACTGTTAACAAATCCTTCCAGTATGCTGCATGCGTGCCTCAGGTGAGCGAGCAGCCCTGAAAGGCAGCGGCGAAGGAGGAAGGCAGTCTGTGGAGCCGTTACTTGTCCCATGCGTGATGCGCCGTCCTTGTAACTCCCCGATGCGTGCGCGGGGGTTCAGTGCGTGGGTGGGCCGCTGGAGTGGTGAGTCAGGGTGCAGAAACTTGGTGGAGAACGGCGCAGACGGCGCCGGTAAAATCCAGGTTGAGCTGTGGCTGTAGATTGGCCATGGTGCGTTGGAGCGGTGAGAGGAAATAGACGATCTTTAGTCCCTCAGGCCCGTGCAGAGGCGTTGGAGCGGCGGGAGGGAATAGACGATCTTATGTTCCTCAGGCTCATGCAGCTGCGTTGGAGTGGTGTGAGGAAGTAGACGATCTCCGTCCCTCGGGCTCGTGGAGACGCGTTGGTGCGGTGCGAGGCAATAGACGATCTTTGTGCCCCGGGCTCGTGCAGCAGCGTTGGAGCGGTGAGAGGGAGGAGACGATCGTTGTCGCTCGTGCGGCCATGGTGCGTTCAGTTCCACGCGCTGCGCTCCCCGTCGGCCCTGGAGGTTGCCGTCGCGGAGAGAGGACGAGGTGCGTGCGCTCTCAGTGAGAGCGGCCGGTCCAGCGTGGTTGTGCAGATCTCAGGCGACGGAGCATTCATGCCCGGGTGTTGCGTTCGCTGGCCGCTCGTTTTTTTCAGCGTCGGTTCGCCAGCGTGGCCATCCAAAACAGAAGGCTGCGTTGCACAAAGCGTGTGCGTCTTCAAGGGGCCACCAACGCAGCTGTGTGGCTGTCCAGCTCGGAAGGTTGCTTTCGCACAAAACGTGTGCGTGTTCGAGGGGTCACCAGTGAAGCGGCATGAAAAAATAAGCAGCAGTACTGTGGTTTTAAGCAGATTTTATTAATCATGTCGCCTTCACAGGATCCCTTTTCCGGTGCATAGTGGAGCAGCCCGGAGCGGGATCCCTAGGCTCCTAGAGAAAGAGAGGCGGACACAGTGTGTCCACCTGTTGCAGGATCAGAGTGAGAGAGTAAGAGAGATTGCGTTACAGAGTTGCACCTTAAATACTTGATCATAACAATACATCAAAAAGACATACCCCACAGTCTAGAATGATCAAAGGGACAACAGAACAAGCAGGAGGTATTTGCATTTGTAAGCCATACATCACAATGGGCAGATTAGCTAGACCTCGCTCTAAGTGCAAGACAAAGAGGCTAACAAGCACATCTACATATTGATCTGAGTCTCTAGGTCACAGTAAGGACAGGACGCATGAGTACAAAGGATGAAAGGCATCGATTAACATCATATAGGTGAGACAGAAGAAACTCGTCTACCTGTAGACATTAATACACCAAAGCACATCTAAGATGCTCAGAAAAAGCACAGTAAGGACAAGCCATATGCACCTTATACCGAATGGCGCATTACATCACAACACATGCATGTTTGCATCACAAATACATGAATGGCACATTGCTTCTCAGTAATGCAGCAGAAAAACAGAGAAAAGAGGGCTGAGTGTCCTTAGTCTGTTGTGGGGTTAAAACGAACCGCCACAAGTGTTTGATTGTTTGTATCATGTTTGTTAAAAAAAAAAAAAAAAGGTTCAATAAAGATATTGTGGAAAAAAAAAAATAACAGGTGATTAATTTATAACTTGTTACAACTTTCTCCATTAAAATAACAAAAGATCTCAGCGCATGCTGTTTCGTCATGAGCACCGGAGCTGCACAATTTCAAAACACACACTGAAATAACAAACAATATGCTTCTGACGATAGATCTCCTTTTTCTTGATCAAAAGCACATTGTCATGAAATGCACCAAAATACAGATGCGCCTGAGATCGTGTTGCCACACCTCTTTGAAATGAGCCTCCTCCCACCAGCGCACTGTCTACTGGTAATTAGATGGCATGACGCAAAGCCTAAAAAACAGACAATGCGCTGACAGAAACTAACAAAATCACTGGCATAAGGCGGAAAGTCTGGCGCAAAAACACACTGATGATTCTATAATAATAATAATAATGGATTAGAGTTTTATGGTGCTTGACATGTCAAGTGACATCTCAAAGCGCTTACAGTAAGTCCATTATTCATTCACTTCAGGCAAACATTGATAGTGGTAAGCTACTACTGTAGCCACAGCTGCCCTGGGGCAGACTGATGGAAATGTGGCTGCCAATTCACGCCAACAGCCTCTCCGCCCACTACCAAACATTTATATCCAGTGTCATGGATGCTGGAGGCAAGGTGGGTAAAGTGTCTTGCCCAGGCACACAATGGTGGGATGGTGGGGGAGAGCAGGATTTGAACCACCAGCCCTCTGATTATTGGATGACCCACTCTACCTCCTGAGCCACTGCTGCCCACATTTCCCTCCTTCATTCCATTTTTGCTGAGCACCAAGCTGGACAGTAGGAAGTTCAATTTTTATATGGTCTTTGGCATGACCTGGCTGGGAGTTGAACCCATTGTGGGGCGCATGCTCTACCTCTAAGCCACCACTCCGGCACCTGTAGGGCTCATCATAGGGCCCTACAGGTGCATCTCAATAAATTAGAATGTCATTGAGAAGTTGATTTATTTCAGTAATTCAATTCAAAAAATGAAACTCATATATTATAGATTCATGACACACAAAGTGATATATTTTAAGTGTTTATTTCTTTTTATTTTGATGGTGGCTTACAGCTAACCCAGCCACAGGGGGTGCACAAGTCAGTGTACTCCTAGTGCCAGTCCCAAGCCCAGGTAAATGGGGAGGGCTGTGTCAGGAAGGGCATCAGACGTAAAACTTTTGCCAAATCAAACATGCGGATCATGACAAATGAGACTTTCATACTGGATTGTTCGAGGCCCGTGTTAACAACGACAGCCACCGGTGCTTTTAACCAACAGGGTGCCGGTGGAAATTAGGCTACTGTTGGTCAAAGATCGAGAAGGAGGAGAGGGGGAAGGCGTGTTAGGAGGGAGAGAGAGAAGAGGAAAGGTAGAAGTGTGGAGGTGACAGTAGGGATGTTAAATGTAAGAACTGCAACTGGTAACGGCAAAGAGTTGGCTGATATGATGGGAGAGAAGAAAGGTAGATATACTGTGTGTTCAAGAAACCAGATGGAAGGGAAGCAAGGCTAGGGGCATTGGAGGTGGATTTACAGTATCTCACAAAAGTGAGTACACCCCCTCACATTTTTGTAAATATTTTATATCTTTTCATGGGACAACACTGAAGATATGACACTTTGATACAAAGTAAAGTAGTCAGTGTACAGCTTGTATGACAGTATAAATTTGCTGTCCCCTCAAAATAACTCAACGCACAGCCATTAATGTCAAAACCGCTGGCAACAAAAGTGAGTACACCTCTAAGTGAAAATGTCCAAACTGTGCCCAATTAGCCATTTTCCCTCCCCAATATCATGTGACTCGTTAGTGTTACAAGGTCTCAGTTGTGAATGGGGAGCAGGTGTGTTAAATTTGGTGTTATCGCTTTCACACTCTCACATACCGGTCACTGGAAGTTCAACATAGCACCTCATGGCAAAGAACTCTCTGAGGATCTGAAAAAAAGAACTGTTGCTCTACATAAATATGGCCTAGGCTATAAGAAGATTTCCAACACCCTGAAACTGAGCTGCAGCACGGTGGCCAAAACCATAGAGTGGTTTAACAGGTCAGGTTCCACTCAGAACAGGCCTCGCCATGGTCGACCAAAGAAGCTGAGCGCACCTGCTCAGCGTCATATCCAGAGGTTGTCTTTTGAAAATAGATGTATGAGTGCTGCCAGCATAGCTGCAGAGGTTGAAGGGGTGGGGGGTCAGCCTGTCAGTGCTCAGACCATACGCCACACACTGCATCAAATCGGTCTGCATGGCTGTCATCCCAGATGGAAGCCCCTTTTAAAGATGATGCACAAGAAAGCCCACAAAGAGTTTGCTGAAGACAAGATGACTAAGGACATGGATTACTGGAACCATGTCCTGTGGTCTGATGAGTCCAACATAAACTTATTTGACTCAGATAGTGTCAAACGTGTGGGGCGGCAACCAGGTGAGGAGTACAAAGACAAGTGTATCTTGTCTACAGTCGAGCATGGTAATGGGAGAGTCTTGGTTTGGGGCTGCATGAGTGCTGCCGGCACTGGGGAGCTCCAGTTCATTGAGAGAACCATAAATGCCAACATGTACTGTGACATACTGAAGCAGAGCATGATCCCCTCCCTTCAGAAACTGGGCCGCAGGTCAGTATTCTAACATGATAATGACCCCAAACACACCTCCAAGATGACCACTGCCTTGCTAAAGAAACTGAGGGTAAAGGTGACGGACTGGCTAAGCATGTCTCCAGACCTAAACCCTATTGAGCATCTGTGGGGCGTCCTCAAACGGAAGGTGGAGGAGTGCACGGTCTCTTAACATCCACCAGCATTGTGATGTTGTCATGGAGGAGTGGAAGAGGATTCCAGTGGCAACCTGTGAAGCTCTCGTGAACTCCATGCCCAAGACAGTTAAGGCAGTGCTGGAAAATAATGGCGGCCATACAAAATATTGACACTTTGGGCACAATTTGTACATTCTGCATCCCTACGCTCCCACCCAGTCCCTTAGGTCAGCTGAACAGCTGCTTTTGGAGGTACCAAAGGCGAGGCACAAGCTCAGAGGGGACAGAGCCTTTCGATCATGGCCCCCAGGTTATGGAATGATTTACTCCTGGACATTAGACAAGCACCTTCACTGTCCATTTTTAAAACACATCTTAAAACACATTTTTACTCCCTGGCCTTCAACCCAGTATGAGACATTGATTTTATTGAATGAAATGGATTTTTATTTATTTTACTTTTTTTTTTTTCTTGTGTTAGCACCCTTTGTGTTAGTGCCCTGCTTTTATGTTCTCTTGCTGTACAGCACTTTGTGTAGCGAGTGTTGCTTTTAACGTGCTTTATAAATAAAGTTGATTGATTGATTGATTGATTTTCACTTTGGGGTCTACTCACTTTTGTTGCCAGCGGTTTCAACATTAATGGCTGTATGTTGAGTTATTTTGAGGGGACAGCAAATTTACACTGTTATACAAGCTGTACACTGACTACTTTACATTGAATCAAAGTGTCATATCCTCAGTGTTGTCCCATGAAAAGATATAATAAAATATTTACAAAAATGTGAGGGGCGTACTCACTTTTTTTGAGATACTATAAACTGTTCTACTATGGTGTCGAAGAGGAAGAGAAATGGAGTAGGAGTAATCTTGAAGGAAGAGTATGTGAAGAGTGTTCAGGAGGTAAAGGGAGTCACACAGGATCATGAGTTTGAAGCTAGAACTCAAAGGTGAGATGTTGAATGTTGTAAGTGCATATGCCCCACAGCAGCCATCACTGCTGCCCTCCATCCAGCCCTCACCCACCTGGACTCAAAGAACTCCTATGTGAGAATGCTGTTCTTGGACTTCAGTTAAGCCAGTGCTTCTCAATTATTTCCTGTTACGCCCCCTCTAGGATGATGAAAACATTTCGCGCCCCCCCACTCTCCACCATGACTATAAATAGTATCATTTGTCTATAAAATTATTATAAGTACACCTCTGCATAACACTGTATCCTTATTAACATTAAAGAAAACCAAAAAAAGGAAAAAGAAAGAAATATAGATCAACTTACAACAAAGAATAACTTTATTAACATTGTTTTTTAGTCTGTAACAGAAAAGATTTAATGTGCATCAATTTTTAATGTGCAGTCTTATATGATGATAACTGTGCTCGCTGGTTTACTGAAGTAGCATTCACAAAGCGGGATGACTGTTGGCAATATTCGGCATGTTTTCACTGAAAAAACTCAAGCGGCTTATCAGCGTGACTGGGGTGTAAGGTCTTTAACCTTAACCTTGGCCAAGAAGGCTCAAACTTGCCTCCATTTCCTCCGCAAACTGAGAGCATGAGTCCTATCCCCAATCATGTGCTCATTCTACTGGGGCACCGTTGAGAACATCCTCACCAGCTGCATCATGGTGTGGTATGGAAGCTGTACCGTCTCCTGTCGGAAGACACTACAACGCACAGTGAAAGCAGTCAGCAAGATCACTGGTGCCCCTCTACCCCCCCCCCCCCGGACATCTACCTCACCCGCCGAGCCATCAACATTGCAGGCGACACCTCCCAACCCCGCACACTCCCTCTTCAGCCCCCTGCTCTCAGGGAAAAGGTACTGGAAGCTCTGGGCCCACTACACAAGACTGCTCAACAGCTTTGTTCATCAGGCCATCAGGACCCTGAACTCTGTCCACTCCCCCCACCCCCTTCAGTGGACCGTAACACACTCACCCGCACAATAACTACCTCAGCTGTTGGCACAGAAAGACTGGCACACCAACAGCAATACATTTGTTGCTGTATGTCTCTGCACTTTACTGCAACCATTTGCACAAATGTCATATCTGCTGCTGTCTGTCATTGCAATATTGATCATGTGTAGTCCTATCTGTCACTGTCTGCACCTACACTACACATTGAACTTGGTACTATGAATATTACTGCTCTACTTTTCTGTATATATGATTGCTAGGTCTCTTCGTTTATCTTTATTTGCACTATGGGAGGTCAGGGTCCATCTTCTGTTGCCATTTGCACTACGGGTTGCATTATTGTACATAAACTGCTGTTGTTGTTTTTCCAGCCTTATTCCTTTTTCTTTTTTTATATTGTGCACACCACTGAAGAGAGAGAGAAATGCCATTTCAATTATCCTGTATGTCCTGTACATATAGCAGTACTGACAAATAAAATCTTTGAATCTTTTGAATCTTGAAGTTGGATGTCAGGTAGAAGAGACAGAGGAATTCTGGAGTAAGTTGGATGAAGTAGTAGAGAGTGTTCCCAGGGGGGAGAGAGAGTGGTGACTGGAGCAGCCTTTAATGGACATGTAGGTGAAGGGAACAGAGGTGATGAGGACGTCCTGGGTAGGTATGGTCTTCAGGAGAGACATGTGGAAGGACATATGGTTGTGGATTTTCCTAAAAGGATGGAAATGGCTGTGGTGAACACATCAAGAAGAGAGAGGAACATAGGGTGACTTACAAGAGTGGAGGAAGGTGGACTTTGCAAAGCAAGAAGAGGAAGAGAGTGAAGACAGAGCCAAAGATTAAGTGGGGGAAATTACAGAAGGAAGAAGGCCGCACAGAGTTCAGGAAGGAGTTCATGCAGGCTCTGGGTGGTAGGGAAGAATTACCAGATGACTGGGAAAGTACAGCAAAAGTATTGAGGAAAACGGGTTGAAGGGTATGTGGTGTATCCAGTGGACAGAGGAAGGAAGACCAGGAGATTTGGTAGTAGAATGAGGAAGTACAGGAAAGTATTCAAAGGAAGAGGATGAGATAAAAGATCAAGTGAGATAGTCAGGGAGATGAAGAAAGTAGACAGGAGCATTTGGAATCTAGGCACATAGCAAAGAGAAAGGTGGCAAAGGCAAAGGAAAAGTCATATAGTGAGTTGCATGAGAGGTTAAACACTAAGGAAGGCGAAAAGGACTTGTATTGATCGGCTAGACAGAGACATTGAGCAGGAATGGATGTGCAGCAGGTTAGGTTGATTAAGGACAGAAATAGTAATGTACTAATAAGTGACAAGAGTGTGTTGAGAAGGTGGAAGGAGTACTTTGAGGAGCTGATGAATGAAGAAAATGAGAACGAGAGGAGGATGAATGAAGGAAAGATGGTGAACAAGGAAGTCCGGGGGATTAGCAAGGCGGAAATGAGGGCAGCTTTGAAGAGGATGAAGAATGGAAAGGCGGTTGGTCCAGATAACATACCTATGGAGGTATGGAGATGTTATGATGTTGTGATGGCAGTGGACTCTTTAACAAGATTATTTAACCCAATCTTGGAGAGGGAGAGGATGTCTCAGGAGTGGAGAAGAAGTGTTTTGGTACCAATTTTCAAGAACAAAGGCGGTGCTCAGAGCTGTAGTAACTACAGAGGCATAAAGTTGATCAGCCACACTATGACGATATGGGAAAAGGTTGTTGAAGCCAGGGTAAGAGGAGAGGTGACAATCACTGAGCAACAGTACAGTTTCATGCCAAGAAAGAGTACTACAGATGCAGTGTTTGCTCCAAGAGTGTTGATGGAGAAGTATAGAGAAGGTCAGAAGGCGCTGCACTGTGTCTTTGTGGATCTAGAGAAAGCATATAATAGGGTGCCAAGAGAGGAAGTGTGGAACTGTATGAGAAAGTCAGGAGTGGCAGAGAAGTATGTGAGGGTGGTGCATGACATGTATGAGGACAGCGAAACGGTGGTGAGGTGTGCTGTAGGAGCGACAGATGGATTCAAGGTGGGGGTGGGGTACCATCAGGCATTGGCACTGCGCCCTTTCTTATTTGCTATGGTGATGGACAGGCTGACAGACGAGGTCAGGCAGGAGTCTCCGTGGACCATGATGTTTGCAGGCGACATTGTGATCTGTAGTGAGAGTAGGGAGCAGGTTGAAGAGAACCTGGAGAGGTGGAGGTATGCTCTGGAGAGAAGAGGAATGAAAGTCTGTAGAAGCAAGACAGAATACAGGAGTGTGAATGAGAGGGAGGCAGGTATAATGGTGAAGATGCAAGGAGCAGAGGTAGTGAAAGTAGATGAGTTAAATATCTGGGGTCAACCACCCAAAGCAATGGAAAATGCCCGAGAGGTAAAGAAGAGAGTGCAGGCAGGGTGGAGTAGGTGGAGACAAGTGTCAGGGGTGATTTATGAGAGAAGGATAGCAACTAGAGTGAAAGGGAAGATTTACAAGACGGTAGTGAAGCTACGTGTCCACTGGTTCCGTCGTTTTTCCACTTCCTATTCATTGTGTATTAGAAATACAGCGGAAAGCATTTGGGCACGGAGCGGTGGAAAACCGTACTGTGTTATGAGTCGCCCGTGGATACTCTACAGCTCATTTGCATAAAGATTTCCCTCGGTAAAGATTTTTTCCGTACGGTCATGAACTGGAGGCAGCACTCTCATCCTGAACTTCTAAATCAGCGGTTTTTGATGTCAAATAACGACAGTTTCATTAACTGAACAACTATTTCTCGCACAAAATGACGTTAGAAACACTTTTCGCCAGTTTGTTTTAAAGATATGGAGACCAAGGATGCAATATTGTCTGGCAGCAGCTGAGAGCTGAAGACCGCCCACAGTCGGACCCATCAACCAATCCAGTGAACCAACCAGCTGGAGGAGAAGACGAGATGGGAGGGGGGAGGGAAAGACAAGCAGATCTATACGTGACCTGTTGCTGTGAAGACTTGAAGGAGAAATTAATAGCCGCTGTTTCAGGCAACCCGATACTATATGACCAGTTCTGGCTGTCATATAGAAACAACACAAAGGAACGAGGTGTGGAGAGCAGTGGAACATGGGCTTATCCAGCCGAAGCTCACGGACAAGGCGGTCAAATTCAACATGCATTGTGTGGGTCTGTAGGATTGGGTGAACCCAAAACTGGCGGCGACGACGACAAAGTGGCCTTTTGTAGCGCAAATATACCAGCACTATTAAAAACAATCTGCTCATAGTTAATAATGACTATTCCAGTATTTTCTCCTGCATTGTTCAACTCCGCCTAGCCGAGAACTACGCTACACACCCCTTTTCCACGCCTCAGAGGTTGTGGTATGTGGATTCCTTTCTGAAAAATCGGGACCAGTGGACATGTAGCATCAGACCTGCTGTGATGTATGGTTTGGAGACGGTGGTGCTGACAAAAAGACAGGCGGCAGAGCTGGAGGTGGCAGTTGAAGATGCAAAGATTTTCACTGGGAGTGACTAGGAGGGACAGGATTAGAAATGAGTATATCAGAGGGACAGCTTAGGTTGAGCAGTTTGGAGACAAAGTAAGAGAAGCAAGGCTGAGATGGTTTGGACATGTGCAGAGGAGGGATAGTGGCTATATTGGACAAAGGATGTTGAAGATGGAGCTGCCTAGCAGGAGGAAACGAGGAAGACCACAGAGAAGATTCATGGATGTTGTACTGTTGTACCACAATGTGACTCCTGTCCTATATTGGGATTCACAGCCAGCTAAACTCTCCCCTGCATCAAATTGTGATGTATGGGAGTTGTATGAGTTGCATTTGCATATGCCACCCCATTGGTGGGCGCTGTACCCTGTGGCATTGCCAATAGTATAAGAGTGTGCTCATTGAACTGAACTGATACGTGTATGTGTGCGTATGCCTGAGTAAATGAGCAAGCTAATGACCTGCAGCCGTGTGTGTCTTGTGTTTGTTCCTCCGAGTGGTAATCTAAAGTAGAAACCCACGGACATAACATCATTGGCGACGAGGATAACTTTGGGTTTCCAAGTCTCGCCGCGGTATTGACTGCGAGTGACGGAGGAAGAGGAACGTTTGTCCTGGTGGGAGTTTGGCTGGGCGCAGCACGCCAGGTGACAGGACGCCAGGTGACAGCGCGCCAGGTGACAGGACGCCGGGTGACAGGACGCCAGGTGACAAGATTGCTAAACGCTAGCTAACTGCACGCCATGGCTGGATTTATTGGACACATTAACCCATTCAACGAGTCGGTGGAGCAGTGGACAACCTACGTTGAGAGGTTTGAGTATTTTGTAACGGCAAATGGTATTGCAGAGGAGAAAAAGCTTGCTGTTTTCTTAAGTGTAATTGGTGCGTCAACATATGGACTTTTACGTAGTCTCGTAGCTCCAGATAAGCCAGGGGCTAAGACATATGCTCAACTCATGGAAGTTTTGAAAGACCATTTTTCTCCAAAGCCAATTGTGATTGCTGAAAGATTTCGCTTTCATAAACGGAACCAACAAGAGGGAGAAACTGTGACGCAATACAAAGCTTTCTGAACACTGCGAGTTTGGTACGCACCTGCAGGATGCATTGAGGGATAGGCTCGTGTGTGGACTGAATATAGAAGCTATCCAGAAAAAATTGCTGACGGAGGAGAAGCTTACTTTTTCCAAAGCAATGGAACTAGCCGTGTCAATGGAGACAGTAGCTCGCGAGACACATCAGCTGAGCAACGCGCTGAAAGTGCATGCACTGTCACCACACGACAAACAACACATGAAATGTTCGCGCTGTGGAAAAATGAACCACAAAGAGAGCGATTGTTTTTATAAGGAGCAAAAATGCCATAAATGTGGTAAGAGAGGACATATCTCGAAAATGTGCAGGAACAAAGAGACTGTAAATAAGGAGAAACCAGTGGAGTATAAAGCTAAAAAGAAAAAAAAAGGTGCACCAATTGGATGTAAAAGAAATATCTAGTGATGGTAGCACTACAGACACTGAAGTGAGCCTGCATATGGTGTCTCAGCAGAGTAATTTGTCATACATGTGTGTTAAACCAAAAATTGAAGGTAAAAGGATTATCATGGAATTAGATACCGGTGCTGCCGTTTCTCTGATTTCAAGAAAACTGTATGATGCACACTTTAAGGACTTGCCCTTGCGCCAAACCCATATAATGCTGAAAACATACACGGGTGAGGTGATTTCAGCAGAGGGTGTCATCACCGTTTCAGTGAGGATGAACAAGCAGAGGGCTAGACTACCACTGTATGTGGTTCGGGGAAGTTCACCCCCACTTTTTGGTCGGGAGTGGCTGCGGAGGATTCGAATTGACTGGCGAGAAATAAAGACGGTCCGGGAGGAGACGCTAGAGGGCGTGCTACAAAGACATGCAGAAGTCTTTAAAAAAGAATTAGGCACTCTGAAAGGCATGGAAGTAGCCATAGCACTGAAGCCGGATCATGTGCCACGGTTCTGTCAAGCGAGAGTCGTTCCCTATGCCCTTAGGCCAAAAGTGGAGGCTGAAATTGACCGATTGTGTGAGCAGGGCATTATATCCCCTGTCAAATTCAGTGAATGGGCAACACCCATTGTGCCCGTTGTGAAAAAGAACGGAGATGTTAGGATATGTGGGGATTTTAAAGTCACAGTTAATCCTGCCCTGTGTGTGGAGAAATACCCAATACCATGCACTGAAGATCTATTCGCATCACTTTCGGGGGGGCAGCATTTTAGTAAACTGGACTTATCTCATGCCTATTTGCAAATGGTGATAGAGGGAAATTCCAGAAAATATCTCACAATAACCACATCTAAGGGTCTGTTTTGTTACAACAGGCTGGCATTTGGAATTACCTCAGCACCAGCGATATTCCAGCGTGCCATGGACCAAGTCCTCCAGGGTCTGCCGAACGTTCACCGTTACCTGGACGATATACTGGTCAGTGGACAGGATCGTGTGCAGCATCTGAAAAATCTGGATGCAGTCCTAGGGCGCTTGGAAGAATTCGGTTTGTGAGTACGGAAGGAAAAATGTGAATTTTTCAAGGATTCACTGGAATATCTGGGTCACGTCATTGATGCCCAGGGTCTACACAAGGCACCAGAGAAAGTCAGGGCAATTGTGGAGGCTCCTGCACCTACAGACGTGAGTCAGTTACGTTCTTTCTTGGGGCTAATTAATTATTACAGCAGATTTATCCCCAACTTGTCAGCTATCCTAAGCCCACTGAATACTCTGCTGTGCAAAGGAAAACAATGGCAATGGACATCTGAATGTGCTGCATCTTTCAAAGAGGCTAAAGAGCAGTTATTCTCTCAAAGCGTGTTAACCCATTATGATCCACAACTTCCCATTCGGCTGGTGTGTGATGCACCACCTTATGGTGTAGGTAGTGTCATCTCACATATTTTCCCGAATGGACAAGAGAGGCCCATAGCTTTTGCATCAAGGACTCTGAATAAGGCAGAACGCAATTATGCCCACATTGAGTGCGAAGCTCTTGGCATTATATTTGGAGTTCGTAAATTCCATCATTATCTGTATGGCAGGCAGTTTACACTCCTTACAGATCATCGCCCATTGACCACTATTCTGAGTTCGTGCAAAGCCACACCATCTATGGCTGCTGCTAGAATGCAGTGGTGGGCTCTCCTGTTAGCTGCCCATAATTACACCATACAGTACCGAGAGGCAGCTCGTCATGGAAATGCGGATGGGCTTTCACGCCTTCCATTACCAACATCATCAAGAGAGAGAATCAGTACTGTGGACAGTTCTCACATTGAACACCTAGAAGCCTTTCCTGTGAACTGTCGAGAAATCTGCCGAGACAGCAAGGGTGATCCTGTCCTTGCTCAAGTCCTAGAGATGGTCTCCACAGGTCGCTTTCCGAGGGTCCAGGATGTGGCCAGCACATTGGCGCCATTCATCAGCCGGAGGGATGAGTTGACACTCCAGCAAGGTTGCCTTATGTGGAGTGTGAGCGTCGTCATTCCCTCAAAATTGAGATCACGACTGCTGTCGGAACTGCATACTGGACACCCAGGTGTTGTCAAAATGAAAGCTGTCGCCCGCAGTTACATGTGGTGGCCCGGAATTGACGCTCAAATTGAACAGGTCTCAAAAACATGCCAGTCCTGTCAATTCACACAGAAAGCACCGGGACCATCACCACTCCACCCATGGACCTGGCCTGGATCCCCGTGGCAGAGAATTCATGTTGACTTTGCTGGGCCGTCCCAAGGCCAAATGTTTATGGTGGTTGTAGACGCCCATTCAAAATGGCCTGAGGTACACCTTATGAGTTCCACTACAACGGCTAATACCATCCAGGTGCTCCGAGGGTTATTTAGTCGCTATGGGCTCCCTGAGGTGTTAGTGAGCGATAATGGTCCTCAGTTTACCTCACACGAGTTTGACACTTTTATGAAAGGCAATGGAGTAAAGCACATTCGCTCTGCACCATTTCATCCATCAACAAATGGTCTTGCAGAACGTTTTGTACAGACATTCAAGCAGTCACTGAAGTGTTCCACTGGAACCACTTCCATACAACACCGACTGGACGCCTTTCTACTCATGTACCGTAACACTCCACACTCTACAACGAAGGAGTCCCCGTCTATGCTTTTCATGCATCGTAAGCTGCGATCTCGACTGGACCTGCTGAAGCCTAGCGTGACGTCAGAGGTAGAGAAAGCACAAGAGGCACAGTGTGCGTATCGAGGAATGCATGTAAAAGCCAGAACGTTCAAGGTGGGAGACCCAGTTCTTGTTCGGGATTACGGGAGAGGAGAGAAGAAGTGGATACCAGGGGTTGTTTCAGCTGAGACTGGCCCTGTATCCTACACCGTCGACATCGGCGCATCGCAGCACTGGAGGCGACACGCAGACCAGATGCTGGCCAGGGTTGTTGAATTGGATACCTCTACAGACGACGGCGGAGCTGCATCGTCGTGCATCTCAGCAGACCTGCCTGTGCTGGAAAAGACTATTCCAGAACCAGCTACTCCGGTTCCTGTGAGTGACCCCTCACCATTACCCCAGGTAACTTCAGAGGGAAACACCACATCACCTCCAGAGACTGGTAAGAGATATCCTTCTCGTATTACTAGACCACCAGAGAGTTATGTTCCATAAACTTTATTTAAGATACTTTTAAGAGACATATATTGGACATTTTTGAATAAGAGACCTTTTTTGTGTGTTAGACGAGAGAGTCATGTCTCACCAAAAGGGCAGAATAAACCCTTGACTGACTCAGGGGTTTGGGATCATCTACTCCCAGCCTCAAGGCTAGTGTGTGTTTTTAAATTAATAAAAGTTGTTTGCTTTGTGTATCTTGGGGGTGGGTATAACATTTAGTGGGGAGGAGATGTGATGTATGGGAGTTGTATGAGTTGTATGAGTTGCATTTGCATATGCCACCCCATTGGTGGGCGCTGTACCCTGTGGCATTGCCAATAGTATAAGAGTGTGCTCATTGAACTGAACTGATACGTGTATGTGTGTGTATGCCTGAGTAAACGAGCACGCTAATGACCTGCAGCCGTGTGTGTCTTGTGTTTGTTCCTCCGAGTGGTAATCTAAAGTAGAAACCCACGGACATAACACAAATCCTCCAAGGAACAGACTTAACACAGGAAAGTGTGAAACTGAAGTGGACATACAAAATAGAGACAGCAGGAATTAATAAACTACACTCTGATACATTTGCAAATTAGTCTTCACTTATTGCATCGATATATAAAAAAAAAATGTGTCCTCTTGTTGAGCTACATTTATGTATTCACAGGTATGATTCTTACATAAATTCTATAAATGACAGGACTAATCAAGCAAGTGATGAGTATAATAATCAAGTAAGCAAATATAGTAACCAGCCACGTAAACAGAGTTGAGGTAGAATATTGCATTCCACACTAAATTTAGTTTAACTGTATAATATATTGCCCAAACTTTGGACAAAGGCCTGAACTCTGACATTACATTGTGTGGTCGTGCATGCCAACAAAGTTCTTCAAAACACTGCCAATATGCTATAATACTTAACAAGATACATCAAATATATATATTTGACAACATTTACTTACTTATATTGCCACTCAGAGGGCTAGAAACAAATGAATGGTTGGAGATGGAAAATCAGCACCAAAAACACATGCTTTTTTGGCTCATTACTTCCTGACTCATCACTTCCTGAAACTCCCTATTGGCTGAAGGTACAACATTACTACATGGAAAAAATGTAAATTAATGAACTGTGCTCCCTAGTGGTCTTGAGGCTCTAAAAACAATGAACAGTTCCAATCCACTCCCCGCCTAGCATTATTTTAAAAATGCTACAATAACATGTTGACATAAACTACTCTTCTGAGGACAAGAGAAGGATACACTCAGAAGTGGGCCTGGAAAAAGTCTTTGTGGACTAGTGCCGGGTAACCTTGACCTCCACTTTCCTTTCGACTCCGTCTTTGCTTGGGAGAGCCTTCACTACCCTCCTACTGGCCATTCATTTCTATTTAGTTGCTTGTCTTTCAAAAGGACAATGTCTCCTTCCTTCATGTTTGGTCTTTTAAGGTGCCATTTTTGATGATTCTGCAGCATGTTGAGATACTCTCTCTGCCACTGAGCCCAGAAGATATCAGCCAAAACTTGAACCCTCTTCCACTGATGTTTAAACATGTCGGCCTTGGTGAAGTCTCCAAGGGGAGGTGAGACCATACCCAACTTCTGGGTGAGGAGAGTTGAGGGGGATCAGAGGAGCTTCTGGGTCGGAGGAGACGGGCACTAGACATCTTGCATTAATAATAGCCGTCACTTCAGCCATCAACTTTGTCAAAACCTCATGAGTTAGCTTAGAGAGTCCTTCTTGTAGGAGCACTGAGTCTAGGATACGGTGTGCAATGCCTATCATATGCTCCCATGTGCCACCCATGTGAGACGAGAGGGGAGGATTCAATACCCAGGAACATCTGGCTGAGTAAGTAGTCATCCACGCTTATCTCACCAGGCTTTGGTGGGTCCAACTTCAATTCTCTGGATGCACCCACAAAATTTGTCCCACAGTCAGACCACAACTGCCTAGCAGGCCCTCTGATGGCAAAAAATCTGCGAAGTGCATTGATGAAGCTGGAAGAGCTCACAGATTCAACAACCTCTATGTGAACAGCTCTAGTAGACATGCATGTAAACAGAACCGCCCATCTCTTACTGTTGGCTTGCCCTCCTTTAGTACGGCATGCAACGACCTCCCATGGTCCAAATACATCAAGACCAACATAAGAAAAGTCTGCCATGATTTGTTGCTCTGTTCTGCCTCGTAGCCTCCTGCAAGTCACACATCTGTGGATGATGCTGCTGATGTGTCTCTTAGCTCCTACTATCCACAAGCCACTTGCTGTCACAGCTCCCTCAGTAAAATGTCTTCCTTGATGCTTTCCAGCTGCATGATGATGACGGATGAGCAGTGTAGCAATATGATGTTTGCCTGGGATCAGAAGAGGATTGGCTTCATGGCTTAACAACTTTGACTCTGCAAGACGTCCACCTACCCGCAGTAACCCATTTTTCATCAATAACAGGGTAAAGATTGCGAAGGGTGCTGTTTGATGGCAGGTCTCTTTTTGCCATGATGCATTTGATTTCTTCTGCATGCACGTTGCGCTGGACAGATCTGATGACTGTGTGCTCTGCTTGAGTTAAAGCTTCATTTGTAAGACTTTCCTTGCAGAGATGCAACCCCTCACAGCTGAAGTCGTTCTTAGATTTGATAAAGCAGTGAGAAATGTGACGAAGGTGAGCTATGGCTTTGATAAGGGAGATCCACTTGGAGAAGCACTCAAAGCGTGCTGAACGCCAAGTATTTGTAGACACTGTGGTAGTAAGCACTGTCGCACTGGAGCAAATTTCAACATCTGACTCTGGGTTGAGGAGTTCAAATGGGCCTTGCTCAGGAGTGATGTTCCCAGTCTGCAGGAGATAAGCTGGGCCGGAGAGTCATGTGGCACTGGCTAGCATCCCTGCTGCCACAGACCGAGAGCCATGATTGGCAGGGTTGTGCTCTGTTGGGGCATATCTCCACTGGTCTGGTAGAGATGATTGCTTAATTCCCTGTACATGATTATTTATGTATACATGGAATCTCTTGTGTTTATTGATTATGTATCCTAGCACCACTTTACTGTCTGTGTAGAACATAGTTCTGTTTATTTTCATGTCAAGTTCTTCTGTGAGGAGCTCTGATAGCTCCACAGCAAGCACACCAGCACAGAGCTCTAGTCGGGGAGTGGTGAGCCCTGGTACTGGAGCCAGCTTGGCCTTACCCATAATGAATCCAACTTCACTGTGACCATCTTGATGTGTGACTTTCAGCTAAGCTACCGCAGCTACAGCCTTGACTGAGGCATCCGAGAACACACAAAGCTCAGGGGACTTGGCTTGTGAGACGGAAAAGGAGACATATGTGCAAGGGATATGCAGGGCTTGAAGATCCTGCAATGAATCTTGCCATCTTCTCCAGTCATCATACATGTCCTGGGGCAAGGGACTATCCCACTCAGCATCACCATTGGAGAGCTGTCTGAGGAGAAGTCTTCCTTTGATAGTCACAGGAGCAAGGAAGCCTAGAGTATCAAACAGGCTGTTTCCTACTGAAAGAACCCCATGGTGAGTGAAAGGCTTTTGGCTTAATGGAACATGGAAAATGAATGTATCAGACTTGGTGTCCCAACTCAATCCCAAGCTGCGCTGAACAGGAAGCTCATCCACAGAGAGATCTAAATCTTTGATTTCCTTGGCCCTGTCTTCTTGGGAAAAGGCATTTACCACTTCCACTCTGTTGGAAGCAATCTTATGGAGATGGAGATTAAGAGAGTGCAAGCATGCTTTGAGCTCTGTATGACATCAATAGCCTCTGCTTCGGTTGGAAAAGACTTCAGTGCATCGTTGACGTAAAAGTCACGTTCTACGAAGTGTCATGCATCACTGCCATATTCTCTTTCTGCATCCTTTGCTGCCACTCTCAGCCTAAAGATTGCCACTGCTGGGGAGGGGCTATTTCCAAAGACATGGACTCTCATCTAGAAGTCTACTATATCTTTGCTTAGGTCATTGTCTTCATACCAGAGAAAGCAAAGAAAGTCTCTATGATCTTCCCGAACATCTGTTCTATATCTGCCATAATAGCCACTGGTTCCTTTCGAAAACGGAGGAGCACACCTAAAAGGGTGTTGTTCAGGACAGGCCCTGAAAGCAGCACATCATTGAGAGACACTCCATCAAACTGTGCATTCGAATCAAACACCACACAAATCTTCCCAGGTTTGTGTGGGTGATAGATACTGAAAGTGGGAAGATACCATCTCTCTTTATCTGGGTCACAAGGTGGCGCGAGTTCTGCATGTTTGTTGTCGAGCATTTTCTGCATGAACTCAACAAAGTGTGCTCTCATGTCTTCATTTTTTTCCAAGTGTGCGTCAGAGAGACATAAGCCGCTTGTAGGTGTAGGATCTGTTGTCTGGGAGTATACACCTAGGGCTCTGAAATGGTAATGGAGAAACCCAGCTGTTACTCTCATCTTTGAAGATTCCTTCCATTGTTTTCAGAAAGATCATGCCTCCAGCAGATGGTGCAAGGTGGTTGTCATTATCAGAGCGATGAAAGACAGTCTCTCCTAAATTCTCCGCAGTGAGCTTTGAATATAGGCTCAGAGTATGCCGCTGATGAGGATTAGTGTAACTCTTAAGGCTGAAGTTCTCTTTGACACTGAAGCGGCTGTTACAGGGAATGAGAAGGCTAGGCCGTCCATTGTCTAACACGTGTTTTTAGAGCACTCACTTCAGTTGGCTTGTGAGCACTGCCGAAGCACACATTGCCAATAACAGCCCAGCCCAAATCAAGCTTCTGTGCGTACAGGTCATTGTGTCTGCCGCTTAACTGTTTTCTCACCTTGTGAGCTCTTAGAAGGTTCCATCCAATAAGCAAGAGAATATTAGCATCTGGGTCGAGGGGTGATATCTTAGCAGCTATTGACCTCAGATGGCAGTGGTGGTGTGTGGCTTTGGGAGTAGGTATTTCCTCCCTGTTGTTAGAGATAGCATTACATTCAATGAGTGTAGGGAGAGGAAAGCTTATTTTCCTATCTGCTGACTCAACCATATAACCACAGGCTCTTCTACCTGATGTTTCTGTTACACCAGCACAGGTCTTCAGGGTGTATGGCTCTGGTGCACTTTTAATGTCAAACATGTCAAAAAATTCAGTCTTTGCAAGGAACAGATTACTTTGATCGTCTATAATTACATACATATCTTCTTCCCACTGTCTCTCTGACCTTCTGGAAAGACACGCACTAAGCAAATCTTAGAGCAGGATTTTCCTGAGACTCCATTTCTAAATACCTTTGTACAGGTGGCTGTAACATCTAGGTCAGATGACTTCACTTCCTCCCCGCCATGCTCTTTAGGGGAAAGGAAAGGCTTGGGTGTCTGTGGTGCTGGCCAGGATGGAGAGCTGCTAAGTGCTTCTCACTGTCACACTCTACATACTTAATGGCAACATTAGTCTTTTGCCTGGTGGCTAGTAGATGCCAGGCAGCGGTAGCAAATGTTATTGTCTTTGATGAACTTCTTTCTGTCTTTAAATAGCATAGATCTGAAACCTCTACATCTTTTGAGTGGGTGTGGCTTACGATGTACAGGACACTGTCTGTATATATATATTCAGTCACGCATTTCGCTGTTGTGGTTACAGCTGCTGATACACCTGTCTTATGCACCATAACCGATTTGTGGTTAGCTAGAGGCATTTCTTTCTTAGAACTGACAGAGGAGAGATGAGCCATGGAAAAGGTAGGGTCATTCCTTGCTCTGACTGCTTTCCTCACAAACTCAGTAAAGAAGGAGAAGGGTGGGAAGGCAACATTATAGTCTTCTTTAGACTTTGACCCAACTGCTGTCCATTTTTCTTGATGATGAAAGGGTAGCTTCTCTACAATCTGACTTACTCCCCTGGCTGTGTCGAGATAACTTAATCCAGGCAAATACCCAGCCAGCTTTGCAGCTTCTAATTCACAGAGCAAGTCTGATAGCTCACGGAGCTTGTGTGGTTCTTTACTGGAGAGCTTTGGGAAATTTTCTATTCTGGAAAACAATGCTTTTTCTATTGCTTCTGATGCACCAAAACATTCTTCAAGTCTTGTCCAAATCATTATCAGACCAGCAGATGGATGGCATATGTTGATTGATTTTACCCTTCTGGCATGTTCTGACGACTCAGGACCCAACCACTTCATGAGCAGGTTTATTTCTTCACTGGCAGTGAGGCCAAGGTCTGCTATGGTACTCTGAAATGTAGCCTTCCAGCTCAGATAACTTTCTAGCTTGTCATCAAACTGAGTTAGTCCGCCAGTCACAAGTGGACTTTTTGCTAGGAACCTGGCGAGGTCACAAACGGCATTGTCCTTAGCTGAATAGTTTGGGATACACCTCTGCCGTGGTTGTGGTGCACTGTGGGGAAGACTTTGTTGAACGGCATCTCTTTGCATTGTTGGTTTACCACCATCTGGTGGTAACAAGGGGTATTGATTTGATTGTCATTTAAAGGGAGAAGGTGTGAATGCTGATGAAGGTTTGACTTGTTTCTGCTGATCGGTGATGTTATCATGCTGGATAAACATGTCTTGCCTGTCCTTGAGTGAGCTCAGTGTAACTGTGTTTATTTATGTAGTCACTCACTTTCTGCTCTGGAGTTGCTTGGACAGGCAAGAACTCCAGCTCTTCACTTTGTTGTGCAATGTCAAACTGAGCAGCAGCAGACTCCATTACTTGTGCTTTAGCTATAGCAGCATCAGCTTCTTTCTAGAGTTGAAATACGTCGATCGTTGCCTCCAAGCGAGCCTTTCCAATCTTAATGTTCATTTCTTTCTCAGCCTAAGTTAATCTGGCTTTAGCCACCTGTGTATCAGCCTGTGCATGTGCAGCTGCCATGGAGGCGCTAGTTGATGTAGAAGACCTTCTCGAAGATCCTGCTGATGACCTAACAGTCAGCTTTCCTGAGTGTTTCAAGGACTTCAAAGAGTGACCCAAGAGTGAATTGGTGTCGTCACGGTCTTGACCTTGACCCCCTGATTTCTGCATTATGCTGACTGAGAGGGGCTGGCAAAGGTGAGTATCTGCTCTTGGCTCCCTTGTCAGTGTCCAACAGTTTGTTGTTGTCCCTCGCAGAGTGCTATAATTTCATTGTACTGTTGCACCACAATGTGACTCCTGTCCTATATTGGGATTCACAGCCAGCTGAACTCTCCTCTGCATCAAATCCTCCCAGAAACAGACAGGTGTTGTAGTTGAATGAGATTTAATACAGGAAACTGTGAAACTGAAATGGACATACAAAATAGAGAGAGCAGGAATTAATAAACTACACTCTGATATATTTACAAATTAGTCTTCACTTACTGCATCAATACACACACAAAAAAAGTGTCCTCTTGCTGAGCTACATTTATGTATTCACAGGTATGATTCTTACATAAATTCTATAAATGGCAGAACTAATCAAGCAAGTGATGAGTATAATAATCAAGTAAGCAAACATAGTAACCAGCCACGTAAACAGAGTTGAGGTAGATATTGCATTCCACACTAAATTCAGTTTAACTGTATAATATATTGCCCAAAATTAGGCCAAAGGTCTGAACTCTGACATTACATTGTGCGGTCATGCATGCCAACAAAGTTCTTCAAAACACTGCCAATATGCTATAATACTTAACAAGATACATCAAATACATATTTTTGACAACATTTACTTACTTATATTGCCACTCAAAGGGCTAGAAACAAACGGATGGTTGTTGATGGAAAATCAGCACCAAAAAACACATCATGCTTTTTTGGCTCATCACTTCCTGGAACTCCCTATTGGCTGAAGGTACAACACTACTACATGGAAAAAACGCAAATTACAGAACTGTGCCCCCTAGTGGTCTTGAGTCTCTAAAAACAATGAACAGTTCCAATACAGATGTAGTGAAGAAGGACATGGAGAGGGTTGGTCTTACAGAGGAAAATGTGGGGGACAGGGTGAGATAGAGGCAGATGATCCGCTGTGGCGACTCCTGAAAGGAGCAGCCAAAAGAAGAAAAAGAAGAACGTTATGGCTTACAGCTCATGAAAACCCCAAATCCAGTTTTCCAGAAAATTAAAATGTTGTGAAAAAGTTCAATAATGTAGACTCATGGTGTCACATTCTAATCAGCTAAATAACTCCAAACACCTGCAAAAGTTTCCTCAGTCTTTAAAGTAGAACTGAACTGAACGGCATTGAACGGCACTGGGTGATAGTACATACAATTATAAAGATAATTTATCATTGGCACCCCCTCCACAAATCCCGGAATCTTGGAGAAAATCACGATTTTGAATTTCCCGCCCTGAAAAATCAGACAAATCTGCCGATTAACCGGAAGTGCAGCCGGAGTGCCGCGTGACGTCACGAGTGTGACACAGTCCTCATGTTTACCATTGCGAGCACGTCGACACTGGTTGTTTTTGGTGCATTTTGTCGTGATAGTCGACTACAAAACACTTCCAACACCTGGGAAGATCTGTTCAGTGGCCAAGGAAAGCTGTCATGGCGACGAAAGAAAAGAAAGGGGGAGGAAAAGCGACCGGGAAGTGATGCGTTTCTAGATATAGATATTACAGTGATCCCTCACTTATCGCGTTTAATGGGGACCAGAACCGACCGCGAAAAGTGAAAAACTGCGAAGTAGCGTCACCCCCCCCCCCCAAGGGCGTCACAAGCACTATTTTGCACAAAAAGGCACAAGAGAACAGCGAAAAGTGCCACTAAGCAACACGAGCGATAAAGAACAATGAATGCGGTCTTCCTTCGCTGGGTATGGGCGCTCTGCAGGGAGAGAAGCTGGGTAAAACGTCTCGGTCAATCAGCTTGCGAGGTAAAATGTCTCGGCCAATCAGCTTGCGAGATTCCCGAGCGGTGAAGAGGTGGGCGGAGAGGAGTGGAGCGGTGGTCAGAGAGGTGGATTTTGAGTTGTGCGGGCTCTCCGTGTTGATACCTGACGTTCTAATGTACTCTCCCTGCCTTCTGCTAGCGCCCGGGCAACTTTCATGCCATTTTTTCTCAATTTTGAATTTTTGATGAATATTTTTGAAAAATCCGCGATGCACTGAGGGTGCGAAAGGTGAAACGCGAAGTAGCGAGGGATCACTGTATTTATAAATAGCACAGTCAAATGCAGAGGCCAGTTCTGTTCATGTGTATTGCCACTATAGTCTGTAGAAGTATTGTAACACATAGCCCAATTTTTTGAATGAATGAATGAATTTATTTATTTCGGATAGTACAGTACAGGTTGAAAGAAACTGAATGATATAACAACAAGGTCAAATTGAACAATGACTCATCTGATTATACAATTCAACGTAAGTTATCCGAAATGGGTGATGGCTGAAGCCGCAGCTTATATTGCCCACCCATATTCCATCCAAGAATTCAAAGAGAAAACAGGCAAGAGCGATTACAATTCAAAACAAAACTAAGACAAAATGTGACAGAGAAAAAAGAAAACTAAGCTACAACACAACACAGGCTGGATATGTTACAACTCGCCGCTCATTAGCGGCGCCAGCTGCGCGCACACTTGCACCTCGTCAGCAGCGTGGGATATAAGCCACTCTGCCCTGGGCTTCGGCATGAAGCCGTCTTATTCCTTCAGCCCTCTTGCTGCAGAGGAACCCCCTCATCTCCCAGCAAGATCTACAGCGTAAGCATACCTACCTTTGCCTTTCCAGTCTCTCCTCTGTGCACAGGTGTATTCCCCGGCGGCGGACCTCGCCTCTGCCAGCTGCTGTCACAGGTGCATCAGGTCGCTGTCTCCCGGGCTCGCGTGCACGCCTGCCACCTGCCACACTCCTGCATCCTCCTCTGTCTCGTCACCGATCCTGAATGCCTCTTCACTCTGAAAACTCTGGTGTTCTTGACTGCTGGAACTGCTATCATCTGCCATTGTTGTTTTGTTTAGGGATCGCACTCGTGACGTCACGCAGCGTCGTCTGCTCTACTTCCGGTTTGTTTGGCACTGCCAGCCAGAGGCAAAAGTTTATCGGCTTATAGCTTGGCCATCGCACGGCCTAAAAATTTCTTTTATGTGTTGAAAAATACAATAGGTAATAAGGAATTAATCTGCTATTCTACTTTTTGCGCCAAAAGGTGGGTTCAGTTCTACTTTAAATGGTCTCTCAGTTTGGTTCAGTAGTCTACACAATCAGGGGGAAGACTGCTGACTTGACAGTTGTCCAAAAGACCATCACTGACACCCTCCACAAGGAGGGTAAGCCATAAAAGCTAACTGCTAAAGAAGTTGGCTGTTCACAGAGTGCTGTATCCCAGCATATTCATGGAATGTTCAGTGGAAGGAAAAAATGTGGCAGAAAAAGGTGCACAAGCAGTAGGGATAATGACAGCCTTGAGAGAATTGTGAAGCAAAGTCCATTCAAGAATTTGGGGGAGATTCACAAGAAGGGGACTGTGGCTGGAGTCAGTGCTTCAAAAGCCACCACACACAGACATGTCCAGGACATGGGTACAGCTGTCACATTCCTTGTGTCAAGCCACTCCTGAACCAGAGACAGCATCAGAAGCATCTTTCTTGGGCTAAGGAGAAAACAGACTGGACTGTTGCTCAGTGGTCCAAAGTCCTCTTTTCAGATGTAAGTAAATGTTGTATTTCATTTGGAACTCAAGGTCCCAGAGTCTGGAGGAAGAGTGGAGAGGCACACATTTGAGGTCTAGTGTGAAGTTTCCATAGTCACTGATAATTTGGGGAGCCATGTCATCTGCTGGTGTTGGTCCACTGTGTTGTATCAAGTCCTAAGTCAGTGCTGTCATCTACCAGGAAAGTGTAGAGCACTTCAGTGCTTCCCTCTGCTGACAAGCTTTATGGAGATGCTGATTTCATTTTCCAGCAGGACTTGGCACCTGTCCACACTGCCAAAAGTACAAAAACCTGGTTTCATGACCATGGTATCACTGTGCTTGATTGGCCAGCAAACTTTCCTGACGTAAACGCCATAGAGAATCTATGGAGTATTGCCAAGAAGAAGATGAGCCACACCAGACCAAACAATGCAGGCAAGCTGAAGGCCGCTATCAAAGCAATGTGGTCCTCCATAACACCTCAGCAGTGCCACAGGCTGATCACCTCCATGCCACACCACATTGATGCAATAATTGATGCAAAAGGAGCCCTGACCAAGTACTGAGTTTGTACACTGACATACTTTTCAGTCAGGCAATATTTCTGTTAAAAAAAAACATCCATCCATCCCTCCATCCATCCCTCCATCCATCTTCTACTGCTTTTCCGGAGATCTGGGTCATGGAGGCAGCAGTTCAAGCAGAGAAGCCCAGTCTTCCCTCTCCCCAGCCACCTGCTCCAGCTCTTCAGAGAGTATACCAAGGCATTCCCAGACCAGCTGGGAGACATAGTCTTTCCAGCGAGTCCTGCGTCTACCCCGGGGTCTGCTCCCAGTGGGACGTGCCTGAAGCACCTCAAGTGGGAGGCGTCCAGGAGGCACTCTGATCAGATGCCCAAACCACCTCAACTGGCTCCTTTCAATGTGGAGGAGGTGCGGTTCTACTCTGAGCCTCTCCCGGATGACTGAGCTCCTCACCCTATCTCTAAGGGTGAATCCAGCAATCCTAGGAAGGAAGCTAATTTCAGCCTCTTGTATCTGCAATCTCATTCTTTCGGTCATTACCCAAAGCTTGTGACCATAGGTGAGGGTAGGAATGTAGATTGACTGGTAAACTGACAGCTTTGCCTTAGAGCTCAGCTCCCTCTTCACCACAACAGACCGGTACAATGTCCGCATCACTGCAGATGCTGCTCTGATCTGTCTGTCAATCTCTTGCTCCAGTCTCCCCTCACTCGTGAATAAGACCCCGAGATACTTAAACTCCTTCACTTGGGGCAGGAGCTTGTCCCCAGCCCAGAGAGGACAATCCACTTTTACCCGGCTGAGGATCATGGACTCAGACTTGGAGGTGCTGATTCTCATCCCAGCCACTTCACACTCAACGGCAAACCGTCCCAGTAACACCTGTCGGTCATTGCTGGATGAAGCCAACAGGACAACATCGTCTGCAAACAACAGAGATGAGAGCCTGTGGTCACCGAGCATGACACCCTCCATTTCCTGGCTGCGCCTAGAAATCCTGTCCATAAAAATTATGAACAGGATCAGTGACAAAGGGCAGCCCTGGCAGAGTCCAACTCTCACTGGGAATGAGTCCAACCGAGTGTTGGCAATACAAACCAAACTCTCACAACAGAGACTGGATAGCTCGTAATAACAAGTCCGATACCCCATACTCCCAAAGCACCCCCCACAAAAAACTATGAGGGACGTGGTTGAATGCCTTCTCCAAGTCCACAAAACACATGTATACTGGTTGGGCAAACTCCCACAAACCCTCAAGGATTCTCGAGAGGGTAAAGAGCTGGTCCGATGTGCCACGGCCAGGATGAAAACCACATTGCTCCTCCTGAACCTGAGGTTCGACCAACAGCTGGACTCTCCTCTCCAGTACCTTGGCATACACCTTCCCAGGGAGGCTGAGGAGTGTGATCCCTCTAAAGTTGGAGCACATCGTCCGATCCCCCTTTTTAAAGAGGGGAACCACCACCCCGGTTTGTCATGCCAAAGAAACTGTCCCCGATCTCCACGCAATGTTGCAGAGGTGTGTCAACCATGACAGCCCTACAACATCTAGGGCCTTGAGGTACTCAGGGCAAATCTCGTCCACCCCTGGGTCTGGCCACCAAAGAGATTTTTAACCACCTTGGCGACCTCAGCCCCCGTGATGGGTGAGTTGTCCCCCTCGTCCACAAGCCCTGATTTCTCTGTGGAAGGCATGCCAGTGGGATTGAGGAGATCCTCGAAGTATTCCTTCCACCGCCCGATGATATCCCCAGTTGAAGTCAGCAGCACCCCATCCGCACCATACACAGTGTGGACAGGGAACTGCTTCCCCCTCCTGAGCGGCCAGACAGTTTGCCAGAATCTCTTCGAAGCCAACCGAAAGTCTTGTTCCATGGCCTCACCGAACTCCTCCCACACTCGAGTTTTTGCTTCAGCAACCACCTGAGCCGCACTCCGCTTGGCCTGCCGGTACACCTCAGCTGCTTCGGGAGTCCCACAAGTCAACCAAGTTTGATAGGACTCCTTCTTCAGCTTAATGGCCCCCCTCACCATGTGTGTTGGGACACCGGAGCTGTGTGTTGAGGTCAGGAGCTGTGTGTTGAGGTGAGGCCGACTATATCTAGCCAGTATCTCTCAACCTCATGCACCAGTTCAGGCTCCTTTCCCACCAGAGAGGTGACATTACACATCCCAAAAGCCAGTTTAGGAAGCCTGGGATCAGACCGTCAAGGTCTCTGCCTTCGACCGCCACCTGATCCACATAGCACCGGACCCCCATGGTCCCTCCTGCAGGTGGTGAGCCCACTGGAGGGCAGACCCATGTAACTCCTTCAGGCTGAGCCCGGCCAGGTCCCATGGGCGGAAACCCGGCCACCAGGCGCTAGCCATCGAGACCGTCCCCCAGGCCTGGCTCCAGGGTGGGGCCCTGGTAACCCCATAACGGGCGGGGTACACTGAATCCTTGTTTTAGCATTCATTATGAGAGTCTGTTGGATCATTCTTAGTCTGGCCCTTCACCCAGGACCAGTTTATCTTGGGTGACCCTATCAGAGGCAAATTGCCCTGGACAACATAGCTCCTGGGATCACTAAGGCACACAAACCCCCCACCACGATAAGGTGACGATCTATGAGGGGCTATTAAAAAAAAAGTTTAAAAAACAATTTTTTAAAATTAATTTTATGTAATATTTGAATTTGAGAAACTCAATTTGGGGTTTTCATGAGCTCTAAGCCATAACCATCAAAATGAAAAGAAATAAACACTTGAAATATATCACTCTGTGTGTAATGAATCTATATAATATGAGCTTCATTTTTTTGAATTGAATTACTGAAATGAATAAACTTTTCAATGACATTCTAATTTATTGAGATGCACCTGTTTGTCTTCCAGCTGACCTGGGAACGCCTTGGCCGTGGTAGAACTGGAGGAAGTGGCTGGGGAGAGGGAGGTTTGGGCTTCTATACTTAGAATGATGCCCCTGTCACACAGACTCCAAGAAAAGCTGTAAAAGATGGATGGATGGATGAGAATCATCATCATCATCATCATCATCCGCATTTATTTTGACAGGACACAAGTAGTCCCACAGTTGGGGTGGGTCCTCTTACAGTTGAAGCTGAGTTTTTATGCCGGATGCCCTTCCTGACGCAACCCTGCCCATTTTATCTGGGCTTGGGACTGGCACAGAGAGTACACTTGACTTGTGCATCCTCTGTGGCTGGGTAACCAACATTTCCCTCCTCCGTTCCATGATTGCTGAGCACCAAGCTGGATGGCAGGAAGTTCCACTTTTCCATGGTCTTTAGCATGACCTGGCCAGGGTTTGAACCCCAGCTTCCTCGTTGTGGGGCGGATGCTCTACCCCTAGGCCATCACTCCGGTGGTAATAATAATAATAATAATAATAATAATAATATGTCTCTACAGGAACAAATAGTGGACACAAGCCTACATTAAAAAGGAAAGAGTGGGAGGAAAGCATTTTTCTTGAATAAAAATTCTGGCAAGTGGTTGAATGTTTTAAACATCTTTTTAACTATCAATCTGCCCACCTACTGACCAAACACAATCATGCAGAGGATACAGTTACTGAAATGACCTAGCTTTTCAGTTTGCCAATAAGACAGAAGAGGAAACAAATATGATTTTTAAAATGTTTTTTTCCCCTTAAATGCTGAGTAGAGGAATTTGGTTATTCATGGAGGAGGGAAAAATGAAAGAGGTCATTCATGACAAAGTGCCAAGATATGAGGAAACCACACTTGTGCCTGAAACAGGCAGTGGGAAGGCCGAGCCAAGTCTTAGTCTCAGCTGTTGCTCCAAGCCACAGATTTATCACACAGGCACTTCCCCAGCAAGAAAGACCCTCACACACAGCCTTGGAGGGGTGCAGGCATGCTCAAGTGACTTGATGAACATGAATACCAGAGAGCGGCAGGTCTGTGGGATGAAAGGAGACTTTGTTTTGGTCTCTGTCTGTCCATGTAACTTTAGGTTTTGTCCCACCCTAAGGTACCATAGAGTGAACATTTAAAGGGGAAACAAAACGACCTGGCAAATATTTGTATGCTAGAGCCACATTGTGGGCCATACGAAGAGGTGGAAAGCTGAACTGTGTGGAATATGGCCTGAAGCTATAAAACACACTGTATTCTCCACCTTCGCATATTTCATCTTGGAAAAAATTAACAGGATAAAGAAGGTGGAAGGAGTGGGTGAGCCCAAGAACGAGAGGGAACAGAATCCAACCTGGGCTACACTAAAGAGCATTGTATGTAGCACTTCAATAGGCTAACGATTATAGGAAAGCTTTTCCAGGTTTTGACCATCTGTCACTTTTATGAGCAGTGTGGTAGGAAATTAAGTCTTTGGGTTGTTTGGCTTGGGAATAATGAGCCACTGAAAATGATTGTTATAGATGACCCCTTGGCACTGTTCTCATATGGAGCCAATCAGGACGCAGCTCCAGAGGCCTCCTAACAATCAGGGAAAAATCAATTGGTTGTAATGGGTCAGAGGAATGGGTGCTGCAGCAGGTAGGCCTGGGAACAACTGTATTTGTATGGGTTTTTGAAGATTAAAGGCCCTGTGCCAATTCAGGTACAATGAAAAATACTTTTATGTTATACCTATAGCATACTTTTGAAAGACACTGCTACAACAACAACAACAAAAAAAAGGTCCTTAAAACATTACTTATCCAGGTAAAATTATAAAAAAAGGAAAGATGGTATTTTAATGCTGAATGGAGGTGGGGAAGATGGAAAAAAAACACTGGATATGGGAAAAGGGAAACAACAGTACCATATGGAAGAAAGGAATGACAAGTGATGAGGAAAAGAGAGAAGTGTGTATTCCGAAAAGCCTATCAGTCGTAACGCCAAGCCTTCTTCGGATGCCCCTGAGACAAAACACCTGATAAGGCTGATGTGAGAGACATTCCTCAGCTGAATGTGTGCACACCAATGAGGGCACGCTGTTTAGTCAACAGCGCTCTGACAACCCATCTTGGAAATTCAAGTTTCTTAAGTTTGCAGAAAAGCATCGCAGAGACATGAAAAATCAGGGATGATGAAAAGTCCAATTTACCCCAAAGAGTTAACTTCCATACATTATATGTATTTAAGAGATAAACAAAATGCTGTGATCATGTGTCTGATGTACCAACTCATAGGTTTGATTGGTAAGGTGCATTTCAGATACAGAATAAACACCTCCTAATATAACTAAAATGTTAAGATTGTATTTCTAACATGAAAATGGAGAAAATTAACAACAAATTCATCCACATTATTAAACCTTTGTGATTGTTTTTAACTGTTTTATTATTAAGTAAAGAGAAGACACATTTTAATGGATTTGGAGGCCTAAACTACTGTATATTACGTGTGGGTGTCAAATTACAAAAAATTCTTATTTAACACACTGCATGTTTTTTTGAATGTGATAATACATATATAGGCATGTAAGGTATTTCAGTGTTTTAATACAGATCACATAATGCATATAATATTTTAATTACTTCCACAATTGTGAAACAAGTAATGATCACACTTGGAATATATATTCAGTGAAATTGTCAGGTCACTTTGATTCATATAGCCAAAATCCAGTCATACACTGCAGTATTTTGGACCATCTACAAACTGTGGGCTTTACAGTGTTCACAGTATACATGCACAACATCAAAGGTTCTTATATTTTTTATTTATACATGGGGAAGCTGTCTAAACTGACACCTAAGAACACGGAGAAACAGACCATTTGAAACTAATGTGAGTGTACTTTGGTGCAATGTCAATGAATAGACATCAGAATAACCATATTATTCATAAACTGGAAAGAAGAACATTTCTGTCAGACAAAACACTTGAAATAATTTAATAAAAAGCTATTTTTAGGCATACATACAATATCCTTGGTTTGGCATCTAGTCTCTGTCTCATCACTCCATTAAATAAAGACATATACAGTAGTTAGTGAGTGATTCTGATAACTATATAAACCCCAACAGCCTGCAGGTGAATGCTGTGGTGGTGAGGTTGGAACATCAGACAGTCAAGACTTTTCTGATAAACTTGTGTAATGGTCATAGGTCTTACCTCAGTGATGTAAATTGCAGCAAGGAGCTGGGAATGTGCTGATTAAAAAGGTGTAACATAGATTTGGGCAATTATAAGATAAGATAAGATAAGATAAGCCTTTATTAGTCCCACAATGGGGAAATTCCAGGATTGCAACAGCACAGGGATAGCAACACTCAGAGCAACAATCAGAAGGCAAGAGAAAAAAACAAGAGCAGCAAGTATACATATGTACATATAAATATAAACAGACAGTGCGGAGCATTGTAGCTAGATGGGATAGATATATAAATATATAAACAGTGCGGAGCATTGTAGCTGGATGGAATAACTATATGAGTATATAAACACAGTGCGGAGCATTGTAGCTAGATGGAATAAATATGTAAATATATAAACACACACAGTGTGGAGCATTGTTGCTAGATAGAGTAAATATATAAATATATATATATAAACACACACAATGCGGAGCATTGTAGCTAGATGGAATGAAACAGCACAACCGTCTACTTAGTTATCCTACATGGTATGATTATGTACCCATACATATTCTCACCCTCCATAGCGACCGACATTTTCTTAGTTGTATACTGGAGGGGACCATTGTGTAAGTCTATTGCGTCTTTTGCATTCAATACTATTAGGTCGTCACGTCTTTTTGCTATCTCTGCGAGCAGCCCTACTTTGGTTGTACAGTCTGACAGCCGTAGGTAGGAAGGACCTGCAAAACCTCTCGGTTGTGCACCTAGGATGATGTAGTCTGCTGCTAAATGAGCTCCTCAGTGCGTTCAGTATGTCCTGCATAGGGTAGAACTCGGACTCCAGCAGAGATGACAGTTTAGCCACCATCCTTCTCTCTCCTATCTCCTCCACTGGGTCAAGGCGCTGCCCCAGGACAGAGCTAGCTTTCTTGATCAGTTTGTTCAGTCTCTTCCTATCGGCTGCTGTAATGCCGTTGCCCCAGCAGACCACTCCAAAAGTGATGGCTGATGCCACCACTGTGTCATAGAATGTCTTCAGCAGCGCCCCTTGTACACCAAAAGACCTGAGTCTCCTCAGTAGGAACAGCCTGCGCTGTCCCTTCTTAGAATGACTTAGAATGACTTAATTGCTTAGAATGACTTAATAAGTCATTCTAAGCAATAAAACTACAGTTAGTTCTGACCCTGAAGGGTTACATCATTTGGCCCCATTACTAAATTTGGAATAGTTTAACAAAACATATCAACAAAATCACCTATACCAATCTTGTAATTATGAGCCATTTGATTCTTGTATAAGGCAATATTTTTGAAATAAAATAATAGTGAATGAATTATTGTGTATTGTAATATTGTACAGTGGGGTAAAAAAGTATTTAGTCAGCCACCAATTGTGCAAGTTCTCCCACTTAAAAGATGAGAGAGGTCTCCAATTTTCATCATAGGTATACCTCAACTATGAGAGACAAAATAAGAAAAAAAAATCCAGAAAATCACATTGAAGGATTTTTAATGAATTAATTGGTAAATTCCTCAGTAAAATAAGTATTTGGTTATTCACCTCTTCATTTTCATCCCGAGCCAGGGGAGTTATGACTCTCATACATAAATCAGTTCCTTTTCAGGTGAAAAATGTAATTGGAGACAAATTTGGAAGATATGTAATCATTCAAGGTTCTTTGCTATTAGAAAATATAAATCTTGTGAACTTATATGGTCCCAATATAGATGATCAGAAGTTCTTTGCTAATTTATTTCTCATCTTATCATCACTTACAGGGCAACATATAATAGCAGGGGATTTTAATTGTACATTGAATCCAGGTGTGGATAGATCAACAGGACTGGATTGTACGCACATTGGATGTAGGATGACTATTAATCATTTTATGAAAGAATTGAGATTGTTAGATATATGGAGAGAAATGAAACCACAAGTTAAAGCCTATTCTTGTTATTCCAGTACCTACAAGACATTCTCACGTATTGATTATTTTTTGATTTCCACAGAATTAAGGTCCAAGATTCAAAACTGCTTTTATGATAACATCGTGATTTCTGATCATGCACCCTGTTGTCTAATATATGTAGATAAAAAATTGACAAAGGAATCAGGTAGATGGCAATTTCAGCATAAATGGCTTCAGGATGAGGAATTTGTCAAGTATATAGAAAAACAGATAGACGAGTTCTTTGACATCAATACTACACAAACATCAGCATGTGTAAAGTGGGAGGCTTTCAAAGCTTTTATTAGGGGACATATTATTAGTTATACAGGATCAAAATCTAAGAAGACTCGAGAGGAGAGAGCTAAATTGGAACATAAAATAAAAAGTCTTCAGGAAAAAGTGTATGCAGGAAGTGACCCAAGGTTGGAGAATGAATTACTGATTTTGAGAGCTGAATACGACAAAAAATCAGCGAATAGAGCTGCCTCGAGTCTTCTAAGATTGAAACAATCTTTTTATGAACAAGGTGAAAAATCAGGAAAATTATTAGCATGGCAGATTAAACAATTGGAAATTAAAACACCAATTACCAGTATTATAAGTAATGGACAGGTAGTTATAGATCCTTTAGAAATTAATAGAGCCTTTAGAGATTACTATGAAAAATTATATGATACCAAAAATGAACCTGATTTAACAAAACTAAATGGGTTTTTGAACGAACTATCTATACCGTGTATTCCAAATGAAAACAGGGAGATATTGGAGTCTAAAATTAGTCAAGAAGAAGTTGGGCTAGCCATTGATAATATGAAATCAGGAAAAAGTGCAGGACCAGATGGTCTTCCAGTTGACCTTTATAAAAAATTTAAGAATAAATTAATAAAACCTTTTTTGGAAATGGTTTTAGAAGCATTTCAAAATAATAATTTACCATCATACATAAATAATGCCTTAATTATACTGCTGCCAAAACCAGGTAAGCCCTCTAATAAATGTGAAAATATGAGACCAATAAGCCTATTAAACGCCGACCTTAAGATAATCTGTAAAATTTTAGCAAGACGAATACAAGAAATTTTACCAAATATTATTAATCGAGATCAGAATGGCTTTATAAAGGGTAGACAAGGCTTCCATAATGTAAGAAGACTATTTAATATTATTTATTTTAATAAAGAAGCACCGGATACAGCTCTCCTATCATTGGACGCCGAAAAGGCCTTTGATAGAGTTGAATGGCCCTTTCTTTTTGAAGTCCTACAAAGGTTTGGACTTGGAAATAATTTCATAAAATGGGTTCAAATAATATACAATAATGCTACAGCAGAAATTCTAACAAATAACAATATTTCAAAACCAATAAAAATCAATAGAGGATGTCGACAAGGCTGTCCACTTTCACCTTTACTGTTTACTATGGCAATTGAACCTTTAGCGATAGCGATACGTTTACATTCACAAATATATGGAATTAAAGTTGGACCAACAGAACATAAAATCTCCCTGTACGCCGATGATATAATTTTGTTTATGTCGAATCTAAAAAAATCAATTCCAACCTTGTTGAATTTAATAAAGAATTTTGGGGAAATATCAGGATATAAAATAAATAAAACTAAATCTTCAATATTAATGCTAAATGAGACTCAGAGAAATTACCCAGCCCCTGAGGTAAATCAATTCAATGTTGTAAATCAGTTTAAATATTTAGGAATCCAAATTATGCCTAAGCTAGAATCAGTCGCCAGTGTCAACTATGAAGCCTTAATGTCAGATATCAATGAGTTAACTCAGAGATGGATGTCACTACCAATGTCGATGATCGGGAGAATCAATATACTTAAAAGTAATATTTTACCTAAAATACTTTATTTATTTCAATACATTCCCTTATCACCACCTTTAGATCTATTCTCAAGAATAAAAAAAAAAGTTAGTGGAATTTATATGGAACAACAGGAGGGCTAGATTACGTTTGTCTTTATTATATTTACCATTTGATCGTGGAGGTCTGAAAAGTCCAAATTTTATGTTGTATTATTGGTCGGCACAACTGAGGTCTATGACATATTATTTTTCATCAAATGATCTCCCTCACTGGACTGAAATGGAATCATACAATTTACCTTTACCTCTTCCCATATTCATATACTCAGATTCGGCAAAAAAATTACAAAAACAAGTTAAAAATCCATTTGTAAAGCATATGATCAAAATATGGTGTGAAGCTAAAAACTATTTAAAAGAACCACAGTTATTGTCACAATTTAGTCCAATATGGGGTAATCAATATTTTAAACCAGGGAGAGCGGACGCTGTATTTAAAGTATGGAATTTAAAAGGGATACAAAAGATTCAGGATTTATATTTGCCATGTGCAGACAACATAATGTCTTTTGAAGAGCTGAGGATCAAATTTAATCTCAATAGAACACATTTTTTTAAATATCTTCAACTTAGAAACTTTATTCGATCAAATCAAAATAAAGCTCTCACTCGACCTATTTATTCATCCTTGGAAAAAATGATGATGAAAGATAGTAAAAGAAAGGGTATTATTTCAGAGTTTTATAACTCATTGACACTATCTTCAAGTGAAAATTCACTGAAAAGATTAAACTACTGGAAAGAAGATCTGCAAATTGAAATTTCAGAGGAACAATGGGAATTGGCTTGTACAGAAGCTCAAACCAAATCAATAAATGCACACCTTAAATTGATACATTTCAAATGGTTAATGCGGATGTATGTTACACCGGAGGAGTTAAATAGATATAACAAAAATATACCAGATACATGCACAAAATGCATGGAAAGTAAAGGAACCCTATTTCATTGTTTATGGGAATGTAGATTAATAAGAATGTTTTGGGAGGAGGTGAGGGTAACAATTGAAAAAATAATCTCAAAACAAATCATATTGAATCCTAAACTGTTTTTGTTGGGTCTGTACCCAGAAAAGCATAATTTCAATAAAAGTGAAAGAACATTCATAGACCTCAGTTTGCTTAATGCCAAAAAATGTATTGCACTATTATGGAAAAAGACTCATAGACCAGATGTGACTCAGTGGTTAAGACAGATGTTAACAAACCTTCCATTAGAAAGAATAACATATATACTGAAATCAAAGGAAATTGTGTTTGAGAATATATGGAGACCTTTTATTGATTATGTAAAAAATTTAAACATAACTCTTGAAGAAGAAGGTGAATGATGTGTGTGGACCTTGTAAATTCCAAACTGGTGAACATAATATGTATACTAATGTATTGGATTGTCTAGACTAAACAGAGGAGCATTGTTGAAGACTTGATTTTGTTGGTGGTTGTTGGTGTTTTTAGGGCTTTTTTTTTTTTTTTTTTTTTGTAGTACTTTAGTGTTAGTGTTTGTTTGTATCATGTTTGTTAAAAAAAAAAAAGGTTCAATAAAGATATTGTGGAAAAAAAAATAAGTATTTGGTGAATAACAAAAGTTCATCTCAATACTTTGTTATATACCCTTTGTTGGCAAGGACAGAGGTCAAACGTTTTCTGTAAGTTTTCACAAGGTTTTCACACACTGTTGCTGGTATTTTGGCCCATTCCTCCATGCAGATCTCCTCTAGAGCAGTGACGTTTTGGGGCTGTCGCTGGGCAACACAGACTTTCAACTCCCTCCAAAGATTTTCTATGGGGTTGAGATCTGGAGACTGGCTAGGCCACTCCAGGACCTTGAAATGCTTCTTACGAAGCCACTCCTTCGTTGCCCGGGTAGTGTGTTTGGGATCATTGTCATGCTGAAAGACCCAGCCACGTTTCACCTTCAATGCCCTTGCTGGTGGAAGGAGGTTTTCACTCAAAATCTAACAATACATGGCCCCATTTATTCTTTCCTTTACACGGATCAGTCGTCCTGGTCCCTATGCAGAAAAACAGCCCCAAAGTATGATGTTTCCACCCCCATGCTTCACAGTAGTTATGGTGTTCTTTCTCCTCCAAACACGACAAGTTGAGTTTTTACCAAAAAGTTCTATTTTGGTTTCATCTGACCATATGACATTCTCCCAATCCTCTTCTGGATCATCCAAATGCTCTCTAGCAAACTTCAGATGGGCCTGGACATGTACTGGCTTAAGAAGGGGGACACGTCTGGCACTGCAGGATTTGAGTCCCTGGCGGCGTAGTGTGTTTCTGATGTAGCCTTTGTTACTTTGGTCCCAGCTCTCTGCAGGTCATTCACTAGGTCCCCCCATGTGGTTCTGGGATTTTTGCTCACCGTTCTCGTGACAATTTTGACCCCACAGGGTGAGATCTTGCGTGGAGCTCCAGCTCGAGGGAGATTATCAGTGGGCTTGTATGTCTTCCATTTTCTAATAATTGCTCCAACAGTTGATTTCTTCACACCAAGCTGCTTACCTATTGCAGATTCAGTCTTCCCAGCCTGGTGCAGGTCTACAATTTTGTTTCTGGTGTCCTTTGACAGCTCTTTGGTTTTGGCCATAGTGGAGTTTGGAGTCTGACTGTTTGAGGTTGTGGACAGGTGTCTTTTATACTGATAACGAGTTCAAACAGGTGCCATTAATACAGGTAACGAGTGGAGGACAGAGGAGCCTCTTAAAGAAGTTACAGGTCTGTGAGAGCCAGAAATCTTGCTTGTTTGTAGGTGACCAAATACTTATTTTACTGAGGAATTTACCAGTTAATTCATTAAAAATCCTTCAATGTGATTTTCTGGATTTTTTTTCTCATTTTGTCTCTCATAGTTGAGGTATACCTATGATGAAAATTGGAGACCTCTCTCATCTTTTAACCACTTGCACTCCGGGCAATTTTCCTAAAAATGCCAAAAAATAACGTGCCCAAAGTAAATCGAAAGCTGTTATTCAACCCTTTGCAGCATCTTCATGGGGTTGGTCTCATTTAAAAGAAAACACTTTGAATTTTTTGGCAAAAAAAAACATAATCTCTCTACGTGCTCCGGCCACTGAGTTACAGTCATCTAAACATACTGATCTTGAAGAAAAAAAAATTGGACACAGTGTTTTTTTGGATACAAATGCTTGTAAATAACACAGCTGTCCGATCCGGCTGGAAAATGCAACAGAAATGTAGAACCAAGTGTTATCCAGCTGAGATCCAAATTTGGTAACAATACCACAAAAAATGAATATTTTACACAGCTTTGTTCTCAGGCTGTTCCCAGGCGTTTTGGAACTGTGCCAAATTGTGCCAAATGGCACAGTTTGGAAAAACGTCTGTAACTTTTGAATAATTCAATGTAGAATCTTCATTTTAGGCTCTAATGAAAGGTCACACTCAGGGCTGTGTCTGTGTGTGTGTGTGTGTGGGCGGGGGGGTCGTTCCCCCCCCCCGCTACCAAGGACCGACTTCGGCCCTCGCTACAGACGGATTACACTCCTTGCATGTTTTCACAGCGGCTCCCCCCCCCTCGCTACTGTGTGTGTGTGTGTGTGGGGGGGAAACCGTGAACGGACCGTGAACGCCCCCCCCCCCTCGCTACAGAAGAGGGCCATCGCTACATGATGGAATAGACTGATATGCTTCCCCCCGCAGACCGGGGGTCGTCGGACCGTGAACGCCCCCCCCCGCTCCTCTTCTGCAGCGGGGGGGGGCCTTCACGGTCCGAACACGGCAAATGAACCGTTTATCGCGGCGCACGCACTTCGTACTTTGTGCGCAGTACAGTTGTAATTTACCGATCGGTCAAAAGTCATTTTTGGATTACAGTTTTCAGGGATAAATAATAATTTAGCTTATAACACCTTACCTCTTCAAAGCAGCAGAGTCGTGGCGAACATCTCTTCCCACGCGTCAGACGAACGGGACGCTGCTCTGCTCATGGATCCCGATCAACATAATTCCATTATTGCCGTTTTGGCGAATGATTTACGACTTTTGTTGTCGGCCTCCGTCTATTCTGCTGGAATGAGTGCAGGTCCCACTTGTGGGTGTTCTCCATGCTGCTGGGTCTGTATTAGATTCGTCCAGCGTCCTTTGTTTTCATCTGTGGCAACAGTAAATCTCTCTTCACCCTGCCTGAATTTCTGTGCTTCAATTGGCTCCTGCGTTCACAGTAGGCGGGTCCTCCTTCCTAGATTTTCATTCATTGGCTCCTCAAGGTTTCAGAAACCCAATTCAAGGCTCTTATTAGTTGAATGAGAGGTCAATCAGATGAACTAAACTGTTCGCGGCTGTCTCTGCAGTTTTTTTTTGAGTGGCGCTTGGACGCTACTACATCACCATCACCACCATCATGCGTCATGCGTCCAAGCGCGCACGAGGGCGCTCTCGTGCGCCCTCGTGCGTCATAGGACGCAGAGACTTGCCCGCCCGCGGAACAACGGAGCGCAAGTGGTTAAGTGGGAGAACTTGCACAATTGGTGGCTGACTGAATACTTTTTTGCCCCACTGTATATATGTAATAGTGTTCAGGGAATGAACTATTGTAGTAATAAAAAGCCACAAGTCAAATTTGGGGGTTTTCCTGTCTAAACTGAGCTGAACTCTGCTGAGAAGTTTTTCAGACCATAAAGTTAGATTAACCTCTACAGTGGGGAAAATAAGTATTGAACACGTTGTGGAGAAAGGACACAGGCGAGGCAACGAGCTGAACAACACAAGAACTTTATTCTTTTTCCAACATAAATTACAGCAAAAAAGCTCCAGGGTCTCTCTGCATTCCTCTTCTATATCTTTAATACCATGCATCAAGACCCGGACTTCCGAACATCATACATTGTGTTTAGAACAAAGCCTGTGTGGCACATTAACATGACATAATGCCAGGGCCGCTCTCACACCCTTCTTCTTCCAGCGGCTCCGGCATGTACTCCTCTCCCCAGGGGGCGCATAGTCCTTACTGTCCTGTCTGACACCCCCCGGTGACACCTCCTCTTTTGGTCCATTGTTCCCCCCTTCCCCAGCTGCCTTCTTCTCTGGGTGGAGAAGTCCCACACCATGCCCCCACAAAGCCCCCCCCCCCCGAACACCCAGAAATGGCACTAACCCCCCGGTGTGTATGAGCCGGCACCCATAGCGGCTGTAGCGGGGGATCACTGATCCAATCGAACCGCCCTGCTGACAGGGTGTACAGGATGGCATGTCAGTATGTGGAGAGAAAATGGAAGGGGGGGAAAACACATCAGCTTTGTGAGTGCAGGTCCCTGCAAGGGATCACCAACTTGCACAGCCACCAACGGTGGGCGTCTGTGCCGGGGAGCTTGGGCCAACACCACCTGCTCGTCTGCCAACACAAAAGCGGGCTTCAGTCTGTCGATGCAGACGGTCTCCCTATGCCCCCCAAGTCTAACACAAAATGCTTCGCCCCAGGTTCCAACACCCTGAATGGTCCATGATACAATGTGCCCAGCGGGGTCCGGTGTGCATTGTGCCTGACAAAAACAAAACTGGCATTCTGCAAGCTTTTTGGGACAAATGTGCGGGGAAAACAATGGTGGGCAGGGGCCGATACGTTAAAAGCCTCCTTACTGTGCAAAAATTGCATGGGTGGATCAGCCTCGGGTGCGGGGTTTTCCGGTAAAAACTCTCCGGGGATCTGCAGCGGCTGAGAAAAAATGAGTTCTGCTGGGGAGGCTGCCAAATCCTCCTTAGGTGCGGCGTGCAACCCTAAAAGAACCCAGGGCAAGCAGTCGACCCAATTAGCATCCGTGAGCAAAGCTCTGAGCACTGCTTTAAACGACCTATGAAAACGCTCGCATAAACCGTTAGCCTGGAGATTGTACGCAGTAGTGCGGTGAATTTTTACCCCCAGGCTCTGGGCCATCACGGACCAGAGTTCTGAAACAAATTGTGGACGCCTGTAGGAAGTGATGTCCGACGGGGATCCAAACCGTGCAACCCAAGCCGACAAAAAAGTACAAGCCACTTCTGCAGACGTGGTAGAAGCCAGCGGGACCACTTCAGGTTAGTGAGTGGTGCGGTCCACGATTGTTAAGAAGTGCGTGAAGCTTCATTGTCGCGCAAAGTTGGGCTGAAAAATGCGAGCGGCTGCCACGAACCTGAGAACGTACTGCTCCACCACTGCCCCTATGGCAACATCAGACGTGTCCGTAGTGAGCGCTATCTGTGCAGATGGATCCGGGTGGGTTAGCAACGCAGCATCCGCCAGCGCTGTTTTGGCGTTTGTAAAAGCCTGGACTTGCTCGGGAGTCCAGTCGCTGGTTTCCGCGGGCTTCTTTTTTTAAGCACGGCATACAACGGCTGCATCAGCTAAGCTGCCCAGGGAAGGAAACGATTATAAAAATTAACCATTCCCAAAAACTCTTGTAGTGCTCTCACAGTCTGTGGATGCGGAAAGTCCAACACAGCACACACCTTATCCAGTAACAGAATCGTGCCCTCCAGTGAAATGCGGTGGCCCAAAAAATCAATCACTGGCATACAAAACTGGCACTTCGCCGGGTTAACTATCAGCCCGTGCACTTCCAACCTCTGGAAAATGCCCTGAGATGGGCGATGTGCCTCTCCTCGGACACGCTAGCTACCAGAATGTTGTCTAAGTAGACAAAAACGAAGGACAAGTCACGAAGCACTCCGTCCATCATTCTCTGGAAAGTCTGTGCCGTGTCTTTTAATCTGAACGGCATGCGTAAGAACTCAAAAAGACCGAAAGGAGTTATTACCGGTGTTTTTGGAACATCTTCTGCACGCACTGGGACCTGGTGGTAACCGTGGACCAGATCCACTTCGGAAAAAACCCATGCCCCGTCCAGGTTCACGGAAAAATCCTTGACGTGTGGAATAGGATAGCGATTGTGTTCCATGGCGTTGTTCAAGCGCTGGAAATCACTGCACGGTCGCCATGCCCCGTCGGTTTTAGGCTTCATGTGTAGCGGGGATGCCCACGGGCTGTTGGAGCGCCTGACGATGCCCAACTGCTCTAAGTTGGCAAACTCCTCGCGCGCGCTGGCCAGTTTAGCTGTGTCCAGGTGCCGAGGGTGCGTGAACACCGGCGGCCCTTTTAATGTTTGACCCCGTTTTTTGTTCTCGCAGCCGAAAAAGTCGGGATCATAAGTGCTGGGAACTGTGCGAGTAACTGTTGGTACTTACCCCCTGGAGCTCTAACGTGAGCCAGTGTTGTCGACCCAGCTCCCCGAGCTGTACGGGGCAGTGAGGTGAAAGAGATTGCATCCACTAATCACCTATTAGCAACATCAACTAATAACCCATAAGCACATAAAAAATCTGCACCTAAAATGGGGGAGGAACATGCAGCAAACCACATAGTCCCACTGAAAGTTGCGTCCGTGTAAGCATATCGTCACTGTCCGCTCACCAAATGTCCTGATGGTGGATCCGTTGGCGGCCGTGAGCTCGGGAGCTCGGGACCACTGCCTCCTGCCACCCTGTCTGCATTGACTGGCAGGATGAGGCTCTTCTGGGAGCTGGAGTCCTCCAGAAACCGTCTCCCCGAACATGTGTCTGTGACATACAGCAGCCTGTTTCTGTCGCCAGCAGTCGCAGCTGCTACTGACTGCTGGCTGTGCCATTTCCCGACTTCTTGAATTGGCATGGCGGCTGGCATAGCTTGGCGTTTGAACCAAAGCAGTGATGACAGAAACAGATCGCCCTGTTCCTGCGTCTCCTGGCGTCTGCTCCGATTACCATCAGTGGCTCCTTGACCTCACTGGAGTCCCTCCTGGCCATCTCACGCTGAGAGTTCTTTTCACTAAATTGATGCGATTCGCTTCCTGTGCCAGTGCGTGGTAGTCTTTGGTCACCAGCAACGGCGAGTTGGCCAGGATTGCCCTTGCGGCAGTTGGTAGGGTCCTGAGGAACAGGTTGACGAACAGGAAAGACTCGTCGTTCCTACCCATCAGTGCCAACATGTTCTCCATGAGCTCCACGGCTGATCTGTTCCCCAACTCTGAATATGTTAGGAGTCTCTCTACCCTCTCACTGTCAGAAAGGGTGTAGCGCTGGAGAAGCATCCTCTTGAGTGCCTCATATTTCCCCCGGGCCGGCGGCTCCTAGTGCAGGCTTATCTCCTCTTGTGTTGCGCGCGCGTCCAGTGCAGCGACCACGTAGTAGTATTTTGTGTCATCCATTGTTATCCTGCGGAGTGTGAACTGGGCTTCTATGTGCAGAAACCACGCGGTCGGGTCGTGAAGCCAGAAGTCTGGAAGCTTGACCGAAACAGCGCAACGCCGATACTCTCTCTCCAGGTAGTCTCCGGGGCGGTGCTTGTCTCGCTCTCCATGACACATCTTAGGGTGACCAATGTGGAGAAAGGAGGCAGGCGAGGCAACGAGCTGAACAACACAAGAACTTTATTCTTTCGCCAACATAAATTACAGCAAAAAAGCTCCCAGGTCTCTGTGCATTCCTCTGTTATATCTTCAGTACCATGCATCAAGACCCGGAACTTCCGACCATCATACATTGTGTTTAGAACAAAGCCTGTGTGGCACATTAAGATGACATAATGCCGGCACCGCTCTCACACCCTTCTTCTTCCAGAGGCTCCGGCATTTACTCCTCTCCCCGTGGGGCGCATAGTCCTTACTGTCCTGTCTGATACCCCCCGGTGATACCTCCTCTTTCGGTCCATTGTTTCCCCCCTTCCCTTCCATTCAAAGAAATCAAGGCAACTGTGTTCACAAACCAACTTATAGTTAATAAAGTGGAATGACACAGGGAATAAGTATTGAACATGCTAAGTGAAATTCATTTAATATTTAGTAGAAAAGCTTCTGTAGGTAAATGACAGCTTCCAGGTGCCTCTTGTACGGAGAAACTAGGCACAGGCATTGCTCCGGAGTGATTTTAGGCCATTCCTCCACACAAACTGTCTTCAAATCTTAAAGGTTCTGTGGGTGTCTTCTATGAAGGCTGATCTTCAGTTCGTTCCAGAGATCTTCAATTGGATTCAAGTCACATGACTGACTGGGCCATTCTAGAAGCTTTATTTTCCTTCTTTGGAGCCAGTTGAGAGTTTCCTTGGCTGTGTGTTTGGGATCATTGTCTTGCTGAAATGTCCACCATCGTTTCATCTTCACCATCTTGGCAGATGGCAACAGGTTCTTATCAAGGATGTCTCTGTACATTTGTCCATTCATCTTTCCTTCAATTATATGAAGTCTGCCTGTACCATGTGCTGAAAAACACCCCCACACCATGATGGGATGTGCAGTGCCATTTCTCTTCCAAACATGCTGTGTGTTGTGGCATCCAAAAAGTTGAATCTTGGTCTCATCTGACCAGACTATATTCTCCCAGTATTTTACCGGCTTGCCCAAAAGTTGTGCAGCAAACTTTAAATGAGCTTCAGCATGCTTTTTCTTCAGCGATGGAGTCTTGCGAGGTGAGTGGCCATAGAGCCCATGTTGGCTGAGTGCATTACTTATTGTTTTCTTTGAAACAGCAGTACCTGCTAACTCCAGATCTTTCTGGAGCCCTCCACGAGTGGTCTTTGGCTCTTGGATAACTCTTCTGATAATTCTTTTGAATTCTCTGTCAGAAATCCTGCGAGGAGCTCCTGGTCTTGGCTGGTTTATGGTAAAATGATGTTCTTTCCACTTCCGAATGATGGCTCTAACAGTGCTCACTGGAACACTCAACAGTTTAGAAATGCACCTATAACCAATGCCATCATTATGTTTTGCAACAATAAGGCTGCAGAGATCTAGAAAGAGCTCTTTCCTTCTACCCATCATGAGTTCTTTGTGGTGTGACAATCTGATATTCACAGACCTTTTGAAAGGCTAGCAGTCAGGACTTAACCCTTTAGCTATCCCAGGCACCACATGGTGACAGGAATGGTTAAGGGCTAAACATAACCTCTAGTGGTGAAGAGTGGTAAATATTTTTTGTCAATAAAATAGTTCAGATTTCCAAGGCTATAACTTGAAAGTTGCAAGAGATAATGGATTAATGTCAATTAGAAAGATGCAGAATATGATCCAAAGTTTCAGATAGGAATACATTTACGCATCTAATTTGCATAATGTCACGGCAGTTATATAAATTACATAACTCAGTCAAAAGTGGACTTTGGACACATTTACACAAAGAATGGTTTGGTTTTTTGACGGCGTTTTGTCTACAGGGGTATGTTTTTATCTAATCTTCAAAGTATATGAACCAGAAAATCAATAAAATGTAAAAAAAAAACAAACCCAACATATTTTCTCTTACCTGTTGTCGGGGGGAGGGGCTTGCTCGCCCATGTGGCCGGTCTGTTTTCGTCCATCGTGGTTGATGTTTTGTATTTGCTCGGTCATTTACACTCTCTACCACATCTATAAACTCTTATGATTATCCCACGTGAATTTCATTTGTATTACGTGGCTATTTTTTCTGTTTGATGCATTTTTCCTGTGAGAATCCATGATGGCATGGGCGCCGCCATCTTTGTGCTGGTAGTTCAGTTTTTCGCCCATCGTGGTCGTAGTTTTGCATTTGCTCGGTCATTTACACCCTCTACCAGATCTACAAACTCTTATGATTATCCCACGTGAATTTTGTTTATATTACACGGCTATTTTTCCCGTTTGATGCAGTTTCAGTCAGAACTGCCGTCGCCATGACCGAACATGGTGGCAACCACATTGGTGCTGGGAGCTCAAAGCAGAAAAAGGAAGAATAATAATGAGGATTTCTTCTTCATTGCTGTATTCCATGTCAGCCATGATTCCTCTGGCGCGTGTCTGCCACCTTCTGAACTGTCAGATCAGTCAAGATCAGAAAAAATTCTCAGTATAGCCAGGGGATATCAATAAGTTGACAGGTGCAGTTGCTGCGCTGTGCCACTGGGGGCGCGTGACCCGTCCATTTAATGTGGACAGTTAGAGGGTTAACCAGCTGAAATTAATTTGCACTGATGGGGGATGGGATGGCTTCCTAAATTCTGATGGATTTCAGCTGATTTCTTGGCTTTTTATGCCTTTTTGCACCTCTTTCTTCATGTGTTCAATACTTAATCCCTGCGTCATCCCACTTCATTAAATATAACTTGTTTTGTGAAAACAGTTGCTTGATTTCTTTGTATATATGGATTACTTGGTTTATTAATGATATCTGGTGAAAATCTCAGGTCAATGGCTCCATCAGAAATATGTTTAATGAGAAAACTGTTGACGTGTTCAATACTTATTTTCCCCGCTGTATCTCTTCTGGGTGGTTTTATACATAGTACGGCTCATTTTCTATCTCCAAACACATTGGTGTTTTTATATGCAAATTACCACATACCACATTGTTTTAGTCAGCAAGGCTAACAAAGGCAACATAAGAGAGTCAGGATTTTCTGACTTGTTCTGGAATACAGCAAAACTGAATATGCATCCATTGATCCATACATTATCTACCAGTTGTCCGAGGGTTGAGGTTGTGGAGGCAGCAATCTAAGCAGAGAAACCCAGACTTCCCTCTCCCCAGCCATCATCTCCAGGTCTTTAAAAAGGATACCAAGGAGCTCCCAGGCCAGCTGGGTGACATATTCTCATCAGTCCTGGGGTCTCCTCCCAACTGGACATGCCCAAAACACCTCATGTGGGAGGTATCTGGGCGGCATCCTGATCAGATGCCTAAACCACTTCAACTGGCTCCTTTCGATGTGGAGGAGCAGTGGGTCTAATTTGACCCTCTGCCAGACAATTGAGCTCCTCACCCCATCTCTAAGGGTGAGTCCAGCCACCTGACGATGAAAGCTCATTTCAGCCACTTGTACCTGTGATCACCAATTCAACATCAAATTTTATTCCCAAAGTACAACTGTCATGCAGAATATCAAGTCCATCCTGCCCCCCTCCCATGACCTATCTCAGTTTGCATACAGGTCAAACAAATCCACAGAAGATACCATTGCTGCTGCTCTCTATCCAGCCCTCACCCACCTGGACTCAAAGAACTCCTAGGTGTGAATGCTGTTCTTGGACTTCACTTCAGCATTCAACACAATAATCCCCCAGCACCTAATACAAAAACTCAGACACTTGGGACTCAAAACTTCTCTCTGTATCTGGGAGCTGGACATTCTCACAGGGAGGCCACAGAACGTGCGGGTTGGCTGCAACACCTCCCAGGCCATCACACTGAGCACAGGGGCCCCACAAGGGTGCGTGCTTCACCCTGCTGACCCATGAATGCGTACCAGCCAACAACACCAACCACATCATCAAGTTTGCGGATGACATGATGGTGGTGGGCCTCATCACCAACAGCAAGGAGGCCAACTACAGAAATGAGGTGAGCCAACTGGTTCAGTGCTGAAAAGACAATAACCTCTTCCTGAACATGGGAAAAACCAAGGAGATTGTGGTTGACTTCAGGAGGGGTCACACCTAGCACCCCCTTCTGATCATCAATGATGCAGCTGTGGAGAGGGTGAGCAGCACCAAAGTGCCTGGGGGTGCACATCTCTGAGGACCTCTCCTGGTCCAACAACACCACATCACTGGCCAAGAAGGCTCAAACTCACTTCCATTTCCTCCACAAACTGAGGACAGCATGAGTTCCACCCCCCATCATGTGTTCTTTCTACTGGGGCACCATTGAGAGTATCCTCACCAGTGGCATCACGGTGTGGCATGGAAGCTTCATTGCCTCCCGCCGGAAGGCACTACTACACACAGTGAAAGCAGTCAGCAAGATCATCGGTGCCCCTCTGCCCCCCATCTTGGGCATCCACCTCACTCACCTCACCTGCAGAGCCATCAACATCGCAAGCGACACCTCCCACCCCTCACACTCCCTCTTCAGCCCCCTGTCCTTGGGGAAAAGGTACCGGAGCCTCCGGGCCCACTCCACAAGACTGCTAAACTGCTTCATTCATCAGGACATCAGGACCCTGAACTCTGTCCACCCCCACCCCACCGCCCCGCCCTGGACTGTAACGCAATCACCCGCACAATAACTACCTCAGCTGTTGGCAGAGAAAGACTGGCATACCAACAGTAACACATTTGCTGCTGTATGTCTCTGCACTTTAAGTGCCACCATTTGCACAAATGGTGCTGCTACTGTCTGTCTGTCATTGCTATACTGATCATGTGCAGTCCTATCTGTCACTATCTGCACCTACACTGCCGCATTGAACTGCAGCTACGGGTATTACCTCTCTAGTTTTCTGTATATCTAACTAACTAACTAACCTGCACTTATATAGCGCTTTTCTAGTCACAAAGACCACTCAAAGCGCTTTCATTAATACTAACCCTCTATTCTAAGGGCCTATAGGAAACAGATATCTAGGGACAATTTAGAACAGCCAATTAACCTAACATGCATGTCTTTACCTAGGGCCACTTTAGAGTCTCCAATTAACCTAACCTGCATGTTTTTGGCATGTGGGAGGAAACCGGAGAAATCCCGGAGTAAACCCATGCGACACGGGGAGAACATGCAAACTCCACACAGATCACTGTTGGTCGGGGGCTGGGATCGAACCCACGATCCCACGATCCCCACAATCCCCCGGCCAAGGGTAAACTGTACTGCCGCAGTGCTAACCACTGCGCCACCGTGCAGCCCAAATATATATATATATATAGGATTGCTGGGTTTAATCATCATTTTATCATCGTTAATCGTTTATCTCTATTTGCACTATGGGAGGTCTGGGTCTATCTTTTGTCGCCATTTGCACTACAGGTTGCACTAATGTACATAGACTCCTGTTTTTGCTGTTGTTGTTTTCTTTTTTCCCAGCTTTACTCCTTTTCTTTTTTATATTGTGCACACCACTGAAGAGAGAGATAAATGCCTTTTCAATTCTCCTGTATGTCCTGTACATATAGTAGTATTCACAAATAAAATCTTTGAATCAATATCTGTTTCATATAAGTTTTCACTCTTTTCAATTCACGACGGTCACTTTTGCCTCAGTGCTGGAGGCTCTCAGTAATCCATGGGATGATGTGCTGTTGTGCAGTCCTTTCTGCTGTGTTCAGGGATTTCCCGGCTTTGGACTTCATGTCTTGGTGCAGCTTTGCGACCACAGTGGCAGCAGGATGGGGTCACATGCATGGACTTCAGCGTCTCATGTTCCAGTTGTGCTTCGTTTTCCGTGGTGACACAGATATCTGCACATGGGGAGGGCGGTAGATCGTGTTGTCTTCTTGGCTCGCTCACTAACTTTGGAGGTGGCTTTGTTGTGCAAGGTATGCCCAGGGTTGGTTGTTTTTCACTGGTTGCCATTTTGGCTTAACTGTCGCTGGGGTCTGCGCTGCTTGTGCTGGAGTGTTTTAGCTTGGTTGTCATCTGCTAATGCTGCTCTTGTTACAGGTGCTGAGAGGAGTGTGCTGGGCTACATGTTCATAGCGTTTCCTCCCCCCCCCCCCAACAGCATGTGGGACACCATGTGGTGTATGGGGCAGCACCTATCTCCGTTTCACTGACCCTAGGCTGCACAGCTACTGTAAGTAGTGAAAGCTACAGTGGGGGGTCAGTCCTCTGGTAGCTCTATGCGTTAACTTTCCTTTCCCCATTCTATTATGTTGAGGTCCAAGCAAGAAGGCAGAAAATACCATTTTTATATGGTCTTTGCTATGACCCGGCCGGGATTTGAACCCACGACCTCCCAGTTGTGGGGTGGATGCTCTACCAAGTAGGCCACCACTCCGGTGTTCATAGCATTTGCCAAGTGTTTTTTTTTTTTTTTTCTGTTTGGTGCTCCTTACACATTAAGTGTGCCATTGCAGGGTCTTTCATTCCATCTTTGTTACAAAATCCAAAAACAGGTCCAACAGTTGAGTTAACTTTTCTCAGTTCTTCCTTTGGCGCTGTTCTCCAAATGCTTCCTAATTTATACACCTGCTGAGACAAGCTATGACTTCACCTGCCAATGCATGCTTACTTTACACTATGTAGTTGAATGAAAACTCAATTGGTTCATTAATACCCAGGAGTTTGCAACATTTACACACATATATATAATTGATAAAAGAATGGTATGTGTGTTCAGGGATTGGTGCAATCATTGCAAGTACCAAATATTGCAATACTATTCCAAATCCGTCTTTTCCCGAATCTCTAATTGGTATTTAGTTGCATTCATTACAAAAGGAATATTGGAATGGTGGCCCATGAACATGCAATGGCCTCCCTTCTTTCTTCGTGTTTTTGTGCCATTTAGTGTTGTTTTACAGTGCATCTGTAAAGTATTGACGGCACTTCACTTTTTCCACATTTTATGTTACAGCCTTATTCCAAAAGGGATTGAATTAATTTTTTTCCTCAAAATTCTACACACAATACCCCATAAGAAAAACATGAAAAAAGTTTGTTTGAGATTTTTGCAAATTTATTAAAAATAATAAACTAAAAAATAACATGTACATAAGTATTCACAGCCTTTGCTCAGTGCACCTTTGGCAGCAGCTACAGCCTCAAATCTTTTTGAATATGATGCCACAAGCTTGGTACACCTATCTTGTGGCAGTTTTGCCCATTCCTCTTTGCAGTACCTCTCAAGCTCCACCAGGTTGGATGGGAAGCGTTGGTGCACAGCCATTTTCAGATCTTTCCAGAGATGTTCAATTGGATTCAGGTCTGGGCTCTGGCTGGGCCACTCAAGGACATTCACAGAGTTGTCCTGAAGCCACTCCTTTGATATCTTGATTATGTGCTTAGGGTCGTTGTCCTGCTGAAAGATGAACCGTCACCCCGGTCTGAGGTCAAGAGCACTCTGGAGCAGGTTTTCATCCAGGATGTCTCTGTACGTTGCTGCATTCGTCTTTCCCTCTATCCTGACTAGTCTTCCAGTTCCTGCCGCTGAAAAATATCCTCATAGCATGATGCTGCCACCACCATTGGCATGGTTATGAGTGGTGCCTGGCTTACTCCAAACATGACACCTGGCATTCACAGCGAAGAGTTCAATCTTTGTCTCATCAGACCAGACAATTTTGTTTCTCATGGTCTGAGAGTCCTTCAGGTGCCTTTTGGCAAACTCCAGGCGGGCTGCCATGTGTCTTTTACAAAGGAGTGGCTTCTGTCTGGCCACTCTATCAAACAAGCCTGATTGGTGGATTGCTGCAGAGATGGTTGTCCTTCTGGAAGGTTCTCCTCTCTCCACAGAGGAACACTGGAGCTCTGACAGAGCGACCATCGGGTTCTTGGTCACCTCCCTGACTAAGGCCCTTCTCCCATGATCGCTCAGTTTAGACGGCCGGCCAGCTCTAGGAAGAGTTCTAGTGGTTTCGAGTGTCGGATCGTCACTTCCTTGTGGTAACGTATCGTCACTTCCTGTTTTGCTGTCTGCCTGTGTGGTTTGCTTTGTGGTTTGCTCTCTAGCCACTAGCTATGGCTACTAGCTCTCCTTCCTCTCCTCCTCTGGTGTGCTCTCTCTGTCAGATGTTTAGCTACACCTCTGCCTCTTTTAGCGATAACGGTAAATGTAATAAATGTTGTCTTTTTGAGGCACTCAAGGCGAGGTTGTCTGATTTGGAATCCCGGCTCCGCTGCATTGAAACACCGTCTGCACCAGTTAATCTTGACGGACGCCCATTAGCTGCAGCGGAGCTAGCTAGCTTAGGCCCCCCTGTCAGCGGTCCCTCGGCTCTCCTCAGCAGCGAGGAGACTGGGTGGGTGACGGTGAGAAGGAAGCCTAGTCGCAAAGCCCCGGTTCACCACCAACCTGTTCACATTTCTAATCGTTTTTCCCTGCTCAGGGACACACCCGCTGAGGAAAAAACTCTGATCATTGGCGACTCTGTAGTCAGAAACGTGAACCTAGAGACTCCAGCGGCCATAGTCCAATGCATTCCTGGGGCCAGAGCAGGCGACATCGAGTCAAATTTGAAAATGCTGGCTAAAAGTAACTGTAAATATTCCACAATTGTTATTCACGCCGGCATTAATGACATCCATCTCCGGCAGTCGGAAGTCACGAAACTTGATGTAGAATCGGTGTGTGACTTTGCCAAAACGATGTGTGCCACTGTAGTATTCTCTGGGCCCCTCCCCAATCTGACCAGTGATGACATGTTTAGCCGCTCGTCATCCCTGAACCGCTGGCTGTCTGTGTGGTGTCCTAAAAATGACGTGGGCTACATTGACAATTGGAGCTCTTTTTGGGGAAAACCTGGTCTTATGAGACGAGACAGCATTCATCCCACTTTGGATGGTGCTTCTCATTTATCTAACAATCTGGCATCTTTTTTATCCAAATTTCCAAAACCCTGACTACTCAGAGTTGGGACCAGGAAGCAGAGTCGCAGTCTTACACGCCTCTCTGAAGCTCCTCTTCATCCGTCACCCCTCAGCTTAGCCCCTGACTTCCCCATCAGAGAATCGTTGTCTGCTCCCTCCAAAGTGAATAAAAATATTATGTATAAGCATCCCAAAGAGATAAAGCAAAATATTGGTAAAACTCAAATTAAACATAAAGCCCCTAAATTGAATGATTTGGCCTCTGTTCCTCCTCATAATTTAAAAATTAAATGTGGTTTACTAAATATTAGGTCTCTAACTCCCAAGTCTCTGTTAGTCCATGATTTGTTAATTGATCATCAGATTGATTTAATTTCCCTTACAGAGACTTGGTTAGGACAAGAGGATTATGTTGGTTTAAATGAATTAACTCCCTCTGGTTATTTAAACTGTCAAAATCCCAGAAGTTCTGGTCATGGAGGAGGAGTAGCAACAATTTACCATTCCAAATTACTAGTTAATGTAAAGCAAAAAACATGTTATAATTCCTTTGAGGGCCTGGTCCTCAGTATTGGGCACTTTAGCAATTTTAGGTTAAACCCAATTTTATTTGCTATAGTTTATCGTCCCCCATCAACCTACTCAGAATTTTTATCCGAATTTGCTGATTTCTTAGCTGATTTAGTGCTGAAATCTGATAGAATAATTATATTAGGGGACTTTAATATACATGTGGATGTAGATAATGACTGCCTTAATGTGGCATTCAATTCAATATTAGATTCGATTGGGTTTTCTCAGAAAGTAGGAAATTCTACTCATTACCTCCACCATACATTGGACCTTGTTTTGACATATGGCATAGAAATAGAAAATCTTGTAGTGTCTCCTCATAACCCTGTACTGTCAGACCATTGTCTGTTAACCTTTGATTTTACTATTTCTGACTATTTGGCTCCTAAAGAAAAATATTATTACAGTAGATGCCTCTCAGATGATGCTGTTTCCAAATTTATGCAGATTGTTTCCTCTATGCCATCTATTATTCCATCTATGCAATGGATCAGCGTTCTCGTTGCGCCCTCCGCCAGTACCCGGGCTCGCCTGGGGAAGCTAATGATCCTACCAGCAGACTAAATTCGAAGAGACGACGCCTCTGTGCCAAGTCAAAGAAGAATCCTAGTCACAGTCCTAAAGCCGAAAGCAAACAGCCCCAAGAGCACTTTGTGGTAGGATCTGCCCTTCGCATATTACAACTAAATGTTGAAGGCCTATCTGCAGCCAAGCGAAGCCTTATCGAAGTCCTCGCCTTCCAACATTCGATTGATGTAATCTGCCTCCAAGAGACTCATATTGGCACAGAGGAAGCTGGCCGCTTCACCATCAAAGGCTTTGACCTCCTGTGCTATGTTCTACATGCTAAACATGGACGTGCCACCTATGTGCGTTCTGACATAGTTGAAGCAAATCACCTGATAACAACACATTTCTCAGACACCATAATCATTGGTGGCTTCCATATTGTCAATGTGTACAAGCCCCCTAATGCCAACTGGGATCTGCAGGTCTTACCCACCCTACCCCACCCTGCCATCTATGTGGGGGACTTTAACAGCCATCACCCTGACTGGGGGTACCCAGCAGTGGACAGTGATGGGGAGGCACTTTCAGACTGGGCACCCAGAAATGACCTCGCTTTGATATACGACCCCAAACAAGGAGGAACCTTCCACTCTGCTAGGTGGAAGAAGGACTATTCTCCTGACCTGTGTTGGGTCAGCTCTTTGAATGGGGAGCCATATCCTACACAGATCCTCATTCTTGATGATTTTCCACACAGCCAACACCAGCCCCTGCTTGTACACATTGGCCTACAACTTCCAGTCATATACAGCCCAAGGAAGATGCGCTGGAACTTCCGCAAAGCCAACTGGAAGAAATTCAGTGAAACTCTGGACCGGAGCGTTGTTACCATCCCACTCCACACCATCACTGTAGATGAAGCATACAACCGCTTCTGCAGCGCAATCTTCAAGGCTGCCCATACTGCAATCCCACGAGGCTACCGACCCCTCTATGTCCCATGTTTGGACGGAGAAAGTGCTGCCCTCCTACAATCCTATCAAACATCAGGGGACCCAGAGATAGCAGACCATCTCATTGAATCGCTAAATACAGCCCGGCGAAAGAAATGGGAGGAGACAGTTGCTGACCGGAGCTTTACCCACTCTAGCAGGAAATGTTGGAGCCTCATCCGTCGCCTAGGAGCTGCACAGAAGCCCCCTAGCCAAAGCCGAGCATCCGTCACACCCAACCAAGTTGCATCCCACCTACTGACTATCGCCAAAGCACCCCAAGACAAAGACACCAGAAGAGCAGTTACAACTGAGCTAAAAAAACACCAAAAAATGCCTGTAGAGGAAACGAACCCTGAACCCTTCGAGGCTGCTGAACTGGAGAAAGTCCTACAGGGCCTGAAATGTGGAAAAGCAGCAGGATACGATAACATCTTCCCAGAATTCATGAAAAATCTTGGCCCCCGAGCCCTAACCTGGTTGACACAATTCTACACAAGGATCACACAAACAAACTCGATCCCAAAGAAATGGCGGACAGCAAAGGTCATTGCCATCCCAAAACCTGGCAAAGACCACAAACTACCAGCAAGCTACCGCCCAATCTCCCTACTCAGCGTTCCTTACAAAATCATGGAGCGCCTAATACTGCAACGCATTTCCCCAGAAATAGAGGGTATTCTAAGTGTGGATCAAGCAGGTTTCCGCAAGGACCGCAGTACAGGAGAACAAGTACTGGCCCTAACCACCTTCATCGAAAATGGCTTCGAGAGCAGACTGAAGACAGGGGCTGTGTTTCTCGATCTTACAGCCGCCTATGATACGTTCTGGCACAAAGACCTCCTCCTGAAACTTATAAAGGCGATCCCTGCTTGGGCAACAGCAATTATAAAAACCCTGCTGACCAACCGAAGGTTCAGAGTCCACCTCAGTCAGAACACAAGTGCATGGAGAATGCAGAAAAACGGACTCCCACAAGGCTCAGTTCTAGCTCCAACTCTGTTCAACCTCTACATAAACGACCTGCCTACTACAAAATCCCGCAAATTCATCTATGCAGACGACATCTGTTTGGCATTCCAAGCACCAGACTTTGAACCACTGGAACGGGTGCTCACGGAAGATCTTGCCAAACTGGACCAGTTCTGCAAAATCTGGCGCCTAAAACCAAGCCCAGCAAAAACCGTCTCCAGTGTATTCCATCTCCACAATGCAAAAGCTGCCAGAGAACTAAACATCCACCTGAGCGGACTCGAGCTTAAGCATGCCCCAAATCCAACTTATCTTGGAGTGACCCTTGATAGGACCTTATCCTTCAAGGAACATCTAAAGGGGACGGCTGCTAAGGTGAAGGTACGAAACAACCTGCTCTGCAAGCTCGCTGGTGCAAAATGGGGGGCGGCAGTCTCCACCCTGCGCACCTCAGCACTGGCCCTTTCATACTCTGTAGCAGAATATTGTGCCCCTGTCTGGTCCAGGTCATCTTACACACACCATGTAGACACCCAGCTCAACTCAACCATGAGAACTATAACTGGAACAATCCGCTCAACACCACTCCCCTGGCTCTCTGTACTGTCAAACATAGCCCCTCCACACATCCGGCGAGCAGCATTAACTCAAAGGATGCTCCAAAAAGTTAAAGATTTTCCTCACTTGCCAATCCATGCAGATATCTACACCCCACCCACTGCCCGACTTTCATCCAGACGGCCGATTTGGAAAAACCCTCCCCCAGCTGACTTTACCATCCAGACAGCTTGGCAAGAGGAATGGGAGACCAAGGAGGTCCCAAACAAACAGCTGGTGATAAACCCCAACCAACAGGTCCCGGGCACCAACCTCCCAAGGAGACAGTGGTCTACACTCAATCGCTTCAGGACTGGACATGGCCCCTGCTTGGCCAGCCTTCACAGATGGGGCAGTAGCCCTAGCCCACTGTGCGCATGTGGAGAGGAGCAAACAATGGAACACATCATAGAGGTTTGCCCGCTCCAAAGACTGGAAGGAGGATTACACACCCTCCATACAGCAAACCAGGAGGCAACTGCTTGGCTTAAGGACTTTGCATTCGCTAAATAAATTGTCTGTTAACCTTTGATTTTACTATTTCTGACTATATGGCTCCTAAAGAAAAATATTATTACAGTAGATGCCTCTCAGATGATGCTGTTTCCAAATTTATGCAGATTGTTTCCTCTATGCCATGTGTCAACACAACGGAAATAAGCTATAGACAGCTTGCTCCTTCTGTAATTGATAACATGGTGGATAGTGTTTCAGCTTCTCTGCACCAGACTCTAGACTTGGTGGCCCCCTTAAAAAAGAAAAAGTCTAATCAGAGATTTCTAACTCCTTGGTTCAACACAGAAACTCGTACCTTAAAACACAAGACTCGTCAATTAGAAAGAAAATGGCGCTCTACTAATTTAGATGAAATCTATTTAGCTTGGAGAAATCATCTTTTAATTTATAAAAAATCTCTTAGAAAAGCTAGAACGAGTTATTATTCTGCATTAATAGAAGAGAACAAGAATAATCCCAGGTTTCTTTTCAGTACTGTAGCCAGGTTGACAAAGAGTCAGGACTCTGTCAATCCTAGCATTCCCTTAGCGCTTACTAGTCAGGACTTTATGAACTTTTTCAATAATAAAATTTCATCCATCAGAGATAAAATCAATCAGATTCTTCCCACAGTTAACTTAAATACTGTAACTACTACAAGTCCTTCTGTTGATGTCTGTCTTGATGAGTTTACTCCAATCGACCTTTGTGAGTTAGACAAAATAGTTTCCTCATCCAAACCTTCAACTTGGCTTTTAGACCCTATTCCTACCAGGTTATTTAAAGAAGTCTTCCCACTTATTGGTAGCTTTATTCTTCATATAATCAATTCTTCATTAACTTTAGGCCATGTACCACAGGCTTTTAAAACGGCTGTAATTAAACCCTTACTCAAAAAGCCAACGCTAGATCCAGGAGCTTTAGGTAACTATAGACCAATCTCTAATCTCCCTTTCATTTCAAAAATCTTAGAAAGAGTTGTTGCTACGCAATTATTTGACCACCTGCAGGGAAATGGTTTACTTGAAGAGTTTCAATCTGGGTTTAGAATCCATCATAGTACTGAAACAGCCTTAGCGAAGGTCACTAACGACCTCCTCATTGCATCTGATAATGGACTAGTTTCTGTACTTGTCCTTTTAGACCTTAGTGCAGCTTTTGATACTATCGATCATAATATTCTACTTGATAGATTAGAACACTATGTTGGACTTAATGGAACTTCGTTGCAATGGTTTAGATCTTATTTATCTGATAGGTTCCAGTTTGTTCATGTAAATAATGAGTTTTCTTTCAACTCAAAGCTTAGTCATGGAGTTCCACAGGGATCTGTGCTAGGCCCTACTCTTTTTAGTTTATATATGCTTCCGTTAGGCAACATTATTAGAAAGCACTGTATACATTTTCATTGTTATGCAGATGACACACAATTATACCTGTCAATGAAGCCAGATGACAGTAATCAATTAGCCAAGTTAGAAGCCTGTCTTAAGGAAATCAAAGCTTGGATGACTTGTAATTTCCTGCTATTAAATTCAGATAAGACTGAAGTCATTCTTGTTGGTCCAAAAAACCTTAGAAATTCCTTTCCAAATCAAACTTTCAGTTTGGATGCGGTTACTCTTTCTCTTAATAGCTCTGTGAGGAACCTTGGAGTAATTTTTGATCAGGATTTGTCCTTCAATTCACATATTAAATTTGTTTCTAAGACTGCCTTCTATCATTTGCATAATATTGCCAAGATTAGGAGCATCTTGTCTCAGAGTGATGCTGAGAAACTGATCCACGCTTTTGTTAGCTCGAGATTAGATTATTGTAATTCTTTATTATCAGGCTGTCCTAAAACATCTTTAAAAAGTCTTCAGCTGATCCAAAATGCTGCAGCAAGAGTTTTAACAGGTACTAGAAAGAGAGATCATATCTCTCCGGTTCTGGCCTCCCTTCATTGGCTTCCCATAGAGTTTAGAATTAAGTTTAAAATCCTTCTTACTTACAAAGCTCTAAACAATCAGGCTCCTTTTTATTTAAAAGATCTGATACTACCGTATTATCCTAACAGAGCACTACGCTCCCAAAATGCAGGATTACTTGTAATACCTAGAATCTCCAAAAGTACAATGAGAGGCAGAGCCTTCAGTTATCAAGCTCCTCTCCTGTGGAATCAGCTGCCAATCTGGATTCGGGAGTCAGACTCGATCTCTGTTTTTAAGAATAGGGCTAAAACCTACCTTTTTGATATAGCCTACAATTAGGGAGGGATCATGTGTTTCTGAACCCTCCCTTAGTTATGCTGCTAATAGGTTTAGTCAGCCGGGGGACCTCCAGTAATGCACTGGGCCTCACTCCTTTCCTCACTCTCTATGAAATATTTTTTTTTGCTGGTCATTAACATTTGTTTGTTCTCTCCCATAGATTGAGTCCCCATCGTGCTGTTTGCTCTCTACATGTCTGTTCTTTTCTTTTTCTCTATCCCCTCACCCCCCAGCCAGTCGCAGCAGATGACTGCCCCTCCCTGAGCCTGGTTCTGCTGGAGGTTTCTTCCTGTTAAAAGGGAGTTTTTCCTCTCCACCGTCGCCAAGTGCTTGCTCACAGGGGATCGCCTGATTGCTGGGGTCTTTCTGCAACTGTGGGGGTTCCCCCCTACAGTTGATAGTGCTATGAGATGACTGTTGTTGTGAAATGGCGCTATATAAATAAAGTTGAATTGAATTGAATTGAATTGAATTGGTTCCGAACTTCTTCCATTGACAGATGATGGAAATAACTGTGTTCATTGGGACCTTCAAAGCAACAGATATTTTTCTGTACCCTTCCCCAGATTTGTGCCTCAAGACAATTCTGTCTCGGAGGTCTACAGACAATTCCTTTGACTTCATGCTTGGTTTGTGCTCTGACATACACTGTCAACTGTGGGACCTTATATAGACAGGTGTGTGCCTTTCCAAATCATGTTCAATCAACTGAATTTACCAATTCAGTGGACTCCAATTAAGCTGTAGAAACATCTCAAGGATGATCAGTGGAAACAGGATCTACCTGAGCTCAATTTTGAGCTTCATGGCAAAGGCTGTGAATACTTATGTTCATGTGATTTCTTAGTTTTTTATTTTTAATAAATTTGCAAAAATCTCAAAAAAACTTTTTTCATGTTTTCCTTATGGGGTATTGTGTGTAGAATTTTGAGGAAAAAATGAATTTAATCCCTTTTGGAATAAGGCTGCAACACAACAAAATGTGGAAAAAGTGAAGCACTGTGAATACTTTCTGGATGCACTGTAATTACGCCTAAGTGTATATTCATGTGTTCAATGTCTGTATATGATGCCGCGCACAAGCTACAGTCACTACAGCCTTCTGGAGATAAGGAATATGACCAAACATTATGTCTTGGACAGAGCATTACAGAGGAACTCTGTGACCTAGGTCTTCTCCACCAGACCTCCACATGCCCAGACTCGAGTGCTGTGTCTCATCTCAAATGGAGATGCCATAGATGGTGTGAGCGGCAACAAAAGCGAGGTAAACGTGGAGGTATCCGAACAAAGCTAGCCGCTAGCCCACACACACTCCCAATTCTTTCCCTCATTCTGGCCAATGTACACTCACTAGACAACAAAACAGACCACATACAGCTCCTGAGAACTACGCAACGTGATGCACGGAACTGCTGTGATTTTATCTTTACAGAAACGTGGTTAAATGACAATGTCCTGGACTCTGCCATTCAGTTAGCAGGGCTAACATGCAATTGTGCTGATTGGGGGTTCATGGAAGGAGGGAAGACCTGTGGGGGAAGCATGTGTGTTTACATCAGTGACCCTTGATGCCGAGATGCAACTGTGCATAAACACTGTTCTCCGTTGGTGGAGTTTATGATCATCAGGTGCTGACCATTCTCCTTACTGAGAAAATTTACATCTGTCCTGCTAGTTGACGTGTATGTCCTGCCCACCGTCATTGGCAAGAGGAGTAAAGCACTAAAGGAACTCTATCAGGCTATAAATAAGACACAAACAGCGCATCCAGACGGATTCCTCGTCACAGCAGGAGACTTCAACCATACATGTTTAAAGGCCCTCTTACCAAAACTACATCAACATGTGGACTTTCCAACAAGAGGAGACAATTTGCTGGACCTGGTGTACACAACTCACAAGAGAGCGTACAGAGCCCCCCCCCCCCCCCCCCCCCCCGGGTCTCTCTGATCACATCACCATCCTGCTAAGGCCTGCATACAGACCCAGAGTGAAAGCAATCAGACCAACAAAAAGCAAGTACATGTGTGGCCAGAAAGGGCCTCTGACACTCTGAAAGACTGTGTCAGCACGACAGACTGGGACACTTTCAAGCATGCAGCCACTCACAGTGGACACACAAACACAGAGTACACGCAGGTTGTTGTAGCAATACATACATAGCTAAATGCATTGATGATGGCACACACTGCTAAACCATCAATGTTCGTGCTAACCAGAAGCCATGGATGACAGCAGAGGCCCACAGTCTCCTGAGGGCTCGGGATGCAGCCTTCAGGACTCGCCACACTGCAAGACTAACAACAGCTAGGGCCAACCTGTACCATAGGCATCAAGTAGGCAAAACGACAGTGCAGCAAGAAAATATCCGGCCACTTCAGCAACACTAACTAACTAACTACTAACTAACCTGCACTTATATAGCGCTTTTCTAGTCACAAAGACCACTCAAAGCGCTTTCATTAATACTAACCCTCTATTCTAAGGGCCTATAGGAAACAGATATCTAGGGACAATTTAGAACAGCCAATTAACCTAACATGCATGTCTTTTGGCATGTGGGAGGAAACTGGAGAAATCCCGGAGTAAACCCACGCAACACGGGGAGAACATGCAAACTCCACACAGATCACTGTTGGTCGGGGGCTGGGATCGAACCCACGATCCCATGATCCCCACAATCCCCCGGCCAAGGGTAAACTGTGCTGCCACAGTGCTAACCACTGCGCCACCGTGCACTAGAGATGCACGTTCTCTCTGGCGTGGCATCCAGACCCTCACCAACTACAAACCTCTACCTCAGACCTGTGCAAGTTACATCACACTGCTTAACAACCTAAATGACTTCTTTGGCCGCTTTGAAACACAAAACAGCACATCAGCACATAAGAACACTCCTCCCCCAGATGAGCAGGCCATAAGTCTGGATCCGGCTAGCGTGAAGAGGACCCTCTCCAGGATCAATCCACGCAAGGCAGCTGGACCAGACAACATACCAGGTTGCGTCCTGAAGGACTATGCGGAGAAGCTCAAGAATGTCCTGGCCGAGATCTTCAACATCTCCCTGAGTCTGACTGTTGTCCCCACATGTTTCAAAACTGCCACCATAATACCAGTCGCAAAAGAAGCCTGTCTCATCCAGCTACGACTACTGGCCTGTAGCACTGACCCCCATCATAATGAAGTGGTTCGAGCGGCTGGTCATGTAGAGCATCAAGTTCATCCTCCCTCCCTTCCACAACCCATATCAGTTTGCATACAGGTCAAACAGATCCACAGAACGCACCATCTCTGCTGCTCTCTATCCAGCCCTCACCCACCTGGACTCACAGAACTCCTACATGTGAGTACTGTTCTTGGACTTCAGTTCAGCATTCAACACAATCATCCCCCAGCACCTAATACAAAAGCTTAGACACTTGGGACTCAAAACCTCTCTCTGTAACTGGGTGCTGGACTTCCTCACAGGGAGGCCACAGAACGTGCGGGTTGGCTGCAACACCTCCCAGACCATCACAATGAGCACAAGGACCCCACAAGGGTGCATGCTCAGCCCACTGCTCTTCACCCTGCTGACCCATGGCGTACCAGCCTACAACACCAACCACATCATCAAGTTTGCAGACAACATGACGGTGGTGGGCCTCATCACCAACAATGAGGAGGCCAACTACAGAAATAAGGTGAGCCAACTGGTTCAGTGCTGTAAAGACAATAACTCTTTCTGAACATGGGAAAAACCAAGGAGATTGTGGTCGACTTCAGGAGGGGACACACATAACATCCCCCTCTGATCATCGATGGAGCAGCTGTGGAGAGGATGAGCAGCACCAAGTTCCTGGGGGTCCACATCTCTGAGGACCTCTCCTGGTCCAACAACACCACATCACTGGCCAAGAAGGCTCAAACTTGCCTCCATTTCCTCCGAAAACTGAGGAAAGCACCAGTCCCACCCTCCACTCATGTACTCATTCTACCAGGACACCAGTGAGAGCATCCTCACCAGCTGCATCACGGTGTGGTACGGAAGCTGCGCCGTCTCCTGCATTGCCCGTAGAACGCAAGTATTCCTGTCCGAAACAGGTACCCCAATTAGGCTTTACAGGCCCAAACGTAGGCTGTGTTTGAAAGTGGAATACAAAGAGGTGTAGGCTATATGTTGGCAATCACATGTTAGACTTTGACAAATACAGGGATGGCAACAGGAAATTCTGATTTCAGCTGAAATCTAATTTGGTCGATTGACTTATGGGGGGGCCAGGGGGGCACAGCCCCCCTGAAGCTGAGAGGTTTTCAGTAAAACAGAAGTAATTTAGACTGAAAAAAATGATAAAAAAAAATGAAATACTAGACTTAGATAAATCATTAAATTTAATGAAAAGTTAACTTACTTTTTCTTCAATGTTGTCTCACTGTCTTTAGTCCAACATATTTAACAGTTCTATAAGAGTTTATTACACTATTTACACTATTTACACTGGTCACCAAGTCACTTCTAAGGTAGTCGGCATGTTTCTTCACTTTTGATGCATGGTCTGACAGCGCCACACATCCACGTGATCCATAGTTAATCAAGTCTTTACAATACACACAAAAAGCTTTTCCGGCCACGTCTGGTTTCTTCAGAAATTGTCTGAGTGTTTCTGTTACCTCGTCGAACTTTGAGCCAATTTTCACCTTTACCGTCACTTTTCTCTCAAGCCAATTCCATCGGAACTTATTTTTGACACTTTCGTCTATTTCTAGCACTGATGACTCCTGATCCTTCAATAAAAATCTCATAATTCCGCTGAAAACGATACCGAAAGCTCAGAATTCCAACACGAACACGCCGCCATGAATTTTTGACAAAGCATACAACGAGCCATTTGATCGGTCCAATCGTTTGCAACTATCCAATTGCAGGGACGTTTACAATACAGCAGTAGCTTGAGTACAAAACATCCGGGTTATCGCGGGAGACTTGACCCGGGGAAGCGCCGAGCGCTTATGTAATCGTGTTGATTTTCATTAAAATCGGTAACAATAAGGTACCTTACCCCCCCCCTAAAATTTTCTCAACGGATTTAGACAATTCACAGAAATGATCAATTTGAAAATAAATTGGTGGAAATCCGCGGATCGGCGGAAAATTGCCATCCCTGCAAATATAAAAGGGAGCAAATGGCACTAAGATTTATTTGGCTGTGTGAATATTAATTACAGAATACCTAAATACTGAAAATGAATGGGACATCCAATAATAGCAACTGTTTCAGATTCCTTGTTTATTTGTTTGTCAGATCACTTATTTGTGTGATCTTTTATCACTTAGATGAAAGACAATAGTGTGATAATAGTGTATTGTTCATTATAATTATTTTAGTTTAGATCACTGTTCAGTGATGGAGTTCACTGTATATTGAATTTCTTCTGTGTACTGTTAATAAACTCATGCAGTACGATAACAGGACACGTTGACAAATATTTGAGAACCACTGTAGTGCATCATTTTATATTTTAGCAATATTTTGTTATTAAAAGGTTTTTTAAAACTGTAATCAACCCAATTAACTACAAAACATCCAACATTATTATACACAGCAGAAGGACCCGTTTGACTGCAACTGTTGCATCAGTGTTGCCCATTTGTTAGTAAATATTTAACTAAAAATGATTTATTTCGTTGAAAAAAGGAGCTTCTGCACTTCCTCCCCAATCATCTGAAGCTATAGCAAGTGCCTCTCAGTTCAAGGACATCAAACTCATTAAGAAAAGAGGGTCTGGAGCACACTGTCCAGAATGTACGATCGATATTGGGAAAGGTAGATGAGCTAGCGGCTATCTCCCGCTACGATAGCATATACCGGGAGTGCTGCCTTTTGTTATGTACTGAGACGTGGCTAACTGAACTAGCAGCAGATGCTAACATTGAACTGGAGGGTTTCCACGCGATACGGGCAGACCGAACACCAGACAGTGGCAAAGCAAGGGGCGGTGGAGTGATAATGTATGTTAACAACAACTGGTGCAGACCGGGACATATCTCTGTTAAACAACAACACTGCAGCAAAGACATCGAGTTGCTAGCTGTCAGTATGCGGCCTACCCATCTCCCGAGGGAATACTCACACGTGATCTGCATTGTTATTTATGCAAATCCAACGGCGAACGCTGGGACAGCGCGTGACGTCATCCACTCAGCAACTGGCAGGCTGCAGACAGAACACCCAGATGCTCTTCTCCTCATCTCACGCGATTTCAACCATGTTTCACTGTCTCCCATTCTACCCACGTTTACTGCCACATGCCACACTAGAGACAATAAAACACTGGACTTATTCTAAGCAAACGCTAAGGAGGCATACACCTCATCACCACTCCCCCCCACTCGGGAGATCGGATCACAACTTGGTTCATCTCCGGCCGGTGTACAAACCCCTAGTGCACAGACAACCTCCGGTCATGCGCACAGTGAAGTTATGGTCTGAGGAGGCAATGGACGCTCTAAAGGACTGTTTTGAAACCACCGCCTGGGAGCAGCTCTGCGATCCACATGGTGAGGACATCGATGGCCTCACTCACACCATCACGGACTACATCAGCTTCTGTGTGGACAACACCGTTCCCACCAAGACCATACGGTATTGTTCAAACAACAAACCCTGGATCAACCCTGAGATAAAAACACTTCTGAGAGAGAAGAAGAGGATCTTCAGGTCGGGGAACAGGGAGATGCTGAAGTCCGTACAGAGGGAGCTGAGGAGAAAGATCAGAGAAGGCAAGGACAGCTTCAGGAAGAAGATGGAGGACAAGCTGCAACAGAGCGACATCGGTGGGGTCTGGAGAAACCTTAGAACCATCTCTGGGCTCCAGAATACCTCCCCCCAGGCCACGGGAGGCAGGGAGTGGGCGAACAATCCGAATCTGTTTTTCAATAGGTTTGACCAACCGCCCTCCCCCCCGACTGCACAACAACCACTGCTGCCTCTGAAGACATCAAGTCCTGCTGCCCACTCCCCACTCCACCAACACCCCCCCACTCCCAACACACAGCCCCCCAACCTGACACTCACTAAGACCCAGGTGAGGACGGAGCTGAGGAAGATCAAGGCGAGGAAGGCGTCGGGACCGGACGGCATCAGCGCAAAGCTCCTCAAGTCCTGTGCAGACCAGCTGTGTGGGATTGTGGAGTACATCTTCAACCTGAGTCTGAAGCTGGGGAGGGTACCACAGTTGTGGAAAACATCTTGTGTGGTACCTGTACCAAAGACTTCCCACCCCAAAGATCTGAAGAGCTACAGACCAGTGGCCCTGACGTCCCACATGATGAAGACCCTGGAGAGACTGCTCCTTGCTCACCTCCGTCCCCTGGTGGGACCAGCGATGGATCCACTCCAGTTCGCCTACCAGCATGACATTGGGGTGCAGGATGCGGTGATCTTCCTCCTTCACCGTTCTCTGTCCCACCTGGAGAAGCCCGGGAATGGGGTGAGGATCATGTTCTTTGACTTCTCCAGTGCTTTCAACACCATCCAACCGATGATCCTGAAGGACAAGCTGCTGTGCGCAGGGGTGGACCAGCACTTGTCATCATGGATCCTGGACTACCTCACAAACCGGCCACAGTTTGTGAGAACCCGGGACTGTGTGTCCGACACGATCATCGGTAGCAAGGGGGCCCCCAGGGAATGGTTTTGGCTCCCTTCCTGTTCACCCTTTATACTGCGGACTTCTCACACAACACAACACACTGCCATCTACAGAAGTTCTCTGACGACTCTGCGATCATTGGCCTCATCTCCAACGGAGATGAAACTGAGTACAGAGGGCTTATCCAGGACTTTGTGGACTGGTGCCATCGGAACTGCCTCCAGATCAACGCGAGGAAAACTAAGGAGCTGGTGGTGGACTGCCGCAGGCAAGGACAACCCCTCACAGCACCAGTAAATATACAGGGAACAGACATCGAGATGGTGACAGCCTACAAGTACCTGGGTGTTCATCTGAACAATAAACTAGACTGGTCACACAATACTGACGCACTCTACAAGAAGGGACAGCGCAGGCTGTTTCTACTGAGGAGACTCAGGTCTTTTGGTGTACAAGGGGTGCTGCTGAAGTCATTCTATGACACGGTGGTGGCATCAGCCATCACTTTTGGAGTGGTCTGCTGGGGCAGTGGCATTACAGCAGCCGATAGGAAGAGACTGAACAAACTGATCAAGAAAGCTAGCTCTGTCCTGGGGCAGCGCCTTGACCCAGTGGAGGAGATGGGAGAGAGAAGGATGGTGGATAAACTGTCATCTCTGCTGAAGTCCGAGTTCCACCCTATGCAGGACATACTGAATGCAATGAGGAGCTCATTTAGCAGCAGACTACATCATCCTAGGTGCACAACCGAGAGGTTTCGCAGGTCCTTCCTACCTACGGCTGTCAGACTGTACAACCTAAGCAGGGCTGCTCGCAGAGATAGCAAAAAGACGTGACAACCTAACAGTATTGAATACAAAAGACGCAATAGACTTACACAGTGGTCCCCTCCAGTATACAACTAGGAAAATACCGGTCGCTATGGAGGGTGAGAATATGTATGGGTACATAATCACACCATGTAGGATAACTAAGTAGACGGTTATGCTGTTTCATTCCATCTAGCTACAATGCTCCGCACTGTGTGTTTATATATTTATATATTTATTCCATCTAGTGACAATGCTCCACACTGTGTGTGTTTATATATTTACATATTTATTCCATCTAGCTACAATGCTCCACACTGTGTGTTTATATATTTACATATTTATTCCATCTAGCTACAATGCGCCGCACTGTGTGTGTTTATATACTCATACATTTATTCCATCTAGCTACAATGCTCCACACTGTGTGCGTTTATATATTTACATATTTATTCCATTTAGCTACAATGCTCCGCACTGTGTGTTTATATATTCATATATTTATTCCATCTAGCTACAATGCTCCGCACTGTGTGTCTATATATTTATATTTATATGCACATATGTATACTCGCTGCTCTTGTTTTTCTCTTACCTTCTGATTGTTGCTCTGAGTGTTGCTATCCCTGTGCTGTTGCAATCCTGGAATTTCCCCATTGTGGGACTAATAAAGGCTTATCTTATCTTATCTTTATTGGTGCACAGACTGACATTTCAACACTGTCTGTGTCTTCTTCAGAGTCACAATGATTTATTTTGTTATTTGGGCATTTTTGAGTCCTGCATTTGGTCGTTAAGTCATTCCGGCCATTCCGCTCCACAATCATGGCGGGTTTTTTTTTTCACCTTTTTTTGCGCCTTGTTTTCCACAATATTTTTTATTGAACCTTTTTTTTTTTTTTTTTTTTTTTTAACAAACATAACACAAACAATCAAACACTAACACTAAAGTAATTAAAAAAAAATGTACTAAAAACACCAACAACCACTAACAATGACAGGTCTTCAACAATGCTCCTCTGTTTAGTCTAGGCAATCCATTACATAAGTATACATATTATACATTCACCAGTTTGGAATTTACAAGGTCCACACACATCATTCACCTTCTTCTTCAAAAGTTATGTTTAAATTCTTTACATAATCAATGAAAGGTCTCCATATATTCTCAAACAATTTCCTTTGATTTCAGTATGTATGTTATTCTTTCTAGTGGAAGGTTTGTTAACATCTGTCTTAACCACTGAGTCACATCTGGTCTATGAGTCTTTTTCCACAATAGTGCAATACATTTTTTGGCGTTAAGCAAAATGAGGTCTATGAATGCTCTTTCACTCTTATTAAAGTTATGCTTTTCTGGATGCAGACCCAACAAAAACAATTTAGGATTCAATATGATTTGTTTTGAAATTATTTTTTTAATTGTTACCCTCACCTCTTCCCAAAACATTCTAATTTTTCTACATTCCCATAAACAATGAAATAAGGTTCCTTTACTTTCCATATATTTTGTGCACGTATCTGGTATGTTTTTGAATATCTATTTAACTCCACCAGTGTAACATACATCCGCATTAACCATTTAAAATGTATCAATTTAAGACGTACATTTATTGATTTGGTTTGAGCTTCTGTACAAGCCAATTCCCATTGTTCCTCTGAAATTTCAGTTTGCAGGTCTTCTTTCCAATAATTCAATCTTTTCTGTGATTTTTCACTTGAGGATAATGTCAATGAGTTATAAAACTCTGAAATAATACCCTTTCTCTTACTATCTTTCGTCAAGATTTTTTCCAAGGATGAATAAGTAGGTCGGGTGAGAGCATTATTTTGATTTGATCGAATAAAGTTCCTAAGCTGAAGATATTTAAAAAAATGTGTTCTATTAAGATTAAATTTGATACTCAGTTCTTCAAAAGATATTATGTTATCTGAACATGACAAATATAAGTCTTGAATCTTTTGAATCCCTTTTAAATTCCATACTTTAAACACAGCATCCGCTCTCCCTGGTTTAAAATATTGATTACCCCGTATTGGGCTAAGTTGTGACAATAAGTGTGGTTCATTTAAATATTTTTTGGTTTCACACTATATTTTGATCATATGCTTTACAAATGGATTATTAACTTGTTTCTGTAATTTTTTTTGCCGAGTCTGAGTATATGAATATGGGAAGAGGTAAAGGTAAATTGCATGATTCCATTTCAGTCCAGTGAGGGAGATCATTTGATGAAAAATAATATGTCATAGACCTCAGTTGTGCTGACCAGTAATACAACATAAAGTTTGGACATTTCAGACCTCCACGATCAAATGGTAAATATAGTAAGGACAGACGTAATCTAGCCTTCCTATTGTTCCATATAAATTCCACTAACTTTTTTTCAATTCTTGAGAATAGATCTGAAGGTGGTGGTAAAGGAATGTATTGAAATAAATAAAGTATTTTGGGTAAGATATTACTTTTAAGTATATTAATTCTCCCAATCATCGACATTGGTAGTGACATCCATCTCTGAAGTAACTCATTAATGTCTGTCATTAAGGCTTCATAGTTGGCACTGGCGACTAATTCTAGCTTAGGCACAATTTGAATTCCTAAATATTTAAACTGATTTACAACATTGAATTGATTTACCTCAGGAGCTGGGTGATTTCTCTAGGTCTCATTTAGCATTAATATTGAAGATTTAGTTTTATTTATTTTATATCCTGATACTTCCCCAAAATTCTTTATTAAATTCAACAAGGTCGGAATTAATTTTTTAAGATTCGACATAAACAAAATTATGTCATCGGCATACAGGGAGATTTTATGTTCTGTTGGTCCTACTTTAATTCCATATATTTGTGGATGTAAACGTACTGCCATCGCTAAAGGTTCAATTGCCATAGTAAACAGTAAAGGTGAAAGTGGACAGCCTTGTCGACATCGTCTATGGATATTTATTGATTTTGAGATATTGCTGTTTGTTACGATTTCTGTTGTAGCATTATTGTATATTATCTGAACCCATTTTATGAAATTATTTCCAAGTCCAAACCTTTTTAAGACTTCAAAAAGAAAGGGCCATTTGACCCTATCAAAGGCCTTTTCGGTGTCCAATGATAGGAGAGATAATATTAAATAGTCTTCTTACATTATGGAAGCCTCGTCTTCCCTTTATAAAGCCATTCTGATCTCGGTTAATAATATTTGGTAATATTTCTTGTAGTCGTCTTGCTAAAATTTTACAGATTATCTTAAGGTCAGCATTTAATAGGCTTATTGGTCTCATATTTTCACATTTATCAGAGGGTTTACCTGGTTTTGGCAACAGTATAATTAAGGCATTATTCATGTATAGTGGTAAATTACTATTTTGAAATGCTTCTAAAACCATTTTTTTTATTAATTTATTCTTAAATTTTTTATAGAGGTCAACTGGAAGACCATCTGGTCCTGCACTTTTTCCTGATTTCATATTATCAATGGCTAGCCCAACTTCTTCTTGACTAATTTTAGACTCCAGTATCTCCCTGTTTTCATTTGGAATACACGGTATAGATAATCCGTCCAAAAACCCATTTAGTTTTGTTAAGTCAGTTTCATTTTTTGTATCATATAGTTTTTCATAATAATCTCTAAAGGCACTGTTAATTTCTAAAGGATCTACAGCTGCCTGTCTGTTACTTATAATACTGGTAATTGGTGTTTTAAATTCTAATTGTTTAATCTGCCATGCCAATAATTTTCCTGATTTTTCACCTTGTTCATAAAAAGATTGCTTCAATCTTAGAAGACTCGAGGCAGCTCTATTCACTGATTATTTTTGTCATATTCAGCTCTCAGAATCAGTAATTCGTTCTCTAACTTTGGGTCACTTCCTGCATACACTTTTTCTTGAAGAATTTTTATTTTATGTTCCAATTGGACTCTCTCCTCTCGAGTCTTCTTAGATTTTGAACCTGTATAACTAATAATATGCCCCCTAATAAAAGCTTTGAAAGCCTCCCACTTTATACATGCTGATGTTTGTGTAGTATTGATATCAAAGAACTCATCTATCTGTTTTTCTATGTACTTAACAAATTCCTCATCCTGAAGCCATTTATGCTGAAATTGCCACCTACCTGGTTCCTTTGTCAATTTCATTATCTACATATATTAGACAGCAGGGTGCATGATCAGAGATCACAATATTATCATAGAAACAGTTTTGAATCTTGGACCTTAATTCTGTGGAGATCAAAAAATAGTCAATACGTGAGAATGTCTTGTAGGTATTAGAATAACAAGAGTAGGCTTTAACTTGTGGTTTCATTTCTCTCCATATATCTAGCAATCTCAATTCTTTCATAGAATGATTAATGATCATCCTGCATCCATTGTGCATACAGTCCAGTCCTGTTGATCTATCTATACCAGGATTCAATGTACAATTAAAATCCCCTGCTATTATATGTTGCCCTGTAAGTGATGATAAAATAAGAAATAAATTAGCAAAGAAATTTTGATCATCTATATTGGGACCATATAAGTTCACCAGATTTATATTTTCTAATAACAAAGATCCTTGAATGATTAGATATCTTCCTAATTTGTCTCCAATTACATTTTTCACTTGAAATGGGACTGATTTATGTATGAGAGTCATAACTCCCCTGGCTCGGGATGAAAATGATGAGGTGAACACACCTCCCTGCCATCTTCTCCTAATTCTTTTTACACCCTCCTCTATTAGATGAGTTTCTTGTAAAAACACAATTTCTGAACCTATGTCTTTTATTTTATTCATAACTTGTTTAAGTTTTTTAAAATTTTGTAGACCTCTGCAATTCCATGAAGTTAAATTAAGATAAACGCTTTGGTCTATGATCAATAAGGAGTTTGAGATTACCTCGCAATATAAACATGCTCATACAGAGAAGCAAAAACATGAGTGGTTGAACATTCATCCTACAAACTACACACAAACAAATTCCCCCTTCCCACATTCGTGGTAATCACCCCAAAATCAAAAAGAAAATTCCGTCTCCTGCTATAGCCATTGACTGCTCCACACCCGAGAGGGTCAGTCAAAGCCACTCTTTCTTTATCCTCTCAATCACCCTGACTCTACTGCTTTTAGTGACGTAACATTAACTCTCTTCTGTAGTTTTCCAACTTAACTCCAAAATTTTATAGCAACTTTGTACATCATAGGTTTATATATATATACTGTATATATACAGTATATATATATATATATATATATATATATATATAATACAATCTATATTTCGTAAACTTGCTATATGCTTCAGATCAGTCAGATGCCTGTGCAAATGCTTATTCTACCTTATAATTTTGTTCATACTTCATGCTTAGCTCCCACCAGTCTCCTCTTGGATCTGCTTGATAACCACCTGCGCCTCCTGAGGGGTCTTGAAGGTGTGGGTTCTCCCTTTATATGTGACCAGCAGTCTTGCCGGGTGAATCACTCCATGACAAACCCCGAGGCTGCGCAGCTCTTTAGGGTGGGGTCAAACTGTTTCCTTAATTGTTGGATACCTGTGGCCAAATCTGAGTAGAACCGCACCTGTTGATCCTGGTATTTAATTTCTCCTTTAGCTCACGCCGCGTTGGAGATTGTCATCCTGTCTCTGTAGCTAAGGAACTTCATAATCAGCATCCTCGGTGGTGCCTTATTATCTCTCGGTGGGCCGATTCGGTGGGCGCTCTCCAAGACAACCGATGACTGCAGCTCCGCGTTGTTCAGCGCTTCTGGAATCCACTTTTCCAAAAAGGAACATGGGTTCCAACCCTCCGTTCCCTCCGGGAGGCCTACCAGCCTCAGGTTGTTCCGTCTCGACCGGGATTCTAAGTCCAGGACATTATCTTCCAGACATTTATTTTTTAATTCCAATGTGCGCACCTTTAATTGTAGGCTGGTGACGTCATCCTCAGCGCTGGAAATTCGAAGCTCCACCTGCGATACTCGTTCCATGCAGTCGCTTATTTCCTTTCTCATTCCTTCTATCGCTGCTATAATCCCATCAAATTTAGTGGAAAAGTCTGCTCTCATTGAGCTAATGGCAGCGAGCACCGCACCTGTGCCCTCGCCAGCAGTCACCGCTCCGCCGCTAGCTTGCTCCGCCATAGTTTCTGGAGATTTTTCTGCTTCGTCACGAGCGTGGAAGTCCGTTAACTTGGACTGTTTCGGCGGTTCAGTTTTTCCTTCACCTGATTTCCCAGCCTTAGGCTTTACCGGCATATCCGCGCCCAAACGCTGGGATAGGTTTTGATCCAATTGAGAGAGTTATTTGCCGACTTTTTATTTTTAGGAGCAGAGCAGAGTGAAACACGTCTTCCTACGTGGCCGCCATAACCGGAAGTCATCATGGTGGTTATTATTAAGTTTTTAATTTTTAGATACTCACGTGGGAGGGAGGACTCGCGGTCCTGCAAAGTACAGTGGTACCACATGAGTGAAGTAGAAGCAGGGACTCCCATCTACCAATGACTGGGCAGGCTGGGCGTGCCTCCCCATGAAGGACTGTGGTCTGCCCAGTCGGGCTGCTGCTTCTCCCAGCATGTTCTGTGTTGGATACACTGGCGTTCTTTGTCAGACCCGGTCTGCCCAGTCTGCTCACATGCCTCATGTTCTCCACATATGCCGAATTATCCTTTAGACCTAAACAATCACGGCAACTTCATGGTATAATATTTTAAGCATTAAATCTTCAGTATTATCTTTTTCTAGTCAAATTTGTCACGCTTCGCTTCCTTGTTTTGCTCACAGTGTGCCGAGTATTACTGCTCGACCTTTTTCTGTATATAGGGTTGCTGGGTTTTACTGTATTGTTTATCTGTATTTGCACTACGGGATGTCTGGGTTGTATCTTTTGTCGTTATTTGCACTATGGGTAACATTACTGTACACAGACTGCTGTTGTTCTTCTTCCAGCCTTATTCCTTCTTTTTTTATATATATTGTGCACACCACTGAAGAGAGAGAAATGACATTTCAGTTCTCCCGTATGCCCTGTACGTATAGCAGCATTGACAAATAAAATCTTTGAATCTTGAATCTTTCTCTGTCAATAATGCACCTTTGATCAACAAAAAGTAAGTCTAAAGTCAGTGACACATTATCAATCAATATTTAAGCACGGTGTTTAAAAGGTGTGAGCACACACATATTACTGTTCCTACAACAGGACTAAAATTTCTCAATACCCCTTATTTTGAGGGGTTGATTTTTTTTTTGAAAAACTGTCATAACCCATGATTTGTTCTTTAGTTTTCATGTGATAAATGACGGAATGGCTTTTGTTCTCATTTATTTACATTTTCAGTATTCACTGTAAACTCACTGACAAGTACACAAATTAAGCATTCCATTATTTATTTATCCTTTAAGTCGGGGGTGTCCAATCATGTGCCATGGAAGGCCAAGACCCTGCAGGTTTTCTATTCTACCCAGTCTCTTCAGCAGGTGTTTTCGCTTATCAGCAATCAGTGGGAAGAAATTCGGTGGAACCTGCTGTTGAAGACACTGGTTGGAGGTAAAGCCGGCAGGGTCTTGGCCCTCCATGGCACCTGATTGGACACCCCTGGTTTAAGTGATCACATAATGGGTCTTCAAAAAAAAAAAAAATTAACCACCAAATTTCACAAAACCCAGAAACAGCTGTTACCCATGGGTGGAGCAGAGCCTGTCGGCCAGAATTCTGTGTTCATCCTGCCAGAGCACACAATGCCGACTAATACATCTATCATTGTCTAATTTATGACAGTTTTATTATTTCAAAGATTTTATTTGTCAATACTACTATACGTACAGGACATACAGGAGAACTGAAATGGCGTTTCTCTCTCTCCAGTGGTGTGCACAATATAAAAAAAAAGAAAAAGGAATAAGGCTGGAAAAACAACAGCAGTCTATGTACAGTAATGTTACCTGTAGTGCAAAGACCCAGACCTCCCATAGTGCAAATAAAGATAAACAATGAGACCCAGCAATCTTATATACAGAAAAGTAGGGCAATAATACTCATACCAAGATCAATGCGGTAGTGTAGGTGTAGGTGCAGATAGTGACAGCTAGGACTGCACATAATCAATATTGCAATGACAGACAGCAGCAGGTATGACATTTGTGCAAATGGTTGCAGTAAAGTGCAGAGATATACAGCAGCAAATGTATTACTGTTGGTGTGCCAGTCTTTCTGTGCCAACAGCTGAAGTAGTTATTGTGCGGGTGAGTGCATTACAGTCCAGGAAGGGGGGGGGGTGAGTGGGTGGACAGAGTTCAGGGTCCTGATGGCCTGATGAACAAGGCTGTTTAGCAGTCTTGTGGAGTGGGCCCGAAGGCTCTAGTATCTTTCCCCAAGGGCAGGGGGCTGAAGAGAGAGTGTGAGGGATGGGAGGTGTCACCTGCAATGTTGACGGCTGTGTGGGTGAGGTGGGTGAGGTAGATGTCCGAGAGTGGGGACAGAGGGGCACTGATGATTTTTCTTCTCATTCACTTTTTTGGAGTTAGAATACAACAATTTTGCACTCAGCAGAGGGAACATTAATGAACTTGACTGTCCTGCCTGTGATCTGCTGGAGGAACGGCTCACTCTCCCTCGATTTCATGGAGTAGTTTGGATGTCATTCACATCGTTCTCATGCCTCAGGTGTCACATGAATCTCCTTTGCAGTGAACACGTGACCCTACACAGTGTCTGTTAGTAATTTCATTTAATAAATAAATGCATACTCTGTATGCTCATCCTGTAAATTCAAAATTAAAAGTGAGAATTCAAAAAGCAAAAGCTATTCACAGTCTTATATTAAAATAAAACATGGATAGTAAATTAGAGAATTTTAACAACACTGTCTATTAAAGTGACAAAGGGAAAGACCGGTGAAACCTCTGGATGGCACAGCTCTCATCAGTGCATAATAATGATAATCTGTGTTCAAGATCTGCAAACTGATTTATTTTTTCCTGCAGCAAATCGTGGGTGATGTCGATTTTATTTGGTCAACATAATAAATTACACTGTATTATTTAAAGCAATTCTACAACTCCAGAGTCAGTCTCTGATATACTCCACTGTATGTCACACAGAATGAACCTGGATCCCCAGTGCACACAAGAGAAGGAGTGATGAAACTGTGCTTTGTGTGTGCGGGGAGAAAAACATAATTTCATTCATTTCACTGATTATTTACCGGCTCCACTAACAGTCCTTGTGGCCAGACCCAAAATTTCAAGTATCGCTACCACCTGGGGTGACTAATTCTAACTAACTAACTAACCTGCACTTATATAGCGCTTCTAACAGGTATTTTTCGCTTGCTGGGCATCTCTAGTTTAAATTTTGGCATGATAGCCCTTCCAGACTGGCAGCTTAATAGCGGTTATCATGTGTTGAATGGGGAGACCCTGCAGAATAAAACCACAAATGCGTATGCTAACAAATCCATTTTTCTGATGTAATAGTTGCTGACTATGATCATATGTAGTTTCATTAAAAAAATATACACACTATTATATTGTGTAGTTATAAAAAATAGGCATATATTTTAAAGATAAGGTTGGCCATCTCATGCAAACTTCAAAGTTAAAGAAACATACTGTAAGCAATGTTATTTCCCTAAAATCCTTGTATACTAGGTATCTTTGATATATTGTTTGAATTCAGTCAGACCTTTTCATCATCAGAACAATAAATGATGCAGTTCCTGCCTGCACATTTCTTTGGTAGCACAGAATGGTCGTCACCATGCCTTGAATGATCCATCACGTCCACTTCAGGATGCCACTACACTACATGTGGTTGGCCTGCGCACCCTACACCCTACAGCTAACCTGGTACATTCCAACAGTTTCACCATGAAATTACCTGAAAATAAACTGAGTGACATCATGTGCCATTCAGCTTTCTCCAACAAGGTGACAAAAGCTGAAAGTAAATACACATGCTTATCATCCATCAATGGGGCAGAGCAAGACATTAACTAGTTTTAGTTTGTTGTTTATTGATAGTAATAGAATGCTTTCTTGTATAGTTTTTCCACATTATTGATTAAAATATATCTATAACATAATCTATATTATATCTATAATATAATCACAGGTTTGCTCAACATATACAACAATGCCAAGACCTGTTTAAATAGCAAAATATGCATTTGTTTCAAAATACTGAAAAAGCTGCCAGCTTTGAAAGCTATCAGATATTATCCTTTTTACAAGGGGGGCTGAAAAATTCATAGGCTGACTAAGAAGTTGTGCTCCAGCAACGAAACTAGTCATGCATTAAATTCAACCTTTTCTGATTCTAACTGCATGATTTCTTTTCAGATACACTGACAATGGAGACTATGTTAAAAATTAACCATATTTGGTCAAATTTGACCACTGCATCATGGTCAGCCTATGAACTTTTCAGCACCCCCTCATATATTGATCCTATAAACTCTTTAGTACCACTAAGGTTTGGTCACTTCAGGTGGCACTGATATCTGGTCTATAGTCCATAGACTATAATAATATCAATTCCCCTGGACCTAATTTTTTCTTGTGTTTCTTGTATTTCCCCTTGGAAACACGAGAAATGAAAAATATCTCCACCACAAGTTTACACCTGTGGTCAAAGATCAGTCAATCAATCAATCAATCAATCAATGCTTTATTTATATAGCACTTTTCATACAAAAAGATGAAACACAAAATGCTTCACACATTAAATAAAACACAATTACCCCCTCCACACACACACACACACAAAGAAACTTTCATCAGTGTAAAACTTATGGCTTATGGCAGGGCACCAAGGATCAATGTGTGGAAGCAGCATCACAAGGGAGCCATCACCAGCACTGAAAGTGCCAAGTCCACGGCTACAGGAACACCACCTCTGAGACCGCCCATGTCCAATCCAAGGGGTCGACACTGCAGGTGTGGTGCCGCAGTGCACAATGCCCTCAGCCGGGCAGACCAGGGTAATCACAGGCCAGCACCCTGCAGCCAGAAAACAGGCACAATTCCCTGTGGGAGAGCTCCCTATGAGGAAACGCTGGAGCTTGGACAGGGTGATTAAAAAAAATAAACAGTCACTGATAAATAATAAAATAATTTGCTGATAAAAAAAGACTAGGCAATTAAGATGACTAGAAGAATAGAGCAACATTTAAATACAATGAAACAGACATATATTCATAAGTATTAATAATTCACAGTAAGATAAGTAACTGTGACATAAGGTTTGAAATCATAAATTAAGACAATTAAAATAGGAAACTAATGAAAAGTAAGGTGAAAATAATAGGTCTTGAGCCTGCTTTTAAAACCATGAACATTCTTGGCAGTCCTGATGTTCTCCGGCAGGCTGTTCCACAGATGTGGACCATAATAACTAAAAGCAGCCTCACTGTGGGTGCGTGTTCTGACAGTAGGGATAATTAAAAGACCAATGCCGGAGGACCTCAGGGACCATGGGGGCTCATATGTTAAAAGCAATTTTGATAAAGAAGAAGGCTCCAGACCATGCAGACATTTATAAACCAGTAGAAGAACCTTAAAATCGATCCTGAAAGACATGGGGAGCCAATGCAGTGATTTTAAAACCAGTGTGATACGAGCCTGCCGTCTGGTCTTCATCAAAACATGTGCAGCTGAATTCTGTAATAACTACAGATTTGAAGTTGTCTTTCTGGGCAGACCAGAGATTAGGGCATTACAGTAATCAATACAACTGCTGATAAAAGCATGCATCAGTATCTCCGTGTTTGCTCGAGAGAGAAGTGGGTGGACTCTGGCTATATTCTTTAGATGATAAAATCCTATTATATTTTTAATGTGTGGAGTAAAATCAAGCTCAGAGTCTAAAATAACGCCCAAATTCTTAACCTTTTGGGATGGGGTAAAGGACAGACTATGTAATTTTTGTAAAATTTTCTAAATGACTAAAACTTTAGTCTAAATGACTAAAACTTCAGTTTTGTCCTGGTTGAGCTGAAGAAAGTTTGCTGCCATCCATAATTTAATGTCTAAAATACAGTTATAAAGGGTGTTAATTGGTTCCCTGTCATCAGGAGACACAGCAATATAAAGTTGTGTGTTATCAGCATTGCTGTGGTAATTAATTCATTGATAAATGCTACACATGGTTATGGTGGTCTATAAACTGTAAGGCATAAAATTGTGGGGCTGTTAAAAACAAAGGCATGGTATTCAAAGGAGGTATACTCATTAAATGTTTTTTCTTTATCATTAAAATCACTAGAGATTATTGTTGTAGTTCCACTGTGGTGGACACAATACACACAGCACTCCACCCAGGTCAAGGGGGTTGGTGGGGGAGAAGATAGTTAGAGATGCTGATGGAGAAAGCTGAGAGGAGCCAACCAAACAAAGATGTGATTTTCGCCCCCTGCCGCGCCCGGCTGACACCTGAGTAGGTGTGAATGTATTGTAGCAAACACCTGCTCTGTGACGTGTGGGTGAATGTTATGTTAATGTGTGTGCATGTCTTGCAGTCTAAATGTTAATGTGTTTACCCTGACTGCCGGAGGTGGGAATTAAAGTGTATAAAGGAGTTCGCTCAGGCACTCAAGTTTTAGAGTTTCTGTGTTTATGTTGGAAGTGGAACAAAGTTTGTGTGTCGTTCAGCTCGCTGCCTCGTCTGCTTCCATCTTCCACACCACCACCTTTCTTGTAGAAAATAAAAAGTTAAAATTGGGTAGAGAGGCCTCGGTAAGAACAACTGATGCGTTGGTACCCAGCCACATCTCAGTTAAAAACAAACAGTCCAGTTCATTCATTCATTCATTCATTCATTCATCTTCTTTCGCTTAATCCTTTTTGGGTCGCGGGGGGGCTGGAGCCTTTCCCAGCATCTTTTGGGCGAGAGGCAGGGTACACCCTGGACAGATCGCCAGTCCATCGCAGGGCCAACACAGAGAGACAGACAACCTTTCACTCTCACAGTCATACCTAAGGACAATTTAGATTCCCCAGTTTTGATGCCAATTAACCTAACTTGCATGTTTTTTGGCATGTGGGAGGAAACCGGAGAAATCCCGGAGTAAACCCACGCAGACACGGGGAGAACATGCAAACTCCACACAGATCACTGTTGGTCGGGGGCTGGGATCGAACCCAGGATCCCCCGGCCAAGGGTGAGTTACTGTGCTGCCGCAGTGCTAACCACTCTGCCACCGCGCCGCCCCAAACAGTCCAGTTTATGATCTAAAATCAAATTATTAATAATAAAAGATTTAGTTAAAAGAAAGTGGACATTTAAAAGAGCCATAAAAACTGTTGAAGGGTTGGTGTGTGAGGTGGCTTGTTGGCTATGTAAGTTAATTTTGACATTGTTCTCATGGTTTACTCCACCAGTCCGAATCCTACTGTTGGAGATAATGGGAGGAATGGGGTAGGTAGATGGTGAGGAGGGGCTGGTGCAGGGGGTGGTGGAGTGTGGTGGGGAGGAGGGCGCAACTTGTGAGTAAAATGCACCTATAGAGGGAGACAGTCAAGCTGATGGAGCAGATAAAACAGAATAAAATATATTGTTTGTTAAAATGTGAGCGCCCAGCCTGCTCGGATGTTTATTGGAGAGACAATATACATCGACCAATGTCTTGGCCTAGTGAAGGCAACGGTCCGGAGATAAATATGCGCTTACCAGAGCCTTGACGTGTGTGGAGGAGAATGGTGACATCCTGCTTCAGAACCTCAGATGCCTGGCTAGTGACGTTGTTGCAGCTGACGTAGATCACAACGTTCCTAGCTGAGGAGTGTTTTGCCAGGAGGCCAGGAATTTTATCCAGGAGGTCCATCACTCTGGCACCAGGAAAGAAGTGGGTCTCCGCAGCTCCTCTCCAAACATGTCTCACCGTAGACTCTCCAATGATCAGGGTGGTAGAAGCTGCTGATGGCAGTTGAGAGGGTGCACTCCGGGTGGAGATTGGAGGTGGACGACGTATATCAGATGAGTGCCGCGGAGCCGGTCTCAGATTTGGCTCTGCCTGGTGGCGGGCACTTGTGGACAGGGGAGCCGCTCTAGTTCATTTGTCGGGGGGCCTGAGAGCGAAGCTCCCTGAGGCACCCTCAGAAATTTGAAGAGCGAAGGCGGAGGCTCCAAGTCCCTGGGCTTGTAAATCTAAAATGTTAAAATGGTTCTTGAGCTGGAGATCGGGGCTCTTGGTGCCCTCAACACAGCAGGATGACCTCTTCCCCTTTCTCCGATGGTCACTGGCAACAACCCATGGCTCTGGATGGTAAGGTGTGGAGGTGAACAGTGCCTCTGGTTCAACTCCAAGCTGGACCTCAAGGTGCTCCCAAGAAGTACCTAGAAAGGGAGTGACACCGGAGGATGGCGTTGGACTGGTGGCCAAGGCAACCGCAGCGGCAGGTGGAGATGATCCAGAGACAGAAACAGCGGGACCTGTTAACCCAGAGCCCAAATCAACAAGGCCAGAAGGAGAGTTCATGAATGGAGGAGAGCAGAACAGACCAGTAAGGGACGGTATCATCAAAGTCTTTACTGGAGGACGGACCTTGGACTCAGCCAAGAATTACTGTTTCTAGATGTCTCTCCGCTTCCTCAATTTTGTAAAGATTGGAGATATGCTGCTCCAGTTCAGCAATCTTCTGCACGAAGGTGGCACAGTTTTCACAGCCAGCTGATGGGGTAAGTGGCACCATGACAGACATGAAACACTCTGAACATATAGGTCAATTAAGAACTCAGCTCTAATCTAAAAGATAAAAATAAAGTTAAAAAATGTCCAGGGTTTAAAATGGTAAGAATAAAATGAGCAAAAGTAAAACAAATGGATATAAAAGTCTATGAAAATCTGTGGCTTGTCAGAGTTCTCGTTCAGATGTTCAGATGCCAGCACATGCGCATGTAGAAGCAAACTGGTAAGATGCAATTTTCCCCCAGTAAACATTCTATAAAGGCCTGCTAAGAAAAGACACATTTTTACTTTCTGCTTGTGCACTTAGTACCTGCTATTTGGGATCCTAGTAAATCAGGCCAGAGGTGTGGACGGCCCTTAAATGTACTTTCACTTTGTAAATGAGCATGCAGGGTCACCAGTGCATAACGGACTTGTCCTAACATTTAAACACTGTCATATTATTATTACACCTTAGATCATGTGCCCCTGTCTATTAAAGGAGAGGACTAATTGGTTTATGGTATGTTACACCCAAGATACACCTCTGAATAATTAAGAACATTAAGACAGCCCATTTGCGCTTTACATAGGTGGAAAGTCTGTTCTTTTGTGCTGCTGTAATAGCAAAATGGCTTTGGACATGGCCATAAATCTGTCTGTGCCTCAGACAATAGACAATTGACTAGATTGTTGTAATGTGGCCCTTGGTAGCTGTAAAAACAAGATACGCAGTAATTCCAGGAGTTTGTATAATAGCTAAAAAGGTGGGTAAATAATATCACATTTGGAGTACGATGTGGAAAACAAAAACAGAAACAAAGGTATAAACATGGGGGGGGGGCGAAAAGTTCATAGGCTGAAAAGTTCATAGTGGTCAAATTTGACCAAATATGGTTTATTTTTTAACTGCAGGGATCCAAGCGCTGCAACACTGATGGAAGAAGTGTGTGGACCGAAGGGAAGAAAGACTATGTTGAAAAATAAACCACATTTGGGCAAATTTGACCACTATGAACTTTTCAGCCCCCCCGTACAGGATAACATTTTGTAACAGGAATGCCACAATTCTGGCTGACACACATAACTTCAAGAATTTACAGTTTTGGCAGAATATGAAAACAATCCAAAAGGAAGTGGTAATATCACTCAACCCTGCCTCTCGCCCAAAGATGCTGGGATAGGCTCCAGCCCCCCCGCGACCTGAAAAGGATTAAGCGGAAGAAGATGAATGAATGAATGTTTCTAATGCAATGTAGTTGAAAGCAAAGACCTGGTTAAACATGTTGCCAGACTTGTTGTAAATGGTTGATCCATGCATGGTGTGAATTTTCAGATTGAGTCTGGCAGATAACACTTTACTCACTACAATTACTGTCTGACAATGAAGCCCCTCCCATTGAGCCTTAAAAAAACCCTCCATCCACAATATATAACCAGAGCCACCCTTATAGAAAATGAAAGACAGCATGCAAATTAACAGGAAGACGTTTTACAGCTGGACAAGGAAACATGTTGCTTAAACTTGATCTTACAGGTTTTGCTGGCAGTTTGAAGTTATCACTCCCTACACCGTGAGTTACAATTATAGCACTGTGGCAGCACAGCAACTCACCCTTGGCCATGGGATCCTGGGTTCGATCCCAGCCCCTGACTAACAGTGATCTGTGTGGAGTTTGCATGTTCTCCCGTGTCTGCGTGGGTTTACTCCGGGATTTCTCTGGTTTCCTCCCACAGGCCAAAAACATGAAGGTTAGGTTAACTGGAGACTCTAAAGTGGCCCTAGGTGTGAGTGTGTGTGAATGGTGAAGGGATAGCGCCGTACCATGGCTACTTCATCCATCCAGGTGGATGCCCTGAATTTCCCCTCTGGGGATCAATAAAGTACACTAAATTAAAACAAAAAGGCTGTAAGAAATGAGTGTTTCAAGACTTTCTGGAAGCAGATGGTGGAAAAACCCAGCACAGTGATAGCAAATAAAGAATTAATAAGAAGAATAAAGAAAAAGTCATGAAGGGCTGGCTTTATCTCTAGAAATTGGTTATGCAAGCCAGTCTGCTTACATAGCAAGTGTCTTGACCCAATAGGCCATTGTCCAACATTTTCCCTTCCCTGTTGGAAAACAATGTGAAGCCTGGAAGGTTTGAAATGATTGTGTTAGATTTGCTTGAGATGATATATAAAAGTATAAAATATGTTATTTTCTGTTGTCAGGGGTGGGGCTAAGATGATGACAGAATATGCAAGTAGATGTGTTCAGAAGGGGTCTGTTGTCAAATGTAAAGTTTGGTGCACACTGTATCAATGTGTGAGTTCTAACAATGTCCTGTTTCATGGTGTGGGATTAAAATTTTACAGGAAAAAGGACAATTTATATGAACAACTACAGGTTCAAATAAAATCTCTTTCTTGGAAAAATTATTGAAAAAACTGCAATCCATCTACTGACCGACTTCCTTGTCACTGTTTTGATTTCTTCCAATCTGGATTTCATCCATGCCATAGTACTGAAACTGCTCTCGTTAAGCTGTTCAATGAGATCCTGATAAACTCAGATAATGGTAACATTTTCAGTTTTAGTATTAGAAGACATGAGTGCTGCATTTGACACGATAGATCACAACATATTAGAATAGAATAGAATAGAATAGAATAGGCTTTATTGTCATTGTACAGTTGTACAGTACAACGAATGGATGCTCCACCAGGCTACTGCACAAAAAAGGAAGAGAGAAGGATTAGACAAAACACGGTTACAGGAGACACGTATAAACACACGACTGAAAGAAAAATAAAAATGGCCCAGGATTATGGAAATATACACAAGTATGGTAGTGGCTTCACGGATGGAACTATGTGCATCAAAGGGCGGAGTGAGGAACACACAATTGAACACACAATTGAGTAAAATGGCCCAAGGATTATGGAAAATATACATAGTGGTGGTTTCATGTATGGATCAATATACATAAAAGTGTGGAGTGCTAAGACAGGTGTGTTATTGTGATAATTAAAAAGGTCCTCAGTTCTGAGCATGTGAGCGTTCAGAGAGAGGGGGGTGGGGCCTCTGACTGTTTGCAGTTTGGACGGCCCAGGGGAAGAAACTGTCAGTCCAGAGGTGTGGGACCTGACTGATCTGAACTGTCGTCCAGAGGGGAGCAGGTCAAACAGGTGGTGGGCGTGATGTGAGGGGTCTCCTGTGATGGCCTTGGTCTTTCTGAGACAGGAGGATCTGGAGATGTTCTCCAGGGAGGGCAGAGGGCCCCCAATGATTTTTTTGGGTGGTGTTGATGACCCTCTGTACAGCTTTCCTGACTCTCAGCCGTGGAGCCAGCGTACCACACACCCAGGCATTAGGTGAGCACACTCTTCACTGAGCAGCGATGGAAGGCCAGCAGCAGCCTCTGGTCCAGGTTGTTCTTACTGGACCAAATGCAAAATTGAGTGGGACTTTCTAGGACAGTGGTATTGTGGTTTGGCTCCTACTTGAATTAAAGGGACTATTTTGTATCTATAAGTCAATGTACACCTGACCTGATTAAAATAACACGAAGGGTTCCCCAAGGTCTTATACTGGGGCCTCTTCTTTATAATATCTATCGTGGTGTGAAAAAGTGTTTGCCCCCTTCCTGATTTCTCATTTTTTTGTATGTTTGTCACACTTAAATGTTTCAGATCATCAAACAAATTTAAATATCATACAAAGATAACACAAGTAAACACAAGATGCAGTTTTTAAATGAAGGTGTTTATTATTAAGGGTAAAAAAAAAAAATCCAAACCTACATGGCCCTGTGTGAAAAAGTGATTGCCTCCCCCCCTTAAATCCTAAATTTACTTTGGTTTATCACATCTTTGGAGAGCTGAGTTCAATTTCTCTAGCCACACCCAGGCCTGATTACTGCCACACCTGTTCTCAATCAAGAAATCACTTAAATAGGACATGCCTGACAAAGTGAAGTAGACCAAAAGATCCTCAAAAGCTAAACATCATCTTGCAATCCAAAGAAATTCAGAGATAAATGAGAAACAATGTAAATGAGATCTATCAGTCTGGAAAAGGTTATAAAGCAATTTCTAAAGCTTATGGACTCCAGTGAACCACAGTGAGAGCCATTATCCACAAATGGCGAAAACATCGAACTGTGGTGAACATTCCCAGGAGTGGCCGGACGACCAAAATTAACCCAAGAGCGCAGCAACAACTCATCCAAGAGGTGACAAAAGACCTCACAACAACATCCAAAGAACTGCAGGCCTCACTTGCCTCAGTTAAGGTCAGTGTTCATGACTCCATCATAAGAAAGAGACTGGGCAAAATGGCCTGCATGATGGAGTTCCAAGACGAAAACCACTGCTGAGGCAAAAGAACATAAAGGCTTGCCTCAGTTTGGCCAGAAAACATCTTGATGATCCCCAAGACTTTTGGGAAAATACTCTGTGGACTGATGAGACAAAAGCTGAACCTTTTGGAAGGTGTGTGTCCCATTACATCTGGCGTAAAAATAACAGCATTTCAGAAAAGGAACATCATACTAACAGTAAAATATGGTGGTGGTAGTGTGATGGTCTGGGGCTGTTTTGCTGCTTCAGGACGTGGAAGACTTGCTGTGGTAAATGGAACCATGAATTCTGCTGTCTACCAAAAAATCCTGAAGGAGAATATCCGGCCATTTGTTCGTGACCTCAGGCTGAAGCGCACTTGGGTTCTGCAGCAGGACAATGATCCAAAACACAACAGCAAGTCCACCTCTGAATGGCTTAAGAAAAACAAAATGAAGACTTTGGAGTGGCCTAGTCAAAGTCTTGACCTGAATCCAATTGAGATGCTGTGGTATGACCTTAAAAAGGCGGTTCATGCTCGAAAACCCTCCACTGTGGCTGAATTACAACAAAACTGCAAAGATGAGTGGGCCAAAATTCCTCCACAGTGTTGTGAAAGACTCATTGCCAGTTATCACAAACACTTGATTGCAGTTGTTGCTGCTAAGGGTGGCCCAACCTGTAATTAGGTTTAGGGGGCAATCCCTTTTTCCACACAGGGCCATGTAGGCTTAGATTATTTTCCCCTTAATAATAAGCACCTTCATTTAGAAAGTGCATTTTGTGTTTACTTATGTTATCTTTGTCTAATATTTAAATTTGCTTGATGATCTGAAACATTTAAGTGTGACAAACATACAAAAAAATGAGAAATCAGGAAAGGGGCAAACACTTTTTCACACCACTGTACATGCTTCTACTTGTTAAAAAAATATACAAATGATACACAACTGTATATCACAATATCTACAGGAGACTATAGTCCCATTCAAAGTGTATTTAACTGTATAACTGAAATCAGTAACAGAATGTCTACACTGACATGTCAATGTATTCAGGAGGGGATTGTCATCAACCATTAAATTAGGTAAAAATTAGCTCTTCTATGTATGAGTTAAGAGCAAAAATCTGTCAAAAAGCTCAATCGCACAATGGCAATAATAAAAAAGTAAAAGTGATTAAAATTGATTATCCAGTCATTAGAGAGATTAAATTTAGCCTAATTTCAAATGGATTGATGCGCTTCAGTGACATGTCCTGAGCCCAATTACCACCAATTAATTGGGCTAAGGCTGTGTCATGGAAACACGATAGCTAATACAGTAATCCTATCACACCCATACTGAGTAAGTAATATATAGCTATTAAACTAAAAATTATAATTTTTTTCATTTTTTAATGTATTGATATGGAATAGGTACTCAGTATCGCACAATAAGCAAGTTCAGAAAGAAAAAAATGTCACTCAAACATCTCTACGGCAGTGTTTTTCAAACGGGGTGTTGTGAGAGATCGTTCATGGTGCCATAGGAAATTGTCTAATTTTACTTAATTGGTTCAAAAATTGCAAATAATTCACCTTTGTTATGCATCAGTGCCTGTAGTGGCTCTTCCATCTCCGTGGGTGTCAGTATGAATGTAATCTTTCTTCTTCTTCATGCAAAACTCATCCACAGAGAGGGGGTCCACCCTCGCAACTGCTGCAGCCATTCTGCATGTTCTGCAGAAATTTTTAAAAAAAACCAAAACAAACAACAACAAAAAATGCTGTCATGTGTGAGCCTAAAACACTGGAGGGGCACACCAGCCAGGAAAATGCACCACCTCCTCCAGAAAGTGCATCGCAATGTTGGCTGCCCTCAGCATCCAATAAGCAGTGGACAAAACTGTCACAGAGCTCCACCGGCCCATCCATCCATTCATCCCTGCTAAGTCTCGTTTTCAAACTAATTTATTCTTCTGGTAATGGTGTAATATCAACGCTGATTTGTATGTAATTGTGCCAAATCTGTCACCAAGTATAACAAATCACAACGCGAGCACAGCAGAACTGCTCTTGGCTGAGTTTCCTGACAGCTGCAGAATTCCAGGAAGTTCTGAAGAATAAATAGAAAACTGAATTACAAAGCTCTGGTGTGGGAGCATTTTAGAATGAAACCAAATGAATGAGGAGTGCCCAGTAATGTCAACAAGCTGGTATTTGGCCTATATTTGAAAACAGTTGTAACGAAAATTTAAAAATGCAAAAACATAACCATCCAACTTAATTTTTCTAAGTGGGAAAAAACTGCACTCAGACATGCAGAACATGTCTCCACTTCCCTACAGTCTGGAAACAAAAGAGCCTTTGACCAATAATTCAGATATAAACATGACGGTGATAAATGAAAATTTTACTGTTAAAGATGTATTGTCTGCTGAAATTTGTTATCAATAAGGCCTAATTACAAGATTAAATTGACATTAGATATACCATAAAAGACTACAGTGTTTCATTTTATAATATTTTGGGTTGGTGAGGTGCCGTGAGATTTTTTCAAAGCAAGAAGGGTGCTGCGGCTCAAAAAAGGTTGAAAAACATTCATCTAAGGGCCCCTTTACACAGCACAGAGATCATTGGGTGACCACTGTGAATCAAAAATTGGTCTGATCTCTCAACAATCTTCCAAAGCCTCAAAAAAGCTATTTCTGTGTAAATGTTTGTGAAATTGTAGTGTGATCACAACCTTAATTTTTGGCAACTTTCACAGTGATATATAGAGATCTTTGAAAGATTCTTAAAAGATCAGTGAGAGACCAGGACAGATCACTGAGGGATCATTGAGAGTTTCTTCGCTGACTAAATACAGTAGGTGTATATATCTACAGTTGCAATCAAAATTATTCAATCCCCAGTGCAAATTAGGTTTATTGTCAAAAAGCACAAACTAGCAGCTGTTTGCAATAAGTAAATTAAACAAGAACAATTTAAACAGCTCAACACAACTAATATTATATGTTTCTCTAAATTCAACACAACATGCCACTTTTCAAATTTATTTAACCCCTTCATGACAAGCATCTTTGGTACTTAGTAGAGCATCCTTTTGCTGTTACAACCTGTTGCAAATGTGATGCATAGCCAGACACCAGCTTCTAGCAGTGTTCCTGAGGAATCTTAGCCCATTCTTCATGAGCAAAGGCCTCCAGTTCATTAATATTCTTTGGTTTGTGTGCTGCAACTGCCTTTTTCAAATCCCACCAGAGATTTTCAATGGGGTTCAAGTCAGACGACCGTGATGGCCACTTCAATATCTTCCGGGGCTTCTTCTGAAACCAAGCCTTTGTGGAATTTGAGATATGCTTGGGATCTTTGTCCTGTTGGAAGGTCCAATGACACCCAAGCTTCAGTTTCCTCACAGACAGCATGACATTTTCTCCCAGGATTTCCTGATACTTGATTGAATTCCTCTTGCCCTCCACATGCTGCAGCTTTCCAGTACCAGAGGAACTGAAGCAGCCCCAGAACATCACTGAGCCACCGCCATGCTTCACTATAGGCAGGGTATTTTTAGTGTATGCTTCCTTCTTTCTCCTCCAGACATACCTCTGATCCATAAGCCCGAAAAGTTCCAGTTTAGTTTCATTGCTTCACAGAACAGAATTCCAAACTTCTTTGGCTTATTTATATACTTTTGAGGAAAGTGGAGCTGACTTTTCTTGTGTTTTTGGGTCAGTAGTGGTGCACGTCTTGGAGTTCAGGGATGAAGCCCTTCAGCGTTTCAATCAATCAATCAATCAATCAATCAACCTTTATTGTCATGATGCTATGCATACAACTGTAGTGCAAGCAAGATGAAATTTTGTTTCTCTAGGCATCCGTATTGTAAAAAGAACATAATTTAAAAACACACTCACAGGCCCCCACCCCGACAGCCATTCACATATCCCTGAGACACATTTGGATATTACAGTAATGTTAACTTACTACAGTTGCAGTTAAAATGATAGTAACAGGGATGGCAACAGGAAATTCTGATTTCAGCTGAAATCTAATTTGGTCGATTGACTTATGGGGGGGCTGGGGGGGCGTAGCCCCCCTGAAGCTGGGAGGTTTTCAGTAAAACAGAAGTAATTTAGACTGAAAAAAATGATTTAAAAAAAAAAAGAAATACTAGATTTAGATAAATCATTAAATTTAATGAAAAGTTAACTTACTTTTTCTTCAATGTTGTCTCACTGTCTTTAGTCCAACATATTTAACAGTTCTATAAGAGTTTATTACACTATTTACACTGGTCACCAAGTCACTTCTAATGTGAAACTTTCTTCCTTTTGGCAGCAAGCTGTGTCAGTCTCTGAACTTTGAACTTCATCTCCTTTTCTGGTTTCTTCAGAAATTGTCCGAGTGTTTCTGTTACCTCATTGAACTTTGAGCCAATTTTCACCTTTACCGTCACTTTTCTCTCAAGCCAATTCCATCGGAACTTATTTTTGACACTTTTGTCTATTTCTAGCACTGATGACTCATGATCCTTCGATAAAAATCTCATAATTCTGCTGAAAACAATACCGAAAGCTCAGAATTCCAACACGAACCAGGGATGTGATTTGGGGTTGGGGAAATTATCTGAAAATTCAGCAGGGGGTCTGGCGGACACAGTCCCCCAGCGGGTCCTTGGCAGAGCCCTGAAGGGAGGGGAGCAAGGGAGGGCGAAGCCCCCCGAAGCTCCTGGGATTTTATGATTTTTAAGTACCACAACTGTGCTTAAATGACATAAAACAAACAGCTGAATGCCACTTATTACTGTATAATATTGACTTATGTTCCAAGAAGATAGCACTCCTAAAATATTCCAACAAGCATTATCCATCACATGCTTTAACACTTGATCAAATCAAAATCAGTTAATTTTATCTATTCCATAATAGAAATAAAATTCCAACATACCATTACTTCTTATAATTTCAGCATTCATTTCAGATCACCAGTTTCAATCTCCATTGAGACTTGAGCAGTTCATTTTGCACAATCACTGATGTAGCCAAGTCTTAGAAATATTCAAAAGTTATGAGTCAATGTCCACTGTGCACTGTCAATTTCAAACTGTTTGGAATCATAAAAGTAATTAACTAAATTGTTTTGCTATTTTTTTTCTCCTCAACATCAATGTCAGGGCGCTGCGGGAGTTTTGGGGGATGGTTAACTTTTATTACCGTTTCCTCCCCCGCGCAGCCCAGCTCATACAGCCGTTGTACGCCGCCAGTAACAGAGAGTTAATGGCTCTCCACCTGGCCATACGCCACTTCCAGTTCTGCCTGAAAGGGCGCACCTTCACTGCGTTTGTGGACCACAAGCCGCTAACGTACTTAACGTACTTTATCTTCCTGGAAGATAAAATAAAGCGGAATTCGGCGAATTAGCAGAAAATCACATCCCTGAGAACACGCCGCCATGAATTTTTGACAAAGCATACAACGAGCCATTTGATTGGTCCAATCGTTTGCAACTATCCAATCGCAGGGCTGTTTACAATACAGCAGTAGCTTAAACACAACACATCCGGGTTATCGCGGGAGACGACTTCCGGGGAAGCGCCGAGCGCTTATGTAATCGTGTTGATTTTCGCTAAAATCGGTAACAATAAGGTACCTTACCCCCTCTAAAATTTTCTCAACGGATTTAGACGATTCACAGACATGATCAATTTGAAAATAAATCGGCGGAAATCTGCGGATCGGCGGAAAATTGCCATCCCTGTAGTAACTGCCTATATATATATAAAACAATTAAAATGGCTAAGTGAATCTAAGTAGCTAAGAGAAATAAATACTTAAACCTGACTAAAAAAGTATTTAGTCAGCCACCAATTGTGCAAGTTCTCCCACTTAAAAGATGAGAGAGGTCTCCAATTTTCATCATAGGTATAACTCAACTATGAGAGACAAAATGAGAAAAAAAAATCCAGAAAATCACATTGTCTGATTTTTAAAGAATTTATTTGCAAATTATAGTGGAAAATAAGTATTTGGTCAATAACAAAAGTTCATCTCAATACTTTGTTATATACCCTTTGTTGGCAATGACAGAGGTCAAACGTTTTCTGTAAGTCTTCACAAGGTTTTCACACACTGTTGCTGGTATTTTGGCCCATTCCTCCATGCAGATCTCCTCTAGAGCAGTGATGTTTTGGGGCTGCCGCTGGGCAACACGGACTTTCAACTCCCTCCAAAGATTTTCTATGGGGTTGAGATCTGGAGACTGGCTAGGCCACTCCAGGACCTTGAAATGCTTCTTACAAAGCCACTCCTTTGTTGTCCGGGCGGTGTGTTTTGGATCATCATCATCGTGAAAGACCCAGCCACGTTTCATCTTCAATGCCCTTGCTGATGGAAGGAGGTTTTCACTCAAAATCTCACGATACATGGCCCCATTCATTCTTTCCTTTACACGGATCAGTCATCCTGGTCCCTTTGCAGAAAAACAGCCCCAAAGCATGATGTTTCCACCCCCATGCTTCACAGTAGGTATGGTGTTCTTTGGATGCAACTCAGCATTCTTTCTCCTCCAAACACGACAAGTTGAGTTTTTACCAAAAAGTTCTATTTTGGTTTCATCTGACCATATGACATTCTCCCAATCCTCTTCTGGATCATCGAAATGCTCTCTAGCAAACTTCAGATGGGCCTGGACATGTACTGGCTTAAGCAGGGGGTCACGTCTGGCACTGCAGGATTTGAGTCCCTGGCGGCGTAGTGTGTTACTGATGGTAGCCTTTGTTACTTTGGTCCCAGCTCTCTGCAGGTCATTCACTAGGTCCCCCCATGTGGTTCTGGGATTTTTGCTCACCGTTCTCGTGATCATTTTGACATCACGGGGTGAGATCTTGCGTGGAGCCCCAGATCGAGGAAGATTATCAGTGGTCTTGTATGTCTTCCATTTTCTAATAATTGTTCCCACAGCTGATTTCTTCACACCAAGCTGCTTACCTATTGCAGATTCAGTCTTCCCAGCCTGGTGCAGGTCTACAATTTTGTTTTTGGTGTCCTTTGACAGCTCTTTGGTCTTGGCCATAGTGAAGTTTGGAGTCTGACTGTTTGAGGTTGTGGGCAGGTGTCTTTTATACTGATAACGAGTTCAAACAGTTGCCATTAATACAGGTAACGAGTGGAGGACAGAGGAGCCTCTTAAAGGAGAAGTTACAGGTCTGTGAGAGCCAGAAATCTTGCTTGTTTGTAAGTGACCAAATACTTATTTTCCACCATAATTTGCAAATAAATTCTTTAAAAATCAGACAATGTTATTTTCTGGATTTTTTTTCTCATTTTGTCTCTCATAGTTGAGGTATACCTATGATGAAAATTGGAGACCTCTCTCATCTTTTAAGTGGGAGAACTTGCACAATTGGTGGCTGACTAAATACTTTTTTGCCCCACTGTAATATACATAATGTACATAAAGTGCAGTAATATGTGTAAAGGATTCCGGATCAACTGTTCAGCATCCTAACAGCTTGTGGAAGGAAACTGTTGATCAGTCTGGTGGTTCTGCCTCTGATGCTCCGGAATCGTGTGCCAGATGGCAGCAGTTCAAAGTGTTCGTGCAGAGGGTGAGAGTTGTCCTTAACAATGTTCAGTGCCCTGCTCCTACAACGGCTCTGAAAAAGTTCTTGAACAGCGGGGAGGGAAACTCCAATTACCTTCTCAGCTCCCTTAACTATCCTCTGCAGAGCTTTTTTGTCTGACATACTGCAACTGGAGTACCATGCTGCAATGCAGTACGTCAGAACACTCTCCACTACACCTCTGTAGAAGGTCCTGAGGATGCACACAGAGAAGGCTGACCGAGTGGTATGATTTAAGAGCAGAGGTGCCTGAGAGCTGTTATTCTTTTGTTGCTTGTGTTCCTACAGAAATGTGAGAGAGAGAGATGTTGAATAAAGTCTGATATGATCTGGACTTCTCTGCCTGATTATTTCTCTCTCCACACTGGAGTATGTATCTTACTGTGAAAACTGAAACCTCAGTGCCTGCTGCCACCAAGTCTTGCTGCAGGTCTTTTGGTTTTTGACCACCTGCCTCCCCAGGACTCCGGCGGCAGCCGCTGATAACTTCCTCTTTCTGCCATGTCCAGGCAGTGTAGCCACTGTTCCTTTAACTTTAAACTTACAAACCTTGCTTCCATCGGTATCTCTAGGAGCATTCAGCACCTTTGCTGTCTTTTTGTAACCTTTCCCTTGCTTGTGCAAAGCAATGATCTCTTCGCTGAACTTTCTGGACAATTTTCTTGAGTTAGCCATATTTCTAACATGCAATCAAATGTCACCATCAACAGTTCAGGTATTTGAGATGTTCTATCTCAAGTACACTTGATGCAACTAATGAAGCCCTTGATTGGTTGCATTAGGTGTGCTTGAGACCACACCTGATTTGCAAATGTGTGCTCTTAAGAGGAATTCTATTCAGGGGTGAATAATGTTGAGACTGCAGTAGTCATTGAAAGTAGTATTTAGTGTTGAACTTGGATAAAATAAAAGATAAAATATTAGTTTTATTTAACTAAACTATTCTCATGTAATTTGTTTACTGCAAACCACCTGAAAATTTTGACATTTTGCCAATAAACCTAAAATGCAATGGGGTTGAATAATTTTGATTGTATGTACTATATAGACAAGTTTCTCATGCTCTTCTACCCCTTTTCCACAGGGGAAGAGATTCTTGAGAGATTAATGAAAGATCTCTTAACCCCACTGAGAATTGTTCAGTTGAGAGTGCTCAAATGGGCTGCAAATATGGTCCTACTCTCCCTATTCCCACAAGATGTAGCACCTTGAGACCATGACATTTCCAGGTTGTTGAATTTAAAATGAATGATCTTTTGTATCTTTTAATCCTAAATTATTATTTTACAATTTGTGAAAACTCTTGGATTAAATACGAAACATTGTCCAAAAGGTCATTACCACAGAGACTATCAGTGGCGAAGCAAAGATGGCTAATTCTTTCACCTTTGTTATTATCCGGAAATGTACAGCCAAATCCTGGCCCTTAAATTCAGTTGCCTTCAGATCTTAAATCTCAATCAGCCCTCAAAGTAATTCATCTCAATGTGCACAGTTTGTTATCTAAAATGGACTTGGTTAGATTATGGGCTACTTCAACTTCAGCACACATTGTTGTTATATCCGAGACTTGGCTTAAAAAGTCTGTGCTTGATAATGACGTCAGTATCAGTGGTTTTAATGTTTATCATGCAGACAGAAAATCAAAAGTTGGTGGGGTTGCGATTTACGTTACTTCATCTTTGCATGTTTGCGTGACTCATGCTACATCTATCCCAAAACAATTAGAGTTCTTAGCCCTGAAGGTAGAAATTGCCGCTGGTTTTTGTATAAATGTAGTAGGGTGTTATAGGCCACTATCTACTCCCTCCAGGGCATTACAGTCCTGAAGAGAAATTTTATTTGCGCTTGAATGCAGTGAAATCATAATCGCAGGGGATTTTAATTGGGATTGGCTTAGCCCGATATCTAATGATTTTAAATCTCTCTGTGACCTTATTAATCTTACACAGTTGATTGTCTTCCCCACTCGCCCAAACTCAAAATGTTATTCCAAGTTTACTTTAATTGACCTGATCTTGACCAATGTTCCACATATATATGCTGTCATTGGAGTGTTTTGTAATGATGTAAGTGACCATTGTGCTGTTGTAGCAGTTAGAAACACAAAAATCAAAACAGGAAAACCATGTATTATTGTCAAGAGAAATTTTAAACATTTTAATGAACAAGGATTCCATTTTGACCTTCAACGTTGTAATTGGAACAGAATTGAATTAATTCCAGATGTGGAAACAGCTTGGTCATATTTCCATGAGACCTTTAATAGTGTTTTAAATAATCACAGACCGATTTCAAAATTACCTGTCTTATCCAAAATGTTAGAAGGTCTAATAAATGAACAACTCAAAGAATTTTTAGATTCAAATTGTATTTTATCCACTTACCAATCAGATTTTAGGAAAAACACAATACCATCACAGCCACATTAAAGGTTATTAATGATATGTCTATTGCTCTTGAAAGAAAGCTGCATTGTGCATCTCTTTTAATTGACTTGTCAAAACCTTTTGATGCAGTTGACCATTTTATACTGAAACACAGACTTTTTGATATCGGTCTTTCTGAACAAGCAGTTGGCTGGTTCTCAAATTATCTTTCTGAAAGAACTCAAAGTGTCAAATATGACAACCACTGTTCAGATGTTCTGCCAGTCATGATGGGTGTGCCATAGGGCTCAATTCTGGGGCCAGTCGTGCCTTCAATAATATCCAAAATAATTTTTCTCAGCTAAAACTCTCTCTTAATGCAAACAAAACTAAAGTCATGCTGTTTTCTAAAAGTAAGAGCAGGTCAGAAACTTTTCCATCAGTGGTCACTCATGACGGAACAGTCATCGAAGTTGTTAAGTGCTTTAAATATTTGGGTGTTTTACTTGATGACTCTCTCACTTTCAAACCACATGTTGATTCTTTGGTGAAAAAACTGTGGCTCAAATTAAGTTTTTATTTTGGAAAGAAGTTGTGTTTCTCATGTAATGTAAGAAAGAGACTTGTGGCGGCCACATTTCTACCAGTGCTGGATTATGGAGACCTTTTATATATGCATGCCCCTGTACAGGCATTGCATATGATTGACTCAGTTTATCATGCCTCCCCTCAATATATTACAAATTGTAAACCTCGAATTCATCACTGTGAGTTCTATTCTCAGACTGGATGGTCTGCTCTAGAAACTCAATGGTAAATGCACTGTTATAGACTTACAGTAGTGTGATAAAGTGTTTTCTTCCTGATTTCTCATTTGTCCAGCAAAAACTAGCGGTACTCAAATACTTTGCAAGCAGTTTCATGAAATGGTCAGTCAGAAAGCAGCTCATACTGGCTCGGACGTTGCCCGGGTTTGCAGGATCAGACCTAAATGAAACAGTCATTGTTGCCTGTGACAGGCTGCTATGATGATGATGATGATGATGATGATGATGATATCACGTTTAAATGTTTCAGATCATCAAACAAATTTAAATATTAGACAAAGATAACACAAGTAAACACAAAGTGCAGTTTTTAAATGAAGGTGTTGTGGGGAGTGCAATAAGAAGACCAGACTTGCGCAGCAAACGACTTTATTCACTCTCCTTCAGTCATACACAGAAAAGCATTCTCACAATACACCAGGGTCTCTCCTTTTATATCATCCCTCCATCTCCCATCTGCATGAAATCTCGCATCACAATACATTCAACCATTCTTCCCCCACTGTCCCCCAGCTACTCCTTCCTGCTACATCATCATAATGTCTCCCATCTCAATACCTATTGTCCTCATCTGTTTACCCTCTGCATCCAGTCTGAGATGGTTATCCCAGCGTCTACACCGCCTCCCCCCCCAGAATCTCAGACCGAGTTTAAATCCTCACATCCTTTTGGCTTCAGTCTCCTCCCACATCTGTTGTAACGGGGGTTCTCCGCCTCTGCGGCGCTGCTGTGCCGGTGGGGGGCTCCTGGGGGTGTGTCTGTCTGCGGGTGGGCAATGGCGAGGTGGGGGGGGAACATTTGACTTGCCCGTGTGGCTGCTCTGATGAATCGTTTACCTGGGGAGTTCTCCGTGGGGGTCTTCCACGCCGAGGGGCCCGAGCCAACATCACTTGCTCGTCCGCCACCACAAAGGCGGGCTTAAGTCTGTCTATACATATTTTCTCCCGATGACCTCCCAAGTCTAACAAAAAATGTTTGTCCCCTGGTTCCAGCACTCCGAACGAGTCATCGTAGGGTGGGCGCAATGGGGGGCAGTGGGCATCGTGCCTGACAAACATGAACGCCGCGTTCTTCAAAGTTTTTGGAACAAAAGCGCATGAAAAACAGTGGTGGGCCGGGCCTGGCAGCGTGCCTGTATCTGCACTATGCTGCAAACGCTGAGGCGGACAGTTGTCCAACGCGGGATTATCTGGTAAAAATTCCCCGGGGAGCCGCAGTGGCTGAAAAGAAACAAGCTCCACCGGGGAAGCCTCCAAATCCTCTTTTGGTGCTGAACGCAACCCTAACAAAACCCACGGCAACCGGTCCACCCAATTTGCATCCATCAGCGAAGCCCTGAGCGCTGCTTTCAGTGACCTATGGAAACGCTCGCATAACCCATTGGCCTGTGGGTTGTACGCGGTTGTGCGATGAATTGCGACACCCAGGCTACGGGCCATTGCGGACCAGAGGTCGGAAACAAACTGAGGGCCCCTATCAGATGTGATGTCCGACGGGATGCCAAAACGTGCCACCCATGTTGTCAAAAAAGTGCGTGCCACGTCCGCGAACGTGGTTGCCGCCAGCGGGACTGCTTCTGGCCATCGTGTGGTGCGGTCCACCACTGTCAGAAGGTGCATGCACCTCTGCGATGGTGGGAGGGGGCCCACGAGGTCCACGTGAACATGGTCGAACCTCTTAGCCGGTATACGAAACGGCTCCAAAGGGGCCTTCATGTGTCTGTGTACTTTGGCTCGTTGGCACGCTACGCAGGCTGCCGCCCACTCTTTCACTTGTTTGCGCAGGCCTGGCCAAACGAACTTCGCTCCCACCATTTTGACTGACGCGCGCACTCCTGGGTGCGCCAGAGCGTGAACTGACTCAAACACTCGGCGGCACCAAGCAACTGGTACCACCGGACGCGGGCGTCCCATGGAGGGGACGGGGGGGGCTGCCGTCTTGCAGTACTCTGCTCTCCAGCCTTAACCCTGTTGGTCCAGACTGGAGCGCGCACACGTCCGCATCGCCAATCTGCTCTGCGGCCATGGCTGTATAATCTATCCCTGCGCAAACTGGGGCCACTACTGCGCGCGAGAGGCAGTCCGCCACCACATTCAGTTTACCTGACACATGCTGAATATCGGTCGTAAACTCCGAAATCGCGGCCAGCTGTCTCTGTTGCCGGCCCTACCATGGTTCCGAAACCTTGGCCATCGCGAACGTTAGCGGCTTGTGGTCCACGAAGGTAGTGAAGCTGCGCCCTTCCAGCCAGAACTGGAAGTGGCGTATGGCCAGGTGGAGAGCCAGCAGCTCTCTGTCGAACGCGTTGTATTTACGCTCACTGTCGCGCAAAGCTCTGCTGAAAAAAGCAAGCGGCTGCCAAGAACCGGCGACACGTTGCTCCACGATGGCCCCTATGGCCACGTCCGAGGAGTCGGTAGTGAGCACTATCCGGGCAGCCGGGTCCGGGTGCACCAACAGTGCGCCTTTTGCCAGGGCTGTTTTAACCTCAGAGAATGCCTGCTCCTGCTCCGGAGTCCATTCGACTCTGTCCGCCGGTTTCCGTTTCTTGAGCGCGGCGTACAATGACTGCATGAGCTGAGCTGTGCGGGGAAGGAACTGGTTATAAAAGTTAACCATCCCCCAAAACTCTTGCAGCGCCCTGACTGTCTGAGGCCGGGGAAAATTCGCCACGGTGCGCACCTTGTCGGGCAAGGGTATCGCTCCCTCCGGTGAGAGGTGGTGCCCCAAAAAGTCAATCCCCGTCACGCCGAACTGGCATTTCGCCGGGTTGATTATTAACCTGTGCTCTTCCAACCTCCGGAAAACCGTCCTGAGGTGGGTTATGTGTTCGTCCTCGGATGCGCTGGCCACCAGGATATCATCCAGGTAGACAAACACAAACGGCAGATCGCGCAACACCGCATCCATCACACGTTGGAATGTCTGTGCTGTGCCTTTAAATCCGAAGGGCATGCGTAAAAACTCAAACAAGCCAAATGGAGTTATTTCCACCATTTTGGGTATGTCCTCCGTGCGCACCAGGACCTGGTGGTAACCACGGACCAGGTCTATTTTAGAAAAAATGCATGCCCCAGCGAGGTGAACGGAAAAATCCTGAATATGGGGAATCGGGTAGCGGTTGTGCGCTGTGGCGTTATTCAATCTGCGGAAATCTCAGCACGGTCGCCACGATCCCTCAGCCTTAGGGACCATGTGTAGCGGGGATGCCCATGGGCTGTTTGAGCGCCTGATGATGCCCAACCTTTCCAAGTTGGCAAACTCCTCACGCGCTATGGCCGGTTCAGCTGTGTCCAGGCGCCGAGGTTGTGCGAAAATGGGAGGCCCAGTGGTGGTGATAAAGTGTTCCACCCCGTGTTTAGTGATGGCCGCTGAAAACGTCGGGACCGTGAGTGCTGGGAACTGAGTGAGCAGTGTGTGGAACTTACCGCCTGGAGCTGTGACGTTGGCTAGTGTTATTGGCCCGGCCCCTTGAGCTGTACAGGGGAGAGAATCAAAAGACATTGCATTAACCAGGCGTCTGTTAGCAATATCGACTAGCAACCTGTGTGCACACAGAAAATCAGCTCCCAAGATTGGGAAACTCAATGCCGCTATGACGAAAGTCCACTCGTACATACAGCCGTGTAGGGATAAAGTCAGTGTTCTCTCACCTAAAGTCCTAATGTCCGAGCTGTTTATGGCTATCAGCTCGGGCCCGCGACCTCCTGCTAGCCGGTCGGCGTAGGACGGCAGGATGAGGCTCTTTTGGGAGCCGGTGTCTACGAGGAACCGTCTCCCCGAGCGCGAGTCCGTCACGTAGAGCAGCTGGTTCTCTTCACCGGCGGTCGCAGCTGCTACTGACTGCCGGCCTTGGCATTTCCCGAACGCTTGAATTGGCATGGTGGCACACATCTGCATGGGTTCTCTCCAAAGCGGCGGTGGTAGAAGCAGAGCGTGTCTCTCTGGCACTTCCTGGCCTCCACTGCCGTCGCCGGCTCCTCGCCTCTGCTGGTCGTCTCGCTGGGTTCCGACGCCGCCGCATTCACTGTGAGGGCTCTGGTGGTGAGGATGATCCGATCTGCCTCCTGGGCTAGCGCACGGTAGACACGCGCAGCCAGCAACGGCGAGTTGGCCAGGACCGCTCTTGCCTCTGTTGGGAGGTTCCGGAGGAAAAGGTGGGCAAACAGAAAATGCCCATCATCCGTGCCCATCAACGCCAACATCTTCTCCATCAGTTCGACCGCCGACCCATCTCCTAACTCGGAGCGCCTCAGGAGCCTCTCTGCTCTCTGCTCTCTCACAGTCCGAGAGCGTGTAGCACTGGGTCAGCGCGGCCTTGAGAGTCCCGTATTTATCGTGGGCTGGAGGCTGTTGGAGCAGGCTCGCTACTTGCTGAGACGTACGAGCGTCCAGCGCTGCGACCAAATAGTAATATCTGGTGTCGTCTGCCGTTATTCCCCAGAGGGCAAACTGAGCCTCGGTGTGGTGGAAACAAGACTGCGGGTTGTGCAGCCAAAAGTCCGGTAGTTTGACCAAAACAGCGCACATGCTGCTGTGGCTTTCCGTCCGGGCCGTCTCTGGGATGCTTGCCGTGTTGCTGGGTCTTCCCGTCCGGGCTGACTCCAGGGGTTCTTGCCTCGTGTTCCATAATTCGTCAAGGGTCACCAGTGTGGGGAGTGCAAAAAGAAGACCAGACTTGCACAGCAGACGACTTTATTCACTCTCCTTCAGTCATACACAGAAAAGCATTCTTACAATACACCAGGGTCTCTCCTTGTATATCATCCCTCCATCTCCCATCTGCATGAAATCTCGCATCACAATACATTCAACCATTCTCCCCCCACTGTCCCCCAGCTACTCCTTCCTGCTACATCACCATAATCTCTCCCATCACAATACCTATTGTCCTCATCTGTTTACCCCCTGCATCCAGTCTGAGATGGTTATCCCAGCGTCTACAGTGTTTATTATTAAGAAAAAAAAATCCAAACCTACATGGCCCTGTGTGAAAAAGTGATTGCCCCCTAAATCTAATAACTGATTGGGCCACCCTTAGCAGCAACAACTGCAATCGAGCGTTTGTGATAACTGGAAATGAGTCTTTTACAGCGCTGTGGAGGAGTTTTGGCCCACTCATCTTTGCAGAATTGTTGTAATTCAGCCACACTGGAGGGTTTTCGAGCATGAACCGCATTTTTTAAGGTCATGCCACAGCATCTCAATCAGATTCAGTTCAGGACTTCGACTAGGCCACTCAGGTCCAGGTGATGACATCCAAGGACAGATAATTTTTTCACACATAGAGTTATTCAGAACTCCTTATAAGAACTCCTTATACAAAGATATAGAGTGATGATAATCAAGTCAGTGGCGGTAATGCACCTGTAAGCTGGTTGCCAACTGCCAATCAAATCTAAAAGAAGAAGAAGAAGAAGAAGACTAGGCCACTCCAAAGTCTTCATTTTGTTTTTCTTAAGCCATTCAGAGGTGGACTTGCTGGTGTGTTTTGGATCAGAACCCAAGTGCACTTAAGCTTGAAGTCACAAACAGATGGCCGGACATTCTCCTTCAGGATTTTTGGGTAAACAGCAGAATTCATGGTTCCATTTACCACAGCAAGTCTTCCACGTCCAGAAGCAGCAAAACAGCTCCAGACCATCACACTACCACCACCACCATATTTTACTGTTGGTATGATGTACTTTTTCTGAAATGCTGTTACTTTTACGCCTTCCAAAAAGTTCAACTTTTGTCTCGTCAGTCCACAGAGTATTTTCCCAAAAGTCTTGGGGATCATCAAGGTGTTTTCTGGCAAAATTGAGGCAAGCCTTTATGTTCTTTTTGCTCAGCAGTGGTTTTTGTCTTGGAACTCTGTCATGAAGGCCATTTTTGCCTCTTTTGTCTCTTTTTTTATGGTGGATTCATGAACACTGACCTTAACTGAGGCAAGTGAGGCCTGCAGTTCTTTGGATGTTGTTGTGGGATCTTTTGTGGCCTCTTGGATGAGTCATCACTGCGGTCTTGGGATAGTTTTGGTCGGCCAGCCACTCCTGGGAAGGTTCACCGCTGTTCCATGTTTTCGCCATTTGTGGATAATGGCTCTCACTGTGGTTCGCTGGAGTCCATGCTTTAGAAATGGCTTTATAACCTTTTCCAGACTGATAGATCTCAATTACTTTTTTTCTCATTTGTTCCTAAATTTCTTTGGATCGCAGCATGATGTCTAGCTTTTGAGGATCTTTTGGTCTACTTTACTCTGTCAGGCAAGCCCTGTTTAAGTGATTTCTTGATTGAGAACAGGTGTGGCAGTAATCAGGCCTGGGTGTGGCTAGAGAAATTGAACTCAGCTTTCCAAAGATGCGATAAACCACAGTTAATTTATGTTTTAATGTGTTAAGTGTTTTTCATTTAAAAACTGCATTTTGTGTTTATTTGTGTTATCTTTGTCTAATGTTTAAATTTGTTTGATGATGTGAAACATTTAAGTGTGACAAACATACAAAAAAATGAGAAATCAGGGAGGGGGCAAACACTTTTTCACACCACTGTATATATAAAGGTGTACTTGGCCTGCTTCCTCCCGACCTCCGTGCCTATCTTCAGCAGAAGTCAGATAGACCTTATGGACTACGATCACAGGACTTTTTTTTCTGACTGTCCCTAGCGTTCGCACAGAGAGTGGGAAAATGGTGTTTCAGTATCGTGCTCCTTCTGACTGGAACAAATTACAAGGCACTTTAAAACTTAGAAATCTTGATTCTCTGGATCATTTAAATTTTTTTTTCTTTTTGAAGGACCTGGAAATGCAATCAATGACTTGTCACTGTTTTTAGATATTTCATTCTATTTCTTTTCATTTGTTTTTATGATTTTTTTTTTAACTGTTTTAACTATAGTCTCTCTGCTTTGTTATGTGGGCTGTGAAGTTGCCTCTTAGCCAGGACTTCCTCGCAAAAGAAATCTGTGATCTCAGTGTGATCTTTCCTGGTTAAATAATGGTAAAATAATAAAATAAAAATAAATAAAATATTTCAGTGATCACCAAGTTCTCATTGATTTTCCTCTGATCTCCATGGTCACCATGGTCTCCTCAAAGTTTTGACTCCAAAGGGAAGCAATCTCCCAAGGAGCTCCCAAGGTGTGCTCAACAATCTCATCGATCTCCCAATGAGCTCTCAGTAATCTCCACCGTGGTCTTTCATTGAACTCTACTGGTCTTTCATTGAATGCTCAGCAATCTCTCACTGGTCTCTAAGCCATCTCTACCTTTGGTGTGGAAAATTCTGGCATTCACTGAAAGATTGCTGAGAGAGCAGTGAAAGATCACTGGGATCATTGGGAGATTGATGAGATCGCTGAGCTCTCCTTGAGAGCTAGTTGAGAGCTCCTTGAGAAATCGTTAAGAGATTGCTTTCCTTTGGTCATTGTAGAGAGATTGTTTCGGACTGAGTCAAAACTTTGAGGCTGTGAAAAATCACTGGAAGATCAATGAGAGATCTGGTGATCGCTGGGCACTCACTGAGAGATTGCTAAGACAGCTGGCCATGTTTTCATCTCTCAATGATCTCCACCACTGTGTAAAGGGAGTATAAGCAAAATAATGCACACTAAACATGGAGATTTGAATTTTTGATGATACAGTACAAATGTCATCCTTTTCCTGCTTGTACTTTTGTGAACCTTTGTCCAGCTGCTCCATAAACACATTCCCTTTATTTGTGCAGTGGCAATGTAGGAAAAGCAGTCACAGGATTCATCATGTGTTTTTCCTCTACAACATTTCTCAGCTAAATAAATAAATAAAAAATTGAAGTCCTGCATCACAGGCAGCATCACAGATCAAACCACATGCTAGCAGTGGCCAGTTTGAGTCAAAAAGTCACTTGTACTAATTCTGGTAAAAAAAATTTAAAAAAAAATGAACATGCTATTTATCATATTATAAACAAATTATAGTAGTCAGAGGTTATGGTCTCAGAGTAAACCTGTGTACCAGGTTTGGTGACCCTAGCTTTCTTTGTTGTTGAGATATACTGTACTTTATAAGACATTTTGATGTTGACCTTTGACCTTGCAATCTCAAAACCGAAGTCACATTTCAGGGTCAAAGGGCGAACCTGTGTACCAAGTTTGGTGACCCTAACTTACTTGTTGTACAGTAATAAGGCATAGGGAATGTTAACGTTGACCTTTGGCTCCAAACCTGTAGTCTGAAGTCAGGATCCCAAAGTGAACCTGTGTACCAGGTTTGGTGGCCCGAGCTTTACTCATTTTATAGTAATAGTAAATGTAGCATTTACCATTTACCACAGTGCAACTGCAATGTTAGCTTTTGACTTGACCCTTTGACCCCAAACCCATACACTGCGTTCCAAATTATTATGCAAATATGATTTTAGTGTCATAAACATTCAATTTTTAGTTTTTCAATTAAACTCATGGATGGTATTGTGTCTCAGGGCTCTTTGGATCACTGATATCAATCTCAGACACCTGTCATAATTAATTTGCCAGTTGAGCCCAATTAAAGGAAAACTACTTAAGAAGGATGTTCCACATTATTAAGTATGCCACAGGTTTCAAGCAATATGGGAAAGAAAAGGGATTTCTTTGCAGCCGAAAAGCATCAAATAGTGCAATGCCTTGGACAAGGTATGAAAACTTTAGAAATTTCACGAAAACTTAAGCATGATGATCATACTGTGAAGAAATTTGTGGCTGATTCAGAGCACAGATGGGTTCGTGCTGATAAAGGCATAATGAGGAAGGTTTCTGCTAGACAAATTCACTGGATTAAGAGAGCAGCTGCTAAAATGCCATTGGTCTGAGGAGGCAATAGACGCTCTAAAGGACTGTTTTGAAATCACTGCCTGGGAGCAGCTCTGCGATCCACATGGTGAGGACATCGACGGCCTCACTCACACAATCACGGACTACATCAACTTCTGTGTGGACAACACCGTACCCACCAAGATCATACGGTGTTGCTCAAACAACAAACCCTGGATCAACCCTTAGATAAAATCACTACTGAGAGAGAAGAAAAGGATCTTCAGGTCAGGGAACAGGGAGATGCTGAAGTCCATACAGAGGGAGCTAAGGAGGAAGATCAGAGAAGGCAAGGACAGCTTCAGGAAGAAGATGGAGGACAAGCTGCAACAGAGCGACATCGGTGGGGTCTGGAGAAGCCTAAAAACCATCTCTGGGCTCCAGAATACCTCCTACCAGGCCATGGGGGGCAGGGAGTAGGTGAACAATCTGAATCTGGTTTTTAATAGGTTTGACCAACCACCCTCTCCTCCGCCTGCACAACAACCACTGCTGCCTCTACTGTCATCGAGACCTGCTGTCCCCCCCCCACCACCACCACCAATACCCCCCCACTCCCAGCACACAGCCCCCCAGCCCCAACCTGACCCTCACTAAGACCCAGGTGAGGGCGGAGCTGAGGAAGATCAAGGCGAGGAAGGCCTCAGGTCCAGACTGCATCAGCGCGAAGCTCCTCAAGTCCTGCACAGACCAGCTGTGTGGGATTGTGGAGCACATCTTCAACCTGAGCCTGAAGCTGGGGAGGGTACCACAGTTGTGGAAAACATCTTGTGTGGTACCCGTACCAAAGACTTCCCACCCCAGAGACCTGAACAGTTACAGACCAGTGGCCAGACTGCTCCTTGCTCACCTCCGCCCCCTGGTGGGGCCAGTGATGGATCCGCTCCAGTTCGCCTACCAGCATGGCGTTGGGGTGGAGGATGCAGTGATCTTCCTCCTTCACCGTTCCCTGTCCCACCTGGAGAAGCCTGGGAACACGGTGAGGATCATGTTCTTTGACTTCTCAAGTGCTTTCAACACCATCCAACCGGTGATTCTGAGGGACAAACTGTTGTGCGCAGGGGTGGACTAGCACCTGTCATCGTGGATCCTGGACTACCTCACAAACCGGCCACAGTTTGTGAGAACCCGGGATTTTGTGTCCGACACGATCATCAGCAGCACGGGGGCCCCACCAGGGAACGGTTTTGGCTCCCTTCCTGTTCACCCTTTATACTGCGGACTTCTCACACAACACAACACACTGCCATCTACAGAAGTTCTCTGACGACTCTGCGATCGTCGGCCTCATCTCCAACAGAGATGAAGCTGAGTACAGAGGACTTATCCAGGACTTCGTGGACTGATGCCATCGGTACTGCCTCCAGATCAACACGAGAAAAACTAAGGAACTGGTGGTGGACTGCTGCAGGCGAGGACAACCCCTCACAGCACCAGTAAACATCCACAGAACAGACATTGAGATGGTGACATCCTACAAGTACCTTGGTGTTCATCTGAACAATAAACTAGATTGGTCACACAATACCGACACACTCTACAAGAAGGGACAGCGCAGGCTGTTCCTACTGGGGAGGGTCAGGTCTTTTGGTGTACAAGGGGTGCTCCTGAAGACCTTCTACGATTCGGTGGTGGCATCAGCCATCACTTTTGGAGTGGTCTGCTGGGGCAGCGGCATCACAGCAGCCGACAGGAAAAGACTGAACAAACTGATCAAGAAAGCTAGCTCTGTCCTGGGGCAGCGCCTTGACCCAGTGGAGGAGATAGGAGAGAGAAAGATGGTGGCTAAGCTGTCATCTCTGCTGGAGTCCGAGTCCCACCCTATGCAGGACATACTGAATGTACTGAGGAGCTCATTTAGCAGTAGGCTACATCATCCTAGGTGTGCAACCAAGAGGTTTTGCAGGTCCTTCCTACCTACAGCTGTCAGACTTTATAACCTAAGCAGGGCTGCTCGCAGAGATAGTAAAAAAAATGTTACGACCTAACAGTATTGAATGGAAAAGACGCAATAAACTTACACAGAATGGTCCCCCTCCAGTATACAACTAGGACAATATTCATACTATGTGGGGTAACTAAATAGACTGTTATGCTGTTTATTCCATCTAGCTACAATGCTCCGCACTTTGTATATATACAGTATTTATATATTTATATGTACATATGTATATTCATTGCTCTTATTTTCTTGTCTTCTAAATTATTGCGCTGAGTGTTGCTATCCCTGTGCTGTTGCAATCCTGGAATTTCCCCATTGTGGGACTAATAAAGGCTTATCTTTTCTTATCTTATCTTAAACAGGTATTTGAAGCTGCTGGTGCCTCTGGAGTCCCACGAACCTCAAGGTGTAGGATCCTCCAGAGGCTTGCAGCTGTGCATAAACCTACTATTTGGCCACCCCTAACCAATGCTCACAAGCAGAAACGGTTGCAGTGGGCCCAGAAATACATGAAGACTAATTTTCAAACAGTCTTGTTTACTGATGAGTGCCATGCAACCCTGGATGGTCCAGATGGGTGGAGTAGTGGATAGCTGGTGGATGGCCACCATGTCCCAGCAAAGCTGCAATGTCAGGAAGGAGGTGGAGGAGTCATGTTTCGGGCCGGAATCATGGGGAGAGAGCTGGTAGGCCCTTTTAGGGTCCCTGAAGGTGTGAAAATGACCTCGGCAAAGTACAGTGGGGCAAAAAAAGTATTTAATCAGCCAACAATTGTGCAAGTTCTCCCACTTAAAAGATGAGAGAGGTCTCCAATTTTCATCATAGGTATACCTCAACTATGACAGACAAAATGAGAAAAAAAAAATCCAGAAAATCACACTGAAGGATTTTTAAAGAATTTATTTGCAAATTACGGTGGAAAATAAGCATTTGGTCACCTACAAACAAGCAAGATTTCTCGTTCTCATAGACCTGTAACTTCTTCTTTAAGAAGCTCCTCTGTCCTCCACTCATTACCTGTATTAATGACACCTGTTTGAACTCGTTATCAGTATAAAAGACACCTGCCCACAACCTCAAACAGTTAGACTCCAAACTCCACTATGGCCAAGACCAAAGAGCTGTCAAAGGACACCAGAAACAAAATTGTAGACCTGCACCAGGCTGGGAAGACTGAATCTGCAATAGGTAAGCAGCTTGGTGTGAAGAAATCAACTGTGGGAGCAATTATTAGAAAATGGAAGACATACAAGACCACTGATAATCTCCCTCAATCTGGGGCTCCACGCAAGATCTCACCCCGTGGGGTCAAAATGATCACGAGAACGATGAGCAAAAATCCCAGAACCACATGGGGGGACCTAGTGAATGACCTGCAGAGAGCTGGGACCAAAGTAACAAAGGCTACCATCAGTAACACACTACGCCGCCAGGGACTCAAATCCTGCAGTGCCAGACGTGTCCCCCTGCTTAAGCCAGTACATGTCCAGGCCCATCTGAAGTTTGCTAGAGAGCATTTGGATGATCCAGAAGAGGATTGGGAGAATGTCATATGGTCAGATGAAACCAAAATAGAACTTTTTGGTAAAAACTCAACTTGTCGTGTTTGAAGGAGAAAGAATGCTGAGTTGCATCCAAAGAACACCATACCTACTGTGAAGCATGGGGGTGGAAACATCATGCTTTGGGCTGTTTTTCTGCAAAGGGACCAGGACGACTGATCCGTGTAAAGGAAAGAATGAATGGGGCCATGTATCGTGAGATTTTGAGTGAAAACCTCCTTCCATCAGCAAGGGCACTGAAGATGAAATATGGCTGGGTCTTTCAGCATGACAATGATCCCAAACACACTGCCCAGGCAACGAAGGAGTGGCTTCGTAAAAAGCATTTCAAGGTCCTGGAGTGGCCTAGCCAGTCTCCAGATCTCAACCCCAAAGAAAATCTTTGGAGGGAGTTGAAAGTCCGTGTTGCCCAGCGACAGCCCCAAAATATCACTGCTCTAGAGGAGATCCGCATGGAGGAATGGGCCAAAATACCACCAACAGTGTGTGAAAACCTTGTGAAGACTTACAGAAAACATTTGACCTCTGTCATTGCCAACAAAGGGTATATAACAAAGTATTGCAATGAACTTTTGTTATTGACCAAACACTTATTTTCCACTATAATTTGCAAATAAATTCTTTAAAAATCAGACAATGTGATTTTCTGGATTTTTTTTATTTTGTCTCTCATAGTTGAGGTATACCTATGATGAAAATTGGAGACCTCTCTCATCTCTTAAGTGGGAGAACTTGCACAATTGGTGGCTGACTAAATACTTTTTTGCCCCATTGTATATATAGTTCCTGACTGACCACTTTCTTCCATGGTACAAAAAGAAGAACCGTGCCTTCCATAGAAAAAATTATCTTCATGTCTTCATATCTTCATGTATGACAATGCACCATCTCATGCTGCAAAGAATACCTCTGTGTCACTGGCTGCTATGGGCATAAAAGGAGAGAAACTCATGGTGTGGTCCCCATCCTCCCCTGACCTCAACCCTATTGAGAACCTTTGGAACATCCTCAAGCAAACGATCTATGAGGGTGAGAGGCAGTTCACATCAAAACAGCAGCTGTGGGAGGCTATTCTGACATCTTGCAAAGAAATTCAAGCAGAAACTGTCCAAAAACTCACAAGTTCAATGGATGCAAGAACTGTCAAGGTTATATCAAAGAAGGGGTCCTATGTTAACATGTAACTTGGCCTGTTAAGATGTTTTAGATTGAAATAGCTTTTGATTTCCGCAAATATGACCTCCTAATGCTGCAAATTTAACAAATGATCATTTTCAGTTCTTTACAACCAATAAAATGTTTTGAAATGTTTTGAAACTCTGTTGCGCATAATAATTTGGAACAGTGCATTTTGAGTTTTTTTTTTATTTTTGCAAAAAAATAGTTATCATTTGCAGGTTTGTTCAATAAAATTTGAATTGTGCTGTAATGGTTGATAACTTGAAAATTATACTGACTGTCATTTGCATCGACTATTTAGGAAAATCAGAAACAAATATCATTTACATAATAATATGGAACATTGGGCAGTTAGGTGAGGGTGTAAATCATCCAAGATGTGTAACAGATACAACTCCTGTATTGATTTGAAAAGCCTACATCATTTCTTTAAGATTCAAAGATTCAAAGATTTTATTTGTCAATACTACTGTACGTACAGGACATACAGGAGAATTGAAATGGCGTATCTCTCACTCTTCAGTGGTGTGCACAATATAAAAAAGAAAAGGGATAAGGCTAGGAAAAAAAAAAACAAAAAACAATAGCGGTCTATGTACAGTAATGCTACCCATAGAACAAACGGCAACAAAAGATAGACCCAGACCTCCCATAGTGCAAATAGAGATAAATGATTAACGATGATGAAACCCAGCAATCCTATATACAGAATGTTATGTTCACAAACCTGGCAATAAAGGAGGCTGACGGAGAGGTAGCACTGAACACTGCTTTATTAAGAATAAGAGCACACAGCATGTAACACACCACAGCGGAGTCATCCAGGGCCAAGAAGAGCCCTCATGGTGGCTGCCCCCTAATATAGGGCAGTGTGATGACACTACAGGAAGGCGGCGGCGTCACACCGCACTTCACATTAAAATTCCTATATAACATCCCCCCCCCTCCTTTACAAAGTCCAAAACCACACACACCAAATCAAACTCACCCTAATTTGGAAGCATAATAACACAAAACACACCAAACTAAAAGCAAAAACAAAACAAGGCATAAAAACACTTTCAAAAACTAAAATAGGACTCCTGGGTGGACTACCACACGCCCCACACGGCGCAGTGAGTTATTTTGCCACTGTTACTACTTTCACTTTAATAAAACAAACTGTGCAAACAGCTGTGCCCCTAAACTAAACACCAAAATCAGAACTATGAACAACATTGAGTCTATTAGCACAGTCATTCAAACAGATGGTGGGTCAGGCAGGGGAAAACAGTTCAGTCAGAGGGGCTTGAGGTGGCCCCGTGGTGGCCTCCTCCCTGGAGCCCTGAAGCAGGCTTGCAGTGGTCCCCCCCGGAGGTCTGAAACAGGCTCGTGGCAGCCTCCTTCCGAGAGCCTTCAGACCCCTAGGGCCAATCTTCATGATGCTGGGGCCTGTGTCCCACACAGCGGCAGCCAACTTCTGCGGAGCCCCACCATCTGGGGCTACAATCCAGACGCACCGCAGTTTGTTGACGAGACAAACTGAATCGTTCGTCAGCCGAACATACACTGTTCCCAGCTTTGCCACAATCCTTAGCGGCGGCCGTTGTTTCACTGGCTGTGGTCTGATCAGTCGGCCTCCTGACAGTACAAACCTGAACCCAGTCCATGACTTGTAATGGCGCTTTACTTGGTTTGATGTGCTGCTGTACGTTCGCCAGCTCTGTGGTCTCCCTCAGTCTGGCGCCTCCGTTATACTGTGGCAGTTCAGCAGTCACCGTTGTCGCAGCGGACTCCTCACCCATCTTTGGCTGAAACTTGACCTGAGCGCTGAAGGTGTCTGGTGCCTCCCTGGTGTCGCTCGCTGGAACAGACCCTCCACCCGCCAACTCGGTCGCTCCCACTGCAACCGGCTGAGCGCGGGCACTGAAGTCATCTGGTTCTTCCACTGAGCCGTCCGAGGTGCCTTGCTGTGCCGCGCCGCATGCTGCATCTGTGTTTGTCTGCTGTCGCTGTGCGTCGTTGCCCCCCTGCACGCTCGGGCCCCCCCTCCGGGCAGCTCTCGCCTTGAGAGCATGGAGCGGATGCTCCGGTGTCAGTGCTGTCCATAAATACCTCGTCGGTGTTGGTCTCATTAAACCTGGGCTCCCTCCCCTCCAGCATCAGCTCTGGCTGCGCGAGGGAACGAGGCAAGTCCGGTCTGTTCTTTCTCCATGTTGTCTTCACCGTCCGTGCCATATCCACTCTGTGCATTACGTTCACTGTCAAAACAGTGCTCTTGAATTGCATTCATGCCCATGAAGCTTGGGTGAACTGGGCCTGGGCCACTGACCGTTTGCCCACCGATTCTGAGAGTAAACCCAGCTCACTGAATAAATCCCACCCCATAATATTTCCACTCTGGCGTGTCACACGAAAGCGGAATGCTGGAATCACTTTTTCGCTGTACTGCACTACAAATGTGACATTCCTGCCGGCACCGGAGCTCCCGTCATCCGGTAGTTCCACTGCATCAGGGCGCCAGCGGGTGAGCTTCCAAACCATGGCCTCACTCACTATGGACTGCGTGGCAGCGGTGGCCACCATCATGGGCACGCTCACACCGTCTAACTTCACCACACGCTACAGACCTGACCAACCTTTGGGGCCCACGATGTTTATATCATCTCCGTAGGGTGTAGGATTGTTTGGCTTAGCTTCTCGTCAACAGGGGCAAGTCTTTTTGCGCTGTGCCACATTTTGGACTTTGCAAAGTAGCTAGTTAGTATCTCGATAGCCTCCTCATAACAGTCCGTCGGACCAAGCATTTGAAAAAGTCTCTGACCTTCCGTGGCCAGGTTGTGGACAAGTAGCACTAGCATCCTCATTCCCTCCAGCTTCTCGAGGCACAAAGCCACAATGTAGGTTTGGAAAGCCTCCAACCGGTGGAGCCATGGCATTGGCGGCTCACTGGGAAGCTCCAAGAAAGGCCGCAGTGGTGTAACACACGCCTCCATCCGTTAATCCTCAGTCGCCAAATGTTACAGTATGTCCGCAAACCTGGCAATAAAGGAGGCTGACGGAGCACCAAACACTGCTTTATTAAGAATACGCGTACACAGCATGGAACACACCACAGCGGCGTCATCCAGGGCCAAGAGGAGCCCTCATGACGGCTGCCCCCAATATAGGGTGGTGTGATGACGCAACAGGAAGGCGGTGCCATCACACCGCACTTCACATTAAAATCCCTATAACACAGAAAACTAGAGATGTAATATCCGTAGTTGCAATTCAATGCGGTAGTGTAGGTGCAGATAGTAACAGATAGAACTGCACATGATCAGTATTGCAATGACAGACAGACAGCAGCAGGAGCAGCAGCAGCATTTGTGCAAATGGTTGCCGTTAAAGTGCAGAGACATACAGCATCAAATGTATTACTGTTGGTGTGCCCTACAGCAGCAGATGTATTACTGTTGGTGTGCCAGTCTTTCTGTGCTAACAGCTGAAGTAGTTATTGTGAGGGTGAGTGCATTATGGTCCGGGGGGGGGGGGAGCGGACAGAGTTCAGGGACCCGATGGCTTGATGAACGAAGCTGTTTAATAGTCTTATGGAGTAGGCCTGGAGGCTCTGGTACCTTGTCCCGGAGGGCAGGGGGCTGAAGAGGGAGTGTGAGGGGTGGGAGGTGTCGTCTGCGATGTTGATGGCTCTGCGGGTGAGGTAGATGCCTTAGAGGGGGGGTAGAGGGGCACTGATGATCTTGCTGGCTGCTTTCACTGTGCGTTGTAGTGTCTTCCAGCAGCAGGCAATGCAGATTTCATACTGCACCGTGATGCAGCTGGTGAGGATGCTCTCAATGGTGACCCAGTAGAAAGAGCACACGATGGGGGGTGGGACTCATGTTTTCTTCAGTTTGCGGAGGAAATGGAGGTAAGTTTGAGCATTCTTGGCCAGTGATGTGGTGTTGTTGGACCAGGTGAGGTCCTCAGAGAAGTGCACCCCCAGGAACTTGGTGTTGCTCACCCTCTCCACAACTGCACCATCGATGATCAGAGGGGGTGCTGTGTGTGACCCCTCCTGAAGTCAACCACAGTCGCCTTGGTTTTCCCCACATTCAGGAAGAGGTTATTGTCTTTAATTCAACTTTATTTATATAGCACCATTTCACAACAGTCCTCTCATAGCACGTTCAACTGTAGGGGAAACCCCCACAATTGCAGAAAGACCCCAGCAATTGCACTGGACCAGTTGGCTCACCTCATTTCTGTAGTTGGCCTCCTCATTGTTGGTGATGAGGCCCACCACTGTCATGTCATCTGCAAACTTGATGATGTGGTTGGTGTTGTAGGCTGGTACACAGTCATGGGTCAGCAGGGTGAAGAGCAGCATGCTGAGCACGCACCCTTGTGGAGCCCCTGTGCTCAGTGTGATGTCTGGGAGGCATTGCTGCCAACCCGCACGTTCTGTGGCCTCCCTGTGAGGAAGTCCAGCACCCAGTCACAGAGAGAGGTTTTGAGTCCCAAGTGTTTGAGTTTTTGTATCAGGTGCTGGGGGATGATTGTGTTGAATGCTGAACTGGAGTCCAAGAACAGCATTTGCACACAGGAGTTCTTTCAGTCCAGGTGGGTGAGGGCTGGGTAGAGAGCAGCAGCGATGGCATCCTCTGTGGATCTGTTTGACCTGTATGCATACTGAAATGGGTTGTGGGAGGAAGGCAGGATGGACTTGATGTTGTGCATGTCCAGCTGCTCGAACCACTTCATTATAATGGGGGTCAGTGCTACGGGCCGGTAATCATTGTAGCTGAATGAGACGGACTTCTTTGGGACTGGTATTATGGTGGCAGGTTTGAAACATGTGGGGACAACAGCTTGAGTCAGGGAGATGTTGAAGATGTCGGCCAGGACTTTCTTGAGCTCCTCTGCACAGTCCTTCAGGACGCAACCCGGTATGTTGTCTGGACCAGCTGCCTTGCGTGGCTGGAGAAGTCGTTTAGGTTGTTAAGCAGTGTGATGTCACTCACACAGGTCTGAGGTGGAGGTTTATAGTTGGTGAGGATCTGTATGCCACGCCAGAGGGAACGTGCATTTCTGGTGTTGCTGAAGTGGCTGGATATTTTCTTGCTGCACTGTCATTTTGCCTCCTTGATGTCACGGGACAGCTTGGCCCTAGCTGTGGTTAGTCCTGCAGTGTTGCCGGCCCTGAAGGCTGCATCCTGAACCCTCAGGAGCCTGCGGACCTCTGCTGTCATCCATGGCTTCTGGTTAGCACGGACAGTTCAGGTTCAGGTTCAGGTTACTTTATTTGTACCCGTAGGTAGATTTGTTTTGCAGTTGGTGACATCCATATTTACAAGCCACTAATTACATTCAACATAGACACAAACACAGGCACACATCTTACAAAATAGGTAAATATAAAATATGTACAATATAATTTTTATAGCTTGTTCAACTCTTTGACAGCAGCAGGGACAAAGCTGTTTTTGTAGTGCTGGGTTCTACTTTTTGGGACAGCAAACCTCCGTCTGGAGGGAAGAAGCTGAAAGTTGCAGTGCAAAGGGTGGGAGTCATCATTTAAAATCGAGTCGGCCATCCTCTGTACTTGTCTGGTGTACAGGGATGTCAGGCTCAGCTGTGACTCACCAAGCAAACGACTGGACCATCTGACTACCTGATCCAAGGATTTCCTCTGTTTCAGTTTTATCTGACCAAACCATGACATTAAAGAAAAGGATAAAACAGATTCAATAAAAGCCCGATAAAACATAGTCATTATGGTTCGGTCAATTTGGAAGCGTGCAAGTTTCCTCAAACAATGCAAATTTTGCTGACCCTTTTTGCACACCCTTTCACAGTTCACCTCAAAGTTCAATCCACTATCAATAATCGTCCCAAGATATTTGTACGATTGTACACATTCGGTGGTCTGGCCTTTTAGTATGGTGACTTTGTGCCTGGGAGTTTTCCTCCTAAAGTCAATAATCATATCTTTCGTTTTTGTTGTATTCAGCTGCAGGTAGGAATCCTCACACCAGTGAACAAAGTCATCAACTACTGGGCCGTGGCCACTCTCACCATCCTGGAGGAGACTGACAATGACTGAGTCATCAGCATACTTTATAATGTGTCTGTTGTCATGTCTGCTCCGACACATGTTTGTGTACAGGATGAAGAGTAGTGGTGACAACACACACCCCTGCGGAGAGCCAGTAGAAGAGCACTTTAGGTCAGAAAATGTGCCATTGACCCTTACTCTCTGCGTCCTGTTGGTTAAGAAATCCAGAATCCAACCCACCAGATTATTGCTTAAATCAAATTGTTGCAGGAGCCTTTCAACTAAAATATGAGGTTGGATTGTATTAAAGGCAGAAGAAAAGTCCACAAATAAAAGCCTGGCGTGTGTCCCATTAAAATCCAGATGTTTGAAAAGCATGTCAAACAGAGTGACAGTGGCATCCTCCACTTCTCTGTGAGGCCTATAGGCAAACTGCAGAGGATCCAATGCATGTTCAGTCTGCCTTAGGACCTCACATCTGACCAGTTTTTCAAAAATTTTCATTAAAATTGAAGTCAAAGCAACTGGTCTAAAGTCATTTACCGTTTTAGGACAGCTGGATTTTGGAACGGGAACAACCACGGCATCTTTCCAGATCTTAGGCACATGTTGTGTCTGTAAGGACTTATTGAAAATGTAATGAAATATAGGACTCAGTTCATGTGCACAGGACTTTACCAGGCGCCCACATATATTATCAGGGCCCTGACTTTTGTTCACTTTTACAGCGCGGAACTCCCTTTTAACATCCTGCATCTCAATATTAAAGTGCTGATTGTCTTTGAGTTTCTGTTTCAAATCTTGGATTTCTGTGCTAAAATCAAAGGAGTCAAAACGACCATAAAAATGATCAAGAGCATTAGCCAGCTCTGTGTCTGAACTAAAACCATCTAAAAACACACGATTACTGCGCTCTGTGCTCTGAAGGCCTGCAATAGTTTTCATACTGGCCCAGGCCGAACCAAGTTTATTTGCTGCCATCTTGCTTTCCAACTCTGATTTATAATTCTGTTTTGCTCTTAAAATTTCGGCCTTCAGCTCCTTAGTGGCAACCTGTAGCTCAGAAACAGACCCCTGTTTAAAGGCAAGAGCTTTCCTCTGTAAGCAGGATTTAACTGATTTAGTAACCCATTGTTTGTTGTTGGGGTATATTTTGACACGTTTACGTGGAACAATCTTATTTTGACAGTAAGCCATGTATGAGTATGTGAGCTCAGCCAGAGAGTCCAAGTCATCCCCGCAGGCCATTATGAACATCTTCCAGTCTGTACAGTCAAAGCATTCCTGGAGGCTGTGCTCTGAATCTTCTGTCCACACATCAATGTCTCTCATCTCCACCTTGCCTCTTCTGAGAGCAGTTTTATATGTGGGCAGCAAATGAACACAGTTGTGATCTGAGGATCCTAAAGGAGGAAGGTTGTGATCTGAGGATCCTAAAGGAGGAAGGGGGAGTGATTTATAGGCCCTCTCTATGGATCCATAGCACAGGTCCAATGTCTTTTTTTGCCTGGTTGGGCAGGAGACATACTGATGAAAGTTTTTAAGTGTCTTCTTTTAAGAAACATGGTTAAAATCCCCAAGAATGAAGTTTGGCGCCTCTGGAGAAATTGACTGCAGCCGCTGCACCACATCAGAGATGGTGCTGGAGGCGGAGTCAGCGTCTGCCCTCGGATGAATGTACACAACTGTGATGAAAAGTTGGGGAAACTCTCGAGGCAAATAAAAGGGGCGTAGTGACACAGACAGCAACTCCACATCGGGTGTACAGATGCGCTCTCTGACTGTGACAGATGTGCAGTACTGCTTATTAATGTATAAACATACTCCGCCCCCCTGACGCTTCCCAGTTACCTCTTCCTGCCGATCCGAGCGCAGCGGGGCTCCAAAGCCGTCAATCCACAGGTCTGCATCTCGATCATGCGCAGTAAGCCAAGATTCAGTGAAAGCCATGACGCAGCAGTTCTTAAAATCCTTCTGGTAACGTACATTGCCTTGAATTTCCTCCACCTTGTTTCTCACAGACTGTGCATTCCCAAAAATGATCGAAGGAAGAGGAATGTTACCAAACTGATGTCTCCTAAGGCGCAATTTCACACCTCCACGTCTTCCACGCTTCCTCCTGCCGCTTCTCTTTTCACCGCTGTGTCCGTCTCTCAAAATAAAGTCCGGCAGTTGAAGTTTGGGCTCAATCACAGGCGCTGAATCAGCTGTGTTAAAGCGTAGCAACACGTCCCTGGAATATTGTATTCTGCCCGCTATTCTGCTCGCCATGGGGCCGAACGCGTTTACCTCAGAGACAAAGAGCCAGAACACAGAAAGCAGCAGTGCGAGAGAGGAGAGGAATTCCATGATGTAAATACCAGGGAGCTCTTCGCCATATATTCCACAAACGCTCCAGGGCAGAAACGACACAGAGGATTTTCTAAAAACGTAAAAAAGTACAAAAAACACACACACGCACTATATCACCAGCTGCTGGTCGCTGCGTGCGCATGTGCCCAAGATGACAGTGATGGTTTTGCAGTGAGTGACATCATCAATGCATTTCGCTATGTATGCTACAACAACTTCAGAGTACTCATCCAGGTTTTTGTGTCAACTGTGAGTGGCTACATGCTTGAAAGTGTCCCAGTCTGTAGTGCTGAAGCATTCTTTCAGAGCATCAGAGGCTCCCTCTGGCCACACATGTACCTGCTTTATTGTTGGTCTGATTGTTTTCACTCTGGGTTTGTATGCTGGCCTTAACAGGATGGTGACATGATCAGACAGACCTAGGGGGGGAAAGGGGGAAGCTCTGTACGCTTTCTTTTGAGTTGTGTACACGAGGTCCTGCAAATTGTCTCCTCTTGTTGCAAAGTCTACATGTTGGTGTAGGTTTGGTAAGAGGGCCTTTAAATTTGCATGGTTGAAGTCTCCTGCTGTGATGAGGAATCCGTCTGGATGTGCTGTTTGTGTCTCACTGATGGCCTGAGTTCTTTTAGTGCTTTGCTCTTCTTGCCGGTGCCAGTGGGTGGGGCGTACACGGTAGCTTGTCGGACAGATGAAAATTTTCTCGGAATATACAATGGTCGGCACTTGATGATCATAAACTCCACCAACAGTCTACAACAATGGCAATTCTGCACCAGTAGTTATTGTGTTTAGAAGATATAGGGAAAATGTGATCTCTGACCTTTGACCTCAAGGTCATCCGATGAGAGTGAAATTGCAATATGCGCATGATCAGAGTATTTCAAACCATGGTATCAAGTTTCAAAACAACTGGAACAAAACTGTAAGAGGAGTTGATTTCACAAGACAGTTACTATTTATGAAGTGAGGTGAAACAGGAGGTCATAGGTCAGGGGCTACAACTCCTGCAAAAATCATCCGATCAGAACCAAATTGCAATATGCACATTCTCAGTGTATATGAAACCAGTTTCATACCAAGTTTCAAAACAATTGGGCCAAAACTGTAGGAGGAATTGATTTTCCAAAAGTGGGACACATGGACGGACGGACTGACCCATAACATAATCCCCTGCCAGTCGACGCCCAAAGGGACTGGCGGGGGATAAAAAACATCTAACACTGAGAAGACCCTTAAGATATCTGGCTTTAATCATAGAGACTTTAGCACCATGGAGGACTTGAGACAGTTCATCGGATTCAGCAGCATCAGTGTCTTTTGATATAATCTCAACTGAAAATGTCCATATGTTACTCTTTAGCAGTAACTCTCTTACTGCTTATCCATCTACTACATATATTCTTTCATTTACTTACTTACTTGTTTATTTTACAAAGAGCAAAACAAAAGTAATTAAATCAGATAAGACAGAAAGGGTGTAAACAGAAACGACCGCTTATTTACACCTGTTGCCCACACATTACATGTACGTATGTGTGTTTGGTGCCCCACACAAGGACAGTGCAAAAATTAAATTACCAAAATCAATTACATAATTATGTTAATTATAGATAACTACTATTACATTATATAATAAATAAAGATACTTTTGTCAAAATTTTAAACTTACAAATTAGATTAGATTAGATTAGATTAGATAAGCCTTTATTAGTCCCACAATGGGGAAATTCCAGGATTGCAACAGCACAGGGATAGCAACACTCAGAGCAACAATCAGAAGGCAAGAAAAAAAAACAAGCAAGCAAGAGCAGCTAATATACATATGTACATATTACTATAAAATATATATATACACACACACACACACAAACACAGACACACAGTGCAGAGCATTGTAGCTAGATGGAATAAATATGTAAATATATAAACACCCACAGTACGGAGCATTGCAGCTAGGTGGAATAAATATGCAAGTATATAAACACACACAGTGCGGAGCAATGTAGCTAGATGGAATAATATGTAGATATATAAAAACACAGTGCGGAGCATTGTAGCTAGATGGAATAAATATATAGATATATAAATATAAACACACCCAGTGCTGAGCATTGTAGCTAGATGGAATAAATATGTAAATATATAAACACACACAGTGCAGAGCATTGTTGCTAGGTGGGATGAAACAGCATAACCGTCTACTTAGTTATCCTACATGGTATGATTATGTGCCCATACATATTCTCACCCTCCATAGCGACCGGTATGTTCCCAGTTGTATGCCGGAGGGGACCATTGTGTAAGTCTATTGCATCTTTTGCATTCAAAAAAAAAAAAAAAAAAACTATTAGTTTGTTACGTCTTTTTGCTATCTCTGCGAGCAGCCCTGCTTAGGTTGTACAGTCTGACAGCCGTTGGTAGGAAGGACCTACGAAACCTCTCGGTTGTGCACCTGGGATGATGTAGTCTGCTGCTAAATGAGCTCCTCAGTGCATCCAGTATGTCCTGCATAGGGTGGAACTCGGACTCCAGCAGAGATGACAGTTTAGCCACCGTCCTTCTCTCTCCTATCTCCTCCATCGGATCAAGGCGCTGCCCCAGGACAGAGCTAGCTTTCTTAATCAGTTTGTTCAGTCTCTTCCTATCGGCTGCAGTAATGCCACTGCCCCAGCAGACCACTCCAAAAGTGATGGCTGATGCCACCACCGTGTCATAGAATGACTTCAGCAGCGCCCCTTGTACACCAAAAGACCTGAGTCTCCTCAGCAGGAACAGCCTGCGCTGTCCTTTCTTGTAGAGTGCGTCAGTATTGTGTGACCAGTCTAGTTTATTGTTCAGATGAATACCCAGGTACTTATAGGATGTCACCATCTCGATGTCTGTTCCCTGTATATTTACTGGTGCTATGAGGGGCTGCCCATGCCTGCGGCAGTCCACCACCAGCTCCTTAGTTTTCCTCGCGTTGATCTGGAGGCAGTTCCGATGGCACCAGTCCACAAAGTCCTGGATAAGCCCTCTGTACTCAGCTTCATCTCCGTTGGAGATGAGACCAACGGAACCAAATTAAGTCAATAATAACATTATTCCATAGTAGACAGTTGTTTGTGGCAGCAACTTGCATTGCAGCGGCCCCTCTGATTCTAGATGTGATTAACATTGTAGATAGGAGAAATCAGTGCCGTATAGATATGAGAGTTGCGTCAATCTGACAGACTTCTGTAGAAACTGTAAAAGGTGGAAGTCATGTGGGTCATGGTGCGGTGAATAGTTCCAAACAATGACATTTTCTCCATAAACCACCATTCATTTCACAGAGTGTCTGCTTAATAGTCCCGGGTAAGTTAATGAATGGCCGTTGTTTTGGTCATTTTACCACTTAAGTTAACGGGTAGAATCTGTAGTTTGTGATCTTATTTATTATTTCACCCTCTTTTTTTCTTGTTTATGTGCAGTAAAAGCTCATAAACTTGCAACTGTTATTAGCCTGTGCTAGCTCAACTAGGTAGCCGGGTCAGCCCTTATTTCAAAAATCTGCTGTACAGTTATTGGGTGAAGGCACTGTTTCTGAGAGACATTAGAGATGGGTAGAAGCATTACATGATGGGACATGACATGAGAACCTGTGACAGAGCAGATGTGACTTATTATTTTGTTCATAGTACTGTCATAGCATTAGCAGCATAAGATTCAAGATTCAAGATTCAAAGGCTTTATTATCATGTGCACAGTTAAGAAATGCTACATTTCCTGAGCAGTGAAATTCTTACTTTGCTCGCCAAACGAATGCCAAGGTAATAGGTACAGAAACAACAATTCTAATAAGGTAATGACACACTAACAGTAACTCAATCCTAACATAACTCCAGGACTATCCATCCATCCATCTTCTTCCGCTTAATCCTTTTCGCGTCACGGGGGGGCTGGAGCCTATCCCAGCACCTTTGGGCGAGAGGCAGGGTACACCCTGGACAGATCACCAGTCCATTGCAGGGCCAACACAGAGAGACAGACAACCATTCACTCTCACAGTCATACCTAAGGACAATTTAGAATCCCCAGTTTGATGCCAATTAACCTACCTTGCATGTTTTTGGCATGTGGGAGGAAACCGGAGAAATCCCGGAGTAAACCCACGCAGACACGGGGAGAACAAGCAAACTCCACACAGATCACTGTTGGTCGGGGGCTGGGATTGAACCCAGGATCCCCCGGCCAAGGGTGAGTTGCTGTGCTGCTGCAGTGCTAACCACTCTGCCACCGCACTGCCCTATGGTGGTGGTGTAGCCACACGTGACTCACTTAATGCCTTGCATAATGCCTCACATCTTAGATAAGAACAAAGTGCAGAGTTTCCTTGGAGATAACAGGAAGCTGTGAAAGTGTAATCTTTTATATGCAAGAGACTGCTTGGAGGATCCTTTGTGGGCCAAAGACTGTGAGGGGGATGCTAGGGGATTTAAGAGGAAATGCAAAGTTACCTTTGATGTGAATGCAATGTGACTTGTGAGCTGTGGGGAGACCTGGGTATATAAGGGATGAGTTTTTTTCTGAGATGTCCTCTTTCTACAATGCTCATGTTCGGAGACGTGTAATAAACTGCCTTGAGACAATCCTGCCTCGTCAATTACACACTCCACAGTGGATTTAAAAGACGGCTTACAAAAATGAAGTTGTTCTGCTTTTTTTATAGAGGAAAACATGAAACCATGAGAGACTGACATGTTAACCAGCAAAGCTACTTTCTACAAGGAGGAAACGTGGAACAAGGTAGGAAATGACCAAATACAGTTCTTTACATCCTCCAGTCTTCATCAGTGTCAACCCTGATAATGGCAATGTTATTTTTAACATCCATATATTAGTACTATTAATACTTTAGGATTCTGATGAAATATTATTGTCAGAAACATGATAAGAAAGGTACTCAGGATGAAGACTGGTTTAATTATTTAATGCAGTTGTAAACCAAGTGTAAACAATTCAGATCTACACAACTTAATGGAACAGAAGTAATGGAAGTTGTGTTAATGAGGTGTGTTTATTTTAACAGTAAATCAAGAACTGAATGCTTAAACCAATCAAAAATATTCTGGAAACTGGCATATTTATAAATGTAAAATATTCTCTTGTACCAAATGGCTCACTTGAAATTAGTTAAAAATTAACTGTAACTGAACGGTTAACAGAGGAAGAATATCTGTTTTCTTTCTTTTCTAATTTCTTCTATTGTAATCCAGCAAACAGTTAATTTTGACTTTACTTTTTATGTACTGTACATATAATTTGAATTGTATGAGACGGTACATGTAGATATTTTTTCCTCTTGTGAACACATTTAAGAGAAAAATCTAAAGTTTTTCCAAATAGTTCTCTAATGTATGCATAAAAACTAAAAATGTGCATGAAAAAGTTTCACATTTAATATAAAAATTATAAGAAAAATGTAATGAGTTATTTTAAAACTTTTTTTTTCCAATATAACAACTGTCAAATGTACAGGAAAAAATTCAGATTTATGAGACTGGAAAACACAACATTATGAAAAAAGTAACAAATTTATGCAAAAATGAATCAAATTTAGGAGGAATAAATAAAAGTAGTAGAATTAAAAGAGAAAAGGCACAGATTCATGAGAAAAAACCTTCCTATTTGGGCAGGAGCCATTAGGTATTAAGGCACAGTGATGTGTTTTTTTTCTCCTGTCATTTCGCTGCAGCTGATAGAGGATGGTTGGAGACTGGAGCAGTGACCACCGGGGCTGGTGGAGTCTTCACTACTGTGAGCAGTGATATCACAGTAAGGGTTTGTGGGGCAGCTGGAGCAGTGGAATGATGAAGGAGCTGTGGTTTGATGATGATTAAGCTGTCAGAGTAAAATGGAACACAATCCATCCATCCATCCATCTTCTTCCACTTAATCCTTTTTGGGTTGCCGGTGGGGGGGGGGGGGGCTGGAGCCTATCCCAGCATCTTTGGGCGAGAGGCAGGGTACCCTGGACAGATCACCAGTCCATTGCAGGGCCAACACAGAGAGACAGAGAGAGACAGACAACCATTCACTCTCACAGTCATACCTAAGGACAATTTAGAATCCCCAGTTTGATGCCAATTAACCTAACTTGCATGTTTTTGGCATGTGGGAGGAAACCGGAGAAATCCCGGAGTAAACCCACACAGACACGGGGAGAACATGCAAACTCCACACAGATCACTGTTGGTCGGGGGCTGGGATCAAACCCAGGATCCCCCCGGCCAAGGGTGAATTGCTGTGCTGCCCCAGTGCTAACCACTCCGCCACCGTGCTGCCCACAATGGAACACAACATTGTGTAGAAACATTTACGTAAATGACTAACACTAAACTAAATTAATTCTAAAGAAGCTTTTGACCTCTGAAATGACAACATGGACATGTTAGTGTTACAGGACAGGTGGGTGTGACATATTCATTGAATTCAGATATTTTGGTTAATTTTTGTGACTCATATTCATACCAAAGATATTTTGAGAACAGTACATGTGGTCTGTCATCACATGCAGTAAAGGTTCTGGTACATACATCACTGACCCTGGCTACATGGTCACAATAAACCAATCATTCGGAATAAACTGATTATGGTTCTGTTGTGTTCACATGCACTGATTAAGTGGATTATTGGAGGGTTAACCACTTGAATTAATGCCCATAGTTATATGACCACTTGAATAATCAGATAACTCCAGAATACCAATCACAACTGGTTTATTCATGTCCATGTAGCCATGGTTACTGTTGGACTCTTCCTCATCTTGTGTTTGGGAGGACAGCACCAGTCCTCGGTCTGGGTTTGTCATTTTTGGTTCTTGTGAATTATTCCCTCTTAGAATGGGCCTGCACATCGATTCCGTTTAATTTCCTCATTAATATCATTGTTTTACTTCAACATAAAAAAATCACAATTTATGTGCATATAAATCACATTATTACATGTTTGACCTTGGAGATGGAAATGTTTTCTGAAAATAAACCTACTGCATAAAGTTTTCTGTTGTTGTAATCTTTGATTAAAGTTGTGCTGCTTTTGCTAACGTGTCTGACATTTTTTCTCCTTTCTGTGTCTGCTGGGAACCCAAACATCTGGATCACTTTCTCAGCTTGATTTGTGCATCCATAAACTGCACAACAAATCATGCTGAGAAGCTGATCTGTGAACATTTTAGGATTTCATTGTTTTTGGCAAACCCTCCTCTAACATTGAAGGAAAATATTCACTTTCCACAATTACGTGATGTTACAATATGGATGAATGGAAAAAAAAGTTGAAAAAATGGCTTGCTTCTCTTTGAATCACTGGTGCTGTTATTACCTATTTAATAAATTCAATTATGTGACCCCCAGTTACCACCTGGAAGTGGAAGCAATGGTGCCAACATGCTGCTCACTGGTATTAGCTGACAGTAATTTGTCAGGCAGAAGTTCAGAAACTGAATAATGAAAAGTGAGAGCGTCTTTGCATTTTTATTAAAAAAAATACAATTTAACAACATTTATACTACATTGAATATTACAGACTGTTGCACCTTGACTACATGGTGTTACAAAGGCCTCTTCTTTTATTTAATATTTTCCACCCTGCTTAGTCACTAGTTTTCAGAGTACAGTGTAATTTATATACACATGTACTAGTACATCTCAGTAAATAGAATATCACGATTTGCATTTTAATTTAAAAACTATAATCAAAATTGAATAAAAAGGCTTGACATATTTCCGTGTGCCTCTAAACAATGTTGAGGATATGAAAGTTTTTTTTGAATGATTAAAAAAATAACTTTTCCCCAATATTCAAATTTACTGAGAGGCACTAATGTGTTATATTTACATTCACACAGAAAATGTTTCCTAAATTGAAAGGTTAACTGTACAGAAGTAAAGTGCACCCCTGACTTAGCTAAATCACATTAAACTCAATGACAGCAGTGGTTTTTACTATTTCAAATCAGATAATTCTGCCTAATCTTGCATGAACAATAACCCACTATATTCAAGAGTCTATAATTCAGTAATCAATCCACCGAAGCCATAATATGCCTAAAAAATGCTGTTAATACTGCAGATTGTCACAGCTGCCATTCACACATTATAGAAAGGTCGTTGTTTGGAACTATTTGGAGCTCCATAAACCACTCCATGAAAATCCTCTGTAATTCTAATGACTGTCCCTCAATTAGAACAGCTCTTGGATAATTGAAACTGTTGGGTTTTTTTTTTTTAAATAATCCGCGTGATTTGTTAGATAGCATAGTTGGTTAGCCAGTTACCTAGAACAATGTTTCAGGATGTACAGTGGGGAAAATAGGTATTGAACACGTCAACATTTTTCTCATTAAACATATTTCTGATGGAGCCATTGAGCCTGAGATTTTCACCAGATATCAGTAACAACCCAAGTAATCCATACATACAAAGAAATCAAGGCAACTGTGTTCACAAAACAAGTTATATTTAATAAAGTGGAATGGCACAGGGAATAAGTATTGAACACGCTTGGTGAAATTCATTTAATATTGGAAAATATTAGCCTTCATTGGTAGTGACAGCTTCCAGGTGCCTTCTGTATGGAGAAACTAGGCACAAGCATTGCTCAGGAGTGATTTTAGGCCATTCTTCCACACAAACTGTCTTCAAATCTTAAAGGTTCCGTGGGTGTCTTCTATGAATTCTGATCTTCAGTTCGTTCCATAGATTTTCAATTGGATTCAGGTCAGGTGACTGACTGGGCCATTCTAGCAGTTTTATTTTCCTTCTCTGGGGCCAGTTGAGAGTTTCCTTGGTTGTGTTTGTCCACCCTCGTTTCATCTTCAGCATCTTGGCAGATGGCAACAGGTTCTTATCAAGGAGGTCTCTGTACATTTGTCCATTCATCTTTCCTTCAATTATATGAAGTCTACCTGTACCATGTCCTGAAAAGCACCCCCAACTCCATGACGCTCCCACCCCCAAAATTCGCTGTTGGTATAGTGTTTTTGGGCTGATGTGCAGTGCCATTTCTCCTCCAAACATGCTGTGTGTTGTATCATCCAAAAAGTTCAATTTTGGTCTCATCTGACCAGACTATATGATGACTCTGCGATCGTTGGCCTCATCTCCAATGGAGATGAAGCTGAGTACAGAGGGCTTATCCAGGACTTCGTGGACTGGTGCCATCGGAACTGCCTCCAGATCAACGCGAGGAAAACTAAGGAACTGGTGGTGGACTGCCGCAGGCAAGGACAACCCCTCACAGCACCAGTAAATATACAGGGAACAGACATCGAGATGGTGACATCCTACAAGTACCTGGGTGTTCATCTGAACAATAAACTAGACTGGTCACACAATACTGACGCACTCTACAAGAAGGGACAGCGCAGGCTGTTCTACTGAGGAGACTCCGGTCTTTTGGTGTACAAGGGGCGCTGCTGAAGACATTCTATGACACGGTGGTGGCATCAGCCATCACTTTTGGAGTGGTCTGCTGGGGCAGTGGCATTACCGTAGCCAATAGGAAGAGACTGAACAAACTGATCAAGAAAGCTAGCTCTGTCCTGGGGCAGCGCCTTGACCCGGTGGAGGAGATAGGAGAGAGAAGGACGGTGGCTAAACTGTCATCTCTGCTGGAGTCCGAGTTCCACCCTATGCAGGACATACTGAATGCACTGAGGAGCTCATTTAGCAGCAGACTACATCATCCCAGGTGCACAACCGAGAGGTTTCGCAGGTCCTTCCTACCAATGGCTGTCAGACTGTACAACCTAAGCAGAGCTGCTCGCAGAGATAGCAAAAAGACGTAACAACCTAATAGTTTTGAATGCAAAAGATGCAATAGACTTACACAATGGTCCCCTCCGGCATACAACTAGGAAAATACCGGTCACTATGGAGGGTGAGAATATGTATGGGCACATAATCATACCATGTAGGATAACTAAGTAGACGGTTGTGCTGTTTCATCCCATCTAGCAACAATGCTCTGCACTGTGTGTGTTTATATATTTACATATTTATTCCATCTAGCGACAATGCTCTGCACTGGGTGTGTTTATATTTATATATCTATATATTTATTCCATCTAGCTACAATGCTCCGCACTGTGTGTTTATATATCTACATATTATTCCATCTAGCTACAATGCTCCGCACTGTGTGTGTTTATATATTTACATATTTATTCCACCTAGCTGCAATGCTCTGTACTGTGTGTTTATATATCTACATATTTATTCCATCTAGCTACAATGCTCCGCACTGTGTGTTTATATACTCATATATTTATTCCATCCAGCTACAATGCTCTGCACTGTCTGTGTATATATATATATATATATATATATATATATATATATATATATATATATTTATAGTAATATGTACATATGTATATTAGCTGCTCTTGCTTTTTTTGTTGTTTTTTTCTTGCCTTCTGATTGTTGCTCTGAGTGTTGCTATCCCTGTGCTGTTGCAATCCTGGAATTTCCCCATTGTGGGACTAATAAAGGCTTATCTTATCATATCTTATATTCTCCCAGTATTTTACTGGCTTGCCCAAATGTTGTGCAGCAAACTTTAAATGAGCTTCAACATGCTTTTTCTTCAGCAATGGACTCTTGTGAGTGAGCGGACATAGAGCCCATGTTGGTTGAGTGCACTACTTATTGTTTTCTTTGAAACAGCAGTACCTGCTAACTCCAAGTCTTTCTGGAGACCTCCACGGGTGGTCTTTGGCCCTTGGATAACTCTTGTGATAATCCTTTTGACTCCTCTGTCAGAAATCTTGCAAGGAGCTCCTGGTAGTGGCTGGTTTATGGTAAAATGATTTTCTTTTCACTTCCGAATGATAGCTCCAACAGTGCTTATTGGAACATTCAGCAGTTTAGAAATATGCCTGTAATCAATGCCATCATTATGTTTTGTAACAATAAGATTGCGAAGGTCTAGAGAGAGGTCTTGGTTTCTTCCCATCATGAGTTCTTTGTGGTGTGACAATCTGATATTTACAGACTTTTTTAAAGGCTATCAGTCAGGAGCTATATAAATAAAGTTGAATTGAATTGAACTTAGCCAGCTGAAATTAATTTGCACTGATGGGCGATGCGATGGCTTCCTAAATTCTGATGGATTTCAGCTGGTTTCTTGGATTTCTATGCTTTTTTTCACTGCTTTTTCTTCAGGTGTTCAATACTTATTCCCTGTGCCATTCCACTTTATTAAATATAAGTTTTGTGAACACAGTTGCCTTGATTTCTTTGTATGTATGGATTACTTGGGTTGTTATTGATATCTGGTGAAAATCTCAGGTCAATGGCTCCATCATAAATATGTTTAATAAGAAAACTGTTGATGTATTCAGTATTTATTTTCCCCACTGTACACATGAATAACACAAGTGCACAACTTTTAAGGGTCACTTGTGGGGTTCCTCAGGATTCAGTGCTAAGACCATTACTTTTCAAATTTAAATAAACGATTTGTGTGAAATATGTAAGAGCTTGAAATGTATTTTATTTAATGATGACACAACTGTGTTGAGCAGTGGAGAAAAACCAGGGCAATTCTTGGATATGGCAAAAAAAGGAACGAGAAATTCTCAAGAGATAGTTTAACATTAATAAGTTATTAGATTTAGGTTAAAATAATATTTATAAATCTATTAGTAAATTTAAACAGAAAGTTCGTGATAAATAAAATGGTAATGATTCAGTATCACAAAAATGATTTCCTAGGTTTCCCAGATGATGAATTATGTTAATGATAAATATATTACAGCTAAAAGATCAAAGTCGATTGCATTGCTATATAAAGTCAAATATCTTGTAAATCAGGATTCACTTTATATGTTGTACTATGCACATAGTTCCAGATATGACATATGGTGTGCAGATTTGTGGAAATATACAGTATATATAAAACAATCAATAATTCAATTTTTTCATTTCCAAAAAAAAGCTTTGATTTGTAAGCAGGGCAAATGACTATGATTAAACAAACCCACTGTTTATTCAATTAAATACCTTAAATTTAATGATTTAAGAGATTTAAAATCATACAGATTATGTAATCTTCTTAAAAGTCACTTTCCTGCAAGTATCCAAAAGCTGTTATAATTCAGGGATAGTAATCACAGTGTAAGAGCAACATTAATTTTTCATGAAACTGACCCTTATTTTTTTATGAAACCTGCACCACTTAGAAGAGATTCCAGGCTGAAGTAGGAAATTCTGGCCTTGGCCCAGTAAGTGGGTCGTAACAGAAAGTGGGGGCTTGTCCATCTTGTGGATCCCTCCCCCCTTAAGGAAGTGGTGCAGGTTTAAAAACCCCAACAAGCCCCCACTTACTAGGCCAAGGCCAGAATTGCCTATTCAGCCTGGGATCTCCAAGTCCATTTCAACTCTTACGTCACGGTGGACTGACCTTGTCCTTTTCACCCTTAGGGTGGGTAGACATACACTTACAAAGTCTTTTTAGCACACAGGCAAGGCAGACATACATCTACATCCCAGGCTGGGATTTGAACCCATGACACCGTGATCTGAAAACCTCTCACTCTTACTACTGAGCCAAAGAGCAGTTTCTCTACTAGTACTGAGTTAGTAGTGGAGATGAACGTTAAGGTGTCAGAAACTGCACCACTGACTATTTCCTTATGGAGGAGGGATCCGTAATAAGCCAAAGAGAAGAACAAATGTTTAAAAAACATCACTTGTCTGTCACAGGGGTGACATTATTTTATTATTGATTTAAATGATAAGTTTAAAGACTGTACATAGTCTGATAACCAACTATGTGCAATGTTTACTGTACATTTATAGTTTGGGAATATTATCAGGTCATAGTTTCACTAAGGAGTTTATGGCATACCTCCTGGTCTTACCTGATGAAAGAATTTAAAAGAGCGCTCTATACATTGTATTAGTTTCGCTCCCGTTATTGTAATTACACATAATGCAAAGCAACTATTTTCTTTATGGCTAAAGTGAATTTATTGATTATTAAAAATAATTCCAACACAAGAGCAGGTCAACTCAAGAATAAGCAACGCTTTTTTTCCCAAAGCTTTTGTCATCAACAGTTAACGGATGTAAAGAAGACAGGCAGAGCGACATACTTACAGAGATACAGGGAGAAGGGAGACAGGAAAGAGCAAAGTGAGCAAAAGAAAGTAAGAGGAGAAGAGGGGAAGGGGAGGGCGCTTTGCACAAAGGAGAAGCCTGGATTAAGTCATGAGTGGCAAGCGACATAGGTTGGATTTTTAACGAGTGAGATCACATCCTTTTCCCTAAACAGAGGAGGAACTCATCTTCGGGTGGACAGGGCAGCCAAGCTAAGTCCCACCACTGTCTGACTATCTCTCTGTGTGTTTGCAACAAACGGGACATCCATTACTGAGCTGAGACAGCGGCATGCAGCCCTGGCCCTGCATGCAGGACGCTTCACACATGTCAGCAAGCTGCGCACTGAGGCACACAACCAGCATGTGTGTGTGCGCGTGCACATTGGGGTGATCCTTAGTGGGAAGTATTTTGCATGTGTGAGTGTGGGTTTCTGTGGGAGTACATCATATACTGGATATGAGTGTTACAGACTGAGTGTTTGTCAATTAAAATGATGGATTTTAGTGTAGTTTGCCGACAGGTAGCCAGTCCTTATTTGTTAAATGTGATTTAACCTTTTATCTAACATGTTTTAGACTTTTTTTATGTTGAAATAATTTTTAATCTTGTTGTTGGCGGTTAAACAAACCAAACATCCCAATTCCAGCATTTTCCTCATATTTATTTAAATAAAATGTTTAAAGGTGAAAGCTGGCTTTGTCCAGTGCATGTTTTTAGGCACCTGTTACACCTGTTGCTGAAGAGTCTACTCAGCAAAATCATCTCACACCATCGTTCTGGAAACCCGCTCAGCCACAGCTCACACTGGGCTGGAACCAAAGAAAGATGGCGATAGTCTGTGGGAAACAGACAGCGCTATGGCCTCCATAAAACTGTCACTCACTGAACATTTCCAGTTTAACTTTGTGCTACAGTAATGGTGTCGTTAGGAGGTCAGCACTAACCTGACGATAATTCTAAGCACTCTAGCATCCATGTTGACTGACTGAGTTACGTTAATGAGGGAAAATGCTTAATCAAAACTCTTAAATGTTAACCCATTGTTCTTAATACATGGAGGAACAGCTTGGCTACAAAAAGTAAAGCATGAAGAGTTTTCTCTTTTGAGGGTTTAATAAACTCTACAAGGAAGCTGAGGGGAAACATGGTTGCCGTTATCTTTTTTATTCCATTTTCTCAAGACCACAATGTAATTAATGCATTATCACGGGGTAACTGCTTGTTTCTCCATCACAATGGGATGAATTATTGTGTTGTCACAGCATGACAAGGCTTGACAATAATGGAATAACATGTTTTAACAGAGTTGTCTGTTCTAACAGCAGGAAACCAAACTAGAGAATTATAAATTTAATTACTCTTAAATTATGAATCCTTCCTGTCATACACAGATTGTAGGGTGTAATCTGTGTGGTCATAAACCAGACACTCAGTTCTCCATAATTATCCCCTGATCTTGAGAAAACAGAATGCAAAAAGATAGTAGTTACCATGGCTGCTGTTAGCTTCCACATATACGTACGTAAGTACTACTTTTGTTTATTTATAATGTTTACTCAAGTAGTTTTTACATTTTTTCCCATAAAGTCAGTGAAGTGGTCATCATGGCTGCATTTCTGAAACACTGTGTTCACTGCCACCAGCAGTTTTGTATCAAATCTCTCAACACATGACACCATGTAGAAATGACAGGACTTGTTGAATGATCAAAATTTGCGTTTAATACATACCTTTTGGTGTAAAAAAAAAAAAATTAAAGTCTTTAGTGTAGAGATTCAATAATAAAATATCGTGGAGGGAATACAATCGCTTCTGGGCAGGGATCACCTGTTGAGCATGTTGTATTACACGGGTCAACACCAAATTTATTGTCTAAGTTTTTTCAGCTGATTTTTAGAAGACAATTTTGATGTGCTGGATCCAAAAATCACATTGGTTTAGCTCAATCAGGTCAACTTTTTGAACTATGGCCATGTTTTTTTACGTTTTTGTTTACATGCACGGGTATTTTCGCTTTATATGATGCAAAATTCTTTTTCATTTCTTGAAATTCTGTGAATTTTGAACAATGATGATATAATGTTCAATTTACATGTACTTACCTTTATCAGTGTCTACTATTCAATTTACAGTACAACTGTACAACTGCTGTACAACTGCTTATAACTTAACATAAAAACCTGACCTGATCAAGAGAAACGGATGTCATTTTTGGATTCAGCGGTGCAAAATTATCTTAAATCAGTTGAAAAAACACAGACAACTTACAAAAAAAATATTTTTGTTATGTTGTGTTGACAAAAAAAAAAAAATTTGTAAGTTGTCTGTGTTTTTTCAACTGATTTAAGATAATTTTGCACCGCTGAATCCAAAAATGACATCCGTTTCTCTTTTTTTTTTTTGTTATGTTGTGTTGTCGGCAGCACGGTGGCGCAGTGGTTAGCACAGCAAGAAGGTCATGGGATCGATTCCACCCTTGACCATCGTGGGTTTGATCCCACCCCCAGACCATCGGTGACCCTTCTGTGTGGAGTTTGCATGCTCTCTCCGTGTCTGCGTGGGTTTACTCCGGGTACTCCGGTTTCCTCCCACAGGCCAAAGACATGCAGGTGAGGTTAATTGGCATCAAACTGGGGATTCTAAATTGTCCTTAGGTATGACTGTGAGAGTGAATGGTTGTCTGTCTCTCTATGTTGGCCCTGCGACGGACTGGCGATCTGTCCAGGGTGTACCCTGCCTCTCGCCCAAAGATGCTGGGATAGGCTCCAGCCCCCCCGCGACCCGTAAAGGATTAAGCGGAAGAAGATGGATGGATGGATGGATGTTGTGTTGTCATTTAATCATATCTATATAAGAAAAGTGCATGTGTCTGCCTTATGGGATAAAATAATCATGTTTGTGGATAAGATACTTATCTAGAGGTTATATAGCGTATACAGTGCTGTGAAAAAGTATTTGTCCCTTCAAGATTTCTTACATTTTTTCCATATTTATCCACTTAAATGTCTCAGATCATCAAATAAATTTTAATATTAGACAAAGATAACCCAAGTAAATAAAAAAATGCAGTTTTTAAATGATGATTTTATTTATTAATGGAAATGCTACCTGGCCCTGTGTGGAAAAAGTAATTGTCCCCTAAACCTAATAATTGGTTGTTCCACCCTTCGCGGCAACAACTACAATCAAGCATTTGCGATAACTGGCAATGAGTCTTTTACATTGCTGTTGAGGAATTTTGGCCCACTCTTCTTAGCAGAATTGTTTTAATTCAGCCACATTGGAGGACAAGGTCATGAACTGATGGCCGGATATTCTCCTTCAGGATTTTCGTCACTCACATCATCAACTACGGCAAGTTGTCCAGGTCCTGAAGCAGCAAAGCAGCCCCAGACCATCACACTACCACCACCATGTTTGACTGCTGGTATAGAATAGAATAGACTTTATTGTCATTGTACAGTAGTACAGCACAATGAAATTGTGGGTGCTCCGCCAGGCTACTGCACAATAAAGTAAGAGAGAAGGATAAGATAAAATACGGTTACAGAACACACGATTAAATACATGACTGAAATAAAAATGGCTCAGGATTATGGAAATATACACAGGCATGGTAGTGGCTACACGGAAGAAACAATGTACATAAAAGTGCAAAGTGCAGAACACACAAATGGACACACGATTGAATAAAATGGCACAAGGATTATCGAAAATATACATAAGCATGATAGTGGTTTCATGGGTCAATGTACATGAATATACATGAATATACACTGCAACCATCAATATACATGAAAGTGCGGAGTGCAAAGACAGGTGTGTTACTGTGATAATTAAAAAGGTCCTCAGTACTGTGTATGAAAGTGTTCGGAGGGAGGGGGTGGGGCCTCTGATTGTTTGCAGTTCGGGTGGCCCAGGAGAAGAAACTGTTTGTCAGTCTGGAGGTGTGGGACCTGATTGATTTGAACCGTCATCCAGAGCGAAGCAGGTCAAACAGGTGGTGGGCAGGATGTGAGGAGTTTCCTGTGATGGACTTGATCTTTCTGAGACAGCGGGATCTGGAGATGTCCTCCAGGGAGAGCAGAGGGCCGCCGATGATTTTTTGGGCGGTGTTGATGACCCTCTGCACAGCTTTCCTGTTCTCAGCCGTGGAGCCGGCGTACCACACACCCAGACAGTAGGAGAGCATGCTCTCCTTTGAGCAGTGATAGAAGGCCAGCAGCAGCTTCTGGTCCAGGTTGTTCTTCCTCGGGACACAGAGGAAGTGCAGCCACGGCTGAACTTTCTTCACCAGGGCTTTGGTGTTGACAGACCAGGAGAGGTCAGAGAAGATGTGGGTGTCCAGGAACCTGAAAGTGGGGATGGTTTCCACGTGGTCGCCATTTATGAGGAGGGGTGTGTGGTCCTGTCTGTACTGTCTGAAGTCCAGTATGAGTTCCTTGGTTTTTTGGACATTCAGTTTCAGGTTGTTAGCTTGGCACCACAGCAGCAGATTCTCTACTTCCGCCTTGTATGCCTTCTCATTGTCATTGGTGATGAGTCCCACCAAGGTGGTATCATCTGCATACTTCACAATGACGGTGGTTGGGTGGATTGAAATACAGTCAAAGGTGTACAGGGAGTACAGTAGTGGGCTTAGCACACAGTCCTGGGGGGAGCCAGTACTGCCAGACAGTGTGAAGGAGTGGTGGGGGCCGAGTCTGACTGTTTGTGGGTGGTTGGTGAGAAAGTGTTTTTATCCAGGAGCAGGTTGGGGGTGGGGGGGTGGGGGGGTGGAGAAGGTGGAGTTTGTTGATCAGGATGTCCGGGATGATGGTGTTGAAAGCTGACCTGTATTCCACAAAGGGCATCCTCACAGGCAGGCAACAGAGCCGGAAACAGGCAGGTATGAAATGCTGTGTTAGTTTTACACCACACAGTTGCTATTAAAAGTCTACACATCCCTGTTCAAATGCCAGGTTTTTGTGATGTAAAAAAATGAGACCAAGATACATTATTTCAAAACTTTTTCAACCATTAATGTGACCTATAACCTGTATAATCCAAATGAAAAACAAACTGAAATCTTTTAAGAAGAAAAATAAAAAACTTACTATAACCTGGTTGCATAAATATGCACACCCTCTAATAACTGGGGATGTGGCTGTGTTAAGAATTAACCAATTACATTTAAAACTCACGTTGAATGGGAGTCAGCACACACCTGCCACCATTTAAAGTGTCTCTGATTAACCCCAAATAAAGTTCAGCTGTTCTAGTAGGCTTTTCCTGACATTTTTCTCGTCACATCTTGCAGCACAAGCCATGGTCCGCAGAGAGCTTCCAAAGCATCAGAGGGATCTCATTGTTCAAGGGTATCAGTCAAGAGAAGGGTACAAAAGAATTTCCAAGGCATTAAATATACCATGGAACACAGTGAAGACAGTCATCATCAAGTGGAGAAAATATGGCACAAGAGTTACATTACCAAGAACTGGACGTCCCTCCAAAATTGATGAAAAAACAATTAGAAAACTGGTCAGGGAGGCTGCCAAGAGACCAACAGCAACACTGAAGGAGCTGCAGGAATTTCTGGCAAGTACTGGCTGTTGAGTACATGTGACAACAATCTCCCATCTTCTTCATATAGTATGTTTAGGCTATGGGGTAGGGTGGCAAGACAGAACCCTTATCTTATGAAGAAAAACATCCAAGCCCGGTTACATTTTGCAAAAATACATTTGAAATCTCCCAAACGCATGTGGGAAAATGTGCTATGGTCCGATGAAACCAAGATTGAACCTTCTGGCCATAATTCCAAAAGAATATTTCGTGCAAACACAACACTTGTCATCACCAAAAGAACACCATACCTACAGTGAGGCACAGTGGTGGCACCATCATTATTTGGGGCTGTTTTTCTTCAGCTGGAACTAGGTCCTTAGTCAAGGTGGGGGGAATTATGAACAGTTCCAAATACCAGTCAGTGTTGCCACAAAACCTTCAGGCTTCTACTAGAAAGCTGAAGATGAAGAGGAACGTCATCTTTCAACACGACAATGACCCAAAGCACACATCCAAATCAAGATTATGGTTTTGGAATGGCTCAGCCAGAGTCCAGACCTGAATCCGATCAAACATCTGTGGGGTGATCTGAGAGGGCTGTGCACAGCAGATCCCCTCGCAATCTGACAGATTTGGAGCATTTTTGCAAAGAAGAGTGGGCAAATACTGTCACATCAAGATGTGCTATGCTGATAGACTCCTACCCAAAAAAGACTGAGTGCTGTAATAAAAGCCAAAGGTGCTGCAACAAAGTATTAGTTTAAGGGTGTGCATATTTGTGCAAACATGTTATAAACAGGTTGTATGTTTTTTATTTTTCCCCTTAAAAGACTTCAGTTTGTTTTTCAATTGGATTGTACAGGTTATAGGTCACATTAATGGTGTAAAAAGTTTTAAAATGATTTATCTTGGTCTCATTTTTTTACATCACAAAAACCTGGCATTTGAACAGGGCTGTGTAAACTTTTTATATCCACTGTATGTAATGGGGTGCAAGCCTCCCAAAAAGTTCAACTTTTGTCTCGTCAGTTCACAGAATATCAAAAGTCTTGCAGAGCATCCAAATGTTTTGTTTTCTTTTGCCAAATATGAGACGAGCCTTTGTGTTCTTTTTGGTCAGTGGTGGTTTTCACCTTGGAACTCTCCCATAGATGCCATTTTTGCCCAGTCTCTTATTGTTGAATCATGGAGCAGTGTTCAGACTGAGGCAAGTGAGGCCTGCAGTTGTTTAGATGTTGTTCTGGGTTTTTGTTTTTTGTCTCTTCTTGAATTTCATGATGTGTTGCTTTTTGAGATCTTTTAGCCTACTTCACTTTGTCAGACAAGTTCTATTTAAGGGACCATGCATACAACAACATTTTACCTCAAACTGGCAAAGTTCGTCCACAGTTTAGCTGTCCATGCATATGACACTGGGTGTTTGGAGTTGTCAAAGTGTAGAGATTTGAAACTAGTCTCCAAAGTGAAGAGGTTTTATCAACACCGTTCTTCCACACCCGTGTGCACAGATATAGGGCCGTACTACAAGAATGCAGTCGGTCAGTCAATTGTCAATGACCCAGAACGCATTTATGGACATTTACAAGTTCGTTTCCTTATCACAACAGCGCAGAAATGCATTTTCACCAGATGCAAAGTCAAAAAGAGTGTCCTAACGTTCTTAATTACTCAGAGGCTTGTATGGGGTGTAATGTGAAATAAACCATTCGCTGCCTTTGCTCTCATTCCCTTTAACAAACAGGGGCACAAGATCAAAGACATGATGCTAACATGAAAGAGGTTTAAGTGGGGGGTCAATTCTGTTTTGCACTGAGGACAATGTGGGCCCATTCACAAAGTGAAAATGCATTTAAAAGCAAGGAGCTTTTTAACTCCACAGATTTACTTACCCATGGATGACAGCTGTCAGCTGCAATTCAGATATCATGCCAGTCTTTCACTTTGCCCACGAGGTTAATATAGTTTCCTTCAGTTCTATTATTGCAAACCTGAGCTCACAAAAAAAAAACAACAAAACATATTATTGCTCATCAGAGCTTCTCTTTTAAACCAAGAAAGAGAAGCCGCTCATCATGGCCTGCGCTGTATTAGTCTGCTCAGGTGAATCCAAAATTGTAGACTTAATTCAAAACAACTGTCAGGACATTTTTATTTTGAATCATTCTTTAAAATGAATGACAGTGAATGAGGTTAAAATGATAAAAACTGTCATCATTAGATATTGGGTTTGTGCACCAATACCAGCTCTTCTCCAGGGTTGTGGTGACAGCTGTTTTCCTGGTAGACTGGTCCAGCTATGGTCCGGTAGAGAACTGAATCATAAACCCACGTAACATTTTTTTTCCTCTGTAGTGAAAAACCCTGTTCTGTCTTCAAATAGTTCATATTAAACTGTCCTCACTTAACAGAAAACACCAGCTGAGTGTGTTTTTTCATTAATCGGGACGTGCGAGCACAAACAGACATGAGATACAGTATGATGATGTGATATGATGACTCAACACACCATATATTAGTGGACAAAACGTTTTCACAGAAGAGGTCCGTAGTTTAAAATCTTTAGATTGACAGTAGCCTACTCCCCCACCGGAACACACACACTCCCTGTTCATTCATTCATTCTCCTAAAAAATTCATACATTAATGCCTAATCTATAGACTCCAACGTTAAGTTAACCCAGCGCATGCTTTTTCCTCATCAGCTGTGGAGCTGCGCGGTTTCAAAACACGCCACTGATATTCCATTAAACAATGTGCTTCTGACAACAGACCACCTTTTTCCTGATCAAAAGCACATTGGTGTAATAGTGATGTTAATAGTGATGCACCTGAGATAGTGCACTGCCACACCTCTTTGAAATGAGCCTCTACCTCCCAGCACTTAGTGGGCGCACTGCCTACTGGTAATTAGATGGCGTGACACAAAGTGTAAAAAACAGACAATCCGCTGACAGAAACTAACAAAAAACACTGGCGTACGGTGGAAAGTGTGGCAGAAAAATCTGTGGATGACCGTCAGATAGGGCCCATAAACAGTAATGGTGACATTATAGCTCCACTTTACAATAGACTTCAGCCAATCAACACACCAACAAGGCTGTGTTTCTCACAGAACTACATGCTCCGTGATTTAACTTTAAGCTTGATGTATGTACTGTATGTATTCTGGGCAGCTCGATGGAACAGTGGTTAGCACTGTGGCAGCACAGTAAGAAGGTCACAGAATCGATCCCACCCCCTGACCATCGGTGATCCTTCTGTGTGGAGGTTGAATGTTCTCTCCGTGTCTGTGTGGGTTTATACCGGGTACTCCGGTTTCCTCCCACAGGCCAAAAACATGCAGGTTAGGTAAACTGGAGACTCTAAAGTGGCCCTAGGTATGAATGTGGGTGTGAATGGTGAAGGGATTGGCACCGCACCGTGGATGCCCTGAATTTCCCTCTGGGATTAATAAAGTATACAAAATACAAAAAAAAATTAGAAAAGTTAAAGTCTCTTCAAGGTATCTGTTGAATGCTTTTTTTCTTTCACAATAGATGCGGCCTGGTGGCTAAAAATTATCATCAAATTTACAACCAAGGAGGATTTACAGACTAAAAAAAAAAAAAATCCCTAAAATGATGCCTACCTTTGCTGAATGATGAAAAAAAAATCATTGTGGAGCACCTGATGTTTTAAATCCATTTTTACACAGTTCCTCGGCCTGCTGACATCATGTCACATCACAACTTTTTCTTCATCCTAATGATTTTCTAAAAGTCATGAGAAGACTCCTTATCAAATATTCAAACCAGCTGTCATCAAGTTAGATTTTTTTGTTTCCCACAATTACACAGGTTATTTATTTATTTACCCTATTTATTTATTTATGACTCCCTCATTCTTTGAGGGACCTTCTTGCTGTGCTGCCACAATGCTAACCACTGCACCACCGAGCTGCCCACTTATTATTCTATAGATTTCTCCTGCAAGAAATACAACTATAAATGTTATAACGTTTATAGTTCCATCCATCCATCCATCTTCTACCGCTTTTCCGGAGGTCCGGGTCGCGGAGGCAGCAGCTCAAGCAGAGAAGCCCAGACTTCCCTCTCCCCAGCCACCTGCTCCAGCTCTTCAGAGAGGATACCAAGGCATTCCCAGACCAGCTGGGAGACATAGTCTCTCCACCGAATCCTGGGTCTGCCCCGGGGTCTCCTCCCAGTGGGACGTGCCCAAAACACCTCAAGTGGGAGGTGTCCAGGAGGCATCCTAATCAGATGCTAACCAAAACTTCTACTTGTCCTCCATTAGTAGCAGTTTTCACACCTTCAGTAGATCTGTGTGTACACGTGGTTGCTTTTGTGAAGTGTCGTGTGCATGCAGATCTTTCTCTCTGGTTCTAAAAGAAAACGTCGCGTGAACCAGGCCTAAGTGATTTCTTCATTCATCAGGGCTGACAGTAATCAGGCCTGGGTGTGGCTAGTGAAACTGAACTTAGCTTCCCAAAAAATGCATTCAATCACAGTTAATTCATGATGCAAATATTAAAATTTGTTTGATGATTTGAAACATTTAAATGTGACAAATATGCAAAAAATATAAGAAATCAGGAAGGAGGCAAATACTTTTTTGCAGTCAGTACAGTGCACTACAGCACTACAAATATGAACAAAAAACGCATTTTGAACAAAAACCACAGCTTCTTTTACACACTTGGACTAAGTCACTCATAAAAGTGCTGCTAAGTTGTCATGATGTTGCTGTGTCAAGCACTGTTGACAGGTGAACTATTAAGGTGTTCGTTTCTTTATTGATTTACTGCCTGCTCTTTGCATGGCTTCTCCAGTCCACTCCTCTCTAAGAACTACATACCTTGAGATCTGACACACAGATTATTTTTACAGTTTGTGAGTGACTTCAGTCCGATCTGAAACTGTGAGCATGTCGTTGCTGTTGGGTGAAAAACTCGTGTTTTTTTTTTTTTAGTTTTTTTGTATAAACTCATTCAATTGGTATTCCTTTTTGTCACTGGATCTAATTTAGTAATATCAACCAATAACAAGTATTAGAAAAGTCATGTGAATTCATTTTGTAAGGGATAAATCACTGAAGAAATGCAGAGCTTTTTTTTCTTCATTTGCTGAACAAGAGCACTCTGAGGTGAGTGCAGTATCCCTTGCCTCTGTTTTCTTTGAAGGAAAGCAGTTTTCAACATTTCCATATAATTATTTGAACCAAATTACGATAAGCCTATCTTCCATCAATATACAGCAAAAATAGTAGTATACAGCTAGGGCTGGATTAACCCTTTGAGTGTGAGATTTCGCGTGCCCCTAGTGGCAGAGCGCGGCGCTGTGCCTGTCAACTAATTCTGACATCCCTGTACTCCCCAGCTATACTGAAGACTTGTACTGATTGTGGCAGTTCAGAAGGTGGCAGACATGCGTTGGAGGAATCATGGCTGACATGTAATACACCAAAGAAGAACTCCTTAATTCCTTTTCCTGTATTCCCTTCTTTTAGCTCAGAAAGCTAATATGGCAGCCGTCCATCATCGTGCACCGTCAGACGGCTTCGTACACGGAAAATAGCCGCGGGATACAAGCGAAAGATCTGAACAGCTACAGACCAGTGGCCCTGACATCTCACATGATGGAGACCCTGGAGAGACTGCTCCTTGCTCACCTCCGCTCCCTGGTGGGACCAGCGATGGATCCACTCCAGTTCGCCTTCCAGCATGGCATTGGGGTGGAGGATGCAGTGATCTTCCTCCTTCACCGTTCTCTGTCCCACCTTGAGAAGCCCGGGAATGTGGTGAGGATCATGTTCTTTGACTTCTCCAGTGCTTTCAACACCATTCAACCAATGATCCTGAAGGACAAGCTGCTGTGCGCAGGGGTGGACCAGCACCTGTCATCATGGATCCTGGACTACCTCACTAACTGGCCACAGTTTGTGAGAACCCGAGATTGTGTGTCTGACACGATCATCGGTAGCACGGGGGCCCCCCAGGGAATGGTTTTGGCTCCCTTCCTGTTCACTCTTTATACTGCGGACTTCTCACACAACACAACACACTGCCATCTACAGAAGTTCTCTGACGACTCTGCGATCGTCGGCCTCATCTCCAACGGAGATGAAGCTGAGTACAGAGGACTTATCCAGGACTTCGTGGACTGGTGCCATCGGAACTGCCTCCAGATCAACGCGAGGAAAACTACGGAGCTGGTGGTGGACTGCCGCAGGCAAGAACAACCCCTCACAGCACCAGTAAACATACAGGGAACAGACATTGAGATGGCGACATCCTACAAGTACCTTGGTGTTCATCTGAACAATAAACCAGACTGGTCACACAATACCGATGCACTCTACAAGAAAGGACAGCGCAGGCTGTTCCTACTGAGGAGACTCAGGTCTTTTGGTGTACAAGGGGCGCTGCTGAAGACATTCTACGACATGGTGGTGGCATCAGCCATCACTTTTGGAGTGGTCTGCTGGGGCAACGGCATTACAGCAGCCAATAGGAAGAGACTAAACAAACTGATCAAGAAAGCTAGCTCTGTCCCGGGGCAACGCCTTGACCGAGTGGAGGAGATAGGAGAGAGAAGGATGGTGGCTAAACTGTCATCTCCGCTGGAGTCTGAGTCCCACCCTATGCAGGACATATTGAACGCACTGAGGAGCTCATTTAGCAGTAGACTACATCATCCTAGGTGCGCAACCGAGAGGTTTCGCAGGTCCTTCCTACCTACGGCTGTCAGACTGTATAACCTAAGCGGGGCTGCTCGCAGAGATAGCAAAAAAACGTGACGACCTAGTAGTATCGAATGCAAAAGACGCAACAGACTTACACAAATGGTACCCTCCAGTATACAACTAGGACAATATCAGTCGCTACGGAGGGTGACAATATGTATGGGTACATATTCATACTATGTAGGATAACTAAGTAGACGGTTATGCTGTTTATTCCATCTTGCTACAATGCACCGCACTTTGTATATATATTTATATATTTATGTGTACATATGTATATCCACTGCTCTTATTTATATTTTTCGTATCTTCTTAATTATTGCTCTGAGTGTTGCTATCCCTGTGCTGTTGCAATCCTGGAATTTCCCCATTGTGGGACTAATAAAGGCTTATCTTATCTTATCTTATAAAATGTTGTAGATGTAGTAGAGAGTGTAAATGAGCGACAGAACGCAAAATAACGACCACGATGGATGAAAACGCACCGACCACGGCAGCGAGCGAGTCCCCTTAGCCGCCGGTAAGTGACAAATTTCTTTTTTTTTTTTTTACACTGTACTGATTTCTTGTTCATATACTTTGAAGATAAGATGATAACGTACCTCTGTACAAAAAAAAACGGTGTCAAAAGACTGAACCATTCTTTGTGTAAATATGTCCAAAGTCCACTTTTGACTGAGTTATGTAATTCAATATAGCTGCAGTGGCATTATGCAAATTAGATGCGTAAAATCACTCCTATCTGAAACTTTGGATCATATTTTACATCTTTCTAATTGACAGTAAGCCATTATCTCTTACCACTTTCAAGTTATAGCCTTGGAAATCTGAAATATTTTATTGACAAAAAATATTTACCACTCTTGACCACTAGGGGTTATGTCGCAATTCGGCGACAGTCACTCTCAAAGCCTTAAGGAGGTTGTGGGCCCCTGGGCTAGAGCAATTTCTGGGGCCCTCCCTCATATTATTTATGGGAGTATGATATGTAAAATGGCTATGATTACATGCATGGTAATAAACCGTTTATAATTGGATTTCTGGAGTTAACTGATTATTAAACAGTCATGTAAAAACAATAATCAGAAAAAAGGCAATTATTATGAAAAATTAAATTAATGCATAGTTTATAGTTGTAGTCTTATAATCTAGTAGTATTAGTTCATTGTTCATTAATTCATTTATTCAGTGCATGTAAACATGTCAAATCCGATTATTACCATTATCTCATTATTCCTAGTTATCGGATTATTGTGACCATGTAGTCGGGGTCACTGATGGATCAACTTGCCCTTCAAGGACCTAAATTACTAAGCCAGTGGCTATGGATACGGAACCGTAACCACCTCTGAATAATTAAGAGCATTAGGACACCCTCTTTGCACTTTGCGCATAGTGCAAAAAATCATTTTTATGCTGATGTAATAACAAAATTAGCTTGGAAATGAGCATAAATGCACCCCGCGCCTCTGACAACTGATTGTGGACTGTGCCGTTGTAATATGGCCCTTAATGTTTACATTTATGTGACAAGAGGAGCCCCATTTTTGTTATTTCACAAAAGGGACAAAAACTTTCAAACTAAATAACACATCAGAAATACAGCTCTCATCTAATCCTATCACATAAGTATTTTTTGTTTGTTTTTGTGGAACCTCCATGCTTCTGTCATGTACTGTTGACATATAAAAAACTATTTATATAAAGTCAACCCAGGTTTAGCTGGCTACCTCAGACTCTCCCTCCTTTCTTTCCATCATACCTTCTTCCCATTCTGTACTCTACCGTCCATACCAGACAAGTTTAGACACAAGGTTGGAGTAGTAATAAAGACATTTGAAACAGAGGAAGCGAAAAAAAAAAAAAAAAAAAAAAACGGATGAGAGGGGACAAATCCTAGAGAGAGAAATCACAACATTCGAAACTTCTTATGGGAACTTTCCTCCCTTTTTCCTCCCTTCCTTCTTGCTCTCTCCTCCTCTCTCCGCCCTCATACGAGCCTCCCTCCACCCCTCTATCACCCCTCTCCAGACTGGGCTTTCACTTTGGGGGGCCCTCAGCTTCCCTCTCGGTTGATCAGGGAGCTTTCAAGGTACCCTGATGGATGCTAATGCTGGACTCTTTCAGATCGTTTTACAGCCGGAGCCTTTGATCTGCCAGCAGGCCTCTCTCCATGGGCTGCCTGTCCTGAGAAAATGTAAATCCCTGCCTTACAGACACCTGTGAAAAAATAAAGCAGAAAGGGGGACAGAAAAAAAGTTACTCTAAAGAAAAGGGGAAAGAAAAGATACAGTATTGTGACATTTGGAGAAAAAAAGAGGGCATAGTTTAGATTGCAGCAGAATGACAAAGAAGGAGATGGAAATTGTGCAGAAATAAGAGCGAGAGGCAAAAAAAGGGGAGAACAGCAGAGAAGGGAGTGGAGAAACTGAAACATGGTGAGCAACAAAGAAAGAAAAGAGGAATGGGTACCACAAAACAGAGACAGAAGGGACATGGATCGAGGTAATAGAAAGAAAGAAAGGCCACAACAGTGAAAAAAGAAGGAAAGTTAATCTAAGGACCCAGCATGGAAGACAGGGGGAGAATGGCTTCAAGAGAGAAAGCAAGATGAAAATAGTAGACAAAAAGTCAGTAAATGCAGAGACAGATGGACAATCTGACTTAGGAAGAAAGAAAAAGAAAGACGGAAAACAAGCCCAGACAGACATATGAGGCCTGCTGTGCAGCTCAAGGGGCGGATGTGTCTGTACGGTTGGAAATTTAGGAAGGAAGAAGTGAAAAAGAAAGCATGGTGAAGGGGACTCCAGTCAAGAGAAACGGGTGACAGCAGTGAAAGAGTCCTCCCTCACCAGCAGCAGCGGCGGCGGCAGTGCTCTGAATAGTGGGGCTGCTGCTAGACAGCTGGGCGCAGCTGATCTTTGGGAAGTCTGTGGAAGAGCGCTTGTCTTCCTGCAGCCAGCTGCTGCGCGCAGAGGCCCTCAGTGACAGCACAAGGCTCAGAATTGATTGCCGGAGCTGGCGGTTCAATGGAGTGGACGGACAGAGTGCAGTGGGGTCGACTTCTTCTGAAGTAGTGTACACTGTACAGCAGGCAGTGGAGCACAGCTGCCAGCCTCTGTGACCGCTTCCAAAAAACAAACAGAAAAAAGGAGGAGGACAAAAGCTATTATGGCAATGACAACTCTTTCTTTCTTCTGTAAATACAACTATTTGTGGTTATAATATTTCTGCCACTAAGAATGACAGGAAGTGACAGTGTTACAGAGAAGATATTGACATGATTGTTGAACCCAGGAGACAGACGCTGACACGAGTAGATTAATTTGACAATTATTTATTAACTCAGTGTAGAATGTTGAGTGTGAGAGTAAGTGAGTGAGTGCGTAGTTGTCTGGCCACTGGAGCTCAGCGGGTCTTGCTGCGACCTGGCAACCTTGCAGGTGCCGCTGCAAGAGTCCTGCTGGCTCCGCGTCCTGGTGTAGCGTGGTGCGCGTGGTGTTTGGTGCTGAGGAGATGAGGAGGAGATCCGAGGAGGAGGAGATGACGTCCCGTTATCAGGGGAGGTGAGTCCGCCGCCAGGGAGGTCCACCTGTGCACAGGGGAAAACACTTTGACGAGGTGAGTGTTGCTGTTGCTTACGTGGCGTGGCTTGACGAGAAGACTTGATTCCAACTCTGGCTTGAGGTCGTGTCCTTGACGCGATGCGTAGCGAAGGCGACACACGACTCCGTGCAGAGCAGTCAGAGACACTGGCTTTTAAAGCCTGCTGATTACCGATGGCAGGTGTGTGCGCAGCTGAGTTAATGACGGCCCAGCGGCCGCCATGACAGATACTGTATGCTACATTCAGAGGTACAGGGTGCACAACTACCTGCAACCAAGGCATAGTGAGGCTGCTTTGTATACAGTAGCTGTTGCTCTTCCTGTATGGGGCACAGGCCACACACACCTGCTAACCCTCTGCCCTGGATTTGACAAGGATGTATAGGGGTTTGCCTTTTGTGAGGCAAAATCAGCTTCAGTCCTACTTTCATCTTCTTAACATGAATGCTTTATCAGTTCAGAAATAATTCACTGAAGAGATGGGATGCTTTTTTTCCTGCTTTACATGACAGATACAATATTTAGCAGAACTGATATTCCAGAGGAGGAAAGTTAAAGTCATTGGCCCTCATTTATCAAAAGTGTGTAGAAATCGGCGCACATTTGGGTGTAAACATGGTCGTCCAAAAAGGCCCATGTGGTGTTTATGAAATAGTGCGTATCTGGTCAGTATCATCACATGGTTGTTCACTCATTGATAAATCTGACGGATGGACCCAAGCATCATTTGAATTCCATGCCCACACCTCGCCCCCCAGCATTTACAACATAGCATAATGAAAAATGGCGAAAGAGATAAACTTCTCTGTCGTAGAAATTTACATTATCATAAGAGAAGAAAGAAAAAATAGTGCTGTGTGGCAACATCAAAAGTCTCATTCAATGCAAAAGAACCACGGGACATTGGGGCTGCGCAATACCATTGGTTTGACCAGCTGATCGTAAATCTGTACAGCTGTGATTTATTTGAACTGTATTACCAGTATAATCACAAGTTTTCACATTGAGGTAAAAAAAAAAAAGTGGTCAGACTTAACACAGTGAAGTAAGTCTGCCTTCATCAGTTACAGACCAAAACGGGAATAAACTAGAAAAGCACTCGGAGAGCGCAGACCTCGACCAAGCGCCACAGTTCCCCCCCATACAGTGTTTGTGTGTATGTTTTCAGATTCCTTGACCATGAAAACATATGACTAGCAATTGGATTCACAATGATAGGATTAGTGGTTCAGTAGTAAAAGCATTACCTCCTTGGCGGAGGTAATAAACTGAAGTGTTGCTGTTCTGTCCATCTCCTCCATCTGCAAAGTGCCAGGCTGCGACCTGTCAAGGCATACCTCATGCCTCCCTTATTGGGGGGGCTTTCACACCTGTACTGACCTCATGCCTCCCTTATTGGGGAGGGGGCTTTCACACCTGTACTGAGTACTTAAAAACTGTATTTATCGGCAGATGAAAGAAAACTGAAGCAAAAACAAACAAACAAACAAAAACTAAACAAACAGCAACTGCAACATGAACTATTTCAAACATATTTATTCAAATGTACACTTATATGGACACAATCTTGAGCCATAACTTTTTGGTAATGTGAAAATAATAAGCCAAGTAGCACAAAAAAATTGAGTGCTCTTGCTGTCAGGAAACAATGTTGGCACCAAATCACTGAAGTGATCTGCCACCAATGGGGGTAGATTGTGCTCTGCCACAAAATGACAAAACATCACTTCTGCTAGTGATGCATTGGATTTGGAAGGCGTCGGTTCTCTCACTGGCTGAAAATGTTCATCCATCGATCGAATTTGGCTACATAGTTTTTGTGGCCCTGTGTAGCAAAGTGCGACTTCAGGTCGAAAATCCCTGATGCAGTCACTTTTAGCATTAACTAAAGTGACTGCAGTGACTGCATTGAGTAGTGACTTCAGGAAAGTCACTACTCCTCTGCCCCCCCTCACCCTCTCAGGCTCTCCCATCACCACTGCTGATTCCTTCCGCTTCCTAGGCACTACCATCACCAGGGACCTCAAATGGGAGCTGACCATCAGCTCACTCATCAAAAAAGCCCAGCAGAGGATGTTCTTCCTGCGGCAGCTGAGGAAGCTCAAGCTACCCACCAAGATGTTAGTGCAGTTCTACACAGCCATCATCGAGTCCATCCTCACCACCTCCATAACCGTGTGGTACGCAGGAGCCACTGCCAGGGACAGACTAAGGCTGCAGCGCGTCGTGCGCACTGCTGAGAAGGTGATCGGCTGCAAGCTCCCATCTCTCCAGGATCTGTACATCTCCAGGACCCGGAGGCGTGCTGGCCGGATCATAGCCGATCCCTCACACCCTGGTCACGTACTGTTTGCCCCCCTCCCCTCTGGTAGAAGACTTCGGTCCATCCAGACTAAAACCTCCCGTCACATGAACAGCTTCTTCCCCTCTGCCATTAGACTGCTGAACACTAAGTGACTTATTGACTCTCGTGCACTATGTACAGCAGCTCAACCAGACTCATGTCAATCATCACTGTTTTCTTCCTGCATTACCGACTGCACTATATAGTTCTCCACAGTATCTGCTGCTGGCTAATATATATTTTAACTGTTGACCAGTATCACTTAATCTTATCCTACACTTTATTACATGTATAGTTTATTTCTCTTATCTTATCATGTTTAATGTTGCAGCATTGTACCGAGACAAATTCCTAGTTTGTGTACTACATGAACAATGGCAATAAACCTGATTCTGATTCTGATTCTGATTCAGCATTAGAGTCACACATATCAGGCGCAGCATTACTGGCGCCGGGATTCCTCTCTGTTCCGGAGCCGCAGGACTAAAGAAGGTGCGATAATGGTTGCCGTGGGTTTTATTGGGTTTGCGCTCCGCGGAAAAAAGAGGATTTGGAAGTTTCCCTGGCAGAGAGCTGGTTTTTGCGCAGCCCCTATGGCTGCCCGGGGAATTTCTGTCAAATAATCCGGTGCCGGACAGCTGCCCGTCTCAGCTTTTGCAACGTAGCGCAAACACAGGCACTCTGGCGGGCCCTGCCCACCAGTGTTTTCCGCGTGCTTTTGTGCCTAAAACTTTGAAGAACGCGGAGTTTGTGTTGGTCAGACACGACGACCAGCGCCCTCTATTGCCCCTGCACACATGTTGAAAATGGCCGTATCTCACAATGTTAAAGAATCCTTTAAAAAATTCCTGTATCCAGACGGTGATCCGGATCATCCCCAAAATTTAATCAGTTCTTCCTTGTACCATTTCCAACAAGGCCTGAAAGTTTCATCGAAATCCGTCCAAAACTTTTTGTGTTATCTTGCTAACCAACAGACAGACAAACAGACAAACAAACAGACAAACGCTGGCAAAAACATAACCTCCTCCTGGCCTTCGGCCTGGCGGAGGTAATGAATCAAGTTTTTCACTAAATGTAGTTCGCCTGATCATTTTAAAGCATATTTGAAAGATAAGAATTTATTACTTACATTACAGAAGTCCTGACAGAAGCCTCACCTCCTGGACAGCTTTGCACTCCGCTCATTTGCTCAGCCTGGCCACAGGCACAACTCTGCCAATATTGTGCAATAATCATTGAGATCATTGCAAGATTGTTGAGAGATCTGTCAGTTTTTTTCATCCCTTAGTGATCTCTCAATGATCTTCACCAATGTGTAAAAGCTGTTCTCAACCTTCTGGAAAAGTTTCTTCTTCAGAGATGAGACCCAGAGCCTCCCTGTCACTTCAGAAATGCTCAGCAGTCTCCCTGGTCACCCAAGGAACTCGCCATGATTCCTCAGTGATCTCTCTCTCAATGACCTTTCAAAGATCTCTATAGATCTCCATGAAAATCTTAGAACAATCTCCTAAATATTTACACAGAAACAGCTTTTGTGAGGCTTTAGGAGATCGTTGAGCGATCAGGTCAACTTTTAATCTTTCGTTGGTCTCCCAACAATCTCTGTACTGTGTATAAGAGCCTTTAATAAAAAATCTGTGAGGTATAACCATTATGAAATACTAAATAACATATCTTCGTCAAAAAATCCTTTTTTAGAAATATTAATTTAACACTGTAGCTTCTCACATAGGAGATGATTCTCTACAATGCAAAGATATTAACACACACACACACACACACACACACACACACACACACACACACACACACTGCGCCCTGTATCCTAGCAACAGCTTGTCACTCACAGCTCAGCACTTCCGCTTTTCCCATGGTCAGACTTTTTCCTTATTTTTTAATAGCAATCTTTAAATAACAATGGGCAGGAAACATATTCTGGCATTGGCAGCAGCTCTGGATGCAAACTATGATGACATGGTAAAAGAAAACAGGAGTATGGGTACAGACATCAACTGGACTTGTACAGGACCACCAGACACCGGACTTATACAGGTGTTGCGCCTTGATGGTGCCTGTTTCCAGGAGTATTTTAGATTGACTAGGAGACAGTTTTAACTGGTTTTGGAGAAGATCGGCCCGTCAATTTCTCGGATGCAGACTAATTACAGAGAGCCCATCTGAGGTGAGTAGTCTATGGTCAAAAATTTGTTTATTTTTACATCTATTTTGGTAAAACTCATACTGAGATATGCTCAACACACAGTTTCCTAAACTCATAAATGATTGTCGTTAAATGATCACATTTCACATTGGAGGTATTTCCATTTTTTGCAGTTATCAACTACAAATTCACATAGCATCCATATTACCTACCGCAACAAACTTGTAAGAAATATGACTGTCACAAAGACATAAAAACTCACCTGACACGCCGACAGATGCGGACATGTTCCTCCAAGCGTTTGTTTTCAAATTTTGATCATATCCTTTTAGTGTCAGATCAAAGAGTACCGGGTTGATTGATACAGCGAGGATCAGGCTCTCCTGCACCATCGTACCATTCTCTTTTTCCTATACTGGCGTCCTATGTTCCACCCTTCCTTAATTCTGACTGACTGCTTAGAAAGGTCTGACATTGATGAGCTCAGCTGTAGTCTGAAAAGTTGAACTTTTTTCAGCACTCAGTGCCACTACATAAAGTGTTTTTGTGCTAAGGCGCACAGCGCTGTAAACGCTGGACTACATAGAGAATGAATAGAAAATTGTTGCCCACGTTTGTTGAACACGCCCCCTTATAGTGAACAATCCAAGACCTGGGCAGACTTTGTGGAGTAAAGTCTTGTATTTATTATTAAAATCTATAATGTGGTTGTTTTCCTCTAAAGTTGAAGTTTATTTCTGTTGGAGCTACAGTATATAGCAATACTAAACAGCAATATTTTCAATAAAGATACCTAAGCAATGCTAAAGTTGTGAAGGTAAATGCATAAAGTGCATTTGTCTGTGCTTACATTCAAATGTTAATCAGTAATTGGAAGGCGAAGCCACTGGATAACCATAAAGCTCTGGCTTCTCTGATGAGCACTTTGGTTTCCAACAGGATTCTGTCCACACGCCGTCACCCACACACCCCACTGCCCTCCATCTCCCACCATCTTCCTGCTGTACAATCAAAACAGGAATGATGTCATTCTCCTTGTAGCTCCGGTTAGGAAGAACACCAAGCCCGGGGTCCACAGTAGCAGCAGCATCCTCCTGTCTGTGTGCCTGTTCCTTGTCTGTGTGTCTGTCTGCGTGTCTGATCAGGCCACATCCGGCCATCCTGAATCCCCCGTGACTCCCCCAGGCCTCTGTGTCAGAAGGAAGGAAGGAAGGCCTTGCGGTCACACAGGAGGGAGGGTTTTGGAGAAAGGGAGGGAGGAAGTGTGAAAGGGTGCCTTAGCTGGAGGTGATACAGCCCAGTGGAGCCTCTCAGTATAGAAGGGCTGTTTGGACAGGGACGAGGCCAAACACAAGTGTGTGTGTGTGTGTGTGTGTGTGTGTGTGTGTGTGTGTGTGTGTGTGTGTGTGTATGTATCAATGGCTGTGCACCAAGATCATCACAGAGAAGGGAAGAGAGCCGTGTCCTGTTTCTGTACTTGATGATGGCGTCGTTCAGCAAATTCACCAAGTAACTCTGTCTGGCCCTGAAGCATGTTGGGGACATTTGACAGCACGAGTGTGTGACTCAGTGCTTCTGACTTCACTTTTCATCAGAGAATGGCTGCTTACAAGGGAGGAAATCGGACTGAGTCATCGTGTTCAGTGACAATATTAAACACAGGAAGTTTAGCACCTCCAAAGATACAAGTGAATGCACACAGTACTAGGGCTGCAACTAACAATTATTTTGGTAGTCGACTACTCTAACGACTATTTTTTCGATTAGTCGACTAATCGAGATTATTTCTCTCATGTCCGCCAGCTCAGCTTCCTGCTGGCACAGCTCCTGTTCGGGACTCTAGGTCATGTATTACCTCACCTGTTTAAGCCTGCACACCTATGAAAATCATTTCATTGTCAGTCTCTGCCTTAATATAATGTAGCCTATTATAAAAAGTTCCCATAGCTAAATAAAATAATGACCCATCAAACATGAGCTGGAAACTTGAACTTGACAGCTTAATCAGAAGTGTTTGTAGCAACACAATAAAATAATAGATGTTAAAGTTTAAAAATTCAAATAGCAGCTCTGTTGCTCCATAAAGGTTGCTGCAAATGCGTGTTACAAACAAACTAGAGTGATAGTCAACTCCATTAAAGTAAATAAAGAAAATAACAAGCTAGTCCATCCTGTTTGAAACCTTGCTGGATCTAGAAGTTTAAAAGTTTAATTAGGCATCAGACGAAAATTAAAAGAACTTCTTCCAGTCCGAAATAAAAAAAAAACAACACTTTAAATATCAGTGCAGGAATGTGAGCCTTCACTACACATACAGTGAAATATTTAAATAAATGGTAAATGGCGTTCACTTATACAGCATTTTTTCTCATCTCTAGATGACCAAAGCACTTTACAGATCCTGCTATCCACCCATTCACACACAGTGATGGCGGTAGAGCTGCCATACACAGGCGCTGGCCTGACCCACCAAGAGCAACTGGGGGTTCAGTGTCTTGCTCAAGGACACTTTGACATGCAGACTGCAGACAGAGCGGGAATCAAACCCCTGACCCTCTGATCAATAGTCACACCACACCTGCGCCACAGCCGCCCCCATTTATGCCATTTTAAATTTATTTGTGATGATAACGATTATTTTTTAAATTAAATTACAAATCACGATATTCTAATTTACCGAGATGCACTAATGTTCAGAATGAAGGCTGATATCACGGCGACAATAATAGAGAATGTAAAGTAGAGTAAGCTGCTCATGTAATTCACCCATTTACTGCAGTTAACATATACCAAATGCATGCAGAAACATTCATATACAAATGTATGCAGATGACACGGTAATATTCACACCTGCAAAAAACACACAAGAAGCTGCCTGTATTCTTACAACAGCGATGACCTAAATCCATGACTGGCTTAATAATTCATGTCTCCTACTAAACACTAAAAAAACTGTTTGCATGATGTTTACCAAACAATGATCAAATATTACAAACTCAAACATTTTCTTAAAAGGGGAGGAGCTGCAACTAGCCGAGGAATTTAAGTACCTCGGCGTGATTTTAGACTCCTCATTAACCTTTAAAAAACACATCAAAAAATCTCAAACATAAACGAATTCAATCTAAGAAATTTTAAACAAATTATAGACCATCACTGACAGTTAATGCGGCCAAAATGTTTCTGCATGCAATGATCTTCTCACACATCAATTACTGTTTAAGGAGGTAGAACATGATAGAACGTGATAAGTTAGATAAGTTTGCAGACGACACCACGGTGGTGGGACTTATTCAGAGGGATGAGGAATCAATGTACAGGGAAGAAGTGAGACCTGGAGGGCTGGTGCAGGGAGAACAATCTGGTGCTCAACGTGGACAAAACGAAGGAGATGATTATCGACTTCCGGCGGTCACAGCCTGAGCACGTCCCCCTCAGCATCGGTGGCCGTTTAGTGGAGAGAGTGGAGAACATCAAGTTCCTCGGAGTGCAGATCTCGCAGGACCTGACCTGGAGCAAGAATTCCTTGTGGATCAGAAAGTGGGCTCAGCAGAGACTGCACTTCTTGAGGAAACTCAAACAGGCCTCTCTCCCCATCTGCATCCTCAGGACCTTCTACAGAGGTGTGGTGGAGAGTGTTCTGACATACTGCATTGCTACATGGTACTCCAGCTGCAGTATGTCAGACAAAAAAGCCCTGCAGAGGATAGTCAAGGGGGCTGAGAGGGTAATTGGAGTCTCCCTCCCCTCTGTACAAGAACTTTTTCAGAACCGTTGTAGGAGCAAGGCACTGAACATTGTCAAGGACCGTTCTCACCATCTGCATAAACACTTTGAACTTCTTCCATCTGGTAAACGATTCCGGAGCATCAGAGGCAGAACCACCAGACTGATCAACAGCTTCCTTCCACAAGCTGTCAGGATGCTGAACAGTTGACCCGGAATCTCTCATACACACTATTGCACCTACGGACATTTTGTATATTATTTGTATATTATAGTTAGTTACTTTTTTTCCCCCAAGTATGTCTCAGGGATGTGTGAATTGATGGGGGTGGGGGTGGGGGGGTGAAGCTATGTGGGAGTGTGTCTTAAATCATGCTGCTTCTATTTATATGGATGCCGAGAGAAACGCAATTTCATCTTGCCTGCACTACAGTTGTATGTACAGCAATATGACAATAAAGTTGATTTGATTTGATTTGATTTGAACACCTTAAAAAACATGAGAGGACACCTTTACAAAAGAGATTTTCTTGTGTGAGCAAAGGGGCGGACATAACTCACACACAACCACAATCCACTGCATTGCTTACTTGCAGCTGGAGGCGGTGTGCCTGCTAAATTGGTGTTACTGGCTGGACCTTGGAAATTGAGGTGTGGGTTAGAGATGAATAAACACCAGAAATCAAGGAATGTTAGACAGTTACCTGCTTCGAAGGAGCCCTTGTGCCAAATACAGAACCAGTCTGTGGCACATCCTTTCAGAGAGGCTCGTGTTTTTGGCACAGCATTAAATAAAAGAATATTACACATGCCACTCATGTTATGCATAAATGAAAACACACCACTCTTGGGTTTGTGTGCAGTACACGAGGGAGACAAAGAAAAATAGAAATAAAAAAAAAATAGCAATGCCATTCTTTCCCCTCATTTAATAAAGCAGCTGCAGCATTGTCAGTTGCAGTTAAACTTAAACCATAAATCAACAAATCACTTCCTGTGTTGAGCCATTATTGTTTTGTTTGGTTTATAATTTCTCTCTTTTCTGTGTATTCAGCTGATAAGACTTACAGTTAGAGCTTGAAAAGGCACACCCTTGCCTGCTCTTGTCCAGCGACTAAAAATAAGCGGTGAAGTAATGTGAAAAACACTGCTCTATTTACATTCTAGTAAGTTACAGCCTCTATGCTCGCCGCCTGCTCGCCTGCAGTGTTGAATCTGGGACTAAATGACTGAAGGGAAATTTTCACAGCCTCACAAAAAAAAAAAAAATGAAGCCAGGGAGAAAAGAGTGGCAAGTGAAGTCACCTATTGAAAAGAAATGAAAGCAAAACACAAAACATATAATAGCTGTAATTAGTCAAAGTTAAATCAAGAGAAGAGCTCCCATCATGATCACAAAGCGTATGTTAGCATGTTTCTGTGTGTGTGATATCTCATTCCTTTGTAATAGCCAAAGGGAGTTGGTGTACACAGATTAGAGACACTACAGGGAGTGGGACAGATACAAATCTCTCTGCTCGAATTTATGAATGATTGGGATCAGAGGGGCACAGAGGGCACGTGGACAGATCTGTCTGTGCTCCTCTCAAGCCACGCCAGTCCTTGTACATCCGTTTTTTACAAAACCCCGCTGTGCTCAAGCACACAGTGCAAGACAAAAACAAGCAGAGTGAAGACATCTAATGAAGTGGTATCTAAGAGTGAGCCAAAACAAGAAACAACAGTATAAAAGAAGTGAATGTAGCTCCGCCAGGCAGAGCAGAAAATTTCTTAGGTTGCATAAAGAGTGATTCTCCATCTCATTTCATTTTTTTAAACTAGTATATACTGCATAATAATACACCCCAGCTCACTAGCTTCCAGTCTTACACAGAACCAGATGATTTATCTATTTCATCATCATCATCATCATCATCATATTCTGTTTGCCAATTAAAATCCAATTCAGACTGAAGTTTTAAAGCAGGATAGTTTTAGCATGGAGCTAACTTCTGAACAGCCAGTGGTTATCCTTAGACTGTTGGTCATCAGATAGGCTTTGCTTGTCTTTTAAACAGATGCAATGTAAGCACCAACTTATTCCCCAGAGACTGATGGAGAAATTACTCCTTCTCAGTCTGAACACCGCCACATGTCTCTGGATCCTGGATTTCCTGACTGAGAGACCTCAGTCTGTCCAGGTTGGAAACAACATCTCCAACTCCATCACACTGAGCACTGGATCCCCTCAAGGCTGTGCACTCAGACCACTGTTGTTTACACTTTTAACACATGACTGTGGGTCCAGACACGAGGGGAACCAGATTATTAAGTTTGCGGATGACACCACAGTGGTGGGACTTATTCAGAAGGATGAGGAATCAATGTACAGGGAAGAAGTTAGAGACCTGTAGCCGTTGTAGGAGCAGGGCACTGAACATTGTTAAGGACCACTCTCACATCTTTGAAAAGATGTACTTCAAGCATATCCAGGGTTTTTAGTATTTTGGCATCAAGGCTCTGGCCATCACTCCCCACATTTATTAAGCAACGCAGCAGTTGGGGAGAGATGCTAAAATATCTATACTATATCCCCACTGGCCTGCAGGTCCATGCTGGGGTGGTGATTTTTTGCTTCTATCAACCTCTTGGCCTGTGCCTTTATCCCAGAGATCTTTTGACAGTGCCTTGCCACCCATAGTTGAGTGTTTACTGAAATGCTCCAAGAAAAGCTCTTTTTATGCACATCTAATCAAAATGACCACAGCCGGATAAAACAAAAAATTATATCCATTTTCATTTCAGGCTGCAAAGCAACAAAATGTGATGTTTTAACTGGTGGTGGGTGGGGGGTGTTCTACGTATATCTACTCTATGCAAATTAATACATGGTTCCTGTCTCCTAACTCATTGTTGGAGATACCACATCACAGCTTTATGAGTGATGCAGCAAAAACATTCATCATACATGTTTTCTCAGTTTTCACTTTCATAATAGCACCTAGAGAAAATAAGTATGTGTCACTCAAGCTTTATTTAATTAACAGTCAGCTCTTTAAAACTAGTCCTTTGCTGAGAGCATTCTTCTTCTGATAGCAGTAATCTGCATAACTGTTACCAATAACAGCAGCATAACTGATATTTATGTGTATGTCCTGCAAAATGAGGTTCTGGGATGCTTACTGTAGCAGTAAGTGTTAAATAGAAAAATTTAGGGACGTTTTCCTGAGTTTTGTGAAAGTGTAAAAAGTCTTTCCTTGAAATGGATATGTCTAAGAACAGGAAGATTATTATTGATTTCATAAATATTATTCCACAGTTTATGACAACATTTTGTGGTTTCAGGTTAATTCAGATGGCATAAGAATGAACAACAACATAATTATGGTGGGGGGGCATTTAGGCTTTATTGGACAGATACAGGAAGAGAGAGACAGAAAAAGGGGTGAAGGAGAGTGGAGAGACATGCCTGACTTGGCTGGGAACTAAACCAGAGACCACGGCTACACTAGGCCACTGGACAACCTCCAAAATTATGTCTTTTAATGTGCACCAAAATGATGATCCTGCTTTCCAAAGATTTACTGAACCAGTTCCATCTTTCTTTACTGACCTGTGAAAAGAGACTCAGCAAAATTAACCAAGTGTTGCTTTCTGATATTGATGATCGGCAGGTCATGAGAAGACTTGTACATTTCCGGACTGTGCTGACCACCCCCTTGCAGAAGGGGACCAAGGTTCAACCTTCATGTAAAGATTTAGTTTATTTCCATCTGACTAAATGATTCAAAGACTGCAATTAGTTCTGCAATTAGTAGGTTGAATTTGGAGAAATTCAGGTCCTTGGTCGTCTGTCTTTGTCATAAATATCATGAACTTGGGTTTGGTGGTCCCAAACCCAGTTCTGACACAGTGGCTATTTTGTCTCTTTGCATTGTTTATTTTCAATCAGGCGCTCCAGGGAGCTCTTTGGGTCCTCCACTCCCTGACAGCTCGGCCACACCTCCTCCTCCTGTCAGTGTCACCAACTGTTCCTCATTATTGGTTTTCACTTACTCACACATACACACACACACACACACACATATACATCTATCTACATGTACTCTCTCGGACACTTACACACACACGCTTCCATTCATCTTCATTCACATGCTCTGACACTCACTCATGCACACCTGTTTTCCATTCAGTCCAGCCCACGCACTTCCACACTGGCGGTCTCTTTCCTCATTAGTATTGTCATTACTTAAGCTCTGTATTTGTGGGAAGAGATTGCCAGCTTGCTGGCGTTAGCGGCTGTTCCCGTTTTGCCTACTCTCACCGGACAGCACGGACTGCCTCAGACTGCTCCAGCCCGTAAGTTTATGTTTGCCTTTCTCCTTGTGCTGTTCAGCTGTCCTGCGGTACTTGGCATTCTCTCCCTCGGGCTGTTGAGCGTCCAAGAAGATCACATCTCTCTTTGATAATCGGAATTGTCTGCTGGACTGAAGTTTATTTGTTGTTCAATAAAGTGCACTCAACTATCTCTGCACGTGGGTTTTAAATCCCTCTGTGAGCTGCGTTAAGGAGCACGAGGGATCATAACAATAAATGCCTTTCACGGCATGGAAAAAGGCTCCATGCGCAGGCTGTGAGTTTGCAAATTTATTTGGGAGAACACAAAGTTACAAACAAATGAATGAAGAAAAAGCAGGCAAGAAAAAAATAACAGACTGCTAAGGCGAGGGAAATCGCCGGCTAAGCCTGGAGTCAGCACTGGGAAAAAATGCAGGCAAGCAAAAATAGCAAAACAGCTAAGGCGAGGGAATCACTGGCTAAATCTGGGGACAGCACTGGAACAATGCAGGCAAGAAAAATAACAGACTGTTATGGCGAGGGAAATCGCCGGCTAAACCTGAAGGAGTAGAAACACACGTAGGAAAATAACCAGGGACTTACGTGTATCGGTAAAGCACTGGAAGTTGGTAGTTAGTAGTTGAAAGTAGGGTGCTGCGCCAGACAAAGGAGCGCAGCCCCTTAAATAGGGATGAAATAACCAACATCAGTTAAAACAGGTGTGGGTTCACATGAGCGGGAAAAAGGGAACAATAACTGGTAATAGGGATCAGCTGGCAGAGATGAGAGAGGAGCGGCAGAGATTGACAGCTGACAGGGCAACGCCCACACGGAGAGCCAAACGGAAGCACCGCCTGACAGCTGTCAACCCCAAAAAAGACATCACAGTAAAAGGATAGACATAATCTATAGCAGACTAGATAATAATTACAAATGAAAGAAACATTGCTGATACAAACTGAAACATAAACAGAAAAATAGAAAGCAGTATAGCAACTCAAAAAGGCACAAAAATACAACAGATAAATATACACTACCGTTCAAAAGTTTGGGGTCACCCAGACAATTATTTTGTGTTTTCCATGAAAAGTCACACTTATTTACCACCATGAGTTGTAAAATGAATAGAAAATATAGTCAAGACATTGACAAGGTTAGAAATAATGATTTGTATTTGAAATAATAATTTTTCCTTCAAACTTTGCTTTCGTCAAAGAATCCTCCATTTGCAGCAATTACAGCATTGCAGACCTAACATGATTGCACAAGGGTTTTCTAATCATCCATTAGCCTTCTGACACAATGAGCAAACACACTGTACCATTAGAACACTGGAGTGATAGTTGCTGGAAATGGGCCTCTATACACCTATGTAGATATTGCACCAAAAACCAGACATTTGCAGCTAGAATAGTCATTTACCACATTAGCAATGTATAGAGTGTATTTCTGATTAGTTTAAAGTTATCTTCATTGAAAAAAAGTGCTTTTCTTTCAAAAATAAGGAAATTTCTAAGTGACCCCAAACTTTTGAACGGTAGTGTAAATACAGAGAAAAGCCACGAGACTGAGTCTGGCAGAACATCCAGAACTCAGCTCGTGACAGTCTTCACATGCAATGATACTGTCCTTGTGTCTTATTGAATGTGTCAATTAATGTGTTGATCTTAGTGTCCAACTACAGCTAGATTTACCTGAATGGGATAATATATCTGACATGATTCATACGCAAGTCCCATGAAAAAATACTGGAAGACGAATCATAACAATCTTGGGATTCACCAGCTATTTTTCAGTTAAAAACATAAAAACAACTATATATTAGAGTGTAAATGAGCTGTCTTACAGAAAATAGCATGCACCAAAAAAACAGTTCGATGTAGCAAGAATATCGCTAACATCTCCATTTAAGCTGGTAACAATTTAGAAGGTCTTGGATGAGTAAAATAATCACATTACACAGCCTTGATTAAGCTACTTAAGGACTGATGGAGAACAAAATGGTCAGATACGGATGACTAGTTGGAGTTCTTTACACTCACTCACTCACACACACACACACACACACACACACACACACACACACACACACACACACACACACACACACACAGAGAGAGAGAGAGAGAGAGAGAGAGAGAGAGAGAAGTCTATCTTTATCTTATTAGATTCCACTTCATCCATCTCTCGTAAATGCCATGCAGCCGTAATGATGTCAGCTGCCATCGAGCTAAGTGATACCAAAGCACCTGATGATGAAACAGAGCAAGGCCTCACTTACGTATTTTGCTCCTGCTCACCCTCCCCTCACCTCCCAAACCTCTGGTGAGGAAAAAGAAGAAAAAGGAGCTTGTTTGCATCTTATCTGCAGGAAATAGCATTAGCCAAAATTGTACTCTTGGGTTGGGGCTTGAAAGGGATGGCATGGCTGCGGCCATCATCAACCCTGTCCCCCGACGTGCGGCCTGCCTCTGATCCAGAGCCAGGGCTGGACAGGAAGGCGGAAGGTGGGCAAGAAAGGGTCAGCAACCCTGGGTGGGCTCTACCACTTGGGCCTTACTAATGGGCTGCCAACCATCAACCTGGTATGTCGGTATGCAGGCCACCAGTGCTTGTGCAAACGTCAGGGGGATTTTAAATCGACCAGAGCAGACAACTCCGAAACAACAGTAGACACCCGGCCCACTGAGCCACAATCTCTGCCGTTGTCACTGAGCACCCATTTCCATGTCTGAGTGAAGAGAAACCGACAACGCGTTAAACCCATTGAGCGTGTTCTGCTTAGTCTGGAATAATCACTGTGTTTTTTCTGTATCCATGTTTCCATGTGTTCTTCTACTCCTTCTTCTCACAGGGAGCAAAACAGTCTTTCTCAGCTCACTCACATCCCACAACACTCTGCAACACTACCAATGAGAACTAAGTCTTTTCCCAGCAGTTTCCACTAAGGCAGCTATTTTTCCCATGCTCTCCTTTCAGCAAACCTATTTGGGGAAACTATGAATTTTTAAAAAAAATCTGAAAAATCAAGAAACCAAGAGGAAATTAATCTAATAAAGACAAACTTCTTAACAACTGTACAACACTAACCCTTTGATTTTAGCTTTTATACAGCTTTCTCCTGGAGTGAATGTCTTGTTTCTTTGGCTATATACTGAAGCTCTGCATGCTGTTTCCTGTGCTTTCAGAAACAATGACAAAAGCAATATTTACAACCTCTTTTGTGACCGATTTGTCGAGGTTAATGGTTTGTCTGGCTCCAAGGCAAACCCAGAACCTGCCATTTGGATGAACAGACATGTCACCTTTGCTACAGGCATTTTACAACAAGTCTCAAGCAGATGCACAGCTCTGGGGTGGCAGGCAGCATTGCAGGGTGAAGACAAGAGCTGGAAAGGAAACTGGCAAGTGTCTGCTCATGGAAGACACCTAAGTGTTTGATACTGTACTGTCAAAGACTTGCAATGTACAGTAAAAGCACAGGAAGCTGAATAAAAATAGGAAGTCATGGAAACGTATATTTTTCTGGGGCTCTTTGATACTATAACAAGAGCTTCTCACAACAAAAGGCTGTGACACCAAGACGCACAGTACAGGCTAGCTTATCAGAGGACTACTATTAATACCAGTGAGAGTTTGTCCCCACGTTCCCTGAGGGAGAAAGATGGCGGAAGTCATTGATTCTTCCCACCACAATCTCTGGGAAGGACAGACGTTAGCTTTTTCCTTTTGGGTGACGGGGGTTATTAGTCTAAAATTTTGAAAGGGCCCACACAAGAGCTATTTCTGTGGCATTAGAGAGTCAGTTTGAGCCACTGGGGCGACAACAAACAGTCCTTACAGCCTCCACTTCCACAGACCATGGCTTGATCTCTGGGAATTATTTTATTGATCTTTAGCTGTTTTAATCTGTCAAAACAAAACACATTTACACTGTACAGGAGAGAGAGAGAGAGAGAGAGAGAGAGAGAGATTATTGAGAATCAATGATGTAGTAATAATAAAATGGTTAACCCTGAGTATTAACATACAGCAATGACAATGATCCTTTAATCATAAATGCTTCACATAGAGTATATTTATGAATTTACTGTAAAAATTATTCAACAATAGTTTTTGATAAATCTGAAAGTAATGCAAATTAGAGGTGGAAAAGAGAAATGTCTCACTTTTTTTAAAAAACAAAGCTGTTTTTCAATTCTTTATCATAAAAGTATATATTGATATGAAATGATGATATTAATTATGGTATCATCCTTAGCATGCCCATACCTTGTCCCCGGCATGTACAACACAACGGAACATAAGATGGCAAAAAGAGAAACTTTTTTGAAGTAGAAACTGACATTATTATAAGAGAAGTGAAAACTAATGAAGTAGCACTGTGTGGCAACCTCGAAAGTGGCCTTAAATGCAAAAGAACCATGCTTTGGAGATCAGTGCTGCAAATCTGTACAGACATGATTCAATTGTGTATTTGGGTTACATTGACCATATAATCACAATTCTTTATACTGAGGTAAAACAGTGGTCAGACTTGATAGACAGAGAAGTGAGTCAGTGTCATGAGCTGAGCACTGGAGGTTTCTGCCGTACTCAGTCTCATGGCCTTTCTCTATATTTGTATATTTGTTGTATTTTGTGTTTTTTGGTTTCTGCATATCTCGTTTTGTTTCTTATTTTCCTCATCTCCTTGTTCATGTCATCATAGTTTTGTTAACTCTTTTATTTGGTATTAGTTGGTATTAGTTTGTATTTATTTCGCAGTCCTTACTGGTTGATATTTAATTCTTTATATCATACTGTGGTGCTCTCACTCCGGATTGACAGCTGTCAATGGCACTTCCGGGTTTTTGCTCCATTGTGGGTGGTGTCCCTGTCAGCTGTCAGTCCCGTCTTCTCCCCTCTCATTGCTCCCAGCTGACCTGAATCTGTGATCATTGTTTCCTTCTGCCCGCTCATGGTACCCACACCTGCTATCATTTGTGTCAATTTATTTCTGGCCCTATTTAGGGCCTGTTATTTCTCTCATTCATTGCTGGACTCTCAAGTTCATTGCCTGTCAGAACCCCTTCCTGTTCTGATGTTCAACCTGTCCACTCCTGTTTTGCCTTATTGTAAGTCTTGTTCCCGTGCACTGTTTGAACTTGCGTTTTTTTTTTCATTAAATACCACAAACTAGCAGTTCAGTGTCTGGGTCTTCCTCTCTGGCCCAAGGGGCGATTCATGACATTCGGCCCTCATATTACTGATAGAAGTGGGTATAACTAAATAAAGTGTTTGATTAAATGTAGGGTATTTTGTCATTTTAAAACATACTTGTCAAACAAAAGAATTTATTACTTACATTATAGAAGTGCATAAAGAAGTCCCATCTCACTCACAGCTGTGCACTCTGCACTGTGAGTACTGGCTCAGCTCGGCCACAGCTCTCTGGCACCCAGGAATATTGTGCAGAAATACGCAGGGCAAAATGATATAATTTCCCCACCTTTTCTATGGTGTATACAGTCGTGCTCCTCTGGTGATCTGAAACATTTTTTATAACCCCGATGCAGTGCTTTTGTGTGCACAAATCTCTGTAGTCTTTTACCCAGTGGAGTTATAAACAGAACTCCTGAATCAAACCTCGGATTCAGGAGGAACAATGTGGTTTCCGTCCTGGGCATGGCATGCTGGACCAACTCTTCAACCTCTCAAGAATCCTCAAGGGTTTATGGGAGTTTGCCCAACCATTCTACATGTGCTTTGTCTTAGAGAACGCATTCAACCGCATCCCCTATGGCCTTTTGTGGTTGGTGCTTCAGAAGTACAGGGTATCGGACTTGTTGCTAAGAGCTATCTGGTCTCTATACAACCGTTGCAAAAGTTTGGTTCGTATTGCCAACACCCAGTCCAACTCCTTTCCAGTGAGATCTGGACTCTGCCAGGACTGCCCTTTGTCACCGATCCTGTTCACATTGCCAATTGCTTTTCCTATCCCTCACCTCTGCTAAACTTGTGTATGTATTCTGTTAGGTTGGTCTGACCATAGTGTTTTTAACGGATATGTTATTGTTGTATTTTATGTTTTATGCTGTTGTTTTTAAACTTATTCTCTATGTATACAGTATTGTGGTACTGTGTTATGCTGGGGGATCATAATTTCGCCTTTTATGTGCATGCACATACTAAATGACAATAAAGAAATCTTGAATCTTGAAATCATAATTTTTATGAACAGGATACCTAGGTGCAGCCAAGGAACAGAGGGTGTCATTTTGGTGACCACAGGATCTCATCTCTGCTGTTTGCAGATGATATTGTCCTGTTGGCTTAGTCAAGCAATGACCTACAGGTCTTACTGGGACAGTATGCTGCTGAGTGTGAAGCGGCCGGGATGAGAATCAGCACCTCCAAGTCCGAGTCCATGGTGCTCAGCTGGAAAAGGGTGGATTATCCTATGAGTTCCTGCCCCAAGTGGAGGGGTCTTATTCACGAGTGAGGAGAGAATGGAGCGTGAGACTGACAGACTGGAGCAGCATCAGCAGTGATGTGGACGTTGTACCGGTCTGTTGTGGTGAAGAGGGAGATAAGCTCTAAAGCAAAGCTGTTGATTTACCAGTCAATCTACGTTCCAACCCTCACCTATGGTCATGAGCTTTGGGTAATGACCGAAAGAATGAAACCACGGATACAAGTGGCTGAAATGAGCTTTTGCCGTAGGATTGCTCTTCCACATTGAAAGGAGCCAGTTGAGGTGGTTTGGGTATCTGATCAGGATGCCTCCTGGTCACCTCTCACTTAAGGGTGTTTTGGGCACGTCCCACTGGGAGGAGACACTGTGGCAGGCCCAGGACACGCTGGAAAGGCTGTGTCTCCCAGCTGGTCTGGGAACACCTTGGTATCTTCTCTGAAGAGCTGGAGCAGGTGGCCAGGGAGAAGGAAATCTGGGCTTCTCTGCTTGAGCTACTGCCTCTGTGACCCAGACTTCCTGAAAAGCGGTAGAAGATGGATGGATGGATGGGTGGATGGATGGATGAAGTTATTAACAGAAAATCTGTGAGAGAGAAAACCATTATCAAATACTACATAATACATACAAATGAAACCAGAAGTTTACATACACTGTATAAAAAGATATTTTTCTCATTATCTGAGATTAAATCAGACTAAACTTTTCTTTCAGTTAGGATTACCAAAATTATTTCTATTTGCTAAATACCAGAATAATGAGAGAGAGATTTCTTTGAGAATTTTTTTTATTACTTTTTTCAAAGTCAGAAGTTTACATACACTGAGATTGCTATGCCTTAAAAACAAATTGGAAAAGCCCAGATGATGATGCCATGGCTTTATGGGTTTCTGATGAGTTAATTGATGACATTTGAGTTAACTGGAGGTACACCTGTGGATGTATTTTAAGGCACACCTCAATCACGCTGCTTCTTTGTGTGACATCATGGGAAAATCAAAAGAAATGAGCCAAGATATCAGGAAGAGAATTGTGGACCTCCACAAGTCTGGCTCATCCTTGGGTACAATTTTCTAGATGCCTGAAGGTGCCACATTCTTCTGTTCAAACAATTATATGCAAGCATAAAGATCATGGGAATGCCCAGCCATTTTACTGCTCAGGAAGGAGATGGGTTATGTGTCCCAGAGATGAACACATTTTTGGTGTGAAATGTGGGTATCAACTCCAGACCAAAAGATCTTGTTAAGATGTTGGCTGAAGCTGGTAAAAGAGTGTCATTATCCATAGTGAAACAAGTCCTGTACCGACATGAGTTGAAAGGCCACTCAGAGCAGAAGCCATTACTACAAAAGTGACATAAAAAAGGCAGATTATAGTAGGGCTGTGCAATATGACCAAAATTTCATATTACGATATAAGTAATCTTATTTGACGATAAGATAGATAGCTAGATAGATGTACTTTATTGATCCCAAACTGGGAAATTACAGATAATGATATATAGATATGCATTTTCTGTAAATTGTATAGTTTATATATTATAACCAATAAAAAGGACCATCTCTTTTTCTACATTTTAAATTACACCCTGGAAAAAATCAATTGTACAAATTCATCTGTCTTTAATTTTATGCACTTTTTCCCTTTTGCAATGTTATAAAATTGTTTTTAATGTGCATTTGAGATTACTTCAACTTTATTCTTTGTACCCACTGGACTATTACAAATTAAGTTACATTAAGAGCCAGTTTGTCCCTCTAACACGTTTTAATTTATTTATTATTTGTTTAGTGTGTATGCGGCTGCTGTTACACTCTTTTGCAGCTTTAGTAATCTTTTTTTTCAGACAAAATTAAGAAACTCAGCAGTGATTTAAGCCAGAACGATGGGCTGATACACTATAATGTTTCCTATTAGTGACAAGTTAGCATCGCCATTTAGTATTTGCCGTCTTATAATTAGAGAGAGATGGTGTTAACGTTACTTAACTCCAATTAAAATGAGGTCAGAGGACTATCCTCTCTGATGCAGCACGGTGGGAAAAAGTCCAACATCCCTGGCTGGCAGGTTCCACAGAAGTAGCGGCAAAACATTAGCTTGCAGTTAGCTGCTGAGACGCACCTGCCGCACTGCGGGGGAGAGGCGGGGCAGTGACAAGTAGAAACAGGTATGAGTCTTTTAAATCCTGATAAAAATGATACAGTTTTATATGAAACGGTAGACATTTTTTATCGCGTCAAGATATATATTGTCATATCGCACAGCCCTAGATCACAGTTTGCAAATGCAGGGACAAAGACCGTAATTTTTGGAGACATGTCCTGTGGTGGCAGCACGGTGGGACAGTGGTTACCACAGTGGCAGCACAGCAAAAAGGTTATGGGATCGATTCCACCTTTGACCATCGTGGGTTTGATCCCACCCCCAGACCATCGGTGACCCTACTGTGTGGAGTTTGCATGTTCTCCCCGTGTCTGCCTGGGTTTACTCCAGGTACTCCGGTTTCCTCCCACATGCCAAAGACATGCAGGTTAGGTTAACTGGCATCAACTGAGGATTCTAAATTGTCCTTAGGTATGGATGTGAGAGTGAATGGTTGTTTGTCTCTCTGTGTTGGCCCTGCGATGGACTGACAATCTGTCCAGGGTGTACCCTGCCTCTCGCCCAAAGATGCTGGGATAGGCTCCAGCCCCCCCGCGACCTGAAAATGATTAAGCAGTAGAAGATGGATGGATGGATGTCCTGTGGTTTGATAAACCTACAATAAAACTGTTTGGCCACGATGACCATTATTACATTTATAGGAAAAAGGGGGAAGCTTGCAAGCCTGAGAACATCATCCCAACTGTCAAGTATGGGGGTGGCAGCATCATATTGTGGATTTTTCTTTTTTTTTTTGCTGCAGGAGAGACTGGTGCACTTCACTTCACTTCTGTTATATTTGCTGCAGTGACATAAATGCATATGGAACATCTGCAAGTATTAAAAGTAGCCTCTTTAATCACTGAAACACTCATCTCAATATAACAAAAGACAAACATATCATCTGAAAGGACACGCGGCTCTATAATTTGATCAAATAATCCTCTTACACATCCTGGTTTCTCTGCTGCACTGCAGAGACTTGGAAATTTGCATGGTGTGCACAAGGTCAAACCTGTCGTGAGATTTCAGCGTAAACTGCAATCACATCCAGATTGACAAATAACATTAGCTTTAAAATGATTGTACAACCACTTTTCTATCGTATGCACGTTTGATAAATGAGAGCCAATAAGAGTGAGTAATGCCTTCACTCTTGTCAATTTGTGGGTGATTTCTCAAAATTACTATTTCCTTGTACCCTTTTTATGGATATCAATTTTTTTTCTTGTCATTTGTGGGGTTTTTTTCTTGTACACTGAAACTCTACTCTCATAAATTTGTATGGGTTTTCCCATAAATTTGAGACATTCTATATGCAAAATGCCCACTTTTTTTCAATAAATTTGCCACATTTTTCTTAAAAATTAGCATCTTTTTGTCTGTAAATCATCTTTTTTTTCATGTAAATTTGTGCCTTTTCTGTTACTAATATGGGAGGTTTTTTCCCCTTAAATGTGTTATTCTGTGGAAAACAAAATTCCCATATACAACAATGATATAATCCAAACCATGAAAAATTATAAACTCACTTTTTTCAGTCTTTCGGCTGTTCCCTTTCGGGTCGCCACAGCATATCATCACCTAATACCGTGATGATCCGCATGTCGATTTGGCAAGGATTTTTATGCCAGATGCCCTTCCTGATGCAACCCTCCCCATTTATCCGGCTTGGGACCAGCACAGGGAGCACACTGGCTTGTGCTCACCCTGTGACTGGTTAACCAACCAGAAAATTGTAAGTTCACCAAAATGACTAAAAACACATTGTTTTGGTTATTACACGAGTAAAAGTACAGTTTTTTTTCCAAAATATTGTACTCAAGTAAGAGTGAAAAGTATCCTGTCATAAAATTACACAGTAAAGTATATTTTTATGTATACATTATTTACATACATGTACTTAAGTACATGTAACTATTTACTACCCACCTCTGTTGTAGAATGATACAATACAAGAGCAGTCTGAGGTGAGTGCAATATCCCCCGCCTCCATTTTCTTTGAAGATTCCAATACTTACTGACGAACAGCAGATTTCAACTTTTCAATATAATTACTGTGGCAGAACCAAATTATGATAAGCCCATCATCCACAAAAATATAACAAAGTACACAACCCATAGCTGTAGGGCAGGATCCCAAGGTGAACCTGTGTAACAAGTATGGTGAGCCTAGAGAGCTTTACATGTTCTATAGTAAGAGATCATAGGGAGTGCCAACCTTGACCTTTTGACCCCAAACCTATAGTCAGAGGTCATGGTTTCAGAGTGAGCCTGTGTACCAGATTTGGTGACCCTAGCTTTTTTGTTGTTGAGATAGAGTTTATAATCCATGTTGATGTTAACCTTTGACCTTGCGATCCCAAAACCACAGTCACACCTCAGGCTCACAGGGTGAATCTGTGTACCAAGTTTGGTGGCCCTAGCTTTACTAGTACAGTAATAAGGCATAAGGAATGTTAACCTTGACCTTTGACCTTTTGACCCCAAACCCATGGTCAGAGGTCAGGATCCCAAGCTGAACCTGTGTAGCAAGTTTGGTGACCCTAGCTTTCTTTGTTGTTGAGATATAGTTTATAAGCCATTTTGATGTTGACCTTTGACCTTGCTATCCCAAAATCCTAGTCACACTTCATGGTCGCAGGGTGAACCCGTGTACCAAATTTGGTGACCCTAACTTTACTCGTTGTACAATAATAAGGCATAGGGAATGGTAACCTTGACCATTGACCTTTTGACCCCAAACCCATAGTCAGAGGTCAGGATTCCAAGGTAAACCTGTATACCAAGTTTGGTGGCCCTAGCTTTATGTGCTGTACAGTAATAAAGCATAAGGAATATTAACCTTGAACTTTTGACCCCAAACCCATAGTCAGAGGTCAGGGTCCCAAGGTAAACCTGTTTAGCAAGTTTGGTGACCCTAGCTTTCTTTGTTGATGAGATACAGTTTATAAGCCATTTTGATGTTGACCTTTAACCTTGCAATCCCAAAACCATAGTCACATTTCAGGGTCACAGGGTGAACCTGTGTACCAAGTTTGATGACCCTAACTTTACTAGTCGTACAGTAATAAGGCATAGGGAATGTTAACCTTGACCTTTGACCTTTTGACCCCAAACCCATAGACAGAGGTCAGGATTCCAAGGTGAACCTGTATACCAGGTTTGGTGGCCCTAGCATTATGTGTTGTACAGTAATAAGGCATAAGAAATGTTAACCTTGACCGATGACCTTTTGACTCCAAACCCATTGTCAGACGTCAGAATCACAAGGTGAACCTGTATACTAGGTTTGGTGGGCCTAGCTTTACTCATTTTACAGTAATAGTAAATGTAGCATTTACCATGGTGCAACTGCAATGTTAACTTTGAACTTTTGACCCCATGACCCCAAACCCATAGTTAGGTGAGGGCGTAAGTCATCCAAGATGTGTAATAGATACAACTACTATATCGATTTGAAAAGCTTACATCATTTCTTTCAGTAGTTACTGTGTTTAGAAAGTTTAGGGAAAAATGTGACCTGATCTTTGACCTCAAGGTAATGGTAAATGGTGTCCATTTATATAGTGCTTTTCTACTCATGTCTGGATGACCAAAGTGCTTTACAGATCCTGCTATCCACCCATTCACACACTGGTGGCGGCGGAGCTGCCATGCACACAGGCGCTGGCCTGACCCACCAGCCTATGAACTTTTCACCCTCCCCTCGTAATGAGTAATGGTTTTCCTCCTAAATTTATAAATCTCAAAAATTTGCACGTTTTTTCTTATGCAATTATGACCTTTTTCTTGTGAATGTACAGCTTTTCATCATAAGCTGATTTTTTTTATATTAATTTGTATTTTTTATCGTGTAAATTTGCAGCTTCTTACTCATACATTTGACATGTTTGTCTCATAAATTTGTATTTTTTTCTTCTTTACTTGGAACCGAGCAAGAATAAAAAAACAATGATATCAACATTGATCTAAGTGCACTTATGATGATCACAATATATTATTAAAGAAACTACAAAATTGTGGTATTAGGGGGTAGCACTGTCCTGGTTAAGTAGTTACTTAAAGAATAGATATCAGTATGTACTGTATGTGTTGGTAACAAAAACTCACAGTTACTGAAGGTTACTTGTGGAGTCCCACAGGGTTCAGTTTTGGGGCCATTGTTATTCAATATGTATATAAATGATATACGTAAAGTCTCGGAAAAAATGGATTTAATATTGTTTGCCGATGACACTAATCTATTATGCAGTGGAACCAATATGGAACAACTTGTGGATACACTCGGAAAGGAATTAGGAAAGCTTAAACTGTGGTTTGATTCAAACAAATTAACGCTCAATTTAAGTAAGACAAAATTTATAGTTTTTAACAACCATCACAACAACTTAGTATCTAAACTCTGTAAATGGAGTAGAGATTGAAAGGGTATCTGAAACTAAATTTCTTGGAGTAATAATTGATAATAAACTGTGTTGGAAGTCACATATTAATTATATTAAAGGTAAAATATCTAAATCAATCGCAATACTACACAGAGCAAAATATTTGCTGAATCAACCCACATTATATACTTTGTATCATTCATTAATACTCCCATACATGACATATTGTACTGAAGTATGGGGAAATACATATAAAACAAACATATATCCAGTCTTTATGCTTCAGAAGAGAGCTATTAGAATAATAAACAAAACTGCTTACAGGGAACCAACAAACCCGCTTTTTCTTAAATTAAAAGCTCTCAAGTTAAACTGTTTTTGTTGGGTCTGTACCCAGAAAAGCATAATTTTAATAAAAGTGAAAGAACATTCATAGACCTCAGTTTGCTTAATGCCAAAAAATGTATTGCACTATTATGGAAAAAGACTCATAGACCAGATGTGACTCAGTGGTTAAGACAGATGTTAACAAACCTTCCATTAGAAAGAATAACATATATACTAAAATCAAAGGAAATTGTGTTTGAGAATATATGGAGACCTTTTATTGATTATGTAAAAAATTTAAACATAACTCTTGAAGAAGAAGGTGAATGATGTGTGTGGACCTTGTAAATTCCAAACTGGTGAACATAATATGTATACTTATGTATTGGATTGTCTAGACTAAACAGAGGAGCATTGTTGAAGACTTGATTTTGTTGGTGGTTGTTGGTGTTTTTAGTGCATTTTTTTTTTTTTTTTTTTTGTAGTACTTTAGTGTTAGTGTTTGATTGTTTGTATCATGTTTGTTAAAAAAAAAAAAAAAAGGTTCAATAAAGATATTGTGGAAAAAAAAAAAAAGCTCTCAAGTTGAAAGATCTGGTTGACTTTAAAACTGCAGTAATAATGTTTAAAGTGAAGAATCTATCACTGCCCGCAAATATCCAAAAGCTGTTCCAAATAAGGGAGAAACAATGTCATTTCAGAGGAACATGTATATTTCAAAAATCTTCAGTGAGAACTACCACCAAGCAACACTGTGTTTCAGTGCAAGGAGTCAGATTATGGAACAATTTTGGACCTAAATTAAAATCATGTACAACGCTTGGACAATTTAAATAAAAACTAAAGGAAGAAATACTCCAAACATATACACAAGATGACATGTAAAATCCCGTAAGGATTGTCATATCCAGTCTGTGTTGTGTTGTTGCTTAGTTTTCTTTTGTCACATTTTGTCTTAGCTTTGTTCCGAATTGTAATCGCTCTTGTTTTGTTTTTCTTTTGAATTCTTGGATGGAATATGGGTGGGCAATATAAGCTGCGGCTTCAGCCATCACCCATTTCGGATAACTTATGTTGAACTGTATAATCAGAGGAGTTATTGTTTAATTTGACCTTGTTGGATTTTTTCCCCTTTGTTATATTATTCTGTTTCTTTTAATCTTTACTTTTAATCTATCCGAATAAATAAATAAAAAAAATAATAAATGTCCTAAAATGAGTATATATGCTGTTATCGCTTGTTATTTCTAATCAGTTTTAAATTACTAAACAAAAAAACCCCCTCAAGATTAAGACCAAATGTCCTTGAGGAAAATTACCTTTATTTCCTGCAAAAATGTACCTAGTTACTACCAACCTCTAATACCATGATAAATAAATAATTGTGACATACACAGCTAAAAACACTTGGAAAATGCAAACCTAAGCTATTTTTTTCTTGTTTAAATTTTCCCTACATCCCACCAGCTATCAATAGTGTGCCCTCTGCTGGTGACCATCAAACCAGCCGGTCAAGCCACCGCATTCAATACCCTTATTTGAAATCCTTTTTAAAAATGGCAGGAGGCAACTTTTGACTCAGATCACCACAAAAATACTAATGATTGTTGCTTGTGCCACATCACACCCCTTCAAAAAAAAAAATCAGCAAAACACATTCAATATATTTGAATAATGGTGCCAACAAACAAACAAACAAACAAATGGAATCATCCATCCATCCATCCATCTTTTACCGCTTTTCCGGAGGTCCGGGTCGCGGAGGCAGCAGTTCAAGCAGAGAAGCCCAGACTTCCCTCTCCCCAGCCACCTGCTCCAGCTCTTCAGAGGGGATACCAAGGCGTTCCCAGACCAGCTGGGAGACATAGTCTCTCCACCGAGTCCTGGGTCTGCCCCGGGGTCTCCTCCCAGTGGGACGTGCCTGAAACACCTCAAGTGGGAGGCGTCCAGGAGGCATCCTAATCAGATGCCCATACCACCTCAACTGACTCCTTTCAATGTGGAGGAGCAGCGGTTCTACTCTGAGCCTCTCCCGGATGACTGAGCTCCTCACCCTATCTCTGAGGGTGAGTCCAGCAATCCTACGGAGAAAGCTCATTTCAGCCGCTTGTATCCGTCATCTCGTTCTTTCGGTCATTACCCAAAGCTCGTGACCATAGGTGAGAGCAGGAACGTAGATTGACTGATAAATCGACAGCTTTGCCTTAGAACTAAGCTCCCTCTTCAACACAACAGACCGGTACAACGTTCGCATCACTGCAGATGCTGCTCCAATCCGTCTGTCGATCTCTCGCTCCATTTTCCCCTCACTCGTGAACAAGACCCCAAGATACTTAAACTCCTCCACTTGGGGCAGGAGCCTGTCCCCAACCCGGAGAGGACAATCCACCTTTTTCCGGCTGAGGACCATGGACTCGGACTTGGAGGTGCTGATTCTCATCCCAGCCGCTTCACACTCAGCGGCAAACCGTCCCAGCAAGAGCTGTAGGTCATTGCTGGATGAAGCCAACAGGACAACATCATCTGCAAACAACAGAGATGAGATCCTGTGGTCACCAAGCATGACACCCTCCATTCCCTGGCTGCGCCTAGAAATCCTGTCCATAAAAATTATGAACAGGACCGGTGACAAAGGGCAGCCCTGGCGGAGTCCAACTCTCACTGGGAATGACTCCGACCGAGTGTTGGCAATACGAACCAAACTCTCACAACGGTCGTACAGAGACCGAATAGCTCGTAACAACAAGCCCGATACCCCATACTCCCGAAGCACCCCCCACAAAAATCCACGAGGGACGCGGTCAAATGCCTTCTCCAAGTCCACAAAACACATGTAAACTGGTTGGGCAAACTCCCACGAACCCTCAAGAATTCTCGAGAGGGTAAAGAGCTGGTCCGATGTGCCACGGCCAGGACGAAAACCACATTGCTCCTCCTGAATCCGAGGTTCGACCAACGGCTGGACTCTCCTCTCCAGTACCTTGGCATAGACCTTCCCAGGGAGGCTGAGGAGTGTGATCCCTCTAAAGTTGGAGCACACCCTCCTTTTAAAGAGAGGAACCACCACCCCGGTTTGCCATGCCAAAGGCACTGCCCCCGACCTCCACGCAATGTTGCAGAGGCGTGTCAACCATGACAACCCAACAACATCCAGGGCCTTGAGATACTCGGGGCGAATCTCGTCCACCCCCGGGGCCCGGCCACCAAGGAGATTTTTAACCACCTTGGCGACCTCAGCCCCTGTGATAGGCGAGTCATCCCCCTCGTCCCCAAACCCTGCTTCCTCTGTGGAAGGCGTATCAGTGGGATTGAGGAGATCCTCGAAGTATTCCTTCCACCGCCCGACGATATCCCCAGTTGAAGTCAACAGTGTCCCATCCGCACCATACACAGTGTGGACGGGGAGCTGCTTTCCCCTCCTGAGCCGCCGAACAGTTTGCCAGAATCTCTTTGAAGCCGACCGAAAGTCTTGTTCCATGGCCTCACCGAACTCCTCCCATACCCGGGTTTTTGCTTCAGCAACCACCCGAGCTGCACTCCGCTTGGCCTGCCGGTACACCTCAGCTGCTTCGGGAGTCCCACAAGCCAACCAAGCTTGATAGGACTCCTTCTTCAGCTTAATGGCCCCCCTCACCACTGGTGTCCACCACTTGGTTCGGGGGTTGCCACCACGAGATGCACCGACCACCTTGCGGCCGCAGCTCTGGGCCGCCGCTTCAACAACAGAGGTGGAGAACATGGCCCATTCAGACTCCATGTCTCCAGACTCCCTTGGAATGTGGTTGAAGTTCTTCCGGAGGTGGGAGTTGAAGACCTCCCGGACAGGGGCCTCAGCCAGACGCTCCCAGCACACCCTCACTATACGTTTGGGTCTACCAGGTCTGAATGGCTTCCTTCCCTGCCATCGGATCCAACTCACCACCAGGTGGTGATCAGTTGACAGCTCTGCACCTCTCTTTACTCGGGTGTCCAAGACATACGGTCGCAGGTCTGATGATACGATAACAAAATCGATCATCGACCTGCGGCCTAGGGTGTCCTGGTGCCAGGTGCACATATGGACACCCTTATGCTTGAACATGGTGTTCGTTATGGACAGACTGTGGTTAGCACAGAAGTCCAATAACTGAACACCACTCGGGTTCAGATCGGGCAGGCCGTTCCTCCCAATCACCCCCCTCCAGGTTTCACTGTCGTTGCCCACGTGCGCATTGAAGTCCCCCAGTAGGACAATGGAGTCTCCAGGAGGAGCACCCTCCAGCACCCCAGTCACAGACTCCAAAAAGGGTGGGTACTCTGAAACATCATTTGGTGCATAGGCACAAATGATGGTCAGGACCCGTTTCCCAACCCGAAGGCGCAGGGAAGCAACCCTTTCGTCCACCGGGGAAAACTCCAATATAGAGGCAGCAAGGTGGGGCGATACAAGAATACCTACCCCTGCTCGTCGCCTCTCGCCCGGGGCAACTCCAGAAAAGGCCAAGCTCCAGCCCCTCTCCAGGAGACTGGTTCCGGAACCGGAGCTGTGTGTTGAGGTGAGGCCGACTATATCTAGCCGGTATCGCTCAATCTCGTACACCAGCTCAGGCTCCTTCCCCACCAGAGAGGTGACATTCCACGTACCAAAAGCCAGTTTAGAAAGCTTGGGATCAGTCCGCCAAGGTCTCCGTCTTTGACTGCCACCTAATCCACATAGCACCGGACCTCCATGATCCCTCCTGCAGGTGGTGAACCTACTGGAGGGCGGACCCATGTAACTCCTTCGGGCTGAGCCCGGCCGGGTCCCATGGGTGGAAACCCGGCCACCAGACGCTAGCCTTCGAGCCCCTCCCCCAGGCCTGGCTCCAGGGTGGGGCCCCGGTAACCCCATACCGGGCGGGGTACACTGAATCCTTGATATACAATTTATCATGAGAGTCTGTTGGATCGTTCTTAGTCTGGCCCTTCACCCAGGACCAGTTTGTCTTGGGAGACCCTATCAGAGGCAAATTGCCCCGGACAACATAGCTCCTGGGATCACTGGGGCACGCAAACCCCCCCACCACAATAAGGTGACGATCCATGAGGGGGGGCAAATGGAATCAGATGCAGGCAAAAACTGATGTAATAATAGAAACGAATATTGTGAATAAAGCATGAAAAATTTAAACAATGTAATCAATGAACTGCTGAAAACGATTCCAGTGAGCTTCACATCTGTCCCAGTAGCTGGACAGTACAGGAGCTGTGGTCAGCAGTGAGGAGCACAGGCAGCTGCTGAGCGCTAATCCTAACAGGCAAACGCTGTGAACACACATGTTCTGCTGCTGCTTCTGAACACCAAACCACAATGTCTGGAGTATCAGGTCACCCAGAGAGTAGCTACTTGACCTGAGAGTGCTGTGCAACCATGAACTGCACTGTGTGTAAATGCACTCCAATACATTCTATAGTACAAGTGGGGGCTGAAAAGTTCATAGTGATCAAATTTGATCAAATGTGGTTTATTTTTCAACCGCAGGGATCCAAGCGCTGCAACACTGATGGAAGAAGTGTGTGGAGTGAGGGGAACACTATGTTGAAAAATAAACCACGTTTGGCCAAATTTGACCACTATGAACTTTTCAGTCCCCACTCATACATATATTCTCTTTTGTGCTTCTTTTTACAAATCATACTGCTAGTGAGTTTTTAATTATCACAGATTATTTTATCTCTGGGGACATTTACATGGATTATAAAGCCACTTCTGAATATAAAGAAACACAAGCATTTTTCAGTGCTGTAGAGCAGTGGCAGAACAGCAGACAATAATAAACAACAACAGGTTACATGTGGATCCTTATTATTAAATTGTGTTTTACTTGTCTAAAAACATAACTGATAAGATTATCTTCCATGGAGACTGCATGCCATAAGCAAACACTATTATGCAACAGTGTCTCTCTCTCCAATTACCCCCTCCTTATGATTGTTGTGCTTTCTGTTCCCCCATCATGCAATTGGGTTTTGATGTTGATGTGTCTTGTGCTACAATCTACAATATTTTTATTACTTCGCACTTTATTGGGCTGCCACTTTGTATTTAACTGCTGTAAAGTAAACAGACACATGAGGCTATCTCCAGCCAGTGCTTCCGTGCCGTTTTTGTTAACAGCATTTGATCAAATGTATTCAATTACAAGATGATCATTCTGTTCATTTAAAAGAAAATGTACCATACATTTTCAAAAGTAAATGATTGTTGAATCCTCTCCATTTCATACTTGTCACTTTGAAAAAGTAGAAAAAAGTTTCAAAAGATCATTGAGATATTACAATTTCTGAATCTATACAGAAGACAACAATTACGTGAACCTTGATGCTGGTAATATCATGCTATAAGCCTGCTCCTGTATCTTTTTATTTGAAAACAAAAAAAGCAATTTAAAAATCAAATCAGCCACTGGGTGCAAAATGATAGATGTTGGAAACCACCCTGAGCTAACATTTACAGGAATTCATGCGTGTGCAGTTCCAATGGCAGAGAAAGACACAGCAGAGGTATCATATCACTGTGATACTGAAAATGACAGTAACAAGGTCAATGCTGACCCGTGTGTCACTGTAAGGTGTTTCTGTTTCATGGAATTACACACCTGCGTGTTCGAGAACCGATCAGTGTAATGCTAGCACAGAATGAGTTTTCAGAGCCTGATCAGCACAAGAGTCAATTACCTACTCAAACATGTCAATGTCATCTCACTACAAACTAAGAACCAAGTTTCATTTCTACAGTAAAATCACATAATTTTAATGAGCAAAAATTTCCACTCCCCCTTCACAACCATGAGAACAGAAAGCCATAGGCAAGCAGAAGAAAGCCTTTCAAGCCCATGCGGGAGACAGACAAGCTAGCAAGACTGGTTTCAATCAAAACACAACTACAAGGCTAGCAAGCGGTGATCTGTTAACAGAGGCGGTGACGTCTGGGGATAGCAGGCAGTCCACTCAGGTAGGAGATCTAGGGGCAGATTTACTAAGGTAGCACAAATTAGCAAGTGTGCAATTTAGACAGCGCGCCTAAGGGAGTGGCCCATTTTTGCCAGTGATCTACTATCAACACACAAAATTATGAACACAGACATGGACACTTCATTTCAATAACGACCACCCATCCACCAAGAGCTCTGCAAAATTCCGCACAGGGACACCTGAGGAAGCGGGTCATCAACACAGGCACAGCCAGTTTGGAGGACCATGATATATAAAGCTTTTTTAAAGAATTTGTTTAAGTGGAAACCCCATGAAAATAGTTTAGTTTTGTTTGTCATATTTCAAAATTTTGATTTTGATTTTCATTTAACATGGCAGTCTCTTTTGTTTAATATGTACTGTATAAATGAAGTATTTGCATCTTTAAAAAAAAGGACTATTCCTGAATAAACTGATTATTTGACCAACATGTTCATTTTATTAACACTAGAACCATCAAGATGGTCTGATGGACCTTTGGGGTTTTATTATGTGAATAACTTTGTTTTAACAAAACCTACAGGTCTCCCAGTTCACAACTTTTCATAAATGTGTGTTTTATGTTTTCTGAAGTCTGGATCATAATAAAATTAAACACACACAATTTCATTTTTTTCTTGGACTGCAGAGACTGCTGTCATTGAGTTACAGTGTTGCAATTTCAGGGGACATTTCTATTGATTTGTGCTCTTTTTGTTAATAATTTCATTGTTGTTTTCCTCCTATATTGTGTAACCTGAACTGGGAGAGAGAAACAGAGAGAAGACGGAACTGAATTACTGTTTTATGCACAGCAAAAAAAAAAATAAAATACTGTAAATATAGAAATATGGATAGAGAAAAAAGGAAGAAAATTGACAATGTGAAAAATTTTGCTTCAAGAGCGAAGGGGAGTTGGTGGATCGAGAGGAGAGAAAAACTCCAGAGTCTGAACCTCCGCAGAAAAGAGAAAAAAGTCACTATCGGCTGACACCATCCGTATGTCAACTGCAGGTAGGAAGGGCTCCTATATCCTATTTTATGGACACAAATTCATGTAGTAGGCTATATACAGTATAAACAAATGAAATTTAAAAAAAAACCTGCCGGCTGATGTCCAGTTCAGCATAACATCAATCTCTGTGAGACCGCCGATACTCATATAATCTGTCCTCATACATGTCATTCCAAATAAAGTCACGCAGAGAGAAGCTTCTGTCTCTTCGGCCACGTGCCCTCGCTTCTCGCCGGCGTCTCCTGGCAGCAACGATCGCTGTCGTGTCAGGCGCAGATGAATTAAGACATGCTTTTTTGGGGCGTTAAATCCTGGCGCATTTAGCAGGAAATTGAAACGGCAAACCTTAATAAATCACCTTGGGCCAGTCATTTAAATACTCCCCTCCCTGAAATTTGTGCTTTGACATGACAACTCCCACAAATACATATGCAATGAGGCCAGGTGCAATATTAACATAGTCTATGCCTTGTCTATGCCTAGTCTATGCCTTTTCACTGCTAATTTTGCCTTGCGCCCTTTAGTAAATCTCAACAGTAGTTTTTTAATGCCAAAATAGGGTTTTGTGATGGCGCAGCACGTATCTTCCCCATACACTATGGAATAAAGAGCTCTTCTTAAGGTCTACAGAAAACAGCTAATGACTTTCTCCAATGAAAATGCTACATATTTTCTGGAAAAATTGCCTCATTTTAGAGCATATTTTGCCATATACCTTCTTCTTCTCCTTTCAGCTGCTCCATTTACGGGTCACAACAGTGGACCATCTGTTGTTCCTCATTTGCCTCAGCCTTTCCTTACTTTGTCTCCAAACCACTCAACCTGAGCTGTCCCTCTGATATACTGATTTCTAATCTTGTCCCTCCTAGTCACTCCCAATGAGAATCTTGGCATCTTCAACTCTGCCACCTCCAACTCCACCTCCTGTCTTTTTGTCAGCACCACCATCTCCAAACCATACATTATAGCATGTCTCACTACCGTCTCGTAAATCTTCCCTTTCACTCTTGCTGCTACCCTTCTGTCACAAATCACCCCTGGCACTCGTCTCCACCCATTCCACCCTACCTACACTCTCTTCTTCACCTCTCTTGCGCATTTTCCATGGCTTTGGATGGTGGACCTCAGGTATTTAAACTCATCTGCTTTCGCTACCTCTGCTTCTTGCATTATTAACATTACAGCTGCATCCCTCTCATTCACACTCATGTATTTTGTCCTGCTTCTACTGACTTTCATTCTTCTTCTCTCCAGAGAATACTTTCACCTCTCCAGGTTCTCTTACACCTGCTCCTTGCACTCACTATAGATCACAATGTGGTCTGCAAACATCATGGTCCACAGAGACTCCTGCCTGACGTCATCTGTCAGCCTGTCCATCATCATGGTAAACAAGAAGGGGCTCAGAGCCGATCCCTGATGTAATCCCACCCCCACCTTGAATCCATCTGTCCCTCCAACAGCACACCTCACCACCGTCTCACTGTCCTCATACATGTCCTGCACCACCCTTACACACTTCTCTGCCACTCCTGACTTCCTGATACAGTACCACACTTCCTTTCTTGACACCCTATCATATGCTTTCTCTAGATCCAAAAAGACACAGTGCAACTCCTTCTGACCTTCTCTACACTTCTCCATCAACACTCAAAGCAAACACTGCATCTGTAGTACTCTTTCTTGGCATGAAACCATACTGCTGTTCACTGATTGTCACCTCTCTTCTTAACCTGGCATCAATAATTTTTTTCCCATATCTTCATAGTGGGGGCGGCACGGTGGCGGAGTGGTTAGCACTGCGGCAGCACAGCAACTCACCCTTGGCTGGGGGATCCTGGGTTCGATCCCACCCACCAACCAATAGTGATCTGTGTGGAGTTTGCATGTTCTCCCCATGTCTGCGTGGGTTTACTCCGGGATTTCTCCTGTTTCCTCCCACATGCCAAAAACACGCAAGTTAGGTTAATTGGAATCAAACTGGGGATTCTAAATTGTCCTTAGGTATGACTGTGAGAGTGAATGGTTGTCTGTCTCTCTGTGTTGGCCCTGCGATGGACTGGCGATCTGTCCAGGGTGTACCCTGCCTCTCGCCCAAAGATGCTGGGATAGGCTCCAGCCCCCCCGCGACCAGAAAAGGACTAAGCGGAAGAAGATGAATGAATGAATGAATCTTCATAGTGTGGCTGATCAACTTCACGTAGTTACTACAGCTATGTGCATCACCCTTGTTCTTGAAAACTGCTCCAACGACGCTTCTTCTCCACTCCTCAGGCATTCTCTCACTTGTCTATTCATTTATCTTCAACTGCTTAATCCTTAGCAAGGTACACCCTGGACAGTTCACCAGTCCATCACAGGGCCAACATGGAGAGACAGACAACCATTCACTCTCACATTCATACCTCAGGACAATTTATCCCCAGTTAATGTCAATTAACCTAATACACATGTCTTTGGACTGTGGGAGGAAACTGGAGCACCTGGCGAAAACTCATGCAGACGTGTGGAGGACATGCAAACTTCACACAGAGGGGTCACCATTGTCCAGTTGTGGGATCAAACCAATGACCTTCTTGCTGTGCTGACACAGTGCTAACGACTGTACCACCAAGCTGACCTCTCCAAGAATGTGTTAAATAATAACTACAAATAATATACAGATAATGTGCCATGCACCATTCCTGAAAAAATACTCAACTGTATCTCTTCACCAATTTGTTAATTTGCTTTCATAAAAATAAATGAAAACTGTTCTGTAAACAATGCCAATGAACTATGAGTTCAATAACAATACTGAAACAGTGAGATATCAATGATAACAGGACTGCCCCTGTTCAAACTGGAGTCCACAGTAAATTTTTTTTACAAGGTCCCCCACCAATACACACTGATAATGCAACCCTTCGCAAAAGTTCAATCAATCAATCAAACTTTATTTGTATCGCACTTTTTAAACATTAGATGCTGCGCAAAGTGCTTTACATAGATAAAAACAGTAGACACATTTAGTTACATATTTTACACGATACATCCCCACCCCTTTCAACCCTTCCATAAACATACCCACAAACACAACACACAGGCACATACATCACCCCCTACTTCTCTTACACATATATAAAATAAAAGAGACATTGCTCGGCACCGAGGCACCACGTGAAGGAGCAACCATCCTGTGGAGCCCCCCATGCCGGGAGACCACACAGCCTATAACCACAGAAGGCACCACAAAGGCCACCCCAACCAGGACAGGCCGAAGCCCGCACCACAGCCGTAGGCAGTGGTATAAAGCCCCCACCCGCCCAAGCTAGAGCGACCCACGAGACCCCTGCAGACGGGCCAGGCAGCATCCGGCAGCATACAAGGTAAAACTAAGAACAGATAGAGCAAAGGGAACTAAAGACCCATACTTAGAAACTGAAACATCAATAAATCTAAGAACAAATGACACCAAGAAGAACATAAAACAAAGGAACATAAATGACTACTTCAGTAATAGTTAAACAGGTTTATTAAAAGCCAAATTAAAAAGGTGGGTCTTGAGCCTGTTTTTAAAAACATCTATTGACTCTGCAGCCCTGGGGCTCTCTGGCAGGCTGTTCCACAGACAAGGACCATAATAGTGAAAGGAAGCTTCACCAAAGGTCTGGGTCTTGACTTTGGGAACCATTAAAAGGCCAGTACCAGAGGACCTCAGGGTCTGCGAGGGCTCATAAGATAAAAGCGGCTCAGATAGATAAGAAGGCCCAAGACCATTGAGGCATTTAAAAACTACTAAGAGAACCTTAAAATCGATCCTAAAATGGTTGCTGCTTAACAAACAAACCAACAAAAAAAAACCTTGGGTCACTGTCTAGACGAAAAGAAAGAGTTACATAGAATAACAAGAGCACTGTAACACAGAGCACTGATTTTCACTGGTGAGTGAAAATCCCCCACCTCTGTTTTCTTTGAAAATCCCATAATCTTACTGAAGGAGCGTAGTTTTCAACTTTTCCATATGCATCATTAGTGTAAAACAAACCCTGGTTCAAAAAAAAATTGAAACCAGACCATCAATGATGGAGTAGTTCATTTCTGCAGGACAAAATCAGCCTGAGAGTGCTCAGATCTCCTGATCACTGACCCTGACCTTAAGCACATCCTAGATGCAGACCCATCTTGGATGTGCTTAAGGTCAGGGTCAATGGCAAAGGAGAAGAAACTTTTTTATGAACTCAGAAATGCCCAGATCTCTTGACCTTTGACAATGACAATGACCGTGACCTCGACATGGATGCAGACCTACCTGAGGATCATTGTGAGTGAGTTTGGTGACCACTGGGGAAATTGCCTAGGAGCAGCAGCAACTTTCATGAAATCACCTAAGTGCCCAGGGTTTCTGACCTTTGATCTAAAGCACAACCTGGATGCAGAGCCACCTCAGGATCACTGTGATCGAGTTTGGCAAACATCCAAGCAATTTCCTAGGAGGAGTAGCAATTTTTCTTGAGCACATCCAAATGCAGACCCACTTTCAATTTGGAACAAAACGATAGGAGCAATTGATTTCACAAAACAGGTGGGACAGATGGACAGACAGATGGGTTTGGGCATAACATACAGTAATCCTCCTCTGGTCTTCGACTGGTGGGGGATAATAATAAAAATGTAACCAGCATCCAAGTGAACGCTGCAAATTTACAAAGCAACCTGGATGCAGACCTACCTGAGAATCATTGTAAGTGAGTATGGTGACCAGAGATGAAAGTGCCTAGGAGTGCCTAGGAGAAGTAACAATTCCCGCGAACGTGGACAGACAGATGGTACAGACAGATGCTGCACCATCACATTAGCTGCTTTTTCTTTGCTGGAATGAGCTAAATTACGCAAAAAGTACTGGACGGATTTGCATGAAATTTTCACCAGAGGTAGCCCTTGGGCCAAGGATGAACCCATTAAATGTTGGCGATGATCTGAGAGTGCATACCTCCACCAAGGACCTTGTTTGTATTTGTGCAGCAGGATTACACAAAAACTACTACATGGATTTGGATGAAATTTTCACCAGAGGTGGTCCTTGGGCTAGAGAGGAACCCATAACATTTTGGTGATGATCCAATAATGTATACCTCCACCAAGGCTTTTATCTTCTCACACTGTTAGCAAGAATCCTCCAAAACAAACCTGTTACATTTTGGAGGTGATGCATGAGGGACAGAAGGAGCCTTGGCGGAGCAGAGGTATGCGCTCTCAGAGTGCTTTTCTAGTTGTTAATATGGCTGCTCATGAAAATAATGCACAGAGAGAAAGCTAATTAGAAAAGTCAGGGTTTATATTGTAAAATCTTGTGTTTACAAGTACTGACCTCATCTGCAGTTATTTCTGTGAACATAAAATTCTGATTTAAAACTGTGTTCTCTATTCTGACTCAGGAAATATTTATTTTTTCCCCTCAAACACTTCATCGTTCCAAAGATGAAGAGTTCCAAATACTAATCTTTTTAGTACTTTTTACTAAGTCCTATTCAAGTAATTTTTTTGATTACTTTCACATATACTTCAGTAATTTTATTACTAATAAATTAGTAATTAATTGGTAATTATGCTTTTATAGGTGAAATGAGGGTTAAGGCTAGCTGGCCACTGGGTATCACTAATTGATGAAACTGCTGTGCCATTGTCCTTATGTGAGTGCACAGATAAAACCAGGTAAAAACTAGAGAGCAAGCCTCTTTCAAAAAAAAAATAAATAAATAAAAAAAATCCTGGAGCCAGACTGTGAACTTGCTCACCTCTAAAATCGTATAGTTCTTTGTGCCACATGCCACTGCTCCAAAGCATTTCATCAAAACTTCTCATTACTTTTGAGTAATTCTGATAATAGACAAATAAACCAACTCTGGCAAAAACAACTAGAAAAGCACTCGGAGAGCGCAGACCTCCGCCAAGCGCCACAGTTCCCCCCATACAGTGTTTGTGTGTACATTTTCAGATTCCTTGACCATGAAAACATATGACTAGCAATTGGATTCACAATGATTATTTGTTTCTTTGACAGGGACAGTGCAATAAACATAGACAATTAATCAATGACGACCAATCTGATAGTGATAGGATTAGTTGTTCAGTAGTAAAAGCATTGCCTCCTTGGCGGAGGTAATAAACTGAAGTGTTGCTGTTGTGTCCATCTCCTCCACTGACGGATGCTGATTGGGTAGACAGGTTGCCGTGGTTTTTATATTATATTATTACCTCCGCCAGGCCGAAAAGGCCAGGAGGAGGTTATGTTTTTGCCAGGGTTTGTGTGTTTGTCTGTCTGTCTGTCTGTCTGTCTGTTGGTTAGCAAGATAACTCAAAAAGTCTTGGACGGATTTCCATGAAACTTTCAGGCGTTGTTGGAAATGGTACAAGGAAGAACTGATTAAATTTTGGGGATGATCCGCATCACCGTCTGCATACAGGAATTTTTTAAAGCATTTTTCCACACTGTGACATATGGCCATTTTCAACATGTGCGCAGGCGCAATGGACGGCGCTGGGCGTCGTGTCTGACCAACACAAACTCCGCCTTCTTCAACGTTTTAGCCACAAAAGCATGCGGAAAACACTGGTGGCCTGGGCCCGCCAGCCATAGGCGCTGCGCACATTGCACTGGGCGTCGTGTCTGACCAACACAAACTCCGCGTTCTTCAACGTTTTAGGCACAAAAGCACGCGGAAAACACTGCTGGCCTGGGCCCGCCAGCGTGCGTGTTTTTGCGCCACGCTGCAAAACCTGACACGGCCACCTGTCCGCCGCCCGATTATTTGCCACAAATTCCCCGCCCAGCTATAGGCGCTGCGTAAAAACGACCTCTCTGCCGGGGAAAATTCTAAATTCTGTTTTGCCGCGGAGCGCAACCCCAATATAATATAAAACCCACGGCAACCTGTCTAACCAATCTGCATCCGTCAGTGGAGGAGATGGACACACCAACACTTCAGTTTATTACCTCCGCCAAGGAGGCAATGCTTTTACAACCGTAAAACGGGGCTATAAGGGACGGCGGGGTAATATGGGACACTTTTCTAAATGTAATTCTGCTTTTTTAATTTTGCTTCCGCCTAGATTTGATGAAGGATTCATGGATATTTCACAATAACAACACAACTCAGCGTCCTGCTCTAAATAAAAAAAGCAGAATTACATTTAAAACATTTCCCAGAAAAGTGTCCCTTATCAACCCGCCGTCCCTTATAGTCCCGTTTTACACTACTGAACCACTAATCCTATCACTATCACATTGATTGTCATTCATTAATTGTCTGTTTATTGCACTGTCCATGTCAAATAAACAAATAATCATTGTGAATCCAATTGCTAGTCATATCTTTTCATGCTCAGGGAATCTGAAAACGTACACACAAACACTGTATGGGGGGAACTGTGCCGCTTGGCGGAGGTCTGCGCTCTCCGAGTGCTTTTCTAGTTGGTGTTGCGCTCCGCAGCAAAACAGAATTTAGAAGCTTCCCCGGCAGAGAGCTTGTTTTTGCGCAGCGCATATGGCTGGCCGGTGAATTTCTGCCAAATGCACAGCGCCTATGGCTGGGCGGGGAATTTCTGGCAAATAATCCGGGGGCGGACAGCTGCCCGTGTCAGGTTTTGCAGCGTTGCGCAAACACAGGCACGCTGGCAGGCCCAGGCCACCAGTGTTTTCTGCATGCTTTTGTGCCTAAAACGTTGAAGAACGCAGAGTTTGTGTTGGTCAGACACGATGACCAGCGCCCTCCATTGTGCCTGCGCACATGTTGAAACTGGCCGTATGTGACAGTGTTAAAAAATGCTTTAAAAAATTCCTGTATCCAGACGGTGATGCGGATCATCCCGAAAATTTAATCAGTTCTTCCTTGTACCATTTCCAACAACGCCTGAAAGTTTCATGGAAATCCGTCCAAAAGTTTTTGAGTTATCTTGCTAACCAACAGACAAACAGACAGACAGACAAACAAACCCCAGCAAAAACATAACCTCCTCCTGGCCTTTTCGGCCTGGCGGAGGTAAAAAGTTCTGGGCCACTGGTAAAAGTATTTGCTCCCACAGGTCAGAATCTGGTGTGACGCGTACAACAACACAACTTTTTGTGGTCCACACAACAAAGTCACAGAAATGTGAGCCTGTCACAAAGATTTGCGTTTGTACCTGCTTGTAGTACTTGTGACTGTGCTTGAGTTCTAGTCTCCCATCAGAGAGTTTCAGGTAAAAATCCTTGTCTGCACAGGCCTGCAGGATGTTGTTGCGGTGCTTATATGGGGATTTTATTTCCACACAGCCTTCTTCACAACAGGTGCAGGACACAAGTGCATCAGGGGTTGCACCAACTTCAGGAAAGGAGGGGTTGATTATAAACTAGAAAAGCACTCGGAGAGCGCAGACCTCCGCCAAGCACCACAGTTCCCCCCATACAGTGTTTGTGTGTACGTTGTCAGAGTCCTTGACCATGAAAACATCTGAGTAGCAATTGGATTCACAATGATAGGATTAGTGGTTCAGTAGTAAAAGCATTACCTCCTTGGCAGAGGTAATAAACTGAAGTGTTTGTGTTGTGTCCATGTCCTGCATCTGCAAACTCCCAGGCTGGGGGCGTTGCAATTGAATGAATGAATGAATTAATCTTTATTTTGAATAGATTAAGAGTACAGGTTAAAAGAAAGTGAATAATATAACAAAGGGGGTAATAAAATCCAACAAGGTCAAATTAGACAATAGCTCCTCTGATTATACAATTCAACATAAGTTATCCGAAATATGTGATGGCTGAATCCGCAGCTTATATTGCCCACCCATGTTCCATCCAAGAATTCAAAAGAAAAAACAAAAGAAGTCATGACACAACTGCGTACAACCCACAGGCCAATGGGTTATGTGAGCGTTTTAGATCACTGAAAGCAGCACTGAGGGCTTCACTGACGGATGCCAATTAGGTAGACGGGTTGGCGTGGGTTTTATTCAAAATTCAAACGTTTATTTCAAACTCAGGGTTCATATTAAATGCAGAACTAAAAGGAGTAGAAAATAAATAAATAAATAAATAAATAAAAGTATATACAGATCAGCAGACAGTCGGCGGTCTTGTAACAACAATAACATACAATATTGGACTCAGTATAAAATGGAACGCCACCACTTCCAAATGCTGGAGTGAAGTGTGAGTGACGAGTTGACAATTGCTGATATAAGATGATTGTTACATGGCAGCAACCTTCTCATCAAACTGTAAACATTGTTACGTATCAACTCGCCAAAAGACGGAATGTTCACAGACACAAACATCTTGCTTGCACTCGACCTTCGTGGTACAAATAATCTTTATCTTTATTGGGGTTGCGCTCCGCGGCCAAAGATGATTTGGAAACTTCCCCGGCAGAGAGCTTCTTTTTGCGGAGCTACTATGGCTGACTGGGGAATTTCTGCCAAATAATCCAGCGGCGGACAGCTGGCCGTCTGAGCTTTTGCAGCGTTGCGCAAACACAGGCACACAGCACGCTGCCGAGCAGCTCGTTTTTGCGCAGCGCCTATGGCTGACCGGGGAATTTCTGCCAAATAATCCGGCGGCGGACAGCTGCCCGTCTCAGCTTTTGCAGCGTCGCGCAAACACAGGCACGGTGGCGGGCCCAGCCCACCAGTGTTTTCCGCGTGCTTTTGTGCCTAAAACGTTGAAGAACGCGGAGTTGGTCAGACACGATGACCAGCGCCCTCCATTGCGCCTGCGCAGATGTTGAAAATAGCTGTATGTCACAGTGTTAAAGAATGCTTTAAAAAATTCCTGTATCCAGACGGTGATCCAGATCATCCCCAAAATTTAATCAGTTCTTCCTTGTACCATTTCCAACAACGCCTGAAAGTTTCATGGAAATCCGTCCAAGACTTTTTCAGTTATCTTGCTAACCAACAGACAAACAGACAGACAAACAGACAAACACACAGACAAACCCCGGCAAAAACATTACCTCCTCCTGGCCTTTTCGGCCTGGCGGAGGTAAAAATACGTGGCAAAAACATTGCTGGAGGAATCTCAATAAATTAAAATGTCATTGAAAAGTTGATTTATTTCAGTAATTCAATTTAAAAATGAGTCTCATATTATATCGATTCATTACACACACAGTGATATATTTCAAGTGTTTATTTCTTTTAATTTTGATGGTTATAGCTTATAGCTCATGAAAACTCCAAATTCAGTTTCTCAAAAAATTAGAATATTACATAAAATTAATTTTAAAAAATGGATTTTTAACAGAAATGTTGGCCTACTAAAAAAGTATGTCCATGTACACAGTCAATACTTGGCCGGGGCTCCTTTTGCATGAATTATTTCATCAATGTGGTGTGGCATGGAGGCGATCAGCCTGTGATACTGCTGAGGTGTTACCCAGGTTGCTTTGATAGCCGCCTTCAGCTTGTCTGCATTGTTGGGTCTGATGTCTTTCATTTTCTTCTTGGTAATACTCCATGGATTCTCTTTAGAGTTTAGGTCAGGAGAGTTTGCTGGCCAATCAAGCACAGTGATACCATGGTTATTCAACCAGGTTTTGGCATTTCTGGCAGTGTGGGCAGATGCCAAGTTGCTACTGGAAAATGAAATCAGCATCTCCATAAAGCTTGTCATCAAGGGGAAGCATTAAGTGCTCTAAAATTTCCTGGTAGATGACAGCACTGACTTTGGATTTGATAAAAACACAGAGGACAAACACCAGCAGATGACATGGCTCCCCAAATCATCAGTGACTGTGGAACTTTCACACTGGCCTCAAATGTGTGCCTCTCCACTCTTCCTCCAGACTCTGGGACCTTGATTTCCAAATGAAATGCAAAATTTACTCTCATCTAAAAAGAGGACTTTGGACCACTGAGCAACAGTCTAGTCTGTTTTCTCCTTAGCCTAGGTAAGATGCAGACTCTGGTTCAGGAGTGGCTTGACACAAGGAACGCGACAGTTGTAGCCCATGTCCTGGACATGTCTGTGTGTGGTGGTTCTGGAAACACTGACTCCGGCTGCAGTCCACTCCTTGTGAATCTCCCCCAAATTCCTAAATGGGCTTTGCATCACAATCATCTCAAGGCTGCAGTTATCCCATCGCTTGTGCACCTTTTTCTTCCACACTTTTTCCTTCCACTCAACCTTTCATTAATATGCTTGGATACAGCACTCTGTGAACAGACAACTTTTTTTTGTGTGTACTTTATTGATCCCCAGAGGGGAAATTCAGGGCATCCACCTAGATGGATGAAGCAGCCACGTTACAGTGCTATCCATCACCATTCATACACACATTCACACCTAGGGCCACTTTAGAGTCTCCAATTAACCTAACTTGCATGTTTTTGGCCTGTGGGAGAAAACCGGAGAAATCCCAGCGTAAACCTACGTAGACACGGGGAGAACATGCAAACTCCACATAGATCATTGTTGGTCAGGGGCTGGGATCAAACCTGGGATCCCATGGCCAAGGGTTGCTGTGCCACAGTGCTCACCACTGCACCACCGCACCACCCAACTTCTTTAGCAATGACCTTTTGTGGCTTACCCTCCTTGTGGAGGGTGTCAGTGACTGTCTTCTGGACAACTGTCAAGTCAGCAGTCTTCCCCCTGGTTCAGTAGTCTACACTGTAGACTACTGAACCAGACTGAGAGACTGCTTAAAGAGTCAAGAAGCCGTTGCTGGTGGTTGGAGTTAATTAGCTGATTAGAATGTGACACCATGAGACTACAATATTTAACTTTTTCACAATATTCTAAATTTTTTGAGACACTGAATTTTGGGGTTTCATGAGCTATAAACCATAACCAGCAAGATAAATATAGTACAGAAGGCTAAGGAGTAGGGCCCCTGGAGTTACATTCAATATTACACACACATGCACGCACGCACATGCACACGCACACACACACGTGTGCAGAGAAGTCCATGAACATAAGAGCCACAAAGCACTTAGTCTGCTACAACCTCAGCATCTGCTTCCACACATCAATCGTTCTCCCCTGATGCACCTATCCAGTCAACACCATTTGACATGACTTGGGTTTGCTCATACACAACCCAGCATTCCAAATATGAGCATTAATAAGGTTGTTTTGAAGGCTAGTTTGGCTGTAGATCTTGCAGGTCACAACATAAAGACAATAACTCCCATGTGAATTGGCAGCTTGGAAGAACACTGAAATGAATCTAATTCCTCTTACCTGAAATCACCTCCCAACACTCCCTCCTAAACACACCCTGCTGAGGGGATCCCATTCCTAGAAGACACAATAAATAGTGGCATGTGAAGAGGATGAATAATTTCACTAAAAGACTTTTCAGAACCCCAAGTCTGGATGGAAACATTAAGCGGTTGTGCTATACAAAGTCATCATATTGGCAAATCCTTTAACCAACAGTTCAGTGATGTAGTCTCCCATTCATACTTTACAGCTACATGTTGAACACTGATATCTGATTAACTTCATGCAGTCTTTTCCATTTTGTTTCCCCTCCAATGAATTACTTTTGCAGTCACATGAAAACAAAATCTCTTATTATTGGTTTCATGTAAAGTGAGCACTGAAACTGCATTAAAATTGCAATTTTTTCCCCCCATTCCACTCACTCGAGTTCTTATCACTCGTCACGATGACTTGGATGGGAAGAGTGGATTACTCCACAAAGGAACCAATTGACTTTATGCTAAGTCTCCTTCCTATCAGGTGTAATCTCCTGGTTTCCCCCATGGGGATCAGTTTATGTGAGCGATGCAGCGAAACCTAAGGGCCTTTCACCAGAGGGTCACAGAGCTGGCTTCACTTCCGAAAGGTAATGCCCCACCCCACCCCACCCCTTCCTCTTCAGAGTTCCTGAAGAGGCTGATTAAACAGTAGGACAAGGATGAGTGGAAGTGCTGTGATAGTACAGGGATGCTGGGGAAAACATAAACCAGTGAAATGACAAAATATTTTTTTTCCCTTTTATCAGGTGTGGCTGTACAGGGAAAAGAGCAGCTGAACGGTGGAGATTTGATTTAGATCTCCACAATCTTCAGAAATCGGGAAATTGGATGAGGTGAATGAGGTGAGAGGCAGCCAGAATTTAGGATCCTGCATTGTCTGAGATGGATTTTTTTTTTTTACATTTTCCATTATCCAGCAGTGTCTTTGAAACCCAAGCTCCCTGCTGAGCTGTCGGTTGCCTTCTTCCTGATAAACAAATGGAAGAAGTTCAGAGGAACCTGACTTAAACACGTGCTTTGTCCTGTAACTTGATCCAAAACAGGCTGATGGCATCTGATAACATTCATGGCAGTTGATGGAAAAACATGCAGCAATTACAACTTCCCCTTTCTCTTTGAGTCTCTTTGCTCATCATATCTGCCTTTTCCTCTGTCTCCTTAGCTCTATGCCTGAATGTACAGAGAGTGAACACCCAACTTTAAGACCTGCATCATGTCCTGAAATGACAGCAGCTGCTGGGACAGACCACGTGGAGAGCAACCGAATGCTTCAGTGTGGAAAGGGGGGAATCTCCCTCTCTGAACAACACAACGCTCATTAGTTCTTCAAACAGCCTTTGCGGGGCCTCTCCCATAAAGGAGGAGATAAAAACTGCATGTTATCAAGGTATTACAAAGTTATGCTCTTTTGTTTGCGTGCGTGTGTGTGTGTGTGTGTGTGTGTGTGTGTGTGTGTGTTACACAATGTTAACAGTTCGTCCAGGTGGGTGACAAAGAGACTAGCAGTGCAGGTAAAATCCCAGCCCCATTCTGGCTCCTTAATCTCTCCATTCTGACACCCGCTTTGATTTGTGAGTCAGTCCAAAGCCTGAGCAAACAGCACATCCCGTCGCCACCCAGGAAAAGACCGAGAGTAACTTTCAGTCAGCTCTTTGGTCTTCCTGGAGTTTATTCAAGGAGGTTCACCTATCTTTTCAACCTCAGGTTAATTGGGGAAAAAAGAAATGAGATGATTGGCAGACTCCAGTGTCCCCCCTCCCCCCCTTTTGTCAAATGGTTTATCAGAGGGAATTATAGACTAAATGCACCATTGCCTGAATGCACCAACCCCTAGTCTGAACGCACCACATGTCTGGACTGAATGCACCACTTTCCTGGACTGAATGCACCACTACTTAGTCTGAATGCACCACTCCCTATGGACTGAATGCACCACCCCAAATATGTTTTCCTATGTTAGTTTTTCAATGAAATAGATTAATATTATATCATAGATGGAAGTTTAGGAGGTGTGAAATCCAGTTATGCAAACTTAATACTCAAAGCAGGAGGTTTTAACTTAATCTTCACACCTTTGCCCTAACCCTAACCCCTAACCCTAACCCTAACCCTAACCCCTAATCCTAAGCAGAGCAAGAAGCAGGACTCGAAGCAGCAGAAGCTCAAACAACTCTGGACTGCCCATGAAAACCACATCATCACTTCCGACTACCTGAAGCAGTGCAGCAACCTGACTGATCATGCAGAAGACTAAAATAGCTGGAATGATTGAATTACTTGAAATTGTGATGTTTGAATAAAGAAATAAAAAAAAAACATTTTTGAGATTTGTTGTGCATTCAGACTAGGTAGGTGGTGCATTCAGTCTGGTGCATTCAGTCCAGAGGGGTGGTGCATTCAGACTAGGCAGATGGTGCATTCAGACTAGGCTGGTGGTGCATTCGGTCTGGTGCATTCAGGCAATGGTGCATTTAGTCTGACACCCATCAGAGGCCTGTTAGGAATTTGCCCTGTGTATTTGTCCACAACAAGGCAGATGTTCCTCCACAGAGGTGAGGACACAGACAAGTATAAATAAATGAATACACACAATCATGCAGTGTTGACAGATTTATTTCAGATGATCAAAGACAGAGGCTGCACAGGGAGGACATAATAGATTACGGGGAAGAAAAGAAAGGTGAGAGAATAAGAGAAAGTGGGTGGGGAGTAAAAGTTACATACAATTAAGAGGACAAAGCCATGGATTTTTCTCCTTCTCTTTCCAGGTCTTTTGGTTTGGAAGAAAAGGTGGGCCTCTTGACTTAAAAAACAACTCAGTAAAAGCATTATATTGTGTTTGAATAGCTGGGCTGTACACAATGGTACAGATGTGTATAGCAATAACGGTTCTTAAAATTACTTAACAATGGATGACTGATGGCAGCAATCAAGGGAAAAAAACAGTGACAAAAACCCCATAGAAATAATACTCTTTAAAAAATAAAACAAGTTATTAAACATGAGATGCCCTCCAGATCCCATTTATGAAGTCTATTAGAACAGTCACACAGGAGGGTAATAATGCTACTCATCCTGAATCAAATTAAATTGTAAGCAAAAATGCTTTTATTAAAGGTTATCAAATGATAAGACAAATTTTTTTCTACTTTTTAAATTATTCTACTTCCAATACCTAACATTATTGGCCAACAGCAATATGCTGGCCGGTATAGCTGTGCAGCCCTGGTATTTGGTTAACACCACCTGAAAACACTGGTAAAGGACCTTAGCTTGGTCTTTGTTGTTTTGGAATGCCATAGACTCAGATGTGATGATTGCCTCAGCTGGTTTTCAACCTGAGACTGAAAAGGAACGCAGCTTTAATCCAACTAAAGTATTTCTCTGAGAGAAAATAATGAGGTTGTCGCTGGTTAAGAGGCTAATGGGACACAACCAGAATGTAAAACTCTAGTCACGCTAGAGGCAGAATGAGCCGGAATGCCATCAGAATGAAAATTCTCTGTATATTCCTAAATATTCAAAGTGCATTTGAAAAATTATGACTGCATTCTGAGTGCATTTCAAATATTCGGGCCCACTCTTGTGGCCAGCCTGAATGCTTTGCTCAAAGCGCTATATAAGTGTAGGTTAGTTAGTTAGTTAGTTAGTCATGCTCAAAACGTTCCGGGTGCGTTTGAAGTGGGGAAATATTGAATGGCATTCAAAGTGTATTCTAATGGCACTATGACTGCATTCTAAATATTCTTACGGCATTCCAACAGCATCTGAGACATTCTGATCACATTCCAGGGAGAGCCGAATCGCATAAAAACACAGCCAGCTGCCGCTGGAACATCAGTCAGCTGATTCCACAGCCCCGCCCCCTGTACTAGGAATTTTCATTCTGACTGCATTCCGGCTCATTTCACCTCTAGTGTGACTAGGTTTTTGGGTCAATTTGAAATGTGGTGTGAATTCTGAAAATTCTTCATTCTGGCTGGTCCTGAATAAGTGTGACGGGGCCCTTACAAACATGAAATCTAGATTAACTACAACACTTTAGCGGAACACATTCAGCAGGCTACACACTCTGTGAAGAGTATAAGCTGTAAATGATAATTTTTAGTAATGCACAAGTTGTTATGACCCGAGCGCTGATCTCGTTCGCGCTCGGGCCGTACATCATCTCTGCCGGCTTTGACAGCAGTGGATTATCTTCTGGCTCCCCGGGCTCTTATTGTGACAGCGCTCGGTGGGGCTTCCTGCTGTCAAAGCCGATCAGCTGTTCTGCATTACGGTTCGTTAACTGCCGGCTTTTTTTGGAAGGCGCTGGCGGCAGCCTAATGCAGCAGTATCGTCTAACATTACCCGGTGCCAGTTTCTTTTGACGATGACCCCAACGGCATGCGCTGGCACCTGGACTATGCTGAGGTACTTCTGGACAACCTTCCTCGGTACTACGACCACCCGGAGGTCGTCGCCAGGAGGGCCGAGCTCGCCGCACAGTGTGAGATACTCTGTGGGCTGGAGGAAGACTACGGCAGGAAGCAGAGGAGGAGGCATCCTCTTTCCCTGCGTTGGGATCCCGTTCCTGTCCCTGATCCAGTCCAGGAGTTCGCGCCATCTGGGGGCCGTCGAAGACGTCGGCGCCACGGCCAAGGTGAACCTCAGCAGGATCCCCGGGTGGATCTGCTGCCAGCGAAGCCCGTCAGTGGACGTTCGAGAGCAGCTCCTCCTCGTCCTTCCAGGGGGCCCTCTGTCGCCATACAGCAGGGAGAGGGAGGAACTATATCCCCTACAGCAGGCACCATCCTCTCTCCGGGAGGCAGGCAAGTGCGCATTAATTCTCTCCATCATAATTGTGATCTGCCTTGTCTGACTCCTGGGGGCGGAGTTCGGGGTTCGCAGTCCCCCGAGCTCCCACCACCTGCTGTAGCTGTAATTATTAAACCTGCTGCCTCTGTGTCTCCCTCCGCTGAGTGGTCCACGTCGCCAGGCCTACGTCGCTGGATGAGGAGGGGGCCTGCTGTGCTGGAGAGCCTGGTTCCAGCCCTGCAGCCATGCCGTGGACAGAGGAGGAGAGCGGACTGCAGCCTGGAGCCTGCGCCGACGATCAAGCGTCCCCGGGTCTCCACGCTGGAACAGTGCGAGCCAGCGGGTCGAGGGTCCCCTGCCACCACGCCATGCGGGTTATCGGCGTGGACATCAGCGTCGGAGGATTCACTGACTGTGGAAACCATCATGCCAGCTGCGGAGCCTGACGTAGCTGAGTGGGAGCCTGCGGACGAACTTCTTCGCCCTGAACCTGGATCGTCGAAGTCCTGGACGCCGACAGAACCCGAGTGCAGAGTCACCGGTGCGGAGCCAGTCGTGGTCGCTGCGCTGGAGGTTCCAGGTTCAGGGGCGGAGGTCGTCACCGGTGCTGCACTGACCCAATTGGGGTCCGACGCGGGTGCAGCCAAGACCCAGTGGGGGTCCGACGCGAATGCATCCGAGACCCAGTCGGGGTTTGACGAGGCCCAATTGGGGTCCGACACGGGTGCAGCCGAGATCCAGTGGGGGTCCGACGCGGGTGCATCCGAGACCCAGTCAGGGTCTGACGAGGTCCAGTGGGGGTCCGACGTGGTTGCAGCCAAGGCCCAATCGGGGTCCGACACGGGTGCATCCGAGACCCAGGCGGGGTCCAACGAGGTCCAGTGCGGGTCCGACGCGGGTGCAGCCGAGACCCAGTCAGGGTCCGACGAGACCCAGTGGGGGTCCAACGCGGGTGCAGCCACAGCCGCAGCATCGGTGTGGGTCAAGGACGGTGGAGGAGCTGCAGACCCTTCGCTGCCTGACGTGGTACGGGCTCATGTGCGCCATTATTCCCCTCCTTGGAGTCACCACCCCTGTTCATCGCCGGGGGCTGTTGGGGTCCTTCTTTGCTCGCCCTGGCTCTCCCACATTTTTTCCCTGCCAGGGAGGCCGCCGCGGGCTGTTTTCCCACGGTTCTGGTGGCTGAGGGACGCGGGTCAGCCACCTGAGGAACTGCTTCGCCAATTTGGCGCCTTGGGTCGGCCACCCAACCTTTTGTATGTACTACTGGGCGACCTGGTTTGGCCACCGGAGGAGTGGACTTTCCGGGCTTGGGACTGGGGTAGGCCGCCCGGTCATGTTCCGCCCCCCATGACCACCTGTCGGCCGTTGGACGCAGGGAGACCGCCAGAACTGTTCCCGTGGCGTATGGTCCCCGCCGGTCGTCATCGTCATGAACTGTTGGGGGTAGAGGTCATTCGTGGTGGCATTTTGGCCCTGTAATTGTTTCTGTTTTTTTGCTGTCCTGTGTTGTAGTTGATTTGTGCATTTGGGAGCGTGGTGTTTTTGTCATCGTGCCTTGTATTGCTTTCTTTTGCCTTGTCTTGATCATGATCTGTGCCTTAGGGAGTGTTATATTTTTCTGTCATTTGTGCCTGTGTCATGTCATGTATTTTGGGGGGCTTTGTTTTTTTTCCCCCTTGATTGTGTCTGTGCTTTTGGTTTGTGGTTTTTGGTTCCCGTATTGTTTCTCTCCTGCCGGACCTGCCCCCGTCCGCCCACCCTGAGGGGTGGGGGTTGGGGGCTGGGTGTCAATGGGCGTTCAGGAGCCCGCCCTCGGAGGGGAGGTACTGTTATGACCCAAGCGCCGATCTCGTCCGCGCTCGGGCCATACATCATCTCTGCCGGCTTTGACAGCAGTGGGTTACCTTCTGGCTCCCTGGGCTCTTATTGTGACAGCGCTCGGTGGGGCTTCCTGCTGTCAAAGCCGATCAGCTGGCCACGCGGTGTCACATGAGGGCCACCACGTGACACAAGTACTCTTAAAAGTTACATTTTTCAGTAACACAATATAATAATGGCTCCCTTCCTGTTCACTCTTTATACTGCGGACTTCTCACACAACAAAACACACTGCCATCTACAGAAGTTCTCTGATGACTCTGCGATCGTTGGCCTCATCTCCAATGGAGATGAAGCTGAGTACAGAGGGCTTATCCAGGACTTCATGGACTGGTGCCATCGGAACTGCCTCCAGATCAACGTGAGAAAAACTAAGGAGCTGGTGGTGGACTGCCGCAGGCAAGGACAACCCCTCACAGCACCAGTAAATATACAGGGAACAGACATCGAGATGGTGACATCCTATAAGTACCTGGGTGTTCATCTGAACAATAAACTAGACTGGTCACACAACACTGATGCACTCTACAAGAAGGGACAGCGCAGGCTGTTCCTGCTGAGGAGACTCAGGTCTTTTGGTGTACAAGGCGCGCTGCTGAAGACATTCTATGACACGGTGGTGGCATCAGCCATCACTTTTGGAGTGGTCTGCTGGGGCAGTGGCATTACTGCAGCCGATAGGAAGAGACTGAACAAACTGATCAAGAAAGCTAGCTCTGTCCTGGGGCAGCGCCTTGATCCGGTGGAGGAGATAGGAGAGAGAAGGACGGTGGCTAAACTGTCATCTCTGCTGGAGTCCGAGTTCCACCCTATGCAGGACATACTGAATGCACTGAGGAGCTCAATTAGCAGCAGACTACATCATCCCAGGTGCACAACCGAGAAATTTCGCAGGTCCTTCCTACCAACGGCTGTCAGACTGTACAACCTAAGCAGGGCTGCTCGCAGAGATAGCAAAAAGACGTAACAAACTAATAGTTTTTTGAATGCAAAAGATGCAATAGACTTACACAATGGTCCCCTCCGGCATACAACTAGGAAAATACCGGTCGCTATGGAGAGTGAGAATATGTATGGGCACATAATCATACCATGTAGGATAACTAAGTAGACGGTTGTGCTGTTTCATCCCATCTAGCAACAATGCTCTGCACTGTGTGTGTTTATATATTTACATATTTATTCCATCTAGCTACAATGCTCCGCACTGGGTGTGTTTATGTTTATATATCTATATATTTATTCCATCTAGCTACAATGCTCCGCACTGTGTGTTTATATATCTACATATTATTCCATCTAGCTACATTGCTCCGCACTGTGTGTTTACATATTCATATATTTATTCCATCCAGCTACAATGCTCTGCACTGTGTGTCTGTGTGTGTGTGTGTATATATATATTTTATAGTAATATGTACATATGTATATTAGCTGCTCTTGCTTGCTTGTTTTTTTTCTTGCCTTCTGATTGTTGCTCTGAGTGTTGCTATCCCTGTGCTGTTGCAATCCTGGAATTTCCCCGTTGTGGGACTAATAAAGGCTTATCTTATCTTATCTTATCTTAATAATGGAATACTTTTAACTGACAATAATCTTGTAACATAACACACTACTTAAAAAAGAAACATGCTGACACTGATCTTTAGTATATTCTTTCCCACTGAAATTTTCTTCAATCAGCCCATTTTAAATGTTAATGTTCATATACAGTATATGTAATCTTAGCCTCCTATATAAGGTGGCATGTAATGGAAACATAAACAGTCACATAATGTAACAGATCTCAGGTGAGCACGCACACATTCTGACCTTATTACCTGCTGCTGCTCCTCATTACCTCACCTGCTGCTGATTACTCCCACGCCACAAAAGGGCTGGGCACGCTAGAAGTAGTGTGGGAATGTTATGAATCTTCAGCTTGTTGTAATCTCCTCATGGCCTCTAACCTGTCAAGTGTGCTCTCCCAGCAGCCTGCTTGTCTCCTCTGTCTCTGCTCTTCCTATGCTCCCAGCCTGGAACCTTTCACGTAAGCCTACTCTGCAAAATCAAAGATTAATACTAACCTCACCCTCAGGATTCTCCTTGGACCTTTTCCTGGATCCCCTTACCTCTCGGACCTTGCATTCCCTACCTGGACCATCTTCCCCCTTCACTGGACACTAGCGTAAGCCAGCCATGTCAATATTGGAAATCAATCAACTAACCTTCAATGCAGGAAAAGTCCAAGGCCCAGGCATCACCTGTCAGAAACCCTACCTGTGAAGACACTCTCTCTACCTGGACCCTTACCCCACTATCTCTAGAAGTGATTACTGTACTTACCTCGTCCCTGGCACCCCACAGCTCCTTCACTCCACTGACAGTATAATCCTAATATACTGCAACCACATCTACTCACCTGTTATCATTCGCCTGCTTACCTTCTCCCTCCCACGAGTGTTTTTGCCAACCAAATTTACCACAGTCATTCTTTATAAATACTTACATTGCATCCAAGTTGTGGTTTCCTGTTTTCCTTGCATTTGGGTCCTCATCTGGTCTAAACATGTTACATAAAGGCTGAAAAACAGACAGAAAGACTCAGCCAAGACAGAGGAAAATTTTAAATTATGAAGACATCTTTCATACATAAGAACTCAAATCTTCTGTGATCCCACACAGTGGCTAGGAGCCTATGTGCATCCTGCAGCCTCACTTAAGACATAAAGTCTGTGTTGACAGCTCAGCCTGCTAACCTTTGTGACCCATCTCCCCCTTCCCCTAAAGTGGGACACCACTGAAAAGAGGAAGCGACATGGTCACAGAGGTAAAAGGTCGACTCACATGATGCATTTCAAATGTGGGTGAACAAGATAGATGGTGATGGCTGCAGTACATCGCCAACATGCAACACGTTTTTACATGCCAAAGAATCTCAAACAGTTTTTTTTTTGTTTGTTTTCAACAAGTCCAATAGATTTGCTTTGTTAAAGCAGTCACACTGACAACAACACAATTCACACTCAAAAATTGACCATCATAAAATGTATACACCCACTATCATATAAATCTCAATACTGACCAGCAGTATTAAGGCAGGCTCCAGAATCTTGCAGAGAGTGTTGAGAAAAAAACACAAGCAAAGCATACTTTGAGGTAGACAAATAAGTTTTAAGTGCTTTTGCAAGTTCCCATACAGTATTTTTTCCAACTATTGTCATTAATTTAGTGTATCAAAATATAAGATAAGATGACTTCCGGTCTGGACGCCATGGTGATAGCAACCTAACGCTGAAACTCCCAGACTCAATCCAAGGAAAACATCCTCAAAATCAGACCTAACGGATTTTTGGAAGATTAAAAATCAAAAGACAATAACACCATGCCTAACCACAAGCAGAAGAAACTGACATTCCCCAGGTCAGGACGCACTGCGGCCGCGGAATCTGAACCGGAGGACCTCCCTTCAGAAGACGAGGACCTGGGCCTAGCTAACAAAAGGATTAGCTTGAAATCGCTATTTGACGAAATACGACGATTTCGGGCCGAATTTCTTGAATTCAGAGAGGATCTAAAAAGGGCGAACAGCAGAATGGACCAGGCCGAAAACCGAATCTTGGAAGCTGAAGAAAGAGTAAAAGTGCTTGAAGATTCTGTGCTGGATTTACACAGAAAACAGTCAAGGCTGGAGGCTAAGCTAACCGACCAAGAAGGAAGACAGAGACGAGATAACATCAGAATTCACGGTCTGAAAGAAGGAGCTGAAGATAGTTTCAACACAGTGGCGGAATGCGTGGAATCCTTATTGAGAGAGAAGTTGGATATTCCACAAACCACCGATTTGAAGATAGAAAAAGCCCATCGTACATTAGCCGCAAAGCCAGCCCCGGAAGCGCCCCCACGTTCTGTGGTGGTAAGATTCACCAATTTCAAAATAAAACAAGAGGTTGTAAGACGGGCTTGGCAGAAAAAAGGATTTATGCATCATGAGAGAAAAGTCTTCGTGGAGCACGATTACGCCCCTGAGGTTCTTAAAAAACGACGGGAATATAACGACGCCAAAAAGGTTCTACGGGAACAGAATCTACGCTTTCAGACGCCATTTCCGGCGAAGCTAAGGGTCTTTTACGGGGAAGAGTCATGTCTCTATAATTCAGCGGAAGAAGCAACAACTGACATGGCGAGAAGAGGACTCCCGGTAACGGTGTTTAAACCCGCAGCGGATCTGAGCGAGAAGATAAGAGCTCAAACGTGGTCCACTCAGAGACCTTCAAAATCCACGGGCCAGCAGCGGGAAACCCAGCCCCAGAGCTACAAAGATAAGCTTTCCAGTTCCAGGAAGGAATAGCGACCTTTTTGGGTTTTTTTTTCTTTTCAGTAACTCTGCACTTCCACCCCCCCTCCTACAAGGTAACAAACATTAAAGAAGATGCAGAATCAGCATGTGGTAAAACCTTTCATGGAGCAGTTATAGCATTAGAAACAAATGTCTTCTTAATTTAAAGGGGAAAAAAAAATCATGTTAAAATAGAAACATAACAATGACCCACATGTTCTCTCCATACTAATAAATACTGTATTAGAGTGAATGTTTGCTGTGATGGGGGTGGGAGGGTGCACACAATCTCATAGGGTATAGGCATAAAAAAAAAAAAAATCATTACAAATTCGGATTGGGATCTGAAATTCACATTAAAAACATGGGACAACTTACAGGGGTAAGAGAGGGCCCTCAACACGTAACAAAGTTTGAGGAATTTCCCTCAGAGCCTACACTCCATCAGGGCTCTTACAGGGTCTTTAAAGAGACCCCAGCTCAGGAAGTTTTTTTGACAGTTTTTTGTTTTAAAGTTTCGTACACTATGTTCTTAATGTTTTTTATGTTCTTAATGCTCTTTCAGTTTCTGAGTAGCAAAAAAGAGGGCCACCACATTGTTATACTAAATAAGAAAATACAATGGAGAAACAGGGTGTAACCAAAATAGCCTCATATAATGTAAAAGGGATCCTGAATCCAGTTAAAAGATCCAAGATTCTACGCAAAATGAAAAAAGACAAAGCAGAAATAATATTTTTTACAAGAAACCCACCTAACAGACGTGGAACACACTAAACTCAATAGACAAGGGTTTAAAATGATCTCTTCATCTTCATATAAATCAGGGAGGAGGAGGGGAGTAGCGACATTGATATCAACCAAAATTACATTTGAAAAAAAATCAGAACACAAAGATAAAGAAGGGAGGTACAGTTTGGTAACTGGGCGGCTAGAGGGAGAAGATATCACCCTGCTGAATGTATATGCACCACCAGGGGCTAAATGGAAATTTTATAAAAATGTATTCGACCTAATGATAACTAAAGCCCAAGGTTTAGTGATATGTGGTGGAGACTTCAATCTAAGACTGAATCCATACTGGGATGCGACAGGTAATTCTTCACATCAAAATAACACCCAAAATAAGAATACTCGGATGCTACTAAAAGAAATAGGAATCTGTGACGTATGGAGGGAATTCAACCCCAATGTAAAAGATTATACTTTTTATTCAACGCCACATTCATCTTACTCAAGGATTGATTACTTTTTTATGTTTAATAGAGACATTGGAAGAGTAAAAACATGTAAAATAGGACTGATGGATCTCTCCGACCACAGTCCGATCTATATGGACTTAAACATCCAAAAATACACAAATAATACATTTTCCTGGAGGTTGAATTCAAGTGTCCTGAAAGGACCACTGAAAGATGAATTGGAATCAGATATTCTCAGATATTTGGAAGAAAACGATAATGGAGAAGTATCTCCTTTAATACTGTGGGATGCGTGCAAAGCTGTAATAAGGGGAAAAATTATTGCAAAACTGGCAACCCAAAAGAAACTGAGAGAAGAAAAACTAATTACACTAGAGTCAGAACTCAAGAACCTAGAAAAAGAACACAAAGACAACACTCATTCTAATGGCTCGCTCAAGATTAAAGAAATTAAAAATCAAATAAATGAGATCTACACAATAGAAATCCAGAAGAAACTTACATTTCTGAAACAAAAACACTATGAAGCAGGCAGTAAATCGGCAAAATTACTAGCCTATAAATTGAGGAAACAACAAACGGAAAGAGCAATCTACAAAATCAGAGACCCAGTATCAAAGAAAATAAAATTCAGAATTCAGGATATTCTTAAAAGCTTCGAGAATTACTACAAGAACTTATACTCCCACAAAAAACATAAAAACGCATCCGAGACATTACTAAACACATTAAACCTTCCCCAACTTACGGAATCACAAAATAAAACCCTACTGTCAGAAATACAACCTAAAGAATTGGAAAAAGCAATTATGAAACTTAAAGCTAACAAATTCCCAGGAGCAGATGGCTATACAGCAGAATGGTACAAAACCTTTAAACAGCAACTATCTCCTCTCCTCCTGAAAACATTTAACTACGTCCTCCACACAGGGGAAATCCCCCCCTCCTGGAGAGAAGGGGTCATTGCAGTTATACCTAAACCTGAAAAGGATAAACTAGAATGCTCCAACTACAGACCAATCAGTGTATTAAATCAGGACTATAAGCTTTTTACCACTATCCTTGCCAAAAGGTTAAAAAACATACTGACAGACTTAATTCACTTAGACCAAACAGGTTTTATAAGACAAAGACAGACACAAGACAACATTCGACGCACTTTACACATAATTCATCATATAAAAAAATATAACTTAAATGCAGTCATATTGGGATTAGATGCTGAAAAAGCATTCGATTCGGTTGACTGGTCTTTCCTATATAGAATCTTATCCAGTTTCAATTTTCATAACAACTTCATTAGAACTATACAGGCATTATATAAAAAACCAACAGCTAAAATAAGGATTAACGGTAATTTATCATCATCTTTTGAGCTGGAAAGAGGATGTCGTCAAGGCTGCCCCCTGTCTCCACTGCTCTTTGCAATCTTCATAGAACCTCTGAGCCAATGGATAAGACAAAATCAAGAAATTCAAGGTATTACACTTGGTCAGAAGGAACATAAAATAGCACTCTTTGCTGATGACATTTTAATATACCTAGGGCAGCCAGACACTTCTCTACCAGAACTAATCTCAGTTTTTTCAGACTATGGAGATTTATCAGGGTACAAATTAAACATGCATAAAACCAAAGTCTTAACATTCAACTATGACCCAAATCATTTTTCACTAAATGAACTCAAAACTAACTGGGAGTTGGAATCTATGAAATATCTGGGGGTCAATATCCCGAAACAACTCGACAAAATTATAACACTAAACTATGATCCACTGGTGACAAAAATAAAATCTGACCTAGCAAGATGGAATATGATACCATTCTTAGGTACTGCACAAAGAATTGAAGCAGTCAAAATGAATATACTTCCACGTCTTCTATACCTTTTCCAAACAATACCGGTAGAACCTCCCAAAAAAACATGGCAGGAGCTGGACAGAAGGATCTCAAGATTCATATGGCAGGATAAGAGACCTAGAATCAGATATAGAACCCGACAGCTAAACAAAGACAAAGGTGGGCTCGCGCTGCCAAATATCAGGGACTATTTTATAGCTGCACAAATTAAAACTTTAGTAGAGATATGTAACCCAGTCTACACTGCACAATGGAAGGAGATGGAATGCCAAATAACAAGTGACATCCCCCTGCAGGCGATAATAGGGAACAATGCCTTAACTCAACTCTTGAATAACACCAACCCGTGGATAGAGACCCCGCTAAAAATTTGGTTTAAGATAGTCAGAGAGAATCAAGCTAAAGAGCCCTATCGACTTCTGCAATGGATTGCCTATGATCAAGACTTTACCCCCAATAAAACAGACACTAGATTTAAAGAGTGGAAAGAGAAAGGGCTGATAAAATATTACGATTTCTTTAAGGGGCAAACTTTAAGAAGTTTTGAAGATTTGAAAAAACAAGGTCCAATAAATCAAGATCTTTACAGGTTCTTTCAGCTTAGACACCACATAAACAATATACTTAAAAAGGAGGATTTGGAAAGGGCCCAGTCAGGTGTTCTGAAGGTCTTCTTAATGGCATATAAAGGGATCCCAGGGATCAGATACATTTCTAAAATATACCAAGGTCTTCAAGACTTAAAAGGAGACAACACATCATATATAAAAGAGAGATGGGAAAAAGAGGGGAATTTCACTTTACAATTGGAAATATGGGAAAAGCTAAATAGACAGCAATGGAAAAGTACCTCATCCCTGCAGTGGAGAGAATTTGGATGGAAAAACTTGGTAAGATTTTTCAGAACACCTGCACAAAACAAATTTACCCATAAGGGGTTGAACTGTTGGCGCTTGTGTGGTGAAAAGACTGCAAATCATTTTCATGTGTTTTGGTCATGCCCAGTTATCCACCAATATTGGACCAACGTACAGACAATATTGGGGAAAATATTCAAAATAACAGTTCCCTTTTCTTTTGTAACTTTGTATTTGGGTTTACTACCGGACTCACTGGAAAGACGAGGAGATAAATACTTATTCAATGTTTTAATATTGGCAAGTAAAAAAGCCCTAACTAAAAAATGGATGCTGAAGGACTGTCCTACACCTGAAGATTGGATTAACGTGATTCAAGACATTTACTCGATGGAAAAGTTGACATTCGCACTGAGACAGGACATGGATGGGTTCATGAACTTTTGGCAACCCTGGATCGCATATGTGTCTTCCATTAGATCTAATCTTTGACAAATACCATTTCAATAATGGTCCCGCTCTTTGTTCCAACACTACTCAGATGCTCTTTTACTTTTAATTACTTAATTTTCTGTTTGTTTTTTGCTGTTCTGTTTGTTTGTTTATTCGTTTGTTTGTTTTTTGTTGTTTTTATTTAATTCTCCTTAATTTCACTTTTTCTTTCACTTTAAAAAAAGGGGGGTGTTGTAATAACTATCCTACCAATGTTGTCAAATAGCAAAAAATAAGGGAACATGTGATGAAAATGTAAACAATGCAATGCTGTAATGACCTGTATACCCTTTACAAAAACTTAAATTAAAAAAATATATATATAAGATAAGATAAGATAAGCCTTTATTAGTCCCGCAATGGGAAAATTCCAGGATTACAGCAGAACAGGGATAGCAGCACTCAGAGCAATAGTTAATAAGATAATAAGATAATAAGAACTGGTTAGCCAAAAGCAGTAAATGAATATACATATGTACACAGATATATACACAGTGCAGGAGCATTGCAGCTAGATGGTATAAACAGCATTACGGTTTGTTAAGACAGTATATTTCATATTTGAATCAACAGTGTTGTTGTCACCCTTAGTAATGATTGATATTGTCCTAGTTGTATAATGGAGAGGACACCTACGCAAGAATGCTGTTTGTTGACTTCAGCTCAGCATTCAACACAGTTATCCCCCTCCAAGTTGCTCACTAAACTTGGGGACCTGGGAATCAGTACCTCCACCTGCAACTGGATCATGGATTTTCTGACCAACAGACCCCAGTATCTTAGGTCAGGCCCCAACCGTTCTTCCGTCATCACACTCAACACTGGTGTACCACAGGGCTGTGTGCTCAGCCCATTCCTCTACTCCCTCTACACCCATGACTGCAGGCCTATGTATGGATCCAATTCCATCATAAAGTTCGCAGATGACACCACAGTGATTAGACTCATCAGGGACAACGACGAGTCAGATTACAGGGCAGAGGTTGAACACTTGGCTACTTGATGCGCTGACAATAACCTGCTCCTTAACACCAGCAAAACCAAGGAGCTCATAGTGGACTACAGGAAGGAGAGGGAAGAGACACATGACCCCATCCATATCAATGGCATAGCTGTTGAACGTGTCCCCAGCTTTAAATTCCTGGGGACCCACATCTCGGAGGACCTGTCCTGGTCAGTTAACACCACCAGCCTGATCAAGAAGGCCCATCAGCGCCTCTTCTTCTTGAGGACACTGAAGAAGAACCATCTGTCAACTGACATCCTGGGCAACTTCTACCGCTGCGTGATAGAGAGTACCCTGACCAACTGTATCACAGTCTGGTATGGGAGCTGCTCTGTCGCTGACCGCAAGACGCTGCAGCGGGTGGTGAAAACCGCCCAACGCATCACAGGGACTCCACTTCCAGTTATAGAGGACGTCTACAGGAAAAGATGTCTGCGCCGGGCACGTAGCATTCTTAGGGACTCCAACCATCCTGCTCATGGACTGTTCCAGCTTCTCCCCTCCAGAAGACGTTTCAGAAGCCTTCGGACTAGAACCAGCAGGTTTAGGAACAGTTTCTTTCCAACAGCTGTCACGTTATTGAACTTAGTTCCCCGCTGACTCTCTTACCATCATCTCTTACCATCCTCACCTGTACATAACTGCATAACTACATAACTACATCTAACTTATTGCACATTATTTGCACATAACAGTACTCTTAACTTTCTGCACTGCTGCATATATTTGCATATATTTGCTTAAATTGCACACACTGTTAATTACCGTATATACTGCACTGCTGTCCTTTGCACTTCTGATTGGATGCTAAACTGTGTTTCGTTACCTTGTATTCATACATGTGTAATGACAATAAAGTTGAATCTAATCTAATCTAATCTAAATTTATTGTGCAAGGTTGTTGTGTTTAGTACATTCAATGCGACCTCTACAAGCAGCCCTGGTTAAGTTATAAAGTCTGACAGCCGTAGGTAGAAAGGACCTGCGGAAACTCTCCGTCATGCACTTAGGATGGCACAGCCTACCGCTAAATGAGCTCCCCAGTGAGTTCAGTGTGTCCTGCATGGGGTGGGACTCGGACTCCAGCAGAGATGACAGCTTAGCCACCATTCCTCCTCTCTCCTATCTCCTCCACTGGGTCGAGGCGGCGCCCCAGAACAGAGCTAGCTTTTTTAATCAATCTGTTCAGTCTCTTCCTGTCGGCTGCCGTGATGCTGCTGCCCCAGCAGACCACTCCAAATGTGATGGCTGATGCCACCACCGAATCATAGAAGGTCTTCAAGAGCGCCCCTTGCACTCCAAAAGACCTGAGCTTCCTCAGGAGGAACAGCCTGCCCTGCCCCTTCTTGTAGAGCGGACTGGTGGTGTGTGACAGTGACAGTTTATTGTTCAGGTGAACACCCAGGTACTTGTAAGATGTCACCATCTCAATGTCTGTTTCCTGGATGTTTACTGGTGCTGTGGCGGGTTGTCCTCGCCTGTGGCAGTCCACCACCAGTTCCTTAGTTTTCCTCACACTAATCTGGAAGCACTTCCATTGGTACCAGTCCACGAAGTCCTGGATAAGTCCTCTGTACTCCGCATCATCTCCATCTCTGATGGAGATGATGCGGAGGAGTATATGGATTTAATATTGTGCATGACCAAAACACTCAAAGTAAATTCCAATGTATTATCTCCAAAAGGCACCACTCTGGTTCTATTGCAAAAGAATGAATGAAGGAAGGAAGGAAGGGACTAATTAAGCAAGTGATAGGAGTAGTATCTCACGGAGCCATGAATGTAGATGAAAGTGACGATTTTTGGATTCGCCAACTTTTCTAAGGAACGTTCCCGAACATCAGGGTTCACCTCTGTCATTAGCAGCAATTAACAACATTGCATGATGTTTAACAACCATTTGCAACATTCATGCAAGTGTTTGTATGAGTATTTGTGAAAGCATATGATGAACATTAACAACTATTAACAAATGTTAGTAATAGCGTTTGCAATGATGAGCAACTATTTACAACTCTTTGGCCACTGTTTGAGACCTTTGCCGGCTCCAGGTAAAATATCAGGCGAATCTTGGATTCAACCTGCTAAAACAGGGTGTGCAAACTCTCCCCAGCACTGTGGGACAGATGCCCTTAGAAGCTATACAAAACATATAATGAATAACAAAATATATGAACAAATAACACGATACAGCTCCGCCTGGTTTGACTGGGTATTTAATGTGGCACACAGGCCAAAACCTAGGGCACACAGCTGGGGCAAAAACTTACCACCTTATCCCTGCTCACATGAGCTCCACACTGGAAAACGCAAAGATAAACCACCCACACTCAGGCTAAATACTGTATACACATTGTATTTTTTAAAATCAGCATGTAAATATAGCAAACCCTACCTTCACCCTGAGACAGTGTGTGAGTACTCATCAGGACAGCTATTGTTTCTTTCAATTCTTTTGAGAATTATTGGATTGATATTATTGTTGTTTTTGTCTTTGCTTGCTTTATGTTTGTGTTTTAAATTATAAGAAAAGTCTAGATCCTTCAGAATTATTCTACCAGTAGATGATGCAGGCCGGTGGTGTGGTGCTGAAGGACAGCAGCCGGCATCGGGTGGTTGCACTGTTGAGACTATAATCCTTTTTTCACAAGGGTAATTTAATTTGTTTACATATATGCTAAATCAATTTGTATTCACAAAATAATGTCTGTGTAGTAGTGCTTCCTACCTAGAGTGGACATAGGCCTACTAGCAGATGTGTAAGTGGACAGTAAGCTTTTTTTTTGGTGAAGGTTCAGGCTTGGAGTCTGCACGGATTTTTTATTTTTTTTTCTCTATCCATATTTGATTGCTACTATCTGGTGAATAAAATGGTGATTTCTCTCCCTCTTCTTTCTCACTCTCTCTCCCAGATCAGGATATACAATGTAATATTAGGAGGAAAACAACAACAAAATGAAAAAAGCACAGACCATGAAAACATCCCTGTAATTTGAAACACTCCTTATATGGACATACAGTATCTCACAAAAGTGAGTACACCCCTCACATTTTTGTAATTATTTTATTATATCTTTTCATGGGACAACACTGAAGATATGACACTTTGATACAATGTAGTCAGTGCGCAACTTGTATGACAGTATAAATTTGCTGTCCCCTCAAAATAACTCAACACACAGCCATTAATGTCTAAACCGCTGGCAACAAAAGTGAGTACACCCCTTGTGAAAATGTCCAAATTGTGCCCAATTAGCCATTTTCCCTCCCCAGTGTCATGTGACTTGTTAGTGTGACAAGGTCTCAGGTGTGAATGGGGAGCAGGTGTGTAAAATTTGGTGTTATCGCTCTCACACTCTCTCATACTGGTCGCTGGAAGTTCAACATGGCACCTCATGGCAAAGAACTCTCTGAGGATCTGAAAAAAATAATTGTTGCTCTACATAACGATGGCCTAGGCTATAAGAATATTGCCAACACCCGGAAACTGAGCTGCAGTACAGTGGCCAAGACCATACAGTGGTTTAAAAGGACAGATTCCACTCAGAACAGGCCTTGCCATGGTCAACCAAAGAAGTTGAGTGCACGTGCTCAGCATCATATCCAGAGGTTTTCTTTTGAAAACAGACGAATGAGTGCTTCCAGCATTGCTGCAGAGGTTGAAGGGGTGGGGGGTCAGCCTGTCAGCGCTCAGACCATACGCCGCACACTGCATCAATCTGGTCTGCATGGCTGTCGTCCCAGAAGGAAGCCCCTTTTAAAGATGATGCTCAAGAAAGCCTGCAAACAGTTTGCTGAAGACAAGCAGACTAAGGACATGGATTACTGGAACCATGTCCTGTGGTCTGATGAAACCAAGATAAACTTATTTGGTTCAGATGGTGTCAACCGGAGCGGTGGCTCAGTTGGTAGAGCATCCGCCCCACACCCAGAAGGCAGGGGTTCAAATCCCGGCCGGGTCGTGCCGAAGACCATATAAAAGTGGAACTTCCTGCCGTCCAGCTTGGTGCTCAGCAATAATGGAATGGAGGAGGGAAATTTGTGGCGGCGCCTTGCATGGCAGCGGCCCTCTGATTCTGCACTTGGGGTGTGTGTGATTAACACAGTAGATAGGTAAAACACAATCTCGTTCTACTGTACATGATTGGTTGTACAGTTGAATGACAATAAGGGTGATTTTTTTTTAAAAAAAGCGTGTGTGGCGGCAACAGGTGAGGAATACAAAGACAAGTGTGTCTTGCCTACAGTCAAGCATGGTGGCGGGAGTGTCATGGTTTGGGGTTGCATGAGTGCTGCTGGCACTGGGGAGCTACAGTTCATTGAGGGAACCATGAATGCCAACATGCACTGTGACATACTGATCCCCTCCCATCAGAAACTGGGCTGCAGGGCAGTATTCTAACATGATAACAACCCCAAACACACCTCCAAGACGACCATTGCCTTGCTAAAGAAACTGAGGGTAAAGGTGATGGACTGGCCAAGTGTGTCTCCAGATCTAAACCCTATTGAGCATCTGTGGGGCATCCTCAAACGGAAGGTGGAGGAGTGCAAGGTCTCTAACACCGTGATGTCGTCATGGAGGAGTGGAAGACACTCCTGTGTTTTGAGTTATTTTGAGGGGACAGCAAATTTACACTGCTATACAAGCTGTACACTGACTACTTTACATTGTATCAAAGTGTCATATCTTCAGTCTTGTCCCATGAAAAGCTATAATAAAATATTTACAAAAATGTGACGTGTGTACTCACTTTTGTGAGATACTGTAATTCCTTATATGGTCATAGTCATGATCAACTGTTTTCTAAATGACAGTGGGTGGCAGTCCAAGGAATAAATACTCTGAAATCATGTGTGTTTTAATTTAACACAGTCCAGACAGTTCAGGGCAGTTCATGGTGCAGTGGTTAGCACTGTGGCAGCACAGCAAGAAGGTCGTGGGGTTGATCCCACCCCCTGACCACTGGTGACCCTTCTGTGTGGACTTTGCATTTTCTCTCTGTGTCTACGTGGGTTTCTGCTGGGTACTTCAGCTTCCTCCCACACATCAAAAACATGTAGGTTCAGTTAATTGGTATCAACTAGGGATTCTAAATTGTATGAATGTGAGACCAAATGGTTGTCTGTCTCTCTGTGTTTGCACTGTGATGGACTGGCGAGTTGTCCAGGGTGTACCCTGTTGCCCAAAGATGCTGGGATAGGCTCCAGCCCCCCACCCCCACCCCCCGATCAGGAAAGGATAAACGGTTGAAGATGAATGACTTCAGAAAACATAAACACACATATTTAGGAAAAGTCATGGAATGGGAGACATGTACTGTAGATTTTGTTCAGACAAAGTTATTCACATCATAAAACCCTAAACTATCAGTCAGACCATAATAATAATGGATTAGATTTATATGGTGCTTTACATGTCAAGTGACATCTTAAAGCACTTACAGTGAGTCCATTATTCATTCACTCCAGACAGACATCGATAGTGGTAAACTACTTCTGTAGCCACAGCTGCCCTGGGGCAGACTGACAGAAATGTGGCTGCCAATCCGCGCCAACAGCCTCGCCGACCACTTATACACATTCATACCCAGTGTCATGGACACTGGAGGCCAGGGTGGGTAAAGTGTCTTGCACAGGGACACAACAGCAGGATATCTGGAGATTCGATCCGCCAACCCTCTGGCTATTGGACAACCCGCTCTATCTCCTGAGCCACTGCCACCCCACACCATCACAGACCATCTAGTGATTCGTGTTCACTACTTGGTGAACCACAAAAAAACTGCAATGACATACAGTGGTGTGAAAAAGTGTTTACCCCCTTCCTGATTTCTCATTTTTTTGTATGTTTGTCACACTTAAATGTTTCAGATCATCAAACAAATTTAAATATTAGACAAAGATAACACAAGTAAACACAAAATGCAGGTTTTAAATGAAGATGTTTATGATTAGGGTAAAAAAAAAATCCAAACCTACATGGCCCTGTGTCAAAAAGTGATTGCCCCCCCACGTGTTAAAACATAAATTAACTGTGGTTTATCACATCTTCGGAACTCAGTTCAATTTCTCTAGCCACACCCAGGCCTGATTACTGCCACACCTGTTCTCAATCAAGAAATCACTTAAATAGGACCTGCCTGACAAAGTGAAGTAGACCAAAAGATCCTTAAACACTAGACATCATGTTACGAACCAAAGAAATTCAGGAACAAATGAGAAACAAAGTAATTGAGAGTTATCAGTCTGGAAAAGTTTATAAAGCCAAAGGTTAAAGGTTCTAAAGTTTTGGGACTCCAGCAAACCACAGTGAGAGCCATTATCGACAAATGGCAAAAACATGTTGGGCCTTCCCAGGAGTAGCCGGCCGACCAAAATTACCCCAAGAGCGCAGCGATGACTCATCCAAGAGGTCACAAGAGACCCTACAACAACATCCAAAGAACTGCAGGCCTCACTCCAGACTCCACCGTAAGAAAGAGACTGGGCAAAAATGGCCTGCATGGCAGAGTTCCAAGATGAAAACCACTGCTGAGGAAGAAGAACATAAAGGCTCGTCTCAGTTTTGCCAGAAAACATCTTGATGATACCCAAGACTTTTGGGAAAATACTCTGTGGCCTAGCAAGACAAAAGTTGAGCTTTTTAGAAGGTGTGTGCCTCATTATATCCAGCGTAAAAGTAACAGCATTTCAGAAAAATAATATCATACCAACAGTAAAATATGGTGGTGGTAGTGTGATGGTCTGGGGCTGTTTTGCTGCTTCAGGACCCGGAAGAATTGCTGTAGTAAATGGAACCATGAATTCTGCTGTCTACCAAAAAATCCTGAAGGGCAATGTCCGGCCATCTGTTCGTGACCTCAAGCTGAAGCGTACTTGGGTTCTGTAGCAGGACAATGATCCAAAACACACAAGCAAGTCCACGTCTGAATGGCTTAAGAAAAAAAAATGAAGACTTTGGAGTGGCCTCGTCAAAGTCCTGACCTGAAACCGATTAAGATGCTGTTGCATGACCTTAAAAAGGCAGTTCATGCTCGAAAATCCTGCAATGTGGCTGAATTACAACAATTCTGCAAAGATAAGTGGGCCAAAATTCCTCCACAGTGGAGGAAGGACTCATTTCCAGTTATCACAAACGCTTGATTGCAGTTGGTACTGCTAAGGGTGGCCCAACCAGTTATTAGGTTTCGGGGGCAATCACTTTTTCACACAGGGCCATGTAGGTTTGGATGTTTTTCCCTTAATAATCAACACCTTCATTTAAAAACTGCATTTTGTGTTTACTTGTGTTATTTTTGTGTAATATTTAAATTTGTTTAATGATCTGAAACATTTAAGTGTGACAAACATACAAAAAAACAAGTAATCAGGAAGGAGGCAAACACTTTTTCACACCACTGTATGTTGCCACCATTTGCAAACATGTTACAACCATTTGCAAATGCTTACAACTATTTTGCAAACTTTTGCGACTATTCTACAAATGTTTGCAACTGTTTGCAGAAAAATGCATTCACAAAAAAAAAAAAAATCAAACATGTTAAAATTTTTTGGATGACATGAAAAACTGTTGGGGACCTTAAAAACTGTTTCCAACCTGTTTGGCAACCTTTCACAAACCCTGACGAACCCTGATGAAACCCCAAAATCACCACATTAGCCAGGATTTGTGGCTCGGTGAGATTAGAGGTAAGTGACTTCAAACAGAATGGGCAGTCAACTTAATTAGTCACCAATTTTATTTACTCACAGGGTCACTTCTGGCAGGAACACAACACACATTTTCAATTGCTGATTGCAAGCAAGCATGAATACAACATGTGAAACTTGAAGAGTTAATTAAGACTTTTGTCACATTACTTAAAGAGACAAACAGAATAACTATGAAATGTATGGGTGCATGTACAATAATCAGAACTAGTATGTGAAAGTTTTTTTTTTTTTCCCACAATATCTTTATTGAACCTTTTTTTTTTTTTTAACAAACATGATACAAACAATCAAACACTAACACTAAAGTACTACAAAAAAAAAAATACCCTAAAAACACCAACAACCACCAACAAAATCAAGTCTTCAACAATGCTCCTCTGTTTAGTCTAGACAATCCAATACATTAGTATACATATTATGTTCACCAGTTTGGAATTTACAAGGTCCACACACATCATTCACCTTCTTCTTCAAGAGTTATGTTTAAATTTTTTACATAATCAATAAAAGGTCTCCATATATTCTCAAACACAATTTCCTTTGATTTCAGTATATATGTTATTCTTTCTAATGGAAGGTTTGTTAACATCTGTCTTAACCACTGAGTCACATCTGGTCTATGAGTCTTTTTCCATAATAGTGCAATACATTTTTTGGCATTAAGCAAACTGAGGTCTATGAATGTTCTTTCACTTTTATTGAAATTATGCTTTTCTGGGTACAGACCCAACAAAAACAGTTTAGGATTCAATATGATTTGTTTTGAGATTATTTTTTCAATTGTTACCCTCACCTCCTCCCAAAACATTCTTATTAATCTACATTCCCATAAACAATGAAATAGGGTTCCTTTACTTTCCATGCATTTTGTGCATGTATCTGGTATATTTTTGTTATATCTATTTAACTCCTCCGGTGTAACATACATCCGCATTAACCATTTGAAATGTATCAATTTAAGGCGTGCATTTATTGATTTGGTTTGAGCTTCTGTACAAGCCAATTCCCATTGTTCCTCTGAAATTTCAATTTGCAGATCTTCTTTCCAGTAGTTTAATCTTTTCAGTGAATTTTCACTTGAAGATAGTGTCAATGAGTTATAAAACTCTGAAATAATACCCTTTCTTTTACTATCTTTCATCATCATTTTTTCCAAGGATGAATAAATAGGTCGAGTGAGAGCTTTATTTTGATTTGATCGAATAAAGTTTCTAAGTTGAAGATATTTAAAAAAATGTGTTCTATTGAGATTAAATTTGATCCTCAGCTCTTCAAAAGACATTATGTTGTCTGCACATGGCAAATATAAATCCTGAATCTTTTGTATCCCTTTTAAATTCCATACTTTAAATACAGCGTCCGCTCTCCCTGGTTTAAAATATTGATTACCCCATATTGGACTAAATTGTGACAATAACTGTGGTTCTTTTAAATAGTTTTTAGCTTCACACCATATTTTGATCATATGCTTTACAAATGGATTTTTAACTTGTTTTTGTAATTTTTTTGCCGAATCTGAGTATATGAATATGGGAAGAGGTAAAGGTAAATTGTATGATTCCATTTCAGTCCAGTGAGGGAGATCATTTGATGAAAAATAATATGTCATAGACCTCAGTTGTGCCGACCAATAATACAACATAAAATTTGGACATTTCAGACCTCCACGATCAAATGGTAAATATAATAAAGACAGACGTAATCTAGCCCTCCTGTTGTTCCATATAAATTCCACTAACTTTTTTTTTATTCTTGAGAATAGATCTAAAGGTGGTGATAAGGGAATGTATTGAAATAAATAAAGTATTTTAGGTAAAATATTACTTTTAAGTATATTGATTCTCCCGATCATCGACATTGGTAGTGACATCCATCTCTGAGTTAACTCATTGATATCTGACATTAAGGCTTCATAGTTGACACTGGCGACTGATTCTAGCTTAGGCATAATTTGGATTCCTAAATATTTAAACTGATTTACAACATTGAATTGATTTACCTCAGGGGCTGGGTAATTTCTCTGGGTCTCATTTAGCATTAATATTGAAGATTTAGTTTTATTTATTTTATATCCTGATATTTCCCCAAAATTCTTTATTAAATTCAACAAGGTTGGAATTGATTTTTTTAGATTCGACATAAACAAAATTATATCATCGGCGTACAGGGAGATTTTATGTTCTGTTGGTCCAACTTTAATTCCATATATTTGTGAATGTAAACGTATCGCTATCGCTAAAGGTTCAATTGCCATAGTAAACAGTAAAGGTGAAAGTGGACAGCCTTGTCGACATCCTCTATTGATTTTTATTGGTTTTGAAATATTGTTATTTGTTAGGATTTCTGCTGTAGCATTATTGTATATTATTTGAACCCATTTTATGAAATTATTTCCAAGTCCAAACCTTTGTAGGACTTCAAAAAGAAAGGGCCATTCAACTCTATCAAAGGCCTTTTCGGCGTCCAATGATAGGAGAGCTGTATCCGGTGCTTCTTTATTAAAATAAATAATATTAAATAGTCTTCTTACATTATGGAAGCCTTGTCTACCCTTTATAAAGCCATTCTGATCTCGATTAATAATATTTGGTAAAATTTCTTGTATTCGTCTTGCTAAAATTTTACAGATTATCTTAAGGTCGGCGTTTAATAGGCTTATTGGTCTCATATTTTCACATTTATTAGAGGGCTTACCTGGTTTTGGCAACAGTATAATTAAGGCATTATTTATGTATGATGGTAAATTATTATTTTGAAATGCTTCTAAAACCATTTCCAAAAAAGGTTTTATTAATTTATTCTTAAATTTTTTATAAAGGTCAACTGGAAGACCATCTGGTCCTGCACTTTTTCCTGATTTCATATTATCAATGGCTAGCCCTACTTCTTCTTGACTAATTTTAGACTCCAATATCTCCCTGTTTTCATTTGGAATACACGGTATAGATAGTTCGTTCAAAAACCCATTTAGTTTTGTTAAATCAGGTTCATTTTTGGTATCATATAATTTTTCATAGTAATCTCTAAAGGCTCTATTAATTTCTAAAGGATCTATAACTACCTGTCCATTACTTATAATACTGGTAATTGGTGTTTTAATTTCCAATTGTTTAATCTGCCATGCTAATAATTTTCCTGATTTTTCACCTTGTTCATAAAAAGATTGTTTCAATCTTAGAAGACTCGAGGCAGCTCTATTCGCTGATTTTTTGTCGTATTCAGCTCTCAAAATCAGTAATTCATTCTCCAACCTTGGGTCACTTCCTGCATACACTTTTTCCTGAAGACTTTTTATTTTATGTTCCAATTTAGCTCTCTCCTCTCGAGTCTTCTTAGATTTTGATCCTGTATAACTAATAATATGTCCCCTAATAAAAGCTTTGAAAGCCTCCCACTTTACACATGCTGATGTTTGTGTAGTATTGATGTCAAAGAACTCGTCTATCTGTTTTTCTATATACTTGACAAATTCCTCATCCTGAAGCCATTTATGCTGAAATTGCCATCTACCTGATTCCTTTGTCAATTTTTTATCTACATATATTAGACAACAGGGTGCATGATCAGAAATCACGATGTTATCATAAAAGCAGTTTTGAATCTTGGACCTTAATTCTGTGGAAATCAAAAAATAATCAATACGTGAGAATGTCTTGTAGGTACTGGAATAACAAGAATAGGCTTTAACTTGTGGTTTCATTTCTCTCCATATATCTAACAATCTCAATTCTTTCATAAAATGATTAATAGTCATCCTACATCCAATGTGCGTACAATCCAGTCCTGTTGATCTATCCACACCTGGATTCAATGTACAATTAAAATCCCCTGCTATTATATGTTGCCCTGTAAGTGATGATAAGATGAGAAATAAATTAGCAAAGAACTTCTGATCATCTATATTGGGACCATATAAGTTCACAAGATTTATATTTTCTAATAGCAAAGAACCTTGAATGATTACATATCTTCCAAATTTGTCTCCAATTACATTTTTCACCTGAAAAGGAACTGATTTATGTATGAGAGTCATAACTCCCCTGGCTCGGGATGAAAATGAAGAGGTGAATACACTTCCCTGCCATCTACTCCTAATTCTTTTAACATCCTCCTCTATCAGATGAGTTTCTTGTAAAAACACAATTCTTGAACCCATGTCCTTTATTTTATTCATAACTTGTTTAAGTTTTTTTAAATTTTGTAGACCTCTGCAATTCCATGAAGTTAAATTAAGATTAACACTTTGGTCCATGATCAATAGAGAGTTTGGGATTACCTTGCAGTGTAAACATGCTCATACAGAGAAGCAAAAACATGAGTGGTTGAACATTCATCCTACAAACTACACACAAACAAATTTCCCCTTCCCACACTTGTGGCAAACCCCCCAAAATCAAAAGAAAAATTCTGTCTCCCGATATAGCCATCGACTGTTCCACACCCACGGGGAACAGCCTAAGCCACTCCTTCTTCATCCTCCCAATCACCCTAACTCTACTGCTTTTAATGACGTAACATTAACTCTCCTCTGTAGTTTTCCAACTTAACTCCAAAATTTTTAACAACTTTGTACATCATAGTTTTTTTTTTGTTTGTTTTGTTTTTGTTTTGTTTTTTTAATATATAATACAATCTATATTTTGTAAACTTACTATTTACTTCAAGTCAGTCAGATGCCTGTGCAAATGCTTAATTATTCTACCTTATATTTTGTTCATGCTTAGCTCCCACCAGTCTCTTCTTCTTCTTTGATCTTCTTGATGAACTCCTGCGCCTCCTCTGGGGTCTTGAAAATGTGGGTTCTGCCCTCATACGTGGTCAGCAGTCTCGCAGGATAGATTACACCATGACGAATCCCAAGGTTGCGCAGCTCCTTACGTACGGGATCAAACTGCTTCCTCAATTGCTGGATTCCTGTGGCCAAATCTGGGTAGAACCGCACCTGCTGGTCCTGGTGTTTAATCTCTCCTTTTTTAGCTCGTGCAGCGTTGAAGATCTTCATCCTGTCTCTGTTGCTAAGAAACTTCATAATTAAGGTCCTCGGCGGTCCCTTATCTCTCCGTGGGCCAATACGATGTGCTTTTTCCAGAACCACTGCTGATTGCAACTCCTCGCTGCCCAGCACCTCCGGAATCCACTTTTCCAGAAAGGAACATACGTCCCGACCTTCTGATTCCTCTGGAAGACCCACCAGCCTCAAATTATTCTGTCTCGACCGAGATTCCAAATCCAAAATATTATCTTCCAGAGATTTATTTTTTTTTTCCAAAGTGCGCACCTTTAATTGAAGACGGGTGACGTCATCTTCAGCACTAGCGAGACGGAGCTCCATCTGCGCCGTTCGTTCTACACAGTCACCCAATTCCTTTCTTATTCCTTCCAACGCTGTCATAATCCCATCAAATCTAGAGGAAAAGTCCGCTCTCATTGAACTCATGGCAGCCATCAGCGCATCTGCGCCATTCCCCGCAAACATCGCACCGCCGCCAGCTTCCTCCGCCATATATGGAGTTTTGTTTGCTGCGTCACAGACCTGAAAGTCCGTTAATTTGGACTGTTTCGGCGGCTCGCTTTTTCCTTTTCCTGGTTTTCCAGCCTTAGGCTTCGCCGACATATCCTCGCCCAAATGCTGGGATACGTTCTGTCCCAAATGAGAGAGTTATTTGTTATTTGTTTTTTTTCTCCAGGAGCAGAGCAGAGCGAGACACGTCCGTCCTACGTGGCAGCCATAACCGGAAGAGTATGTGAAAGTTTTATTTTTATAATTCATTTCAAAAAGGTAATTTTTTTTATACATTTTAGACTCAATACATGCAAAGGAAAAAAAAAATCAAGGATTTGAACAATTTTTATTTCGATGATTGTGGCTTGTAACTCTTTGATTTTGTGTTGCCCAGCCCTTGGGCTGTATTCATTCTCAATAAATCACGCAAACCTGTGTCTGACATTTGGGTCTGTCATTATGCCCTGACGGGGCCAGCATAACAGAATTAAGTTACTCATAATACTGTAATTTTCTGAAATACACCTGTATTTTGGCCTTGGTTCCCACACCAAGTTAGGTTTCCATAATTTGATGAAATATTACAAAATCAATAAAAAAAATCAAATTTGTTTTGGTAGGAGACAGGCTTTATCCTACTACACTATGCTGAGTTGAAGAAAAAAAAAATCTTTCTACAATCTATAATATGCAATGTAATCTATAAAGTAATCCAAAGTACAGTATGCTACAAAAAAGAACTGCAACAGTGCAGCATATCGGGATGTATTTGGTTTGACTTACTATAGCAGATTAATGCAGCACTGCTCAAAAGTATCTCCACCTCTCTGCACCACTAGTTATCCTCCACCCCCTCGCCCACTGGATAATCAGTGGCTGGTTATCCAGTGGGGCCACATTCTTGCCGTTTCAGCCCTAAACTGCCAGCACAGCATGTGGCTTTGTGCTGGCTCTTCTTGATGGATCACACGCACAATGCCCTTTGTATGATCAATGAGGGAACCTCCACTGAGAGTATTGGTGGTGGCACCACGGTTTAGGTGAAGGAAAATTGGACAGAAAGATCACCATAACTTGACTAGATCGCAATAACAATTTCTTACTGATTTTGCAAAAATTACATGAGATTATAAGAGATAAGAATGAGGTAGAGATTTAAAATCTGCAATCACTCTCTAACGATCAGCTTTAATTAAAACAAAAACTGTGATAGTTAATAATACTGAATGATTATAATTAGCTGTTGATGTTTAGTAGAGATTAGTAGTATTGTTATTTAAGTTACTGTAGTCATCATTATCAGACACATACAGATGTACACTCATACACTTTAACAGCTACATGTGCACATGTAACCAAACATCCAGCCATGCTCACATGGATATGGCCAGCAGTGGTGAACAGCTGCATGAGCTGGTCTGGACTGCGACCAACCACCTCTTGGCCACAAAGGGCCGCTTGTGCCCTTGGCTTGCTAGAAACATAAAACATGAGAGATAAGACCAGACACTGTTTGCCAGAACCAGCAGCCCTCCACAAACAGGAACTGCAAGTGCAAGTGTTGTACACACATATACACACCTGCCAGGAACACACAAACACACACGCACGCACAGAGGCATATAAATACCACGTGGGGTATTTATCACGACTGAGTGGGATTAGGAGCGTCCTTTATTCAATAGTTTTCCATGATCATTATCTCAAAATGCCAAAGTCAAAAATAGTTTTTCTTAGTTAAACCATTGGATCCAATGAAGCTCCTGAGATACTCCCAAACCTCTACAGTCTTTGGCTATGTCCAGACTGCAGGTCTGTGACCGAAGTCAGCACTATGTAACTTTCTTGTTCCAGGAAAGAACACTGAAAAGACTACAAATATGGTAACTGTGTCCTCAGTTCCAACAGCCAATCACAGGGTACTTACATAGTTGTTGGTAGCTACAGTTGTGCTCTGTGATTGGCTGTTGGGACTCAGGCCATTGTCACCATAATTGTAGTCTTTTTAATGTTCCTAAAACAGAACTGTTGCAGATAACGTGGGTCCACTTGGGCTGTGACGGGAGGGACAGTCACCCGGTCAAAGGTTGACTACCACCAAAATAATTTTGGAAACATTATATTCTTATGAAAATCCTACATAATTTTGCTTTAATGCTCAATTTGGACTTTTAATCAGAGCGGCTGTTGACATTGCTGTTTAAATGACACTTTAGTATATTAGACTCCAGTGAGAAGTGGCTCGCATGCACTAAAGACCAATAACAAGACGTCACATGCATGCACACCATGGTGTATATATGGAAGTAAAGAATATTTTGGATGCAGACCCATGGAGATGTGGAGCTCCACTACCCACAACACCTCCACCTGTGGTAGACTGAAATATTTATAGTGAAGCGCACTCTGCAAATGTATTTTAAGAAAATGCACATCTAGATGTCACAAATTTACCCCAAAATGTGCAGATTTAAGAATAAAAAGTCTAAAAAGTCAGGTTTTGTGTAATCTCATCAACAGCAACACTTCAAACACATACTTTTTTTATGTATTGCTGTGCATTCATTTTTAAGATCCTGCATAGTTTTTGCTGTTATACAGTATGTACTATATCTATAACCGGAGTGGTGGCCTAGTTGATAGTGCATCTGCCCCACAACTGGGAGGTTGTGGTTCAAATCCCGGCCGGGTCATACCAAAGACCAAATAAAAATGGTACTTCCCGCCTTCTAGCTTGGTGCTCAGCGTAATAGAATGGGGGAAGGAGAAGTTGTTTGTGGCGGCGCCTTGCATGGCAGCGATCCCTCTGATTCTACATGTGATTAACACTGTAAATAGGAGAAACGTAATTTCGTTCCACCGTACATGATGGACTGAATGACAACAGAGATGGCTTCTTCTACTACAGGTAACTTTTTTATATTTCTTACATGTTCATGCCTTAGGCTCTCTTTTATATTTTTTATTGTTATTATTATTATTATTTTACTAGTCCAGTGGCAAGTTAATGCATCAAAATTTCATTCTAATGTGCACTATTTAAGCAATATTACATGAGAGGGAGTATGGTATCAATGAATATAGTAACTGTGGGTGTGATACAGTATGTCTAATGCCAGACACGTAGCAACAGTTCCGCAAGCACAATTTATTCAATGACAGCAATACTGGAAAAAAATATTATGACTTGTTTGTTTAACCAGTTATTTTGCACAGCTGAGAAAAAAAACCAGTCCCTTCTAAATGTAGCCAGCAACTGTTGCCAAGTACCTAAATACATACCGGTCACCTGTTGAATCTGTACCGCAGAAAGGCCCAGATCAATGCTGGTGGCTCGTTAGCATGCTAGTGATTTGGCTTTAGCACACTTCGCTCACTTTTCTTGGCATTTTCAGATGAAACGAGTCAATCACCACAAAGGTAATGTGGTTTTCTAATCGAGTCAACAAATTTAACTCTAGCCTGTTTCGTTTAAACAGATGTAAAGTATGTCGTCGGATGTTTAAAAGGACAGGACTTCCTGATGAGAGACGGCTGAGACTGTAGTCGCTTTTCAAGCAGTGCCTCACTGCAGAAATTAAGGTATTCAACACAGTATTGCAATTCTCAAGTCTGTAGACTTGACAGTAAATTACTGTTAGTAATCAATGGTTACTAGAACACCTTTGAAGCGGAGTGATACATATCCAGTGAAAAGTTGAAGTGTAATTATCGTGGAACATAACTCTCAAATCCCTGTTGTCCCATCAAATTGCTTGGTTGGAACTAACTGTTGTATAATCTATTCTATTCTAATTTGTGACCAGTGCTGGCAAAATTAGTCACTTTGAGGAAATTATAACCGAGGTAACGTTTTTTTTCCATATTCTGTATTGAAACACCTTCAAAATGATATTTAATTTATAAGAAGTGCACAAAAACGGACACAGGAAAAAGACAATTTGTTACCTCCGCCAAGGAGGTTATGTTTTCATCGGTGTTGGTTTGTCTGTCTGTCTGTTTGTTTGTTTGTTAGCAAGATAACTCAAAAAGTTATGGACGGATTTTCATGAAATTTTCACAGATTGTCAGAAATGGCGTATCCTACAGATGATTACATTTTGGTGGTGATCAGGATCACCGTCCACAAGAAAACTGCCATTACGGAAAATGCGATTTTCGTGAATAACTACTAAACCACTAATCCGGGCTGCACGGTGGCGCAGTGGTTTAGCACTGTGGCAGCACAGTTTTACCCTCGGCCGGGGGATCGCGGGGATCGTGGGTTCGATTCCAGCCCCCGACCAACAGTGAGCTGTGTGGAGTTTGCATGTTCTCCCCGTGTTGCGCGGGTTTACTCCGGGATTTCTCCGGTTTCCTCCCGCATACCAAAAACATGTAGGTTTAGGGCGCTCGCGCACGCAGCGACCAGCAGCCGGTGGCTTGTCACCAGACTGCAAACCGAATCTACCTACGGGTACAAATAAGTAACAAAAAAAAAAAAAAACAATCCTATCATTGTCAATCCAATTGCTAGTCATATGTTTTCATGGTCAAGGAATCTGAAAACGTACACACAAACACTGTATGGGGGGAACTGTGGCGCTTGGCGGAGGTCTGCGCTCTCCGAGTGCTTTTCTAGTTTATATTTTGGCTAGGCTTAAAACTCACGTTCGATCAGTCGGGAGTTACGTCTTATGCAAAAACATATGTATTTTTTACAAAGTATGTTTTCTAAGCTTTCCAATGATACCAGGCACTCATGGGTTTTTTCCCGGGACTTGCCGCTTGCAAACAAAGAAAGAGTCATGATTTATGACTTTTCCTGCTTGCAGCTTGTAATGTTGTGGTATTCAAAATAAAATTGAATTCTATTGAAATTTAAAATGTTAATGAGACCTAATATGTTCTCCATGATAGAAAAGTTATCACTAGATGTTCGAGTAGAAAATGTGTTGCTTTTCTGAACCCTCCATGCTTTAGCATACTGTATATTACCATAATGTGTTGTAACAGGCAATTGTAGCCATAGTGGTTTCAGTATAGTAGCAGCAAAGGCTGAAGTGCAAAATTTTGTATAGACAAGACTTCTGCCTGCGCTTGATGTTTAAAAAGAGAAATGTTATATGCTGATGATGACTTTAGGAACCGGCTTTAAAAGGAAAGATGCTCTCTGTCGTAGTCGATGTTGCTCTATTTCTGCTGAGTCACGATTTGTCCAGTCACCACTGGCACACACACACACACACACACACACACACACACACACACACACACACACACACACACACACACACACACACACACACACACCATGACACAGTAGAGTCTGTGTGGCTTGGATCAAGGTCCACTCACAACAGGGGGAGGAGGGAAAACCCCCAAACGTGACTGATGTCTTTGTCCTTCTCACAGGACTTCTTCCTCTCTCTCTCTCTTTCTCTGTGTGTGTGTGTGTGTGTGTCCATCCATCACTAACCCTATCTCCCTCTCTCTCTGTCACCTCCCCATCTCTGTCCATCTGTCGCTATCACCACTATCCTTTATTGCTCACATATCTTCCTGGGATCTGTCTCAACTTTGTTTCTTCTCCCTTGGTTTAATACAAAGGATGTTTCCACTGAAATAAAATAAAGTATGAATTTATAATCACGCAAGCGTTCCAGCTAAGTGCCTGAACAAACTTGATGACCTTTTGGTGTTTTAAATATTTGTGTCTATTGCATTAACAGGGCCTGTGCATCTCTCGAACACCAAATGTGTAAGCATAGTATGGATGAAGAAAGCTGGAGGCCAGGCAGTTTATTTTAATAATTTCCACTTCATTCATCAACTGTCCATACTGACCAGTGGGCCACACAGCTGTAACCCACTCATAACCTCCACCAGCGACCAGAGACACACGCATACAGGCACAAAAAGGATTGAAATTTGTACACAAAAGAAGCTCAAATGAGCAGACCAAAAACAGCCATCTTAAACTCAGTCCTGGATGAAATGATGGATTGTAAGGTTAGGGGATTTTACAGAGCTGCACTGTGTATACAGAAGGTGGAAGCTTCAACATCTGTGTATGCAAATAAAAGCGAGAGGGTGCTGCAGGGTCTGAAACACCTGGAACTCAGTGTTCAATCCACAGAATAAGCCTATCATAGAGGAGTATAGATGTAAAAGTCAGGGAGATCTGATGGTCACACAAGCATGCACATATGAATACTTGTCCATTACCTAAAATGTGAGCTCCTTTATCAAAATATGCTACAAAGTTTGGGTTAGCAATCATTTAGGTGCACACACTCATTCAATTCACAAACACTGTGCTGCGTTAACTGATCTGCATTCACACAGCCATTTATAAAATTCACTCATTCATGATTGTGAATGGAAGTTTGGACACAGTTTACAGTACAAAGGGAAAGAAAGACTGCAAACCACAATGGCCAAAATCAGGTGATGTTTTGCACACTTTGTTGATACTACTGCACTATGGAACTATAATGATACAGTGTACTTTTTGCTGCCACAGCTTGTCTCCACCAACACTCAGTATTACAGTCCACTGCAAGGCTATTCAATTACAAAATCAGTTGGGCCACAATTTGAAATCAAGACATGTAACTGGGCTGCACATGTTCAGCAATCTGTTGAATATGACAAATTTCAAACCAACACAGATCAGTATGATGAAAAATATGCACTTTTTATTCATTGTCTTGGTTTTAAATGCGCACACATGACAAAGGCACATCAAAAATGGATAAAAACACAATAACAGTGCTGGGGTTGAGCAGAACTTGAACTAGTTGAAATATTTTCCTCTTGAACAACAATTAAATAAATAGAATGAAAAAAATTAAATTCTGTAAATAACCATTTTGGTCACATCTTACTCAGGCATATCTCAAAGTGCATAAAAACTCAATGTGCACTGTTAGTAGCATTAACATTTGTTTCCCTTTTGAAATAAAATATACTACATCCTGGTCATAACTGACCTTAGCACATAACAAAGTGCATTTAGCTGAATAAAAAATGAACTGTCAAACACTTCAGCGAACAACCCCCCCAAGAAAACATTGATAACATTAACAAACATTGCACACCCACTATTGTGGTTTGTTTTGTTTTAAATCACCACATGTGTATAACTACACATTCCATTACACACACATATCAGTCCAGGCAGGGCTAAACCAACGATTTTCATCATCAATCCTACGCTTCAGTGTTGACAATAACATGTTTTAAGATGCTTTCACAGCAAACGTGAATGGGCGAAGACATGAATTCACCATCTGAGTGAGTTGCAGACAGGCGAAGTTGCCTCTATAACTTCTGTAGCTGTGTTCAACCTGCTGCTGAAAACCCCAAAATAACGTCATGCTTAGGTTTACGACAGGGAGCTCACCTGAAAAAGTTGTCCCTACCTCCAAAACTTCACAAGATGATAGGCATTTACATTGCTAGTCTGCTAGCCTTGTTAGCACGTCCGTGGCAGGAGTCCATGAGTAAATAACAATGACATCCTGATTCAGCTGAAGAGCTCCCAGTCCTTCTTTCTCCAGGTGAGTGACAGTCTCATTTTCAAACTAGTTTACTCTCCAGTGTTGATATTTTTACTCCGATGATGGCAAAACCTCAAGGCTAGCGCCTCAGTGTTTGCCTCTTTCCATTGACTTTGCATGCATTTGCGCCGCCCAGTCACGTTTGGTGTAGGCTTGGTATCTTGCCACTAGCACCGTTAGCCACAGTCATAGCGCACACTTCAAAACAAATGTGCCTCATTGTAGGTTGCCGGTTGCTAGGATACCCGGAGTGATGTATTTATGGTCTGTAGTAATTAATGGATTTCTGCAAGTCTATGAAACATGGCCTCTGCTTCTCTGGCTGGACCACATACTGGGCCTGGGCCACTTGGAGATTGGTTCTTGGCTGCATGTGGCCTGCGGGCCGCTAATTTAATAGGCCTGGTCTACTGTATACTGTATGGACTGCCAGCAAGCAATCAGAATGATGGGTAACACTTTAAGGAAATGCATATATACTGTTAATTAGGTATTTATTGTGAGCCTATTAGCTCTGTTATAATCATTATAAAGTATTTGTTATAATTGTGCTGTTTTCCCAATAAAAACCTCTTAATCACGGCTTATTGATAAGAGATAAACAATACAATAAAGAATTGGGAATTAGTATTTAAATCCCCTCTAATACAGTGGTGTGAAAAAGTGTTTTCCCCCTTTCTGATTTCTCATTTTTTGTACGTTTGTCACACTTAAATGTTTCACATCATCAAACAAATTTAAATATTAGACAGAGATAACACAAGTAAACACAAAATGCAGTTTTTAAATGAAGGTGTTGATTATTAAGGGGAAAAAAAATCCAAACCTACATGGCCCTGTGTGAAAAAGTGCTTGCCCCCTAAACATAATAACTGGTTGGGCCACCCTTAGCAGTAACAACTGCAATCAAGCATTTGCGATAACTGGCAATGAGTCTTTTACAGTGCTGTGGAGGAATTATGGCCCACTCATCTTTGCAGAATTATTGTAATTCAGCCACACTAAAGGATTTTCGAGCATGAACCGCCTTTTTAAGATCATGCAACAGCATCTCAATCGGATTCAGGTCAGGACTTTGACGAGGCCACTCCAAAGTCTTCATTTTGTTTTTCTTAAGCCATTCAGACGTGGACTTGCTGGTGTGTTTTGGATCATTGTCCTGCTACAGAACCCAAGTACGCTTCAGCTTGAGGTCACGAACAGATGGCCGGACATTCTCCTTCAGGATTTTTTGGTAGACAGCAGAATTCATGGTTCCATTTACTACAGCAAGTCTTCCACGTCCTGAAGCAGCAAAACAGCCCCAGAACATCACACTACCACCACCATATTTTACTGTTGGTATGATATTACTTTTCTGAAATGCTGTGTTACTTTTATGCTGGATATAATGAGACACACACCTTCTAAAAGTTCAACTTTTGTCTCGCCAGGCCACAGAGTATTTTCCCAAAAGTCTTGGGGATCATCAAGATGTTTTCTGGCAAAACTGAGACGAGCCTTTATGTTCTTTTTGCTCAGCAGTGGTTTTCATCTTGGAACTCTGCCATGCAGGCCATTTTTGCCCAGTCTCTTTCTTATGGTGGAGTCATGAACATTGACCTTAACTGATGAAAGTGAGGCCTGCAGTTCTTTGGATGCTGTTGCGGGGTCTTTTGTGACCTCTTGGATGAATTGTCGTTGCGCTCTTGGGGTAATTTTGGTCGGCCGGCTACTCCTGGGAAGGTTTACCGGTGTTCTATGTTTTTGCCATTTGCAGAAAATGGCTCTCACTGTGGTTTGCTGGAGTCTCAAAGTTTTAGAAATGGCTTTATAACCTTTTCCAGACTGAGATCTCATTTACTTTGTTTCTCATTTGTTCCTGAATTTCTTTGGATCGCAGCATAATGTCTAGCTGTTGAGGATGTTTTAGTCTACTTCACTTTGTCAGGCAGGTCCTATTTAAGTGATTTCTTGATTGAGAAAAGGTGTGGCAGTAATCAGGCCTGAGTGTGGCTAGAGAAACTGAAATCAGCTTTACAAAGATGTGATAAACCACAGTTAATTTATGCTTTAACGGCGGGGGGGGGGGGGGGGGTCACTTTTTCACACAGGGCCATGTAGGTTTGGATTTTTTTTTTACCCTTAATAATAAACACCATTTAAAAACTGCATTTTGTGTTTACTTGTGTTATCTTTGTGTAATATTTAAATTTGTTTGATGATCTGAAACATTTAAGTGTGACAAACATACAAAAAAAAGAGAAATCAGGAAGGGGGCAAGCACTTTTTCACACCACTGTATATGAAATTGCATGCAGCCATGATTACGTCTACCAAGGAGGTAATGCAATCGGGATGGTTTGTCTGTCTGTTTGTCTATTTGTTTGTTAGCAAGATTACGCAAAAACTACTGTACGGATGTTGATTAAATTTTCACCAGAGGTAGCCCTTTGGGCCAAGGATGAATCCATTACATTTTGATGATGATCTGAGAGATCATATCTCCACCCAAGGACCTTGTTTGTATTTTTGCAGCAGGATTACACAAAAAACTGCAAGATGGATTTGGATGAAATTTTCACCAGAGGTGGTCCTTGGGATAAAAAAGAACCCATTACATTTTGGTAATGATCTGAGAATGCATACCTCCACCAAGGCCCTTATCTTCTCACAGTGAATCCTCCAAAACAACTGGATAGATTTTGATGCAATTTTCATCAGAACAGGCTGGTGGCCTACACACGAACCCATTACATTTTGGAGGTGATCCATGAGGGATGGAAGGAGATTTGGCGGAGGTATGTGCTCTCTAAATGCTTTTCTAGTTTGTTATGGATTTATCATCCTCAACCTTTACCAGTGTCACCTTGCAATAACTGATTTATATTCATGATGTTAACTTGTGATTGAGTTCAGTCTTATTCCTTTGTGGCAGTGATGTCTCTGCTGACTGCTGGTCACTTAAGCAGCAGTCTATATGAACTAAAATTGGCAATGAAAGCAAAGTAATAGTGCATGTCAATGGAAGGTCACAAATCACTAAGGCATTAAACACTATTTATTTTTCAGTTTCAATAATCAGTAGATCTTAATGCTTTCAGAGTGCTGTAAGGTTATATAGAAGACTGCACAGAAAATATATTTCCATCACTATGCTATTCCAACACTAATCAACTTTCTGGCACAAAGATGCAGCAAAGGTTTCAGTGATTACCCCTAATTCCTACATCACCTCCTGGGCCTGACAACATTCCACTGTATTTTCTATTTTGGATTGAGGTATTTGTCTGTTTTTCTCCTCATTTAGCCACTTGAAAAAGGTCCTGTGATTGAGCTTGCTTCCACTCCCAGAGGAATTTGACTAAACTTTAACTGATGTCAGGCAAAATAAATCCGCATGACAAGGAGGGAGACTGATTCCCATGTGATTGGTTGATAATTGCCTTGTTTGGAGTGATGGAAAAATTCTTTGAAATCTGTGTCGCCTCTGTTCATGGGTAATTTAACATACCTGAAATGGAAAAAGGCTGCATCACTTATTAACAGGAGCCAATATGGTAGCAGACTAGCTCTACCTCTGATGAACCCTGGTCCAGAAACAAAGCTTTTACTATCTTAAGGTAGGTTAATCACTCATATTGGAAGATTTGTCTTTATTGAAAACAGACAGATAAAAATTGCTTTCTTCCTATCACTTTAGTAACAATTTTGTCTAGGTTAACTGCCAGGGCTGTGATTAATAATAAAGAGGGCGAGTCGGTTAGGCTACAGTAAATTTGCTGTGCAGTAAACTGCTTTTAAAACAGTGTCAAACAAGAGTCTGGCATAACTAACACAGTACTGATAGCCACTGATCTGCAGCAAACAGGATGTTTCTTTGGGTTTCCAGAGAAGGATGTGAAACAAAAGGTAAACTGTGAGGTGTGGCGAAGGGCAAGCTGCAGGTTTGAACAGCTGAGGGCTCTTGGTGTGACTCAGCATGTCAATACATTGTTTTTTGCCTTCTTTCATTTCAATTTTTTGCTGTATCATTAGTTTGATGATTGTGACCTGCTGGTACAAGGTGATTAAATAGCCGTGTTATAATTTACACAATTTTTCTGAGATTCCTGCAAAATCTCTTGCATCATAGGTGCCATTTATTATGTGATCAACAATTTAACTAAAGCTGCAACAAAGTAACACTGTACATGACTGAAATGACTTCATTCAACAACTTTCAGGAACAGCAGCAGCAAGCTCTGAGTTGTGTTGCTTCTTTTGTGCCTTCCAGCAGCTGCAGTCAGCCTGTGACTAGAGCCCTCTATGAGCGGCAGCTACAAAATATCTCCCCAGAACAGAAACCAGCAGAGCAGGGTATAGGCAGCTGGAAGGGGACAAGTGCAGTGTGGCTATTGCAGCACTCAGAGCAGAGAGTGGGGCACTCCCCGGAAACAGCTGTTCTGCTATCAGTCACCCCACAGCCACTGACACACAGATAAGTTTCTGGACTCATACTTTATGTGACTTATGAATGTGTTTTAAATTGTGGAGGATGAAAAATAAGATATGAACATTCTGTGTTTCGATGTTGTGGATCTGCATGCCAGTTCCTAACTTAAAAACAGAATAATCTGCAAGCAAAGCAAGACTTTTGCATGTGTTCAGACCAGTGGTGGATGAGGTTTAGTAACACGCAAATTTTGCATTTTTGTCTACTCTTGTTGCTCTTATTGAGCAAAGTAAATATTAAATATATCTAACCATTTGCTTATTTACTATCAATAACAGGTAATTATTTATTAAGAAAAAGTTGTAGTTCATAGCTTGAATAGGTTACTAATAAACATACTAATAAGCATGTAATTAACAGTTAATATGTGTTCTCTTAAAGGAAGTGCTACCAATTATTAATTGCTACAACATGCCATTAAAAACAGAGCTTATAAAAAATTCTATACATTGTGACATAATATTTCTAGCACACAGCATTTTTAATTTTGATGCACACCACCATATATTCTCAGCTAAGAAAAAACAACAACAAAAGTTCAACATGTGTTCAGACCAATGGTGGTGATGTTTCGACCAGGTGAAGCTGCTAAAGTGCCAAAAATTACTCACAGCAAACAGGAAAAGAACTGCGTCCAAGCCCAACATTATGACATACATGTGTATTCTTAGTGAACATGACTGCAGTGCAGAAAACCCCTCAATGTAAATACAATAATCACAGACGTGTCACATCAGAAACCATAAAAATGTCTTATGGGAACACAGAGTGACAGAGTTGATGCTACCAAGAAAAAATACTTTGGTTTCTATGTTACTAATGCTATGAGCATTTAAGAGTGAAATCCTATTCTGAAAGAGGTATATAAATTATTTTATACCATATTTGCATATCTTTTGTACAACTTTATATATATAAAAAGATCAAATGAGCATAAAAAATTCTAGCAATGACAGTTTTAGAGCCTAATGCATAACAAAGTAGATGGGGAAATTTATTCTGTTTAAAACCACTCAAGATGAAACCACATTTTCATTTATTTCAAATCAGTTTTGCATGATGGATGGGAACACGTGTAAAGGGAATTAATATTGTTGTAGAATTTAAACAAGAAAAAACCTAAAGTAGATGAAAGGTATGAAACTTTGATCAATCAACATTCAGTTAAAAGTATTAGAGATACTGGTGCAGATATAGAAGTAAAGAAGTTTGAAACATCCTCTTGATTCCATTAGTTACCTTTAAAATAATATATTTTGTGGTTCTTCCTCATACAAATTAACAATAAGGTATGGAAGTAAATATTATGCTTCTAAGGTAATAAAAATTACATATCTTTTTAAAAAAAAATAAAGAATTTTTTTTCTTATAGATTCCACATTTTTTATTGTTGATTCAAACATTTAAACCATTGCTCTAAACGTAGTAGCAGTACATGATGCTTCACAATTGTTCTTCACCACCATGCCCAGACAAAACACCTCATTGCATTCTCTAATCAAAACCATAATGATTATATAGATAGATAGATAGATAGATAGATACATACATACATACATACATACTTTATTTTGAACAAAAAAGTAGAAAAACAAAACAAATGACAAGTGCAATAAAAGTGACAGTACACAGCGCTCAAAAGGGAGAAGGAAGAATTGAACACTTATTTACTCCAACTCCTCTTTTCCCTAAATACAACCCATGTGAAATATATACAAATTACCTTATTTAAGACCCCAAATAGACAATTAACTATATTTTGTACATATCAACATTGATACCCATCCATCCCTACATACATACAGTCCATACATCAAAACCCAGCCCCAAACAACACAGATATACACAGTACTGTCCCACTTACTATTCCATAGTGTCCCAGAGTGAGCATAGTGAATCGTACATATAAATACTACCCCTCTAACATATATTCTTTCAGCAAATAATGTTTATACCTATTTTTGAATTGATTTCTGTTTGTACATAGTTTCAGTTCCAGCTCCAGACTGTTCCACAAATCCACCCCACAGACAGATATGCACATACTTTTCTTAGGTGTTTGTACCTTAGGTTTTGTAAAGTTTAAGTCTCCTCTCAAATTATAATCATTGTCTCTTTTTTTGAATGTTTTTTGTATACTAGTTGGGAGTTGATTATTAATTGCCCTGTACATTACTTGTGCTGTCTTAAATTTAACTAAATCCATGAACTTTATGACATGTGACTTTAAAAACAATGAGTTGGTATGGTCTCTATATCCAACATTATTTATTATCCTTATAGCCTTTTTTTGTAATGTGCATATTGGCTGTAGGTTGGTCCTGTAGGTGTTTCCCCAGACCTCTACACAGTAGTTAAGATATGGTAGAAACAGTGAATTGTACAGTAAGAACAATGATTTATAGTCCAAGATGTGTCTTGTTTTCCCCAGTATCCCCATATATTTTGCCAACTTGACCCAGATTGTTATGAATGGCTCTCGTGAGCCATTAAGGAGGATGCTATAGGCAACCGGTGAGTTTGCGTTACTTTATTAATAAAGGACACTCAATATACAAATAACAAAGTAAAGAGCCACATGGGGCAAAAACACACTCATAACTTAGAATAACATTCTAACCCGGGAGAAAGGCTAGGGAGACAGCGAGGGAAAAACACACGCTGAGCAGCAGCACTTACAGAAGGGTGAAGAGCAAAGACAACAGGAAACTGGAGTTGGGCGCAGGAACTCCAGTCGTGGAAACACGATGTCCATCTTTCCTTCGTTAGGTTGCAGCGAGGAGTGATACTCAGCTGCTCCCTTAAATGGGGAACAGAAACCAATCAGGAGCGGAGAAGGTAATTAATAATAATAACAGACAGCTGTTCCGGAGCAGCTGGGCTTGACAGCCGGAAGTCTGCTGAGACGCTGTCAAAGCTACGAGCCTAGGAGGAGGCCGTAAGACCAGGCCCGGAATGGGGTGGAGCTGGAGCGAAACTGGACAACCTGAGCGCGGATAAAAATCAGCGTGCAGATCGTAACACAGATGTGACTGACGTGAGGTTTCCAGCAGATTTTATTGTCTAGCGTCACCCCCAGAAACTTATTTTCCTGTACTGTTTCTATTCTAGTTTCATCTATCGTTACCATTATTTCATGATTTATTTTATAATTTCCAAGCAACATAATCTTTTTTTTTTCAGATTTATAGATAATTTATTTTTGTTGAACCACTGCATTAACCTTTTCATTTCAGCTGTGACCACCTCTAAAACCTGCTGCAAATTCTCACCAGTGCAAAGGATATTTGTGTCATCCGCAAACAAAATAAATTTCAGAATTTTTGATACTTGGCATATGTCAATTATATATAAGATAAAGAGTTTGGGTCCCAAGACTGACCCCTGGGGCACACCACAAGAGATGTTCATGAAGGGTGATTTGTGCTCACCAATTTGTACAAATTGTTGTCTGTTACTTAAATATCTTTCCACCCAACTCAGTCCGACCCCTCTTATCCCATACCTTTCCAATTTCCTCAGTAAAATTCTATGGTCAGTGGTGTCAAAAGCTTTCTTTAAATCTATAAATACTCCTACAGCAAACTTTTTTTTATCTATACAACTAGTAATTACTTCTATAAGTTCGATCAGTGCCAAAGATGTAGATTTGTCTGCTCTAAAACCATACTGGCTGTCTGTAAGGAGGTTGTGTTTTTCAATGAAATCACCCAGTCTCTTAGTGAATATTTTTTCAAGTATTTTGGAGAATTGTGAGAGTAAAGAGACCGGCCTGTAATTTGTGAAATAATGACTGTCTCCTGTTTTGTATAGTGGTATTACTTTTGCTATTTTCATTTTGTTTGGAAATTTACCAGTTTGAAATGACAAGTTACAGATGTGGGTGAGTGGTTTAATAATTCCTTCAATTCCTTTTTTCTCTATTGTCATGTCAATTTCATTCCAGTCAGTTGATTTTTTGTTCTTAAATTTACTCACAGTCTCGATAATTTCCTTTTCAGTAACTGCACCCAAAAAGATTGTGTTTGGATTTCTATCTTCTATTTCATTTACAGAACCACTGTTTGTTTCTGTTGTCACCATTGATTTTGCTAATTCAGGACCAACGTTTACAAAAAATTTATTGAAACCACTGACCACATCCTCCATATTATTTATCAAATTGTCATTTTCAATAAAATATTCTGGATAATTAGCATTCTTTGATCGGTTACTAATAATCACATTGAGTACTTGCCATATTCCTCTTAAGTTATTTTTATTATCCTCCAATATTCTGTTGTAGTATTCTTTCTTACAAGTCCTCATTATATTAGTAAGCTTGTTTTAATATCTTTTACGTTTGATCTCAGCCTCTACCCTTCGGCACTTAACGAATTGTTTATATAATGTATTCTTCTTTTTACATGCATTTAGTAACCCCTTGGTGACCCAAGGAATATTTTTGTTGTGTTGTCTGTCACTGTATTGTTTTATAGGACAGTTTTTATTGTACAATGATTGAAACATTTGTAAAAATTTATCATATGCTTTATTTATATCCTTTTCATCACAAACTATCTTCCAGTCTTGCATTAATAATTCTTTTGCCAGTAAAGACATAGATTCTTCAATTCTTATTCTTTTATATTTAATATTATTGGTATACTTTTTCTTCCTATAATCACATTGACTGACAACAAAAATTGGCAGGTGGTCACTGATATCATTCAATAAAAGCCCACTCATGATATTATTTTCCATAATGTTTGTGAATATGTTATCTATTAGTGTGGCACTGTGTGATGCAACTCTGCTAGGTCTGGTAATTGTTGGATGTAAGCCCATACTGTACACTGTGTTGATAAATTCTTCTGTCAAACTATGTTGTTTTGAATTCATAATATCTATATTGAAATCCCCACAGATGAACATAACTTTATGAGTTAGTTTTGCATACATTTTTTCCATCCAGTCCTTAAATAAATCAATGTTTGATCAGGTGTTCTATATACACAGCTCACTACCATATTCTTCACATTGTCCAGACAGATTTCTATTGTAATACATTCAAATAAATCATCCACAGTTACTGACAAATTTTCAACAACCTTGTATTGCAAGCTCTTGTCAACATAAATTGCAACTCCTCCTCCTTTTTTCACTTTTCTATTTATATAATTTAATTCATAGCCATCCATTGTACAGTCCACAATAATGAATGGCTCTTTAAACTGATGTAAATAATCTTTAATGTTATTAAAGTTGGCATAGAGACTTCTGCTGTTGAAGTGGATCATAGAAATATTGAAATCAGATGTGACCATTGTATTAAACTGTTCATCCGTGTAGTAACACGAAACAACAACAACAACAACAACAACAAACTATATACACAATAGCTTCCACACATAACAGTGATACAATCAGGACTAGGATGGATACAGCCATGCTGACCCAAACTTATCAATTTTTTCAAGCCTTCAGAAAATCCTCTTAGGCCTCCGTCGGTCAGGGTTGACCATGGGTGAAGCATACTAGTTCTGGTTGCTTGCCTGCAGCAGCGTTGTCTGTGGCAAACTAGACCAATGCGGGAGTGGCAGTCTCTATCGCAGAGGTCACACCTGTGTGTAGTCCCTGGTCTGTTGGAACTGCTGCTTTCCTTCCTGCGTGCTTGTTTTTCTGCAGCAGCGGTCATCATTTTCTCCTACCCTGATTTCAGGTGTTGCTTCAGGGTCCCTTTCCACTTTGCACGGTCACCTGCTAGGTTCTCCCAGGTCTCTGTGTTGATGTCGGTGGCCTTCATGTCTCTCTTAATGACATCTTTGTACCGGAGCTGGGGGATCTCCTCCCAGATGCCAGTTCTCCATACAGGCATACAGGATGTCCATTGTCCATGTGGTGGACATGGCCTAGCCAGCACAGCCTGCGCTGTCTGAGGACAGTAAACATGCTGGGAATTCCCACACGATTCAAGACATCTGCGATGGTTACCCTGTCCTGCCAGGATATGCCCAGGATGTGGCGGATGCTTCGCAGATGGAAGTTGTTGAGTTGCTTCTCCTGTCTGGCATATGTTGTCTATGACTCACTCTCATACAGCAGTATGCTGATAACACAGGCGTTATACACTGCCATCTTAGTCTTCACCGACAGCTTGGGGTTTGTCCATACTCTGGTTGTGAGACGAGCGAGTGTTGTAGCTGCCTTCCCGATCCTCCTGTCTATTTCTGTGTCAAGGGAGAGGTTGTCTGTTATGGTAGAGCCAAGGTAGGTGAAGTGATGGACGACGTTGAGTTCAATCATCGATGGTGATGGCAGGTGGTGATTCAGTGTCTTGTCCCAGGACACTGGTCTTTTTCAGGCTAATGGCGAGTCCAAAATCCTTGCAGGCCTGTGAGAAGTGGTCCATCAGTGTCTGCAGCACCTGTTGGGTGTGTGTTGTAATTGCTGCCTCGTCAGCAAACAGCATGTCTCTGATGACCGTTTCGCAAACCTTCATCTTGGCTCTGAGGTGGGCGAGGTTGAACAGCCTGCCATCTGACCTGGTGCGTAGGCAAATTCCTTCAGTAGCAGTGCCAAAGGCATGCTTTAGGAGAACGGTGAATAATATCCCAAACAGTATGGGAGCAAGGACGCAGCCTTGTTTGACGCCACTGCAGATGCTGAAGGGGTCGGAGGAACTCCCGTTGAACTGCACAGTCCCCTTCATATCTGAGTGAAAAGACTCAATCATGCTCTGCAGCTTTGGTGGGCAGCCTATCTTTGGGAGAATCTTGAACAGGCCATCTCTGCTAACAAGGTCGAACGCCTTGGTGAGATCTATGAAGGCGGCATACAGGGGCATCTGCTGTTCTCCGCACTTCTCCTGGAGTTGGTGGAGGGAGAAAACCATGTCTACCATTGATTTCTTGGCACAAAAGCCACACTGTGACTCTGGGTAGACGCGTTCTGCCAGCTTCTGCAGGTGGATCAAAATGACCCGAGCAAAGACTTTGCCGACGATGCTGAGTAGAGAGATGTCTCTGTAGTTGTTAAAGTCCCTTCTTTCTCCCTTGTTCTTATAGAGGGTGATGATCTTGGCATCCCTAATGTCCTGTGGTACAGCTCCTTCTTGCCAGAACTGACAGAGGACTTCATGCAATGGGAGTAGGAGGGTAGTCTTGCAGTGTTTGATTAGGTCCGGGGGAATCCTGTCACTGTCTGGGGCTTTGCCTAAGGCCAAGCTGTCGATGGCCTTCCTGAGTTCCTCTATGGTTGGCTCTATATCCAGCTCCTCTATAATTGGCATACACTTGATGGCATCAAGAGCTGTGGGGGACAATGTGTTCTGTCTGGAGTAGAGGTCAGAGTAGTGTTCCACCCATTTCTCATCTGTTGGCCCTTGTCTGCAATTACTACCCCAGTGGAAGATTTGAGGGGGGCTGTCTTGCTCTGGACTGGTCCGAGTGTCTTCTTGATGCCATTGTACATCCCTCTAATATTGCCTATAGCAGCAGCTGTCTGGATGTCTTCACTGAGCTCTGTCCAGTATTTGTTGGTGCAATGCCTGGCAGTCTGCTGAGCCTTGCTCCTGGTAGCCCTGATAATCTGCAGGCTCTTCTCACTGGGTGATCGCTTATACTCAGTGAGGGCAGCGTGCTTGGCTTCGATGACGGGAGTCATCTCTGTGGACTTGGCCTCAAACCAGTCATGAGACTTGGAGGACTTCTTCCCAAAGGTAGCCAAGGCAGTGCGGTGCATGGTGTTCCGCAGTACTTCCCACTTCTCTGTGGCAGAGTCTCTGGGCTGTCAGGTTAGCATTTCCTTCTCGAAGGTCTCTGCAAACTTTTCCAAGAGGTCTGGTTGAAACATCTTGCTGACATCAATGCGGAGGTTCCCTTGTTTCATTGAGCAGTGGCTCCTCTTTGGCTGTAGCCTAATCTTGAAGCAGACCAGGGAGTGATCTGTGTCACAGTCCGCACTGTAGAAAGAGTGTGTGTGGAGGACGTTCTGGATGGCAGCACGCCTGACCAGGATAAGATCTAACTGATGCCAGTACTTTCAGCGTGGGTGTCTCAAAGAGACCTTGTGCTGAGGCTTGGTCCTTAATTAGGAGTTGGCAATGCACAATTCGTGGTAACTGCAAAGCTCAAGCAGTCGTTGGCCGTTGGCGTTCATTTTGCCCACATCAAACTGTCCAAGGCAAGAGGGCTACAAGTCATGATCTGCACCCGCTCTGGCATTGAAGTCACCCAGGAGAACAAGTTGCTCCTTGCTGGAGATGCTTGCGACGATGAATGTGAGCTTCTCGTAGAACTCATCCTTTGTACCCGGTGTGGAAGACAGTGTCGGGGCATACACGCTAACAAGGGTGACTGGGCCAAGGGTGGTGAATTGGGCGCATGCGCACGCAGCGACTGGTAGTGGGTGAAGAAAGTTTGATGTCTGTGTCTCTGTTTTTATGCACTTTAATGTGTTTCAACGTAATTCTCTGTGTCGTTTTTGTCCTTGAATGTTTGTGGACTATATAACGAAGAGCTCCCTGGTTCCATCAGTATGGATTTCCTTCTTGTTTTTGCACTGTTGTTTCTTTCTTACTGGCTCTTTGTTTTGGAGGTAAGCGCAATCGTGATCACGCCGGGAAGAACACAGTATTCCAGAGACATGTTATTGCATTTAAACATAGATAATGCGGCATCTGCGTTTGAGTCTGTGCCACAACTGCCGGACTTTATTTTAAGAGATTTTCATGGACACAGCAATGAAAAGAGAGACAAGAGGAGGAAACGCGGAAAGCGTGGAGGCATAAAATTAAGCCTGAGGAGGCGTCAGTTTAACCGCATTCCTCGTCCTTCCATTATTATGGGGAATGTACAATCCCTGAGAAATAAAGTGGATGAAATTCAAGGGAATGTACGATATCAGAAGGATTTCAAGAACTGCTGTGTCGTGGCTTACACGGAGATGTGGCTTACGGCGCATGACCGGGATGCGGACCTGTGGATTGATGGCTTTGGAGCCCCACTTCACTCGGATCGGCAGGAAGAGGTAACGGGGAAACGTCGGGGGGGGGGGGGTATGTTTATATATTAATAAACAGTACTGAACATCTGTCACGGTCAGAGAGCACATCTGTACACCAGATGTGGAGCTTCAGTCCGTGTCACTACGCCCTTTTTATCTGCCCCACAAGTTCCCCCAACTTTTTATAACGACTGTGTACATTCACCCAAGGGCAGATGCTGCCTCCGCCTCCAGCACCGTCTTTGATGTGGTACAGCGGTTGCAGTCGATTTCCCCAGAGGCTCCAAATTTTATTCTTGGGGATTTTAACCATGTGTCTCTAAAGAAGACACTTAAAAACTTTTATCAGTAGGTCTCCTGCCCAACCAGGCGAAAAAAGACATTGGACCTGTGCTATGGATCCATAGAGAGGGCTTATAAATCTATTCCCCTTCCTCCTTTAGGATCCTCAGATCACAACTGTGTACATTTGCTGCCCACATATAAAACTGCTCTCAGAAGAGACAAGGCGAAGACCAGAGACATAAACGTGTGGACAGAGGATTCAGTGCACTGCCTCCAGGAATGCTTTAACTGTACGGACTGGGAGGTGTTCACGCTGCCCTGCGGAGAAGATTTGGACTCTTTAGTGGACGTGACAAGCTCATACATGGCTTTCTGTAGCGACATGATCGTTCCACGTAAACGTGTTAAAATATATCCCAACAACAAGCCATGGATTACAAAATCAGTTAAATCCTGCTTACAGAGGAAAGCACTTGCCTTTCAGCAGGGGGTTGTTTCTGAGCTGCAGGTTGCCACAAAAGAGCTGAAGGCCGAAATTTTAAGAGCAAAACAGAATTAAAAATCAGAGTTGGAAAGCAAGATGGCAACAAAGAAACTTGGTTCAGCCTGGGCCAGTGTGAAAACTATTGCAGGCCTTCAGAGCACAGAGCGCAGTAATTGTGTGTTTTTAGATGGTTTTAATTCAGACACAGAGCTGGCTAATGCTCTTAATTGTTTTTATGGTCGTTTTGACTCCTTTGATTTTAGCACAGAAACCCAAGGTTTGAAACAGAAACGCAAAGACAATAAGCACTTTAATATTGATGTGCAGGATGTTAAAAGGGCGTTCTGTGCTGTAAAAGTGAACAAAAGTCAGGGCCCTGATAATATATGTGGGCGCTTGGTAAAGTCCTGTGCACATGAACTGAGTCCTGTATTTCACTACATTTTCAATAAGTCCTTACAGACACAACATGTGCCTAAGATCTGGAAAGATGCTGTGGTTGTCCCTGTTCCAAAATCCAGCTGTCCTAAAACGGTAAATGATTTTAGACCAGTTGCTTTGACTTCAATTTTAATGAAAATTTAAAAATTTAATGAAATTTTTTTTGAAAAACTGGTCAGATTTGAGGTCCTAAAGCAGACTGAGCATGCATTGGATCCTTTGCAGTTTGCTTATAGGCCTCACAGAGGAGTGGAGGATGCCACTGTCACTCTGTTTAACATGCTTTTTGAACATCTGGATTTTAATGGGACACACGCCAGGCTTTTATCTGTGGACTTTTCTTCCGCCTTTAATACAATTCAACCTCATATTTTAGTTGAAAGGCTCCTGCAACAATTTGATTTGAGTAATAATCTGGTGGGTTGGATTCTGGATTTTTTAACCAACAGGACACAGAGAGTAAGGGTCAATGGTACATTGTCTGACCAAAAGTGTTCTTCTACTGGCTCTCCGCAGGGGTGTGTGTTGTCACCACTACTCTTCATCCTGTACACAAACATGTGTCGGAGCAGACATGACAACAGACACATTATAAAGTATGCTGATGATTCAGTTGTTGTCAGTCTCCTCCAGGATGGTGAGAGTGGCCACGGCCCTATAGTTGATGATTTTGTTCACTGGTGTGAGGATTCCTACCGGCAGCTGAATACGACAAAAACTAAAGATATGATTATTGACTTTAGGAGGAAAACTCCCAGGCATGAAGTCACTGTACTAAAAGGCCAGACCACTGAATGTGTACAATCCTACAAATATCTTGGGACGATTATTGATAGTAATTTAAACTTTGCAGAGAACTGTGAAAGGGTGTGCAAAAAGGGTCTGCAACATTTGCATTATTTAAGGAAACTTGCACGCTTCCAAATTGACCGAACCATAATGACAATGTTTTATCGGGCTTTTAATGAATCTGTTTGATCCTTTTCTTTAGTGTCATGGTTTGGTCAGATAAAACTGAAACAGAGGAAATCCTTGGATCAGGTAGTTAGATAGTCCAGTCGTTTACTTGGTGAGTCACAGCTGAGCCTGACATCCCTGCACACCAGACAGGTACAGAGGATTGCTACCTCCATTTTAAATGATGACTCCCACCCTTTGCACTGCCACTTTCAGCTTCTTCCCTCCAGACGGAGGTTTGCTGTCCCAAAAAGTAAAACCCAGCGCTACAAAAGCAGCTTTGTTCCTGCTGCTGTTAAAGAGTTGAACAAGATGTAACAATATATTGCATATAATTTAGTTACCTATTTATTAATTTTATTTTATATTTACTTATTTTTGTAGGTTTTTTATTTGGGTTCTAAATCTTTTATTGTGTTTTAGACTTTTGAGTTTTTAACCTCTTTGACTAGTCTTTAACTTTTAAATATGACCCTTCTCTCTTATCTCCTTGTTTTGTTTTTTTTTCTCTTATCTCTTTGTCTTATGTCCTGATTGGTGGACCCTTGAGTACTTTTATCATGTTTATACTCAGCTACATGTGTGCCTGTGTTTGTGTTCATGTTGAATGTAATTGTGGTTTGTAAATATGGATGTCACCTGACTGCAAAACAAATCTACCTACGGGTACAAATAAAGTAACCTGAACCTGAACCTGGGCCTTCGGTGGTGTTGAGGCGAAGCATGAGAAGACGCTCTGTGCCGTTGCTACCTGGCTCTACCATATTCAGCAGGTTGCACCTCACTGCAAAGTCAACTCCATGCTCCTTTGGCTCGTCAGAGCCTTTCCCCTGCCAGTAGAATGTGTAGTCCTTCTCCTTCAGCGTGGCTGAGTCAGCAAGGCGTGTTTCCTGAAGGGTGGCAATGTCCACATAAAGCCTCCTGAGCTCGTCATTTAGGACAGCTGTTTTCCTGGAGTCACTGATGTCCTGAAGGTTTTCAGAAAGACCGGTCATCATTGTCCGAAAGTTCCAACATCCCAGTTTCAAAGCTGGTTTCTTTCGTTGTTTTGGCTTGCTTCCTGGTGCGTTGACTGCAGTCTGCTGTTTTGGACGTTTCCTAATCCCCATGCACCCAATGAGGATGGCAGACTGTGGCAGGACGACACCTTACTGGGTGGGGGCTGCCCAGCTTGAGGCGGGCAATAGTTGTCCAGTGAGATCCAAGGATCCCTCCCACCATCAGGAACAACCCCTGGCACCAAGCTCTGCACCAATTGAGCAATGACTTATAACCAGTAACTGTTGTTCCCCGTGCTGTGTCGACGCTGCAAGCAAAGCTGGAGTGACCTATCCAGGGTGTAGGATGTGAGTTTGTGTTGGTAAGTGTTGCTGGATGCTAGCCCGGGCAATGTGATTTGGAGGACAGACTGTTGCCCATGTAACATGTCCTCCCTCTCCAAGCCACTGATGAATCCAAAGGAACAGCAAGGCTGTTACAGTTTGGAACCAGTGCCGTTGCAGGAGCTGCTAGAACGAAGTTTAAATCAATGACGGACTGCCTTAGGGGCTCTGACTCCGGATTTTACCTCAGGGTTGACTCCCAAAGCCTTTCCTGTGATTGAGTATGCCGCAAGGCAGCAGAGGTTTGAAATCTGGGTTTTCCTTCCCCTAGATGAACTACAGTCCCAGGCTGTTGAGCCCCATCTACCCAAAGCATCTGGTTTGAAGGCACCAGAGACTCACCTTTGCCCGTTCTCCTGTCAGTAGAAGCAATTCCGCCGGGCTTAGAAGCTAAGCCACACGAGCAGGCCAGGAGTTGGACTTGGTTGTCAGAGGCTATTTGAAACGCATGCCATAAGAAGCATTTTTTGAGTGCTGGGAGCTTATCCCCAGCACCCCTCCTGGCTATGACAACCTTGAACAACCATTCTTGGACAACTATTTCAGAAAACAGTAAACATGAAATAAGTAAGGTTACAATTTTTAACTGAGGAATGAGAGCTAAAATTGAATTGAAAGTTGCTGACAAACAAAAAGCAAACATGATCCCATATGAGATAAAAGTCATCAGCAGAGGTGGCAAAAGTACACACATTCATTACTTAAGTAGAAGTGCAAGTACTTGTGTTAAAATGCTTTGGTAAAAGTAGAAGTACTGATTCAACTTCTTTAGGCTGCGTGTCCAAAGGGAACGTAAAAATGCTCTCATCCTGTTTTCCTGAGTGCTTTTACATGTGCTCATAAAAAAAAAAAAAAAAAAAAAAAAAAAAAACCTCTCTGCCTGGTATGCTAGCAACCGCTTGAGCTGTCACTCAAAGTATTGAAATGATCAAAATATTGATCATGGTGTACTTTTAGTCCGATTCTGATCAGCTCATGAGAGAGGTATGCAGCTGATGAGCGTTGCGCTGCTCCAAAAGTTGAACTTTTCAACTTTTAGGGATGTAAGTGCTGTGGCAAAATATGCTGACTGCCAAACACGTTCTAGCACTGAGGGCCCTGAGCGCATTCAACGACAAATTCCATAGAAAATGAACAGAAAATAGTCATCCACAGCAGAAAAAAAAAAAAACCACATTTGGTGGACACACAGCTTTACTCAAGAAAAGTATAGGGTCTGAAAAGTGCTTAAAGTATTAAAGTCAAAAGTAGCTCTTTGAAGGACATTCCCACCAGCAGTTTTTGTGCAATCCTGACTGAACCTTGTAGCATGGTATTATAATTTTGAAATAATATTAACTCTCATACCTTGTGAAAAAAAATGGCACATTGTTACCATTACACTGCATGTCCACCAAACGAGTTTTTTGTCACCAGACTGCCCTGAGCATATTTTTTTTTCAGCGTTTGTGCGCTGCACTCTGGGGGGGGGGGGGAAAGTCTGTGCCCTGTATCCCTGCAACAGCTTGTCACTCTCAGCTCAGCACTTCCACTTTCCTATGGTCAGACTTTCTACTGATTTTTTTAATAGCAGTCTCTAAATAACAATGGAGAGGAAATGTGTTTTAGCAGCTCTGATGTAAAATATGATGACATGGAAAGTAGTAGTCTGAGTACAGACTAGTACCGGCGTCCTATGTCCTGCCCACGCAGCAGTTCTGATTGGCTGCTTAGGTCTGACATTGACGAGCTCAGCTGCAGTCCCTGAAAAGTTGAACTTTTTTCAAATCTGAGTGCCTTGAGCGCAGCAACAAAAAACGGCCACCGCTGAGAGCGTTTCAGCGCCAAGTAAACGCTGAACTACATAGTGAATGAATGGAAAATAGCCACCCCGAGTGGAAAAAACACGTTTGGTGGACACACAGCCTTAAGTGACAAAAGTGTCCTCTTCAAAAATGCCATGAAAATAATATATGCTGATATTTTTTCTACTTTTTTTTGCATAAACATTTTAATCAACTGCAGTCCTGATCTTAAATACCACGCATTTAATTAATTTCAGAATTTTAACCCTTTATGTGCTAGCGTTTCTCATGGCATCACAAAACTTTCTTTAAAAAACACACAAAAACTGTAATATTTTCAATATTCTGAAAGCAAGGTGGATTTTCTTGGGGGGGGGGGGGTTGTTACAGGCTTTGATATGTCTATGATTAGCAACAACACTGACCTTGGTTACAGTGTCCCAATAAACCAATTACTGGGAATAAACCAACAATGGCAATAATCAGTTTTGTTGTGTTTACATGCACTGAATAAACGGATTTTTGGAGGGTATTCAGCTTGAGTTAATGACCCCAGTTACATGGCCCTTACCAGATTATGCTGTTTACATGGCCACTTGAATGATCAGATAACTCCAGATCCAGTCATAACCAGTTTATCTGTGTGCATGTAAACATGGTCATTGGTTTTGATGGATTTTAATTTATTTATTTATTTATTTTGTAGCATCAGATTTTAACAAAAAATAGTTACATTGTTACAATTAGGGACAAAAGTGTCCTCTTCAAAAATGCCATAAAATAAGTATGTGTTAATATCTGTTTCTATTTTTTGCAGAAATTTTTTAACCAACTTCAGTCCTGATCATGAATACATCTTTTAAACAATTTTTGTGTGTTTTTTTAAAGAAATTTTTGTGATGGCACAAACACTGGCATATAAAGGGTTAAAATTCTGAAATTATATATTTGGAATTAAAAACACAAACCTCGACTTCCGGTCTGGACGCCATGGTGATAGCAACTTAACGCTGAACCTCCCAGATCCAATCCAAGGAAAACATCGTCAAAATCAGACTTAACGGATTTTTGGAAGAATAAAAATCAAAAGACAAAAACACCATGCCTAACCACAAACAGAAGAAACTGGCATTCCCCAGGTCAGGACGCACGGCGGCCGCAGAATCTGATCCCGAGGACCTCCATTCAGGAGACGAAGAGCTGGGCCTAGCTAACAAAAAGGTTAGCCTGAAATTGCTATATGATGAATTACGACGATTTCGGGCCAAATTTCACGAATTCAGAGAGGAACTAATAAGGATGAACAGCAGAATGGACCAGGCCGAAAACCGAATCTTGGAAGCTGAAGAAAGAGTAAAAGTGCTTGAAGATTCTATGCTGGATTTACACAGAAAACAGTCAAGGCTGGAGGCTAAGCTAGCCGACCAAGAAGGAAGACAGAGACGAGATAACATCAGAATTCACGGTCTGAAAGAAGGAGCTGAAGATGGTTTCAACACAGTGGCGGAATGCGTGGAATCCTTATTGAGAGAGAAGTTGGATATTCCACAAACCACCGATTTGAAAATAGAAAAGGCCCATCGTACATTAGCCGCAAAGCCAGCGGCAGAAGCACACCCACGTTCAGTGTTGGTAAGATTCTCCGATTTCAAAATAAAACAAGAGGTTGTAAGACGGGCTTGGCAGAAAAAAGGATTTATGCATCAAGAAAGAAAAGTCTTCGTGGAGCACGATTACGCCCCTGAGGTTCTTAAAAAGCGACGGGAATATAACGACGACAAAAAGGTTCTATGGGAAAAGAATCTACGCTTTCAGACGCCATTTCCGGCGAAGTTAAGGGTCTTTTACGGTGAAGAGTCATGTCTCTACAATTCAGCGGAAGAAGCAACAACTGACATGGCGAGTAGAGGACTCCCGGTAACGGTGTTTAAACCCGCAGCGAATCTGAGCGAGAAAATAAGAGCTCAAACGTGGTCCACTCAAAGACCTTCTAAATCCACGGGCCAGCAGCGGGAAACCCAGCCCCAGAGCTACAAAGATAAGCTTTCCAGTTCCAGGAAGGAATAGCAACCTTTTTGTTTTTTTCTCTCTTTTCAGTCATTCTGCACTTCCATCCCCCCTCCTACAAGGTAACAAACATTAAAGGAGATGCAGAATCAGCATGTGGTAAAACCTTTCATGGAGCAGTTATAGCATTAGAAACAAATGTCTTCTTAATTTAAAGGAAAAAAAAAATCTTGTTAAAATAGAAATGTAACAATGACCCACATGTTCTCCCCACACTAACAAATACTGTATTAGAGTGAAGGTTTGCTGTGATGGGGGTGGGAGGGTGCACACAATCTCATAGGGTATAGGCATAAAAAAAAAAAAAAAAAAAAAAAAATCATTACAAATTCGGATTGGGATCTGAAATTCACGTTAAAAACATGGGACAACTTACAGGGGTAAGAGAGGGCCCTCAACACGTAACAGAGTTTAAGGAATTTCCCTCAGAGCCTAAACTCCATCAAGGCTCTTACAGGGTCTTTAAAGAGACCCCAGCTCAGGAAGTTTTTTTTGACAGTTTTTTGTTTTAAAGTCTCATACACTATGTTCTTAATGTTTTTTATGTTCTTGTAATTTGAATTTTATTGGGTTTTCAATTTAGAAAATAAAACAGAAACAAACAAACACAAAAAACAACAACAAAAAAAAAAACAAGTATACCCAGTGAGAGGATAAAACATTCCATTTCCACCCTAATACTCTTAAAATGATTAGCTTAATCTACTACACCTATAAAGGTAAGATAGGATCCCCACTTATTATAGAAGCTGTCCATCCTGTCCAGAAGCTTATATGAAAGGCGTTCTAGTGCAGCAAGCTTGCCCAACTCCCTGAGCCATTGAGCTACGGGTGGGGCAGAGGAAGATTTCCAGTAAAAAGTGATCAACTTTCGGCCCAGCATCAAAGCAGTCTGAATCCACTCGGCATCAGAGATTGGGTCTTGAATCATTGATGGATCCCCAAGGACAAAAAGTCTTTGAGTAAATGGCACTTCTTGCTTAACAATTGTCATAATATGTCTATGGATCTGCAACCAAAAGTCCTGTATTACCGGACAACTCCAGATCATATGGATTAATGTCCCCTCCCCCTGTAGACATCTCCAGCAGCTTGAAGAGTGAATGAGATTCACTCTCAACATTTTACGAGGTGTCCAGTAAAATCGATTCAAAATTTTAAATTGAACAAGGTTTTCAACTGGTTTTCAATTCCCTAGACACTTTCTTCCCATTCTTTAAAATATTTGCCCATTCAACATCAGTAAATTGTGAATTCAGATCTTTTTCCCCATACGTGTTTAAGGAATGTAGAATCTTTATTTGAGCTCTTAAGGAGCATTAAATAGAAATTTGAGGCCTTAGATCTTTTGCCACAGGAACTCAAAGCCTGGATGAGCCAATCTACATCAGGAGGAGGGGTAGTTGTAGATCCAAAGACTTGACACAGCAGATGTCGAAGTTGTAAATATTTCCAAAACTGATTCTGTGGTAGTCCATACTGTGCCCGTAGAGCATCAAATGATTTGAGAGCTCCCCCTTCATATAGATCTTTTAACATCAAGATGTCCTTTTTCACCCAGATTTTCCACATAAATGGGGATTTTCCAATATGGAGACTTGGGTTAAGCCAAATAGAAGCCATAGAATGAAGATGAGAGCTAAACTCTAGTATAGAAGCAACTCTCTTCCAAACGTATTGTAAAAAGGATATAATAGGATGCGACTGAAATTCAGAAGACAGTTTAATTGTGATTAGATGTACTAAGGGAAGAGGGCTGCTCAAATAATTCTCCAAATAAAACCAAGGGGGAGCTCTCTCAGGGGGGAGAGCCCAATGAATCAAATGTCTAAGACTAAAAGCGTAATGATATAAAACCAAATTTGGGACCCCCAAACCTCCTGAATCTATAGACTTCTGCAATCCTTTCAACTTTAATCTAGGGCGCTTACCATTCCATAAAAACTTATTGCACAACCTATCAAATTGTCGAAAATAACCAACTGGGATCCTAAGAGGAAGAGATTGCAGAAGGTAATTAAATGGGGTGCACAAATCATCTTAATAACATTGACCTTGCCCCAGAGAGACAAAAAAAGAGGTGACCACCTTTCTATGTCTATTTTAAATTTTTCAAGCAAGGGTTCAAAATTAATCTGAATCAGATCTGATAAAATGTGAGGAAACAGGATGCCAAGATATTTAATTCCTAATTTTGGCCAAGAGAAGCCTATATTTTGACCAAATGTAAACAGTGTTTTAGGGCAATAAGATGTTAGAGGGAGAATTTCTGATTTTATCCAGTTAACTCTATAACCAGACAAACGTGAAAACATCTACCAAACCAATTGCATTGCACATGTCTTTCAATATAGAGCCAGATTTAGATGAACGCTGTGAGGGGGTGCTCCGATCTAAAATGTTGTCCATGACCTGATTAAAATCCCCGCCTACTAAAATGGGATAATTACCCATTTCGCTTAATTCGTGTTCCAATTGTGCAAAAAATGCACAATCAACTATATTTGGTGCATAAACATTAGCGAGTATCATCCTATGGCCCTGAATTTCTATAAGAATTATAAGGAGTCGTCCATCATCATCACTAACCTCTTTTAGACACTTGAACTGCAAATGTTTATGAATAAGGATTGCTACCCCCCTGCTCTGGCTATTACCACAAGACGCAAACCCATGGCCCACCCAGTCCCGACAGAGTTTTTTAGATTCTGTTTTAGTGAGGTGGGTCTCTTGAAGCAACGCTACATCCACTTTTTTTGATTTAATAAACGCCAAAATTTTTTTCCTCTTAATTGGGTGGTTAAGGCCTTTAACATTCCAAGTAATGAGGTTAAGAAAGCTCTGACAATTAGCCGACATCATAAACGGTACATATTACCATCCAAAATATCCAGCAATTCTCCACCAAAAACCCCCTCACTGGGCAAAAGACAAACACAATAAAAATTAAAAATACAAAAAAAAACAAAAACAAAAAAAACCCCCCCGAAAACCACATAATCATAAAGTAACATAATCGGTGACCTGAAACCAATGTCACCCATCGGTGCACAAAAACCGCACCAACCAAAAAAAAGAAAATAAAAAACTCTAGGACCGTGACTGTGAACAGTGCAATAAACTTAGGGAGAGCCGCAACATCGCAGCAGCCTCATGCCTATAAACAATAAAGCGTGGGCAAAAAAAAAGGAACCTTACATTAATACTGCATCAAATCCTCAGTCAAAAATATATAACAAATAAACATATAGCATATATTCATACCATTGTTCATCAATGTCTCACGGTAGTGAAAGAATCAGGTTCAATGCTTTTTTAGGGTCAGTGAACTCCTGTTTACCACTTGCCAACTTCACAACGAGAACTGCAGGGTACCTGAGAGAGAATGCAATCTTCTTCTGGTGCAGCAGGTGTTTACACTGCTTGAACGCCGCTCTCATCTTGGATACTCGTCTGGAATAATCCGGGAAAATCATGATGTGATGACCATTCCAATCCAGCTTTCCCATCCTGCGCGCTGCCTCCACAATACGCTCCCTATCCTGGAAGCGCAGAAGTCGAATCAGGATAGCCCTGGGCGGCTGCCCGTCAGGTCTGCGTCCAGCGAGGCTCCGATGCACACGGTCAATTTCCAGCCCTCCAGGGAACTCCATTTTCAGCAGATGTGGGATAGCTTTGCGCATGAAGGTAAGGGCATCTGATTTTTCACAATTTTCTGGAAAGCCGACAAAGCGTAGATTGTTTCGGCGTGATCTATTTTCTAAATCGTCCAGCTTCAAAAATAAATCTTCTACCTGCGTCTGGGTTACGGGGGGATTAGCATCCAGAGCTGTATTAGCATCCTCAAGAAAAGCGATGCGAGACTCCACATCTCCCAGCCGGGTAGCTAACTCCGTTAGCCTGGTGTCCACCGCCCTCATTGACGCCTCAATAGAGTTGAGTTTGGCGTCTTGCCTCTCCGATATTTCCTTCAACAGTTCAAAGATCTGAGAGATGTCCTCCGCCATTTGGTCTTTGGCAACACCTGCACCTGTTGAAGGTGGCGGAGAGGGAGGAGGGCTCGATGTGGTATCACCAGCTCTAGCCAGATTTTCCTTGCTAGCACCGGCTTTGGGGCGAAGATTAATTTTCTGCTGTTGCGTTGGCATACTAATCCTGTTCTCCACAAATCCAGTCTCGATGTAAAGTGTATTAATAATAGTAATTTCAGCTGAGGAAACAAGAGAAAAACGCCCTTGTAGAAGAAAAAAAAAAGGCTGTCTGCACTGCGGTGCTCCTCACCTAAGCAGCCATCTTCACTGCCCGCGTCTCTCAGCTCTGAACGCCATCAACAGCAATAGTCGTTTTTTATGTTCTTAATGTTCTTTCAGTTTCTGAGTAGCAAAAAAGAGGTCCACCACACTGTTATACTAAATAAGAAAATACAATGGAGAAACAGGGTGTAAACAAAATAGCCTCATATAATGTAAAAGGGATCCTGAATCCAGTTAAAAGATCCAAGATTCTACGTAAAATGAAAAAAGACAAAGCAGAAATAATATTTTTACAAGAAATCCACCTAACAGACGTGGAACACACTAAACTCAATAGACAAGGGTTTAAAATGATCTCTTCATCTTCATATAAGTCAGGGAGGAGGAGGGGAGTAGCGACATTGATATCAACCAAAATTACATTTGAAAAAAAATCAGAACACAAAGATAAAGAAGGGAGGTACAGTTTGGTAATTGGGCGGCTAGAGGGAGAAGATATCACCCTGCTGAATGTATATGCACCACCAGGGGCTAAATGGAAATTTTATAAAAATGTATTCGACCTAATGATAACTAAAGCCCAAGGTTTAGTGATATGTGGTGGAGACTTCAATCTAAGACTGAATCCATACTGGGATGCAACAGGTAATTCTTCACATCAAAATAACACTCAAAATAGGAAAACTCGGATGCTACTAAAAGAAATGGGAATCTGTGACGTATGGAGGGAATTCAACCCCAATGTAAAAGATTATACTTTTTATTCAACGCCACATTCATCTTACTCAAGGATTGATTACTTTTTTATGTTTAATAGAGACATTGGAAGAGTAAAAACAAGTAAAATAGGACTGATGGATCTCTCTGACCACAGTCCGATCTATATGGACTTAAACATCCAAAAATACACAAATAATACATTTTCCTGGAGGTTGAATTCAAATGTCCTGAAAGGACCACTGAAAGATGAATTGGAATCAGATATTTTCAAATATCTGGAAGAAAACGATAATGGAGAAGTATCCCCTTTAATACTGTGGGATGCGTGCAAAGCTGTAATAAGGGGAAAAATTATTGCAAAACTGGCAACCCAAAAGAAACTGAGACAAGAAAAACTAATCACACTAGAGTCAGAACTCAAGAACCTAGAAAAAGAACACAAAGACAACACTCATTCTAATGGCTCGCTCAAGATTAAAGAAATTAAAAATCAAATAAATGAGATCTACACAATAGAAATCCAGAAGAAACTTACATTTCTGAAACAAAAACACTATGAAGCAGGCAGTAAATCGGCAAAATTACTAGCCTATAAATTGAGGAAACAACAAACAGAAAGAGCAATCTACAAAATCAGAGACCCAGTATCAAAGCAAATAAAATTCAGAATTCAGGATATTCTTAAAAGCTTCGAGAATTACTACAAGAACTTATACTCCCACAAAAAACATAAAAACGCATCCGAGACATTCCTAAACACATTACACCTTCCCCAACTTACGGAATCACAAAATAAAACACTACTGTCAGAAATACAACCTAAAGAATTGGAAAAAGCAATTATGAAACTTAAAGCTAACAAATCCCCAGGAGCAGATGGCTATACAGCAGAGTGGTACAAAACCTTTAAACAGCAACTATCTCCTCTCCTCTTGAAAACATTTAACTATGTCCTCCACACAGGGGAAATCCCCCCTCCTGGAGAGAAGGGGTCATTGCAGTTATACCTAAACCTGAAAAGGATAAACGAGAATGCTCCAACTATAGACCAATCAGTGTATTAAATCAGGACTATAAGCTTTTTACCATTATCTTTGCCAAAAGGTTAGAAAACATACTGACAGACTTAATTCACTTAGACCAAACAGGTTTTATAAGACAAAGACAGACACAAGACAACATTCGACGCACTTTACACATAATTCATCATATAAAAAAATATAACTTAAATGCAGTCATATTGGGATTAGATGCTGAAAAAGCATTTGATTCGGTTGACTGGTCTTTCCTATATAGAATCTTATCCAGTTTCAATTTTCATAACAACTTCATTAGAACTAAACAGGCATTATATAAAAAACCAACAGCTAAAATAAGGATTAACGGTAATTTATCATCATCTTTTGAGCTGGAAAGAGGATGTCGTCAAGGCTGCCCCCTGTCTCCACTGCTCTTTGCAATCTTCATAGAACCTCTGAGCCAATGGATAAGACAAAATCAAGAAATTCAAGGTATTACACTTGGTCAGAAGGAACATAAAATAGCACTCTTTGCTGATGACATTTTAATATACCTAGGGCAGCCAGACACTTCTCTACCAGAACTAATCTCAGTTTTTTCAGACTATGGAGATTTATCGGGGTACAAATTAAACATGCATAAAACCCAAGTTTTAACATTCAACTATGACCCAAATCATTACTCACTAAGTGAACTCAAAACTAACTGGGAGCTGGAATCTATGAAATATCTGGGGATCAATATCCCGAAACAACTCAACAAAATTATAACACTAAACTATGATCCACTGGTGACAAAAATAAAATCTGACCTAGCAAGATGGAATATGATACCATTCTTAGGTACTGCACAAAGAATTGAAGCAGTCAAAATGAATATACTCCCACGTCTTCTATACCTTTTCCAAACAATACCGGTAGAACCCCCCCAAAAAACATGGCAGGAGCTAGACAGAAGGATCTCAAGATTCATATGGCAGGGCAAGAGACCTAGAATCAGATATAGAACCCTACAGCTAAACAAAGACAAAGGTGGGCTCGCGCTGCCAAATATCAGGGACTATTTTATAGCTGCACAAATTAAAACTTTAGTAGAGATATGTAACCCAGTCTACACTGCACAATGGAAGGGGATGGAATGCCAAATAACAAGTGACATCCCCCTACAGGCGATAATAGGGAACAATGCCTTACCTAAACTCTTGAATAACACTAACCCGTGGATAGAGACCCCGCTAAAAATTTGGTTTAAGATAGTTAGAGAGAATCAAGCTAAAGAGCCCTATCGACTTCTGCAATGGATTGCCTATGATCAAGACTTTACCCCCAATAAAACAGACACTAGATTTAAAGAGTGGAAAGAGAAAGGGCTGATAAAATATTACGATTTCTTTAAGGGGCAAACTTTAAGAAGTTTTGATGAAAAAACAAGGTCTAATAAATCAAGACCTTTACAGGTTCTTTCAGCTTAGACACCACATAAACAATATACTTAAAAAGGAGGATTTGGAAAGGGCCCAGTCAGGTGATCTGAAGGTCTTCTTAATGGCTTATAAAGGGATCCCAGGGATCAGATACATTTCTAAAATATACCAAGGTCTTCAAGACTTAAAAGGAGACAACACATCATATATAAAAGAGAGATGGGAAAAAGAGGGGAATTTCACTTTACAATTGGAAATATGGGAAAAGCTAAATAGACAGCAATGGAAAAGTACCTCATCCCTGCAGTGGAGAGAATTTGGATGGAAAAATTTGGTAAGATTTTTCAGAACACCTGCACAAAACAAATTTACCCATAAGGGGTTGAACTGTTGGCGCTTGTGTGGTGAAAAGACTGCAAATCATTTTCATGTGTTTTGGTCATGCCCAGTTATCCACCAATATTGGACCAATGTACAGACAATATTGGGGAAAATATTCAAAATAACAGTTCCCTTTTCTTTTATAACTTTGTATTTGGGTTTACTACCAGACTCACTGGAAAGACGAGGAGATAAATACTTATTCAGTGTTTTAATATTGGCAAGTAAAAAAGCCCTAACTAAAAAATGGATGCTGAAGGACTGTCCTACACCTGAAGATTGGATTAACGTGATTCAAGACATTTACTCGATGGAAAAGTTGACATTCGCACTGAGACAGGACATGGATGGGTTCATGAACTTTTGGCAACCCTGGATCGCATATGTGTCTTCCATTAGATCCAATCTTTGACAAATACCATTTCAATGATGGTCCCACTCTTTGTTCCAACACTACTCAGATGCTCTTTTACTTTTAATTACTTAATTTTCTGTTTGTTTGTTTTTTACTGTTCTGTTTGTTTGTTTATTCGGGTTTTGTTTGTTTGTTTGTTTGTTTGTTTGTTTTTTAATTTAATTTTCTTTAATTTCACTTTTTCTTTCACTTTAAAAAAAAGGGGGTGTTGTAATAACTATTCTACCAATGTTGTCAAATAGCAAAATATAAGGGAACGTACGATGAAAATGTTAACAATACAATACTGTAATGACCTGTATACCCTTTACAAAAACTTAAATAAAAAAAAAAACAAAAAAAAAACACAAACCTCTGCCAAACATCATAGCAAAACATATAACCACCAATAAGTAATCAAAAAAAAAATTAAAAAGGACACTTTAAAAGGACGTGGCTGTTGACTCTGAGATCTCACATAAAGATAAGATAAGATAAGATAAGATAAGATAAGCCTTTATTAGTCCCACAACGGGGAAATTCCAGGATTGCAACAGCACAGGGATAGCAACACTCAGAGCAACAATCAGAAGGCAAGAAAAAAAACAAGCAAGCAAGAGCAGCTAATAAACATATGTACGTATTACTATAAAATATATATATATACACACACACACAGACACACAGTGCAGAGCATTGTAGCTGGATGGAATAAATATATGAATATATGAACACACAGTGCAGAGCATTGTAGCTAGATGGAATAAATATGTAAATATATAAACACCCACAGTACGGAGCATTGCAGCTAGGTGGAATAAATATGCAAGTATATAAACACACACAGTGCGGAGCAATGTAGCTAGATGGAATAATATGTAGATATATAAATATATAAACACCCACAGTACGGAGCATTGTAGCTAGATGGAATAAATATGCAAATATATAAACACACACAGTGCAGAGCATTGTTGCTAGATGGAATGAAACAGCATAACCGTCTACTTAGTTATCCTACATGGTATGATTATGTGCCCATACATATTCTCACCCTCCATAGCGACCGGTATGTTCCTAGTTGTATGCCGGAGAGGACCATTGTGTAAGTCTATTGCATCTTTTGCATTCAAAAAACTATTAGTTTGTTACGTCTTTTTGCTATCTCTGCGAGCAGCCCTGCTTAGGTTGTACAGTCTGACAGCCGTTGGTAGGAAGGACCTACGAAACCTCTCGGTTGTGCACCTGGGATGATGTAGTCTGCTGCTAAATGAGCTCCTCAGTGCATTCAGTATGTCCTGCATAGGGTGGAACTCGGACTCCAGCAGAGATGACAGTTTAGCCACCGTCCTTCTCTCTCCTATCTCCTCCATCGGATCAAGGCGCTGCCCCAGGACAGAGCTAGCTTTCTTAATCAGTTTGTTCAGTCTCTTCCTATCGGCTGCAGTAATGCCACTGCCCCAGCAGACCACTCCAAAAGTGATGGCTGATGCCACCACCGTGTCATAGAATGACTTCAGCAGCGCCCCTTGTACACCAAAAGACCTGAGTCTCCTCAGCAGGAACAGCCTGCGCTGTCCCTTCTTGTAGAGTGCATCAGTATTGTGTGACCAGTCTAGTTTATTGTTCAGATGAATACCCAGGTACTTATAGGATGTCACCATCTCGATGTCTGTTCCCTGTATATTTACTGGTACTGTGAGGGGCTGCCCATGCCTGCGGCAGTCCACCACCAGCTCCTTAGTTTTCCTCGCGTTGATCTGGAGGCAGTTCCGATGGCACCAGTCCACGAAGTCCTGGATAAGCCCTCTGTACTCAGCTTCATCTCCATTGGAGATGAGGCCAACGATCGCAGAGTCATCAGAGAACTTCTGTAGATGGCAGTGTGTTGTGTTGTGTGAGAAGTCCGCAGTATAAAGAGTGAACAGGAAGGGAGCCAGCACCGTTCCCTGGGGGGGCCCCCGTACTACTGATGATCGTGTCGGACACACAGTCCCGGGTTCTCACAAACTGAGGCCGGTTCGTGAGGTAGTCCAGGATCCATGATGACAGGTGCTGGTCCACCCCTGCGCGCAGCAGCTTGTCCTTCAGGATCATCGGTTGGATGGTGTTGAAAGCACTGGAGAAGTCAAAGAACATGATCCTCACCATATTCCCGGGCTTCTCCAGGTGGGACAGAGAACGGTGAAGGAGGAAGATCACCGCATCCTCCACCCCAATGCCATGCTGGTAGGCGAACTGGAGTGGATCCATCGCTGGTTCCACCAGGGGGCGGAGGTGAGCAAGGAGCAGTCTCTCCAGGGTCTTCATCAAGTGGGACGTCAAGGCCACCGGTCTGTAGCTGTTCAGGTCTTTGGGGTGGGAAGTTTTTGGTACAGGTACCACACAAGATGTTTTCCACAGCTGTGGTACCCTCCCCAGTTTCAGGCTCATGTTGAAGATATACGCCACAATCCCACACAGCTGGTCTGCACAGGACTTGAGGAGCTTTGCGCTGATGCCGTCCGGTCCCGGCGCCTTCCTCGCCTTGATCTTCCTCAGCTCCGTCCTCACCTGGGTCCTGGTCAGGGTCAGGATGGGGGGCTGTGTGTTGGGAGTGGGGGGGTGTTGGTAGAGTGGGGAGTGGGCAGCAGGACTTGATTTCTTTAGAGGCAGCAGTGGTTGTTGTGCAGTCAGGGGGGAGGGCGGTTGGTCAAATCTATTGAAAAACAGATTCAGGTTGTTCGCCCACTCCCTGCCCCCTGTGGCCTGGGGGGAGGTATTCTGGAGCCCCGAGATGGTTTTGAGGTTTCTCCAGACCCCGCTGATGTCGCTCTGTTGCAGCTTGTCCTCCATCTTCTTCCTGAAGCTGTCCTTGCCTTCTCTGATCTTTCTCCTCAGCTCCCTCTGTACGGACTTCAGCATCTCCCTGTTCCCCGACCTGAAGATCCTCTTCTTCTCTCTCAGAAGTGTTTTTATCTCAGGGTTGATCCAGGGTTTGTTGTTTGAGTGACGCCGTATGGTCTTGGTGGGAACGGATTTGTCCACACAGAAGCTGAGGTAGCCCGTGAAGGTGTGAATGAGGCCATCGATGTCCTCACCATGTGGATCGCAGAGCTGCTTCCAGGCGGTGGCTTCAAAACAGCCCTTTAGGGTGTCCATTGTCTCCTCAGACCATAACTCCACAGTGTGCATGGCCGGAGGTTGTCTGTGCACTAGGGGTTTGTACACCGGCCGGAGATGAACCAAGTTGTGATCCGATCTCCCGAGTGGGGGTAGTTGTGATGAGGTGTACGCCTCCTTAGTGTTTGCGTAGAATAAATCCAGTGTTTTATTGTCTCTAGTGTGGCATGTGACATACTGGGTGAACGTGGGTAGAATGGGAGACAGTGAAACATGGTTGAAATCGCCTGAGATGAGGAGAAGAGCATCTGGGTGTTCTGTCTGCAGCCTGCTGGTTACTGAATGGATGACGTCACGTGCTGTCCCAGCGTTCGCCGTCGGATTTGCATAAACAACAATGCAGATCACGTGTGAGTGTTCTCTCGGGAGATATGTAGGCCTCATGCTAACAGCTAGCAACTCAATGTCTTTGCTGCAGTGTCGTTGTTTAACAGTGATATGGCCCGGTCTGCACCAGTTGTTGTTAACATACATGATCACTCCACCGCCCCTAGCCTTGCCACTGTCTGGTGTTCGGTCAGCTCGTATCATGTGAAAACCCTCCAGCTCAATGTTAGCATCTGCTGCTAGTTCAGTTAGCCACGTCTCAGTAAACAAAAGGAGAGAGCACTCCCGGTATGTGCTATCATAACGGGAGATAGCCGCTAGCTCATCTAACTTTCCCAGTATCGACCGTACATTTCCCATGACAACAGATGGAAGGGAGGGTCTGTACCTTATATTTTTTGTCCTCCGCCTTACTCCAGCCCGGCAGCCGCGGCGTTTTCGCCTCAGTTCACTCGGTATGTCGAGTTTTTCCAATGGGACCGGGTGGCGGTTGAATGCTAGCAGCTGTTCTCTGCTGTATCGTATCCTGCTATAGACAGTGGCTCCGTCCACCGGCTCAGGAGACATTTAGGACGATCTGTGTGTCCGTGATATAAGTGGGGTGAAAAAAAAAGACGGATCAAAAGAGAGAGGAAGGGAAAAAGACTCGGAATCGAGCCGCTGTTGCAAAAGGCAGCCGACTCGTGTGGCGCCGAGAGAAAAAAAAAAAAAAATGGGAGGAAACAAAAAGCAGAAAAATCTGATTACTATTTCATTTTTAAACACCATCAGTAATTACAGATGCCATGTTCCTCCTGAGCTTAACTGCTTTGTTTTCTCCAAAAATAGCCTTGAATTTTTTTCACAGCACGTCAGCTTTTTCTTCACAAATAAACAAATAATGTAAACTTACTGAGATCTCTACAATACTTCAAAAGGTGTTTAAAAGAAAGTTAATCAGCTGCGTCACACCGTTGTGTTTTTATATTACTGACGTTAGTCACAAGAATTAATAAATCGACTCAACTTTGGAGAAAATAACAATTTTTAACGTGATAAATACATAAATAAATGAATGTAACCAAGAAAATGGAAGCCAATAGCAGAGAAGAATACACATTGGAAAAAATAATTAAAAATAATTAATTAATTAAAAAATAATTAATGCATGCGCACGCGCATGCATTAATTAATTGATTGGGCGCATGCGCACGCAGCGACCAGCAGCTTGGTGATATAGTGCGTGTGTGCGTGTGTGTGTTTTTTGTACTTTTTTACGTTTTTAGAAAATCCTCTGTGTCGTTTCTGCTCTGGAGCGTTTGTGGAATATATGGCGAACAGCTCCCTAGTATCTGCAACACGGATTTCCTCTCATATCTCGCACTGCTGCTTTCTGTGTTCTGGCTCTTTGTCTCTGAGGTAAACGCGTTCGGCTCCATGACGAGCAGAATAGCGGGCAGAATACAATATTCCAGGGACGTATTGCTGCGCTTTAACACAGCTGGTGCAGAGTCTCTTATTGCGCCCAAATTTCATCTGCCGGACTTTATTTTGAGAGACGGTCACAGCGGTGAAAAAAGAAGCGGCAGGAGGAAGCGTGGAAGACGTGGAGGTGTGAAATTGCGCCTTAGGAGACGTCAGTTTGGTAACATTCCTCTTCCTTCGATCATTTTTGGGAATGCACAGTCTGTGAGAAACAAGGTGGAGGAAATTCAAGGCAATGTACGTTACCAGAAGGATTTTAAGAACTGCTGCGTCATGGCTTTCACTGAATCTTGGCTTACTGCGCATGATCGGGATGCAGACCTGTGGATTGACGGCTTTGGAGCTCCGCTGCGCTCGGATCGGCAGGAAGAGGTAACTGGGAAGCGTCAGGGGGGCGGAGTATGTTTATACATTAATAAGCAGTACTGCACATCTGTCACGGTCAGCGCATCTGTACACCCCATGTGGAGCTGCTGTCTGTGTCACTACGCCCCTTTTATTTGCCTCGAGAGTTTCCCCAACTTTTCATCACAACTGTGTACATTCATCCGAGGGCAGACGCTGACTCCGCCTCCAGCACCATCTCTGATGTGGTGCAGCAGCTGCAGTCAATTTCTCCAGAGGCGCCAAACTTCATTCTTGGGGATTTTAACCATGTTTCTTTAAAGAAGACACTTAAAAACTTTCATCAGTATGTCTCCTGCCCAACCAGGCGAAAAAAGACATTGGACCTGTGCTATGGATCCATAGAGAGGGCCTATAAATCACTCCCCCTTCCTCCTCTAGGATCATCAGATCACAACTGTGTTCATTTGCTGCCCACATATAAAACTGCTCTCAGAAGAGGCAAAGTGGAGACTAGAGACATTGATGTGTGGACAGAAGATTCAGAGCACAGCCTCCAGGAATGCTTTGACTGTACAGACTGGAAGATGTTCATAATGGCCTGCGGGGATGATTTGGACTCTCTGGCTGAGCTCACATGCTCATACATGGCTCACTGTCAAAATAAGTTTGTTCCACGTAAACGTGTCAAAATATACCCCAACAACAAACCATGGGTTACTAAATCAGTTAAATCCTGCTTACAGAGGAAAGCTCTTGCCTTTAAACAAGGGTCTGTTTCTGCGCTACAGGTTGCCACTAAGGAGCTGAAGGCCGAAATTTTAAGAGCAAAACAGAATTATAAATCAGAGTTGGAAAGCAAGATGGCAGCAAATAAACTTGGTTCGGCCTGGGCCAGTATGAAAACTATTGCAGGCCTTCAGAGCACAGAGCGCAGTAACCGTGTGTTTTTAGATGGTTTTAGTTCAGACACAGAGCTGGCTAATGCTCTTAATTGTTTTTATGGTCGTTTTGACTCCTTTGATTTTAGCACAGAAATCCAAGATTTGAAACAGAAACTCAAAGACAATCAGCACTTTAATATTGAGATGCAGGATGTTAAAAGGGAGTTCCGCGCTGTAAAAGTGAACAAAAGTCAGGGCCCTGATAATATATGTGGACGCCTGGTAAAGTCCTGTGCACATGAACTGAGTCCTATATTTCATTATATTTTCAATAAGTCCTTACAGACACAACATGTGCCTAAGATCTGGAAAGATGCCGTGGTTGTTCCCGTTCCAAAATCCAGCTGTCCTAAAACGGTAAACGACTTTAGACCAGTTGCTTTGACTTCAATTTTAATGAAAATTTTTGAAAAACTGGTCAGACATGAGGTCCTAAGGCAGACTGAACATGCATTGGATCCTCTGCAGTTTGCCTATAGGCCTCACAGAGGAGTGGAGGATGCCACTGTCACTCTGTTTGACATGCTTTTTAAACATCTGGATTTTAATGGGACACACGCCAGGCTTTTATTTGTGGACTTTTCTTCTGCCTTTAATACAATCCAACCTCATATTTTAGTTGAAAGGCTCCTGCAACAATTTGATTTAAGCAATAATCTGGTGGGTTGGATTCTGGATTTCTTAACCAACAGGACGCAGAGAGTAAGGGTCAATGGCACATTGTCTGACCTAAAGTGCTCTTCTACTGGCTCTCCTCAGGGGTGTGTGTTGTCACCACTACTCTTCATCCTGTACACAAACATGTGTCGGAGCAGACATGACAACAGACACATTATAAAGTATGCTGATGACTCAGTCATTGTCAGTCTCCTCCAGGATGGTGAGAGTGGCCACGGCCCAGTAGTTGATGACTTTGTTCACTGGTGTGAGGATTCCTACCTGCAGCTGAATACAACAAAAACGAAAGATATGATTATTGACTTTAGGAGGAAAACTCCCAGGCACAAAGTCACCATACTAAAAGGCCAGACCACCGAATGTGTACAATCGTACAAATATCTTGGGACAATTATTGATAGTGGATTGAACTTTGAGGTGAACTGTGAAAGGGTGTGCAAAAAGGGTCAGCAAAATTTGCATTGTTTGAGGAAACTTGCACGCTTCCAAATTGACCGAACCATAATGACTATGTTCTATCGGGCTTTTATTGAATCTGTTTTATCCTTTTCTTTAATGTCATGGTTTGGTCAGATAAAACTGAAACAGAGGAAATCCTTGGATCAGGTAGTCAGATGGTCCAGTCGTTTGCTTGGTGAGTCACAGCTGAGCCTGACATCCCTGTACACCAGACAAGTACAGAGGATGGTCGACTCGATTTTAAATGATGACTCCCACCCTTTGCACTGCAACTTTCAGCTTCTTCCCTCCAGACGGAGGTTTGCTGTCCCAAAAAGTAGAACCCAGCGCTACAAAAACAGCTTTGTCCCTGCTGCTGTCAAAGAGTTGAACAAGCTATAAAAATTATATTGTACATATTTTATATTTACCTATTTTGTAAGATGTGTGCCTGTGTTTGTGTCTATGTTGAATGTAATTAGTGGCTTGTAAATATGGATGTCACCAACTGCAAAACAAATCTACCTACGGGTACAAATAAAGTAACCTGAACCTGAACCTGAACCTGATGCAATATAGGCTTTGATATATATAGGCTGGTCAACACCAAATTTATTGTCTGAGTTTTTTTTAGCTGATTTAAGACAATTTTGATGTGCTGAATCCAAAAATCACATTGGTTTTCCTCAATCAGGTCAACTTTTTTGAACTATGGCCACATGTTTTCTTACGTTTTTGTTTACATGTACGGGTATTTTGGCCTTATATGATGCAAAATTCTTTTTTTATTTCTTGAAATTCTCTGAATTTTGAACAATGATGACGTAACATTCAATTTACATATACTGTGGCACATATGTTGGTTACATATTTCTCCACAAGTGTATTGCTGTATGTTTATTGTGTGCTACACGTCCCATGGAACAAAAAGGACTGAGCCTCAGAGACAACAGGAAGAGTGTGAGATTCGGCCTTTGTTTCAGGGAGACGACCGGGGGAGAGCTCCGGGCCACAGAGACTAAAGGACAATGGTGTGAGATCAAAGGGGTTACTTTGTGATTGGGATTAAGTACCATGTGACTGTATGCTTGATTAAACACCATGTGACTGCTGTTTCGTGCTCGGGGTATAAAACCCCAGATGAGAGATGAAAACCTCCTCTTTCTTGCTTTGAGATGGTTGGAGTATGTGATCTGTTAATAAAGCTGAATCTGAGGAATAAACTCAGCCTCATCCTTGACCACATTCTCCACACTGGTGACCTTACGACGTAAAATGAGCAGAAATAATTCTCCCGAGCAAGGCTCGGCAGAAGCCAGCCTGATGGCTGCCTCCACACTCCGGCTGCCCGACTTCTGGCAGCATAGTCCACGTTCCTGGTTCAGCGCGGTCGAGGCGCAGTTCAACCTCCGGGGAATCTCGAAGGACGACACGAGATTCTACCATGTGGTGGCAAAGCTGGACAGCCACACAGTCCAGAGGGTGGAAGACCTGGTCAACCACCCACCGGACAGCGACAAATACAGCGCCTTGAAAGCTGCGCTTATCAGCCATTTCACCCCCTCCGTGCAACAGCGAGCAGAGGGGCTCCTGGCATTGACGGACTCGGAGAACGACAGACCCGTAGACCTGATGGTCAAAATGCTGAGGCTGAAAGACTCCGAGGACTGCGAATTTATCTTCGCCCACCTTTTCCTCCGGACCCTGCCGCCAGCGGTGAGAGTTACCCTGGCAGATTCACCCCGGTTGGCCAAGCGAGACTACCACAGGCTGAGCAAGGAGGCGCAGCGACTCGTCGACGCCCACAAGCGGAGCGCAGTTTTGGCTGCAACAGTGGAGCTAGGAGCGACGCCCAGAGACGGCATGGGGCCAGTGGTTGCAGCACCAGACGCGCCGACGACGGCAGCAGTCAGCACCAAGCGACACGGAGCGGGCAACGTCCTGTGCTTCTATCATCGCCGTTTTGCAGAGAGGGCACACAAGTGCCTCCCACCGTGCCACTTCAAGCGTTCGGGAAACGCCAAGACCGAGGGTCGGTAGCGGCTGCGGCCCTCGGGGACGAGAACAAGCTGCTTTACTTGACGGATGCACGTTCGGGGAGACAATTCCTCGTGGACACAGGCTCCCAGCTGAGCTTCATCATGCCTTCCTACGCGGACCGGCTGATGCCGTCCAAGGTTCCCCGGGTGTCAGTGTCAGCAGCGAACGGCTCAGCTATTAAGACCTTCGGTGAGAGGACTCTGCTTCTGTCTTTGCAGGGTCGTTCATTTGAGTGGACTTTTGTTGTAGCTGCAGTCAGTTTCAACATGTTAGGGGCTGATTTCTTGTGCTCACATGGTTTACTGGTTGATCTTGCTAATAAACGTCTGGTTAATGCACTGTCTTTTCACTCTATTCCCTGCACAGCACGAGTGGCACCGCCAACTGCACAAGCCAACGTCACAACTGCGGGTGGTAAGTTCCACGCACTCCTCACTCAGTTCCCAGCACTAACAGTCCCAACGTTTTCGGCGACAGTGGCCAAACATGGGATGGAGCATTATATCACTACCACCGGGCTGCCCTTCTTTGCAAAAGCTCGGCGCCTGGACTCAGCTAAACTGACCATAGCGCGCCAGGAGTTTGCCAACCTGGAAAAACTGGGCATCATCAGACGTTCGAAAAGCCCCTGGGCTTCACCATTGCACATGGTCCCAAAGACTGATGGCTCGTGGCGACCTTGCGGTGATTTCCGCAGGTTGAATAACGCCACTGCACACGACCGCTACCCGATTCCACACATCCAGGATTTTTCGGTTCATTTGGCGGGGGCGCGCATTTTTTCTAAAATAGATTTAGTGTGCGGCTACCATCAGGTTCCAGTGCGCGCCCAGGACATACCCAAAACAGCGGTAAAAACTCCTTTCGGGCTTTTTGAGTTTTTGCACATGCCTTTTGGATTCAAGGGGGCCGCGCAGACGTTCCAGCGCATGATGGATGCGGTGCTACGCGACCTCCCTTTCGTGTTCGTCTACTTGGATGACATTTTAGTAGCCAGCACGTCCGAAGACGAACATGAAAGCCACCTCACGGCAGTTTTCCGGAGGCTGGCAGAGCACGGGTTAATAATTAACCCAGCGAAGTGTCAGTTTGGGGTAGCGCAGATTGATTTTTTGGGGTATCGCGTTTCGCCAGAAGGAGCGGTCCCTCTGCCCAATAAAGTGCGCGCAATAACAAATTTTCCCCAACCGCAAACGGTCAAAGCGTTACAGGAGTTTTTGGGAATGGTTAATTTTTATAACCGTTTCCTCCCAAGCACAGCGCAGCTCATGCAACCATTGTACGCTGCGCTAAAAAAACAAAAACCCATGAATAAAATCGAATGGTCTCCTGAGCGGGAGCGCGCATTCTCCCAAGTCAAAACAGCACTGGCAAACGCGGCTTTGTTGGCACATCCAGTTCCAACGGCCCACATGGCCCTCACCACTGACGCGTCCGATTTAGCGGTAGGGGCGGTCGTTGAACAGTTTGTAGCGGGGACCTGGCAACCGCTCGCGTTTTTCAGCAAAACCTTGCGCGATAGTGAGCGAAAATACAGCGCATTCGACAGGGAGTTGTTGGCCCTACACTTGGTCATCCGCCATTTCCAGTTCTGGCTGGAAGGGCGCCGTTTCACCGCGTTCGTGGACCACAAACCGCTGACTTTTGCGATGGCCAAGATTTCGGAACCTTGGTCGGGCCGGCAGCAAAGACAGCTGGCCGCGATATCGGAGTTCACCACCGATATCCAGCATGTCGCAGGTAAACATAATGTAGTGGCAGACTGCCTCTCGCGTGCTGTGCCGACGCCAGGCCTCGTGGGGGCAGACTCTGCAGCCATGGCCGCGGGCCAGGGCAGCGACGCGGCCCCGGTCCGCGTAGGGTTAGATTATGCAGCCATGGCCGCGGAGCAGGTTAGCGATGCGGATGTGCGCGCGCTCCAGTCTGGACCACCAGGGTTAAGGCTGGAGGACAGGGTGCTGCAAATAGGTATGCCTCCCCTATCCTGCGATGTCTCCACGGGGCGGCCGCACCCCGTGGTACCAGCTGCGTGGCGCCGCCGCGTTTTTGACTTGATTCATTCTCTGGCGCACCCGGGGGTGCGCGCATCGGTAAAAATGGTGGGGGAGAAATTTGTTTGGCCGGGGTTGCGCAGACAGGTCAAAGAATGGGCGACAGCCTGCGTAGCGTGTCAGCGAGCCAAAATACACAAACACACTAGAGCTTCTTTGGAGCCTTTTCACATTCCGGCTAAGTGCTTTGATCATGTGCATGTCGACTTGGTAGGCCCCCTTCCGTCGTCACAGGGGTGCACACACCTGTTGACAATGGTGGATCGCACCACGCGTTGGCCAGAAGCGGTTCCTCTGGCATCAACCACAGCGGAGGAAGTGGCGCGTGCATTTTTAACGGCTTGGGTAGCGCGTTTTGGAGTTCCGTCGGACATAACTTCTGACAGAGGTCCTCAATTTGTTTCCGAACTCTGGTCATCGATGGCCCGCAGTCTAGGGGTAAAGATCCACCGCACCACCACGTACAACCCCCAGGCTAACGGTTTATGCGAGCGTTTTCACAGGTCATTGAAAACGGCCCTCAGAGCGTCGCTTACGGATACAAATTGGGTTGACAGACTACCATGGGTTTTATTGGGGTTGCGTTCTGCACCTAAGGAGGATTTACAAGCCTCTCCAGCTGAGTTAGTTTTTGCACAGCCTCTCCATCTGCCCGGGGATTTTCTCCCCGATAATCCGGGGCCAGATTGCCCCCCCGCTCAGCTGTTGCAGAGCGGCACAGGATCAAACACGCTTCCTGGCCCGGTTCATCACAGTTTGCCATGTGTTTTTGTGCCGAAGGCTTTAAAAAATGCGGAGTTTGCTTTTGTGAGACATGATGCTTATCGCCCCAACTTGCGCCCGCCTTACGATGGGCCGTTCAAGGTGCTGGAAACAGGAGAGAAGCATTTTTTGCTAGATTTGGGAGACAGACAGGAGTTGATTTGTATAAACAGACTCAAACCTGCTTTTGTTGTGGCGGATGAAGCAGTACAGTTGGCGAGAACCCCCCCGTCACGGCAGACCCCCTAGAAGACATTCTACAGAACACCCACTGAGATTGACTAACAGTTCTAATCCACAGGGGCAGGAGGACGCTGCAGAAACAGCAAAGCCGGCTTTCAGCAGATACGGCAGGAGACTTAGAACTAGGCAACTGGTGGATTGATACGTAGTAATGTTATTATGTCATGTGTCTCTGGTTATGTTTGTCCCATTTTAGACGTTTGGGGGGGGGGGTCATGTGGCACATATGTTGGTTACATATTTCTCCACAAGTGTATTGCTGTATGTTTATTGTGTGCTACACGTCTCATGGAACAAAAGGGACTGAGCCTCTGAGAGACAACAGGAAGAGTGTGAGATTCGGCCTTTGTTTCAGGGAGACGACCGGGGGAGAGTTCCGGGCCACTGAGACTAAAGGACAATGGTGTGAGATCAAAGGGGTTACTTTGTGATTGGGATTAAGTACCATGTGACTGTATGTTTGATTAAACACCATGTGACTGCTGTTTCGTGCTCGGGGTATAAAACCCCAGATGTGAGATGAAAACCTCCTCTTTCTTGCTTTGAGATGGTTGGAGTATGTGATCTGTTAATAAAGCTGAATCTGAGGAATAAACTCAGCCTCATCCTTGACCACATGCTCCACAATACTAACCTTTATCGATGTCTACTCTTCAATTTACAGTACAACTGTACAACTGCTTATAACTTAACATAAAAACCTGACCTGATCGAGAGAAACGGATGTCATTTTTGTATTCAGCGGTGCAAAATTGTCTTAAATCAGTTGAAAAAACAGACAACTTACAAAAAAATTATTTTTGTTATGTTGTGTAATCAAATGTTGCTTTTTTAGGAGTCGTTAGTGTTTTAACATTCAAACCGCTGCATGATTTAACCACAAATCTTACTTTTTACGGTTTTCCTCGATCCACAGTGGATGCCCCTCTTGGCATTGGTTCCCAAGTGGTATAACTTGGTAGTCTGCAGGCCGCAGACAGATACTGTTGGATCTGTTTGATGTCAGGAAAGCACGCAGTGATGTGAAATGATTAATAACTGTCCTCAAATGTCCTGAACCAAAAGTAACAAACCTTTTTTGAATATGTAAGAAGATACTTGTGTAAAAATGCAGGGAGTAACAGTAAAAAGTGCTCAGAAAACAATTCACTCAAGTATGGATACAGTATCTGCAAAATCTACTTACAGGCAAGTACAGTAAGAAAGTATTTTACTTCATTACTTCCCAGCTCTGACTCATCAGTGACTCCTATTTGTGGTAGCTGTTGTATGGCAACACTAAGAATCAGTAAGACATTCTGGTTTAAAGGTGATATAAGGTGCATTCCAATCGCCCAGTAGTATACTCCGAAGTGGACTGCACAGGGCATCCGCCATATAAAGTGAGATTCCAAACCAAAGGAAGCGAATGGTCTTCAGTTCAAAGGGAACTGAGAACTGAGCAGGGAAGAAGTGAACAACCGTAAATCACTTCACTGGAAGTTGACAAGAAGATTAACCATAAGCCATTGCAACTCAAATACGAGTAAAACAAACTATGGTTGCTAACGTTATTAACAAGCTAAACTGATGTTGGTTATTGTTTATATCAACTGATAGTAATAAAATATATTTGTATTAATATTTTATTTAAAAAAATATAAATTACCCACCGTAGTATCACTACATGCCCATGGTTACCGTCGTAATGCATGGAGGAGGGGGCTGACGATTACAGGATGTTTCAAATGGAGAAATTTTGTTAAGGGCAGTTAACTTCACTGATATTCCCTGAGAACGGAGCAGGGAGTAGGGAATACAGTTGAAGTATACTGTGGATTGGAACGTAGCTATTGACAAGATTCTGTCCACCTGGCCAGTAGAGGTCACACTCACTGTTGACTCACTATAATCTCATACTGGTTGCCAGGTAGAGAGATAAACAGCACTTCCTGGAGGCTATCATCAATATACTGCAGACTGCTAACATCTCAGACCTTTGGTGATTATGAGCCAGACAGCATGTCAAGCAAGGACTCTTGTGGTATAGAATCATGAATTTAACATAATCCTCTCTGATGTGCATCTCTGGTAAACCTTTTTTAAATAACTATATGGTATAGTGTTATTGACAGTAATGCTACTGTAGCACAGCTGTGATCAAACTGGATAGCTCTCTAGTTTTGACAACGTAATTATGACAACAGTTTAGATCAGACTGTAAGGACTCTGACTGCTGTTAGTTGTTGTGTGGTTTTTGTAAATATGCTGAATCACACTTTTATGGTCTGTTTATGTTCATCCATTTTAGCTATGCATGCTTACAAAAAAAATGGCTGTTGCTATTAAGCTCCAGCAGTCATTTATGTCAGTTCCAGGTAATTTTAGGTTGTAAATGTTTTGTTTTTATAGTTTTAAAATATATAAATGTTGTGAAACGTCGGCTGCCTGAATTCATTTGTGCCCTTTCAGTTACCTGTAGAAGATGAAATCTATTGTTACCTCCGCCAGGCCGAAGGCCAGGAGGTTATGTTTTTGCCAGCGTTTGTCTGTTTGTCTGTCTGTTTGTCTGTTGGTTAGCAAGATAACTCAAAAAGTTTTGGACGGATTTCGATGAAACTTTCAGGCTTTGTTGGAAATGGTACAAGGAAGAACTGATTAAATTTTCGGGATGATCCGGATCACTGTCTGGATACAGGAATTTTTTAAAGGATTCTTTAACATTGTGAGATACGGCCATTTTCAACATGTGTGCAGGGGCAATAGAGGGCGCTGGTCGTCGTGTCAGATGAACACAAACTCCGTGTTCTTCAAAGTTTTAGGCACAAAAGCACGAGGAAAACAGTGGTGGGCAGGGCCCGGCAGCGTGCCTGTGTTTGCGCTACGCTGCAAAAGCTGAGACGGGCAGCTGTCCGGCGCCGGATTATTTAGCAGAAATTCCCCGGGCAGCCATAGGGGCTGCGCAAAAACCAGCTCTCTGCCGGGGAAGCTTCCAAATCCTCTTTTTTTCCACGGAGCGCAAACCCAATAAAACCCACGGCAACCTGTCTACCCAATTTGCATCCGTCAGTGAAGCCCTCAGTGCTGCTTTCAGTGATCTATGAAAACGCTCGCAGCCTGGGACTTTGCACATGAAGGAGATGGACACAACACCAACACTTCAGTTTATTACCTCTGCCAAGGAGGTAATGCTTTTACTACTGAACCACTAATCCTATCATTGTGAATCCAATTGCTAGTCATATGTTTTCATGGTCAAGGAATCTGAAAACGTACACACAAACACAGTATGGGGGGAACTGTGGCGCTTGGTGGAGGTCTGCGCTCTCCGAGTGCTTTTCTAGTTTATTCAGTGTGACAGATTCACAAAGTAATGGTTTACCTCACCTCTGCAAAACTAAAGTACTTTCTACCTTTGTATAATGTAGTGATGAATGAGAACCTAAAATATACTGTATGCATTAGATATATACATAACATTGTAATCAATAATCCTTAGTGAAGTGGAAATAATTTATGGTGGAATAATAATCTTTTATCAAATAATATTCTGTAAAAATAGTTCTGCATCTCCAAAAATTAGCACATCACCATTCAGATCTATAGCAAATAGCTCAGACATATTGATCCAAATTTCAAACAATTTTTTTTAAATAGCTATATTTATATGGAATTATTGTAAAATATGAAAGTTTTACTTTTTAGATTTGAGCGATTTCTAAAAATAACTTCACCACAATATTCAACTTTTGGAGGTGCATGAAAAGAAAATCAACCTCAATTCAAGTGAGTCAACATATCAAACAGGAATTTATTTGGGGGAAATGTTTATTAAAAAATAAACAGTCCAGATGCAGGATCCATGGGGCAGATCTGGGAGAACAATGGAGAAATTAATTAAATCAGGATTAGGACACTCTGGAAAGCTTTAGTTGTCCCCATAGTCAGTGTTGACCTTTGTTACTATAGTCAGGTACAAACTGTTGATGTAAAAAAGGACAGTCTCTAAGAAAGTGTCATCACAGACTAACAGCATTAAAACATGACCGTATGTGAACTACTAGACAGTTTTAGGACTACAGCAGTGCTGCAATGAGTTTGCTTGGTCTACATAATGTGAATTACAATATGGTGTAGGTGAAGGAAAGAGCAGGTACAAAAATGGAATTACTTTTTATGTGTGTGTTGTGGGAGGAGGGAGGAGACCCCGGGGCAGACCCAGGACACGTTAGACTATGTCTCCCAGGTGGTCTGGGAACATCTTGGTGTCCTCTTTGAAGAGCTGGAGGAGGTGGCTGGGTGAGAGGGAAGCCTGGGCTTCTCTGATTAGACTGCTGCCTCCACAACCTGGACCCCCAGAAAAGCTGTAGAAGATAGATGGATGGCTGTGTTGTATATTCATTCTTGCTGCAAGACTGGACCTGTTTAAAGAAGAGGAACAACGTTTTTTCTAATTACACATTCTTGGAACACCAAGTACATAGGCAGGTTGTGGTTTTAGTAAAAATGAAAAATCTAAGACATTTTAGCTACCAAATTTTGACTATTGTCTTGAGAAGATATTCAAAAAAGAAACAAATATCTGTTGCATCTACTTTGGGCAAAACAATCCATAAATATGATTGGTTTGACCAAATTACTCACTAAATATTTAAAAAGAAAAACTGCTTAACATTTCAAAAACAGTCAAAAAAAATCTCTGAAATAAACACATTTAAAAATTCAAAATAAAGGATTTAGCTTTATACATTACTGAGTGTAAAATGTTTTGATAAGACAAAACTTACATTGGTGTGCTGTCAACTATCTTCCTCACTGGATGGTTCCTCTGATGGTTGTGGTCCTGAGCTGCTAATAGACTCTACTTCCTGAGGAAGCTGAGATTCTTCAACATGTGCAACTGGATGCTAGAGCTTTTCTACCAGGCCGTTGTCGCCAGCGCCATCTTCTTTGCTGCTGTCTGCTGGGGTAGCAGCCTCAGAGCCAGCGACACCAACAGACTTGACAAGATTATCAAGAGTGCTGGCTCTGTAATTGGTCTCAGGCTGGAGACCTTTGAGACTGTGGTGGAGGGGAGGGCATTGAACAAACTGCGATCCATCATGGATAATCCCGATCACCTCCTCTATCACACACTGGGCAGACAGCAGAGCACTTTCTCCAGTAGACTACGACAGCTTTGCTGCCGAATGGTTAGGTACAGGAAATCTTTCCTGCCACATGCCATTTCACTGTACAATAACTCACTCTAATGTTGTATTCTGGTCATAACTATGCTGCCATACTGCACCTTGCAGTCTAATTGGTGCCTCACATTTCACTCTGCACCTGATAGTCCTGCATTGTACAGCAGGTATGAGTCATGTATCTATACGGGTCACGATCTATTCACCTATGATGTATATAAGTTATTTAGACAGTTTTTACTTTCCATGGTTAATCGCTTTGTCTATTATGCTGTGTGTGTTTCTGTCATTTTGGTAGTCTATAATTTCCCAATTTGGGATCAATAAAGTATATCTATCTATCTATCTATCTATCTATCTAATAGAGTCCAGGCCTCATACACAGGTGGAGTGGAGGAGAAGGTTCTGCTGACATCATCAGAATGTGGTTTTATGAGAACACAGTTATATTAATAGTCCTTTTGGTGACTTTTTAAATGTAAAACTTTGCATCATACTCCCCTAAAGGTCAGTGATGTTCTGTCCCTAACCCCCACTGATCCATCCAATCAGTGAGGGCTTCAGAAGCTATTGACCTTCTCTCCAGACACTGTTTGGTGGAGCTCTTCTCTGCTGAATCATGATGGCAATAGTCCAAACACCCATCTGTGCTTACTCACCTCATGATGGAGGAAGTCCTTACAGAGGGCAAAAAAAATGTTATGGTTTATTACTTGCATAGCCAAAAATCTGACAAATTTCTACACACACACACACACACACACACACACACACACACACACATATATATATAATGATATATATATATATAATTACAGCTACTTCAATTACTCAAGAAATCTCGTGGCTAATGCTGTGCAGTAACATTAGTTAGTAAGAAAATAAATTAAGACCTCTTTATTCTACTATTAGAACTTAAACTATTTTAACCTCAATTTCTACCATGGTGATCAATAAAGTTTTACATTACTTAACTACATTACTTATTACTTAACCTGTAATAACAATAAACTAACTTTTTTCACTGTACACCAAATTATAACACTGAGTAACTGCACGTCATAGCTGATAATTTAAAAAAAAAAACTTTATGTAAAACATGACTGCTGCACAATTAATATGTGCTGTTACATTCATAGATGTAAATGTTGATCATATCATGAACCTGTCATACGTGTCAGCTTGGTAAGGAGCAGTTAGTAGGGTCTGTTCCACACCATACAGTATATTGGTTGATATAAGGGCTGCACAATTAATCGAATTTTGATTGCAATCACAATTTTGGCTGCCATGATTAAATTAATGCGATTGTCACCGATATTAACATTTAAAATGCAGGCTCTGCTGCATATCAAATCAAGCATTTTCTCAACCAACAGCCAGCCGACCACCAGGGGGTGAACGCACGTTAGGGCAACATTAAGCTGCAGAACTGACAAGTGAGCGCACCCTGTAATGGCAGCCTTAAGTTTTCAATAGTTGACTGGTGTAATGGTGAAACGCAAACCAAATGTTGGGAGCAGAAGGTGACAGAACGGCAACATGTGGAAGCGAGGAGCTAGTGCCTCGAAAGGATCATCTGTTGTCTGGACATGTGTTGGATTTAGGGCAAGTGATGCTGACTAACAAGAAATCATATGCAAAGAGTGCCATAGAGCTGTGTCTGCGCTGCAGGGCAGCACAACTAACGTATTCAACCACCTGAAAAAACACCACAAACACAAGTATGATAAATGCATGAAGGCTAAAGCGAATGTCACTTCACTAAATCACAGTCTGTGTCAGGCGCAGACCCAGGAAACCATAGTATCAACCCTGCACAGAGCTTCACCGTATCCATCCACCTCTCAAAGACACGCTAAAGTAACTGATGCAATAGTGTTTTATTTGGCCAAAGACGTGTTCACTAAACACTGTATGAGCAACGAAGGCTTCAGAAACATGGTTAAAACACTGGACAAGAAATACGTGATCCCCATGTGATTCTCCAAAGTTGCATTACCTGCGCTGTATGAAAAATACAGATGGATATCACAACTGCCGAGTACTTTGCAACTACGACTGACCTATGGTCAAGCAGAATATGTTGTCAAGGCAGCTTCTCTAAATAAATGGAAGAGGCTCCAGTGCTTTGGCCACAGGCTTCATCTAGCAATTGGTAAGTAGGATGAATAAAAAAAAACTTTATGTAATCTGTGTTTTTCCTTAAGTTAATGAATAATCATGGTTAATAATCATGATTTCAATATTGATCAATGGAGCTAGTTGGCATCATAGCTAGCACGGGTTACCTTACCTGTCAGAAGAAAAGTGGTGACCTCTGCGTGACTTTTCAGCCCTTTGAGACTCCAGCAGACATCAGCCATCAAAAGCAGAACCGATATTTATCCTACTCAAGTACGTTCATTTTGTCTTCTTTTTCAGTAATTAATTTATTGTTTCTTTCTTTCAGACTAAAAGGTAGAAGATATTTGTTTTTTACCTCGACATGTTTCAACTGGCATTTGCAGTCATCTTCAGAAGCGTCAGCTGATCACTGTGATGTGTCGTTTATCAGCTGTTTTCAATAGGCTTGGCCAGCCTGATGGACCTGACAGATCCATCACGCTGACCACACCTGGCGTTGTCAGGTGGTCTCTGGAGGATGGAGTCCCAGTTGTGAGAAAGCATGAATGCTCCCTCATCCCGGTTTCTGGTGTCCTTTGCACGTTTTCTGATTTCTATGTGCGTTACTAAAAAAATGCACAAACCTCACAGTTGAAGACATATCTGGACTGTTACATTTTGGTGCCAAATCCACCTATTTTCAATATAAAGGAACCATTTACAGACAGAAGGAAGGTTTTGCAAAGGGGGACCCATTATCAGCCATTATCAGCAGTTTTTTCATGCAGGACCTGGAAACAAGAACCATAAATACAGCACCGACACACTGCAGACCCACCCTCTGGAGGAGATATGTGGATGACATTCTAGAGAAAATAAAGAAAAGTTTAAACTAAACTAAACTAATGAGAAAAAAGTCAAATTCACAAGATTTTATTTATTTATTTATTTATTTTTGGACCTGACAGACCACCTAAACACCATGGACAGCACAGGAAATATAAAATTCACACACGAAGAGGAAAAAACAGGACCATAGCTTTTCTGGACATGAAAATCCACCTCAAAGAAGATGGCAGCATAAAAATTACAGTATACAGAAAACCAACTCACACAGATCAATACCTACTCTGGCCATCTGAACATATCACAACACAAAGTTGTTAGAAATCTTAACGAAAGCACCAGCTATGTCACAGATGAAGAAGACAGACGGGAGGAAGAGGAACACATACGACATGCACTCACACACTGCCAACATCCAATATGGGCCATAAACAAAGGAAAAAAGCAGGTCAAGAACAAAGAAAACAAATGGAAGACACAACAAATACCAAAAGCTGAAACAAAAAACAAGAACATGATAACCACATCATACATCCGAGGGATAACAGAACCAATACAAAGGATCATGGGAAAACACAAAATCAGCACAGCAGTGAAACCACACAAGACAGCTACTAGTACACCCCAAAGATAAAATAGAATGGGACAAAAAATGCAACAAAACATACTAAATTCTATGCAGATCATGTGACAAGACATATGTACATCGGGGAAATGGGAAGAACACTCAACACAAGAAAGAAAGAACACCAGAAGGAATGTGAAAAGGAAACACAAGGATGACTCACAAGATCACAAAAAAGATAAGGCAAAACAGAAACCCTGAAATCAACAATATCGGATCACTGCAAAAGGAACAATCACATCATGGACTGGGACAACAAGAATCACTGTATCACAGGGTAATAAACACAAGCACTGGATCAAGGAAGCCATAGAAATCAGAAAATGTGCAATGAACACCATGAACCTGGATGAGGGAGCATTCATTCTTTCCCACACCTGAGACTCCATCCTCCAGACGCCAGGTGTGGCCAGTGTGGTGAATCTGTTAGGTCCATCAGGCTGGCCAGGCCTAAGGAAAACAGCTGATAAATGACACATCACAAGGATCAGCTGGCGCTTCTGAAGATGACTGCAGATGCCAGTCAAAACATGTCAAGGTAAAAAACAAACATCTTCTACCTTTTTGTCCGATATTTATCCTGCTTCTTTGTTTGTTGTGTCATACAAAAGAACGACTGGGAAACTGACGTCTGCCTTGAGACTCAGGTATTTAGCTGAATAATTCATTATCTGGCAACCCAACAACCCAAAACAAGAGCATGGCATGTAACATGAAGCTAGCGATGCTAATGGCTGTGACATCCTCAATGGACTTCAGTGTTTGCCTTCCCCCAGCTGCTGGATGTAAATATTTGTATTATTTTTGACCTATAAAAAATTAATAAATGATTTTTTCATCAATATACTAATTTTTAGAAGAACATTATGACTTGCATTGTGCACATTTCTAAACACTTTGTTAATATATTTTTTTTAATCTTTGTTCTCATGAAAATATTATCTATTGCACCTTTAATGCAAATGTACTATTTGAAAAGTTGTGTTAATTTAAAAAAAAATCCAGAGACCATGGATTATGTGGCTTACAAATTTGGGGGGTATTTATTTTGTTAAATACTGCAGAGTCTTTGCAGGGCTATGAGCTAGGAGTGGATAAGGGGGAAGCACAGCAGGGGCTTCATATCACATATCATTAATGTCTGACATTCTTGCCTCCCAAAGTTCAGTTATTTCATCCATCTTCCTGCACAACTGCCTGTGACCCACAAAATGTGCATAACACCACAACACTTTTGTCTGTTTGATCCACACATTCATACAAACACCTGCACACCCTGGTATTCTTAGGGATATTCAGAACTACCATGTAAAATAACACTAGTTAAAGCTGTCATTAAGGCCTGAACTTAAACGAACTTAAGCCCGCATGCATGCACACACGCACGCACATACACACACTGTGTATGTGTAAACCCTGCTGATACAAAATCCGAGTATTGTTTACTCAGTGCTGTGGAATACACACAGGGCATTAAACTAAGCTACTGTCACACCAAGCCTCCCTTTTTCTCAAGCCTCTAATCACCCCAATATGGCCTCACGTAGGCCCACACCTCACTTCCTGACTACTGATTGCAGCGTCTGACTCACAAAAGACAAGCCGCTGGTGTCTGTACCAGGTACCATCTGGGTCTGGTTACCCAGATGAGAAGGATGGAGGTGGGGGAGAGGCTGATGGCAGGGCAGAATGTTTCTTTCTAAAACTAAGGAGGCTAAGACAACCGACCAGAGCACAATTTAATCCATATAATTTTATTTCAAGTTAAACACAACTAAAGTAAAAGATGGGAAGATCTTAATGTTGCCTGATTTTGTTTGAGACACTATTTTGGTTGAGTCAAGTGTTGTTCCTTACATTGGTAGCTACTAACACAAACACTTGTGTTTTCCTGTTCGTCAGCTGCTTTAAATACATTTGCAAATCCCAATTATGCTACATCATTCAACAACACAAGCAAAAAGCAAGCATACAAAAAAATCACAGAAGACTAAAATGACAACATTTTAAGTCAAAACTACTACGGATGCACCAATTGTGAAATTTTGGGCCAATACCAATGCTGATTTTTTTTTTTTTTTTTACATCTGTCCCTCCATGCCAATGAAGCAAAGAAATATATGCATTAACATACATAGCTGAACTGTTAAAGCAATTCAGCCCTTCATAAAACCATATCTGAAAGCACAAATTCAATCATATTATACAAATGTCTCATACAGCTTTTATTATTATAACCTTTCACATGACAAAGACCATTTCTGTGAAAAGTAACTGTTTCTTCAGTCAAAAGTTGGAAGTCATTTGTGTCTTTTCAGCTTTGTTTCTGTCACTAGCTCCAGGGAAAATGTAGCTTTTAGGTGCATAAGCACAGAGAACACTGGAAGTTCAGCAAATTTATGGATAAATATCCCTGTAATCACGTGGATGGAGAATAAATCTTACTGTAATGGATCAACTGGGCCTGTGCCAATGAAACAGGACTAGATTTGTTGGATTTTCATTAATTCTGGGAATGTAAGGAAGTGTCATTGGTGAGTGACTGCTATTAGCCTATGTTATTTTGTGCTAGCTTGTTTGATGCACTATTTACTTCTGCTGTTGTGATTGTATCTCACATCTGTTTTAATAACCAAATAAATGAAGTTCTAAGCTTTCAAACAATGAAAGAGGACTGGATTTTTTGTTTATTATTAATTTGGGGAACTCAAGGACACTTGATTGGTGAACTCTTGCTATGTTGCTACAATGTTGCTTGTTTGTGCGAACTCATTTGATGGACTATTTGCTTCTGCTGTTGCAACTGTATCTGAAATCTGTTTTAATCACCAATTAGACAAAATTTTAAGCTTTTAAACGATGTATGGCACGACTACCAACTCCAAATGTGTTTACAACCCCTAACTGTGTTGTAGCAAAAACACTGCATAAGGTACACGCAGGGTTTGTGGCAGCCACTTGTGAACATCATGAGGTTAAACCATCTGCTATTTCTATTGGTAAATATTATTCTATTTTTTTGCCTATGGCAGTCAACCATGTGACCATCAACTTATGGTCAGCCAATATATTAGTGCATCCCTCAAAACTACATACATGTATGCATAACTCTTGCACATGAAACAAAATGAGAAGTTTATGCACACAGTACATACATACAGTGGGGTAAAAAAGTATTTAGTCAGCCACCAATTGTGCAAGTTCTCCCGCTTAAAAGATGAGAGAGGTCTCCAATTTTCATCATAGGTATACCTCAACTATGAGAGACAAAATAAGAAAAAAAAATCCAGAAAATCACATTGAAGGATTTTTAATGAATTAATTGGTAAATTCCTCGGTAAAATAAGTATTTGGTCAATAACAAAAGTTCATCTCAATACTTTGTTATATACCCTTTGTTGGCAATGACAGAGGTCAAACGTTTTCTGTAAGTCTTCACAAGGTTTTCACACACTGTTGCTGGTATTTTGGCCCATTCCTCCATGCAGATCTCCTCTAGAGCAGTGATGTTTTGGGGCTGTCGCTGGGCAACACGGACTTTCAACTCCCTCCAAAGATTTTCTATGGGGTTGAGATCTGGAGACTGGCTAGGCCACTCCAGGACCTTGAAATGCTTCTTACAAAGCCACTCCTTCGTTGCCCAGGCGGTGTGTTTGGGATCATTGTCATGCTGAAAGACCCAGCCACGTTTCATCTTCAATGCCCTTGCTGGTGGAAGGAGGTTTTCACTCAAAATCTCACGATACCTGGCCCCATTCATTCTTTCCCTTACACGGATCAGTCGTCCTGGTCCCTTTGCAGAAAAACAGCCCCAAAGTATGACGTTTCCACCCCCATGCTTCACAGTAGGTATGGTGTTCTTTCTCCTCCAAACACAACAAGTTGAGTTTTTACCAAAAAGTTCTATTTCGGTTTCATCTGACCATATGACATTCTCCCAATCCTCTTCTGGATCATCCAAATGCTCTCTAGCAAACTTCAGACGGGCCTGGACATGTACTGGCTTAAGCAGGGGGACACGTCTGGCACTGCAGGATTTGAGTCCCTGGCAGCGTAGTGTGTTTCTAATGTAGCCTTTGTTACTTTGGTCCCAGCTCTCTGCAGGTCATTCACTAGGTCCCCCCATGTGGTTCTGGGATTTTTGCTCACCGTTCTCGTGATAATTTTGACCCCACGGGGTGAGATCTTGCGTGGAGCCCCAGATCGAGGGAGATTATCAGTGGTCTTGTATGTCTTCCATTTTCTAATCATTGCTCCCACAGTTGATTTCTTCACACCAAGCTGCTTACCTATTGCAGATTCAGTCTTCCCAGCCTGATGCAGGTCTACAATTTTGTTTCTGGTGTCCTTTGACAGCTCTTTGGTCTTGGCCATAGTGGAGTTTGGAGTCTGACTGTTTGAGGTTGTGGACAGGTGTCTTTTATACTGATGACAAGTTCAAACAGGTGCCATTAATACAGGTAACGAGTGGAGGACAGAGGAGCTTCTTAAAGAAGAAGTTACAGGTCTGTGAGAGCCAGAAATCTTGCTTGTTTGTAGGTGACCAAATACTTATTTTTCACCATAATTTGCAAATAAATTCTTTAAAAATCAGACAATGTGATTTTCTGGATTTTTTTTTTCTCATTTTGTCTCTCATAGTTGAGGTATACCTATGATGAAAATTGGAGACCTCTCTCATCTTTTAAGTGGGAGAACTTGCACAACTGCCGACTGACTAAATACTTTTTTGCCCCACTGTAAATACATACTTACAAAGATTGCAACCCTCATTAATTTTCAAAATCCCCAATCATAGAGCAAAATGTCCAGTTCATCAAGTAGAGGGTGTGCAGCATTTTATTTTCCAGTATTCATAAGTTATTAAAGTGAATCAATGATTCTCCTACATCTGATCACATCACACGCTAAAGGAAACCTGTACTGGTCATTGTAACAAAATTAATCCTGCTTTAGGTATTACTTATAAACCAAAAATGTGTTTATTCTGCAAAAATAACCCCCTAGAGTCAGTATACTGAATACTTTTATCACATGAAAACCGCTCGGTCAAAACCAATGGGGAGCAGCAATCGCCGGCCGGAAGTGACATATACTTGTTGTTCCTGGCTTTACCACTGAAGAGTAACATGTTTACCACGGATGAGCAAAGGCATTCAGCAGATGCTCAGTGGGTCGAGATCCTAGTTGAAAATGGTGCAAAATCTGCACAGATATATACTGCGCAAACCATCCTTGGAAATGGCCTTCATTGATGGCATGATCCGCAGTTAGCTGGAGGGGACCCGACGAACAGGCAAGTTCCCAGTCAAGTCAAGTAACCAGAACATGGTGAATAAATCTTGATATACTAGAATTTTATTTCATTAAATTATATGCTTGTAGATTTGCTTATACATGGTTGTAAAAAATTACATAACATTCTGATGTTTAAACTTTGTTGACTGCTATACTGCAGCCCACTCAATCGCACAAAGCAACGACTGTGCGTCACTACCGTGCTGGCCATGGAGGAGGCAAGATGTCGCTGACCATGACTGACTGAGAGAGAGAGCAGTCACTTGAAACTCATGCGTATTTGAGAAGGAATCATGACCAAAATTACGGGACAGAACAATTAGTACCATATTTGATCCTTTGAAATAGCTTTTGATTAAAATTCACTACAGGTACCCTATAATGGTAACTGTCATACAACAGCAAAACAAACACATGACCAACAGTATAACATTTTGGTCACACAAGAACATTCCTTCAGAGTAAAAAAATCAATAGTATGCTTGTATCCAAATTTCAGTATGATGCAGAAAGCATATAAAGAATAACAAATAACCTTGCTAAAACTACATGATTACCATTAACATTTGTATGCACGCCTGTTGCAACTTTTTACTGTTGTCCTCCTTCTGACTGAGCTGAGAAAGACTGCCAGTCAATCACACAGAAAACATTGACTGGAACAGAGACAGAATGAGCAATGGTGTATTCCTAACCAATGTATCTCATGGAGCCACACATGCTGTGATGATCTGGTGAGCGCGCTCCCCCTCCCTTTCTGTGGAAGGTCCTTCGTCTGTTTCCTGGGCTCCGCAGGTCATCAACGCACCTGTGTGAGTGGACGCATCTGCTGCCTCTTCTCTGCCAGTGCTTAAAAGGACCTGCTTGTGAGCTCCTCGGCACTGGCTCGTTGGGTACTGCTGCCTAAAACTAGGTTTAGAATTGTGTCGTTAGGAACTCAGCCTAATCCTCCTTTTCCTTCTCTTTCCACAGGTTGCTGCCATCTCTGCAGTGCGTCTCCAGGATTGTGGCACATTCACCTGTCACCTCATCATCTTCACCCTGGACTGCCTTCTCCACTCGGTCAGACTCTCCCCAGCTCCTCTCCTCTCCAATTCCTCCACCAGCTCTGCTCTGCTGGCTTCTCCACCTCCTCGCTGGGTTCCTCTGCCAGGCTCTTTGCTCACCTGTAGTAAGACAAACCCCTACTCTAATCCATTATTCCCAGTCTCACTCCTCATTACTATCCAGTTCTCGTCTCTCTTCCCCCACAGGCTGTGTGTTCCCTCGGCGTGCGCCGCTTTCACTTCAGTTGTGTGTGTTTTCAATAAAGTTGTGTTTAACATTTCTACTCCGCGTTTGAGTGTCTTCTCTGGTGTTAGCTGCCTAGCACGTGAGCTTATCACCTACAGTCATGACAGAAGGAGCCAGCCATGACCTAAAGCTCAGCAGGCGCTGCATCAGTCTAACTCTTTACCGGTTAGACACCGCAGAGCGTCAGGTGGCTGTGCTCACTGAGCAGCTGCATACTATTACTCAGCAGCTGACCACTGTCACAGACCATCTTAGCCAGGTCTTTCGCTCGGGTTCTCCCTCTTCACCTGTTGTCCCAGTGGCCGCTACCTTCCACCGTACCACTTCCATTCCTACAACTGCCCTGTACACGGGGGAGGTGGGGGGATGCAAGGGGTTTTTACTCCATGTAGGTCTTTATCTACAGCAGGTGGGTGGGGAGAACCCGGACGACACATCTAAGATCCATTTTATGACCCTCCTGCTTTGAGACCGGGCTCTTAATTGGGCTCAGTCTATTCTCAATGGCACGGAGGGCCCCAACAACTCCTTTGAAGGATTTGTTCGAGAATTTTCCCGGGCTTTTGACCATTCTGAGAGGGAGGGGAATATCATGAGCTGCCTAATGTCACTCTGGCAGGGGAATCAGTCTGTGGCCAATTTTTCTGTGGAGTTCCGGGTCGTTGCAGCAGACTCCGGGTGGAATGACATTGCTCTATGCAGCGCCTTCCTCCTGGGTCTGAATACCAACCTCCGTGACGACCTGGCGGTTCATGCGACCCCCTCCTCTCTGAATGAGCTCATTGACCCAGGCTGTCAGTTTGGGCAACCATTACTGCGAGCGCGCGAAGAAGCAAAAAGCCCTCTCCAGTCCGCTCATCTTGCGCACACCCTCTTCGGCTACCAGCTCAGCCAAGCCCAGCTTCTCCTCCAAAGCTATGGTTTTAGGCCGATCCCGGCTGACTCCAGAGGAGCACCAGCGACAGGGGAGAGCCAGCGCGTGCATGTACTGCAGCTCATTGGAGCATAAACTTTTCACCTGCCCTTTGAAACCTAAAAAAACGTGGCCCGTCAGTAGCTGTGGGGGGTCTGGCGGGTGGTAACTCCATTAATCCCCCTGGTAACTTTTCTATTCCGGCTCTTATTCAGTTACTGGGGGCCGAGAGGAAGGTCTCGGCGTTAATTGATTCAGGAGCGGAGCAGAACTTTATTTCTTTGCGACTTGTATGGGAGATAGGCATACCCACTACCTAACTGCCTGCTTCACTGAACATAGTGGCACTATCTGGCTGCAGCCTAGCTTCCGTCACCGAACGCACAGAGCCAGTCTCCATCCTTCTTTCTGGGAACCACCAGGAGTCACTCTCGTTTTTCATTCGCCCTAGTTCGTCCTCCCCAGTGGTTCTGGGTTACCCCTGGCTCCAGAAGCAAAACCCTGTTATCAATTGGGCACAAAGCTCAATTTCTTCCTGGAGTCCCTTTTGTCTGGCCTCCTGCCTCAGCTCGGCCACGTGTTCACTGTCTCTTGACATTTCCTCTGCTCCGGCGGAGCTACCGGACCTCAGCCTCATATCCGAGGTCTACCATGACCTTGGGGAGGTCTTTAGCAAGTCAAGAGCTCTTTCTTTACCTCCACACAGCTCTTATGGCTGCGCTATCAACCTCCTCCAGGGTGGACAGTTGCCGTCCAGTCGGCTCTACAGTCTTTCTGGGCCGGAAAGGGAGGTGATGGAAAGCTATATACAGGAGTCCCTGAATGCTGGCCTCATTTAGCCATCTTCAGCTCCTCTTGGAGCAGGGCTTTTCTTCGTCGGGAAGAAGGACGGATCCCTGCGTCCGTGCAGCAATTGCCGCAAGCTCAATGCAATAACTGTCAAGGATCAGTATCCTTTGCTCCTAATCAATTCCGCATTCGAACTCCTTCAGCGCGCATGGGTGTTTTCCAAACTCAGCTTGTGCAATGCATATCATTTGATCCGCATACGCGAAGGGGACAAATGGAAGACGGCCTTCAAAACAAATCTGGGGTACTTTGAATATCCAGTGATGCTGTTTGGGCTCACTAATGTTCCAGCCATCTTCCAGCGCATGATCAATGACGTCCTCCGCAATATGGTCAATCAATTCGTTTTTGTTTATCTCGATATTTTGATTTTTTCCCACACGCCGGAGGAACATGCAGTCCATGTCCAGGCCATGTTACAGTGGCTCCTGGAGAACCAGCTCTATGTGAAGGCCGAGAAGTGCGAGTTCTCCACCCGCTCCACTTCCTTCCTGGGTTTTATTGTAGCCGAAGGGTTGTTGAGGGCCGACCCGGCCAAGGTGAAGGCTGTGCTCGATTGGCCTACCCCGCACTCTCACAAACAACTCCAACACTTTCTTGGCTTTGCTAATTTCTACCTGAGACTCATCCAGAATTACAGCAGGGTTGCACAGCCTCTCACTCAGCTGACCTCGATCAAAGTGCCCTTTAAGTGGTCTGAGGCAGCGGAGCAGGCTTTCACTGAATTGAAAGCCCTATTTTCTAACACGCCTATCTTAACCCAGGTCGACCCTCAGCTTCAGTTCATAGTGGAGGTGGATGCTTCCGACTCGGAGGTGGGCGCTGTTCTCTCGCAGCGTTGTGTCTGATCAGAAGCTCCAACCATGCGCGTTTTCTCTCGGCGGCGGAATTACAACATAGGGGACCAAGAGCTGTTAGCCATTAAATTGGCTCTCAAGGAGTGGAGGCACTGGCTGGAGGAAGCCGTTCACCCCATCATTGTGTGGACCGACCACAAAAACTTAAGAGTACCTTGGGTCGGCCCACAGAACTCCAGGCAGGCCCGCTGGGCCATATTCTTTCCCAGGTTTAATCTCGCTATCACTTACTGGCCTGGGTCTCGGAACATCAAGCCTGATGCTCTCTCCCACCAGTTTGCCTCTGATCTGTCATCCTCCTCTTCTCCTCCTGAGTCCATAGTGACCTCTTCCCGCATTCTTGGCACCCTTTCGTGGGAGATGGAGCAGAAGGTCCGGCAGGCCCAATCCACTGAGCCCAAGCCCAAGGGGGTCCCTGACGACTGTCTGTATGTTCCCTCCGCCCTTTGCAGTGACGTCATCCGGTGGGGGCATACCAATCACTTTTCCTGTCACCCCGGGATCTCCTGGACTATTGAACTGGTGCAGCGGGTGTTCTGGTGGCCTACTCTGCGGAGGGACGTTCGGAATTATGTCAAGGCCTGCCAAGTATGTGTTATGAACAAATCTGACTCTTCACCACCTGCTGGTCTCCTGCACCCGCTGCCGGTCCCCAGTCGCCCTTGGTCGCACATCGCCACGGACTTCGTCACGGGCCTCCCTCCCTCGCAGGGCAACACAGTCACCCTCACCACAGTAGACCAATTCTCTAAAGCCATCCATTTAGTGCCCCTTCCCAAGTTGCCCTCTGCCACCGAAACTGCCAGTCTACTCACTACTTATGTTTTCCGCCTCATGGTATCCCCCTGGACATTGTGGCTGATTGGGGTCCCCAATTCAGAATCAGAATCAGAATCAGAATCAGGTTTATTGCCATTGTTCATGTAGTACACAAACTAGGAATTTGTCTCGGTACAATGCTGCAACATTAAACATGATAAGATAAGAGAAATAAACTATACATGTAATAAAGTGTAGGATAAGATTAAGTGATACTGGTCAACAGTTAAAATATATATTAGCCAGCAGCAGATACTGTGGAGAACTATATAGTGCAGTCGGTAATGCAGGAAGAAAACAGTGATGATTGACATGAGTCTGGTTGAGCTGCTGTACATGGTGCACGAGAGTCACTTAGTGTTCAGCAGTCTAATGGCAGAGGGGAAGAAGCTGTTCATGTGACGGGAGGTTTTAGTCTGGATGGACCGAAGTCTTCTACCAGAGGGGAGGGGGGCAAACAGTACGTGACCAGGGTGTGAGGGATCGGCTATGATCCGGCCAGCACGCCTCCGGGTCCTGGAGATGTACAGATCCTGGAGAGATGGGAGCTTGCAGCCGATCACCTTCTCAGCAGTGCGCACGACGCGCTGCAGCCTTAGTCTGTCCCTGGCAGTGGCTCCTGCGTACCACACGGTTATGGAGGTGGTGAGGATGGACTCGATGATGGCTGTGTAGAACTGCACTAACATCTTGGTGGGTAGCTTGAGCTTCCTCAGCTGCCGCAGGAAGAACATCCTCTGCTGGGCTTTTTTGATGAGTGAGCTGATGGTCAGCTCCCATTTGAGGTCCCTGGTGATGGTAGTGCCTAGGAAGCGGAAGGAATCAGCAGTGGTGATGGGAGAGCCTGAGAGGGTGAGGGGGGGGCAGAGGAGTAGTGACTTTCCTGAAGTCTACAATCATCTCCACTGTCTTCAGAGCGTTCAGCTGCAGGTTGTTATTGCTGCACCAGGACGCCAGCTGGGCCACCTCTCTCCTGTAGGCGGACTCGTCGCCGTTGGAGATGAGCCCGATGAGGGTGGTGTCGTCCGCAAACTTGATCAACTTGACAGACTGGTGGCTGGAGGTGCAGGAGTTGGTGTAAAGGGAGAAGAGTAGGGGGGAAAGTACACAGCCCTGGGGTGATCCGGTGCTGATGCTAGTATAGTCTGAGACAGTCTTTCCCAGCCGCACATGCTGCCTCCGGTCCGTCAGGAAGTCGATGATCCACCTGCAGAGGGAGTCAGGCACGTTGAGCAGGGACAGCTTGTCCCGGAGCAGAGCGGGGCGGATGGTGTTGAATGCGGAGCTGAAGTCCACAAACAGGATCCTGGCGTAGGTTCCCGGGGAGTCCAGGTGCTGCAGGATGGAGTGGAGGGCCAGGTTGACTGCATCGTCTACAGACCTGTTGGCTCGGTAGGCAAACTGCAGCGGGTCCAGGAGAGGGGTGGTGATGGACTTGAGGTGGAACAGGACCAGGCGCTCAAAGGACTTCATGACTACAGAGGTGAGCGCTACAGGTCTGTAGTCATTAAGTCCAGTGATCCGTGGCTGCTTGGGGACAGGGATGATGGTGGAGGATTTGAGGCAGGATGGCACGTGGCATAACTTAAGGGAGGTGTTAAAAATGTCTGTGAATACAGGAGCCAGCTGTTTCGCACAGAGTCTCAGGGTGGAGGGAGACACGCCGTCTGGGCCGGGGGCCTTGCGCGGGTTCAGTCTGGAGAACTGTTTGAGCACATCCTGCTCACTGATGATAAGGGGAGGGGGGGAGGTGGGGGGGTGCCTTAAATGAAGTAGGGAATGTGGAGGCTGTGGAGCTGGAGGGAGGGGGGGAGTTGGACACAGATGACGAGGTGTCAAAACGGGCATAGTGTTGGGACAGTCTCTGACAAAGGGCTTTGTCATCCTGACCTTTAGGAGCCTGAGGCCGATAGTTGGTGATCTGCCTCAGTCCTCTCCACACGGAAGCCGAATCATTAGCAGTGAACTGCTGCTGGAGTCTCTCTGAGTACACAGATTTAGCCCTCTTCAGCTCTCTGTTAAACCGGTATTTAACCTCCCTGTAGCAGTCCCTGTCTCCACTTTTCAGCGCTGCTTCCTTCTCCTTCCTGATCTGTCTGAGCTTAGCTGTGAACCAGGGTTTGTCATTAGAGTAACTCACCCTGGTGCGTGATGGAAGAATGTTCTCTTCACAAAAGTGGATATATGAGTTCACAGTGTCCGTGTATTCATCCAGATCATGCGTGGCTCCTTTAAGCATGCCCTCACCTCTCTGGTCTGGAAATCCTTCTGTCGCTCCCTGAGCACCACGGTCAGTCTTGCCTCTGGTTACCACCCACAAAGCAACGGGCAGGCTGAGCATGCTAACCAATCCCTGGAGGTCGCCCTGAGGTGTGCAGCTTCCTGCAACCTGTCTACCCGGAGCTCTCATCTGACCTGGGTGGAGTATGCCCATAACTCTGCCATCTGCTCTGCCACCGGTGTCACGCCGTTCGAGGCATTGATGGGTTACACTCCCCCCTGCTGCCGATGGCGGAGAGGGACATGGCTGTACCATCTGTGAGGGCCCACGCTTGCCGCTGCCACCACTTGTGGAGGTCCACCCAGGCTGCCTTCTCTGTTTGGCCAGGTGGAATCGCCAGTACGCGGACTGCAGACTGGTCCCGGCGCCCAAATACGTGGTTGGTCAGAGAGTGTGGTTGTCGGCAGAGCAGGTTCCTTTAAAGACGGAATCGAGAAAGCTGCCACTTCGCTTCCTTGGTCCATTTCCCATCTCGAGGATCATCAATGATGTGACGGTCCGTCTGAAGCTTCCGCTGACACTCCGTATCCACCCCACGTTCCACGTATCCAAGATCAGGCCCCTCTCCGCCAGTCCTCTCTGCCCCCTCCCCCCTCCTTGTATCCTCAACAGCCAGACCACCAACACCGTCCAGAGGATTCTGACTGTTCGCCGCCAGGGCCAGGGTCTACAATATCTGGTCCACTGGGAAGGCTACAGACCGGAAGAAAGACATGGACTCCCAGGTCCTTTTTCCACGACAAGGGAATGATCCAAGCCTTTCACCGGGCTCATCCCAACAAACCAGGTGGGTCACCAGGAGGCACCCCTTGAAGGGGGGGGGGCTGTAATGATCTGGTGAGCGCGCTCCCCCTCCCTTTCTGTGGGAGGTCCTTCGTCTGTTTCCCGGGCTCCGCAGGTCATCAACGCACCTGCGTGAGTGAACGCACCTACTGCCTCTTCTCGGCCAGCCCTTAAAAGGACCTGCTTGTGAACACTTCAGCACTGGCTCGTTGGGTACTGCTGCCTAAAACTAGGTTTAGAATTGTGTCATTAGGAACTCAGCCTAAGCCTCCTTTTCCTCCTCTCTCCCCAGGTTGCTGCCATCTCTGCAGTGTGTCTCCGGGATTGTTGCATGTTCACCTGTCACCTCATCATCTTCACTCTGGACTGCCTTCTCCACTCGGTCAGACTCCCCCTAGCTCCTCTCCTCTCCAATTCCTCCACCAGCTCTGCTCTGCTGGCTTCTCCACCTCCTCGCTGGGCTCCTCTGCCAGGCTCTTTGCTCACCTGTAGTAAGATAAACCCCTGCTCTAATCCATTATTCCCAGTCTCACTCCTCATTACTAACCAGTTCTCGTCTCTCTTCCCCCACAGGCTGTGTGTTCCCTTGGTGTGCGTCGCTTTCACTTCAGTTGTGTGTGTTTTCAATAAAGTTGTGTTTAAAGATTCTACTCCGCATTTGAGTGTCTTCTCTGGTGTTAGCTGCCTAGCACGTGAGTTTATCACTTATAGTCATGACACATGCTGGCAAACGTGATGATTTTGGGGTTTCGTCAGGATTTGTCAGGGTTTCTAAAAGGTTACCAAACAGTTCACAAACAGTTTTTAAGGTCCCAAACAGTTTTTCTTGTCACCCAAAAAATTTGAACATTTTTGAATTTTTTTGCCAAATGTATTTTTCTGCAAACAGTTGCAAATGTTTGCAAATGGTTGTAAAACATTTGCAAACAGTTATAACACATGTTGCTACAGCTCTTTTTGGTTCACCAAGTAATGAACATGAATCACCAGATGGACTGACTGATAGTTTGGGATTTTATGACGTGAATAACTGAATAAAATCTACATGTCTCCCAGTCCATGACTTTTCCTAAATATGTGTGTTTTATGTTTTCTGAAGTCTGGAATGCATGAAATTAAAATACATGATTTCAGAGCATTTATCCCTTGGACTGGCATTTGTTGTCATTTAAACCTCAGCTGGTCAGGGCTATAATCACATAAGGTATTATGCCCATATAAGGAGTGTTTCAATAACCAGGGATGTTTTTGTAGTCTGTGCTTTTTTCATTTTATTGTTATTTTCCTGTGAATATTACAATGTATATCCTGACTGGGAAGAACGAGAGAGAAGGGGGAGCAGTATCATCCTTTTATACACCAGAATGCTTCAGTTCAGCATTCAACACAATCACAGCACCCAATTCAAAAACTCAGACACTTAGGACTCAAAATTCTTTCTGTAAATGGATGCTGGACCTTTTCACAGGGAGGACACAGAATGTGCAAGTTGGCAGCAACACATCTAAGACCACACACTGAGCACAGGGGCCCCACAAGGGTGAATGCTCAGCCCGCTGCTCTTCACCCTGCTGACCCATGACTGTGTACCAGCCTACAACACCAACCACATCATCAAGTCTGTGGATGACACCACGGTGGTGCATCTCATCACCAACAATGAGGACGCCAACTACAGACATGAGGTGAGCCAACTGGTCCAGTGGTGTAAAGACAATAACCTCTGCCTGAATGTGGGAAAAACCAAGGAGATTGTGGTTGACTTCAGGAAGGGACACACACACAGCATCTCCCTCTGATCATTGATGGTGCAGCTGTGGAGAGGGTGAGCAGCACCAAGTTCCCAGAAGTGCACATCTTTGAGGACCTCTCCTGGTCCAACAACACCACATGACTGGCCAAGAAGGCTCAAACCCACCTCCACTTCCTCTGCAAACTGAGGACAGCACGAGTCCCACTCCCCATCATGTGCTCATTCTACCAGGGCACCATTGAGAGCATCCTCACCAGCTGCATCACGGTGTGGTATGGAAGCTGCACCGCCTTTTGCCAGAAGACACTACAACGCACAGCGAAAGCAGCCAGCAAGATCATCGGTGCCCCCTGCCCACCCTCTCGGACATCTACCTCACCTGCAGAGCCATCAACATTGCAGGCGACACCTCCCACCCCTCACACTCCCTCTTCAGCCCCCTGCCCTCAGGGAAAAGGTACCAGAGCCTCTGGGCCCACTCCACAAGACTGGCACACCAACAGTAATACATTGCTGCTGTATGTCTCTGCACTTTACTGCAACCATTTCACAAATGCCATATTTGCTGCTGTCTGTCATTGCAACACTGATCATGTGCAGTCTAATCTGTCACTGCCTGCACCTACACTACCGCATTGAACTTGCAACTACAAGTATTACTGCTCTACTTTTCTGTATATAGGATTGCTGGGTTTCATTGTCTATCACTTATCTTTATTTGCACTATGGGAGGTCTGGGTCTATCTTTTGTCAGCATTTGCACTACAGATAGCATTACTGTACATAGACTGCTGTTGTTTTTCCAGCCTTAATCCTTTTTCTTTTTTTTTATATTGTGCACATCACTGAAGAGAGAGAGAAATGCCATCTCAATTCTCCTGTATGTCATGTACCTATAGTAGCACTGACAGATAAGATAAGATAAGATAAGATAAACTTTATTGTCCCTCAAGGGGAAATTTGTCTTGGGCTCATCACCCGTGCTGCAACCACACAATTCACACATACACAATGGATGCAGTACATAATGAATGAAGTAAAACCCAATGAATAATACAAGTACATACATAAATAAATATATAACAGCGGTCATTAAGAACAGGCGTTATAAGTGTCCCTGACCTATTTATCTCAGTTTAAAAGTTTTACTGACGTCGGGACAAATGAGTTCTTATATCTATTGAACCTGCACTTGGGGACTCTGTATCTCCTCCCTGAGGGCAGCCGCACATATTCATTGTTTAGTACATGGCTCATGTCACTGATTATTTTTTGAGCTTGTCTACAGGCTGCCTGTTCGTGGAAGATCTGCATGGGTAAATACTCTTTAACTCCAATAATTTTCCATGCTGTATGAATTAAACGCAACACCCTGTTCTTTAGTTTCACAGAGAGGTTGCCAAACCAAGCTGTTAATGCTGTATCTAATACAGCTCTCCAACACAGCCTGATAAAATATTAACATAATCCTTTTATCAACGCCATGTATTCTTAATCTACGCAAGAAATGCAGCCACTGTTGTAGTCTACTACAGAGGTAATCAATATGTGTGCTCCAGGTTAGGGGCAGCACGGTGGTGCAGTGGTTAGCACTGTTGCCTTACAGCTAGAAGGTTCCTGGTTCAAATCCCCAGGTTGGCAGGGGTTGGAACCTTTCTGTGTGGAGTTTGCATGTTCTCCCTGTGCTGCGTGGGTTTACTCCGGGGGCTCCGGTTTCCTCCCACAATCCAAAGGCATGCATGTTAGGTTAATTGGCTGTTCTAAATTGTCCCTAGATATCTGTTTCCTATAGGCCCTTAGAGTAGAGGGTTAGTATTAGTGAAAGCGCTTTGAGTGGTCTTTGTGACTAGAAAAGCGCTATATAAGTGCAGGTTAGTTAGTTAGTTAGTTAGTTAATGAATTGTCAATAAATACTCCCAAATATTTATAGGAACTAACCTGTGTTATAGTGTGGTTGTGGATGACCACAGGCCTGTGGTCACCAACTCCCCGAGGGTCAAACACCATCTACTTTGTTTTATCAGTATTCAAAATGAGATGACTGTCATCACACCAATTGACAACACCTCTGAATTTCTATAAAATAGCTTGACAGATCATGAGTGTTTTGAAGTAGTGATAAAATAGCAGTGTCATCAGAAAATTTAATAACTTGATTGCCTGGATAGACACTTCTGCACTCATCAGTGTACAAGGTGAACAAAAATGGTGAACTAACACAGCCTTGGGGAGCTCCTGTGATGACGGTTCTAAATTTAGATAAAGTTCCATTTACACTAACTTGCTGTTTACGATAAGTTAAAAATGAGTGGTACCATTTAATAACTAGAAAAGCACTCGGACAGCGCAGACCTCCGCCAAGCGCCACAGTTCCCCCGGTGATCCGGATGACCACCAAAATCTAATCATCTGTAGGATACCCCATTTCTGACAATCTCTGAAAATTTAATGAAAATCCGTCCATAACTTTTTGAGTTATCTTGCTAACAGACAGACAGACAGACAGACAGACAGACAGACAGACAGACAAACAAACAAACCAACGCTGATGAAAACATAACCTCCTTGGCGGAGGTAATGACAGGATGCACTTTAAAATCATTTAACCTCTTAATTATTAAAAGGTGTGGCTGCAGTGTGTTAAAAGCTGAACTAAAATCAACCAATAAAAGACGTGCATATGAGGTTGTCTCCTCCAAATGTTTAAACAAAGAATGGGTTAAGGTTAAAATGGCATCCTCTGTACTTCTAAGCAAACTGCAGGGGATCCAAAAGTCCTCCAAAATCAGTTTTCAGAATGTCAATGACAATCTTCTCGAGGCACTTCATTACCAGTGAGGTCAGTGCAACAGGACGATAGTCATTATTCTCTTTACAGCTTGCTTTTTTTGGTACAGGAATTATAATAGAGCTTTTCCAAATTACTGGGACAGAACACGTATCTAAAGACTTCTGGTAGATGGGACTCCAGGCTTCTGCTAGCTCCTCACTGCATGACTTCAGTAAGCGCCCAGAGATCCCGTCTGGTCCAGATGCCTTCTTGGGCAAATAAAATATTTGAATCTTGAATACCAACAATGTTAGGATTCCTGCCTGCTCTGTATTCCTGCCTGTCAATTGCTCTCTCCCCTCTGATTAGGCACTGCTCCTTGCAGCTGACTGTGCCACCTGTCACCAATTAGGGGAACCCTTATTATTGGACACTCTCCCACCACTCTCTCTGGTTATGTCAGACTGCCTGCCTGCCTGCATTCTACCTGAACTCTGTTTGCTTTAAGCCAGTTATCCTGTGTCTTGTGCTCTGACCTTTTTCCTGCCCTAGAACCCTGAGCCTGCCTGCCAACTTGGATTTGCCTGCCTACCCGCTGTGTTTGCCTGCCATGCCCTGACCCCCTCGCCTGCCTCACAGATTGGATTGTTTGCCTTCCGGATTGTGCACATCCCCCTCACTACAAGTAAGTCAACTTACCACCGTTCTCCTCCACTACTTCTCCCTGCACCCAGGCCTGGCCAGCCTGCCATGGTTCCCTATTGGAGGATCCTCAGCAACTCATCCTCTCAGAGGAGTCTCGCTCAGCACCCAGCCTCCCTTCACCAGAGAGTTTCTCCACGCAGCTCCCTCCTGAAGAGAACTGGTTGCCAGACCTCTGTTACATTTACCTTCCTGCACTAAACTGTCAATAAATCATTGTTGAACCACTCTAATGTTCTCATCCGTTTCTGCTCTTGGGTCTGGGTTTTACCATTAATGTCAAATAAACAACTAGAAAAATGGCATTTCCTGCAAAAATGCTGTGTGAATGCTGCTTGCTGAAAATGCTTTCCAGAATTACTTAAAATACTATAATATGTTGGTTTGAAGTAGCTTTAAATGCTGAAAAAGCTGTTTTCCTAAAAGCTTTACCAGCTTGAAAAATGTTTGAATCTCACTGAAAATTGCTATATATTGTGGAGAAAGGAAGCAGGCGAGGCAACAAGCTGGACGACATATGAAATTTATTCTATCTCCAACATACAGTACAGTAAAAAGAAGTCCCGGGTCTCTGTGCATTCCTCTTTTATACCTTTAATTCCACGCACTGAGACCATGAACTTCCGACCATAATACACTGTTTGGAACAAAGACCTGTGTGGCACATTAACATAATGCCGGCCCCGCTGCTCACACCCTTCTCTCTTCCAGCAGCTCCGGTGGCTCCTCCCCTCCCCGGGGGGTGCCTAGTCCATACTGTCCCATTTGAGACCCCCTATAGCACTTCCTCCTCCGGTCCATCGTTCCCCCTTATCCCAGCTGCCTTCTCTGGGTGGAGAATTCCCCACCCGTGCCACCACAATATATGCTTAAACTTAAAAAATGCTAGCTCGACTGTTAAAATAGCCCATTTGGATAGTTAAAAATATTAGCATAAAAGCATAAACGGCTTAAAGTTGCAGAATATAAACTTTAAAATTCTAAATATTAGATTAACCCCTTGCACTCTGGTCAATTTCCCTAAAAATGCCTAAAAATAACGTACCCAAAGTAAATCAAAAGCTGTTCTTCAAACCTTTGCAGCATCTTCATGGGGTTGGTCTCATTTAAAAGAAAACACTTTGAATTTTTTGGCAAAACAGTCATAATCTCTCTAAGTGCTCCTGCCACTGAGTAACAGTCATCTAAACATACTGAACTTGAAGAAAATAAAGTTCGCCTGGGTGTTTTTTATGGATAAAAATGCTTGCAAATAACACACAGCTGTCAGATACAGGCTGGAAAATGCAACAGAAATGTAGAACCAAGTGTTATCCAGCTGAGGTCAAAATTTTGTAACAATACCACAAAAAATGAATATATTACACAGCTTTTTTGTCTGGTTGTTCCCAGGCGTTTTTGAACTGTGCCAAATTGTGCCAAATGGCACAGTTTGGAAAAACGTCTGTAACTTTTGAATGATTCAATATAGAAGCTTGATCTTGGGCTCTAATGAAAGGTGACACTCAGGGCTGTGTGTGTGTGTGGGGGGGTGTTGTTTATCCAGCTGAGGTCAAAATTTTGTAACAATACCACAAAAAAATGAATATATTACACAGCTTTTTTGTCTGGTTGTTCCCAGGCGTTTTTGAACTGTGCCAAATTGTGCCAAATGGCACAGTTTGGAAAAACGTCTGTAACTTTTGAATGATTCAATATAGAAGCTTGATCTTGGGCTCTAATGAAAGGTGACACTCAGGGCTGTGTGTGTGTGTGGGGGTGTTGTTTATTCATTCATTCATGAATGAATGAACAAACAAGCCCCCACACACAAGGAAGCATGCTACGTAAAAAATGTGAGGCTTTTTTTTTTTACAAGAAAAAATAACCTACAGTGCAATAAAAATTATACTAAAATATCTGTAATGTAGAGGATAACAACTCCCCCCTCCCCCCGCCGCTACAGAGGACGGACATCGTCCATTGCCACATGACGGACCGCGACCGTGCGCCGCGGTCTACTACGCACAGTTGTACTAAAATATCTGCAATATATCTGCAATCCACTACAGAGGAGTAGTGGGGGGGGGGGTGTACCGTTCTCGGCGCACGGACCGGACCGTGCGGTCCGTCATGTGGCGATGACGCACAATTGTAATTTACCGATCGGTCAAAAGTCATTTTGATTACAATTTTCAGGGATAAAGAATAATTTAGCTTATAACACTTACCTGTCCACAACAGCAGTGTCGCTGGCGAACATCTCTTCCTCACTGTCAGACGAACATGACGCTGGTCCGCTTGTTACGACTCGTGGTTCTGGTCACGCGACCCGGTCAAACCATGATTCCATTATTGCGGTTTTGCGCTTCCATGATTGCGGTTTTGGCGAACGATTTTTCAAAACAAATAAGAACAGCAGTAAGAAAAAAACACTGGCGAATGCTACCGTCACACACAGCGGCTTACACAAAACAGATTTTACGCACGGCACGCACGCTTTCAATCGTCGAACTTCTCTGCTTCAATTGGCTCGCTGTATTTGCAGCCGTTGGTAGGCGGGTCCTTCTTGCTAGGTTTTCAGTCATTGGTTCTTCAAGGTTTCAGAAACCCAATTCAAGGCTCTTATTAGTCGAATAAAGAGGTCAATCAAATCTAAACCAATCAAAGCACTCTTTTGGCTTTCTGTTCGCGGCTGTGTCTGTAGTCGAAGAACGGAAATGCAGCTTTTTTTTTCTTCAGTGTGCACGAGGGCGCACTAGTACGCAGAGACGTGACCGCCCGCGGTATCCCGGAGTGCAAGAGGTTAAATATGTAAAATATGCAAGCTACATTGTGAAAATAGCCGGATCTTTTTAATTGGTTAATCCTTATCACAATGGCAACCTCTGGTGAAAATTTCATCCAAATCTGTGCACTAGTTTTTGCATAATCCTGCTAAAACTTTGCAAGAAGAAAGGGCCTTGGTGGCGATATAGGCTCTCAGATCATCTTCAAAATCTAGATGGTTCATAACCCAAATCCCATCTCTGGTAAAAATTTCATCTATATTGATTTTAAAAGCTGAATTTTGATGAAAAACCACCCAAATTTAAATGTCAAAATTTCAAAAACTGATTTATTAAAAAGCTGAATGGAAGCTAAATAGCTGAAACTTGTAGAAACAAAATAAAAGCTGAATGGCTGCTGTAGCTGAAAAGTTGCTGAAGTTTTTAAGCTTAAAAGCTGAAGTTCTCCATTGAAAACCCTTATACATTTTTGCTGTAAAAAAAATTATAGAAGACATACAGTAAACAAGAAAAATACAAGCACACATGTCCTTAAAAAGCTGAACAAAATGGTACCCAAATGGACTTTACAGCAAAAAATTTGCAGAAATAGTTAGATTGTGGTGGACACACACATGTGACTGTTTTGTGACTCACATTTTAGGTCAGAACAAAGGCAGGAAGCTGCAGGAATCTTAGCCTTGGTATGCAAGGCTTGAGACTGTGGGGGGCTCAATTAAAGGATTAAGGAAGGGATGCATTGGAGACAGTGGAAGTGATATCATGGAGAGAAATGCATTGTGACTGTCTTTATAATGCAAGGTGGTCTGTGTGACATGTGATCTGTGAAGTGTGAAGTTCCTGATATTTAAGGACGAGAGTTTACTGTGTCATTCTCTTTCTCTGCTTTGAGATGATGGTGTTGTGAATAAAACTGACTTTGAGAGAGAACTCTGCCTCGTCATTTTCACATCACCACACTGGTGACCCGAGACGTATCACGCAAGAAGAAAATTCCCCCGGGTCAGCCACGTCAGGAGCCCCCAGCCAAGCGAATGCCGCTACAGTCCAGCTACCGGACTTGTGGCAGAACAATCCGCGCTCCTGGTTCAACGCAGATGAGCCGCAGTTCAACCTCCGGGGGATATCGGTAGATGCAACGAAATTCTACCACGTAGTCGCAAAGCTGGACAACAACACGGCCCAGCATGTGGAGAGCCTGATCGACCAGCCGCCGGATAGCGACAAATACGGCACGTTGAAGGCTGCACTCATCCAGCAATTCACCCCCTCGGCGGAGGAGCGAGCAGAGAGGCTCCTGGCGCTGACGGAGGGGGAAAACGACATGCCCGCGAGCCTGATGGAGGAGTTGTTGAAGTTGAAAGACTCTGACGACGATCACTTCATTTTCACCCACTTCTTCCTCAGGACTATACCGTCAGCAGCGAGAGCGACCCTTGCCAGTTCGCCACTGTTGGCCCTACGGGACTACCGCGCGCTGGGCCGAGAGGCGCAGCGGATTGTCAACGCCACCAAGCGGCGCACAGCCACGGCTGCTGCAGCGGAACTCGGCGCGACGACCGGAGACGACAGGGGGCCAGAGGCAGCGGTGCCAGACTCACCAACGACAGCGGCGGCAGGGGCCAGGGAACGGGGACCGGACGTCCTTTGTTTCTACCATCTCCGCTTCGCAGAGAGGGCACGCAAGTGTGTACCGCTGTGCCAGTTCGGGCGTTCGGGAAACGCCAAGACCGGGGGTCGGTAGCAGCCGCGGCCCTCGGGGAAGAGAACAAGCTGCTCTACTTGTCGGACGCATGCTCCGGGAGGCAGTTCCTCATCAACACAGGCTCCCAGTTGAGTTTCATCACACCTTCCTACGCGGACAGACTGGCTGGTTCCGGAGGTCCCCGGGTGACGGCA